>CM066334.1:14819280-17491780 GCA_033807585.1 Hydrophis major | reverse complement strand
TCTTTTTTTTTTCTAAATTCATGCATCAAGCAGAAGATGATTATTGAATTAATCCACTTTCTATGTTTGAACAATACTCTAAATCATAAATTAACAACCTGAGCTGGTTTCATACAACACTCAAAGCCTCTTTCAATTTGCATTTTGCACAAACATAACCACCAAGTCTTCCACTATTGACCTCACCCCATTCCTAAGAGGTCTGTAAGGGATGTGCATAAGCGCACAATCGTGCCTACCATCCCTGTCCTATTGCCCCCATTTATTCATACCTATTTCCTGTATTCATACTCATGTTTATTCTTATACCTATTATCTTGTAAGCGATTGACAAATCAAATAAATAAATAAATAATGGGCCTCTTTACCCATCTTGTGTGAACATAAGATGGGTGAATGTTTTTCTTTTTATAGCTGGTTTGCAGAGAAACCACAAAACAGCCACATCATCCCATGTAGGAGCCCCTCTGTTGTGAAGTCACAACCGGAGGGGAGATTTCTTTTTCCACATCAGCTTCTTCTGCTTGCAGGCTATGATGTTCTTCCTCCACTATCAAAAATTCATAAAGGGAATCAGCATTCTTCTCCCAATGGGTCCCCAAGGTGTGATAGACCTTGTCGGAAAGAGAAGCTATAAATATAGAATTATACACCACTGGGAGAAAAAAATGGGATCCGAGACTTGGCTTTAAACTGGTAGTTCATCCCCGAGGGAGCAGGAGAGTCCAGGGCAGCAAGGAAATGGGTCAAGTATGTCAATTTCTAGACTGCTGACCTCTAGCCCCTCTAATGACTCTGGGGCTCCACCTCTATGACACTCCAGCTTCCCTACCAAGCACTTAGAAGCAAGAAAGAAAAGAGGAGAAACGGTTAGAGAGAGAGACAGTTGCATTATGACCCAGCTGTCAAAGTTAGTTGAAGAGAGTGTTTGGGTCACCGATTACTCAGATGATTGCTCTTGGTTAACTCCTTGGGGGAGAATCTGCCCCAAAGGGATCCCTTGCCAGATTTCCAGTACGGGTAGTCCTCGACTTACAACAGTTCATTTAGTGACCGTTCTAAGTTCCAATGGCACTGAAAAAATGGGGGTCATGCCTGTTTTTCACATTTGCGACCATTGTGGCATCTCCATGATCATGTGGCCAACATTCAGATGCTTAGCAATCGACTCATATTTATGACTGTTGCTGTGTCCTGGAGTCATTTTGCGACGTTCTGACAAGCAAAAACAATGGGGAAGCCAGATTCCCTTAACAACCAGGTTACTAATTTATCAGTGAATCACTCAACAACAAGAAAAGTCGCAAAATGGGGCAAAGCTCACATAACAAAAGAAATTTTAGGCTCAATTGGAGTCATAAATCAAGGCTTACCTGTACCTTACCTTTAATAAGATCTCGCCTGATTTTTAGCTCCCTTTTTTTCCATTGTTACAACTGAGATCAAAGTAATGCAAGAATTTAGGACCAAGCACGAAGAGAGATCCCACTGCGTTTTTTCTCATTCAATTTGATGAAAGTGAAGTATTTATTTATTAGAATTTGTCAAACAGAAACGAGAAGAATAAAAGAACAAAAATACAACAACAGGGACGATGGGCACGTTAGCGCACTTATGCATGCCCCCCCCCCACATTAAATGTAAAGAGACTTAAATTTCTTTACCAGTGAGAAAAGAACTGCAGAAGAGTTAAGAAAGGAAGATGGATGGAACTCTTGTTTAATGATAGGGTGGGCAAAACATTTGTGCTTTCATCTCTCCATCAACCGGCAATTTGTCTGCTTCCCCACACTTCCATGACATCCATCTCATGTGGCTTCTCCAGAATCAGGGCTCCTGCTAGCAGGGTGAGCCCTGCCTTGTTGATTGTCCCAGATTATTGGAGGCAATATGCTAACTCTGTAAACTCTTAGAGAGGGCTGTAAAGCACTACAAAGCAGCATATAAGTGCTATTGCTATTGCTATTGGTAAGCTCAAAAACTCACTCAGTGAGTAAGTATATACCTCTGTTATTTTGGCCATGCTCAGCTCTATCAGGATCAAAACCAATAACAAGTGGCAGTTCTTCCAAGCTGAGCTCTTTTTGTTTCACACCTATAGACAAAATCTTGCCAGACTGAAGCCTCTACTATCTAGAACAGGGGTGTCAAACTCACATCGTCACGGCAGCGTCAACTGACATGTTGGGACTTTCCCCCTCCCCCCTTTGCTAAACTGGGCATGGGCATGGTCAGCATGTGACACATCTGGCCCAAGGGCCAGGAGTTTGACAGCCTTGATCTAGAACAGGGGTCTCCAACTTGGCATCTTTAAGTTTAATTCTGGGAGTTGAAGTCCACAAGTCTTAAAGTTTCCAAGATTGGAGATCCCTGATCTAGAATATCCTCTTTGTACTGTTAAGGAGGGGCTGTCTTCACCCTCTTTCTCTCACACATAATATCCAGACTGAATTGCCTCTTACTCCTCTGTCATGCACCCCCTTCCCTCCTTGGAATCCACCTCCTCCCCTCCTCACTACATTCCATCAAAGCTCTTAAACCAAGCATGGCATCATCTGAAATCAAATGGGCCTGATACAGAGCTTGTGGTAACCAGTAGCTGTACACAAAGTTTTGTGACATGTTAAAAATCCTCATTTACAGACACTCCAAATAATGTCTATGGCATGTTCAGGGAACATGATATGCCATGGAAATATACTATAGGTTAAAGAGAGTTTGCATTAGGGGATAAAATAGAGACACCCTTGTGTTTTAGCTGATTGACTCCTGCCCACCTAGCCACAATCTCATTAAAATATTGTTTTATTCATAGCCTCGGTCTACGAGAAGCAGTCCATCACCTCTATCCTTGCCATTCACCCTTTTCAAATATATTTGTTTCTCAAGTGTGTACACCCTGCATTTGTGGAATTGCACTGTGGTTTTGTAAAAGCCTTTGTCATAATACAAGTGGTCATTTAAAAACTGTCACAGAATAGTTTTCCACTTTTGTCCCCAAGAGGCTATCACAAATGGAAGGCTGTTTTACATCCAAATTGCACTTTCATTTTTAAACCGAACGTTCAACCAGGCAGCTAATAACTCTCCATCTATTTAAGCAAGCTGCTGGGTAATTAGAAAGCTGTTTTAGTAATACAATCCTGCCTCTTAGGCAAGCTGGGTGAAAGTTTTATTTCAGGAGTTGGGAAAGCAGGGTAATAGTGTTCCAATATTTGAGGAGCTCCTACAAAAACAAGGGGATCAAACTATTTTCCAAAGCATCAGAAGACGTGGTTGAAGACTAACCAAGGACAGAAGCAACCTAGAACTAAGGAGAACTTTCTTAATGATGAGAGAAATCAACCAATGGAATGGCTTGCCTTCAGAGGTTGTGGGTGCTCCATCACTGGGGACTTTCAAAAAAAGACTTGACAGCTGTTTGTCTGAAATGCTACAGGGTCTCCTGCTCAAGGAGGGAGTTGGTATGGAAGTCCTCCAAGATCTCTTCCAACTCAGTTATTTTATGTTCTGTGTTCTTTGTACCATTATAGAAAGTCCCATGTGGCTGGATTCTATGTTAATGATGCAGTTAAACTCCAAAATAACCACCTCTTTTTTTGAGGGGAGCAAAGTTCAAGGCAGATAAGTGTTATTAGTTCAAGGCAGAAAGTTCAAGGCAGATAAGTGTTATTAGTTCAAGGCAGAAAGTTCAAGGCAGATAGTGATAGTAGATATTCTTTAACCAAGGAGGGGGCAAGCTTAGCTGTTCTAGCTTGAGGGCTGCATATTCCTTTTGCAAACAGCCTGGGCCTAAAGGAAATGGTGAATAATTCCTTATTCACAGGGGACATGGAGATGACTAATTCCTTATTCCAGAACTGCATGCAGTTGAAGGAATTGTGACATCTTCACTCCATGTAACAAATAGCGAAGCTATTCTTTATGATGTTAGCTACCTGGTTCTTATAGCTTCAAATGTCTTAAGCATTTCTTGGAACCACCATCAGAATAGCTTCTATCTATCAAGTGGGTTTATAGCCCAGAACTACAACTGTTTGAATAACTCTGCAAGGTCCCATTTTTCTGTCATTGTCACTGCATGCCACCTAGAAGGCATAGCTAGCAAGGAGGTATGGCCACATGATGAGAACTAGGGGAAGTATTTGGTCAACTGCAGAGCACATGGCAGCTCCTTCTCAAAAATATTTGGTTTGCAGCACTCTGAGTCTCTGCAAAGTTAGTAAGACTAAAATATGCAGGTTTCCATTTTGGGGGGGAAATCATGTTTAGTGAATTTGAAGGATTCAAAGAGAAAAAAAATCCTATGCTTTTAATATTTGAGGGGGTCTTAAGACATCCATTTTGCTACTTGAACCCCATTTCAAAAAAAGCAGGCTGATATTTCTCTTTTAGGGTTTTTAAAGAGAAATTTCACTAAAACTCAATCCTCCTCCAATAAAAAATGCCCAAATATTATATCAACATGCCCCCCTTCCATCTATACATCCCATGATCTCTAAACCTCTTGTCCAAGTCATCCATGTATGCATTTGTTCACCCATTATAAAAAGACCTTAAGATCTTTTAATTTCACCAAATTGCTCCACACCCTTCTCTCCCATGTCAAAACAAAATATCATAGAGGTTCTTTATGGAACTGATAAAATTGTAAATGCATTTTTGGTGTTTTAATATCTCCATCCTGATCCTGAACACCTGGATGTCAGTTATCATTTTTTTTCACATGGAGCATACATATTCCAGCTGTGAGAAAGTCAATTGGAGTTGTGTGGCTAATAGATTGGATCATAGGGCCTGGAAGGAACCTTGGAAACTTCTGGTCCAACCTCCATCCAATTTAAATGAATACAGTTTAGTGCTGCTAGTTTCTGCATTCTCTAACTTCCAAATCTATTGAGGATCAGACTAGTAGTTGGTCATGTAGGCCTGGCAAATACAGGCAACACTTTTTTTTTCTGGCCATGTTCAAGACCCAGATAAGTTGTGGAACAACTTGGGTGGCTTTCTAGCAGGTTGAAATTACTCTCACAGGCCCTATAGAGCAGTGGTTGCCAATTAGTGGGCTGTCGCCCACTGGTGGTCCATGAGAAAATTTTGGTGGTCTGCAGAGAAATGTCCCCCCCCCCAAAGTAATTAATCCAGGCTGCACAGGAACACAAGGCTGTGCCACCCACATGGCCCACCCACCCACTGGCCCCCACCCTTCAGCCAAGCACAAACCTTACCTTGAGTAGAGCCACATGAGCTGGAACTGGAAGATAAGACCAACGGCGGGGGAGGGAAATCCACCCCAGGGTGGCTTGCTGACATTGGTGGGAAAGTCGGTCCCATATTCCAGAGCTGCAGTAGTCACAAGACTGGCCCTTTGGTCATCCCAGAGCAGCTGCTCCAGTCCATGGCAGGCTGGTACACCCAGGTGGAGGAGCAGCTGCTCCAGGATGACCAAAGGGCCAGTCTTGTGACTACTGCAGCTCTGGAATATGGAACCGACTTTCCCACCAATGTCAGCAAGCCACCGTCAGTCAAAATTCATATTAGTGGTCCGTGGGGTTTAAAATTCTGAGTTTGGTGGTCCTTGAGGTCCAAAAGGTTGGCGACCCCTGCTATAGAGGAACCCTCAGAGGGAAAATGTAGTGCACTCACTGGAGGTACAAGGATAGAGTTCAATTTGCACTTCAAAATCTGATGTTGTAAAAGACCCAAAGACTTAGCAATAGCACTAGCAATAGCATTAGACATATATACCACTTCACAGTGCTTTACAGCCCTCTCTAAGTCGTTTACAGAGTCAGCCTCTTGCCCGCCCAGCAATCTGGGTCCTCATTTTACCCACCTCGGAAGGTTGGAAGGCTGAGTCAACCTTAAGCCTAGTGAGATTTGAACTGCCAAATTGCACTCAGCAGAAGTAGCCTGCAGTACTGCACTCTTACCACTCTACCACCAAGGCTCTTATAATAAACCAATTGATGCTACTCCTGCTATGACTACCACCATGAAGATGTCTCCTTATTTTCTGCTACTATTCACTAGTATATGCCTTTAATACAATCTTTCTGAGGGAATTCAACTCTGTTCTCAAATGAGACTAGATTTATTTTTTACACCTGTTCTGAGTACTATAGATATGAAATGAAGAAATGATGAATGCCTAACATGCGTTATGTACTGTTAATCATGTAGAAAGCTTCAGTTTAGAAATTAGATGCAGGGATTATTTAAATTAATCTCTAAATGGAATCAGTTTTCAAGTATAGTTTTCTAAACTGAATTGTCAGCTGGAAGGCCTTTTGTAATATATAAGGTATGTGTGTAGGGGTTTTGTGGGTGTGATTCCTCCTGGCTTCTGCTTGGAGTAGTTCCTGAAGTTTTCTCAGCAATATTTTGAAGTGGTTTGTCACTGTCTTCTTCCTGGGGCAAGGCCCCCCACCTGGCTAGAAGTCATGATCCCTAGTTTTCAGCTTTGTGCCTTAATCAATCAAGGCCCTTTAAAAAAATTGGGAAATCCAGTTGTCAACCTGCGATTGGACAATCAGAACAAAATGCTGAGCCTTTTTTCTAAGCTGAACAATGAAAGCTGTGCGCTGCATAGCTACCTAATAAGCTTTTGGCTACAACATTTCCAAGAGGACTCGTTACCCTCCGAGAGCATATCCCTTCTGGGAATCTAGCTTTCTAGAGGAATTTTTAAAAGATTCCTACTGCAATGCACTAAAACAAAGATGTTTCTGAAAAGCTGTAAATTATAATGGGGTGTCCGATGGTGCCCAATTCCTGGAACCTGTCCCCGATCACATACTGCTTTAAATTGACACTTATGTAAGTGTAATCCTTTCTATTGTCTGCTTCCCCATATATCCAGAAAAGGTCAAAAGAAAAATAAACCCTTTTTTCTTTTTCTTTCTTTCTTTCTTTCTTTCTTTCTTTCTTTCTTTCTTTCTTTCTTTCTTTCTTTCTTTCTTTCTTTTCTTTCTTTCTTTCTTTCTTTCTTTCTTTTTTTTTTCTTTTCTCCCCCCCCCACTCCCTCCCCCAGGACAGAAACACTTCAGTTCTTACAAATAAAGAAAAGCAGAGGTGTCAAAACACAAGTGCTGAAAGCAGCATATTCCAAACATATGAGTGATACTAGGAGCTTTAACCCCAGTCAGCTGTGTTTGATAAAATTTAGCAAATATGGTTTACAAAAGACAAGTAAAACAGCAACAGACCCCAGGAGAAGCCTGTTCCTTATGCTGTTTTCCTTGTAGTTGCAAGATGGCTTGGAACAAGCCAAGCCATTTTATGTTGTAAACACCACATTTATTTAGCTGTTTCCACGGATAATGGAAAAATCCTGCTCAAATCATCACTTCCTCCCTTGGGGGAAAAAAAAAAAAAAGGACTAAAATCTGGAATCACATGCAGTATAGAAAACTCAACTGAAAGAGTTGGAGCAGGAGCATAAACTTACATCCAAATGCCCCAGGCACTTTTGTGGTTAGTTCAAAATGTTATGCCTTAAAGCTCTCCCAACCTGGAAAAATACCAATGATGATGAGAAAAGGGGTCCATGTACTCTTTTGTGTGCTTGGTAGACTAAATATGATGATGCCAGACAAGGATGGAAACCTTGGCACTGAAAGGGTTGAAAAGTGTGGGGAAACACGGACCGGTTGGCAGTGGGAGCAGAAGTGCCTATTTACATTCTAAATGTATACCGTGAACCTTTTTAACCATCAAAGAATAGTCGGGGGAGATTCTATGTTTTCCTGAAAAGGATGAGAAGATAATATATTCAATATATTAACCCAGGGGTGTTCAAACTTGACATCTTTAAGATTTGTGGACTTCAACTCCCATAATTCCTTCTCCAGTCACGTTAGCTCAGGAATTCTGGGAGTTGAAGTCCATAAATCTTAAACTTGCCAAGTTTGAAGATCCTTGCATAACTGATCAGTAATCCTTAATTTATGATAATTTGGTTAGCAACTGTTTGAGGTTACAATGTCCCCCCCAAAAAAGTGATTTACAGCTGGCCCTCACACCTATTATGGTCACAGTGCTCCTGTGGTCATCTAATCATGATTCAGGCACTTGGCAACCAGCAGTTAGTTATGATGGTTTGTGAAAAGCAAAGTCAATGGAGAAGCCAGCAAGAGGTCTGAAGTGAGTCTCACACAAAGAAAGTGACAAAAAAAAAAGTTGTAAAAGTGGATACAGGCATGTGAGGTATCACACGATTGCACCACTTAAACTTTCTGGCCCCAACTGTGGTTGTAAGTCAAGGACTATCTGTAATTGAGTATAGTAGTATCTCGGTGGCACAGTGGTTAGAGCAGGGGTGGGATTCTACAGGTTCGCACCTATTTGCTAGAACCTGTTGTTAACATTCTAAGCAGTTTGGAGAACTGGTTGTTAGAAGAAATTACTGGCCTAATCCTGTAAGGAAGGCAGGAAGGAAACATTCTGGTGTTGCTTATAGAAACTGCTTCTCCGTTAACCCTTATTACATTCTTGGCAGGACTAGACTTCCTGTCTCTGGAACTTCTCTGGAATTTTTTTCCCCTCCTTTGCTGGTACTTTGCTTGTGTGGAGTGATCATTCAAAGTTACCATGGCACTGAAAAAAGTGACTTATGACCATTTTTCACACTTACGACTGTTGCAGCATTCCCACAGTCATGAGTGGCCAGGTGAGGAGATGCGTGCCTCAATGTGAGTGATATTGAGTTGGCCACACCCAGCCAATAACAGGACCACCAAGCCACATCCATCACCTAAGCCATGCCTACAGAACCGGTTGTTTAAAATTTTGAATCCCACCCCTGGGTTAGAGTACTGTATTGCAGGCGACTTCTGCTGACTATCAGCTGCCTACAATTTGGCAGTTCAAATCCCACTAGACTCAAGGTTGACTCAGCTTCCATCCTTCCAAGGTGGGTAAAATGAGGACCCAGATTGTTGGGGGCAAAAGGCTGACTCTGTAAAAACTGCTTAGAGAGGAATGTAAAGCACTGTATAGGGGTATATAAGTCTAAGTGCTATTGCTATTGCTATTCAACATTAATTGGTTCCAGAAGGAGCAATGAGTATCAAAAATGATGAGTACCAAACAATTTTTTTCCATAAGAAATAATGTAGTGAATCACAACACAGCCGACATCAACTAGT
The DNA here is from genome assembly GCA_033807585.1 of Hydrophis major. Taxonomy (NCBI): domain Eukaryota; kingdom Metazoa; phylum Chordata; class Lepidosauria; order Squamata; family Elapidae; genus Hydrophis; species Hydrophis major. Next base: position 17,482,631 of record CM066334.1, on the reverse strand, counting down.
TCTAGCTTGTGCATTTGAGTAACAAACAAACGATAACAGAATAACAGAGCTGGAAGGGATCTTGAAGAACTTCTGGTCCAACACCCTGCTCAGACAGGAAACCCGATATCATTTCAGAGAAGTGGCTGTCCAATCTCTTCTTAAAAACTTCCAGTGTTGGAGAATTCACAACTTCTCGAGGCAAGTTGTTCCACTGATTATTGAACATGAAGACCCGAACAACATTTTTGTGTCAAAATGTGTTGAGTACCAAAGTCAATGAGTCAAAGCAATTGAGTACCAAGATACCACTGTATATGAATAATACCATAGAGAACATATGGCATACGGTATAAGAAGATAAAAAGTTTATCTCTAAAAATGTTAGATCTCTGGTATTTTGATACCCCTGGCTTCAAGGTCAGCATTACTGAGCCATCAATAGAAATTCTGCAATAGACTTCCAGGAAATGAATTGGAACCCTTCAGGACTGGGCATACCTAAGGCAGAAGAAAATTAGCATTTGATTCTATACATTTAAACTTTAAAAAAAATCAACTTTGGAGAGCAATGTGTAGAAGGATACATGGAAGACAGAATCTTGAAGACTTCCATTCCTCTAAGTTCTTTGCTGAAACAAATGCTTATTGGTTCCAGCATCTGATGTCTGAGGGTGAGCAATTCAATGAATTTGTGTAATTCATGAAAAGGATATAAAGCAAACTTTTTATGGAGAAGGAAAGCAGTGTACAATTAATCTTTCGGTTTAAATCAGCACCATAGTAACCTTGGTAGCAGGATTTAAATAGATTTCAACCTAATGGAATCCAGGAAAATGAACCACCTCTGAGCAACTCATTAGATCAAGTCCCAGTAGTAATTATTGTGCTGTGTGATTTAAATTTGTGTGCCAAAAGAATGAGGGGGAGGATTGGATGATGATCAGAATGAGTTAGGAGGCTAGTGGATATATACTAGATCAGCAGTTATGTTGGATTTCTGTGCTGAAATCCAGCTGTGGGTATTCAATATCCAATACCCCAAAGTAATTGGACCGCTAGAATTTGCTTCTAATGGATGAGAAAGATAAAGTCTTTTAAAAGATGAATGATAAACATTCTATAATATAACCACCAGACAAATATTTTTACAATATTTAGCTGCAAGTTTCTAGTTCAAAGTCTGACGTTTAGGAAAATAATGCTTTGTTAGCCATTGCTCTGCATTATTTTAGGATTTTTTAATATTAAATTCCTACACATGTGTGGGACAGACTGCCAGCTCAAAAACCAAAAATAATATCGTGGTCCTTCCAAACTGAGTACTTTGTTGTTTCCACACCAGTTGACAGAATCTCACCAGACTGAGGATTTTTACTATTTACATCTACAGTATACTGTGGGAACTGTTTGGGAAGGGCTGTCCTCACCCTCTTTCTCTCACATATAACATCTGGATTAAGTTTTCTCTCATTTCGCTGAAATGCATCCTCTCCTTCTTGGAATCCAATCCACTACATTTAATCCCACACCCTTCATTCTAAACCATAATATGAGTTCAGTTTTGTTCTATAAACTCAGCCATTGTGATTAGGAAATTTAGGATTAAGGCTTAGTTTGTTGTGTGAATCCAGCCAAGAATGGTTTACTTAATAAAGAAAGATTAAGAAACTCATGGTTTAATATGATTTTTAACACTATCACATACGTGGCTATATGACTATATGCATAGAAAGAGCTATCAACAATCATTAGTTCTGAATCTCATCTTTGGTCATTCTAGAACTCTATTTGAGAAGAATATTCTCTATGTCTTGCTCCTGGTCTCTTGAAAGTATTAGACTGATTACTACAAATTAAGGTCTACTATATAATCCTTGAGAATTAAAAATAGCAATAGCAACAGCACTTAGATGTATATACCACTTTACAACCCCTCTCTAAGCAGTTTACAGCATCAACCTATTTTCCCAACAATTTGGGTCCACATTTTACCCACCTCAGAAGGATGGAAGGCTGAGTCAACCTGGAGCTTGGTGAGATTCAAACTGCCAAATTGCAGGCAGCAAGCAGACAACGGAAGTAGCCTGCAAGGCTACACTCTAACCACTGCACCACCACAGCTCTTCAGCCCAGCTCAGTGCTGTTGTACATCTTAAAAATCCCTAAAGCCTTGGGTTCGATCTCTGGGATCTCCAGATAAAATGAGAAAAAGCTGTGGAGAGATTGTTCTCTGATAACAAAAGGAAAGGAATTTTTGCTGTGGCCTTGAAAGTGGAAAGGATTGCTTAGCTCTGGTAAAGACAATCAGAGAAAGAGAACAGCCTCTCCTTGACTGTGTGGTCCTTTCCAAGGAGCAATGAAAATTTAGGATATGCTTTTAATATTCTGTTAATATTCTGGACAACAATAAAGAAGCATTTCTTGAAACTCTGCCATATCTGTTTCTTGACTTGTCTATCTTGAAAAGTTAACAATTAGGCAGCTCCCATATATTTTAATTAAAAATTAAAATTAGAAGTTCTTCAGGAAAGCAACATTAGCCCTTCTATTTATCTGTCAATGGGCAGCGCACACTAACTATACAATTGTACACCCATTGTACTCAATTACTTAAGAAATCTCTTTGGTATCATCTGATGAGGAATTTTGGATATTGAAGCCCAACAACAGCCCTAGACAAGACCAGGTTGGGGAAGGCTAGCCCAAAAAAATTCAGTTAGTTTGGAATTAGAACAAGAAACTAAACTAAAATCATTACAAAAGCAAGTGGGTCTATTTTCCTGGACTTTGTTTTGGAAGATTTCTAGAGTTGTTTTTCAGTGCCATTAAATATCTTTTTATCACTCCCTTGTTGTGAATGCTCTCAAATGCTACCAGATCCTGGCAATTTACAACTAGTTTTAAACTCAGGCAGTGATGTTTAATTTGTTATTAGCTGCATAAAGGTTAACTAAGATACAACTTAAATATGATTCTTAAGAGATAACATGTTATAGTGAAGCAATTAAAGGCCATGTAGGAGCTGCAGGAAGAGATTGATCTCTGATTACAGCAAAAGCATGGAAGGATTCCAAAGAAGGGAGGAAGATTAAGCACAAACAGACAGCAGCATCCAAGTTGGCTCCTTAGAAGACAGACGTTCAACTTCCATCTGCAGGAAACAAACTTTTTTGAAACTTCTGCACAAATCTTTTTGTTTCCTTGGATTTTGTTCTGTTTCACTTTATTTTGAAATTCCTTTTCTATTTAATATAGAGCCTTTGTTTGGTTTCAACTATGAACAGCATTTTTTTTACTTCAAACAATGGATAGAGAGCAGCCAGGAATGTGAACTGGATGCAAGAGCTGGAGTTGTAATTCCATAATTATGCAATTGTTATGGTTTTAGAGGGCTAAAAGACAGACATTTTGGGGAAATCCTGGAAATGTTCCCTCTTGTAGTGCTAAAATTCTAAAATAATTTCTACTGAATCCTGGGGATAAGCAAAATGCACAATATGTTTTGCTATCCCTAATCCTAGCCACTATTCTAATTCTATAAATCCCATTAAATTCATTGCATTAAATGATATGAATTTTACACACCCAGAAAAACCAGGAAAAGTTACAAAAAATCTACAAGTTGCCTGAGAGCCATTTTCAATACTAGTTTCCTTGACAACATTCATTTTGCAGATCATTGTTTTTTTCCCTCGAATGCAAGCTTCTCCTCCTCCTCTTTCCATCACCATTACCATTTCTACATAACTTTGAGAAGTTCTGCAGGGGGTGATCAGAGAAAGTCAAATGCTGACAGCCTGTATTTAACATTGTGTCCTACTGTGAAAACTCAGTTGGGAGCAGATGCTACACATCCACTCTCAATGGAATCGCTGGAAAGATGGTTTGTTGGTTTGTTTATTATTTTCATTCCCTTTCATTCACCTCCCCTTACCTTCTAGAGTTTTAATGTATTCACCATTCTGACAGTTCCTATATGATGGATCCAGAGATGATTCTCTTTCTGCCACTGGCGTGGGAGCTTCCAATTCCCTCTGGGATATCGTCCAAGCTGCCTGTTGTATTCTGGTCTACCTCCGTCACCCCCACCAGATCGGCAAGCCAGCAGCCACACAGATGCATTCATAAACAAATGTCCTGCCAAGAGGCAGTCAATTGAAGAGCAAAAAAAAAAAGTCATAAAAGCGCCATGAAGATTGCAGAATCCACAATTTTATTGCCCAGTAAATTTCCAACAGGTCTCAGCTTCCTAAATGACAATCTGACAGAAAGCTGGGTGCATGGATTCCTGGCTGTACGCAGATCAATGCCCCAATTGTAGTGAGAAAGGAGAAGTATGATAACCCCTTGACCCTTCGACCATGTCACGCTTGAAATCATAACAATATGAATTGTGAGTGCATGCATGGATTTCTCTTTCTTGTGATCGCTTTTAGTTGAGGGCAACCAGAATTAAACCCCAATTTGTCCACATGCAAGGGAAGGCTTTGCACATACTGATTGAATCCCAAAGTGTTACCTTCCATAATTTAAAAGAATTACGTGGGCAATGTTTTGATGGAGCGATGAGAGCTGTGGAAGGTAGAGTAAAACAAAGTGAGCAGGAGTGGGATTGTTCATTTTTCCCCTGGGTTTGGAAGGACAGTTTGCCTTGTTACAGTACATTACGTTTACAATTACAATGCACTTTTGTACATTTTCTATTGCAAAATGGCACAAAGCAGAGTTATTTATTTTTAGGAGTCTTCATCAGCTTTAGTTGCTCAAAAAAAAAAAAAAGATGGTTTTGGTTGGGATATGGTCCTGGACACATAGGCTACTCTCATTCCTGTTTTTAACTACAGTAAGAGTAAGGGGTAAGAGTATAGTACAAATAGAGTGAGAGCAAGTCCTAGTGGAGAATATAGCTCAGTGTTGAATTTTTAGTTCTTGGTGTTCTTTGGGTGTGCTTCTTTTCCTGTGCCGTAGACATTTCATTGCCAGGCTAAGTAACATCAGTCCATAAAGAAATGGCCTCCTCTTCCATGCATTGATGTTATCTAATCTGGTAATGGAATATCTTTGAGAAGAGAAGCAAGCTCAGAGAAGGCCAAGAATCCAACAACTTCTAACATGCCTTGGAAGTTTCACATTGCATTGGAAGAAAAGTTATGGTAGCTCAGAAAAGCTTCAAAGAAGCTTGCTCAGTGCCCACCATTGTTTATTCACACATGAAAGACTTCCTAAAATCTTCAGTAAGATCTCTCAGTCTTCTTAGGTTCCATACAGAAATGACCTAAAAGGGGGCACCACTTTCTCTATGCCAGTCCCTGTTGGCTCATTTCCAAAATATCCTTTCTACTAAAAGAAAAAAAATCACTCTATACCTTCTGGCCCTCAGTAAACTTATAAGTGTCATCCATAGGAGATTGTTAGATTAGTAAATTGGGTGGCCCATCATGGCTACTTATACCAACTCAGTGCAATGCTCACCACCAATGTTTCTGTACTAGTGGTTTTTGGTGTCTTCATAGTGTTTCCTAGCTTTTACTGAAGTGCTATAAAGTCTATATTGCTTTTATTTTGGCACAATTATTGGAAGATGCTACTTTATAGTTTATAGAGTTTATTTGTCATTACACTCGCAAGCGGGTGCAACGAAATGAGGTGCTCTTCCACAAGTAAAAACTGGACAAACACCACTAAAAGAAAAAAAAATTAAATTAAATTAAAACTAAACACAACCGACCATACAATGATCTCTATGCAATTTAAAAATGTAAAACCCCATTACTCTCAGCCATTCACTTCCACATAAATCTTATGACCCTGCATTCAAACTCAAAACTGCACTTGGATAAAAACTGTTCTTAAATCTGGTCATCCTTGTTCTTAATACCCTAAATCTCCTTCTCGATGGTAATAGTTCAAAGAGCTGATGTCCCGGATGAGAGGAGTCATTCAAATATTAAGTATCTTCCTCCTACATCTATTCCTATACAGTTCTTCCAAAGAGGGAAGTGAGCAGCCAATGATGTTCTGGGCCATCTTAATCACCCTCTAGGAGATGATATTGACTGTTAAAGAAAATTTTCTGTTATTGACAGAAAATGTCTGGGGTACCAAACCGTTTTGAAGAATCTTAAGCAAAATGAGATTAAACAAATCAGAAAGTCAGTGGGTGGGATTTTGGTTGGATCCCTCATCCACCCTTGTCCACCAGGCCACAGTTACATCTAATGGTAGGATCTGGCCCTGCATACCCATCCATATATAAGTAAGAAATACTCATAGTTTATGCATGCAAATCATATCCAGCAGCTCCTGTGTGTTCTAAAACAGAAGGAAGGTGGTGCATATAGACCAGATTTCTGTTTGTGCTGAGGAATCTTACACAGTCCTATTTAGATCATTATTCCACATTACCACTTGTTAAGAATACCCAATATGATCTTGGTAGCTCTAATTGTGTTCACTGTGACATGCCTCAAGTTCTCAACTCCAAAACATGCAAAATATACATTCTCATTCAATGCATGACATGAAAATACAATGAGTGTTGATGTGAAGGACGTTGCAGCACAGGGAATGATTTTCTGCATTTTGAAACAATAATATACACTATTTTATAAAGAATATTATTATCTCCAGAATCTAGAGGGCAATCGGCTCTAAGAAGGCTAGCCTAGATTAAATCCTACGCAATTAAATCCTATTAAATTAAATCCTATGCAATTTGCAAGGCTACTGCTTCATGTTGAATCATGAAAGTTGGTGTTTCAGGGGTGGATACAAAAACAGACTACACATGTAGTCAGCAAGACACATAGCAATAATATGTGTGTGTGTGTATATTGTTGGGGTTTGGCATACAGAAATCACCTTCGTTAGCAACCATTGAATCCCACCTGGCCACAGACAGAGGAATAGCACACAAAATATTTCAGCATTCACAGTATTGAATATAGGAGAATATATTGATGAAGTATTCTGTCATTGTTAACAACAAGCCCAACAGTAGGCTGACAGCAATACACTGTCTCTTACAGCTGAGCCATGAATTAGTCAAGGCGGGGAGAATGCTGAGAAGCAGAAGGCTCACTAACAACAAAGATATGGCTCCAAATTTGTATTTCTCCTGCTGTACCATTGACCTAAAATTCTCATCTTCAAAGGATTCAGGCTTGAAGGAGAGAAGTGCCCCTCGAGCATCATCAAGTGCATGCCAAAAAGAGAAAGGTAAGAAATGTACAACTCTGTGTATTTTCTAGGCAGGACAAAAATGAGGCCTGTTTGAAGAGGTTGATGGTGTTGTGTCCTCGGAAATGATGCCCGGAGTCGGTGACTTCAAATCATGCTCTTTTATTGGTGTAGGAACCGAACTGGAGCTATAGAAAAAGTTCGCGGCTTTTATTCCTTTAGCCGCCGCGGCCGCGGCCAATGGCACCGCTTTGAATCTCCCGTGATTCGAATAGACCAATCGCGAGAGATTCTTAGCGAGCCAATCGGCGCGGCTCGCCTAACCAATCAGAGTGCCCCGCGCTTTGGCCAATCAAAGCGCGGGGATCTCAAGAATGCTAATGAGGGGACAGAACACCCCTCCCCTCTTGGTTTAGTCCTTATGTCGCGTAGTCCCATAGGTAGGCGGGGCTCCGTCTTAGCCTACTGGACCTGCGCAGCTCAGTCGTAGGTTGGATCCCGGCCGGTTCGGTCGGGGTCTCCACCTCTCCGGATGCCGTCGTGGGAACCGGCTGGTCGGTTGGGCCGGGCCGCTCTCCGTAGCTCCCTCCTGGGCTTCCTGGGTTGGTTGAGCTGTGGGTTTCGCCGCTCCCGCTCGGTCTCCCCGGGTCGGTCGAGTTGGCCTGGCTGTCTCTTCCTGGCGAGGGGTCGTGCTGGCTGCTTTCCGGTAAGTATGGTTGGTTTATTCTTCTTTGGTTTTGGTCACCTGGGTATTCCCTCCCCCCTTGGTTTGTGTTGTGGGGGTTGGTTTTGCCTGCTTGTGCGTCGGTGGTCTCTTGGGTGCTCGTCCTCGACCTTAATTGGTCGATGTGGCGTTTCCATGCTCGTCCATCTGCTGTTTGTAGCCGGTACGAGTGTGGGCCTGTTATTTGTGTGATGACGGCCGGTACCCATAATGGGTCTCCCGTCAGGTTTTTTGCGTAGACGGGGTCGCCTGGTGCGAAAGTTCGGTGTTTGCTGGTTGAGTCTGGGGGCTTCTCCGGGTTATACGTGGGGTGTAGTCTGTTGAGTGGGGACCTTAATTTCCTCCCCATTAACAGTTTGGCTGGGCTCTTATTCGTTGTGGTATTTGGGGTTATGTGTTGGGTGAAGAGTAATTTATTTATTTTCTTCTGGATCTCCCCATGGTCTATTTTCCGGATGGTTTTCTTAGTGAATTGCACCATCCGTTCCGCCCTACCGTTCGCCGCCGGGTGCGCCGGTGCTGTCAGCGTGTGTTGGATGCCCCTTTCCGCTAGGAATTTTTCAAATTCTAGCGAGATGAATTGGGGCCCGTTGTCGGAAACGACGACGTCTGGGAGGCCATGCGTTGCAAAGAGTTTGCCGAGTTCCTTGATCACGGCCTCCGTGGTTGTTGTTCTCATGTTGCTTACCTCCAGCCAGTTGGAGTAAGCGTCTACTATTATAAGGAAAGTGAGTCCTTTTGTGGGCCCGGCAAAGTCTATGTGGATCCTAGACCAAGGTCCCCTTGGGGTTTCCCACTCTAGGACGGGTGCTGTGGGTGGGCTTGGCCTAGTTTCCTGGCATCATTGGCACTTTGCTACCCATGTCTCAATCTGTCTGTCCATCCCTGGCCACCAAGCGTAACTTCTGGCCAGGGCTTTAGTCCTAACGATGCCATGGTGCCCCTCGTGTAATAGTTCCAGAACCTTCCCTTGTAGTTTTTCTGGAATGACCACCCTATCCCCCCATAGTATGCACCCTTTTAATAACGAGAGTTCCATTTGCCGGTTCTGGAATGTTTTGACAGACTCGTCGTTGTCCCTTTCCAGCCACCCTTTCTCTACCCAATGCAACACCCGCGCCAGACGTTTGTCTTTATTAGTCTCTCGGGCAATGTCTGACACGGTTATGGGTAGGTTGGTAGAGTCTCTATACTGAGGGTGGTCGTCGTGGGTGCCGGGTCGGTGTCAGGTTCCAGTAGCGGCGAACGGCTTAAGGTGTCTGCATGGGAGATCGTCTTACCTGGTCTGTGTATGAGTCCGTAGTTGTAGGCCACCAGGAACTCGGACCACCTTGTCATTTGGGGAGACAGAATGTTCGGGGTGGCCCGGTTTCCTGCAAGGATTTCCAGCAGTGGCTTGTGGTCGGTTATGATGGTGAATGTCCGGCCGTAGAGGTACTCATGGAATCTTTTTACGGCGGCAACGATAGCCAGAGCCTCTTTGTCCAGCTGGCTGTAGTTCCGCTCCGGTTTGGTGAGGGTCCTTGAAAAGAACGCGATGGGTGCTTCTTTTCTGTCGGGGAGGGTATGGCTGAGGACAGCGCCGACGCTGAAGGGTGATGCGTCGCATGTGACGGCCAGGGGTAGGGTCTCGTTGTACTGTATAAGGACGGCGTCCGAAGTGAGGAGGTCCTTTGTTCTCTGGAAGGCGGCTTGCTCGCGTTTCCCCCAAGTCCAGGTCGCCGCCTTGTCCAGTAGCCTATGCAAAGGCTTCGCCACCGTCGCCTTTTGGGGCAGGAAAACATGGTAAAAGTTAAGTAGCCCCAGGAATGCATGTAGCTCCGTCTTCGACTTGGGTGTGGGGGCTTCTTTGATGGCCTTGATTTTTTGGTTTGTGGGGTGAATGCCGTGACGGTCTAGGAGGTATCCTAGGAATTCAACCCGTTCCGTGTATAATTGGCATTTCTCCCTCTTTACCTTGAGCCCGGTTTCTTTGAATTTGGTTAGGACCTCCCTTAGGCAACCCTCTAGTTCGGCTTGGTTGGTTGCCGACACTAAGACATCGTCGAAGTAAGGTACCCCCCCCCCTTGATGCCTTGCAATAGTCTTTCCATTAGGCTTTGGAATATTCCCGGTGCCACGCTGACTCCGAATTGGAGCCGGTTGCATTTAAATGCTCCCCGGTGGGTGACTATGGTTTGCGCTTCTGCCGTTTCCTCGTCGACTGGCAACTGTTGGTATGCCTGGGCAAGGTCGAGTTTGGCAAAAACCTTGCCCCCTCCCAGTGAATGCAGTAGGTGTTGCACTACTGGGACGGGGTAGGCGCTTTGTTGCAATGCGCCATTTAGGGTGGCCTTATAGTCCCCACAGATCCTCACCGACCCATCGGGCTTGATCGGGGTGACTATGGGGGTCTCGCACCGGGCGTGGTCTATTGGCTGTAGGACCCCTTGTTTGACAAGCTTGTCAATTTGCTCGTCTATCTTGGGTTTAAGTGCGAATGGCACCCGCCTTGGTTTTAGGCGTTTTGGGGGAACGTTTGGGTCTAGGCTGAATGATATAAGGGGCCCTCGGTACTTGCCTAGGTTTCTGTCGAAGACCTCTTGGAATTCCCGGGGCCAGTTGTTGCTCCCAGCTGTCGTCGGTGACGTGGTCGATTCCCGTGACTGCGATGCCGAGCGGGGCGAACCATTGCAGTCCCAGTAGGCTTGGGCGTTCGCGATCGACGATTGTCAGGGGAAGCTTTTTGGTGCGCCCTTTGTATGTTATGTTGAACTGTCTGGTTCCGACAACCGGGATGCGGTTTCCCTGGTAGTCCTTTACGATTAGTCTCTGGCTGTCTAGGCTTTTCCTTTGGATGGTAGGCACCAAGCGCTTTATTTCTTGCCATGCTATCATGGAGAGGTAGGACCCGGAGTCCACCTCCATTTTGCATGGCTCGCCCTCGATGCCTACCTCCACGTAGACCTTCCGGGCGTCATTGGTTGTGGCGTGGCCGATGGTGACCGTCTGATGGGTCTTCTCTCTTCGCCGGTTCTCGCCACCTCGTAGGGATCGTCCGTTCCGGTCCCATCTGTTGTCAGAGGGGCGATCTCTGGTCCGGGGTGGTGTGCTCTCTCTCCTCCGTTCGCTCTGGTCCCATCGGGGCGGGCTGCGGTTCTTTTTGAGGCGGCAGACGTGGGCAATGTGTCCCTTCTTGTCACAATGCCGGCAGATCGACTCGAAAAACCAGCATTTGGACCTGGGGTGGTCGCCTCCGCAACCGGCACAGTTGATCCTCGACTTACGACCCCGCCGGTTCTGTGGGTCGCGGCCTGCCTGGAGGCGATGAATTTCCTCCTCTTCGTTGGAAGTGCCCGATGCCGAGTGGAAATCGCCCTGGTGGGCAGTCGTCTCGGGTTGGGCCTCGGCCGACCTTGCAGGGTGGTTGTTTCCGCTGCGGTCCCCAGCGTTCAGTCTGCGCATGCGGTCAGCGGATGTTCGGGTCGCTTCGGCGGCTGCGGCTGCGGTGAGGGTGTCTGCAAGGCTGATGTTGCCCTTGGCCATCAGCCGGCTCTGGAGGACGGGGTCCCACAGGCCGAGCACGATTCGGTCTCGCAGGGTGTCGTTCAGGTTGTCGAATTCGCACAGCCCCCCTAGGTGCCGTAGTTCGGCGACGAAGTCGCTGAAACTCTCACCCGACCGTTGGTCCCGACGGTAGAATTCGTTGCGTCAGATCAGGATGGGTACCTCTGGAGCGTAGTGCCGCCGAAGTATTGGCTCGAGGACGTCCCAGTCCATCGCGGTCGCATCGGCGGGTTTGGCAAGTGCCTTGGCCATCTTGAATACCTCGGTCCCGCAGTGGATCAGGAAGACGGCGCGCTTCATGGGGCCGGTGGCATCCTTCAGATCGCTGCACTTGAGGAACATGCGGAATCGGTCGGAGTACGATTCCCAGTGCTCGGTGGCGGGGTTGAAGGGTGCGGGGGGTGCGATTTTTGCCATCGTGGAGATTCGTCTGGCTTCCGTCAGACACGTGGTTCAGTTCAGGGTCTGGATCCCACCTTCGTCGCCAGTGTTGTGTCCTCGGAAATGATGCCCGGAGTCGGTGACTTCAAATCATGCTCTTTTATTGGTGTAGGAACCGAACTGGCGCTATAGAAAAAGTTCACGGCTTTTATTCCTTTAGCCGCCGCGGCCGCGGCCAATGTGACCACTTTGAATCTCCCGCGATTTGAATAGACCAATCGCGGGAGATTCTTAGCGAGCCAATCGGCACGGCTCGCCTAACCAATCAGAGTGCCCCGCACTTTGGCCAATCAAAGCGCGGGGATCTCAAGAATGCTAATGAGGGGACAGAACACATGGCACATTTCTTCCCACCTCAGAGTTTATAGATCTAAATGAAAGGAGGTCCTTAGAGTTTATCAGCTCTTCCATTCTATGGCTGAGTTCACACATCACCCCAAACCATGATGCAGTTTCTTGGTTGGGGCCTCACATCATGTATAAACCTACCCATTATGGTTGTGGTAATCACCTATGGACCTCAACTTTTACTTATGTATCCTCCCGAGCTTCTTCTATAAGGCCACATCACAAAATGTCAATTAATATTTTTGATGATTAGACCAGGTAGATCATTTTAAAAAGAGTGGTATGATGTAATTTTATAGAGAGATTAAAATATATGTATAATTACATTGAAGAATACCAGAAGCTATTTTTTCCTTTCTTTTCTATTTTTCTTTCACTTCTTTCTCTTTTTGTACTTCTTTCTTTTTCTTTGGTTTTTCTTTCTTCTTCCTTAGTTTAACCATTCATCAGTGGAACGACTTGTCTCCAGTCAGTGCCCATCTCCACCCAAAAGCTACAGTTTTCTGGTCTGCAGTTTTCTGTTTAAGAGAAAAGTGGCAGTGGGAAGAAACTTAAGAGTCATCTCCCATATACAGTTGCTGTGAAGCGTTCCAGATGGATTCTTTTCTTTTCTGTTTTCTTTTCTTTGTTTAATCATTTAAATTTATATGCTGCCAATCTCACCATTGGGTCACTCTATGCAAATTACAGCAAAGTAAAAAATAGTATCAATTAAAACATTAGTATAAATATTAGCATCAAGATTAACACAGATAGCCCAGAAAGATGGGATAAAAATCAGGCCAGTCAAATATCTAAAGGAGGTTTTGCTGTTAGGGATGTGTAAAACATTCTCAAATCAATCTATTCCAATTTCAAATGCCTGTTCAAGGAAACACACCCTGATTCATGTTCTGAGCATGAAACTGGCTGTGTCAAACATTCTGGGTGTATTTTGTGCTTGAAACAAAATGTCCCACCCTGTTTGAGCCCAAAACACTCTTCTGAATGCAATATGGCCTCCTTGAAACAGAATATCCCGAATCTGAAATATTTTCATTTGAAACATTTTCTACATCAGTATTTTCCATTGCAATATATTATTTATTACTGCTCTTCCCATCATTTTACATTTGTAGATCAGATTTTTACAGTGCTCCTTGGGCTTTATCAATTTATAATTGTTATGCCAGGGACAAATATAACTCAATGATAGAGCTTAGCTGTGATATTGAAGAAAGACAACACAGATTCTGGATGGGAATAATTCCTATCTGAGAGAATTTATTTTATTTATATCCCCCCTTTTATTATTTTTTACAGATAACTCCAGGTAGCAAACATATCCAACACACTTTCCTCTTCCTCAACAACAACGCTGTAAGTTGAGTTGGGCTGAGAGAGAATAACTGGTCCAAGGTTACTCAGCTGGCTTTCATGGCCAAGGTGGGACTTGAACTCATGGCTTTTTGCTTTCCAGCCCAGTGTCTTAGCCACTAGACCAAACTGGCTCTATTTTATTGTGATTATCCAGACCGTATGACTTTGAGCTAGGTGGACAATATATCCTAGTTCAACGGCTGGGTTTGTAATTAAACCATAATGTATTTGTCTTTAGCATGATACAAGAATCAGACCATCATGGCTGCAAATGACAGTTCAGATTTACAGATAATCAGAGTTGGAAAGGACCTTATAGATCATCTAGTCTAAACCCCCCACCTAAGCAGGAGACCCTACGCCATTTCTGACAAATGGCAGCCCAGTCTCTTCTTGAAAGCCTCCAGTGATGAAGCTCCCACAATTTCCAAAGGCAGCTTCTGTTCCATGGGTTGATTGTTCCCACTGTCAGAAAGTTTCTCCTTATTTCCATGTTAAATCTCCCCTTGTTCAGTTTCCATCCATTATTTCTTGTCTGGTCTTCAGATGCCTTGGAAAATATCTTGACCCCCTCCTCTCTGTGGCAGCCCTCTCAAATATTGGAACACTCCTATCATGTCTCCCTTGGTCCTTCTTTTCACTAGACTAGCCATGCCCAGTTCTCGTAACCATAACTTGGCTGGTGTGAACTCAGTCAAATTTAAGCAATTCCCTACACTTCTCTTCATTCTATACTCATTGCTGGCCCAAAGAGTTGCATGGAAGAAAGAAATGAGAAGAGAGAATAAGTAACAAGCTCTATCATTGAATTTGATAAATTGTCAGCAAGCCAATTGAGTTAGTGTATTCATGTAAGTGGCAGAATTTTACCAACCTTCCCTGGGCTTAGAGATGTAGCTATGTCAGATTGGGAATGTAAAGGCTGTAGGCTAGGAACAATCAAAGAAAAAAAAAAGAATGGCAAAGTACTTCCATCTTCCAGCCAAGAAGCCGAGTTGCACTTGAGGACATGGTTATCTTAACAAGGTGCAGCACGCTAATTCCCTCCTGAGTTGAGCATATTGTGTGTACACAACCAGAACTGAGCTACAATGTCCCCCTAACACTTGCTCAGTTGCCTATCAAGATTCGTCCTTAAGCACATCTCTCTGCGGAAGTTGATGACATCTCAGTTGTCTTCCCCATAAAGACACCCTGGGGCTACGCCTTGAAAAATCAGCTGAAGACTTAAGCTTTACATGCTGGCTTGTCCCAGTGGCTGCGCTGCAATCCTGCCAGGATGTTCCGATATGAGCCTTTGGTATAATTAGAGCTTTTTTATTGCAGAAACAATGTGCCAAATGAAACTTTATCAGCTGTTTAATTAATACTTGAGCTGCCAGTTCAACTTGCCAGGCTTTGCAAAGGGACAATCCCTGACTTGTATGTGTTGGGGAGAGAGGCTGGAATATTGTTGCCAACCCAGCTGATAACTTTTAGAGCTACTCAGTGTAGTTAAGACAGAGCACCTTGTCTATTTGCCAAAACTGCAACAGCCTCCCAATAAAGAAGGGGAAGAAATGGAAAGAAAAAGAAAAATATTAGAGACCCCAGGAGGGTTACCATCTCATTTAGTACCCATTTGCGTTGATTTGCAACCTTGAATTTACAAGAATCCTGTAAACGAACAGAATAGATGTCCCAAAGGTGCTTTTTTAACGGCAACTGGACTTTCTTGTTTTTCTTTGAAGACATTTCGCTTCTCATCCAAGAAGCTTCTTCAGCTCTGATCCAATCCTTTTCTCAAACTTTGGGGGGATAGTGGTCAAGTTTGAATGTTGAAAACATTCTGGGTGAAGTTACCCATTCTACTATATTGCTGCTGAGAATTCTGGGTGTTGAAGACAAGGAGGGGAAGCTAGTAGGAGAGGGTTGATCTGTGTGCATATGCAGAGCACATTTTTTTTAATGTTAAGCAGGATCTTGAGTCCAGTGTTGAGACCCGTGGTCCAAACTCTTGCTGAACACCAGAAATATATTATTAGAAGCAAAGTTCTAGGTTAAAATCCAGGCCAAGTCCCATATAAACACACTGGGCAGCTGCTTGAAAAGCGGGTAGTTTTATTCAACTGTGCAACATTACTACCTTCAATTACTATACATTACTATATATTAAACTGTCAAATAAAATTTCCTCTTCAAGCAACTACCCATTGTGTTTATTCATGACTCAGCTTACATTTGAACCCAGGACTTTACTTCCAATACCACTATTACAGCTTCTCTTTTGGCTAGAGATGTCAATCAAGGAAACTGCTAATGTTTGAATGTAATGTAGATCTGTCCCCATTGAGGTTCAGCCTCTTCAAAAATATGTCCTTGCTAACAATTAAAAGTGAATCATAAATTAAGCAGCCATCTTCATTTCAATGAGATCTCTATCCATCCCCAGATTGTAATACATTTTCCTTCTTTGTAGAAAATAAGGGACAAAAATGTTGTGAAGGTTGTTCTTTTGGATTTTTCTACATTCTATTGTAGAGTGGTACTTTAATTCATTTCCTCTTTACTGCTCTAAGATGGAGTGGTTTTCAGCAACTATTTTTAATGGACAGTTTTATTTTGTCCTCTGTTTGTTTTATCAGACTTTGATTATACATTGCTACGAGAGCTGTTGCTTGAGGGCAACTCATGGGTATTAGAAATAAATAAACATCTGTGGACCAATTTTAGTATTTACTGGAACTTCCAAAAGCTTAAATCATACTTCTGGCTTTCTGTCCAAAATGAGAAATTACAGCTGCTTCTACATACTATATATTAAGTTTTGTTAAGCAGTGGTTTGTTGCATGAATCATAGATGGTTGGTTTAGTTTCTTTCTAGTCAAATTCAACACTTACGACTTGACATATGCAATTTTTTTGGCATCCGTATGAAAATGGTTTGACATTACTTTGCCTGAGCAGGAGATCCTGCATCATTCCAGACAAATGGATGTCCAGTTGCTTCTTGCAAACCTCCAGTGATGGAGCTTCCACAACTTCTGGAGGCAAGCCCAGAGGGACTGATTTCATTGTTGTCATTTTCAAGAAATTTCTCCTTAGTTCTAGTTTGAATCTCTTTTTAAACATCTTCCACCCATCATTTCTTGATTAGTTTCAACCTCCTTTGATTCTAAGCATCCTTTGTTGCTTTTTCAATTTTGTTTTAAATGATCCCCCTGTTTCATAATTGTTGAGGACTTATTTGTGCATTTTGTAAGACTCTTATAAAATTGACCCCCACTGAAGGACATGTACATAATTTGAAGCAATACAGCACCGTCATAATTAAGGCTATCACCAAATTAAAATGGCTGTGCAGTTACAACCCATATAGAGGAATGTTCATGTCAAAGAAACTCAAATAAAAAAAAAAATAAAGAAAAAAGTAGCCTTTTTTATAACATGGAGATAAAAGAATTGTTTATCCTTAATATATCCATGCATTAAAGATCAGATTCTTATTGAATCATATTTAGTGTAATCTATGGAGAGAGAAAAATGAGTAAAGAGATGCAGCTGAGTAAAATATATTTAGTTATGCTTGCTTTGGTGAGAAACATTCTTAAAAAATTGTATTGAAACATGTAATTTTTCATGATGCGTGTAGAAAGAGTACTAAAAAGAGGACAGACTCCTTCATTGGTATTTTTGTGGATCAAGTTTTTTTAATTGACCCTCTTACAAATCCATCAGTTAAATGCATCTGTCTTGTTTATTCTGTTATTTTCATTTGCCCACAAGCAAATGAAAAAAAAAATGGAGGGGGGAGATGTGGGGAAGTTTATAAATATGTGCACAATAATAACATTTACGGTGTCCAATCGGAAAAAAACAATGCAAATCTGAGAGATGCCAGTGGGTGAGCTCAGCTCCTCCCAATTTTCTAAATATTTTTCATGAGCTTTTTGTAATACATATTAATTGATCTGCACACATCCAATGTTGGGCTTCTACCTGTTGGCTTGGCAGGGGCTTTATCCTTCAAGTCAGAGCTTAAGAACCAAAGAAAGGACTATGAGCTGGAACCACTCTGTATTTTGCAAAAGATAGTATGAGTATACATGAATATACACCCAAAGCTTGCCATATTCGTTTGCAAGCAAGGTTATAAAAGAGTGTCCACTGTTATTGAGCTAATGACCTCTCTCTGAAATATGAGCTAAAGACAGCTCCCTAGTGGCTGCTGACTGTTACACAGATTGGAGAGGAAATACCTTTCAGAAGTACATCAGGGCAAACTATGGCTGACAGCTTGGAACTATACAACTCACAGATTTATTTCACAGACCGCCACAGACAAGAATTTAGCACCCGAAACTGGTCTGCAGCTTATGGGAGAAGGTGTTAAAATGCAACCAAGCAGCGATCTTCCTTTCTCTTCTCTCTCTTTCTCGCAATATTTTTCACATCTCCCTTCCACAAAAGACAAAAGCCAATAACGATGCAGTCACCTGCTCTGAATGACAAAAAGCCCACAAGCAAATGAAAAAAAAAAATGGAGGGGGGAGATGAGGGGAAGTTTATAAATATGTGCACAATAATCACATTTACGGTGTCCAATCGAAAAAAACAATGCAAATCTGAGAGATGCCAGTGGGTGAGCTCAGCTCCTCCCAATTTTCCAAATATTTTTCATGAGCTTTTTGTAATACATATTAATTGATCTGCACACATCCAATGTTGGGCTTCTACCTGTTGGCTTGGCAGGGGCTTTATCCTTCAAGTCAGATCCAAAGAAAGGAACTCCCTTCCAGAGAGAATGTTTTCCTTCAAAAAGAAATCTGTTTTTTTTTAAAGGAGGAGGGAGGATTTTAATAACCCACGGTTGTCAGCATTTCCCACAGCACCCCAAGTCATAAACCCAGAGGCAGACTCTTATTGCACTAAGTCACAACTATCAACCCACATTGTTAATATCATGGTTCGTGGCACAGTCAGCCAGATGTTCAGACTAAATTTGGCATTTTTATCCACATACGGAGTTCTTCTCATGAATTTGGGATAAGCAGATGTTGAAGTTTGATGGTATTAGAGGTACCATTGTAAGATGTAAGCTGTTCTGAGTAAAGCTGCCTTTTGCAATTGATTGATGGCAATTTTGTCAGTGCAGATGGTGTTCAAATATTCCAATTGTTCTAGGGTTATTATTATTTTATTCATTTGTATTCCCTCCTTTATTATTTTTACTCAAGATAAAAACACTGCATTAAGTCCACTGAAATCTTGGAGTAAAAGATGAAGCTATTCTATGGTAGCTGATTTTAAGTGCTGCCCAGAGTGAACTTTTAACATCATCTAATTCAGTGATTACCACTCAGAAAACAGTATTTTAGATCTACCAAGGATACAAGTCCAAAGTATTAGTTCACCTCTACATACCAAGGATGGTTCTTGACCAACATTGTTTCTCAGTGTGAAAGTGAAAGAGAATCAAGCAATGGAAGTTGTCAAAGCAGAGCCTTATAGTACAAAAAATAATTCAAGAGGAATTTGGTAGCATCTTTTCTGACGTGATTAAAAACAAGCCAATTTCTCATAAATTCTCATAAATAAACTGTCACAAAAAATAACTATGTCTTCTTTCATACAACAGTTAAGTTATGGGATTAACTTTCTGGATTTGTACATTACATCACACTGAACCATGACTTAACCAAATGATCGTGCACCATTCTAGACCATGGGAGGGGAGGAACGGAACTAAGAAAACCTTTACTTGTGGCCTGCAGATTCTCTTTCTATTTGGGGGAGAGGGCACATGTGTGCAGAAAAAGGTTATGTGATTGCACTGTACTTAAAGAGTTCAAATCAAATTAGACACTCTGTTTCTTAATAACTTCCTGAAAAATTGTTAAGTAAATGAGTGAGTGACAAAAAAAAAAGTTCTGGTAACATTGAGCAATTCAACAATGAAACCTATTGAGAGAGAGAGGTGGTGGGCTACCCTTTGGTGGATATAAAAGAGTTGGAAGGGACCCTGCAACTCTTCTAGACCAACCCTCTACTCAAGCAGGATATGAATAAGCACAGGCTGCACTGCCATCAACAGGGGATGCTTTAACTGGGGATTTCTGCACTGAGCAGTGGATTGGACTAGATGCCCTAAATTGCCCCTTCTGACTCATTTTATTTGATCATATTATTAATAGTATCTGCTTAATGTCAGATGAAGTGATATTTAGATCAGCCTTCTCAAGCCTGGAATAACTCCCAGAATGTTGAGCCAGCCTGGAGGATGCTGAGAGAGAGCCTTTCTTTTATTTATTATTCATTTATTATCTTTATTGGTGACCCTCATCTCTGGGGCCAAGATGTGCCTTAGGGTAGCGGCAACGCTCTTTTCCTAGATCCCATGGGTCACTCTGCACCAGCTGTAGCTTCCAGGTATTTTTCAAGGGTAGCCCCCATGTCGTGACCCTGCAGGAGTCCATATGGGAAGTGAGCAGTGTGCAAGGAACAGAAAGAAGAGCTTCTCAATCCAGGAAGGGGTACAAATAGGGCACAGTACAAAGTTGGGCAAAGGTCCTTCTGACCATGACTGCCACCTGGTCCTTGAGAGAAGTCATGAGTCCAGGAGAACCTCCAGATTAGGCACCAAGTCCATCTACGGCAGGGTGAGTCCATCCCCATTTATAAATTTAGTCCATATCTGAATCCATCTGGAACCATCCTAATATTTATAATAATCTGCAGAATGCCAGGCCTGAAGGAAGGTAGCTGGCAGGAGGGAAAAACGAATGTAGATGGAATGTTGAGAGCATGTGATGGGCACATTCATAAAACAGCAACCATGGCAGAATTGCTCTTTATAAAATGGCTCTGTGCTGGATATGGACAATCACGTACGTACAACCCAACACACAAACACAGACACACACAGAAACACTTTTTCCTTAGAAAGTAACCCCTCGGGCCAAAAAACTCTCTACTTTCTCCTGTCACTTTCCTGAGGCCCCAAGGTACTGCTACAAAATGAATCTGACGCTAGAAGCTTGCCTCTGCCATATGGCCGCTTCCTCCTTTAAATTTTATTTTTCTATGAAAAGAATCTTTTAATAAATAAATAGTAGTAATGGTGGTAGTGGCAGTAGTAGTAGTAGTAAGTTAGAACCCAGAGCCTGACTGTCATTAAGGAAAGGCAGGGAGTAAACTTTCTGATTGACAAAATAAAACACACCAGATGACAAGCCCTAGATTAATTGAAGGAGGAAAATTTTGTATTCCATTCCAAGCCATCCTTGTTCATTTCCCCCTTCCTCGGGGGTACAAGCATTAAGCAGCAGCCCAGTGGCTCTATAAAAGAAAGAGAGGACGCATCCTAGGCTCTTTCTTCTTCCTAACTCACCCTGCCAAAAGCTACCCCAGCTTCTACATGCAACATAATATTCACCCTTTTAGGTTGATATATTTTTCCCTGCTCATTCACAAACCACAGGGGGGAAACAGTTTTTCTCCTGATCTGAATGAAGAAGAAAAACAGTGATCCTAATCAACCATTTACCCTCAGTGGCTTCCCTAAACAAATCTGGGGAAGAGCTTAAAAGACTTGGGAATAGCCTCGACCCTGTTTGATGCACTGTAATAACCCAACCTAATTATACTGATATAAAAACTAATTGGAAAGATAGCAAATGTCAGGGTAAGATGCAAATTGTAGGGTGTTAATTGCTGAACAGGTGCTGGAATAGAATTAAATGAGCATCCTGATTAGGAGAGTGGAAAAAACAAATGTGGACCTAGAAATCAAGTTGGTCCTGTGAATTATTTAGCAACCTCCTTGTACCAGCAAAAGGTCATGTTGATGTGACCTCTGCTTTGTGACAGGAGGGCTGAGAAAACAATGGTAAACTCAAAGAGAAAATGCGGCTTAATAAGGAGGACAACCCTATGAAAAAAAACAGGTTGCATTTTCCATATTAAGCACATCCTCTTTTTTAACCACAACAGGGCAAAAAAAAAAAATCTGTATTAATCAATCAAGGGGTGATGTTTTCAATTCACTTCAAAGATTGCATCATTTTACAGAAGAAAACAGTGGTGCTGCCTCCTGAACTAGAAAACGAGGGAAGGACTGTTGGTTTTGAATGAGGTTTAAGGTAAAGGTTTCCCCTATGCAGTTGTGTCTGACTCTATAGAACTGTGCTCATCTCCCTTTCGTAGCTAGCAGCGTCCAAAGATGTCTCCGTGGCCAAGTGACCATCATGACATGAAACCCTGTTATCTTCTCACCAAAGTGGTACCTATTTCTCTACTTGCATTTATACCATGTGAACAGAAGAAAAAGTACACATACATGCCAATATAAGGTGACCTGAAAATTAATAATTGTGACTTTTGATAAAATAAAGGAGAAAGAAGCAATAAACAGAACTCCAAAAATAATTAATCACATGGCTTGAAAATTTTTGTCCTTGCTGTTCCATTAAAAATAAAATTCTCAGATGTATCAAATGACATGAATCAATCATCCATTATTACCAATTAAATCTCTCCTTCCAATAATTGTTCTTAACTACTATGCTACAATCCTTGTTGTTGGGAAAAACTAAATGGGAGGTACACAAATCAGAAGATCATGATTTTTAAAAGCACTGATCCCATACATTTCACTTACTTTTACACATGGGATCCTCAACTAAATCTTACAGCATGGAATTGGGCACCCACTAGTTGAATTTGATCAACCAAATGCTCCCTTCATTTTTCATTTTTCCCTCGCTCCCTGGCATTGTGGTGCTTTCAGAATAGATACTTCCTACTGACTTTTTAAATTTATTTTTTATTCTATTTCTGCAAAACACAGGGCTTTCCCAGATCATTTGTAGTTTTGGTCTTGTTCAAAAGCACCAACCCTCACCTCTCTGAACAATAGAAGAACAGAATTGCACGTATGCTTTTTTTTACATAATTTGGCACAACCACACTGTTAACTAGCTCCTGCCCAACTAACACTTCGAAAGCATGCAAATGCAAATAGATTAATAGGTACCACTTCAGTGGGAAGATAACATCCTTTCTATGCACTGTTGGCATATAGCCATTCTGGCCACATGACCATTGAAATTGTCTTTGGACAACGCTGTTCCCTCAGACAAGAAATGAAGATGAGCACTGTGCCCTAAAGTTGAACACAATTGAACATACTTTTTTTAATACTGTTCACTAAAATGCATTAGCCATATGCAAAACTAAACCAGGCATGCAAAAGACTCAAGAGGGGGCTATGAGGACACCCAATTCCAAATCCAGAAGATGCATTTAACATTATGCCTAATGACTTGGAAGCAAGAGAGCCATAGAACTCAGCTGAATGCATCTTTAGCCAAAAAACAAAAACCCAAACCCCAAGATATGATATCAAATGTCACATGTAAACACACACTAATAAACTTTCCTTGGAAATCAAGAAATGTCAGCCATTTGTGCATGCCAGGAGAACCTTCTGTGGGGTCCATCGTAGATGGGCAAATCACCATATAAGATCAGCCAATGCTCTGGATTCCTCCTCCATTGCCATCTCCATCAGGAGCACAGTCACTAATCCAGTACAAATACCTCTTGAGGAAATGGATTCTGTTTCAAAGGAAGAGGGAACGTTTGCAGAGATTTTGAGAGGGGAAAACCAGCGAATTTGCAAAGATTTATCACCAGGCAAACTGAAGCCTCTTTACTAGCCGAGGGGGGTCTGGAGGAGTTGAGGTGACAGCAGAATGGAGTAGGTCTCTACTGAAAAATATGCCCCCTCCCCCTGGGGGGATCAAGGCAGCAATTCATTATCCTCTCCTCTTTCCACCTGGGGGCCTCTTCTGACAGAGGAGGTGACTGCCAATCACCCTCTCCTCCTGCAGATTTAGGTTTCGTGTAGGCCCAGATGTGGGCTCCAAATAGGGGGAGGTCAAGAAGGGGATGCTAATTTCTCAAGTTCAGATCTATGTTTCCAGGGGTGAAAGGTCAGCCCTCATCCCAGTTGTTTTACTGGTGGGCTTTCAATTTCTCCTTTTCTGCTCAGGACCAGGACCAGATGAATCACATTCAGAAAGAGTCTTGAGAAAATAGCTGTAATCATCCTAACAGGGAAATTTGGAAAAGTTTGTGTGTTTGCCTGTGTGTGTGTGTGTGTGTGTGTGTGTTTTAAAACTGTGTTTTGTTACACACACCTTAAAAGTTATAGGGGAAAGGAGTCCTGCTTGTAGAAAAACAATGTAAATGATTTTAAAATAGAATAAAATTAAATGGAGAGAAGCTTATGGGTCTCAACCACCGTTAAGGGAATGTCTCTTTCCCCTTCCAGAAAAGGATTATTACTTAGTTTAGGAAAACAACCAGATTCTGCCTGCAGTGAATATACTGATCCTCTTTATCAAAACACTTATTTCTTTCTTTTCACATTTTCTTTGCCACTCTTCAAAACTAAAGTTTTCAAAAGGACGTCTGCCAAATGGGCACAAAATCAATCTATCAATATATTCATGGTTTCAAGACAAAGTCAAGCAAATTCCAGTGAAATGAATGGGATGCAAAACATGTTGGTTCCATTTGACATGACTCTAATTTTATTTTATTTTAGGAAACAGGGCTATGCAGCTCCTTGAAGTTGGTTCCTGAAGCAGCTAAGAGCAAAGCTGAAGAGAAGCATTACTTCGCTTCCTTGATGGGCAAGTATTTCATGTCTGATTGAGACAAATTGCATCTCCTCATTGCTTCAGTGAAGAAAATTAGTCTCTTCCACAGCATAAAGTCCTTTGAGAGAGATCCAAGCTGCCTTACATGGCCTTTTTAGGGAGCCTTAAAAATGTCTCTTCTAAATCCTAAGAATTTCATTCTTTGTTAAGCATATTCTCAAAGGGTGTATGTGTTGCTTTTAAACAATAAAACTCATTTTAAAACTCACAATACCCAACACAGAGATACCAGCAAAATACCATCCAAGTTGTTAAGCTTGGGAGCCTCTCATGCAATGTTTGAGTTCACTTGGATGTGCTTTCATCCATCCTTTTGGAGACCGAAGGAGGGCAAGCACAGAAAGAAGAGGACGCAAGAACCCACATGGAGTTATGTCCAAACTCTTTTGTTTGCAAAATGGTTATGGTCACTATTTTCAAAGGACAGCCGTGCCTCAGGCAATTTTCATGAAGGGCCCCCATTCTGACATGCTGCTTAGTTAAAGAGTTAAGCCAAATAGCAGGGAAGAAGGATTCCCATCACTGGTGTTTTTGAAAACACCAAAGTTGCTGCGGGTGAGATGAGAATGAGACTATCATGTTTACCGATCAGATTGTGAAATCCGTAGAGGACGTGGTGTTGCTATCTTCTATAAAAGGTCCCTACATCTAAAAAACATCCAAGTTACCCAGGAGCTTGCTCTTCCTGAGACCATTGTCTGTGAACTGTCCTTAAATATCACATTTAGGTTCTTACTATGTTACAGAGCCCCTGATTATGACATCGAACATGCAAACAAACTAAATTCACTACTAAGATGGGCAGCATCCTGCCCACACGCTTTGATCTTTCTTGGTGACTTCAATCTACTTCATATTAACTGGACCCTTAACAAATGTAGAACTGAACCCACACATGAAACTTTCTATAATGCAGTAACAAATCTGGGACTAGAACAACTAATAACCAACAACACTAGACTTAACAACTGCCTCGATCTCATCTTCTGCAATAGTTTGAATTCAATTTACAGAATACAAATTAAAGAACCCTTTTCCAACAGTGCCCACAACATGATTGACTTTTGTCTCAACATACGTCCACACAAAATCATCACAACAACGGAATCCCCAATTATAACTTCAAAAAAGGCAACTATGATCTTATGAACAAGGCCTCCAATAAAGTAACACAATGTTGCCAGCCAATCAAGATACAAAAAGAGCCCCCCCCCAAAAAAAAAACAGACAGAAGATACTAGTAGCAGAACACAGCAAACTCCAAGACCAATAAACACAGACCAAGACTCTCAACCAATCAGGAGGAAGAAAACACCATTCTGACACAGCAATAGGCTGCCCCAAATTTAAATCTGAAACCACTGTAAAAGTCTGACTCACAGAGAAACACCATACAGAAGCCTGATGATGGCAGATGAGATTCTGCTGAAACGTTGCTACAACTTTAAAAGCACCACGTGGGAAAATACCCGAACAAAGCTGAATGCCAGATATATATATATATATATATATATATATATATATATATATATATATATATATATATAGATAGATAGATAGATAGATAGATAGATAGATAGATAGATCTTTGGTTATTCGGGTTTTCTCCCGCGTAAGATTGGAAGTATCTAGGCAATGTTTCAATGAAGTCTCATTCATCATCTTCAGGCTTGAATCACTCTGAGAAGCACAGAGCTGAAGACCAAGCCTGAAGATGATGAATGAGACTTCATTGAAACGTTGCCTAGATACTTCCAATCTTACACGGGAGAAAACCCAAATAACCAAAGATCCACATACAAATACCCGTGAGAACCTCAGAAAACATATACATATACATATACACATATACACATATACACATATACACATATACACATATACACACACACACACACGCATATATATATATATATATATATATATATATATATATATATATATATATATATATATATATGTCTGGCATTCAGCTGTACAGAAGCCTGATGATGGCAGATGAGATTCTGCTGAAACGTTGCTACAACTTTAAAAGCACCACTACTATGACGTGGGAAAATACCCGAACAAAGCTGAATGCCAGACATGTAAGTACCCGCGAAATCTTAAGAAAATATATGTATGTATGTATGTATGTGTATATATATATATATATATATATATATATATATATATATATATATATATATATATATATATATATGAAAAAGTAACACCGCGGCTGCTCCTGCTACTACTTTCCACGCTTTCCAAACGTGACTCCTAGGAGAGAACAAACAGAAAACCGTGCTCAGGGGCATCCAAGCTCATCTAAAGCTAGCTGCTGGTGGTGGAGCCTTGCCCTGCCTTGGTGCCCCATTTCCCGGCTCGGCGGTCCTGCTCGTGCGGCACTTTAAAAGCCCTCCTCCTCGCGTACGTGCCCGACGAGCTGCTCACCACGACGGCGGCTCCCAGCACCCGAGCAACTTCCCAGCAACTTTCGGCTTCCTTTTTCCTCACGGGCGCTCGCACCTGGCCCCGAGCCGCACGGCGGAGGGGAAGCCCGGAGCGCCACCGGGTCACCTCCTCCAAGCAGCCCGCCCACCCACCAGTTGGAACCCTTCCCGCTCCTCAGCGGGAAGATGCTCCCGCCTGCAAACTTTGCCTTTGCAAAGTTTAAGCCTGGAAGCCCCAGAAAAAAAAGGGGGAACGGCGGGGACTCACCTTCGGAGAGGTCGCACTCGGAGGTGATTTCGAACTCCCAGCCTAGGTTTTTGCAAAGTTCTTCTTTTCTTTCCTACCCCAAGAGCGCTCTGCGCTGTTTTGCAGCTTTGGGGGCCATGCGGCGCAGGGCAATAAGCCATGCGCAGTGATTTTTTTTCAGAGGTGGGCTGGATTGGACAGGCCAATGGGCCGGATGTGGCCCACGGGCCATAATTTGCCCACCCTGAACTAGAGCATCCAAAACATTTGCTAGACCAATACTCAAATACAGCTCATCAGTCTGGAACCCACATTACATATCTGATATTAACACAGTTGAGAAAGTCCAGAAATATTTCACAAGAAGAGTTCTCCACTCCTCTACTCGTTGCAGAATACCTTATGCCACCAGACTTGAAATTCTAGACCTATAAAACCTAAAACTACGCCACCTTCGGTCCGATCTAAATATAGTATATAAAATCATACATTGCAATGTCCTACCTGTCAATAAATACTTCAGCTTCAACCATAACAAAAACACACAATAAATACAAACTCAGAGTTAACCACACCAAACTTGATTGCAGGAAATACGACTTCAGCAACAGAATGGTCAATGTCTGGAATATTCTACCTGATTCTGTGATTTCTTCCCCAAACCCCAAAAACTTTAACCTTAGACTGTCTACTATTGACCTCACCCCTTTCCTAAGAGGTCTGTAGGGGGCGTGCATAAGCACACCAACATTCCTATCATCCTTGTCCTACTGTTCCTTTTATTTTTTCATTTTTCTTATATGTATCCATGTATTCATAACTATGTTTTTACTTTTACCTATTATCTTGTAAGCAATTGACAATTGACAAATAAATAAATAAAAATAAAGAATGAGAATCAGACATCTTAAAGGAAAATTCAGGGAAATTCTAAAGGATAAAGGCTTCCTTCCCTGCCCAGCTGCATGGCCATTTCAAGTCATCCTCCTGTCACAGAAGCGTCCCAAAGGATCCGAGGCTGACATTGCATCTTTCTGTTTTAATGGAAGGCTTTCAACAGACCAAATGGACAAAATCCTTCTCTGGTTTCCCCAAGTAGATGGGTAGATGGGTATGTTGAAGGAATAGTTTCAAGGCAAGGAAGAGAGAATGCAGCTGGCAATCAAAGGAGCAGAGATCCGGAGCAGTGCATCTTTCAGTGGTGGGATTCAAATTTTTTTACTACTGGTTCTGTGAGCGTGGCTTGGTGGGCGTGGCAGAGGAAGGATACTGCAAAATCTCCATTCCCTCCCCACCCCACTAGCCTACTTTCGAGCTCCGTTCTCCTCTGCAGAGCAACCAAAGAAGACCCAGCCGATCAGCTGGGACTCAGGAGATAGAGAATAGATGGGGGCAGGGCCAGTCAGAGATGATATTCCAAACTGCTCCAAATTTCCAGTACCAGTTCTCCGAACTACTCAAAATTTCCGCTACTGGTTCTCCAGAACTGGTCAGAATCTGCTGAATACCACCTCTGGCATCTTTCCAAAGCTTGCAAAATCATATCTGTCAAGTTTTTGCCAGCTTTGAAGGAGATGCTTTTGCACGGAAGCACAATTCTTCTTGTGGCATTCTACTAACCTCTAAAGCAGGACTACAGAAGAAGCTGTGGCCCCAAATACTTCATAGCGAGCTTCTAAAGAAGGGTAAACTTGAAGGAAAGCCTCTCACATGGACATTCAGAAATCCTAAGACCCAGGATGCAGCAGAATTTTCTATAGGTAGCCCTCAAAACATGACTTCAGCCCAACATTTATGTCATGAAGCAAAACACTTATGAAATGAAAGTGAAATTTTGCCCCATTTTACAACCTTTCTGCCACTGTTGTTAAGTGAATCAGGCTTCCCCATTGATGTTGCTTGCCAGAAAGTCATAAAAGGTGATCATATGATCCCTGGACACTGCAATTATCATAAATATAAGCCAGTTGCCAACAAGCCTCTGAATTTTGATCACATGACCATGCAGAAGCTGCAATGGTCATGTGTGAAAAACGGTCATAAGTCACTTTTTTCATTGCCTTTGTAACTTTGAATGGTCACTAAATGAACTGTTGCAAGTTAGGATTACCTGTAACTGGGCAGTCTCGTCAGAAGACGCCTCCAAATTCTGTCACCTTAAGCTCCATCCATTCAAAATAGCCAGAATATGGATGCATCCAATATGGATTTATTGTTGTTCTTATCAATGGGGCTATATTTTTTAAAAAAGAAAGAAAGAAATGGACTTCCTATGCTATTCTTGATGACATGGCATGATTTAGTGAAACTGTTTGGGAGCAACAATGGGATTCATATTTAAAGACTTATTGTCCGTTGGGTTTTTAACATCTTTTTCCTGAAGAATTTTCAAAAGTAGACTTTGCATATCAAGGATTTTCTATGCTGCCTTGAAAAATAAGCAGTTCACAACTTTTCTAGGTACTCTATTACAAGTCTAAAGACTTTAATTTAAAAATGTCCTTAATGTCAAGCACACTCACGTAAATCAATGTGGAAGTCAATAATGACTACCTTAAATTCCATATATTCCCAGGAGTTGAGTCTAAGCATGATAAAGTCTGGATCCAAACTATTTTTTTCTGCAATCTCAATTTGCAAGTAATAATACCAAACCATAAACAAGCCGATAATAATTGCATCATTTCATCCTGTGTTCATGACAGAATGAATAAATGGGATTAAGGGATAACTAATCCACACTAAGCAAAGAAAGGGGATAAATGGGATAAATTTCTTCAGCAGATGTTTCATGTATTATGAATAGTCCACAGTATGACAATTGTAATAGTCCATAGTATGACAATTTACTATTCCTTTCTTTCAATCATGTATCAACTTCATCTTCATTTAAAAGAGAAAAAAAAATATCACCTTCAAATATTAAGAGCCCAACTGAGTTCATCATTGCACTAAATTCTCGTGTGCTTGGGATTTGGTCCGCATCATGTGTAAATCCAAACTCTATGGTTTCTAAGCCATGGTTTATGTTTGATGGATAAATCCAGCTTGAATTTGCTTTCTCCTCTGCTCCTCCGCTCCTGCAAACCTCATCCACTGAACCTATATGAGCCTAGTCACTCTGTGCATCTATCAGGTGATATGAACTGCAGCTCACAAAAACTAATGCCCTTTAAAAGCTGGGAAAAGTGCTTTTGGAGTACTTCAGAATCAATGACTGAAAATAGATCTTATTCAAGTGACATGCAAATTCTTATTAGTTACTGCATTCTTAAGGGTTAAATACGCCATTTTTGAAAAAGACAACTCGGTTTTTTTCTCCAAGTGTGGCATTAGAAGAAATGAAATGGACAGTTGGATGAAAATATATTTGATGTTTTTGCAGTTCTGATCTCTGATATTATAGCAGGTATATTATTCTATTATTATATGGTATGGTATGGTATGGTATGGTATGGTATGGTATGGTATGGTATGGTATGGTATGGTATGGTATGGTATGGTATGGTATTGTATTATACCATACC
The DNA here is from genome assembly GCA_033807585.1 of Hydrophis major. NCBI lineage: Eukaryota > Metazoa > Chordata > Lepidosauria > Squamata > Elapidae > Hydrophis > Hydrophis major. Next base: position 17,452,137 of record CM066334.1, on the reverse strand, counting down.
ATACCATACCATACCATACCATACCATACCATACCATACCATACCATACCATACCATACTATACTATACTATACTATATATTATTATATTATATATTATTATATTGTTATATTATAAATTGTATTGTATTGTATTAATTATATTATATTTTATATTCCCTTTTTTCAGTCCTGTAACTTGATATAGAGGTGGGGTGACTGGATGGAGCTGAGTGTTTACTGACCGGATGCCCTTTCTGACACCACACAGAATTCACAGCACATATTTTTTATTTGTGCCCTGATAGATAAATATCTGTCACTGCCCAAGATTGAACTCTCAACCTTCTGAGTGGGAGACAAACATCTTCACCTCTAGGCCACCTCACCAGTATTAGATTAGATTATTAGATTGTGTGTGTGTTTATATATCATTATAGATAATTTACAGTACCATTATATATTATATACTTTATATACACCAGATATACTGTATATGATATGCCTAGAGTAGCTCCACAGCAAGATAGGAAGTAAATAAAATTGAAATAAGTAATAATAATACCAGAAGATCAAAGCAATTATTGCATTATTTTTTTTCATATCAGATACTTAACCATCAGGGATCAAGACAAAAAATAATGAGGAAGCAGAGAGTCTTCTGTTGGCCATAGAGGGAGTAAAAAACTGAGTAGCATTTGAATCCCATGCAACAAGTGAACTGCATGTTTTGAAGGGCAGCATGCACATCCCAATCACCCATTGACTGACAAATTAATTCAGTCTTTGGGGGAGAGGGGTTCCAAAGGCAAACACTGGTTGCACCACCTGCTTCTAACCAAGTTAGAATATATTAGATTATACAGCCTCAAAAGTGGCAGTCTGGTCACCTCCTGACCGAGACTAGCTTCATTTTATTTCTGGTGTTCTAGCAAACAAGAGTTTTAACCAAAAGAAAAAAGACAACAAGAAGTAGCCAAAACTAAGATGCATATCTAATTCTACTGACAGATTGCAGATCCTTCACTTTCTGGGCTAAGAAAGTTCACTGTTCATCCATGCCCCGAGGACTGGGTTCAAATTTGTGTTCGAGGACTGGGACAAATTTCAGGAGCCTTAAAAATCAGCTTCAAAGGTGTGTAGATAGGGGACTGTATAGATGTCTTTCAGTGGTAATTAATGTCAAGGGCCTTGAGGGAAAGAAATACAACAGATAATCCTTTGCCTTCTGCTAGTGTTCTAATTTTGACTACCACCCCACCCCACGATGTAATGAAGATACATAAATGAAGATTTTTTTTTCCTGCATTCAAACCAGCTGCAGAAAGACAAAATAAATTATAGCCAGAGTAGAAAGCAATTGGTTAATAATGTCCCACCTGCTAGTTTAATTGAACTCACCTCTGTTCTTATTACAGTGGGTGTCTAACTACTCTGGACACTAAGGTTCCACAAGAAATCTGAAAAAAAAAATGGTGGTTTTATATGAACGCTAAATTAGAATATGTGTTGACTTGTCAAGACTTGGGTTTGCCCTTTGTATATAGACCCATGGTTTATTGAATAAATTGTAATTATCAGCATTCACACACAATAAGCCAAAAGCAAGCTATCTTTTCACATTGCAAAATATCAGATCTCACAACTCTTCCCCATTTTACATTATCTACTGTGGAAGCTTTCTCACACAGGGAATTTACTATAATCAAAGCTCTCCAAAAGAGTAATCAAAACAAAACAATATTCTTGATACTCAATATCCAGGGAAGCAATTGTTTCTCAGTAGTGCAGACTTCAGACTTATTTACAGAAACTGAGTCTAGATAATATGACAGATTCAGGGGAAGCAAAACTGACTTGTTCTGTGTGAAGCTCATCCACTATTATCACCCATGGCTGTTAAGCCTGGTTTCCCCAACCAGGGTTAGGGAGACAAGCTAAACAGAATGTGCAGCTTAGTCAGATAGGCACACAGATAAATGAGTGAGCTAAGCTTGTATGTTTATTAACATACAGTAAAAATGACAGATACGCTTGTGCTATCAAATATATAGTTTATTCCATTATGAGTTCATAGCATAGTCAAAATAACAGTCCAATAGTCATGTATCATTTAGTCAGTCCATTCAGGGATATTCAGTTAGCAAAGTCCGTGTTGAATACCCTATGTCAATACACTTACAAGCCAGTCCTTTGTTTTCTCTCCCGTTCGAGCAATGCAGTCTTGTGTCCTTACAGTAATCAGGTTTCATCAAAGCCAGAGAGAGAGCAAGCTGTCGTCTTGCTTCTTTTAAAGTGCTTTCACAACCACTCCCTTAATTACTGTCCCACAGTTAAAGTTGCAGACACTTTAACATACAAACTATGATTACATATTATTATTTACCTAAACCAGTTAGGATAAAACAATGTTATCCCTAACAATGGCAATCATAGTGTTTGAAGACTCAGTTGGAGGAAGATCTCTATTTACTTACTCCTTGCTTTTTACCAAAAGACCCCAATTCAACCTGGGATGACCTGCATGCAAAACAGGTCTTCCACTATTGTCATGCCAACTCTTAATCCATCCATCTCTTCCTTCTGCTTATAAGTTTGCGTGGGATTTCCAATTCCCACCTTCTAAATGAGCAGTGTCAAAAATCAAGATGGTGACTAGAACTGTGTGATCAAAGCCTTTGGGCCTGAATTGACATTTGTTGGATGGCGACTGAAACTTAGATGTATAGATTATACTTAGCACAATTAGGAGATGATTCATTGGACTCTCTGAATCAAAGCAGTTACCGAAGTGGGTTGTCAAAGTGATAGAAAGGTAGGTAGGGACCCCAAATTAAGACCCAACTGGAAAATAAGCCCTAACGTGGTTTTTCAGACTGCCCCTCCAAGGAGTCCCCATGCAGCCCATTTTGGATGCAGATAAGTGCAGGATGCATGTGGAGGCTCCGCCTCTTGGAAGGTGAAAAACAGGTCTCCCAGAAGTTTGGGAAGGCTGGAAGCAGCCCATTGCCACCTTCCAGAGAGCCTCCAGAGCCCAGAGAGGCTGTTTTCACCCTCCCAGAGACTCAAGGAAAGCCTCTGGAGCCTGGGGAGGGCACAAATGCCCCCACCCCACTGTGGTGCAGGAGGCCAACTAGGGCATGTCCACCATGACCATGCCTACCCAGAAACTGGGCAGAGAACCTGTTGCTGAAATTTTTGAAGCTCGCCCCTGCCTAATGCGACGTTTGGAGCAGGGTTAGGGTTAGGGTTAGAGCAAAAATTAATATAAGACCAGGTCTTATTTTCAGGGAAAACAGTAGGTAGGTACATAAGTAGGTAGGTGGTAAAATTTGTAAAATGTATTGGCCACCCAGCTTACCACAGTGTAGCTCTGGGTGGTTTTACAATCTTAAAAAGATAAAAAAACTATACAAAAATTAAAGACGTAAATAAAATACTGTGAAGATACAAATAATGTGCCCCAATTAAAAGATGGGGAGGGCAGAAAAAGGATGGGGAGGGGAGAACTATTGTGTCAATGTTTAGATGATCATGGGACTGTCCAGCACTGGTAAGAAAAACCATGGTCACCCTAAAATGGCACATTCATTCTGATCATATCAGTTTGCACTTCTTCACTCTCAAGGGATGTGACCTATTGGGTCCCTGAGTTGTCTAGCACATATTTATATACAAGTCTATGCATGCACACATGAACCTAGAGATATAGAGGAAAGTCACCCTATCTGGATTGAACTACATCCATCTAAGTAAGGCAATTGATAAGTGATTCATGTCCATTTTTACAACATTTTTTTTGCCACAGTTGTTAAGCGAATCATTGCAGTTATTAACTGAACCATGTGAACATTAAAAGAATCCAGTTTCTCATTTTAGTTTGCTTGTTGAAAGTCAACTGGAAAAGTCACAAATGGGGATCACATGACCCCAGGATGCTGCAACCATTGTTAATACATGTCAGTTGACAAGCACCTAAATTTTTATCATTGTGGGGATGCTGCAGTGGTTCTAAGTCCAAGGATTGGTTGTAAATCACTTTTTTTCAGCTTATTGTAACTTTGAATGGTCAGTAAAGTAAATTGAGCATTATCTGTACTCAAATACCAATCTAGTGAATAACGGGAAACTAGAGAAAGGACAAAATGGGAACACCAACTTATCAAAAAGGGGTAAATAGGAAAGCTGTTAATTACAGTGGGCATTCAGCAAAGTTGAGCACGTCTTTGCTAAGAGTAACAACAACTACCCTTGCTTCCATTCTGTAGTGTTTTTCCCCCCCTGAATTCTTCCCTTAATTTGTTCACAGTCACTGCAACTCCAACAAGCTGAGTGTTTAAATAACAACTCTGGAGCCAGAGTAAAGATAGAAAATTATGGCTTCCTCTCATGGCCAAATATTAAACACAGCAGACACCTAATGACTCTATTACTCCCCAGGGGCAGTGTTTTATGAACAATGGAGTCCCAACATACGTGCGCCCAGCTAGGGCTTGCAAGTCTCGTTATGAGCTCACTCATCCAGCACAATTTACAAGCCCAGTGGAGCCCACTTGAAAATCTGAAGGGGGAAGAGGGGGTGTTTAAAGACATACTGGCACATGCCCACAGGCACATGAGGGAGGAGGAATCAAAAACAAGTCCCATTTATGTAAATTATGTAAATGTGAAATGCTTCGGTCTTTGTAATGTGAAAAATCAAATTAAATAGTGAAGAAAAGGAGAGAAGAAATGCATTTGGTTTTTTTTGTTGTTTGAAAGATGTATAAAATTGCCCAACTTATGTAAACATGACTCGGGGTGGCATGTTTAAAATAACACCGCCAAAACAACATTACAAAGAACAACCCTAAAATATCAACCCAAAACAAGTGCATAATTTGGGACATACTACAAAGTTCCTCCATCACCTAAAACACAGACTTAACTGTCATCCCAGCCCTACACTCAGGAGAGAAAAACACATATTAAAGCAGGTTGTCCAACCTTGGCAATTTTAAGACCTATGAACTTCAACTCCCAGAATTCTCCAGCCAGCCATGTTTTAACTAGAGGAACATAATAACTAGGAAAATATCTGGGAACTAATTGTATCAAAATCAAACCTATTTGACTCTGATTTTTATCAAATCAACATGCTTTCTTATTCTAGTCCCACCTTCTTTCATCCCACCTATGTTTTTTCATGATTCAGCATCTAAATTCCAAAAATGTGGACTTCAATTCATACTCCTTGGAATGCTGCCTAAAGTTCTGGTTACTACAACACAAAAAGATGCTGAGATCCTAAAAGTGTGGAGAGAAAAGTAAGATGATAAGGGGTCTAGAGACTAGATCATAGGATGAATGATTGGCCTAGTCTATTGGGCAGAAAGATTGGGGGAGGCATGATAACTGTCTTCTAATACTTGAGGGGCTGTCACAGAGAAGAGGGGCCCTACTTATTCTTCAGAGCACCTGAGGGCAGGACAAGAACTAACAGATGGAAGCTTGTTAAAGTAACATCCAGCCTAGAAGTAAGGATGAATTTTCTGACAGTGAGAGCAATTAATCAATGGAATAGCTTGCCTCCCTGAGCTATGGGTGCTCTATCATCGGAGGTTTTCAAAAAATAGACCAGACAATCTTTTGATCCAGATTATATAATTTAGTGGCCTCCAACCTTTTTGGCACCAGGGATCGGATAGAGGTTTTTCCGCGGACTAGAGGGGCGTGGTTTCATGTGGTGCCTGCATTTCATGGGTGGGGCTTGGCTTGTTTGTATGGCCGTTTCTGGCATGACAGCCCAGTGTGGTTCCATGCACCAGGGATTGGGGACTTATGGTATAAGGTTTCCTACCTTGAGAAGGGAGTTGCACTAGAACTCCTCTGAGTTCCCTTCAGGCCCTATTTTCCTAAATCAGATATATGTAAGGTTCTACCTCTCCCACCCACCCACTCACACACACACATACACAACCCACATTATTTAATTCTGTAGCTTCCAAAACATTAATCCCCTTCTCCAACCTAATGTCTTGAAGACCTCTAATTATGATTCAGTAACTGGAAATTGGGCACAATCGGAGAGAAAATACCTGGGGAAGTCCGAGAGGAGCCTTCGGTAAGCAGTAGTCAAGGAAAGAAAAAGGAGCCAATTCATAAAACGGGTCTTTGACAGATGCTCAAATCTAACCATTTGAAAGGAGAACTAGAGATTGCATTGGAACCAGGGGATTTACCTCTGAACTTTGTTCTACTTTTCAAACTATTTTTAGAAATGGAAAATTCTCAAGAGGACCAGCAGCAGAGAAGCTGTATTTCTATTTTCTAGACTCAAGCTGCAAGTAACTTGAGGTAGGGAGAAAAAGCTTTGTAAGCAATTTTTGTTTAACTTGCAGAAAAATCAAATTAGATTTCCTGAATGGGTGGCATTTGAGCCTTCTCAGACCCAACCAGGTGACTGGTTCACCAAATTGAATGTTTTCCATCCAAGTTGGGGATGTTTTGTTAGCTAGGGGACACACTAAGCATTTTGAAGGACCGCAATGGAAGCACAACTTCACAAAATGGAGAGAGATGGGATCCTTTCCTCTCCTTGGATATGCCAGGTGCAAGAAACCAGGAGCAAGGATTAGAGTTCAAAAACACTGAGAGTTTATTCCATGCAGCTACTGATACAGAAGAATCTGATCTACTAATAGTCATGACAAATTGGTGCCAGGTAAAATTCCACAGACTTCAAATGGGGTTGGACATAAATCTCTTTCAGGGTCATAGGAACTCCAGATGGCTGATGCATTTGACTCCTCCTTCAGAATCCTCCTACATCAGCTTCTCCCATTGTTTTGGGCATTAGGGACCGGTTCCACGGAGAGGAGTATTTTGGTGGATCAGAGGAGGCCTGCATCCCTTGGATGAAGCTTTGCTTGTTTGCATGGACTGGTTTCTGGCATGCTGTGGGCCAGGAGTTGGGGACTCCTGCCCTGCAGGATGTTTTTAAAGGGGGAGTATGGGAGGTAGGTTAAAGGTGACTTTGGGATTTAAAAAATTCTGACTCAGAATGAGTCCAAGGGCCATGAAAACAGGGTTTTGCAGGCTACATATTCCCGTTCTAATACATCCAAAAGTATTCAGATATCATTTTAAAGATATTTGTAATGGTATGTAGGAATGACCATGGGAGACCCGGCAAAGAGATCCTGCATAGGGGACAACCAAATAAGAGGGTGCTGAGCCCACAGCTGCATAGTGGGTGGAGGCAAGAGACTCAGAAGGGACCCTTTTTAAGTTATCTGGCTATTAAGGGTGATGGCAGAAGAATCATACTTTCAGACTTCCAAGATTCTGTTTATGTAGATTTACAATAAAGTATTAACTTATCTGGCTGTGCATTTTTGCCTGGTCTGCCTGGGAAAGCTGACAGTATGTTTCTAAGCCAAACGTTTAAATGGAGGTTGCTTGTAAAATGATACTTAGTATAAGATCCATCTATCTGATCGAGATTCATGAAATTATATCCATATTTCAAATGTATCAAACCAATTCTTCAATAAATGTGAAATTACAATAATAGAGAGTCAGCCTATTGCCCCCAATAATCTGGGTTTTCATTTTACTGACCTTGGAAGGATAGAAGGCTGAGTCAGCCTTGAGCTCGTCAGGATTGAACTCCTGCAATACTGCTTCCTAACCACTGTGCCACTATTGCTCCTAATTGTAGTTGCTTCTGTTTTTAATATACAATTAATTTACTGTAAGATAGCCAGCAAATTCCAGATTTACAATCAAGTTATCAGAAAAAAACAAAACATTGCATAGCTAATTCTCCTAATGCTTCCAAAGGAGGAATTTTTAAAAGTGTTTTGCCAATATAGCTTTTTGCATTTCATTCAACTATTCCCATTGGGTGAATATGTAGATTTTATTTTAAAAAAGAGCACTGCCATCTTATAGGTGATGAACTCTTCGTTACACACAAGGTGTTCAAGGTATGTGTAAATCTCTCTCCACTGGCCTATATCTTTCCTGGCTTCCTCAGAAATCAATGAAGCATCGTCTGAAGTGAAAAATATGCAAGGCTGCATATGATCTATTTAGTTCTCTTTCCTACTTTCAATTACCACTTTTCTTTTACTGTTGAGCTCTACTTTCCTTTAGGGATAAGCTCTTAACCCAAATTTCCTATGCAACTTAAACTGGGAGTAGGCCTGAGGAAAGGGTAGTTGTTGTGTTTGTTTCTTCCATACTTGCATGGTCATAGTTATTTAAAAATAATAAGCCAACCAGACTCATTTGGAGTCAGCCAGCCTCTAAATTTAAATAAATAAACTGAGTTCTTGCGTTTCAGCCGCAGACAGGATCACTAAATTTCAAGACTGTCTGGATAAACATGCACAGGTTAACAATATTGTCTTTCACTGCTGAATCATCCCAGCAGATTTATATATTCTAATGGAAATATTTAATTTAATAATTTAAATGTGTTTGCATGCTTCAGTTCTGCTACACTGGCTTTGGTGGTACTGGGATAGCTAGCTAGCCTGATGACTGACTGACTGACTGAAAGACAGACAGACAGACATGGATGGATAGATGGACAGATAGAATTTTAAAATACAATGAAAAATAAGAATAGGCACAGGAAATATAAAGAAATTTGACATTACTGGAATAGGAATTCATTTTAATGTTTCTAATTGTGAAAAAAAAACAAATATCCACTTGATCTGAACCCAGTTTGAACACTTTCAAATTCAATTTAAGCCCAGGTAATATAGAATCTCACAAGCCAGCTTTTCCTTAGTTCACCTAATGCAAAATTTTTCTTTTATAGGTTGGTTGCACAAACCCATGAGGGAGTTTTACTCCAACAGAATGTTTGTGTGAATTTAACCACCATGATTGATAAAACATGAAGTTTTAGAACTTCATCATGCCCCCTTACTAATTTCCCCACACCCATACTCTCCAGATGTTTAGAAAAATGGCCATTCTGGCAGGAAAAGTCTGGGCTGTCCACACCACTAGAGGGAACCTGCTTGGCAAACTTGCCATGCCACCAATCACAGGTTTTTATTTGTTTTTCAAATGTATATATAGCATTAACTATTTTGAGATTGTATACTCAATATACTTAACCTGGCTATTGAATTCAGCCACTTTCTGGATATGCATATTATACCAAACCAGAAACTCATCCAAAGGGATGGATTTGAACAATATGCTCTAAGACATATTGTTGATTAAAATTAACCAAGTTTGGCATGTGGATACTAATATAACTGCTAGACCATTATTGTCCAGGTTAAGTGTGTTGCGTGAACACAGGCAGCATGGCCTCATTTAGATGGGGTCCAGCACATGAAAGAAAGCTCATGCATTCAGAGGAATGTTTGAATATCAGTGCAGTGTGGAGATAGATGTATGGATTTTTGTTGCCAGCCAACAAAACTGGTAAAGCAAGTTGATATTGTTGCCTAATTGTCAGATGCAAAGACTCAAGATCTAACATTAAGTTCCAGTTAAGCTGTTTTATTGCTCACACCTGTTAGGGATAACATTGTTTACCCTAACTGGTTTAGGTAAAATAATAAATATGTTATCATGGTTTATTAGTTAAAGTGTCTGCAACTTTAACTGTAGGAATGTAATTAAGGGAGTGGTTGTAAAAGCACCATAAAAGAAGCAAGACAACGGCAGCTTGCTCTCTCTGGCTTTATGATCCCTAATAACTAGATGGATTCAAGACTGCGTTTTTCTCCTACTGGAAAGGGAGAGAGAAAGGACTGATTTGTAAGTGAACTGACATTGGATATTCTACACAGACTTTGCTAATTGAATATCCTTGAATGGACTGACTAAAAACGATACATGACTAATGGACTGTTATTTGACTATGCTATAAAACTCTAAATGGAATAAACTATATTTTTGATAACACAAACGTATCTGTTATTTTTACTGTATGTTAACAAACACACAAACATATCTCACTCATTTATCTGTGTGCCTATCTGACTAACGCTGCACATTCTGTTTAGCTTGTCTCCTTAACCCTGGTTGGGGAACCCAGGCTTAACAACACCTACATACAAGAATCTAGTCAACTAATGGTCAGCACTAAATTGATGCTAGATAAGAGTCAATGGAATCCAAGAGGGGTTGGATTTAGACTTCTTGTAGCAACGTAAAGGCTCTAGGCTGATTCCTCTCTTGACTCTGCCTGTCCTCCTACATTAATAACATCTGGAAGACAATCCTTCCATATCATATTATTGGATTTCACAGTCTTATTGCACTATTCCAGATTAATAGATGGAGTCTAAGCAGGGTAGAAAAAAGCCGCTAAGAAAGATATGACATCCTCCCAACATTGTGAAGTGAGTTTATTTCTACCCAAAGCAACTATGGCCATGATCATCTCATTAGGATGTGTCACATCTTGTCTCTTCTAGTACTTATTTCCTCTTTAATTAGATACTTTCCATCCTATGAACATTTGAAAATAACTAAATAAATTAAATCATCAGTCATTTCAACCCATTTGCTTTTCCTATTGAAAGAAATGCACAATCAATAAACATCTGAGTCCTAAGGTTTAGCTCATTAGGTTCTGCAGCTTAAAGGATCCCCCAAATTGAGTGTAACCTCTTTTTTTCTTTTCTTTATACAGTGTCATTATCTCTGATGCTCAAACTCTCTTAAAAAGGAAAGGAAAGAAAGAAAAGGCATTTTGGCTAAGAAAAAGAGACTGGGATATTGGGTTTCACTGTACAGAAGTAAGTAAGTTGGGGGACACCCTTTCCATCTATCTTCCATCCATACCATTGCCCAAGATGAAAACTGATTGCTACAAAAGTTCATCTTTGTATGGCATTTAGTATCTATACATCTCTAGAACGGGTGTGTAACCTTGGCAACTTTAAGACTTGTGGACTTCAGCATGGCTGGCTGGGGAATTCTGGGAGTTGAAGTCCACGAGTCTTAAAGTTGCCAAGGTTGGTCACCCCTGCTCTAGATACTCTACCACACTATCACTATTACAAGAGGGCAAGGTTTATAGTCACTATCCAGTGATTGTTGAGGCCTTGTGCGCAGTTCAAGGCATTATGGATTGTCACTGTTTTGGCTTGTTTGTTTAATGAAACATCTTGGAACAATTCTTCTCCTTTGGTTTCTGAGCCATTACCTTTTCATCAAAGGTGCCGTCTTTGAGTTTTCTCCTGGAATATGAGATGAGTGAGTGAACCAAGCCACCAGTAAGTTAGTGAACACTTAACCTTTTTGTTGTTCCCGGCAGTTTCCATTTCCAGGGTTATTGCTTCAAGTAGGTAGGTATGTAGGAAGAAAGGAAAGAAGGAAAACAGGAAAGGGAGGGGGAAGAGGAGGACGGCATACCAACAGCCTTTAAAAGAGACTAAGGCCATCATTTATCAAATGACAGGACAAAGCACTCCAACTTACCAAGCCCTTGCAAAAACATCTCTGGCTACTAAAAAATTAATCGGCACCAGATGGCACAACAGCCGCTTGTCACCGAGCCAGGCTTGAGCCACAAACAAAAGCCTTTTGCTCCACAGGAAAAGTCAGAAAATCACTGGAAGATCAGGAGGGGAGAGCAGCAGGGGTGGCAGGACCCCGAAGATAACCATGGAAAAGACAGGGAGCCACTTTGATTGTCTGACACTACAGCAGGTAAGAGTGTCCTTGCTGTGCGGAGAGAAGAAAAAGGCAGCTAAGCAGGTTCCAGAGAACAGGCTCAAACATGTCATAGTTCTGTGCGTTCACGCTACTAAAAGGCGCCGATTGGGTTATCTTATTGCATCAAGCCATTGGTTCTTTAACCAGCATTTATCAAACAAATCATGATTGACTCTTGGGTTCATACCTTGCAATAAGGAATTCTAAGTCCCCAAGAATCAAAGATACCCTAAAATCAAAGAAAACAGATGGGGAAGATAGTGCAATGTATGAAGTCAGTTCCTTCTACTCAATGTTAGAATACTTGGGATGGGAGGAATATCCAGACAGAAATTCTGGAATGCTGTTATTAGTGAAAACCATTCAGTTTTCTCCCCAATCTAATGCTTTTGAAAAAGTTTGGGTCTACAGCTATCAAAATTCCCCTATCAACTTAGCTCCAGAAATTCTTCATGTTTTAGCCCTAATGAATCTGAACTGTTATCACTTCAGGAGAATCATGTTGCCCTCATCAAATCAACTGTCCAATTTGGAAGAAGGCCACATCTTGTACCTTCCAATTCCTTGATTTTAGGCCAATGCATACAAGGTATCATCTCCTCCCACGTCTTTATTTGCATTACCATTGGTTCTTTTTCTGAAAACACGTTCTTCTGTAGTTTGTCTCATTGCATCAAGTAATATTCTGGAAGAAACTGCAGAGTGGAGCAGAACTGAAGAAAGATGTGTGAATTCAGTTTGAATTCTGAACTTAGTTCTCCTATATTTAATTATTTAAACGGTGACTGTATATGTCTTACTTGGAACCTATTTTGCTTTAGCAAAAGGTTCCAGGTTTGAAATGTTCTCTGAGGGAACAGCTTAATGGCTTTAGATGATATTCTTTGATGATATTCAAATAAAAGTAACAATATTGACTTATATTACAATGATTGTAATATGACTAATCATCATTAGTTGTCAGTGACTAATTCAAGGAAGCAAAGGTAAGCAGCACCAACTTTAGTAGGCACTGGTGTATCAATCCACTTCCAATTCTAAATGACATTGCTAACCTCCCAGTTGTCATGCCCAAAATATTGTCCATGGTCCAACACCTCACTTCATTGTAAGAGGCTCTCAGTTTAGAGGAATGAAAGATTTGCAAATACTAAGCAAAGACTTCTCTTTCTCCATAATCAAAACTAAGTGTCAAGTGTCAGAAAAATCAGGAGATCCAGACAGTTCAAATGATTTATTGTAAATTTAAGATCTCTACAAGAATTTGAACTACTAATCACCAAGGGAAATTAACAGGAAATAAGAGTAGAAGGAATTCAAGGTGGGCTGGGGTTAGATCTCTTGTGGGAGCAGCACAAGGATTCATGACAGATGATGTGTTTGACCCTTCCCTCAGGCTGAGCTTACACCAAGGTCCACCAAGATATGGATTTAATTTGCTATTGCTAACTGTGTCTCTTTTAATTTTAATGTTCCTCAAGCAAACCTGCTTCTCCACAGGCTTGATCCTCAAGCAAACCTGCTTCTCCACAGGCTTGTTCTAACATCTTTTCACAGGTGGTCCTTCATAAGTTAGGGGAAGACAATCCAGAACAGCAAATCAGCCATTCACATTTTGTTCCCTGCTAAACTATATGTTGCATAATCTCACCTTTGTAGGGGTATCATATGAATAATAAGGCTACAGTAATTAGGATACATGATTTCAAAATATGGCCAATGATTAAGATCCATCTGCCAATTATGCATTTCATCAAACAACTTTCTTGAATATTCATACCATGTCCCTTGGTTTTCATGTTCTACATTATTTAACTTTGATATGATTATACCTATAGTAAGGTGTATATTGTACAGAGTCACTCGAAAATGAGATGGGCTAAGGTAAAGTAAAATTTCCCCTGTCCAGTCATGTCTTACTCTAGGAGCCCGTGCTCATCTCCATTTCTTAACCAAAAGAACCAGTGTTGTTCAGAGATGTGGTTATGTGGCCAGCATGATTAATTGTTGAGGTGTATGGAATGCTGTTAGCTTTCCACCAAAGTGGTACTTGTCTACCTACTTACTTGTGCATGCTTTTAAATTGCTAGGTGGGAAGGAGCTGAAGCAAATAATGGGAGCTCATCACGTCATGCAGTGCTCGGGTTTCAAACTCAGGCTATCCATTTTCCAGCTCAGAGTTTTTAACCTGAGCCACCATGCCTATACACACACACACACACAAAATTATATACTAGGCAATGTATGCTAATGTATGGAATACCTTGCTAATAGGCTTTATAGGGTCCAATTTCTTCTGTCAATTCTCAAAAGGGCATCTGTTTAATATTTCATTATTCCTTTAAAGTTCGAACTGCCTCGGTTTTTAATGTGTCTACTACGTGTTTTATATGTTAGTCTTTAATTAATATATCTTTATTACTATCCCACCCTTAATTTTTAAGTACAAAATAAATCACTGCCATCGTTATTCTTTCATGGAGATTTACATGAAATTGTAGTAGAGGCATAATCCTGTCTACTTCCTTAAGCGCAAGAAAACTTTATTTGATATTCTGCCCAGTGAATGCAAAGGGATTGCAGTAGCACAAACACTTTTGGTTTAACTGATATAACATTGGATTGTATTTTATTGTCTTTAAAAAAAAAAACAGCCATCGGGTCTCATAATCTTCCTGTGATGCATTGATTTCCTTGACCAATGCTGGAAAATATCTAGCAATGAAGAGATTCTAACTGGCTTCTAAGAGATAGCTTTTCTTCACTTTTATTCCCCCATTCTGCCTTTAGGTATCCTAAAAACTATTTTCTTTATAAATAAAGATAAAGATAAATTTATTGTCATTGTACTCAGAACCTGAGAACAACGAAATAAGGTGCTCTTTCACAACATACAACTGAACAACACCAAAAGACATATACAGATAACAATGTAAAACAAATTAAAACAAATAACAGTTAAAAACTATATAACCGGGATATATATATGTTAAGACCACCAGATTCATAACTCTGCATTTAGCCTGATCACAGCACTTGGGTAAAAGCTATGTTTAAATCTACTTGTCCTAGCTTTCAGCACTCTATATCGTCTTCCTGATGGTAGGATCTCAAAGAACGAGTGGCCTGGATGTGAAGAGTCTCTCAAGATCTTTTGTATCTTCCTTCTACATCCCATGTTATACAAATCCTCCAATGAGGGAAGAGAACATCTGCTGATCTTTTGTGCCCTTTTTATCACTCTTTATCACTCTTTTCTCCGCCTCTGTATAACTCCTAAACCTCACACAGAGGCAATAAGATAAAATGCTCTCTATAGAAATAGAAATAGCACGAAGGCTTATATAGTTCACATTGCTTTCCAGCCCTTCCTTCTCTAAATGGTTTTCAGAGTCAGCATATTGGCCCCAACAATCTGGGTCTTCATTTACCAATCTTGGAAGGATGGAAGGCTGAGTCAACCTTGAGCCAGTCAGGATTGAACCGCTGGCAGTTGGCAGAGTCATCCTACAATACTGCCTTCTAACCACTGCCCCACCACAACTCCTCCTCTTCCATAAAGAGATGATGATGATAAGGATGACATGTCCACTTTTCCAAATCTGATCTGTGCCTCAAAATAGGGAAGCCTGGATAGTTAACTTTGTTGAAGTAGAGATGTGTAGTTAAATTTAAATTTACTAACAAAGAATTAAAGGGAGAAGCAACTGCTTGTGAAGGCTCCTAGATTGGGGTTGAAAGGCAAAAGTGGAAGCAGTATGCTCCATTGCTATTCCATATTTGGGTAGACCAGATTGCCCTGACAGACGGGTCTCAGCAGGAAAAACACATATAGATTTGTAGGTTTTTTAAAAAATGCTATGGATAACCTAGGGAAAGGAAGGCTCTACTCAATGAAATCACAATTTTAGAACCCACCAAAATATCTAAGCTAGGAGTAGTTTAGTAGCCAGTGGTGGGATTCAAATATTTTTGCCATTGGTTTTGCCACTGGTGACCGTATCTTGGTGGGCACGCTTTGCATGCATGCACACACTTTGTGTGTACGTGCATGCCAACACATGCACTCTGCGCAGGCACAAAGGCGTTTGCACAGGCGCAGCAGCATTCTAACTTGCCTTCTGCAAGCCTGCACAATCCCGGTTGTTTTAGCAGCTACCGCACGGCACTCTTCTGTGCCGCACAAAGTAGCTGCGCTTCAAATTCAGCAGATAAAGGTGAGTATGAGAGCCTAGGCAGGTGGGTGGGCCCAACAGCAGAGTGATGGAGAGAACTGGTTCAGTCTCTGTTGCTCATCACTGCTACCGGCTCGCCAGAACCAGGCCAAACCGGTAGAATACCACCACTGTTAAGTAGCTAATATACATTATAGAAGTACAGTGATCCCCATTTTTTGAATGGTGAGGATAAATCCATTTCAAAGGATAAGAAGCTTGCTAACACTTTCTTTGGATAACTTATTTCAGTGCCACAGGACTAATGAGTCTTACGTTTTTCAGTGGGAATAAATCTCATTGAAATGACTTATTTTTGAAAAGGCATAAAGTTATGTTATTAACCATCTGGAAATATTGTCTGTTGCATCTCATGCAAAAAATACAAAATACCAAAATTATAATTGTGGTGGCCTTGGCTTTTGAGAAGAAACACTTTCTGATTTAAAAAAAAAAAAAATTAAGAGGTGAATGGAAGGGCTCCAACTGCATCCCTGGAATGATGGATGCTACAGAAACATTTTGTGCTGCGGAGGAATTTCTGGAAAGTATTCAAGGGGAGACATGTTGAGAAGATGAATCTGAGCATTCCCACCAGATATTCTTCCTGGCCCTCTCCCTGGTCAACTTTTATAAAACTGAGAAAAGAGAAGAGGAACCAACCTATCTCAAGCAAAGCTCACTAATTCACAGTACTGGATGATCCTTACTAGGTGAGCTTCATCAAATGCCAGAGTTGGAGAAAGGTGGAACAATTAGAAGAGACAGGAGAGGAGACTAGAAATGAACATAATCTCTATTATGTTCAAATATCTAAAAGAATAACTTCTAGTGGGATATACCACATCTATTAGTCACTTCAACATGACATAACACATCTTAAAACATAAGAGTCATCTAATCCATCCTGAAAATGTGACTTCAGTTTTCCTCCTTCAAATTTTGCTTGGTGTTTCTGAGCTCATTTGAAAGTTGGATATGTGATGACCATCTTTAAGAATGTTTCTCAGAGCCTTTTAAGATGGGTGGACTTCTACTCCCAGAATTCCTCTGCCAGCATTTATTACAAATTAAGATTTAGTTATCATTCAGCTTTCCTCCCATTCCTTTCTTCAAAGAATAAGTTTGTTTCCTTTCTTTTATTTATGGGAAAAAGAAGAAAAAAACAAAAAAAGCAAAATCAAAGCAACAAAAAAATCCCACAATGAATGCTTAAACAATTCATTAAACCTTGACCAAACTATACAATGTTCATTATCATCTTTACATTAGCCAAAACCAGAAAGCAAACTTATATCTATGATCCAGGGCTACAATTTTTTCATCATTTTTATGCTATCTTGCATGTTTTTTAAAAAAATCCATAGGTCTCTATATAGTGAAAAATTCCAGATTCAGAAGTATATCCATATCCTTTAATTGTAAAACCAAAGCAACAATCTTATGGACTTCCATCCAACCCAGAACACTTAATAGAACAAGCCAACATTATATGGACAAGAATCCACTAATCTAGTTTACATTTCCAACATAATGACTTTGATAAACCGCCCTTTAAAAATATTCTCTAGTGCATTTTAGACATGAAATGGCTTTCATTCAGTCAATCTTCTCTTAAGATCATAAGAAATAGTTAATAATTTAAAGTCTCTTTGCATTGATTCACTAATACAAAATATTCCAAACGAGTACTGAATTCCTAAATTATAAGAAATAATTAGAAGTAGGTGTTATTACAATCACTGACTAGAATTCTACAAGATTCAAAAATAATTAAAATAAAATAATTAGTTTCTATATCAAATAAAATAAAATGCTAATATAAAATTATAACTAGATCATTGAGGCAATAAAAGGACACACAGCCTTATGGATACTATAACAGAATTTAGCCACATTCAAGGGAACAGAATTATTATACTCATCTCATCATAGGAAGTGTACATAAAATAAATCTGAATTCTTTGAGTGTCTTGCCAGATAGGAAGTCATAAAGTGGACATTTATGTCCTTATAGAAAAACAAATATCACAGGAATGAACTAGCAATTGAATGGTTCCTTCTTCACAAGGGCACAATCTTAGCTCGTAAAGGGTTTTTTAATATTTGCCCTTGAGAACAGCTGTTAGGAGGATATTGAAAAGTGCTAATGTTAGTGCTCCTTGGAATTCAGAGAGAGTTGTTTGCTTTAAGTGTCTTGCAGCATAAAATAAGGGGAATCACATCACCATTCAGGAACACAATCTGAGGTTGGGAAGATTGACCTAATTAGACTTCCAAGTATACTGCTTCTGTATGGGGTAACAGGTAATCCTCACCTTGCAATATTTGTGTTGAGGTTACAACAACACTGAAAAAAGGGACTTACAGGCGATCCTCACAATTAGAACTGTGGCAGCTTCTCCACAGTCATGTGGTCAAAATTTGGCCAGTTGGCAACCAACAGGTATTTACAATGATTACAGAATCCCAGGATCATAGGATCAACATTTGTGACCTTCCCAGATGACTCCTGACAAGCAAAATCAATGGGGGATTCGCTTAATGACCGCCTGATTCATTTAACAATGACAGTGGTTTGCTTAACAACTATGCCAAAAAAGGTCATAAAATCAGGCATTCACATAACAACCGTCTTGTTAGTAATGGAAATTCTGGTCCCCAGTTGAGATTGTAAGTCTGTGAGGATTTGATTATAGCCCATCCTCAGAAGTTATATACATGCCTTAGTCAGATGTTGCTTTAGCACTGCTGGAATACTGTGTATGTCCCTGTGGTGAAGTGGAAAGATTATTCTGCTGCAATATGAGGACAGGAAAGGACAGGAGAGGAGAGGAGAGGAAAAGAGAAAATATGAAATAGAATGGAAAATAATAATAGAATAGAATGGAACAGAACAGAATAGAAATGCATTTTTAGTTACAGTGGTACCTCAGTACTTGACTGCTTCAAAACCCGTCAAATTTGGTACTCAACACATTTTGACACAAAAACATTGTCCCAATACTTGGTGTTAGTTTAGTATTCTGTGTACTGTGATGGGAAGAGGAGGATGGCTGTGGAGAATGGACAGGAATCGGCCATGCTGGGAAGGTCTCCGCAAAAGGAGGGAGATGGCCACAGAGGGCAGACAGGAGGTTGGCTATGCTGGAAAAGTCACTAACATAGGAAAAGGGACAGACAAAAAGTTCTTCCCAGCTGAAACAAAGTCATGTGCTAAATCACATGGTTTGCTTGGGACTCGTCCTTTTTAGTAGTTGTCACACCTACTGTGATGACTCAGAGCATGGCACAAAGGCAGCAAAGTCACATAAGTAAGAACAGTCCCTTTAGTACCTCCAACTTTGCCCCCAATGTCCATGTTACCTTCGGCTGGAGAACAAACTCTCCCCAAAACAGCCTTTAAGTGAAGGAAATTCAGTCCAAAAACAAAGTACATACAAACTGTAAATAAAAATCCACACAAACCATGCTGCAGCAATTAACTTCACAGGGCAGGAGAAGGAATTGCAGACTTGAAAGACCAGCAAACTACACACAGTTGGGAAGATGCCAGGAACTTAGATAAGCTTTGACAATAATTCACGATTTGCTCTCAACAGTTTGCTCTGTGCGCACATCCCTTTTTAAACACTGTATTCCCAGCTTCAGCTAATGAAAGGAATCAGGGCCCTTTCCTCCCCCGTAAGCCATGCAACTCACATTGCTCCCTTCTCCATTCTTCTTTGCGTGTCCTAGGACGAAGATCAGGTGAGCCTGGATCTTCCTCCGAATTCTCTCTCCCTTGGTCTACTTCCCCCTCCTCTGATCAGCCAGACTTTGCCCTTCCCCAATTTCTTCCACAGCCAACGGAGCCACACTCCCACTCCCTGTCAGCTGCTCGGCCTCTCCCTCAAAATCAAATTCCAACAGGGGCATGACACCTACTAGAACTAATGAATGATGTGTACAGAGGTACCACTGTACAAAATGTTGGTGGTTTTGTGCTTGAAGGCACCTGGAAAAAGTCATGCTTTATGGCATTGCCTGATCTCCCCTGCCCCCCCCCCGTCCTGTATTTTAGGTCACTTTGCTAAGATCTTTATTAAGAACTTCATTTTAATATCATCTCAAGTGCTTTCTTGAGGGAAAAAAAGTGGCTAGGATTCTCCAGCCGCTGCTTATGATTGAAGCACTACATTATCTGTATGCAATAAGATTACAATGTGTTTATTAGCTACTTCAGAGTCAGGGGTGATGCTTCAAATTATTTATTTTGGCCACAAGAGGGGTTATCTGCAAATGGAAAAATGTGGGAGGCTAAATGCATTCCTGTCTTACTCTTCTTTAATTTGAAATTTCTTTAATATAGCTGCTTTCTGTGCTACAACAAACTTTTATTCTGAAGCTCCCATGGAGTCTGAGAATTAACAGGATTAACTATATTTTGTAGCATGCATGCATTTACCCATAAATTTATTCTGGAAATGAGGGCAAATGTAGCCCTGAAGTCGATGAATGTGATACATCATACAGAACCTGGCTCACATAAATATTGTGGTCTGACAAAAGGATGTGGTCTAAGGGTGCCCAACTCTAAAACTTGCCTATTTACTTGCCAAATATACCCTGAACTGACCCAATTGGACAATTTATTATGTAAGTGGTTGGCATAAAGCTGACTTATTATACTTAAGAAGTTGATAAGATGATAATTAGCTAGCAAGTCTTGATTGCTTTTTTCCATCACAGTGATGATCTTTCATTATTTATAAAGAAATAGTGAGACTCCATTATTGTTACAATCCACTGTCCTCTCTTAACCTTTCAATTTAAAAAATAATAATAGATTGTTTTATAATCTTATTTAGGCCATCCAGAGCCACTTTTTCACAAGATGCATGGCCATATAAATTTCATGAATAAATAAATAAGCTTAGGGTTATCTAAAAGCACCCTCCAAGGCTCATAATCCAGAAGTTATATGTGATTCTAATACATCTGGCCCAAACTGTGAGCTGAAGAGGACTTTTCGTTTAATATCACACGATTTGACAATTTTAGGCAATCTAAATTTCTCCCACAATATTATGATGATGAATATTTCAGACAAGCCAAGTTGATAGTCATGAACAAGTCTACAACTAGATTACATTGGGTAATTGTTTGAAAAACTGGGAATGGCAAACACTAGCTAGATGATATGTGCAAACTACTTTTTGGGGCGGGTTTCAAACAAGTATGAAAATAGAAGGTAGGAAGCTTGCAAATGAACACATAAATTTAGAAAGAAATCAAATCTCAGTTTAGATTGAGTTTCTGAGGCTCTCCATCAATTTTCCAGCTGATGACACACTTTCCTGCCCTCTAGAAAACAAATGCATGATTTATACAAAACTATGGTATTGGGCAGTTGTTTTCTTTTGTATGCTGTTTTTAATCAGGGATGAAATTTCAGAGGAAACTTTCTCCAAATCATTTATAGAATATTTGTTTCTAAACATCTCCTCCAAGTGTACACCATTTTCTACGAAACTTTTGAAAAGAGAATTACAAACACCAACAGTTCATATGCATTTATTCTGCTTGTGCTACACCATTTCATTCTTTAACCTGTGGTAGGTTTCTAAAACCACACACAATTTGGGGCTTCAATATTTTCAGATTTCTCTTACCTACCATGCCTCAAGTAAGAGCAAAACATGAAAAACCATTTTCTGTTTTTATCTTAGTACTGCATTTTCCCAGTGCAAAAAAGTCTGATTTCGAGTACCAACAAACATGAATACGCAATAATTTATGCAAAAGCTATTATAGCTCTAGATATTGAGGATTTTAAACTTGACTAACAAGTTTCCACAAGAACATGACTGCAACTTCATTATTCAACAATACAGCACATATGAAATAGCAGGACTATTCTGATAGACAATTTCCTCTGGATACCATCTTTCATTTAATGGAGAACATTTGTGATACTTTCATGAAATGAATATTTTGGCAAGCTTAAACAGGCAACTGGGGAATCTTATGTAACAACAAGACCAACAGCAACCTCAGCAATAATATGCAGACATTTCTCTAAAGAAAGTCCAGACATTTTGAGAACACTTTGCAAAAATGTGGCATTGCACTGGCATTAACAATATTTGACACACAATATCAAGATGGTTTAATTTGTCCAGCTGGGAGGAATACAACAAGTAGAACATTTTGATGGCTTTCTTTAAAAAAGAATTGAAGTTGTATCTCCTACCTATCAATGATCACAGGGTCTGAGGGAGTCTCGTTACGGTTTCCACAGCTCTTCTTTTCGCAGCAGCGACTGGCGAGGAAATAGCACAAAAGGAAAAGAATTCAGTCATTATAATATATGGTGCTACATAATTATTTCTGGGGGGTTTTATACTCACGTACCTTAATTTAAGGGCATTGGGTGGTTCATGCTAATGAATTTTTTTAAAAACTGATAAAAGTGCACAAACCACAATAACTGGGGAATGTCACAGATACTAGGCTTCTGCTAAAGAGCAACTTCAACACTGCTTCCTACACATGCACAGTGGTGGTGTAAAACCAGGGGTTTCAAACTCAATTTCAGGGGCCAGGTGGATGTGGCCGACAGGGTGGGCATGGCCAGCTTGATGCCACTCCCCAAACTGCTGGAATGTTTCCTCTTTGCATTGGGTAAACCAAGCCAAAGCTATGCAGGTTGGCCCCTTACACTTTCCAGGATGGCTCCACAGCCAGATCTGACCACATCGCTGGTTGGATCTAGCCCAGGGGCCTTGTGTTTAATACCCCTGTGCTAAAGAATAACAGAGAAGATGCCAATCTCCAGCAAAACTGATATTATTGCTGAAGGAGTAGAATTTAACCTAGGCATTTACATACTAAACTCCAAGAAATTAGACATTAAATACATGAATAAATGCCAGATAATTATATTTTCATGTGCTTCTATATATTCTGAATTTGGACCATACATTAAATTATAAATTAATCACCGCTAGATGGATTTATGTAATACAGTGAGGCTTTAAAAAAAAGTTAAAGTTACCCAACTTAATGTATTGAGTGAATACAACCTCTAAGCCTGCGAATACAGATACCTCACTTAGCGCATGCTAACTCCTACCACAGCTGAATTTTTAATTATTATTATTTTTTTAAAAAGAAAGAAGAATAACTCGGAATCCTTAGAATTCCTACTCACCCTTCTTAAAAAAGGATAATCATTGCAACTCATTAATTGACATGACCAGAAACAGGACAAGCTGGGAGCTGGGACAGTCAACAGTAACTTGAAAGGGTCATTCCCAAAACGTATAGCATTTTGGGAAATTGAGGGCAGGTGATTGGTTACACCTCGTATATCAGCTCTTTTATATAAATGGGCAATCCTTCTAGAAATGTAACTGGCAATAGGAATAACCATGAGAAACAGAAGGAAGAGACACAACCAAGACAACAGTCAGATAAAATAAATCTGAATCTAGGGCAGAAAGGTAATTTAAGAAACACCTCAGACTTGACCTTCCTTAGTTATCATAAAGATATAGGTGGTGGGGAAACATATTTAGACTTGTAAATTTATTTTACTGTAACCTTCCAGTAAAAGTGGCATTAACATTCATATCTCTGGTTTCCTGATCTCATCTATCATGAAGCACTGAAAAACTTGTTAGAGGAGTCAAAACAGGTTTGCTATATTCCAAATGGACCTAACAAACAGCAATGGTTAGGGATTCCAACTATCATTAAATATGTGCATGTATAAATAATTACCATGATTTACAGTACTCAATATTATAATGGGAACAATGTTCACCAGATGGCCTATGGGATCATCTTCTGCTTGGACATAATGAGTGATGGTCAACCTAAGCCTATTCCACCATTTTATGGCTCTAGATTATGAAAGCCAACTTGAACAGGGTAGACTAAATTAAAAATCATGGCTTACAAAATCACAAAGGCTAGGTACTCAAACCTTGCATTGCCAGGGATTGAAACATTAGCATGCAAAGCATAGTTTAGGTCCCAAAGGAAGCAAACAAAAAGTTAAAGGTTATCATATTGATGTAGCTTCTTACCAAGTGCATCTAAATTATATGAAAGTAACCAAAATATCTTTACAATCCCCAAGGCACAACTTTGGAGCACCCCTAATGTTTGGAAATTGAAAGTTGAAAAATTTGATCCGTTGTACTATAAGAGTATCACGAAGCCCAGACACAGATCATACCAGGCTCACAACTGTGTGAGGAAGATGGGCAGTTGGGAAAAAATTGATAATAAAATAAAATAAAAAATAAAATAATATAATATAAAATAAAAATAAAAATAAAATGCTTTCCATGGGTTAGGTTTATTCAATGAAACTTTTCTTCTATCAGGAAAGAGTATAGATGAGAGTCCAATCTGGGTGGGACTCAAGACCAGAGGTTTTTGTCTTCTGAGCTTTCAGACTTGTGCTGGAGCCCATCTTCAGGGAACTTCCCTCTAGCAGAGTGTGTGCTGTTCTGTGTGTGGTATGTATAGTGTTTGTTGTGAGTGACTTTTAGATGTTGATCAGCATGTGTTGATGGCTGTCCTTCCTTTCTGCTGTCCAGCACTTGCCTTCTAAGAACTCAATAGGCTGGTGGTAAATCCACATTCCTGTTGACTGACGAAGGGCCTGTTTCCCAGGCTTCAATCCCTTTCCTGGCTGTTTTTGTGCCTGCTCATCCAACAATCTTGTCTCTAGCCTGAGAGAAGTTTTCCTGAGAATCGGCTCCAGCACAAGTCTGAAAGCTCAGAAGACAAAACCTCTTGTCCTGGTGACCGACCCAGATTGAATCCAACATGATTCTGGGACGCATACATTTGCTTTCAATTGTGAGTATAGATGAGGGTTATATTAGTTTTCTTTCTTAATCCTTGCCCAGTTCAAGCCTTGCATTGGCATGGCTTGGCCATATTGCATGGAAAGCTTATTTATTTTTATTTATTTACATTTTTGACTGCCCATCTTCTCAAAGAGTTGTGAGCCTCGTATGTTCTGTGTCTGGGCTTTATGGTACATGATGTCTTCTCTCATCAGGACATAAACTACACTTTGCATGCCAGGGTTCAATCCTTGGTATTGCGGGAAAGATTGCAAAAAAAACCATCATGAAATTCTGGAATCCCTTAGCCAGCTACTCTTACCAATGAATTAGCAATGAACTCATACATCTTTGTAAGCTTCAGACAGGCTGCCCACATTGAGCTAAGGCATAATCTAGTTTGCTTATCTTAGGTTTGTTGTGTTCTGTTGTGATGACTGGCCCATTATGGAGCATGGCTAAGCAAACCACTGCTACCTTGAAGGTGTGATCTGTTCTTTGGAAAACATAAATTGTGGCTAGGTATTACATCATTCTAGTCTGTTCAGGCGTAGTTAGTAAATCATGGCTGATACAAATCCATATGTTTGTGAATATATAAATCCAGCCAATACAAAAGTTTCTCTTTTCTTCATTTCTAATCTTAGCTGCTGCAAGTTGCAAGCTTGGAGAAGGTGACCCAGATTCCAGATGAAGATTTAATGGACACCTTCACTAGACCAATCTCTATCTGGATTATGAACCTCATGTCAGCCTTTTGCTTTATTAAAACAAATATTTTTAATATAAATAATAAATATTTATTAAAATAAGTGCACCATCATGCCTCCCATCCCTGTCCTATTGTCCCCATTTAATCATATCTATTTTCTGTATTCTTACTCATGTTTATACTTATACCTATTATCTTGTAAGCGATTGACAAATCAAATAAATAAATAAATAAATAAATATTAATAAATTCATTGTGGTTTTTTTTGCATGGTGTAATATTGTGTTTTAACAGCAGGCTATTATACACATGACCAGGACTACACAAAGTATAATGTGAAGAATCAGGATGTCCCAGAAATCTCCATTGCTCAAAGAAAGTTTTACATCTTTTCTCTTCCCCTTCCAAAAGAAGGTTTTAAAATTCAGCTTTCAACTTTAAAAAAAAAAAAATCTGTCTCTAATTTCAAACTGAAATAAGCCCCCAGCATGGTGGCCTTTGTTTTGTTTTCTTCTCCTCAACTCCTCCCTGGCATTGCATAACAAAAGTGTCTAAATTCACACCATCTGGCCAATAAAGACCTAAAGCTCGCTGGCTGACTGGCTCAGCCGATCCTGTCTGCTGCTGTCTAGTCTGAGCCTCATGGCAAAAGTCACAGCTGTGGGTCTCACTTGCGCTCAATGCAACTCTGTTATTAGCCAGCTGTAGGCCTCGAGACTACTTCTGTTCACATTATAATACCTTTTCACCCACCCACCCCCAAGCACCAAGGGCAGAGAAGCTTCTGGCAACAGCTGAACGAAGTACCGTTTGCATCTTGCAAATACTTGGCATTAAAAAGGGGGAAAGGATTATTCCAGGAGAGATGCCTTATTTTTATTTATATCCATCTGACAAACCAAGTGCCTGCATCAATATTCTGCTCTGTAAAGAAAGCATTGCTGCCCAGAGTACCTCGTGTCTCCATGCTACCTAGTTTTGTTCAGATGGGAGTTTCATTTAGAACCAGAGGGACATCAGAGAGCAGGAGCTGACTTAGAGGCAGCCATCAATAACGCAAACAGCTCGGCTCCGCCATGAAAATGCTAAACGAGAACACTAATTATTGTGAAACAGAGATTTTCCTTTTTCTACCAGTGACACATCAGTGCATCTGCATAAATATTTAGACAACATTCTTCCTAGGCTTGCATCTGTCACCCAGAGAAAGATGTACGGATTCTGGATACACTTGTCTGCATCCAAGCAGAACAGTCAAACTGTACGATACGTGCTATACGTCAAATCAAAAAGATGTTTATTTTCCAAGGAAGGTTGATAAGAATGGTCTGTCATTCCAAGACAACGGGCATCCGCTTTTAGCAGCAAGCATGGTGCGTTAAATTTTGATATCCTGTTATACTAATGCAGACTAAATTATCAGCTTTAAAAATTGATGCACAGGTTGAAATCTTCCCATAATAAAATCCGATTGTGGTGCCAAAGAATACTGTCAAGATTAATTTCATTTTGGACATATTTTTAGATTTAAGCCCAAAACTAAGTTCTGTAAGACATAAGACATAAGAGTTTATTTGTCATTACACTCGCAAGCGGGTGCAACGAAATGAGTTGCTCTTCCACAAGTAAAACTGAACAAACACCACTAAAAGAAAAAAAAATTAAATTAAAACTAAACACAACTGACCATACAATAATCTCTATGCAATTTAAAAATGTAAAACCCCATTACTCTTACATTACTCTTTACATTATTTTTACAATGTAAAAAAACCAACAAATTAATAATTATGAATTCTATCCAAGTAAGGTGATTAAGGATTCAAATCTAGTTGTCTTATTGGTCTTACCAAGTTGTTGTATCTCATTAGAAGGGTTATCAGAACACTATCATGTTTCTTAACTGATTTATAAACCAAGGTATCTTCCAGCTAAAAAAAAAAATATTTTTGTAATTATAAAGTTAAGGTCTTATACCAGCCAGCTTTAAAAATAGGTTTATCTGGACAAATATAAAACTGAAACAGAGAGAGGGAATAGCATTTGTGCAGCCTGTAATATAATTATAAATCTGTGAAGGCAAAATGCCCACCAAAGTTTGGTGTTATTCTAAGAAAAATTATGCTTTCCAATTTTTCTTCCCTCCTTGTTTTCTATAAAATATATATAAATCCTATAAAATAATCCTTATGTTGCAGTGTTCCTTAGGAAAAGCAATCTCTGTTTCTAAAACTGGGCCAACATTCTCAAGAAGTCAACAAGTAAAATACAAAATATGAACATTGTTCTAAAGAAAGCACAATTTGCTAATTTCATAGAGCTAAATCTTGAACCCATGAAGTATCAAATTTACCACCACATTTTCCAGCCAACAGCTGCATTTTATTTCATTCAGTTTTCAAATAGAATAACATCAAAATAATTATGCCTCCTTTTTTGACCAATTTCTTTCTGTTCCCGCCCCCCCCCCCTTTTTTTTTCAGTTTTGGAGGGGCATTTGAAACAAAATAGGTTTCTTTAAGTCTAGCAAAGACTTAACAAACTTTCTTTTGTTTGCTACCTCTTAAAAAACAAAACACTAAATTAAGCTCAGTGAAAATGATTTAAAGATGGGTTTTACTCTCCAAAGGGATTTGATATCAAGTTACATAGCAGCAATTAAATGCTGATTTGGATATTTGGAAAAATTGGATCTGATTACTACCTGGATGAGAGAAATCTCAAGGTTAAGTAAGTTTATACTGGGAGGAAGCTGAAAAACAATATTCTGAAAGGAGGAGATGGAATACTGTTTCTGCTACGTAGAAACCTGGGGTCCTTGGTGCTCTCTGAGCTTTATTGTTTTCTTGAAGATGTTTTGTTGCCTAAACACTGATAATGTTACCTAGTTTGGTAATGAAATGTCTGCAAGAAAACAACCAAGCTCAGAGAGACCTTTCATTTCAACCCTGAGCTACAAATATTCTTTTTTATCAGTATGTAGAAACCTACTTAAATACATTCCTCGAATCACCAGAAGTCGAGTTCATTTCAAAGGAGAATTAACCTTTTCACTTGCATCTATTTTGTGTGTTTTCATCAGTCTTCCTCTGATATTACACTAATTTAAAACAAACGATTTAAGCATGCTTTACTTGAGAATTAATTTTATTGAAACTACGTATGAGTAGATTGTGAGCACTGAAAATATAGAAGCACTAATGAAGTAAGAAATAATTTCCCCAAAATTGTGTTTCATTTTGGTTGAAGTTTAGATTGCAGATGGCTAAGGCCAATAACTTGTTCTCTCTGCTTCTAGCCAACCAGAAATCTTTATCTTGGTAGTCAATTTTTAAACTTGTAGCTCTCCTTTTCAATAATAATAGTGCCCTGGGACACTGACAACAAAATACAGATAAAACGAGAGCAACCATTACATAGCTTTAAAATTCTAATTGTGCTACATAGACACACCAAAAACAAAAATCAATAAGAAAAATTCTAGCAAATGGGAGACTTAAGGCATGCATGTTACTGTGATTTCATTTGACATAATCCAGGAAAGGATGCACTAGTTTTAACTGCAAATACATTCTCACCCATCATCAACCCTGGACCTTCAGATTCAGAGCAAAATCCCCAGAATAGCCAACTGAAAATTTCAGTCTTCAAAGAAAGCATCATGCCATCCACTGCAGCTTGAATTCCTTTTTCTCTCAGCAGCCTTTTGATTGACAAAAAGCACCACTGTTTTGTCTGGATTAAATTTCCATTTGTTTGTCCTCAGCTAATCCATTTCTAACATCAGACATTGACTTGGAAATGTCTGATGGAGTGAGCTAGGTAGGATCAGCATTTTGTGGGCATCAAATCCTCACCTCCTAATAATGTTTCTTGGTGCTTTTGCATAGGGGGGGACAAGCTGGAACTTTCAGGGTATCAGAGCCATATAAGGGCATATAAGAGATTCCCTTGATAGCATCATATGAAACCATGCCCCCCAAAACACAGAAACAGCCATAAGAAACAGCCTCTTTTAGTTCTTCAAGTTCCATTCCAACTGGACAACCAAAAGCCATTGAGATTCCAGCAGAACCAACCAGAACATATTCTTCCTATCCTCTGGATTTAAAAAAAAAATACTGGTTCTGTGGCTGTGACCTGGTGAGTGTGGCAGAGGAAGAATGCTGCAAAATCTCCATTCCCATCCCACTTCAGGGGGAAGGTTATTGCAAAATCCCATTCCCTCCCCACCAGAGGTGGTATCCAGCAGGTTCTAACCAGTTCTGGAGAACCAGTAGCGGAAATTTTGAGCAGTTCGGAGAACTGGCCAATGCCACCTCTGACTGTCCCTGCCCCCGTCTATTCTCTGCCTCCCATTGAGTCCCAGCTGATTGGCTGGGTCTTCTTTTGTTGTCCTGCACAGGAGAATAGAGCTGGAAAGCAGGTTAGTGGGGTGGGGAGGGAATGGGGATTTTGCAATATCCTTCCCCTGCCATGCCCACCAAGCCACACCTACCAAGCCACGTCACCAAGCCATGCCACTACCAAGCCACGCCTACAGAACCGGTAGTAAAAAAATTTGAATCCCACCACTACTCCCCACCCCACTAACCTGCTTTCCAGCTCCATTCTCCTGCGCAAGGCAACAAAAGAAGACCCAGCCAATCAGCTGGGACTTGATGGGAGGCAGAGAAGAGATGGGGGCAGGGGCAGTCAGAGGGGGTGTTTGCCAGTTCTCCGAACTACCCAAAATTTCTGCTATTGGTTCTCCAGAACTGGTTAGAACCTGCTGAATGCCATCTCTGCTCTGGAGAGATGCAAAACTGTCTTTGTTCCTTGACTAAGCTTAAAGCCAAGTGGAAACAGATCCTGATATTATTTGTTTGTTTAATTTTTATACTGCCCAGCTCACTGTTGAGCAACTTTTGAGCAACTGGCCAGTCATGCAAAATGGTTTTGCACAGCACTGAATTGCACATTTCCAAGATTAGCAGCTTAAATGTATTGTGGGTCAGGAGGTTCTTAATTGACTTGGGGAAAAAAATATTTAAATAGCCTTTTTGTTGTTGTTGTTAAATAGAATTTAGTAAGGATAGCACATGATGAACTGGTGGAAGTTTTAACTGTTATGTGGCTGTTATGGTTAGCCAGCAGCAGGTATGGATGGCTGAGGAGAGTGAGGACTCTAATGAGGGGGCCAGGACCATTAGGGAGTGGACTGCTGCCTTCAGAGATTGTGGGGGAGCAGTGATGAGGAGGTTCCTGAAGAGCCTGTGCCAAGTGCACACAGGATTGATCCTAGAAGAGAGCAGTTACAGCAGCACAGGTGACTCGGGAGTAAGGTTGCAAGATAGTGGCCCCTCCCTCAAGAGGATAAAAGCCAGGTTTGGAAAAGCATTCTTTGCAGACAGCAAAGAAGCTCTGAAGCTCAACTTGTGGACATCTTAGTTCATGTTTGGAGAATCTTGTAAATTAGTCCTTATCTCTGGGTTTTTGGCAGCATTGATGAATACCTTGGCAAGGCTCTTTCTTGTCGGAGCTAATTAGTGGAAAGCAACCTTTTATCTGTAAAGGAACAACATTTGTTATTAAACCTTAAAAGGTGGGGGCTGCTGCCTTTGTCTGTGTTTGCTCTTTTGGAACTCGGTCGGGTCAGAACAATGGCTTGCAGAAAATGGATACAAGTCTGGGTTGAATTTGTTCTTGGAAATAGTGTTTGGGTCCAGACATTGTGCTAAGCCTGAGTTAGCCATGTTAGCTAACTTCCAAACCGTTGGGTTTTGCTACACCATATTCCCTAGTTTATAAAATAGAAATGCATACTCTATACAAGAAAGGATGCTACCACTCAATTTGTATAAATAGTGGTTTTAAAATAATTTAATTTTGAAGATATTATCCCATTAATTCAAATGTTTCCTGTTATACTCAGCCTTTAAAAGCCCCTGAAGGTAGGCAGAAGATATTGTCATAGCCTGATATTTCCTGTTCCTACTTTCCATCGATTTCCAACCTCCTTAACTGTTCTAACTGCCTGATCCAGCACTGCCCAATGGCACTACAGGGAAGTGACAGCAGCTGAGGAGGTTGGAGATTTTACTAGATAAGTTTGTGTCTAAGAATAAGCAGAACATTCCTGCATCCTACTTAATCACCTTGTCACTAAAATGGAAGCAAAAACACAGGACTCAATAGTAAATATCTTCTCTGGGGGAGAGTGAGAAAGGGAGGAGAAGGAGAGGGAGGAGGATGAACAGATTAACATATTAACAGAGTTGGAAGGGACCTTGTGGATCATCTAGTCCAGCTTCCCCCCAACCCTGCCCAAACAGACCCTATACCATTTTTGACAGAGGGCAATCCAGGAGGAGGAGCAGGAGGAGGAGGACAAGGAGAAGGAGGACGATTAACTAACAGTTCTCTGCAGAGAACTATTTAAAACTGTATTATCTAACATATTCATTGTACAGGTAGTCCTCAACTTATGACCACTATTGAGCCCAAAATTTATGTTGTTAAGTGAGACATTTATTAAGTAGTTTTACCTCATTTTATGACCCTTCTTCTCACAGTTGTTAAGTCAATTATTGCAGTTGATAAGTTAGTAACATGTTTGTTAAGTAAATCTGGCTTCCCCACTGACTTTGCTTGTCAGAAGGTCGTAAAAGCTGAGCACATGACCTTGGCATACAACAATGGTCATAAATATGAAACAGTTGCCAGGCATTTGAATTTTGATCACATGATCATGAGGATCCTGCAAAGGTTGTAACTATGAAAAACGGTCATAAGCCACATTTTTCAGTGCCATTGTAACTTTGAATAGTCACTAGAGAGACTGTTGTAAGACGAGGACTACCTCTATATCATAGGTCAGATGCCATGCTAACAAGAAGAGAAAAAAAGTAAAATATAGTTATAGCTAAAGCTACCCAGTGTTTATTTCTTATTTGACGATTTCTTTCAGTATATATCACTTACCCGAATATGATTGCACTGAGACCTGCAGAATTTCCTTATTGACATGGACGGGACATAATTGCACCGTTGGTGCATTAAATGCAAGCATAATCATTCCTTGTTAAATTGGGGCAACAGTGACAAAGGACAAAGCTCTGTAATTGTTGGTGCTAAGACAAAGATGTGAAAATAGAACTGCAGCCTTCATGTGATTTTAGACTTGCATGAAGAGATGTATAGACTGATTCAGAAGTCGGAATTGTGAAAGTTCAATTGTTAAAGTTCAGGAAAATATAAATTAAACCTTCTCTTTAAAAAAAAATCACAGTCCCTTAACAGAGCAAAACCTGTAGCCAAGAGCTGGGTGAACATTCCCAGGTCTTAAGATCGTCTAGCTTAATATTACCTAGTGTTCCAGCCCTTCTCTGGAATTTTTTCCCTGGTATCAGGAAATCTTTTTTAAAAAGCGAAACTGGCTGGATTGCTCCTATTGTTAGACCAGTCCAGAGCCCTCTAGAAGTTGCATTTTATTTTATTTTCCTACTTTGTTGGAAATATCCCTTCATTTTTTTAAAAAAAAAGCAAAGTTGGAATGTCCATGTGGGTGTTCCCTTTCTTTCCTGACCAAGAAATTTAAAAGTTAGGTTGACACATAGCACTAAGCCAACTTTCATTATACTTTTTTTTAACAAGCTATAATAGATTTGGTCTGCAAATAAGGGAAAGCTGCAATTGAAGAATGGACATTAAAAGTTAATGCCAGGCTGAACAGAGAGAAGAATGCTCCACTGCTATCTTCCCAAATATTATGTTTTTTAAAATGTTATTTAGAGCATTAATTAAGAATGCTTAATGAGGTGACCTTCTCATCTCCTTGGTTGAGAATGGATAATTAGCCTTCATACTCGTGAAAATTGTTCATCACCCTTTCATCCAAATATGTCCCATTTCCTTTCCACCTCAAAAATCTCAGCAACAGGAGCATCTAGGCCTATTTAGCTACTAGAATGTGATTGTATCACATGCCACTTCCATGAACATAAAGGAAAAACATTGTCTTACCCAAAGGTGCTTTTTCAAGACGCAACTGAACTTCACTGAAGTGAAACATCTTCAGAGAAAAATGAAGAAGCCCAGTCGTGCCTCTTGAAAAAGCACTTTGGGCAACCATGACCTGCATGACTGGGAATCTCCATAGACAACATTGTCTTACCTGCACATAACTTCATGGGTGAGTAGAACTCTGCACATTTCTGGGTTCTTGTTTTGTCCTTCATAGGCGATAGGCTATAAAGAAGTGGAGAATATGGGTGAGTCAGTTTAAAGCAAATAAGACAATCTTTTCTCTGCTATGATTTCTCAGTCTGAAAATAAAAACAAGACAAGGAATTGCAAATCTTCAAGAATAACCTCCTCTCTAACTGTGTCCTCTCCATTTACGGACTGGCATCCTGGGAAATACAATTCCAACGTGATCAAAAAATAGTACCAGACCTAAAACATCGGTTTGCATATTGCAAGATAAGTCTCCAAGCCTTCCTTGGAGACTAAGGCTTGGAGACTTAGAAGGTACAAGCTATCCTTGATAAGGTATGGTGACTATTTCTCTGAATAATAAGAAACACAGATAGGCTGGGGTTAAAGGATGGGAGCAGAAATCTCACCTGTTTTGTGACTGAATCAATGAGTCTGACAAATAGATCTTGTTCAGTCCTGACACCTACAGGGAACAGAAAGAAAACAGGATGAAAGAAGGGTAAACATGGGACTCTTTCAAAGGATCTGTTCCCCACTGTAGGCTGCCTTCTCTCACAGGTAAACTGTTTAGGGAAAGAGACACCCAAGCTCATGATGCTAAAGCATACAAACATTAGCATTCATATACAGACACCTTCATCATTCATCACATCTACCTTCCTCACTCTGGACCATCCCTATTCAGTAAATGATAATTATAACTTCTAGGAAATAGAATTAAGACTAGAAATAGTTACTATATATCAATAACTCATTCTTTTCTCACATTCTTCATCAGCCCACATTTCTCTCCACTCCCATTTTCCCTCTCCCATTTTTCCATGGTGACCTCTAAGCAGGACTTTGGGGCAAATGTGTCATTCAGCAAAATAAATCAGAAGGCCTTCAAAACCTAAGCAGATTGCCTTAGCATGTTTTAATAAATTAATGACATCATTGGGTCCAAACTAAGTTATATTTGGAATAGTTAAAAATAAAATTGCCTTTAAATCAAGTTGGACTGCCTTTATGAAGCATTATTAGTAATTACCAACATGCTTTTTCCAGAAGTTGTTTATTTGTTCATTCCCAGTCTAGGAAAAAACATCACAATTCCCAAGAAGTCTCTCATCTCAATATTAACCTGAGACAGTCCACTTAATTTCTAAGATCAACCAAAGTTGCCTAGGTGCTGCTTCAAACAGACACGTTATAGTCAATGGAGCTTAGGTTATTCACCACCAACTTAAGCCTCATTGATTCTATTGGCTCCAGTCCAAGCATTACATCTGGATCTAATCTTTTGCCATTCCTGGTACAAAATCATCTAGTCCCACATCTGAAATTATCAAACCGAACCATGACTAATAGATTCACTGTCCATTCTTTTTCTTCTCTACATTCACAGACAGCACCAACCCAAAACTGTGATTTGTTGTGATTCTTTGTCACTTAGTGTAAATCCAGTTGTTGTGTTTTGTAAGCCATAGTTTAGGGATCAGTGTGTAATTGGAACTGAAATGTGTTTAATAAATCATACTTAAATAAGGCATATAGGCAGCTAGGTGTGATGTGTGAACTCGGTTACTGTCCCACAATGAGAGATGCGTTGAGTCCATATGCACTTGATCTGTTGAGTACTTATTGGGAAGGAAGTCTAATTATATCCCACCACACATTAATCAATTTCAGAAGGGAATTCAAGGTTCTGATAGGTGCAAGACCATGTGATGCTCCTCAAACATGCCTAAAGAATATAAAATACAGAGGGCATCCAGAAAATGAAGATAAAAAGTCATCCAAATTTGTGACCAGGGTTCAGGAGAAATGATGAACCATGAGTTGAACCTTTATGAAAAGCAGTTGCTTTCCTCCCTCTGAATATAACAGGTGTGGTCAGGAAGGACAACAACTTCCAATAAAATGCTGTGAAGAGCTGCAAATTTCTAAAAGTGGTAACCATGGAATATCTTTATTAGAAAAAATGAAAGCGCGAGCAATCTTTTCTTGTTCTTTACTGGATAGTAAATGTTACGCTCTCCACTGCCCCAAAAAAGGTAATGCAAAAATCTCTTATTATAAAAAGGAAACTACAGTCTGGGTTTGTACAATAAAATATGTTGCTGATGCCAGTAACATCAAAACTGAAATTGACTTGCAATGCAACTTTGGGTGATTTTATGCATGTATCGGCTTTTGCAAGTTGTTTGAGGTAGGCATAATGCCAGACAACCAATTCCAATACTTGGGTAAGTGTTCCTCCACCCCGGGTCACTTTCCTTTATAGCTTTCCCAAACCCACATTCCAAAGGTGGTTCAAAACTATAGCATAAAACCCTGGGGAAATATCCAAACTACATATGCATAGCACAATTATTGACATTCATACAAAGTTGTATACACATATATTCACATTTGTCACCACCTGATGGAGACTGACTCCACCATTTAAAAAAAAAAACCAACGGTGTTCCATATTGCCTTGTCTAAGGGCAGCAGAATCAGTCATTAACCCTTCCCCAATCTAATACTTTCCAAGGTGTATTGGAAGACACCTTGAGGACTATTGTAACACCCTTCCCATCTTGGTCAGCCAGGATAATGCCCATACTGGTTACAAGTGATAATACCTTTAACTAAATATACCAATAATCTTTAGGATATAAGCCCCCTTCTCTTTCTCAGATAAGCAAAAGATAAGTTTGAACTGGTTAAATGTTTGGGTGGAAGTCAAGCAGAAAAGTCCAAGACTTAAACTGAGAAGTTTTTTTAAAAAGGAAATTTCCAGAGAAAGGCAACAGCAAAGAATTTCCATGTTACTACCAAGAAAACTATACAACCTGACCATGAAGAGATATAGGTGTGTCCATGACATCACCAGGAGCTGGTAGGTGGGTTAACCTTTTTCACACCTGGAGGGCACCCGGTTTGGGGAAAGCTAACCCTGATAATGACCTTATTCCATCATGGCCCTTTGTTGAAGGTGAGCTGGGGAAGGACTTACCATTGCTGTACAGAAGCTGCAATTTGTAGTGTGTCCCATTATTTGTTTTTTCGTTGCCTTGTTCCTGAGAAGTAAAAGAAAGGAAAAATATTTCAGGAAGAATCTGGGTTCACACATTACACTAAGCCTTTAATAGCAGCTTATTGACTAAATCATTAGACTGAGTTGCCACTACTAGAAACTGTGGCTTATAAATCACAGTGGCTAGCTTGGCACAACATAATGAACCAGATCTAAACAAGCTACTTTATAGTTACTGGGATGTGTAAACCCAGCTAGAGTTTTTCCAGAAATAAGCTCAGTTCATGAGTCCTTGGAACCAACAGGAGCATCACCATCTTTCCTGTTGCTTGTTCAGAAGTCCCAATAACTATTTGTCAATGCTTACCAATTCAAAACTGAATTGTGGTTTATTCAATTAATCCAAGTTTCTCAGCTCCCGCAGCATGCTAGACATACCACACATGAGTTGAAAGTTTAATGTGAGCTACAAGTCGCAGCCTCTAAACTCAATAGAAGCTTAGTAACAAGGCAACCTGGGTTTAAAAAAATTCCTGTTTAACACTAATTAGTTAACTCATGCAAATTAATATAGTTTGCTGGAAAGTTGGCTCTATTAGGCCCTGCTCCAAACAACCCTACATAACATTGTCCCAATTTAAGATTCACAGGAGTGAGAATTCCTGAACAGGAGGCAGATTTTCCAACTAGCATTACTTTTTACTGTCAATAGTCTTTCCCCAAGGGCTGCATATGCCAGCTTGATGCTAGTGCCATGCAAGGGGAGATATTTTGTAGTTTGGGTCCTGTTTAAATAACCAAGAAGGGAAGAGGCGGCCTGTTGGGCTAGTTCTATTTCCTTCTGAAACTTTACAGAACTGGACACAATCTTTCAGAGCAAAGCAGTGTCTGTTTTCAAAAAATACATGGAAGCATTCGAGCAAAGGGGAAAAAAACTGAAAATAGGGCAGTTTAGAAATTAATTCAGGTACCTGAACTGCAAAGCCCGAACAGGGGAAAGTCACAAGTCTCCAGATGTACATTCTGACCAGTTGCATCGCCCCTTCTCCCTCCCACCACAAAGAGAAGCTAAATGGAGACTGCAATCTTAAATTTCCCCCCTATTCTCTGGAGAAGACCTGTCCCTGATTTGTAAGGAGGGACAACCTGGGTTTACAGCTGGCCTTGAACTGAGGATGAAATTGACTAGCACTCCAGGTGTGCTCTCCACCTGTAGCGCAACGAGAGGGAGGGGAGTTCTCCTTTTAGCTTTGAAATCAAACTCAGCTGCTCTCCCATCAATTCGGATTCGGGTAGGTCCAGATTCGCGCGGAATCTTGTCCTAGTGGGGGAATGAGGCAGGGGCAACTTTTAAACTCCAGACTGAAATTGACCGAACCGGACCGAATCATTAATTTGCAAAGGAAACCCAGAGAGAAGGAAAATGAGCATTATTATTCGGGAGCCCAGTTTTCGAGGATCAATTTTAAAAAAAGAACGAGAAAGAAGCTGCCTGGATGCCATTGTAATTTTGGTTTTCTCTGTCGCTACGGATCGCGTTGCACTCATTGCGGCAAGAAAGGCGGATTATGCGAGACGACAGGAGACCGGAAAAATAGACCCTTACTTTGTCATTTTCCACGAAGTCCACGAACGCCGTCCGCTCGATTTCCACGGGCTGACCCTGACGGTCATAGAGAGCCAAGACGAAGTGGAAGAAGTTGGATTTCCTCAAGTTGGAGGGAGGCTGTTTTTCGAAGTGGGCTCGAGACAACGCCACGCCGCTGGGGAGGAAGGGAGAGGGCAGCCGGGGTTAAGGCAGAAGGAGAGAAAGAACTAAACGCGGCCCGCAGCCAGCCTATTTCCTCGCCTTCGGTCACGGTACTGCCCAAAGCCACGCGCGGACAAGGGCAGCTGTCTCTCGGGTACGCAAATCAGGTTCCAGCTTTTCAAGCACACTTACCTGCACTAAAGACCCCGAGGCAGGAAATTTCCCACGCACTTGCCTTTGGGTTAGCGTGTTTGGGATTAGCCGGGACGGGAATTTAGCCAGCTGTGGCCGAGGAGAAACTACCTTTCCTGGATGAGCGAGTCGTGTGAACCCAGCCAAGGCGCTCTGCTAAATCGTACCCTGGCTTGGCGCGAGCACAGACCGTGGAGGTCTTTTTCAATATGGATTGGGGCTGCAGTCGCCTTCATTTTTGACCGGCCAGTCGCCTCACCGGGTCCATAAACAGTGGCTGAGTTCACACAGCACGCAAAGCCGGATACTAATCCTATCGGGTTTTCCGCGTTCTCTTAAGAAGCGAGTCGTTTTATATTTGGGGTCTTGGGTAGGGCCGCCTTAACAGCATTATGGGCCCCGGGCAAAGCAGGGTACTGGGGCCCCTACGACAACTACTCACAGGAATAAAAATGCAAATGGTCGATTAAATCAAACCTATATTTTCAGGTTAGTATTAATAAAAATGTTATATATTATATGTTGGTGTATTTATATGATACAAGGTGCATGGAAGGGTTAACATAACACAGATTAGTATGGGCCCCCTATGCCCGTGGAGCCCAGGGGCAAGTAAGTGCCCATCAGCCTCATACGTTAAGACAGCTCTGGTCTTGGGTGGCGGGGAAAGTTTCTCCGGAAAGGAGAATCCGTTTTATTACACTCCGTTCACACGATATGTTAAGCCTTAAGCACGCATTTTATCCAACAGATCTCAGGTGGCTAGGTCGTCGGATAAGGGGATCCATATAAACCACGTTTCAGAAACTGAAGTGCTGTGTTCGAGCAACAACCCTATACTCTCCGCCGCCCCAAAACAATCCCTCGAACCATTTTAGGATTTAGCCCGTCGTGTGAACCGGGACGCAGAGAGAGAGTAGTGGAAACTCTGCGCCTCTTCCTCTTCAAGGCGCCATCCTGCTTAACGCCTTTCTCAGCCCGTTTCTGCAAGCTGAAACTTCGTCTGCACCGTGGATTTTGAGGATAGCTAACTTTCTAAATTTAGCCCCGGGTCTAAGTAAACCGTGGACTCCTCCTTTGACCCAAGTTTTGAGGCTGCAATAGCAAACCATTAACTATCCACGCATTGGATTAAACCAGCATTCAGACGGCTCATTTGCGGTTCAATTTACCCAGTGAATATTAACGTTATTAACCAACTTTCCTCTGTCGCCCTTCCTCCACCATCACCCTCTTCATCCGGTCGTGGAGGCGGGAGGGCGGGGAAAGGTCCTCAAACCTCGAGTAGGTTATAAGAGAGAAAGCGAAAAGCTGAAGAAAAGATGCACAATAAACGAGAGGTTCACCTGCTGAATTTTCCGTTTTCTCAAAAAATAATTTTATCGCTGGTTTTTTGTTTTCCTCCCGCAAGTATGAAACCCAAATCGCGAACTTTTCAGTTCTGCACACCGGCACGCGAGCCCTCGGCAGAACCGACGGGGCTTACTCGTGAGTAGACCCGGATAACCGTTTCATCTATTCCTCGCGCCTAACGGAACAGCTTCCTTCTCCATCACGCAGCCATCGATTATTAAACAATAACCAGGGTTCTATAGCAGCTTGAAGAGCCAAACTGTACTGTCACTGCAAGTATTTCAGGACGCTTCCTATCCCCTCCTGCACCACCATCAAAAAAAATCTGTTTTTAAGATCCTCTCCATTCCTTAACTGCAATCCAACCGGCAAGTTAAAATTGCAAGACTGGAAAAGTAGAATTGGGGAAAGATTCACTTTCCTTTCTGGGGCATCAGAGATTGTCTCTAAAACTCAGGTGACCTTTTGTTATTTTCATAGAAAACCACAATACTTTTGCGCTGCAGGGCTTACACGGAAATAAGCCCCCTGGATATCAGTTGAAGCCGCTTTCGGAGGAAGCTAACGTTAACCCTCAAACTGCCTGCATCCACACAACCTACTGAACTGCAAAGCGGGACGTGTTTTAGCTGAGACATGATTGGGAACCCACCGAAGTACGTTAGTTCGTTCAGGATTCCGCCCAAGCAGGAAAACTGGATTCGTTTTAATAAAACGCTACTTGAGTAAACCATGGGTGAGAGAGAGAGGTAGGAACACAACGCCAAGGCCGTGTTTCCCAGACTGATCTAGCTCTTTATGCCGACGATGCGGGCGGACTAGCAACCTAAAAGAACCGGGCGGACAAAGAGATTGCGCGGTTCTAGGAGTCTAATTCGGATCAATGACGGACGATCAATAGCGGTAGGGGGCCCTCTCTTCTCCATATGGTCACCAACAGCTAGTGCGCATTGATTGGAGGGGGAGAGAAAGTAGGGCTGCACTGGATCGGGAAGTTTATGGATTGTTCACCTTAACACAAGGCACAATCGATCCATTTTTTAAAAAAAAAAATCCTTCCTGGAGCCTCGACCTCGTTCTCTATCTCCTCCTCCCACCACCACCACCCCGAAAGAAACACGTTTCTTGAAAAACTCCGGGGTTTCAAAGGGGGTTTATTCCAAATCCTCGGACTGGCCAATGAGACGATCCACACACTTCCTCTGGGGAAGTTCCGCCGGATCCGAAGGCTTGGGTCGCCTGGAAATCAGCGCATCTTCCCCACAAGGGGATCGGAAAACCGTTCGACCCGGCGTCAAGCTGGTCCGGAAATCACCCTGGAGCGCGTTTGTTCCAAGTCCAGCTTCTTTTAGGACTTGGACTCCAAGTCGCTGGCGCTTCGGTGGACTGCGCCGCTCTGCCTGTTTGCTCGACAGCTAAGCTCCCCAGGAGTTTGGGAAGCTGGCGCCAACGTTGCTACAAGATCGCAGCCTTGCTCAGTTCTTATCTTCCTTTGCGCCGATCCTACGAACGTACTCTAATACCCCGAAGGAAATTTTCCTGGCTTCAGCCAACCTTCCGTAAACCAAGAGATTTTGGGGCGAGGCTTGAAAAGCCTGCTTGCTGTAGAGGTAGATCCCGCCACATTTAAAGGAGTTAAAAATCATTTTAGGTATATTTGTCAAGCCGAGGGGTTTTTTTAGGATTCATATAGGATGCAATAATCAAAGCACGAGTTTTGTGTTCAAGTTCAATAAAGTAACCAGGTTTGAATTGGCTTGGATGGATCCATCTCACCGTTTGCGAATAAACTGGGCTCGATTAAATGGGATCCGTTTCTCAACATCTGCATCTTAATTTAAACTTACAAACGGCTCAGAGGCTCAGAAGTGCTGAGTAAAAATGCTCAGAACGCATTTTTTGAAACTCATATCGAAACTTAGGAGAAACTTTTTTCTGTGAAAAACTTGGGTCGGGCAAGAGTGGTTTTAGGATCGGAAGAAGGATTTCTCGTCCCCCCCCCCCCCCCCCCCAGGGTCAGAAGATCAATTTTCCAAGCTAATGTGTTTAGGGCCAGGGACTAGTTTGGGAAACATTCGGTTTAAAATTGTCCTTGAACAATCTTTGCACCTCTTTGAAATGAGGAACATTTGTAAGGGAAGGGCGACCGTCAAATCTCCTTGGAGGGGTGATCTAAAGCCGCCTGCCTTGGCAGCTACAGAGAGAATAGAGACAAATTTGATTTCTGGAGGAGAAACAAACAAATGACTACAAGCCAACTTCGGACAGGCCAGCAGTACAAAATAAATAAATAAATCCTGCTTTTTAAAACCCGTGTTAATGCATGAAGACTGGCTCACCGACAGATTCCACGAGAGAGCCGGGGTCTCTTATTTTCCTCCGGAGACTTGGGAGCCCCGGGTGGGAAGGCAGGAAGACCTGCCCGAACGTTTGAGGCTCCTCATACACGAGAGACCCCAGCACCCCCCCGGCGAAAGTTGACCCGGCCTTTTTCTTCTCCGAAGGGAGAACTTTACTCCTCAAGAGGGGTAGGAAAGGACTTGTGTCTAACTCACTCGAAGAACAGACCAAACCAAACCCGGGGTATCCTGTCCCTGGCATCCAAGCGAAACTGTTTTTTTTTTTTTTTTTGCATCAGCTCATCTCTGCGCCTCGGGGAGGAGAGGGAGTTTACCGGCCCTTTCTCAGCTTGCAATTCCCGCTGCATCCGACGCAAAACGGCTGCTTCTGCTTTCCAACCTCCCTGGCGCTCGAGTTGACCTCTGAGGAAGCCAGGGTACATTTGCAGGGCTTGCGGGGGCGGGGAGGAAAGTTTCCCAGTCCTTGTTGCAATCCTGCCGAAGCCCCTCTCCGCGGAGTCCGAAGGGTTTTCGTTTTACTCCGGGGTAAGACTTGATTTTTTTTCACGGCAGCGGTCCAAGTTAAGCGTGCAGGAGCGAGC
The DNA here is from genome assembly GCA_033807585.1 of Hydrophis major. Lineage (NCBI taxonomy): Eukaryota > Metazoa > Chordata > Lepidosauria > Squamata > Elapidae > Hydrophis > Hydrophis major. Next base: position 17,409,263 of record CM066334.1, on the reverse strand, counting down.
AGAGAGGTCGGTTTCCGTCGGCGGTGGTGGTTTTATGGCGTTTGGTTCCCAGAGGCGGCAATTCGGGTGGTTCGGAGCGAGAGAATTCTCTGTTTCGGGAACGTGGAGTTTTGGAGGCAATGTGTCCGTCGCCAGTCCTTCCTCACCAAGTCGGGATGGCTGCAAACTTTGAGGCTCAGTTCAAACTTCTCCCGCAGATCCCGCCGCTTTGGTTCTCTTCCTGCCACCGTTTAGAAGGGAATCTCCCCACGCAGAGCAGTACTTTTAATCCGTGGGGAAGGATGGCACGGGCGCTCTTGGCCTCACCGGCAGATGCCGGAGAAGCTGTGGCTGCGAAGGGCGATTGCGACGCCCAGGAAGTCCCTGAACTCAGCTGGCGTCGCTTCCCATCTTAAGGCTGAGAAGCCAGCCGAAATGGAGAGCAGGCCTGGGCGAATAAAGCGGCGCGGCAGAGCGGGCGTTTCCTGGCGTGCCTTTCTTTTAGATGCCAGCCCAGTCTCAGTGGCCCAATTCACACAACACAGGAAACTCTCAAATGTGTACTTTCTTGGCTTTTTGACTCGCGGTGTTCTTTGAAGCCCGCCAAGTTGTCATTTAAAAATCGCAACGGTCTGAGAATCCAGGCAATGTTGGTTGATTTTAGGAAGCAGGCTGGATTAAAACTGCTGTGCTGTGTGAATTCAGCCTAAGGATCAACCGGCATCCGCTTTGCTTCCCTTTAGTCATTCACACAGGCCAAGTTACTCAGCTTCCAGGTACCTAACACCATCAAACTGGTGTGGCCTCAGAAGTGCAGAGGTGACCCCGTCTTGCACGACTCTGATACCAAGCTCCCTTCATTGGGTTTCCCTAGCCTAGCCCTTGCTCCAAAGGGTCCTTTTCAGTTCCCTTGTTTAGCACGATCTTTTCAACAACCGCTCTTCTCACACTGCTCTAAGCCATGGTTTGGATGTCACTGAATAAACCACCATTGGCTGGTATTCGCCAAGCATTCTAGCCACCCACCACCCTTATAGTGCCTCAGGTGTTGAGTTCACTCAACCCGCTAACCGAATCAATCACAGACGGGTTGAACGGGGTCGTGTGAATCAGGCCTAAATGTCATTCGCGGTTCAGCACTAAGTCTACCAAGCGTCCTTTCTCGCCTTCGAGAGGCATCCTGCCCACTTTGGATCGAGTTAGAATGAGCGCATGATGATCAGAGGGTGAGGATGGCGTTCAACCTCTTATCCCTCAAGCTTTAGGTCCTGAAATAAAGTGGGTAAATCGGGTTCTCGGTTCCTCTGCATGCTTTCCCAGATGTTTTCCAGATGTTCAATGCCAAGGATTTAAAATAGGCTGGTGTGAAAATAACAATTCAGTTTGGAAGTTTGTAACTTCTGTTGGAGGAAATTCTAACGAAGATCAATCAGGCCATCAGCCCTGGAGGCTACTACTATCCTATCCTAGAGACCTTTGCACTAGAAAATGAGGATCGCTGAGGACGGGACGATTTTCTTAAGAGAAGGAGGTGGGCAGCATCACTCTTGGACTGTTTCGTCCAGAGTAAACCTGACGCCAGGCATCAGCTCCTAGAGAGCTGGTTTCTCAGACCTGCTGGAGAGTTCAGTCTCTTATTTTCCACTGCCCTTCACTGCCCACTGAAAAGTAAACCTCAATCCCGCCACAAGACGACTTCCTCCGAAGTTGACTAGGCCAACATAACACACACACACACACACACACACACACACTGAACTGAAGCGCCGGGTCCTTCTTTGCTAAGGATGTAGAGATCTCCCCAGCCCAACTGAATGTGTGCAGGAAACAAATATAAACCGAGGAAGGGATCGGTCTGGGACCGATCATCTAAAGGGGCCCGAGGAGCAAAGAGGGCGACGGCACACACACACACGCGCACACACACCCCAAACAAGCCCAGCGGGAAGGGAATTCAGCCAGCTGCAAACTCAAGATTTGATCTACTTTACCTTTGAGCGGCGATGTTGGCATCCACCACGCCAACGTTCCTGACCCAAGAGCGGACCGGATCCATCTCCGACCCCAGCACTTTGTCTTTCAGGATCGGCCCTCTTCCTAACGTATCTTGGATCCCAAACATTTAAAAAGAAAAAAAAAGTTTATTCCAAAACCCAAACTAGGCTTTCCGACGGAGGGGGGGGTGGAAGGAAGGAGGGGGAGCGAATTTCCAAACCAGCGCAACCCACACGGCACCGATTCCTCTCCGAGCGAGAGCAGCGAAGCGCCTCCGCCTTTCAGGACGGGTTGGAGGATCTTTGGAGGGCCCTCCGGTCCTTTAAAAGCAAAACAAAAGGGAGCCTTAGACAAGGGAACGAAGCGGCAGCGGCGGTGGCGGCAGGAGGGAAGGAAGGCGGCGGTGGGGGTTGGGGGGGAGGCAGCGTTGCTTTGCGCCGGTCTTTCGAGGTTTGCAAGCCGAAGTCGCGGAAATCTCTCAGCCGCTTCCGAGGCGGCGAATCATCTTCTCTGCAGCCGTTGCCGGAGGGAGAGAGCCGAGGAAAGAGTACGCATTGCCGGCGACGTCCTTTCCGCGGGAGCGCCGGTCACCTGCTCGCCGGGAGACACCCGCGGGGTGGGCTTCGCGGCTGCCTAAATCCACGAGGCGAAGGAGAGAGAGAGAGAGAGAGAGGGAGAGGGAGACCGGCAGGACCGCAAAAGTGGGAGGGAGGCAGAGGCGGCGGCGGAGGAGGAGGAGGAGGCGGCGGAGGGAGGGAGGGAAGGAGGGAGGGGGAGAGAAGCCGGGTCAGTGGCCAAAGGCAAAAACCGCTGCCAAAGAAACGCGGAAGAAGAAAACGGGGGCCAAACGCGCGGCCGCTTTTCCCGCACCGAGTTCACCATGAATGGGTTACGGCCAGGAGAGCGAACGTCCTGAGGGAAAGGGGCGGGGCGGCCTGGTCGATTTGCATAGGCTCGCCCCATTGGAGAAGGGGAAAAAAAAGGAGGCGGCCGACGCGCGGCGTTCCGGCTTTAACCTCAGGAGGGGGCGGGGCTTGCTCGGGTTGGGGAGGGGCGGGGTTGCCCAGGAGCCTTGGACTCGCAAGAGCAGCGGGTGGACTTCAGTCGCTTAGCCGAACGCTCTTTCTTTCTTTCTTTCTTTCTTTCTTTCTTTCTTTCTTTCTTTCTTTCTCTCTCTCTTTCTTTTTCTCTTTCTCTCTTTTTTCTTTCTTTTTCTTTTTTTAATTTTTTCTTTCTTCTTTTCTTTCTTTCTTTCTCTCTTTCTTTATTTCTCTTTCTTTCTCTTTCTTTTTTTTAATTTTTTCTTTTTTCTTTCCTTTCTTTCTTCTTTCTTTCTTTTCCCCTTTCTTTCTTTTTCTTTTTTCTTTCTTTCTTTTTGCATTTCGGCTTGTTCAACTGACCCGGGTCGAAGGGAGGGAAAATGGGGCTAGGGGGTATGCAGGGGGCGTGGGGTGGTAGGGCAGGAAGGCAGCTTCGTTTCCCAGCTGCGTCTCAGCGCAGCGATGGAGCATCCCAAAGCCTTCCAGCTTGCAGAGAGGGTCGCTTCCCTACTTCCAGCTGCTGCTCGGGAATTGCAACCTGGAAACGAAGACCCCCGGGAGAGGTGGGGGGGTGGAATCGAACTTGTGACACCTTTCCGATGGATTCCCTGGGGTCTCGCTGCCATGGCTCGGACTGTGAAGCCCCCCACCCCTTTCCCAATTGCTCTCCGCCGCTTGGCTGGGCTCGGGGAGAAAAGAGAAACGGGGAGGGTGTGCGTGTGTTTTAATAAAATAAAATAAAACAAGGGGCGAATTCACAGCTGGGCTTATACGCGAGCGGTGGTACAGCTGGCTTCTTTCTGCGCGATTCCAGATGGTGGAAAAGGCGCCCTGGTTGAACTTGCTTTGCTTGTTGGTTGACCGCTTTCCAGAAATAGGTGTCTGGCTGGGGGAAAACTTCCGAGGAAGAGGCGAGGCGTGTTCAAAAACTGTAACCTTTCACACGTTCTCCTACAGAGAACGGGGCACAAGCCGCGCGTGCAAGCACGCACTTTATAAACTTTTTTTTTTTTTCTTGAAAGCCGGGAGAGATACATTAAGCGCGGAGCGTTTCTTGCAAACCTTCTCTCCTCGTCCGTCAGTCTGTCTTGCTGGAAAGAATAGCACGTCTGTATATCAATGCAAAGCGGCTTGGTGTCAGTTCTCTCTCCCCACCGCGGTACTCCCCCCCACCCCTGGTCCTTTTGTACGGCGATCTGGGAGGATAGACCTGTCTCTGAAATCTATCTTGCACCGACGCGAAAAACAGATTTCAAGACAATGCATGCAAATCTGGGCTCAGGAAGCCATCTGCCAGAGTTGGAAATCAGATGTTCCCCAGTTAAAGCGACAGAGCCCGAGTTCCCTTGTCTGTTTTAACTCCCCCATCCTTCGAAGGTACCGCGAAATTCCCTGCCTAATCCAACGCCTCGCTTCCAGCTTTTCCTTCATCTATTTCGAACTGGCTGGAAAACAAAACAAAACGTGGAAAAGTTCGCTGGCATCTGCGTTGAGATGCTTTTTTAAAAAGCCTAATCCAGAATCAGATTAAAACTCTTTTATGAATAAGGCTTAGGCGGCGAGGGGCTGGCGGAGGGGGGAAGGGGGGAATCTGGCTTTTGGTCAAAAATGAAGGGGGGAAGGGCAGGAAAGAAAAGGACAAATTTGACAGGAGAGGACCACATAAATCCGAAGGCCTTGTGTAGGGAAATGCTCAGTAATAACCTTTCCTTCCTTCAAACCTGACACCCGCCCTGTATATACTATTCTTTGTAGTCAACGCAGAGGAAGTGAACATTAATAAAACAATAGATTCTGTACGGTGACAGAAATATAAACTTTTATTTGCACAAATCCACACTCAGAGGTGCGCTCAGGGATCTTTCAAGGAGATGAACAGAACTGAAGACAACGCACACATTTTAAAACCCTTCTTCCAGGATTCATTGGTTTTTTCAGAAATGTGGGCGCCCGCCTTCTCCTTTCCCTGAGACTTCTGCAGTAGGTTCCCTTCACCTCCTCCAAGGTCAGGATGAATGACGGGCCCCAAAATGTTAATGATCTTAGGCGATTTTGTTCCATGGATATTTCTTTAAATCTGACCCGAAAATTCTCCAGCGGTGAGAATAGCTGCTTGATAGCCTTTGGGAAGCCCCTGTCAATTGCTTCCATAGATATGAGAGGGCGCCCTTCAAGCAAACTTGCTAGCAGTCGGTTTAGAGTGGGAGATTGCCCTCCCAGAGATAGGGGAAATCAGAAGCATCGAAAGCTCAGGGATGACTAACGCCATTCAACGATTGTTGTGCTGTTATTAATAAATGAAGATAGGCTATGTGACCACAATGAAGGTTGGGTGACTCTACCAGAAAGATTTTCTAGAGTGGCCTTTTGGCGTTGTTGGCAACCAACAAATCTCCCCCCTCCCCCTCCTTACACACACAAACACACACACACACTTCAATGTTTGGAATTTCTGGTGGCAAGTCCGGCTTCTTGTCAAGCAATGCTGGCTTGTTGATGCCTTGTACACCACTACTGAAGAAAAGGCAGGAGCCATCTCTTCCAAATCAGCAGGGCTGCTGATCAGGGGGCCAATATGGAAAGATGGAGAGGAGGATGCTACAGGGATCTTAAACATTGTTATCCTGGTACTTTCAGGTATTGAGGCAGATCTGTTGGCATTGGAGATGGAGGCCCCACAACATCAGAGCCACATCCTAGAAGGGAATGTCCTGAGACTTACTTCGGAGCAGAATTGAATAACCAGGAAGAGAATTTCGTCCTTATTTTGAAGATCTTGGCTTGCTACTGAAGGAGGAAAAAGCTCTGTGGAGCAGATTCTAAAAGTAACTAAACTAAATTTTAAAAAAGCATCACGCACACAAATGCAGCACGGAGACCCCCTCATCTCAGCCATCCCCACAAACGGGAAAGTGTGGTTCTTTTGGGGGGGGTTGGAGTGAGCCCCAAAAGTCAGACTCAGTAGGATCTCTGACCAAGTGGGCTACTAAAATGAGAGAGAGATAAGGGGAAGACGAAACAAACCTCCAACTTGAACGAAGTGAAGAAAAGGAAGGAAGGAAGGAAGGAAGGAAGGAAGGAAGGAAGGAAGGAAGGAAGGAAGGAAGGAAGGAAAATCCTGGACGGAGTTTCCTCCGGATTAGAAAAGGGGGAGAAGGGGGAGAAGAAGAAAAAATCCTCTCCTGAGTAGGAAGCCTTGCGGGAAGCTGGAAACTAGGGGCTGGGGAAAAGGGAGGTCAGAAGGTAGGGGCACCCATCCCCCTCTTTTTCTATAGCAGCTGCCACCCAAATACGACTCTTCGGGGAACGTCTGAATAGAGCCCCGGGCACTTCTCTCCTTTCTTGCCCCGCGGCCCTTTCCATTTACATGATATCGGGTGGGTGGGTGGTGGCGTCGGGAGGGAGGGAGGCTGCCTTCTCCCCACGCCCAGCCCAAGGCCTAAAATAAACCTCCGTGGATTATCCAGTACCGGAGCAACCTCTTCGGCTCCGGCCACATCTCGTAATCTCAAAGCCGGGCGGGCAGAGCAGAGGAAGACGGACACGAGTCTTCCTCATCCACTCACTCAGCCTTTCTGGCTTCAGTTGACCTGCCCCTGATTTGCAGGCGTCGGGAAATCTCTCCTCGGGGAAGGCTTCCGGCGTGGACTCGACGTGGGTGACTTCCCACGACAGCAAACGCGTCCCGATCCCCGCGGTTTCTCTCTCTGCCCCGGGGGACTCCGAATCTAAGGCAGTTTTTGACTCATCCTAAAACCACCTTGTAACTTCTCTTCCTCCTCCCTAAATATTTTTGATATTCCCAGATCGCTGGAGAGAAAAGAGAGAAAAGAGAAAAGAGAAGAGAGAGGGAGGGGGAGGGAGGGAGGGAAGGAAGGAAGGAAGGAAGGAAGGAAGGAAGGAAGGAAGGAAGGAAGGAAGGAAGGAAACCTAAAACAACCGGGCCGCTGTAAAAAGCCCTCGCTGGAAACAAAACTAGCGACACGTCTTGGGACAGATCAACTTTCTGCCCGAGCGACGCGATTCCGACGGCTTTTGCAGCCCGGCTCTTCGAAGGCGATAAGGCGGCCAGGGAAGACTTGCTCTCCCACCGAGCAAAGGAAGGAAAGAGACTGCTTTCTCTCTCCTGGCCAGAGCCAGCAGCTGTTTTGATTTTTCTGGAAGAAAAACTCGCCGAATCGTTTGTTACAGGTTGCCTCTTTTGCACGACAGCTGGGCTCGCTTCCAGGAGATCCGAACCACGGGGATCCGAACCACGGTTCGGGGCAATTAAGCCAATTTTCTGGATCCCCGGATCCGTTGAATCCTTAACGACCGATACACGACGGTTGTAAGGGGATTGGATAATTAGGGGTACCATGCTATACAAAATAAAAAAATAAAAAATGACCCACTCAGTTGTAACTGGAGCGCGTCACTCCTGGGAATTAATTAGTTAAAACCGCAGATGCGCGGTTCCTAACACGGATTAGGGACAAATCTTTATCTCCAAAGCAGGTAAGAGGTCGGCCAAACCTTTTAAAGGACTAACTCAGCCTGTGGTGGAAGGTCCTCTTTCAGACACACTTTCTTCTAGAATTGTTATTCTCCAAGCAAAAATTACCCCCTTTCGTGGTTTCCTTTTCTTTTTTTAAATAAATAAATGTCCAAATGAAATCAGTTTCGGGATCCAGCTTCCGTTTGGAGGCACGGGGAAAAGAAAAGCGAAGTCTCTCATACTACTTGTAGTATGTCTTCTACTGCTCAACATACTGCTTGCCTTGCTACTTAACCCCTCACTAGGAAGGTCTCCAACCAAGAGATCAATCTGCATTTTATTTTTAATTCCAGCCATCTGATTTTTATTTTTTTTTTACTCCCTCCACATGGCACCCTGTTTGGCTTCTTGGGTCTTCTGAATGAAGGACCCGAAAGAAGGTCGGGCGGGTTTCTTCCTCCACCATTCGCGAAGCTCAAAAGTTTGGCACTTGGGTATGTCGCTGACCTCCCTTCCTTCGGCTGAACTCCGGTAGCCTCAGGAAAAAGGGGAAGAAAAACCCACCTCGGCCTTACATAACAGATAATCGGAGTTGGAAGGGACTTTGGAGGTCATCTAGTCCACCCCCACCCCCCGCCCAAGCAGGAGACCCTACACCATTTCTGACAAATGGCAGTCCAATCTCTTCTTGAAAGCCTCCAGGGATGAAAGCTCCCACAACTTCCGAGGGCAATTTCTGTTCCGCTTTTTGATTGTTCTCACTGTCACTGCCTCGCGCTTTCCTTTCCGTCTCCCACCTAAACCAGTTCAGCGAGCCAGGGAGCGAGTAGCGCTTCGGCTCATCCAAGGGCCGAAGGGGATCGTAAAAATGCCCCACGGCCGCGAGGACGTCAGCTGTGGAGCAAATCCCCGTTGAACTCAATGGGATTTATCGCCAGGAGGAATAATCCGGCGAAATCAGCCTCGTTTTAAAGTTCCTTCTAGTTTAGCACTAGGGAAGACTAATAACAATCAAGGATAATTAGACTTCGCCACTTCCTTTCCCCACCCAGGACGAGTTATTTAGAGGTAGACTGCCATTGAATGGGAAGGTTCTGTATCGCTAGGCATATTATGGAGGTTCCAAATTGGCAGAAACTTGTCTGGGTAGTCGTTTTATTTTATCCCACTAGAGCAAACTTGTTGCTGCTTTTGCTAGGATTGGAAAGTGGAACTTCCTGGGAAGTTGAGGAGGAGATGCTGAGCTGAGAAGGGGAAGATAGATATGTGTGTGTGTGTGGTTGCTTGGAGAGAGAGAGAGATGAAATTTCACCAGGAAGAATTTTTTTCAGAATGTTTCCTTGACTTGTTGTGCACAAGTCTATTTGACATCAAGCTGAGTTTATTCCTCCTCTTAAGACCTCCTTTATTTTAACCATGAATCATTAATCATTAGGTTTGCATAACATGGTAAGCAGCATGGTTTGTTTACGGATCACCTTGAACTGGTTCCCATATTGTGCCTAGCTATGGCATAGTTTATTATTTGGCTTGGCTTAACGGTGTTTATTTGATTAACTTATTACATACCTGTGTAGATTCCCAGCTTCCACAAAGTAAGAAGCATTCAGTTTGTAAATAACTGTCCATAGTTAGCCCCCACACCTTTATAGCACCTAAGACCTTGGCATATTGGCATAACATCCAGATCTCCTCAGTTCCTAAATGTGTGGAGACTCAAGATTGTGTTGTGTAGCCCCTGCTTACAAGCTGTAATTTAGAACTAGCCACACTGGGCAAATCTATTTAAATAGTACACAGATTGTGTTTCAGCATGTTAGGAAAGAGAATCTGAAATCTCTATGTATGTATGTGTGTGTATGCATCTGTCTAGTTTCTCTTCCGATAATGTACTAAATATTTCCACTTTTTACTAAATTTTCAATGTTTATTCTTTCAAATAAAAATACATTTCTAATCACTTTGACTTGGGGCAAACTAAAAAAAAAATACAAATAATATTTTCAGCCTGATGGTTCACCAAGACACTGCTTGTCTTGTTCACCAAGACACTGCACCAGCTCAGGGATCTAATTAATATATGTTACCCTCATTTTTGTTTAATTTACTCAGATGCAATGGACCTAAAAATAAAGTTTTTTTCTGACTAAAGGATTAAAGTTTTGCTGGCTCTGCAGTGATTTGCTACCCAATTAAAACCTAGCATCATTTCTAGAGAGGTCCAGTTATTCCTGTGCACATTAAAAAAAAAAATGAACTTTTTTTGTGCTTTATTTTGTGGGATTGAACTTTCAGTGGAGATTCTTGATCTAGATTCTAGAGATCTGTGATTTTCTCTTTCATTCTCAGCAGGGATGGGAAGTTGGATAAAATATGTTTTTTTTTTCAGTTTTAAACTATAATGACAAGCCAGCCAAGGTACCTTGGCCTTTTAACGTAAAATAACACACACAAAGAGCTCTCCAGAATAACACCACGCTAATACATTTAATTTAAAAAAAGAAAATGTTAAAAGCAGCTGCCTAAGATTTTGACCTAGATAACTTTGTGCCTCAAGAATCAGGATTTGTGCATTCAGCACATTCATACTGGGAAAAGCTCTTTAACAAAAAGGAATGGAGGCCAAGAGGTGATACTTTTTAGTGGTGGACCTGAAGTAATGGAATTATCTCCCCTGGGGAGTGAACCCTTACTTCATCTATTACAAAAATCCTAGAGTTTGTTAAAGTGGGGTTGCTCTGGAAAATGTTTGGTGGTTGTTAGGATGCTGTTATTGGCTCTTTATCAATAGCAGTTAATGATTGCTCCATCATCAACATCTGGATTATTGCACCATTTTAATTTTTTAACACTTGATCATTATTTGTTTTATTAAATGTACATATCCCTTCTATACAATAACTATCTTTGACTTGATAACCAGTGTTTTATCTGTTATTTATGGTTGTAATTTCAAGGAGTCCCTTGGAAATTTAATAGCTATCCATCAATCAGTCTACCTCCTGGTTCTTGGCAGTCCTTAACTTACAACAGTTCATTTAGTGATTGTGTGAAGTTATAATGGCACTGAAAAAAGTAACTTATGACTGTTTTTCACACCTACGACCATTGCAGTATCCCCAAGATTCACACGATTGACATTCACATTTTTGACAGCAGACTCATATTTATGATGATTTCAGTGTCCCGGAGTTGTGATCCCCATGTTATGACTTCCTGACAAGCAAAGACAATGGGGAAGCCAGATTCACTTAACAACTGTGTGAATAACTTCATCACTGCAGTGATTCACTTAACAAACGTGGCAAGAAAAGTCGTAAAACGGGGCAAAACTCACAAACTTTTAGCAACATAAATTTCGGACTCAATTGTAGTTGTAAATTGAGGATTATCTGTATTTGTTTAGCAACCATTTGAAGTTGCCGCAATACTGAAAAAAGTGATTTATGACCGGTTCTTACATTTACTGTCAAGCGCCAGGGAATTCAGGAGATTCAGGCAGTTCAAATAAGAATAAAGATTTATGGCAAGTTTAAGCTCTCTGCAAGAATCTGACCAACTGGTGGTTAAGGGAAATGAGCGGGAGATAAGAGAGACATTCAGGGTGGGCTAGACTTAGGTTGCTTGCAGGCATGCAGGGACTCATGACTTATGACATGTTTGACGCCTCCCTTGGGCTCAGGCTACACTAATGACCATTGCAGGATGCCATCTGAGTTGGTCACTGGGACCATGGATTTTATCTTGCGAGCTTTCGGACTTGTGCATTTTCCTGGCTGCTTTTGTGCCTGCTTGTCCAACAATCTTGTGTCTAGCCTGAGAGAAGTTTCCCTGAAGATGGGGTCTAACATGAGTCCGAAAGCTCAGAAGACACTTCTGGTCCCAGTGACTGACCCAGATTGGATCCTGCAACATTATCCCATGAGATGTATATTCCCTTCACTAGCTTGATACCCATGCTTCGCTATGAAACTATGCGGTCAGGCTTAGTTTTTAGGGAGGAAAATAAGGGGGCAGAATTCTGCCTCTGCCTACCAACATTCATTGGTATTCATCTGGCTAGCATCCTGTCAGTGTGTGAGAGAGTTGAGGGCTGTTTGGAAACTGAAACATGGAAACTGAAGCAGTATTTGCTGTGTGAGCAAGAAGGAGACAGCAAGGAGCCTGGGTGTAGCTTAGCTCAACTGTTCTGTACTAAAGCTGCTTGCTGCTGTGAAATTGAAACTCCTCTGCTTGTGTTTTGCATTTGGAACATATTTCTTTTCAGGTGGGGAGGGGAAGTAGAACTCCTTAGCATCAGAGCATGTTAATAATAATATAGGAAATACTCTAAATGCTCTGATGGTCATTTCTAAAAATCCTTTCTTAGTGAGCCCCTAGAAGCCAAGAGGAACATATGTGCCAAATTTCAAGTTTTTAGGCTTTACGGTTCTGGAGATTTTGTGATGATCCATGAGTGGCATTTCGCTTTTATATAGAGAGATTCATTGCAGCATTCTCACAGTCATGTGATCCAAATATGAATGTTTAGCAACCAGCATATATTTACCGTGGTTGCAGCACTCTGGGGTGATACGATCCCCATAGCCTTCTCAGTTCTCTTCCAACAAGCAAAGTCAATGAAGGAAGCCAGGTTCGCACAGAGAACGCATGATTTCCTCAACAATTGCAGTGGTTCACTGGACCAGGGCAAAAACAGGTAAAATTGGATACGACTCGATAAACAACCACCAGTGAAAATTCTGGTCTCAAGTTTGGTCATAAGTTGAGGACTTTAGTCTAGCCCTAAACTTATTAAAGGAAACTTTAAAAAAAAAATAGTGGTTTGCCATGCATCATCAGCTATTTTCAACTAAATGTTTTCCAAGATACTTATGGAGGCAAATTGAACCCATAAAAAGGCAGAAAAACAATTTATACCAGGGGGCTCCAACCTTGGCAACTGTAAGATTTGTGGACTTCAACTCTTAGAATTCCTCAGCCAGTGAAGCTGGGAATTGAAGTCCACAAGTCTTAAAGTTGCCACGGTTAGAGACCCCTGATTTATACAGATCCTGCGCACCTCGTGGAAAAGAAATGATCTGGGGATGCTATGGAAACAAGTGGAGAGTTCCAGGTTTACTGATGCTTAGAAAAGCCCCCCCCCCCCCCCCCCTTAAAATCACTGGGGCTTCTGCTAGACTTATTAAAGGAGCACTTGGATTTCAAGGTCTGGAAACAGAGATTGAAAAGAAGAAATGGCCATAGACTCTGTTTTTATTTTTTCCACCAAAAAAGGCACCAGATCTTATTTTTGGGAGATGTCATCCACTAACTAACCTCACTTGTGTGCATCACCCCTGGCCTCTTTTTTGCTGTTAGAGGCCTTAAAGAACTACCACTTCTGTGGCTGGCAAGGCTTTCCTGAAGCCCTCTTCAGCCAATAATAGAGCTCCAGATTGATCCTTGCCAGCCTTGCCGGCTGTAGAAGAACTTCCTGGGCTGGAGAGGAGGTGTCAGGGTATGTGAAGCCTGGCTACAACTGTCCAAAGGTAAGTAACAGGGCAGCTCCACCTCCCACCTCTCCACCCTACCTTACTTTTTGTCCATGCACTCTGGAGTGGGTGGGATCATTAGGCTTTATTTTGGGAGTAGGGCTTATATTGGGCGCATGTATGAAAAATCAAGCTAGGACTTACTTTGAGGGTAGGTTGTATTTTGGGGGAAGCAGGATAATAAGATTGCAAAGATCCTGTTCAATATAACGATTTTACACCGGGACAAGTTGAATGGCTGCTTTTTCAGCTGATGTCAAATGGACTCCATTCATTTAGCAAGTCTGCGTTCAGCCTGGTGGAACTGGCTGGACTTTAGCAGGCCTCTCCATAAGTCTTCGCAATACAGATGTTCTCTGTAGCCAGCATGCAGGGGTTTTCTTTGCAGACAAGCCAACATGGATTCCCCCAAGGTGGAAAGTTTGAAAACAACTCATCCAAATATAACATCTCCCTGGATTAGTAAATCTGTGCTCTGAGATACCATTATTTTAGATTTTTTTAAAAAACTTCTACAGGAGTTTCCTCTTTCTCCTAGAAAAGAATTAGGTACAGGTAATCCTTGACTTACAACAGTTCATTTAGTGACCATTCCAAGTTACAACAGCACTGAAAAAGTGACTTATGACCATTGTTCACGGTTATGACCTTTGAAGCATCCCCATGGGACCAAAAGTCAGATGCTTGGCAATTGCTTCACACTTATGGCTGTTGCTGTGTCCCGGGGGGGGGGGGGTGTCACATGATCCCCTTTTGCAACCTTCCAACAAGCAAAGTGAATCAGGAAGCCAGATTCACTTAACAACTGGGCCACTACCTTATTCCCTGCAGGGATTTCCTGGCAAGAAAAGTTGTAAAATGGGGCAAAAGTCACTTAACAAATGTCATAAAACATCCCTATGCCTGTTTTAGTAGTTGCCATAAAAAAAAGGGGGGGGGAGGAAGGAAATCTGGAAGAGCAGTTGAAAGCAAAAGTACATTCCAACTCTTATCTTTAAAAGGTTGTAACTAAAATACCAGAGTTTTTGCCCGTGAATATATTTAGTTGGAGAACGTGAATGATGACACCCAACCCATGAACATGCTCAACTGGAGAATCTGGTTTATGAGACACCCAGGGAGGAGGGGGGGAAGCAGGGTCACAGGGGACTGCAAATTACATATGCCAGAGTTGGCTGCATACAGGGCAGTGCCAGTATGTCACCTCTAATTAATCCTTCGTAGTTTTTTGAAGTTTGTCTTGAAAATCATTATTTAATTAGGGTGATTGCTGGAATCCTGACTGTCTCACTTAACAGCAGAAATTTTGGATTCCATTGTGGTTGTAAGTAGAGGACTACCTGCATTGATCAGAAATGAAGGCCCGTGGAGTCAAAACCTGGGGGAATCTGATCAGGATCGCTGGTCTGGTACATTTGGTGCATTTACAATATAATACCAGAGCAAATAGGAATGGTGTTTAGTTCTTCACTGCTTTCCCAATTAAAATGCTCTCCACTCCCAAGGCTTTTGTAAATCCTCTGGGGAAATATCACATAAGTCATTGTATCTCCCTCCTGTGCATCTCCCAAAGGAACAGGAACAATAAATAGTATGATTCTCTAGAGCCAGGTTCTGGGCACCAATTCAGGAGGCCTGTTCTAGCTGACCTTGGATGCTGTTGACAACAGCTAAGCAAAGTTGGTACAGGCTAGGATATCCTGTAGATGGAAGTTCACCACTAGTCTAGGAAATTACAACTAAAATGACAATGAAAAGTCTCAAGAGGTAATGGCAAACACTGCTGGTATTGTTGGGAAAAACAATGCACATGCACACCATTTAGGAACAATAGAATTGCAGAGTTGGAAGGGACCTTGGAGGTCTTCTAGTCCAACCCCCTGCTTAGGCAGGAAACCCGATACCATTTCAGGCAAAGTGTTGTCCAATCTCTTCTTTAAAACTTCCAGTGTTGGAGCATTCACAACTCCTGGAGTCAAGTTGTTCCACGAATTAATTGTTCTAACTGTCAGGAAATCCCTCCTTAGTTCTCTCCTGGATCAGTTTCCACCCATTGCTTCTTGTCCTGCTCTCAGGTACTCTGGAAAATAATTTGACTCCGTCTTCTTTCTGGCAGCCCGTGAAATATTGGAACCCTGCTCTCATGTCTCCCCTTCCCCTTCTTTTCATTAGACTAGACATACCCAGTTCCTGCAACCTTTCTTCATATGTTTTCTCCTCCAGTCCCCTAATCATCTTGGTTGCTCTTCTCTCTACTTCTTTGTCAACATATTTTTTATATTGTGGTGACCAAAACTGGATGCAGGATTCCAAGAGTAGCCTTACCAAGGCCTTATCAAGTGATATTAACACTTCACAGGATCTTAATTCTATCCCTCTGTTCTGTCCTGAATTTGCATACTCGAAATCCCCGCGCCTTGATTGGCTAAGGCGCGGGGATTTCTGATTGGCCAGGCGGGCCGCGCTGATTGGCCCGATTGAAGTCTCCCGCGATTGGCTCGCTCCAAGAGCGGGAGACTTGAATCGCTGCTATTGGCCGCGGCCGCCGCAGCGAAAAGGATAAAAGCCGCGGGCTTTTTCCTTTTCGCCGGTTCGGTTCACAACTGTTTAATAAAGAGCTTGAATGATAGTCACCGACTCTGAGCGTCTTTTTGCGGACACGACACTGGCGACGAGGGTGGGATCCCGACCCTGAACCGAACCCCGTGTCCAACAAGAGCCAGTTCCAGCGAAAGAGATGGCGAAGATCGCACCGCCCGCCCCCTTCAACCCCGCCACCGAGGACTGGGAATCGTACTCAGACCGGTTCCGTATGTACCTGGAATGCGCCGGAATGAAGGACGCCCCGGGCCCGCTAAAACGCGCCGTCTTCCTTACTCACTGCAGACCAGAGGTCTTCCAGATGGCCAAAGCATTGGCCAAGCCGGCAGACGCAACCGCCATGGACTGGGACGTCCTCGAACCCATACTGCGGCGCCATTACGCCCCCGAGGTCCCCATCCTGATACGGCGCAACGAGTTTTACCGCCGAAACCAGAAACCAGACGAGAAATTGAGCGACTTCGTCGCCGAGTTGCGGCGCCTAGGAGGACTCTGCGAGTTTGAAGGTCTGAACAGCCTCATAAGAGACCGGTTCGTGCTCGGCCTATGGGACCCTACACTCCAGAGCCGGCTTATGGCCAAGGGCGACATCAGCCTAGCAGACGCCCTCACCGCAGCCGCAGCAGCAGAAGCAACCCGCTCGTCTGCTGACAGCATGCGAAGATCTGACGCGAAGGGCGGAAACAACAACCCGGCAAGGTCGGCCGACCCTAGAAGCGAATCAACCGCACACTACGGAGAATTCCAGTCAGCCTCCAGCACGTCGGAAGACGAGGAGGACATACATCGCGTACAGACGGGACGCGGCGACCAACGGAATCGAAGAGGTCGTAGGTCGAGGACCAACTGTGCCGGGTGCGGCGGCGACCACCCCAGGTCAGAATGCCGATTCTTTGACTCTATTTGTAGGCATTGTGAACGACGGGGTCACATCGCTCGAGTTTGCCGCCAAAAGAAGACCCGCAGCCCGCCCAAATGGGAACAACACGACCGGAAGAAGGAAAGCCCCCCGCCCAGGACCAGAGAGCGCCAACCGGACAGTCGGTGGGACCGTGCCCAACGATCTTCAAAAGGCGGCGACGGTCGATGAAAGGAAGAAACACACCAGACGGTGACCATCGGCCACGCCATCTCCGACGGCGCCAGAAAGGTACACGTCGAAGTCCATATTGAAGGCCAACCATGCAAGATGGAAGTGGACTCCGGGTCCTACCTCTCCATGATTGCATGGCGCGAGATTAAACGGCTAGTACCCACCCTCCATAAGAGGAACATTCATACCCAGAAAATCATTATAAAAGACTACCAAGGGAATCGCGTCCCGGTAGTGGGCACCAAGAGCTTTAATGTAACCTACAAGGGCCGCACCGAACAACTGCCACTCACTATCGTCGATCGCGACCGCCCAAGCCTACTGGGTTTACAATGGTTCGCCCCGCTTGACATCGCGCTGACAGGAGTCAACCACGTCGCCGACGACGGTTGGGAACAGCGGCTAGCCCAGGAGTTCCAGGAAGTTTTCGATGGAAGCTTGGGCAAGTACCAGGGGCCCCTTATCTCATTTGATCTAGACCCTAGCGTCCCCCCCAAGCGGCTCAAACCTAGGAGGGTACCATTCGCCCTGAAGCCTAAAATTGACGAGCAGATCAACAAGCTCGTCGAACAGGGGGTGTTGCAGCCGATAGACCATGCCCGATGGGAGACCCCTATAGTGACCCCAGTCAAGCCGGACGGGTCCGTGAGAATTTGCGGGGACTATAAGGCCACCCTAAATGGCGCATTACAACAAAGCGCCTACCCAGTCCCAATCGTGCAACATCTGCTGCCCTCACTGGGAGGGGGCAAGGTCTTTGCCAAACTCGATCTCGCCCAGGCATATCAGCAGTTGCCAGTAGATGAGAAAATGGCGGAAGCCCAGACCATCGTGACCCATCGGGGGGCCTTCAAGTGTAACCGACTCCAATTTGGAGTCAGCGTGGCACCAGGCATCTTTCAAAGCCTGAGGGAATGTTTGCTACAGGGCATCGAGGGGGTGGTGCCCTATTTTGATGACGTATTAGTGGCGGCGCCAAACGAAGCCGAATTAGAAAACCGACTCAGACAGGTCTTAACAAAATTTAAAGTGACAGGACTTAAAGTTAAACGAGAAAAATGCCAACTATGCACAAAGCAAGTGGAATTCTTGGGCTACCTTCTAGACCGGCATGGCATTCACCCTACAATTAAAAAAGTGAAAGCCATCAAAGAAGCCCCCACCCCAAAGTCTAAAACGGAACTACAAGCGTTCCTAGGATTGCTGAATTTTTATAATGTTTTCCTACCCCAAAAGGCTACGGCGGCGGAGCCTTTGCATAGACTCCTGGATAAGGTGGCAACCTGGACTTGGGGGAGACGAGAGCAAACCGCCTTTCAAAAAACCAAAGACCTCCTCACCTCCGACGCCGTCCTGATTCAATTCAGCGAAACCTTGCCCTTAGTTATCACTTGCGACGCATCACCTTTCGGCGTCGGCGCTGTCCTCAGCCATACCCTCCCCGACAAAAGAGAAGCACCCATCGCTTTTTTCTCCAGGACTCTGACTAAACCGGAGCGGAACTATAGCCAGCTGGACAAAGAAGCTTTGGCTATAGTTGCCGCCGTTAAGCGATTCCACGAATACCTGTATGGCCGCCCGTTCACCATCGTGACGGATCATAAGCCATTACTGGGAATCCTCGCCGGAAACCGAGCCACCCCGAACATTTTATCACCCCGGATGACAAGGTGGTCCGAATTCCTGGCAGCCTACAGCTATGAACTATTACACAAGCCAGGTAAGAAAATTTCGCACGCGGACGCCTTAAGCCGTTCCCCCTTACCAGACTCTGATCCTGACCCAGCACCAACGACAAACACCCTTAGCATTGAGAACCTACCCATTACCGCATCGGACATTGCCAGGGAAACTATTAAGGATAGGCGTCTGGCGCGAATCCTACATTGGCTAGAAAAAGGGTGGCCTGAAAGGGACAATGACGAATCCATTAAAACATTCAGAAACCGCCAGACTGAACTCTCACTGCTTAAAGGATGTATTTTGTGGGGTGACAGGGTGGTCGTCCCGGACAGATTGCAAGGGAGGGTCCTAGAGATGCTGCATGAAGGTCATCCTGGCATCGTCAGGACTAAAGCCCTGGCCAGGAGTTACGCTTGGTGGCCAGGGATGGACAAACAGATTGAGGCATGGGTCGCCAAATGCCATCGTTGCCAGGAGACCAGACCCAGCCCACCCGCAGCACCCATCCGAGACTGGGAAATACCAAGGGGGCCCTGGTCCAGAATCCATTTAGACTTTGCTGGCCCAACAAATGGGCATACTTTTTTGATCACAGTTGACGCTTACTCCAATTGGTTGGAACTAAGCGACATGAAATCCACTACCACGGAGGCCGTCATCAAAGAACTGTGTAAACTGTTTTCCACGCACGGCCTCCCAGACGTCGTCGTCTCAGACAACGGGCTCCAGTTTACTTCCCTCGAGTTTGAGAGGTTTTTGGCGGAGAGGGGTATCCGCCACGCATTAACAGCACCGGCGCATCCGGCGGCGAACGGTAGGGCAGAACGGATGGTTCAGTTTACCAAAAAAACCCTCCGGAAAATGGACCACGGGGAGATCAACGACAAAATCAATAAACTCCTATTCATACAACACATCACCCCGAACACCACTACCAACAAAAGCCCAGCCGAACTACTAATGGGCAGGAAGCTGAGGTCCCCACTCGACAGGTTACACCCAACATACAACCCGGAGCGGCCCCCAGACTCCAGTTCCAAATACCGGACATTTGCCCCCGGTGACTTAGTCTACGCAAAAAACCTGACGGGGGACCCCCTATGGATCCCAGCCGTCATCACTCAAATCACAGGTCCACGGTCGTACCGGCTCCAAACCACCGACGGGCGAGCCTGGAAACGACACATCGACCAGCTCAGGTCACGAACGGCAACAAACCTCAACCCCCAAGACTTGAACCAAGGGGGGAGGGAATACCCAAATAAAATAGCGCAGGAAAAAATCCAAAAGTACTCACCGGAACGCAGCCATCGCGAGTCCCCTCCGGAGAAGAACCACCTGGCCAGCTCAACCGACTCGGAGAAACCAAGCGGGAGCGGCGAAACCCGTAGCTCAACCGACCCAGTAGGCCCAGGCGGGAGCCACGGAGAACGAACCGGCCCGATCATCCAGCCGGTTCACACAGAGGGAGGAGCAGCCAAAAAGATGACCGCTCCGGCCGAGATACAGCTTGAAACTGAGTTGCGCAGGTCAACTAGGACTAGACGGAGCCCCGCCTACCTGCGTGACTACGCTACGTGATGGACCATACCAAGAGGGGAGGGGTGTTCTGTCCTGAATTTGCATACTCGAAATCCCCGCGCCTTGATTGGCTAAGGCGCGGGGATTTCTGATTGGCCAGGCGGGCCGCGCTGATTGGCCCGATTGAAGTCTCCCGCGATTGGCTCGCTCCAAGAGCGGGAGACTTGAATCGCTGCCATTGGCCGCGGCCGCCGCAGCGAAAAGGATAAAAGCCGCGGGCTTTTTCCTTTTCGCCGGTTCGGTTCACAACTGTTTAATAAAGAGCTTGAATGATAGTCACCGACTCTGAGCGTCTTTTTGCGGACACGACACCCTCTGTTTATGCAGCCTAGAACTGTGTTGGCTTTTTTGGCAGCCGCAGCACAAGGCTGGCTCATATTTAAGTGACTGTCCACTAGGACTCTAAGATCGCTCTCTTCTTCATTTAGAAAGAAAAACAAAATCCAAGCATCTGTATTTAATCATTTGAAGGAAGATGTACATTATACATTAGAAGGAAGGGTAGGAAGGCTAAATTGATGAGGGATAGTTGAGGGATCTAGCTACAGGTAGTCCTTGACTTATGACCACAACTGAGCCCAAAATTTCTCTTGCTAAGTTTAAAATGAATTTTAAAGTGAATTTTGCCCCATTTTATGGCCTTTCTTGCCACAGTTGTGAAGTGAATCATTGTAGTTGTTAAGTCATGAACACGGTTGTTAAGTGAATCTGGCTTCCCCATTCACTTTGCTTGTCAGAAGGCCACAAAAGGGGAACATGTGAACCTGGGACATTGCAACCATCATAAATAGGAGTCAGTTGCCAAGTGCCTGAATTTTGATCTCTTGACCATGGGGATGCTGCAATCGTCCTTCGTGTGAAAAATGGTCTTAAGTCACTTTTTCAGTGCCGTTGTAACTTTCAATGAAATGTCACAAAATGAACTGTTGTAAGTCAAGGAGTATGTCTGTCTGTATGTCTAGCCTATTAAAGAGATCAGGAGGGACATCATAGTTGTACTTGGGCTGTCACAGAGAAGAAGGGATTGACCCCTCTAGGGAGTTGTCACCAACCTTTTGGACCTCAGGGGGCACTAAATTCATAATTTTAAATCCTGTAGACACTTAATGTAATCTGCCTAATGACCAGCTGGGTGGACGTGGCTAGGTGGTCATGTGACTAGGTGGGCATGGCCAACTTAGTGTCACTCATGTCGAGGGGTGCCTCGCCAGCCTCTACTCGCCCCTCCCCTCCCAGCCACTTCTCCCTTGCCACCCAGGCTCCTTATGGCCCCAACAGGAAGCAGTTGTTGGAGCTAAGCAGCGCCCACCAGAAAGAGTTGACCAAAGAACTGGCTCAGTTCAAATTGGATCTGACCAAGAAGGAGCCTCAGCAGAAGCACCTCACTGAGGACTAGGAGCATAGACTTTCCAAACAGAGGGAAGACCTGCAAGAGTGCAAGGCCAGATCCCGGCACCTGGAGGCTCAGCAGCCTGAGATGGTCAGCCAGTTCCAGGCCGTGATGCAGTCACACTGGAACAAGGCTCTCCGGCTGTTTGCCACCAGCAAACACTCCAGCCTTCACCCCAAGGTCTCCCCAGGGGGCTGAAGTAGACCCCAAGTTGGAAGTTCTGCCCCCCTTCAACCCACACAAAAAAGCTCTCTGCAGCACCACAAACATTCATCACTCATATCCAGCCCAGGGGCTGTAGTTTGAGGGCCCCTGATTTAATGCAATATGAAAAATGCAAATAATTTTTCTGTGGACCACCAAAATTTTCTCATGGACCACCCATGGTCCACGGACCACCACTTTAGGGCTCCAGAGGGCAGAACAAGAAGCAATGGATGGAAACTTGTTAAAGAGAGACCCAACCTAGAAGTGGGCATACATTTTCTGATGGTGAGAATAATTGATCAGTGAAATAGCTTGCCTCCTGCCATAGGGGTGCTCCATCACTGGAATTCATCAAGAAGAGATTGGACAGCCATTTGACCAGAATAATATAAAATCTCCTGGCTTGACCATGGGGTTGGGCTAGAAGACCTTTGAGATTCCTTCCAGCCTTATGATTCAATGTTCTATGTTCTGTTTATAATAGAAGGTGTACAGCTAAGGAATGTGTTGACCTCCTTCACCCAAAACACCTAAGATTTTTACCAGGAGTCTTAGTGGACAACCAGCTAAATAGGAGCCAGAAGTGTGCAGCAGCAGCCAAAAAAGCCAATGCAATCCTAAATTGCATTAACAGAGGGATACAATCGAGATCAAGTGAGGTATTAATACCACTCCATAAAGCCTTTGTAAGACCACACCGAGAGTACTGCATCCAGTTTTGGTCACCACACTTTAAAAAGTATGTTGAGACGCTAGGAAAAAGTGCAGAGAAGAGCAACCAGGAGGATTAGGGGACTGGAGACTAAAACATAGGATGAACGTTGCAGGAACTGGGCATGGCTAGTCTAGTGAAAAGAAGGACCATGGGAGACATGATAGCAGTGTGCCAATATTTGAGGGGCTGCCACAGAGAGGAAGGGGTCAAGCAATTTTCCAAAGCACCTGAAGGCCAGACAAGGAATAATGGATGGAAATAGATCGAGAGATTCAATCTAGAAATGAGAAATTTTCTGACAGAAAAACCAACCAATGGAACATCTTGCCTTTGGAAGTTGTGAGAGCTTCATCACTGGAGGCATTCAAGGGGAGATTGGACTGCCATTTGTTGGGGATGGTATAGGGTCTCCTGCTTGAGCAGGGGGTTGGACTAGATGACCTACAAAGTCCCTTCCAACTCTGTTAATCTATCTATCTATCTAGTTTCACGTCAGCATTCCTTTGCAAACATAGGCTATTTCTGGGTTTCTTTGCTGGAGAGCTGCTCTTGAAAAAGCCCCACGGAAGATGTTTGTTCCTGAAATTTCCCCTGAAATTAATTGGAAATGAGGGAAGCCAGGGAGGCTAGAAACCCCTGTCAGAGGCAGGATATTTATGTACATCCTGCTTGGTGTTTTTGCACTTTCCATGAGCGCTCCAATTCTCTTCTCTTAGAAAGAATGTCTAAAATAAACCACCTTTCATCAAATCAAATGAAAACTAAAAAAGAAAAAAAAAAGCAGGAAGAGATCTCTCAAAATTAAATGCCAACAGATGCAGCTTAACACTGGGTTTTGCACGGAAGCAAATGAAGGATTCTGCTTCTGTGGGAATCATCTCTTCGGTGACCAGGTAGATAGTGCAAATACGTTCACATTATCATGAAAATATGCTGAAATCCACCAATTAGTTGCTCGGACAGCCTTTATAAGGGCTACATGTGGGTTTGGGAGTTTGTTCTCACATCATAAAGTGCTCCTTTCCAACAGCATTAATTAAAACCAGCTCTCCCAACTTTGTGTTGGAAATTGGGTGCTTTGGATTATCATTTCATCATCTGCCACCGGATTTGGTTTCACAGAATGACAGAATTTATTTGCTTAAAGCCGCAGAATGAAAGTCTAGGAGATCCCAACTGTTAGGTTTTGCCAGATGTCAAGATAAGGGTAGCGCAATGATACGATTGCTTCTTTGCATTCCTTCATTTCCCATTTAAAGATGGAAATTGCTTACAGACGTTCCGCACAGCTCTAGAAATCCTGAATGATATTTGCAGGCCCACCCTCTCAGCATTTGGAGGGGTGAGAATATTTGAGAGCAGAAATCCCTGGAAAAAAAGACAGAATATATGTACTCTATATTTTTGAAAGTAACTTGAATCATATATTGAGAAAAAGGAAAGGGAATAGACTATTGTTTGTCAAGGACCAGGGAAATCAGGAAATCCTGAGTAGTTCAAACAGTTACACAAGTGATCCTCCACTTACAACCATTTCATCGAGTGACTGTTCAGCTACAATGGCACTTTAAAAAGTAACTTATGACCATTTTTCATATTTACGACCGTTGCAGCATCCCCATGGTCCTGTGATCAAAATTCGGGTGCATATTTATGACGGTTGCAGAGAACAGCTTTTGCTGCCTTCTGACAAGAAAAGTCAATGGGGAAACTAGATTCACTGAACAACTGTGTTACTAATTCATCAACTGCAATGATTCATTTAACAATTGAGGCTAGAAATGTTGTAAAGTGGGGCAAAATTCCCTTAACAAATATCTCACTTAATAACAGAAATAGTGGGCTCAATTGTGGTTGTAAGTTGAGGACTATCTATAAAGATTTATTGCAAGCTTAATTGAATTGAATTGAATTGAATTCTTTATTGGCCAAGTGTGATTGGACACACAAGGAATTTGTCTTGGTGCAAATGCTCTCAGTGTACGGAAAAGAAAAGATACATTCATCAAGAGTCAAGAATCATAAGACGCAATACTTGACAGTCGTAAGGTACAATAAGCAATCAAATCATATTAGGAAACAGTCAATATAGATCATAAGGATACAAGCAACAAAGTTACATTCAAACAGTCACAAGTGGGAGGGGAGGGGTGATAAGGAGTGATAACAAGATTAACAGTAATAGTAGTGCAGACTTTGTAAATAGTTCAACAGGGTTGAGGGAATTATTTGTTTAGCAGAGTGATGGCATTCAGGAAAAAACTTTCCTTGTATCTAGTTGTTCTGGTCTGCAATGCTCTATAGCGTCGTTTTGAGGGTAGGAGATGAAAGAATTTATGTCCGGGATGTGAGGGGTCTGTAAATATTTTCACAGCCCTCTTTTTGACTCGTGCAGTATACAGGTCCTCGATTGAAGGCAGGTGGGTAGTAATTGTTTTTTCTGCAGTCCTAATTACTCTCTGAAGTCTGTGTCCTGTTGGGTTGCAGAACCAAATCAGACAATGATAGAGGTGCAGATGATAGACTCAATAATTCCTCTATAGAACTGGATCAGCAGCTCCTTGGACACTTTGAGCTTTCTGAGCTGGCGCAGAAAGAACATTCTTTATTGTGCTTTTTTGATGGTGTTTTTGATGTTAGGTGTCCATTTTAGGTCATGTGATATAGTAAGAACCTAGAAATTTGAAGGTCTCTACTGTTGATACTGTGTTGTCTAATATTGTAAGAGGTGATAGTATGGGAAGGTTTCTCCTAAAGTCTATCACCAATTCTATGGTTTTGAGTGTGTTCAGTTCCAGATTGTTCCGGTTACACCACGAAGCAAGTTGTATAACCTCCTGTCTGTATGCAGATTCGTCATTGTCTTGAATGAGACCAATCACTGTTGCATTATCAGAAAACTTCAATATTTTAACAGATGGATCGTTTGAGATGCAGTCATTGGTATATAGGGAGAAGAGAAGTAGAGAAAGCACACAGCCTTGGGGGGGGGGGGCTGTGCTGATTGTACAAATATCAGATGTGATTCTGCCTAGCTTCACCTGCTGCTTCCTGTCTGTTAGGAAGCTTATGATCCACTTCCAAGTGTGTTCAGGTACCACTAGTTGGTTTAATTTACTTAGAAGAGTGTCTGGACTGATGGTATTGAATGCTGAACTGCAGTCTACAAAGAGGACCCTAAGCGCTCTCTACAAGAATCTGAACAACTAATGGTCCAAGCAAATTGGTGGCAGATAATAGTCAATACAATTCAAGATGGGCTGGACTTAGATCTCTTGTGAGCACAAAGGGACTCTTGATTAATAACCTGTTTGACCCCATGTCTCGGGCTCAGCCTGTTCATCTCCTACCTTACCTATCAATAATCTTAGTGTCTTCCCTTGTATTCACTGCACACAGTTTTGGAAAGTTGCAGTAGCATATCTCCTCATGAAAGGTCACAGGAAGAATTTTGGATTGTATTTATCTCTATATATAGCCGAGAGAGTTAGAATTCTACATTCTTTAAATAAAAGCTCTACAAAAGGAGGCATCCTAAAAATCCACAGGTTTAAGAGTTTATGTAGTACATTTTGCAACTTCTACAGCTCTTCACACTTTTCAATCTCAGCAACTTTTACCAGCAAGAGTGAGCAGGGTTGTTTTCTCAATGAGCTACTTGATTTCCTCATTGTTTTAAATTAACACTGACTTTTTTCATTGCTCATTTAAATGGTAAGCCCTTCCAAGCTTGCATGAAAATCTTATTAAAAGCTCCTTTGTGATAGATGGAAAAAATGGATAGATGGGTAGATGGAAAGGCAGATCGAGAATAAGTACAATGATCGGGACACTCTGGAAAAATAAAATGTCAGCCCATAGCAAAAGCAAGTGGTGAGACGGAGGTAAAACCAAACACTAGAGATGGTCAAATCAACCATATTAAGTTCCACGAGTTACTCCTAGCCATTGACCCTTAAGAAAACTGATTAAAAAACAGCCACAAGAGCTTTAATTTTCTTTTGTAAAAGAGTACATAACAGTCTCTCTTTGTTGCCAGATGCTGCCATTCCTTAAGCCACTTCCACACCACCTGTTTCTACTCCGCAAACTATTAGAAATAAGTTAAAGTTCAATCTGTATTTGTCCACATTGAAACCAAGCTAAACAAAAAAACAGAGGAGTCAATCTAGTTGACAAAATAAACATGCAAAAATGATGGATTTCAGCCAGAGCCATCCCCTCCAATCCCCTTTGAGGGTTAAAAGACCATGGGATATGTAGTTTTCAAAATGGTTGCTTTGAAGGAAAATTTTTCACTTTGCCTCCTGCATGTGATGCCACCTCTGTGGAGTAGCACAGGGAAGAGAATCCAAGCCCCATATGTCACCTTCTCTACTCTAGTTCTTGTATCCTGCATCCTTGCTGGTTCCCAAATTTCATTTTACATTATCTTTAAAAAGAAAACGGAGGTCCTGTCTCAATCCATCATCATATCCTTCCTCGCATGGTGCTCCAAATGAATAAAAATTCTGGATGTGATGACAATTTTGTTCTGTTGTGCATTTAAATGCTTATTTTTTTAAAAAAATGAAGGGAGGTGAGATTAGGTTCCTGTGGTTGGAGAAAGCAGGGAAGAGAAGAAAAAAAGGGGGCCTATTGTAAGACAAAATGAGTGGGGAAAAAACCCATCTGGGTGAGATTGGGAAAGAAAGAAATGACAGTCATCAGCACCTATAGTGTCTATCAGGTCAAGAGGGCATCTTCCCACGGTCCACTCAACTGCAGAAGGCGCATTCTAGAGCAGGAGTATCAAACTGGTGACACACAAGCCAGATAAGTCACATGTAGGCCATGCCCACCCCAGCTCCACGAAGGAGAAAAAACATTGTGATACCTCACGGGCCACAATGTGACACTGTGAGTTTGACACCCCTATCCTAGGTTTTCCATAATTATTTTTTTCCATCTCCTCTTTCTTTTACAAAGAAATGCTACAGTTGGAATCTCTGCATCAGGAATGGGATTCAAAAAAAATTACTACCGGTTCTGTGGGTCTGGTTTGGTGGGCACGTCAGGGGAAGGATACTGCAAAATCCCCATTCCCCACTAACCTGCTTTCCAGCTCCATTCTCCTGCGCAGGGCAACCAAAGATGACTCAGCCGATCAGCTGGGACTCAGGAGGCAGAGAATAGATATGGGCGGGGCCAGTCAGAGGAGGTATTTGCTGGTTCTCCGAATTACTCAAAATTTCCACTACTGGTTGTCCAGAGCTGGTCAGAACCTGCGGAATACTGCCTCTGCTCTGCATGCAAAGACTAAGTTTTGCTCACCCAGATCCTTCAACCCTCCTGTTTAAACCATCATCCTTTCCAATAATACCAGCTTCATCAACACCAAAAAATATTACAGGTAGTTCTCGACTTGTGACCCATAATGGGAACTAGAATTCTGTTGCAAAGCAGGTGACCTGCTATAACCATCATAAATTCTTGGTAATTGCCAAGCGCCTGCATTTTGATCACAAGATCAAGGACATGCTGCAATAGTTAGGGTCACAGCCTACAAATCATTTTTTCAATATTGTTGTAAGTTCGAATAGTCACTAATGAATTGTCATAAGCCAAAGACTACCTGTATTTAGGTAAACTGGGACCATGTTTAAAAATTTATTTCTGGAATCAAGGAAAGCAGTCTGGTTTTTTTTTTTTTTTCTATTGTAAAAATTATTTTAGTTTCCTGGAAAAAAATTTCAGATTGGGATGGGGTAAATTCATGGAGGTTGTCTATCAAGGAATATTAGCCTTGAACAGGGGTCTTCAAACTTGACAGCTTTAAGATTTGTGGACTTCAACTCCCAGAATTCCTCTTCTAGTCATGTTAGCTCAGGAATTCTGGGAGTTGAAATCCACAAATCTTAAACTTGCCATGTTTGAAGACCCTTAGTCTTGAAGATTCAATGTTACCCCAAGGTTGGCAATATTATTTCTCCAAAGAGCAATTGGATTTTGGTGACACAAAGGTATGTCTCCACCATCTGCTTGCAAAAATCCCAACAGCATCTGGTGGGCCACTATAAGAAACCCAGTGAAGGTCCTTGTCCTACTAGTCCTGTCATCCTTATCATCTAATATCTGAAAAAATATATTCTGACAGTCATAATCATTTAAAGCCATTTAATTCATTTTAAGACTAATTCTGCAAACATAAGCACTCTTTTAAAAAGGGATGCATCAATTTAAAAGGCTAACAAGATTGTGTGATTGTTCCACTTTTATGAATGAGCATGCCTTTTTATAGTGAGTGCAAAATTAAAACTACTGACTGATGAAAAGCATACAATTCATTTTATATACCTACTCACTTAATGTTTTCTATTTAATACATACAGTAATTGTGGTTTTGTTTTCCCCACAATATATCATAAACAAATTTGGTTTAATTTCATATGTTTCTATGAAATGCGCCTATTATTAAATGGCCTCTTGTCTGCTTAAGAAAATATCAAAATGGAAGAAATTTGGATGAAAAGTTTACTGTTCAGCTTACTTTCTATCTTTTAGCTGAGTGAGAAAGGGTTTCTTATGCAGAAATTAGTGGAATACTCCTTATAGTTTCTAAGATTTTATGACATAATGTTCACAAATCAGTTATGGATACCAAAGAATTATTCCAATGATTTTAAATCCTGTATATCATCCTGTGGGGAGGGGAGGAATCCAAGACACACTAAAAGAATAAAACCGAAAATATGTTGACAAAATAAAAACAACTGCAACAAATAAATCAGATATCAAGAAAAGACATCTACTTAAGAATTTCCATACAGGTGTACGAATAAGCTTACTTACATATGAACTTTTTTGAACTATTTTTATTAACGCATTGCAAATACAATGCATTTATTAATGAATCGATCTAATGAAAACCCAAGCAACAGCTAATGAAGCACGTAGCATGTGGCAGGAGTTCAACAACTTCCTTCCAGGGACACAGCAACGTTTTAGGTCTCAAAAACACCATAAAATATGAAAATCCCTCCTTGCTTCAAGAAAAAAAATAGCTAAAATAGTCAAATCAACTCTTTTATTCAAAAAAGAGAATATATTTCATTTTGTTTTTATTTGCTTCTGGATTTTGTGCTTGCAATGAAAAAAAATGAAACTTTGTTTTTGCTGATTAGTGTGTTGGTATATAAATGACTAGTAAGGTATATACTGTTGTGTAAAAGTAAAAAGTTAAGGTTGTAGTTTTTCTGTGCTAAAGAGAGTTAGAAGTCATTGCCTTTTTCTTTTTTTTTTGCTGTTTACACCATATTTTCTCTCCCCCCCCCCAGTTTTTTTAAATTAATGTTTTAAACTTCTCTTTGCACTGTATATTGTGATAAATTAATAAAAATGTATTTAAAAAAAGAAAAATAACTTATCGCCCGAAATTAATTTCTTTTGGAAAATTGGTTTAGAATTTACCTTCTAACCTTTCCTCTTGCTGTATCTTTGCAGTTGGCTATATTGTGCTCTGTGGTTGTTGTTTTTAATTCTTCCAAAGACAAAGGGAAAAACTCTATCCTGCTCCTTGGCTTTCTCTGAAGCCAACAAATTACACTTTTGATAACCTCTGTTGTCAAAACTAGCATCTCATCTGACCATGGCTGGCCATGGAAACTTCATATATCTGTATCATACCACCATCTCCTGGTCACTCAGCATCGAAGCAATTTAAAATACATTCAACTGCATGAGCAGACTGATTCTCTTCTCTTGCCTCAGAATCAGAGGTGGTTTTCAGCAAGTTCTGACCAGTTCTGGAGAACCGGGAGTGGAAATTTTGAGTAGTTGGGAGAACCAGCAAATCCCACCTCTGACTGGCCCCTCCCCCATCTATTCTCCATCTCCCAAGTCCCAGCTGATCGGCTGGGTCTTCTTTTGTTGCCCTACACAGGAGAACGGCACTGGAAAGCAGGTTAGTGGGGTGGGGAGGGAATGGGGATTTTGCAGTATCCTTCCCCTGCCACACCCACCAAGCCCACAGAACCGGTAGTAAAAAAATTTGAATCCCACCACTGCTCAGTACCTGGGCACTCATGCCTTGATCATGACATAAACTGGGGTAACAGTAAAAAATGGTGACGGGTCCCACAAAATAGACTTCTGTGTCAATGCAGTCCTAAGAAGGAGCACAACATTGAGGAGAAGAGCCAAACTTTATTGCAAAGATTACAAAAAAAAAAAAAAAAAAAGAGGGATCCTGAACTATAGAAAAGCTATATATGTTAAGAGCTATAAGGTGGGAAGCAGGAGTGGGATTCTACCAGTTTGCACCAATTCGCTAGAACTGGTTGTTAACATTCTAAGCAGTTTGGAGAACTAGTTGTTAGAAGAAATTACTGGCCTAATCCTGTAAGGAAGACAGGAAGGAAACATTCTGGTGTTGCTTATAGAAACTGCCTCTCCGTTAACCCTTATTACATTCTTGGCAGGACTAGTCTTCCTGTCTCAGGAACTTCTCTAGAGTTTTTTCCCCCTCCTTTGCTGGTACTTTGCTTGTGTGGAGTGACCATTTAAAGTTACAATGGCACGGAAAAAAGTGACTTATGACCATTTTTCACACTTACGACTGTTGCAGCATCCCCACAGTCATGAGAGGCCAGGTGAGGAGATGCGTGCCTCGATGTGAGTGATATTGAGTTGGCCACGCCCAGCCAATCACATAACCATCAAGCCACGTCCACCCAGTCACATGACCACCAAGCCACACCCACCAACTTAGCTACGCCCACAGAACCAGTTGTTAAAAAATTTGAATCTCACCCCTGGTGGGAAGTGATAGGGATCTGAAGGTCTGGCCAGTCTGGAGCAGCTAAGCTGGTCCTGGAGGATTTTAAGAAGAGGCTGGGCAGCCATATGTCTGGAATGGTGTAGGGCAGGGGTATCAAACTCTATTTCATTGAGGGCTGCATCAGGGTTGTGTTTGATCTTGAGGAGGTGACACAGGCATGGCCAGGGTTGATGTGGTCAGATTGACATCAATCGTGTCAGGGGTTTCCTGTGGTGGCCCTTGTGCTCTGCCAGCGAAAATGCGCTCCCGAGCTCAGTTTTCGGCTGCTACAGTCCCCTGCAACCCTCTACCAGTGAAAACGGAGCTCAGGAAGGCCGCTTGCAGGACAGTCCTTCGCTGTTTCCTAGATCTAAGTTTGACACCCCTGATGTAGGTTCTCCTGCTTCAGCAAGAGGTTGGACTAGAAAGCAAGCGGTTCCATTGGTTGATTGCTCTGTTAGGAAATTCCTCCTTGCTTCTCTCTTGGTTAACAACTGGTTCTAGAGAATAGGTGCAAACTGGTAGAAACCCCTCTTCTTTGTGGCAGCCCCTCAGATATTGTAACACTGCTATCACATCTTCCTTAGTCTTTCTTTTCATTAGACTAGACATACCCAGTTCCTGCCACCGTTCTTTGTATGTTTTAGCCTCCAGTCCCCTAATCATCTGTTGCTCTTCTCTGCACTTTTTCTACAGTCTCTTTTATATTGTGGTGACCAGAACCTGGGTGCAGTCTTACTAAGGCTTTGTAAAGTGATACCAGAACTTCACATGGTCTTGATTCCATCCCTCTATTAAAGCAGCCTAGGATTGCATTGGCTTTTTTTTTTTTACTTAAAACTATAATCCTCATGCTTTTAAGCATGCAGCCTATTTTTTTTAATTGTCTTTTTAAAATTTATCATATTTATATCTCTAGCCATTCATCTCAAGAAATCTTGCAAGCGTGCATGCTCTTTTATGTTTATATCTTTAGTTCCCATTGAGTATGTAGCTGGGTTTGCTTTCTAAACAGGCACAACCAGTTTTGTTAATTGTGGTGTACTTCAAGCCCTCAACTGTGGAGTATGTCAAGCCCATAAACCATGGTTTGTTATTCATACAATGGCTGAGATCCCCCAATCTGATAAACAAAAATCCAAAGAGGCCATATTAGGATTTGGGAAGCCTAAATGAAGCTGCTGGGAAAAAATATTGCACAAGAGCATCATTAACTTATTTTTAAAATGTGTAGCACATACATATTTGGAACTCACTTCTCTGCTGTGTATTGAAGTGCCCTCTCATTTGGCAGGTTCTGTGCAAGCCAGCAAAAGAAGTATGACTGCTTTAAAAATCATATTATAACCAACTCCCTAAAGCAGTGATACATATGTAGGCCTAAAGCATTCCTCCAAATCTTTGTTCAAAGCATGCATAAATATGTAGTTTACCTTGTTTTTCTACTTCTTAACCTTTGGTAATCCTTACACTAGAAAGCTGATTTGTATGTTGAATTCATCTGCACAGGCAAATGCATTGGCCATGAGACATTTGGTCACAAAAGTTTTCCAATTTTCCATAGATGGCAGCAAAGTATAGTATTGCAGATAGAACATGAATGGCCTCTACTAACTGAAGCAGCAAACTCAATATAATAGAATTGTCTTTAAACCTAGCTTCTTCCTGTAAAAATAAACAGCATTTCCTATACCCAAGAAGCTTTGTTAAGCTATTTGTAGTCATCTGCAAATTGTCCAGAAGATATGTACTTTAGATCCTTTAAAATCACCCAGTTTTTTCTTCTAAAAGTATCCTTTTAGATCCAATAGCAGGAAAAGATAATTTTGGTTCCTATCTGATCTAAAGATAAACAAGCCAGGATTGGTTTAGCTAGCCATAGGTTAAGTCAAAATAGAATGCATTGAGTTGCGGTGGTGCAGTGGTTAGAGTGCAGTACTGCAGACTACTTCTGCTGATTGCCAGCTGCCTGCAATTTGGCAGTTCGAATCTCACCAGGCTCAAAGTTGACTCAGCCTTCCGTCCTTCTGAGGTGGGTAAAATGAGGAGCCAGATTGTTGGGGGCAAGAGACTGACTCTGTAAACTACTTGAGAGGGCTGTAAAAGTGTGAAGCGGTATATAAGTCTAAGTGCTATTGCTATTCACATGATGTACTAAACCACAATTTGCACATCTTAATAGGTTGAACTAGCTTTCTCAAACGGGCCCTCTCTTTGTGAAGGCCTACATCACTAATCCAATGAATGAGGTGGTGGTGAATGAGATACAATCTTGGACAGGGAATACAGCTGACTTTTTCATTCTGCTTTCAGCCACTTATCTAACTGTGTTTTTCTTCAATACAATATAATCCAATGTTTCCTCAATCTTAGTGATATTAAGATGTGTGGACTTCAAGTCCCAGAATTCCCCAGGCAGGAAAGGAATTCTGGGAGTTGCAGTCTACACCTTTTAAAGTTGACGGGCTCAAGAAACATTAATCCATACACTGAATGTTCTACCATCTGATATCTTGCAAGGTGCACAATATTCTGTCAGCAAAAGAAAACCAGCGAGGTATCTTTTAGAATAAACAAAGAATAATATTTATTCCTACACAAACTCTGTGGAGCACAGTCCATACACTCAATGAAGTGGACTGGAATCCATAACAACTTAAATAGAAGTATAGTTCTTTAAAATGATATGGGAAGGAGGTTATGATCACTGACCACATTAGATCCCCACCATTTGGTTTTGTAGAGGCGGGCAGCCTCTAGTTGAGTGCGCATGACCTTGGAAGAAAAAAATAAAACCTAAGCAGGATTAGATTTTATTCACAAATCCACAGGAGACCAGGAAGAAGCCTGTGCAGACGGCAGCAGAATTGAAAGTGGGGAAGAACGGGGACCAATCCAGGAGTCTGGAGAGGACTTGGACGAGGTTCCTGTGTCCAATGCAGAGATGGGGCCAGGACCATCTGAGAATTATGTGCTGATTCCAGAGCCTCTGAAGTCTGGCAACAGCAAGGCAGAGGATCCAGGGGAGCCTGTTCCCAGTGCACGTGTGTGCAGAGCTGCTTGAAGGCAAGAGCAGCTGAGACTAAGGGGGCGACTTGGAAGTAAGGCTTGGAGGTGCTTGCCCCTCCCATAAGATATAAAGGACAGACAAAGGTGACAAATCCTTTGCAGGAAGCAAAGTCGTTTGCTCTGTTCAGATTAATCCTTGAAGCTCTGTGTGGACTTTGTACTTCGGTTGTTTTTTTATAGTTTATTTGGCACTTCTGTTGTTGGCAGCATTTCACAGGAAAGAAAGGTGGGTGCTTATCTCAAGGGACTGTTTGCTGACTCATTACTGGCTGGGAATGAAGATAATTCCCAGTGTTGAAATAAAACAGGAATTGTTTTAACTGAGAGTGTGCTTAATTACGGGCTCAGAAGTCTTGGTCAGAACAGTAGGCATCCAGAGTTGTGGTTACAATATGGATGATTAAGTCTTTTCAAATATTGTAAACAGTAAGCTGTTTCTGCACTAGATGCATCCCTGCGAGCACCAGGAGTCCAGCTTAATTGAAAGGAACTTTTTAGATTTTCTTCTTAGGATTGGCCTTCCCCTGAAGGAGGAAGCATGTGGGTACCTTCAAGTCTATTTTTGGCTTCTGGTGAGTACCTGGTCCAATTTCTTGGCAAGGTACAGGTGGCCCTCAACTTATAACCGGTCATTTAGTGACCGTTCAAAGTTACAACAGCACTGAAAAAAGTGACTTAGGACTGTTTTTCAGAGTTACAACTGTTGCAGCAGCCCCGTAATCATGTGATCAAAATTCAGGTGCTTGGCAATTGGTTTCATAGTTATGACCATTATTGCGTCCTGGGGTCATGCAATTTTTTTTTTTGCAACCTTCTGACAAGCAAAGTCAATAGGGAAGCCAGATTCACTTAACAACCATGTTACTAAGTTATCAACTGCAGTGATTCACTTAACAACTATGGAAAGGAAGGTCATAAAATGGGGCAAATCTCCCTTAACACATTCTCACTGAACATACATTTTGGGCTCAGTTGAGGACTACCTGTATTTCAGAAGTGGCTTGACACTGCCTCTTGCCTAGGGGCTGAGGGAATGATTGGCCAAGCCAAAGTCAACCAAGGGACTTCATGCTCAAGATAAGACTAAAATTCATGGTCACACTTCACCCTGGAGCTTTCACTACTGCAGCCAACTGACTCTCAGAAGAAGGTAGAGATGCTCTCAAAGCAATTTTGGATTAAGGATGCCTTAACTCAGGGATGTCAAACTCAATTTCATTGAGGGCCGCATCAGGGTTGGGGTTAAACTCAGGGGGGCCAAGAGGCATGGTCGACTGGGTGGGTGTGGCCAACTAGGTGGGCATGGCCAGCTTGATGCCACTCCCCAAACTGCTGGCATGTTTTCTCTTTGCATTGAGTGGACCGGGCTGAAGCGACACTGTCCTAATTGAGTAGACCAGACTGAAGCTTTGCTGACCTGATCTTTCCTCTCTGCATTGGGTAGACTGGGCTGAAGCGATGTAAGTAGACTGGACAGCCCAGCGGGCTGGATCCAAATACATCATGGGCAGAATCCGGCCCGCAGTCCTTGAGTACAATTGTATTACACAAGATGCTTTTTACATCTACAGTGAATAGATGTGCCATTTCGAAGAAGGAACATGGACTTTGGTTGTGGTGGTTGTTTTTATTACTTAGTAAACAACTTGCAGTACATTATTTCCTGTCTATGCACAAGTGAAGTCTTTCCTGGGAATTTCTTTTATCTTTTTACCTGTTCTTGCTTTGGAATTTGCATCATTATTATTACCTGGTCTCAGACCATAATTAAGCTCAATTTCCCAGTCTGTTGTGCACACTGAGCTTGCATCTAATAGCAATAGTGTGTGTTGCACATATTTTATCTTTAAGAACAAACAATACCTTTCTGGGATGTCTCTTCATGAATAAAATAATCAGGGTGGGGCAGTAAAGAATATCACACATTTAATCATTAAGAATTAATCAATATACTGTATATCACTGGTCTTCTACAGACTCGGGCAAGTGAAATGAAAAGCCAACCCAGAGTCAGGATGGACAGTGCTCCCATTCTGACTGCACACATGTGCTCAGACATTGAAAAAGTTTGTGATCCTATAGGGCAGGCGTGTCAAACTCGATTTCATTGAGGTCTGTATCAGGACTGAGTTTGGGGCTGGGGGGGGTGTGGTTGGAGGGCTGGGGAGAGTGTGGTCATGGTAGGCATGGCCAGTTTGACACCACTTGTGTCGGGGGCACCTATGGTGGTCAAATGCTAAGGCAGGACTTCCCTGAGACTCCCTCTCATAATTTTTCCTTTCTTCTTCCCTCCCTCCTTCCTTTTATTTTTCCTTCTCTCTTCCTTCTTTCTTCTTCCTTCCCCTTTCCTTCTTTTTCCTTCCCATCTTTCCTTCTTTGTCTTTCCTTTCCCTTTCTCCTTTCCTGTCCTTTCCTGGATGCTCAAATGCAAAAGGGGAATCATTTCTCCTTTTATTTTGTCTTTAGTTTGTTTTGCTAGACTTCTGCCAGCAAAAATGGAGCCTGGGGGGCCACGCATGTATCCAAGCTCCATTTTCATTGGCAGAGGGCTGCAGGAGTCCGTTGGGGCTGAAAATGGAAACTGGGAGGGCTGTGCATGGCCCTCCCAAGCTCCATTTTCTCTGGAAGAGGCACCATGGGCTGGTCCTTCGATGTTTCCACAGCACCCCACAGGTCAGATCTAAGCACCTCATGAGCCAAACGCAGCCTGCAGGACTTGAGTTTGACACCCTTGTTGTAGGGGATCCTATGGAGATGGAAGGATTGCAATTCAAGAGTCTTCAAACCTGGCAAGTTTAAGACTTGTGGACTTCAACTCCCAGAATTCCTGAGCTAATATGACTGGAGGAGGAATTCCGGGAATTGAAGTCCACAAGTCTTAAAACTGCCAAGTTTGAAGACCCCTGCTCTATCTTATATGCAGCTCTATCATTCCCCTCTGTTGTAGTGGTTTCCTGTATCACATTGCCCTTCCAGGTTTCATCTCTATTGTTCCTGTGATGCATTTCCTGCTCTTGTATTACTCTAAGACAAGGGTCTTCAAATTTGGCAACTTTAAGACTTGTGGACTTCATCTCCCAGAATTCCTGAGCTAACATGACTGGAGGAGGAATTCCGGGAATTGAAGTCCACAAGTCTTAAAACTGCCAAGTTTGAAGACCCCTGCTTTATATGAACAAGCTGGAAAAGAGGCACAGTGGCTCCGTGGCTTAATGATACTGAAAATCAGTCTTCGTTCCAGCAGTTTGAGTATGGTGGGATGAGCTCACCTCAGCTTCAGCCCACCTAGTAGTTTGAAAGCATATTATATGCGAGTAATGAATAGATACCACTGGTGGGGAGACAAGCTGAAGCATTGTGCAGGTAGTTAAAATTCTGCTGGTGCTGCCCCTTCCCGATTGTAATGCTGATGTGCTCTAACACTGATTGTTTTTAAGAAGAGATTGTCTGAAGTGGTGTAGGGTTTCCTACCTAAACAGGGGGTTGGACTAGACGACCTCCAAGGTCCCTTCCAACCAGAGGTGGTATTCAGCAAGTTCTGACCAGTTCTGGAGAACCGGTAATGGAAATTTTGAGTAGTTTGGAGAACCGGCATATACCGCCTCTGACTGGAGATTTTACAGGATCCTTTCCCCTGCCATGCCCACCAAGCCACACCCACAGAACCGGTAGTAAAAAAAAATGAATTCAACTTTGTTATTCTATTCTATTTGGTGGAAGGAGAGGGTCTCGGATGCTGCTGCAGAAAAGCCTTTCTTTCTGGTGTGGAACTAGCTCGGCCCTTTTGTTGCCGCTTGGAAAGCATGCAAGCATGAACCAAACAAGACTAGCAGTCATAGGCAGCCAAGTATTGTGGTTCGCCGGCAGCCTGTGTTGGTGGCAGCGGAACTGGACAGTGGGGAAGAAAGGGGACCAGTCCAGGACTCAGATGAAGGTTCTGCATCTGATGCAGAGATGGGGCCAGGACCATCTGGGAGTTGTGGGCTGACTCTGGCAGCAGCAAGGCAGAGGACCCAGGGGAGCCTGTTCCCAGTGTTTGTGTGCGCAGAGCTGCTAGAAGGCCAGAGCAAGTGACTTGGAAGTAAGGCTGGAAGGTGATTGCCCCTCCCCTAAGGTATCAAGGACAGGCAAAAGTGAAGAAGCCTTTGCAGGAAGCAAAGTCACTTGTTCTGTTCGGGCTAATCCTCGAAGCTCTTTGTGGACTTTGTACTTTGGTTGGTTTATTATAATTCATTTGGCACTCTAGTTGTTGGCAGCAATTCAAAGGAAAGAAAGGTGGGTACTTATCTTGAAGGGACTGTTTGGGACTCATTACCAGCTGGGAATGAACATAATTCCCAGCATTGAAATAAAACAAGAGTTGTTTTAACTAAGTGTGTGCTTAATTACAGTCTTGGAAGCCTTGGCCAGAACCAGGGGTGGGATGCTACCAGTTCTGCCCGGTTCTATAGAACCAGTAGCTCTGAAAAGCAGCAGACACCAAACCGGTTCTGTGTTTGCTGCTGTTTGGCCCACCTGGGCTCTTACCTGTCCTTTATTTCCTGCTTTTTCTTTTTAAACAAATTTTATTAATTTTCAAAAATAATACACAAACAAACAAAACATAAAACATCTTTTCTGAAAGCTGCTTGATCCCGGGTTACATCTCTTCATATAGACACAAATTCAAATTCATGTTCATTTTATATACCATTCCATATCTTATTACCATTTTCCATTTTCTATATAGTTTCTCACCTCTGTTAACTTTCTTAGTTTTATTTTATTTATCTCACCTCAGTTCAGGCCGTTATGCTTACTATTCTTTGTCAGTTCTGTTTCTAGCTATCTATTTATCTTTTCTCTTTAAACAAAATTTCTCCTGTACCCTAATTGGAGTGTGATGCCTTTAACTCTTTCCCCTAAATTTATAACACTTAGTATAGTACATAACTTTCATTGGGATTCTGTTTAGCACATTCTAAAGTTACACATTATATTTTTAAAAAAGAAAGATTTATAAGTATATAATATAATTAAAACAGCTATCCATGCCAATTCAAATCTATCATTAATATTAATATTCATTTAAATCTTAAACATTTTACACATTACTTTTCAATTGAATATCATACTTTTATGGGAACACTTTTACTTTCCATAATTATCCCCCCCCTTCAGATCACTTATATTTTAAATCATTGTGTCATTTAAATATTCCCATTTCCTCCTACATCAATTCTCTTATTTACTTCATTGCCTTCCTTTTATTCACAAAAATTTCACTAGGTTACACTGAATATTTTATCCCATTTTTTGATCACATGTTGTTTCCCATTTTCTAACATTATTTCTAAGTACAAATATAGCAATACAATCTTATGTACCTTTACAGAATCCCTTTTTCAATTAAATTTTACCCATTATCTCTAAATGAATCTTGTTTCTTTACATCTTGCTCCACACCATTGAGGCTTTTCATCCCTTCCTTCCTCCCTTGCTTCTTCTCCCTGCCCTTTTTACCCCCTTGTCTCTCCACCTCCCTTTTCTTCTTCTGCATTCCCCCTTTCTGTTGTTTTCTAACATTATATCCACTTTTCACCTTATTTTTCTTTTTTGGTTGTTTTTTTGAATTTTAAAGTCCCCTTTTTCTTTTCCTCCTTCTCCCTTTCTTCCCCAAATACAGCTACTTGTTCATCAAAAATGGCTTCTTCTTTATCCCAATCATCTTGTTGCGCAGTCAGTTTCTCATAGGTGCAAATTGCCATTTCTAAGAATTGAAAAAGAGTGCCAAGAGAGTCTTTCCCTTCTTGTTCTTCTTCTTTGTATTTTTTGAATTCAATTTTCAATTCATCTACAAGTGATGCCATTGTAGAAAGAAATTTTTTTCCCAAAACAACCACCCAAATGTTTTTAGTCCTTCAAAGATACTTTCCAAAAGTCCCAAAGTCACCAAACAGTCCAAATAAGCTGTTTCTTTTAGCATTTTCTACTTTCTTCATTTTCTCTTTCTGGGGTTACTGTTTAGTTGCAAAGTTCCAGTTAAAAGGTATCTTTTAGAAGTCTTGTTAGCATTTAATAATTCTTTAACAATTCTACGCAATCTCCTCCTTACTTCCAAATCCTGCTCCAATTCTTTTCCTCTCCCTTCCCACTTACAGCAAAAAAATTTTTTTAAATGTTCAGTAATCCTTATTATCCCTTTGGCATTTAATTATCCAGTTTACCTATTGATGCCAAAGCGGGTTTTTCCGATTTCTCATGTATTTCTGTTCGCTGTCACTGCTAGGAAGGAGAGTGAAAAAAAATAACTTTCCCTTTTAAATTCCATTTGCCACTTGTGGATCTCTGGGAACGATGTATCTTGCACAGATTTTAAGTTCCAGGATACCTTCGTTGTTGCTTTGTCCCGGTTAGCAAAAAAACTTTCACTTGTTCTTAACTCCTCCTGCACTTTCTTTTCTGGCTGAGTGCTTCTTAGTGGCGGCCATTTCTGACCACTGCTCTACCGCCTTCGGAAAAGGGGGTTAGGCGGCTAGGGAAGAGAGGTGCGATTGCTCTCGACCCTGTCAGATCCCCCCTATCTTCACCACCTTCTACGAAGGTGGCTAACCCTGAAGCCAAATGGCTCAGGCCACTCCAGCGGCGAGCACAGGCAGAAACCGCGCACGATCGCGGATTCCTGCCTACCCCAAAGTGCTGCAAACTGGAACTCTGTTTATTTCCTGCTTTTTCAACCTCAGCTGCTTTGTGCAGCACAGCTGAAGTTGAAAAAGCAGGAAAAAATGGCTTTTCAAATGCTGTGCACCCATGCGCAGTGTTTTTCAGCTGTCCGGGTGGCACAACTGATTTTTTTTACACGCGCACACAAACATAGTCACCAAACTGGTAGTAACACTAGCTGAATCCCACCCCTGGTCAGAACACCAAGCTACTACTGTGAATTAGCACTGTAGTTTCCTGGTTAATGTAACGTCCCCATACACTTAATAAACAAACAAGCTGAAAGGGGATATTGTCAAAATTCTACACATAATCCTCTATTTATAACATCTATTTAGCAACCATTCAAGGTTGCAATGGCACTGAAAGTGATTTACAACTGGTCCCCTGAACACAGCCATCCCAGTATCCCCACAGTCACACGATCAAAACTCGGGTGCTTGGCAACTGGCATTTACTTACGATGGCTGAAGCTACATAAGATCATGTTATCCCCATTTGCAACCTGACCAGCTAGCTTCCGACCAGCAAAATCAATGGGAGAAGCATGATTCGCTTAAAGAAAGCCCGATTGACTTCAAAACTACAGTGAAATTTTGGATGTAATATGATGCTTGAAAAATGGGGAAATATGTGGATGAAGGGTTTAAAAATTACATTAAATTATAATTTAAAAGAGAATTTTTATAAGAGGATGTATCACTGATAATATAAGCTATCTAAGATGAATAAAGTTATGTCAAATGAATGTTGGAAGTGTGAGGATAAAGAAGGGACTTTTTATCATCTATTGTGGACATGTGATAAAGCAAAAAAATAAATAAATCTGGAGTATGAGTCACACTCTAATACAGAAAATCCTGAAAATGGAGATAGGAATGAATCCACAATGTTTCCTTTTGGGACTAATGGAAAAAGAACTGGAGAAAAAAAATGGAAATTTATTATTATACACGTTGACAGCAGCAAGACAATCATACATACAAAAACAGAAAGACACTTTGATTCCTACCATGGAAGAATGGATGCAGAATTTGATGGAGTTGGCTGAAATGGCAAAACTGATTACTTTGATCAAAGAAAAGAACATAAGTACTTTTGTTCCCACATGCAAACCACTTTTAAATTTCATGCTTGATGTGAAAAAGAATGTAACTCTGACTTTGGGTTTTACAGATTAGATTGATAGATCCTTATAGAAATTCCCTCAACCCTGTTCAACTATTACAAAGTCTGCACTACTATTACTGTTAACCTTCTCATCACTTCTTATCACCCATCCTCTCCCACTTGTGACTGTATGACTGTAACTTTGTCGCTTGTATCCTTACGATTTATATTGACTGTTTCCTAGTATGATTTGATAGCTTATTGTACCCTATGAGTATTATTAAGTGTAGTACTTTATGATTCTTGACTCTTGACGAATGTATCTTTTCTTTTATGAACACACTGAGAGCATTTGCACCAAGACAAATTCCTTGTGTGTCCAATCACTCTTGGCCAATAAAGAATTCTATTTCTATTTCTATAGATTAGATTGATAGATCCTTATAGAAATCGCTTGTTCATATTATTATGGAAAAACAAAAAAGCTGTGATTTGATGTCAACGCTTTATTCTACTGCAACAGAGAATTGGAAGTCAATGCTTCTTTTTCTACTCTTTTCCATACCTCTCCTCACTCCTCTTCCCCCTTTCCCTTCCCCCCTCATTGCTTGTTTACTTTTGAATTTTGTATTTTATATTATTTAATAATAGAAATGTTTGAAGGATATGGAGAAAAAAAACCCGCTGTGGTTTGTTAAGCAACCATGGCTGAAAAGTTCATAAATTTCGGCACCACTGTCTTAACAACCCCCTTGCTTAGCCATAGAAATTTCAGTCCCAATTGTGGTTGTTTACTGCCTGGACTGCCGCTAAGGGCTATACAACATGCACCAATATTGTAGAAAACTCACTTTTATGCTTCTGTCGCAATCAGCCGAGCAATACCGGTAGGAGGTTTAATCCCACAGAAGCTTATGGAGTAATTTTATTCCATTGTTAGCCACAGTTGTTCTCAATTAATGGTATTAATGATCTGTGGGTGGATGTAACTCTCATCCAAAATTGAAGAAGAACCAGAAAGCACCCCAAAGGGAAATTCAGCTGATTTCCAGTTGAGTGCACCAAGACTGTATTAAAACAAGACGCTCTGGTCTAGTGGTTAAGGCAGCAGACTAGAAGCCAGGAGAGTGGAAGTTCTAATCCTGCCTGAGGCATGAAAAGCAGCTTGGTGACTTTGGTTCAGTCATTGTGCCCAACTCAGCTCATCTTGTCATTGTTTTGGGGGTGGGGGGAAGGAGGCAGAAGGACTATTAGTTATATTTACTGCTTTGAGTTACCTATAAAAATAATGAAGGGTGGGATCAAAATAAATAAAGACAGCCAGCATCTACTGGAGCTCATACTAACCACAACCTTGGAAAGCTCTGGACTTTAAGATCCAAAGCAAAACA
The DNA here is from genome assembly GCA_033807585.1 of Hydrophis major. NCBI lineage: Eukaryota > Metazoa > Chordata > Lepidosauria > Squamata > Elapidae > Hydrophis > Hydrophis major. The sequence goes on along the minus strand of CM066334.1, from coordinate 17,365,899 downwards.
GTAAACTACAGGTAGTCCTTGACTTACGATCTTTGTTTAGTGACCATTCAAAGTTACAACAGCACTGAAAAAAAGTGACTTATGATCATTTTTCACACTTACAATGGTTGCAGCATCCCAAAGGTCACGTGATGAAAATTCAGGTGATTGGCAACTGTTTTATATCTATGACAGTTGCAATGTCCTGGGGCAGTGGTAGCTAACCTTTTTGGGCTCCTGGGCCAAAAACTCTGCATGCGCTCAGGTGCCAGCACCCAGAAGGCAATGCATTCCCCCCCACACCTCCTATGCATGTGCATGCAACCCCCCTCCCCCAACGCCGCCCCCTTACCTGCACTGCACCTCCCAGCCTTATTTTTGGCCTGTTTGAGGCTTTTTTCGGCCTTCCAGAGGCTTGAGGAAAACTTCTGCAGGCTTTGCAGGCCAAAAAATGGGCCCGTTTTGTCACTTCTGGTATTTCTGAAATTACAGGAAGTGACTAAATGAGGCTATTATTCAGCCTGCAAAGGCTTGGAGGCCGAAAAAGGCCTCAAACAGGCTGAAAATCAGCTGTGAGGCAAGTTTGCTTGCAGTTCGCGTGCCAGCACAAATGGCTCTGCGTGCCATAGGTTCGCCATCACGGTCCAAGGGTGATGTGATCCCGTTATGCAACCTTCTGACAAACAAAGTCAATGGGGAAGCCAGATTCACTTAACAACTCTCTGTACAGATTCTTAGTCATACAAGTCATGGTTGTCCCAAAGAGGCTTTTTCACAGGAGGCAACTGCAGTTTCTTATTTTTTTCTTTCGAAGATGTTTTGCTTCTCATCCAAGAAGCTTCTTCAGCTCTGACAGAATAGTGGAACCCTTCCATTCTCTACTATGCTGTCAGAGCTGAATAAGCTTCTTGGATGGGAAGCGAAATGTCTTCAAAAGAAAAAAAATAAGAACCTCTAGTTGCCTCCTGAGAGAAAACACCTTTGGGACTTAACAACTGTGTTCCTGATTTAACAGCCATGGTGTTAACATAGCTTAACAAGAAAAGTCATAAAATGGGGCACATCTCACTTAACTGCCTCGCATAGCAACACATTTTGGGCTCAGTTGTGGTTGTAAGTTGAGGATTACCTGTAATGCAAAATGTTACATATCTGATTTTTTTTTGGGGGGGGGGATACATTTTGAATTTAGGGGAAGCTTGTTCCCAACAGTGCCTCAGCCCCAGTCAGTTCCCACTCCTTATTTTAACAGTTAGTGCAACAAAAACTGCCAGCCACGTGATTACCAAAAAAGAAAAAGAAAAAAGTTCTTTCCATTTACTGTATCCATGAAACGTAATACTGTAACAACAGAATGCCTGTAAGCAGTTATTTCTGAAAGAGTGGGCACTTTCTTTCCATCTTGGCTCAGATGCTTTGATCAATAGATGGGTGGGACTCAAAATACCGCATGGAAATTTGAGAAGCATCAGTCTAGATACAACAGGAAATTTTCAGGAATTTGGCACTTTGGCCAAACAAGGCAACAGCAGCAGCTCTGCATTTTCTACTTTTCCAAAGTCAGAACCATTTTTGAAAGGTGAGATGGAAACTACCAAGCTCCAGGCCTTCAAGTTTGGAAGGGAAACTGAACTGAGTACTCTGTCTCTTCCTTTATGTTTGCCCGTCACCTTATCAATAATCATTATCAATAAGGAAAGGTCTATGCAGATTCTCAACCATTTGGGTCCCGGTTTGACCCAGAGGTGCTTTTCCAAACATCAACTGGACTGTAAGGACCAGTCTCTTTCCCCCTTCAAAAAATAAGGATAGACCCTTGAAAATGTTGTATTTCAAAAGGAATCTTTTATTTGAAGAGAGGTATAAGCAGGTCAAAATTCAAAGCAGGATCTAAGGCCCCTCAGGGCATGCAACTGTGATAAAGGGAATTAGAAACCCCTCCTAACAGTCCAATGTGGATTCGACCAATCCGCAGGTGTGAAGATGTTATTATACCAGCATCTCTGAGAAAGCAGATAAGGAAAAGTTCCCAGGCGGTGGTGGTATTCAAATTTTTTACTACTGGTTCTGTGGGTGTGGCTTGGTGGGCATGGTGTGGCTTAGTGGGTATGGCATGGCTTGGTGGGCATGTTTTGGTGGGCGAGGCAGGGGAAGGATACTGCAAAATCCCCATTTCCCTCCCCATCTCACTAACCTGCTTTCCAGCTCCGTTCTCCTATGCAGGGCAACAAAAGAAGACCCAGACGATCAGCTGGGACTCAATGGGAGGCAGTGAATAGATGGGGTTAGTGGGGCCAGCCGAAGGTGGTATTTGCTGGTTCTCCAAACTACTCAAAATTTCCGCTACCGGTTCTCCAGAACCAGTCAGAAGGAGCTGAATACCACCTCTGCTCCCAGGGCTATCTTCTGGAGCTGCAATCCACATGGCCCTTTCTCTCCTTGCATCTCCCGGAGAGGTGAGAATTTTCCAGGCATCAGGGGCACCAGGCAATGGTTGTAAATCATGTAAAAATTTATACAAAAGACAATGTAAGAAATAGGATAACTAGGATACATAGAGAGGCAAAGAATTAAATGTATCAAATCCACCACCACCCCGTTTCTTCCACCTAAAATACGGCAGATACACAGATCCAGTGGTGGGATTCAAATTGTTTTACTCCTGATTCTGTGGCATGGCTTGGTGGGCGTGGCAGGGAAAAGGATACTGTAAAATTTCCAGTCAGAGGTCCTATTTTCTGGCTCTTCGAACAACTCAAAATTTCTTCTATCGGTTCTCCAGAACTGGTCAGAACCTGTTGAATACCACCTCTGCATGGATCTGACATGGACTTTCTTGGTTTTTTTTTTCCTTTCCATTTCTCTTCCAAGGGCTTCTTCAGTTCTTCTTGGATGAGAAACCAAACCAAAGGAGTGGGCGGAATCAAGAAAGTCCAGCGGCCTTTTGAAAAAGCACCTCTGGGACAATAAGCAAAATGTAACTCCAGCCGGAGCCCAAGAGACCTCATCTTAGCATCATCTCTAGATAATGGTGGGGCTTTTTACCTTTTACCCCCGCTCCCCCCCCCCAAAAAAAATAAAAAAATAAAAAACGCCAGCTAAAGCCTGACCTCGACCTCTCTCGCGCCCGGTTGATTCTCGTCAGAAAATCATCAGGTTCGCAGCGGCACCGGTGCGGAAGGCAAGGCAAGGCAAGCGCAACGCCCCAGCGAAAGAGCCGTCGCCTCCTCGGCTGTACTTGCGCAAGTTCCCTTTGGGTCTTTTTTTTTTTTTTTTTAACCCGGCAGGCCCACCCGCTGGGGGTTCACCGCGCGGGAAGCGGGTTGTGGGAACTCGAGGTCTTCCACCTCAGGCGGGCGGGAGCGCCCGTGGTGAAGTGCCGCCACGCACTCCGATCCCCCAGGCCAGCGAGCTCAAGGCGCGCACTGCTACATCTCCGGCCTTTTCTTTTCTTTTTTTTCCTTTTTCGGGCCTCGCCCCCTTCCTCTTCCCCTTCGGGCGAGCCTCCTTCCCCTCCCCCACCGCTTTCCCACCTTCCCCCGCCTCGGCCGGTGACGTCATATTCGGTTCTGCCGGCGCCATTTTGCAAGGAGGAGGGGGGGCTGGGTAAGGAGGAGGAGGAGGAGGAGGAAGCGGAGAGCGGGGAAACCCTAGAAGCGAAGCCGGCCTTGCCCTCCTCCCCCCCCTCCCCTCCGCCAAGGCGGCCGCAATCCGCTGCCATCCTCCCTGCACATTCTCTCTGAGACCGGCCCGGCGAGAGGATTGGGAAGCTGAGAGGCCGCTTCCTCCCGACCGCCAACCATTGGGCGCCCAGCATGGCAGGTAAAGAGACGAGGGAGCCCGCGGGCTGCCCGGAGACTGGAGACTGGCGCCGGGCGGGCGGGTGGGCGGGCTAAGCGCTGCTTTGCTCTTCTCTTGCAAGAGAGCCCGAGTGCTGGAGCTGACCGCCGGCCCTCTCAGCCCCCGTTGCTTGTTCACGGAAAGCCCTTCTCTCCCGCTGTCTTTAAATGGTCTCCTGAAATTCTGGCTCTCTTCCCCGGGCCGCCTCGATCCCCTCGAGGGATGGCCGGGATCCTTCCGACGAAGGTTTCCGAAGATGCCCCTTCTCGCCTCTGCCCGTCAAGCGGCGGCTTCTGCTCCTTGGCCGAGGGAGAGGCAGAAGTTGGAGCGGTTTCCAACCGAGGTGTGCGGTCTGGGGGGTGGGGGGTGAGTGTGTGTGTGTGTGTGTCGGGTGGGGGGGTGGAAACGTATTGATATTTCCCTTTTTCCTGTTGATAAGCCTCGAAAGGCTTTTCCCCCACCCCACTCCGGGCGGGGATTCGGGGCTGGACCGGCAGGATTGCTTTGCACGCCCCGTGTTTGGGAAGCGAGGGCGGAGGGCGCGTCGGAAAGGGAAAGGGAAGGGAAGGGTGGGCTCCTTTGCAACAAGCCAGCCGTGCTCCGATGCAGCCGCTTTTCGTGGGAAGAGACGTGCAAATCCTGGTGCCAAACGGAGGGAAGCCGAGGGATGGGTGGGGGCTGCTGACAGCTTGAGCAGCCTAACATGTGATAGTTACGTGAAGCCCACATCTCTTCCTGCTCATTTGGGGGGGGGGGTCCCCACCTAACTAGTGGTTGAAAATACACCGGGAGGCCTTAAATACCGGCTCCCTTCTCCTGCCTTTCCCCGTTCCTTTTTTCTCCCTACACCCCCCCCCCCGAATTTTTTTCACCCACACCCAGTTGATTTAATGGCTCGAGGTTTGGAATTAGAGCACAAGAGGGCCTATTTAGAAGGGCTTTGCAGCCCTTAATGTGCTCACAACGCCTCTGTTTTTTTTTTCCTCCTTCATCAATGGAAGCAGAGCTTGGAATGTAGGGAGTTAGAGCTGGATGGGCAGCCTACTTTATTTTTATTTTTTTTGAATGAGATATATTTTACATTTATGTTTATAGAAGAACTTTGGGTTTCCAGGCAAAGCTCAGCTACAGGCCTTGGCTTTTGCTCCTTTGGGACGCATTTGGAATACTGTGCATGGCGTATGGATTTATCCCCATTTCTAAGCATCCTTTCTCATTTCCAGATATGGTCAAATGGTCCAGGACATTGTAACAGAAGGGAGATTAAAATAGAATACTTTTGTTTCCACTTTTCCTGTGTTCTCCTGCTGTTCTTGAGCCAGGAAAGGAGTACATAGTTGCTTCAAACTTCATTCTCCCTATAGAGCTCAGCCTTAAGCAGCAAAGGGAGAGAGAGAGAGACAGAGAGAAAGAGAGAGAAGGAAGGAAGGAAAGAAAGAAAGAGAAGAAAAGGAAGAAAAGAGAAAGAAAGAAAGAAAGAAAAAACTGCACTGTTTTGCATTTGGTTTTGAGGCCAGGGGCATGAAAAGAAAGGGCTCCATTTTGACAGCCCTTTTTTCAGGAACTAGAAGCTACCAGCTCGTACTTCTTCACCGTCTTTTTCCTGTATGAACCCAACCCAAATGACTGATTTCAAATGACATGAAGAAGAAATGGGTGGTGTCTGCTCTGTGTTTTGTACATGCCTTGGCGGCAAGGTTCAAGTGATTCATTGTCTTCCACCTAGACAGAAATGTTCCTGAAGTTTTCTCTTCGATCCGTCTTTTACGGTAGTTTGAAACTTACTTGTAACTTTAAAGCAGCCTGACAACCTCTTCAGCTTTTGAGGTTGCAGCTTCTGTTTTGTATTTTTTTTAAATCATGTTTTATTTCTTTATTATGCACATAGGAAAGGTTCTTGGCTAAGGTTTCTGTTGTTTTCTTCTTTAGGTGGTGAAGTTTGCTGCTGGTGCTACTGCTAATAAGAATGTTGATTTATTGTTCTTAAATATAGTGGTGATGGTGGAAATGTAGCCAAACTAGGGGTGGGAGTGAGCTTTAATGTAGAAAATGAATGTTGTTTGTTAAGGCAAGGAAGCACTGCATTTTTTCAGGGAATTCTAGAAGACATCCGAGGTAATTCCTTGCAACTGTGGTATGATTTGGGGAATGTATTCAGGACTGTAGTTTTGGAAACAGCTAAGAATTAGCTGAGAAATTGCAGCGCTTCTGGGCCGGATGGATAGATTTGCTCTGGGCTAATTCGAACCCAATGCTTAGGTGGCAGGTGGAGGAGGAGAATGGTTTGCGAGGAGGTTATCTGCGGGCTTCAATCTATGCTGAGAATGTCCTTGTGGGTGTGTAGAGTTTGCAGCATCAGTCATTCACTGCACTGTTTATCAGAGCGGAATGATAACACACAGTACGGCCAAATTTCATACGATGAGTGTGGAATTACGTTGATTTAACTTCTGTTTTGTTTCTAGGAGCTGGCGGTGGCGGGAATGACATTCAATGGTGTTTTTCTCAGGTGAAAGGCGCTGTGGACGATGATGTAGCGGAAGGTAAGAACAAGTTCTGAGCCCCCATTACCATTGCTAATGAGAGCACAGTGGAAATGCTGCATTCCTGGGATAGTTAAATCTTTTCCTGATGTCGGGCCTAAGGAAAATATCCTGGGAGTTTACTGAAGTGTCTTGAATCTCGCTTGCTCATCTTCTTTTGGCTAGGTATTAAATGGTTAGAATCAGGGTAGTTTTTGAAGGGATGCTAAACATTTTTCACATGTCTCTTTCCTCTCTATTGAAACTTGCATGCTTAGCTTTGGTTTGCACAGGGCATAGTACCTTTTCTCTATTAATTAAAGCAGCCCAACTTTTTAAGGGATTTGCTGGAGTCTGGAAAAGATGTGGCTACTTTACGAATTGTATTAATTTTAATAAATTACGGGCAACGCTCTTTAGGTATGTTTATAAACATGAAAAAAAAGATATAAATATTTTGATGAATGGCAGGTGGGTTTTCTGGTCAATACAGTGCAATGCAGGTAAATGTGGATGCGTACCTACATGCATTATAACACACGTTGCATGCAGTGTGTAAAACGACCTTTCATTCCTTGAGTTATATTAAAGAAATCACCTGTGGCTGTTAAACCTGGACAATTAACCACGCATTGTGCTTTTCTGAATAGATGCCACTATTAGTGTGAGCTCATTGTGCTAGTAAGCCCTGAATTCTTGCTGTAGAGAAATGTAGCATGAAAACGGAGAATGATTTTTTGTTTCTTTTTAATGATATGTTTCTGGAAGCATCGGGAGAATTGGAGCATGCATAGTATGGGTCAAGAGATCACGCCAGCACAGAAACAGTAACAGTTTCTGAAAAAAAGCTGTATAATCTAATCTTCTTGCCCCTTCTAAGAAGGGAAATTGGGCTTTTTCCTTGGAGGGAACACACCTAAGTTCAAATATTGGACTTTCCTTTTTCTTGGGGATACTTAGATGATAAAGGGCCTGCCTTGTATGCAGATGGATCTAGATTTTGTTTTGGGAAGCAAAACCTCAGCCTGCAACTTTCAAAGAGCTGCTGTGGTTTGAGTCATATTCTAGAGATATGTACTGTGCCACCTTAAATCTTTGCTGGAATCACATATTCTGCTGAGCTGTGCAGCTGGTCCTCGACTTACGATCACAATTGAGCCCAAAACTTTTCTGTTGTTAAGTGAGACATTTGTTAAGTGAGGCTTGCCCCATTTTATGACCTTTCTTGCCACAGTTGTCAAGTGAATTCCTTGCAGTTGATAATTTAGCAACATGTTGGTTAAATCTGGCTTCCTCACTGATTTTGCTTGGCAAAAGGTCACAGAAGGGGATCATGTGAGCAACGGTTGTAAGTATGAACCAATTGCCAAGCACCTGGATTTTGATCACGTGATCATAGGGATGCTACAAAGGTTGTAAGTGTGAGTCACTTTTTTCTGGTGCCATTGTAACTTTTAAAGTCACTAAATGAACTGTAAGTCGAGGACGACATGTAATATTGTTTTATTGGAGAGATACGGACCAGTTATCGCATATTAGTTGACAGTGCAGATCTGTAACTCTCTAGAGCAAGATGCACAAAATAGGGAAAAATTGGTTCATAATAAACCTTCATATTCTGCTAGACTTTTTTTTTTAGGTCAGCAGGGGGAAAAAATCTGTGCTGCCAAATAGGAGAAACTCTGCTTCTTTTCCCTTCCCATAAAGGCTGCTGCTGGCCCATCTGCTTCCTTTCTCTCTCATCTTCTGTCCATTCTGAGGTTCCCTTCAATGCCTGATATCTTTGGCCTGTTCCCTCCCTGTAATTCTTCCTGCCTGGTTCAGAACGGCTCGGTTTTGCTCTGTGGATGGACCAGAGCAAGCTGTTTTGTGCACCCAGTGATTTGAAACTCCCTATTTTCCCAGCAACTACACTCTATGGTGGATACTGTTGTTAACTAGAGCAGAGTGTATGGCTTGCTAAATATGCATCAGTAAAGCCTACTGACCATTGCTGTATGAATCACTGTGCTATTGATCTGTTGCAGCTGGTGCAAAAGGAACGCCCATTGCTGTGAAGGCTGCCTGTATTGAGAACAAGAGTAGGCTGGAATGATCCGGGGTTCTTTTTCCTTCTGTGGTACCATTTCCCCAGAATCGTGCTGGGGAAAAATAGTCAAAATCTGAAACCTGAAGAACAGTCTAAAGAAAAGAAGAGTTAGGGGTGACATGATAGCAGTATTCCAATATTTGAGGGGCTGCCACAAAGAAGAGGGGCTCAAATTATTCCCCAAAGCACCAGAGGGCAGGACAAGAAACAATGGTTGGAAAGGAATCAAAGAGAGAAGCAACCTGGAATTAAGGAGAAACTTTCTAACAGTGAGGACAATTCACCAGTGGAACGGCCTGCCTCCAGAAATCATGGGTGCTCTGTCACTGGAGATTTTTACGAAGAGACTGGACAGTCATTTGTCTGAAATGGTATAGGGCAGGGGTCTCCAACCTTGGCTCCTGGAAGCCTGGCGGACTTCAACTCCCAGAGTTCCACAGCTGGCTGTGGAATTCTGGGAGTTGAAGTCCGCCAGGCTTCCAGGAGCCAAGGTTGGAGACCCCTGGTATAGGGTCTCTAACTTGAGCAGTTTGTCTAAGCTGGGAAGACAACTTAATTGACACTTAAGATGATAGGGACTGAAATATAGTTTGCATATCTGTGGTTGAATAATCAGTAGCAGGCCACTCCTGACAAGTGAACCCATACATGAAGGCTTATGAACTTCATATAGCATTCTGAGTTGAAGCCAAGCAAACCACACAATGGCTTGTTGAGATGTGTGATACTTGTTGCAATGTGCAAATAAATATTGTAAGAATAAGGATCCTGAGGCCCATCTGTTATTGCTTAATTGTAACTTTTAGCCTCTCACAATTCTTTGTAGTGTCTGAGATTGGCTGGGAAATATAGCAGAACACTAATGTTTGTAAGCCTTCATGGGTTCAGACTAGTATATTCAATGAGAGCAAATCTCACTTTCTTCTAGGACTGTTGATGTTACCTAGTTTGGTAATGAAACGTCTGTGAGAAAACAACCAAGCTCAGAGAGCATCTAGAGCATCCACAATTCAGTCACTTATTTTCCTGAAATGTAGCATCTTTTGCTTCAAAGACAGCTTTCCCACCCCAATCTATTTCCTATCTAAAATTGCATTCAGCTTTTATCCATAAAAATGGCTGCCTGAAATGAACAAGTTTTCTGTTCTGCATGTTTTCTGTTTTTAAAAAAGAAAAACTGATCTTAATATGTAGTTCATTTTGCACATTTTACAGACAATGTTAATTAAGATTGCCTGAAAAGCAGATAGCTTGCAAACACAGTAAGAGTGGGAAGAGAACTTTCTAGAATTAAACTGAAGTTAATAGACAAAAGATACCACAAATGATTGATTTTTATTGGGGGGTATTTAAGCTGCAATGCAAAAAGCATTAATCCTAGTGAGAATTGGGACTGTCTTGAATTTATGCTTTCCAACAAATGGGAAAATGTTCTTTCAGTGAACATTTTATTTATTTAATGCACTGATGCCAGTTGTTGGGGGAAACTATGTACACTTGAAACAAACAATAACATATTACATGAAATAAATAACCAGTTATATAGCATGAATTCCTGAGGCTGGTATTCACCTATTTTTGCCGTTAAGGTTTTCAAGTCTTTTGAAAATCTATAAGTTGAGATGTATGTACAATTGTATTTTTCTTCCTTTGTTCAATTCATTTCCTTCAGGAGCTTAAGGAGGTACATAATCCTCAAATTATGACTGTGATGGAGCCTGGAATTTCTGTTGTCAATCATGGCAGTCATAATTGAGGCACCCATGTGACCAGATCCATTTTCATAACTTATTTTGCTGCACATATTGCTAGGTGCAGTAGTTTAGAGATCTAAATGACCAAGCTTTATAATAGATTATGTAAGACACTTTTACTGTTAAATTAATAATACAGGGTAGTTAATCCCTGATCAAATTGCTTGTTGAATTAATCTGTGTTTTGTTTTTTGTTTTTAAATTGAGATCCAGCCTGCTCAGGCTCAAGGACTTGGAAGTGATTATGAAGTGTCAATGAGTTGATTTCTTCTCTGCTTTGTAAATCTTCCTGTTTGTCTAACCAATGGTAGTCAACCTGGTCCCTATCGCCCACTAGTGGGCGTTCCAGCTTTCATGGTGGGCGGTAGGGGTTTTGTCCCCTACTTTATAAATCACCATTACTGTGGAACCGTTGGGCGGTTAGAGAAAATTTTTTACTACTAACAGAGATACAAAAGTGGGTGGTAGGTATAAAAAGGTTGACTACCCCTGGTCTAAACCATTCATCTGTTTTCCTTGAACTGATTTTTGCCCAGTCATTCATTTGCTCTTTCTCTAAATCAGGATATTCAGTCCTGTTTAATTATGGTGCTATTACACGAGAGCTATACAGTTCTTTACCATGCCTTAACTTTTCAAAGGTGGTTGAGTAACTTCAAAAAACTAACCTTCAGGATGAATGGATGATTTACTTACAGACTTCTTGATATTGTGGAATACTAAGAATAGAATAAATGCTTCTTCCTTTTTCCTTTCCTTTGCATTTGCAAGCAGTTAATGATAATTAGTACTGGGATTTCTGTCACTAAATGATGCAGTCATAAAGCATGGCATCATGTGGCCACATCATTTAGCAGCCGCAGTTTCAGCAATCCCTGGTTATTGATGTTAAGCGAATCGCTGCAGATTGTTAAATGAGGACCTCATAGAATCTAATTTCCTGTTGGCTTTCCCATTACCTCTGTGTGTGGGAAGCCAATCAGGAAGGTCACAAATTGTATTGTGTGAATCATGGCAACTTTAAAACTTGTGGACTTCAACTCCCAGAGCTGGCTGAGGAACTCTGGGAATTGAAGTCCACAAATCTTAAAGTTACCAAGGTTGGAGACCCCTGCTCTAGTGGTCAAAGATCCAGGCTGGTTGTTGAACACTCAAAGCGAAATCACGTGACCACATGGCTCTGTGAGGGCTGGAACTTTGAGAACTGCTCATGATTATCATGTGTTTGGTGCTGCAGCAAGTTTGAATGGCCAGTGAACAAGTGGTCATTAAATGAGGAGCTCCTGTCCTTTTAACGCTTTGAAAGTAGGCTTGTAATTAGTTGCTTCCTTGTGGTATAGTTTGAAATCAGAGAAGTTCTTTGGGGACCATTTCATCTCCACCTCATCTTTTTTACTACAGGTGTTTCTCAACTTAGGACCATTATAGAGCCTAAAATGTCCATTGCTGAGCAAGGCATTTGTTAAGTGAATTTTGCCCTATTTTATGACCTCTCTTGCCTCAGTTGTTCAGTGAATCATTGCAGTTGGAACCAAAGTTTACATTGATAAGCAAGGCAGGTGGTAAGTGAGTTGAATTCAATTTTACAAACTTTTTTTGTCACAGTCGTTAAGCGAATCCAGCTTCCCCCACTGACTTTGCTTGTTGGAAGCAGGTTGGGAAGCTTGCAAATAGAAGTTGCACGACCCCAGAATGCTGGAACAGCTGTTAAGTACATGCTGGTTGCTAAGTGCCTAGATTTTGATCCCTTGGTCATGGGGATGCTACGGCAATGTGAGGACTAATCATAAGTCACGTTTTTTTCACTGGCTCTGTGATTTCAAACAGGCATTAAACAAATGGTTGTAAGTTGAGGTCTACTTGTAAAATGTATTATCTGTTTATCTTCAAATAGTTTGGGATGCATGTAGAGGCTACTCTGTTTTCGAGCAAAAGTTGGCCAGAAGCTAAGAATGCAACTGTTTAAAAAAGTTTCTAGGTGAAGGTTCACTCGTGTAACAGACAGCAGTTAAAAGTAGATTTCTTGTAACCATGTTCCTGCACCAAATACAAAATATTCAGCCATCCCTAATCAGAGATGCAAGATACCAGTAAATACATTGTTGATTGTGGCAACAAACAGGTGGAGAGTGATAAAGATAAAGTGGCTTTCTCCGCTAAGTGCTTGTTGGATCAGTTGGGGTGCCTCTGGGAGATACAGTCTATCACATCTTAAAGTCACAGGGTTGGGAAATCCCTTTCTGCAGACTTTTGGATAGGAGAAACTGTCCCTGAGCAGAATGTATATGTATATGTGTACAGTTGGTTGTGGATGAGGCCAAACTGGCTTTGGAAAGCTTTGCAGGGCAGATGTGATCTGGATTTAGTTTCTTTTCCCCTTTCAGCTCACCGTCCTTGTCTGAAGATAGTATTCTGTAGTAGCAGGAAGCTCTCTGCACTCAAAGCTCTCATCCACTCTGGTTTGGGGAAGGCTTGGCAGGCTTCTTGCCATGAGAACTGTCAATAAATGAGGATGTGTGTAGCTCAGGGTTGAAATAAGGGGTTCTCGGTGCTCTCTGAGTATGGTTCTTTTCTTGCAGATGTTGCATTACCCAAACGTGCTTTGATCCTTGGTGGGACATCACAAGGGTTTTCAGATTGGGTCTGTTGTGGAAGCTATTACTAGTATTAAGGGCAAAGGCTGTCAGAAGAAAACAGATGTAAGCTGGGCTCAGCCTGTATCCAGGCAAAGGGTAAATGAGTGTAACCCTTCTCCCCCCCTCCCAAATTAGTTTCCTTTTGCCCTAGGGAAAGGAGAAACCCAAGAATTTCTCAAGGACGCAATTCTTCTCCTTGGTGACAGCTCTAAGAACTTCCTATGAGAGAAGCATTTTCTCCTGAACTCCCTAAGAAAGAAATGGGACCTTGAGAGGTTACACACTGCTAAAGAGGGCACAGAGAAAATAATGGTGTTCACCTATATCTCTCACTCACTATATTAAGTGTAAAAATCCTTGCCTTATCCTTGGCAATTTCCCAAAACTTCTCAAGAAGTCTCAAAAGCAAATTGTGTTTTGTTGATCTGTTTGAGACCTAGAAGAGAATGATGGAGAATTCTATTATTCTGTCCCTGAACATTTCTATTTTGTCTCCTTGGGCGTTTCCATTTCTTTTTAAAGTTAAAGCACCAAAAAGGGTGTTGTTTCCCCCCCCTGTTGTATGGACCTGTTTTTTCTTTTTAAAGCATGATCAGATGTCCTGGCACTAGAAATACTGTGGGAGTGCCGAGCATTCTTTGGGATGGATTCTCTGTGAATTTTATGCAGATACGAAGATCATTGGCATGGATTGTGGGTGAAGCTCTAATCAACTTTCACAGTATTAGTTCATAGCAGAGACTGGATCTTACTAGAGGTTGGTATTGTGAATTTTATTTGTTACCTGTCTCACTGTGGGGCTACTCTAGGCGGCTCACAACAATAAAAAGGAAGAAATGAAAAGAAGCTGAACAGAACAGAAATAAGACAATAGAACAATAAAATAAACAATGAAAAAGAACAAATAAAAAGGTAAAGGTTCCCTCCTACAGTTGTGTTCAACTCTAGGGGATGGTGCTCATCTCCGTTTCTTGGCTAATGGAGTCAGTGTTGTTGAAGACATTTTCTGTGGTCCTGTGGCCAGTGTAACTATAAGGCAAAGACACATGGAATGCTGCCACCTTCCCACCAAAGTGGTACCTATTTATCTACTTGCATTTGCATGCTTTCAAACTGCTAGGTAGGCAGGAGCTGGGGCAAGTAATGGGAGCTTACCCCATCATGCAGTGCTCGGGTCTGGAACTCAGGCTGCTCACTTTCCACCTGACAAGTTCACATCTTTAACCACTGAGCCACCACACCCCCTCAACAAAAAAATAGAATTATATGTTGACCAAAACAGAAAAATGGACAGGTAAGAGCAGAGAACAAGGAGGGGCCTGTCATCAAGGCAGCAGGCACCTCCAGCATGGAACTTCCCCATTTGGTCCCTCGGCCGATGAGCAGAGCCAGGTCTTAAGCGACTTGCAGAAGGATAGGAGGATGGGGGAAGATCTTAGAGGGTAATCACCGAAGAGAAAGTTTGGGATCAGTTCTTGGCGCAGGGTTATCAGGTTGGTTGTATTGACATGGGTGGTTTCTCTGTCTCCTTGAGTACCCTTTTTAGCATCATCCAAAAAGGGAACTAAATTGAGAATAATTTTAATGTTTACTCATGATTTCAGAGTGCCAAATCCTTTGGCAAATCCCCATTTGCTTTCCTCCCTTTCAGTTTCCACTAGCATCTCAATGTTTTATGCTTTGATTATTTTCATGCCTAGTTTTTCAAACAGAAAAGCAGGACTTGACTGTTCTTGGGTTTATGGGCTGCTAATCAGAGGAGGGGTTTTGGGCTAAAATAAACAGGCTAAAGTATGCCATTTCCTTCCCACGGATGACCACAGCAGCATTTTGAGGGAGGAAAGGAACTCTGTTGGCCATTTGCTCCCACAGCGAAGGTTCGTGAGACGTCTTCCTATTGCCATTGATTTGCACAATGTGTCACTTTTCCTCTGATTGTGTTTTTCCTTTTTTTCAAGTGTCAAGGTCCCTTGATAGATTAACTTGGCCTTCCTCCTTATTTTGAAAAGGTCCTGGCATTTTGGCTTTTGTTCAGCTGAAAATGAAGGAATTGGGCAGGTCTTAATGAATTCTAAGACAAGAAAGTGGTTTCACATATTAATCTGTAAACTACAAATGTGAGTTTGCCTTGAGCTCTGCCCAAGGACATCTTGAAGAGAAGAATTTTTCAGTGGAAAAACATGTTCTCTGATGTGTAACATAACATTAGATTTTTGCACTTTGATCTTACTGAGAGATGTACAGTGAGGTAGAAAGAAGACATCTGTCTGAAACAACTTTAAGAGCTTGTTGATAATATTCAGAATTGTAGAGTTTTTTTTTCATAGATTGTTCTTCAGAATTGCTTTCAGCATTTGGTTTACATAGAAGATGGTGATGGATTATATTTGTTAGCCTGCTTGCTTATAGTGTGCAAAGTAAGGAGAACTGAACAGGTGAGAATAGCTTTTTGGCAAGTAAGTTTGTTTACTCTCTTTTGTTTTGGCTTGCTGGCAGGGTTTACCTTTGATGTTTGTGGCTGACTGTGTGTTGTTATGTCTTGTTGAGTCTTTTGTGTAGAATAGAAGCCTGGACAGTGGCTTCATAGACAGTTGGAATAATAGAAGTCTTTGAAATGTGGATTTACAAAAACATGGCTTAACACGTCATGGGTTGAATATAAAATATAAGACAATCCTTCAAAACATGGACAAAGATAGGGAAATTGTGAAGAAGAGGAAATGGCACCCTCCATTGTTGCTATTATTATTGCTATTCATAATATTATTAAAGTAGTATTTATGAAACTCATATAATGTGCACAGATTGATGAATAATCTGAAATTTCATGAAAGAGTTTATAAGCTGAAGAGTTTGAGGACTCTAATGTATATCTTTGCCCAAGATTTGGCAAAATAACAATGTCATTATTTCTGAAAGTGATATCAAAATCAAGTAGCATTGCTAGTCGCCAGATTCCAGTAGCAGATGGCATTAGAAGCAGCACATCATGCTTACTGCTTATGAGTAAAAACTTTTACAAGATAAGGGAATTTCCTTGATTGGATAAAAGACGTGTACTTGTTTGTTACCTATCTGTTTGTGTCTGTCTGTCTGTCTGTCTATCTATCTATCTATCTATCTATCTATCTATCTATCTATCTATCTATCTATTATCTAGTATCTGTCTGTCTGTTATGGTTCCCTGGCAGCAGGTGCAGACAGCTGAGGTCTC
Organism: Hydrophis major; assembly: GCA_033807585.1. Classification (NCBI taxonomy): domain Eukaryota; kingdom Metazoa; phylum Chordata; class Lepidosauria; order Squamata; family Elapidae; genus Hydrophis; species Hydrophis major. Next base: position 17,349,865 of record CM066334.1, on the reverse strand, counting down.
AGAGAGTGAGGACTCAGATGAGGGGCTTGCGTGTGAAGCAAGGATGGGGCCAGGACTATCAGAGTCCTTCAGAGATTGTGCTGCCTTCAGAGATTGTGGAGGCTGGCAGCAGTGATGAAGAGATTCCCGAGGAGCCTGTGCCCAGTTCGCATGCACGTAGGGCTGCTCAAAGGAAAGAGCAGCTGCAGCAGCATGGGCAACTTGTGAGTAAGGCTGCAAAGTAATGGCCCCTCCCTTAAGAGATAAATGCCAGCTGAGAAACTGGAGTTTTTTGCAGGAAGCAAAGAAGTTTTTGCACTCAAGCCTTGTGGGCATTTGGAATATCTTGGTTGGTGTTTGGAGACTCTTTGTGTTTGAAATCTTTCTTAGTAACTTTATCTAGTGTTCTTGGCACCACCTTGGCAAGGCTCGTTCTTATCAGAAATAATTAATTTGAAACAGCCTTTTAACTGTGAAGGAATGGAATTCGTAAAGAATAATTAAACTTTTTTTTCTGTTACCTCTGTTTCATGTTTGTTTCCTTGGAACAAGGTTTGGGTCAGAACACTGTCTGTCTCTCTCTTTCTCTTTCTCCCCCCCCCCCCCATCTTTCAGCAGTTCCATGTCATGAAGTGGTCACTGAGATATTAGGTGCACAAGGATTCCCAAGCATATTTCTGACCTTGGAATGTTCCATTTCAAACTTAAAATGTTCATTCCAAGAACTTTCCCTCATTCTCAGAATTAAGCTTAGCCACTTCAAGCAGCATCCTTTCCAATCTTTGCTGTTCCAATTCCTGCAATAGGAATGTGGGGGCAGCATATCAATGTGCAATCCCCCCCTCCGCTCCATTTCCCAGCATAGTTGGGATACAGAAACAGTGGTGTCCTTGCTTCAGTTGGATGATCCTGGATGAGATGGGGTAGCAGTGAAGGGTTGAGAGGAAAGGAGTGGTAAAACATACGGTCAAACAGAAGTAAGGTAGGAGAAAGTAGTTTGCTGTTTGCAGCCTGCTTAGTAAGTTACTGTTTGTTTTGGCTAGTTTGTTTTCATGCCTTGTTACAAGGTAATTCCTGGAGGGGTTTATTGTGTTGTGCAAGCAGTAGCCTTACCTGCAGAATAAAACAGGTAAATGCAATTTAAATATATTAGTAGATGAATACAAAAAAAAAAATGTGTGTATGCTGTATGCTGTTGTATGTACCCCAAGCAGCCTTCTGTGGCTCAATCCTTCTGAATCCTGAAAGGCTGAGGTTATTTCCCTTGCTTAGAGCCTGGATGTTTTTTGTCTAGAGCAACCTCTTTCAGTTTTTCTTCAGCAGAAGAGAACAAACCACCTCTTTTCCATAAAACTCTGCATTATTTTAGCTTGGCCCTAAGCCTTTGAGAAAAAGCTGACTGTTTTTCAAAGACTTTCTATCATATAGACTTTGCAACAAGTTGAGTGCCGACTCAAGTTCATTCTTACTAAGAAATTGGAAAATTGGGGTCCAAATCTTCATGGTCAACTTTTGTAATCTCTGAGTCAAATTTGAATTTGCAAGAAGAGAGAAAGAAGATTTGGACTTTTCTTTATCCTGTGTCATACTTCCTTGGTTTCTGATTCATTCTTTCTCGTCCTTTGTTGTCTTAAGCATTTACTATGGTGTATGTGTATATACTATGTGTGTACACATACTCCCATACACACACACACACACGAATCTATCAGACACTGAATTTATTATTGGGGATACAATTAGCTATTGTGGTGGCGCAGTGGTTAGAATACAGGATTTCAGGCTGACTCTGCCCACTGTTAGGAGTTTGATCCTGATTGCCTCAAGCCTTGCATCCTTCCAAGGCCAGTAAAATAAGGACCCAGATTGTTGGGGGCAATATGCTGAGTAAACTACCTTGAGAGTACTTTAAAGCACTACGGAGCAGTGTGTAAAGCCTACATGCTTGTTAGGAAAAAAAATCCTTTTGGGTTCAATTCCAAGTGGGGAAAAAGACACTGGAAACATGGAGGCTGTTTGGAAGGTTTAATGGTGGACAGGAGGACCACGTGGCTTGAAGCTCCAAAGTGAAAAGGATGATCACATGCTTCAAGGTGAAGGGAAATATCAAGAAAGGGACTCATATGCTGAGAGTGCCTGGGTTTTTTAACCTTTGTTGGGATTTGAATTGAAGGTTGTTTCTAATTGGTTGTCAGACTCCCATGGGGCCATGCAGGGGCAAATCTATAGGTTGTCCTGAGTTCCAGGCTTGGTTGAGCCTTGCTGGATGATGATGCACTAAAAAGGGTTTTTGGCAATTGCTATAGCTTTACCTGGAGATCTTTGTTATGTAAAGTATTCTGGCCCAGGCCTTAATGGCCCACTCATTAACAAAGGTGTGGGTGAGCTTTTGCTTCTGAGATGAGTTTCTGCTCTCAAGTTTCTACTCTTTTTAGGGGAAATATTCTGCCTTATTAATATTTCCAAGGATATTTTATTTTTCTAGGAGAGGGGTGAGTGCTAACTTCCTACATGCTATTGCTATTATTTTTCTGTTTATGTGATGTACAAGGAATATTCTTTCTCTCCCTTGCACTGCCATCAATCTCCATGAAGCACAGAAGCAGACAAAATGCTTAGTTCCACTCAAGCAAGGCTCAAGTCAAAGTATAGCTCCAGGGTGAAAAACATTGCCTGCCTTTGTCTTACAAGAATGAAAAAAAAATGCAGAGAGAGAGAGAGAGAGAGAGAGAATAAAATTTGAAGGAAGGAGAATTGCATTCACAAGTTCAACCTTTTTCTTTGCTTCACTCTGTCGTTTTGTTTGGGAGTTCAAGGCAGCCTAGATAGTGTTCCTTTTTTCCCTTTTCACCACCACAACATTGTAGGTTGGATTGGAAAGGAAGACTATCTCAAATCACGTGAAGCATTGGTACCGCTTTATAAATCCTTAGTAAGACCACACCTGGAATACTGCAACTAGTTTTGGTCACCACATTACAAAAAAAGATGTTGAGACTTTGGGCAAAAATGCAAAGGAAGGCCCGGAGACTAAAACATGTGAAGAAAAGTTGCAGGAATTGGGTATAGCTAGTCTAAAGAAAAGAAGGACTAGGGATGACATGATAGTAGAGTTTCAGTCTTTGAGGGGCTGTCCCAAAGAAGAGGGAGTCAAGCTATTCTCCAAAGCATCAGAAGGCAGGACAAGAAGGAATGGATGGACACTAATCAAGGAGAGAAGCAACCTAGAACTAAGGAGAAACTTTCTAACAGTGAAGACAACCACTGAAAAAGAAGTTGTGGGTGCTTCATCACTGGAGGTTTCTAAGACTGGACAGCCAGCTGTCTGAAATGGTGTAGGGTCTCCTGCTTGAGCACGAGGTTGGTTAGAAGACCTTCAAGGTCCTTTCCAGCTGTGTTCTGGTTCTTCTATCAGCTGAGAGGCAGCGAAAAGAAGCTCCGAAAATTAGCTGTGAAGTGGTTTTTTGCAATGAGGAGGGAACTGTGTGGCACAGCTTTGAAACTGCTTCTCTTCTGTTTTTGCTAATGATTTTTTGCTTTTAGCTCTTTCCTATCCAGGAACACTAGGTCTTTAGACTAGAAGTCAAAGAGCTGGAGAGCCAGCTAGGGCTTTTTATATACTGGCAGACTCAGCTCTGTGACATCAGAGGGAGGAGTCATATCCCATTCCTGGACTCTTGGTACAACGTGGATCTTTTTATACTATGTGAGTAACATCCAAAAAGTTTTAAAGCCCCAATACCAAAGGGATTTAGTGTCAGCAACTGATGGACAAGCTTTCTTACTCTTCTCTGGAACAACTTATCCTGGCAAGAAGGATGGACTTACATTAATTGGTATTTCAGAAGGTTGTAAAGGCTTGGCTCTTCATTTCTCTTGTCAGAATACTATGTGGAGATGAGTGGGTGAGATTATTGTTTGTTTGTCTAAGGTTTATTGTTTGTTTTAAAGCTATTATTAAATTGAAGTTGGTCAACCTTTCAGTTAACCAACTTGAATGGCAGAGAAGTGGGGGAAGGAGGGTTGGTCACTGGCTTGGTAGGTTTATGTACTGTATGCTCTTAAGTTGATTAATAATTGGACATTATTTCTTTATAAAATAAGGTAAACAAAAGAAGATGTAAATAAAATAGAAGAACAAAGTACAACTATCAAAGTACAAATGGATAGACAAAGAAAATAAAATATTATAAAGGTTATCATCTTCCAGTTACTTATGGTATTATATGGTAATATATATCATTACAAAAATTAAACCAAAAACCCCTATTGAGCTTTAATCTAAAGATACCTGTGAACCCACTACAAATCACTTTCTAAATCAATAAACCACAGTAGCCACTACTTAATTTAAAAATATGTAAAAGGAAGCAATCTTTTTTCTGCATTGCATCCAAAACTGTATGCATGCACATATAGGTGTCAACACTGCCTAAAATTATTATTGTCAATTTTATGAGGTTCTCTGTTATACATGTACAAATCTTTGAAGTAATGCTTTCCTTTGAGGAAGGTTTGTGTGGCGTTTCTCTTTCCAGCAACATGTATATATATTTGTGTGCAAAAATATACAGTGGGGCTATAGATTGTCTGTGCCTAGAATAGACACATGGCCTACTTTTTTGAAGGTATGAGATGTAATTTAGGATTTTTGTAAACAACTAATAGTGGTGTGCAAATAGAATGCAGACAGCTTTGAACTTAAAGAGGAAAGCAAACAGATGAATTTTCTTGAAATTAGACCATATGACTAATAAATATGGATAATCCTTAACTTGCAACCATTTGTTTAGTGGCAACTTGAAATGGCAAAGAAAAAAGTGACTTATGACTGATCCTCATGCTTATGACTGTTGCAGCATCCTGATCAAAATTTGGCAGCTTAGCAATGGGCATCTATTCACAACAGTTGTAGAGTCCTGGGGTCCTATGATTGCCATCTGCAACCTTCCCAGCTGGCTTCCAATGAACAAAATCAGTGGGGAAGCTAAATTTGCTTAACAATGTCATGATTCACTGAACAACTTCAGTAATTCAGAATATCAGATTTGGAAGGGACCTTGGAGGTCTTCTAGTCTACCCCCCCTTCCCCACCTAAGCAGGACACTCTATACCATTTCTGACAAATGGCAGTCCAGTCTCTTCTTGAAAGCCTCCAGTAATAAAGCTCCTACAATTTCCGAAGGCAACTTCTCTTCCATGGGTTGATTGTTCTCACTTTCAGAAAATTCCTCCTTATTTCCAGGTTGAATCTCTCCTTGTTCAGTTTCCATCCATTATTCCTTGTCTGGCCTTCAGGTGCCTTGGAAAATAGCTTGACTCCCTCTTCTTTGTGACAATCCATGTGGCCATCGTGCAAGATTCTCAGAAGCGCTTTCTGGAGTCGTTCTGGGATAACGACTCTATCGCCCCAGATGACACAGCCTTTTTGGGAGAACAACTCGGTTTGTCGAGTCTTGAATAGTGTGAAGTCATCTGATAATTGGTCCAATGGCCATCCGCGTTCTACCCAGCTTAGGACTTGCGCTAAGGTGGGGTCACGTTTGGTTTCTCTCGCGATATCTTGGGCGGTTAATGGCGGCGAGTTGAGTGCCTCAATTTGCAACGTGGTTACCATTGGTGCAGGATTGTCGAGAGTCTCTGGAAGCGGTGCTCAGCTCAATGCGTCGGCGTGGGGAATCGCTTTCCCCGGGCGGTATTGCAGCCGATAGTTATAAGCAGCTAAAAATTCTGACCATTGAGTCATCCTAGGGGATAACATGTTGGGAGTCGGCTTATCTCCGGCTATTATCCCCAATAATGGTTTGTGGTCAGTCACGATAGTAAAAGCCCGGCCATACACATACTCATGGAATCTTTTAACGGTTGACACAATTGTGAGGGCTTCTTTATCGATTTGTCCATAATTTCGCTCAGTTTTTGAAAGTGTCTTTGAAAAATATGCAACAGGGGCTTTGTTCCCATTAGGCAGTACATGGCTCAAAATGGCGCCCACTCCGAAAGGCGAAGCATCACATGTTATATTTAACGGCAAAGTCTCATTATACTGCATGAGTACAGAGTCAGAAATGAGCAGTTTTTTCACGTTGCGGAACGCCTGTTCTTCTCGGTGACCCCATAACCAATTGGCTTTCTTATCTAACAACCGGTGTAATGGTTCAGCGACCGTTGCTTTATGCGGTAAAAATACATTATAAAAGTTGATGAGGCCTAGGAACGCCTGGAGATCAGCCTTGTTTCATGGCCTGGGAGTGTTTTTTATCACCCTTAGTTTACCTTCAGCAGGGTGAATACCCTGGCTATCAATTAGGTACCCTAAAAACTCAACACTGTCAGTACACAATTTACATTTGTTTTTTTTTACTTTAAGACCGGCCTCTTGGAATTTTTTTTAGGACTAATTTTAACCGGTCCTGTAAGATTTTTTTTGTAGGGGCCGCAATTAATACATCGTCAAAATAAGGGACCACGCCCTTAATCCCTTGTAATAACCTCTCCATAAGGCTCTGAAAAATCCCTGGGGCTACACTAACTCTGAATTGAAGCCGGGTACATTTAAAGGCACCTCGGTGCATCACAATCATTTGCGCCAGTGCCGTCTTTTCATCAACAGGTAGTTGCTGATATGCCTGAGCTAAGTCTAATTTAGCGAAGACTTTCCCGCCCCCCAGGGAGTGGAGGAGATGCTGCACCACTGGCACCGGATATGCGTTCTGCTGTAGGGCGTGGTTCAAAGTGGCCCGGTAGTCCCCACAAATTCGGATCGACCCGTCTGGCTTAATGGGTGTTACGATTGGGGTTTCCCAGGGGGAGTGATTGATGGGCTCTAACATCCCCTGAGCTATCAGCTTGTCGAGTTGTTCGTCGATTTTCGACTTTAAGGCAAACGGAACTCGACGGGGCTTAAGTCGGATGGGAGCTATCTTTGGGTCTAGACTGAACGAAATCGGGGTCCCCTTGTACTCACCTAAGCTGTCCATGAAGACATCCCTGAACTCATGGATGAGGTCTCCCTCCCAGTCACTTCCGCTGACTCGGTTTATGCCAGCCACTTCAGTGCCGAGTGGCGCGAACCATTGGAGGCCTAGTAGGCTAGGCCTGTCTCTATCGATGACAGTTAGTGGTAAGTACGCTGTGTGCTTCTTGAAGGAGACTTGGACTTGGCAGGAACCAACGACGGGGATTCGATTCCCTTGGTAGTCCTTGAGGATGAGTCTTTGGAAGTGGAGATCTTGGCGTTGAATCGTGGGGATGAGTTGTTTAAGGGTCTTCCAGGACACCATCGAGAGGGACGATCCCGAGTCGACTTCCATGTGGCAAGGCTGGTTCTTGATGGCTACTGTGACTCGTATTTTCTTGGTGTCTAAAGCTGAGGCGTGACCGATAGTGATAGTATGGTGAGCCTCTTCTCTCTGCAAAACTCGATTTCTGTAGGAGTGGTTTACTGGCTCTCGCCATACAGGACGGTTTCCTGTCGATTGGCGATAGTTAGTCCCTTTTGAGGCCTGGCCGGGTCCTGGTAAGCTTCGGCAGACCCGTCCGATGTGGCCTCGTTTCCCGCACTCATGGCAGAGCGCGTCGCGGAATTTGCATTCAGACCTGGCATGATTGGCCCCACAGCCAGCGCAAGGGCGTAAAGGCTTCGGGTGGTGGTCCCGGTTGGACCGAAGTCGATGGACCCCTTCTTCGTCGCTGTCTGACGACGAAGAGAGGTCCTTGTGGTGCGTCGTTGCAAGCTGCCCTTCTGACCTGGGTGAGATGTCGCTTGTCAGTGGTGGTACCGGAGCGCGGTTTCAGTGTAGTTGTGCAGCCGACTTCCTGGTTGCTTCTGCTGCAGTAGCATTGGCGATGGCGTCGGCAAGGCTGATGTCGCCTTTCGCCATCAGCTTGCTTTGAACGCCTGGTGCATCTAATCCCAGAACTATGCGATCTCTTAGTGCTTCTTCTAAATCGGTGAATCCACAGAGGCCTCCCAAATTTCGGAGGTCTGCAATGAAGTCGGCCACGCTTTCTCCCTTTCGCTGGCTCCTCTGATAAAACTCGTGGCGTCTCACGAGCGTAGGCACGGTCGGTGCGTAGTGATCTCGTAGGAGAGGTTCAAGGTCGTCCCAATCCATGGCCTTCACTTCTCGGGGTTTGCTAGTGCTTTAGCCATCTTAAATACGGTTGGACCGCAATGCGTTAGGAACACCGCCTGTTTCTTTCCTGGTGCAGCGTCCTTTAAGTTGTTGGTTTCTAAGAACATTTGGAAGCAATCCATGTAGGACTCCCAGTCCTCCTGTACTGGATCGAACAGAGCGGGTGGTACGACGACGCCGGACATGGTTCCGTTGTGTAGCGTTGTCTGTCACGTGCTCGGTGTTCTTCGAAGTTTCGTTGGTTCAGATGTCTCCATATCCCATCCTCGTCGCCAGTGTTATGTTTGGAGCATGGGCGAGAAAGAATGGAGACAAGCCTCTGAATGGTGAACTTCAGCTCTTTATTTACATAGTGACTTCTAGCTTCTATAACAGCCTTATATAGGCAAACCCCGTAACTATTAACCAATAACCAACGAGGAGCGCTAGCTCTTATAACCAATAGGAACTCTCTGTTAAGGGCCAATCGGATTCCCCGGAGCGGGCCAATCCGATCCAGCCGTTTAACAACCAATCAGAAGTGCAGGGCCAGAACTCTGTACTTACTCCAAGCTCACGCTTTATTAAAACTTTATACATTCACAACATGTAGCTTTCTGCTGTAGTGCTTGTGTGGTTAGCATGCTGATTAAGCAGATCCTGAAGTTAAGGAAATGGTGGCTTAGTACAGTGTAGTTGACAAACCACACTGGCTAGGTTTATACATCCCGCTAAGTCAGAACAAAAAAAACCCCTACAATATAATTAGCTGTTTCTGAGTTGCTCTTCCATGTGTACAGTGAATGATTGGTGAAGGAAGGTCTTGGGTTGTTCTTCATAAATAATGTATTTGGTCCTTGAAACTCTTTTCTGTTTGGCCCTTAAATGAAAGACATAAATTAAACAAATGAGATTTGCTGTCTCCATCTGTTGAGAATCTTCCCAGCAAAATGGTTTTCTGGTCTTGAGAAGTGTGGCTAGCCTTTCACCACCATTTCTCTCTCTCCCTGTTTATGTGGTTGGGATGGGCTTGGTCTAATGCTAATGTAAGGCCTGTTCATGTAAAAAACATTAGCTCCTCCTTTGCTGCCTTCTAGCTCAACAAGAGGGGCAGAAACTGCCCTGCTGTGTGTGAACTCTTGCATGAGTGAGGCATCCCAATGTTGGCCAAGAATAGGTCACAAGTTTGCCTGGAACTTAGTCCTGAAGTGGCGAATATTTTTAATTATCCTTGCCTTTGCTCAGCAGTCTTTCCTCAAAAGCTCTTACTGTTCCTCTTTCCCTCTTACAGAAACAACCACCAGCCACTCTGCATTTGCAGAGTGCAGTCAAACAACAGGCTTATTGTTTGGCCTTCTTGGCCGTGTGGAACTCTTTCATTGTTCCTGAACCTCTGGTATCCATGCAAAGATTGCCATTTATGGCTCTCGTCTTTTCTTCCAGGCTGATCTTATTGTTTCTCTCCTATTAAGGGAAAATTGTCTAATTCTGACAGAAAAATCCTCAGAACAGAGTCGGTATTTTTATTTGCAATGCCAGCATTTCTTTTGTGTCTTTTCTAACTGTTCTCCTTCAGTCTGATGGCAAAGAAATGGCTTCTAGTGGTTTTTCTTTCAGGAGGCATGCTTTCTTTTGTATTTTTTCCCTCTGAAACAATTTTTGTATTATCACCTACTGGATAAGTCAGCAGGCATCCAATAACTGCAACTTTTTAAAGACTGCTCTCCTAGCCAAATTATTAAAACAATAAAAAAGGAGTAAAATGAGAAATGTTATATCTTCTGCTTACCTTAAAATCCCTTTCCCACAAATCTCAATAATCACCGCGTACAATTTCAGTCTGCTTGTTGCAGTTTAAATGTATTAGCAAACAATTCTATCTAAAAAAAAACCCCTGAGTTTGGAATATAGCAAAAGCTTTTCCATTATTGCAATTTGCCAAACTGTTCATAAATAAGCCATTCAGGTCACAGTAGTGTTTGGCAGTAATTGTACAAGCAGCTGGGTATGATCAGGTTCTATAATTTTTTTTGTACAATAAAACAGTTGTGGGGCAAGCTGGAAGTTTACTGGAAGAGCAGCGGTGGTGCTGCAATTTGGCAGTTTGAATCCCACCAGGCTCAAGGTTAACTCAGCCTTCCATCCTTCTGAGGTGGGTAAAATGAGGACCCAGATTGTTGGGGGCAAGAGGCTGACTCTAAATTGCTTAGGGAGGGGGCTGTAAAGCACTGTGAAGCAGTATATAAGTCTAAGTCCTATTACTATTGCTACATTTACTGATAATAGAACTTAACATCTGAAAGATATAGTCAGTCCTCAATTTACAACAGTTCAGTTAGTGACCATTCAAAGTTACAATAGCACTGAAAAAGTGATGTCTGTTTTTCACACTTATGACCATTGCAGCATCCCCATTGTCACATGATCAAAATTCAGATGCTTGCAACTGATTCATATTTATGACATGCAGAGTCGTGATCAGATTTTGAGACCTTCTACAAGCAAAGTCAATGCGGAAACCAGATTCACTTAACAACCATGTTACTAACTTAACAATTGCAATGATTCACTTAACAACAGTGGCAAGAAAAGTTGTAAAACAGGGAAAACTCACTTAAATGTTTCACTTAGCAACAAAAATTTTGGGCTCAATTGTGGTCATAAGTTGAGGACTACCCGTAATCACCAAAGGAGCTGCTTTTTACAAAATCACCACTTGTGTGCCCATATCACACAACCCTTTCTCCAATGAGCTGCAACCTGGCTGGCTTCCCCATTTTAATTCAAACTGTATGTGATCTCCTTCAAGGGATGTTTTGGGATCAGGAAGCACAAGAAGGCCGGGTGTTTGTACAATGATGGAAAAGGCTTCTGTATGGAAGTAATGAAACATTCTGCCCCTTTGCAGTGATCCCAAAAAAAAATAAATGCCGATATCCTTCAAAAGGACCAAAACCAGAAATCTTTTTCACAAGACAATAAAATTGCCAGGAGATAGGAAAACAAATTCCACCTGGATTTGTTTAGATCTTTCTATTTCTCGAAATACTTTGTCTTTTTAAACATCTATCAGGGGTCTTCAAACTTGACAGCTTTAAGACTTGTGGACTTCAACTCCCAGAGTTCTTCCTCCAGTCATGTTAGCTCAGGAATTCTGGGAGTTGAAGTCCACAAGTCTTAAAGCTGCCAAGTTTGAAGACTCTTGATCTATATCTTAAGGATCAAGTTTCTGTCTCCCTGAACTTTTTGCCTTTAAGATTTTGGAATCTATGCTTTTCCACAAAAGATTGTTGAAAGTTGGTCTACCCAGTACACAATATTGCCTTGGGGAACCTGGGGTAGGGAGAACAGAGAATAGCCCTGTTCATTGTAATGGCTGCATTTAACTTCTGCTTTTCCCTGTTATCCTGTATGAAATATTTAAGACTGGAGAAGATGTAACATATTCCCAATTAGCATGTCTTAATGGAGGGATTATTCTTCTGGTCCAATACAGGTAGTCCTCGACTTACAACATTTCACTTCGTGACTGTTCATAGTTACAAAAGCACTGAAAAAAGTGACTTATGACCATTTTTCACACTTATGTCCGTTATAGGTTCCCAATGATCATGTGATTAAAATTGAGATGTTTGGCAACTAACTCATATTTATGATGGTGGCAGCATCCTGGGGTCATGTGATCCCTTTTGTGACAAGCAAAGTCAATAGGGCAGCCAGATTCACTTAACATCCATGTTAATAACAACAACTGCAGTAATTCACTTAACAACTGTGGCAAGGAAGCTTGTTAAATGGGACAAAATTTACTTAACAAATATATTGTTTAACAATATAAATTGTGGGCTCAATTGTGGTTGTAAGTTGAGGACTACCTCTACTTCATTGGACAGGAGGAATTATTCTTGGCCAATACTATCTAGTATTGACAATGGCTAGGGCTTTGGAACATATGAAGAATGGTTGCAGGAACTGGGCGTGGCTAGTCTAGTGAAGAGAAGGACCAGGGGAAACATGAGAGCAGCCTTCCAATATTTGAGGGGCTGCCACAGAGAGGAGGAAGGGGGTCAAGCTATTTTCTAAAGCACCCTAAGGCCAGACAAGGAATAATGGATGGAAACTGATCAAGGAGAGATTCAACCTGGAAATAAGGAGGAATTTTCTGACAGTGAGGGTCATCAACCAATGGTACAGAAGTTGCCTTCGGAAGTTGTGGGAGCTTCATCACTGGAAACTTTCAATAAGAGACTGGACTGTCATTTGTCAGAAATGGTGTAGAGTTTTCTGCTTGGGTGGGGTGGACTGGTCCCTTTCAACTCTGTTAATCTGTTGTTATTATTATTAGTTCCAATTGTTCATTATATGGTGAGCCTCCAGATACTTATCCCAAGGTTATGACTCGGTAGCAAAATGGGTTGAAGGCTGAATGGAAGACTATCTGAATGCTGTGTTTTTTCAGTTATATTAGTCAAAAGACTAAATGCAACTGGAATAAACCACAGTACAAATGTACTGTATTTTAATTTCATAAAAGCAGTGGAACCAAAAATAAAAATCAGAGGGAGCTATGTTTGTCTTTTTGGTAACTTGGACCAAACTTAATGTAACCTTTCATGGAATCTGATACAAATCATTAGATGTCTGAGCACCATAAATCAGCAGTGAAATTCATGCTCCATACTAGTCTTGTTTTTTTCTCTGAAGAGTGCATACTATAAAACATCAAGAGAAAAAAATATGAATCCACTGTGGTGCAGTGGTTAGAATGCAGTACTAAAGGCTACTACTGCTGATCACTGGCTGCCAGCAGTTTGGCAGTTCAAATCCCACCAGGCTCAAGGTTGACTCAGCCTTCCATTCTTCCGAGGTGGGTAAAATAAGGAGCAGATTGTTGGAGGCACTCTGTAAACCACTTAGAGAGGGCTGTAAAAGCACTGTATATAAGTCTAAGTGCTAATCTCCTATTGCTATGAAACACCAAGATATGAAAACAAGCAAATACTGCTTTTTATTGTAAACAACTTAGATATTTTGCATTGTTTGTTTGTTTGGTTTAAATAGAAGGAAGGCAACCCACACTGGATTTACCTGGAATAAGTCCTTGGGAAATACTGGTATGTTTAAGACTTGGTTAACCAATTCTGTAAAGTGGGCCTTGTAGGAGGAGGACAAGCCGAGATGGGGTGGAGTCAAGAGAGGAATCAGAGTGGAATTGTTATGTTCCCACAAACAGTCTTAAGTCCAAGCCCTCTTGAATTCCCTTAACTCTTGTCTATTTAGTGTTCTTAATTGACTAGATGCTTGGGAATAGGTAAAGGTTCCCCTCGCATATACGTGCTAGTCGTTTCCGGCTCTAGGGGGTGGGGCTCATCTCCATTACAAAGCCGAAGAGCTAGTGCTGTCTCCGTGGTCATGTGGCCGGCATGACTAAATGCTGAAAACGCACAGAGCGCTGTTACCTTCCCACAAAGTGGTCCCTATTTTTTCTACTTGCATTCTTACATACTTTCAAACTGCTAGGTTGGCAGAAGCTGGGACAAATAACGGGAGCTCTCTCCATTACGCAGTGCTAGGGATTCGAACCACTGAACTGCCAGCCTTTCTGATGGACAAGCTCAGCATCTTAGCCTCTGAGCCACCGTGTCCCTGAACTTGTGTATAGGCATGAGCAATAAATCAGCTTAACTGGAACTTTTAGTGTGGTCCTGATTCTTTGCACCTGCAAGCCTTGGTTTTATATGGGCACATCTCTTTAGTTTTTTTTAGGTAGCAATAAATGCTTTCTTTCAAGACTTTTTTTTGGGGTGGAGGTTACTTCTCATTCTAGTCTACAGATTTGGTGATCGCTTTTTATCTTATCCAAATGCTAAGAAGTTGTAACCCTCATTTGCTTTTCTGAGATCAATTGAGGACGACTTAAGATATTCCCCACTGGTCATTATTTAAGTATACCGACCAAGTAAATTAACATACCATATTTTAAAGCAGGTATGAAATATACTATACATATTTGTGAGAAGGTATATGTGAGGTTGTTTGCTTAATCCTCTTCATTGCAAATCAAACTTGATAGTGTCTTCTGGCCTCTTAAAGACTTAACAGATACATTTTTGGAATAGCATTTTATCTGCACTTACTTCCTCAGATCTTTGTCGGCAGAAAATCAGGCTTTTGTAGTGTTTTCTCAAAAGGTTAGGCTCCCTTAAATTGTATTATGCCACTTGCTCTATCAAGAGTAATTCTCCAGAGTGATTCTGGGTGGTTAAATCAAAATCTAACATCCCTATTGCCCACTTTTCAAGGTGCCATAAGACTGCTTTCATACAAAATATGAGCATGAATACTCCCCTGAAAGTTGTAATTTTGAGCTATGACTACATATTGTTCAATCTACCATATTTCTTTAAATTCTTCATAAATTTTATACCTGTATTTGAAATGTCAAGATTAGACTGATTATATCAAATGATGCAGTATTCATCCCTGATGTGATATACTCAATTTACTATTAATTCCATATTTTTATGTTGAAATATGTAACAGCTTGCCAAGCGATGCCAGAAATGGGGAAAAGATTTGGATTTATGATTGGATTGATATTAGTCTGTCTTGTATTGTGAACAGATAAAGTTGATGTGAAAAATGATGGATTCCCAATCAAATGTTAAATTGGAAAAAAAAAACAGTCAGCTGAAGAGAGAAAGCATGCAACATTGACTTTTGAAATAATGGTTTATTGAGTAAATTACTGTTGCTTGAGTTTGCGTATCATTGATAAATCATAAGCCATGGCTTACAAGGCAATACAGCAAGAAGCTATGTCAATCCCAAACAAACCACTTTATTATATATTGATTAGCTCAGGTGAAAGAGTTATTGTTCTGAGCTTCTTGAAACTCAACAGTACTGATTATACAGGTGATGAAACTATGAGCAAAAAATTCCAGGAAGGCAATTATTGTAAGATCAGATAAAAACCTTGAAGAAAAAGTCTTTTTCAGAAATTGTATTTACTTTTTAATTAAACAGTCAAAATAATAGCACGTGTTTTTCTTTTGTTTTGATAAAGGTACTTGTTAACTTTGTATACAGTTGTAAAATGGGCGTTGGTTCTTACCTGACACGCCATTTCTCTTCGAGCTGTGAGGAGCATCCAGAGAGTGGGTGGTGCTTCAGTCTCTGTTGTTGTAGGCTGAGCTTAATTATTGAGGAACGTTCCTCCTTCCATCACGTGAGTCCATTACAGCGTTCACCAGTTTTTGTGAAGGCGAGAGGAAATAGAAATTCGTGCTCTCATCTTACTAGACTTAAAGGTTCATTGGCCGAAACAAGACCCCACCAGACAGTGAAAGATAAGGGAACGGCTGGATGCTCCTTGCAGCTCAAAGAGAAATGGCGTGTTAGGTAAGAACCAACGCCCATTCTCCTTAGAGCTGCTCGGAGCATCCAGAGAGTGGGACATACCAAAGCTGGGCCTGTCCTATGGAAGGGGTGCCATCTGGTCTGTAGTCCCCTCGGGTTCCCTAAGAACCCTTCTACCGAAAGAAGCCTTGGCTGAGGCATCCCTGTCAATCTTGTAATGCCTAATGAAGGGTGACGGGGAGGCCCACGTCGCTGCCCAGCAAATGTCGATTATTGGAGCCTGGGTAGCCCAGGCAGCTGAAGTTGCCGCACTCCTAGTGGAGTGAGCCGTGATACCCCTGGGCACCTGAAGGGCCTGAGCCTGATATGTTTTGGCAATGGCCGCCCTTATCCAACGGCCTATGGTGGTTGGAGGAACCTTGAGCCCTTGTGATTTAGGTTGGAAGGATATAAACAAGGACTTGGACTTACGAAAGGTCTCAGTGCGTTTAATGTAAATCCGAAAGGCATGTCTGACGTCCAGAGTGTGCCATAGTCTCTCCCTTTCCTGAGTTGGCCTGGGGCAAAAATTAGGGAGGAGAAGTTCCTGAGCCCTGTGGAAAACCGAATTGATCTTGGGCAAGAAGGAAGGGTCAAGCCGGAGGATCACTCGGTCGGGATCGAATACACAAAGGTCTTTCCTAATGGACAGCGCAGCGATCTCTGATATCCTACGGGCTGATGTGATTGCTACGAGGAAAACTACCTTGTATGATAGAAACTGAAGAGAAACCTCTCTTAAGGGTTTGAAGGGTGGTTTTGTGAGGGAGGTAAGGACCCTGTTGAGGTCCCAGATTGGGTACCGGTGGAGGGACAGAGGACGTAAATTTGTGGCCCCTTTCAGAAAGGCCCGAATACGGGGATGGTGAGAGAGGGAACTGGCTTCTTTACAGGAGATGACTGTAGATAAGGCTGCTACCTGACATCTTAATGTATTGGGGGACAGCCCCTTGCTGAGACCCTCCTGGAGAAAGTCAAATACTTGTGCAATGGAAGGGGCAATTGGGTCGATAAGAAGCTTGACACACCATTTACAGAAAACGGTCCAGGTGGCGTCGTAGATTCTTGTGGTTGAGGGTCGCCTGGCTGCTAGAATGGTATCAATACCTTGTTAGAGAGGTTTTCTCTCTTCAAACATTCCTGCTCAACCTCCAGACGGCTAGTTGGAGCCATTGGGGGTTCGGGTGGAAAAGGGGACCTTCTCCAGGGAGGGGCCACTGATAGGCTGCGGAGGTCCGCAAACCAAGGGCGACGGGGCCAATAAGGTGCTACCAGAAGCAGTTCCGCTTTCTCGTGAAGTATCTTCTGAATGACTATGGGCACCAGTGCCAGAGGAGGGAATGCATAAAGAAGATCCATGGGCCACGGATACCGTAGGGCATTGTGGTTCTCTGCCCCTGGGGATGGGAATCTTGAAACAAACCTTGGAAGTTGAGTATTGAGGGGGGAGGCAAATAGGTCCACTACTGGTGGACCGAAAATGGATGCTGCCTCCCTGAACAGAGATGGATGGACTGGTCTATGGTGGCCCTGCTCAACCAGTCTGATTGGGTATTGGAGATACCCGAGATGTGATCTGCCCTGAGGGAAAGGAGGTGAGACTCCGCCCACTGACAGAGACGCTCGGCCTCCCTCATTAAGCGTGATGATTGAGTGCCCCCCTGTTTGTTGATGTGGGCTTTGGCCATGATGTTGTCGGTGAGGATGAGAATGTGGCGGCCGTGAACCTGGGGAAGGAAGCTGCGGAGGGCCAGGTGGACAGCGTGAAGCTCCAACCAGTTTATGTTGCACAGTTTCTCTGTCGCTGACCATCTGCCCTGTGCTGTAAGGGACTGAACGTGAGCGCCCCATCCAGACAGACTGGCGTCTGTGGTAACAGTGAGTCTTGGGGGCTCCTTGAGGAGGCAGCCCTTGTTGATGGACGATTTGCTCCACCAAAGGAGGGACGTGAGCACCCTTGGTGTAACCCTGACCTTGCATTTTGAATTGCTTGATCTGGTTCTTTGGTACGGGAGCAGGAACCACTGGAGGGATCTGGAGTGGAAACGGGCCCAGGGAAGAATGGAAAGACATGATATCATTTTACCCAGTAATTGAGATAGTTCTAGAAGGGAAACCCTCTTAAGGCGTTTGATGCTTCTGACAGATTTTTGGATGCTGAGGATTCTCTCCAGAGATAGGAACATCTTCCCTTTCACAGTGTCAATTACCGTCCCCAGGTGGGTTATCCTGGTGGAGGGGGATAATTGGCTTTTCTTCTAATTGATAAGGAACCCATGTTCCTGGAGAGAGGTTAGGGTAATTTGAGTATCCCTCACTGCTTGATCCTTAGAAGGGGATAGGATGAGGATATCATCCAGGTAACAGTGGAGGCGCACAGGGAGGGTTATGAGGTGGGCAGCTAGTGCAGCCAGGACCTTGGTAAAGGTTCTGGGGGCAGAGGCCAACCCAAATGGGAGAGCCACGTATTGAAAGTGGAGGTTATTGTAACAAAAACGCAGATATTTGTAATGAGAAGGTCGGATTGGAATGTGTAGGTATGCCTCTGAGAGGTCAATGGATGACAACCAGTCTCCCTGTCTAATGGCCAGCAGGATGGATTGCAATGTGTTCCTTTTGAATTTGTGGTATACGAGATAGCGGTTAAACCGCTTTAAATCCAGAATCGCTCTCCATCCCCCCGAGTGTTTGGGGACCACAAATAAATGGGAATAGAATCCCTGTCCTCTTTGAGACTGAGGGACAGGCTGGATGGCCTGTATGTCAAGTAGGTGCTGAATTGCTGAGTCCATGAGGCTGCGCTTAGCGTGGTTCTTGGAGAGGGGGCATGGCATGAAGAAGTGGAGGAGTCCCACTGGTTGGCGAAGGTCTTAAGACAATGGGAATTAGATCAGGTGGCTTATCTGGAGCGTCTGAAGGGCCTGCTGCCAGAGCCACAAAAGGACCTTTTGAAGCTACCGCCCCTTCTGTTTCTATCAGAGGAGTCGGACCTGTCCTGAGGCCTTTGGTACCTGGGAGAGGAAGCCTGGAAAAAGGGGCAAAAGAGAGCTCTCCGAAAGGGCTGCAGGGATCTTGGTTCTGGCTTTCGGGTGAGGGAAGGAAAGAATTTTTTATTATTCCTCCCTTCGACTAAAAGGGGATCCAAAGATGGTCCAAATAATTTATTTCCCACGAGGGGAGCGGAAGCCAATTTTACTTTATTTTTGAGGTCTGCCTGCCAGTGCTTTAGCCAGAGCAAACGGCGGGCAGAGACATGGGAGGAAATAGCACAGGTGGAGAACTTGACCGAGTGGAAGTTAGCGTCGGCCAAGAACTCAGCTACGGCCGTAATCTTGGCTATGTCCTGATGAGCTCAGACATTGGAGACTGGGACTTGGTAAAGAAGGAGGCGGCCGTGGCCAATCTGATTGCCCAAGCATCTGACTGGTGAGCTTGGTGCAAGGCCAGCTCAGCTCGTTTCTCCTCTGGCCTCAAGGCCTCTAAGGGGTCGCTGAGGGTGGAGGACGAGGCCAGACCTACGATGGGCTCATCAACCTCTGGAGTGCCCAATAAATTGGAAAGTTCTAGATCTAGGTTGAAAAAACTTTTATTGTGGGCTGAAGGGGCGGGGGGGCACCGAAGAGGCCAACTGTTTGGACACCGGATCAAGGAAGATGGGAGGAGTTGGGATGACTTCAGCTTCCACTACTGGCTGTTTGAAAATGGAGTCCTCCGGATCTTCCGGAGCAGGAGGGGAGCGATCAGAGGGGTTCTGATTCTTTAGCCCTGAGATATTCCTGGCTTTGAACAGGAGGAATTTGAATAATTGGGGCTTGAATAGCCCTACAAAGGTGGGTTGTCAGGGGTGAGACCTCATCCTCGGACATCTCCACCTCTGAAGGGTCCACGTCGGAAAGGGGTTCATTATATTGTAAGGACCCCAAGTCAAACTCATCCTCCTCCTCCCTACACAGACCTAAGTCCCCTTCCGCCTCCTCCTCCTCCCTTACTGAAGGGGAAACTTCCCCCTGAGGGGGTACCTGATCCTGGAGCAGTTCCAATCTGAGTGGGAGGGATCTTACGGAATGAGATTCAGATTCGGGGGCCAGTGGATGTAGGCCTGGCCTAACTATCTGTTGGAGTCCTTCCGTGATTCCTTGGCAGATAGCCAACTCCATCCAGGATCTCCTGGCGCAGGCCAGCGGCTGTGGGCATGAAGGTAGCCTCTGGTGTCCATCTGGCCAGTGTTCCAGGAGCCTGGTGACCTTGAGAGGGTGAGCTGCGCCTGGATAGGGAGGAATAGACTAAGGGAGGGGGGGTTGAGTAGAGGTAGAGGGAGTGGAAGGTGGTAGAACAGGAGGCACAGAGCCTGCCTGCCTGGTGCGTCTATCGATTTCTTTTTCCAGCGCCTTGTGGCATCTTAAGGCGTCCCTCTGGGAGGCTTTGGAGGTATCCTTAGCCTCCCTGCGCAGATGGTGGGTTTTAGATTGGGCCTTCAAAGAAGGGCCTTTGGAAGGATTGCCTTCTGCCATTTCAAAGATAATTGAGTGAGATAAGGAACAATAAGAGACGGTTGGTATGCCTAGGGGTCGACCTACAACAAGGCCGGGAGCACTGAAAAAAATTTCTTTCACGCCCCCCCCCTTTTAACTTCTTCTATATTGAGTTATAATATTATTTCCTCTTTCTCTTAGTTTTCTTTTTTTTTTTTTTTTATATATATGCAAAATAAAATAAATATGAAAAAACCAGTCCAACTGAGCAATGAACACCAGAAGCCTTGTAGAGACAGCTAGGCCTATACCAACTGCCTTCCCAGGCAGAACTGGGCAGAAGTAGTGCTGTATTTGCTGCGCCAGCTAAGGCAGGCTTCAGGAAAAGCCAACAAGCAAAGTCTCCAAAGAGAGCTGGTCTCCAAAGCAAACAAGGCTGGAAGGAGAAACTAATTTATTGCTCTGAGCAGGCCTGCAGATCCTGCTGCTTGAGCTATAATCACACCACAGCGTTCGGAATGATATAAACGAAAAAACAAAATGGCGCCCGACCACGAGGCATTGCTTAAAATGGCGGCTGCCTGCAGCATGGAATTACAGGTCCTCTAGCTGTGGCAAGGAAAAGCCTCCCCAGGGACAATACAAGGTCCACAAAGAAGAGGATCGGCAAGGAAGAGGCAAACAACTCTTCCGGAGAAGGAAAACGGTGTTTGGTTGTGGTGGTGGGGGGCGATGGAGTGAATCAGAGTGAATTAAATCAAATCATTTAGGAAGGAAAGAAAATGGCAGGGAGGCAACAAGAAGGATGGGGGGGTAGCGTGGAGACACTGCTAGCCCTCCCCTTGTCACCCACTGGGGCTAGGAAAAGGCTTCCCAGGGGAATCTGGCAGTCCAAACCAAATGTGCAGGGCTAAGAGGAATAAAGAAAACAAAATACACCTGAGAGAAGCAAAGCAATGAGTCAAACTAAGGATCTGTTGAAACGGCCAAGAGAAACTTCGAAACACTGCCTACTCTGCACGAGGCTAAGCATAAACTCGGGAACGCTGTAATGGACTCACGTGATGGAAGGAGGAACGTTCCTCAATAATTAAGGTCAGCCTATAACAGCAGAGACTGAAGCACCACCCACTTTCTGGATGCTCCGAGCAGCTCTAAGGAGAAGGGGATCACATAACATCGCATCACTGCAACCATCATAAATGTGAGTTGTCAAGCATCCGGATCTAAATCATGCAACCATGAGGATGCGGCAAAGGTTGCAACCGCAATGATTAGGGAACAGGAGGCTAAAACATATAATGAACGGTTGCAGGAACTGGGCCTGGCTAGTCTAGTGAAGAGAAGGATCAGGGGAGACAGGATAGCAGTCTTCCAATATTTGAGGGGCTGCCACAGAGAGGAAGGGGTCTCAAGCTATTTTCCAAGGCACCTGAAGACCAGATAAGGAATAATGGATGGAAACTCAACAAGGAGAGATTCAACCTAGAAACGAGGAACAATTTTCTGACAGTAAAAACAATCAACCCATGGAACAGAAGTTGCCTTCGGAAGTTGTGGGGGCTTCGTTACTGGAAGCTTTCAAACAGAGACTGGACTACCAGCTGTCAGAAATGGTGTAGGGTCTCCTGCTTGGTCAGGGGATTGTACTAGATAACCTACAAGGTCCCTTTTAACTCTGTTAATCTGTAATCTGTAATAACTGTGATCATAAGCCACCTTTTTCAGTGCTGTTTTACCTTCAGGTCACTTAAGTGAGCTGGAAGTCAAGGATTACCTATATTTACATTTCTGGAAAATTCAGCACCTACTTTAAGCTGAACAGTATGCAGTCAGGGCTGACTAGTGCATGGAGCCAGTTAAATCAGAAGTTCAGTTGTCATCTACCAGGTACAGTTCCTGAAACAGTCACTCGCTCACTGCATGAATTCACCTAAGTGGTTCAAGCCTCAGCTAAATCCACTGATGCAACACAACTATAGGTAAATGCAAGCCACGCATCAGATCATGCAAATGACATTCAGCCATGTCATGCTGTTAGTGATGTCATCCCTCTGCCAGTGCCAACAACTATTAGAATTACTTTGTTTAAAATGACTCTTCTGAGTACGTAGCAAAGCATTTATTGTAAGTGGCCTTGTTACAATGTGAGATCTTCTTCAAGCTTGCAAAGTATTGATGTTGTTGAAGGAGACATATCCAGTACGACCTGCGATTGCTCATGGCTGGAGAAAAGACATAGCTGGTATGGCCTGCAGTTCCTACTGTTCATAGCTGGATTGCTCAACCTGTACCTGTATTTCCTCCAAATAGTTGCTGTGTCGCTTCCCATTCTAGCCTTGCAACCAAATGCAATCAAATTTGGTTAAGGTCATTCACGCTTCCTTGCCATTCCGTTACTCGTGTTGAACAGAGATTTGAACCCAGGTTTCCTGTGTCTACCTACGTTAATCCCACTGGTTGTACTGGCAGAGTTGACATGCCTGTCCTGGTATCTGAGATCAGCCTGATCTCAGCTGAGTAGCTCCTGAGGGCAATGGGTGGAAGACAACCAAGCTAGGAGTAAGGAGAAATTTCCCATCGGTGAGAACAGTGGAAGAGCTTGGCTCTAGAAGTTGTGGGTGCATCATCACTGGAGGTTTTCCAGAGGAGACTGGATAGCCATTTGCCCAGAATGTTATAGGACAGTGGTGGTTAATCTTTTGGGGCTCCTGTGCCAAAAATTGTGCTCACACACTCACGTGCCAGCACCCAGAAGGCAATGCACGTGCCCCCCCACGCCCCCTGCGCATGTACGTGCAATGCCCCCTGCCCCCACTGTACCTCACAGCTGATTTTTCAGTTGGTTTGAGGTTTTTTTCGTCCTCCCAGAGGCTTGAAAAAAGCCTCTGTAAACTTTGCAGGCCGAATAATAGGCCCGTTTTGTCACTTCCGGTGATGAAGCCTCTGGGAGGCCGAAAAAGGCCTCAAATCAGCTGAGGTAAGTTTGCCTGCGGCTTAAATGGCTCTGCGTGCCACAAGTTCGCCATCACGGTTATACGCTCTCCTACTTGAACAGGGCTGCATTAAAAAACCTCCAAGATCCCTTTTAACCCTATTATTCTTTGTTGTATGTTACTGGACAATGCTTGTATCAATCCAATATCTGAATCTAAGAGCTAAAGTTATTTCCCCATCTTTTTCAAACCTTGATTTCTCAGGAAGGTACATATTGAGCCAAAGGTTGGGTTAATGTTATATACCTGTTGCATTCCATAACACTTTCAATAATATTTCTGGATTACATATTAGAAAATAGAATCTTTATATTTTTAATTTTAAAAAAGTCCCCCAACCCACCTTTTTTGTTTTAAAGAAATATAAACATAAGTTCAGATAAGTTTATTTATAACAAGGCTTTCAGAATCCACAATTTATTATTTAAATTCATTATTGCATTTATTATTTAAATGTATTATTTAAATTTGTTATTTAAATCTATTGATTGCATGACTCCATCAATATTTATGCCCTCAAACAAACACTTACCTATGTCTATAAATAGAGGCAATTGTTAGGATTGAATATGCTAATATATCTAAAAATGTGGAGTGGATGTGAGTAAAACATTTTCTTAGTTTTTTTTCCTTCAACAGCAAGTATATGTTAATTCTGTTTATAGCAAGAAGCACATTAGCATTCAAACTAGTGCTATTTCCCATACGTTTGAATTCCATTGTTCCCAAGAAAAATGTAAGGCAGATCAATTTTATGGGGGCTTGCTATACAAATTTGGCAGATAATAAAACCAAAAACAATGGTCTATTGCTCTTGGGGGATGGGGGAATTGACAATAAAGCCATAGTAGAATTAATTAAAAGGAGAAGTCTGTTCTCCCTCACCCTAGTACTCATTTTCAACCAAAACAGGGGTCACCAACCTTGGCAACTTTAAGCCTGGAGGACTTCAACTCCCAGAATTCCAAAGCTGGCTGGGGTTGCTTAAAGTTGCCAAGGTTGGAAACCCCTGAATCAAAGTACCTAAATATTGCCACCATAGAGGTTAGTGTTATTTCAGTTTGAAACAACTTCTTCAAAAACATTTAGGTAAACTCTGATTAACATTACAGTTTGAAGTAGAGTGTACTACTTACAATATTACTTTTACAATCAATTCGGTGCTGACTTCTTAGAATTAATTTAAAGGGACTGTCACATTTGCTTGGGTTATCTGTTTGTGTTAATCTAGCAAGAGAGGGAGAGAGACACCTGCATTCTAAGCTTACATTGAAACAGAGGGTCACATTTGGTAGGAAGGGTGAGATCCTACACAAAATGCACTGATTTTGACTTCCTCGGAATTCTGGTTTGAACTTCAGGGCTGTTTGGTGAATGGATGACTTTAACATGACTTCAGGTTGTTCTAGAGTTACAACGGTAATGGAGCCTGCCCATAGTGGTTGTAACTCTTGACAGTTGTATATTGGGTCACCCATGTGACTGACCTCTCATGACCTTTTTTGTGGTGATCATTAAAACAAATGCAATGGTTGTTAAGTGAACTCATGGTTTGACAAAAACGAGGTCTTGACAAAAACAAGAAGTAAAAGTCAGAAAGCTAGCAGTAAGTCTGAAATCTTTGTCTCTCCCTCTCTCTCTCTCTCTCTCTCTCTCTCTGTGTGTGTGTGCATAACTGTGTGTAAATAAATATAGAAATATCTATGAGCCATGGTGACGCAGTGGTTAGAGTGCAGTACTGCACGCTACTTCAGCTGACTGCCGACTGACTGCAATTTGACAGTTCGAATCTCACCAGGCTCAAGGTTGACTCAGCTTCCCGTCCTTCTGAGGTGGGTAAAATGAGGACCCAGATTGTTGGGGCCAAGACGCCGACTCTGTAAACTGCTTAGAGACGGCTGTAAAAGCACTGTGAAGCGGTATGTAAGTCTAAGTGCTATTGCTATCTCTGATGATCAACTGTCCTTGCTGTCTTACTGCTTCACCCAGGAGGCTTCCCTGAGGCCCAGGAGGCCCAAAAACAGAACACAGGGGGTGCTATGAGCCCCCCCTGCAATCCGTTTTTTGCCTTCCTGGGCCCCAGGGAAGCTTCCTGGGAGCAAAAATGCTCCCCCCCCCCCGAGAGGCTTCCCTAAGGCCCAGAAGGCAAAAAATGGGGGGGGGGGAAGTGTTGCTGCCAAAAAAAAAAAGCCATGCCTACTCAGTTACCTGGCCATGCCCACCTGGCCACACCTCCAGAACCAATTTTTTAAAAAATTGAATACCACCCCTGTGCAGTTCCCTTTTAATACGAGGCCTATCTTGACTCTGAAGGCCAGCTCAACCAGACAAGGACCTTCTCAAGATGAAGTTACCTGTCTGATAGGCAAAAGACTTGAGTCCTGAGTTGTAAAAGGTTTCAGCTGTTAAAACTAGCAGTTGTGAATCTTCTGATTAATATCATCTGACCATACCTCTCAAGGGTTTCATTCAAGGGTGAGACTTTTATACCCCATGAGTTTAAAGTTTGGGTGAAATTGGACCTTTTTGTAATTAGATAAAAAGATGGGCACTACTTTTAATTGATTAGAAGATCTGGAAGAATGTGTTATGCAGACACACAAAAGGACTGTGGTGGCTATCTTTACAACTACAGTCTTCTATACTTCCAAGAAGCTTTCTCTGCCATCCCTGCTTAGCATTGCTCTTATTTATACAGGCAAGACACATCCAAACAAACCACATTTAATTTATCCTATTAAAGGGCCAGTGTAGGATCTAGCCACATTCCTGAAATGAAATTGATGTTTTGCGATGGCAGCCTGGAGCATTCCAGTGTGGCATTTTGTTTTGTTTTTATTTTTAATTTAAGGGAAAAGAATTTAATAACAGTTGGGTAGGTCAGATTTCAGGAGGGTACCATAAGAAGGCCTAGATAGGAAGATGAATATCTATAACTTCGTTGTTGCCCACTGCTTTAGGACATGGGTTGAACAAATAAGTTGCATTTGAATTCCTTTCCTTGATTAGTTTTCAGTGATGACTTTTTGACAGTTCAGATTCTGCTGTTCCACTGTTTTAAAAGTTCCCCACTACGGAAGCCTTGACTTTGATTTATAGAGGCTGCATGGAATAGCTGAATTCACCTACTTCAAGCAGTGGTTTATTTTTGGAAAGGAGTTATCGAAGGATGACAGAATAAGTGGTAAAGTATGCCTCCCTCTCCCTCTCCCTCCCTCCCTCCCTCCTTCCCTCTCCCTCTCCCTCCCTCCCTCCCTCCCTCTCTCTCTCTCTCTCTCTCTCTGTAAGATGGTATAATCAAGAAAAGGGGTGGAAGAAGTAGGTTGCAAAAAGGAATAGAACTCCAAATATGGCAATATTCTAAAGCAGAAATGCAAGCCTTTTAAAAAATCTCCTTCCCAAGCTTACATATGTTACCTATGTTTTTAAGACACCATGTAACAGGAAGGAAGAAGGAAAAAGGAAAGGAAAGGAAGTCTCCTCTTAAAAGGCAGAAGGATCACATGCTTCTTTGGTATGATTTCAGCAGGCCGATCTGCATCTGTGAGTGGTTTCGTTCTAAAGGAGAACGCGCTGAAGTGTATTCGCACTGCACAACAAACTCCAGGTGCATTGATCCTCTCTCCTCCCTCCCCTTTTCCTCTTGCTTCCCAGGTAGTAAAGGTCTACTGCTCAGACTAGCAAGCACAGATGCGAGTTATGTTATGGGGCTGCAACCCCCACATTACAGACTGTAGCTCCCCTCCTCCCAATAGCATGGTGGAAGGAGAGGCAAGGCACTATGAATTGAACGCGGCTTCTGGATTCTCCCTTGCCCGCTGAAGCACTTGAAGGACAAAAATAACCTCTGCTATAACTGCCACTGAAATACCAGTTACCCCTTCAAAGGAGAGGCTTGCTTTTGTTTGGCTTGGCAGCCAGGGTGTTAATACAGATGAAAACATCCAAGCAAATCGGTGCCTTGTGGAAGATGAAATGCTTCCGGTGTCAGTTCTCACACGCAATTAAATCTGCCCCATTGAACATCAGTGCCTTGATGGCTGCTGGTTGCTTTGACCAAGGTATGAGAATGCACTATTTTTAATGGTGAGTTCTTTGCTTTCGCATGCTGGTCTTGCCTATTTCTTCTGGCTACTGATTTTATGCCTTGGCTGCGTTGAGTATGTTGTCATACCTTTATTAAATGATTAAACTGGTATTTTTCAAATGAAATGGTGCCTGAGTTATTTTCTCTGTTGCGATAAATCACCTGAAGCTTTGTCAGTAGATGGGGGGAAATCTGAATTTAAAATTGCTTGTATTTCAGAAACTAGATTCTAGCAGTTTGGTAACTTTCAGTTGTGACATTGCATAATGTCTTTTTTGGGGGGAGGTACAATTCATTATTTGGGGGTAAAGGCTTTACCTGGAGGAATTAAATAGAAGGAAAGAGTTCAAGCAACCTTTCAAGATGTCTGCTAGATTTAGTTGGAGGAGAATGCACATTTGAATGGCTGCCAAATTTGTCGATGAAAAAGGTAAATGACCTCTTAAATGTCCTCCAAAATTCCTCAAGTTGCTAAATAGTAAATGGCTGCACACTATTGCTAGGCATCACACGAGTCTACAGAACATCTATTTGTTCCATAAGTGATGAAATGTGATATGAACAGTAGACACTTTCTCTAGACTGGAGAAAAATGAGTCTCTCTTAAAAACACAGGTAGTCCTTGATTTAAAACAGTTTCTTTAGTGACCATTCAAAGTTGCAACGCCACTGAAAAAAAGCGACTTATGACTGTTTTACAGTTACAACCTTTCCAGCATCTCCATGATCATGTGATCACAATATGGATGCTTGGCAACTGGTTCATATTTATTTATTTTTTAAAACATTTTTATTAAGCCATAAAATACAAAACACAAAAGTAAATAGAAGAGCAGTGGGGGTGGGTGGGAGGGGAAAGGCGGAAGAGAAGTGAGGGAAGATAGGGGGGAAAAGAAAAAGAAACATTTATTCCAACTCTCTGTTACAGTAAAATAAGGCATTAACATCAGATCACAGCTTTTTGCCTTTCCATAATAGTATGAACAAGCCATTTCTATAAATATCTATCAATCTAATCTGTAAACCCAAAGTCAAAGTTTCATTGGCAACTGATTCATATTTATGACCATCGCTGTGATCCCCGTTTGCGACCTTCTGACAAGCAAAGTCAATGGGGAAGCCAGTTTCACTTAACAGCCGGGTTACTAACTTATCAACTGCAGTGATTCACTTAACAATTAAAGCAAGAAAGGTTGTAAAATGGGGCAAAATTCACTGAACAAATGTCTCACCTAACAACATAAATTTTGGGCTCAGTTGTAAGTCGAGGGCTACTTGTATTCAAGACCAGTTGTAATTCCGACAAATTTTAACCTAACAAGCCCTTGGGAACAGAAACTTCCATATTCACTTGAGATTTCCAGGAGCCATTAAAAGCAACCACAGATGTTTTAAATTTCAACCATGGCTGGAAAAAAATAGCAATAGTCGTGCAATAATTTTATTAAGAACAGCTAAAGTAGCCTAAACCAATACAAGCTTTTGAGTTATACAGTGTTTTATAAACTATATCAAAGTTTTCACTCACATGCCATTTGGGCTGTTTGTAATAAAGTTATGCTTGCAATTATAGATGGAACCAGAGGTGGTATAGAGCAGGTTCTGACCAGTTCTGGAGAACTGGTAGCGGAAATTTTGAGTAGTTTGGAGAACCAGCAAATCCCACCTCTGACTGGCCCCCACCCCCATCTATTTTCTGCCTCCCAAGTCCCACCTGATCGGCTGGGCCTTCTTTTGTTGCCCTGCACAGGAGAATGGAGCTGGAAAGCAGGTTAGTGGGGTGGGGAAGGAATGGGGACTTTGCAATAACCTTCCCTGCCATGCCCACCAAGCCATGCCTACCAAGCAACACCACGCCCACCAAGCCACACCCACAGAACCAGTAGTAAAAAAATTTGAAGCCCACCACTGGAGGGAACTGTGTGTCATTGGGATTATCCAAGAATATTCTTTGTGTTCTGTTTCTAGCCTTCCTTTAAAAGGCTCCGTAAAAAGCATGTATTCTCCTGACTCACTGTGCTGCACTGTTCAGTTGATGTCTTCAATGTCATCTTGAATTTATTAAACAATTTGGTAGCCTTCAATCATTCTTCAGCTGTCAATAAGTTGGCTTTAATAGCATTATACATCTATATTAAGATTGGATGACAACCACCGGCACTGAAATTTGCTTATGTGCATATACACATTACATGCATACACACATACCCTAATTTACCAATTGTTCAGTCTTAGATTGCCCTGCTGATTTAAGGGAACTTATTTTACTGTTGCACCAATTTTTTTTTGCAAATCAGTTTATTAGGAGGAGTAAATTTCTAGAATCTTAAAAAATTAGACCGGAGTTGCCAATCATTCTTTGAGCTTTTAAAAAGGGAAGCATTATTAATTTTTGACACAGCAAAGGGTGAAACTCATGTTTGCATCCCCTTTTACTGTTGCTTGTGAAACTATGCAAACTTCACTCTTGGAGGTTGGGTAGGGGCAGTTGATGTGATAGAGAAAAAAAATCTGACTATTTGGGTCAGTGTGAGAAAGGAGGAAGCAGAACTTTTATTTGGTTGCCAAAGAAATCATTGAGGGGCTTAGAAAAGCCTCCTCCCTCCATATTTGATCCCTCCATATTTGATCAGGCAAGTAGCAAAAAAAGACGACGGAGGTATTTGACCCTCGCAGCCCTAACTCAAAAGATATTCACTCGAAATAGGTGGAGTTGCTCCCTGGAAAACTAAAATCGATGCCATGTGGTTTATATTGAAAGGTAATTGAAATGAAATAGTGGATGTGGTTGCTTTCTGACTGTGGCTTTGTCATTTTAAAATGTTCTGGATCTTCTGGAAGCAACTTGCTACAAGCTATGAAGCACACAAATCGAGAGGGGGAGAGAGAGAGAAAGGGAGGGGGAGAGAAAGAAAGGAAGAGAAGGAGGGGGGACAGGAAGTGGGAGGGAGGGAGGGAGATGAAGAGGGGGAGGGGGAGAGAGGAAGATAGTAAGGGAGGGAGGGAGGGAGGTAAGAGAAAGAGAAAGGGAGGGGGAGAGAAAGGAAGAGCGGGAGGGAAGGGGAGGAAGAGGGAGTGAGAGAGAGAAAGGAAGAGAGGGAGGGGGAGTGAGGAGAGAGGGAGGTGGAGAGAGAGAAAGGGAGGGAAGGAGAGGAGAGAGGGAAGGAAGGAGAGGAGAGAGGGAGGAGGAAAGAAAGGGAGGGGGAGAGAGAGGAAGAGAGGGAGGGAGAGGAAGAGGGAGGGGCAGAGAGGGAGAAAGGAGGAGAGGAAAGGAGCACTAACAGATAGGAGCAGGATGGAGAGTCTCGGTACGTTATATCAAGTTGGAACTAGAAAGAGATCTAGTAATCTTGACCTTTTTATGTAACCATATATAGGTAGTTCTCAATTTATAATTGAGCCCAGACAATGGTCATAAAATGGGTCACCACGTAAAGATGTCAAATTTTACCACCTTTTTCTTCAGCAGTCATTAAGCGATGGTGCAAATGGCTGTTTACTGACCTGTTACCAGGCGCCCAAAAAGTGATCATATAACTTAAGAGGGTGGAGGGATTTGGAATCTGGGTCTTAAGTAGCCCTGGGAACGTCTGTTGTAACTTTGAATAGTTACTAGGTGACCCAGTCATGAAGTCGATGACTACCTTTATCCTATTTCTAGATTAATTTCTCCCTTCTTTGTGGACAATAAAAAAGGTCCTGTACGACTCTGATCTCTGTGAGACCTAGAAATCTTGTAACTTCTGGCAATTTGGATTTGAACATTTACGAAATGTGTGTTGAGAAAGGAAAAAATAGTTATTTTTGCTCTTTCCTCCTCCTCTTCCTGTGTACATTATTATTCACCAGCAAACTGCCTACGACCTTCTATCTCTTTATTTTATTCTAGGTCAGAAATTTTGTGTTGAAAGGGCTCTTGGATTTTTCAGCTGTATTTTATTCTGTGGTCCTTTGAGATTTGATTCATTGCATACCTGTGAGAATGCAAATTACTACTTTGTGCTGTTTGTAAGAAAAACTGTTTCTACTATTGTGACATTTCCTGCTGATTTAAGGATGAAACCCAATGTACTTTAGTATCCTAACAGGCTTTTCCCCATGTAATGCTATATAAAGTTAAGTAGATAGGTATCTTTTATTTATTTGAATCTTTGACCAGCCGAAATGTTGCTACAACTTTAAAATCACAACAATAATGATGTGGGAAAATACCCGAACAAAGCTGAATACCATACATGTAAGTACCCGCAAAAACTTAAGAATATATATATATATATATATATATATATATATATATATATATATATATATATATATATATATATATATAATTAAAATAGTTAAAAAGAGAAGAAGATGAGATGGAGAGGATAACTTGGTAATGTTGGTGAAGACCAATTCTGGGGAATAAGCAACAGCTTGAGTTATCTGCCTCTTTTCTACACTTCTTCCTCATTGGCTGCAGGATTGTGAAGAACAGATATGTGTATGTGTATTTGTGTGATAGAAAAGGAGGGTGCCCATTTTGTACCTCTGGTGCCTGAAGCATGAAATGGAAGACACCAAAGCTATGTTTGAGCAGTTGCTACATGTTGTTGAATTGTTTTACTTTGTGATTTTTCCCTTCTTTCCTTAAACCATTGTGTGATTGTAAAAGCTCTTGAGATTCTTCCAAAAATAAAAAAACATGCTTTGAAAAGGAAGTAGGATAAGGAAGTGAGCAATTCATAATTTGCACCTACCAAACTCCCCCACACCAGTGTTTTCAATACCATTACACCTCTGCTTTTCCACTAAAAAGAATGCCAAAGCATATAGTAGGTATGTATTGGCATAGCTTGCAAATATCAAAACTGAAGGATGATAAAAAAAAAAAAATCACTACTACCCCAATAAAACCAAATTGGATTATTAAGATCTATAGAGAAGTCAGCAATTTTGGCCCCTTCCTCAGCTGTCAATAGTTTTTCCTGCTGGCTCATTAGCTAAAGAAAGCTTAAGTTGGCCATGAACTCATGGATTCTTTACTGGAAATTCTGCAGATAGAACTCATAGCACACCTGGAGGCAAGTTTTGGATGTGTCATTGGGAGTTTCACACAGTATTTAATATTCTGTTGGCATTTTGATGACAAATGATGATGTTCAGTGGGAAAGACAGCTTCCTCCCCCTTTTCCTGAGTTTATTTCCCAGCCTTGGCTCTGTTGAGTTGTAAGCATGGGTGTGGAAGGGCACCATACTTGGAATTAACTCATATTTGGGGGCTTGGTTACTCTCACAATTTGGACATTGCTGGCTAGGTGTAAAACCCAGATCTACCCACAGGATGGGAAGGAGAGCAAACTTTATATCATTACAAGAGTTTGCAGAGATAGTTGCTTTAAAATGAGTGCTTTGCAGCATAGAAGCAGCTTCCAGAATATCATCAATCAATTCAGTTCATTGTGGTCAGAGACCATTACAAGCAGAGTGCTCTTATGAATGAACAGATTAATGATTTATCTTGATAGTTGTAGATGA
Organism: Hydrophis major; assembly: GCA_033807585.1. Classification (NCBI taxonomy): domain Eukaryota; kingdom Metazoa; phylum Chordata; class Lepidosauria; order Squamata; family Elapidae; genus Hydrophis; species Hydrophis major. The sequence goes on along the minus strand of CM066334.1, from coordinate 17,317,293 downwards.
TAAAATCAAGTTTAAGGCAGAGTTAGAACACATTAACAAATTTTTTTTTATTTATTTATTAAATTTATTCACTGCCCATCTTGCTCTTCCTGCAATTCTGGGTGGGTTACAATAAAACAATATTATAAAAGATTAAAACCTTAAGATAAATACCAGGAAATAGCGAAGATAGTGGGGTGGTATACAATAGAGTGGAGGTGGGATCGTTTAGCATCTGTAAAGGAGTCTAGGTTCAGTCTATATTATACTGTAAAAACTAAATTATATTAAATACGAATATGTCTAAAATGGCAAAGTAATAAAATTTAAACTTTAAATGAATTACAGTTACACAAAATGCATAGTGGAAGACTGGCCCATCAGGATCTGATAGATCTTTTGTGCAATCGCACAAATTCAGAATAACCACCAGGAGAGCTAAATTTGACTAAGGCCATGTGTCCTCACATGAGGCATTTGGAAGCTGTACTGTGGATGGTCTTCAAAATGTCTACTGGGAAGATTTGGGAACACAGCTGCCGTGCAATGCATGCTTACCGGAATATCGTCCTGCCTAGCTCCTACTCTTACTTTGTCCTTTTTCTGTTGACATCCTTCCAAATAAAGATTTTTGTAAAAAATTCAGTAGGATTCTTGGATATAAAGAGGATGCTAGAGCTTTGTTACTTGCCAGCTTTCCTTTTTAAAATTGTTATTTGGAAGGAGGGATAGTTAGGGAGCTTGACACTAAGCCATAAACCATTGATCGATTTTGTGAACATGTTTTGTGAAAAGCAATTTATTTGCAAACCACCTTTAAATAAATGTGGTTTAAGAAATGGGAAGAACACAGCCACTGTGTTCAATTGACTGTGTTGGATTAGTGTCAGTGTGCAAAACTTTTCTAATACCCATGGAACAGTAAACCAGAATTTTAGCGAACTTGATTTATTATTATTATTAGTGATCTTGTGCACGTGCTAACTACAACCTAATCATTCCTCTTTGACTTACCCCACAAAACAGAAATCTTTATTTTGGTATTCTGCCAGAACCAAGGCTTCTTGTTGTTGTGAACATCTATAAATAAAGATACCTAAACCAAGATTTGCTTTAGATTTAGGAATCTTGCCTTGGAAGGGAGATGACATGTCTGGCTTGTGCAATTAATTGCATAGGTAAGAGTAACCAAAAACAGGAACAACCAGGATACAGGCACATACATTCCTAGAACCTTACCATTCTCTGCTTAGCCACAGTGCTTATTTTGACTGATTATGTGCCATCAAGTCAACTCTTAACTCAGCTCTTATAGATCAGGGGTCTCCAACCTTGACAACCTTAAGACTTGTGGACTTCAGCTCCCAGAGTTTCTCAGCTTTGCTGGGTGAAGAACTCTGGGAGTTGAAGTCTACACGTCTTAAAGTTGCCAAGGTTGGAGACCCCTGATATAGATCAATATTCTGTATGATGATCCTCTCCTAACTGTAGGAGACAAACAGGCTGAGCCTGGCAGGGGGGTGTCAAATTTGCAATGTTTAGTCCTAATTCCATCCCCAGTTGAAGTCTGTTGATTTATCTGGCATCAATTTGCCTTGATGATTAGTAGTTCAGATTCATGTGTATAGGTAGCATGAAATAAACTTGTAGTACTTTTGAATTGTATCCTGGTTCCTGACTACTTGCACCTGACTCTAACCCAGCCATTCAGATCTTCCAATGGTGCATCCACATGACTATGGTAATTGAATCTGTCTACCTTTCTGCTGGATGTCTTCTTCTCTTTCCTTCCACCTTTTGCAGCATTAGAGCCTTCTCTAGAGAGCTAGATACCTAGATTGAATGTTGATTAAAAATTGTAACCTATGTCTTTTTTCTCTTTATTGTACAGCTGACATAATATCTACAGTAGAATTTAATCATTCTGGAGAATTGCTAGCGACGGGAGACAAAGGCGGTAGAGTTGTCATATTTCAACAAGAGCAAGAGGTAAGGTTTTCATTTTCTCCTTTTTTTGTAGTTGCTCCAAAGTAGAATTGATTTAGTCATAAAAGTGCCACTTGCCCTATTTGATATTATTGAGTTTTAGGTACAAAAAAATGGTCAAAAGTTTCTCCTCACATTACAAATGCAGTTGTGCCTGTTTACATAGTAATTCCATTGCATTCACTTGGATTGTGGCTATTCCTGCATAGGTAGAATTACAGGAAATAGTGACAAATATGATTATAGAATCACATTCCATGTTTGCTTGCTTACTTGCTTGCTTGTTTGCTTGCTTGCTTTAAGCCAAAAGAAAGACCAATGTGATCTGATAATTGGAAATGAATGAGACTTGATTTCTTAGGAACCTTTATGTTTAATATTAAAAAGTACAGGTTGTCTTTGACTTACTACCTTAATGGAACCTGGAAGTTCTGGCATATGTGATGATGATTGTTAGTTGAGGCACCCATGTGACCAGCCTGATTTTTTGACTTTTTTTTGCAACAGTTATTAAGCAAATCCGTTTTCAAGCAATGGGTGAGTTTTTTGGGTAGGAAACCAAAAGTGTACAGGACTACCTGTATATCCTTTATGTAAATGCAGAGTAAAAAATTATCTGTGATTTTTGGCTTAGGGTATATCTAGAGTTTGAGAGTGGGGGATTAAACAGAAAATCGGAAAAAGGCAACATTAGATCCTTCCTGAAATAATGATGAGTCTTGTGGTATATTGAAATATTTGCTGTCTGAAATACTATACTCTTCCTCCTCCCCTAATTCCTGCAGTTGGCCATGACTTTGTTGGTATTCTGGAAAGCCTTAAAAACATGGGGGTTTTCCCACAGGCCTGATGGTTAGAAAGTTAATGAAGCCCATGAAAAGGTTGCTGTTGTTGTGTTTGTTGTTCTTGGCTGCTACTCTAGGTATATTTACTGTTTTGGTTTGTTGAGTTTAAGTTGACTATGTCATGTGTAAAAGATCTGGTCCACACATGAAGGTCCAATTAAACTAATTTATTACCATTCATGCCTATACACAGGAATCTTCTCAACTAAACAGGATCTGCTTGAAGTTAGATAAGGACCAGCATAATTCAAAGGAGATTGGTCTGCTTGTAGCTACATAAGGATTCCAGGTTGAACCTTTTAAACTCCATCCTAAGTTCTGCTACTCCCTTCTCCTACAGGTTCAACACTAAGAGTCACTGTTGAAACAACCATGTCAGTCAATTAAATAGATTAATAACCAACCCTTCTCTCAAGAGCTGAAACAGCCATTGTGTTTGGTAAGCCATGGTTTCTGCTGTTGTCTGATGCACCAATCTAAATAATTGTGGCTTATATAGCAAACTTTAGTTAAAAGAAATTAGGATAACAATAGGTCAAGCTGAGACATCCAATGCCTTTTGGAATCAGGGCAGTGTAACTGGTGAAGGGGTGTAGCTAAGTGTAGAACCATGCCTCTCCTAGGACCAGAGATCTAAATTTTCTTTCAGAAGCTGTTGGGGGCAGACCAAATGCAACTCTGAAATGTGCCTTCCGTTGTCCCCAAAGCAGAATTCTTGAGTGATGCTGTTCAACTTCCATACCCCCAATTGGCATGGCCGAGCGTTCCGGATGATGGATAAGATCCCTGGCGAGGAGAATGCTGCCTAAAGCAATCCTCTGATACTGTAGGAAGCGTTTTCCGTGCTGCTGACTTGTAATCTGTCACATATATGTCTTTTTCATCACATCATGGTCATCTAGATCCAGGCCATTGCACATAGCCTATTAAAACAAAGCTTTTTCTTTTTTGGCTTGTGGATGATGCTCAAGTTTCAATATAATGTTCTTTTGTTCTGGTAACATCCTTCTCCAGACTCTTATTTGTGCCCATAATAGAATGTCCTACTTTGGCTTCCTCCCACAGTAAGTAGCACTCATATACTACCCAGGAGATGAGGCACTGAACACATGTGGGCATGGAAGAGATTTCTCTCTTGAATAGCAAGTGTTCTCCCCAGGTTTTCATCAAGTGGCTTTGAAAATATCTGACAAAAGGTGGCCTTCAGAAGTCGTGAGTTGTTAGCATTGTTGCATAGAAGGCTCCAACAATTATTAGTGTGTCTTTGTGCAACTCTGAAAGCAAAAGCTTTTTCAATAGGATGCTATAACTGTTCACAGTGCAAGGAGACAATCCTAAGATATGCATGCAAACCTCTTAATAAATATTTTTATCTTCATACTTCGTAATGCTCATCTGAAAATATTTCAATTAAAATGCACATTTTTTTCATTAGAAGCCCTCCATTTTCAAGTTTAGCTTCCTTGATGCATCAAGAACGAAAAGTCCTTGAATTAGTTTATTTTAATCTGGGTTACAGAGACAGGTCTCAATTTGCAACCATTTTTTAGTGATTATTCAGATTAAAATGGTATTGAAAAAAGTGATTTTTGACCAGTTCGAATAGTTATGATCATCTGCAGTATCCCTATAGTCAGATGATCAAAATTCCAGTGCTGTTTTTGATCATATGTTTTATGATGCAGCATCCTGCGTCATATGCGACCTTCCCAGCTGAGCTTCCAACAAGCAAAGCCAGCTTCATGAATCACTGAACATCTGCAGTGATTTGCTTAATGACCATAGCAAAAAAAGGACATCAAATTGGATGCATCTCATTGAACAATCACCTTGTGTAGCAGTGGAGATTCTGGTCCCAATTGTGAGGGGCTGTCTGTACTACTTAAAGTTACAAAGTAGGTAGAACTAGGAAGAACTAGCCTTCTCCCGGAAAATTTTCCCATCCAGAAGATAGATTGCCTAGATTAGAGAAGATCTTTGCTTCTGGTTCTGGTTGGCATCCCCGTGGTACAGCTTAGGGAAGGGCTTGCTACTCTTGCTAGAACTAGGCCTAAGACTATGATATCCAGAGAGGTCAGAGGATTTGCACATCCTCTTCTGGGGTATGAGAAGAGCAGGCAGAACTGGAGGGTGGAGTTAAACATGTCATCAGCTTAGAGTCCTTGCATTACTACAAATGAATTACTACAAATTGAATCCCTTGACCCTTATCTATCGCCAATTTAGTGCTGACCGTTGTACCATTCTTGTGTATAGGTTTGAATAAGCTTTCTGTGCTGCAACTTGACCTTTTGCACTTGACATTAATCTTGTTTAAGTGCAAACCCTACCCCCCCTTGTCTTACATCTGGTTCTTAAATTCTCTGAGCATCTCAGTGAAGTCTTACATTTCAGGTTGTACATTGGAGAACGCATGGGAAATGCTAAGTTAATATCGTGGACATTTTCCATGGAGACCCAGATAATGCAGCAAGGAAAGGAAACTGGTTCTCTTCCAGGAGCTGGATCTATCTTTCATCTGCTTTGGTAGGCCACGGTAATGTTGGGGTGGAACTTAATGAAGGCAGTCCCCTTCCTACATAGCACTCATGTCTCCCCCATTAAGCCAAAAACTATATGATGTTTTTGCTCTCTTGTTAGAAGAAGGAAGACATGAACCTTTCATACTTTAGATTTTTTCCAGGTACAATACCTGGAGATAATTTGCTTGCGTTCTTTCAGGAAAACATAAATAGCTGAACAGTAGATCTTGTAACAGAGAGGATTTAATATTGTAAGCATCATTTGTGTCTGTGTGTGTATATAAGGAAACAATGGATAACAACCCTGTTCCTTAAAGATTTAATTTAAAAATATTCAGTTTGAAATGATATCAGGCCTCTGTGTTTATTAATTGATACATTCTTTTGAAAGAAATACTGGGAAGTGTAAACTATTTTATGTGCTGTATAGACAATAGACTTAAGGTAATCGTCTAGTGCCACCTTGTGGTCACAGTGCCAGGGACAAGTCGCTCAATGCAGTCAGCCTGCCCCATATTTCTCTTCTAACCTATAAAATGACAAAAAGAATATTATCGTAGTAGTTATTATACTGGTTCTTGCCTGGGGGCATCCAAGATATCTGGATATATCCCAAGACACCAATGATCAATCCTTACTGAGTTACTGGAAACACTTGTAAGGTTCAGATGTAACACTAGCTCCAGCTATTTCTTGAATGCTAATTGATATTTCATACATGAATTGTATTGTGGATACCAACAAAGAAGAATATAGGTAGCTCAGGGAAATAAGGAGTCCTTGGTGCTCTCTGAGCTGGGTTGTTTTCTTTAAGATATTTCATGACCCAAACTAGGTAGTATCATCATCAATGTGAATTTTGTTGACTATGCTAAGGATAAGGCAGTGATAGTGGTCAGTTGGGAACAGAGGGGTACCCATCTTAAATCCTAATTTGAGCTTATTTCTCTCTCCATCTTAAAGCAAGTAAATTATTTAACAGAGGGAATAATCTTGGGAGCTTGAAGCAGATGTACCCATATTGTAATGATGTTCAAGCAAGATTAGCCATAAAGTGTCAGTACTTGGAACATATAGATTACAGAAGTTTGGTTTCCCCTCTTCAGTTTTAGACAAGTAAGATTCTTCCCACTTGTGGAGGCACAGACAATACCCTTGGGAATTAAACTTTTGCCTTCCCTTCTTCTCCTTGAGGTTATTTGAGTTGATGATAAGTTAACTTATTAATAATTACTGCAATAAAAATCTAAATATCTTCTGGTTGTTGACCTTAATCTGAGGAGAGCATAGTCCTTCATCGATCTGTTCTCTTTCCCAAATCTATGGAGGACTAGTCATCACCTTTGGTCTTCCTGACTTTTACAACTGAGATATTACTTGCGTTTGTCACTAATCTTGATTTAATTTTTATCTTCTATGCCTTGAGCTCAAATATGTGAAATCCTTCAAAGCTATAGTTGTTTTCAGATAAAGCAATGCCCACAATTGGATTCCTATTTGTTCACCATCTTTCACAGGGCTGTGAATGCCCAATTGATACTTAGCTTAAGTATTTAAACTTATTTTTAATTTTTAAACATGTTGTCTGAAATGGTATAGGATTCCTGATTGAGCAAGGGGTTGGGCCAGAAGATTAATTCCAACGCTGGTGTTCTGTTACTTTATTTATTAAACAAATGTGTAATAAGCCATCACCACACAACTTTGGTGATGGCCTAAAGCTTTGAAATTTCACAGTGGCCCATTCCCCATCAGTGACAACCACATAATCCACCAACCACTTGATTGTGTCTACCTGGTCTCCCCAGGCCTGTTGAGAGAATCATGTCTTCAGAGTTTTCCAGAAAAGTATCAGAGCCACTTTTGCTGACTTTTTCCTTTTTCTTGTTTTAAGGATGATGTCAGAGGGGAGGTCTTTTGTTATACAAAGCCTATTCATGCCCTTCACTTTGTTGTAAACCTTTCACTGTCTCCCTTTGTACCATTCACCATAATTTAAACCTTCTTAATAGGGCGGGGGAGGGGAGAAGAAGGATTTTCTTCCAGGACTTCTTTCCAAGATTTAACATACCTCTTCCTTTATTCTTAGTAATTCTTTATTAAACCATCTACTTGCTGGTTAAATTATAATAAAACGGAATAGAATTACGTAGCATTTTTTAATTTAGCATGTCTTGGATGTTTAAATTTCTACTTGTGTTATATGAATTAACATTTCTGTTGCTGTACTCTGTTATGCTCTATCATTAATACGGTAAATACTTTCTGATTTTGATTCTAAAATGGTATCTTATGAACTTTCCTGAGAGGATTGGCAACTTAGGGCCATTTAATGAAATTCAGCAGTGGAATTTCTTGCTTTTTAAGAAAAACAAGAGCTATGACAATGGTGTGGTGTCCAGGCTCTGCTAAGCTTAGCAACCTTTTTTTGGCCTTTAAAAATATTTGAAACACCCCCCAAAGGCAAAAAAGTTGAAGCTTATGATCCCCAAATTCTTCAGCTACTTTTTTTTTTCTTTCCTTACCTTTACTCAAAGAATTACAGAAAATCCATCTATTTCTGGGCAGGTATTTGCCCTTGAAAAATAAACACCCTGATATAGGTGTAAGAGGGCAATTTATACACCCAGAATCAGGATAATAGGAAACAATCTTTGATTAGGGGACGTGGTGGCTCAGTGGCTAAGATGCTGAACTTGTTCATCAGAAAGGTCAGTAGTTTGGTGGTTCGAATCCCTAGCGCCGCATAACTGAGTGAGCTCCCGTTACTTGTCCCAGCTTCTGCCAACCTAGCAGTTCGAAAGCATGTAAAAAATGCAAGTAGAAAAATAGGGGCCCCTTTGGTGGGAAGGTAACAATGTTCCGTGCGCCTTTGGCATTTAGTCATGTTGGCACATGACCACGGAGACGTCTTTGGACAGCGCTGACCTTTCGGCTTTGTAACAGAGAGATGAGCCCCTAGAGCTGGAAACGACTAGCATATATGTGCAAGGGGAACCTTTACTTTTATCTAGATCTTTAATTATCCAAGGTTTATTTTGATCTATGAGCATAAATAAATAAGGAGCTATGCTATATGGTCTTGGTATTAGGCAGTTTCCTAAATTAGTTCCCCAACTTGGTGTGGCCCTGAGAACTGAGCCCAGACAGCATTGCATTGCCAAGAATTCTGGCAATTGAGATCCAATTTGAGGCAGGCAGGCTGAGGTTGATTGAATATAGGTAGTCCTCAACCTGCCGCTTAGTGACCAATTGAAGTTACAACATGATTTTGATGCACCTACTTACGAACACCCCCCCCCCCCAAAATCTGGCATGGTATCATGATCACATTTTGGTTGCTTGATGAGTGGCCTGCAGTTATGGCCATTTGCAGCCTCCCTCAATCACCTGACCATGATGTGTTTTCCAGAAGCTAGTGTTTCCTTCTAATTTCAGGGGGGGGGAGCCCAGTGGGTTTGATTAATGACTGTGTTGTTTGCTAACATCCATTGCAAAAATGGTCATAAAATCAGGCACAGTTGCATGGTGACTGGCTTAATGACCGCCACAACTTTTGGGCATGAATTCTGGTCATAAGTTGGGAATTACCTATGTCTCCTTTCAGCATCCAAGACAGTCGAGGACCATCTGCAAAGCTTCTCCAGATGCCACCAGACCTGTAATTGCATTGACCACTGAGCTTGTTAGGGTTAGAACATGGCAAGGCAATGTGACCTACTAGGCAGGAAATGACTAGTGTCTCCTCCCAACTTATCACGTCAATGAGATTCATGCCAATAAAATGTTAATTAGTCTGGCGGGGAATTCAGCTTAGCATGCCAACATTGATGGTATCCTCCTGGCTTAGAAAAGTGGCTTAGAAGAAGATCATCTTCCTCTTGCCTTATAAGTTATGTCTGAATCTAGAATGGTCACCACCATAGTAGACTTGGCAAATAAGTGCCCAGACGCTTCATTAGGATGAGAGAAGGAAACACCTATGAATAATGGAAGACGTTTGATACAATACATCAGGGATGCCCCAACCCAGCTTTTGCTAACCTAACCTTTCCCAATTTGGCACCCTTCCAATGATTTGGGACTTAAATACTGATAATTTGAATTTGATTTGGCCTCTATGAACATGGTAGGAACATCTAGGCTGATATTTAAGGCCTTCCAAGATATGAAGTGTTCCTCCTTCAACCTGTTAATAAACACTTGGAAGTAATTATGTTGTTATTCAAATTCCCTTCTAATAAAAAGGGCGGCTAATCTTTAATAATGATCGGTTGCTCATGCTTAATAAATCTCATTTAAAGGAAGTTCTGCTCATCAAGGCAAGGAGAGGTGGTGTAGCACTTTGAGCCCTTGTCTGGCACTTCATGTAGCTAATAGAATGAAGTGGAAGAAACATCTGTACATGAACAGAAGGCTGTTCCAATTACTGGAACTTTGCTTTGAGAAGCATCCATGAAACCTGTGAAATGAAATCTCTTCAATATTTGTGCATCTCTGTATTAGAAGCATCAGCAACTGGGACTTTGAAGCAGGGCCCTTTTGCAGATTTTCAGCTCAAACCCATGCAGGTTTTTACAAGCAGTGGGTCAGATTGAAGCCAGAGTTGGGTTTGCCCACCTGTATGTGCCTCTGTTATTTTCCCTTATGTACTGATATATTGAAAGGCCATTATAGGGCAGTATATTAAATCTATGCTTATTTTTGTATAATTATATCTCTTTGTATGCCTGAGGAGCAGCTTATAACATTCGGATAAGGGTGCAATAAACCCAAAATTATTCCTTTTTTAGGCATATGAGATGGTTTGGGGACTTTGAGCTAGTCCACCCAACTGTGTAACCTGCTTCACTGAAGGTGAGAGGAATGGGTGGACAGCAAGTCAAAAATTTTCAAAGATGACAACCAATATCTCTTCTAAGTTGCAATCATAACTATGATTTTGACCCACCCCCTTCCTTCTTTTTAAAAATAACCTAGCATAACAATGTAAGAACAGATCATCATTAAAATAACTTTTCCCTGAGCTTTTAGTCTTTGATGCTCCAGGAGAATACGACTTCTACCCCCACTCCAGTTTATGGGATATTCATCAGACAGAGTTAAATTACAATGTTTATTCAGCTGATTAGACAAATTACAATCATTAGTTAAGTGCTTTAAAGTGTCTTCTTTCCTCCCCAGAGATGTTGGATTCATATGCTAATAACTTTAAATTTTATTTAAAGGCTTGCTTGTTCAGTTGATCAACTAAATGTTTGGCAGCCCCTTAAATGATTCGTGGTTGAATTGATTCTAATTCCTTTGAATTCTCATCATTGTCAACTCAATAATGAACACGTGCATAATGGTAGCCCACATCCTATATGGTGTGGTCCAGTTATGCCGAGCTTGTTACACATTAGAAAGAGTGAACTACAGTTGTTGTTCATTGAATTTCTCATCTTTTACTTTTTAAACTGTCTTTCAGAACAAACTACAGTCTCACAGCAGAGGTGAATACAATGTTTACAGTACGTTCCAAAGTCACGAGCCAGAGTTTGACTACTTGAAAAGCTTAGAAATTGAAGAAAAGATCAACAAAATTAGGTGGTTACCGCAGAAAAATGCTGCTCAGTTTTTATTGTCTACAAATGGTAAGACTTTCTTGTTAACTCTTGATGATTGACTTTTATTAAACCAAGTTCCCCATGACTATCTTTGTTCTAGAACAGGGAATGGGCAACTATGGCCCTTTCCATTCCCAGAATTCCAGAGTCAACATGCTCTGGAGTACCCAGCAGTCTCTGGAATACTCAGTGTCCTGGCTCAGGAATTCTAGGAGTTGAAATCCATAGGTCATAAAGGACCACAGTTGCCCACCCTGTCCCTAAAATCTTGTCTTGCAAATTATCATTCTTGACACTGATGTTACAAAAAATTTTGAGTGGCTTCCTGGAACCATGGGGTAGAATTCTACAAGTTAACCTGCCTCTGTGTAGAGTACTGCTGTTGTTTTGAAAGTTATAGAGTTTGAATTCTGTTTTAATTTTTCTTGATGACTGTTCTCAGAGCTTACAATATAGGAGGAATGTAAAAAGTATAATCAATCAAATAAGGTTTCTGTTGTATTCTTACTGCTCCTGTAACCATTTTTCCTCTTCTATGAACTTTCTGACCTGTTCTGGTTGCCTCTTCTTCATCCTTGACTCTTGAGATTGGGGGAGCCTTTGAAATGATGTGAATACCCTTTTCCTTCCAAGCAATCCTGCCTCTAAGCAAACTTAAAAGTGTAACTGTATTGCACATTTATATTTTGAATATAGAAAACTATAATCCTTTTGTTCATCCCTCTACCCAAAATTCATCTATTGTTTTGCATTCCTTCACAACTGCTACCTTTTTAACCAGGAGCCCTGACTATTGTCCTTTGGTTCTTGTTTTTTTCTTCACAACACTTCCCAGTTATCCCTTTTTAAGTTCTTCTGTGAACTTTATTTGAAAGTTCAAAAAGTTATTTGCTGTATGGACAGAAATCAGCTTTTCTTATCATGCTTCTGCAGGATGCTTTAAATAATGTGCACAAACATGACTATACTTGTTTGGATATCAACTCAAGCTCTTCTGTAAATCTTTCAGCATAAACTTTATAATCTCCTTAACTAACTATTACATGTCTTTCACCTGGTAATTTCCTGATGTGATGGGTTTTGATTTCCAGGTTCCCTACATGGAAATCATGGAAGTTGAAGTCCATTTCACCCAGAAGGCTCCAAGATTAAGGGAAGGTGCCCCAATCAACCGAGAGCATGAGTTGGCACCATTTATTCAGTTAAATTAAAATAGGATTAAGCACTTGGTGATTCCAAGAATTGTAGGAAATGCAGCTATAGTATAGCTTATTTGTTTGGGTATAGAATATGACAAAAACATAATAGCTACTATATATTTTCTTAACATAGGATTAGAGTTTGTATTATATGAACTTAGCTGCATATACAACCACAATTGGAGCCGGTATTTCTGTTGTTAAGGAAGGTAGTTGTTAAGGGAATCATACCCAATATTACAACCTTGGTTTTGCCATAGCTGTTGAGTTAATTACTGCAGTTGTTAAGTGAACCACATAGTTGTTAAGCAAATCCAACTTCCCCGTTGACTTGCACTTGTCGGAAGACAGCATGCGTGATTCTGGGATGCTGCAACTCTCGTAAATACATACCAGTTGCCAAGCATGATAATTTTGATCACGTGATCATAGGGATGTTGTGATACTCATGGGAGGACCAGTCAAACGTTCCTTTTTTTCAGTGTAACTTTGAATAGTCGCTAAGCAAATGGTCATAATTTAAGAACTACCTGTAAGTTAAATTTTTAAAAAACCACCTGGTTTGCTCTGCTTCCATGGAGTTGACGTTTATGTTCCAAGCACCAAATATCAGGGGGTTTTGGTCTCTTGCATTTTGCAAATCTCTGAGCAGTTGATGCCTTTTGTCCTAGCAACCTTTTTTTTTCCCAATCTTGGGGTCCATGTTGAAACTGAGAATTCTCTAACTTGCAAAAGCCTAATGTTACTGAAATCTCATACAAGAATTTGCAACTTTTGTTTCATTTCATTTGGAGAGCTGGAGGCATCTCTTGGAATGGAATCACTCTTGGAATAACTTGCACGCCAAGGCAAGTTACAAGTGCAAATTATTCAACATCTGCACATGTGCCTGGAATTAACAGTCACAGCAAAAGGCTCTGAACTGCCACTGGGGTGGTAAGTTCCCAAAAACAACCCTGTTACCGGTCGCTGCTTCTAACCATACCATGGTTCTTATAGGCTTGAATCATATTATGTATTCTGTGATCAGCTTTGTTGGCAAAGAGCTGGAGGTTCTCAACAGCCCACGTTGCCTTAATGTGTTTCAGACAAAACAATAAAACTATGGAAAATCAGTGAAAGAGATAAGCGGCCAGAAGGCTACAATTTGAAAGAAGAAGATGGGCGGTATAGAGACCCTACAACAGTCACTACTTTACGGGTGAGTAACACAGAGCTGGACATTATACCATGGTTGGGGTTGTATGCTCTGGTTCTTTTTTTTTTGCCTGGTTTTTATACCCCAATTCATTTTGATGTTTCTGTATAGGGAGATCTTGATTTCCCCCCTTTTAATTTTGTTGATGTTGAACTGATATCAAGTACAAAGGATAAGGAGCATGCATTAAGTTGCAATTCAGGAGTTAGTAGTCAAGCATATACACAAGAATCTAGTCAACTATAATTAAATTTGAATTGGTGCCAGCTAAGGCTCAACAGAATTCAAGGAAGGGGGCGGTAGGAGTGGACTTGAATTGCTTTTTTCAATGTAATGATCCTAAACTGATGACATGTTTAACTCCACCCGTAGTTTTGCCTGCTCTTTTCTGATAGATTTTTCTATAATTGCTCACATTTTTTCAATTCTTTGGTTTACAGGTACCAGTGTTTAGACCCATGGATCTCATGGTGGAAGCCAGCCCTCGAAGAATATTTGCCAATGCTCACACGTATCACATCAACTCTATCTCCATTAATAGTGATTATGAAACCTACTTGTCCGCAGATGACTTGAGGATTAATTTGTGGCATCTAGAAATCACAGATAGAAGTTTTAGTATCTTTTTATTCAGTGTGTTTGTGTTGAACTGGGCTGAAGATGAGATTGTGCAGGATTTGAGTCTAAAGTTTTTCTGCTCAGTGCTACTGTATCATCACAAGTGATAGCTTTCACGCACCTGGAAATATATTTATTTATTTATTGGTTTGTTTACGCAATCTTGGAAAATGTGGGGGCAAATACAAATCTATTCTGGGACTTGGACACTTCCGTTTCATTTGATTTCAATGTAGATACAATGAATTTATTTTACTTATTACATTTTTATGCCACCCATCTCCTCTACAAGGCACCACTGAATGTCCAATGAATTAAAGTTTTAATTAAATGCAATTTATAAATTTACTTCTGATATATTTAACAATTTGTCCAAAATGTCAACTTGACAGCAATTTTTGAACAATCATGTGGACCCCATACAAACTCCTAGGTGTTGGAAGAAGTTTACCCTTTAGCTACTCTCAATTCTTTTATAACATAACCCAGGCTGCTCATACATATACTGTGTAAGCCTTGAGTTTTGGAATCCAGATCCCCACTAGGGGTGATAAAGTAGCATAAATCTTTATTTTTTTGAATATAAAGAAGAATTAATTGCAATACTGTAATTACTCTCTGGTTTACTCTTTGGATGGGAACACCTAGTAAACGTTCACTGATATTGTAAAATCTGGGCAGGTCAGGCCTGAATAGTACTTGGATGGGAGATCCCTAGAAGATCCTTGGGCTGCAGACAAGATGGGGAGTGGTATAGGTGTAAACTGTAAGTATAATGAAGAGAACATTAGCAAATCACTATAAAACTGCAGCCAAGAAATATGGCTCTGTGTATGTATGCACTGAAGTCCACCTTTTACCTTTCTTCCTCTATGTAAAAATAGATAAGATAGTCCTTTTCCCAAAAGGTTAAATTGATGGAATTGAGATTTGCAGCCTCAAAGAACCCAGTTCCAACAGACTATGTAGCCTAATAACTAGTTTTTTCCATCTCTTGCTCCAAAGAGTGATGCTTTCTAGCAATTTATTTTGTCCCCAGTATAGGTTAGAATAGCACGATAGTTCAGTAGGTAAGATGCTGGGCTTGTTGGCAGGAAAGCCGGCAGCCCAGGTTCAAGACACAAGTGCCACACAATGGGGTGAACTCCCTTCCTCTCCCCAGTTCCTGCCAACCTAGCAGTTCGAAAGCATGCAAATGCGAGTAGATAAACAGGTACCGCTTTAATGGGAAGGTGACAGTGTTCCATGACATCATGTTGGCCACATGTCCACAGAAGCATCTTTGGACAGCTCAACGGCCTTGAAACCCAGATGGGCACTGCCCTCTAGAGTCAGCAGCAACCAGCAGAGTAAAATTTGCAGGGACTCCTTTCATGGGTTAGATTAGAATGTAAATGTCAAAGCTTTGAATGCCACTGAAAAGAAGACTCCTTAATACCAACAATTTCTAGATATCGTAGATATTAAGCCTGCCAACATGGAAGAGCTGACGGAGGTAATAACAGCAGCCGAATTCCATCCAAACAGCTGCAATACTTTTGTGTATAGCAGTAGCAAGGGGACTATTCGACTGTGTGACATGCGTGCCTCGGCTCTCTGTGACAGGCATTCGAAATGTGAGTAGCCTTTTCTCTTCTTTTTTTTTAATTTTTAAAAAAGAACTTTATTAAAGATTTAAAAACACTATGTACAATGCATAGAATAAAACCTTACGTTGCAGACAAAATCTATATTAAAAGATAAGGATTTGATGAATGGAGTGGTTAAATTAAGAATATTTATCCAAATAGGAAATGAATAGTAGTAAAATTGTTATCAATAAAAAAATCACACCGTCTTAGTTGATTAGAAACATATATGTTTTTTATGTTTATTATGGATTTGTATATATAGATTTTGTCAGCTTTTTCTCTCCTAATGGAGTTTTAACACCAGAGCAAATTGGTGTGAAGCAACAGACTGGAAAGTCCATTTAGGTTTATATACCCAATTGTAAAACAAAAACAGAGCAATTTAAAATACCTTTGACTCAAGTACTTCCACATCAGGATAGCAAAAGCAAATGAAGTTAACTGTGGAAGGATGGATGGATGTGAATTTTAAAAATGCTCTAATTCTTCAGATACAGGAAGCATACCATCAGACCACAGGAGGAGGAAAGGGACTGATCCATAAGCTTCTGACAGACATGAAGATTTTAAAATAGGAAATGTCAACGTGGTTCCATTTCAGGGACACGAGGGGTGGTGGGGTGCGGTTGCATTTTCCAGGACTTAGCAAGCATTTCAAGCAGAAATAACAGAAGTGCAGAGCTGTGCAACGGGGCAAACTCTTGTTTGAGAATCTCACAAAATCACTAAAGATTTGCAGGGTTTCAGCACCCTCTTAAGTTTTATGCAGGGGGGTGCTCATTTTTATGTGTGCCTCTGTGTCTACCACAAACACAATTTTTGGATTCAATGAGCACCTTTTAGGAGTTGATGCTGCATTACTATCTACCCCCACAACCCTGTATACCCTTCTTAAACTAAGTGTCTGCTCCTTGTTGGCAGAACATACACAGGAAAACACATAGGCAGTTTGTTCATAAATCTCCATCTAAAAGATGATTATCCAGTGGTTGGGTTTCAGTCTCTTTTGGAACACCTTTGCTCCAGATAATTAGAAAACTTCATTGCTTCACTGGATTTCTGGACTGCAGAAAGTAAAAAAAATATGAATTACTGGTACTTGGCTACAGATAATAATTTATAAATGTATAATATGTCAAGTTCTGCTTCTACCAGTCCTTGGAACTGGAACTGGGAATAAGGAAAGTTAAGTTCAAATTACTTCTGAACCCAGAATTGTTGTTTATTGGACCTCTGGTGGATAATTTTTCATCTCAGAAGGATTTGGCTTTCAAGGATTAATGCTTTAGGTTTTATGTGTTAATGTGCATAAAAAGGGAAATATTCATGTCACCAAGGTGAGCTTGGCGAATGAATGTGCTTATATTTCACTTGCAGTGTTTGAGGAGCCAGAAGATCCAAGCAGCCGATCCTTTTTTTCAGAAATCATCTCCTCCATCTCTGATGTCAAATTTAGCCATAGTGGACGATATATGATGACTAGAGATTATTTGTCTGTGAAGATTTGGGACTTAAATATGGAAAACCGACCTGTGGAAACGTACCAGGTATGCCATACAAATAGAGAGTTTTTGGGGAATCAACTTGCAATTAATTTAAACTTTCAGTCAGGGTTTGGTACAATAGTGAATATAGATGCTATAGAGCACACCCTTATCTCCTCAATGAAATAATTTGTTTATTGATTTAAAAAAGAAATAAATAATTCAGCATCTCCTGTGGAACTTCTCTCAGAAGTTCTGATGAAGTTGTGGACCTTTTTAAGGTTTAAAATATATCTGTATCTCTGTTGGTGTCTGTAATACTGTAATGGGGCCTATTCTTGCAAAGGTGGTTGGTCCTAGCTTCATTTTTTATATGAACTGGTAGAACTATTTGAGAATGCATTTGCTCAATTAGCAGTGTTAATCCTTACATATATGTTTCTTTTAAACAATATTAATTTTTGCATTATTTCTCATTGCTTGCCATCCTGAATCCTGAAATTTGCATGAATATACATCCTGAAGTGTGTATGCTGGAAGAATAGAGTATGATTTTATATACTGTATGTCTGTGTGAATTTATACTTTTGGTCATGGTTTCAGATCAAGGGTATGCATTTGAGATGATTAGATTTTCTTTTTCTTTCAACTCCTTAAATATTTCCTTAAAAGTGGTCAGATGGGATCAGAGGACTCCTAAAATGATCTCTAATATAGAGTCTGAATAGCTGAAAATGCAATATGAAGGCTGCTATCCAATTTAATGAAAAACTTTTATTAAGCATGATACATTTTGCTTTTATAAGAAGAGAAATCTAGAAATTAAGGACATTTTATTTTTAGGTGAGGTGAACTTTCATATTCACGCAATCATTTGCAATCTTAAGTTATAGCCTCTCCCAGTGAAAGGCAACTCAAACAGTTGACTGTTAACATGTTATATTATTTCTTCTTCAAACTAGTGTATTTTTTTATTTCCAGGTACATGAATACCTCAGAAGTAAACTTTGTTCACTCTATGAAAATGACTGCATTTTTGACAAATTTGAGTGCTGCTGGAATGGGTCGGATAGGCAAGTTTCAACTTTTTCTTCCTTCTTCTTTTAACATTTCCATACTTATTGACAATTTAAACTTTTTTTCAATCAAATACTTAGGAGGCTTGGTTGCATGGAAAGCTTATGTAGCTTGCACTGTGTTTGGCAATGATTTCTAGAAAAGAAGAGGATAGACAAATAAAAGAATTAGCTGGATAATGTTTTTATTGTTTTAGTTTATCCAATGAAGCATCTAAATGGGTCAGTTTACGTTTAAACATGCAATAATCTATTGTTTGGTTTGTGAGAGACTAGGGTTTTTTCCCCCATTTTGTTGTATTTATTTAATCTTTATTTACCTACTCACATGTGGAATGAGCAGGGAGATCTCAAAGTTTGGCATGGGGCCTCTGATGTTTTGTGAGTTCCAGATGAAATTGTATTAACTGATCCCAATCTTAGGTTATCCAAGCAGAATGGAATGCAAGCCAAGGTCAGATAATTGGTTCATTTAGTCTAGTATTACATGCTGTATATAGCAACTGATGCTACCTGAACTGGGGATCCTAAGGATTGGATATTCCTCCAAATACAGTTTATGCTCTCCTAATATACATCAATTATCTTCCTGCAGTAAATAATATACTGCATTTTTTGTACTTGATGGTCTTTACTCTGCTTAGGCTAACCTTGTTAAAGCAGTATATAACTTTAAAAATAAACTATAACAGAACTCATATATACAATTGTTAATATTTCTGCTTTAGTGAGATCAGCAGTGCCTAAATTTATTTATTTAATTTATTTATTTATTTATTTATTACACACACACACACACACACACACACACACACACGGCACTGCCTATCTTACCATCAAAGGGATTCTGTGCAGCTTACAGGAAAAAAAGTCAAAATCATATAAAAGATACAGTTAAAACAGAATAAAAACAAATTTGGCAAATTTTTAAAATTATATTTTAGTATCCATTTGCTTTTAGTTAGCTACCTGTCAGAACCTCAGTCTGAAGAAATTGGGAACTGAAAGGGAAAAATGTAATCTTTATGCCCTCATTTTTCTGATTAAAAACTGCTTGATTAAATTGTCAGTAGTCAAAGTCTCTTAAATCTGTAATTTCAGTTCTGAAGAATTTAAATATATAAATTGACAACTCTGAGCCTGTTTCCCCTCCCCCCCCCAAATTCAGAGTATACATAATCAAAGAAAATTTTATATTTGCAACAAAAATATGTAAAATACTATTTCTATATATATATATCATAATTACTAATGTATTGCAAATGTTTTAAACCAAGCAGACTGGAAAAATTAAAGAAGTCCCATTATTATCCTCACACCCACCATCCGTGCAAATCAAGTACCACCAATTGAATGAAAAAAAAAAACCAGAAGGTTAAAGGGCAAATGATCAGAATGTTTTAAGGATCACAAACACATCTTTTTTTTTTCTTTCTCTCCTCTTTGTCTACAGTGTCGTCATGACTGGCTCCTACAACAACTTCTTCCGAATGTTCGATAGAAACACCAAGCGCGATATCACATTAGAAGCTTCTCGGGAAAACAATAAGCCTCGTACGGTTTTGAAACCCCGTAAAGTCTGTGCGAGTGGCAAACGAAAGAAGGACGAGATAAGCGTTGATAGCTTAGACTTCAACAAGAAGATCCTCCACACAGCCTGGCACCCCAAGGAAAACATAATTGCTGTAGCCACTACAAACAACTTGTATATATTTCAAGACAAAGGGATTTAGGGTAGGGATCCGATCAGAAGAGTTCAGTTCCTGTCTAGTTCAGATAGGTGAACTTAGCATTTGTAAACAATATAGGGGAAGAAATGGAGCGAGAGAGAGAGAGAAGTTTGTTGCAGTGCACCTTCCCCAGTGTTTAAACAATGTGCCATAGTGACAGCCCATTTTTTTCTAGATAGCTACATGGATGGTCTCTCTCTCTCTCTCTCTCTCTCTTTCTCTCTTTCTCTCTTCCTCCCTCCCTCCCTCCCTCCTTCCCCCTCTCTCTTTTTCTGTCTTTGCTTCTCCACTAGCCATTTAGGTGGGGGGGTAGGGCACTTTTTAACATAAAATGACTACTTGCACCATCTCACCAAATGGACTAGAGATTGGATCATTGTCAACATTGGGTTCCTCCAATTTTTTATGCCTTCCATTGTGATGACGTCAGCCACAGAGCAAAGCCTTCAAGTAATGCTGTGGGATTTCATTGTGTAACCTCATTACTGTATTATTTGTGGCTCCTGCCCCTTATTTTTTTTAATTAAATAACAGCTTGTTCTTGCTGTGGCTTGTAGCATTCCTCTTATGTGTCCTGGACTCCTTCTCCCTTTTACAATCCCTTTCTCCAGCCCTGTGGTGATGGTGGTATCTAGAGAAGAAGAAGAGAAAAAAATGGAAAAGCACATGAAATGGATCGGTGTTCAAGGGGCGGGGAGGATCTCTTGCAAAGAGTAAAATGTTTTAATGAAATGTTGACTGCAATCACTCCCTTGCCATTTCTGGCACCGAAAATGAAACAGGAAAAAAACATAAGGGGGGAAAATATACTGAATAAAAATGTCGAATAATGGCAAATTGTTTTTTTTCTTTTCAATCTACCTCTTTATATTAAAAAATGTTTTTTTAAGTTAGATACATGATAAAATGGTTTGATAATGATTTTAACCAGTATTAATTTTTATGACAAAAGGGAGAAGTAAGGGATTTTTTTTAATGACTTCTATATGAAATTGTTAAAGACACTTTAATATTTATCTGCAGTTTCCATTAAAATAACTTTTTGGAACACTCTTGGATTCTGCCGTAAGCTTTAATAGTAATTGTCTTATTTGTCTTATGTCACCTCCAGTTTGAACCTTCTCCCTTTCTTCTTTATTAACAGAATTTTGTCAGAATTGGGGATGGTCTAAATTTTGTAGCATAGTGTTAAAAATTTATGGGACTAAACTTTTTCATATGTTAATCCCTTTATCCTAATTTTAGTGAATGCCTTGTTTCAGATTCAGACTCTCACAACAGTGCTTTTCTTTCCTTTCTGAAAAAAAAATTAAAGTTTCTTGTTTTTTAAAAGTATGTCGTACCAAATTTAATATGAAGTGATTTGAATAGATAAAAAACATAACTTGCCTGACAACCCTGATACTTTTGTATTTTTATTGCTACTAGGAACTTGAATGGAATTGCAGTTTGACCTTACAAACATTCCTCTTTTCTTACAGTTTTTTTTTTAAAAAAACATTTGCTATTACAGGATATAGAAAAAAGTCACAGTGATCAAAAATGCTTCATGTCCCCAGTAGATCCTTTAGTAGATGTTGGCATACCATTTAAAATATTTATACATCATTTTTAGCGCACACATATTCTCCATGTTTAGGTAAATTTCCCAAACTTTCTATAATCTCCATTGTATTCCCAATCTAAAGATAGCACACCTGAAAGCTACTAACCTTCCTTTTAGGTATAGCAATAGCACTTAGACTTATATATTGTTTCATAGTGCTTTACAGTCCTCTATGCAGTTTACAGAATCAGCATATTGCCCCCAACAATCTTGGTCCCCATTTTACCGACCTCAGAAGGATGGAAGGCTGAATCAACCATAAAACTGTTCAGGATTGAACTGCTGGTTGTGGGCAGAGTCTGCCACCAGGGCTCTTCGACATATTTTTAACAATATAATCCATTAGTTTTCAAATGAGGACTGTATTTTTATTTATTAGTTTCAGGAGCTGTGGGCTATGAGCTTGAGTGCACGAGTGGTGATATTATGAAGTCCCATTCATGGGCTGGAACCATTTCACATTTTTATTTTGGGGAATAATTTTGATTGTTTTATTACTTTAGGTACATGCATGGTTGAAGGCTTAGCTGGATGCTTCTTACATTCCTTGATTTATTTCTGGAAACTAATAGAAAATCACACTAGTTAATATTGTGTGGTCATTCTTGTCATTTTCCCTTTTGAATTAAAGATGCCAGGAATTCATTATAGGATCTTTTGTATGTTAAATAAGTCCTCTGTCACTAACTACAGACTGCCCACCATCGAGGAAAAGAGTGCTAGAGTGTGTAATGGTTTCTAACCTTGTACACGAAACAGGTGTGTGTGCACAGCAAAATCTGAATGATTATCCCCACTCCAGAATGACTCATTTTGGATGGTTGCCAGACCCCTTTGGCTCCAATTGAATAACTATGGGAATGTATTCCCAAAATCTATTTTCAATGCAAAGTGGGTGAGGATGAACCACTTTCTCCAAAAGATGTTCAGAAATTTAACAGAGTACCCGTGCAGCCTTTCAGGAAAAAAGCCAAACATACAAATACTGTACAGAATTATACAACTGACTCTTATTCCATGTTCTGCACTACACAGCTTGAAACCACTCCTGGGGAAAATACTTAATAGCCTGAGGGATCTTTCGGCATGACCCATGGGGAAGGATCATTTTGCTCACCTGAGATGAGATCATCATCATTCCTCAAACATGCATGAAAGGAGCAAAATAACACCCGGATTACAATCTTTTTTTTAAAAAGGGCATGTGGAACTTTGTTTGGAATAGAAATAAAATGAAAGAAACAGCTTTATGTTCTGTTTTATATGTTCAACAGGTGTGGTGCTATTTTCAATAGAGTTGTTCTTATCTGCAAGTATAATCAAATTCACAGTGCTGAATATCTGTTCCAATAAGCCGCTCCCTACATAACTCATGAGCTAATTTAAGCAAGCCCTAATTAAGCAAGGAAGAGACAGAACAATTTTGAGCCCACGTGTGCTGTCCATTTGTTCTTTTTTTTTTTTTTTTTTGGTGCAATCAAGAATTACGATTATCTACTTGGAACAATCCAGGATGTTCAATTTTAAACTTTTAATGTTCAAACTTTTTTCCCCTGAAATTGGTAGATATAGGAATTATGGTTAATTGGAAATTCTTGATTGTGGGCTCATGCCAGCATCAAGTAAAAATAAGTGTGGGGAAAAGACCTATTAATATTTTGGACTGTTATGATGAGATCAAATAATACCAGTGTGATCAATATCCCATTCAAAAATAATTGCCTAACCAAATTTCAATTGGTCCTTAGAAAGTGCTTTCAAGAAAGGGTTGGCAATGTAAAAGTGAAAAAAACAGAACAGTAAGTGGGTACATATGAACAAATTAGGGAAAATGAAATATCTGAGGAGGGGGAATGCAAAACTGATGGGTCAGTTATTCAAAATAACAGCATAGTAATGATTTATAGGATAATAGAAATATGCAGCTTAATGCACTTTGTTCCTTATATTCAGATGTTTTGTACTGACGACAGATCAGATTTCTCTCCAGCACATACATGCACCTGTCTAAACCTTTGTTAATTTATTAAACAAATTCATATGGCTACCCAACTCTCACATAGTTATATACTTTTATAAGTAACAGATAAACTAGTCTAACCAAGATTTTTAATAGCAGTTTGATTTATTACTGCATATCTGAATTTTTGCAGGAACTCTTTGCATCAAACACCCAGAAATCTAGAAAGCAACTGGATTTCCAGGGACATCCACAGACTAGGAATATGTGGACCCATGTCTGCTCCCTGCATGGGAGGGCTCTGTTTTTCACTTTCTCATATAGGGTAAGTGGAAGGATGCATTCAGATGGACAGCTCTTGTTTGTTATGTTCTCTTCCCTCCCAGAGATTTGGGAGCAATAAGTTCTATAGTGCAATGAGAGCAATTGCACAATAAAAACCTTGGCTGGAAGCTTGTGTCTACTGTCTACGGAGAAACATGCCAACAAAAATAACTAATGAAAAAGTACAGTAGCCAAG
This sequence comes from Hydrophis major, assembly GCA_033807585.1. Taxonomy (NCBI): domain Eukaryota; kingdom Metazoa; phylum Chordata; class Lepidosauria; order Squamata; family Elapidae; genus Hydrophis; species Hydrophis major. Next base: position 17,293,330 of record CM066334.1, on the reverse strand, counting down.
TTGTGGTTAGCCTGTGTTACATATACACTAAAGCAGAAACGTTTGAATTTGGGGGGAGGGGGATGCAGAAAATGGCAAACAAAGTGATCCAGGATTAAAAAATATATTAACTTTACCAGGAAAAGTTAATAGCTTTGGGATTAGTTCAAAACAAAAGAAACTCAAGGGAGACATGTTCAAGGTGTATAAAATCAGGTAAAGAGGAGGGTAGCCCATTCAATATACCGGTATTAGGAATAGGTTCTTCCAAGTTAGCTGGAAAAGTTATAAGGGAGAGAAAAAATACTTCACAAAGCTTGGAATTGCTTATGGAGTTCTTTATCATGAGGCATAATGATGTTGACCACTGGATAGCTTTCAAGGGAGAATTGTGGAAAAGTACTATCAAGGACTGTTGTTGAAAATTCATTTTTACCTCCAGACGCTAATTGTAGAGGGAATGATGGAAGGGAAAAAGGAATACATCATGTCAATCTGATTGTGAAAAGCAATTGGCATGGAGAAACAAAATGTCTCAACCTTGGCAGCTTTAAGATGTGTAAGAATTCAGTTTTCAGAATTGTGCTAAATCATTCTTGGTTTGATTCTGAATGGCTCTTCTTTCCAATTTTGATTTTTAGTCTGCATTTTAAGTATGTGCAAAACTGAATTATCCATTTTGTGATAAATATTTTTAGGCTGGGTCTGGATGGGGAGGAACTCTTAGCATTAAATTGATGGACACATGGAGTACATTGTTCATTTGAAGCAGGTTCCTCAGTTTCAGCAGCCAAATTACCTTCAACTCTGTCCCTAATTTTCAGGAGAAGTTTAAAGTAATTCGCAGTTCTTCCTGTCCCTCTATTCTAAGATAGCGAAGTGTGCAGTTCCTGATCTTTATGAAACTTCAAGAAGTATTATCAAGGTAAAGAAAGTGAAAACATGTTTTGTGCATCAGTTTTTATCTTTAGAGGATCAGCTCCCAACATTCCTGGATGTCTATTTTCTATGTAACTATTTATAGCACTTGTAAGACAGTTTATATCTGTTACCATCTCGGTGGACATTTTCCAGATCCCCTAGTTTGGTTACAATCTTGAGTTTCCCAGTGGTCCCCTATCCAACTAGAAACCAGGCACCACCCTGCTTAGCTTTTCAAACCATCCTAAGGTGCTGCACCTCCCGCTTTCATTATGAACCTCAAGCTATAATTTCCCCAGTTCAGCACATGCGCAGCAAAAAAAAAAAAGACCACCAAAGCAGGGGGGGCGGGTTGAGGAAAGCTGTGTGCGAGGATCGAGGACAAGCATGCGCATTCCCACCTGGGAATACCACGCCCCCCTCTCCAGCTCCGAATGGCCTACGTGAGGAGCGTCAGGGAGGAAAGGCTCCATCTGTGTGAGGGGGAGGAGCCTGTGCCCCGGTTCGGGGCCAGGCTTCCACAGCGCGTGCGTAGCAGCTCGGCGGAGGCGGGGTCGCTGGGGCTGGCATCGGGGAGCGTACAGATAGCCACTCGCGATCCCAGCTGTGCTGATATTATCACCGCCGCCGCCGCCGGTCTTGTCCTCGAGAGCTGTCTCCGGTCCTCCACACGCTGCCTCGGACGGACCAGCTCCTCGCTCGCCGTCACCCCGTTCCGCCGCCATGTCGTCCCCTCAGGACTTGTCTCACCACAACAATAACAACAACCTGCCGCCCGAGGGGACGCCCACCGAACCAGGCCTCAACAGTGAGTGGGCTGAGGGCGGGGTCGGGCGGCTGCGGCGGCTCTTCCTTCATCTCTCCCCTCATCTCCCTTTCACTCAAATCTTCCCCGCTCCCGCGCGACAAGAAGTGGGGGTTCCCCCCGCCCCAGTGGCGGTTAACCTCCCCCTCCCACCCAGGGCCCGTTTCTTGGCAGGGATTGGCTGGTCCCCTGGCCGCACGAGCGCCTGTGGGCCAATGAGAGAAAGGGTGGGGGGGATGGCTGGCGGCGGCGGGGAGGAGGGAGGGGGGGGCGAAGGGACACCTGAGCGGATGGGGCAACTTTCCCAACCCGGAGTGATCTGGAGCTTTGGACTATAACCCCCATAATGCCTTCACGTCACCATGGGAGTTGGGGGGGGGGAGAAAGAAGGGCGATTGACTGCTTTGAAAACCAGTCCCTTTGGGGGGCTTCATTGCCTCCCTCTCCCCCTACACAAAAACCCTCGGAGGTCGGTTGAGTTAAGCCAGGGTGATTGGCCTGGAGCATGGGGTGATTTTGAGTCAGCTGGGGATGGGAGCCTGGACCTTCTCTGCTGGTTTTTTCCCTGAGCCTCTGGTTCAAAAATGGGAGGGAGGGCAGAGGGAGATGAGTAGGAAGGGGACGAGCTGGAAGGAGTGCTCTGGAAGGAGCCCCATTGAAATGAGAACACCTTGCTCAACCTGGAATATCCAGCCTGTGGAAATTAATAGGGATATTGTATCACCAATCACGTTCTGTCCATAGAGATTCTTAATCATCCAGGTCATGGTTGTCCCAAAGGTGTTTCTCCACCCCCCACCCCACCCCAAAAAAAGGCAACTGGATTTTCTTCCCTTTGAAAACGTTTTACTTCTCATCAAAGAGGTTTCTTCAAGTACTGAAGAAACTTCTTAGATGTGAAGGGAAACATTTTCAAAGAAAAACAAAGTCCAGTTGCCTTTTTTGAAAAAAGCACCTTTGAGGGATGTTCTGCCAACATGGCAATCTCCTGATGGCATCTCACTGTGGCTTATACTTTAAAAGAAAACCTCAAGATTTAAAGTTTATTACCCATTTTATTTTCTTAGCTTTAAAAAGCTAGTGACTCCTTTTTTCCTCCCTGAAAGGGTGATATACTGCCCATTTAAAAATAACTCTGAAACTTTTAAAGGCATTAGGTTAAAAGTGTGTACTTGGAAAGGCCTTAAATTTTTGCTCTGTACTTTTTTTGTTCTTTGTGTTCAGAATAATGATGAATCTACTTTTCTGGTGTTTGTTATGTCATGGTATTTGTCTTTTAGTGCTGATGCTTCAAGAAACTTGTTTTTCCTCCTCATTAACCCCCCCCCCCCCCCATATGCCACAGGAAATATGGTTATTGCACTGGATTAACTCAGGTTGTGTGGCAGATTGCTGGCAGGTTAAAAAGGAGACAAATATGTATGATTGCTGTGGAACAGTCATCTAAAAGGAGAGTCATTCCTTTTTAAAGTGGGAGTTTTATGGACAGAGTTGATGAGGTGAGGTGATGGCATGTGATTGGCCTCAGGATATTATAAGGCAGAATGGAATGGAACTTTGTAAAAGAACTACAAATTAGTGATACTTTTTTCAGGATAGAAGGAACTGAGAGGTTGAATCCAGTTTTTATAACCTTTTAAAACACTTTGTTGAAGGAAAACTATTAACTTGCATAAAATAAGTATCAGTGGGCTTTGGTTGCTGGGTTGTAAAAAGGATTTCACAAACAATTGTGAGGAGTAAATACATAGTATGGAAGGTTATGGAATGAGGGAATTGTGAATGGATGCTTCAAATGGAGTAATTAATTTCTTTGCTAGTGACCTTTGAAAAGAAGCTACGGCTGATGACCCGGGTGGGGACTAGAGTGTTCAGAATGTGTTTAGCTGTCAAGTCCTGTGTATATAGTATTATTCTCTTGTATCCAGGTCAGTCAGTTCCTCTATTGGAAATTTTCATTCAACCTGTGGAGATAGCTTCAACTTGTACTATATATGTGTGTGTGTGTGTGTATGTATGTGTATGTATATATGTATGGTATTCAGCTTTGTTTGGGTATTTTCCCATGTCATTATTGTGCTTTTAAAGTTGTAGCAACGTTTTGGCAGAATCTCATCTGCCATCATCAGGCTTCTGTATTGTGTTCGTCTGTAAGTCAGACTTTCACAGCCTTTTCAGTTTTAAATTTGGTGCTAACCTGCTGTGCCAGAATAGTTTTTTCTTCATCCTGACTGGTTGGGAGTCTTGGTCTGTGTTCATTGTATATATATGTATGTGTGTGTGTGTGTGTGTATGTATGTGTGTATAGATAGATAGATAGATAGATAGATAGATAGATAGATAGATAGATAGATAGATCGATCTTTGGTTATTCGGGTTTTCTCCCGCGTAAGATTGGAAGTATCTAGGCAACGTTTCGATGAAGTCACATCACTCTGAGAAGCACAGAGCTGAAGACCAAGCCTGAAGATGATGAATGAGACTTCATCGAAACGTTGCCTAGATACTTCCAATCTTACGCGGGAGAAAACCTGAATAACCAAAGATCCACATACAAATACCCGCGAGGACCTCAGAAAATATATATATGTTTTTTTGTTGTGGTATGAGTTTTTGATCTTTAACCAAGATTCTCTGATTTGTATTTAATAATTTCTTATTACTTGTTAGTTTTTTCTGAGTTAATTGTGTTTGGGGCTGTAGATACGGTTTTGTTGTTTTGAACTCTTGCACAAAATACCTCTTGTTTGATTTTTTGATGGGGGGTAAATTAATATAATTAATATAATTGCATTAATATATTGCATTGATATTGTGCCACAATCAGATGTTACTTTCAGCTGCATTTTTAGGAAATATTTGAACCTGGTGTAAATATTTCTTGACCTGCATTGTGTTATAAAATTCCATACAATTTTCTCAGCAACATATGCTGGAAACAAAATATATTTTATTAAATTATTTGGGGGAAGTTGTTCCTCCTTTTGTTGAAATAACAATATGAACAAAAAGCATGTGAGGAAAATCAAAGTTGATATTGCACAGGACAGTTGAAGGGAAAAGGTTAAGGAACTGTTACCTTCCTATGTTCTTTTTTTTAAAATTGAGCCCTTGCTTTCATGTGTTAGTTCTATGCCTTCTTAAAAAAAATGTGGTTCCCTAATAGTTCCAAAGGAAATGCATAAAAGTCATTCATATGTAGACAGGCCACCTTAGTGAAAATTTTATGGGTATCCATCATTCTTTTATTGCCCATATTTAATGATGTGTTTCCATTTTTTAAAACAAAACAAAACATTTGCTTTGACTTTGTTGTAAACTATCCAAAATCTGCTAGGAATAGGGCAGGTTACAAACATTGTTAAATAAATATAAAACAGGACAGGACTGCTAGGAGATACTTCAGTCATATGATTAGAACATACACATATAAAGAGAGGGAATGTGTATATTTACAGAGAGGTAAACCACACTAAAATGCCTCTGTTCCTTTATCAGGATTTTGCTACATTATCTCATTATAATTTTTATGTATATAACCTCCAAGCATAGAAGCAAATAATATCCACATAACAATGAACCATGTGGCTAAATAGTTGTATAAACATCAAGCAGTTAGGAATTTATTGTGGAATTGTACATGTGATATAAAAAAGCTGTACATTCAGGAACAGGAGTGAGCAGAAGACATAGTACACTTGGATTTACATGTAGATTTTAAAAAATACTTTGTAGAAGATAGATGGGACTTTTTTGATTGCCAATTGCTTGCTAGTTATTCAAATCATTTATTCACCTAAATTATATTGCTGAAATGAAAAGATAATGTAATAAAGAATAGGTTTTTATTTCAAAGAAGTCTTAGCTTAATTTTTTGCTGATTACACAAAATGAAGAAAATTCTTTTAATTTCAAATATACTGTATGTTTGGGAATTTAGTTTTAGTTTACTTTATTATCATTGCACTTCATACAACAAAATCAAATTTGCTGTAATTATTGGGTCTTTGGATTTTAATGCATTCTAAAACAAGTTGATTCCAAGTGATTTGATTTTGCAGTTGTTTTATCATTTTATTTTGTTACATTTATAAGGTGGATTCTGTTTATAGTTTAAAACCTCATACATAGTACTCCAGGGGTATCAAACTCGCGGGCTGGATGAATCACGTTCTGGCCTTGCCCCCACCTGGTTTAACAAAGGGGATAAAAGACTCCAAGTATCACGTGATGCCACGAGTTTGACACCCCTGTAGTACTCCTTGCTATACCCTCCTCCCTTTCCTCCACAAAAATAACTCTATTAAGAGGTTAAGTTGTGAGAGGGATTGGCTCAAAGTCACTGAACTTCCATGGTTGAGGAGGAATGGAACTTGGCTCTTTCCCCTTAAGAATGTTGCCACATTGGGTTTTGACTTTTCTGCCTGCTTAATGATTACTAGTAACAGTTAAAAACCTGTTTTCAGTTAATAAGATCATATACACAATATAAGAATTCTATCCAAGCATGGGCAAAGATTTGCCAAGACAGACTAATATAAGGTAGTCTCAACAACAGTTCATTTAGTGATTGTTCAAAGTAATGACCATTTTCACACTTATGACTGTTGCAGCATCCGCATGGTAATGTGATTTACACTTGAATGCTTCACAACAGACATGACAGTTGCAGTGTCCTAGAGTTATGTCATCCCTTTTTGTGATCTTCTGACAAATATGGTCAATGGGGAAACTAGATTCACTTAACAACTGTGTTACTAATTCAAGAATTACAATGATTCACTCAACAAATATGGCAAAAAAAAGTCAGAATATATACATCTGTTCAGGAAAGCTTCTGGTAGTTTTAATACATTTACTGTGAAGACTCTCAACCTGTGGGCCGGATGCATCACGCCCTGGCCACACCCAGTTTAGTGAAGTGGAAATAAAGTCACTATATGTCATGTGACACTGCCATGATGATGCGAGGTTGATACCCCTGATGTCGACCCTTAAAATATTTGCAGTATAATATAACATGCTTGACTTTACCACTCCTAAGCCAAAAGGGCAAGTATGTTCTCCTAGGGAAGCTTTCCAACAGAGGAAATGGAAGAGCATTCAATCAAGCCTGATACAAGATTGTGTAATAATTAAGCAATTCCAAAGTGAAAGGATGTTTGGTTGGAAATGCTGTTTGAGTCCCAAATTCCAGAGCAAAACTATTAGGAACTAAATTCAGTTGATTTTGACATTCTTGGCCAGGTTACACTTTTTAAAAAGAATCATGGCACAGACTCTGCAATTTAACTAATGGGATCTGCTTCTAGCCTAAATGGAATTTGTCAGAGATTATTACAGTAATCAAGTGTATTAGATAAAAGTTCAGTTTTAACCAAAAATTAAAAATTGTCACCCAAACATGAATCTCTCTACCTTTAGGAGACAGCCAGTTTGATGTACTGATGCTGTCCTAGTAACCAGGAAAGTATGGGTTCTAGTCCTGCCTTCAGCATGAAAAACTGGTTGGGTGACTTTGAGCTAGTCATATTCTCTCAGCCCAATCCACCTCATAGGGTTGTTGTGGGGGGGAAAACAGGAGGAAGGAGTGTTGTGTATGTTTGTCACTTTGAGTTACTTAGAAAAGAATAAAGGCAGAATTTCCTTTTTAAAAAATCTAATAAAGTAAATTAGCCTCCAGCTGAAGGATGGCATTTGGAGCACATTGGGATCCGAAGTATTGCTTTCAAGAAATTGGACTGAAAGCTGAGAGCACTATAATGGTTGGAATATGGACAACTGGATTCCTTATGAAAGCTGAGCCTTAAGTAATGCAATAGGAGCAGATATGAATCTGTTTCCTTTTACATAGAAAAACCCTAAAATATCGATTGCATTTTCATTTTCTTCTGGGGCATAAAATACTAACTCCTGATATTTAAAACATTTAATCTGCTCAGTGATGTTCCAATATTTTGATCCAGAGTTTTGGAGGAAGAAAAATAGACCTTTGTCTTATATAATCAGAAGATTATTATCTGTACAGTGTTAAATTAGATTCTGTAATGTTCTTGAGAGCAACCGGTATCTTTGATAAGATCATCTCCATAAAGTCACTGAACCTTTGCTGGCCATTGGAGAGATGAGAGTCCAGTTCTTACAAGTCTGTAAACTAGACGTAGAAAAATAGACCCAATTAAAAAGCCCTTCCAAATCCATTTCTGGTTCAAGTTACTTAGTATCTGTAAGATGCCCCAAAGGGTTCATCTTACTTGCATGCCTGTGTTCATCTGTGGCTTATAAATTAGTGGTAGGCATAGTTGGAGGTATAAAACTTACCTCACAGGATTTTTTCATCAGATGGAATCAAAGGTACTCTCAAAATTCCAAGTGCAACATAAAATGGTAGGGTTACTTAAGTATTTTTCACCTATGTATTGTAAGACTCAAATTTTCCTGCTCTAAAACCTATTACTCCTTGGACAGAATATTCTGTACCAGCCAGCCCTGAAGTTGCATAAACAGGTTCTTGGCATATAGATTAATTATGCTCAGGAGGCTTATAGGGTAGTTAGTCAGATCAGCTCTACTGAGTTTCTTAAACTAGGAATGATCACTTTCAGTACCCAGTTGCTAGGAATGAGGACAATGGTTAATTGTGCATTTTCAATCCATGTGCTTTTTATTGCAAATTGTGAAATTCTCTATAGAGAGAAAATTTCTAAATAAAGGAGACAAATTCAGTTTCCCCCCAAAAGGTCCATATCATGATTTCTTATCTAGGATTCCAGAAATAACAATTCTAGTTACTTTACAAAATTAAAACACTTTCTTAATAATGTCTAATTTTTATAATATTTTTAAAAATGATTTCTAAATTACTATTTAAAAAAACTAATTAGAAAGTTGTTTGCATGTACCCTTTTCAAGAATAGTTCAAAATAATTGGGAGTAAATAAAACATTTTCTTTTTTTCCCAGTTATCAAAATTTGGTATGACTGCACATTTCTGCATTGTGTTAAATGCTCTATTTGGACTTCGCCTGTAGTTTCTGATGAGATATCTGGCTGTTCAATAGGTTCCTGGGTAGAACTGCAGATGAATGGGAATGGGAATGATAATGACAACAGCAATGCAAAAAATGGGGGTCTAGAACATGTTCCTTCGTCATCTTCCATCCACAATGGAGATATGGAGAAGATACTTCTCGATGCTCAGCATGAGTCTGGACAAAACAGTTCAAGGGGTAGTTCTCATTGTGACAGGTAAGCACCTATTTTTTACATTTTTAAAAATATTTTGGAATGAGTTATTTTTTGGAACTGTCACTAGTATTTCATTTCCTAGAATGCAGTTTTAACTGGACTTATGCCGTATATTAAGCCAGACAGTTTATGTTTGTTTGTATATATACACACGTACACATTATATATATATTGCTATATAAATATGTAAATTGTTTTTATGGACTTTGACCTTTTTCAGTTTTATTTAAGTTTATTGTATTATATAAGGAAGGCTAGAAAGAAATTCTGAAGGAAAAATATTTTGTAGTTGGATAACTGCCCGCATAATCAGTTGTTTAAATCTGCTGTTTATTTTGCAGTAGATTCTTGCTATTTATGGAATAGGTTGGAGCCAAAACCTGTTTCTTTACTAAAAATAATTATGTGGGCAAGAATCCATTATGTTTATGTTGTATTATATTAAAGTGGTGATAAAATTAACAAGGCACTAAAACCACAGAATTAAAAAGTCAGTCCTTCGTTAGTACATTAGGTCTGTTATGTGTTATATCTGTACCCTCAAATTGTCTGCTTCTGTTAAAGATGATTATCTTCACTGCTTAAAAGTTTGAAGCTTGTTTTTAATAAAATGTTCTTTGTAGCCTTGTTTTTCAATATGCTATGAAGCAGATCTTCATCAGATCACTGAAATTGCATGTGTTAGGAATTCATGCAGCTATTTTACATAAGAAATTCTCTACTTATTTGTAGTCACAAAGATAATAAAACTAATAAAAGCAACACTTTTTAAGTATTATCAAAATATACTTTTTTCCTATAGTCAAATTGTAGAAATAGAAATATGTTCTGCTAATGATTGTTCATCTCTTAATATGCTGTGCATCTGATGATTAATTCTCTTAATCAGATTAAAGATGTCTTAAACATCAATTTCAATCTGATGCTGGTATGTTGCTTACCAGGGAAGAGACCTGGTTCAGGAATTAGATACTGAATGATTTAGTGGACGTGGGTGTAACTTTATTTCCTCCCAGGAAACAACAGAAGAGGAGTTAAACTCCTATAAAGAGGAACTCCTTATTAAAGGAAGAAGCAAGGGAAAGGCACATAAATAGAGACAAGGAAAGTTTTCCAGTAGATACATGTGAAAGTTAATTATCAAATAGGTAGGGTAAACAAACTGATGCTAAATCAGGCCACTATAAAAAAAAAAAAATTGAATTTCCTGCCACAAAAAGAATAGTTTTTTAATACAGAGTAGACAGGAAAAAAAGTCTCAAGCAATGTGAATGCTAATTATTTTAAATAGAACTCACATTTAATATCCAGCAGTTGCTAACAAAATCCTTCTTCGTAACTCTTCTGAAATAAATTACTATTCAGAAATTTCTGTATTCTTATGTGCCTGGTTAAGTTATTTCAAATCCACTTGCCAAGGATAGTCTTAACAGCTAATGATACATTTTTTTGTTGCTGTTATCAACTTAGAACATAAACGTTTAACTGCTTTTGCAGTCCTCTGAGAAAGCACCAGATAAAAACTGTTTGAATTGAAATTTCCAATTTAGAGGCCAGCCATAGCCACAACCAACACATTGATGTACAATCATTTGTTTTATGCAGCAGATATATCAATATTGGCTTCTTCCTCAGTTAAAATTATAAAGTAGTTTCGTGTGCATTTATTCAATTTTGACCATGTCTGTTTCCTCAGAAGAGAATGAAGAATGCTGTTTTCTCATTGGAGCTCTCTTAACACCGGTGTTCTCTCTGATAGAGAAGCATTACCTGTAGATAAATAAATCTGATTTGGAAATCCTTCTAGACTCATGGTTCCTCCCCAAGCTGCAGGTAGAAGCTGTGGCAAAGAGAACTTTTGCCCAATTTCAGATGGGGCACTGATTGCACTCTTAACCTGTTGCAGAAGGATCTGGTTGCAGTAACTCCTGCCCTCATTATCACTTAGTTTGATAAACACAATGTAGGGAAAGGAAATTACGTTAAAGTTTACTTGGAGACTATGAGTTGGTTTTCAGGTACAATTTAAAGTTTGAGTTTTAAATCTGTGAAGCTTTTTATGGCTTGATACCGGGTTATTGCAGGGCTGCCTACTCCCAAATTGAATCAGTCCAATCACTAGATCTCTTATTGAGAAATTCCTTGTAATTCTTCACTTCTGTCAGGAAAGGAAAGTTAAGGAAAGGAATAGTCTCCTAGTAGAAACCAGACTATCCCTTTCTTTGATAGCTTTCAGGAAGAAACTTTAGGAAGCTATTCCTCAGAGAGTTTTAATGATACAACAAGCTGTACTATCTTTATTTATATTGTATTGATCTTATTCCTGTTATATCTAAAGGTTTTATGGTTTAGTGATTAAGTTTCAGTTTTAATGTACTGTAGATACTTTATTATCTGAGCCACTGAAAACTGTCATATTAATAGGATATAAAAACATTAAATAAATATATCTTTTATAATAGGTGTAAATGAAAATTAATAACAATGCTTTGTAGTCACATTCTACAGAAAAATAACAGTGATAATATCTTTCTTTTCTGCAGTCCTTCTCCTCCAGAAGATGGACAGATAATGTTTGATGTGGAAATGCATACAAGTAAAGACAATAGTTCTCAGGTATTTTCCTTCTGTTTATCTACAATCCTGTTTGTGAAGGATTAAGAAAGCACAATTTTAAAACTATCCTAGCAGTGAGTTTTTATTGACTATCTAATCCTGATAAATAATTTAATTGTTGTATTTTTTTCCAGTGGAGAGACATTCTTTTTACTTAAAATGAAGTTTTTATGCTCTTACAGGCATTTAACTTGTATTGTTATTGCATCAAGTCTTTGATAACATACTTGAGTATGCTTGTGCCACCAAAAAATTATCAGTCAGCAACTGGTCATTTAAGACAGCTTCAGATAATATATTAATTCTTATGGCAGGGTAACTAAAGTTTTGAACAAACTTTTGAATTTTGATGGTGGAATATTAATTTAATTAAGAATATTGCTCTCACCTATAAATACTTTGTCATATTTTTAGAAGTTCTGTAGTAAATTGCCTGCAACCTGTAGATGTATTTGTTTCATTTCATGGAGACTTAATGGTTACAATTACACTTAACTGCTATCTAGGATTTCAGGATCTTCAAGGTGTAGGTCCATTGTAAACTGATACATATAAGTCAAAGCAATAAGAATATTATTAAATATAGGAAGAGAAGATGACCAGGCAAAGAGATGAGTTATATTTAGATAAATATGTAACAAACTGACCGAACAAATTCATTTTTTGTTAAAAGGAGTTATTTTCCCAGCTGCATTTTGAGTCTTTCCATAATTTCGGACCGATTTTAATGGCTTATGTTTATTTTTTCTATTATGATAATTACTTTTTGAAATAAAAGAATGCATGTGATAAAAACATGCTGTAGGCTATGTAAACAAAATACAGTTTCTTGTAAATAGCATAAAACTGGTTCAAATGAAATATTTTAGTTGTTCCTGATCTGAATTTTTATAAGACTGTCAGAATTGCCAGCATAGTCTGCCTGTCCCCTGGTCAATGTTCTGCAGGAAATACTAAGAGAACAATTGAACTGAACAAATTAAATAATTTATTCATTATGTACTTTCAGTCTGAAGAGGAAACAGTAGAAGGTGAAAAGGAAGTGGACGTTTTGAAGAAAAGTTCTGACTGGGTATCAGATTGGTCAAGTAGACCAGAAAACATTCCTCCCAAGTGAGTTGAAATCCTTTGTAATAAATATACTTTTGCTGAGAAGAAATGTTGATTGCAACAGAATATTAAAATAATGATTTTAATTATAAGCTTCAGTAAGGTAAGAGTAAACAACAGTCCAATCAAGGAATCACTGAGACCACTCCCACCAACATTAACCGGGCAAGCCATAAATATGGCATATCCCACTAACTTGTCCAAAGGCTTACCTTTAGAATGAACCAGCTGTTTTGAAATGTTTTGCACATTCTAGGTCCCTTTCAACTGAGCTGCTAAATTTTAATTAAGAGAGTTTTTTTGCAATTCTGAGGCAAGAAATCCATGAAAACTGTTGATCATACCCTTTAGATCAGGGGTCTCCAACCTTGGCTCCTGGAAGCCTGGCGGACTTCAACTCCCAGAATTCCACAGCCAGCTTTGCTGGCTGTGGAACTCTGGGAGTTGAAGTCCGCCAGGCTTCCAGGAGCCAAGGTTGGAGACCCCTGCTTTAGATGTAGCAGTTCTTTTTCAACTCTACCTTAATAAAAGCAGAAAAAAAGGAAAACGTCCCTCCGTGACATAATTTTTGCATAATTTTTCTTACTACTGTGGCCTTCTTTGCCCAAGGTGAAATACAGCAGAGCCGCTAAAATGTTGCTCACCACTGCATTCCAGGGAATTAACCATCAATTTGCTTATGTTCGTTGCCTTGCTTGTTAACAAAAATATGGTGGGTTTGTTTTCTAGAAATGAGTCAAATCTAGCTGGGGTTCTTTCTGATATAAATTGCCTACCTTTATAAGAGTGAAAATGGTGCTTTGTTCATCAGCAGCATGAGAAAATAACAGTTTCTGTTCCTGTGGACCTCTGTAGTCTGATCTCATTACGTATTCACCATGGAAGCAAAATTGTTTCATGCTTGAAAATATTGAAGAAGTAATTTAGCAAGACTTAGTTTAATCATGGCTCACTAATTTGAACTTGTTGTTTTCCTCATTTCTGCTAAGACTGATCTAATGTTTGTTGGATACCCAAGAATGCTGCTCTGTTTTAAGATTCTTAAATTTGGGAAAAAAAACATCTATAATAAAATTCAAATAAAGTCTGACATGCAGAATTTCTGTTATATGTAACATTGGGATGTTCTGTTAGAGATTTCTTAGCTATTGGCCCATGTTTTCATGTCTGAAAGAAGGCTTTCCATTACAGTTCGTAACTCTAGCTTGATTGTTGTTTTCAAGTATCAATATATATTCTGTACAATATATTCTATCCTCCCCCCACTCTTTCAGGGAGTTTCACTTCAGACATCCTAAACGAGCAGTGTCTTTAAGTATGAGAAAGACTGGAGCTATGAAAAAAGGTGGCATTTTCTCAGCTGAATTTCTTAAGGTTTTCATTCCGTCTCTGTTCATATCTCATGTTTTGGCTTTGGGACTAGGGTAAGTATGACTATATACATTGAATGTTCAGAATGATGAGGATTATTTTCAATGGTTCTTAAAGCTTTGAATTCCAGAATTGTTCCCAGCAACTTCCAAGAATAGTGCCGGTGGGAGTGCCAGTGTTTTTGAAAAGAGAAGAAAATAAGCATATACTGCAGGGGTCTCCAACCTTGGCTCCTGGAAGCCTGGCGGACTTCAACTCCCAGAATTCCACAGCCAGCTTTGCTGGCTGTGGAACTCTGGGAGTTGAAGTCCGCCAGGCTTCCAGGAGCCAAGGTTGGAGACCCCTGTACTAGAGCAATATTATATAGCAGAATTAGTATAGGACTGCCTGGAATGAGAGGTACATTATAAAATCAGCTGCAGAATGATGGGGAGAAAAACCCTAAAATATTTTCCCATCATTCTACTGTAGAAGAAAATAAATTCCTGCTATTGCTTTTCTGAAAGGGTAACCCCAGCTCCTCCTGGGTTTCTTTGGTTCTCTGTGAGTAGGTTCTTTCTCAGTAAGAATTGTCATTAAGTAGGAAGTGCTACTTTAACAACAAAAAGCAGAGCTAAACTGCAAGAAGTATTTGATTAAAGGATGGATGTACATTATAGATGTCATGACTGCTTTTCTTAATAACAATTGAAATTATGAAAAAAAACTGGGGACTTTTTGGTGGTGATGATTGGCGATACATCAAGTTCTGCTTAGCTGACAGGGATTTTTTTTCCTTTTGAGTTTTTATTAAGGAGCTAGCTTAGGAATAAGCAGTAGAAACAATTATAAGTGTGTTTATTACTTTATACATTTTGTATCAATAGCTGATAAACAACAAGAACAATCCCTACACTTAGTTAAGGGACAGTTGTTTTCAGAATGTTTTGAAAATCTATAGATGTAATTTTCATGTTTCCTGATAATGTTACAATTACTTATCCTCTACCTAATTTAAATGGTCCCAACAATTCCTTTATTGGGAGGAGGAGATACTTCTGGGATCTACTTCATTATGTTTTATGTTTAGATCCAGTTAGAAAATCAGAGATAATGACTTTAGCTCTGGAGTTAACTTTCTGTATCGACACCAAGGAGCTCATAGTATTTCCAAGCAAACAGCTACTCTTGATCTGTTATGTTAATAACAATCTGTCAGTGGTTATATGCTCTAGAACTTGTGGCCCATAGGCTGGATGTGTCGTCACACACAGGCCTTGCCCACCCCATCTCCACAAATGGGAAAAAAAGTCGTGAAACATGATGCCGCAAGTTTGACACCCATGTGCTACAGAATTTAATATATTTCATATTTGTCCAGATTTATAAATAAATAGCAAACAAAATACTTCATGAATGCAGGAGAAAAGTGTGCACAGTACCATGTGCTTTTTCAGATACCAGACATCTACTTCTAATTAAGGAAATAGAAGTAGGAGATAGCAACAGCACTTAGATGTATATACTTCTTCATAGTGCTTTATAGCACTCTCTAAGTGGTTTATAAAGTCAGCATATTTCCCCCAACAACGTGGGTCCTCATTTTACCAATCATGGAAGGCTGCGTCAACCTTGAGCTGGTGAGAATCGAACTACTGACAGCAGAATTAGCTTGCAGTACTGATTCTAAACACTGCCACCATGGCACAGATCTCTGTCTACCTACACAAAATAAACCATTTTACTTTCGTTGCCAATTGCAGGTGCTAATGATAATTTTCTTCACAAAACATGTTAGCTGCACTTCATGTTTGCATGCTTTGTAAAAAAAAATAATGGCATGAACAAGTATCAATGTTTCCTTAATTTTAATTTTCTTGATGTTAGAATTGCAACATGCTTTGGAAGAATAAAATAAGTTGAAAAGATCTTTGGGGCAGGGGCAGTTATCAGTACCAATGTACTTTGCTTTGCATTTCATTGCAGTATCTACATTGGAAAGCGACTGACCACACCTTCAGCTAGCACTTACTGAAAGAAGCAGTGCACAAATCCTGGAAATCTTGTCATGATCTGTGAAGGAATTAATGTCCTACTAGTACCATTGGAACTTGAGACAATTCTAAGCATGATCTTCCTCCCCCTTGCCAACCTTCACCTTTTTATAAATATCCCGGTTCCACTAACTTTTGGAATTCAGTATTGTGTTGGAACCCTGTGGAGATGTTTCACTAGTTGTCTTTTTCTGACCACCTTCCGTATCCTGCAGGACACATCAGAGTTGCCTAACCAAGTTTACAGTTGCCTACATGTCTCAAGGGCTTCTTTCAGTGCAAAATGCCACCAGCAAATTATAATTGTTATCAGTGATGCCTCTGCCATTTCTTTATTACAATACCAAATAATATGCCCAGTGCTTAAATGAAATCTTCCCGTTTTTAAAAGAGACTGATAATTAACAGAAGCTGCTTATAAAACAAAAATAATAGGCAGATTTATTTTCGCTCTGCAATTTGTTTTGCAGTTGTCTTAGGTTAATATTTTTTTTAATTTCAGGAGGCAAAAACTTCACAGATATAAAAAAAGAATTAGAATTTGATTCCTCAGCAAGTTTGAATACCAAGTACCTGTCATTAGGTTGTGTTTCCATCATGTAGTGAATTTATTTCTGATAGCATTGGCCAGCATTTAGGTTTTTAAAAACTATTTCATTATTTGCATGCAAAGAAATTTCTAGTATTCTTCTGCATTTTATTTAATGGAAGTCTTACTTTCAGAGTAGTTTGACTTGAAGTATCTTTGAAGTATTTAGACTCCATGTAAAAAGAGATACCTATATATTACTTGGGAACAGTCTTGCAGTTCTATTTTTTTTTTAGCTGTCTTCTGTGGTTGAGTTCCACTTCTTCTATACTCATGGTTTGAATCTCTCATTTGCAATTGCTGAAATCCTAAGGATTTTGGTGTCAAATCTTTATTACAGTCATAAATAGCATAAAAGATTTTGGGTAATAACTTAGAAATCTCACTAATGGGAATATTTACTTTGTTTTGCTTCAGATACACTTTTTCCCTTAATTCAAAATTTTAAATTTGATATAGACCAATATTCCTAAATAGATTTATTTTGATGTTTAAGCTTTATAGCATCATTTTGAAAGCTTTCCTTCAAATTGAGCTCTTCTTGTATTTCATGGAGAAGCCCTGTAGTTTGCTTAGTCGAATATAGAAATAGCTTGCTTTTCTTCCACAAAGTTTTATTGACTTCCTCATTATTCGACTGTTCCTTGTGGTTTCCACACACAGAAGTACTAACCTTGCCCATTTGTATTTGATGCCAGATTTGGTTATCCAGGTGCTTGTGTGTGTGTGTGTGTGTGTGGTGTGTGGTACCTGCTGAGGTTTTTTTTTTCCCCTGCTCATGCATGTGCTCTGCATGTTAATCAGAGCAGGAGGTAGCACCTAGATGACTGGGCCTGGGCTTGGAAGGTAAGCAAAGTTGGATCTGATGAGTATTTAGAGGGAAAACCACATAGCAATGCAAAGATTGCAGACTTGACATAGGGACTCAATAAAAACCAGAAGAAGCTATTGATAGGTCAGATCCATATTGGTTGCCAAGAAAGCAACAGGGGCCTGTTGAGAATGTCCCTCAGCAAGTAAGCTTAATTTGAAGAAGGCTTCACATGCTACATATTGAGGTAAGCATGGCTAATTTTAAAACAGAATTCAGTAGAGTCTGCAATATTATTAGACTGACAACAAAGCTTATGCAAAATCTTAAGATTGAAAAGACCTCTGAAAAGTTAATAGTGCAAGAATGATAGCTAGTACCACCGAAATAAGCGAAATATGTGATGTGAAGAGGATTTTCATGAGATCCATTCCTAAAATATCTTTGTTTCAACCTTGTTTCTTTATAATTTACTGTAAATCTCAATCTTTCTCTCTCTCCCCCTTCCGTCCAGTAAGTTATGCATATTCTTGAAACGTGAGAGGTATTTTTTCCCTTTCAGCTTTGAATAGTAGCACTTGTATTACTTTATTTCCTGTGTGGATATTGGAATAATTTTGAGGTGATTAAATAGAATAAGGATTGTTTAAAGCAACAATTAAAAACCAAGTGTAAAAGTTTAGAGTACTTTTCAAAACCAATTATTTTATTGCATTTTGTTATAATTGGACCATGACATACGTATAAAATTTGGACCATGTTTATTAAAAACTGGGGGAAAAAAATCACTTCTGCCCAAAGTACATTATAATTAATCTGCATGATGCTATTTGATAAGCTAGAAGGCATATATGTTAGTGATTCAATACCTTCAAGGCATCTGTGAGATTAAAACTGATGGAAAAAAGTCATTGGCATTTATATACCTGATCACTGTTGAGCTTGTTGCCGCTGCAGTTGTTCCTAAGCAGTATTTATTACTAACTGATTAGAAGCTTGAAATATCCTAACTTTTTATATTACAAAATGGACCAGTTTGTTAAAATTTGAAAGAGATACCAGTTGTAATGCTTTGTTTAAGTTAAACATTATTAAGTAGCTTTATACTTGTTTACAGTTTGAGGGGAAACACGACTCATTTTTCAAACAATGAATGAAAAATGGAATGCGACATTTGTACATAGGATAAAGCAGAAATGCATAAGCTCGCACATTAGAAGAAGCAGCAGGCTGAGCTGCAACACTAAACAACACAAACAAATTCAACTATTTACTACTTTTAAAAAATGAAAACCGAACACTAAGAAATCACTTTAAAACAACAACAAAAGACATATTGCTGAAATTATTGGAGTTAAATGAGCCAAAGTGATTATGCATTCTTCATCTTTAGTTAGCACTTTGTAACATGATAATATACAGTTTACAGTATGTGTATAAGGTGTAGCTATAAAATTTTGTGCCATTAAAGCTGTCACAAAACTGAATTTGGTGGTTGCTTGTCAGTGTTTTACACAATATTTAGTTCATAGATTTCTGTGGCTGCCATGACACATTGCCAGGAAGTCTTCATAAGGATCATGTTTAGATGTACAATATATGCTAAGTATTTTTTTTAAAAGAACACTATTAAGGTTTTTGTAACATATGCGAATTCTGTGCAGTTATAGATACATATCACAAACTTGCTAAGACTTGAAGTTGGTTGTTAAATGACCCATGTAACTGCAAATACAAGTTTTTTGCTCCTTCAAAAAAAAACAAGCTTACTCCATTGAGTTAAACATCGAACAAACTAGTATTTTACCATGTGTCTATGGAGATTTGCAATCATCCATGACATGGTTGCCCCACAGGTGCTTTTCCAAAAGGTAACTGGACTTTATTGGGGTTTTTTCCTTGAAAATATTTTGCTTTTCATCCAAGGTGCTGCTTCAGTTCTAATATTTTACCCCCATCCACATGGAACTCAATCATATTAGATGTCCTGTCCTTATATTGTTCTATTCACTTAGCAAGGATGTTATCAAATCTCCAAAATACATTTGTATGTGGGATTCAAAGTTGTAGTTTGATGGTTTATGTTCCTGATTTGACTTTTTCTTTGATTAGCTATTTATTTAGCATATGGCATACAATGTCAGGAAAATGCTACAAATGCTAAACACAACACAGTCCGGGCAATCCGGATTACCTCTTCCTACATCATTTTGCAGACTGTAGTTGGGTTAGTGGTTAATATCCAAGAATGGGGTAGGTGAGGCTGCTCCTATTTGGAAACTATGCTCCCAATCTTCCCACCTTCTGTAGCTACAAAATCATGGGCAGGGAGGTCCTTGGTTGTAAGTGCATATTGTTATAAGATTAACTTTTAGAGAATGGCTGTAGGAGAAGAACAAGAAGGACAGCTTGAGTTAAAGGAATGTGTATTCCTTCACATATAGGTTGGCCTTGGAAAGTGGCAACCTATTCATAAGAGTTTCCTCATAACAAATTTTAATTCCCAAATGAGTTTATGGACCTTTTAAAGCTTTTTTTTTTGGGGGGGGGGTATGAAACAACACCTGTGATTGGAGCTAGAAGAGGCAGCTAATAAAATAATTACAATAGTAATAAATCTGAACTCTGAGGTATATATTTGGCCTTCAATTCAATTAATGGAACGACGTGGAAGAAAAATAGAGCCTACAGTGCAGAATGGTTTAGGGAAGGAAGCACCCCAAATAAGCAATATATGTGAGAGCATAGTGGAGTTACCATTTAAGGAGTGGTGGTTCATTAATAATTAGAAACACCACTGCAGTAGTTACCTCAGTACATGTCATTAATTGGTTTCAGGAGGTGCAACAACTATTAAAAAGGATGAGTCCCAAACAAACTACGTGACTTATTACATGACTCTTTGTTTCAACCGGGTATAACTTTGTCCCTTACATCAGCATGGCTGATTTTCTGTCCATTCCCTGCAACTGTTCCCCTCTTCCTATTGCAGTGTGTCGTGTTTGAGTACTAACCGAACACTGGGACAACATGTTCATGTCAAAATGCATCAAGTACCAAATTTGATGAGTTTTGAAACAGTCGTGTATTGAGCACTGAAGTAGGTTGTATTCTTCTCCTTAACTTTGATAGAATATTTGCAACAAGGAAGCTAACAGTCTGATGAATGATACCGCCTCTACAAAGTAAGGTAGGCCAATTCAAACAAAGGGCAGAAATTTCCCTTGAGACAGATATATGTCTCAGTATTTGCAGAGTAAGATGGATACAAGCATGGCTTGAAACTTCTTCCCAAACTTGTTCTTCACTTCAGTGAACATCTTGCAGTACATAATTTTGATGTTTGCACATGACATCCTAGTTTTCTTCTATTGTGACTAAATAAAATTGGTTATGTGTAGTAGAATATAATTATTTTTATTTTTCCTTTTATTTATTAAACAGTAGTTAACATTGTCAGATGCCAAGTAACTGACAAATCCATGATCATTTTCACTAACCTTGCCTTCCTTAGCTTTTGATTCTCTGAAACTACAATTTGAGGCTGACTTTTGCAAGATGACCAATCACATAAATGCATGACTGTAATTATTAATTGAGTGATTTGACTGACCAGACTTTTTTTTCCTTTTGGTTGAAGATTATCTCATAACTCTTAAAATTTGAATTTTTTTTAAAAAAAATAGGCTTATTTGGATATTAACCAATACCGTATCAACTATTCCTTTTTCCTAATTAGGTATAGATAATCCCTTCCAGTTTGTAGTCATTATGTAAAAGGTCTATAATTGTGATGTTTTAATATGTTACAAATACTGAAAACAAAGCCAAGAAGAATAACAACTTCTTACACACAAGCCTGGTCTAAAGACATAGTGGATGTCAGTACCCAAATGTCAAATATAAGACATAGATGTTCCAAGTCTTGAAATCAGTAGTGATCATGAGCGAATAGGCGGCAATATAAATCAAATAAATAAACCAGCAAAAGCTATATACTTTGGGGATGTTCTAGAAGTTGGAAGTTTCCGAATGTGAAATGATTCACATCAGGCTTGGCTGTATCATGGTTATCCAAATGCTCCAAATATATTCCTCAAAGCTGAATTAAAGTATAGCTACCCAATTTTAAAAGGAAATTTAATTTTAAAAATCCACAGAGGCAGATGTAAGAATGAATCAATGAATGAACAGAATAAATATGAGTCAAATAAATGAATAATGAAAAAAGGTACAGGTAGTTCTTGACTTAAGGCCACAATTGGGACCAGAATTTCTGTTGCCAAACAAGATAGTTGAGTCACACCCATTTTATGGCTTTTTGTCCAACGATTGTTAGAGAATCACAGCAGGTATTAAGTGAATCCAGCTGTCTCCATTGGCTGCTTATCCAAAGCTGGTTGGAAGGTTGCAAATGGAGGTCATGTGAGTCTGGGATGCTGCATCCATTTTAAATACCACTAGATTGCCAAGTGCCCAAATTTTGATCAGATGACAGTGGGGAAGCAGAATTGTAAGGACCAGTCATAAACTTTTTTCAATGCCTTTGTAACTTCAAAGAGTCACTAAATAAATGGTTGTTAGTTGAGGACTACCAGAATTACAAACTGAAAAGAACAAATGAATTAAACTTTTGTTCCTTGCATAAGAGAGAGAGATTGGGACAGGCACTTTAGAATTGATTTGATGACTTACATAAATCCAACAGTGTAAAACGGGTGTCAAACTCAAAGCCCATGGGCCAGATCTGACCTGCAGGGCCGGCCTGGAAATAGCCAAAGACCGCCCTGCGGTGCCTCTGGCAGCCAAAATGATGCAAGGAGGCCATGTGCATCCCTTTTTGACCAACAGCTGCAGGAGGCTGTCCAGGCCGAAAATTGGACGTGGGGGCCACATGCCCCCTGAGTCAAGTTTTGGCCAGGAGGATACTGCAGGAGGCATCCGTCCTGTCTCCCCCCCTCCCCCCCCCCCAAGCCAGCCTGTGAAGGAAAACTACAATACTGATCCGGCCCTCGAAGAAATCAAGTTTGACACCCCTGGTCTAGATTGAAATTCCCCATCAATGATCCTTAGTAGGCTTGAGAGGTAGAAGAATTTTGGGTGTGTGTGTAAAAGCTGTTCTTGTTAAAATGGGTGAGATAAACAGACAGCACTACTTTTAGATGACATCATGCAAGCCTTGAAACATGCATTCAACGTGTCTTAAAGACATGGGATTACTCATCCACGGAAGCAGCATGTCACAGAGGTTGCTTGGATCCTTCAGCAGAGAGAATTATTTGTGTTCCAGCACAGGATGGAGAACATGACTAACAGAGCTGAGAAGGGAACTCCTTCCATGCAAAATCTCTCAGAATTTCCTGGTGTGAGGGTTTCTATCATCAAGGAAACCTCCACAATTGGCTGGAATATCAGTGGCCTGATTGACTGATGCATGCAGGCCTGGCTTATTCTCCAGATATTTCAAAGCTGGGCTGCTGTTCAAAGAGAAGCAAGGGCTTTGATGCTTTAGTGAATCTGTCTGCTCGTGTCTGAGCTCCAGAGAGACTGCTGTGCTGAGACCAGGAACCATTTAAAGCCTTGCCAAAGCTGAATAGAAGTAATATTCAGTCTGAATTATGATTATGCTGCAGTCGGATTCCTGGTTTGATCACCCAGCTGTTCTTACAAAGCTCTGGTCTGGAAAGGATTTTCAGTTCTTCATTCTCAATCCCCCCAAATACTACAGCCCTATTGAAATCTGCCTCTGGATTTATTTCCTGCTTAGGACATAACTCTGGATGTATATGTATTTGTATGTGTGTGTATATACACGCATTTACAATGTTATTTACATTCCATCCTTTGTTTAAGAATGTTAGAATTGATAATGATGATGAATCTCTTTGCCGCCAGAATTGGCTCATAGATTTAAAACGTATACACATTCATTCACATGAATATTGAAAGTTCTTTACTCCCTCCTTTCATCTGGAAGATTAGAAAAACAAAGAGCAACCTAACTCCATTAACATAATTCCCAACAATTCTACCTTGCCTGGTAATGGTAGGAAAGCCAGTTCTTTTTTCTGGAAATTGCAATGTGAAGGAATGAATATATGTATCTGTTGAGATAGTCCATGAGCCAAGACCTGAATTTTCACATATTGGTACCACCCGAGGTGACTAATAATCTTAGGTGTTTTTGGCTTCTTTTATGTCTCTAGTTTATGTTTTGATGTGATAGCCCTTGTTAACTCGTAGCTTAATCGAGGTTATCACTCTTAGAATAGATGCACCCTATGTACACGGAAAGAAAGGGTGAACACATACTTTGACAATATTCTCTATTCTGAACATCACCACGTTTATGCTAATGACCAAATATACTATCCAAAATATCTCCAGAACCCTTTCATTGTTAGTATGCATGAACAGTCTAGTCATGGGCGTCCGGAGGGAGGGTGGGGGGCAAGGGGGGTCATTTGCCACCCCCACCCCCCCACGTGGAAAACATCAGCTTCATCTCTTCTTATCCTTGGCAGCTGTAGGTCTGGATGATGGAAGTCAGTGTCATGCTGACCTACCATGTTCCTCAGTTGCCTCAAGTATCTACTGCGGTACTCAGATGTCAGATAGTACCTTGCCACAGCTCCACCTTTCAGGCTGAAGCCCTTGGTGCCTTCTGGTGTCTGCGTGTCTTTGTTAACCGTCTCCTCAATTGTCTGGTCCACAGGTATCCGCCCAAATGGGTTCTGACTCCCAATCTGGACAGAAAAACCTCCCTGCATGAAGTGGGCATGCACTTCAGGGTGTTCTATTGGCAGTCGAGACATTTTGGCATAGTAGTAGGTCAAGAAGCGGGCATAGTTCACCTTGTCATAGGCAAAGCACCATGGGATCATCTGCCTGATTGCTGCCAGGTGAAGCATCCAGTTGCCCTCTCTGGATGCTCGGATCAGGCACAGCATGATCTCTGCCATGTCCAAGTAGGACATCCAGAATGCAGAGAGGTTATCTGCATTTCTGAGAGACTCCAGGTAGACTTTAAACAGCTTTATTGTGTGCACACATGACTCGTTATTAAGCAGGTCTTGCAGTGCAGCCTGAGAGACACCGTCGTGGAAGCTGGCAATCTTCTTCAGGGTTTCATCAAGGTGGTGAATGTCTCTTGCATGGTGTTCCTCCAGCCATCGGAGGAATCCTTTCCAGGCAAGCCTCAATAGTGCTTCATAAACCAGCTTGTGACATCTTACTGCTCTGTTGTACTTGCGACCATCCATCACACCATTCACTGAGCCTTCTGCAATGACACCAGCTTCAACACAGAGATCCCTGAGCCCTGCATCTTGAAATCGCTTCCCTATGATGGAGAGCATATTGCAGATTGTGTGGAAGTCTCCCATCCTGACGACGATGCTGTTGAACTTGTCATGTTTCCATACTATCTCAACAGCCTTCGCATAAAGCGCCTGGTCAAAGACACAGACAATCTGGTTCAGCTGAAGGGCCTGCATGATGTGTAGGGTCCGCTCCAGCACTTCATTGACCGTGGACATGTCTGTTGCAGGAGCATTGATAGTGGGCAGGTAGCCCACAATGTCTTGGTTCACCGTGACATCATTGCGGACCATGATGTTGAACCCAGTCCAGCTGCTGACAGTCTGGTTCTCAGGGTCTGACAGTCGAGTCAGTAACCAGATAAAATTCTTCATCTTGGCTTCGTGGACCTCCTTCATGCTGTCAACATCTACAGTCTCGGTCTTTGGAGGCTGGGCTCGCTTACCAACATTGTAGGTTGGTAACATTGTTGGGGCTGGACTGATGCTCCTTTTCTTGGACTTGCTGACAGATGGGAAGAGATTCTGTGGCTTGGGGCCTGCAATCTTGGGCTGGACAGCAATGCCATTGACTCTGTGAGAAGTACCTTCTCCGCTGAGTGTCTCCTCAAGTCGGTCAATGTTATCCCATGCCAGGGTTGTGAACACACCTTGGCAGATGTCTGCTGGCAGTGGGATGTCTTCCTGTGCACGCTCCAGCTTCTGAATGCACAGTGCTGTATCGATCTCCTCAATCTGTGAATAAGAAATGCAATGGCCCAGGCGATTGAGTGTGCGTACAAGTTCTGTATTGCCTGTCAAGGTCTTCACAGCAAATGACAAAAGTACGTGCTTGGATGGCTTTGTCTTGCCACATGTGACAGCAAATATCAGATCACTGGCAAGAGAAGTGGCAAGCCTTTGGACTCTGTCAGAAGGATCTGCACACTCACACTCTCCAGTGAGCACGGTATACAGGAATTCAGTGACAGATTCAGGAATGACATTCTGCTCTGTGTCAGGGGGCCATGTCTGGCTTACATCTTGCTTCTTAATCTGATTCCTCAGCTGCATTGCTGCTTTGGCTAGGACATCCCCAGAGTTGGCAGCCCTTGCTTCGTGGAGTTCTTTCCCTAGTCTGTAGGCATGCTTGACAAGCTCATCAAATGACAAGCTCTCTGGATATATGAGAAGCTTCCCTTTCTCATCAGAAACGAAGCAAAGCGATCCTCCTATCTCACTTTCAAGTTTACGACGGACATGTTTCTTGGTTGATGGTCTGATCTGAGAAATTCCGCGAGAGTGCATGGCTTTCTCAAGTCTAGCTGTCAGATCTGTCATAGGCAGCACCTCAGGGTTGAGAATGAGTTCATTCCTGATATATAGGAATAGCTCTTCGTAGGATTGTTTCTCGGCTTCCTCGTATACTGCCTGCTCAGACTGCTCCTGCTCATCGCATGCACCAGAACTGGTGGATGCCCCTTCCTTTGTATACACTTTGTAGCACGACTTGTGGTAGTGCCCCTCTGCGGCAACAAGGTCTCTGCTTAACAACGCGAGGATTCGCTGGTCCATTTTTTGGGTTGCTGCACTGCGGATTCTGTCATCTGCACGTAACTCAACACACTGGATGATAGGTTCCCTTGTCTGTCTTCCTTTCAGGTACTTGCTTGACTTGCAGCAGAAGATGCATGTCTTGTCATACACTCTTGATGTACTCGGTGCATCCCTAGATGATCTTCTGACACCATGGACACCAGTCTGTTCTTCTGCACTCGGCCTGTCTTTAGAAAGGATGGAGTCGAGAGTCTTCTTCATGGTAAAGATGCTGCGACATTTGCGATGATACTGGATCTGCGGTATTTGGCCTTCTTCCAAGTCTTTTGCAATGTCCAGAAGTGGAGCATGTTGTCTAATCTCTGCTGCTCTTAGCAGTGTCTTCCATGAGTCCAAGTCTTTTAGTAACACGAAGGTAGACGTGTCTTCACCAGAACAGTGAATAATGCAGCCTGGCCACACTCCTTTCTTTGGCAATGCAGTGGCCTTGTCTCCACTTGAATCCATCATGTGGGCCTTAGTAGTTTGTCACAATATAACAGAGAACTGCAATTATTCAACAGTAGTCCGCATTGAGAAATTGAGTTCAAAACTTTTTGTAACGATGTTGGAAGAGAAAAAAAAAACATATTAGCAATTTACGAAATACATTTTAATTTGCTATGATGCTCTACATTTACCACAAAAAGTCTCTGCACATGATTTTAATAAATTATCAACATCAATTAGGTTTAATTCTAATGATTTACAGCTTCATTTCGCAAATATATGTGTTATCATGTGATATCACAAGGCCGCTATTCAGTCAAATTGATGGTTTCTTAAAAAACATACAAAGCTACATATCTGAAAAGGCTATCACATCTTAATGTACTTGGTATGGACCCATAAACATTTTAGTACCATTAAGATTTGGTCACCCAAGATGGTACCGATATCTGGCCTGGCCCATGGACTAAGAGTCTTAATTCTAATTAGACTGAGACTTATATTTGGGTTGTATTAATCAGAAGTTATGTACCTTGGTGCAAGGGAGTTTATTGTAGCAACAGTGAACTTGAAACCAATGCGAATGGGCAGCTTGAACTTCTGGCAAGATCACTTCTGCTAAGATTGAAAGGGGTGGAATGAAATTAATTCATTTCAGAAGAGAGGAGAATTATGGCTTGAGATAAAATAATCCATCTAGGACAAGGGACCCAAGAATCAAATCCAGAAAATGGCAGTGGCAAACCAGTCTGTCTAATAGCCAAGAGATTAGTTTGGATATCACATGATGGCATCTTCAGATTAGGTGAAGCTACTGATGAAGAACATTAGTCTTCATATGCAGCTCTGGGGTTCATAAAGCAGGTAAAACTGCATGGATGTTATTCACTGATCCTGCCAGTCTTAAAAGGGGAGTGCCTTATTTTATGAAAGCACATATGGTTAAAATTTAGAATGTGAGAAACACACCCAAGAAAAGCTGAAACGCTAAAAAGAGAAATTACATTACTATTGAATATTTCAAGAAAAGAGACATGCAGGAGAACCAGAATGGGCTGCTGTAAATGACATTCAGGCCATGAGATCATGCAAAAGATTGGAACGATGACGTTGCAAAGTATGTTCTTGGTTATCACCCAATAAATGACACAAAAATGGGGAGTCTGGTAGCACATTTTCCAGCTAACAAATGTTATTGAAAGGCATAAGATTTCTTCATCCAGTACATGGAGTGATTACAGTGAGGTAGGATTTGACATGAACTAGGCAGGTAGAAAAGGCAAGGGGAGATAGGGTTATTAGGCAGAGTTTACATGTGAAATAAATTACATACAAATAGATCATATCTATGAAAATTCTTGAGGAAATATTGAAGTTATGCTAGTCTGTACTGACGAATTATGTGGCAAATTACATGAGTTATTAAATGTAACATCTGACACAGGGCTACTAATAGTTGGAATGCAAGCTTTAAAGAAGCTGAGAATCTTAGAATTACACGAAGCTTTCGAGAATCTTGGAATTACAGGAAGTTCTGGACAAATGCAGTTGTGCATTAATAGAATTTTACAAAAAATTCTTCATTGTCAACACTTGCTCCAAACAACATAAAAACAGATTCTACAGCTAGAAAACTTTGGAAGTAAATCTACCCAATAGAAAACATGATGAAAAAGCGATGATTTAACCAGGATGATTCTAAGTGCAGACTATGCTAATCAATAACCGTGAATTATGTCAATTATGGGCTAAACGTAAAATTGAAGACAGTAGGTGCTCCACAAAGAGTTGACCTAAAAGACATATAATCAGAATATCGCATCAATATAAATAATAGATTGAGTTTGCTTAACTTGTATAAGAGAGCTTGAGTTGCTATAGGAAATGATAAATAATTTTATGAAACTATTTCATTTGTTACTTAAAACATCAGAAGACACTATAGGGCAATTAAATGCAAACATTCAACTTGGATTAGGGAGGAGCTGTAGCTAACTGGCAGAGAGCACATATTTCATATGCAGAAGGTCATACATTGAATTTCTGCATCTCCAGGGAGGTCTAACAAAAAATCCTGCCTGTAATCCAGAAAATTGACTCTGAGATCATACTTGCTAGATATGTGACCTGATACTTTACAAGGTAGATTCCTATACCTTATAGCAGGGGTCTCCAACCTTGGCTCCTGGAAGCCTGGCGGACTTCAACTCCCAGAGTTCCACAGCCAGCAAAGCTGGCTGTGGAATTCTGGGAGTTGAAGTCCGCCAGGCTTCCAGGAGCCAAGGTTGGAGACCCCTGCCTTATAGAGATTCCATCTGGTCTGATTGTATTTTTGATTATAGACATTCCTGATAATAAGATCCAACAAAATTATATGGCAGGAAGAAGAATTTGCTTCCTTTTTCATCCCACAGTCCTAGGCTGGATGCAACCCAAACATCACAGTATCAAACAGAACAAAGTTTGAATGTCTGGGTCTTTTCCCAGATTAAGCAGATTTAATGATATGTCATTGTCTTTATGCCCAACATGATGGGTTTTGTTTTGTAATGCTACCTCACAATTTAATTTGTAATTTCCCAAAATACTTAATTGTTCATTTGTAGAAGGTGCCTGAGAATTGCTTTCTGAATTTCACTGGTAATATTTCTGAGATGATTTTGTTCTTGGAGATCCTTTCCATCATCCTGAAACTTCCCTAGCTGTTCTAACTTCTTAATTAATCTTAATTAATCTAAGTGTCCTATTAGGATTGTATTAAAGCAGGGGAAGGCAGAATGGCTGCATGGCATGGGATAAAGAGATACATGTTGTTTAAATAGACTCCTTGGTGCCCTTGTATCTAAATCAGAATAAACAATAAAAATGCTGTTGTTTTTAAAAAGCACATAGTTGCCTGAGCTTCAGTTAAGGATTCATTGAAACATGATTTGACATCCATGGATATCTAAACTTTGGAGCGAATCTGGTCTCTGTTGTCAAAATAACAAGACTCAAAGAAAAAGAAGGGAAACAAGGAATTGATAAGAAACTAGATAAAATGTTTTGAGATACAGGAATCATCCCAAATAATGTAATTTGGATAACGAATGGATAATTAATTGATATAATTAGCGCATTTAAATAAGAAAGGAAAGGTCAATATAGGTCTCTGAAAGGGCTCAAATTTGTTTCTCCATTTCTGAAAATTTCACCTAATTTTTTTTTAAAGCAAATTCTACTTCATTAAATTGAAAATGAACAACAGAGGAAAATGCAGCAGAAATGTTGGGTGGGGCATTGATTATTTTGAGAGACGCAGGTGGAGGCTTCCTCCTTTGAGGATTTCTGTCTCAAAAAGTGAATATTCAAATATCTGGACCAAATTAGGCTCTAAGGATGCAGCTGATACACTGTGATTTAGTATTCTAGTTTTCTTTAGTATTTTAATATTTTCTAAGATTACTTTTGATAGTTTCTCAAAATGGCTGTCTCCAAATATTGAAAAGAAGATATTTGGAAGAGAGAGAGAGAGAGAGATTACAATGCAATGGCTCCTTCGTTTAAGCCAAAATGTCAATGATTTCCTTAAGGGAGGGAAATTACTGGAAGTGTGCTTTGACCTCTGGTGAACAATGAAAACAGAGTGGCTAGGCCACACAAACCTAATATTTAATGCAGGAGGGCAACAAGCCAAAAACCATAATGATGGTCCTTTGGGGCACATACTGTGAGATGAGAAAGCTGAGTAATGGAATAATTCATGCTTCTTTGGGGGAGCAAAGTTCCATAGAGTGTTTTAACATCCTCCCTCATGAATCAAAATTATAAAGAGAAGTTCCCACACTCTTAGTGCTGGGTGAGAAATTGAATAATAGCCTTGTGCGAAGTGGCATCAGTCTTTCTCAAGGCCTCCTTACATTTGGACAGTTGGAGTGTCCACATCAAGGAATCATCTCAATTTGGAAAGTCTAGCCATTATGCCCTGAACTGATAGGAGATTGAAGCCAGCTTAATTTTGAAACTCCTGTCTTGTTCATCTCTAGATTTATTGTGACTGAATCCCTATGCATTTTGCTTTGATTCAGAGGGCAACTTACTTAGTTTTTTGTTAAAGAAGCCCTTTCAAACTCTAAACAGGTTCAGTGACAACATTTGTGATTGGGCACACATGTTGGGCTAGATCACAGTGTAGCCTCGTTGTGGCTTCGTGTGTTATGTACATCTAAATTCTGTAGTTTAAAACTGGCTTATGATTTAATACAGTATGTGAATACAGCTGATAGTTGCTCATTCAAGACATGGTTGTTAAAAGATTATTCAAAAACCGTTTTTAAAAAACATCATGGCTTAGTTCATCCTGATAAATTAAAGATGTATTTTGGGAATTGGTAAAGGATGAGAGTTCCAAAATATTTTTCAGTAGGGAAGAGAATTTCAGAACATTAAAATTGTACAACATGACAATTTTGAAGTTTTTAAGGTGCTCAGCGCCTTGTCCATCCATGTTGGTTCATATAATAAAGAAAAAAATCCTTTGTCTTGGAATTTTGGCAACTAACTTTTGGCTTTATATTTTGTTGCTGGTTTGCTTTACTTTATAATCGGTTTTTATAGTGATTGATGTTATTGAAGCATTTTTATATGGTGAACCTCTTTCTGAAAGAAAGAAATTGTGGCAGAGTCAAGACATAACTTTGTAACAGGGTAGGAAGTGGAGATGGAAGAAATAAATGTAATTTATAGAGATTCAGAGAAAGAAAATGACTTACAGGTCATCCTTAACATATGGCCCTTGGTTTAATGATCATTCAAAATTACGACTATGCTGAAAAAAGTATGTCTTGCAACCAGTCCTTGTACTTACGACCATTGCAGAATCCCCATGGTCATGTGATCAAAATTCACTTGGCAACCGAGACATATGATAGTTGTATCACAGGATTGCCATGTGATGCACATGGTTACAGCCTTCCCAGGTGGCTTCCATCAAACAATGTCAATGGGAGAAACAGGATTTCCTTAAAGACCATCTGATTCGCTTAATGACTGGTGATTTGCTTAACCTCTGCAGCAAAAAAGTTCCCAGAATCAGACCCACTTAATGTTCGTATCTCTTAGCAATGGAAGCTCCAGCCTTGATTGTGGTGATAAATTGAGCACTATCTGAAGAGAAATAACTGGTTGAACAACTTTAAACGCTGGTGGCAAGGTTGGCATCATCAGGCATTGTAGATAATAAAGACGATGACTTCGGCAGAGAGAGATACAGTAGTAGCTGTTGCCTAAGCAGAAGAGTCTGAAACATTGTTGAAGTCTAAAACATCCAGATAATAACTATAAGAAGGAAGAAGACATACAGCACAACCAGACAGGCGAGATTCTGTCACAGCCAATCTCAATAAAAGTAGTTTTAGCTTCCTTATGGAGTTGTCTAGCAAGCAGGGCTGATAGGCTTCTTCCCAGGATCCCAAAGATCACAGCCTGGGGAAGCACTGCCAACCTGCAGAGGCCTCTGCTCCTGCCCAGTCATTTCTTTGCTGTCACTTTCTATTCATAAACCGAACTCCAAGTTGGCAAATCTTGATAGGAACAGCAAGAAGGAAAAACTACTTTTGTCTGTGGCTGTGTGTGGGAGAAAACCCAGAAGCTCTTATGAGAAACATCTTTTTAATGAGACGTCTCAAAAAGTAAAAGCCAGATCTATTTCAAGATTAGACTCCAGAAAAGTGAAGCTGCCCTTCCCATTTCTTTCTGCAGTGTAGAGATAAAGCTATTGCATTTCTAGGAGAAAAAAACCTGGTTCAAGTTTCTCACTTCCAGGAAGATGACAATGGTTTTGAGTCACTCCCTGTCTCCTAGCTCATATTAGATGGGTAGCAGAAGTATAATACTTGACATACTCACAGAGTAACCGAATAACAGAGTTGGAAGTCTTCTAGTTCAATCCCCTGCTCAAGCAGGAGAACTTATAGCATCTCAGACAAATGGCTGTCCAATCTCTTCTTAAAAATCTCCAGTGTTGGAGCATTCACAACTTCTGAGGGCAAATCATTACACCAGTTTATGGTTCTCCTATACTTAAACCAAACAAATGAATGAATATTTACAATATTTATCATTTTAAAAAGCTAAAATAATTGATGGAATCCTAAACATAAGTTTAAAAATTACAAGGCAGGAAAATGTGCAGTAAAGCTGCTTATGTTTTTGCCTTCAGCATCATAAACCAGACCAATGATTGTTCTTAATATATCTTCAGTGATAGCTTTACTGGCTGGACATGATATAGTACCAGCTGGCTAGACACTATAAAAGATGTCACTGGGATAACAATAGTGGATTTGAAGGAGGCAGTTCTAAGCAGAGGGGCATGGAGAGAGCTGATCCATAGAGGGGCCAAGGGTCGGACATGACTGAATGGCTGACAACAAGGATAGGTTCACTCTGTACCACGTATTAGTAGTCCGTTAGAAGCTATGTTTGGCCTCTGCAGGCAAAACAAATAGGGAACATTTAAGGAGAAATCTCTGCTAGCAGCATCACCCATATAGGTAGTCTTTGATTTTACTACTGGGAGTAGAATTTCCATTGTTAAGCATGAAAGATGACTGGGTGACTTTGAGCTAGTCGCTCACTCTCAGCCCACACCTCCCCACTAGTTTGTAACAGGAGGAAGGTATGTTGGGTATGTTATTTGTAAAAATAATAAAGGCAGGATATAAATAGATAAAGCAAAGGTTTGCTTCTCACTGTTAGAGATGGAGATGTCTTGCCAATAAGAAGCCAATCTTCTGCTGATATGCTCTCCTATCTTAATGCAGTTGTACACCATTTTTCCTTGGCCCTTACAAATTGTGTTCAGGTTTCCTAAATGGCCAAATCTGGAAAGCACTCCATTTCTTCACTCAGCTTTCTGTCTGGCACGGAAATCTTTCTTCACTATGGAGAAGAGGACAAAAGGAATTCTGGTTTTGACAAGACCGCAAAGGCCCCCGGTTTGATGATTGGTAACCAAGGCAACTGGGCTTTCCTTGAAATAATTGCTTTCTGCACCGACAACACCCACCTGCCCCCTCCATTTTGTGTAGAAAACTGTCTTGCATTTCATTGGAAGGGGCATTGTGAAAAAAACAAAGACAAGAAAAGGAGCTGGCGGTTCCACCACTGAACAAGGACACAAGTCTGGCCCTTTTAGCAAACTGTTGAACAAAAGATTAGAAATGGCTGCATCCATCTTGCTCACCCTTGCAGGCTCATTCAGAATTCCCCTTTTATCTCTGAGATTCTGTTTAAAAGGGGGGGGGGTCTCCTTGCTTATTAGCTTGTGCTTGTCAATTTTGGCAAATGTTTGACTGGATGGATTAGTTTTCTGCTCCCATCAGCATGCCTCTTCTCCAGAGATGTTTCTAAAGATTATAAATTGAAGGGAGGAATGTTACAGTGCAGATCACATAAAATGAGTCTAGGGTCCTTGCATAGGATCTGTGAATAAGCTATCGTGTGTGCATTTGTTTTATTCTGCAAGGGGTGTAGATATGACACACACACACAGCCCAATTTTAAACCACATCATCAAATGCCAATTGAAATTGTGTTTCAATATATTTTCGAGATAAATGTTACTGGAAAGTCTTCTTGTAAAGGAGATACTATATGGAGAGAGGTGGAGAAAGCTTAAAGACGCTCCCATGTTTAAAAATAAAATTATTATATCCTACCTTTATTTTGTACAACTGGAGGCAATGTATGCAATGATTTTCCCATAATTTCATTTTATTTATTTAATATATATCCTTTATTATGTTTACAAATAACTGAAGGCAGCAAATTTATCCAACACACCTTCCTCCTCCTGGTTTTTCCCACAACAATAACCCTACGGGGGGATAGGGGGTTGATCTGAGAGAAAGTGACTGAAATAGGACTAGAATTCCCAATGGCTGGGTTCTTAGCTCAGCACCTTAATCAGTACACCAAGCTGGCCAGTATTTTTTGTCTTTTCTGCCACCTAATAATCACTTGGAGTTTTGCAACCAACATAAGGTTGCCCTTTTTTGTTGTTTTAATTTCCTCGCAAATCAGTTTAGACTTTTTGGTAAAATTAGCCCAGGAAAGGACTACTTGAAAAAATCTTGTGGAAAACAACTATAAGGAACAAAAATCATATTTTACCTAGTTGGGATGGTGAGGTGGTAAGGTGAAAAGGGAAAATAAAAAGATGAAAAGTATTCATCTTTACTTACTCAATGTATAATTACTTGTAAAGTATTGTATGTTTCTGATTTGAGAGTATGTTTTTTCCTAATCTGTTTTAAAAAATGGGCCTATGTATGACCATTTAGATCAGGGGTTTCCAACCTTGGCAGCTTTAAACCTGGCGGACTTCAATTCCAGAATTCTGGGAGTTGAAGTCCACCAGGCTTAAAGTTGCCAAGGTTGGAGATCCCTGATTTAGTCATTCCTTTTTCTTTTCTATATTTCTTTCAAGACCCTCAACTCAAAATGCAATCTTGAAATATCAAAATGGCTATATCTTGTGCTTTTTCTCAGCTCAGCTGATTCAGCTGTCCTGGAAAAGAGGAGGCCAAGACCATGGGTGGGCCTGAGTGAATAGTTAGTGACGGGAAAATTGCCAGAGGTGAATCTCTAAATTATAAGATCTTCTCTTTAGAGTCTAAAGACCGTCCAATGCAACTGTCAAAATCTAATTCTTCCTGCTCTATTGACCTTTTAGAATAAATTTGAATTATATGAATTATAAAATTTGAAATATGAATTATAAATGAGTTTAACATATATTTTTTAATTTATGCATTTATTAAATTTATATGCTGCCTATCTCATTGCTGAAGTGATTCTGGATGGCTTAATACATACTGTATTTTAAAAAACATCTCCAAAATTCACCTACTATCACCCATCCCAACCCAACATGCACCTTGGTGTGTTTCTTCTCTATGCTAACTAATCCATCTAGATCAGATTTTTTCCTCTGATATTTTTTTAAAACAATAATTTGATGCATTTGTGGTTCATTTACTTATCACCTAATATAGGTGATAGGTAAATAAACCATTTACAATCACCAAGCCTGCCCTTCAAACTACAGCAATATCTCTAAATGCATATTTACACTTTTAACATCTCACTGTAAATTGCATTGCACATCTGGAATTTTCCAGCAAGGGTCCCAGTTTTAGAATACTATAAAGAATTAAAAGCCAGGAACCCTTTAACACATTCAGGCTGTGATGTTATGCCTGCAGGTTTTGGAAGGAACCCAATGAAACGCAACAGGAATTATTTTTGGGTAGAACCAGAATTATGATAAGGACTGCTTTATTAGAGTAACACCACAAG
Source organism: Hydrophis major (assembly GCA_033807585.1). NCBI lineage: Eukaryota > Metazoa > Chordata > Lepidosauria > Squamata > Elapidae > Hydrophis > Hydrophis major. The sequence continues at coordinate 17,257,161 of CM066334.1, read as the reverse complement.
CTTCACGAGGCTCCTCCTTGAAAAAATGGCTATAGCAACTTTCTGAGCTTTTTATTTCCTGTGAATGGCAGTGGTGTCTCTGTCCCACTGCATTCAATTCCTATTCCATGAAACTTTTGCTTTGGGGGAAAATTTTTCTTTTCAGTCATTTAGAGAGCAGGGCTTTGAGGAAAGAGACTGTGTAGGCACTCCTGCTTTGGGCTTGCTCAGCTTGCATGTCACAATTTGGAGAAAAAGGAACAGTTTGGAAAAGCTGCAAACAACCAGCTATAAATATGAGTGTTCCTTCATGGGTTTTCACAGAGATAAAGAAATTCATTTCTTTGGATTTTCATCCTTGATGTGAACTTTAATATAGATTATTATAATAGTGATTCATTAAGGCACCTACGTTCTCATCCGCTTTCTCCTTGTAATTCTTGTTAAAGAGAAAGAGAACTCTTGCCATGCTATCTGTATTAATCAGATCCCCCAGTTCAAGAAACTGCAGTTGTTTTTCCAATGACATTTAAAAAGATTGGGAAGTGAGAAAACACTGCAGAATTTGTCAATGGCAAACCACATTCAAGAAAACTACATGGAAGTGTCACATGAAGAAGACTTGTTCTGATAGTCAAAAGGTAATGATGACTATCTGCTCCTTCTATATTTTGTTTTCCTCTAGTCTCAGTTTTTATTATTCCCCCATCCATACATCTGTGTTTGTGTATTTCTATCTCAGCCTAATACTAGGGATCATAATAGTAAGGGGATTCTATGGTATATTAACTTGGTTAGTCTTTAAGGTGCAAACAGACTTTGTATTCTGGAACTTATTACAATTCTATGTGCTAATTAAGACCAGTGCTTGGAGTGTGGGGAGGCACATGATGGAGAGCACATTGTGACCTCATGATGCAATGTAAGACTAGAGCTTGCATTGTGATGTCATCATGGACATTTCATTTTAATGGAATTTTTAATTTGCTGTTGACATCTCTGACTGGGAACATCACCCATTGCAGGGATCAGCTTCTTTCCCAGGGATAAAATCACTGTGCAACTGTTTTTGCCCCCATTCCATAAAATTGACAGGAATGAAGTAATAAACAAGTTACAAAACCACCCATTATTAATTGAAGCAAATTTTGTATTGAGCTGTTTACTCTCAAATCCTGCTAAACTGATTCAGGCACAAAAAGCATTTCAAAGGAACAAACAGCTCACCCTGCTATCTATCTGTCAGATGCAGTAAATAAAGATGTTTCAAAACAGCTCCTTTCATAAACATAATTATAATCAGTAGGGTAGCACAATAACACAAAGTAATGTTATGTATATTCATTTGATGGAATAGCATCAACTGAGCATTGGAAAACCCAATAAAAAATGCAGTAGAACAGCGAACATGCTATCCAAATGCTTATAGCCTTATCCACACACAAGATGGAGGCATTTATAGGTTTCTTTAAAATGCTGGTTGCAGGAATTTTTTGAGGGGAGCAGTAGCAAAGAGAAAGTTTCACAAATGTAGAGAGTAAGGAAGATGACTTGATAGAAACTTCTAGGAACCATTACCTAACCAAAAATGGTTGAAGTATTTGTCAAGTCCATAACGACAAGGTAATGTTTGGAAGTTGCCCAGGCAGAAATGTTCACTGAACTATAAGGAGAAAGAGGCGCAATATAATCAGACTTTTTTTGTCATAAAATTGTATGTACTTTTAGCCTTCCTGTGGAATTGTCTTCCTGGTCTGATCTACTTAGTAGGGCTGACACCAAATGTCCCAAAGTGACTAAGTAGGCTCAGTGGGTAATAATAAATGCTGATTTTTTTGGAAGAAAGAAGATGGAATGGAAAAGCACATATAATATAAAAAATATACAGTATTGTAGCTCTTACTGTGTTATTTGCTACCAAGTTGGATATAAAGGAGTTAGATTATTTTAAGACTGTAAATTCTATCACTGTCTCACCCCACTAATGTGGTTATAAGTAGATATATTGGATGAGATTGGTTGTTTTCATCCGTGCATCTAAGGGATCTATAGAATATGATAAAAATGTCCAACCATTTTTATGCATGTTACATTTAAACAAGGTGCCGCCCATAAAAAGACAAACAGAAGAAAGAATGTTATTTCTATCTGTATGCATTTATCTGTCTATTTACTAGTGAATATCTACCACCCTCCACATATTTCTCTCTAGAAACCTAATTATTTCATTACAATGAACCGGTAACAGAGATCAATGCAACTTCATAAACAAAATGCTATAATGATGTCCATACAGCTGAAAACATGCATCCAGGTACAATATCAAGTCATAGCTACTGGCAACACGTAGTTTATTTTGGTTGCTCTTGAAAAGCAGAGTTGAACCTTTCTACTGCTATAGAAATCCACTCGGAAAATTGAGGACTGTAAATGAAATTGAATTTAAAAAAACCTTACCTGCATTAAAAAGAAATGGCAAGGAGTTCCTATAGTCCTGTTGTGAAATTATTATACAATGAAATGCACAACAATTACATTAATAGCTCTTGGTCACCTTAACAGTAAGGTAAGTGAAGAACTCCATGTCTTCCTGTGTTGGTTTTCCTGTCATCTTTTCCTTTAAACATATTTGCAAAAACTTGACAAAAAGTTCAAAGAAGCACAAAACAACTCAAATAATACCTTGATAGAAAAGTAGTGGTAATACAGCAATATAATTAGAAGCACAGTTCTACAATTTTGTGTCTGGTATTTAACACCAGTAAAAATTTTAGGTTTCATCCTTTAAATTTGAAGACCTTCATTGGTGCAAATTCCCCCATTTATGTTTGGAATTTTGACATTTGGATTGATAGTGAGTTACATCCAAATTCCATAAGTGCCTAGACAAAAATAAACCAACTGAATCCATTGGGACTTGCTCCCATGTTACAACTGAGGAAAGACTCATTAAATTCAATGACTTATCTGAGTAGCATCTGTTAAACATACCTTAGCTGCACCAACTGTTCTACCTCATCAGGGCTTATTTTGCCAGATAAATCTCTATTCTTAGCAGCTAATCTTGGTGAGTATAATTATCTGACGTGTATTCCTCCTTATTCTTCATAATATAGTTCAAAATATAAGCCTATGGACTTAATAGTGATTTGCCCTATACCATGCATTACTTTGTTTGATTCAAAATGTGATCAGATGCATTTGGTGGTCTTTTCTATTCATTGGGTTAAATAGTACTTTGCCTCAAGTGGGATAAAACTAAAGAAGATGGAATTCAGTGGTCACCTTGAGGATACTTAGTCTCACCAATACAGCCATCCACTGGTCATGACTGATGGCACAATTGAGCTGAATTCCAAAAGGGAAAAAGGAGCAAAAATATTTGGATATAAGGGAGAGAGTCTTCTAGAATAAAGATCTACTTAAGAGTACTTTGATACCTCAGATGGCTTGCAGTCACATCAGACTTAAAGAGCATCCACTGAGTAATGGTGGAGTAGCTATATCTTATAGTATAAAGTTCTCTGTTTGAAAGCAGCCTGTTTTTGAAGCCATATTTGTTGCTTGTAAGCCCATATGATTTGCTGACATAATACTTTGAACCATGAGTACTTGATACACTTCTAGTCATTCTTTCTTAATTTTTTATAACTGCCTTTCACTTTCAGTTTTGCTTTTTTGTATTACATCTAACATGGGTTGATTTTCTTTTGACTTCTGGAGCAAGTCCACTTATTACTTTTCTATGAATCCCTTCCACTGTGAATATTTTGTTTTGGAATTAACATTTAATGATACAACTACAATACTGCTTTCCCAGCTCTTATGTTTGACTGTGTGTGGAGTATCCTTGGTATCACTGCTTCTAGCCAAGCTTTGTCTCTGGCGATCTATGAAAATTATTCTGTACTCTGCAAAAATGTTATTTTCAACACTTTTCTTTTGAAATCTCCATTGGCGGCTTCGACTGACTACTTATCCAGAATAGTGCTATTAATATTTATAAGCATTCAATAATGCAGACTTTTGTGTATCTGGTAGACCATATGCTGCCCTCTGTCTTTTCAAAACAGCTGAACCAACAGAACTCTCCATTACACCATGGTGCTATTTTAGTTTATTTTTTATTTTTTTGGTGAAGAGTGGGAAAAACCAGAGCACATGCATAAACATCCTTCAATTCAAATTATTTTTTAAAGTCACTTTTCTCTTAAAATAGGAAGTTTTTTGTCCTGTGTCTGCCATTATTTTACTATATCCACTGTGACCCATTATAAACACAAGGCTTTGGATTTTGTTTTTTGTTTTTTAATATCTGTGTTATGGGGTGATGAGTCCAAGAAACTGGTGGGGAGAGAGAGGCTGAAAATTTAAATTCATGAATATCAAATAATGAATAATGCATAGCAATAAGCAGCTTGGAGAAATCCATTTGGATAACACAATGTAGGTTAAAAGTGATAATATGTCTGAGCAGCATTCTGAATTACGGTACCTTATATGAAGGGTGTGTCCAGAGCTTCGTGCTAATTTATCTTGGGGATTCCAGAAAATCTGTGTCTACAGTTCTATTTAAGCATATGTTTCATATTTATAGCAATCTGTAAAGGTTCTTTAATTGGAATTGTAATATAGGAAAGTTCTAAATCTCCTTGTCAATAATGGAAAATTAATGGAGATAAATGATTGTGAAATGACCTCTTCATGCAGAGACAACTGAGCATCGATTTTCTCTCTCATTGGGTGGTGTTTGCTAAGATAACCATGGTCATAGCTATGGTTAACTAACTTTTCATAGCTAACAAAGAGCCAGCTTGGGCTAGTGGTTAAAGCACCAGACTAGAAATGGGGAGACTGGAAGTTCTAGTCCCACCTTAGTTATGAAAGCCAGTTGGTTGACTTTGGTAAAGTCACTGTCACTCACCCAACTCACCTTATAATTGGCTGTTGTGGGGAAAACAGGAGGAGGAAGGTGTGTTGGATATGTTCACCGCCTTGAGTTAATTTATAAAAGCAATAAAGGTGGGATCCAAATTTTTAAAGAATCTTTCAGTGCTCACTTCCGAAGGAAGCGATTTCCCTTTCTGCGTGGTGCTGAAGGGACAGCGACGGCCCCAAACAGGAAGAGTTCTCTCGTTCAACTTGACGAGGAGTCGACTTGTCCACCAATAGCTATGGTGTTTAGGCAACGTTTGAATAAGGCTCTATTCACAAATGAATGCAGGGCAGGGACAGTTTTATTTACAGTTGTCGGTATGGAAACGCAGCCCTGTTCTGCCCATAAAAAGAAGGGATTACGATTCTGTTTTAGGACAATCGTTTTCTTGGATCTGTTCAGATGTCACAAAATCATATTGAAGCTTTTAGGTTCTGCAGAGTTCCTCCTCAAGGAAGATAAAAGGGATGGGGAAATGCTATAAGAGAGAGAGGGAAAGGAGAGAGAGGAAGAGAGAAAGAGAGGAAAAGAGGAAGAGAGAAAGGACATGATTTTGAAATCCTGGTGCTCATCGCACTGTTAAAATTCAGTACGACAAAGCATGTGCTTTGCAACATCAGCAATACTGCATTTAGGGGCAAAGGATTTTAGGGAGCAACTGGGTTGGAAAAAATACATCCCCAAGACTTTAAAGAGCTGTCTAGAAAAACATATTTGTCTTCCTAGACCTGGAGTTTCCGGGCAAGTTTGATGGGTCATGTAGGGTGGTGAAATAGTAGGAGTCGCTTCCAACCTATCTAAAGGGCACCTGGTTGGGGGAAGGCAGGAGTGAATAAAATACTGTGGATCAAGATGACCATAGGAAGACATGCAGGTTCAATGTACCTTCCAGCACACAATTTGATTTATCTAGCACACAAAAGAGCCACTTCAGAGCCTTGTCAAGGTCAAATCTTTGTTTTTCTGAAAATTGACTCTCCCCTCCATACCACCGCCCACCGCCAAGAAATTCTCTTCCCTTGCTTTGTCAGTGGTTTTTCTTCCCACGGCCAGCAGCAAGGGGTGAGGGAAGGAATATTTTAAGCCACTGCAGTGGCACCCCCTCTTTTTTTTTTTGACTCGGCAGTTCCACCCCTCTCTCCCGCACCGATCTCCGTGCCCAAATCGGGTCCTTCTTCCACCTGGAAAGGTTCCTGGAAAAGGACAGTTTGCGAACGGAGGCTTCTCCCAACAGAGGGGCGTGGGCTCCGAGGATTCCCACGCCCGCTTTTCCATGACTTGGCTGAATTAGGGAAGACTTCTGCCTTCCAGAAAAGAGGGGGTGCCTCGGCTTCTGCGACACCTCCATACGCCCCCTCCTCTTCCCTACCACTTGTAGGAGCTGCAGCGCGTCGGGGCTTCCCCCTTCGAAGCAGCTGGTCCAGTCCAATTCGCCAATTCCGATTGTCACCTCATTTCCGGATCAATCCTTAATTTCTGCTGCAGAGTGAGTGGGGCTTTCTCACCCTTTCCCTCCCTTCGCTCCTTTCCTGCCCACTCCCCCCGCCCCTTCCTCCTCATCTGGCTGCTGGGAACTTGAACCCAGCCCTCCTGCCGACTGCGCTGCACCGACTATTTTTCGCCCGCCCCTCCACGCCTTTCCCGGCGCTCAAGCCTGCCAACTTCGCGTCGCCGGGCTCCCCTTCCAACCTACCCTGCCCGGCCTCTACGAAGGCGGGGAGAGGCAATACAAAAGGCTCGCTTCTGCCCATCCCCGTTTCCCGCAAGGGCCGGAGACTCGGGCTCTAGAGGCTGCCGGCTGGCCTGTCCTCCGCCGCTTTCTGTCTTCTCCAGAGGATCGAAGAGAGCCGGGCGAGGCGAGGCGAGGCGTGCCCCGGGGCGAGCCATGGCCGAGAAGAAGCAAGCGGCCAAGCCCGGCGGCGAGGAGGAGGAGGAAGTCCCAGCCTTCTTCAAAAACCTGGGCTCTGGCAGCCCCAAGCCCCGGCAGAAATTTTGTGGCATGTTCTGCCCGGTGGAAGGCTCCTTGGAGAACAAGACCATCGACTTCGACTCCCTCTCCAGCGGACGCGGCTCTCCCACCGGCAAGATCGTGGCCAAGCAGCGGGACGTAGCTCACCTCGGACCCGACGCGCCCTCCTCGTGGCAAGGCAGGAAGGTGGAGATCCGGAGAACGACCGGCAAGGAGGCTTTGCAGAACCTGAACGACAAGGTGAGTTGGAGGCCGGGAAAGGGGGGGGGTGATGGTGATGTCAGGTGCTTCCCTGCCCAGCCCGCCCCCGCGCCCAGATCCAAGGCTTGAACGTTGCCGGGGCAGACAGAGCAGATTTCAAAGGCCATCGCCGAGGTGGCGTCTTTGAGAGACAGGCGGAAAAACCAACAGACCCAGCGCCGCCCCAGCCCTCCCCGCTCCCCTCTTTCTTTCTTGCAAAGGGGAGATCGGAGCTCTGAGCTGCAAGCTGAGCTCGACGAAAGCCCCACCCACCTGATGCAGGGGCCCAGAGCTGCAGCGAGCAATTGCTAGACAAAGATGCTGAATGGTAAACCCAAGAGAAATAATGACATGATCACATCAATCCATGGCTCACAGCATTGAAGGTCCTTTGGACCTCTGCCTTCTGAGACCCGGGGGACTCCCTTTTCTTCTGTCAGTCCCTTTAGGAGAGAACTATAAAAAGTTCGGAGCCCTCATGCTTGTCTGATCATTGGCAACAAATAGGAGACACTATTTATTGGGCAGTTTGCCCAACCTTCCATTGGAGAAGTTTTTTAGAAGATCTTTCTAACCTGGAGCCAATGCTAGTCTGTCCAGCCAGATTTGTAGCTCACTGGAGCCTGGTTTTCTGTTCTGGAGATGCACAGAATAGATTGTACTTTTCTTCCAGTTACAGGTGTGTCTTAATTCACTGAGCTGGTGGGATTTGTAGTCCAAAACAATAAGGATATCCAAGCTGATAACGGCTGACCTAAAGATATGAAGTAACTGGCATGCCTAAATAGCAAAAACCACACTGTACATTTTGCAAATGGGTAAGAAATTTGCTCCAGTCATGATGACAACAGCAGTAGGAAACCAATAATCCAAATATTCTTTAACTTGAGGGAAGAGTTGATGCCAGATGCCACTTTGCAAATAGCTTGGTCCTGAAACGATGTGCATTAGAATGAGAGGCAGCAGATCTTTCAAGAGAGACTTTTATAGGTGATGACTTAATCACACATTTCATGTGTTGAGGAAAATGTCTCCCCAACTCACTAGTTCTTGCCTCAACACTGGGCATCTTCAGGCACAGTAGATATATTTTAAAGCTCCTTGAGATGGGCTCAACTTCTGATGACAATATAGAAAAATCCATATTATGTTCTTCGTAACAATGTGGAAATGTTTTTTCCCCATTGCCCATCTTCAAGAATCTTGTTGGCTTCTCAGGCTACTTTACAAGATTTAGGTTTCCTGATGGCTTCCTATCCAAGAACTCGGAGATCCATGTTTTCTTGCTCACCATTTGTTTTAGATCAGTTCAGGTGGCCTGGATGCTGCCATCTGCTGTTGAAACCAAATAAAGAGGCAGGCTGGCTATATTCACACAGCAGACCAAACAAGATCACACCCCAGGCTCTATAAAACCCAGAATGTGAAATGTCTTTGTACGGGTCCAATAAGTCATTTTTGTCTAAATAGACCCATGGCAACACATGGATTCAGAGTTTCAAATAGGACTCTTTCATATGCTAATCTGGAAATTCCTTAATCAAGGACTTTTGATATATAAAGGATGACCTTTGTTGGTTTTCTTTTTCTTATAAACACCCCATGTGCATCTTTTGTACAACCTATGACTCATCTTAAAAGATGTTCAGAATGGATAGATTGACTACTATGGAGTTTTGAATTTATATTATGATAGCCCAATGGCTGAATTAAAGAAGCTATGAAGGTTTGCACCTTAGCAAGTCCCAGAAATGAGATGACTAGGTAGAGATGTCCCATGTTCTTAAAGGAAAAGATACAATGACAGCTTCATATGCAGAGTTTTCTTTGTGCAATTCATAAAAATCATAGAAATTGTTATAAAACATTTTTTTCAGCAAAACTTGTTATCTTTTCTGGGAAGTGTTCGCTGTACTGCTCTATGAATAATGTTGCTTAGATGGCAACCTGCATTCATCACACAATGACCAAGCAATTCTACCTCCAGCTCTACCATTAGGCAGAGGGTAGTGATTATCTCAGGAAGCTGGTTCTGGCTGTCATTGATGGGGCAGTAGACTGTGAATCATATGCTTTATTATATATATAGTTACTCCCAGGAAAAGGAAGTTTCTTATGCAAAATAATTTGACCAGCTACAATTACTCTGCATGCACTCTTCCATGCAAAGCATCAATATTGTTCATAGTCTGGCCTTGGGGAAGAGAGGCTGATTTCTATACTTTACTTGCCAAGAGAACTCAGAAAAATCAAATGAAATTGACAGGATGTACGGTACGAATTGACAAACAAAAGTTGCATCTACAAGTTCCGCTTGTTCCTGCTCAAGGTTCATGTAGATACTGCATACTGAGAATGGGGAAATCTGTTAGAAACTCAATTCTAGGACTTTCTAGACTTGGACTGCAGTGAAGTGTTTTCCATATCACTTGCGACTCCAGTATTTGTTCTGGTCTGGGAAAAAAAACCAAGAAAAAAATGGCCTCTGCCAATTTTGCATCTCTGTCTCACCTTCTCTGATTCAAATGAAGAAAGCTCCTCAGTTCTCAAGATGGCCAGTGATATTCCAGGAGCCCAGGAAGCATCCTGCATCAGTGTTTCTCAGGAGTAATCTAATTATTGGTTATAGAAATGAAACATTCATTTTATAAGCAACATACTGTACTTCTATACTGCAATTGCTGGGAGAGGCAGATTTTAAAAGGATAGTATCTGCTTCCATCTCCTTGATGCATGGACTTCCTGGATGCATTTGACTGGCAAAGAATGTTAGATTCAACATTCCAACGTTGTGCATGTTTCCAAAATAATTCAGATTTTTCTAGTCATCTCTACAAGACATAGCTGCTTTAAGAGCTGTGATGACTTTAACAAGTAGACTCCTTAGAGTTGCATTTCTCAACCTTGGCAGCCTTAGGTATGCTGGGAAAATCAGCTCCCAGAATTTCCCCAGTGTTCTCAGTGTTGAGGAACATTGCCTTAAAGCAGGGGTGCTTAGATCTGGCCCACAGGGCTGCCCTGAAAATAGCAAAAGACCAACCCGGGGTGCCTCTGCCAGTGAAAACAGAGTTCCGGCGATCTCTGTGTGGTCTCCCAAGCTCCGTTTTCGCTGGCAGAGTGCTTTAACTACCCTCAGCAGACATGCCTAGATGGAAATATATATAACTTATTTCATTTGCTTTGAATAGGCTTATGGGCTTTTCAAGGGCAGCATGTGGTTAGGTGATAACCATTTCAGAAACTTCAAAATATGAGCTGCAGATTTTTGGCAAATGAGAACATTTTTAAAAATTTCTTTATTTTGGATTTCTGCTCCAAAGTTCCACTGAAAATTGACACAAGACAACTGGTGTTGCTGCTGGATTCAGTGACTGGCTTCACACTTTGAAATAAGCCAGTTTCCTTCACTAGGATTTATGGAAGAAGTCATAAGAGATTGGGCCTGTGCAACTGATGTGTAATAAATCAAGGTTTACAGATCATGATAGTCCTCTAGATTCCTAGAGGAGAGAGAGTACATTCCAGAGGAGCAAGAGACAACTAAAATGAGATACTTTGTGTGAGAAAAAGAGGGTGAATATGGCAACTCTGTAATAGTTCTCAGAATGTATGCTTTAGCAATCTGCTTGAGTCTGGCAAAATTCTGTCTATGAATGAGGAACAAAAATAAATCTGCCTGGAGGAATCACCACATATCTTTCTTGAGTTTTGGAGTCTGACAATTCATTAGCAAAGTTTTGAACTTTTCGGGGAGGAATGGTGAAGACATCTTTACAAACCCAATGACTGAGGCAAAACCCAAGGAATCGGTGAGTAGACTAGTTCTTGGAATGTCTCTGGATAAGGACAAGATGGAAGGTCACCCATATGTGGTACCAGAGGTGGTATTCAACAGGTTCTGACCAGTTCTGGAGAACCGGTAGCAGAAATTTTGAGTAGTTCGGAGAACCAGAAAATACCACCTCTGACTGGAGATTTTACAGTATCCTCCCCCTGCCACGCCCACCAAGCCATGCCCACAGAAAATCTGAATCCCACCACTGATGTGCTCCACATGGCTGCTCCTTGTGAATAGATTTCAAGACAGTGGTTTTCTGAGAGTTTAAGCATCAGAAGATGGAAGCCACCATCTTGAACGCATCTGTGTCAGAAGTTTTTGAAGGACACTGGGTTTGCTAATCTCATTTTCTAATCACTGCCTATTAACTATTTTAAGTTATTAGAGACCTTAAGAATTATGAGTTTGAGAAGTCTATATCAATTTTACTTTCAACTCTGAATGAAAGAAAAATTAATTATATGCTTAAGCACTTAATAAATTTCAAAGAAACAGCAAAAGGTGAAATATGATTTTGATCTAGGAATGTTATAAACAGATTAAAGATCCAGATACATTTGGAAAATTGACTTTTATTATAAGATTTTGGAATTAACTATAAAAAAATAGTTTCTTATGGGGAACAGATTTAATTTGGCTATTTTTGATATTGTAAATCATAACAAAGATAAGTGATGATTTTAGAAATTGGATACCAGAGGAGACTAAAGATTCTAACGAGAAGAAAAACAAAATACAAGCATGTTCTTGATGTCAATTAATATGGGACTTAGAAAATGGCACAACATATTATAATATTGGAAGAATTAAAGAGATCTTTGAAGAATGGAACCATAAATTCATAACTACAATATCAACAAAGTTGGTTACAATGTCTGCTTTTATAGCTAGACAATGTCCAAAGATATAAACAAAGGAATGACAGATGTAGAACAAATTTCATCTGACAGGCCATTAGAATGATTTGGAAAAGAATGCTTTGCTAGATATATAAAATAAACCAACTGAAGTTTTAAAAATTTAAAAGGAAAATAGAAATGTTAACCCAAAAAAATGAACTGGATTTTTTTTATCTACAAAAGATCTACAAAAGTAAATTCTTGAAGAAATCTGTGCATAGGGACAAAGAATTGAAATCAAATTCAACAATATTTGATTGCATCAAAGATTAAGATTGCTAGAAGTAAAGGAAGGAATATGGCGTTAGTTTATTTGATAAAAATTAAAATAAGACATTTGGTTTTGCAAAGTTCTGGCGTTTTACAGATATTTTTTGCTTTTTTGCTCATACCTGGATCGAAAGGCTGATGCTTCATGGATTTATTCACAGATAAAGAATGGAATATGGAATGAAGCAAGATTCTTTGCAACCTTATAGGGAGTGAAATGTTATTAAATTTGTTTATACTTATTGTGATGAAGGTTGGAAGTTACTTTTTTTTACTTTATTATATTTTTCTTTTTTCCCTTTTTTCTGCACTTTTTATTCTTTTTTACTATTTTTTCTTTAAGTTTAATTTGTATTTATATTACTGTAATGAAATTTCTTAATAAAATTATATTCAATGTTTATTAGCAAGGCTTTATATCTTTTGGAAGATGGTAAATTAAATTTATGGGTTCCACAAAACACTACAATAAAGAGTAAATTTTAAATTGATTATGTATTAGACTCAACTTTAACATCTAGAAATATATAATGTGAATGTTTTGCATTGTTTGTATCTAGATTTAGTTGTCAAAGCAATTTTTAATTGAACTATATCTCTTTTAAAGCACCACAACCAATATTTACTGAGCCCTAAATCTACCTCAGAGAGCTTTTTTTTTAAATTAAAATTCTTGCTGCAATAAAAGCCTGATTCACATGTGGTATAATTTTAGGTCCTGAATTTTACAGTTATACAGTATCCGTTCTTTTAAATGGTTAATACACGTGTCTAATGTTGTCTTCTTTATTCACCATACCATATTGTACACTTTTCTATGTCTACTTTTTGGGGAATATTAAATTAATAATGAACACAGAAATGGAGATGTCAAAGGAAAACATTTTAAAAGGATGAGAATGAGTATCTGTAGTCATTGATCTGCCTATAAAATGTTTAGAAAGTATGAAAAAAATGATGCAGAAGTATGTAGTATACTTAACAAAAGGTCCAACATCCCCATTGAAGATGATTAAATTCAGGTCTGTGTGTTCTTGGTGCTTCTGAACAGCCATTGGGGGCACATGAGATTTGGGATTCTGGATTTCAAACCAGGGGACCAGTTGTGGTTTGTGCTAATCTTTATGCATGCATGTTTACATAATAGTGCTTTTTCACATCAAACAAAATCTTCCATGTATGAATTGGCTTTTTACAATAATGTTATCACTAGATTCTTGGACAAATATGTTACCCAGACTCAGCAGTGTTTGAGGAAATTATGTCAGATTAAAACAATTACATTGCTATGGATCCTGTTGGGTTTTTCATATTTTTAGAAACAATATGCCTCGCGATCATCTGGTTGAGTTAAGATATTTATGGCTGTTCTTATCATTCCTGGGAATTGTTTTCAAAATAGCATGCAGGAGAACTTTATGTAGTTATCATATGTCTATATTTCTTTGATTACTTGTCTTTGGCAAAGCAATTCTCTAGTTGGGAGATGGCCGAAATGAAGATTAATCAAATGAAGTTCAATCCAGACAAGATACACATTTACTTCCAGCAAGGAAATGAACAGGCTCTGCTATTTGATTTTAATAAGTAGCCCTCTTTTTGAAGAACTGGCTTCAGAATTTGGGGCTACTCTAGATTTGGCTTATGCATCTTGATGACCAGATAACTACCATGGATAAATTTTCCCTGGAATGCTTTTTTCTCAGAAAACCCAACCCTGCCATGAAGTTTGTTTGTTTATTAGTGACAGAAACATCACAATTGAAATAAGGCATGCTATATGACATAAAATATAAAATACAAGATCAAAATGTGTACAACCATGATGACACATGGTTTACAGGTAGTGCTCAACCTATAACCATTCAGAGTTACGATGGCCCTGAAAAATGTGATGTAAGTTTGGTCTTTGCACTTATGACTGTTGCAGCATCTCCATGGTCAAAGTAAATCAAAATTCAAGTGCTTAGCAACCAGTTTGTATTTATGACAGATGCAACATCCTGGGCTCAGGCTATCACAAGCTTCCACCAAACCAACATCCAAAGCAAAGTCTAATAAGCAAAGTCAATGGAGGAGGCCAGATTCGCTTAACAACCTCAAAAAAAAAGAAGTCTCAAAATCAGGCACAGCTCACTAAATAACCACACTGCTTACTGACAGTAGCTCAAACCTCAGCTTTGATTGTAAGTTAAGGACTATCTATAACTCTACCTAAGCAAGATTGCTTCAAAATGATGTATGTGGGCTACCTCCCTAGAACTTTCAGTTGATCTAGAATAGCAGCAATGATTTCTTGTCCCGGAAGATTTTGCAAAAGATACAGTGATAAGACAGTTTCTCTGTACAATTTCAAATATTGAACATAGTTTTCAATTCCCTTTAATGCTGGAAAGGGTTGAAGACAACTGAGAGGTCATCTTTCATATTGTGTATCCTTCTTCCTAAGAATTTCAGGGAAGGTCCTGGAATGGGTTCACGGGTTGCCAGGACAGGAATGGAAAGTGCATGGAAAGCACTGGTCAGCCATGTCTACTTTTGGGGCCATCTTACATCAACTTTCTTGACCCTTACTATTTTCTCCATACACTTCAAGTTCTATTTTTCCTGCACATTTTCAATGTCTTTGCAAAATGCTACCACGCATTAGCTCTGCCACTTTGTGACTTTTATGCTATATCTTTCCATTTCATATTTAATTGCCAAACTTTTATTATCTGTTAAAATCATACACTACCAATGCATTTGTGAATGTTGTGCTAGTGCCTCCCTCCCCCCATTGGTGTGTATATGGTGCAGGACAAAAGAGAGTAGATCGGATGGGTGTAAAACATAAATTATGCATTTAATATATTTGTTGCCTTTGCATGTAATACTTTCCCTCTTCTGACATATTAAAAAGAATGATTCAACTCTGAGGCCACCCCCAAGAGTTCCTGGCAGCTGAACATCTTAATTTGCAATTTAGTCCATGTTAGCTGCTTTGCGTGATGCAAACACTTTGAAATCATAGGGTAATAAATCACTGAATAAATAATTATATCTTTATCCACAATGTATTGGATGGAATCATCTGATAGGGCTCTTTCAGTTCTTAAAAGTGCAGGCTGAAATAGAGGGATATGCATGCATTTGCAAACCAGGATGGATTGACAAGGGATCTCCTTCACCCAACCCACTAGTTGTACTTTACAGAATCCTCTTCTCTAATTATTGCCTCCCCCCTCCCCAAATTTTCATCCTGGTTATGAAGTACTAGGTGGGAATAAGAGATATAGTTAGTTCTAGATATCGGTGTCCTGTTTCCCATTCATAAGACATTGTGAAGAATGGAATGGAATGCATTGAAACAGTGTTGGGCGTGGTCAGCACCAGGAAAGGTGGGGAGATACCTAGTGAACAAGAGTATTTTTTTTTTGGCAAATATAGTTTGCTGCTCGTTCAGGTGGTCCTTGATTTTCAATCAGTATTGGGTCTAGACATGCTGTTGCTTAGCAAGGTGGTTCTCCAGGGAGTTGTGCCCAATTGCAACCTTTGGCCATGATTGTTAAGTGAAACACTGAAGTTAAGGGATCAGTTAACAAATCTACTTCCCCCATTGACTTTGCTTTTCAGAAGCTGGCTGGTGAGGTCTCAAATGATGATCACATGACCCTGAGATGCCGCAACCATTCTGAATACGTGCTGGTTGCCAAGCACCAAATGACCGGTCGGATGCTGTAGTGGGTGTAAGAGCAAGGACTGGTTGTAACTCTCTTTAGTCCCACTGTAACTTCAAACAGTCACTAAATGAATGGTTGCAAAACGAGGATTACCTTTATTGGAATTTAAGAACTGATTCTTGCTTTTATTCCAAGCTGATTGTCTCAATGACTGTGTTTGAGCCAAGTGCTAATCAGGGTTGTTAAAGGGCTTAACAGATACATCTATCCATCAGGGTACAGTAGCAGCAGGCTATTCTTAATCTTTGGCTGTTTGGAGTTGAGAGCTCATTTATAGGGGAAGGAGTAGAGAAGGGGAAAATGTAGGGGAAAGGGGAAAACAAGAAAAGGTGTTGACTTCCAACTCCCTTTGGTGCAATAAAATAATAGCATCAAACCTCAACTTTTTACTTGTAACATAGTAAATATAAACTAGCTATTTCTATAACAACAAACCTGTCTAATTGGTAAAACTCAAAATCAAAGTTTCATTTTTTCCACCTCAAGTACAATGTCTAAAATCTGTTTCCAAGTAGAAACAAAAGTAACTGTGTTTTTTTTTCTTCCTTTATTCAAAGCTATCAGTTTAGCCATCTCTGCTAACTCCATCACCTTTTGCAGTCATTCATCCATTGTCGGAAGACTTAGACTAATTTTATTGTGACTTTGAATGTACACTAATTGTCATAAATTAAAATGATGTAAAATGATGACTCAGAGGGTCTCCACCTCTAATATACACTACAAAAACATGACAAAATAAATAAATAAATACAAAATTATGCATATGCCCACATATATTATATGACACGGAGAAACAACATTTTAGTTCAGATGTATACCATTTTTCTCATAAAATAAGGCCGGGTTTTATATTTTTTTGAGCTCCGAAAAAACGGCTAGGCTGTCTTTTCAGGGGTGACTTAATTCCCCCCCTTGCATCCTCATCTAGAGCGTCCCGCGGGCAGCCTCGCCACCAGCTGCTCCTAACGGGTGATCATGGTGAAGTGCAGAGAGCTCCCTACTCCCACCAAACACCTTTACTGCAGACCCAAGACCTTTGGCACCCACTGCTGTTGCTTTCCCTTCTGTCCATTCCGCCGCTACGTTTGGAGCTGCCGCTTCTGTGTTTGGAGTGCCGCCACCATTTGGAGCACCGCCACCACGTTTGGAGCTGCCGCTTCCGTGTTTGGAGTGCCGCTGCCATTTGGAGCACCGCCGTCATGTTTGGAGCTGCCACTTCCACGTTTGGAGCTGCCGCTGTGGTTGGAGTGGCGGCGCTTCAAATGGCGGTGATGCTCCAAACAGCGGCAGTGCTCCAAACGCGGAAGCAGCAGCTCCAAATGTGGCGGCAGCTCCAAATGCGGACATGGCAACTCCAAACAGTGGCAGTGCTCCAAACAGCGGTGGGGTTCCAAACATGGAAGCGGCAGCTCCAAACACGGCAGCAGCTCCAAATGCACAAGCAGCAGCTCCAAACAGCGGCAGCGCTCTAAACATGGAAGCAGCAGCTCCAAATGAAGCGGCAGCTCCAAATGCAGAAGCGGCAGCTCCAAATGGCAGTGGTGCTCCAAACGTGGAAGTGGCAGCTCCAAACGCCATGGCGGCATGGACAGAAGGGAAATCAACAGTGGCGGGTGCTGAAGGTCTTGGGTCTGCCGCAAAGGTGCTTGGCAGGAGTAGGGAGCTCTCCACGCTCTGCCATGATCGCCCATTAGGAGCAGCCGGTGGCGAGGAATTGCTGCCCGCGGGGCGCTCCTAACGGCAAGTCCCCCCGCCCTTCCCCCCATTTTGCATGTTTTAAAATAGGCCTAAATTTGGGGGGAGGGGCTTAATTTCATTTTATGCCTAGAAAACATGCTGGGTCTTCCTATTGGGGGAGGTTGTATTGTTGGAGAAACACGGTACATGTACCTGGCAAATGAAACCAATCTTGCGAGTTTAAGGATCTTGCGTGGGAATCAAAGTGTCCATTTTGGTGCATAATCTTGCTGCAGTCAACATATATAACATCGAAGTTTCAAATCCCCCCCCCAAGTCTTTCTCTATTAAACTCACAAGAAAAGTTTATCATTATATCACTTTCAGACTCTTCTGTATTAAAATGTGAATCGTACTCTAATATTTCTTTGCTTTGTTACATGGATTAATTCAATCATTTAAAGAGTTCTATGGACATGGTTATAAACATTTTCATCTCTGTGACATTGCTGGTCTTAGAAAGCATGAAGCAATTTATCAGGGGTGGAAAAGGGATGATAATTTGATTATATATTCAGTGACTGGACTTGAATCAAATGCAACTGAAAAAAATATGGTGCTTGAAATCCCAAAGGCAACTGGACTTTGGTTTGATTTTTTTCATTGAAAGCATTTCACTTCTCCTCCAAGAAGCTTCTTCAATTCTCTTGGGTGAGAAATAAAATGTTTTCAAATTAAAATAACAACAACAAGAAAATCCAGTTGCCTTGTGAAAAAGCAACTTTGGGACAACCATGACCTGGTTGATTGAAAATCTCCAGATATGGGGATGAAGAGTGAATATTGAATGACAGAATCAACTCTGTGGTGATAGTAGGAAAAAGATGTTGATGATGTTAAAAGGTGTTAGTAAAGAAACTGTAATCATGAGACTGGGTGTTTATGATAAGAGTTTCTTTGAAATACTGTACACCAAGAATAGGTTCGTTAGGATTTTAAAAGCATGTTATAAGTGAGCACTCTGACAAAATGGCTGTCAGCCACAAAATGTCCATCGATCAGAAGGCTAGCAGATTGCCTTTGTTTCAAATCAAATCAATCTTAATGGCAGTTACACACCAAGACAACTTGATTTAATTATTTATTAAAAACATACACTACCAACCAGATAACTTACATTACCAAATAATAAAGCATCTACTGCAACCTTATAGAAGATGAAACATCCACATCAAATGAAATAAGGAACTGGCATCCATGAGGACTTCACAATCAATTGTGTAGGCATGTCTTAATTGTCCCAATTCACAATAACATACACATACACGACAGCTAACAGCTAAAAGCTAACAGCATCCATGGTATGTTTGCAGGCAAGACATAGAGAGAGAGAGAAAAAATGAGAACAGTCACCCCTTCATTTGCAGTCATTTTGAGAATATCTTGGCTTGAAGAGATAGGGAACCTTCCTTTTATTACAGTTATAGTACTTTTGCATGATCTTGTCTCTAAAGTCTGTGCTGTGAATTTCTGAACTGTATTGTCTAGAAACAATATCAGAAGCATTTTTCCCCCCAATCTCTCCCTTTAGCACACCACCAACCAACAGAAACGTATTTGGCAATCTAGCATCTAGGCCATAGAGCAGTGTTGTTTAAACTTGGCAGCTCTTTAAACTTTTAAGATATGTGGACTTTAAGTTTTGGAATTCCTGTTGGCTGGGATGTCCAATTGTAGGAGGTTGTGGCTTCTTGAGCTCCCTTTATCCTCCTCTTAAACCTCATTTGCACAACTCACAAGCTAAAACATATGGGGGAGAGGGTTACAGAATTGTTTAAATTAACTGAATAGCACCAAACATTCTCTATGTCAGACAGTATAACTGAAGACATAAAAAAACCAGGGGAAAATAATCTTAGAAAAGAAGGAGAAAGAGAAGTACATGGTAGAACGCATGAAACAGAAAGCAACGTACTAGCAGTTAAATGCAGGACAACTGGTAATAATTAAGAAAAGTCCAGTGTGCCATCCCTCTTTTTTTTTAGACTTGTCAGGCAATGGGGAACACTTTAGAATTTGTACAAATGTCAAAACAAAATTACCTTTGAACAAAGTAGTGGAACTCTGCTTCTCTTTATTACTGCAGTTAGGAACTTAGAGAGCTTATCTCAAAGATAAGGAGAAAGGAAGTCAGGAAAATAAACCACTCATTAAGAAGGCAAATGCTGGCAGAGAAAGGAAGCTTCTTGGTGGCAGAAACTGGCTGGCGACCAAAGGATGATTCTTTCATTCTTCTCAGCATAGGCAATCTTTGATCGCACCAAGATCAGGAAACTCAACCAAATCTCAAACATAAATGGCAAAGCCTTAATAATTTCACCTTCATGTGGACATTATCAAATAATGAGCATTATCAAATAATAATCAAATTTTACTTTTCCACATGGAGACTGCTGCTGAACTTTGTGCTTGAAGTGGAAAAGAATGAAAATTTGACTTTGGGTTTTACCAATTAGATTGACAGATCTTTACAGCAATGGCTTGTTCATATTACCATGAAAAAAATAAAAAAGCTGTGATTTGACGTTAATGCCTTATTTTACTGCAACAGAGTCAGAAGTCAATGTTCCGTTTTCTTTTTCTTTTTCTTACCCTTCCTCACTTCTTTTCCCCCTCTTGCTCCCCACTGTTTCCCCATTTATTCCTGTATTTTATAATTATTTTATCTTACAACTCAATAAAAATGTTTAATGGTAAAATAAAGTGGGCCCTTAACAACCAATAATAATAATAATACTGATTAAATATTATTCTGGTACATGGCCAAGGTGTGACCAATTCCATAAACTCAAGCCTGGGATGGCTCAAAGGATAAGATATTGTTGTAAATTGTGATGCTGCTTGAGGAATTCTGGGAGTTGAAGTCCACAAATCTTAAAGTTGCTAAGTTTGGGAACCCTTGTTCTAGCAGGCTGCTGCAGGGTAGTAACAGTGGGGTGTCTCCTCACTTACAAAAGACCTTCTCTCCATCTTGTTAGTACTTAATTTTTCTTTCTCCCTCCATCTTAGATCTCAGGACTGAGGTTTTTGTTTACACTATGTACACAGTTCCCTTGTCTCCACTATTTTTCCCATTATTATCTTCCTCCTAGCTTTAGGTCTCTTATCTTTCTTTTAAAAGAACAACCTTCTGAGTTTAGCCCAGCATTTTGGAATTAGATGGTATGTAGTACAGGTAGTCCTCAATTTACGATCATTTGTTGAAAGTTACAACGGCCCTGAAAAAAGTGACTTGTGACTATTTTTCCACACATATCACGCTTACAGCATCCCTGTGATGATGGGATCAAAATTCAGATAGCCATAGCACTTAAGACTTATATACTGCTTCACAGTGCTTTACAGCCCTCTCTAAGCAGTTTACAGAGTCACGGACCCCCAGCAATCTGGGTCCCAGTTTTACTGACCTTGAAAGGATGGAAGGCTTAGTCAACCATGAACTGGTGAGAATTGAACTGCTGACAGTTGGCAGAATTAGCCTGCAATAACGCATTCTAACCACTGCCCCACTGCAGTGCAGATGCTTGACAACTGGTTCATATTTATGATGGTTGCAATGTTTCAGGGTCATGTGATCACCTTTTGCGACCTTCTGACAAGCAATGTGCATGTGGAAGCCAGATTCACTTAATACTAACTGATTACCACAGAGATTCACTTAACAACTGTGTCAGAAATGTTGTCAAATGGGGCAAAACTTATTTAGCAACTGTCTCATTTAGCAAGGGAAATTTTGGGCTCAGTTGTAGTTAAGTCAAGGACTACCTGTACACTTTGAGGTTTGACTAGGAAATATTACACAGCACAAGAAGTGAAGGCACTCAGTAGTTAACTCTCTTCAGTGGCAGACGATGTAAGATTTCTGGTTTTGTGAAGGCTATTCAGCAGTACAGAGAGGCTATTGAGATCCTCTTGGGACAGCATCTGGAGGACTGATTTTTCCATTTAACTGAGAGTTTAGTTCTTTTAATCTTGAGGACTTGGTTCAGATTAAAGCTATCCCATCATCTTCATTTAACAACTCCATAATCCCTTGCAGGGTGGAGTCTGGGCAACTGAATAGAGCTAGCAGAGTGTTTTAATGGCCGGATGCCCTTCCTGTCACCAGTGCGGATTTTTGTTCAGGAGATATATTCTCAGTGTGCCCAGGGAGAGAAATGTCTGCCTCTACCTAGGATCGAACTCACAGCCTCCTGATTGTGAGATGACAGCTCCACTTCTAGGCCACCGCACCATTCCATTAAAGCTATCCCATGATGTTGCAAAAACCAGAGGAAGACTAGATGGCAGCAGAGTTAGAATCTGGCTTTCAGGGTGGCAACTGAACTCTTTGCCACCCAAATAAAATAGGCCCGATTCCTCTATCATACTGATTCATTTGAACTATTGTTTAGTGAATAAACCATGATGTTTCAGAGGTAGTCCTCACTGAGTGACCATTTTAGCTACAATGATAAAAAAAAACTTGACTTCTCAACTAATCCAACCAATATACGACCTTCAAAAGTTGGTAGAGCAAAGGCAAACTGAAGTCAGGTCATAAGGATAGTTGTACTTCACTTCAGTTAACAAGTTGCCAGTCCCAGCCATGGTCGCTAAATGTGGACTACCGGTCCTGGCATACACCAGGGTTTGTAAATCATTGTAAGCCCAAACTCACCCATGAGATGACACAACATGCTGCAGTTACTCAATGCCAATGAAGGTTATATTCTGTAAATCGTGAGGTGGCACGCAGAGCCATTTATGCGGGCACACGAGCCCCAGGCAAACTTACCTCACTGCGCATATTCATGCCTCCCAGCTGATTTTCAGGCCTTTTTCGGCCTCCCAGAGACTCAAGAGAAGCCTTTGCAGCCTGTGAAGGCCGAAAAACAGGCCTGTTTTGTCACTTCCTGTATTTCCAGATATACCAGAAATGACAAAACGGACCCATTTTTCGGCCACCAAAAGGTTGCAGAGGTTTCCCTCAAGTCTCTGGAAGGTCAAAAAAGGCCTCAAACAGGCCGAAAAATCAGCTGGGAGACATGCATTGCAGGTAATCGGGCGGCGGGGGGATCATGTATGCATGTGCAAGGCTGGGTGGGTGGGTGCATGAATTGCCTTCTGGGTGTGAGCACATGTGCATCACCACGCACAATTTTTGGCACAGGAGCCCAAAAAGTTTAGCCACCACTGGACTATCCCATGGAGAGATCCAGCTGCTTTATAAATAGAGTTGGATCTATCCCAAGGGTCTTCAAACTTGGCAAGATGATTCCAGAATTCTTGAGCTAACATGGTTGGAGGAGGAATTCTGGGAGTTGAAGTCCACAAGTCTTAAAGCTGTCAAGTTTGAAGACGCCTGATCTATACTATAAAACTATAAAACATACTAAAAAAAAAAAGATGTTGAGACTCTAGAAAAAGAACAGAGAAGAGCAACCAGGATGATTAGGGGACTGGAGATTAAAACATATGAAGAACCGTTATAGGAACTGGGCATGGCTAGTCTAGTCAAGAGAAGGACCAGGGGGGACATGATATAAGGTTCCAATATTTGAGGGGCTGCCCCAGAGAGGAGAAAGGGGTCAACCTGTTTTCTAAGACACCTGAAGGCCAGACAAGGAATAATGGATGGAAACTGAACAAGGAGAGATTTAACCTGGAAATAAGGAGAAACTTTCTGACAGTGAGAACAATCAACCAGTGGAACAGTTTGGCCTTGGAAGTTGTGGGAGTGCCATCACTTGAGACCTTCAAGAAGAGATTGGACTGCCATTTGTCAGAAATGGTGTAGGGTCTCCTGCTTAGGCGGGGGGTTGGACTAGATGACCTACAAAGTCCCTTCCAACTCTATTATTTGTATCTGCTTATAAGTGTTGCGGACAGATGCTGCACTTACATTCTCATGCTCTTCAAAGTGTCTTTTGGAAACTGAATCTCTATAAAAATAAGAGGGAAACTGAAACCACAGAACAAAGTATAACAAGAATATGCAAATTGTATGCAATTGTTCCCTTTGCATCAAGCAGCCCGTAGCTGTGAGCCGCACTTTATAAATTCCTGTTTCCTACACTCCAGTACTTTTTGGAAGTGGTTCTAATGTCTAGTAAAGACTCCCTCAGGAGGAAACCATGGATACTGATCCAATCCTGAGCTTTCTGCCTCGCAATTTATAACTCATTTCTGGCCAGTCCATGGTGGCTTGGCTTACATACCCATGCTAAGCCCATTGCTGGATGTTTCATTTTAGCTTAGCTTGTGGTGCAAATCCAACCCCTGTGGCTTGTGAGGAAGGATTTGAGGCTTAATGTGCTGTGCTAGAAATCCAGCTAATTGCAGCTTGTCCAACAGACCATGGTAAACGAGAGCTTTGCCAAATGTGTGGCCTGCCTTCTTTAGCAGGCAACCCAGGCAACTGAATGAATAAGAAAAAACTAGATTGGGATATATATTTGCAAGCCACTTCTTGGTCCCCCTCTCAGCCAGTCTGATGTTCTCCAGTTGTAAACCTGAGTTCAGTCGTTCCAACTTGAGGTCCAACTTATCTGAAGAGTTACTGGGTAACACAGAAACTGTGAGGTGGTTATTGATCTTGTCCTTCAAATCAAATCAAATATCAGAACAAATATTTATTCTGGTCTCTTTGACTGTAATAAACGTTTTGAATAGAATAGAATAACAGAGTTGGAAGGGACCTTGGAGGTCTTCTAGTCCAACTCCCTGCTTAGGAAGGAAACCCTACACCACTTCAGACAAATGGCTATCCAATCTCTTCTTAAAAACTTCCAATGTTGAAGAATTCACAACTTCTGGAGGCAAGTTGGTTAATTGTTCTCATTGTTTTCGATTTGATTTGATCTTGTCATTGGGATAGGCAGACTCGTCAACATCGGGACTAATGAATTCCAGGGATTGGTCATCACTAGGCAGCTATTTTGGGAATTTCTTTCTTTCAATAAATGCAAAGCATATGAGCATCTGCTTTGCTTTGTTAGAGAATGTGAAAACCGGGGCATTTTGTTGCAACTGGACTTAAATCAAGACTTGATTTGGCTTTCATAAGTTTGATCCTTGCAATTCTACATACATTAGTACAGTGATGGCTAAACTTTGCCAAAAGTGCGCTCGCGTGCCTGAACTCATGATGCAATGAGCATGCAACTCCCACACTCTGCGCATGCGTCCCCCTGCACGTATGCGACTCCTCTGCACATGCCTCTGCACATGTGCACGCAACTCTCACGCATGCCTCTGAGTATGCATGCATGCATCTCCCACGCATGTCTCCCCCTGTGCATGAGCAGCAGATACCCAACAATCAGCTGGTGAGGGGCACATGCACATGCCCAGTGGGGCTGTCCTGGGAGACCTCTCGCATGCTGGCAGAAGTGGCTCTGCTCGCCACTTCCGGCACGTGTGCCATCGGTTCCCCATCACAGGTCTAGAACAAAGTGTGACACTTGCTCAGTGCGGCACTGGCCCTTAAAGAGAGCATTGCATTGATCTTGGGCTTTAATTTCCAGCAGGACTTCTTGGATCAGAGCTTCCTCAAATCCAGGGACAGCTTCAATGCTTGTACATCCCCAATATAAACATTGTTTTGGTTCAAATGCCCTTCCAGTTGCAGTTCAAAAGAAGGATAAAGGCTAAAACCGCTTGATTAAGACATACAGGCAACAGGATTGTTCTCTAGGAATTTGATCGTTTTCTGCATTTGATGCGGAATTACAATTTGGTGCTAAGTTTTAGACAGGTTTGGAGAATCATAAAGAGCTTCGGGCCTTGGAAGGTAGGAAGGAACAATTTGACAAGTTTGGATGAAACTCCAGGTAGTAATAGCAGGAATAAGAGAGTAACAGAGTTGGAAGGGACTTTGGTGGTCCAACCTCCTCCACAAGCAGGAGACCCGACTATACCATTCAAGACAAACGGCTGCCCACTTTCTTCTTAAAAGCCACCAGGGATGGAGCACCTACAACTTCTGGAGCCAAGCAGTTCCACGGATTAATTTTTCTCACAGTTACAAAATTTTTCCTTAGTTCTAGGTTGCCTCTCTCCTTCATTAGTTTCTAGCTGTTGTTTCTTGTGTCTTGCCTTCTGGTGCAATCAACAAATCAATCAATCAAGGGTGCAGACAACTTGGAAAGCATGACAGGAAGGCCTCAAAATTTCATTTCAGATTTTCATAGGTTGTATAGATCAGCTTCGGAGTTTCCAAATATTAGCCTTGTCTGATAGATTTAACATTTCCTGATACCCAAGAGGAACAAAAGGATTTAGGAATCTCTATTATTCTTGGCCTCTTACCTTGGGGATGGGTGCTGGGAAAGATCTTGGAACAAAACACAAGAAAGCAGGGTAGAGAAAAGGATCTCACTGCACCATTTGTTGCAGATGTTTTTTTTTTCTTACCTGCATTTCAATGCTGACTTGGAAAGCACCTAAGAATTTATTAACCATCTAATTATTTTAAAACAATTGGTAAGCCAGTAACTTTTGTTTGGATTTATTTGCATGATTCCTTGTAAGTAGTCCTTGATTTACAACCATCTTTTAACCTGATAATGGCACTGAAAAGTCTTTGCACTTATGACCGTTGTAGCATTGTCCAGTGTCACGTGATCAAAATTTGAGCACTTGGCGACCTACACTTATGATTGCAGCATCTTCCTTCCCAGCTAGTTTCTGACAAGCGAAACCAACGAGAACCCCAGGATTCACTTAATGACTGAGATTCACTTAACAACGTGCAGCGACTCACTTAACCCTGCAAAAATTGGGCGTGTCTCATTGAACAACCATCTTGCTCAGCAATGGAACTTCTGCTTCCAATTGCAAGCGAAGGACTATTTGTAAAGTCCTCTGCTGCAGGGCATGGATTCATTCCTAATTCCCAAGTTCTTTGCCACCTCTTTCCTTTTCCTAAAGATTGTCAATTCTTTTGTGTGGTCCGGTATATTGTACGGGATACCGGCTCAATTGTTTTGTTAAAGCACATCTGTTCATTCACCGGTGCAAACCCTTCAGAGCTCCTCCAAACCTTGCACGTGTGAACCAACTCGCCTGTTTTCAAATCCACCAGGGTTGGCTTTTTGAAGACGATCCATCTTTCCCGGGTATCCTCTTTTTATCCTGGGATTATTCTCTTGTTTCCGATCGCCTTTGATAGTGTGTCTCACCGGGTCCTTCCGCCTAGCTTTCCCATCAGTCCTCATTTCCTTTCTATTTCAGCCCAGAGAGAGCGAGTCAAAACTATACATTTTTAAGAATCGTCTATTTTTTTAAGGGGGGGGGGGAAGCACGGAAGGAAGAGGAGCGGGCTTGGCAAAAAAGGGACCAGACGTGCCAGGGGAAGACAAATAAAGAGAAGGGGCGAGAGGGGGGTGGCGCGAACAATCCGGGTCCGGAGAGCCTTTTTATTCTCCTGCTGCAAAAACTGCGCCCGCGAGCCCTTTGCCCGAAACGCTTCTCGCGTCTTTTGCAAGCGATTGCGGGGGGGGGGGGGGGGGGCGGAGGGAGGAAGGGAGTCGGGGGAAAGCGCGCCCAGCAAAGGCTTGGAAGACCGACCCCCCCACACTTTCCCCCCCCCTTCTTCTTCTCCTGGCTGGCAGGCGAGAAACAGGGCGTGGACAGCCGCCGCGCTGCTCTCCCTCCTCTGCAAAACTGCTCCGCTCGCCTCCAACGCCCCCGTGCAACGCCCGCGACTTGCGGGTCAAGGATGCTGCCCGTGCAAAAGCGGGGTGGGGGGTGGTGGTTGCGCAGGCATCACGCCAACCGCCCCGCCCTCCCTTCTCTCCATGCCGGGGTGGCTTGAATGCAGTAGAGCCCCGGCCGTGCAAACAGCCCTGCCACCCACCCCGCCTCCCCGCGCCATGCCCCGCTTTGACCCTGCAGCGGCTACTCGCCGCCTTTCATTCCCCAGCCCGGCCCGGCTCTCTCCTCCTGCGCGCTACCGCCCCGCTCCGTTAGCCGTCGAGCGTCTCTCTCTCTCTCTCTCTCTCTGCCCCCCTCCCCATTCCTCCCTCTCGCCCCACCCCGAGTCTGTAGCCTCGCCTTGCCACTGGCTGCTTCATTGCGCCACTTTACATGTTACCGCTCCGCGCGCTTCCCATTGGGCGGACCGCGGGCTTCATTTGCATACCGCCGACGGCTTCCGCCAATCGGCGGCGGACCGGACCCCGGGCCCGCTTCTTTGGACGGAGTCCAGGGCGTTGGCGTGGCGCGCAGGCGCGGCAGGACCTTCCTTGTGCGGAGGTTTCGCCTGGCTTGTGTCTGTCGAGCGGCGGCGGCGGCGATTCTCCTTGCGCTGCTTCCCTCCTCCTCCTCCTCCTCCTCCTCCTCCTCTTCTCCTCCGGCAGCTTGGAGGCTGGGCAGGGCTCGGAGCGGCAGAGCGAAGGCAAGGCGACCGAGACGTTCTCCTCCTCTTTGCGGGCTCGTTTGCAAGCTCGCCCGAGGTTTGCACGCACGGCCTTCGGGGCTTTTGTGCAGAAATCCCCCTCCTCCTCCGCCGCCGCAACAGCAGCATCTCTAACGCGAGCAAAAGCCGGGAGAGCAGTCGGGCTGCCTCCTCCTCCTCCTCCCTCCCGGGCCCCCCGTCTTGGAAGCCCCCCGCGACTGCGGGGGTCTCTGATCCGCGAGGGACGCAGAACCCTCCCTCCCCCCCCCCCCGAGGACCGCTTGCTTCTCCTTGTCGCTCGCGGGCGGGAATCAGCCTTTGCGTAGGAGAGCGCCGGGAGAGGTCGAGATGTCTTATCAAGGGAAGAAAAACATTCCACGCATCACGGTGAGTTGGCCCGGAGCCCCGGGAAGGGAGCGGATGGAAGGGGCGGGTCAAGCCCTTTGTGTGCACCTCTGCAGGCAGGGGAAGCGGGGGCGGGGAAGCGAGACTTAACTGGGAAGCCTCGTCCAGCCGTCGAGAAGAAAGAAGCGCGCCAAACCTGATTTTTGGATGCCCCCGCCGATGGAAATCAAGTTTTATTTTATTTTTCAAACCAAAAATCCTGGTGGTGGTGGGACTCGATCGGGAGGAAACAATGGTTTGCCTTGAAGTTGCACGGTGGTGCAGCAACCCTGCCTGCCTTCCTCGCCTCCCCCCCAAATTCCCCCCCCCTTTTTTTTTCTCTTTCGGACCCCGTCCTTTTGGCCGCCGCATCTCCAACGAACGGGCTGTTGCATCTCACAGCCCAGCCGGGAAGAACAGGCCAAAGAGGCTTTTTTCCCCTTATGACCTCCCCGTTAGGTTTCATAAACCTGGCCGGAGCTTCTCTCATTCTGGATTCGATTCTTCTTGCAAAGACAATCAAAGCTTTGTCCTTTTGTTTTTGCAAACCCATCTTCTCCAACAAGGTGATAACAGGGTGTGTGTATATGTGTGTGTGTGTGTATCTCCTAGGGCCAGGGTGGGGAATTGGGGGCTGTGGCAGGAAAACTGCCTGCCTGCCTGCCTGTAAAGCGGGCTGCAACATCTAATGGATATAATCTGCTTTAACTCAGATCCATTCACTACTCTCTCCCCCCCCCCCAGGTTAGGGACTAGAAGATGGAGTGTACAGGTTCCTCTCCTGTCCCCACCCACCTCCTCCCAGCTTTCTGTTTTGTCCCCCTCCCTTTTTACTCATACAAAGGAGGCAATGCAAGCAAGCCTTGGGTGAGAAGCCTGGACCCTCCCCAACACCCTCCCAGTAATGGCGCTTGGGCTAATGAAATGATCTGGAGGGGTGTGTGAAAACAGGGTGCATCCTTGCCCTTCCTTCCCCAGCGAAGAAACGCATCTGGGGGATGGTGCCTTCCTCCACCGCCCCCAAATCTGGCAGCCTTTCTCTCCCATCCAGCCTTTTTAAAAAGCAAATAGGATGCAGGGACTCTGAAAGTGGGAGAGGAAATGGAACAGTTACATAAAAGTCGGATGATGGGAAGGGATGGGCTTGTGGAGAGAGAGCGTGTGTGCCCTGTGCAGTTGGATGTGAGCTTGCATCAGCGATGCTGGCTGGGTGTTAACCTGAGGATTGATTTCTTTATCATTAGTACTGAAGGGATGTTCCTTCAATAGGAAGAGGCTTCCTTTTTTATTTTGACAGCCAGGTATCCTGGGGGGGGGGGGGGGGGCTTTCTTTCAAAGCAGGTTTATATAAAGCTTCAAAGCTGAATCTTGATGTGGAAGAGTCTTGTCTTCTCTGGCTGAAGTCACACAAGGGCCTTTTTGTGTTTTAGGAAACTCTGTTTTAGGGATCCGGTTTGTCACTGCATTTATATGATCGTGGAGTATTCAGATCCAAGGTTTCTAATCTCCTACCCAAAATATATTGCACAGTAGTCAGATGGTGCTACCAGGCTCCTGAGGACAACATAGGGCTTCAGAGATAGGCTCCATTTCCATTTTGTTAAAGGCAACGAAAAGCTGACAATGCAGGATTGATAGCAATACTCCAAAGGAAAAGGGGAAATCCTTTGATCCGGTTTCCTTTTAGCAGGGAAGCCTATTTTAGCTCTGCAGGGTTAATGGTGTTACAACAATGGAAAAGGGTTGAGCACGTGATTTTGCACAGAGGCTGTTTTCCCTGGAAGCAAATGCTTTTTTAATCCAACAATTAACAGAAACAAAGCCACCATGGTGGCTGCAGTGCGTTTTGTTTACTCTGCGGCACCAGAGTTCATCTGCAGTACAGGTGCAAAACAGAATGAGGCTTACTGGGTTGTTGTTATTGTTTTTATATATGTTTTCTGAACTTTATATTTTCTGGACTTTATTTGTCTGAGTCACACTTGGCCTTTCTCTGTTCCTCCCTTCCCAATCCAAAGTTGTAGTCTTTCTGGTTAAGGACGCTTTATTTAAGTGTGGCTAAAGTTAGAAGTTGTGAGCCATGGGTTGAAGACAATATCTAGTTGGTCTCCTTGAAACGTCACATTTCAGAAAACAACCCCCCTTAAGTGATGAATCCTTTGGTACAGATTATCAGATAATATGTGTGTGTGTCAGAATGCAGAAATATCTTACTGAAATATGTTTGTTTGTAGGAGAAACTTGATGTCAAATATCATTGTTTTAATTCGGAGAAGAGACAGGAGACAAATACAATGGGCTTCAATTGAAGTCACGTAGAGTTTTAAAGGACAACAGCTCTTATCTTAGATGGTTCTTCCTGTAGATGCCTTTGCCTTAAATTTGCTGCATTGTCCAGAGTTCACTATTATATTAATGGGTGATTGGTTTAGTGACAGTGTCCCAAAGGTGCTTTTTCAAGAGGCAACTGGACTTTCTGGTTTTTCTTCAAAGATGTTTTACTTCTCATCCAAGAAACTCCTTAAGCTCTGACTGGATGGTGGGGATTGGAATCCAGTCAGAACTGAAGAAGCTTCTTGGATGAGAAGTGAAACATCTTCAAAGAAAAACCAGAAAGTCCAGTTGCCTCTTGAAAAAGCACCTTTGGGATAACCACGACCTGGAAGACTGAGAATCTCGAAAGACATGTAGGATGAGAACATGACCTGGATGACTGAGAATCTCCATAGACATTTGGTGACCATGCATTGAATAAGATGCAGGTGGCTAGGTTTACTTATTACGCAAAGCCATAAAACTATGCTTTACGAACCAAACTATCTGGGAACCCCACAACACACTAACTTAAAGCTAACCATATGTGAACCTGTGGTATGAATATAAGTCACTCGCTTTGCGTTAAAAGAGATTCTTCTTCTGGTTAAATCGCTTCAGGATGAAAGCCATGGAATTCAACTGCAGAACAATTGAGTGGACAATCATAATCTGTATAGTAAGAATGTCAGAACTCCAATCTGAAGTATCACACGGTCACTGCACAGCTTGCTTTAATTTGGAGAAAAAGTTACTGTTGTATTATTGAGAGCACCTTGTAGGTCGTACTAGTGGGCTCAGAAGAGAGTCGTGGAATAAATCTTCTGAATCTTGATCACTGACTTCTTGGATTCAGCTGCAGAACGTCAGAGATCTGCTTTCTATGCTATGTTTTACATTGCTCATGCATTTCTGGAAATCAGGTTAAGGAGGTTGTCATCAAACACTCATACGATCCACATATGGTCCGACTGTCATATAATCCACAAATGCAGTTACCAAGTTGTCACTAGGAGACATCTGTTTATTTTGGAATGTAACTTGGTGGCCTTCCTTCTGCAACTCCTCGAGAAGAATGGAAACATCCCAGTATAAGTATACTCTAAATATTTATGCATTGTCTTTTTGCTCCAAAGCAAGGTAACCAACAATTTTAAAAAACCTTGCAATGTTAAAAAACACACCTCACCAATTAGAGTCACAATTAAGATTAATTGAACTGAAAAAGGCCTGGCTAAAGAAGATCTTCATCCCTTCTAGAAGTTAAAAAAGCCATCACTTGGGAGCAGCATGAAAGATGCTCTCTCCCACGGGTTTGGTAGGCAGATCTTAGAAAAGGAGGACTTCTTTAAGAATATCTTCCCTTCGTGGAAAGGGAAACAAGGGGGTCCTTCAGACATTTTGGGTCCTAGTCTAGCATTTCTAAGCAGTCTTGAGTGATGTACTTTCTCTCTTTTTTTGGGAAATATGGTTTGCAGTGGGAAGCAAGCACCCCTGGAGTGCCTGGATTGGACATTGGATGCAATGTCCAGCTCAGTGTGTCACCCTCCAAAAAATAGTTCAGCAAGAGTCACCCTTGGAAGGGAGACAAGGCAGGACCAAGCAAGAATGCTTAGATTCTGGCTGGGTCATTATGGGTAGTGCTGAGGACCAGGTTGAGATTGTTGTTGGGACCAGAGCAGGAAGAATTGTCAGGTGGCAATGCTGGGACTTGGGTCCCATGGAGTCCAGAGCTAGCAACATGGTAAGGTCATCCAGATAGAATGAGTGTGACCTATATTTACGTCCCTCCTTGAAGTTCTTGCCTCCGGTTTGAGAATTCTTGCTTGACATCTCCTAATGTCCCAGTTTAACATTTCTGATCCATTTATTAAAACCTGCTCTAAATTGTGGACTGGAAGCTGTTAATCAGCCTAGGGATTGGATTTAACCTTGTCAAATCACAACATGCTATTCCCATACAGATAATCTATATTTTGTCTGTACAAGAGAAAAGTCATCTACAGAAATTGTCTTTTGGATTGACATGGGTTCCACACACAAGGCCAGAAGAAAGTTCTTGCATTTCTTCAGGATAATTATTCTTAGGATCAGGTCAATTCATTGAAATAAGTAAAATAATTAAAAAACTTAAAAAAATACTATCCAGGCTTTAGTTTACATGATTTCCAGCAATAGGAAGACTTTTATATATGCTTATATACAGCAATCAACCCTTGCAGGGGTGGAAGGACAGGATATAATTTATCAAATATAAGAGCAAGAATACTCTTCTACAAGCCATTGGCACTGATTCGCACAACAATCTTCTTTTGCTGATGCACTTGCTTTTTTTAAAATCCAGATGTTGATGGAACTCTCTTCCACCAGGTGTCAAAGCCCTTAAATTTTATTAGCTATTGACAATACTTTTATGAACAAACTTAAGTTAAACATTGCACATTACTTATCAAGGGACTTTTTTTTTTCAGTAATGCTAAAATTTCTTGGAAAGGAGGAAATATATATATTTTCCTGTTGCGTCATAATTTCTGAAGATATTATATCTCTAATTGTGTTAATAAACATAAACAAGAAAAGCAGGAATGTATTTCCTAAAGGTTTTCAGATAGAAGCTAGATAGTTCTTGTGAATCTTGGAGCTGGAGGGTTGGATTATTAGAGGTCTGGTGAAGTCCCTTCCACTGTGTTTTTAGTTAATGATGTAATTTTACTCATGTATGAATTCATTTTCTTAAATTAGTAGCTTCTTTTATGTCTCCAGCAAACAGGAAACCAAAAAGCATTTTCTGACAGGATCTCTGAAGCTGCTTCTTTCAGGAGTTATGTATGCCGGTTTTTGTGGGTCAGAGAGTATGTAACTGTCCAATTAAATAGATCTTTTCTTGGGATTCAAATGAGAGGCTGCAATGTACAAAGAGCTCAGACAGCCTCCAGTGAGACTGAGAGATTAAAAGAACTTTTATACATATTTTAACTAGGCATGAGTGAATCTGTCTTGCTTAATTCAGTCTAAGATCAGTATTTGGCAGTCTTGTCAGTTTGTTTGATAGATCTATATCTGTATGAATATCTATATATCTATGTATCTCTCCCTCCTCTCCTCCCTCCCTCTGTGTGTATGTGATTTGTAGAAAAATCTGAATTCATATTAATGCACATTTTGGCATGTGCTGCTTTCCTCATACGTACTATTTTTCTGCCTATCCTTTAGTGACATCAATTGCATCACAAAATTTGGAGAAATGCACATAGAAACAAGAAGGTATTTTTTTCTGACTCTAATCTTAGCTTGTGTAAAGCTGGTCAGTGGTTGGAGGTAAACAGCAGATGGGAATGAATCTCTCCTATGTTTTTTGCAAGGTGTGAGAAAACAGAGATGAATTCAACCTGTTCTAAGACACAATAGGTAGTAAGTAAGGGGATTAGTGTGCAACAGTTGTATTTGTATAGCCACAATCTTTTTGTGGTAAACAAACAAACAATTTAAACAGACAAAAGACAAAAAAGGTAGATGCAAACATTTTGTATTAACTCATCAGTACCTACATTACAATAACACGGTTGAAAACCAGCCTCAAGTATTAGATCTAGCAACAACATTAATTAAACAATTGGCAGAACTGCTAGTAGATGAGTAAGAATTTGATGTGCATCTAACTGTTCTGAATCAATTGCAGAGAAATTGCATTTTCTATCTTGCTCAGTAGATTAGTGTGAATGCAAGATGCCTTCAGGCGTTAAGCAGCTTGCAACATGGCTCCAGTTGGAAAATAATCATTAAGGGAAGCTCTTAAGGACAGTTACCATGGTCTTCCTTTAGAAAGGACTTTCATCTTAAGCTTTGGGCTTGGGACAGACCTACGGTGTGCTCTGAAGATTAGCATCAGAGATTCTGCTTGCTTTGGAGGTTGATCAGGTTGCCAATTCTGAAGAGATATGTCCTATGAAGTAGTACCCTTAATCCCAGTTTCTTTTTAAAATACAGGTAGGATTGAGGGAATTGATGTTAATTTTCCTTCTTTCTCTTGGCCTTTTTTTTTTTTTTTATAATTCAGTGTTTGTGGATAGCATTTTACATATTTGTAATACGCCTGTAGACAATGTTGTCCTGTGCAGCAGACAAAAAAAATAAACACAGCCAAAGCTTTCATTGAATCCAGGATAGATAGCAAGACATACAGCTGTTTGCTTGTCTTTGAAAGATTTACGTTTTCCTCACCCAATACAGGTGTGACAATGCATTGATCGCGTACTTTTGTACTTGAGCATATTGAGTTGTCTTTGGCTAGAATTAACCCATAATATTTAACATTTGCTTTCCAGTATCCAAATTACGAGGCAGATGTTATGTTTCTTGAGATACTGAACAACTGCAGATTCCAGAGATTCAACTGTAATACCCTCATGAAAATTATATGCTTTCTACCAGCGGTCCCAAACCTTTCCAGCTTGCTGACTGGCCAGGCGTGGGGAGGAGTGAGGCGTGAATGGCACTCACACAAAAGGAGCCTTGTTTGGGAGCGGAAGGTGTTTGCACTTGCACACGAAGCTCTCCTCAGGCTAGCGGTAGGCACTTTTGCACTAGCGAGCGACACTCCACTCGCTTGAGCACCTCTATCATGGCCTGGCTTCAAACAGGCTGTGGCCCCGGTACTGGGCCGCGGCTCAGGGGTTGGGGACCCCTGCTTTTTACACCAGGTAAATGAGTGCAGCTATTTTTTTAAAAATCTTTCTCTGTTTCATGCTTTCTAATGCTTACATAATAAGGAAGCCTTTCCCATCCTGGTATTGCCCAGGTGTTTTGGATCATAACCAGTGGTGTGATTCAAATTTTTTTACTACAGTTTCTGTGGGCGTGGCTTGGTGGGCATGGCATGGCATGGCTTGGTGGGCGTGGCAGGGGAAGATTACTGCAAAATCCCCATTCCCTCCCCACACCACTAACCTGCTCTCCAGCTCCATTCTCCTGTGCAGGGCAACAAAAAGAGACCCAGCCGATCAGCTGGGACTCAATGGGAGGCAGAGAATAGATGGGGGCAGGGACAGTCAGAGGTGGGATTTGCTGGTTCTCCAAACTGTTCAAAATTTCCGCTACCTGTTCTCCAGAACCTGTTGGGACCTGCTGAATACCACCTCTGATCATAACCTTCCAGAGTTCCTTTCCAGCATGTGGCTTGCAATTTTGAGGATTTCTAGAAAGGCACCGAATTGGGAGAAGACAGCCTAGAGCAAGAATCGGTTTACTTATCACCTTCTGTTTGTTTTACTTATTGAAAACATTTGCATTGTCCCCAGTATCTAGGTGGTGATATTCATTCATTCATTCATTCATTCATTCATTCATTCATTCATTCATTCATTCATTCATTTATTGTTTGATTGAATTTATACTGCCGCCTATTTGCCCATGGCGACTCGAGGCGGCTTACAGAATGCAAAACCATATTTAAAATAAAAAAACAATAAAAACTAACAAAGAGAATCACATAAATTAATAAAGTACAATAGAAAAAAATCTGGAAAAAATAAATAAACAAATAAATAAAAAATCACCCCCCCCAACTCCCACCTCCTGCCCCAATGACAGCATAGCATTGATCAAGTTATCAATAAATCTTTAAATTGTATGACCTAAGCCATCACATTAAACATTAAATATATCTACACAGGTAGTCCTCAACTTATAGTAGTTCATTTAGTGACCATTCAAAGTTACAACGGCATTGAAAAAAGTGACTTATGACTGTTTTTCACACTTTGGACCATTGCCGCGTCCCCATAATCACATGATCAAAATTCAGGTGCTTGGCAACTGACTCATATTTACGACGGCTGCAGTGATCCCCTTTTGTGACCTTCTGACAAAGTTAGTGGGAAAGCCAGATTCATTTAACAACCATATATCACTAACTTAAACAACTATAGTAATTCACTTAGTAATTGTGGCGAGACAGGTTGTAAAATGGGGCAAAATGCACTTAACAAATGCCTCACTTTGCAACAGAAATTTTGGGCTCAATTGTGCTCCTAACTTGAGGACTATCTGTATAACAAGTAATCAATTTAATACAAGGGTCTTCAAACTTGGCAGGTTTAAGACTTGTGGACTTCAACTCCCAGAATCCCTGAGCTAACATGACTGGAGGAGGAATTCTGGGAGTTGAAGTCCACAAGTCTTAAAGCTTCAAGTTTAAAGACCCCTGATTTAATAGATCCACATTTCTGTTCTCTCTTCCCCTCAAATTAGGCAAGAGTGTTATATCAAGAGGAAATTTTACTGATAAAGGAGAATATTTGTAGCTCAGGGTTAAAATGAGGGGTCCTTGGTGCTATCAGAGCTTGGCTTTTTCTTATAGAGGTTCCATTATCCAAACTAGGTAACATCATCAGTGCTAGTAAGTGCTAGGGAGCAAACCTCATTCCTTACTAGCACTGATGTTGTTACCTAGTTTGGGTATTGAAACATCTGCAAGAAAATAGCCCAGCTCAGAGACCACCAAGGCTATGCAAAGATGCATCATTTATAATAATTTACATCATTTCCATTGTGATATGATTGGTTGCAAATTGTTACAGATACTGTAATTTATAATATAGTTGGACATTTGTAATTTAATGGACTAAGAGGAGCAAGAGATAGTTGGTCTATTAAATTAAAGTTTTGCTTCTATTCTGTTACAGTTTAACGAAGAAATAAACCTGTTAAAATCTTCTGGGTTTTGCTTTATCTTTTTTTAAGTAGAATGTTTATCTTTAACATTCCAAGTAAGAAACAAAAGAACAGCTGGGCTTTCTCTGCTTCTGGAACCAAGCAAATTAGGTTGATGAGTTTATATAAGTGCAGATTTATATCTGAGGATTTTTAAAAATCATTCCCTTTCAAATGGAAGTAAAATAAATAAGGTTGGCTTTGTTTTCCAAAAGGGGGATAATGTTTGGAATTACAAGGGTTCTTAAAGGTTGGATGGAGAGCTGTGCTGCTTGCTGGAGCGACAAAGGGCACGAGAAGAGTGGGTGAATGCACTTCTCTTTGTGTTCTCATCTTTCATTGGACAACCCACAATCCTTTCTCTGGCTGTTTGGATCTCCCAGGAAGCCTGATCTGAAAAAGCAGAAAAGGTACATTACAGGTAATGCATAATAGAAAACACACAAGCCCATCTGTGCCCCTCGTGGAGACTGACTCTGAGGAAGAGGAGGAACAGCCGACAGGGAGTGGAAGTGTGGCTCCGGAGGTTGTGGAGGAGGCTGGGGAAGGGCAGAGGCTGGCTGAGCAGTCAGAGGAGGATCCAGGCCCATCCCTTCTCCATCCTAGGGCACGCAGGGAGGAGAGGATAAGGGAGAGATGTGGTCTACTGGGGAGGAGAGGGCCTTGATCCTCTTCATGGGCTGCAGCTGTGACAACTGAATAAGAGGACGGACATGCGTACGGGCGAGTGCTGGAAACAAAGCATGGAAATATCTCTAGTTTATTGTTCCTCTCTTGAGTTTGGTGTCCTTCCCAGTGTGTGTTCTGATATCTATGGATGTCTTCAAGCCCTTATCTTGCTTGGTTTGTATTGTTTTTTATTCTTTATAATTTAAAAGGCATTTCCTCCTTCTTGTAACTGCTTGTGTGGGAGTTTTTTTTGTCTCCAGTCAAGGATATTTGGAGCTTGGAACCAAAGTGAAGGAATAAAAGAGGCTTCACCTGTTTTTTTTTTGTGTGACTGTTTATTTTGTCTCCTGCCCTGGGTCATCACAAAGGCCCTCTTTCAGACATACTCCTTAGGGACAGGATCAACTCTGACTTAATAACAAAATGTATTCAAAAGGGTCACCAATATTCTAAAGCATCCTGAGAAAAACTTCTAAAACAAGCGTGTTTGCTAGGGAAGAAAGCTTGAGGAAAGATGGGAAGATAAGCTTCAGCCACTACACCCAAAAATTGCTCAAAGTCAACCAATCTATGGTCCCTTTAGATCACTGACGCTGCTAAAGATGTGATTAGTCCATTTTCTTTATAAATTGCCAAGCAGTAGAAAGCCTTGACAGCGTAATATCCAAATGTCACCAACAGACATTAATTAACCTTCTTTCTTGATTTTTAGTGTGCAGAAGGTACAAACAAGACCGGCAACAAATCCCATTTTCACGTAATGCGGCTTACTAATTGCATTGCTATAGTTCCTGCAGAACCTTGTCATGTGGAAGAAATACCGTTTAGATTTGTTCCTTCTCCCCTGTCCACTTTTTCTAACGGCTGTGAGCAGATTTGTTTTCTCTGGAACATGCAGTAGCTTCATCAGAGGGGCAAAGCCGTCTGTTTGATTCAAACCTTGCTAAAAATCCAGCTGGAAAAATCCGTTTGGCGTGCCAACTTCCACGGCAACGGCCGTTTGGTCAGTTTCCTTGACAAGCCCTTAACTCGAAAGAATCAAGTGATGATTTTAACCCCTGTGGGTGATTTCAGGGACAAAACTGGCAGCAAAATTAGCATTTCATAGGAGAATGTTCACCTTCCTTTTTAAAACAGCACAGTTGCTTGGCCCTTGTGGGATTCTTGAAATATTTTTAACTGGTGGATGCAGTTTAATAAAATAGGTCAACCAATTAATGTACCTTCTTTTTTCTCGAAAGCACACTTCAGGGGTAGATTGCTTGAAAGGCATTTATTTGTGATTCTGAGCTCTTTCGCTTCAAAATAGCTGACTTGATTTACAGTATATGGAATGTCCTCAGGGATACTTGCTGTCTTCATCTGGATCTGTAACAGAGAAGGGTGTCTGTCAACTTATTCTCCAAAGCACCTGACGCCAAGACAAGAAGCAATGGATGGAAACCTAGAATTAAGGAAAAGTTTCCTGACAGAGAGAACAATTAATCTGTGGAATGGTTTGCCTCCAGAAATGGTGGGTGTTAACAACAATGGAAGTTTTTTAGGAAGAGATTGGACAATTATTTGTCCGAAATGTTACATGATTTTCTTCTTTGAGCAGGGTGTTGGACTCCAAAGTCCTTCCAAAGCGATTCTGTTATTCTGCTAAATCCAACCCTTTGTTCTTATTGATGCATTGTTTGATGTCTTTGTGTTTCAGAGTGATCGCCTTTTGATCAAAGGAGGCAAAATAGTCAACGATGACCAGTCCTTCTATGCAGACATTTATATGGAAGATGGGTTGATAAAGTGAGTAGCTGATGATTTTGTTTCTGTTACGGAATTAAGTAAAAAATTGTCTTATCATAGAAACACACTGGGCTCCACAGAAGCGTTGAGATAAAACTTAACTGATGCTTAAGAGAAGAAAAAGTGGAAAAAGTGATTTCGGGTTGAGTTCTTGAGATCATTAAATTTAGCGCAGTCTGCCACAAAGAAAACATGCACTGAGTTGTAGTCCAGATATATAAATATAGATTTATGGTTGACCACAGAGATTGAGAACTTGGGAAGACTTTGGTGTTTCCCATCCTTGCCAGCACACAGTCTAGATCCTGGCACTTCTGCCTATTGGGTGGAAATATCCTATGAAGATATGAATTATAAAGAGCAATTGCAGCATTTCTTGCCTGGCTTCTGGGCTGTTAACTGAATTGGTGTTGTACTTGGCTGTAATTTCGGAGTGTAAAAGTACATTCCAGGGTCTGCACTGAAAGGAAGTTCAAGGCATTTGCTGCAACTCTTAGGAGAAGAAGGCTTTCTTGGCAGTCCCAGTGGTTGTTGTTGTTTTTTTTTGCCTTTCAGAAGGGCACTGGATCTTCTTGGTTTTTTTCCTTGAAAATGAACATTTTTTAAAGAAAACAACAACCCTTGAACACATGCTTCTCTCTGTGCTTATGATACTGATACCAGACTGCTTCTTATCTCAGACAAATAGGGGAGAACCTTATTGTGCCAGGAGGGGTAAAAACCATCGAGGCTCATGGACGAATGGTGATCCCGGGAGGAATTGATGTCCACTCCCGTTTCCAAATGCCTGACCAAGGAATGACCTCTGCTGATGACTTCTTCCAAGGAACAAGAGCAGCCCTGGCTGGAGGCACCACTATGATCAGTAAGATATAATTTATCTAATTTAAATGTAATAGCCAGTTTGGTCTAATAATTAAGGTACGAGGCTAAAAACTGGGAGACTGTGAGTTCTAGTCCCGCTTTAGACATGAAAGCGGACTGGTTGACTTTGGGCCAATCACCAGGAGACTAAGAATTCTACTCCCGCCTTAGGCACGAAAGCCAGCTTGGACAGTCACTCTCACTCCAGCCCACCTTACAGGGTTGTTGTTATGGGAAAGAGGAGAAAGGTATGTTGGGTAAGTTTGCTGCCTTTAGTTCTCTGTAAAATAATAAAGGCAGGATACAGATAACATAAATAAAACATGGAAATCAAAAGATGATGCTTGTAGTGCAAGAATGAAAGGTCAGCAAGCGGCGTGAGCCACGGAACTCATGTCTCCATCTAAAAATACTATTGTTGTAGAGAGAGTTAGTGTTTCATTGTTCAGGATGCTTCTGACTTTCCTTTCAGGCAATGTTTTATAAAGGTTTTGCTCTTAGGACCCCTTTCTACTTTTAAAATGTATGGAGGACCCTCAAAGACCTTTGTGTGTGTGTTACATTTATGTTCACTTACCATATTAAAAATTAAAATTGATGCATCTGTAAAACATTTATTTATTGAATCATGTAAAAATAACAATACTAAAACCCATCAGGTAATGAAGGTAATAAGTACCTTCATAAAAAACGCAACATTTTTAACAAGTTAAAATAAAAAGGAGAAGAATGACATCATTTAAATTTTTTGCAAATATCTGGCAACTCATTTTGGTTTTGGAGACCACTTAGAGGGTCTTGGAAGATTCCAGGGATCCTTGGACTCTATTTTAAGAAACTCTGCTTTGGGGTGTTACAATACTCTCCTAATTTTAACTGGTTCGGGAGGGAAGCAAACATTTTATTCCACATAAATCTAAGCAATATCAACAACCTTGTATGCATCAGACCTGCTCCTGATACCCTAGATTAGTTTAGGAAACATCTAGTGTAGCTTATGTTGGAGTAGCACACTTCTATCTCCAATCAGGAAATGTAATGAAACCTTTGTGAATCCTTGCAAAGAAGGTCTGGAGATTCTGGTTGAATGTTAGACAAAACTTCTTAATAATAAAAGTTGTTTAACAGCAGAAACAACAGTCTAGTGATATCAAGCTAGGTATTTTAAAGCAGAGTCAAATTTCTTTTAGTTGTGATGGCGCAGTGGTTAGAATGCAGGATTGCAGACTAACTCTATCTATAGCCAGAAGTTCAATCTGACCAGCTCAAGATTGACTTAGCCTTCCATCCTTCTGAGGTGGGTAAAATGAGGACACAAATTGTTGGGGGCAATGTAAACCACTTAGAGAGGGCTGTAAAGCATTGTGGGGTGGTGTATAAGTCTTAAATGCTATTGCCATTGCTACTTGTTTTGTTTCTAAGAAACATACATGGCTGTCTCTTCGGAGATCATTTCCACTAGCCCCCCAAATTTAGCAAATCCTTGAATTGGAATTAGGATTATATCTGTTGGAGGCGACAGGGTGACTCTGTAAATTGCTTAGAGAGGGTTTAAAGCACTGTGAAGCAGTATATAAGTCTATGTGCTATTGCTATTTATATCTAAAAGATGAAAAAGCATAATTGCGTCCCTTTTCAGGCCATATTTCTATCTGAGGATAGAAATTAATACTTTTCTTTTGAAGGCTACTACTTTTTATGGGCTTGTGATGAGACTCAGGTTTACCAGAAGTTGTACATAGGCATCAAAACATCTATTATTATTATTATTGTCAATAAAATGCCTTTGAAATCTGACAAAATCATCTCTATGTTGTGAGTTTTGCACATAAACAATGATATTTGAAAGAAGATTCTGCCCGAGTTCTTCTGAGATTTTAAAGAGTAGGTTCCTAGGCAAAGCTAATATAGCATCATCAGGGTTTTGAAAGAGAGAAATGTCATTTGAGTCTCCTTTTCCTCCGCCATTAATTTTTTTGGTCTCTTGAAAGATATAATAAAGCAAATTGGGCCATCTCTATATTTTTGTTTCTATAGTTACTTCTGTGCTCCTTGTATTTCTTTTCCAGCTAATGTAATTTTATCTACTGCTTCAATATTGAGATTCTACTGAAGTTGTTCCC
This sequence comes from Hydrophis major, assembly GCA_033807585.1. Taxonomy (NCBI): domain Eukaryota; kingdom Metazoa; phylum Chordata; class Lepidosauria; order Squamata; family Elapidae; genus Hydrophis; species Hydrophis major. The sequence goes on along the minus strand of CM066334.1, from coordinate 17,214,335 downwards.
TCAGTGAAAGCATTAATGCACCAAGGATTGTAAAGCAGCTTGGCAATTAGCCCTAGAGGAATTAGATGCTTGTGCATTTGTATTGTGTCCAGATTTGTAAAATACATATTTATATCTATTACAGCTGGCTGGGTTGATGGGATGTATTATGTCTAGATTGCTGGCTATTGGTGTGTGGGCTGCAATGTCTTTTTTTGGTGGGGGTTTGGAATAAACAAAGATTAGAGTTGTCCAGTTAAGTTGTCCATTGCTGGATTGGGTGGAGCCCCCAGTATAGATTGGAGAAAATGTCAAAATGTGAAACTTGGCCTGGGAGAAATTGGGCATCCATTGTGGTTTGCATTGATTCAAAAGCCCAACATGGGATTTGAGTTTCAAAGCACATAACTTTGAAAAATATGGAGAGATTGGATTTTTTAAAAAGAAATATCAGAGCTGTCTTGGGAGATATTGGTGAGTCCTTTACAGTCCATGTTCCCTCCTCTTGCACTTTTCTGTTGGATATTTTTTTAAAAAAAATATCTGGTCCAAGAAAAGAGAATGAAGGAAAATGTGAGTTGTCTCTCATGTTAAAGTAAATCAGGGGCTCTCCAAACTTGGCAACTTTTAAGACTTATGGACTTCAACTCCCAGAATTTCCCAGCGATCATAACTACCGTATATACTCGAGTATAAGTCGACCCGAATATAAGCCGAGGCACCCAATTTAACCACAAAAAAACTGGGAAAACTTATTGACTCGAGTATAAGCCGAGGGTGGGAAATGCAGCAGCTACTGGTAAATTTCAAAAATAAAAATAAATACCAATAAAAACTTTCACTAGGACCGTTGAGAATAAGTTTGATGTTCACAATTTCCTCTTTGAAAGAGACCAGTAAATAGGGAACAAGAAGATGAAGAAAAAGAAGTGTGTTTTTTCACACTTTTCACAGTGCAGTGAACAAAAATGGCATCATAGGAACAGGCTTATTCTCAGTCCAAAGGTTTGTTTCTGATTTCTTCCCTGATTTAAGGGAAATTTGGGAAACGATCTCACTATCATGAAAGGTTTAATTGATTCACTAACCCAAAAGATGATGATGATGACAGTGGGAGGCAGGAGTCACTCTCTCCCTTGCAAGAAAAAAGCAAGAGCCGTTCTTATGATCTCTCCCTCTCTCTCTCTCTCTCCCCGTAATACAGTCAAGCCCTTTCCAGCACGTGCGATCTGCCTTCGCCACTTTGCACCTTGCAAATGCAAAATCCTGGGGTTTTTGCATTTGCAAGGTGCAAAGCGGCGGGGGCGGATCCCGCGTGCTGGAAAGGGCTTGACTGTATTACGGGGAGAGAGAGAGAGAGATCATAAGAACGGCTCTTGCTTTTTTCTTGCAAGGGAGAGAGTGACTCCTGCCTCCCACTGTCATCAACATCTTCTTCTTTTGGGTTAGTGAATCAATTAATTTGGGAAATGATCTCACTATCAGAAAACAACGCGAGCCGCCACCACCACCTCCTCCTCCCCCTCCTCCCGAGTGGACTGAAAGCAGCTGGAGCTGAGGAAACGAAGCTGAGTGGAGCCGAAGCAACCTCGGCTCACATTGTTTTCTCAGCCTAGAGAAAGGGGAAGGGGGCTCATCTGGACCAAGGGTGAGTCTCCCCCTCAGTTTCCCCTGAAGGATCTTCTGTCGCTTTTGCCTTCTCCCTACATCTTCCCTCTGTTAAAATCCCCCCCCCCCACACACACACTTATTTTCGGTCGGATAGATTTCGTGTCTGAGCATTCTCACATGGCGGTGGGTCTTCCCCCCCAAAAAACAGTTAAAAAAAGAAAAAACAATATATCCTCAAGCAAGAACTTTTCTGCTTCCGATTACCCCCATGCTTAAAAGTTGCAAAGGAAACATGGAAGCAGGGAAGCGGCTGCCCAGCTTCGGAGCTCCACACCATTTTTTTTTCAGAGGGGAATCTGACTCGAGTATAAGCCGAGGGGGGGTTTTTCAGCACAAAAAATGTGCTGAAAAACTCGGCTTATACTCGAGTATATACGGTAGCTGAGGAATTCTGGAACTTAAAGTCCACAAGTCTTAGAGTTGCAAAATTTGGAGATCCTTAAAGTGGATGGAAAAGTATTGATATACTGAAGTTGAATTCAAGCTTTTGCCTTTATCTTGGCTTATTGCAGTTACTTATATCAGTTTGACAGATCCATGATTAGCATCAAATATTTTTAGTTGGAAACCATACACAAATCATAGCTAATGGTGGTCTATCAAATACATATGCAAAACTGTCCAGAGATATCTAGGAGAGGGACTCTGAGGCTAGTTTGAGCTTCTAGCTAGGTAGGCACATTGCAGCTAATTCCTTGGTGTTCTCTGAGCTTGGTTGTTTCCTTGCAGATGCTTCATTAACAACTAGGTAACATCATCAATGCTGACACTGAGGACCCCACAGTCCAGCCCTGAGCTATTAATATTCACTTCTGTTGTTAACACATTGCACTAAAATCTGTATCACAGGTTGCAAACAGGTCCCATAGCAACAGGGGCAACATATCGGAAATTTCACACCTTGCAATGCTAATCATTTGTGGACCAGGCCATATTTGAATGATTTTGTGCTGCATACCACACAATATACTACGGTTTACTTAGCTGGATTTTTCCAGCTTGCTAATTCTTACAGTGGAGGCCTTGTTGCAAATTCATGTCACCATTATGAAATACTGCTTTGGTATGTGAGATGGAAAATTCAGAGGGGAGACTTAAGCAAGGTTTATATAGCACAGCAAACCAAAATGTCATTCACATTGTTGCTAAAGTGACAAGGATGTGTCCATAAAGTCTCTGTGAATTGATGTTGATGAAAAGAGACTTTACTATTTTTATTTTGAGTTGGACGAAGTTACTTGTCTTTTTGCAAACCCAATCATGCTTCATTCAACAAATCATGGTTGAACAGTATGGCCTACCATGGGTTGAAGACAGCCCTGGAATTGGCAGGGTAGAGCAAAGTTGCATGCTTATAAAGCTCTATACTTTTACAAGTAAACTTTAGATGGTTTACACCATGTTCCCTCTTCCTGCACTTTTCTGCTGGATATTGGTCCAAGGAAAGAGGAAGTTTGAATTGGATTTCATGCTAAAGTAGATCAGGAGGTCAGCAGACTATCTGTATAAACAGGAAGAAGGTAGCCTCTTTGAAGATGAGACCATCTTCAAATGGCAAGAAGCGTGTCTGTATATAAAGGGTTAATTTCCTTAGAGGACTTTTTCTCTAGGCTAAATAAATTTGGTTGAAGTTTTGTACATCTGTCATTGGGGTCCTTGAAGCTAAGTAGGTGCTAAGTCTCCACAATATTTCATCTTGGCTCTCTTAACCTCTTCCTTCTTGTTGCTGATCCTACTAAGGAACTGTTGTTTCTCAGCCTTAACAGCTGGATTGGATTTTTGCACAAATATGCTTGTCTTCTCTCTTCCCCACTCTCTCTTCCCCCCACAAGTTCTAGGGCTGGGGTTTAGGTTAACCCATGTGTCTTTCTCATGGTACAGAAATCTCATGTGGCATTCTGAGTCATACATAACTTGTACAAAAGGCGGAGTGGGGAATGGACAAGAAAATAAGGGACACATCAAAGTAGAAGAGAAGGATGCACCATATTATCAAAAGAAATTACACATCCATATAATCAAATTTAGGTTTGCAGCAGGATTGCAGAAGCAACCTTGGCTGGTACTAAAATTTAGAAGGCCATACTGCACTCCGTTTTTAATTCCAAACTCTTAATATCTGACAGGGCCAAAACGGTTGATCAGCTGAGAACTGCTATATTGAAATGACATTGTTATTCATCTCTTTCCTGTCTCCTCAAAACAGAAACATCTGGATGGTTGGCCTCACTATTTCTCTTCTCTTTCCCGCCTTCCACTGACCAAAATCTGGAAGGAAAAAAAAGGTTTTGACATATTTTTCAAGCAAATCAACTACTTTTAAGTGCTTTCTGCAACAGAATATTAATTTACCCAATTCTGTATAATACACCAGATTAAATGCAAAATTCTTCGACTGGAGAAAACAGAAAAAAATAGAATGACTGCTTCAATGGTGTGTGCGGCATAGATGCCAGGGAAATTTGTTTGCAATGGGATGTGGCATGGCATCACATGCTTCAAATCGCTTTTCTTCCAGAACTTCAGGAAAGCAGTTTACAAGAAGAGAAGTGACCTGAAGGCAATTTGCAAAACTGTCAGATCATTTTATAGAGACTTTTTGCAGAGTATTTCAAATATTCACCCACCAGTGTTTGGCACGCACTGGTTGGGATTCCAGGGACATCAAGAGAAGGCCACTTATACTAGCTGTATACTTTTTCTAAGCCATGAACCATGCCTGGGTTCACAGAGAGGTGATGTGTAAGGTTTTAATTATGGCTCATTGCCAGCTTACATGTCAGAAACAGAGGATGATCTGCATCTTCAAAGAGGCTGTTGGAAGACGATGAAAGACAGACTCACAACGGGGATTCAAACCAAGTTTAACTCCAGAACCTATTTTAATAAGAGGATTCCTTGCTCCTTCCTTCTTCAACCTTGCTGCTTTTAGTTCTTTGCAGAATCATAGGGAATTGCTTCGTAAGAAATCATACTTTGGCTGGTTCACATAGTGACGAAGCCATGTTTTGTTGAATAGGGTCACAGTAACTGCTAACCATGAATCAAACTGTACTGTGTCTTAATGAGATATGAGTCCAACTTCTTAAGTTGTTTATTTGTCTGTAGTTCTGGACAACGGGGCAGTATGCATGAGCAGTCCAAGTAATGACTATCATACGTTAGAATGATCCAAGCTAAAAATAGTTATAATCTCTCAAAACATAACAAAGAAACAGATGTGCTTCTGTAGTCCTTCAGGACCATGAGTTAGATTTTTTTGTATGGGCTGATTATGTGCTGTAGAACACTTATAGAACGTTTAGAGGAAGAGAAGGGTCGAAGTAACTTAGGAGTACACATCATAAATATCGTAGGCATGCATTCCCACCGTATACATCCCAAAATACATCTTGGAAACATAGAATTTACTCTGGTGCAATACAAGAGCTCCATGAATGAAATTATGCAATGTATTTCCTACATAAAATAAAAACAAAACACCTTTTGTTGCCTAGAATACATAATACATTCCATTTGGGTTGCTGAGCACCCATAAATTACCATTTTCTTCCAGTATTGCAAAGTAGCTATTGAATGGTTAGATGACTTCTTTTTAAGAAATTCCCCATCCCTGGACACACCACAGTTGTCAAAGGCTGTCTTTGGCTCCTTTCTTTTGTTGAAGGGTTTATTACGACTTGGAGACACAGTTAAATTAATCACCAGCTTTCTAAGAGTTCCTTGGGGTTTTCAAATGATATCTGTTTTTAAAGAGCTACATTGATTTTCTTTTAAATGAAGAATAACTTGTTGACAAAAAAAAATGCTGCTGAATCCCTCGATGGATTTCTTTTGAAAAAAAGAAGCAAGAGCTTTCTTCTTTTATCCAAGTAATCCTCCAAGTTACAAAATCTAATTGGAAATGTATTCAAATGAAGAATGAGAATGATTCTGCCTTTTCTTCTTCCCTCTTAGCTATTTTTATCATCCGAATGCTAGAAAGAGTAACTGGTGGTTGGATATATGTGTGCATTTTTAGAAACATCTTAGTTTTTGATGTCTTTGGATCCAGGTTTAATTACGGTTTTTTGTGGGGTTTTTTGAAATGGTGACCAAAGGCTAGACTAGACCATTCTCCTTAGAGCTGATCGCATCATCCAGAGAGTGGGTGGTGCTTCAGTCTTTGCAGCTGTAAGCTGAGCTAATTTGAGGAACGTTCCTCCCACCATCACGTGGCTCCAGCGTAGCATTCCCCAGTTTTGCTCAGCCTCTTGCAAGACTAGGCGTATTTCTTGTTATCTCCTTGGCCATTCCAAATTCTCCTTTTGCAGATTCATCTCTCAGGTTGTATTTCTTTCTGATTTAGATCCTTAGCCCTGAACAGTGTTACGGACTTCAAATTCCCCTGGGTAGCGTGGTTTGCTCGCCCCAGTGGGTGGCAAGGGGAGGGCTAGCAGTGTTCTCATGTTACCCCCCCCACTTCCTCCAGAGTTGCCCAGCCCTGCTGCTTTCTTTCCTTTTAGTTCTCCTTGTTAATTGAGTTAATTCCGTTTCATTCCATTCTGTTCTCCCCCCCCCCCCCGAATGCCGTTTTTTTGCCCTAAGCAAAATTTCACTCGTTTTCTTTGTCCTCTTCGTTTTGTGGATCTTCTGAGTCCCTGGGGAGGTGTTTTTCCTGTGTGGCTGAGAGGCCCCGTCGTTCCATTGCAGGCGCCGCCTCGTGGCCGGGCGCCATTTTGTTTTTGAGTTTCTCCTCCTCTTTTCTTTAAACTTGCATTGAGCACTGCGTTATCTCCAGCCAGCAGCAGGACCCATAGGCCTGCTCAGTGCCCAGAGCCTGTTTTCCTGACCTCAGCCTCCTCAAACGGAGACTAATTTCAATAATCTCCTGCAGCCGTATCAGCCAGCAGCAGCAGTAGTTTCTAAACATCACCACTTCCGCCCAGTTCTTGCCTGGGAAGGCAGTCAGTCTCGGCCTGCTTTCGCTTCAGGCCTCCAGCGTTCATTAGCAGATTGGATATACAAACAAATTCCTTTTTTCCTACATCCCTGTTTTTTTCAAAAAAAAATAAAATAAAAATAAATAAAAATACGAACGGAAAAGCAAGGAAAAACAGGAAGTAATTAAAAAAAAACAGAAATAGAAGGGGGGGCAGAAAGAAATTTTACTAGGGCTCCCAGCTTTTGTCGTAGGCCAACCCCTAGGTGTGTCTACCGCCTCTTATCAATTATCCCTAAAATGGCAGAGAGCAATCCATCTAAGGGTTCTTCTTTGAAGGCCAAGTCCAAGACCCACCATCTGCGCAGGCAGGCTAAGGATAACTCCAAAGCCTCACAGAGGGATGCCTTAAGACGCCATAAGGCATTAGAAAAAGAGTTTGATAGACGCACCAGACAGGCAGGATCAGTGCCTCCGGTGTTTCCACCTCCCACCCTTCTCCCTCCACCTAACCCCTGCCTCCTGTAGCCTATTCCTCCATATCCAGGCGCAGCTCAACCTCTCAAGGTCACTAGGTTCCTGGAACCTCGGCCGGAGGAACACCAGAAGCTGCTTTTACCCCCAAAGCCACCAGCTTGCGCCAAGAGGAGCCGCTCACACAAGAAGTTCCGGAGCATCTGAGAGCCTGGATGGAGTCGGCTATCCGACAGGGCATTGCGGCAGGACTCCAACAGATAGTCAGGCCAGGCCTCCTCCTGCTGGCCCCCGAGCCTGAATCTCTCTCTGTAAGATCCCTCCCTCTCAGATTGGAACCACTCCAGGATCAGGTACCTACTTCATCCACGGCCCCCCCGGCCCCATCAGCCCACGACAAGTTTTTCAACCTGGACCCGGACCTTTCCAACTTACTCGGCACCCCGGAGGTTGATGAACCCATCGTGGGTCTGGCAGCTTCCTCCACCCTCACTGATCCCTTAGAGGCCTTAAAGCCAGACGACAAGCGGGCTGAACTGGCTCTTCGCCGAGCTCATCAATCAGATGCCTGGGCAATTAGGTCAGCCACTGCCGCCTCATTCTTTACCAGGTCCTCCATTCGCTGGCTCCGCCAGCTCAAGCAGCATGTCCCAATCACCAATGTCCGAGCCCATCAGGACATAGCCAAAATCACGGCCGCTGCCGAGTTCTTGGCAGACGCCACTTTCCACTCGGTTAAATTTTCAACCAGAGCCATTTCCTCCCACATTGCTGCCCGCCGCCTGCTTTGGTTAAAGCATTGGCAGGCAGACCTCAAAAATAAGGTCAAATTGGCTTCCGCTTCCCTCGTGGGCAATAAACTGTTCGGACCATCCTTGGATCCCCTATTAGTGGAGGGGTGGAACAAGAAGAAACTTCTTTCTTCCCTCACCCAAAGGTCAGAGCCCAGGTCCCTTCAGCCCTTTTGGAGAGCTCCCTTTCGTCCCTATTTCCAATCTTCTCGAACCAAGGAATCCCAGCCCCCCCCTTCGGGTCGAGCCAGACTCAAGAAAGGATCGACCCCTCGGACAGGCACAGAAGGGGCGGCAGCTTCAAAAGGCCTCTTCGAGGCCCCGCTAGCTGGCCCTTCCAGCATTCCAGATAGACCACAGGATTTGATTCCCATTGGTGGACGCCTCCAGGCATTCGCCAACCAATGGGACGCCTCCACTTCGGATGCTTGGGTTAGGAACACCATCAGGTTTGGCCTTGCCCTTGAATTTCAATCCACCCCCCCCCGACTTTTTCATGCCATGCCCCCAACCCAAGAACCACACCAAGCGCAGTCTCATGGACTCTGCCATTCAGCACCTACTTACAATCTAAGCCATCCAGCCCATCCCTCAGCCTCAAAGAGGGCAGGGATTCTATTCCCATCTTTTTGTGGAACCCAAACGCTCGGAGGTGGGGTGGGGGTGGAGAGCGATTCTGGATTTAAAGCGGCTTAACCGCTATCTGGTATTCCGCAAATTCAAGATGAACACGCTGCAATTCATCCTTCTGGGAGTTAGGCAGGGAGACTGACTGTCATCCATTGACCTCTCAGGCATACCCCCACATTCCAATCCGACCACCCCATTACAGATATCTGTGTTTCTCATACAATAATCTCCACTTTCAATACGTAGCTCTCCTGTTTGGACTGGCTTCTGCCCCCAGAACCTTCACCAAGGTCCTGGCTGCTCTAGCTGCCCATCTCAGAACCCTCCCTGTGCGCCTCCACTGCTACCTGGATGATATCCTCATCCTCTCCCCTTTGAGGGACCAAGCAGTGAGGGATACCCGCACCCCTGACCTCCCTACAGGAACATGGGCTCCTCATCAGTTGGAAGAAAAGCCAATTATCCCTCTCCACCAGGATAACCCACCTGGGAACAGTAATCGACACTGTGAAAGGGAAGATGTTCCTCTCCCCAGAGAGACTCCTCAGCACCCCAAAATCCGTCAAAGACATCAGACGTCTCAAGAGGGTCTCCCTTCTAGAGCTATCCCAATTACGGGTAAAATGATATCTTGTCTTTCCATCATTCCCTGGGCCCGTTTCCACTCCAGATCCTTCCAGTGGTTCCTGCTCCCGTACCAACGATCCGGATCAAGCAATTCAAAACGCAAGGTCAGGGTCCCTCCAAGGATGCTCACCTCCCTCCTTTGGTGGAGCAAGGCTTCTATCAACAAGGGCTGCCTCCTTAAGGAGCCCCCAAGGCTCACCGTTACCACAGACGCCAGTCTGTCTGTCTGGGGCGCTCATCTACAGTCCCTTACAGCACAGGGCAGATGGTCAGCGACAGAGAAACAGTGCAACATAAACTGGTTGGAGCTCCATGCCGTCCTCCTGGCCCTCCGCAGTTTCCTCCCCCAGGTATGCGGTCGCCACGTTCTCTTTCTCACCGACAACATCACGGCCAAAGCCCACATCAAAAAGGGGGGCACTTAATCATTACGTCTAATGAGGGAGGCCGAACGTCTCTGTCGATGGACGGAGTCTCACCTCCTTTCCCTCAGGGCGGACCACATCTTGGGTATTTCCAACACCCGAGCAGACTGGTTGAGCAGGGCCACCATAGACCAGTCGGAGTGGTGCCTCTACCCAGCAGGGAGGCGTCCGCCGTTTTTGGTCCTCCAGTAGTAGATCTGTTCACCTCCCCACTCAACTCCCAACTTCCAAGGTTCATCTCCAGATTTCCTTTCCCTGGGGCGGAGGACTTCAGTGCCCTTCGGTGCCCGTGGCCCAGGGGCCTTCTCTATGCCTTCCCTCCTCTGGCGCTGGTGCCCCTTGTCCTTCAGAGATTACTTCATGAAAAAGTGAAACTGCTTCTCGTGGCACCTTAGTGGCCACGCCGCCCCTGGTTCGCGGACCTCCGCATCCTATCAGTAGCCCCTCCCTGGAGAATCCCATCAGACAGAATTTCCCTGTCTCAGGGTCCCCTTCTCCACCCGAACCCCCAATGGCTTCAACTAGCCATCTGGAGGTTGAGCAACAACGTTTGAAGAGGGAAAACCTCTCTAGCAAGGTCATTGATACCATTTTAGCATCCAGGCATCCCTCAACCACAAGGAACTACAATGCCACTTGGACCATTTTCTGTAAATGGTGTGTTGAGCTTAGTATCAACCCAACTACCTCCTCCATTGCCCAAGTACTTGACTTTCTCCAGGAGGGTCTCAACAGGGGACTGTCCCCCAATACACTAAGATGGCAGGTAGAAGCCCTTTCCACAGTCATCTGCTGTCATGAGGTTAGTTCCCTCTCTCAGCATCCTCGGATTCGAGCCTTTCTGAAAGGGGCCACAAACTTACGGCGTCCTTCCGTTCACCGCTATCCAACCTGGGACCTTAACAAGGTCCTTACTTCCCTCACGAAGCCACCTTTCGAACCCCTAAGAGAGGTTTCTCTTCAGTTCCTCTCCTACAAGGTAGTTTTCTTAGTAGCAATCACATCAACCCGTAGGATATCAGAAATCGCTGCTCTGTCCGTTAGGAAGGACCTCTGTGTATTCCATTCCGACAGGGTGGTCCTCCGACTTGACCCTTCCTTTCTGCCCAAGATTAACTCGGTTTTCCATCGGGCTCAGGAACTCATCCTCCCCAACTTTTGCCCCGGGCCAACCCATGAAAGGGAAAGATTATGGCACACTCTGGATGTCAGACGTGCCTTGCGGATTTACATTAAACTCACTGAGACCTTCCATAAATCCGAGGCCCTGTTCATATCCTTCCAGCCTAAGTCACAGGGATTCAAAGTTCCTACAACCACCATAGGCCGCTGGATAAGGGCGACCATTGCTAAGGCATACCAGGCCCAGGCCCTCCAGGTGCCCAGGGGCATCACTGCTCACTCCACTAGGAGTGCGGCAACTTCAGCTGCCTGGGCTACCCAGGCTCCAATAATCAACATTTGCCGGGCAGCGATGTGGGCCTCCCCTTCGCCATTCATTAGGCATTACAGGATTGACTAGTATGCCTTAGCCAAGGCTTCTTTTGGTAGAAGGGTTCTTCAGAGGGTTCTCAGGGAACCCGAGGGGACTACAGACCAGACGGTGACCCTCCCATAGGACAGGCCAGCTTTGGTATGTCCCACTCTCTGGATGATCCGATCAGCTCTAAGGAGAATGGGCTTTGGTTCTTAACTGACATGCCATTTCCCTTTGAGCTGAGAGGATCATCCAGCCCCTCCCTTTCTCTTTTTACCGTCTGGTGGGGACTTGTTACGCCAACGAACTGTTAGCTTGTTAGGATGAGAGCATGGCTTCTGTTTTTCCTCTCGTCTACGCAAAACTGGGGAATGCTACGCTGGAGCCACGTGATGGTGGGAGGAGTGTTCCTCAAATTAGCTCAGCCTACAGCTGCAGAGACTGGATCCAGAGACACTCTCTGGATGATCCTCTCAGCTCAAAGAGAAATGGTGTGTCAGGTAAGAACCAACACCCATTTCTGCCTCCCTGCCCTTTGCTTTCTCTAAATTTTCTCCATTCTTTTTTTAAGAAAAGGGAGCAATTGATGAAATAGAATTTAACAGACAGCAAACAGCATGTCACATAATTTGCCTTTGTGAATTTCTTTAGAACAGATATCTGCAATTGATTTAACAACTGCTAAACGCACATGAACTGTTTCGTTTTTCTGATCTAAAGCTAGGGCCAACTTTTCTGCTTACTGTTTCTAATTCTGAAGAGGATGAATAAAAATATTTGTGGGGAGAGAGGGACTTCGGTTGCGTTGAATTCTCAGTTTGGGTCATGTGTATTTTTCTCAGATTTCCCCCAGCAAGATAAATCTTCGCTACTCAGAAATTCAGCCTCACGTGCTGTAGCTAACTAGTAGCAGAAGCTTCCCAGATGCGTCACAGCAAAATATGTTGCTTTTGCTCTAGAATTTATTTCTCTTATCAAAGGTTTGCCAACTTTATCGATGTAATCCTCGCCCCTGATCTACAATTTCTTGCAATCTCTACCTTTCTGATCTCTCCCCTAAAAGCCGTGTCATTCTTGCATGAATTTTAAAAAATCGTGTGAGAATCTGCCCATTTTTAATGTTTTAATTTAGGTTTATCAAGTGCTCCTGGCTTTCAGGGGTATAACATATTATTTAGCGATAATATGCTAAATCAAGCAGTAATAACCTACAAGAATAACAACAAACCAGGGTTAAAATGTATAGATCTAACGTGACTTGTGAATCCAGATATTGCCCTCGTCCTGAAGAGTCCAGCTTTGCAGTGTGGAATTGCAAGAGACAAGCAGATTTGCAGTGCTGTGCTCTGTTTACTCCCACAAAACTCATCCTAAATCTGAAAGAAATTTAGGTTATCGCTTAAATAATATTACAGCATAACAAGAGTTGGAAGGGACCTTGGAAGATCTTCTAGTCCAACCACTTACTCAAGCAGAAAGCATGGCGGGGACACCTAGTTCAGCCAGGAGCCCTGCTCTCCTTCCTATTATCTATTATGCCCACTAAAGAGGAAAATCATGTCTTTGTTCTACTTTAGAAAAAGCAGCAACAGATTTTACGGAGCAAATAAAAAGACTGTTCAGATTGATATGCCCATCTCACAAAAACCTAACTTCAGAATCCACATTCTTATCTTTGAAAAATGCCCCATTCTTTATTGCTGTCAAATCCACATACAGGTAGTCCTCAATTTACAACAGTTTCACCTAGTGACCATTCAAAGTTACAACAGTACTGAAAAAGATGACTTATGATCATTTTTTCACACTTATGACCGTTGCAGTACCCCCTCCCCCGTGGTCATATGATTTACATTCGGATGCTTGATGACTGACTCACATTTATGATGGTTTGCAATGTCCGAGGGTCACATCCCTTTTGCTACCATCTGAACCGCAAATTCAATGGGAACGTCCAACTCACTTAACAGCTGTGGCTAATTTAACAACTGCAGTGATTTGCTTAACAAATGTGACAAGATAAGTTGTAAAATGAGACAAAACTCACTTAACGAATTTCTCACTTTGCAACATACATTCTGGGCTCACTTGTGGTCATAAGTTGAGGACTATCTGTACGTGTTTCCTCAATTCATTGTCAAAAATCTTTTTTTTTCCTTTCAGTATCTCAAAATTTAAGGTAATCAAGGAAAGAAACATAATTTTCCTAGATAACTACCGCTGTTGGAAGGAATCGTATCTTTTTTTTAAAGTAGACTTTGTGCATTGATGTTTTTATAACAGAATCCTCTGACTAGCAATTTAAAGCTGTTTCAGAAGTGTCTGGATTAAGTCGAGTGCTACTACTGACACTTTCTTGGCTAGTCTTTTTTCCTTCAGGGGGAAAAAAAAGAGGAAAATTTCTGCTAGTTTCTTTATTCATTCTATTTGTTCTTGACAATTCTTGTTTCCTCCTAAAGGTCAGAAGAAGCAACAGAGAAGAGAAACGGATTCTAAGTGTTCCTAGGGAAAAACCCCATCACGAGTATTGGTGAATTTACTAATGAACATATTTATTATTAGTAGCAGTAGCCTTTTGTACATGACCAGTCACCAAATATTTTGAATCGATAACTTACTCAAGCAGAAGGCGGGGACACCTAGTTCAGCCAGGAGCCCTGCTCTCCTCCCACAACTTCTGTTTTTCAGAGGCTACAATATGCATTGTTTTTTGTGCTACGCTGCACTAGACAAATTTGATAAAGGATGGGATGGTTTAGATTAGATTAACAGAGTTGGAAGGGACCTTGTAGGTCATCTAATCCAACCCCCATCCAAGCAGGAGACCCTATACCATTTTTGATAAATGGCAGTCTAGTCTCTTGAAAGCCTCCAGTGAGTGATGAAGCTCCCATAACTTCTGAAGGCAACTTCTGTTCCACTGGTTAATTGTTCTCACTGTCAGAAAATTTCTCCTTATTTCCAGGTTGAATCTCTTCTCCTTGTTGAATTTCCATCCATTATTCCTTTGGGTGCTTTGGAAAATAGCTTGACCCCCTCCTCTCTATGGCAGTCCCTCAAATATTGGAACACTGCTGCCCTGTCTCTCTTGGTCCTTCCCTTCACTAGAGTAGCCATACCCAGTTCCTGTAACCGTTCTTCATGTTTCAGTCTCCAGTCCCCTAAACATCCTGGTTGTTCTTCTCTGCACCTTTTCTAGAGTCTGGTTGAAAACTGAGTCCTAGGAATGTTGCCTGTTGGGTGCCAAGCCCAGCAGGGTGTTGTTAGTTCTAGTTTCTCCTTAGAGCTGTTCAGATCGTCCAGACAGTGGGTGGAGCTTCAGTCTCTGCTGTTGTAGGCTGAGCTTAATTTCTGAGGAACGCTCCACCTTCCATCACGTGGCTTGCCATCGCGTTCCCCAGTTTATGCTCAGCCCTTGTGCAGAGTAGGCAGTGTTTTTTATGTGCTCTTGGCCGTTTCAGGAAAATTCCAATTTGATTCATTTTTTTGCTTCATTTCAGGTTGTATATAATCCCTTCATTGTGTTTTTTTCCCTTAGCCCTGCGCAGTTGATCCTCCTTATTTAGTAGAGTTCCCTGGGAGGTTCTCCTCCCAGGGGGTAGGCCAGCAAAATTACAAGCTGCCCCCCCCTTCCCTATTGCTTTTCTGCCTCTTTAGTTCGTTTAAAACGCTCCGTTTCGTTCCGTTTTTCCCCCCCTCCAAACTCCGTTTTTTATATCGTTTGAACGTTTGCTAGTCTCTTTCTGTTTGTTCTTCCCCTGGGATCCTTGGATTGTCCCTGGGGATCCTCCTGGCCACTGCAGAAGGGCCCCTGCAAGCCCAAGGAGTGGCGGCCGCCATTTTGAGCGACGCCTCATGGCCGGCCGCCATTTTGTTTTACTTTATCATTCCGATCTCTGCAGCGTGCCTATTTAAAACAGCAGGACCGGCAGGCCTGCTGAGGAAATAAAATTGTGCTGTTCCAGTTGGAGGCTTTTGTTCTCCTTTTGTTGGCTTTCCCCGCAGCCAGCCATAGTGGCCGCGGCTTATTCCCACCACTCCTGCCCGGTTCCGCCTGGGACGGCAGTCTGGTTTAGGCCCGGCTTCGCCCTTAAGGCATCTGTTGTCCTCTGATCATCCTGATCAGCCCTTCAATAATAATAATAATAATAATAATAATAATAATAATAATAATAATAATAATAGAGAGAGATCCTCAAAAGTTATTAAATCAGAAAACTTAAGAGACTCGAGTAGGCCTAAGCTTACCCCCCCAAAAAGGGGGGGGAAGTCATTTATATACGGAGCAAAAATACAGAGATAACTACAAGTGAGATAAACAGATTAATTACAAGCGAATAATAAAGGGGGGGGGGGCTGTAAAAGAATTTCCCAGGGCTCCCGGCCTTCGTTGTAGGTTGACCCCTAGGCGCGCCAACCGCCTCATATTTGATCCCCTTTCTCAACTATCTAAAATGGCAGAAAGCAATCCTTCAAAAGGTCCTTCCTTAAAGGCCAAAGCAAAGACCCACCACCTGCGCAGTCAGGCTAAGGAGCCCACCAAAGCCTCTCAAAGGCACTAGAAAAAGAAATAGACAAACGCACCAGACAGACAGTCCCAGTGCCTCCAGCACCAGTCACTCCTTCCACTTCCGCTTGTCCCCCATCTCCTGCAGCCTTTTCCTCCCTATCCAGGCACAGCTCACCCTCTCAAGGGCATCAGGCCCCGGGAACACCAGCCAGGCGAACTCCAGAGGCTACTTTCATGCCCACAGCCGCCGGCCTGTGCCAGGAGGTACCTCTCATTCAGGCAGTTCCAGAGCAGCTCAGAGCCTGGATGGAGATGGCTATCCGACAGGGAATTGCAGAAGGAATGCAACAGATGGCTAGACCGGGGTTGCCTCCGCAGGCCACTGAATCTGTAAGATCATTCCCTTTCATGCCGCAACCATTTCATGATCAGGTGCCCCTCCAGGGGGAGGTTTCCCCTTTAGTCAGGGAGGACGAGGAGGCGGCAGAAGGGGACCTAGATTTGTGCAGGGAGGAGGAGAAGGAACAATTTGACCTGGGGTCCTTACAATACAACAAACCCCTTCTGGACTCAGATCCATCAGAGGCGGAAATGTCTGAGGACGAAGGGCTCCCCCCTGACCAACCCGCTTTCGTAGAGCTCTTCAAGCCCCAGCTATTCAAATCCCTCCTCTACAAAGCCAGGAACATCTCGGGCCTAACTGCCCAGAGCCTCTCTGATCCTATCCCCTTGGTTCCGGAAGGGCCAGAGGACTCCATGTTTAGACAGCTGGTGATGGAGGCCGAGGTCATCCCAACCCCCCCCCCCATATTCCTGGACCTGGTGTCCAAGCAACTGGCCTCCTCAGTTGCCTCCCCGGATTCATTTTGAATCTGCGGAATACCAGGTGGCGGTTTAACTGCTTTAAGTCCAAAATAGCCCTCCATCCCACCGAGTGTTTAAATACCACGAATGAGTAGAAGCCCTGCCCCCTCTGGGATGGAGGAACTGGCTGGCCCTTCGGCCCATGATAAAAGGTTCTTCAACCTTGACCCGGAGCTCTCCAACCTGCTGAGCACCCCGGAGGTTCATGAGCCCGTCGTAGGTCTGGCCTCTTCCTCCGCCCTCAGCGACCCTTTAGAGGCCCTCAGGCCAGAGGAGAAGCGGTCGGAGCTGGCATTGCGGTGAGCTCACCAGTCGGACGCATGGGCGATCAGGGCGGCTACGGCCGCTTCCTTCTTCATCAGATCGTCCATTCGCTAGCTTCGCCAGCTTAAGCAACATGTCCCGACCTCCAATATCTGCGCCCATCAGCACATCGCCAAGATTACGGCCGCAGCGGAGTTCTCAGCAGATGCCATTTTTCACTCAGTAAAATTCTCCTCCCACGCCATTTCCTCCCACGTTTCGGCCTGCCGCCTCCTCTGGCTAAGGCACTGGCAGGCGGATCTCAGGAATAAGGTGAAACTAGCTTCCACCCCCCTCACGGGAAATAAGCTGTTCGGACCTTCCCTGGATCCTCTCCTAGTCGAGGGAAGGAATAAAAAGAAATTCCTCCCTTCCCTCACCCGTAAGTCAGATCCCAGATCTCTGCAGCCCTTTCGGAGGGCTCCCTTTCGTCCCTATCCCCAACCCCCCTTCCCTCCCAGGTACCAAAGGCCCCCCTCCTTTGGCTCGGGACAGTCCCAGGACAGGTCCGATCCCTTTGATAGACACAGGAGAGGCGGAAACTTCAAGAGACCTCTTCGTGGTTCCAGCAGCAGACCCTTCCGGCGCTCCAGATATGCCACCTGACCTCATCCCCATTGGCAGGCGACTTAAAGCCTTCGCCAGTCGGTGGGACTCATCCACTTCGGACGCTTGGCTCAGGGATACCGTCAGGTTTGGCCTTGCCCTTGAGTTCATCTCTACCCCCCCTGATTTCTACATTACATGTCCCCTCTCCAAGAACCACACCAAATGCAACCTCATGGATTCGGCAATCCAGCACCTACTGGACATTCAGGCCATCCAGCCAGTTCCTCCATCCCAGAGGGGACAGGGCTTCTACTCACGCTTATTCGTGGTGCCCAAACACTCGGTGAGATGGAGGGCTATTTTGGACTTAAAGCGGTTAAACCGCCACCTGGTATACCGCAGACTCAAAATGAACACGTTGCAATCCATCCTCTTGGGAGTTCGACAGGGAGACTGGTTGTCATCCATCGACCTCTCCGAGGCATATTTACACATCCCAATACGCCCTCCCAATACAACCCTCCCACTCCAAGTTTCTGCGTTTCAGCTATAATACCTACACTTCCAATACGTGGCCCTCCCATTCGGGTTGGCCTCGGCCCCCAGGACCTTTACCAAGGTCCTGGCTGCTCTGGCTCCCCACCTCAGAACCATCCTGGTGCAGCTCCACTGTTACCTGGATGATATTCTCATCCTCTCCCCTTCCAGGGAACAGGCCATCAGGGACACCCAAACTACCCTCACCTCCCTCCAGGAACACGGGTTCCTCATAAATTGGAAGAAAAGCCAACTGGCCCCTTCCACTAGGCTACCCCACCTGGGGACCATAATAGACACAGTCAAAGGGAGGGTGTTCATCTCTCCGGAAAGAATACTCAGCATCCAACAATCAGTCAGGCTCACCAGATGACTTAGGAAGGTCTCTCTTCTCGAATTAACCAAGTTGTTAGGTAAGATAATCTCTTGTATCTCTGTTATTCCCTGGGCCCGTTTCCACTCTAGATTCCTCCAGTGGTTCCTGCTTCCGTACCAAAGTGCCAGGTCAAGCAACTCAAGTCGCAAGGTCAAAGTCTCGCCAAGGGTTCTCACCTCCCTCCTCTGGTAGAGCAAGGCATTGATCAACAAGGGCTGCCCCCTCAAGGAGCCACCAAGACTCACCGTCACCACAGATGCCAGTTTGTCCGGATGGGGTGCCCAACTTCTTTCCCTTACAGCTCAGAGCAGATGGTCAGCGACAGAGAGGCTGTGCAATATAAACTGGTTAGAGCTTCTCGCCATCCACCTGGCCCTCCGCAGCTTCCTCCCTCAGCTTCAGGGCCGCCACGTCCTCATTCTCACCGACAACATAACAGCAAAGGCTCATGTCAACAGGCAGGGGGGAACTCAGTCCTCAAGCCTAATGAGGGAGACCGAGCGCATCTGTCGGTGGGCAGAGTCTCACCTACTCTCACTCAGAGCAGACCACATTTCAGGCATCGACAACACCCGAACAGATTGGTTGAGCAGGGCCACCATAGACCAGGCGGAGTGGCACCTCCACCCAGCCCTGTTCAGGGAGACAACAGCAATATTCAGCCTGCCAGTGGTAGACCTGTTTGCCTCCCCCCTCAATACCCAACTTCCATGGTTCATCTCCAGATTCCCGTCCCTAGGGGCGGAGAACCACAATGCCCTTCGATGCCCGTGGCCCTCGGGCCTTCTTTACGCCTTCCCCCCTCTGGCACTGGTGCCCAGAGTACTACAAAAGGTACTCCACGAGAGGGCGGAATTGCTTCTGGTAGCTCCTTATTGGCCCCGCCGCTCCTGGTTCACGGACCTCCGCAGCCTATCCATAGCCCCCCCGGAGGATCCCAGCAGACAGGATTTTTCTGTCTCAAGGGCCCCTTCTTTACCCGGACCCCCAATGGCTACAGCTAACCGTCTGGAGGTTGAGCGGGAACGTCTGAAGAGGGAGAATTTCTCCACTGAAGTCATGAATACCATCTTAGCAGCCAGGCGTCCCTCCATCAGAAGGATTTATGATGCCACTTGGAACAACTTCCGCAAATGGTGTGCCAATCTCCTCATTGACCCAAGGAACCCATCAGTGGCCCAAATCCTCGACTTTCTCCAGGAGGGTTTCAGTAAGGGACTATCCCCCAACACACTAAGGCGTCAGGTAGCAGCCCTATCCACCGTAATTTCCTGCGAGGGTGTTAGTTCCCTCTCTCACCATCCCCGCATCCGTGCATTTCTGAAAGGGGCCTCAAACTTACAACCACCGTCCCTTCACCGGTACCCAACCTGGGACCTCAACAGAGTCCTGACTTCCCTCACTAAGCCTCCCTTGGAACCCCTAAGAGAAGTCTCTCCCCAGTTCCTATCCTACAAAGTAGTGTTCCTGGTGGCGATTACATCAGCCTGGAGGATTTCAGAGATCGCTGCTCTGTCAGTCAGGAAAGACCTGTGCGTCTTCCATTCTGACCGGGTGGTCCTCCGTCTTGACCCTTCATTTCTACCTAAAATTAACTTGGTTTTCCACAGGGCTCAAGAGCTTATCCTCCCCAATTTTTGCCCCAGGCCAACTCATGAAAGAGAGAGTCTATGGCACTCCTTAGATGTCAGACGGGCCTTGTGTACTCAGATCTTCCGTAAATCCGAGGCCCTGTTTATTTCCTTTCAACCAAAGTCACAGGGGCTCAAGGTACCCTCAACCACTATAGGCCGTTGGATAAGGACGGCCATTTCAAGGGCATACCAGGTCCAGGCCCTCCAAGTACCCAGGGGTATCATGGCTCACTCCACCCGGAGTGCGGCAACATCAGCTGCCTGGGCTACCCAGGCCCCTATACTCGACATTTGCCGGGCAGCAACGTGGGCCTCCCCGTCGCCTTTCATTAGGCACTACAGAATCGATAGGTATGCCGCTGCGGAGGCTTCTTTCGGTAGAAGGGTCCTTCAGAGGGTGCTCAGGGATCCCGAGGACTCAACAGACCAGACGGTGTCCCTCCCGTAGGACAGGTCCCAGCTTTGATATGTCCCACTCTCTGGACGATCCGAACAGCTCTAAGGAGAAGGGGCGTTGGTTCTTACCTGACACGCCATTTCTCTTGAGCTGAGAGGATCGTCCAGCCCCTCCCTTTCCTTTCACCGTCTGGCGGGGTCTTGTTTCGGCCAATGCACTTTAACTCTAGTAAGAGGAGAGCACGAATGCCTGTTTTTCCTCTCGTCTTCGCATAAACTGGGGAACGCTGTAATGGACTCACGTGATGGAAGGTGGAGCGTTCCTCAGAAATTAAGCTCAGCCTACAACAGCAGAGACTGAAGCTCCACCCACTCTCTGGACGATCCGAACAGCTCAAGAGAAATGGCGTGTCAGGTAAGAACCAACGCCCATTTTCATGTAGTGGCATCAACTCCAGACTCCAATGTTGGGAGGAAACCAGCCAGCTTACGACTCTTAACTTAAATGGACGTTTAAAGCAAATGGTTGGGGAGACAAACCATCCCAGTGTCATCTGACGCTGGAGTAGTAAATAATGTTAGGCTGAACTATTACATTAAGGTTCAGAATCCTAAAGCTGTTAGTGCAGTAAATTTCTACCATATAATTTATTTTTCCATCAGTTTATTTGTTCTCTGCATAGCAAACAAACAAGGTTTTGTTTCTATGTTTTGTTTTCCTAAATGTAGAAAACGTAGACAATTACTTAATGTCTGCTAACATTATTTCGGTTCCCGAGTTATCAGGGCTGACTGCTAATGGGACAAAATGAAGAAAAATCAAGTATACTTTTACTGATCAGCCAGAGTGTATGTGTGTGTGTGTGTGTTGGAGTGTCTGCAGAAATGTTTTATCCAGATGAGCATGTGATTGAACCCATGTCCCTTTCTGGGTTTGATTGTGTATGGAACTGTTTGCCAGTAATGTTAGGAAGAGTCTCTCCTATGTTACAATTGGTACCTCTAGGAACGATAGGGGAAAAATTCTGAGGCTGGTTGGAATATGAGTGTTTATCTTTAGAGACCATACTACAACACTGTCTTGCATGTTGCATTATCTGTTTACAGATAGTCCTCGATTTACAGCAATTCATTTAGTGACTGTTCAAAGTTACAATGGGACTGGAAAAAGTGACTTATGTCCATCTTTCACACTTACAACCACAAAGGGAACTGTTGTAAGCTAAGGGCTACCTTTAAATGATGATCCCAACATGCTTGAGGAGTTCAAGGGCCAGTAGTAAGTAGGGGTAGTATTCTACCAGTTCGGACCAGTTCAGGTGAACCGGATGTTAGGTTTTCATCTGGTTTGCCAAACTGGTATTTCAACTGACTGGTTTGCCCTTCCCCTCCCAGGAGTCTCCACGTAATGCAGGTAAGTTCGTGTGGAGGCTCTGGGAGGGGGGAAAAACGGGCCTTCCAGAAGTCTGGAAACAGGCCTTTTTCTGGCTTCCAGAGCCCGGGGGAGGTCGTTTTTGCCTTCCTAGAGGCCCAGGGGAGGCCTCTAGACCATTGGGAAGGTGAAAAATTGCTCTCCTGGAAGTTCCAGTAAGCAACATCCAGCATGGCCACCACCCATCCAGCAACCGGGCAGCAAACCAGGTTTTGAATCCCACCCCTGTTCATAAGTTACTTTTTTCAATTTCCTTGTACCTGGAGATGTTTGTTAGTCAAATGATTATAGAATAGAATAGAATTCTATCTTGGCCAAATGTGTGTTTGGACACACAAGAAATTTGTCTTGGTGCAAATATTCTCAATATACGTATAAGAAAAGATAAATTCGTCAAGAGCCAAGAATCACAAGGTATAATACTTAATAATAGTCATAGGGTACAATAAGCAATCAAATCATACTAGGAAACAGTCTCAATATAAATCGTAAGGATACAAGCGACAAAATTACAGTCATGCAGTCATGAGTGGGAGCAGATAGTAAGCCAAAAACTACCTGTATGCCCAAATTGTAGCAATTTCAGGGTTGGCATTACTGTGAGATTGAAGAATCCTTGGCTTTTCCTGGATATTCAATCTAGTCCTTTTTCCTCTCTGGAAATATTGAGATGGTAAGTTGGGGACCACCTGTAGCTAAGTCATCCCCATCTTGGTGACCTCCAGAGGTCCTATTACCTCTTAATATCCCTTGTTTCTATGGGTATCTTCTGGGATTTGTAGTCCTTGCAAGTCTGAAGTTCTGGTCTACATCAGAATTCTGGGAGTTGAAGTCCATTAGGTTTAAAATCTTCCTGCATCTATGGCTATCAGTTTGGTTTACTATGATCCTGATGGCCATGTGGTTAATTTTGGTGCTCCTTAAATTATTCCTTGTGGTTCCGCTGCATAGTTAGGCCCTTATTTTAATTAAGGAGTGTTCTGGCCCCTATAACATAGAAAAACCAGAATCTCTCTCTCTCCCCCTCTCCCTCTCTCTTAAAAGAACGGTTACTCCACAAAAGTTTATTCACCCATTGCTGCCCTTTGCCTGAATGCGTCTAGTGGAATTATATTCTTAAATTTCATTTTCTTCCTATACTGGAGCTTAATGAAAGGATTCTTTCACTTCATCTCTCTCTCCCTTTCTCTCAGTGTGTGTGTGTGTGTGTGTGTCTATTTTACAGGAAAGAAAATGAACATGAATACACAGAATCTTGTGCAGTTCATGGATAAATTAGTTGCACTGATCATCTCTAAGCTTTATTATTATTAATTCTTTTAAGCAAGCATATAATGTTTCAGTGTGGCCTGTTGGCAACTGCACATAAAAATAGACACAGATTAACTAACAGAGGGCAGCCTTGTTGTCTTGTTTGCTGTAGTGCCTATTTTGGTTTGGGCTTTTTGGGGAAAAAGAAAGCTAGAACTGATGAATCTTTTTCAAGCGAGAACAAAAAGAAAGAAAAGTACAGGAATCTATTTACTTATGGGTCCGTTCGTATGTGTGTAACTCACACAATATGAGATTGAATGCTGAACCTCGATGTAAAACAAAAATTCAAGTCCAATTAGAAATAGCAACCATTAATTGGGAAGAGTTTTTTATACATGGTTGTCGTGTGCTGAAAGTGAGTGCATGCGCATATTTGCATACCCATGTGTGCCTGCACCCATAATGCAATGTGAGTGTGACGACCCCCTGCGCATGCATGCAAGACCCCCTGCATGTGCCTCACATCTCTGTGCATATGCGCCCGCTTCTCCCGCGCATGTCCCTCCCCCGCGCAGGCATGGCAGAGATCTGACAATCAGCTGGCTGACGGGAAGCGTACACGCAGTGGACCTATCTGGGGCGACGGCTCACATGCCGGCAGAGATGGCTCTGCGTGCCACTTCTGGAACACGTGCCATGGGTTCCCCATCACGGTCATAGTGTGATCTGTTCATCATGCCTGTTAGGTTGGATTGCTTTAGTTATGTTTTTCCAACAACGGTTGCAAGACCTTCTTAGAGTTACTCTTCCTAGCTACAAGGATTATGATTCTTGCTTTTGAATGCAGGTAGTCCTTGACTTACAACTGTTCCTTTAGTGACTATTCGAAGTCTCAAGAGCACTGAAAAAAGTGACTCGGGACTGTTTTTCACACTTGCAACAATTGCAGCCTCCCCACGGTCACGTGATCAAAATTAGGGCACTTGGCAAGTAGCATGTGTTATATTTAAGATAGTTGCACTGTCTTGGGTCATAGGCGGGTCACCATTTGCAACCTTCCCAGCTGGCTTTCATGCAGAGTCAATAAGGGAAGCCAGCATTGCTTAACGACCACATGTTTCGCTTAACACCTGGAGGGATTAGCTTAACAACTGTGGCAAAAAGGTCACAAAAGGGAGCAAACTTCACTCAACAACTACTTTGCTTAAGCAATGGAAATTTTAAGCTCAATTGTGGCCACATACATCCAGGACTACTTGTAATGTCTTTTAAGAGCGAAAATGAAAATCTTGAACCTAAATCCGCAGCTGGAATGCCGCGTCCAGTTTTGGTGCCCACATTACAAAAAAGATGTTGGCATTTTGGAAAAAGGGCATAGAAGAGCAGCGAAGATGATTAAAGGCCTGGAGACAAAAACTTATGAAGAACGGTGGCAGGATTTGGCTCTAGATAAAAGAAGAACTGGGGAGTAACATGATAGTAGCATTCCAGTATTTATTTATTTATTGAATTTCTATTGCTGCCTATTCGCCCATGGTGACTTGAGGCGGCTTACAGAATGTAAAAACATATTTAAAAATTAAAAACAACAACAACAGTAAAAACTAACAAAAAGAATCAAATAAATTAAAGTACAATAGAACAAAATCTAGGGAGGAAAATAAAAATAAAAAATCACCTCCCAACTCCCACCCACACGTCCCGATGACAGCAAATCACACGGTCCATTTGATGGGCTCCATCCCGCTCTGGGTTCTGCTGGCAGAACCAGGTCTTCAGTGCCTTCCAGCGATGTATTAGAGAGGGGCCCATTCTAATCTCTGCACGAATGATGTTCCGGAGGGAGCCACCATGGAAAAGACCCTTCTTCTGCGTCCCATTTGAGGGACTGCCCCCCCCCCCAAAAAAAAACAATGGATGGAAACTAATTAAGGAGAGAAGCAGCCTGGAATTTAGGAGAAACTTCCTCACAGTGAGAACAACTAACCAGTGTTAACTGCCATTAGAAGTTGTGGATGCTTCGTCACTGGAAGCTTGGAAGAAGAGACTGGACAGTCACTTGTCTGGAATAGTATAGAGCAGGGGTGTCAAACTCGCGTCGTCACGGTGTCATGTGATGGATCGAGACTCCCCCCGCCTTAGCTAAACCGGGTGGGGCCAGCACGTGACGCATCCAGCCCACGGGCTGCGAGTTTGACACCCCTGGTAGAGAGTCTTTTGCTTGATCGGGAGGTTGGACTAGAAGACCTCGAAGGTCCCTTCCAGTTCTATTCTGATTGATTGATTGAAGGGATGGTCCCAGGTGGGTTTTACAGGGCTATGTAAGGTGACCATGTCCTAGCTTTGTAGATAGTTACGGCGGGAAAGAAAGAGCGAACCCAGATCCTGAGAATCACATCCTGGCATCTGGCAGGGAAGCGATAGTTGAATATTTATCCATTGTCTCTGTTTCCGGAGCTCCACTAGGACCTGGTTAATTGGTTGTTTATTTTATAATAGCGAGTTCCATTGAGAAGTAGGACATTATCAGCCCATGTATTATGTTGGAGAGATGTTCATGGTGAGCTTTGGACAAGCAAAAGATAATTCCTCCTGCTGTTTCCTCTCTGGGCTACAGAAAGCATTTCCCATATAGGATGATGGTAATATCCACTCAGTTGAGTCTGATTCTTGGCGATTATATATAAAAGAGAGAGAGAGAGGGAGGAAGGGAGAGAGAGAAAGTGTTGTGTGTGTAGTATATATGTATATATATATGTACTCTATATTATTGTTGAATCAAACCAGCGACCGACCGACCTACCCACCTACCTCTGTATCTAATCTACACACACACATGCACACACCACAGCCATACACCCGAAGGCTGTATATTTTCCAATATATCCCAAACAGGAACCAATGTATCCTTTTTAGAGTATCTGTTTTAGTCTTAGTTATTAGGATTGGGTGATTCTGATTTGAATATCTGATTTGAAGCCCATTTGATTACAGGTGGTCCTTGGCTTACAATAGTTCATTTAGTGACCCATTCCAAATTACAAGAAAGTTGAAAAAAATGACTTATGACTGTTTACCACACTTAACAACAGTTGCAGCATCCACATGGTCAAAATTCAGAGGCTTGGCCAACTGACTGGTATTTATGATGGTTGCAGCGTCCTGGGGTCTTTTGCAACCTTCGGAGAAGCAAAGTCAATGGGGAAACCAAACTCACTTAACAACCCTCTCTCTCTCACTCTCACCCCCACTCTCACTCTCACTAACTGCAGTGATTCACTTGTCTCACTTAGCAACAGAAATTTTGGTCTCCGTTGTGGTCATAAGTCAAGGACTACCTGTATTTCTCTGAATCAACTCTTTGGCTCAGGACATCAAATTACATGCCTCTAAAATGTGTGGAGGAGTTTTAAGTGTCTGATATCTATGCAATGCTGAAAATTGAATTGGTGCTCCAAATACTACGCCACACCCTCATTTGATTTTTAGCCAAAAGCTGAAAAGGGGAATTTTTCCAGAAAAATTTGAAACTGTTGACAGATGGACAAATCTGGTTTTGGCTGACCAGCACATTCTTGTGACTAACATCACTGCCAAGGCCGCCGTTTTCAGAAAGAGCTCTTTCTTCAGTCCTACCTGGAGAAATTGGGAGACTGAACTCAAGACCTTTAGCAACACAATGAACACATTATTTTCCTTTATTACGCAAGGCTGCACTGGGATCTCAGTTGGGAACAGACTGGGATATATAGAAGGCAGGATAGGAGGATTAGGTGAGAAACATGCTAGAAAGTAATATGTATAAAGGGTGTTAACGAGGGATGCACAACAGTTCAAACTTGGATCTAACAATCCTCTTAGCTGTATTCATCTATAACAGAAATTCCCATCCCATGGGTTTTATTCAGTCCAACAGATTCTTATACACAATAACTCTTCTGCATTAGGCTGTCTTCCCAAGGATTCTGTGATGTACAGTGTCCATTCCAGTGCATTCTGAAAATGTAGCAATGTGCTCAACAGGTTAATAGGCATCTTCCTCACTGCTTCCTAGAAGTTGAAATTCAAAGCATGCTCCTTGTGACTCTAGAATTAGTAAATAGCCATTGAGGTTGGTAGCAACGGGTCACCCAAGCATCCATGAACTTGCCCATTCTCCTTTCAAGACCAAGAGAATGATACATTCACAATCATTTTGGAAATAGATTCCATAATGTATTGCATAACGTAAAAACAAGTTCATCCTTGAGGTGAGATCTCTCCCTGTTTCCAAGGGCCATCTCCCACCACTGATGGTGAGAATCAGCTCCTGACTTGCAGGGCCTGAAATAGTAATAGGGAATTTAGATTTAAGGAGAGAATAATTTCTGACTTTCAGATTGAAGTACTGTAGACAGATGAGTCCATCCTTGGAGTTGACCCAAAGGTGGCAAGAGGCAACTGGACTTCATTTTATACAATCAGAATTGAGGAACTGAAGAAGTTTTTGGATGAGAAGCGAAACGTCTTCAAGGAAAACCAAGGAATGTCCAGTTGTCTCTTAGAAAAGCACCTTTGGATGACTGAGAATCTCCATAGATACCCTTGCAGTTAAATTGACTGAATTGATTTCCCATCTCTAATCCTGATTTTAAATATGTCAGTTTGCTCCAAGTCACAAAAGACTTAAATTTCTGCTTTTCTCATGAAATTCGATTTGTGTAATACCTAAACCTATTTTGCAAATAGTCTATTATTTTTCATGAACAGCTGACATCTGATTGATCAGATTGAATACATAATACTTCTCTTGGCTTAATGCAGCCTTGAAGTGTCACAGGAGCCCAGTATTATGTCTGAGAAGACCCGTTCTTCTTTAACAACATCTTGCTCTTTTTAATACTTTTGTTGTTTTGTCTATTTTTATGATTTTTGGAAGTTACAGATGCTTTGAACATTATTAATAAGATTGAGACTGGATTTTTTAAAATTAAAAGCCATATGACCAGCTTTGACAGTATGTTACAAAAATGTGGACTTTACACAGTCTAGGTTTTGGTTAAGCAGGACAATTTTAATACTTTGGTTTGGTAAGCAGGATAATTTTCACATTGCTTAGTGATAATAATTCTGGCATTTCTGGTTGTAGTCATTAAACAAGGATTACATATGTTGATAAACGAGGACCTCATTTGACTTTTGGCTTACTGTCTGCTTCCACATTGACTTCGTTTATGGGCAGCCAGCAAAGAATATAGGAAATCACCATCAGGTTGCATAAATGCTGCAATAGGTCTATTATAAGTACCACTTATTCAGTGCCATTGTAACTTTGGACAGTTGCTGAAGAAATGGTTGTAACCTGAGGAGTACCCGTACATGAAGCAGGATGTTGGCTTCTTTGTTGGCACTATGGTGCCCTGTCCTCTGAATGTGTTCACCTTCAGTTCCCGCAATCCTTGAGTCATGATACCCATTGTCTGTTGTGTACAGAATTTTTAGAGATTTTTCCAATGCATCTGGCAACAGGGCCAGAAGTTCTTCATTTAACCCTTCTTCATTTAGAATCCTGAGACTCGAAACTTTGAAAGTGTGTTAACCCATTGGGGCACATGCCACTTTTCTTTCTTTAGTTGATCACGTTGTTCCGGAGCCTGGCACCAGTTTGATTTCTGCATTTGATCAGTGGCGAGAATGGGCTGACAGCAAGTCCTGCTGTGATTATTCTTTGCATGTGGACATCATAGAGTGGCACAAAGGAGTTCAAGAGGAGATGGAAGCCCTGATTAAGGACCACGGTAAGTCTCGAAAATGTTTGAGTACCTACCTGCACAAAAGTCATACTCTAGGCTAGTACCAAGTGAACTGTGTCCTAGTTGTTAGGTAACAACGTACTTTTCCAGTTTCTCTTGATAGGAGAATTTCCCCTTGCTCAAATTGGGATGAATCAACATGGAGAGATTATAAAGTCGGGAGAATCTTTTGAACAGAATGGCCCTGATCTAGTTTATTTTTGTTCCAATGTTTAGCCAGCAGCTGTGACTGGCATCTTCAGAGGGCAGAGTCGGTTGCTTTGTGGTGCTACCTCTTGGCAGCTCACAGGCTGAGAGTTTGGATTATTGACAGGTATACCACAAAGTGGCTTGCTTTGCGTCTGAAGATGCCAGTCACAACTGCTTGTGGAATGTCAGAACAAAAGAAAACTAGACCACAGCCATTCAACCCCAAAATTCATCATTGCCTCACTGATGCCAGCTTTGAAAGCCTACAAAACAAAGCAATAAGTGAAATTATACCAGCTTCAGCGGTTAGAATGCAGTATTGCAGGCTAATTCACTGCTCACTGCCAGGAGTTCAATTCTGACCAGCTCAAGGTTGGCTGAGCCTTCCATCCTTCTGAGGTTGGTAAAATGAGGACCCGGATTGTTGGGGGCAATATGTAAACCACTTAGAAAGGGCTGTAGAGCAGATGAAGCAGAATATAAGTCTAAGTGCTATTGCTTACTTGCAACAGACCATTACAGGATGGAATTTATAAAAACTCCAAATAATTTGTTTCACTCTCCCCTTCTTTTTTCCCCACATATCCTCCTGACCCATTCTATGCCTTCTGAAAACATTAGTTTTCCAGTTGAGAAGGTAAACATTGAGTTTTGTTCAAGCATGTGTGTTATCTTCCTCTTGAATTTAAGCTTGAGGTCCTCTTAAAACTGTTGCTCTCTTCCTTTTGAACATGGATTAAGGTTTGGGTTGCATGCGGACACGTGGCTAATTTATCCTGCAGTCAGGAGTTTGATGTGGCAGTAACTGTTGGACACTGTAGAACAGGGGTCTCCAACCTTGGCTCCTGGAAGCCTGGCGGACTTCAACTCCCAGAGTTCCACAGCCAGCAAAGCTGGCTGTGGAATTCTGGGAGTTGAAGTCCGCCAGGCTTCCAGGAGCCAAGGTTGGAGACCCCTGCTGTAGAATGTAGCTGCGGCAGTTGAGTGTCATCCAAAAAGAATGGCTTTGCACTTTCTGCAGAAGAAGCCTTGCTTCATGATTGCCACTGCTTGGGGTGATTCCAGGAGATTTTGGTGTGCTTTGGTTAGGAAGCATAGGCAGAGAACATATCAGCTCCATCAGTTGATAACAGGTTTGTGAGGTGATGTCTACCTGTGAAAAATAATATCATGGTTGTTTCCTTTCCACCTCTCTAGCATTCTGTACTGGTGCGTATTAGAGATATTATGGGATAGGATTTGCCCAGGCCATAGCAACTGACTGGTGTTCTCCACACTTGTTGGAGGTCAGTTTGTACAATTCTATATCCAGTGGAAGTTGCATTTGAAAATGACTGTTGGATACCAGGTCTAGGCTAGCGATACACTCCCATCATTGTTATTCTTATGTGTAGATTTCTCTGTAAATGGACTGGTGAATCACTTTCACTCTCTCTTTTTAATAGGAGTCAATTCCTTCTTGGTGTATATGGCTTTCAAGGACCATTTTCAGCTAACAGATTCTCAGGTAAGACTGCTGAGCAGGTTCTGAAGACTGATTGCACTTCCGCCTTAATCCTAGGCTGGTCCTGTTTGTATTCCACAGTATAACTAGCTCTGTGAGAGCTGGACAAACAAGAAAATCCGATTGCCAAATTAAGAAGTAGGCAAAATGGGTTGGCTGCTTCTTGAACAAACTTGTGTCTAGGAATTTGACAGCTCCCTGCAGCTAGGTTGGAAGCAAATGCTTCTTGAGGAGCAAGTACAATGTTTGTGATTTGTGCTAGTAGGTGGAGCTTTTTTTTTTAAAAAAAGAAAACCTCAACCACATTCGTTTTCTTTTTCAATGGGTGTATTTTCAGTGGGAGGATAAATTGAACTCTGGCAAGGAAAACAAAACACATCTGTCCTTGTTCCAATCAGTCAGAATTTAATGCATGTAAACACATTTGGACAAAGTTCTGGAAGTGATATTTCTCCATTAAGGTTCAAAAATGACTGAATTTCTTTCTTTCTTTTTTTTCTTTTTTCCTGTTTCTCTCTATGAAGACAACTTCAATTTCTCTTTTTTCTCTTTTCCTCTCCTCCTAGAGTCATTAGGAATCAAATGGAAATTTAATAATAAATATTTAGACAAATGGTCTTCTAAATATTTTCTCTTTCGGCTCACTGGATCACTCTTTTATTCTAGATCAGCCTTTTCAACCCAGCCTCTTCCAGTTATGGATGGAAATGTATCTTCCCAAGTTGTGTTGGAATTGTAGGAATTGCGGTCTATTGTTTGAGTGGATCTAAATTTCCATACAAATGGACTTGAACTGCTGGAGGGCAGCAAAAGAACAACATTGCTTATGTATTAAATTTTTGACTCTTCATTAATCAGAATTTTCCAGATTCTTTTGCTTGTAGGCATGCATATGAAACAAGATGACCTTCGAATCATTTTAGCAAGGTTGATTTATGCTTTTAATTTAATTAGCTATTAGCTTAGAGCCTTTATTGCAGAGCTGATTGTATCAGGACTATAGGTTCAAATCCTCCCTTGCCTTTGATACTTGATGTCCAACCTTGGGAGAACATTTTCCTTCCAGTGTAACCTACTACATTCTTATATAACAATATTTTAAAATGGAATAATAACTTGCCAGTCTGTGGAAGAACAGTAGTATAATTAAAAATATCCATACTGTGCCCTGCCCTTTTAGAGTTTTTATATTGCTCAAAACTTATTTAGCCAGGATAAGATTGTTGAATGGGCTTGTAAAGATCCAGTATAGAGTCTTCAGTGTTGGTGCTGAAGAAGATTGCCAAAATATAAATCACGAGGAAAGTGATTTATGCAGACAACAACAAATTTAAGTAGCATTTTGTGGTTGATAAAATCGGGAAAACAAATAATGTAGAACTAGACAGCATCTCGTTTATTTTAGTCATAAGGAATTTTTGCCCAAAGTCTGAAAATCCCTGGACATTGTCCATATAAACGTAGAATTTCAGTGACTTTTAAAAAGACTTTGAACTTTGAGAGTAGGAATCTGAGCTCTTAAAGTAACATGGAATAGATTGGGAAAGTAGCTCAGGAAAATGCATGTTTTCTCTTTTTTCAACAGATTTATGAGGTCCTGAGTGTAATCCGTGACATTGGTGCAATAGCTCAAGTCCATGCTGAGAATGGTGACATCATAGCAGAGGTAATTCTTCTTTGTGGTCCTGTTGGTAGCGTTCCTAGATGCACATGAGATTCAAAATTTGGCCATACAGTTTGCGAAGGATGTTTAAATAAAAAAGGTGCATTAGAAGGAGAAAATTACCCAAAATGTATTTCATCAGAGAAACCTGCTTGCAAAAATGGATCTGTTGTGAGAATTACACTGAAAAACCCAAATAGTAGGAGAAATGTCTACGCTATTAATATTCGCATGCCTGCTTGATTGTTTGTAACCTTCAAATGGGCAAAACAGGAAATTGTAGGGAAACAACTTTTGAATCAGCGTGCCTCAAATGAGCTAAGTTACAAAATGCTTCTTGAAATCCAAGATCTATGATTCACGTGCAACTGACATCTGGCAAAGCTATGTCTGCTTCAGCGCTGCCACACTGCCACGTTGTCGTGGTCAGCGGCAGTCACGTGACTATCATTTCCAGAGCTCCCTGCCAGCTGCCTACAAGGAAAGTCAGTGGGAAAGCCGGCAGGAAGCCAGAAGCCACTCCCGTCCTGCTGCTTTTTTGCCTGCCTGTGGTCATTCTGGTTCTGTCTTTAGGTAAGGAAATCTCTCTGAAACAATGACCCAGTGGTTGCCGGTTGTCTCATGTGCAGTTAAAAGTAAACTGACTTTCAACGAATATTACAATGAATTGTAAACTTAGTGAGAAATGGCAGAGAACACAGCTAGATGAACGAGAAATAAATAATATCGAACATGAGAGAGCACATAGGGCTAATGCAAGAATGCAAACATAGGATGCTTGCAGTTTTTAATCCCAGTAAGGAGATCCCAACTGGAGAACATCTTGGTTAGGTTAAAAGAGGGTTGGCTTCTTAATACAGCAGGTTTCTTAATGTCATCTAGGGTTGAGCATGTTATATATGAACCTTGCCTGGAAATTGGTCAGGTTGATAGAAGACCTTCTGCTACAGCAAAGCTAGAGCACTTAATTTAGAATTCTTGGAAAATCTGACTTCTGCTAGTAAAGTAAGTTTGATCTGTGCCCTTTTTCCTATTCCTTAGGAGCAGCAAAGGATCTTGGAACTGGGGATCACTGGCCCTGAAGGGCACGTTTTGAGCAGGCCTGAAGAAGTGAGTGCATCATAAAATGTTTAGCTTGTTCCTTGGTTTTGATTGCATTTTGGAGAGCCAGAAACAGTGATGAAGCACTGCATCCTAAATTCAAGTATTTGTATTCTGTATTTAGTGGTCTTTGGATCAGTGGTGCAGTGGCCTACAGGTGGAGCTCTTACCTCACAATCCAGAGACAGAGTTTGATCCTAACAGGCAGATATTTCTCTCTGCTGAATATAACTCTGCATTGGTGGGAGGAAGGGCATCCGGCCAGTAAACACTGAGCTCCATTTAGTTGCCCAGACTCCACCCTGCAAGGGATTATGGGGTCCTTAAAAGGAGATGATTTAGTGGTCTCTAGATAGAAAACTCACTTTTATATGCACAATGTTTGTGGGTAAAACTCTTGCATCTTTGAGGTTTTTAATAGTGCTGAGCAAGTAAATTTTTTCCTATAAGTTATCACTGAATGTGTTAAAAGAAAATGAATGTTAGAAACCCTTTCACAATAGAACTCTTTCAAAAATAAATGAATAAAGTATTCTTTCACTTATTTAATGCTAGGTACACTTTTTCACTGTATAAGCCTTGCTCCCTAGGCACTTCCACCATCCATATTTTCTCATTAAACTCCAAGGAAATGTGGTTCTTCTGGCCCTCAAGAAGTTTTTGGGTGGGTTCCCTTCCCTTGGAAAAATGCATAAAAGTAATCCACCCAGTTTCCCTGGTGACAGATGGAGAATTGCAGAAGGTTGTTTTATGTCCAAGAAAAGGAGGAGGAGAAGAAAGGCTCTGACAGATTGTTGAATACTTCCTTCTAAGTGTAGATGTTTCTAGTTTTGGTTCTCTGTATCTCCAAAAAAGGTTGGAAAAGAATTTAGTGTGAAATCTGGAAAAGTTGCTGCTGCTGGGCCTTGTCAATAGTAGCAACTAAGGAACATATAAACCCAACTAAGGACATATAAACTTGTGTTCCAGAGGAAGAACATTCCACATCTGGAACAGAATGTCTTGTCCCTATTGAGTACCGACCTAGATAGGCTAAGAAGCCGTTGACCTGGAAAGCTCCATGTGGGTGTTGTTTTGAAAGAGCTCCTAAAGTGTCCAATGACAAACCCAGATTGACAAACCCAGGGGATGGAAGCACCCCAGAAGGTTGAATTTGAGTGGGAGAAAAGCCATATAAGCAGCCTTTTTGCTTTTAGTGACCATTCAAAAGTTACAACGGCACTGAAAAAAGTAGCGTGGGATCGTTATTTACATGACTGTCGTAGCATCCCCAGGGTGACGTGATCAAAATTCAGATGCTTGGCAACTGACTCAATTTGTGGTCATAGAATGGGGCAAAACGGACTGAACTGTCTTGCTTCACAACACAAATCTAGGGCTCAATTGTCGTAAGTCAAAGACTACCTGTACTGGAAAAAACAGATCAAAAAATTGAGTTGGCGGCCAGGGGAGAGGAAGGAGAAGCTTTGCTGAGATGGAGGAAAATAGGACTCCTCATCTTCCTTATTTTCCCCAGAAGTTAAGAATTATAGAACAGCAGAGTGGGAAGGGACCTTTGGAGGTCTTCTAGTCCAACCCCCTGCTCAAGCAGGAGACCCCCTGTACCAGTCCACACAGAATGGCGGTCTAGTTTCTTCTTAAAAACCCTCCCTGATGGAGCAAGCACAACTTCTAAAGGCAAGTTGTTTCACTGAGTGAGTGATCTAACTGTCAGGAATTTTTTCCTCAGTTCTAGGTTGGATCTCTCTTTAACAAGCTTCTTATTTACCTTGTCAGTTTTTGGGGAGTGGGTTGGGAAGGGCTGAATTTAAAACAAAACAAAACAAAATCTTTGCAGATTTCATAGGGTTGGGTTTTTTTTTGGCATTGCTCCTAAATCGACACTCTTAACTATGCATCACTGAAATTAAGGCTGTGGTGAACAGGTTCTCAGATGAATTCAGTTCAATTCAGAATAGAATTGAAAGGGACCTGGAAGGGACTTTAGTCCAACCACCTGGAATGAAGGTGAAACTTCATAACAGTGAAAACAATTAACCAGTGGATTAGGACTCACTGGATGATTGATTTTGAGCCCATTTCATCTTTTCATTGCAAGCAATATCATCAGGTTGTTTAGAGCATAAAATTGGAAGAGGGAATTCTGTAGCAACCTCTTTAAATTCCAAGATTTGGGAGAACAAATGTCTTGGTACCAGGGAGTTAAATTCTTTTCTTTTTGTTTTTGGCAATACTAGGATTGTGACTAAGTTTACCCAGGCTGGGACTGCCACAAAAACATTTTATAGCCAGGTTTTCCCACTCACATGGAAAAGACTGCAAGCAGCATTTAATGTGCCCTTTACCCGTGGGACTTGGGTTCTTTCCACAAGTGGCAATTAGCCACCAGGCCGCAGAAGGTTTATGATTTAAAAATAATGAAGCGAAAGTCAAGAAGAAGATCCCAAAGTTATGCCCCAGTGAGGTGGACAAGCAAACCAGAAGAAAAATTTAAGAGTGGAAAATTCAGAACAGATGAATTAATAATAACATCATCATCATCATCATCATCATCATCATCATCATCATCATCATCATTATTATTATTGTTATTGTTATTGTTATTGTTGTTGTTGTTGTTGTTTTGTTGTTATTAATAATTAATAATAATAATAGCAGCTGGCTTTGGAAAAGGAGTACAAATATATGTAGTCCTCAACTTAACGACTACAATTGAGCCCAAAATTTCTGCTGCTAAGTGAGACATTACTTAAGCAAATTTTGCCCCATTTTACACCTTAGTCGCCTCAGGCATTATATGAATCACTGCAATTGTTAAGTTAGTAACATGGTTGTTAAGTGAATCTGGCTTCCCCATTGACTTTGCTTGAAAGAAGGACTCAAAAAATAATGACCTCGGGACATCGCAACCTTCACAAATAGCACCTGAATTTTGGTCACATGGCCATAGGGAAACTGCAATGGTCATAAGTGTGAAAAATGAAAAATAAGTTACCTTTTCCAGTGCCGTTTTAACTTCAAACAGTCACTAGGAACTATTGTAAGTCAAGGACTACCTGTAGCTCAAAATCTAAGGGGTGTCAGGTTTCGGCAGTTACCCTCATCTAAATCATGAGTCTCACGCCAAACTTCCAAAACTTAACAAGGATTTATTGAGAGTTAACATGTCGGCACTACCTGGATGTAGCCAACTCTGAGGCACATAATTCACTGTCCCTGGTTTTCACCTACGCCCTGGCTCTATCATAATTCATATTCTCCAATGGGGGACATCCCTAGCCAAGAGTTATCAATCATACTCTCCAGGTAGAATTTTGCATGGTAGAAACTTCAGTCACCTAGCTACTATCTTTGAAAACATTGATGGAATGCAGTTTCGGTTTTGCAAGCTACCCCACTGCTCCCCCATCCCTTTCTGTTGGCAACTCCAAAAAGACCATAGAAATATTTTACGAGTTGACAAGGGACTGGTTTAGACAAAACTCAACAGCACTTTTTCATGCGGCTGTTCACATGATTGCCAACGTCCGATGATGGGGATATGGCAGAAGGAGGAAGAGGAAAGAGGAAGAAGGAGGAGGAGGAAGTCCAAATTAGTAGCCACGTGCATGAGGTTGCCAGACCTGCTAGTTTTTGAATGCCAATCTCTGGTGAAGATTGAGAGAACATAATCCAGGTAGTCCATGACCACGTTCCACACCTACTACCCTTGCAGCATCCCCTGGGGTGATTAGGACGCTCGTGCAACTGACAAGTTTTTATGACGGTTGCAATGTCCCGGGGTCACATGATCCCCTTTTGCAACCTTGTGACAAGTCAAGTCAATGGGGAAGCCAGATTCACTTAGCAACCATGTTACGAACTCAAGAGCTACAGTGATCCCTGAGCAGCTATGGCAGGGGTCTCCAACCTTGGCTCCTGGAAGCCTGGCGGACTTCAACTCCCAGAGTTCCACAGCCAGCTTTGCTGGCTGTGGAACTCTGGGAGTTGAAGTCCGCCAGGCTTCCAGGAGCCAAGGTTGGAGACCCCTGAGCTATGGCAAGAAAGATCTTAAAATGGGGCAAAATTCGCCTAACTTGCCTTGCTTAGCAACGGAAATTACGGG
This sequence comes from Hydrophis major, assembly GCA_033807585.1. Taxonomy (NCBI): domain Eukaryota; kingdom Metazoa; phylum Chordata; class Lepidosauria; order Squamata; family Elapidae; genus Hydrophis; species Hydrophis major. Next base: position 17,177,131 of record CM066334.1, on the reverse strand, counting down.
CTCAATTGTCATAAAGTTAGGACTACCTGTGATTCCAGAGGCAGACCTTTCCAATAAATTCCACTCTTCCTCTGGATCACACTGATCCAGCTGTTTAGGCAACGATCCAGCTGGTTACTAGAAGTCAACCCTCCTAAATCAGAGGGCTCTGTATGGGCTGAACCTGCTCAGCTCCTAAAAGCTTCATATCTGGAATAGAAGATCTTGCTGCTTATTGCAGTGTTGGTGAACCTTTTCAACACCAAGTGCCAAAATGGGAGTGTGTGCTTGGGGGAATGCCGGAAACCGGAAGAGCAGCTCCCGTGCTGTGCATGCACGCACTGGGAAGCTGAGATTTCGGGTTCCGACGTGTGTATGCACACCGGCCACCTGGTCTTCCAATTTCTAGGACACATGCGCATGTGAACACCAGCTGGCGCATCGGAAACCGGAAGCTCAGCTTCTTGGCACGTGCATACATACCAGGAGAGCTGCTCTCCCAGTTTCTGGCGCTCCCACATGCAAAGACCAACTGGCCAGAGCCCATGTGTGTGCCGGAACACGGAAGAGCAACGAGTGATGGCTGGCGTGCCCGGAGAGATGGCTCTGTGTACCACTTCCGGCACACGTGCTATAGGTTCGCCATCATGGTCCTATTGAGCACCGACCTAGTGCTAAATGCTCTCAGAGATATCCAGTTGGTTCTTATAAAATATGGGATGCTGTTTGTCATGGCAACCACACCCATGTGCGTCTATGGAGATTCTCAGTTGTCCAGGTCATGGTTGTCCCAAAGGTGCTTTTTTCATGAGGCAACTGGGCTTTCTGTTTTTTTTTTTCTTTGAAGATGTTTCGCTTCTCATCCAAGAAGCTTCTTCAGCTTTGACTGGATGGAAGGATCCTTATAAATCCTTTATAAATCCGTTATACTCCTTACAGTGACCAGCTGTCTGCAAGGAGTATCAATCCTGTTAAGCCTGGTTTCCCCAACCAGGGTTAGGGAGACAAGCTAAAAAGAATGTGCAGCTTAGTCAGATAGGCACACAGATAAATGAGTGAGCTAAGCTTGTATGTTTATTAACATACAGTAAAAATAACAGATACGCTTGTGCTAGCAAAAATATAGTTTATTCCATTATGAGTTCATAGCATAGTCAAAATAACAGTCCAATAGTCATGTATCATTTAGTCAGTCCATTCAGGGATATTCAGTTAGCAAAGTCCGTGTAGAAATATCCTATGTCAATTCACTTACAAGTCAGTCCTTTGTTTTCTCTCCCGTTCGAGCAAAACAGTGTTGTGTCCTTGCAGTAATCAGGAATCATCAAAGCCAGAGAGAGAGCAAGCTGCAGCCTTGCTTCTTTTAAAGTGCTTTCACAACCACTCCCTTAATTACTATCCCACAGTTAAAGTTGCAGACACTTTAACTTGCAAACTATGATTACATATTATTATTTACCTAAACCAGTTAGGGTAAAACAATGTTATCCCTAACAAATCCTTCCATTCCCCACCATCTAGTCAAAGCTGAAGAAGCTTCTTGGATGAGAAACAAAATGTATTCAACAACAACCAGAAAGTCCAATTCCTCTTGAAAAAAACACCTTTGGGCACACCCATGTATATTTCTTGACAACAGAATGGAAATGGTTGACCAGCGTCGTCTTCCAGATTAGTTTCTACCCACCTCCCCCACAAAAAAAGCCCAAAAAAAAGCCACTTATTATCTTTATGATTTTCTGGAAGCCTCTTATCCAAGGACTAATCCCATCCTACTTTGCTTAGCAGCAAAAATTAGGGTGGTGACCTGGAACCTTTTGTGGAAGTTTGGCTGGCTAAAAAGAATGGCTCAATTGTGCCGATTTTAGACTGTATTTATTTTAGAAATGCAGAAGGCTGCTCGGTTCTACGGTGTAGAATTTGTATGCAGTTGTAGCACAGAGACAAGATTCATTCCAGCAAACGGGCCTCAGCCCTTTGGCCAAGATCAAACACAGCATCCGTTCTTACCAGTTCAATATGCAATATCTTGTTCAATCCCACCACTGACTGAGAATTGGCATGACTGCACTCTCTGTCCATTCATTTGATTCCAGTTTTGCAAACAAAGGCTGTGAAAGTTGGGGAACACTCAGAGATGTTACTGAGAGGGATCTCTGCTTTAACGGACCACTGTTAATCTGTCAGAGTATATATGCATGAACCGGAATAGAGCATGGTAACAAGGTCAGCCAAGGAATAGGCATAGCAACTAAGTCAGCCAATGAGGACAGTTTGGAAACTGAAACCAGATATAGCCTAGGCTGGAAACTGAAACTAGAAGTAGCCTAGGCATGGCTCCATATTAATCTCTGCAACTCTGCAGCTATGTTGCGCTCTGAGTCTGTCTGATGAAAGTGAAAGTGAACCAACGCCCTTTGTCTCCTCTGCTTGCTTGCTGAACTGAAGTGAAACTGAGGTCTGTTTCTGTGCTACTGAAATATATTTCTGTCTTGAATTTGCTCCATGTTGGAGAAATCTACAACTGGTTTGTAAAATCTACTTATTATGTTTATAAAGATGCTGAATGCAGCATCGGCCATCTGTATTTATTTTTCTGGTGCTGAATTTAACGCTGCAAAACTCTGAACATAATCCACCACCAATCTCCATCTTTCTGACCTTTTATTTTTAATTTTGTTTTTAATGACTTTTTATTAATGCTTTCGTTTGCAAGTCTTGTGACCGTCATAATGATGGATCGATCTCTGCTTCTTTGTCCTTCTCTTTTTCTGCCTAATAGGTGGAGGCTGAAGCTGTGAACAGGGCTATAACCATTGCTAACCAGACCAACTGCCCCTTGTACGTCACCAAAGTGATGAGCAAAAGTGCCGCTGAAGTGATTGCCTTGGCCAGGAAGAAGGGTGAGCTCCGTTAATAGAATATTGAATCCTGATCATGGGAAGTGTTAGTACGGGCAGTCCTCCACTTATGACCATGACTGAGTCCAAAATTTCCATTGCTGAGTGAAACATTTGTCAAGTGAGTTTGCCCCGTTTTATCACCCTTCTTGCATATTTCACAGTTTCTCAGTGAATCACTGCAGTTCTTTAATTAGTCAAACTGTTGTTATGGGACTCTGACTTCCCGATTGACTTTGTTTGTCAGAAGGCTGCAAAAAGGGAATCATGTGGTCCTTCCACCGTTGTCAATATGAGTCAATTGCCAAGCATCTGAATTTTGACCGTGAGGATGCCACAGCAGTTGTAAGTCTGAAAACTGGTCATAAGTCACTTTCTTCAGGGCCGTTGTAACTTTGAACAGTCACAAAATGAACTGTTGTAAGTCAAGGACTGCTTCTACCACTTTATAATGCCTTGGTAAGGCCACACTTGAAAGACTGCATGCAGTTTTGGTCGCCACAGTATAAAAAAACGATGTTGAGACTCTTAGAAAGAGTGCAGAAAAGAGCAACCAAGAGGATTAGGGGACTGGAGGCTAAAACATATGATGAACGGTTACCGGAACTGGGTATGTCTAGTTTAATGAAAAGAAGGGCTAAGGGAGACATGATAACAGCCTTCCAGTATCTGAGGGGCTGCCTCAAAGAAGAGGGAGTCAAGCTGTTCTCCAAAGCACCAGAAGACAGGACCAGAAGCCACGAGTGGAAACTAATCAATCCAGAGGAGCAATTTAGAACGAAGGAGAAATTTCCTGACAGAACAATTAATAAGTGGAACAATTTGCTTCCAGAAGTTGTGAATGCTTCAACACTGGAAGTTGTGGGCTTCTTCCCACTGGAAGAAGAGACTGGACATCCCTTTGCCTGGAATGGTGGAGGGGGTTGAATTGGGACCTCCGGGGTCCCTTCCAACTCTGTTAATCTGTTTTGTTAGTCTGTTAAGCCCGATGAGTTAAAAACAACAACTAATTTTTCCACTCTTTGTTTCATTGCAAGCGTCATAAATCTCCCAGGTGATGGGATGCTTAGCTGGATTTTTTTAAAACTTCCAGAGCGGTTGAATTTTGTGCAAGGAGCTGGTTACACATTCCAAGTAGCTTGTTAGGTTGTTGGCTGTTTAAAATCCGTTTCCTCTCTGTAACTCCATCAGCTGGCTCAGTAGCTTTGCTAATGCTAGTTTGCAAATAGGAAAGTGACCTCATCTTTTTAGTTCCCCGCTTGCTAACACTGCCATTCTTTTATATTCCCTTCACGGTTTCCACCCCCGCCCTGCTAAACAGGATTCCCTCCATTAGCTTCTTCCGTCTTTTATTTACACAAAGCATAAACTTGCTTTTCCATATGTCCGTGCAGCTAGCCAGACAAACAGGATTTCGATTGCTGTGTACCAACTCCTCCCTGCAAATCCAGAACTGGATTAAAGAGGGTGCTTCCAGATTGGTAGAGGTTTGGAACCCATATTGGGGCTATTTGGGAGTCCCAAACATTTTGAGTGATTAGTTAAGGTGCTCTATTTATATCTTCAGCTGGACAACTGAACAGGACAGAGCTCCATTATCTGAGCAAAGGCACTAGATCAGAGGTTGCCAAATTTGTCCACTTTTAAGATTCGTGGTCAACTCCTAGAATTCTGGCTAGGGAATTCTGGGAGTTGAAGTCCACAAGTCTTAAAGTTTCCAACTTTGGGGAACCCTGCAAAAGGTTAAAGTCTGGTGGTGGTTCTTTGCTCTTCTCAAATCTGCTTTTCGAATGCTGAAAAATGACTTGTATTCCTGGCATTTGGGAATATAATCCCTTGTGGGTGTCATAACTCCTGTGGCATTCCTCATTGTGATACAAGCAACCCCCTTTTTCTTATGAAGACAGTCTTCAGCACTTTGAGATAGAGCTTCTGAAATAGGACGATCAAGTGCCCACTTGTAGTACTGCAGGTTTGATTGTTGCCTGTTTGTTGCTCCTAATACAGGCGTCAACCAGAGCAGGAGTGCCCCGGGTTGGGTCCCATTACTGTCCTTAACCTCCCTCCCTCCTTCCCCCATCAAAAGAATATATATAGCAGCATTTCGCAGTGTTACAGTATTGAAATTGTGGCTTGATATGGTGGCAAACCAACCAACCTTATTGTCTCCAATGTATGGTGGACTAGGAACTGGGTTTTCTCATCCCTGCAAAACTATTGGTAATAACAGTCTTTGTCATGTTCATGCTTTACGCTTTGAAAATAAGGGTTTAAAAATAAGCCCAAGGTGTGAAACAGTCTCAGAACATATATTTACTTCTGCTGCTCATCACCAGGTTCTTTTATTAGTCTCAGGCAAAAATGTTTCCCCACAATTCCACCCTTCTTGGAATTTCCAGTTAAATGGCATCGAGAACGCTTGTGCCCTCTTTGTCTTGTCTTGTTTAAGCTTTATTATTTTTATAATAAAGCTTTGATAGATGTAGTTGTCTTAAAATGAAGATTTTTTTTCTTTTTCTCCCCCGCCCCCTTCCTTCCCTCCTTTTATGCAAGAAAGTATTTGAAGAAGACATGATGCAGTTTAAATGAAGCCAGATAAGCAGTTTGTCTCTGGAGGTTTTACAGCGCTTATAAACACTTATCTGTCAGCTTAATGTGTGTTTCTGCAGGATGCAGTCACTGAATTATGGCATGCTGTGGCCTTCCTTTCTTTTATTTATCATTGGTTATTCTGTTGCATGAATTAAAGAAGCTGGCAAGTGAGTTAAAATAAATGAAGGGAAGAGGGTTAAGAATCAAATGATAACAATGAGAGTTATCTGTGATTCCTTGCAAAAAAGATTTCCTATTGGGAAACTGGGCCACAGTTGATACTCAAACTGTGTTGGGAATACCTGCCTGAAGTGGTTCAGAGTTGGGCGGCATACAAGATTAAATAATAATAATACCAATTGTAACAGGAGCCTTGGGTGCAATCCCAACACAATGGAGCATCGCTTGAACACTATTGGCATTGACAAATTCACCACCAGTCAATTGCAAAAGGCAGCTTTACTCGGAACAGTTTACATCCTGAGATGATGCCTCTTAACACCTTCAAACATCCCCATCTGCCTATCCCAGGTCTTTGGGGACGACTTGATAGATAGATAAAAATGCCAAATCCAGTCTAAACGCCTGGCTGACTTTTGTGACCAACCATAACACTACTATCTTTGGGAAAAAGTAGCTTTCAATGACTCTTGTCCACAAAAGCATCTGCCATTTATTTTCACTGAGCTTTGCAATATGAAAACAGTGGGTCACAGTCAAGATTACTTAGCCAGTGATAAATCAGGAGTTTCATGATAACTAAATTCTGCAGATTTACTGCATGTAAGCCATGCCCAGGCTCCGAGCTGTTCTGGGTCACCAAACAGTCCCCCTTGACTGATCTATTACCATGTCTGTTCCAATTCATGAATTCTTATACATTGTCAGTGTCGAACTCCATTTCATTGAGGGCTGTATCAGGGTTGTGTTTGACCCTGGGGGGGGGAGGCTGGGGGGGGGCATGGCCAGCTCAACGTCACTCCTGTTGAGAGGCTGAGCGCTCTGCCAGAGAAAACAGGCTCCCAAGCTCCGTTTTTGGCCACGAGGGCCTCCTGCAGCCTTCTGCCAGTGTGCGGCCCTCCCGAGCTCTGTTTTCACTGACAGAGGGTTGCAGGAGCTCCGGAGCCCATTTTCACTGGTCGAAGCACTGCAAGCCGTTTTTTTTTTTTTTGTGGTTTCCAGGGCGGCCCCATGGGCCAGTTCTAAGCACCCCATGGGCCAGATCCAGCCCCTAGGCCTTGAGTTTGACACCCCTGACTTAGTGGCTTCACTACGTTTTTTTTTTCAATAGAAGACTGGCAGCCTTCCTACTGCGAATGAATGACACATTTTCCCATAGATCTTTTGTTCATGTCTTCACTGACAACGTCAAAAGCTTCCATTTTTTTCCTTTCCCCTTCTTTTTCTTAAGTGTTCTTAACCAGAGTCCCACCAAGGGCTACATGAGACACCAAGGGCTACATGTTTTTGAATCTGTCTGTGTGTTGAATAAGGCACCTTCCAACACTTAGTTGTTTGCCTGTATTATTTATGCATCACTTCCTTCATAATGATTCCTGGTGGATAGCAAATCTCACATCCATTTATAACCAGGCTCACATCTCAAATCTCACATCCACCCTATAACCAGGCTCTGCTGTGCTCTCCGGTTCTTCTTTCATAGAAGGCCAAGAGTGAAGGTGCTTAGGACCCTGGCAATAATTGTCCTGTTCATCCTGTCTTGATTAACAGGCACTGTGGTGTACGGTGAGCCCATTGCAGCAAGCTTGGGCACCGACGGATCTCATTACTGGAGTAAAAACTGGGCCAAAGCAGCTGCTTTTGTCACTGCTCCACCACTGAGTCCTGACCCAACTACTCCGGACTTCCTCAATTCTCTGCTGTCCTGGTGAGTTGAGTTGGAGGGGGTGACACTCTTTATATGAGTTGACTCTGATCTCAAAAGACAGAAAAGGTGTGCCACAGCAAGAGAAAGGAATCCTGTGTTCCATGCAGATGGCTTAGGTTTGGCTCCAAGTTGACTGTGGCTGTTGTGTTAAAAGTCTGTCTTCACGCCTTCCCTTCCTCTTCGATTTATTCATCTCCTCTGCATTTGTTTGGGATGTTTAAGACTGTAGGCTGAGAACGTGCCTCACTTTCTATCGAGGAAAGTCTTACTATGCAGATTCATCCTCTTGGCCACCACTGTGATTAAACCCGGGAAGCTTTTCAAACTGTAGAGCAGGGGTCTCCAACCTTGGCTCCTGGAAGCCTGGCGGACTTCAACTCCCAGAATTCCACAGCCAGCTTTGCTGGCTGTGGAACTCTGGGAGTTGAAGTCCGCCAGGCTTCCAGGAGCCAAGGTTGGAAACCCCTGCTGTAGAGGCTCAGAATTCTAGTCCTTCCTCCCAAGCTAAGATTTAAAACCAGGCTTTAAATCTTTATTACCAGCTTTAAATTAAAGCTGGTAATAAAGAGGTGATTAATAGAGATGAATAATTTGTCGTTCTGCCCGCAAAGTTTCGTTTCATGCAGTGAGCCTTGATTAAATGCAGTTGTTTGCTTTTGCTGTCATTCTGTCATTGATGAATAGAGCAACTCTTGTCTTCTGTTTCCAGTGGAGATCTCCAGGTTACTGGCAGTGGCCACTGTACTTTCAATACTGCCCAGAAAGCTGTTGGGAAGGACAATTTCACTTTGATCCCGCAAGGAACAAATGGAACTGAGGAACGGATGTCCATCATCTGGGATAAAGCCGTGGTGGGTTGCTTTGGCTTGTGTTGGGATTAAGTCTACCAGTGCTAAACACATCAACCATCTGTAACCAAGTCCCTTGCAGTCACAGCTTGGCAGAAACTTTCCAATGCCAGTTTAGTTGATGAACATTGATACAGATGACGGGCATCCATTGGCATCAAGGGAATAAACTTGGACATTCAGATCAGGATCCAAACGTTTAGGGATTCTCCCTTGCTTCGATCGGACAGTGTCATTTGAGATCATATTATGATTAGCATTCATTTACCTCTGTAGCTGTAGTGTTATGTGGGAATGGGAGACAGGAGGAAGAGCCGCAGCCTAGATCGTCATCATGCACAGGGATCTCCAACCTTGGCAACTTTTAAGATTTGTGGACTTCAATTCCCAGAGTTCCTCAGCCAGATTTGCTGGCTGAGGAACTCTGGGAGTTGAAGTCCACAAGTCTTAAAGTTGCCAAGGTTGGAGACTCCTGATCATGCATACGGAAACTCAGCCCACGGAAAGAAAAGGGAAGCGTTTCAGAAGAGATTCTTCCTAGATTTCTGGAAAGCAGAATTAAGTCCAGTCTTTCCCTGCAGAGTAGACTCCATTGCTTAGAGCAAATTTGTAGCTGGGCAATAGAGTTCAAATGCAAATTGAGCCAAAGAGTCAGGCGTAGCTCAACAAAATGAATTCCTTTTTGCAGGCGACTTGAAATCTACCCCCTCTCTCAGAACAGTCTGGGCATGGATGACCACAAGCTGTTCCTTTAATGACCCCATTTGATTTCCCCCTAGTACTGTCGTCATTTTTCCAATCTGACCGTTCTTTCCTTTGATTTAGGTTACTGGCAAAATGGACGAGAACCAATTTGTTGCTGTCACTAGCACCACAGCAGCCAAGATCTTCAACCTGTACCCACGGAAGGGGCGCATTGCAGTGGGATCTGATGCTGATCTGGTGATCTGGGATCCTGACAGCGTCAAGACAATCTCAGCCAAGACGCATAACATTGTAAGTTTGCAGATTAAAAACCAGGGCGGCATACTGATGAAAATGCTGGACTGCAGTGGGAAAACCTAGGGGCTGGCAGGCCATAAATCACAGAACAGCCTTGATGCTATAGGGCAAGGGTGTCAAATTCGCCAGGGTTGTGTTTGACCTCAGGGAGGCTGGGTGGGCATGGCTTGGTAAGCGTGGCCAGCTCGACATCACTCATGTTGGGGGCACCTATGGTGGACCAGGTGGGGCGGGGGGAGAATCTATTCTCTCCAGTGGACCAGAAAGAGCGCCAAATCTTTGTCTTCCAGAGGACACTTGCCGTTTGCTCGTGGCCAAGTCCTAGGGCAGGACTTTCCTTCCTTCCTTCCTTCCTTCCTTCCTTCCTTCCTTCCTTCCTTCCTTCCTTCCTTCCTTCCTTCCTTCCTTCCTTCCTTCTTTCCTTCGTTTTCTCCCTCCCTCCCTCCCTCCCTCCCTCCCTCCCTTTTCTTTTTCCTTCTTCCTTCTCCTTTCTTCTTCTTTCCCCTCTTTCCTTCTTTTTCCTTTCTTGCTCTCTTCCCCTCTTCCCTTCTTTTTCTTCATCTTTCCCTTTCTTTCCTGTCCCTTCTTGGATGCTCAAATGCAAAACGGGAAACGTTTCTCCTTTTCTTTTGCTAGCCCTTAGCCCGAGCTCCATTTTCATTGGCAGAGGCACTGTGGGCCGGTCCTTCACTGTTTCCAGGGTGGCCCCGAGGGCCAGATCTAAGCACTCCATGGGCCGATGCAGCCCGTGGGCCTTGAGTTTGACACCCATGCACAGGGTATGGAAGTTAAACTTGGAGTAGACTTCTGCATCATTGCATCTCATGGATCATATGCATCTGTCGCCTGGAGATGGTTGCATAATTGTTGCATTTATATTTCTGCAAATGTTAACATTGTGGATAGGGGCGCTCAAACAACAAAGCATCAATAGGAAGTCAGATCAACCAATCAGCATGCAGGATGCATATCACTGCATAACGTGGTTCAGATTTGAGAGTTGTGTGCTTCGGTCTCTGCAAACATTTGCAAACTATGTTTACCTATCAACACCTTTGCAGGTATGCGTTGATGCCTTTGCCCAGTTGCAGACAAGTCTAAATTAAAACTTTACTTCTATCAATCCAACCTCCCTTGATATTGGTTGCGGTGAAAGTGCTTTGAAATACACATTCTCTCCTACACTGCTGGTCCAGTCAAAATCACAATCTAAACTTTGGCTTATCTTGACAGATAATGAAAACCTTGCCAGCCCAAGCTTGGCAAATACCTTTTGTAAGATCTGTTAACCAGTGGGGGGAAAAGGCTAAAGGAAAAAGAAGAAAAGAAAAGAAACATTGACAGATTAATCTATTTGAAGTTGTTTTGGGTTATTAAAAAGAAGAAAAGAACTCATCAATTCATGGAGGATTGAAAATGCAGATGCTTTTTTTTCCTCCCTGCATTTGACAGTCCCTATTATGTGAATGCATAAAGAATTCTTTTTGAATAATCTGCAGGATTGCACCAGTGAAATTCAATAAGCTTAGAACTGTATCAGTGCGTTTGAATTTGCATACACTCCCTTTTAAATATGTACATTCATCTTTAATAAATCCGAAGGTGTTTTTGGAAACAATTTCTTTGTATTTATTGATTTAACAGAATACTAATAAGATTGAAAATAACTTTTGAGGTTCAGTTTCGTGATTCCATTGTCTGTTTCAACCCCTGGTAGAAATGGAGCAGGGCATTCCCCGAAGATCTGCAATAGAAGCGGAGAAACGGTCCAAAAAGAAATGCTGCAATTGACCTTTTAGACAATTTGATAGGAGCATTTTCTGCCTCTTTGGCCTTGAGATAAAAAAAAAGAGACAAGGCAAACAAACAAGTGCTTTGTTGTCTTATTTACCTGTCCTCGAGCTACTGGCAAAAAGCCCAGGGAATTTTAAGAAATCAAGTTTTCTGTGTATGAATCTTCTTTTTTCTACTACAAAGGCACAGTTATTTCCGCTAGACAAGAATTTGGGGTGAAGACAACGTTGACTATCTCTCTAAAACCTCTCCTTTCACAAGGAAATTCCATCATGCAGTTAGATATCTTTGGGTGATCAGTGTTTGGTTGTAAAACCTGAAAGAATGCAAAGGTGAAATGTATTTGAATCTTAAGTATATTGAATGCATAAGAATGCAAGGTATATTGAAACCAAAATGTTTGTGTGATGGTAAGGCTAAACAGCAGATGCTGGGTTTCAAGCTGGCTTCCAGAAATATTTTAGCCAGCTTAGAAGGAAACTTTAAAAAAAAAATCATCCGAAGTAATAAACTGGCCAATTTTTCTTTGAAGTTTGTTTTCCAAAAAAAGTTCAAGGTGAAGAGATAGTGAGGTACAAAAAAACCTGCCTTATCCAAACTTCCTTAGAAAGAAATCCAGTCAATTAGATTCTGGGACCTGTTTGCTGACCTAAGATTTGGGGGTTGGCAAATGTAACCTATCCTGGAGAACACAAATTGGAGAAGATTGCAAAGGAAGATGTCAAGAGCTAGTTGGGGTTCACTCTGATGTGTTCCGACCACTTTTGCAGTGGAGGAGGAAAGCTTCAACCTGGAAAGTTTTTGAAGGAAGATACAACGGTATCTTGGCTGTCTCATTTGTAAAATGAACTTTAAGCCCTGAAAATCAGTGTCTGGTTGTGTAATAAAAAAATGTTACAGGTAGTCTGTGATGACTCAGATGGAATAAAAAATAAACACAGTCACAAAAAACAGGTGAAGCTCCTTTTATTCCTTCACTTTGCTTCCAAGCTCCAAATATCCTTGACTGAGACAAAAAATCTCCCACACAAGCAGTTACAAGAAGGAGGAAATGCTGTTTAAATTATAAATAGTAAAAACCAGGCAAGATAAGGGCTTGAAGATGTCCACAAATATCAGAACACACACTGGGAAGGACTCAAGAGAGGAACAATTAACTAGAGATATTTCCCCGCTTTGTTTCCAGTGTTCACCCATACACATGTCCTTCCTGCTGTCACAGCTGCAGCCCATGAAGAGAATCAAAGCCCTCTCCTCCCCCGTAGACCACGTCTCTCCCTTATGCTCTCCTCCCTGCGTGCCCTAGGATGGAGAGGGGATGGGCCTGGGTCCTCCTCTGGCTGCCCAGCCGGCCTCTGCCCTTCCCCAGCATGTTCCTCCTCTCCCTCACAGTCAGTCTCCACCAGGGGCATGACATAGTCCTTGACTTATAATCACAGTTGTAAGTCAAGAGCTACCTGAAGTATATGGGACGTGGATTTCTGTTGCTAAAGAAGGCAACCTACTGTAGACGTTAGCAATCAGGTAATTGTTAAGCAAATCCGCCTTTCCTCCTTAACTTTGCTTTTTGGAAGCCAGCTTGTAAGGTCACATTAGCAATAGCACTCAGACTTATGTACCACTTTATAGTGTTTTACAGCCCACTCTAAGCATTTTACAGAATCAACATAATGCCCCCAACAATCTGGGTCTCCATTTTATTGACCTCGGAAAGATGGAAGGCTGAGTCAACCTTGAGCTGATCAGGATTGAACTTTTTGCTGTTGGAAAGAGTTAGCCTGCAATACTATATTCCAACCACTGCATCACCACTGCTCCTAAATGAACACAAATGGTGATCACATAACCTCTGGAGGCTGTAACTTGTAAATAAATATATGCCAGTTGCCACGTTCCTGATTAGTCCACATGACCTTGATACTTCAACAGTTGTAAGTGCAAGTGGAAGTCATTGTTTTCAGTACTGTTGAATGGTTGTGAGCCAAGAACTATTTGTATCTCATTGGAGTTCTGTTTCTGCCCTTCTGATAAGTTCTGGTAGGCTTGGCTCACTGCAGGTCTAGTTGCTGTAGTGGATCTGGGAATGACAATTTTCCAATGGCTGCATCTGCCCTGTGGAACATCATCTGCCTTGATTACTATACCTGATCAAGGGACATTGTCATGCCCCTGTTGGAGTCTGATTCCAAGCGGGAAATTGAGTCGCTGACAGGGAGTGGGAGTGTGGCTCTGGTGGCTGTGGAGAAAACTGGGGAAGGGAACAGTCCGACTGGGCATTCAGAGGAAGATCCAGGCCCACCCCCTCTTCATCCTAGGGCATGCAGGGAGGAACGGAGAAGGGAGCAACCTGAGTTACAGGGGAGAAAAGGGCCCTGATTACCTTCCTTAGCTGCAGCTGGGAAAAGTGGATTTAAAAGGGCATTTGCGCATAGCACCTTGCTGGAAGCAAAGCGTGCATTATCATTATTTGTCAAGATTTATCTGGGTCCTGGCATCCTCTCAAATGTGTGTGTTTCATTATCTTTTGAAGTCTGCAATTTCTTATCCTGCTCTGTCTCGTTAATTGCTGCAGCTGTGGTTTGTTTTGGTTTTTATTTATAATTTACATGTACTTTGGGTTCATACTGAATTTCTTCCCTTTAAAAACTGTTCTTGGGAGAGTTTTTTTTTTTTCCAGCCGATGATAACTGGACATTGGGGGCCAAGTTGGAGGTATTAAAGGGACTTTACCTACTTTTGCAACTTTGTTGCTTTTGTGCCATGCCCTGGGTCATAGACATGTACAGCATCAAGGGACATGTAGATGTACAGCATGTTTCATGAGCAAACTAGGTAACATCATCAGTGATGATAATGTTACTTGGTCTGGTCATAAAATGACTGCAAGACAACCCTCAAGCTCAGAGACCACCAAGGATTCCACAAGTCTAGGAAGTATCAGCTCATTCCAGAGATGAAATTTCAAGGATGGATTACTTTGGGGAGTAGCATCTCAATTTTCCTTGAGCCGGATTCTCATCAACTGTGGACTTGTCGTCTTCTTTCTTCCAGAATGTGGAGTATAATATCTTTGAAGGTATGGAGTGTCGTGGGTCTCCTTTAGTGGTTATCAGCCAAGGAAAAATTGTACTGGAGGATGGTAATCTCCACGTAACTGAGGGGTCTGGCCGATACATTCCTAGGAAACCTTTCCCTGACTTCGTTTACAAACGTATCAAAGCAAGAAGCAGGGTAAGTAGCTTGAATCACCCCCATCTTTATGGCTCTGGTGTTGAAAATTATAAAATAAATATAAAACCGGTCTGTTCAAAGGAGAATCTAACACAGGGGTCTCCAACCTTGGCCCCTGGAAGCCTGGCGGACTTCAACTCCCAGAATTCCACAGCCAGCTTTGCTGGCTGTGGAACTCTGGGAGTTGAAGTCCGCCAGGCTTCCAGGAGCCAAGGTTGGAGACCCCTGATCTAACAGTTGGGCACATCTTGAAGATTAGCAGATTGTTTTGTTGGAAACTTGTAGATCCTTTTGATCAGATTGGAAATGTATGGAAATATAGCCAAGAATTATGAGTTTGGACTGATCTTAAATTTCCAATCTGCAGGCTGGCTGAGTTTCTTGACAAAATATTAGTTAATATCTCAAAATATGCAGCCTGCTTCTCTGTACCCATGCAGTCACATTTAATGAGATAGAGTGATGCAGTTCTTGATAGGGGAAAAAAAAAATATGTCTTGCAGTCCAGGACCGCATTTAGTCTTCCATGTATTCTTTTGATGCTTCTGAATTGGAATCTGTTAGCAAATGTGCTTTGTACAAAGTCCCTGTCAGAATATTTGAAGTTTCCTTAAATTTCATTGGATAGTGCCAGGTCTGTCTCCTTGGGGCAAATGTCCCCACAGGCCAACATTTGCAAGAGGTCTGGTACGCTTTTGATGTTCTTCCACCAGTTATTGGTGGACTCAAAAGCATATGGGTTTAGGAGAGCAGAAGACTGGGGTAGCCTGTGATGGTCTGCTAAAGGTGTTGTTTTAACTGTATTAAGGAGATCATAAGCAGAAATAATCAGTGACGAAGACTGATCAGAAAGGTCGGCAGTTTGGCGGTTCAAATCCCTTGCGCCATGTAATAGAGTGAGCTCCTGTTATTTGTCCCAGCTTCTGCCAACCTAGCTGTTCGAAAGCACGTAAAAAAAATGCAAGTAGAAAAATAGGGACCCCTTTGGTGGGAAGGTAACAGCCTTCCATGTGCCTTTGGCATTTAGTCATGCTGGCCACATGACCACGGAGACGTCTTCGGACAGCACTGGCTCTTCGGCTTTGTAACGGAGATGAGCACCGCTCCCTAGAGCCGGGAACGACTAGCATGTACGAGGGGAACCTTTACCTTTTAAGCAGAAATACTTAAAAATGGGGATGAGTGGTGTTCCAACCATGGCAACATTTAAGACTTGCGGATTTCAGCTCCCAGAATTCCCCAGCCAGGTGTCGAACTTATCAATTTTTAGACCTGTGTACTTCAACTTGAGAAGGTAGGAAGATGCATAGGATGCAAGCAAAAGCAACTGGGTTATTTATTCCTATATTGCCAGGTATTTCTCACTCTTTTCTTCCTCTCTTTTCCCCCAAGCTGGCTGAATTGAGGGGTGTCCCACGCGGTTTGTACGATGGCCCTGTTTGTGAAGTGTCGGTGACACCAAAAACGGTCACGCCAGCTTCCTCCGCCAAGACTTCCCCAGCAAAACAGCAGGCTCCACCTGTGAGGAATTTGCACCAGTCTGGATTTAGCTTGTCGGGTATGAGGCTAAACTCTTGTAATCTTGGTCTTTGCTTTATTTGACTGGCATTCTGGGAGGGGAAAGGAAGAGGGAGGGTGTAAGGGAATTCTGCTTACTAGCTCTGGTTCAGTGTGGTAGGAGTAAATACAGTTAGCAGGGCTCAGTGTAGCTGGTTTATCATCCCCTGGGACACGTTTGGTGTTGCTGGAATGGAGATCTCTGCGAGATACCTCAGCATCTCCAAACTGCACTTTCCAGAATTATGGATTGATAATGATTCAGAATAATGGAACGACATTAAGCTATACAGGTAATCCTAGACATACAACGATTTACAATTGAGCCCAAATGTTCCATTGCTGAGCAAGAGAGTTGGTTTTTTTTTAAAAAAAAATAAACAAAACTTTATTAAGTATTAAAAACATTGGACGTGGTGTAACTATCCCGACAATCCTGGTTGTCATATATATTATGGCATAAGATACATATTTTAAATACATTTATACAGCTGTGCATTTCTATGGTATTTCCCAATTTTAGTCCTCCGTTCTGCCATCTTTTATGCTCTTTTGATTTTAGATCCTTCCTTTTTTCCCCGCCATTGATAGAATTTATCCCATACTTTATAGCAAAGGTCTTCAAACGTGACAACTTTAAGATTTGTGGACTTCAATTCCCAGAATTCCTGAGCTAACATGACTCGAGGAGGAATTTTGGGAGTTGAACTCCACAAGTCTTAAAGCTGTCAAGTTTGAAGAGCCCTACTTCATAGTATTCTATCTCGTCTTTGTCTTTCATTTCCCAGATTAATTTGTCCATCTCCGTGCATGTCCTTCTCTTTTTTATTACATCATTTTCATTGAGAATTTCTATGTTTTTCCCATCTTTGGGCACAACTGCTTACTGCTGTAATCACATATATTATTAGGTATATCTCCTACTAAGCAAAAGAGTTGTTAAATGAGTTTTGTGGTCTTATAGACTTAGGACTTAAGACCACAACTGAGCCCAACATTTCTGGGTCTTTGCCCTGTTTTACAATCTTTCTTGCCACCGTTGTTAAGCGAATCACTGCAGTTGTTAGGTTAGTAACAATGGTTGTTAAGGGAACCTGGCTACTCTGCTTGCCAGTAGGTTTGCAAAAGAGGATCCCATGATCCCGGCACATTGCAGTTGTCATAAATAGGAGCCGGTGGCCAAGCATTTGAATTTTGATAATGTGACGCTGAGAATTGCTGCAACAGTGCTTGGTAACTTCAAATGGTCACTAAATGAATGGTTGTAAGTCGAGGACTACCTGTATGGTTTAGTTTACAGAGGAGGAGGAAGATAATGGTGATGAGCCACTGGAAAAAAAATAAATAACTGAACAGCCATCACAGTACAGATTCTATGGCCAGTGTAATAATCTTTGAATATTTTTAATGAGATTACATGACTCTTGAATATGATAGGAGAAGACAGTCTAAGTCCAAATGCCTTGGAAACTTAAACTATTAATGGGGATGTATGTTACTTTCTGGTCGGATTTTCAAAAGTGCAGGATAAGAAGAAACCAGTTAGGATTCCCCTGGCCCATGCCATGCAGACCAAGCCAGCCTTCATATGGGGTCTTCCTACTTCACCCATCCAGGACAGCTATGGACTGGTACTAGTCTGTGGCCCATTGTGATGACCCAGGGCGTGGCACAACGGCAACATAGATCATCAGTAGGAGTCCCTTTATTAGCTCCAACTTTGCCCCCAATGTCCCAGTTACCTTCTGGCTGGAGAAAAGCTCTCCTAGGAAGAACCTTTGACTGCAGAGAATCAAGTCCAAAAAGTGGTCAATAAAAACTGTAACCATAAGTCCAATCAAGACAAGATGAGGTAATTAGTCCGGCAGGGCAAGAGAAGGAATTCCAGATGTGAAGAAACGGTAGTAATTCAACACGGTTGGGAGGACGCCAGGAACTCAGATAACCAACGTCAACACGTTTGTTCCCAGCAGACGCCGCACTCAACATGCATCTCTTTTAAACTCCCTTCCCAGGTGTGGCTAATGAAGGGAATCAGGGCCCTTTTCTCCCCCATAAGCTACACAACCCACGTTTCTCACTTTATCATTCCTCCCTGCGTGCCCTAGGATGAAGAGGGGGTGAGCCTTCCTCTGAACTCCATCTCCCTTGTTCTACCTCTTCCCTGCTCTGCCCAGTTGGACTTTGTCCTTCCCCAGTTTCCTCCACTGGGAGTTGAAGACCACAAGTCTTCAATTTGCCAAGGTGGAGACTCCGATGTATGGCATTACGTTCTGTGCACGAAACCATACCGTTCCTCTCGGCCACCGCTGCCATGGAACAAGAAAAGTTGGAGGTACAGAGCAAGTCCCAGATAAAATTACCCTTGAATTATGACCACACATGAACCCAACATTTATGTTGCCAAGTGAAGCATTTGTCAAGTGACTTTGTCCCCATTTTACGATTTTTCTCATCCCAGTTGTTAAGTGGACCACTGCGGTTCTCGAATCAGTCACAACGGTTGTTAAGTGAATCTGGCTTCCCCATGGACTTTGCTTGTCAGAAGGTCGCAAAAAAGGGGAATCACACGACCTTTGGGACACTGCAACGGCTGTAAATGTGAATCAGTTGTCAAGCATCCAAGTGTAAATCAGGTGACCATGGGGGATGCTGCAATGGTCGTAAGTGTGAGAAACGGTCCTAAGTCACTTTTTTTCAGTGCTGCTGTAATTTTGAACAGTCACTAAGTGAAGTGTTATAAATCAAGGACTGCCTGCACTGATCAGTCAAATTCACCGGTCAACATTTTAGACCAGAGGTCTCCAAACTTGGCAACTTTAAGACTTGTGGACTTCCACTCCCAGAATTCTCCAGCCAGCACAGCTGGCTGGAGAATTCTGGGAGTGGAAGTCCACAAGTCTTAAAGTTGCCAAGTTTGGAGACCTCTGCTTTAGACTTGGAAATCATAGTAGAATTGCTCATGTTATACACATGTGTACATCTTCAGTTTCTCACTATGCTTCTGTCTCTCTCTCCCTCTTTCCAACTCGTAGGTGCGCAAATCGACGATAATATCCCACGGCGTACTACGCAGCGCATAGTTGCACCCCCTGGGGGCCGCGCCAACATCACCAGCTTGGGTTAAAAACGACATCGGGGGAGCAAAAGTCCACTTGGAGATGGTGGGTGGGGGCACTTGAAAAGACCTTTTTAAAATTCTTTTAGAGCCTGTGATGGTTACTGTGGATAAGCAGTGGATGAGGCCATAGTCTCTCTCTCTCTCTCTGTCTCTCTCTCCCCTTCCTCTTTCCTTTTATTGTTAACCATTTCCCTCCCCCATCTCTTCACAAAACCTCCTCACTTCTCCCTTCCTCCACCCTTTCTGCTTTTAAAAGAGATAAACCTTGACGTTTAGAACTTGTAGTTGGCGTGACCATGAGCATCATCCTTTTTTTTTTTTGCTTTGCCTCTTTTAGTTTTATTTTTAATTTTCTTTTAAAAGGAAGGATAAAGTGAATTTCCCGTGAGCTGCCGCCTCCCCCCCCCATCTATTAAGGTTGGGTTTTCAATTCTGCAAAAGAGAAATGAAGGGTTTAAACTGGACGTTTCCAAAACTGGAGTCACCAATCATGGGACTTAGAACGTGGGGTGACCATCCGAGATCCAAATCCATGGGTGACCTTCTTTCCATTGAGAAGGAGGAAGATTTTGTGCTGCTAGGTCAAGGTGTAATTGTGGAGTGGAGAATATATCCCATCTTATTTTGATATTTAATACCTTTATTCCACACTTGAAGCAATTGAAGGATTCTTCGTTTTCTTCTATATATGTATGTATGTATACACATATGATTATGGACTTGTTCCTGCCTGTTGCATTGTTTGAGATGCCTTATTTTAGGATGGAGAGAATCTTTCCATTTTCTTATTTTCTTTGAGTTTAGGGTCCACATAGCTCCACCATATTCTGATCATTTCTTGCATCAACCCAACCTTGAATTTTGCCATCCAAATGATAGTCTTTCAGGGATTCTCCATTGTGTTCTTTTGAGTTTTGGAATCTAAAGCGTACCTTCTAAAAGACATCCTCCACTATATTTTCCCTAAAGTTACCTGATTCTCTATAAAGTGGACCCTCCTTCTTCCATCTCTAGTGGAAGTAGGTTCTTATAAAACCCATGTCACAGACTCTTTGAGGGATTTTGAGCTCAGACAAGGGAACTGGCCAGGGAGCATCTTCTAAATTACTTCCTGCACTTAAAAAAAGTGCATTGTATTGAAAAAAGAAGGCATCCATCCATTCTTGACACTATCTCAAAATAAGAGGGCCAGCTGTGGAGTTTGACTGACCATGGCTTGCTGTTTCTTATATACTAACAACACAGTTGTTTCATAGCTGGGACTCTTAAGTCTACTACAGTATCGCCCTTCAGGAGCTCAGTCTTTCTACTAATAGTACTATTCCTATGGGTAAACTGCTTAGAGAGTGTTGTGAAGTGCTACGGAGCAGAATATAAGCCTAAATGTTATTGCTACTATAGTCTTAAGAGAGATGGGTCTTGACTGAATGAAAACTGAGATATGGGAGGGACATGTAGGTCTGATTGCTGGAATGCCTTGGTGCAAGAAAGAAAAAAATGGATGGAATCCAGTGTGGCAAATAGAAATCCTTGCTGTTTTTTGATCGCAATGTATCTGGATTAGCTTTGGAGTTAGGGTTGTGCTACCTTTTGCATGGAACAGTGGTTCTGTGCTTGAAGGTTTGAGGGAGCCAGTGCCTGAATGAAACCATGCACCCTTTGGAATGTTTTGGTCCACCTGTGGAATGAAATAGAGATGTTCTGATCTGCATACGGAACAAATTGTAATTTCTTTGGCCTGGGTGCAAGTGATGTTGGTGGACCTGCAGAAGAAGCTAAAGGGTTTGCTACCCCAGGGTAGTAAAGGAAGGATGGCAGTGGACATAATGAGGAAGCTGAGGCGATGCTCCTTGCTGGACATGGAGGACAGCTGAAGTGAGAGACAGACGTCTCTGGGAAGGTGAGCCAGTGGAATATATTACTTGGAACTGCTGAGGGGAGAGAATAGGTGTCATTCATCAGCTACAATCTTGCTCATCTAATTTTTCCTTGGCTCAAAACACAGAATAACTAAAGCATTGAACTTTTAGGTTTTCTTGACCTGGAGAGGTTCTAAAACTCTGCATTGCTTGAGGTTGAAAAATAAAATGCTTCTACTTTGGGCAGGCATGCACTTGGCACCAACTCTAAACTCCAGTGTCCAGTCACTGATCTTTAAATCCCTTGTGCTAACAGAAGGCAGTGTATTCCTAACAAGCTAACAGCACTGCCAACTTCCCCTGATTCATCCTTCTTTTAAATATATGTGCAAAGGCCTGAATGTGGGTGGATTAGAAGTGTTCATTTAAGTGCACAGAGGCCTCTTAATTCATATTTATTATTGGTCCAGTGAAGTGGATGCTCCTCTTGTTCTGATCCCATGATAGAACCCAAATCTGAATATTGCATAAATTTTGCAAGTTCCAATTGTATGTAGCCCATACAGGAACTGGCATAATTCACAATCTTTACCTGCTCCGAGCATATAGAAATATGACTGCTTTCATGAAACCTTCTAGGACAAGGATTGGCAACTTTAAATACTCAAAAGAGCCACAAAGGTCGTAACTGGAAGCCCCCTGTTCAATTCTGGAGCCGACCAAAGTCCGCTTCCACCACCATAGAGTCTCCTCCTGGTGCAGCATCCTTTTTCCTCTACCTGTCCTAACCGAAAGCCCTATCAATTGTGGAGCCGATCAGCGATGGAGCCACAGCAGAGGGATGAAAGAGCCCCATGCGGCTCTAGAGTCGCAGGTTGCTGACTCTTGTTCTAGGAGGTTAACGTGCAAAGACTTTAGAATCTCCCTTTTCTTTCCCAACCTTGTTGGGTTGGTGGTTGAGTCATTATTTGGTCACATCCTTCCTTTACTGTTTACTTCTTCCTTTTTTTAAATAGCAGTTTTGGTGTACACGTATGGGATTAATTTGTGCCTTTACTTAATCTTGGATGCAGGTCTTGGAAGGGCTTTTTTTAGCCCCATTCTGAAATCCGCTAAAACAAGATTTTAAGTTTCTACTTTCCCTAAGCTAGACCAGAAGCCCCTTGAAACCTAAGAAGAGGAAGGATATGATTGCATTCAAGGCCAAATGTTTTTTTACCTATCACGTATTTTACACAATGAAATATTAAGATTCCCAGATACTCCCTCATTAATAAGTCACGAAGTCCTTTTTCCTCTAACTTAAGATCAGAAGTGGCCCAGTCCAACGTGCCATTGTTCCTGTCACCACTTCCGTGCCATAGACCAAGCAGAGCATGGTATTTCTTCCCAGTTCCTGAGTTGATATCCACAGATGTAGTCAACTTTACTGGTCTCTTCTGGATCCCTGAACTGTATATTTTTTCAGCTTGTCAGTACAGACTGGGCTCACCTCTGTACCACCGTATTTACTGGAACACATGTGAAGCCTACACTACATCTGTTTGTAGATTCCCAATGTTCTGGTAGCTGTGGAGCAGTGGGGGCTGTGCATAATCCACCATGTTTGTGTTCCCCTTCCACACATTCAGCCGTATGAAGATAATCCCAAGGGACACTTCCTATCTTTGGTCTACATTCACCAATGCTCAGGCCCGAGTGGGAAAAAACCTGCCATTTGGATGCTGAAATGTATGGCGTGATAGGTATGAAATTTGAAGTTAACCTGCCCTTTTTCCTTTTTGTTCATGCTGTTACGGGCAATGAATTCCAGACCATTTCAAATGGATTTCTTAATTTTTTTTTAATTTACTTACAAGATTGCACTTTTATTAAGAAAATATTTAGTAAGTGTAATATATATATATGTGTTCAGCTATTTTTAATGTTATTTTTTTTCATTTGTGCTTTAATGATGAATTTAAGCATTTTTTAGAAAAATGGGAGAACCATTCTTTTGTAAAAACAAAAAACAAAAAATCTCCAAACAACCGTGTTTGTTTCAGTTGTATGGAATGAATGCAGCTCTCTGCTATTCACTTGAGTCTTCCTTCTCCCTCTCTCTCTCTCTCCCTCTCTCTCTCTCCCCCCTCCATGTTCATAATCGTTTTGCTTTGTGCTTTGAGATGGGGAATAGAAAAAGTTTTTAAAAAAGCGCAGGCTATGTAAGCATGTTGTTTCCTGTGGGAGCTCACTCGCTCCGTGTGTCTGTTTTTAATGACTGTCCCATGTAAATGCATAAAAAAATGACACTGAATATGGAATTAATTTACCGCAGTGACTTGATGCTCTAAAAGAAGAGAAAAATCATAATTGCAGATAATTAAACTATGTAGAATTTAATACTAGCTGGATTTTACACCTTGGATTTTGTGCTTGTGAACATGAGTGAAGGAGCTGTAAGTGCTAAGATGATCATGTGTGTAGACAAACAAAACTAAAAAAACCCCAACCCTGATATTTGACCATTCTCTGGATGGGGAAAATAATGGCATAAAACAAGTAGTGTGTTCTTTCTTAAAAATTCTGTGTTACATTACCATGGGAATTCCTTAATAAAGATGACATGTTGTTGTTTCCGCTGGGGTGTCCTAGAAGTTGATGTCGTTTGTGTGTGTTGTGTTTTTGTCCAAGCCAAGATTGCAATTTGTGCCAACTTTCCACAACTTGGGGACTTCCAAAGGTCTGAACTTCAACAACTGTAAATCCTTGGCCAGTTCTGGAAGGAAAGGCTGGTATCACCATGTATTGGAGAACTTCAGATTTTCTCCTGGGTAGCTGAAAGGGTTTACTTAGAACCTTGCATTGAGCTCGACTTGAAATGTAAGACCCCAACTTCACGTTATAGTTAGTGTTGGTGACTTTCAGGGTCCAGGTGCTAATGCCAAACCGTATATAATAAAATTGTGAAAATTTCCAAAACATGCAGATTGACAAACATCTGCTTAGTGTCAATAATGGAGCACCAAATGTGAACTGTAGTGATTGGGCCAAATTGGGTATGTGTTTTTTTTTTTTCTTAGATGTGCAAAGCATCACACTGAGACCCCCAAGCATGGATTTATTTTATGCAAAAAGATGCCTTACGCCTTTGTTGCACTTAATTCAAAGTGTAATTCTCGAGTTGTACCTGCTGTAAGTCATTTCTGCTGAGTGAAATGGAATTTCCAACTGTGGTAGGGCCGCATTCTTATTGCCCATTCCGCTAAACTACAAAGGGGTTTTATCTTAGCTTACTGTGTTAAGTTAGCCATTGTGTACATATTGATTTAGGACTTAGCATTACGATTTTGCAGAATTTGAAATGCTTCACAATAATACTTCTCATTCCATTTTTGTCTTTTTGGATAGTGATTTTATTAAAGATCACAACAATAAAAACTTAATACAAAAAATAAGGTGCAGAAAAGAAAAGAAATGGAAAAGAAAGAAAGAAAAAAAGTGACTCTGATCACAAGGATAAACAATTTTAGTAACTTGTAACTTTCTCTTAAAATACAACAGATGATATCTTCTTATATCCCATCCCAGCTATAAACAAATCCTTGAAACCTTATTTCAGGCCTGATAAAGGTCCATTAAGGGTTACTGGAGATAACACACCACTTTAACCTTGATAAAAGAAACTTTACATCGCTTCCTTTAACTTCTAATGATCTTGATGTTTAGCCCCCTAGAATCTGGGTTTTTTAAATCATTTTTTATCCCTCCCCTCCCCCCCAAAAAAACCCAACTAAAAAACCCCCAAAAGCCTTTCAAAACTTTAATGAGCCTCTTGAAAATCCAATGTAAGAAAATTATTTATTATTCACATATCACTTTTAATTATTATGATGTAATCTGGTTTCTTTTCATGTATCCAGTGTGACATCTTTTTCCATATCCTTGTCGCGTTCAATTTTAAAATCTACTTTCAACTCAGCCTCCTTGTCAGATAAAATTTGTTCCTCTTCCATAACACCTTTTAAACAGAGGCAGACAGTATTAAAAGTCTGGGACCATTGTTCCAAAATACCTCAACATGTACAGTGTTAATTTTTTAAAATGTTGAAACAATGGATGAAAACTAAACGAGAGAAGCAACCTAGAACTAAGGAGAAATTTCCTAACAGTGAGAACAATAAACCAGTGGAACAACTTGCCTCCAGAAGTTGTGGATGTTCCATTAGTGGACAATCCTTTGTCCAGAATGTTAACAGGGTCTCCAGCTTCAGTGGAAGGTTGGGCTGGAAGACTAGCCATAGTCCCTTCCAATTCTTATTCTATTATTTTGCTTCATTCTGTAATTCTAAGCTGATATTTCCTTGTCTGCCAGAGCTGTAAACCCACCACAACCACTCCCTTGTTGGGAGAGAAATTAACTGAAGAGCTGGTCTACTCACCAGCTTTTCATTCATTGGCTTTGTTTTTTTAATCATCTACAATCTTCCAGTTCTTTCCCAGAGGTCCAGTAGTTTTAATTCAAGAGCAATAGGTAAAGGTTCCCTTGCACATATGTGCTAGTCGTGTCCGGCTCTAGGGGTTGGTGCTCATCTCCATTACAAAGCCAAAGAGCCAAGTGTTGTCCAAAGACATCTCCATGGTCATGACTAAACGGCGAAGGTGCATGGAACGCTGTTACCTTCCCACCAAAGGTGGCTTCTATTTTTCTACTTGCGTTTTTTTACATGCTTTCGAACTGCTAGGTTGGCAGAAGCTGGGACAAATAACAAGAGCTCACTCTGTTACACAGTGCTAGGGATTCGAACCGCCAAAGTTTCTGATCGACAAGCTCAGCATCTTAGCCACCACGTCCCTTTCAAGAGTAATAAGCCTGGTCTATCAACCATAATTATAAAAGTTGGTTCCAGCTTCTTTGGGTTTCTCATATTTTTCATGGGATCTCCCACCCACCCACCCAAAACTGCAAAACCAAGACATGGATAATAGACAGAAAAGTCAAAAGTTCAGCAATCCTAATGGAAACAAAAATGCTCCAGAACTAAAAGTGAAAATGCTTTCACTGTGACAAACCCTGTGCACCTTTAGCTGCTTAATTACCACTTGAGGAGATCCTGGTGTAGAGCTTGTTTGTTCAGCATGCTTGCTGGATTAATTGTCTTCTGGGAGTTCCTGGATGAAGAATTGTTTCGTCCAACCAGGTGCGTTAATTACACACAGTATGTTTTCTCTGAATTTTCATTTAGTAGCTTCATAATATTTTTCACTGTGGGGTTTAATGCAATCTGCCTTTCTCTGACTGGGATGAGTGAGTTGGAGAAATAAATTGTCTGCAATCCCCTTCGGAGTTTTTGGTGGAACTCCTAAAATGGGTTATCTTTCTGGACAGCAATCAGTTTAGCCTGCATGTCTTCAAAATGACCCCTTTCACTTTATGAAACCTTATAATCAACAGAGGAATCCTAGGAGGGAATTCTAATTTCCAGGGACTACTTCTGGGATTACACAGGTCCTTTAGCTTTCTTTGTGAACCAGGCAACAAAAGCTTATTTGGCTTATTCAGTCATTTCTGGTAGACATTGATACTTCTCGAGCTTTCTACTGATATTTATTCAACTGCCTCTAAATAGGGCTAGAACTGATTCAAAACTTTGTGCTTGGCTTCAAAGAAGCTGTCACATCTTGCTTTCTCTCCCTCTACATTTGATTATCCTTTGCTGGGAATGTAACTGCTAATTAAAGTATGATAACCATGGAAGACACAAAAAGGTAACATTTGAAAACACTGGATGGCAGCAAAGCTCATGGAAAAGGAACAAATCTGAGTAGACAGGTACTCCTTGATGTACGACCACAATTGGGACAAGAATTTTGGTCACTAAGAGGTTGTTAAGTGAGCTATGTGACCAGACATGATTTTACAACAATTTTTATCATCTTTAAGTGAATCATACAATTGTTAAGTGATTAGCTGTTGTTTGTTGGAAACCCACTGGGAAGGTCAAAAATCACAAATCTGCAACAATGGTATGACAGTCGTAACTTTGAGGATGGGTCAGAAGAAACTTCCAAGGCTGTTATAACTTGGAACTGTCATTAAATGAATGGTCATAAGTCAATGACTCCCTGTACTATTATTTTGTCTGTAAGACCAGTTTTTGGTCCTTGGCAGTATTTTAAAAAATGCAGTGATAACGGGAGTCTGTGGCCAGTAGTAACATTCCTATAAAAAGAGTAGCCTTAAAATATTTCAAATTTATCAATTTATTTTACTTTTAGATTAAAAAAAAGATAAAACTTTCTTCTGTACATAGGCACCTAATTTCTGGGTTTATTATCTAATGGAACCCAATATGCAGTATTGAGTGATATCAACGATGGCTTTAAAATACAGGGAGTGCTTGACTTAACAGTTTATTTAGTGACAATGGTACTGAATAAAGAGACAACCTATTTTCATGTCTTTTGCGGCATCTGCATGATCAAAATTCAGATGCTTGTCATCTGGCTGGGGGATTCTGGGAATTGAAGTCCACACATCTTAAAGTTGCCAAGGTTGGGCACCTCTGGTCTACAACTTCTTGGCCAGACAAAAGCTTGCAGAAAGAGACCAGACCAGGGCCCTTTAACTCTAATCTCAGTAGTGATTTTATGGAGCTAAAGAATCCCCTGATCCTTAGCCGATCAGGGTTTTCTTTGATTGCAAATACATGTAGAATAGTTGCTATTCTGTTAGTAGCCTTCAAATTGCTTTGGATTCTCCAAGGCCCTGATGTGTCTTCATTTTTCTGTGAGTAATTCACATTTTATTGGCTTCTTCAGGTCCTTCAGTGTAGGCAGGACATTTACTCACTATTGTATGTAACATTTTTTCACATACCACGTGGCTGGATTGATTGGTATAAATCTTTCCTTGTGCTGCCCACCAGGAATTTGGGACAATTCACATTCAAAAATAAAATATAATTAATTGAAAAGCAGGAGAGATAGGTAAAATAAACATTAATCCAACTTGGGCTTGACTGAAGAGGAACATCTGAAAGCAGGACCAAATATAATTGTTGAAATATATTTTATATATTTTATATTTTGCTTATGTCTCCTTTGAGGATGGGAAAGTTTACTTCATTATTCAGGGTAGTTATGGTCGTAAACCTTCAATAGTCTTTGACGTCTATGTGCTTCCTCAGAAGTTTTCTCCTTCCTGTGGCCTCAGTTTCTTCATAATAATAGAATAAAAGAGTTGGAAGGGACCTTGGAGGTCTTCTAGTCCAACTCCACCCCCTGCACAAGCTGGAGACCCTATACCAGGGGTCTCCAACCTTGGCTCCTGGAAGCCTGGCGGACTTCAACTCCCAGAATTCCACAGCCAGCTGGCTGTGGAACTCTGGGAGTTGAAGTCCGCCAGGCTTCCAGGAGCCAAGGTTGGAGACCCCTGCCCTATACCATTCTGGACAAATGATTGTCCAATCTCTTCTTAAAAACCTCTAGTGAAGAACACAGAACTTCTGAAGGCAAAGCCATTAATTGTTATTGTAATTGTCAGGAAATTTCTCCTTAGTTCTAGGTTGGTTTTCTGCTTGATTAGTTTTCATCCATTGCTTCTCGTTCTGCCTTCTGGTGCTTTGGTTAAATAAATTGATTCCCCTCTTCTTTGTGGTATCTCTTTACATATTGGAACACTGCTATCATATCATCCCTGGTCCTTCTTTTCAATAGAATAGGCATACCCAATTCTGCAAATGTTCTTCACATGTTTTAGCTTCCAACAGCCTGCCAGCTTACTGCAATTTGGCAGTTCGAATCTCACCAGGCTCAAGGTTGACTCAGCCTTCCGTCCATTCCATGAGGTGGGTAAAATGAAGGTCCAGATTGTTGGGGGCAAGAGGCTGACTCTGTAAAAGAGCTTAGAGAGGGCTATAGAGCACTGAAGCGGTATATAAGTCTAAGTGCTGTTTCTATATACTGTATATTGTGGTGACCAAATTGAATGCAATATTCCAAGTCTGGTTTTACCAAGTCATCCTAAAGTGGTACTAAACGAATACTAATAAAGCGGTACTCATGTAATATAGGACTACAAGCTAAATCACCCAAGGGATTTGAACAATTTGAAAGGCTGATTTGGGGATTTTTTTTTTGCTAAGCTGGAGATGGCTTTCTAGGAATAAAGAAGTTGTGAGAAGCTTGGCTCATTTTTGCCAGATTGGTAGATGTGAGAAGAAATGAAAAGGGAAGGAAAAGTGACTTTCTGAAGGGGGAGGAGAGGGCTTGTGAAGGAAAGTACGAAAGGGGGCTTTTAGATGGAAGAGATGGAAAATTAGGCTCCCAAGATGGAGAGGAAGAGCAGCTGAAGATGGCGTGGTGCAATCCTTGGTAAAAGGGCATGAAGGCGAAATTACAGCTAGTCCTCAGACTTACAACCATAATTGAGCCTGACATTTCTGTTGCTAAGCGAGGCAGCTGTTTAATGACTTTTGCCCCAATTTATGACCTTTCTTGCCACAGACTGCTAAATGAATGACTGTTGTTATTGAGTTAGTAACATGGTTGTTAAGTGAAACTGGCTTCCCCATTAACTTTGCTGGTCAGAAGGTCGTAAAAGGGAATCACGGAGACTGGGACACTGCAGCTGTCCTAAATATCAGTTGCTAAGCATCTGAATTGCAATTATGTACCATGGGGATCAGTAGTGGGATCCTTCCTTAGTCGCTACTGGTTTGGTGGGTTATTGCTCCTAACACACAAGCCAATCAGTTGAGAGGATGAAGAAACGAAAAGCTAGGAGCAACCCTCCCATGCCCTATTTGGTCTTTTATCCTCTCAGCTGATCGTTGGAGGCTTTTTTCCCTCCTCTCGGCTGATCAGAGATTCAGCTAAACCTAGTGATTTTTGCAATCGGTCCAGCCAAACTGGGCTGAACCGGTAGCATACCACTGTGAAAATGGTCGTAAGTCACTTTTTTCAGTGTCGTCGTAACTTCGAACAGTCACTAAATGAACTATTGTACGCCAAGGACTACCTGTATTCATTAACATCAAGACCTTTTCAAATCTCGAGATGTAATTTACAGTACAAAACCAAAGTCAGAATTCAGAAGGATACCAAGGGGAAAATACACAACAGAGGGGAGTATACATGGAAGGAAGTGAAGGTCTTTTGGAATGGTGTTTACTCAAGACAATTTATATACTCTTAGTCACAATCATAAGTCACATTTTTCAGTGCTGTTGTAATTTTGAATGGTCACTAAATCAATGGGTGTAAGTCAAGGACTTCCTATAGAGAGTTGTTGTGTTGTGGAAAACAGGAGGAGAAAACTTTGAAATGAGAAGCAGTGGCTAATAAATACCATTCCCCTGCTGAAAATTTGCCACCAAATTTTGATAATGTATGTTTAGAGTCTTAAAACTTGAAATTTGTGTACGGGAGAAAGATCTGTCACATCTGCACTATAAGCTGTTTTCCCTCTTCCACATTTATCACAGAATCACTGTTCAGAAACCACATTTTCATTAGAAATGTTGGACAGATATACTCTTAATTGTGTTGGCTTCAGCCAGTTTCCATCAACATGTCTCCCATAGATCTTGCAGCTTCACAAAGCTCATTAGATTTCTTACCCATTTGAGTTTAGATCAGGGCTGTCTCTCCCACCAAATAATTCTTCTACCTTGATGGAAATAAATCACTTAGCTGCTCCTTAAAAATCGTCATTCCTCTCAATTGTTCCTGTTCCCATTCTGTGATTTGCAGCATCTCCACAGATTTGTTTTGGCCAGAATTTCTACTTCAAGCAACTTTATTCCTGTCATTATGATCTCCAGTCTTCAAGCAACAGCTGTTCTCACTCCTGTTCTGCGCTAACCTGTATGTGCAACGTTTTATAAAGGCAGCTGTTTTACATTTTAAGGAGCATAACCTATCTTCTGCAAGGAAGGTGTACTGGCTGAAGAATTCTGGGAGTTGAAGTCCACAAATCTTAAAGTTGCCAAGGTTGGACACCCCTGGTGTACATGATTTCATGATTTACTGAGATGGGATAATGAAAGTGGCCTAAGTGAAATACAAAATCAAGACAGTTTATAAAAAGTCCGCTTAAAAAAACCCATATACCTGACTTTTTGCTGTAATTGGGTATGTCTCATTTAAATATGAGCCAGATGTGTGCTGCAGCTGCCAAAAAACAGCCGACACAGTTCTAGGCTGCATAAACAGGAACAGAATCAAGATCACGTGAAGTATTAATACCACTTTATAATGTCTTGGGTCAGCCACACTTGGAATACTGCATCCAGTTTTGGTCACAATGTAAAAAAGATGTTGAGACTCTAGAAAGAGTGCAGAGAACAGCAACAAAGATGATTAGGGGACTGGAGGCTAAAACATGTAAAGAACAGTTGCGGGAACTGGGTATGAAAAGACTAGGGGGTGACCTGATAGCAGTCTTTCAATATATCGGGGGCTGCCCCAAAGAAGAGGGAGTCAAGCTATTCTCCAAATATTGTCCTATTGTCCTGTCTGAAGGCAGGACAAAAAGCAATGGACACTAACCAAGGAGAGAAGCAACCTAGAACAAAAGAGAAATTTCCTGACAGTCAGAACAATTAATCAGTGGGACAACTTGCCTCCAGAAGTTGTGAATGCTCCAACACCAGAAGTCTTTAAGAAGAGATTGGACAACCGTTTGTCTGAAATGGTATAGAGTTTCCTGCCCAAGGAGAGGAATGGACTAGAAGATCTCTAGGGTCCCTCCCAATTCTGTTATTCTGTTCTGTTCTGTCCTGAGAAAATAAGCAGCCACTGTGGTAAAAGAGAAACCCAGTCTTTCAAGATTCTCTACTGTATCCACACAGTAGAGTGTTTCCTGATCTTGCCTCCCTTGGAGGATTGACAGAAATACACTTTTTAAAACAAGTTATACCACTTTGGTATTGTGCTATTTCCTGCTAAGGAGATACAAGGAGTTGTGCTCAGAAGCTTGTGTGTATTACTTAACTGAATAATAACAAGGAATTTCACACCAGAGTACCAAGGAATGGGATACAGGCAGTCCTTGACAAACTAAACAGTTTGTTTAGTGACCATTCAAAGTTACAACGGCACTGAAAAAAGTGACCAGGAGTGGGATTCAAAAATCAACAACCAATTATCTGCCTGATTGCTGGTAGGTGTGGCCTACTGGAACTTCTGGGAGGCCTGTTTTTCACCTTCCCCAGAGTCCGGAGGCTTCCCTCAGGCCTCTGGGAGAGTGAAAATGGCCTTCCCGGGCTTTGGAGGCCCCCTGGAAGCCAGAAACCGGCCCATTTTTAGACTTCTGGAACTTCCGGGTGGCCTGTTTTTCGCTCTCCCAGAGCCTCTGCATGGACCCTGCATCCAAAATGGGCCATGTGGAGACTCCTGGGAGGGGATGGGTCGGGCTAGCTGGTTGGTTCAACTACCAGTTCAGTGAACCAGATGTAAATTTAACATCTGGTTCACCCAAACCGGCTCAAACTGGCTGAATCCCACTCGTGCTTATGACCGGTTTTCATACTAACAGCTGTTGAAGCACCTTGTCACATGCTCAAAATTCAGTTGCTTGGAAAGTGACTCATATTTATGATGGCTGCAGTGGCCCGGGGTCATGCAGTCCCCTTTTGCAATCTCCTGACAAGCAAAGTCAATGGGGGAATCAGGTTTACTTAACAACCGCTAACTGAAGAACTGCAGTGATTCACTTAACGAGAATGGTAAAATGGAGCAAAGCTAACTTAATGTCTCCTTAGCCACAGAAATGTTGGACTCCATTGTGGTCGTAAGTCAAGGACTCCCTGTAATTTCTATGCTTTGTTTGGCTTTAGAGTCAACACAGGCAAGGTTTTCACGAAGGCAAATAAATATGTTCCAGGATAATGTTGTAGGATCCAATTTCGGCTGGTCACTGAAACCAGAAGTTTAGCCTTGCGAGATTTCGGACTCATGCTGGAGCCAGAGGTGGTATTCAGCAGGTTCTGGCCAGTTCTGGAGAACTGGTAATGGAAATTTTGAGTAGTTCGGAGAACTGGCAAATACCACTTCTGACTGGCCCCGCCAACCCCATCTCTTCTCTGCCTCCCATTGAGTCCCAGCTGATCGGCTGGATCTTCTTTTGTTGCCCTGCACAGGAGAACGGAGCTGGAAAGCAGGTTACTGGGGTGGGGAGGGAATGGGGATTTTGCAATAACCTTCCCCTGCCACTCCCACCAAGCCACGCTCACATTAACACCCACCAGCCACGCCCACAGCAGTAAATTTTTTTGAGTCCCACCACTGGCTGGAGCCCATCCTCAAGGGAACTACATGTACATTCTGTGGTGGAGAGAAGTTCCCTGAACATGGGCTCTAGCACGAATCTGAAAGCTCTCAAGACTAAACCTGTGGTCTAGATAACCATCCAGTTTGGATCCTACACACAAGCTTTACTTGAGAAGGTTTATTGAACTGTTCCAAAGAATAACCCTTCCTTCCTTAAAAACAAAAAGAAGAATTGCAACCCAAGTGGCTCCTCGATAATTAAAAGCAGCAAAACTGGGAATAAATGCAAATAGAATTAATTTCATGAATAATCAAGAAGCGAATGAAGGTTTAAAATAATGGTGCAGTGCAGGATTCTCCCACAAGAGGGCTCCAGAGCACACAGATTTACAAGCGTTTTGGATGATTTCTTGCCTGAGCTTTCAAGGCATAGTCCGTAGAATTTACTGGATGGAATTTGAAAGTTTCGTTCAGTGTACAGTGTGAGTGCAACTGTTAGCAAAAATAAAGGATATCAGAGCAGCAAGAGCAATGTGCTTTTTCTCTGCCAGCTGCTTTCCTACACATCAGACTTCAGTTGAACCATATCTAACTTGGTAACCTGATGTTTTTGATCTTCAACTAATCTATCCGTTTCATTGTTCTCTGTTCTTCATTTTTCTCCAGTTAATGCTTCCAAACCTCCATTTCAGATGGAGGGTATTTTTAAAGAAAAGAAGAAAAATTGCATGAAAAAATAGGTACACATTTTTATAGTACATCTTCTCCTAACTGACACATATTTTGCCATCAATATCCATTGCTTTTTAAAAATGTTTTTTTGATAAGGTAGCAAATTGTGCCTTTTTTGTGATGAAGGGTTGTGTCACAAAATTCAGAGAAGTGCTGATGTCTAAGGATGAACATTTCTAGTTTAAACATTGGTTCAAAAGTAAAGAATTTAGGTAAATGTGAGACAAATTCTTTCTGAAGCTGAGCTTGATTGTGCAAACTTCAGTTTCTCTGGATTTTTTGCATTACAGCTACAGACAAATCTACTACATTGTAGCCACAAAAATCCAGATGACCACTAGATGGCAAAATTGTGACACAAGAAACTCTAATTTGCTAATCAAATAGCAATAGCACTTAGACTTACATACCAGTGCTTCACAGTGCTTTACAGCCCTCTTTAAGCAGTTTACAGAGTCACCTTATTGACCCCAACAATCTGGGTCCTCATTTTACCAACCTTGGAAGGATGGAAGGCTGAGTCAATCTTAAGCGGGTGAGAATCAAACTCTGGCAGTTGGCAGAATTAGCCCGCAATACTGCATTCTAACCACTGTGCCACCAGGCACAAATTTATTTCAATTATCTAGATCAGGGGTCTCCAACCTTGGGCCCTGGAAGCCTGGCGGACTTCAACTCCCAGAATTCCACAGCCAGCTGGCTGTGGAACTCTGGGAGTTGAAGTCCGCCAGGCTTCCAGGAGCCAAGGTTGGAGACCCCTGATCTAGAGCAAAAGTTCATGCTAAAATCACTTGAGTAAATTATATACCGAGCTGTCCTAGATAGTTGCAGAAGTAACACGTCACATAGCACTCCCCTGTATCACTTGATTCTTATTAACAATCTATCATACTACATTTCCATCAGCCAAGTTGTCTTCTGTTCTGAGTTCAGTTCAAAGTTGTTTAATTTCTAAAATTCTTTTTTGTTTCGGAATGCCTGTAGACCCCTTTTGTCCCTTTGAATATTACATCCCCAAGGAATCAGGGCTTTTTTGTTGAGGAGCGGGTTTAAGTTGCGATTTGAAAGATCTTCTCCCTATAGAATATTGTCAGGGACTTGCCTGATACGCGAATGATAATGGCAGATTTTTTTTTTTTTAAATGGTATTTCAAATACTTTAATCTATTTCTGAACCTTTTTATTTGTTATTTGAAATAAAATGGCAAGTGGGGGATTGGAATGGACTCCACTTTTATTAATCATAATTCCCAATTTATTTATTTTTAAAAAGGGCCAATCTCTTTTTATCTGTAACAGAACTAGATTGTGAAAGGAAACATAGTTTTCCATGCATGTGAATTCTAAAAATCATGCTTCTATTGGAAAGATTTGGCTTGAAAGAAAATAACGATTGTAACTTATTCATACTGCAGAAAGTAAATTGCAATTCAGATGTTGCTAACAGTTAATGCATGTGTGGGATTGGGAGGTTTATGTTTGCATTACAGTAAGCTTGGGGATTTTATTGAAAGATTGAGTATGAATCCTCCAATAATATTTTTTTTCTTATTTGAGGAGAAAGGAGACAAAGTAAAGGCAGTTGGTTTACTTTTTTCTATAGGAGGTAGTCTTCGACTTACAACCACAATTGAGCCCAAAATTATGTTGCTAAATGAAACATTTGTTAAGTAAGTATTGCCCCATTTTGTGATCTTTCTTGCTAACTAAATTGCTGCAGTTGTTCAATTGGTAATACAGTTGTTGAGTGAATCTGGCTTTCCCATTGACTTTGCTTGTTGGAAGATCACAAAAGGTGATCACATGACCGTGAGACACTGCAACTATCATAAAGATGAAACAGTTGGAAGCATCCAAATATTGATCATGTGATCACAGGAAAGCTGCGATGATCGTAAGTGTGAAAAATGGTCATAATTCACTATTTTTGGTGCCATTGTATAACTTTGAATGGACACTAAATGTGTTGTGGCCTGTTGGACGCCGGCCCCTCCAGCAGCTGAATCAGAGGAGGAGGAACAGTCGTGGGAGTCAGGGTCAGTACCAAGGCAACTTGGGAGCTCTGAGGGGGAAGAGGGAATGGAGCTGTTGGAGAGAGAGAGACAGAAGTGGAGCCTGGGCAATCTGTCAGCCCTCAGATGGAGAGTCGACAACCCCCAGATCTGGAGGTGGCTGATGAAGAAGAGGAGGAACAGCTGGGTCCAGTGTCTGACGCACAGCTGTGCATAAGGCAGAGGAGAGGAGAGCAGTGGAAATCTATGAGCTGGTCCTTGGGATGGAAGAGCCATCGCTGCTAGCACAGCCCCATCTCTGGGGATAAAAGGCAGGTAGCAGAAATGAATAGGTGTGGTAGGCAACTATTCATCTTCCGGCCGGCCGGACTTGCTAGCCTGCGAGATAAACTTTTTCTGGGGCTAAAGGAATAAAGGAATCTTTTGGGTTCACGTCAGAGGGTTTGTCGTGTTTGGGAATCTGGGTCAGAACAGAATGAATAGTTATAAGTTGAGGACTACCTATATCACAAACCAACCTTGTTTAACCAAGCAACATGAGACACGGAAGAACTGCAATTCCCAGAAACCTTAGACTGTTTACTATTGACCTCACCTCTTTCCTAAGAGGTCTGTAAGGGGCGTGCATAAGCACACCAATGTGCCTACCATCCCTGTCCTATTGTTTCTTTTATTTTTCTTATATGCATCTATTTAATGTAGTCATAACTATGTATATACTTATGCCTATTATGTTGTAAGCGATTGACAAATAAAATAAAATTAAAAAATTGGAGCTTTCCTTAGGAACATTCACTCAAGGAATTCCGCGAGTTATGGTCCCAGAATCCAGAAATCACTAGGCTGGAAAAACTGTATGGAAACATGTGCTGCAGGTAGAATGATGGAATAACTATTCTCTTGCAAGATGAATCTTGCTTGAAAGAAGGATTGTTCAATGTCAAAAAGGATGTTGGCTAACATTCTGGGTAATTCTAGTGGCAAGTTTATGGGTAGATTTATTTACAGAGATCTAAGTGTAGCTAGTATTCTGTGATTCCTGAAATCACTGGATAATTGAGGTGTTTGGGAAAGAGAGAACTTTGTTGATTGATGAAATGGAGACTTAAAGATGTCAGCCAATCCTTCTAGAATGGTTCTTGTGCTTCTGTTTGTTATAACTTATATCTTCTGTACCAAATCACTTTGGGGTAAATCTCCTTGTCATAATAAATCAAACATGTCTCAGTGAAAAATGGGAATATTTTTCTTCCATCTGCTTTCACAACAGGAGAGACATATCTTCCACCTGTTTCTATTTTGCATTTTCAAATGCTGTATATGGTATGCAAATAATGATTGCTGGAAATATTTAAAATAATACAGATATTAGAAGAAGGTTGCAGCAAGATTTGATCATTCTTAGTATAGTCGGCTTATCATAATTAAAGAGATTTTAGGCCAGATCGTCTTTCTGCTAGCTGTTTCCATATTAAGAACTGTAATAGTTTTTATATTGTAATTAAGTATTTTATAATTACAAATTTTAATCGGTTTTAGGGCTTACATACACTGTTACAAAACCCAAAGGAATATGCACAACACAGAATTAAAACAGCACTCACTTTTCCCAGGAAAGGTTTAAATAATATATGGTTGTTATTGTTTGTTTCTTTGTTTTTACTTAACTTGGGAGAGTTGGAAGTGTTAGGAAAGGCTTCCACGTATTTGCAAAGCTGGTGACTTTCTGATTCTGCGTCTATTTATCTAGAAATGGGAACATATTTGCAATGCTGAGAGTTGTGAGTTCTCTGTAAGCTTTGTTCCTGTTTTGCCAACTCCCGGTTCAGTCAAAAAGTGCTGCAAATATTAAATCAATCCCATATCCAAAATTCTTCCCCCAAACAATCATAGTTTCTTTGACTTGTTCTTCCTCTAATTTCATTCCCAGTAAATAACCATATAGTTTTTTAATCACCTTCTCATCAGTACCCATCAAGATCTTATCTAAATCAGTCTGTTTATCATAAAATCCCTCCGTTTTAGAATCTTCATCATACCTTGAGTGTATTTGTGCATATGAAAACCAATTCATCCTTATACCTTGTTCCTCTAAGTTTTGAATCGATTTAAGTTCACCCTTTTCATCCAAAAGTTCCCCATATCTAACTGTTTGTTCCTTCTTGTAGATTATAGGATAGGAAAATGCTTCAATGGTCGATAACCAAACTGGAATTTTCAAATAACATTGTCTTTTTATCTTCTCCCAATTTAACCACAAAGACTCCCGTACATAATGTCTTCTAAAATAACCCTGTGTTTTAGTTCCCTTATACCATAAAAAAGCATGCCAACCCAACAGCAAGTCATGCCCTTCTAATGTCAACAACCTATGTTTCCTTAATGTTATCCATTCTTTGACCCACATCAAACTTGCAGCTTGATAATACAATTCCCAATTAGGCAGACCAAAACCTCCTCTAATTCTAGCATCTTGCAAAAGCTTTAGCTTTATTCTCGCTTTTTTACCTTGCCATATAAACTTCAACATAATTTTATTTAAATCTTCAAAATAGTCTTTTCCAAGCCTAATTGGTATTGTTTGAAACAAAAATAAAATTCTAGGTAAGATATTCATCTTAATTGTTGAAATTCTCCCTATTAATGACAATTGCAAGTTTTCCCACTTCTTCAAATCTATAGTTATCTGTTGTTTAAGTTTAATATAATTATTCTCCTTTAATGTGCTACATCTTGTTGTCAAATATATCCCCAGATACTTAACCTTATTTGTAACTTGAATTTTCAAAAGATCTGCCAATTCTTCTCTCTGTCTCAATAGCATATTCTTTGTCAAAATCTTTGTTTTGTCTTTATTTATTTTCAAACCAGCCACCTCTCCATATGCCTCTATCCTTTCCAGTAACTTTGGAGCTGTTTCTAGCGGATCTTCCAAAATAAAAGCTAAGTCATCAGCAAAAGCTTGTAGCTTAAATTCTTCCTTCTTAATTTTCATTCCTTTTATGCTTTTATCATCCCTAATATTTCTATTCAACACTTCCAAGGTCAACACAAATAGCAAAGGAGATAGGGGGCATCCTTGTCTTGTGCCTTTCCTTATATTAATAAAATCTGTAAGTTCCCCCTCCATCATTACCCTTGCTGTCTGTTTATTATATATAGCTTCTATTGCTTGAATAAATTTTTTAGTGAAACCCATCTGCTCCAATAATAATAACATAAATCTCCAGTTCACGTTATCAAATGCTTTTTGAGCATCTAGGAATATCAAAGCCATTTGCTTTTCAGGATGAGCCTCATAGTATTCCAAGGTGTCCAGGATTACTCTCATATTGTCTCTAATTTGTCTCTTTGGCAGAAATCCATTTTGATCTGAGTGAATAAAATTATTTAAATATTTTTTAAGTCTTTCTGCTAAGATTGAAGCAAAGATTGTGGTCTCAAAATTATAAAATGACAATGTCAACAGCATATAAAGAAAACTTGTATAAGATGTTTTACAGGTGGCACTTTCCTCCAACAAGAATAGCAAGAATGTTTAAGAACAAATCTGAAAAATGCTGGAAATGTCATCAGATACCCGGCTCGTATTACCATATGTGGTGGACTTGTGAGGATGCTAGAAAATATTGGACTATAATTCGCATGTGGTTGGAAAAAATGATAAAGAAACATATAGATTTGAAACCAGAGATCTTCTTACTGGGAATTTTACCTGATATATATAGTAAAGATTTGAAATACCTGATTGTAAATGTATTAACAGCGGCCAGGATTGTATTTGCTAAAAATTGGAAGAATGAGAAAATACCATTACAGGAAGAAATTATTAAGAAAATATTGGAATGTGCTGAGA
Source organism: Hydrophis major (assembly GCA_033807585.1). Taxonomy (NCBI): domain Eukaryota; kingdom Metazoa; phylum Chordata; class Lepidosauria; order Squamata; family Elapidae; genus Hydrophis; species Hydrophis major. Next base: position 17,137,505 of record CM066334.1, on the reverse strand, counting down.
TGAGCAGATTGACATTTGAAATTAGAGAGCAAGAGGATAAACAATTTTACGAAATTTGGGATCTTTTTTATAAATGGCTAGATGATAAAATACGATAATAGAATATTTAGAATGCTAGATAGTAAGGAATATCTTTATTTTGCTATTATTTTGCTATTTGATATTATATTTATAAAGGATTTTTTAGGATTGATTTGATATGACTAGATGATTTGTTATAGAGTAAACTGGTTTAAAGTATTGTTAGCTCATTAAGCATGAATGATTAAAAATATAGTCAAAAACTTCTTTTTTTAGTGATATTAGGATATATAAGTTTGGATTGACAATATGAGTTGTTATGTAATATAATTGTAATTGAGACTACAGAATGAATGCACAAAAATGATGAACCAACTGACACACTGGATGTACATATAAGAGTTGATGTTTTTATGTTTTGTTTGTCTTGTTTGTTTGTAGAAAATTAATAAAAACTTTTTCAAAAAAAAAAAAAAGTGCTGCAAATATTTCCTGCTAGCTGAGCCTTTGAATAATGTGGGAATAAGCTCTTCAGGTTATTCAGGGAATAAGCTCTTCAGAATGGGACTCAAAACCCAATCCATACTAGATTTCACTGAAGAATCAGTTTTCTTCTTTAGCAAATGATGTTGCTAGCTTCCTATCATTTTGAAGTAATAAAAATAGCATTCTGAAGATTAACATTCAAGAAGTAATATTTATAGTACAACATGGCTTGTCCTTTCTGTCATAGATTCAGGCATGGGTAGAATGAATGGAGACAGTCTTAGTTGGTGACTTTCAACTCTTTATTGCATAGTGACTTCTAACTTGTATAACAACAACTCTGCTTTATATAGGCAATGCTAATGTGAAATAACCAATAGGAGCTTGTGAAACGCTAGCTCCAGTACCAATAAGAGTCCTTCGTTAAGGGCCAATCAGATTCTCAGAACCCGACCAATCCGATCTAGCCGCTTAACACCCAATCAGAAGTGCAGGGCCAGAACCCTGCACTTTACCCCAAGCTTGCCTTTATTCAACTATTTACATACATAACACCCCTTCCCCCTGGCTTCACAATTAGTTTGTGACTATGTAGTCCTTTAAATAGGACGGTTGTCTCTTGGGTCTGTCAGATTTTCTTTGGACTGGCTGCGTGCAGTCCCGTTGAGGTAGGGTGTTGTTTTGTGGTGGCTCAGCTTCTTGTTCTGGTGTGATTTCCCTTGGAGCGTACGATTCTTCTTCCTGCTCCATTTCCTGGGTTTCACTTGATTCATCGCTTTCCTGGAACAGGTTTCCTGGCATATCGTCATCTTCTCTTCCTTCCCCCCCCTCAGTTTGGTCGTTGGGAAGTTGTTGGCTAGCAGTTATAAGTCGTGACCGTAATTGGTCAATATGTCTTTTCCATAGTCTCTCATCAATACATTTTACAATATAGGATCTGGACCCAGTCTTGCGTATTACCATTGCTTCAATCCAAACTGGGTCGCCCGATAAATTCCTTGCATAAACGGGGTCGCCTACCTTGAAGGTACGGTAGCGTCCGCTGGATCCTGGAGGTTTTTCTGGCTCGTAAGCAGGGTGCAGTCGGTCGAGGCGGGAACGGAGTTTTCGCCCCATGAGAAGTTCAGCGGGAGTTCTGCTGGTTTCGCTGTGCGGAGTGATGTGTTGTAGAAGTAGAATGCGGTTTATTTTTTTGTCAAGATGATCATAGTCCAGCTTTTGTAAAGTCTTTTTTACAAATTGTACCATGCGTTCCGCTCGGCCGTTGGTAGCAGGATGCGCCGGCGAGGTGAGCGCATGGCGGATGCCGTTGTCAGCAAGGTACTGTTCAAACATTAGCGCTGTAAACTGTGGTCCGTTATCAGACACCAGGACGTCCGGCAATCCATGAGTTGCAAAGAGTCTATTGAGGACTTTAATGACTGCCTCGGAGGTTGTATTGGCCATTCGATGAATTTCTAACCAATTAGAGTATGCATCGACAGTCAACAGCAATGTCTGTCCTTTGATCGGCCCTGCAAAATCCAGGTGGATTCTGGACCAGGGTCCATGTGGTGTCTCCCATTCGGTCGGTGCAGCTTTTGGTGGTGCGTTGCTGGTTTGTTGGCACTTGGTGCAGGCCTTGACCCATTGCTCGATGTGTCGGTCCATGCCTGGCCACCAAGCGTAGCTCCGTGCGAGTGCCTTCATTCGCACGATCCCGGAATGTCCATCGTGCAAGATTTGTAACAGCGTCTTTTGGAGTCGTTCTGGGACGACGACTCTATCACCCCAGATAACGCAGCCTTTTTGAGAAAAAAGTTCAGTTTGTCTTGTTTTAAAAGGTGCGAAGTCATCTGAGATCTGATCCAATGGCCATCCACGCTCTACCCAGCCTAGGACTCGTGCTAGGGTGTGGTCTCGTTTGGTCTCCCTCGCGATATCTCGAGTGGTCATAGGAGGCGAGTTGAGCGTTTCGATTTGTAACGCCGATACTGTTGGTGCCGGATCGTCGAGGGTCTCTGGTAGTGGTGCTCTGCTGAGTGCGTCGGCATGGGGAATGGCTTTCCCCGGTCGATGTAACAATCGATAATTATAAGCAGCTAGAAACTCTGACCATCGAGTCATTCTTGGGGACAATATATAGGGAGTTGGTTTGTCCCCAGCGATTATCCCCAATAAAGGTTTGTGGTCGGTTACAATAGTAAATGTCCTTCCATATACATACTCATGGAATTTTTTTACGGCTGACACAATTGCAAGAGCCTCCTTGTCTATTTGTCCATAGTTACGTTCTGCCTGGGAAAGAGTCTTCGAAAAGTATGCAACGGGAGCCTCATTTCCATTAGGTAGCACATGGCTCAAAATAGCGCCCACCCCAAACGGTGAGGCATCACAAGTTATAACCAAGGGTAATGTTTCATTATATTGCATAAGTACAGAATCAGATGTAAGTAAATTTTTTACATTTCTAAACGCTTTTTCTTCTTGGTAACCCCAAACCCACAATGCTTTCTTATCTAATAACTGGTGTAATGGTTCAGCCACAGTCGCCTTATGCGGTAAAAACACATTGTAGAAATTGATAAGGCCTAAAAATGCTTGAAGATCAGTTTTGTTACGAGGTCTGGGAGCATTTCTAATCGCCCTTAATTTACTCTCAGTTGGGTGAATACCCTGACTATCAATGCGATAACCTAGAAATTCAACACTGTTGGTATACAGATGACATTTATCCCTTTTTACTTTCAATCCCACTTCTTGGAATTTTTTAAGCACACATTTTAAACGATTCTGCAGAATTTTTTTACTAGGAGCTGCAATCAATACGTCATCAAAATACGGAACCACGCCCTTGATTCCCTGTAACAATCATTCCATTAAACTTTGGAATATTCCCGGGGCCACACTCACCTCGAACTGCAATCGGGTACATTTAAAAGCACCTCTGTGCGTTACTATCGTTTGGGCTTGGGCTGTTTTATCGTCCACAGGCAATTGTTGATAGGCTTGAGCTAAATCTAGCTTAGCGAAAACCTTTCCACCTCCCAGGGAATGAAGGAGGTGCTGCACCACTGGCACTGGATACGCGTTCTGTTGGAGGGCGTGGTTTAGAGTGGCCCGGTAGTCCCCACAGATTCGGATTGACCCATCTCGTTTAATGGGGGTTACAATAGGAGTTTCCCATGGGGAATGATCAATGGGTTGCAGTACCCCTTGTTTAATTAGTTTGTCAAGTTGTGCATCTATCTTGGCCTTAAGGGCGAACGGAACTCGACGGGGATTTAAACGGATCGGGGCGACCGTAGGGTCGAGGCTGAATGAGATTGGGGTCCCCTTATACTCGCCCAGACGATCTGCGAAGACATCGCTGAATTCAGACATAAGATCCTCCTCCCACTCGCAATCACTGACTCGGTTCACGCCGGCTAGTTCGATGACGAGTGGCGCAAACCATTGGAGGCCCAACAAACTAGGCCTGTCCCTATCGATGATCGTTAGAGGTAAGTATGCCGTATGCTTTTTAAACGAGACGCGGACTCGACAAGACCCGACCACAGGGATCCGATTCCCTTGGTAATCTTTAAGGATAAGGCGTTGCATTCGAAGGTCTTGGTGTTGGATGGTAGGAATGAGCTGCTTTAATGTCTTCCATGACACCATCGAGAGGGACGATCCCGAATCGACCTCCATGTGGCAGGGTTGGTTCTCTATGGCTACTGTAACTCGAATCTTCTTAGCGTCCAGGGCCGAGGCCTGACCTATAGTGATAGTATGGTGAGCCTCTTCTTTCTGCAATGCTCGATATCTGTAGGAGTGGTTTGCTGGGTCTCGCCTTACAGGACGGTTTCCTGCCGATTGGCGAAAGTTGGTTCCCTTTGAGGCCGGGCTTGGTCCCGGTAAACTGCGACAGACTCGACCGATGTGGCCTCGTTTCCCGCACTCGTGGCAGAGTGCGTCACGGAATTTGCAGTCTGCCCTGGGATGGTTTGCCCCGCAGCCAGTGCAAGGGCGTGAGGTTTTAGGATGAGGGTCCCGGTCGGAACGCAGTCGATGGACCCCTTCTTCGTCGCTGTCTGACGACGAAGAGAGGTCCTCGTAGTGTGTTGTTGCCAACTGCCCTTCTGAGCTGGGTGAGATGTCGCCTGTCGGTGGGTTTGTGGGGTTTCGGCTTCGCTGTAGCTGCGCCGTTGACTTTTTTGTTGCCTCAGCGGCGGTGGCTTCGGCGATGGCATCAACAAGGCCGATGTCGCCCTTCGCCATTATCTTGCTCTGCATGTTTGGTGCATCTAATCCCAGAATTAGGCGGTCTCTCAATGCTTCATCTAAGTCTGCGAACCCGCAGAGGCCTCCCAAGTGTCGGAGGTCTGCCACAAAGTCAGCCACGCTCTCTCCTTTTCGTTGGCTTCATTGATAGAACTCGTGGCGTCTCACGAGTGTGGGTACGGTTGGCGTGTAATGGTCTCTCAGGAGAGGTTCGAGGTCGTCCCAGCTTATTGCTTTCACTTCTCGAGGCTTTGCGAGGGCTTTAGCCATTTTAAAGACAGCTGGGCCGCAGTACGTCAGGAACAGCGCCCGCTTCTTGGCTGGTGTGGCGTCCTTCAGGTTGTTCGTTTCAAGGAACATCTGAAAGCGATCCATGTAGGATTCCCAATCCTCTTGGGATGGATCGTACGGAGCGGGTGGAACGATGCCGCCGGACATGGCTTCCGTTGGTGGCGCCGTTTTTTACACGTGCTCTGTTTTTTCTTCCAAGTTCCTTAAGATCAGATGTCTCCAAATCCCACCCTCGTCGCCAGTGTCATAGATTCAGGCATGGGTAGAATGAATGGAGACAGTCTTAGTTGGTGACTTTCAACTCTTTATTGCATAGTGACTTCTAACTTGTATAACAACAACTCTGCTTTATATAGGCAATGCTAATGTGAAATAACCAATAGGAGCTTGTGAAACGCTAGCTCCAGTACCAATAAGAGTCCTTCATTAAGGGCCAATCAGATTCTCAGAACCCGACCAATCCGATCTAGCCGCTTAACACCCAATCAGAAGTGCAGGGCCAGAACCCTGCACTTTACCCCAAGCTTGCCTTTATTCAACTATTTACATACATAACACTTTTTTTTTCTGATCTTTACTAACTGAATTTCTTTGCAGTTTCTGGGTTGGATACAGATAACCGATTAACAGAGTAGGAAGGGACCTTGTAGGTCACCTAGTCCAACCCTCTGTCCAAGCAGGAGACCATACACCATTTCTGACAAATGGCAGCCCAATCTCTTCTTGAAAGTCTCAAGTGATGAAGCTCCCACAACTTCTGAAGGCAACTTCTGTTCCATTGGTTGATTGTTCTCACTAGAGAATATCCTTGCACCAGAATCCAGGAGAACCTCAAAAGTGGACAACCCTCCCCCACAAATACTTTTGGTGTAGCATCTACTTCTGCCCAACTTGTAGTGTTTGATGCTTGAGAAGGTAGATGCAAAAAAAATCATTGCCTTATCTTACCTTTTCCTTAGCAGAGATGGACCATTCTAGACAATATACAATATTGCCATCAGTTATGGCACTGAGAAACTTATCTAGAACTGGGCTAGGTCCTTGCAATAAACAAAATTCAAGGTAATGTACTGCCCTTAAGGCTGATTTGCATAGAAAGTTTAGTCCAGTATGAATTTGCATAGAAAGTTTAGTCCAGATTACTTCCATTTCCTCTCTTCACACCCAGCCTGTGGGGAAGACGGTGTATGATCTATTTGCCACTCGGGTTGACTCCTGTCTGATTTGCTTGTTCCATATCAGGCAAACTCCCTCCCCCACACATTTTATTACAAATTCAGCTGTTTGTGTCTCCTTGCTCCCTCCCTCCCATCCATCCATCCATCCACTCAATTTTTTTATCCACCCATATGATTCAGCATTATGGAAAATATTTTCTTGCCATCAAGATTTTCCCACTAATATTTTTGGTTCTATACTTTGGACATAGATATTTTATTTGGTGGATAAGGTTTCTAGGTTGTCCCTAAAAAGATAGATGAAGCCATCTTTCTACTTGGAAAAAGAAAAGGCTATTTTCCATTTGCATCTGCTTGCGTGAAATTGAGCTGGGAAAGCAGAGGGCAGGACTCTAGAACCCCATCAAGAGAAGAGAACTTGAATTTAATATGCCTAATTGATTGAAGTTTGAAGTAAAGGAAGGAACACTTGTTCCTTCTCATAGAAACATAGAATATGTTTTTTTTTAATTATTATTTTTATATTTTACGTATTTTTTTTTTTTAAATTGTCAGATGTTGTCCATGTGTTTATCCCAAGCACATGTGGGAAGCCACCTCCTTTCCTAGAAGAATTTTGAGAAATGTTTAAAAAAAAAGGCAGGATAAAATATTTCCCCTAAAAGAGAAATAAAAAATCTTTTTTTAAAAAAAAGTTTTTTATTTTTATTTTAAAACAAATCCATCTTTCAATTATACAGTGTGTCAACTGGGTAAATATATCTTATGCAAATGTTTATATTTTGTGTACATTTCTTACTGATGTAAGAGCTACTCAACCTTACATATGTTATCATTATAACATTATCATTTAATTTCTTATTTTATTTTCCAACCATTTATAAAATAAATCCCATATCATATAATATTCCACTTCTTGTCCTTTAATTGCTAGTGTTAATCTACTCATTTCTGCACATTCCAATATTTTCATAATCACCTCTTCCTCTATTGGAATCCTTTCATTTTTCCATTTTTGTGCAAATACAATTCTAGCTGTTGTTTGAAAAAGGATTTAGGGAGAGTTTTCCTATTTTGTCACGTTGTTTTTACTGTGTAGTCCAGTTTATTGTCTATAATTCCATTGAAGTCCCCCATCATAAGTATATTAACATAGTCCAGTTCAATTATTTTCATATGTAATTTTTTATAGAATTCTTCTTGTTTATCATTCGGGGCATAAATTGCAACCAAGAGTGTTTTTATATTATTATCCACTATTTCAACTATTAGTACTCTTCCATCTTCATCAGTTTCAATCAGTTTGGCTGGAGTGGTTTCTTTGATGTACAAAACCACTCCTCTTTTCTTACAATGAGTCAGAGAAGTAAATATTTTCCCTAACTTTGGTCGTGTCAATAATTGTTCATGTTGTTTTTTAATGTGTACTTCTTGTAAGCAAATTATATCAAATTTTAGCTTCTCTAATTTGTGAAAAGTTTTCCTTCTTTTAGTAGCTGAATTCAGTCCATTTATATTCATGGAAATCAGTTTTTCCCCCCCATGGTTATGCTTTATATTTAGGTCTAACAGCTCTCGTGGATCTTATTTCACGTTGTTCTTTGATCTCCATGTATCCACCTATTGTGCCTTCTTCTTTTTCCATCTCCATTTGGTCCTCTTCAGATTCAGTTAAAATATTCTCTTTTACTATCTCCATTTCTCTTCTTTCGAAAAATTCCTTATAGAATATTTCTGCTTTCACAATTGAATCAATTCTGTGTCTCTGTTCTTGCCATGTAAACATTAATCCTTCTGGAATCAGCCATCTATAGTTCACCTCTTTTTTCAATAGCATTTTGATCAAAAATCGACATTCTCTTCTAATCTCTCTCACTTTTCTAGGTACTTGTTTTAAGACCAGGATCTCTTTGCATTGTATTTCAACCCCTTCTCTCTTACCACTTGTAATATTTGGTTTTTAATAGTTTTTTTGGTGAATCTAACATGGACCTCTCTTGGTAATTGGTTCCTCATCGCATATCTTGTGAAGACTCAATATATCTCATCTACTCCATCCATCATCTTTTCCTCTGTTATTTCCAAGACTCCAGCCAGGATTTCAATCATTACTGCTGCCAAGTTTTGTCCTTTTTCTTCCTCGATATTTTGAAATCTAAGATAAAATTCTGACCTGTCCATCTCCCACTTCAACATCCCACTTTTTTCTTGTTCGACCATTGTTAATCTGTTATCGATATTTCCAATTTTATCATCTCTTTGCCTGTCTTTTTCTTCTATTTTTTGGATTCTCTCATCGTGTTTCACCATCATTTGTTGAACATTTTCAGATTTTTCATCAATCTTTCCAATTCTTTGGTCGATACTCTCCATTCTTTGTTCAATACTCATTTTAAGTTCTTGTATTCCTTGCATAACCATTGTTAAATCCACTTGCGCTTTATCTTGCTTCGCCATTGTTGAGAGTCGTCCTCCAAATGACAGGGAGACAGGAGCAGAAGTTGAGATGCCCGAAGGTAAAAATTTTCCTACTCATTTCGATAACTCAGGGTCTTCTGGGTCTTTTAATCCAATTAGTGAGGTAGCCAATTATAATCCAATTAAGAAAAAGGAAAACACCATAAAAAACAAAAAACAAAACTAATAATAAGTAAAAAGCCCAAAATTAAAAAGGAAAAATTCTTCAGAAGAATTCTTCTCTTCTGAAGAATTCTAGCTGTTGTTAATAACTGTATAATTAAATATGTTTTTTCTTTACTATAGTTTTTGGGTAGAATCCCCAATAAAAATATCTCAAGTTTTAAAACTATATGTTGTTTTGTCATCTTTTCCAAAAATACATGTATGTATTTTTGTCCAATATCTTTTAGCTTCTGTACCTGTCCACCACATATGGTAATATGTTTTAGGTGTCTGGTGACATTTCCAACATTTTGCTGATTTATCTTTAAATATCTTTGCCAGTCTTGCTGGGGTGAGATACCACCTGTAAAACATCTTATACAAATTTTCTTTGTAAGCTGTTGACATTGTTAACTTATAGTTTCTATCCCATAGTTTCTGCCATTTATCTAGCTCTATCCCATAACCAAAATCCCCCCCCCACTTTATCATTGTCTCCTTCACTTGTTCTTCTAATTTCACTCCTAGTAAGTAACCATACAATTTCTTAATCATCTTTTCTTCTGTTCCTGTTAAAATTTTATCTAATTCAGCCAATTCATTATAAAACTCCTCTGTTTTAACATCTTTTTCATATTTAGAATGTATTTGCATATATGAATACCAATTCATATCAATCCCTTGTTCAATTTAGTTCTTGTTTTGTTTTGAGTTCACCCCTGGCAGTGACAGATCCTCGATCTGGTTCAGAATTGAATAAGACTAAACCAAGTAGACAAGATTGGCATGACCAAGACAAGGCGAGGGGAGTAATAGTTAATTCATCAGATACTCCTGTGGAAGATGAAAGATCTATTATGCAATCCACTACGTTGGGAGAAGTTGATATGGATAATGAGATGCCAGATGACCCAATGATAAGTAAACCCATTCATCCTTTTATTTTACTTGTGGATTTATGGAATAAATGGACTGATCAGGGAATTAAAGTGGGGATATTGATAGATTCAGGGTGCACAAGATGTTTAATAACTCAAGCAGTAGTTGATAAATTAAATTTAAGAGTTATTAGATGTTCCTATTAAATTTGAAAAGGTGGATGGATCTATATTGGGTGGAGTTCCAGCAACTCATAGAAGTGAATATATTAAAATGGTGATTGGGGAGCACAGGGAGTGGATTTCTTTTGTGGTGGTTCCTCATATGAGAGAAGCATTAATTCTAGGACTAGCTTGGCTTGATAAATGGGAACCCACTTTCCACTGGGAAGGGGGTTATTGTAAATTACATCTAGCTGTCGGTCCTAATCCACCATGCCATGATGATGGCTCGCCTCGCCCTTCAAATAATACAAATCAAATAAGAGATGGAACACTTACTGAAAAGGCCTGTATTGAGTATGAAGACTTAGCAGATGTATTCAAGGAAGATGATTCTGATTGTTTACCACCCCATTGACCTACAGATGATGCCATCGAATTGATCCCAGGAGTGGCATTAACCCAAACCACAAATGTACTCAATGACTCAAAAGGAATTGGAAGAAATGAGAAATACATTGATAAAAATGTAAAAAGAGGATTTATCACTCCAGGAAGATCCCATATGGCAGCGCCAGTGTTATTCCGGGGGAAAAAAAGGTGAAGAATTGCATTATGTGTGGATTATCGAGGGTTGAATGCCATATGTGTAGAGCCATTGTATCCATTACCATTAACGAAAGACTTACTAGCTACACTAGCAAAAGGACGTATATTTACGAAACTAGATTTAAGGAAAGCCTATTATAGAGTAAGAATTCGAGAAGGAGATGAATGGAAAACAATGTTAAATTGCCCTCTCGGTAGTTGCTACTATAATGTTATGCCATTCAGATTGCAAGGAGCTCCAGCAGTATTCATGCAATTGATAAATGAAGTTCTACATGAACATTTGTATAAAGGTGTTTTAGTTTATTTAGATGATAGTTTAATTTATTCTAATTCTAAGCAAGAACATATTAAATTAGTCAGACAGGTGCTTAAAAAATTATTGGATGCCCAACTTTATGTAAAATTATCGAAATATGAATTTTACACAAAACAATTAGATTATTTGAGGGTATTGTATTTCAGAATGAGGAGTAGAAATGGACTCCAAAAAAGTGGAAGCAGTATTAAAATGGCAAGCTCCGAAAACCAGGAAACAACTGCAAAGTTTCTTGGGGTTTGCAAATTTTTATAGACAATTTATTCCATGTTTTGCTGATGTCACTATACCACTAATGGATTTATTACAAACTAAATCTATTGGTATTGAAAATCCAAAACCAAATGCTATGTTAAAATAGACTGACCAATGTCAAACAGCATTTGATAACCTAAAAAATCTGTTTGCAAAAGAGCCAGTATTGAAACACCCAGATGCAACTCTACCATTTATCATTCAAGTGGATGCCAGTGATGTAGCGGTAGGAGCTGTTTTGTTGCAAAGGCACAAAGAAGGTAATTTACAACCATGTGCATATATATCTAGGAAATTTAGTCCAGCTGAACGAAATTGGACAATTTGGGAAAAGGCAGCTTTTGCTGTTCACTGGTCATTACTGAACCGAGACATTTACTAGAAGGAATTTCACAACCATTTGAGGTGTAGACTGATCATAAAAATTTAGAAGCACTCCAAAATCCACGATGGTTGTCGCCAAAGCAAGTTCACTGGGCAATTTTTTAAAAAGATTTAACTTCACATTAAAATATGTCCCATCAGGGAAAAACTTTATGGCAGATGCTTTGTCAAGACTTCCTCAATATAATAGTATGCAAGAGAATATAATCCAGGCTACTAATAGGATAGAATCTTTATGATCCACAATACTTACAACTGACTTACCTACAATATTAGTGGAAGATGAATGGTTAATAAATAATAAAAATCAAATAGAAATGAAAAGTGGGATCGCATGGCGAGGAACTAAAATATATGTGCCGAACACATTAAGATCAATAGTATTAAAAAAATGTCATGACGTTAAACAGGCAGGACATTATGGGTTCCTAAAAACATTACATTTAGCAAAACAACAGTTTTGGTGGCCAGGCATGAGATTACATATAGAGAATTATGTGAAATCCTGTCCTATATGTGTAATAAATAAAACTAAAATTGGAAAGCCAGCAGGATTATTACAAACAGTGTCTGAACCGATGAAACCCTGGCAAGACATTGGAATGGACTTTATAGTTGATCTACTATGGCTACACAGTGATATGGACGATTATTGATCTGTTCTCCAAACAAGCACATTCTGTCCTATGTAAAGGAATACCATCTGCTAAGATATTAAGCGAATTGTTTATACAACATGTATATCACTTACATGGGGTGCCTCGAAAAATAATATCCAATAGGGGAGTACAGTTCACCTCAAAATTCTGGCAGGAGTTTATACATCTGATTGGTTCAACACAAGGACTAAGTACAGCATATCACCCAGCTACCAGTGGAGTGGCTGCAAGAGCAAACGCTGCCATCGAACAATACCTTCATTGTTATGTTAACTATCAACAAAGTAATTGGGCAGATCTGATATCGTATGCTGAAATAGCATATAACAATATGGTACATAGCAGTACTGGTCATTCTCCTTTCCAAATAGTAAGTGGTATGGAATTTGTACCCATACCCGAATGGCCCCATAATGAACAAGAACTCAATGTAGAGACTACAAATACCTGGGCAGATAAAGTACGTAAGCAATGGAACTCAGTTTGTATCGCTTCGAAAAAAGTGCAGGAAGCATATAAAATCCAAGCAGATAAAAAAAGATCAGCACAAATACAATATGATGCTGGAGATTGGGTATATCTATTGACTAAATACCTACACCTTGGTTTAACTAGCAAAAAAATAGGTCCAAAATACATTGGACCATTTTAAGTTATATGAGTAATAAATCCTGTGACAGTTGGTCTTCGACTTCCCTCTCGGTTCAAAAGAGTTCACCCTGTATTTCATATGAGTCTTTTAAAACCTGCAAATATGATACAACAAGAGCCTAGATTCCATACCTCAGGACCTGTCCATGGTGACCACTATGAAATCGATGAAATACTCCATTCAGGGGCTGTTGGGCTTCAAAGAGCCTACCAATTTACCTCCTGGAGTAAAGCTCAACACATTATCTTGGTTGGGGAATGAACGTCCGATCCAGCCATTTCTAATATGTTGACTTGATCAGAAAATGTCTCCTACTTTTGAAGATCCCACCCTGGTTTGACCCATCCATCCTGTATTTGCATGACAATGTGACAAGGATGGGGTGGGAGGAGGTTTATCACTCCAACTCCTCTCATTACCCAAAACGAAACACAAAAACTCATTGGGGAAGTTATGGCATAGCTCGAAAATTGAAACCATGTTCTGTTTCGCAATTAGTTGCATTTAGAATTGCGGGGTGGAGGTGAGTAGGACTAATGGGGAGGGCAGATGTTAGATAGCTGCATGGGGTGGGGCTGCATGATAAATTGCGCTGAGAGACAAATGATCTCAGTGCTGACTTTATCCGGTATATCCGTTGTTGCCGTGTTTGAAGGAAAACGAGTGGAAATAAACGTACCTATTCACAACAAATCATGTGAGTAATATAGTTTATTGCTAGAATTCCTACGTGTTCAAATGGAGGCTAACACCTTCATCCATGAGTTTACTTTAGGTTTTGTCAGTACTTCATTTAATACCACTAACATTGTGTTGCAAAGAAAAGTCTTGCAGTGTTTTACATATTTCTGCTGGTAGCCTATCCAGGCTGGGAGTTTTCCCATTATTTTGTCTGTTTATTGCTTCTCTTATAGTTCCATCATTGTTATTTTTTCTTCTAGCATTAATTTAATTTCTTCTGATATTTTAAGTAGTTCTGCTTCTTTCAAATATTGTTTAACTTTTTCTTCTGTAATTGTCTCCTGATCATATAGTTTCTCCTAGTACTTTTGTGCTATTTCTTTCTTTTTTTCATTTCAAAAGCAGACAATTCCATTATCATCTAATAATTGTGTTATTCTTTTCTGTTCTTTGTCCTTTTTCAACCTATATGTTAACCAGCTTCCTGGTTTATTTGCATTTTCAAAAAAGTTTTGCTTAGATCTTTTATTTTTTTGTGCCGGTTCTTCTTTCTCTACTAATTCCAGTTTATATTTTATTAAATTCATTTGATTATTAACATTCTTTTGCTGTGGATACTTCTGTAGTTCTTTCTCTAGTTTCTTATAATCCTCTTCTAATGTCTTTTGATCTTGTTTTTTTTTTGTTTCTTCTCTTTGTATTGGTTATAGTTAAGCCTCTGATATAAGACTTCATTGTGTCCCATACATTTTGTAATGAGGTTTCCTCTTTTTTGTTTTCTTTGAAGAAAAAAGCCAGTTTCTTTCTGTATCTGTAATAAATTAAATCATTCTGAGGATGATATGAGGATAATATTGAATATATTGGAATACTATGAAGCACGTTCAGAAAAGCAGATGGTGTTGGTATTCTTAGAGCACAGACAATCCATCTTATCCTTTTCTTTTGTCCCTTCCACTTGACCCTTATCAGATTGTGATCTATTCAGGTGCTTGTTTCAATATTTATTTCTTGTACATTTGAGATTAGTTCTGTTGACATCCAAATCATATCAATTCTTGACCATGACAAGTGTTTATTTGAATAGAATGTATATTGTTTACTCTTAGTGTTCATTTCCCACCATGTATCTGGATATCTAATTCTTCTGCCATCTTAAAAAAAGATTTCAGAAGTATTTTTCTATTATTTTAATTTGTCTTCTGTGTTTTTTAATCCAATTCTGTACCTACTATTATATCGAAGTCTCCTTTTTTTTAGCCAGTAGCTTTTAATTTTTATTTTTTAGAAACAAAAAATACAAAAATCTCATTTCACTAACAGTTATTGTATCATTGTATATACATGTTTCTTATTTTGTGACTATACATTATTTTTATCCTTATCCTTCACCCATTCGTACCACCTCTCCCATGTCACATAGTATTTTCTATCCTCTTTGCCTTTCAGTTCCATAGTGAATTTATCTAGTTCAGCACAGTCCATTATTTTTGAATCAAAACTTCATCTGGTGGTATTTTATCACACTTTCAACTTTGTGCTAACATGATTCTTGCTGCAGTTAAGATGTGTACAATAAGGTAACTTTTATCTTTACTCAAATTCCCTTTAATCATACCTAATAAAAATATTTTGGGTTCCAAGTTCAATTTATATTTTGTAATCTCAAAAAGCCATCTTTGTATTTTCTTCCACTATTTTTTGACCTCTATACATTGCCACCACATATGGAAAAATGTTCCTTTCTTTTGTTTACACTTCCAGCATTCTGGTTTCAAGGTTGGATACATTTTTGCCAGTCATGCTAGTGCTAAGTGCCATCTACAAAACATTTTATATTGATTTTCTTTGAATGCCGTCGACAAAGTATGTCAAAGTCTCCTAAGATGCATGCATTATCATATCCAGTTCTATTATCTTCTTGTGAAGTTTGTTATAAAAATCCTCTTGGTTCTCATTTAGTGCATATATTGCTATTAGAAGTATCTTTTTATTATTCTCCATTATCTCCACCATCAACATCCTCCCTTCTTCATCTATAAAAATTGATTTAGCTTTTATTGTATTTTTAATGTATAAGACTATTCCTCTTTTACTTTGCTGTGCCAATGACATATATAAGTTACCAATTTTAGGATAGTTCAACACTTTGATGTGTTGTTTTTTTTTAACGTATACCTCTTGTAGACAAATTATATCTAATTTTAATTTTCTAAGTCCTTTTTCTTTTGATAGCTGAATTCAGTCCATTTATATTTATTGACATTAACTTCTTCTCTTCTTCTAACATTTATACTTTATAAGTGGGGTTTATATTTAATAATATTTATATAATATATATAAATATATAATATTTATATAGGTTTGTTGCTCTTGTTGTTCTTTGCTCTCTTGCTTCTTTTGGATCTGCTCTTTCTCCTATTGCTCCTTCATCTCATGCCCTCTCCTCTCTCTTTTCTTGTCTATCTCTTTCTTCTGCCATTTCCTCCCAATATTTAATTATTTCAGAAATAAAGAATCTTAAGGGAGACGGAAACTCAGAGCCCCAGCTCCCGGCCCCCAGCAGATACTCAGGCCAGCTTTTAGAAATGCAGATTTGGCAATCCATTCAAGACAGGATATTTTGAAACAAAGGCAGAGTGATAGGATTAGCCCTCATTCAAGGTCCAAACCAGGACAAAGCCATTAAGCTACGGTAGGAATTGCCTGACACCCTTTCAGAACACAGCCCTCTTCATTGCATCATCTCATTTGCACCACCCTCAGCATACTTCAACAAAACCTGGGAGTTCAGACAAGCTATAGAGCCAGGTATGACCCCTACATAACCCCTACAACAGCCAATAGAATACATGTTCTTGCACTGGAACAGGAAGTTCAAATGCAAAGCCCAAGAGAAGGTATAAAAACCCCTCACTCTCAACTCAATGGGATCAGCTCGGTTGTCCAGAACTCATGTGGTTTTGCCTCATCATTAAACCCTCTTTCCAAGCAGCCTCCATGTTTCCAGTGTCTTTCTCCCAGCTTGGAACTGAATCAGATGGATATTTCTTCGAACAAGTTTTTAAACCCAGTTAGTGATGATGACCTTCTACCCCTGCTGGAAATTAGTTGCAAGCTTCCTCTACTCTTTCTGTGAAGTCTCAACAGTGGCTTTATAAGATCTTTAGATCCAGATTCTAAAATTATGTAGATACGTCATTCTGGGCAATATTTCCATCAGAGAGCTTAGAAATCATTTGTCTTTAGTCAACAACATCAGTCTTCAGAGCCTGTTAGGCTATTTTAATAGGAGAGTTTCACATGTTCCACTAAAGGTTTGCATTACAAAACTGAATTATGATAACAGGATAGTTTAAAAGACTCATATTTCAAAGACAGGTTAATTATCCAGTCACTTGTCTTATTCCAGACAGCCAGGTTATTTTAAAATATCTTGGCCTTTGTTATTCACATTTTCTTTCTCTCCATGGTAAGAATTGGATTTTTTGAAGGGGATCTAATAACTTTTCTGCTGGGACAGCCAATTGCATTTTCAAGAAATCACACCTTTTCAGCAAAGTTATTATTGACTAATATAAAAAAATATTTAATGTTTCTTTTGCTTTGTTGTTCTGGGAGTTTTTCCCAGAATGTCAAATGTTCCATCAGTTGGAGTCAGCTGATTAGAATGCAGAAGCAGGCACCTCTTGTCAAGAAGTGACTTGTATTTACAGCAGTGGCTTTACGAATGAGGAAAAGATAAATGAAACAAACACATTTGCTTTTATTTATTTAGATGCCATTGCATGGTATTGCAACAGGATCACTTATTTATATCAGTTTGCTTCACTGATCAAAAACTGATTTGATCAGGCATGAAAACTGCAGAATAAAACAGGATGGTGAGCTGGAAATAGATCAATAATTTAGTGATGATTAGGTTCAGCTAGTCAATTCTTTCTTTATGAATGGATTTCTCTGTTGTGCGCCAACACCAGTTTCGACAACAGTTTGCAGGTACATACTGCATGTACTGCAGGTACAACAATCCAAGAAAGAAAGTTTAAAAAAAACCATCACCAACCAAAACAATGAAAGGAAGATTAATTGTATATTTTTATTCAATTTAATTCAACCAATTTATTGTAATCACATCTGAATCAAATGACGTAGAAAAGCCTTGGAAGTTTAATTTTCCTCTTTTTTTTAATAGAGTGGTTTTTGTTCTTTTTGTTTTAAATTTAAAATCTTTTTCAACCTACATTATAAAGTTCATCCTACAGGTGTTGTAAACTCTCCAAATCATATTGAATGGAAAGTGAATTTTCCATTCTGTACCCTACAATGAACGTCTCTGCATTTGCGGAGTGGCAGAGGTAGAAGACCTGGCTCACATCCTATTTGATTGTTGCCTATATAAGAGGGTAAGAGACAGGTGTACCTCAATCTATATACCAAATGAATGACCCATATATCAAAACCACTTACCTTATGTGCAGCCAGAATCTGAACATAATATTTAACACAGCACAGTCCTTAAGCAAAATGGTTCATTTTAGATCAACATATGTGGGACTGATTGGGGTAGATTGTAGGGGGCGGGGGGTCCTGAAATATAATTTTAATGTATTTTATTTATCCATATATTAAGTTATTGTATTTTATTCCAATTTCACTTTAAATTGCATTTTATTCAAATTTCATTTTAAATTGTATTTTATCCAATTCCATTTTAAATAGCTTTTGTCAGATTTTAGTAATAATTTGTGTCTGGAACTCTGCCCTTTGATGTGGCCCAAGAGCTAATCAAAGGAAGGAAAGTGGATGATTGTTTTTTGGCACTGGTGCCCAGTTCAGTCTATGTAGTCATAGAAAAGTCCAGCAACTTAGTTGGAGAAAGTTACAGCAGCACATATTCTTGGATTAAATTGTTGATTTCGACTGTGATTTTTGCTTTCAGTTTTTTCTCCTTTATCTTTTTATAACCTCTGTTATATCTTGCTATATGTGCAACTCACCGGCAGAGGGCACACCTCTCCCGTTCATTCTTAGTGTGTCAACTCTAATAGCTTTCCGCTACATTCTGGTTACAAGAAACAACCTGCCCATAGACCAATTGGAACTTATCTTATTCTTGCCGTTCTTTAATGCAAGAGGAAAAAAAGATGAAAAAAACTCTGCTCTGCTGTGTGTATATTTAGAAATTAGGTTTTTCTTCCTTGTAAACAGAAAGGATTTGAAATGTACACAAAGAAAATTTAGCTACAGCATGTCTCTTGATTATTTTTAAAGTCCTTTTCAGATGAAATGTTTGGAACATAACTTTTTTTTTTGCTAATTAGGTCAAGCTGTAAGAAATTACTGCCATAACCTACAACTCATTTTTGAGTTTGTTTAAATAACGGATGTGGAAATGTCTGCTCCATTACTGTTTTTTGTGCGTTCTCCTTTGTAGTAAATGTTTTAGTTCAAAGTTGGGGAGAATTAGCTACTGGATCATCTGGAAATTCAAGAAATTTATAGTTGAGATGTTTTGATCCCAAGAACTTCATTGAGCTAAGATAATAGGATGCCTCCTTAAAAGCTATCAGGTCAGAGAGGTAGATAAATTTAAGATTGAACAGCTGAGTGCTGGGTGAAGGTTAGAAAGATCAAAAGCTGTTACAGTCAACCATATCTATCTTTGAGAAGATGAAGCACGAATTCAAGTTGGGTGGGTGGTTTTTTTTTTAGAACCCTAGGAATCAGACATGGTATTTAGCAGGTTCTGACCAGTTCTGGAGAACTGGTAGAAGAAATTTCAAGTAGTTTGGAGAACCGGCAAATCCCACCTCTGACTGGCCCTGCCCCCCATCAATTTCTGCCTCCCAAGTCCCAGCTGATCGGCTGGGTCTTCTTTTGTTGCCCTGCACAGGAGAATGGAGCTGGAAAGCAGGTTAGTGGGGTGGGGAGGGAATGGGATTTTATTGTATCATTCCCCCAGGAGTGACATGAGAATGGAGATTTTGCAATATCTTTCCCTCAAGTGAGGTGGGAATGGAGATTTTACAGTATCCTTCCCCTGCCATGCCCACCAAGCCACGTCCACCAAGCCACACCCATCAAACCATACCACGCCCACCAAGCCACACCCACAGAACTGATAATAAAAAATTTTGAATCCCACCACTGCTAGGAATCCTTCCAAATTGGAGATTAACTATACAATGATTCCAAGTTATTGAATTTCATTGTAACTAGGTGAGATCATTTTCTTCATTGCCATTATATCTTCCTTGTTCCATGGAAAGATGGAAAAAATGAAAGACCAATAATTTGGCTTGTTCAGAATTCTCCATCCAAAGATCCATTTTTATTTTTTTTTGAGTTCTTGGTTTGGACTGCTGAGATGGCAAAAGGTCCGTTTTTGTTTTCAACTCTGTCTATGCTCAAGGGATTGGGGAAAATCATCTTCAGCAGATTCTCTACATCTTTGTTGAACGGAGTGTTTGCTTTCTGTCGTTTGCTAGTCAGTTCTCTCTTTGTTTGCAAGGGTTTCTGCCACAAATACTGCTCTTGCTGCATTCCATATCAGCAAGTTCCTAATATGGTCAGAAGATTAATTCTGAATCTGTCTTTTGTATTTACTGCTGAGTTATTTTGCCCAAAGTGGTGCTTAAGAGATTTATCTTGCTATCTCTTTCTGTCTTTTTTCTTGTTTCCTTTTCTCTGTTGAATCAGATCTGCATCCACTTTTTGAGTTCTAGTTTAAGAACGACAGGTTAAAAGTAGAATTAAAGTATTGTTTGTTGTTTACAGAATTCAATATGTCTGCTTATTCCTCTCCCTTTGCGTCAAGGAAGACAATATCTTCAGATTTGTTTTTGGCCCAGTAATTCTGGCTATTCCATCCATCCAGTCATCCATCCATCCATCTCCATTAGTTGGAGTCATGCCCCAGTTCAGGCATGTTGGGAATTATTAAAAAAAATAGCAAAATATTATTTGATTAAAATCTTAATTTTAATTTTTAAAAAACCCTTAATACAGAAGATTCTTAAAGTGAATATGAAGATAACACCAGAAACATTTCTTTTGGTTTTATTAGAAAAAAGACTTGGAATTTGTTTTTGGAACTTTGATGTCATATATGTTGAAGGCAGCAAGTTTACTTTATGCACAAGAATGGAAGGACACTTTGGTTCCCACAATGGACAAGTGGCAGAAAAGTTGATAGAGTTAGTAGAGATGGCTAAACTGACTGCTTTGATTAAAGAAAAACACACAATTACTTTTATTTTTACTTGGAAACTGCTTCTGGACTTTGTCCTTGAGGTGGAAAAAAAATAAAAATTTGATTTTGGGTTTTACCAATTAGATAGTTGTTACAGAGTTTGTTATAGAAATGGCTAGTTTATACTACTATGTAAAAGTACAAAGTTGAGGTTTGATACTATGATCTTAAGGAGAAACCTCCTAACAGTAAGGACAATTAACCAGTGGAACAGCTTGCCATCAGAAATAATGGGTGCTCCATCACTGGAGGTTTTTAATAAGAGACTGGACAGTCACTTGCCTGGGATTGTATAGGTTCTCCTGCTTGAGAAGGGGGCTGGATTAGAACAGTGATCGCCAACCGGTGGGCCAGGGACCACTGGTGGTCCACGAGAAAATTTTGGTGGTCCGCAGAGAAATGTCCCTTCCAAAGCAATTAATCCAGGTGGTGCGGGAACACAAGGCTGTGCCGTTCACATGGCCCACCCACCCGCTGCCCCCCCTTCAGCTGAGCGCAAACCTTACCTTGAGTGGAGCCATGAGAGGTGGAATAGGAAGGTAAGATCTATGGTGGGGGAGGAAATCTGCCCCGGGGTGGCTTGTTGACGTTGGTGGGAAAGTCGGTTCCATATTCCAGAGCTGCAGGAATCACAAGACTGGCCCTTTGGTCATCCCGGAGCAGCTGCTTCTCCATCTGGTGCACCGGCCTGCCATGGACTGGAGCAGCTGCTCCGGGATGACCAAAGGGCCAGTCCTGTGACTACTGCAGCTCTGGAATATGGGACTGACTTTCCCACGAATGTCAGCAAGCCACCGTCAGTCAAAATTCATATTAGTGGTCCGTGGGATTTAAAACTATGAGTTTGGCGTTCCCTGAGGTCCACAAGGTTGGCGACCCCTGGCCTAGAAGACCTCCAACTGTTATTCTATTCTATTCTATTCTATTCTATTCTATTCTATTCTATTCTATTCTATTCTATTCTATTCTATATTCTTATTCTTATTCTTATTCCTATTCCTATTCCTATTCCTATTCCTATTCCTATTCCTATTCCTATTCCTATTCCTATTCCTATTCCTATTCCTATTCCTATTCCTATTCCTATTCTACTCTACTCTACTCTACTCTACTCTACTCTACTCTACTCTACTCTACTCTACTCTATTCTATTCCTTGTGTGTCCAATCACACTTGGTCAATAAAGAATTCTATCCCATTCCATTCCATTCCACCAAGGGAGTCAGAAGTCAATGTCTTTTCTTTCTTTCCCCCACTCCTTTCCTAACTCTTTTTCTTCCCTTCTCCCTCCCTTATTTTCCCACTATTTTCTTTTGTACTTTTGTTTCTTATATTATAAACTAATAAAATAAACATTTTTGGGGGAAATCTTTTGGAAGGACGTGGATAGAAACTGAGCATGTGTCTCTCTTGCAACAGTTCTGCCAGTTACTAATTGAAGACAAAAACATTGGGCAGTACTTTACTTTGGAAACATTCTTCACTTGCTTCCACCACTATTTCTGGATTGCATAAAGTGCTTCACACAAGGTCAGATCACTGTCCATTCAAGCTGATATTTGATAGCGAATAATTCCACAGAATTCAAGAAAGGAGATCTCCCAGCTGTATCTGAGATGTCAGGGATTGAACTAGGCACATGTTCTGCTTTTCCTAAACATTCCCAAGAAATGTTTAGGAAGAAACTGAAGAAAATTGCTACTCGGTGACTTTTCTCAGGAACTTTCTGCCCTATATTTCAGAAGGAGCCGTTGGAGAACAGTTGAACCCAAATTCTAAATTGAAGGTTGCAGCCAACTTTCAAATTCCATCTGATAACTAAGTGAACAAAGAACAATGTATTAAACATCAAGAAAGGATTGTGGATTGGAGTTATGTTTGCTTCCTCTCCAAATTTATTGCTTTGCTTACTGTCTTGCTTAACACTAGATGCCCTTGTTTTGTGACTCAGTTTTTATTAGTTATGATAGATTTTTAAACTGTTCGACAGAGAAGGTATTTATCAGAGGCTTGTAATTCTCAAGATAATGGGAACTGAAGTCTATTTGTTTGTCATGTATAGTTCAATGCAACCATATTTTTAAACACTGATATGCTACTCAAAGGGTACTTTAATAGAGCCCTGAAGCTCCTGACTTTATCCTGAGTAATAGGTTTGTTTGGTTTTCCCTAGAAATAGTTATGTATGAGAAGTGTGCTGTTCCCATATACTGTAGGCTCTCTAAATAACTTCCCTGAGCTAAAAGGAATGTTAGTTATCCTAAGTATTTAGCTTCAGAAGAAGTAAATCTTAAACAGATGAAATGAAGGAGTAAGTACCGTTTCTCCAACAATACGGCTTCCCCCATGCTGGAAGTCCCAGCATGTTTTATAGGCATGAAATGAAATTAAGCCCCTCCCCCCAAATTAAGGCCTATATTAAAACATGTGAAATGAGGGGGAATGGTGGGGGGGGGGGCTTGCCATTAGGAAGCACTTTTGTTGCACACCCAGATATGATGCTGCCTGCGTTGATCCCGATACAAAGTGCCCCACCAACACTGAGGTCAACATCCAAGCTGTCACTGCCCGCCTGCCCAAAGATGAAAGTGGGGGGAATTAAGTCACCCCCGAAAAGACAGCCTAGCCATTTTTTCAGGGCTCAAAAAAAAAAAAAAGACCTGGCCTTATTATATGAGAAACACGGTATTAAACTGCAACATACAGTGTCTGCAAGTTCTGAACTTAGAAAAAGGACTTTGCACAAGGACAAAATGAGTGTCTTTCTGAAAGCCAGTTTGGTATAGAGATGAAAGCACTATGTAAGAAACTAGAAGGTCGCCTGAGCTCCAATCCTGTCTTAGACTTGAAGTCAGTGGAAGTCCCTTTCAGCCCTAAGAAGGAAGCAATGGCTGAGCACTTTTGAAAAGTGTTGCCCAGATGAATAGGATAGGATAGAGTAGGGTAAGATAGGGATAGGGATAGAGACAGAGACAGATGGATATATAGCAATAGCAATAGCACTTGGACTTATATACCATTTCACAGTGCTTTTACAACCTTCTCTAAGTGGTTTACAGAGTTAGAATATTGCCCCCAACCATCTGGGTCCTCATTTTACCCACCTCAGAAGGGTGGAAGGCTAAGTCAATCTTGAGCCTGGTGAGATTCGAAGTGCCAAATTACAGGCAGCCCAGCAGTCATCAGAAGTAGCCTGCAGTACTGCACTCTAACCACTGCGCCACCATGGTTCTAGATAGATAGATAGATAGATAGATGGATAGATAGATAGATAGATAGATAGATAGATAGATAGATAGATAGATAGATAGATACAGATTGACTGACTGACTGACTTTATTTTGGTCAGCGACTAGATAAAATGGAATGTATGTTTAGCAGTAATTTGGCCCACCAGACTATGGACAATTTAAAACCATATCATTTTCCAGAAACTTCCTTTCTTAAAAGTTCCTCCAAAACATCTCTCAAAGCACCTGAGGGGCAGAACAAGAAGTAATGGGTGGAAACTCATTAGGAAGAGATCCAACCAAGAATTAAGGAGAAATATCTTGACAGTGAGAATAATTAATCAATGGAATGGCTTGCTTCCTGGAATTGTGGGTATTCCATCACTGGAGCTTTGAAAAAATAAACTGGACAGCCATCTGTCTGAAATGATATATGGTCACCTGATTGAGCAGGTGATTGGACTAGAAGACCTCCAAGGTCTGTTCCACCTCTGCTATTCCATAATTCTGTTAGTCTTTCAATTCATCTTGTTTCTCCTCCCAAGTCCAGACGTCTTTTTTTTTTCTTGCCATGGAGATCTCTCACAGCTCTGATCTGCAGATCTATAAGTCTCTTCACTCCAGTTAGCAGCTGAACTTGTTTATTCTTATAAAGGTTTGGAACCAATTCCCTGGTGGGTTTTTTGGAAGAGGTTTTGAACTTACAGTTGTATGTCTAAGTGTAGTGTTGTGTGCACAGGGCACTCTTGGGAAGATATGACCCAGTACATCTTAGATAGAAACATAGAAATGAAACATCTCTGTTTTACATCTCACTTGTTTCTGCTCAATTCTTCTAATCTGAAGTTGTGTTCTTTTGCTAAAAAAAAGCTTGATTCAATATTGGATGTAAAAAGCCTTTGACTTTTGTCTTATATGATTATTTACCTCAGCTATATACTTATAAGGAAAAGGATCCCCTTACACAGTTGTGCTAGTCATTTCCAGCTCTGGGGGCGGTGCTCATCTCCATTACAAAGCCCAAGAGCCAGCACTGTCTGAAGACGTCTCTGTGGTCATGTGGCTGGCATGACTAAATGCCGAAGGCGCACACAACGCTGTTACCTTCCCACCAAAGGGGTCCCTATTTTTCTACTTGCACTTTTTACGTGCTTTCGAACTGCTCGGTTGGCAGAAACTGGGACAAGTAATGAGAGCTCACTCCGTTATGCAGTGCTAGGGATTCGAACCGCCAAACTGCGAACCTTTCTGATCGACAAGCTCAGTGTCTTACCTACTGAGCCATTACGTCTCTTTATACTTACAGGCCTGCTTTAATCATTTGATTTCAACCAGCCCTGAGAAGTAGCATTGAGGGTCACCATCTCCACATGAAATGAAGGAAGGGATCAGATAAGGGATCAGATAACAGATCTTCCATGGCTGCCCCATCTCTATGGAATGGCACACTTCTTAATGAACATGGAACATCCAATCATCCTGTATATCTTTTCAGGAGGTTTTGAAGACCACCCTATTCCTACAAGCAAATAAAGGTGTGACTCTGAGTTGACATATAATGGGATATATTTTTAATTAGATTTGATCTACATGTTTTAATGGATTCTTGATGGGTTTTTTTTAGCTTTTAAAATATAATATAAAAAGAAAAAAAATAGTGGCAAAATATTAGGGAGAATAATAGGGAGAAGGGAAGGGAAAGGTGTAAGGCAAAGGGGAAAAAAGAAGAAAAGACATTGATTTCCAATCCCCTTTGGTGCAGTAGAATAAGATAATAACATCAAACCTCAACTTTTTACTTTTACATAGTAATATAAATTAGTCATTTCTGCAACAACAAAGCTGTCTAACTGGTAAAACCCAAAATCAAAGATTCATTTTTTTTCATTTCAAGCACAAAGTCCAGAAGTGATTTCCAAATAGAAACAACAGTAATTGTGTTTTTTAATGTTAATTTTGAATAAAAAGCAGTCACTTTAGCTTTCTCTTTTAACTCCATCAATTTTTGTAGCCATTCATCCATTGTGGCAATCAAAATGTCTTTCCGTTTTGGTGCATAAGGTAAACATCACAGTTCCAATTATTTTACAAGTCTTTTTCCATTGAACTTGATGATTGTTTTAATGTACATGGTTTTATTATTTATTATAAATTGTTTGCGTTTTGAAAGTGGATGGGATATAGACTGCTGTATAAAGAGATAATGTAACCAAAACAAGGGATGAACGAAATGAATGTCATTTCATTCTGTTTATATCCTAGTGTATCTAACTTCATTGAGAAGAGGCCTTTAATTGTTGAGAGCATTTAGATAAGTCCACTTGGCAGTGTACATTTAAAATTTTTAAAAATTACAAACAGGATTCCTTTAATTAAAGGAGAAGCACATGGAAGACAATATTAGTCCTGTCCCAGTTTGGAAGTGAAGTCTGTTGTCTAACTTTAGGGCATGGAAATTCTTATTTTGAGACAGCTGATTGGCTGCCTGCCTAGTTTATGAGTTTGATTTAGAAATAAGGAAAATTCCAGATGCTGCAGGGGATACATCTTGTTACCTCCTAGTCTGCCAACTATCCATCTAATGCTTAGTTTGTCTTCTCTATGAATGTTCTTGCTCTTAAATTATGGTTTGTTACTTTAGAATAATCGCAAGATTCGTGGAGGGCATTTCTTTCTTTGCAGAAAGCTAAGCGGTTCAGACTAGCTGAATGTGACAACCCTGCATTTTTTTGGACCCTCCTTGTGTTTTGTAGAAAGGCTGATTTACACGGTGTTTTCTTTCTATTCTGTCCTATTAAAGAAAGGGCATAATTTGTAGGAAGAAAAAATAAAGTCCAAGCGAGGCCGGATCAAAGTCTATGTTTCCATCAAAATAGATAATTTGCCATCCCAAAGGCACTTTTACAAAAGCTTCCTTTGTTTTTGCTTGAAGAGGTTTCGCTTCTCATCCAAGAAGCTTCTTCAGTTCTGTTCAATTCAGTTCTTCAGAGAACTGAAGAAGCTTCTTGGGTGAGAAGCAAAACCTTTTCAAGCAAAAACAAAGTTCAGTTGCCTTTTGAAAAAGCACATTTGAGACAACCATGACCCGGATGACTGAGAATCTCCTTAGACATTTGGATAATTTTCTGTGTTGAATGCAGTTAGTTACATAATGAATGTATCATGGGCTTGGTGGTACTGCTAGGGAAGAAGGAAAAAAGAAAACTTTCTATCTTAAAATCTTACTATCTCAAATAATATGAATGAAAAATTATACAGAGGAGGCAGTTAAATCAGACATGGTTGCTATCCAGGGCACAGTTTTGATAGTCGTCTTATGTTAATCTATGTAGCATTTAAATCATGCCATTTGTATTGTGTTGACTCTGACCTTGCCATTTGCTAAAGGGCAATTTTCATTTAAATTCAGGTCAGTTGGTCATTAGCTCTACAGAAAAAATATTCATAACTCTAAGCATGAAAATAATTATCCATTGACCCCCATTGTCTGGAAGATCACTGGAAACAATCCTCCATTATTTAAGATATGAAAAACTTCTTGGAAGAGAGTGTTGGTTTAGACATGGGGCAATTTTAAATAAATGGCATTTTTGACATGGGATTAGCAGTTGGGGACCTCCAAGCTACAGATAATTTTAAAGGAAAAAGAAAAGTGAAGTCTTGGGTATGAGAGCATCAATATCTTTTATGAAATTTCACATATTCTGTAACCTACATTATGACTTTTTATTTTTGGATAGGTATTGTTTACAGGTGAATCATGGCTGATCTTAATATCATAGGGATTGGAGGGGCCTTGGAGCAGAGGTGGGACTCTACCAGTTCAGACCAGTTCTATAGAACTGCAACTGGTTGTTGCAGTTCGGAGAACCAGCAAATCGTGCCTTTGGCTGGCCCCTCCCCTCCTGTCGGATTTCTTGCTTTCTAGCTTATCTAAATCGCTGTTGTACTGGTTTGCTTTCACCCAGGAGGCTTCCCTGATGCCCAGTCAGGGGTGGTCAGGGGGTTGGGGGTTGGGGGAGAAGTGGCCTGAGAGCAGAGCTGAACCTTCCTTAGGACTGAAGCTTCTATTTTTCAGTGTAGACTCAGGCAGCAGATTGCAGAAAGGTAGATCTGGAAGTGAATCTGTGATTCTACAAACAACTCAATCTGCTTTGCCTGATTTTGGGAGAAAGCTGCATATATGTATGTGTGTGTGTGTGTGTGTGTATCTATATCTATATATCTATATATCTATATATATCTATATCTATCTATCTATCTATCTATCTATCTATCTATCTATCTATCTATCTATCTGTATGTATATATGGCATTCAGCTTTGTTCGGGTATTTTCCCACGTCATAGTAGTGG
Organism: Hydrophis major; assembly: GCA_033807585.1. NCBI lineage: Eukaryota > Metazoa > Chordata > Lepidosauria > Squamata > Elapidae > Hydrophis > Hydrophis major. Next base: position 17,109,223 of record CM066334.1, on the reverse strand, counting down.
TGCTTTTAAAAGTTGTAGCAATGTTTCAGCAGTTTTAACAACTTTAAAAGCACCACTACTATGACGTGGGAAAATACCTGAACAAAGCTGAATGCCAGACATGTAAGTACCCGCGAAAACTTAAGAATATATATATATATATATATATATATATATATATATATATATATATATATATATATATATATATATATCTTTGGTTATTCGGGTTTTCTCCCGCGTAAGATTGGAAGTATCTAGGCAACGTTTCGATGAAGTCTCATTCATCATCTTCAGGTTTGGTCTTCAGCTCTGTGTTTCTCAGAGTGATATGAGCTTGCAGCTGCTTCTTCCTTTTAACTGCTAGTGGGGGTGTGACTTGATTGGGTGGGGGCTTGGCTGTGTTCTGATTGGGTGGGGGTGTGTTCTCATTGGTTGGGGGTTTGGCTGTGTTCTGATTGTTGAAATTCTACCTATCAATGACAATTGTAAGTTTTCCCATTTTTCAAGTCGGATGCTATCTGCTGTTTAAGCTTAATATAATTGATAATGTGAACTGGAGATTTATGTTATTATTATTGGAACAGATGGGCTTTGCTAGAAAATTTATCCAAGCAATAGAAGCCGTATATTATAAGCAAACGGCAAAAGTAATGATAGATGGAGAATTCACAGACTATTAATATTAAAAAAGGTACAAGACAAGGATGCCCATTATCTCCTTTGTTATTTGTATTGACTTTGGAAGTCTTAAATAGAAATATTAGAGAGGATATAAACATAAAAGGAATGAAAGTTAAAAAGGAGGAATTCAAATTGCAAGCCTTTGCAGATGACTTGGTCTTTATTTTGGAAGACCCTTTAGAGACAGCTCTAAAACTATTGGAAAAGATAGAGACGTATGGTGAGATGGCTGGTTTAAAAATAAATAAAGACCAATTTTGACAAAGAACATGTTATTAAGGCAAAGAGAAGAGCTGGCAGATTTATTGACAATTCAAGTTACGTACAAAGTTAAATATTTGGGGATATATTTGATGTCAAGATGTACTACATTGAAAGACCATCATCTTCTTCATCATCGTTATCATCTCTCTCCCTCCCTCCCCCTCCTCTTTCTATACACACACACACACATACACACACAAACACTTACATACCACCTTGCCATACCCTATGACAAGGAACAAACAATAGCAGACATTTAATTATTTTTGACCCCGTTCTTTGGTCACAAATGAATACATAAAAATCTCCAAAGCTGCTTAGAGATTAATTAAAAATAAAGCCATTCTAACCTCCAGGCTTAAGGTCTAAAAAGCGTCTCCCCACTTCAGGGAAAAGGGATTTGGGACAGGTGGAAAAGAAGACAAAGATGTTGCAATGATGCTTACAGCTTGCTGCATCAGAGAAGGAAACCAGAGAGAAAACCGTGTGAATATTCTGAATGAGGGTAAAGGGGAGACGTGGATGGAGAGGGTGCTTGTTTCTGACTCAACTCCACCTTCTATTTGTCTTTCAAAAGGGTTCCCAACTGATTCTCAACTGTCTTTCAATCCTGTTTTATACATCAACAGTAAAAAGAACTGAGCTGGCAAGACAGCTACTGAGAGATGGCAAACTTGTGCTGCGTTCACAGCTATATGAAGGCAAGTTTTAGCATACAAGCTTTCATTCAGATAATAGCAATATTGATTTTTATGCAGGCAGGCAATGATCTTTTTAAACATTTGACTCTGACTTAGACGAAATAAGGAATTTAAGTAGGATGAGATTTTCTGCTAATGAAAGAGGTTTCTAGGAAAAGCATCTCCAGTGACATTTTTGGATTCAAAGGAGGTGACCCAGAGATATCACTGGTGGGACTCCAGCTTTATTCATTTTTAGCTACTTTTTATTGCATTTCTTTGGGCTGGGGGAGCTGGGTGGTAGGCTTCGTACAAATATTTACTTATTTATAAAAGTTATTGGTTGTCCAACTTACCACAGAGTAACTCTTGTGTTTGTGTGTGTGTGTGTGTGTGTATAATACACACACACACACACACACACACATAATTGGGGAGGTATGAGCAGACTGGGAGGAAGGAGGGATTTGTTGATCAACTACCTCCCCATATCCTTAACACACCAACTTCCCAGACCCTTTACAGACCAATTATGCATATAATTCCAGCTAAAATACAAAACCTAAAAAAATAAATAAATCACAATTGAACATGGCCATTTGGTGGCAAATAGTTTGCTTGGCCAGAGAAGTGTGCCTGAATTACTGTCTTGGCTTGCAGCTGAAGACTGGAAAGAAGCAGTAACAGGGGAATACTGAGATGTGACTAAAAGACTTCATATACATCAAAGGAATTGGTATGGCTGTATCTTATGCAAATTAATTGCTCAGGAACATTCTTCCTGAAAACCAAGGAGGCCAAAATAGCTTTGTGATTCAAACATTGCTCCCGCATCTATTTATATTTATATTTTCAATAAATAAAAAGGCTGGGAAATGTGACTTGGGAGAGTCCATGTTTGGAAACAGAAGTTCTCAGGTTCAGTTCTCCATTTGCACACTGTGATAAATAAAGTTTTACACTTTGGCAAAGAAAAACCAAATGTGGAGGTATAGAATAAGACAGGGATCGCAAACCTTTTGGACCTCGCCACCAAACTCATAATTTTAAATTCTGTGGACCACTAATATAAATTTTGACTGATGGTGGCTTGCTGACGGTGGGAAAGTCGGTTCCATATTCCAGAGCTGCAATTGTCACAGGACTGGCCCTTTGGTCCTCCTGGAGCAGCTCCTCCAGTTCATGGCAGGCCGGTGCACCCGGGTGGAGGAGCAGTTGCTCCGGAATGACCAAAAGGTCAGTCTTGTGACTACTGCAGCTCTGGAATATGGGACTGGCTTGTGGTGAGGTTGGAAATTTGTGCCGTAGGGAGTGGCACATGTAATGTGTAAATTTGCAGCTGGTGCAACATTCAAAAAGCAGCACAGCCCTCACCAGCCAGGATAAGATAACGTTGTTGTTGCAGCAAGAGGGAAATGGCGGCATAGACAGGCCGAAGCAGTGATGGAGATTGCTGGAAGGTGTGGGAGCATCATGCTACTTGCATTTGCGTGACATCAGCATTCTGCCTTCTCTCGAGAAGCCTGTCTGAAGTGCTTGCACTTCAGTGCTTTGACTCCCAGGGACAGGACATTGGCCAAGCTATCTGCAAAATCGTTTCTCTCTTGAGAAGCCCTCGCAGAAGCAGTGTGGGAAACTTTGGCCTGGCTTTTGAGAGACGAGAGTGACTCTGGCTGCTTCTCTCCACAAATGCTCCTCAAGAGAGAGACGATTTTGCAGATAGCTTGGCCAAACTCCTGTCCCTGGGAGTCAAAGCCCTGAAGGAAAACTTCAGCATGGGAAACTTTGGCCAGGCTCTCAAGAGAGGAGAGTGACTCCGGCTGCTTTTCTCTGCTAACAGGTGGCTAAGCTATCTGCAAACTGCCAAGTGCTCCTTGAGAGAGACAATTTTGCAGATAGCTTGGCCGAATCTCTGTCCACCAGTTGCCAACCACTGGAATAGGGGGTACCTGGTTCAATGAGAAGATTTAGGAATCCTAGTGGACAACCACTTAGCCGTGAGCCAGCAGGGTGCTGCAGCCACCAAGAAAGCCAATTCAGTCCTAAGCTGTATCAACAGAGTGATAGCATCAAGATGACATGAAGTGTTAATACCTTGGTAAGACCACACTTGGAATATTGCGTACAGCTTTGGTCACCATAATACAAAAAGATGTTGAGGCTCTAGAAAGAATGCAGAGAGAAGAGCAACAAAGACGATAGGTGGACTCGAGGCGAAAACATACAACGAGCGGTTGTGAAACTGGCTTTGTTTCCAGAAGTTATGGGTGTTCCATCACTGGAGGTTTTTAAAAAGAGATTGGACAGCTATTTGTCTACAATGGTTTAAGCTCTCCCGCTTGAGCAGGGGCTTGGACTAGAAGACGTCCAAACTCTCTACCAACTCTGTTGTTCTTTAATTCTGAATCTTTAAGTAAGCTTGTCTGAGACCCTTTGGGATGGGGAAAATTTCAAGCAATTCCTTTGCCACCAAAATGAAAATAATGCAGAGGAAGTGCCTGTGGTGAAACAGAAGAATAAGAAGCTTTGGTGGATTTTGTATTTCTCTTGGGCTAAGTGTTGAATAACAAGGGTTTAGCGAAATACAGAATGGTTTATATACAAATTGCGCCTTGCGTCTTACAGCAGATTTCCATTCTTTTTAGAATGTGATGCTTATGAAGTTACTGGAACCCAATTAATGCTCCTTAGGGCATCCGTAACAAAATGTTTCCAACAAATTTATAGCTAAACATTCCATCAATAATGTCTGAACTCTGAAGGCGTTGCAGTACATGAAAGAACAGACACTGAAGACTTATACTTCTTTTTATCTGCATGAAATGTTGAGCTGTAGGTCAAGTAAATATGCTGCAGCACAACGGGCGTCAACCTTTCCACATTGGTGGCCATGGTGACCCAGCACAGGGGAGGGCATGTGAGTGGCATGCGTGTGTGTGTGTGTGTGTGTGTGTGCGTGTGTGTGTGTGTGCAGCTCATTTGGAGCAAGTGGTGGCTTTTCCACCCCGGGGAATAGAGCTTTGTGCTTGAGTGGAGGGTGTTTGTGTTCCTGTGCAAAGCTCCATTTATGCAAATGGAGTTTTGGGTGCAAGCACAAGGTCCCTCCACTTGCTTGTGCAAGTGGAGCTTTGTGTGTGCGGGCTTGCCCATCACTCGTGTTGCCTGGTTTGAAAGCCCTGGACCCAATAGTGGGCCATGGCCTGGTGTTTGGGGAGCTCTGCTGTAGCATACTCTCAGATAACAAAACAGGAGTGCAAAAATTGTAGAGAAACTATGAAACAAGACTGCTAATTAAATCAGAGGTCTCCAAACTTGTCAACTTTAAGACTTGTGGACTTCAACTCCCGGAGTTGAAGTCCACAAGTCTTAAAGTTGACAAGTTTTGGGACCCCTGATATAAATTGATGAAGAAAGGATCACACTAATTTTTTCTTGACAATTGACTGCCTACCTGTAAAGCTACCTACAGAATTTGGGTTACTTTTCTGAGAGCCAATTTCAAGCTTACTTACCATATGAACAAACTGGTAATTACTCAAGCATTGTCTGCTCAGTCGTGGCACCCTTCCCAAGGAGTGGGGAGTTCCTATTGCCTGCATTTAGAAAAGTAGCAATTCAGGCAAGACTTTATTACTTTAAGCTGGCATTATTCTCTTCCTACCATTAGCCACGATTGTAATGTACAGGTAGTCCTTGACTTATAACAGTTCATTTAGTGACAGTTTGCATGTGGCACACTACAAATAGAGGGCATTATTGATACTCTTTAACTGCCACTTACATGCTTAGCCAGAACACACACAATATTTAAAATCTATTAGGACCCCATCACTGAATTATTTTATTTCATCCAGGGTACTATACATGAACAGTAAAAAAAGACTGCCACCTCTATCATCCTCTTTTAACGACCCCATAAACCCTTGTCGGGTGGAATTCTGGGAGTTGAAGTCTACAAGTCTTAAAGTTGACAAGTATTGGGGACCTCTGAATTAAATGCTCCTGGTTAAATCTTTCTTTTTTTTTACATTTTGCACTTTGAATTAAAGTTGATGCACTGTGGCTATCAGTTCTTGTGTTCTTTTTAAGCTGGCACATTTGGGGCTTTCATAAACTTTCCATGAAGTTAATGATCTGTTAAAAAATGTTCTGATTGCTGAATAGTAAATTCATGCATATTTTGACTCTGGATAGTTTATAAGATCTTCAACGGCTAGCTAAGTTCCTTCCAGTAAAATTCTTTGCAATGAGCTGAGCACATAGAAGAACAAGACAAATAAATGATTCTATGCTTGTCCTTGTCCATTGATAGTAGGGCGAGGCAACTGGGTGCCCCCTAAATATTTTGGATTTCAAACAGCAGTTTCAGATGGGATATCCAATGATGCGGGATTTAATGAAAAGAAGGACTAGGGGAGACCTGATAGCAGTCTTCCAATATCTCAGGGGCTGCCACAAAGAAGATTGAGTCAAAGTTATTCTCCAAAGCCCCTGAAGGCAGGACAAGAAGCAATTGGTGGAAACTAACCAAGGAGAGAAGCAATTTAGAACTAAGGAGGAATTTCCTGACAGTTAGAACAATTAATCAGTGGGACAGCTTGCCTCCAGAAGTTGTAAATGCTCCAATACTTGAAGTTTTTAATAAGAGATTGGATAACCATTTATCTAAAGTGGTGTAGATCTTCCTGTTTGAATGGGGTTGGACTAGAAGACCACCAAGGTCCCTTCCAACTGTTATTCTATATTTTCTACATCTTGCATAATGCCCACATTTTTCACCTTGTCCACCTAGGGTTGTCCTCTCCAACTGAAATCAGTCCTGGACTTTTGAAATCAATCTGTGTAAGTGGACAGAGATGCAAATAAGTGTATGTACAGTGTGAGTTTGTACCACATCCTACACCAAAAATGGGCAGGTTTTGGACATTCCCCCTCTCTCCAAATAACTAGAGTTCATTTTTGTAAAGTCTTCAATTAGAACAAAAAGAAAGAAAAAGGGAAAACAATACTGTACCTGTAAATGTATGTATTCATATAAATTTATTTACAGAACATATGCATATTTAATTATAATCATCCCTAGATACTCTACATCTGTAAGCAACCTGTTCATAAATTGCAAGTGACATCAGGTTTTTAATCCCTGAACAATTTGAGACATAAATGTATATTTCTGATTTTGAAAGCCTCGTCTCTTAGCAATAAAAATAGCACAGAGGATCTGTTTTTGTTATCCTGCCATCCATTTCCATGTAGATTGCTCAAAAGGATATGAACACTCCGAATATCAAACTCTGAATATCAAATATGCAAATTAAAACTGCTTGCAAAACAAAAGATCCCAGTTACAAAAATAATTTGAATCTGTATATACTAAGCGTCCTTTCTCTCTGTCACATACACACTGAATTCTTACTTTATAAAACCCAAGGCAGACCACACCTGGAATACTGCAACCAATTTTGGTCACCATATTACAAAAAATAAATAAATGTTGAGACTGAAGAAAGTTTAGAGAAGAGCAACTAAGATGATCCAAGACCTATAGACTAAACCTCTCTGTGTTTTGTCTTCTCTGATGATTTGGGTGTTGTAATTAAAGTAGCGCAATCTCTTCACTGTGAACTAAAACACATAAACGGCTGCAGGATTTGGGTTTGGCTAGTCTAAAGAAAAGAAGAATTAGGGGGAGGGGGGACATGATAGCAGTGTTCCAGTATTTGAGGGGCTGCCACAAAGAAGAAGGGGTCAATTTATCCCCCAAAGCACAGAAGGGCAGGACAAGAAGCAACAGATGGAAACTAATGAAAGAGAGAAACAACCTGGAATTAAGGAGAAACTTCCTAACAGTGAGGAGAATTAACCAGTGGAATAACCTTCAGGAGTTGTGGGTGCTGCATCACTGGAGGTTTTCAATAAGAGACTAGACAGTCACTTATCTGAAATGGTATAGGTTCATCAAGATCGCGTGTCATACTGCCGCGACTCCAGCTCTGCCCCCCCCCCCAGCATTGAGCAGGAGGCTGGACTAGAAGACCTCCAAGGTCTCTTCCAGCTCTATTCTATACTAAGGAAATTAATACAAAAGCATGCAGATATGTTTTACCTCTCATACTCCCTCCCTCCCTTACTAAATAGCAACTCCATGATTTTGTTCTTCTTACAGTTAATTGACCCAGCTATTTGTCTCCTGGGCACTACAGGTAGCCCCCAACTTACAACAATTCATTTAGTGACCATTTGAGTACTGAAAAAAGTGACATGACCGTTTAATGACTGCTGTAGCATCCCTATGGTCACATGGTCAAAATTTAAGATACTTGGTAACCAATTCCTATTTATGATGGTTGTAGTGTCTCGAGCTCACACAATCCCCTTTTGCAACTTTCTGACAAGCAAAATCACTGGGGATTCACTGAACAATTGTGTTACTAACTTAAACAACTAACACAGCCTGACAACTGTGGCAAGAAAGATAGTAAAATGGGACAAAACTCGCTTAATAAATGTTTCACTTAGCGACATAAATTTTGGCCTCAGTTGTGGTCTGAGTCAAGGTATAGAACAAGTGGAATGGCAATTGCTTGTTGAACCTGTTGTCAAAGAATCTTCACCTTCCAGAACAAAACAAAAGATTCAATAGATATTTGATGATGCTGGCTGCATCTGTTGACAACTTTCTTAATAATGTCATCTATTTCACATAGCTTTGATTCCTATTTCTGTTTTTATTCTAGCTTGCAATTACTGGTTGGAAAGTTGTTTTGTGCTGCTGGCAAAAAAAAGAGGAACAATCAGCATGGAGACCTAAACAAAAATAAATTGCAAAATGGAAAAGCTCTGTACACCAGTTCAACCATGGAAAGGAATCTATATTCTTTCAAGTCATGTTCCTGAATTTCTCCATCAATACTATATGCATGTTCTTCTCCTGAATTTTTATCCTTTAGGATCTTTTATTATTTTGAGATTATGCAATGTGGTTTTGGGATTAGAGATTATTGCTTTTATTGCTAAGTGTAGATCAGGAATAAATAACCTTAAAATAATTCAGTGAAATCAGACCAGTATGATAATTAACTAGGATTGCTAAATGAATACATATTGAAGACATATGAATGTTTCCCTAATATCACACTTCACACAGAATTAAAAACGGATATGGCTTGGATATAGGGAAACTGATCTGAATCTTCTATGCAAATATATTTTAATTTATAGCTGAGTAACTCTTTCCCCACATAAATTTGTAAATAGATTATTGCTCAGTTGTGTTTAGAGTTATATTACTAAAAGAAACTTGATGGGAAGGTGTCAGTGAATTATCTTTACCTGAAATTGAAGATACTTTCATTCTTAATATGTTTAAATACAGAAAAAATGTGTGTACTTATAAAGTTGAAGATTTTAGTTGAATTCCTTATCTATTTTAAGACTCCCATGTTGGTTTTGTTGATAATTCAATTGCCTCATCAGCTTCATAGGGGGAAATTTATAGCTAAAAAGGCTATTGAAATAAGTAAAATAAATGCTGTTTGATTCTTCACACTTTCAAAGATTTTAAACCTTTACAAAATGAAAAAAAATCATAGGCAAGAGGTGATGATCAGAGAGATTTGAAATGGTTGATGACAGACAGAGTTGAAGACAGAGCAAGCAAACATTGTATCCTATTATATTCAAAAATTGGCACAATATGTATGCAGAATGTTTGTGGAGATTCTCAGTCATCCTGGTCATGGTTGTCTCAAAGATGCTTTTTTCAAGAGGCAACTGGACTTTTTCTTTGAAGGCATTTTGTTCTTATCCAAGAAGCTTCTTCAGCTCCGACTGGATAGGGGGGAGTGGAGCTAAAAAAGCTTCTTGGATGAGAAGCGAAATGTCTTCAAAGAAAAAACAAGAAAGTCCAGTTGTTTCTTAAAAAAAGCACCTTTGGGACATATGTGCAGAATACACATATTGATAAAGAAATATAAAAAATAAAATATGTACTGGTCAAAAAAGGAGTCTAAACTTAGTCCTGCCTCTTTTCTTACAAAGAAAGCATGTTGCTCCTGAATTCAAGCATATTGAACAGCAGGCATTAAGTGAAATGGTCACTTCAAATGTGGCATTTCAATGTTTTGAAATATTATCCCAAAAACATTCTCAAAAAAACTTCAGGGACATGTCCAGTAATTATCAGGAATAACATGCAATTAAAATGCTGCTACATTGGATTCAAAGGGCTGTTTGAATGAACTCTCCAGTTGCACAGAACTGGTCCTTATGAGAGACTTCTCTGAAGAAGATCTTTGTGTTCCTGTAGGAGAAGGACAGATAGGCCTTGGGGAAGGAACCATTGATGGATTAACAGAGTTGGAAGGGACCTTGTAGGTCATTTAGTCCAACCCCCCACCCAAGCAGGAGATCCGACACCATTTCTGACAGCTTGCAGTCCAGTCTCTTCTTGAAAGCTTCCAGTGATGAAGCTCACATAACTTCTGAAGCAATTTCTGTTCCATTGATTGATTGTTGTCACTGTCAGAAAATTTCTCCTTATTTCCAGGTTAAATCTCTCCTTGTTCAGTTTCCATCCATTATTCCTTGTTTGGCCTACAGGTGCTTTAGAAAATAGCTTGACCCCCCTCTTCTCTGTGACAGCCTCTCAAATATTGGAACACTGCTATCATGTTTCCCCTGGTCTTTCTCTTCACTAGACAAGGCATGGCCAGTTCCTGCAATCGTTCATCATGTGTTTTAGCCTCCAGTCCCCTGGTCATTTTGGTTGCTCTTCTCTGCACTTTTTCTCAAGTCTCAACATCTTTTTTATAAGCGTGGTGACCACGCTTATGCAGTAATCAGCCTGGAGGCCTTACATTCCCACAGGTGGTCTAAGTCCAACCCCTCTTGAATTTTGTCAACTCTTATCAAGCACCAATTTACTGTTGACCCCTAGTTTACTATATTCTTCTGTATAGACATGAACTTAAGTAGAACTTAACACATGGTCCCAGTTCTTCACACCTGATAAGTCTCAAGGCTATCTTCACTCTGTATAAAGAAGACTGCATGTGGATGGAAGCTGTCTGATCATGAGAAATCCTTCAAAATCTTAAGAAGTTTATTACAGATCCCAGTTCAAGGATACCTGACTTTTGAATCTTAACTCCATTGAATCGTTCCTTTGAACAACTTTCTCTCAGAGAAATAGCTCCCCATTGGCAACTTGTCTCTTAATAGGAGTTTATTTCATGCTTCAGAGCAAACAATTGAGTCAATTTATTTAGCAGACTAGCTTCATTAATGCTTCCCAAGGCACTTTTGATGATAGAAGGAGAGTGGCAAATGCTTGGCACTTTTGATAAAGCAGAGATCAATTCAGCTACTCATCTTAGAAACCAAGATCAGTTGGAAAGATCAGCAGAAAGAGAACGGCAAAATCGAAATTGGGCTGAATCGAAGATATTCAATTTGCGGCTTGTCTATTGAACTTGGCCAACTGATGTTGCACTGTAGTCCAGAAACTGATCTATAAGAAGGATTGGCCTTGTTACAACAAACTGAAGCAGATCAAATGAGTTCTTATATAATGTGAAAATGTGATGAGTTGTTGGGTTCTTGCAAGTCCTTTTCTGGATGCACCATCCTCTACAGTTCTCTCTGTCTCTGACTCTGACTCTCTGTCTGTTTCTGTATCTCTCTTTCTCTCTTTCTCCCTGCCCCCCCCCCCCCCCCCGTGTGCATGCCTGTAGATGGGATATAAAACATTTCTTTTCAGCAATGTGTCTGCTCATATGGAGATAGCTCTGAGGAATCCTTAATCCCTTATTGTTGCTTGCTTTACAGGGAAACTCAGAAGATATATATTTATCTCATTTTAAAGAATTACCCTAGCAGAGAGCACAGTGCTTATCTGTCACTTTCCAGGTTGCTTGACTTTGAGCTACCATTCGTTATATGCATCCTACGTAAGGTCGAAGTTTACACTGCACATTTGTTTATTTAATGTAATGCATACAGTGTTGGGGAAATCTATAAATGTTAGGTGCAATGCAGTTCCGACAGCCTAAATTCCAAGCTCATTCTGTTCAGCACTTGCATGTCTATCCTTGGTGCACTGCAGGGGGTGAACAAGCTTACACCAGAAGACTAGCAGTGCTTGGGTTGCTGGCTCTTCCAGGCTCACCTCACCTCCTGTTGCGTTGCCTTGTGTGTCTGGCCAAGTCCAGCAACATGAACGCAGCTAGGTTTTCCCCTTGAAATGGGGGAAAATTTATCTACTTGTAATATTGCCTGCTTTCGAACTGCTGGGAGGGAAGGAGCTGAGAAGCAAACAGCAGGAGCTTGCCCCATCTCACAGAGCAGGGCTCAAACTATTGGAGTGCAGACTATTTCTGGCTGAACATTCTAGTGTCATTAAGCTGATGTGTAACTGCGTCCCAGACTGCGTGCTATATCTTTTTTTTAAAAAAAATTGATTTTATTTTTGGACATATATATAAAGTAAACATATTTATACTTTCTCTTTACAATATTATTATGTAGTCAGTGGGAACTTTGCCTTTTCTACAGTATATAGTTGGTTGGTGCCGTGAGAACCCTCCACCCCTTTGCCTCCGCCAACTAATTTTTAACAGGGTTTCATGATTCTTGCTTCCTTAAAATTTTTTAAAAATAGGTTTCCGGTTTCGCGTGGCTTCGGGGCAGCAGGAATTCCCGACTGCTCGCGATTCCTGCTGTGCTAGCCGCCGAGGTACCCCCGATCCAGATGGGTCAGGGGGATATGGCTGCCCTGTAGGGACAGCCGAAGAGAGAGGGGAGCCGGACAGGGGGTTGGGGGTGTCGCAGACCCCCTCCTTGTCCTGAAAAACCCCTTTTTCCCAAGGCGGTGGAGCGGCGGTCAGCAATGGCCGCCACGAAGAAGCCAGCAACTGGGTAAGATTGCGCTGGAGGAAGCAAGAAGAGTGAAAGTGCTGTCTGAGCCGGGTCAAGTAACATCTTTCAAATTTGTTGGAACTGAGCTGTTTGAATTGCTGGAGGATACATTATATCCTTAAGAAGATCGAAAGCGGCGGAGAAGCTGTTAAAGGGAACTTTTTTTTTTCTTTACTTTCCCACCCCATGGAAACAGAAGATATGTTTGGACATATTGGACATTGAAGGTGAATTATTCTGAAAGTTGAAGCTAAGGGACAAAAGGGTTCCTGGACATTGAAAAACTTAAGAAATTAGAAAACCCTTATTAGAGGTATGGATTTTTGATTATTTAAAATTGATGTTGCAAGTGGGAAGGGAGAGGAAAAAAAATTGGAGCAGAAGCTGAAAAAGGAGGAGATTGCCTGGAATCCCAAAGAAAGGTATATGGTAATTGGACCTCTTTGATTAAACATTAACCCCAGAAAGAGAAAGAGAAGAAGGAAGAAAAGTATTAATTTTTGGAATTTTTTTTTTGAATTATTTTTGATTAAGAATATTTGTGGTTGTTTTGGGAAAAGTTTCTCTTTTCATGATGGCATCACTTGTGGATGAACTAAAGACTAAATATCAAAAATATAAAAAAGAAGATACTTTGGGCACTTTGTTTCAATTTTTAGAAATGGCGTTATGTACTTATGAAAAGTTGACTACGCAGCAGAAGGACTGGGACAAAGAAGAAGAGGAAGAAGAAGCCATCTTTGATGAACAATGGGTTCTTTCCAGGGAGGAGGAGAAAAAGGATAAGAAAAAGGGGATTTTAAGAATTATAAAAACAACCAAAAAAGAGAAAAATGAGCGGAAAGGTGGAGGCAAGGTTAGAAAGCAAAGGAAAGGGAGTAAGAAAAGGGAGGAGGAGAGACAAAGGGGTAAAAAGGGCAAGGAGAAGAATAAGCAAGAGAGAAAGGGGGGGAGGAGAAGCCTCAATGGGGGGAAGCAAGATCTAAAGAAAAAAAGTTTATTCAGAGACAATGGGTGAATTTAATTTAGGATAAAAGAGGGATTCTGGAGGGTACATAAGATTGTGTTTTTTATATGTGTATTTAGAGTATAAAATTTATTGTGTAATTTTAGAATCTATTAAACAGAATCCCAAGAAAAATTGTTATATGAAGTACTTTTAAGTTAGGGTAATGAGTTATAGACGTTACTCCAGTTGGTATATAGGAGAAGTATAGTAAAAGAAAAAAGATGAATGGATAGTTGGAAATAGAACAGACAAAGAATGTTATTGAAAATGGTAATAAGATATGAAAGGATATATAAAGGTTTTGGTTTTTTTTGGATTTTGTATATTGATAAAAGGCAATAAAATTTTAATTAACCATAAATAATTTGGATGAAAAGGAGAAGCTGGGATAAGATATGAAGTATACTATAATTTGGAATTGTTATGTTCTATTGGTTTTCTTCTTTTATTATTTTTTTTTTAGAAAAGAATTTATAAGCTGTTATGCCTTGATTCTTTGTGCATTGTTTTTATAAAATTGATAAAAATGGTTTATATATATATATATAAAAGAAAATGCTAATAAGAAAAAAAAATTTTTTTTTAAAATAATGCTTTAAATTTTTAATTCTAAAATGTTAATTGTTTTTAATTTTTGCATACTGTTTTTAATTTGGACGCTTTATTGTACATTGTCCAGAGTCCCTCTTTTTAGGGAGAGGGATGGTTCTGAAATGTGTCAAATAAAATTAAATGAACAAGACAATAAAATAAAATAATGAAATAAAAAATAAAATAAATAAATAATAATAAAACAAAATAAGGTTGGGAAAAATGCTCCCATCCTTTCTGACATATATATTTACAAGGCTAATCATTCAAAAGTTAAATTAGTTAAATTCAGGTAACATAATCCTTTTAGCCTTTTCCCCTCCCTTCTGTTCAATAGTGGAATTCAATTTATTTTACTACTGGTTCTGTGGGCATGGATTGGTGGTCATGGCAGGGGAAGGATAGTCGAAAATCTCCAGTCAGAGATGGTATTTGCCAGTTCTCTGAACTACTCAAAATTTCCACTACCAGTTCTCCAGAACTGGTCAGAACCTGCTGAATGCCACCTCTGCTTCTGTTGCTGTGTCATGAGAGAAATATCTATGAAGATTCTCAGTCATCCAGGGTCATGGTTGTCCCAAAGATGCTTTTCAAGAGAAACTGGACTTGCTTTGTTTTTTCTTGAAGATTTCTCATCCAAGAAGCATCTTTGGTTCCTCAGTTCTGACTTTGTAAGAAGCTTCTTGGATGAGAAGCAAAATATCTTCATGGAATAAGCAAAGTCTAGTTGTGTTTTGAAAAAGCACCATTGAGTGACATGAGGGAATCTATTTTTCATAGATGCAACTTTGTCATGGGTATGGTGAAACTTTGACCTCAGTTTGCCATTGATAAATGTGCTCAGCAGCACTATTCTCAGTGGATAAGAACTGCTGTGTTAAGAACAAGCTTTTACCAACAGGGACCATACACATTTATATAAACTGACAAAGTTGGAAGCAGTAAAGAACATGTATGGGTCACAGGAGTTCGTATCTCTCTAGGGAGAACACATTGCAACCCAAGTCTTTTAAGGACTGAGCTATTGCTCTATATAACCTTATCTCAGCTTCCCCTGTGTCAATGAATGCAATCAGCCAATTGCAGAAGAGTTCCCACTGCGTATAAAAATATCTCTAATCCCCCTGATTTGGCAAGAGATTGAAATGGTGCAAAATCTTATTCCAACTATTTGTTTGTGTCTCTCATTCTACATATTATTCTGTGAATTTTGGTGGTGAAGGTCACCTCTGTGTCCATAATGCAACGGCAAGGAAATGCAATGTGGAAGCATTCAGTTTTCTTCTTGAGAAAGGACAACAATCAACTGTTTTAAATAAGGGTGGCCAAATTCCCACAGGGTCAGATTTTGACTCCAGAGAAACATGATCAGGAAGGTCCAAAAATAGAACCAAGAAAAGTGAGCTTTGTAGATGTTATCGTAGCTCTCTATTTTCTCGAGATAGCTGGAAGGGGAAAAAAAACATCATATTGTGTGGTTTAAATATCTGGATTTTGAGTTTCAGGAAGGGACAGAAATAAAGAGGGTTTTTCCCCCCACCCTCTTATAAAGGACTCATTTTATCTCTTTACCACCACCTAGCTCTCAAAATCTTCTGATTTTGTTTTAACCCTTTCCCCTAAACTCTTCATTTTTTTTTGTATTTTACGTTTCATTGAAACTTAAAATTCTCTCTCTCTCTCCATAAGCTACCAATCTGTCTATCTGCCTGCCTATTCTAACAACTATGGTATCTATCATTTCTGTCTGTCTGTCTGTCTGTCCGTCTCTCATCGATTTATCTGTCTACAGTATCTATCTATCTATCTATCTATCTATCTATCTATCTATCTATCTATCCATCCATCCATCCATCTATCATCTATCTGTCTGTCTGTCTGTCTGTCTATCTGTCCATCTGCCCATCCATCCATCCATTTCTATCTATCTATCTATCATTTATCTATCATCTTTCTTTCTTTCTATCTATCTATCTATCTATCTATCTATCTATCTATCTATCTATCTATCTATCTATTTATCATTTATCTATCATCTATCTTTCTATCTATCTATCTATCTATCTATCTATCTATCTATCTATCTATCTATCTCAGGGCTGCCAACCTTGAGTGATAGTTCGGAGTGAGACACTGCGAGGGAGCGGAGCGACCGAGGGGGGGATGGTGTGGAAGGGGGGTGTCCCCCCTTCCACGGTAGGGAGCTTTGACAATTTTACATTTTAAATGGTGCAATCTGATGCATACTTTAGTCATGATTTGGACATATACATACATACATACATGCAAGCAGCACCAATGTACTTGAACCGGATTTGTAAGATATTAATAATGCAGTTCACTGACCATGAATAATTGAAGTTCCTGACTTGTAACTGCAGTATTCTACCTCAACTGACTTTATTAGCTTAGTGATGTACTATAGACCACTATAGGATGAATTCAATGTGCAACAAAAAGACAAAAACCCGAAACAACTACAGAGATAATGCAAATACATCAATGGGTATTCTTCTTTCTGTATCAAATACCATACTACATGCCAATATCAAATGCTATAGTCTCAGTCTTTAATTATATACTAACTTGTTGACTGAAATAGGGGTTCATAATTTCAGACATGTATAAACTAAACATTTAATCAAATAATGAGTGCTTCATATAAATATACATATTGTTAACTGTAAAACTCATCTACTGTATTCTGAAGCTTGAGCACAGTGAGGAAACAGTATATTATTTATTGGGTAAGTTCTGAACTTAATGGTCTTACTGCTCTTTGGATGGTAAATTGTGTTAAGATTAGAATATGTTCTAGTTGAGTCAGGGCTATCCCAATTTGGGGCTGAGAAGCCTACTGGCATCAAAAAAAGTCCTTATTGAGTCCTTATCTAAGGGTTTGAAAATATGATAATAATGTAGTACAGTCCTGTCGATCTGGTGCATGGAGACCTAGGATTTAAACTCAAAGGAGAAAGAGGAAAAAGTGATTCCTTCATCCACTGCCAGAGATGTAATCCTGTCAGTCCTCCAACCTTTCTATTAAGTATTTTGCAAAAAAGCTGCCCAGCCCCTTTATAGATCAGCCTGGCGCGCTTCTCGCCTTGCTGGTTTGGGAAGACTCTTTTGGATCAGCTAAAAGAGAGCATAAGGCGTGTAAAGGGATGGTAATAATAATTATAATAATAATAAAATTTAAAATAATAATAATTTTATTCAGAGTTGTGTTGGATCTCTTTTTTGGGGAGGGGGGGGGTTGTCCCATTCTTTCTTGGTGTTCTTTCTGTCCTTTTTGCTTTTTTAAATGGTCTTTCTCCCCTGGGTCAGAAATCCAGCCAGAGAAAATAAAGAAACATCACCAAAGATTTAAACACCAAAGGGTTAAATGGAAGCCACTCCGTTGGCTTTGCTTACCATTGTTATTACTGGCCGAGGCTATAAAGAGGCTTTGCCAGCCCCCTCGTGTCCTTCTTTGGAAAGCCTAGGGCAGCTGGCTTGTCCCAGAGGACATTGCAGAGAGGGAGTGGGCGGGGCAAAGTGGCTGCGAGCGCCCCGGGCGGCGAAGAAGCCTCCTGCTCTTCGCTTTCCTGAAGCGATAATGATCGGCATCGTGACAGTTACAGGACGCCGGCAGAAGGATTAAGGCGGGAAAAGGTGGGGTGGCTGGGCAGGGCGGGGTGGCTGGGCAGGGCGGGGCGGCACTGGGAGCTCATCCTTCTCCTAAGCTAAGGGGAATATTTGGAATATAATCAGAGAATGTAGGGATATTTTTGTACATTCCATGATTTTGGGGGTTTAGCATGAGATTTTGTTTATCAGAGTGAGACGGTCAAAATTGATTGAATTGCGTGAGTCTCACGCTGATTGCGTGAGAGTTGGCAGCCCTGCTATCTATCCATCCACCCACCCACCCACCTATATCTATCTATCTATCTATCTATCTATCTATCTATCTATCTATCTATCTATCTATCTAAGATGATATAGATATACTAAATTTTTAAAGGACTCATTTTGTCTCTTTAAAACGACCCAGTCAACACCTAGTCTCAAAATCTCTGGTTCTGTTTTAAGCACTTTTTCTCCATTTTTTAATTTGACCTTTTGTTGAATACATTTAAAAAAAATAAAAGGAGATATGATAGCAAAAAAAATAGGAACTGCTGCTCTATTCCCTTTCCCTGACAGTACAACAATTATGGGTGTCCACAAGGCATGGGTGAAAAAAAAATCAAGATGGTGAGGTGACCACAATGATATGAATGAAACTTTTTCAGTTTTTATGTGTTGTATCTCAATCATACTGCAGAGGCTGCCATCTTGACTACCCCCCCCCCTTCCTATATTCTGCAAATACTCTTGACCATCTCAGTGGGAAAGGGTAATAGAGTTTTTGAGTCATAAAATTGTTGTAGGATTTTGTGAACTGACTTGAACTTCGGAGAATGACAGTGAAAAGGTTCTGCATAGATACAGTATTCCACTATTCCAGGGTTTGTGAGTTTAATGTTGCTTAAGTAATTTTTATTTTCCCTAATGCTAAAGATGCTTGGCAGAAAATATATATTGTATTTTAAAAGCAAAAAAATGTATTATCTTAAGTCAGGGATTCACAAATTTTTGTCATGTATGATATATTAATTGCTAAACAAATAAGGTAGAAAAATATAAAAACAGTGCATGGGTGCATGTTATCTCAGGTCTGAAGGGATAATTTGGTTTCCTTCTTTTCCATAGATTTATGAGCCCTTGAGGTAAAAATATATCAGTCATGTGTGACTGTGTGAACCATGTCACATCAGCCACATATCATCATGCATTTTTATTTTACTAAAATTAAATAGAATTAATTTTTGATTCAGAGAATGATTTAAGAAAAAGTATGGTTTATTTTAGACCATAAGAGATTAGTTTCAAGGGGAATGTATATATTTTCAAATCCAAGTGGCTTCACAAACTGCTGGGCTAATGGCTGAACTTAAACAGAGATGGGTTTCCTTAAATATGGAACATGTAACCCTTCTTAATTCGTTTATTTTATTTTCAATTAGCACCTTGGCATTCTGTATCTCAAACTGCTTTCAGCTAAAGACTTGAGTGACAGATTCATGCAACTAGACAGTACAATTAACTTGCAAAGTTAAAGATTTGTAGCTTCTAATATGGGCTTTTATTTTTGTTTTTTTGACAGCCCATAATTACTTAGATTGTGTTAGTTGGAATATCTGTATAGCTCTCATTTGGGTGCTATAAACCGTCTCCTGCTAACTCACCCACCACATGCCAAATCTTCTTTTTATCTCCCCAGAATAAATAACATAGACCATATAATCAACGGCAAGGAAGCTTCATTAAGAGCAAATAAACTTCATCTAAAGGTTGAACAACTTTTCTTTTGAATTCACTCTTCCTTTCTTGTAGTTAATGTCCTTTTTCTAAAATAATAGACATATTCTTGCTAAATGTCTGGAGATTTTCAGGTCATTGTGAACAATTAAAATATTTGTCTTTTTCTACAATTGTACTAAACATTCTTAATGAAAATTATGTTCCATTATACAAAAAGAAAGGAGACAGTCATTCTGACTCAAAATGGAACTTTATATTATTTTATTTACAGTTAGATTTATTTGAAATTCCCATGGTGTATTCACATAAGATTAGCATATCAGATGTCAAAGTGCCTTAGAGATAAAAATAAAGTGCATAATACGGAGTCATGGCCATCAACAATATCCAAGAAACCACCAAAACAATTATGGACACATTAAATAATTTTCCAAATATGCATTTCTGTTGTAGTTTATTAGTTGGGTCATTGGTGTTCCATTTGCAAAGTCTTTTGTTTTAAGCGTGTACCAACTTGATTTAGTTCAAGACATTTCAGATACAGCAAACTATTAAATGGTAACAGAAACTGGAGTAATACCAGCATTTTGTACACTTGGATATTATTTCTTTACATGCAACTGATTGAAACAGGAACTTCACAAATATATTTTTGTGCTGATTTGTTATGAAGATGGAACTAGAAATTTCTTAGGATTCCCACCAAGTTATTGCTTCAGAAATATAGAGTACAGGGATTATTGTGAAGAAAAGGCTTTTTCCACCTTCTCACCACAATATTTCCTATGTGAATTTTTTCTTTATTCCCTTCAGATGTTTAAATCTACCTTGGATGCTAATTGAATATTGGAATTGGAAGACCATTAAAGAGATCCAATCTAGAACTAAGAAATTTCCTGACAATGAGAACAATTAATCAGTGGAATGGCTTTCCACTGGAAGTTGTGCTGGGTGCTCCAACACTGGAGGTTTTCAAGATGAGATTGCACACCCATTGGTTCAGAAAGGTACAGTGTCTCCTGCTGGAGCAGAGGATTGGACTAGAAAAACCTCCAAGGTCCCTTCCAGCCCTATCATTCTTGAAATGAAAAACAAGAATGTACAAATCAGTGTTTCTTTGGCTTTGCTAAGTAAAGACCCTTGTCTAGTTCAATGCTTTTTTCTTGTGAGTTTCCTTGGCCTTTATGCATATTTGGCAACAAATTGAGTCTTATATTCAGCCTTGAATGAGTTTTTTCTATTTCCATGGGAACCTCACTGCTTCTCATGGAGATATCTCATATTCAGTTTTGTATTCTAACTCTATCATATTCGAGTAAGAAGATTTTGAATTGTTTAAAATGAGTAGGAAATTTACATCTCCTGGGTTCTTCAACTTCTGCTTCTTCCTCTCCACCATCTGGAGGACAATGTTCAATACAGACAATGTTAAAGCAAGAAAAAGAACAAGAAAAAGTGACTCTGCAGATAATTATGCAAGGAATTCAAAATATTCAAGCAAGATCAGAGAATATTGAAAAGAGAATAGAGAACATTGAACGAAGAACAGAGAACATTGAATAATGAACAGAGAACATTGAACAAAGAACAGGGAAAACTGATGAAAAAGTGGGGAATATCCAACAAATGATGTTGAAGTATGATGAGAGATTCCAAAAAATTAAAGAAGAAGATAAAGAAAGAGACAAGAAGATTGGAGATATTGATAATAGTTTAACGGTGGTTGAACAAGATAAAAGTGGTAAGTTGAGATGGGAGATGGATAGATCAGAATTCTATCTTAGATTCCAAATCGTAGAGGAAGAAAAAGGATAAAACTTAGCTAAGATAATGATAGAAATACTGGCTGAAGCTTTGGAAATAACTCAAGAGAAGATGATGGATGGAATAGATGAGGTTTATCGAGTTTTCACAAGATATGCAATGAGAAATAGCTTATCAAGAGAAGTTCACATTAGATTTACAAAGAAAGCCATTAAAACACAAATATTGCAAGTGGCAAAAGAGAAAACATTGAAATATAAAGACAAGGAGATTGTGGTCTTGAAACAAATACCCAGAAGAGTGAGAGAGATGAGAAGAGAATACCGGTTCCTGACTAAAATACTACTTAAAAAAGAGGTGAATTATAGATGGCTGATTCCAGAAGGTTTAATGTTCACATGGCAAGAACAGAGACATAGAATTGACTCAATTGAGAAAGCAGAATTATTTTATACAGAATTTTTTGGAGGGAAAGAGGAAGAGGCAGAAAAAGAGATCTCACTAATTGAATTCCAAGACGACTGCCAAATGGCGATTGAAAAAGAAGAAGGTGCAGTAGGTGGAAAGGTGGAAGCCAAAGAACAGCGTGAACTAAGATCTACGAGAGCTACTAAACCTAACTACAAAATATAACCATGGAAGAGAAAAAACTGATTATAAATGGACTTAACTCAGCCGTTAAAAGAAGGAAAACCTTTCATAAATTAGAGAAATTAAAATTTGATATAATTTGTCTACAAGAAGTACATATTAAAAAACAATATGAACAATTGTTGATGCAGCCAAAACCAGGGAAAATATTTACTTCCTTGACACAATGTAAGAAAAGAGGAGTGGTTTTATATATTAAAGAGACCATCCCAGCAAAATTGATTTATACCGATGATGATGGAAGAATACTAATGGTGGAAATAATGGACAATAATACGAAAACACTCCTGATTGCAATCTATGCCCCGAATGACAAGCAAGAAGAATTCTACAAAAAATTACATATGAAAATAATTGAACTGGACTATGCTAATATAGTTATGATGGGAGATTTTAATGGAATTGCAGACAATAAATTGGACTATATAGCATAGAAAACAATAAAGCAAAACAGAAAGACTCTCCCTAAATCTTTTTTTAAAATGGTAGATGAAATAAACTTAAAAGATACATGGAGAGAAAGAAATGCTAAAACTAAACAATATACCTTCTATTCAAATAGACATTTATCATGGTCCAGAATAGATATGATATGGATGTCAACAGAATTAATAACTCATATTCAAGAAATAAATATTGAAACAAGTACTTGGGCAGATCACAATCCAATGACAATTAAATGGAAAGGACAAAAAAGATAATCTAGATGGACGTTATTTAATAATATTTTAAAGGAAAAAGGCTTCACACAGTGGATGGAGAAAGAATTGGCTTTTACCTTTAGAGAAAACAAAAAAGAAGATACATCAATTCAGAATGTATGGGATACAATGAAGGCATGTGTTAGAGGTTTGATAATAGACCATACAAGGAAAAGGAATACTATGAAAAGATTGGCCTCTCAGGCCTTAGAGGATGAATATAAAAGACTTGAAAAAGAGCTGCATAAAATGCCACAGAAAAAGGACATTAAGCTAAAAATGGATATAGTTCAACATAAAATGGGTCAAATAGAAAAAGAAGAACTAGCACAGAAAAATAGAGGTGCTAAACAGAACTACTTTGAAGACGCAAATAAACCAGGTAGATGGTTAGCATACAAACTGAGAAAGGAGAAAGAATCAAGGAAAATATTGCAATTAATAGATGACCAAGGCCAAGTTTGCTATGGTAGTAAAGAGAAGAAGGAAATCATTCGAGACTTCTAAGGGAAATTATATATGCAAGAGAATATTGATGAGGAAGGAGTTAAACAATACTTACAGAATGCTAATCTACCCCAGATACCTAAAGAGATTGAAACAATGTTAGAAAGCAATATAACGATGATGGAGTTGACTGAAGCACTTAAGAAGCAAAATAATGGAAAGGCACTGGCAGAATTTTACAAAACATTACAAGAATCATTGAATCTTTCATTGCTAGAAGTTATGAATGAAGTTATGTTAAAGAAAAAGATACCTAAATCATGGTCAGAAGCCTATATTAACTTATTCCAAAAGAGGAGGCCGATCCATTATAAATTAAGAACTATAGACCTATTTCTCTACTAAATGCACATTATAAAATCTTTGCTTTGATATTGGCAGAAAGACTTAAAAAATATCTAAATAATTTTATTCAGCCTGATCAAAATGGATTTCTGCCAAAGAGACAAATTAAAGATAATATGAGAGTAATCTTGGATACCTAGGAATCCTATGAGGCACATCCTGTAAAACAAATGGCTCTGATATTTCTAGATGTACAGAAGGCATGTTATTACTGTTGGAACAGATGGGTTTTGCTAGAAAATTTATTCAAGCAATAGAAGCTATATACTATAAGCAAACGGCAAAGGTAATGATAGAGGGAGAACTGACAGATTCTATTAATAAAAGAAAAGGAACAATACAAGGGTGCCCACTATCACTTTTGTTGTTTGTGTTAACTTTGGAAGTGCTAAACAGAAATATTAGAGATGACAAGAATATAAAAGGAATGAAAATCAAAAAGGAAGAATTTAAGCTGCAAGCATTTGCAGATGATCTGGTTTTCATCTTAGAAGACCCTCTAGAAACAGCACCAAAATTGATAGAAAAGATAGAGACATATGGAAAGGTGGCTGGTTTGAAAATAAATAAAGATAAGACAAAGATCTTGACCAAGAATATGCTATTAAGATAAAAGGAAGAACTGGCAGACCTATTGAAAATTCAGGTCACGAATAAGATCAAGTACTTGGGGATATATTTGACAGCAAGATGTAGTACATTAAAAGAAAATAATTACATCAAACTTAAACAGCAGATAGCGCTAGATCTGGCGAAATGGGAAAATTTACAACTGTCACTAATAGGGAGAATTTGAACAATCAAGATGAATATATTACCCAGAATTTTATATTTGTTTCAAATAATTCCAATTAGGCTTGGAAAAGATTACTTTGAAGATTCAAACAAAATTGTGTTGAAATAAATATGGCAAGGTAAGAAAGTGAGAATAAAATTAAAACTCTTGCAAGATGCTAGAATTAGAGGAGGATTTGGTTTGCCTAATTGGGAGTTGTACTATCAAGCTACAAATCTGATGTGGGTTAAGGAATGGATAACACTAAGAAATACTAGATTGTTGACATTAGAAGGACATAATTTGTTGTTGGGGTGGCATGCTTTTTTATGGTATAAAGGAACTAAAACACAGGGGTATTTTAGAAGACATTATATACGGGAGTGTCTGTGGTTAAACTGGGAGAAGATTAAAAGACAATGTTATTTGAAAATTCCAGCCTGGCTATTGACTATTGAAGCATTTTCTTATCCTATAATATACAAAAAGGAACAAACAGTTAGATATGGTGAAATATTGAATGAAAAAGGTGAACTCAAATCTATAAAAAAATTAGAGGAACAAGGTATAAAGATGAATTGGTTTTCATATGTGCAAATACATTCAAGATATGATAAAGATTCTAAAATTGAAGGTTTCTATGATAAATTGACTGATTTTAGATAAGATTTTGACAGGTGCTGATGAAAAGGTGATTAAAAAATTGTATGGATATTTATTAGAATTAAATTAGAAGAACAAGTTAAAGAAACTATGATTGCTTGGGGGAAAAATTTTGGATATGGGATCAATTTAGAGAAATGGCAAAAATTGTGGCCTCAAAATTATAAAATGACAATGTCAACAGCATATAAAGAAAATTTGTATAAGATGTTTTACAGGTGGCATTTCCCCCTGACAAGAATAGCAAGAATGTTCAAGAATAAATCCGAAAAATGTTGGAAATGTCATCAGACACCTGGCTCATATTACCATATGTGGTGGACTTGTGTGGATGCTAAAAAATAATGGACTAAAATCCACGCGTAGTTGGAAAAAATGACAAAAAAACATACAGACTTGAAACCAGAGATATTTTTATTGGGAATTTTACCTGATATATACAGTAAAGACTTGAAATACCTGATAGTAAATGTATTAACAGCGGCTAGGATTGTATTTGCTAAAAACTGGAAAAATGAGAAAACACCATCACAGGAGGAAATCATTAAGAAAATATTGGAATGTGCTGAAATGAGTAGATTGACATTTGAAATTAGAGAACAAGAGGATAAACAGTTTTATAAAATTTGGGATCTATTCTATCAATGGTTAGACAATAAAATATGGTCATGAAATATGTAGATTCTTAGAAAATAATAAATGTATAAAGATGTATTCTTCTCTTATATCTACAAAATGATCGTAGGATAGATTTGAGATGATAATATGAATTGTCATAAAACAAATTAAGTAAAATATGATTATTTTGTAAAACATGAATGAATAAAAGTATAGTCAAGTGATTGATTAACAATGATATTGATGTATTTAATACTTGACTGAAAATATGAGAATATATGCACTGTAATTGTAATTGAAGACTACAAAATGGAAGCACAAAACAATTTGTAAACCAACCGGCACACTGTATGTATATATATGGAAGATGGCTTGATGTTTTTATGTTTTGTTTCTCTATGTTCGTCTTAAAAACCAATAAAAATTAAAAAAAAGAAAAAAAAAAGAAAATAATGGAATGTGCTGAAATGAGTAGATTGACATTTGAAATTAGAGAACAAGAGGATAAACAATTTTATAAAATTTGGGATCTATTCTATCAATGGTTAGACAATAAAATATAGAAATGAAATATGTAGACTTTCAGAAAATAATAAATATATAAATATGTACTTTTTTCTTATTATATCTACAAAATAGATTTGGGATGATAATATGAGCTGTTATAAAACAAACTAAATAAATTATGATTATCTTGTAAAACATGAATGAATAAAAGTATAGTCAAATGATTGATCAATAATGATACTAAGGTATTTAATTTTTGATTGAAAATACGAGATTATATGCAATGTAATTGTAATTGAAGACTACGAAATGGAAGCACAAAACAATTTGTAAACCAACCGGCACACTGTATGTACACATATGGAAGATAGCTTGATGTTTTTATGTTTTGTTTGTTTATGTTTGTTTTAAAAACCAATAAAAATTAAAAAAAGAAAAGAAAAGAAAGAATGGATGTCTGCTTGTGTTCATTTTTAACAAAATGCAGCATATCCAGGGCCATAGATTTATTGACTTGGGATGAAAACCAGAGACATGATTGCTTGGAATCAACTGAATTAGTCCCAGAAAAACAAAAACTTGCTGGTTGGATTTGTGAACATAACACAGATGGCTCCTTGGTGAAATTTAATAGCCGTATCTAAATCTACCACTGGATCAATAGCAGAACATTTTGACATTCAGCTCTAGATGCCACTGTTGTGGAAAACTCTGAGCCAAATGAGCAAATCCCTTTGTATTTGCAGTCAGAAATCCCGCGGGTTTCACTTGCTGCAGCATTTAACAGATAAAAGCATGGATATTCCTGTTAAATGCATTTAAGAACACGGGGGAAAAAAGACAAACCATTATCAAAGGACACATGCTTCTTTCCAGATCCAGTATTAATTGGAAGCAAGTATTTCCCTCTGCCATTTTGACACATGGTGAACCCCCCCTTTTTTTGGTCTGGTTTAATGGTTCCATATTAGATTGTTCTATATCGCATTAATAGGAGGTTGACTTTCTTTTTGTGGGAGTCAGGCGGGGGAGAGAGGGAGATAAAGAAACAGGGAGTGGGAGAGGGAGAGATGGGAGGGAAAGAGAAGAAGGAGGGAGACAGAGGGCATAAGAAGGAAAGGGGGAGAGAGAGGGAAGGAGAGAGTGGGGAAGAGGGAAGGAAAGAAAAGGGGGAGGGAGAGAGAGAAGAGAGGGGGAAAGAGAGAGAGAGAGAGAGAGAGAGAAAGGAAGGGAGGGAAAGAGAGAGAGGGAGAGAGAGGGAGATATGCTTTTAAAATCCCAGAAAATATTTAGAACTATAAATGGCAACTGAGTGCTGAGAACCTTCATCAGCATGTACAATGATTGTGTCTCATTTTCACTTCCGTTTCCATCCAGTGGAGTTTAATGGAGCATCAATGCAACTCAAGATAAGGCAGCATCCTATAAGAATCTGGAAAAAGAAAATGGCAACTCTCTTACCTGGTTTTAGATTCCAATACAGTGGGTGGAGAAAGAAAGAAGGGAATGTTCCCTGTGGACATCTCCCTGTTTATGTCAAATTGGCAGTGGCATTAGTCTTCTTGTTTAGTCATTGATTTTCCTCCAAAGGGTCAGGCAGAAAAAGGGGAGATCATGTGGCAGACTAGTTTTGCCTATATCTTTGTGCACCCAGGACATTTTTTAGCACTGTCTGTTCTCTAGCAATAGCTCTTTCTTCTCTTCCAACACAAAGCATTTTCCATGCAGCCTTGCAGGTGATTCCAAATGTAATTAAATCACGGTGAATTAATTATATCTGGAAATCTCTGGGTGCAGTCATCCCAATGCATGCAAAAATATTCAGCCAATGTCTATGACTTTGCCTTTATATTCTTTTGCTAGTAAGTTACTTGAGATGCTTCTGCTGAGAAGGATGTTCTATTTCTTTAATGTGTCTGGGCTAGAAGGGGGAAGGCTGTGTCTGTCATGCCCCTGTTAGAATCTGACTCCCAGGGAGAGGAGGAACGGCTGACAGGGAATTGGAGTGGGGCTCTGGAGGTTGTGGAGGAAACTGGGGAAGGACACAGGCCGGCTGGACATTCAGAGGAAGACCCAGGCCCACCCCCCTTCATCCTAGGGCATGCAGGGAGGAGCAGATAAGGGAGAAATGGGAATGGCGTGGTCTATGGGGGGGAAAGGGCCCTGACCCCCTTCATGGGCTGCAGCTGGGAGGACTATTAAAAAGGACAAACTGCGCATGGCCCAGTGCTGGAAGCAAAACATGAAAATATTTCTAGTCTGTCAGTTCTTATTTGAGTTCTGGCGTCCTTCTCAGTGTGTGTATTTCAATATCTGTGGACATCTTCAAGCCTTTATCCTGCCTTGTCTCATTAATTGCTTCAGTGCAGTTTGTATTGTTTTTTTCTATTTATAATTTATATGCATTTTGACTTTGAACGGAATTTCTTCCTTTTCGCAACTGTTCGTGGGGTAGTTTTTTTCTCCAGTCAATGATAATTGGACCTTGGAGGCCACGTTGAAGGAATTAAAGGACTTCACCTATTTCTCTGATTTTGTTGCTTTTGTATCACACCCTGGGTCATCACAATGTCTATGTTTGATGCATGCCTAGCTGTATACACACTATAAATCCACCCACCCGTCTATCAAATCCATTCATTTGTCTATGCCATGGTAGGTGGCTTTGATCGCTTCAACAAGATTTTTTTGAATCTGAAATCTGAATATGATGCAAAGAGATAACATGACCTGGTTTAACAAGGTATTTTTCATTATTTGCAGCCTTGACCACTTCCTTCAGAAGCTTCTCTCCCTCCCACTTTGTGAGTGATGGATGATACAAACAAAACATGAAAATGAAGCCATGGAGCCACATAGTTCTGATTCCCCATCACTATCTAAATGCATTTTAAATACACATTTTGAGAAAAATATGCATCCAGAAATATATATTGTTGGGAATAATAGGTTTAATAATATACATTGAAATAGACTTTCATGAAAACATATTTTAACCCTCCTTCAAAAATAGCATGGAATGGCTTTGGAACAAAGATACAAATTAGCACAAGCCACCAGTAGACTGATTTGTCTTTTTAGTTTTAGATTTTTTTTGAAAAAGGAAGGCAGTTGGAAATCACTAATTTCCTTGTTGGTGCTTCATCTATCTTGGAATTTAGTATTTATTGAAAATGCAAGGAAATATCTCTGGGCCTATATTATTTTTGAAGTAGACTGCTTCAGGTATGGTATAATACTGTAGTTTGACAATTTAAACACCTTGGAATGAGTCTGCTCCTAAACCATTATTTTTAATTTCTTTTCTCCCTGGCTTCAGATAAAAAAAGTCAATTTGCCCTTTCAATCATTGCAGGAAATTGCACTTCAGCCATGGTAGGTTGGAAACAACACTCAGATTCCCATTTTTGGTCTTGGTTTGTGTGTATAAGCTATTTTTGGAGGATTGGATCAGATCATAGCTTACAGAAAGCAAGAAGAGGTATTTGTATCCCATGGGAAGAGAAGAGGGAAATAGTGAGGTAGGTCAGACTGAACCAAGGGACCTATCTTATCAAAAGGCTTAGTAATTTAGTGAACCAATGGAAAAATACAGGTGATAATAGATAAAAATGGCATGTGGCTTACATGACTGAAGTTCCTTGTTTAAGGCAGAATGAAGAACTACTTTTCAGTCCAAGGACCATATGGGCTTTGGAGTGCATGCCAGAAACCAGAGTACAGAAGTTGCAAGAAAGCAAATTAGGGCAGTGTTACGTCCGTGTGGACAGAAGCCAGGAGTCGGTGACTGTGTTTCAAGCTCTTTTTATAAGGCAGGAACCGAACTGAGGCTACAGGAAAACTTCGCGGCTTTTTATTTCCAAGCCGCGGCGGCCGCGGCCAATGGCACCGCTTTGAATCTCCCGCGATTCGAATTGACCAATCGCGGGAGATTCTCAGCGAGCCAATCGGCACGGCTCGCCTAGCCAATCAGAGCGCCCCGCGCTTTGGCCAATCAAAGCGCGGGGATCTCAAGAATTCAAATGAGGGGACAGAACACCCCTCCCCTCTTGGTTCAGTCCTTACGTTGTGTAGTCCCGTAGGTAGGCGGGGCTCCGTCTCTGCCTACTGGACCTGCGCAGGTCAGTCATAGGTTGGATCCCGGCCAGTTCGGTCGGGGTCTCTGTTTCTCCGGACTCCGTCGTGGGAACCGCCTGGTCTGTCTGGCCGGGCCACTCTCTGCAGCTCCCTCCTGGGCTACCCGGGTTGGTTGAGCTGCGGATTTCGCCGCTCCCACTCGGTCTTCCCGGGTTGGTTGAGCTGGCCTGGCTGTCTCTTCTTGGCGAGGTTTCATGCTGGCTGCTTTCAGGTGAGTATGGCTGGTTTATTTTTTCTGGGTTTTGGTTCCCTGGGTATTCCCTCCCCTCTTGGTTTGTGTTGCGGGGGTTGGTTTTGCTTGGTTGCGCGTCGGTGGTCTCTTGTGTGGTCGTCCTCGATCTTAACTGGTCGATGTGGCGTTTCCACGCTTGTCCATCGGTTGTTTGTAGCCGGTACGAGTGTGGGCCTGTTAGTTGTGTTATGACGCTGGTACCCATAATGGGTCTCCGGTTAGGTTCTTCGCGTATACGGCATCGCCTGGTGCGAAGGTTCGGTGTTTGCTGGTGGAGTCTGGGGGTTTCTCTGGGTTGTACATGGGGTGTAATCTATCGAGTGGGGACCTTATTTTCCTCCCCATTAACAGTTCTGCTGGGCTTTTATTTGTTGTGGTGTTTGGGGTTATGTGCTGTATAAAAAGTAATTTATTTATTTTGGATCTCCCCGTGGTCTATTTTCTGGATGGTTTTCTTTGTGAATTGAACCATCCGTTCCGCCCTACCATTCGCCGCCAGATGAGCCGGGGCTGTCAGCGTGTGTCGTATGCCCCTCTCTACTAGGAATTTTTCGAATTCTAGCGAGGTGAATTGGGGCCCGTTGTCGGAAACGAGGACGTCTGGGAGGCTGTGTGTTGCGAAAAGTTTGCAGAGTTCTTTGGTCACAGCCTCCGTGGTGGTTGTTCTTATGTTGCTTACCTCCAGCCAGTTGGAGTAAGCGTCTACGGTTATTAAGAAAGTGTGCCCTTTTGTGGGCCCGGTGAAATCTATGTGGATCCTAGACCACGGTCCACTGGGGGTTTCCCATTCTAGGATGGGTGCTGCGGGTGGGCTTGGCCTAGTTTCCTGGCATCGTTGACACCTTGCTACCCAGGCCTCGATCTGTTTGTCCATCCCTGGCCACCAAGCGTAACTTCTGGCCAGGGCTTTTGTCCTAACGATGCCCGGGTGCCCGTCGTGTAACAGTTCCAAAACCTTCCCTTGTAGTTTTTCCGGGATGACCACCCTATCCCCCCATAGTATGCACCCTTTTAGTAATGAGAGTTCCATTTGCTGGTTCCGGAATCTCCTGACGGACTCGTCGTTGTCCCTTTCCGGCCACCCTTTCTCTACCCAATGCAAAACCCGTGCCAGACGTTTGTCTTTATTAGTTTCTTGGGCAATGTCTGATGCGGTTATGGGTAGGTTGGGTAAAGTCTCTATGCTGAGGGTGGTCATCGTGGGTGCTGGGTCAGTGTCTGGTTCAGGTAGCGGTGAGCGGCTTAAGGCGTCCGCATGGGAGATAGTCTTACCAGGTTGGTGTGTGAGTCCGTAGTTGTAGGCAGCCAGGAATTCGGACCACCTTGTCATTCGGGGAGACAGAATGTTCGGGGTGGCCCTGTTCCCTGCAAGGATTCCCAGCAGCGGTTTGTGGTCGGTGATGATGGTAAACATCCGGCCGTAGAGGTACTCGTGAAACCTTTTTACTGCGGCGACGATAGCCAAAGCCTCTTTGTCCAGCTGGCTGTAGTTCCGCTCCGGTTTGGTGAGGGTCCTTGAAAAGAACGCGATGGGTGCTTCTTTTCCATCGGGGAGAGTGTGGCTGAGGACAGCGCCGATGCCGAAGGGTGATGCGTCACATGTGATGGCTAGTGGTAGGGTCTCGTTGTACTGGATGAGGACGGCATCCAAAGTGAGCAGGTCCTTTGTTCTTTGGAAGGCGGCTTCCTCGCATTTCCCCCAAGTCCAGGTAGCCGCCTTGTCCAAAAGCCTATGCAAAGGCTCCGCCGCGGTCGCCTTTTGGGGCAGGAAGACATTATAAAAGTTAAGTAGCCCCAGAAACGCCTGCAGTTCTGTTTTTGACTTGGGTGTGGGGGCTTCCTTGATGGCTTTAATTTTCTTGTTGGTGGGGTGAATGCCGTGTCGGTCTAGGAGGTATCCTAGGAATTCGACCCGCTCTGTGTACAGCTGGCATTTTTCCCTCTTCACTTTAAGCCCGGTTTCTTTGAACCTCGTTAGCACCTCCCTTAGGCGAGTCTCTAGTTTGGCCTGGTTGGTTGCTGATACTAGTATATCATTGAAGTATGGTACCACCCCCTTGATGCCCTGTAAGAGTCTTTCCATGAGGCTCTGGAAAATTCCCGGTGCCACGCTGACTCCAAATTGGAGGCGGTTGCATCTAAAGGCTCCCCGGTGGGTGACTATGGTTTGCACCTCGGCAGTTTCCTCGTCGACCGGCAGTTGCTGGTATGCTTGGGCCAGGTCGAGTTTCGCAAAAACTTTGCCCCCTCCCAGTGAGTGTAGGAGATGTTGCACTACTGGGACGGGGTAAGCGCTTTGCTGCAAGGCACCATTTAGGGTGGCCTTATAGTCCCCGCAGATTCTCACTGACCCATCAGGCTTAATCGGGGTGACTATGGGGGTCTCCCACCAGGTGTGGTCTATGGGTTGTAATACCCCTTGCTTGACGAGCTTGTCAATTTGCTTGTCTATCTTCGGTTTGAGTGCGAATGGTACCCGCCTTGGTTTTAGGCATTTTGGGGGAACGTGGGGGTCTAGGCTGAAGGATATAGGGGGCCCTCGGTACTTGCCTAGGGTGCCGTTGAACACTTCCTGGAAATCCCGGGCCAGTCGCTGCTCCCAGTCGGCTTCGGCGATGTGGTCGATGCCCGTGGCTGCGATGCCTAGCGGTGCGAACCATTGAAGTCCCAGTAGGCTATGTCAGTCTCGATCGATGATGGTTAAGGGAAGTCTTTCGGCGTGTCCCTTGTAGGTCACTGTAAACTGTCCTGTTCCGACTACAGGGATGTGGTTTCCCTGGTAGTCCTTGAGGATTAGTCTCTGGTTTTCTAGTTGTTTTCTCTGGATGGTAGGCACCAAGCATTTAATTTCTTGCCAGGCTACCATTGAGAGGTAGGACCCGGAGTCCACCTCCATTTTACAGGGTTCGCCTTTGATGCCTACCTCCACGTAGACCTTTCTGGCGTCCGTGGTTGTGGCATGGCCGATGGTGACCGTCTGATGTGTCTCTTCTCTCCGCCTGGCCTCGCTGCTTCGTTGGCCTCATCCATTTTGCTCCCAGCGGTTGTCTGTTGGCCGGTCTCTGGTCCCGGGGGATGTGCTCTCTCGTCTCCACTCGCTCGGGTCCCATCGCCTGGGGCTGTGGGTCTTCTTGAGGCAGCAAACGCGTGCGATGTGGCCCTTCTTGTCGCAGTGCCGGCAAACGGAGTCGAAGAACCGGCATTCGGATCTGGGGTGGTCGCCTCTGCAACCGGCACATGCAGTCCTTGACTTACGACTCCACCAGCTTTTGCTGATCGCGGCCTGCCTGGAGACGGTGGATGTCTTCCTCCTCATCGGACATATCCAAGGTCGAGTGGAGTTCGCTTTGGTGGGTGGTGGTTTCAGGTTGGGCCTCGGTCAACCTTGCAGGGTTGTTGTTTGCGGTGCGGTCCCCGGCGTTCGGTCTCCGCATGCGGTCTGCTGACTGTTGGGTAGCTTCGGCGGCCATGGCTTCGGATATGGCGTCGGTGAGAGCGATGTTGCCCTTAGCCATCAACTGACTTTGGAGAACGGGGTCCCAAAGGTCGAGCACGATTCGGTCCCAAAGGGTCTCGTTCATGTTGGAGAACTCGCATAATCCTCCCAGGTGCCGCAGCTCTACAATGAAATTGCTGAGACTCTCGCCCGACCGCTGGTCCCGCCGATAAAATTCCTGCCGTCAGATGAGGATGGGCACGGCTGGAGCGTAGTGGTTCCGGAGCAATGGCTCGAGGTCCTTCCAATCCATCGCGGTAACGTTGGCGGGCTTGGCTAGCGCTTTTGCCATCTTAAACACTGTGGGCCCGCAGTGTGTTAGGAAGATGGCTCGTTTCTTCGGTCCCATGGCATCCTTCAGATCGTTGCATTCGAGGAACATGTGGAATCTGTCCATATAAGATTCCCAGTCCTCGGTAGTGGGGTTGAAGGGGGTTGGTGGTGCGATGCTGGCCATCTCGTCGGTTGGCTGGCTTCCGTCGGACACGTGCTTCGGTTCAGGATGAGGATCCCACCTTCGTCGCCAGTGTTACGTCTGCATGGAGAGAAGCCAGGAGTTGGTGACTGTGTTTCAAGCTCTTTTTATTAGGCAGGAACCGAACTGAGGCTACAGGAAAACTTCACAGCTTTTTATTTCCAAGCCGCGGCGGCCGCGGCCAATGGCACCACTTTGAATCTCCCACGATTTGAATTGACCAATCGCGGGAGATTCTCAGCGAGCCAATCGGCGCGGCTTGCCTAGCCAATCAGAGCGCCCCGCGCTTTGGCCAATCAAGCGCGGGGATCTCAAGAATTCAAATGAGGGGACAGAACAATAAGGATGAATCTATTGTTGATTTACTCTTCAACTGAAATTAAATTGATTACAGTGGGGAATATTGCTTCTCCCCTATTTCATAATTGATGAATTGATCATATTGCAAGTTATAATTATGTGGTATTATTTGTAAGGCATCCAAAAGACTCTCTTGAAACCATATTCCTGGAAAAAAAAACTTTTAGTATTTTTGCAAACTGCAAACATTTATAAACATTGCTCTGAAATTAGAGATGATCTTTCTTAAGGATAGATTGTTAAGTTGAATTTATAGAGTGCTTATCCTAAAGATACTCAACTCATCAAACTTGTTTGGAGAGTTTGAAAGGGAAAGGTTATTCTTTTGTTTATTTGCTAAAACTGATGATTGGATCACAGAAGATTATCAGAAATCTCAAATGGAAACAATGTTGTTTTTCTATATTGGTTCTTATGAAAACATTTGGGCAGGAAATGGAGATGAACTTTGTTCCTTTTGGCTCTAATGCAAAACTTACAGATATAGATTCTTAACATAGCTTCTTAGAGGAATGGTATGTCATCCCATATTTCCTTAAAAAACATGTTCAAGTATAAATGCATCCATTTCAGAGAAAGAAAATCACTTTGGGGTACATTGAGGACAATGCATTGGTAAACTAATTCTTGGAATGTGGCATTCTTGCATTTATTTATGTGGCCCATTTCATTGTACAATCTTTCTGACATCCTATGCTTTCATTAAGTCCAAAAGAAAACTTCACTGGAGAATTCCTCTATAAAGTTTTTCCAGGCTGGAAAAGTGTAGATAGGCAAGAGGTAGAGAAAGATTTAGAGGAAGAAACCACTATTCCATCTCCAACAATGAAGTCAATTCAAAAGCTCCAAACCTCAAAAGTTAAAATTAATTCTCAAGCTTCCTGAAAAAAAATTCTGAGAAATTGGAGGCAAATTTTAGCACATTAATTTGCATGCTTCTTGAAAGGAATGTATCATAGGTTCATGAAACTGATCATGATCATCTTTCTAAGGCTTTACAAAGACTTAGTAAGACCACTCTTGGAAAACTGCATCCAGTTTTGTTCACCACGACATAAAACAATATTAAGACTCTGGAAAGAGTGCAGAGAGAGCAAGAACAATGTTTAGGGGCTAAAACACATGAAGATTGGTTGCAGGAATTGAATATGGCTAGTCTAGTGAAAAGAAGAAATAGGGGGTGACATGATAGCAGTGTTCCAATAGTTGAGGAGCTCTTTGCAAAGACAAGGGAGCCAAACTATTTTCCAAAGTACCAAAAGGCAAGATGAGAAACAATGGATGGAAATGAATCAAGGAGAGAAGCAACCTAGAACAAAGGAGAAATTTCCTAACATTGAGAGCAATCAACCAATGGAATAACTTGCCTTCAGAAGTTGTGGGTGTTCCATCACTGGAGGCTTTCAAAAAGAGACTGGACAATCATTTATCTGAAATGGTATAGAGTCTCCTGCTTAAGCGGCTGTTGGACTAGAAGTTGGACCCTTTCCAATTCTACTATTCAATGTTTTATCAATTTGTAAAGTTTCTCTTTCATACTGGATTATCCAGGAAGGTATGTCTCTTTTCTTCCATTTTAGTGTTTTAATCATCATCATCTGCACAATGGTTCCTGTTTATAGTGAAAACAAAGCTTTCCTTGCCTTGAACTTAACTCCTGAAGACTATATAAACACATCTATGTAGATATCTTGGCAGTAGTGTGGAAGGAGTTTGGCATTGCTGTTTTCTGGGATCTGTTCTTATTATAAATAATTACCCCTCCCCATTTTACTTCTGGTAAATTGAAAATATACAGAGTTGTTTTTTATTCTTCAATCAGATAGTAACTTTAAAGAACAGGATGAGAGGAGGCTCTTTAATTTTATAGACAACCCAGCAATTTGGAGTTTTTTCTTCTTACCCTCACAAAATCCCTGAAATAGCTCTGTGTAAACATTGATCCAGATGTCTATCAATTTGATTAGTATGCTTTGTTCATTGCACAAAGCCAAGGAACAGAGCCATTTACAGGCTGTTCCTCCCTACTGGGAGACTGAAACAAGGAACACGTTTTGCAGGTATGAATGCAAAAGCTTGCCATTAGATGCCTCCTGCTGGACTAGGTTGAGGACAGATCTTCCTGGAGAAAATCGATCGATGTTATGGCTAAGAGTTGACATTAACTTGCAGGCACATAATCATCAATCAAAATAGTTGAGAAGCAGATGTTTATATGTTGTTTGCTTAACTAATTGTGAGGATTGTTGCCTCCTAAATGAACGTTCTCATCTTTTTTCTTATTCTGCTTGACAGCAACTCTAAAATTCTACCTAAACATGGGGATTTGAGGACTTCTGTATGCAAAGCATGCTTTTATATTGATCTATCATCATATCTCTTTGCAGAGAACTAACTTAACAGCTTGCCTGTAGCCAGGTTTTTCTGGGAGCATGGTGGAATAGTTATTGCTGTCCAAAGTGAATCTAAAAATCAATCAATTGCTGAGGTCATTAGGCATCAGTTTTATCATTGTCTTTTCTGAATTGCCAGCATTTATCCTATGCCTCTTGCAAAAATTCAACTTAAGTGTACAGTGGCTTTTAAAGTTATAATCTGAAAATTGGGTAGTATAGGATAGAAAAAGGCAGCAGCAGGGGAGGGGAGGTACAGTTACTGAATGTTTAAGATGTTGGATTTGTCGACCGAAATGTTGACATTTCAAGACCTAAGAATCGCAGGATGGGCCAAGCTCCCCATACTAACTTAGCAGTTCGTAAACATTAAATACAAGTAGATAAATAAGGTAACAGCAGTAAGGTAACAGCATTCCATGTACCTTACCCTATGGTCATCCTGGCCACATGACCAATGTGCAATTGTCTTTATATAATGCTGACTACCTCAGCTGTAAAGTGGAGATGACACTGCCTCCAAGAGTTGGACATGACTGGACAGGAAACCTTTACCTTTAGACTAAAAAAAGTAATTTGATTTCATTTAATGTAGCAATAGCACTTATATACTGCTTCAGAGTGCTTTACAGTCCCCTCTGAGTGGTTTACAGAGTCAGCCTATTGCCCCAGGAAGGATGGAGTCAACCTTGAGCCTGGTGAGCATCGAACTCAGAACTGCATGCGGCCGGAAGTTAGCAGAAGTAGCCTCTAATACTGCATTCTAACCGCTGCACCGCCATGGCTTTTGAATGAAAATCTAGTTGTAAATGAAAACCTAATTACAACTAAGTCAAATTAATTAATTCAGTTAATAGAGTGAAGTCCTATGAGTGGTGGCATCAGGAACAGGTCTGGTAAAGCTTGGATAAGAGACTATCAAGGAAAGAGGGGGGAAAATACAGTGGTAGAAGGCAACAGCAAAACTTTTCCATAAGACTGCCAAGAAACCTATACAAACATATCCATGTAATCACCATGAGTTGAACTTGAGAGCCTCTGTATTGTAATGTGATGATGCCTGAGCTATTTTATATTTTTTCTCATCTCACATTACAGCTGAGCTGCAGATGAAGAGTGCCAGGGGGGCACCCTTAAGTGAAAATATAGGTATCCAACATATGGTTTTTACCTAGTGCTTGTCTACTGAACAGAGTAGCAAGGCTGATTGCTACAAGCTCTTCCATTTATCTGCAATTTCTTGGCTGTGACAAGAGAACTGCAATCTCTACTCCTGGGGCTGCCTCTCCCAGAAAGACATATGAAGCTGCCGCATACTGAACCTCCAAGTTATATATTATCTTTTCATCCAGAACTACTCTCTGCTACTTAGATATATTTATTTTTTTAATCCAGCATCTCTGTGCTTCAGTTTGAGATTTTTTTTTGCCTAGTATGCTACAATAATATTATATAATTTATTTAGGAACTTATGTTTTAATCATCTAGAAAAAGTTTTTCCAAACAACATTAGGAGCTTGTTTTTCTCATCCAAAATCTTAGCAACTTTTTTAGATTTTCTCCACCAAACTATGTGGTTAATGCAGATTTGCAGGTGTATTGTTCACATGGATTGCATGAATGCATATTACTTTTATGGGTTGTTCAAACAGATTAATATGCTGAGATCCAGTGTGGGACATTGGATTTGTATCCAGTTTTCTTTTCTTCTCAGTAGTCACCTGATTGGTGGAAAAGGTGAGATTTTTGGTGAGATGGGTAGCTATGTGAATCTGATTACTGAATAAATACAGTCAGAATTTTGGTTGTTAAACAAGGCAGTTATTAAATAAGTCACACCCAATTTTATGACCTTTTTTGCTATGGTTGTTAAGTGAATTGCTGCAATTGTTAATTAAATCAGATAGTTGTTAAGCAAATCAGGCATCCCCCATTGACTTGGGCTTCAGAATGCAGCTGGGAAAATTGCAAACAGTGATCATGTGACTCCAAGATGTTGCAATAATTATAAACACATGCCAATTGCCAAGCACCTGAATTTTGATCATGTGACCATGTTCTTTAATGCGAGGATCGGTTTTTTTCAGTGCTGTTGTAACTTTGTAACTTTGAACAATCATTAAACAACTGGTAATAAGTCGAGGAATTCCTGTATACAGAAGCAACTGCTTTGATCTCAGAATGCATCGTTAAAATTCCCAGTTCCACATTGTCCTGGGCGTAGTTTGAAAGGACTTGAAAAGAAACTAATTCGTTCTTTATTTTTGCTTTTAGAAATAATCCATCTTTAGGAGAAGCGAGTTCTAGTGGCAAGTGGCAATTTTGATCTTCCACCCCACCCTCACCCTGATGGTGTTATTCTTGCAGTTTTGTTTAATTTAATTTCAATATTTAATCGTATGGACCGTAGACCATTGGAAATGGTTATTCCATATGAGTAGTTGACCTTGAACCTCACTGCCTTTCAGTCCCTAATGAAAAACAATTTGTGTAAGGTCAAACAAGATCAGCATGATAGTGTTTCTGAACACTAAAAATATTGTAGAGATGCTAAATAAAGCCAGCGGGCTGCAAGAGATTCCATGGTATAAAAATAAATAAACTGATTTATACATGGGAAAGGTACAGGAGATGGACCAATACCCAGTCTGCCACTGGACTATGCTGGCAGGAAGTAGCTCTTTGGGATTTCTGGTAGAAAAATTTTCAGACTTGGAATTTGGATATGCCAAAGGTGAAATTTTAACCCCCATTTCATGCAAAGTTTCAGGAATGCATTAAGCTCATAGCTGCCTCTCTGTTCACTACAGTTATGCTGTCATAAAAAGGTCTACCTAAATGAACTATTTTCTTCTTTTTGAGGATTCCCAAAGTTTTGAGATTTTTTTGATAAGTGATTTTCTTTGATTTGGTAATGTATCCTTCCAGATATAGTGAAGCTACAGCTAAGAGTCATCTTCAACAATCGTCACAAAGAATTGACATCCAGTAACATTTGGAGACTATGGGGTTTTTTTCATCCCTGATTTAATCTGAGGGAATAACATACGTTATTCAAAAATCCATTGCAAAAATCTGGATGACCACTAGACAGCTATACAGAGATACCAAAAACTCACACACTGAAAAATCACATTAGACCATCATCAACTAGACTTTTTCTCACATAGATGTGATAGCAAGATATATCTTCTCATTGTCCTCTGGTTATTTTGTCTTCAGATCACATTGAACTCTATCGTAATGACTAATGAATTATTTCAAGGTATCTGTTAAGTACGGTAATGTATATTCCATCTTTAAATGATGGTGCATGAAATAAGTTTATACTGCACCAAATCACTGGCCCATCTAACATAGCATTAGCTCAACCAGTCCATGTTTTCTTTCCAATCTTACATATGCGGCTTAAATCAAGGAATTTCTCCATGAAGAAATGTACTCTATCATTACATCATGACTCCTCCAAAATAAATAGTTCTTAGTCAGGCACTGACTAAGTGCATCTCACAATTATTTTTTTTTACTGTGCCCACAACATAGTAGTTTCCATCATGAAAATGCCAACCAGGAAAAAAATAATACAATTGTTTAACTTGTATTGCAGCATTTTGAATAGAGATCCATTTCTATTTCCAGTGCACTAAGTATTACATACACAGCCAGAGGACATTTTAAAAACAAGAATGGTAGACTCTGGTTCCCAATTTAGATTCTGGACAGAAATCAGCATTTTAAATTATCAGTTAAGATGCTGGGCTTGTTGGCTGGACAGCTGGCAGCCTAGGTTTGAGACCTGAGGGCCACATGACGGGGCGAACTCCTATCCTCAGCTCCTGCCAACCTAGAAGTTCCAAAGCATGCAAATACATAAATAGGTACCATTTTGGTGGGAAGGTAACAATGCTCCATAATGTCACACTGGCCACAGAAATGTCTTTGGACAGTGCTGGCTCAATGTCCTTGAAATTGA
The DNA here is from genome assembly GCA_033807585.1 of Hydrophis major. NCBI lineage: Eukaryota > Metazoa > Chordata > Lepidosauria > Squamata > Elapidae > Hydrophis > Hydrophis major. The sequence goes on along the minus strand of CM066334.1, from coordinate 17,068,153 downwards.
AATGAATACCAGCCCGTATAATTGGCAGCAATTAGTGACTCCTTTTTTTACTAAATGTTTGCAAATAGAGATCAGGTACATAGGTTACAGCCATATCTACAGTCAACATTTTGCTCTGCTGTCTTATAAAGTCTAGAAGCATTTCCATCCCACTTGCTAACAAATTAGCATTGCAGGCAAGGAAGAAAGATGTGTAAGAAGATTCTATACTAAATCTTTCCAGCATGAAAATAGCATTATCCAGCATCAGATAATGACTTGAGTGGAAAAAAATGAAGCAAAAATAACAAAAAAAATAAAATGGAAAATCTAGGATTCAGAAGAAAGCAACAGTTTTCTACTTAGAAATCTACATTCGAAGTATTTTCTGCTTGGTTTGCAGGAGATCGTACAAAACAGAAGAACCGTGCAGAAAAATTAAATAATAATAAAAAAATAGATTAAAAAAGGAATGTAATATTCCATGAGTAAATATCCCATGTGAACATTACCACTCAGTCAATTCCAGTTTGTGCTGGGAAATTTTTACAATAGCTACTTCCTGAGAGACACTTAAAGACATGAACTTCCTTTTTAGTTGATACTTCTGGTGGACAGGATGTCTCCTTTTTAAAAAAAATTGTACCATTTTGTCTCCTCTTGATTGTTGGTGTATAACCTAGAGCAGAACTGGAGAATTAGGCTGTAGCAGAAAGGACAGTAAGCTAATTCCTATGACGCTTGTGATTATTTTGGGTAAGTCATTCTGTGAAATCCTTTGACACTACAGCAATAGAAAATTGCTGAGAAATGAGAACATTCTTTGACTTCCTTGGATCTTGGATTAACATTAATCGATAATAAATTGATGTCACCACACACACAGAATAATGATTTAGCAATCCCAAATAATAGGACACAACAGCCTCAGTCTTGCATGTACACAGATAACACACATAGGACAATTCATCTATGCTTTATTTTTCCTTGAATAATCCTGGCAGTCTGAATAATTTCATTAAAAATAGTTTGGCTGGATTTAGATTAATTTGGATTGCATTTTGCAATCCTGTGTCATTTGTTATATTGTCCTAAAGTTCCAAGAATCCAGAAATATCCTAATCAAGGAGAGAACCAACAAGGAGAAACTACCTAACAATGGGAACAATTACTATATCTAATGGAAATGCTTGCCTTTAAAAGTTGGAAGCTTTTAAGAAGAGACTGGACAGCCACTTGTCTGGAAGGGTATTTGGGTCTCTTGCTTGAGTAGGGGGTTGGACTAGAAGGTCTCTCATGTCCTTCAAATGCTGTTATTCTGAACTATATATTATTGTTTTAGACTGCTGGTAAGAATTGCTGTGTTATTTTTTGTTTCTTCCCATCAAAACATGTTGCTCCCAAGTTAGTAATGGTTAAAATAATTCCCCCGTTTTATGTATGTATATGTCTAGGCTCATATAATTCCCTAAGCCATGTCTGGGTTTAAGCAACACCTTAAGTTGAAGCCAAAACATCCCATTGCATGGCTTAATGTAGTATTTGAATGTAGTCTGTTATTAAATTTGCCTAGATCCAATTCACTCTGTTTTAGTTACTAATGGTCCCATTACCTGTTCACTCATCACTTGATTTGCCAGGAGACAATGTGTGAAATATAAATACATGAGCCTGCCAAGAGTTTCACATAAATTGAGGATTTCTCATTAATCTGAGTGTTGAGGAATATTATACATAACTCTTTATGAATGAGGATAATTTTCCAGTGCTGAAATGAGTAGAAGACAATGAGGTTTTATTGTATTGGGGTCCATTCATAAACTGAAAACATTCAGAACTTTGCATTGCCATAATGTCCTGGTTGGTTTAGAACTATAAACTAAATTCAAATAATCTGGATTAACGAGAAAGTACTACATTCCTATACTCATGAGGAAAATATCTCATTGAAAATAAGTAACTGACAGATGAATGTTTTCATCCAATTTGTAGAGGATTGATTTATGGTTTGGTAATCTCAAGAAAAGCAATTTAATTTAGCTAAAGTCAATTGAAAGAAAGGTCTGTGCCCTAGCTATACTACAAATATTAACAAATTTAACAGCAATCCTCTTTTCCCAAAGTTACTTTATTGAGTCTAAGAAATAGACTAGAAAAAGAAAAATTTGAATACTCAAAATGCATTATAATTCTCAGCATTCTTGATGGGAAGGCATAAATTAAATTGGCATTAAGTCAATACAATTCAGCAGTATAGCTAATCCTTTTGGGGAAAGACAGTTACCTTCAAATATTAAAAAGTAAAAATTGGAGTCGTGGCTTAGATATAAACTCCCATTGCATCAATTGAGTCTTTATGGTACTCACAATTTCAGAGGACCACAATCATTCCATTAATAAAAAGGTAAGGGTCAAGTTAAGAACCTTCATGTCATATCCCTCCCTCTCAAATTTCTCTATTAGCTTACACTGCAGCCTTGTCAAATTTATCTTCACAATACAGAGTTATTCCACAATAAAAAAGCTGACAACTAAAAAAAAAAGCACTTGCAATGAAAGCTAGAACATATATTAATGGTTCTCTATTGTAGGATATATTACAAGAATGTTTTTACGTCACTGATAATTACAAAAAGAAAGGCTAGATAATTTGAATTAAAATAACAGGATACAATGAAACCTTTAAAAGAATAAGAAATGAAATCTGAATAATTCGAAGGCGTCCAGCCCCACAGGGACCCCCGTTCTACTTCCCATAGAATCCAATGGGATAGCATGGATGGAAAGAATTCTTCTCATGGTTTCCATCTCTACAGAGGTTGACCTGATCTGAACTTCATTTGCTCTCCTGTTGTGACCCATTGAAGATGCAGAGCTTTTGTGTTCAAACTGCCAGCACAGAAAACCATAAAAACACACTGTAAACCTGTAGAACTCCCATCAAAATGATGGAAGGTCTTTAAACATCTTCTGCATTTTCACTGATAGAGACAGTATGTATTTTAATGGTGGGTATTTGCTGGTCCTTTGGGTTTTCTCCTGATGTGTTTGCACAGCAGCACTCTCTCAGGAAACCTTTACTCTTCACTTTGGCCGTAGAACAGCTGGACCTTTCTTTCAGAGCGTTGCTCTTGGTTGACATACTTTGCATGGCTGAAAAAAGTTTCCATTCACACACGCCATCTGATTTGGAAATCTTATAAAAGTGTTCTCCAGAGCCAACAGGTATACGGACAATATCTTTGGGAGCTTCAACAACATGGTTGCTTGGGTGATTGAGGGTGAAGCTCAGGGAGTATTTGTTGGAGGAATACCTCTTGTGGAGACACTGGGCTCGTAGGACATTTTGGAATGCTTTTTTAAACTCTTGACTCGAACAAGGGTAAATGATGGGGTTGATGCAGCTGTTTAGATACCCAAGCCAAAAGGAAATTTTAAAAATGGTTTCAGAGGGCTTGTTGTCAGGAAAGAAAGACCCTAAAATGGAAACAAAAGCAAAACAGAATTTTAATGGATTTATAAAAAAGCAACATCAGAGGATCAAGGGGTAAGAAATCAAAGGAAGGGAACACTTTTTTCAAAGTTTTTAATTATGAATCATCGTAATTGAGATAATCTCTGGGCAAGAAAATGTATGTGGAATCCTTGGTGCTCTCTGCGCTTGGTCGTTTGGTTGCAAACATTTCATTACCTGATTATGTAACATTGTCAGAGTGCACTGTGTCTTATCTATTTGTGTAGTGTACAGTGATGTTGTTATTTAGTTGGGTAATGAAACATCTGCCAGAAAATAACTAAGCTCAGAGACCACCAAGGACTCTATGGTTCAACCATGAGTTACAGATATTCTTTTCTATCGGAACTGAAAAACTATTTCAGAACATAATGTAAGAAAAAGTCCAGCTAAATGTTTTAAGTCCCTATTTATTTTGCCAGGAGAGGTTGAAATGTGAAAATCCATAGAATTCTGAAAGGCTGAAATTCAGTCTGAATTTTATTCTGTTTTACTTTTATTTGTTTAGATGCGGTGCCAATTATTCATATAGTGGCCCATGCATAAAAGCAAAATGCACATAGCCTTATTTAATGAGATTACCTAGGATCAGGGAACTAGGTATAGATAATCATTATGCCTTGGTTGCCCATAATTAAGCTTGATCCAAGTGAAGTAGAAACCATCCTCATTTCAAACTTTGGCTGCAGAGCCTGTCATGCCTCACTCATGCTCATTATATACTACACGTACCAGTATTACAAAGCAAACATCATTCTACTTTAGTAGTCAAAGCATCCTTTAGAAGTCTTAGGCAACAATACTAAAAAGAGCTACCTGATAATAAGCCCTTGAATATATGGGAATCATTTATGAGCAAAACCACATGATATTGTGTTGTAGATACAACCCTTATTTCGGAGGATTATTTCCCTTTAAAATCCACCCAATGTGCAGCCTTCCCTGTGCAATAAATCAACACATCTATCAGCAGAACAGCCAAGAGACTTGGCTGGAGATAATTTTAGATCAAGTATATGGTACACGCCCTGCTTATCTTCTTCCTACCCATCACAGGCAGGTTGTGCTTTTTCTGAGCTCCTGCCCAATTGCATGAATCATCTGCAATATCTGATCTGTGAAATGGTAGTGGCAGTGATGGAAGATCACTTTGTAGGTGACCCATTGGGCTGCTGGTGGAAGGGAGAATATGAAGCAGTATGGCACTAATCAACCTGGCTAAGATTGCTTATGTTGAGACACTGGTGTGAGGAGAAACATGGCCACTAATTCCCAGGTCTTGTCCTGCAATAAATGATTGGTATTGTTCTGACCCATCTCCCCAAACACGACAAACCTTCTGATGTGAACTCAGAAGATTCCTTTATTAGGAGTGCTGGCAGCCCTGGCAAAAAGTTTCTCTCTCGACGCAGGCTAACAAGGCCATCTGGCCGGAAGATGAATAGTTGTCTGCTACATTATTCATCTCCGCCCCCTGCCTTTTATTCCCAGAGCTAGGGTGGGGCTTCGCTAGTGGCAGTGGCTCTTCCATCCCAAGGAAAAGCCCATAGATTTCCACTGCTCTCCTCTCCTCTGCTTTCTGTGCATCCATGCGTCAGGCACTGGACCCAGTCATTCCTCTTCTTCTTCATTAACCTCCAGACCTGAGGGCTGTTGATTCTCCATCTGAGGGTTTATGGATGGCCCAGACTCTGCCTCTGTCTTTCTTTGTGCCAGCTCCATTCCCTCTTCCCCCTCGGAGCTCTCAGGTTGCCTTGATGCTGATCCTGACTCTCATGCCTCTTCCTCCTCATGGGTGGCGTTCAAAAATTTCAGCATTGGGTTCTCTGCTGGTTTCTGGGTGGGTGAGGCCATGGTGGGCGTAGCCTAGTTTGCTCCTGCACCACGGCGGGGCTGTTTTTGCATTCCCAAGGCTCTGGGAGGGTGAAAATTGCTTCCCTGGGCTTCGGAGGCCCTCCAGAGGCTGGAAATGGACCCGTTGCTGGACTTCTGGAACTTCTGGGAGGCCCATTTCCCCCCCTCCCTGAGGCATTGCACTTACCTCACATCCAAAACAGCCTGTGTGGAGACTCCTGGGAGGGGCGGGATGGGGTTGGGTGTGGTAGGCGGAGCCAGCTCAGGTGGGATTTTGCAGGTTTTCCAACCAGGTATAATGTTAGCCACGGGTCCACCTGAACGCGGACGTACCCGTAACACCCATCAGACTGGAGGAAAAGATATTAAAATGGCCTTCTGGATCATTCACAGATGTGTCCTACATTGTGGACTTAGAATAATATTGATCAAACATTATTATATTACAAGTACAGCAATATACTTGCAGAGCACAGCAGAAGATGGCATATAGATCTAGCATGGTAATGATTTTGCTCAACGCGGAGCTTTAAAGGCTCTTCGTACCGCAAATACACAGGGCTGATACTGAAATCAGTAGCTGAATTATTAGACTTTTTACTAGTTTAAAGTGAATAAAAAGGGGGAGGGGAAAAACAGAATGACCGGGGTTTAGATAGGTCAGCTGGTCTGAAGTTGTTAAAGGTGGAAAGCAACCAGGATTCAGAAACTGAGATAATGCCTACTTACAGTGGTTTCTTCAAGAAAAGTGGTTAACATTATAATAATTAAACAAAATGGAAAGTTAAGAGGCCTTCTGTAATGCAGCTTTTAAAGGGTCCTCCCCCCATGCAGGTTAATTGACTATTCAGTTTGAACATTAATGGTAAAATTCAGCATTGTATGATTATATTCCCAAAGTCTCTTTGCTTCAAGTTTAAATCAGCACATAGAAGACTTTAGAGAGCTGCTAATGGAATTTAATAATCCTTCCTAATTTCACTTCCCTTTTTAAAAGATTCTAAGGAACATCTGCAGTTACTCAAACCCATTTTCCTCTTTCCATTCTATGCTTTACAAACCGGACTTCTTAATCAGTTTCTTTCTATGAAACTCATGGAAATTGGTTGCTGGTAGCTTGCCAAAATAAACAGAAAAATTGTGTATCAATTTCATCTAGGTCTTAAAATGCTGGATTGCTTTCCCTTATTAAACAGCCAAGAAGTAATATTTCAAGAACTTGGTAAGAGACAGTGGAATTTAAACGTCTGGAAAAACTCAGGTGGCTGAATTAGGGATTTAATGAGTAAAATTATCATTCTTAATAGGGTCCAGAAACAGATGGGAAATCAATGAAGACAGTTTGGAGAACAGATCGCCTGCTGTCTTGGAGTCATCAACTGGATGTTACCTTTTGCATCAGAGTAAGTTTTAATTTTTTTTTCAAATCCCACTACTTACTTATTTTGTTATGTATCTGTCCAAGATTTCTTACCCAGCTTTATGCAAAAGCCTTCAGGCAATCTCTTTAATAACTGTTAAAACAAGACTAGAATAGAAAAATACTATTGTAAAATAGCAGAATCATAACAGAAGTGGTTCACTGTGACCATTCATGGTTTAATGATATGCTAAAATTGGTCAAAATCCTAGTGACTGCATTTAGGCTTGGCAAGTTTTTTTAAGGCTTAGTATGGTGTGTGAGCCCAAAGTGTTTAGTTAATTCATGATTTTATGTTCGTAAAGGCAGAAAAAAATGTATTAATTCAGTAACCAAGTTAAGTATATTGCATTAATCCAGCAATTTGTCACAAAGCATGGTTTATGTACGAGGAGGACTAACTCCAAAGCATATTATTGTCAAACGTCAGGGAAATCAAGAGACCCAGGCAGTTCAAATGAGTTTAAAAATTTAATGCAAGCTTAAGCTGTCTACAAAAATCTGACTTACTAATGGTCAAGAGAAATGAGTGGGAATAAAGGCATTCAAGGTAGCCAGGACATAGATCTCTTTCAGGTGTGCAAGGACTCAAGATTTATGATCATTTGACCCCTCCCTTGGCTCAGAGAGTTATCTCCTACAATTATAGGTTTACATGAAATTATGTACTCAGTGGCATATGTGACAAGTATATGTGTGGGTATATCACAGAAAGAGAAATATATGCAGATATGCAGTATTAGAAACTTGAAATGCAATAAAACCATGGACTGGGCCATGGCATGCCAGAAACCAGGCCACGCAAACAAGCAAAGCCCCATCTATGGGATGCAGGCAACATGTGAAACACCTTCCCCATTCTGCAGAAAAACCTCTCTCCATGGAAGTGGTCCCTGATACCCAAAAAGTTGGTGGCTGCCACAATAGAAAATAGTTTTATATTTAACCAGCATGTTGCATGAAGGTCAACACCAAGATATTAGATGTTTATTAGCCATGCAATCTGGAAATTTTAAGCCTGAATCGTAAGGAGCAAAACTTGGGTTTTCACCTGAGCAAAGTATGGTCTTCTATGTGCCAGATCTCTCCCCCCCCCCAAAAAAAAAACCCTTTTAAAATGCTGTTCTATTATCTTAGTTTCTGCCTGGATTTTTGCATTGAGTGCTCAAGGGCAGCTTCTAACTCCAGCACTGAAAGAAGAGGAAGGCATTCTCTTGTGGAAGTAATTATAATGTGGAAAGCAAAATGGCACAGAGCCAAGGCAGTCTTTCAGATTCTCTAACAGGGATGGATGGGTGGGCGGGTGGGTGGGTAGGGAAGATAGCTAGAGGTAAAGTAACTTTGATCAGAAAAAAATGGTTTTGGCTTGTTCTTAATGCAAGATTAGCAAGCTGCAATCCCTTCCCTTAATAACAGTGCCATGCTACTTTCCTGTAAGTAAAGACTAAGCTGACAGGTGTATCAAACATTTTGATTATATCTTTGAAAAACAAGGAGAGCACTTTGGATGATTTGCATCTTATAAAACAAGATTAATGCAGCATTCTCCAAAATGGCATCATTTATGCGCTACGGACTAAAACTCTCACCATCCTTGAACGTCTTCAGCAAGGCAGAGACAAGTAAGGTAGTAGAGAATGCTTTATTTGGCCAGGTGTGATTAGACACACAAGGAATTTGTCTCCGATGCACTATGCATACAAAATGACAAAGTAATAGTAATCATAACAGTGATACCAGTAATAGTAGTAGAAAAGATGAGAAGGATAACAGTAATTAATTAAGGTAGGTCTGTAGGGGGCGTGCATAAGCGCACCAAAACGTGCCTACCATCCCTGTCCTATTGTTTCTTTCTTTTTTCTTATTCGTATCCATTTCATGTATTTATAACCATGTTTATACTTATACCTGTTATCTAATAATTGTTTGACAAAATAAATAAACAAATAAATAAATAAAATAATATAGGCATACTACATGGGTAAATAACCAGTATGTCTTATGTCTAACTATATTAATATATAATAAGTATATTAAGTATATGTCAGTAGTGACATAATACTATCACATAAATGCCACGACTTGCATACCTGTGTCATATGTGCACGTGCAGGATTATGGTGATTATGAAGTTGGCACACATGTGTTATTTTATTTATTAGATTTATATGCCACTCATCTCATCTTGAGGCAACATTTGATATCATTAAGGTTTCTTCCAGAAGCCATTTTCACCACCATCAATAAGAGATAGTGATTATTGTAACCTGGAGGTTACAAACATAAGGGAATATGCTTATTTCAGATGATCAGCTGTTTAAGTATTGTAATTGGATTATATTTGAGAAATTTCATCCAATCAATATTGTCCTTTTTAACAATCTGTTTAGTTGCTACACCAGTTACACTTTGGACAATTCTTCTGTTTCTCTCTTGGCTTTTTCCTGATACATTTTTATTAATTGGCCAGATGGTTTCTTTTATTCCGAATTATAAACTAAGATTATAATCTTTTAGTCAGAAGTCCTGTGTGAATAATCATCATGCCAAAGATGTCTGATTGAAACCAATTCAGAATGTTAACTCAATTTCATTTGGACATTCCAATTGAATAGCTTTATATTTCCAAAATATTTTGGGAACAGATATTTCTATACACGTAGACTCTCATCCAAATTGTTTAATTCAATGTAAAAATATTTGATTCAACATTTTGAATCAACTTCATTTTGAGATTGAATCTCAGGATTGTGTATTTACATAATTCTAGTGTATCCTTCAACAGGTATTACTTAATATTATATTCATTGAATTAAACTAAACTAGGTTATGCCTATGTGCCAGTGTTAAGTTATTTGTTATTTTTTTTCAGCATTGCGTACTCTGATTGCTAGATAGATTTTGCAAATAAGTCTAAGCCTGCCATTTAGACAGAATATTGAGTATGTGGAAATGTAAGGGTTAGATGTTATTTAACTGAAATAGCACAAGGTAGTCCTGTTTTCAAAAACTCATATTGTTCAATACAAAAATAACTTCTGAATATCAGATTAATATGCCATATCCATGCATAAAATCAAACCTTTTCAAAAAGTTGTTGCATTGTTACCAAGAATATTCAGTTGAGATTGTTGTTCTGCTTCTCTTTTTAAAATTGATACTTTATATATAAAATGGGAGAAACAGGCACATCAAAAAATGAATCACAAACCCCTAATGTTGTCTTCCTTTTAGAAAAATGGTTAGATGTCACATGGAAAATAAAACAAAAATAAAACAAAAACCATGGGTGGGTATATGCTATTTGATTAGCATTACCCCCTAAAAAAAGCAAGATAAAATTGGAGAGTTGAGGAATTTTGGAAAAATAGGATACAGAAAGTGGTTGGGAGGAAACTCAATGAATTGTCTTCTTAAAAATGGGTCTATTGTGACTAGTAATGCTTACCACAGTAACTATTTTGTAAATCAGTTAATCATTTTATCCTAAGGGATAATTTTTGTCATGCCTCTAATATATTCAGAAAGGCTTGACACCCCCGCTTTCAATAGTTAGATCAATGTCTTGTCTCACAGAATACCTGTCAGTACTAAGCCTTCCATCTCCCCCACCATCCTACCAGAACCAATGAACCTTCTTAGATGAGAAGTGAAATGTCTTCAAGGAAAACCAAAGAAAGTCCAGTTGCCTTTTGAAAAAGCATCTTTTTTTAAAAAAACAAATTTTATTAATTTTACAAAAACAATACACAAATAAACATACAAAACACAGAACATAGAAAAAAAAACCCCTAAAACATCTTTTCTGAAGGCTGCTTGATCCCGGGTTGAAACTCTTCACACAGACACAGACACAAACTCAAACATCATATTCACTTTATATATCCTTCCATATCTTATTATCATTTTCAATATCATTCTTTGTCTGTTCTATTTCCAACTATCCATTCATCTTTTTTTTTTTACTATACTTCTCCTATACACTGATTGGAGTGATGCCCTTAACTCATTGTCCTAACTTAAAGTTACTTCATATAACACTTAATTTATCTTGGGATTCTGTTTAGTACATTCTAAAATTACACAATAAATTTTATAAAAAAGGTAAAGACCCAACAATAAGTAAAATCCTATATAAGCACTATCCATATCATTAAAAAAAAACTAATCGTATATATTAATACTCATTTATATCTTAAGCATTTTACTCTAAATACACATATAAAGACCCAATCTTATGTACCTTCCAGAATCCCTTTTTTTTTTCCAATTAGATTCACCCATTGTCTCTAAATAAACTTTTTTTCTTTAAATCTTGCTTCCCACCATTAAGGCTTCTCCTCCCCCCCTTTCTCTCTTGCTTATTCTTCTCCTTGCCCTTTTTACCCCTTTGTCTCTCCTCCTCCCTTTTCTTACTCCCTTTCTGTTGTTTTCTAACCTTGCATCCACCTTTCATCTCATTTTTCTCTTTTTGGGTTGTTTTTTCAAACCTTAAAATCCCCCTTTTCTTATCCTCTTTCTCCTCCTCCCCAGAAAAAAACTATTGTTCATCAAAGATGGCTTCTTCTTCCTCTTCCTCTTTGTCCCAGTCGTTCTGCTGCATAGTCAACTTTTCATAAGTGCATAACGCCATTTCTAAAAATTGAAGTAAAGTGCCCAAAGTATCTTTTCCATATTGTTCTTCCTTTTTATATTTTTGATACTCAGTTTTTAATTCATCCACAAGCGATGCCATCATAAAAAGAGAAACTTTTCCCAAAACAACCACCCAAGTATTTTTAATCAAGAACAATTCAAAAAAGATTCCAAAAGTTAATGCTTCCCCCCCCCTTCTTCTACTTCTCTTTCTGGGGTTACTGTTTAATCAAAGAGGTCCAATTACCATATATCTTTCTTTAGAATTCTATAGGCAATCTCCTCCTTTTTCAACTTCTGCTCCAATTTTTTTCCTCTCCCTTCCCACTTGCAACAACAATTTTTAAATGATCAGAAATCCATACCTCCAATAAGGGTTTTCCAATTTCTTAAATTATTAAGTGCAATGTCCAAAGAGTCTTTTGTCCCTTGGCTTTAACTTTCAAAATAATTCACCTTCAATGCCCAAATAAATTTCAAATCTTCATCTGCTGTTTCTATGGGGTGGGAGAGTGTAGAAAAAAAAAAGTTTCCCTTTAACAGCTTTCTCCGCCACTTACAGATCTTCTTAGGAATACAATGTATCCTCCAGCAATTCAAACAATTCAGTTCCAGAGTTTGAGAGATGTTGATTAGCCCAGCTCAGCCAGCACTTTCACTTTTCCTGCTTCCTCCAGCACAATCTTACCCGGTTGCAGGCTTCTTCGTGGTGGCCATTACTGACCGCCGCTCCACCACCTCAGGAAAAAGGGGTTTTCCCGGATGAGGAGGGGGTCAGCGACACCCCTAACCCCCTGTCCAGCTCCCCTCTCTCTTTGGCTGCCCCACAATCTGCAGTTTAGGAATGAAATAATCCTGAGAAAGTTTACAATTTGATTTCTGTGGATAGTATAATTTGCACACAGAATTATGTAATTCTGTGAATTGTGTAATTTGTAAACTTAGAAAGGGGGAAGGATGAACTAATTCTGTCCTTCAGAGTACAGAAAATCCTTGGTCAGCAAAGACAGATGAATGTGAATTTTAAAAACACAATGTAGAATAAATGACACAAATCATTTGGGGCATATCCTAATGGGATTTCTATGAATTGGCAGAATCTGCTTTGAGGAAACATAATATCATGTTCATTTTCCCTGTTGGTGGGCCAACAGATGGCCTGACTTCTTTAATACAATGACATCTTGCCAGATATTTTGTCTCCCAGGAATTGAGGCCCTTTATCCCTCTTGTAATGAGCCAATATGCAGGCATTCTGACCTCTGAAAAATTATATTCTTCAAACAGTTGGATCTGGCCCAAGGGATCAGTTGGTGAGCAGGTATCAACTTCAAAGCAGTAATTAGGCATTAAAAAGTCAATGCTTCCTGACATCGCAAAGTGAAGTGAAGTTGTAATAACCTTTACTAACCTTATGGCTACCAGTTATATTCTGTTTTCACAATCTCCGAATAAGCATGCTCATTGGCTAAGATCATAAGAAATCAGGGCAGTTAAATTTAACCTATGTGAAATGCATCAGGCTGGAGAAAGTTTTATAATGATGCTTGGTGACACCCTGTTCTATTATGTCTAAGCTTCATTTTCCACTTCATACTTTACTGTTAGAACTATGAGATGAACCAACCTATCCCAGCAAATTTATTAAGTAATGCCTGGGGAAACTAAGTCAGAATAACAGAATAACAGAGTTGGAAGGGACCTTGGAGGTCTTCTAGTCCAACCACCTGCCCAGGCAGGAAACTCTGTACCATTTCAGACAAATGGTTTTCCAGTCTCTTCTTAAAAACTTCCAGTGATGGAGCATTCACAACCTCTGGAGGTAATTGTTCTAGCTGTCAAGGTAATTTATCCTTACTTCTAGGTTGCTTCTCTCCATGATTAGTTTCCATCCATTGCTTCTTGTCCTGTCCTCAGGTGCTTTGGAGAATAGCTTGACTCCCTCTTCTTTCTGACAACCCTTGAGAAATTGGAACACTGCTATCATGTCACCCCCTTGTCCTTTTCATTAAAAGTCTTTCTAGATTTCAAGCAATCTTTTTCACATTCCTACTTGTAGAGATTGGGGAAAAATGACCTTGGAGAAATCATTGAGAAATGGTTACAAAACAGAAGTATGTTTTAAAAGCAGGAAACAGAGAAAGCACTAGAAAAAGGCTCAGATTGTCTCATCCTAATACCTTGGTATATAAGAGGGAGGGTAGGGAAGACACAGCCAAGCTTTCAAGATTGTGTTCTAATTTAATAATCCTGATAAAATTGTGAAACCTGTTTCCTAGCAAGGAAGGGTTGATATTATCCATTGCCCATGTTGGCAAAAGTTGTTAGCTAGGTGGTAATTCCAGTATTATCTGGAAGGCCATAAACTCCCCCATTCTTGTTATACCTTTCAACAAGTGACCATATTTGTTATAAAACAGCTGGAGTAATTTCCATGTTATTTTGTTTTCTAAGTGGAAAAAAAACCTGTCAACACTTCTCCTTATACTGAAATATATTTACTAAACTGACTTAAATACAAAGTAGGGAACAAAGTAGGGAACAAGATCAGCAGTGAACTTGTTTTTCTTGTTTTTGTCACGTAATCTAGTAAGAAGAGAGATGGCTGATATAATTGGTGTTCAAAGATTTTAATATCCCAGTGAATTCTGGGACAGCTGTTTGGTCTATAAAAAGCTCGGCCAGATCCTAAGCCTTTGACTGATAATTTATCTTCAGTACTTAGAGTAGCTGACTTTGGATATTTTCCTTTACAAATAACAACATTTACAGATGTTGTTACCTTTAACATATTCAGGGAATCCATTTTCAATATAGGAAATACAGTTACTAGGTTTCAGTGATAATGAAAAATTTATTTCAGGCTTTTTATTGCAGGTTTGTTATCAAATATTGTCAGACGTTTTCTCCTAAGGTTGCTATCATACATTGGCAAACTGTCAATTTTACTTTGGTTGGTTGTTGTTGTTGATTGAATATTCCTTTGTTCTAATTTCCCATCAATTTATAAAGCCCAGATGAAAATTTGCACAGATTCTTAAATGTCCCTTAAAAAAAATGTCCACCACAAATAAAAGAATTGTGTATGTAAGTAATATGGTTTATTTCCACCATGCCTATGGTTTATGGATTAAAGATTTCAGAGTAATTTGACCAAATCTGATTGGCTGTAGATTTTGCATTTGTGGCTAAGCCCAGATAGATTTGCCTATTATTGCTTTCAGTTCTTTATCTGTGTGATAGAAATGATTCATTCTTCATGAACCAAATTCACCAAGGAAAAACATTTTTCTCTTGATTATGAAATAATGAAATTAGTTAATGGATAGCTACCCTAAAAACATAGTCTTTAAAAGTAGTATTTAAAAGCAGAATAGTTAGGGATTATCTCACTTTATTGAGATAATATTGGTATTTTGTATTAATTTTGTATTAATCTCTTGTTAGTCATATGGAATATGTTGCTACAGTTTGATAGGAGTAATTTTAGTTTAAGATCTATGATCCTACATACTTTGCTTAAATTACTGATTACTAGTGCCATTTTAATTTTAAGATTGTAACTCGTCCAGAGTTACCCTCTGGTAAGATGGACAGCCAATAAATTTTACAAATAAAACAAACAAACAAATATCTATGTTGACTTGACCATATTTGTGTATGTTTGTGTGGGAAATAGCAAGCAAAAGGATTGCACTCGTTGACACACTGTAATTCTGAATCCATTGGTCTTATATGTGTGGACTGGGTGCAGATCAATATATATCATTGTCTACATCGAGAATTCATTACATTCAATCAATTCAATGGGATTACTTTCATTGTTAAATTTTATTGTACAGGAGGTTTTGATGGTCATTGCATAACTGTATAGTTCTTTGATTCCTTCTCTTTCTTCATGATAAGACTTCATTAGAATTACATAGTGTTTCAACTTGAGAGAGGCTATCTTTACTTTTGACTGCAGTGGAGCAGCAGCAATCTAACTCCTGCTGATTAAAATAGTTCTAGTTGAAACATGACTAATGGGACCTAAGCTAACAAAAATAGCAATGACTAAAACGATATATCAATCCCATACAGCATTTATGTTTGGTGCGAATCAAAGGTTAAGATAACTAGAATGATGATGTTGATGTAAAAACAATAGAAGAAATGGAGAGCTAGATGGAGCCAGTGCTAAAAAAAAAAAAAGATTTTAACACATCAGGATTAATTCTCTGTAGCAACAAAGTTCAAATATTTTCCTCTTAGCTTTACTTCTTCAACTGTCTTGCATCCGAGGTAAACAAGAGGCAATACGGAAAATGATTTATTAAATCATTCAGAGTTAGGTGTGGGAGAAAATTTCCCCGTAATTGAAATTTGCTGCAACTTTTGGCAATCTTTAAGTGGAATCCTGAGATAATGCCAAGTTTGCTAAAAATAGTGATGGCATGTTTCCCACTCTATGGATACTATAGTGAAAGGAAGTTTCAAATGCTTGAATAACAGTATAAGGCCTTGTGCTGTTCACTGATTGAATTTTGAGGTGCATACTTTTGGAGGTGCAGCAGAAAAGTAGAATTAATGAACATCTAAAGAATTCTATCTTCCATTTATAATCTGTGTTTCCTTTTCCTTTCCTCTGTCTTTTCTTCCTTCCCTTCCCTTCCTTTCTTTTCCTTTCCTTGTCTTTCCCTCGTTTCCTTTCCTTTCTGAAATTTTATAAAATAGTGCAGTGATTTTCTGAATTTTGATTCCAGATTTTGTCACTGATTTGAATGTATTAATAAATACATTCAATGGGACTGCTTTCATTTCTATTTTTTTTATTGTAGTAGTTTATTAATAAATTACATTTTGTATTACATTAAATTTTACATTTACATTTTAAATACATTAAATAAATACAAATAAGTGCAGCAAATAGATTTTACATTAATTGGCTTTAGCTTATGCCTATCATAAATTGTTTTCCAAGAGTGATAATTGATATCCATGTCCAATGGTGAAGGATGCCATGAGATGTAGTTTAACCATATCTTGACAATCACTACTGTCTAACTGCTTTTTAATGTCTTTAACTGAAGGCTTATTTCATACAAACAGCAAACCAATTCTTACCATTGGGTTTGGTCTACCAATTTGGTGGCAGGAATTCTGCTTGATTTGGTTTATTTCTCTTTATTTTTGTGAATCTGTATTTTGGATTTCATTTCTCCAAAACCACGAGTAACAATCTACATTTTTTTGCAAAAAAAATTCCACAATGCAGTAATTTTGTCCATATTTTAATGAAAGAGGGAATATCTCAACTGATATCAACAATATGGCATCAACCTACTTTGAAGACTATTAGATAAAAATGAAAAGTTTGTCTCCATTATTTTTAGGAGTAGTTTTGTCATTGTGTTAATCCCTGTCTCCTTTGCCAATGATATAGTTCTCCTTTTTTTTCTCTTTCTTTCTAATCCTCTGATTTTGATAGGAAGAAAGAAATAAAAAGACTACAAATCGTACAGTTTTGTAACCTCAAAGATTTTGCTTCCTTCATGGGGTGTTTTAATGTGTGTTAACAAACACATGTTCCCTGATCATCTGTTACTTGTCTGATGAAATGCTATTAGTATTTTTTGCTTCTGATGTCGGTTTTGTTGACTGCTCGAAGGAGGAAAGAGAGAAGGGGGGGGTAAACAGAGATGGGAAAAAATTGCACTTGAATTAATGTACATAATTTTATATTTTTGAACCAACATACATGGAAGTTTAACATTCTTTTGAAATTTGCACATCAGTGGATTTTGCAGTGAAGTCTGTATTATACATCTGTATGAAGTATCCTTATAAATTGTGCATATCCATTACAGTAAAAATATACTTTGGGAAGATGATTTGCAAAAAACAATGTAGTAAAAATGGTAGTATTAGATAATGTATGTTTGGAGAAATGGGCATATCTATATATATGCATTAGAGAGGAAATAATCCAGCATATGTTGGAGGCAATCACAAAAGTAAAACTGGCAATAGCAATAACAATAGCACTTAGACTTACTGTATATACCACTTCATAGTGCTTTGTAACACTCCGTGGGTGGTTTACAATGGCAGCATATTGCCCCAAACAAGCTGGCTCCTCATTTTACCGAACTTGGAAGGATGAGTCAACCTTGAGCCCCATCAGAATCGAACTCCAGGCTGTGGGCAAAGTTTGCCTGCAATACTGCATAACTGTTGCACCACCATGGCTCATTTGCATCTGTGCAATTGAATCCCTGTCCTTGTTTTTGTTTTTTGTTTTACATTCAACACATTTTAAAAAGGGTTGGTCTTTGATCACACAGTTGCTACTTCTATCCTGACTTTCTTGAGCTCCACTGGTCACCCCAATTTTTAGAATAAAGGAAAACAGTGTAGTGTACCTGTGGTAAAGCATCTTGAGATTCAGCAGCAACAATATTTTCAGGTGTATTATACTTGCTACTTTTAAGGAAAACCAGGATAGAAATGGACACCTCTCTGAAGCACAACACATCAATTTCCATCTTTTATTCCCGACAGGGCTGAAAACATTCAGCCTGATTCAGCTTGTTGATATCATTGTCACAATACTTAAAGGAGTTTTTATTGCTCCCTCAGGAGCAATTATATTAATAATCAAGTGCATCCTTGGATGCAGAAAAGCTGGCTGCCTTGAGCTACAGGGTCAAAGAAATATTTATCATGACATGTTTTCTGATCCATTTTATCTGGAAAACATAGGTTTGTTCCCAAATCTTTCTGCAAACAAAACACATTTTTGTCATATAATAAAACATTGTTATTCCAGTTAATAGCTTTGAGCACATTGCAATCCCATTTTCAAAGCTAATTTCTTAGTAAGAAAATGTTACATACAAATATATATCTTTTTCCTGGACACACGGGGCTTCTACCACTCCTACTTTAACATCATAATTGCTTCATTAAGCCAGGAATTCTCCCATTAAGTAACATTGCTAATTTGGTCTGAAATAGAATACAGGTAGTCCTTGGTTAAGAAAGGTAATTGGGGGCCAGAATTTCTGCTGCTAAGCAATGCTTTTGTAAAGCACAATGTCATGTGACCACATTGTTTAGCAACAATGATCCTGGCATGCCCAGTTGACATTGTTTAAGAGCAGTTCATGCGTCGTTAAGTAAGTCCCAGGTGGCTCAAAAGCAGAACAGCAGGCAGGCAAGGCAGGTTGTGCCATGGGAAACCAAAAGGAAGGTTTGCCAATAGCTATCATGTGACCAGGCAACCATCTTAAATGCAAGCTGATTGCCAAGTGCTCAGATCACGATCACGTGGCTGCAAAGGTGCTACGATGGCCACAACTTCAAGGACCAATCGTAAGTCTCCTTTTTCAGCACCATCGTAACTTCAAACAAATGATCGTAAGCAAGGACTACCTGTAAGGTAACACACTTTTATTACGTTGATGAGCTAGTAATAACCTTAATTCAAGATGGCAACTTTAATTCAATTCTTATTATTTTTAATTCAATTCTTATTATTTTTAATTCAATTCTTATTATTATGAAATTTAGAGGCATGATTTCCTGACTTTCTTCTTTAAAAGCCCCCCTCAACCCCCCCACCATTTATTTGATTGCTGTTGCAATGATCTGTTAAGTATTAGCTCTTCCAAAATGAAACAACAATTCCCCAGCTTTTTCTAAACAAAGAAAATTGTATAGGGCAACCCGCCCCCCCAAAAGTCTCATCTACCAAAAAGAGTGCAATTCTTATAAAAATCTTCCGGTTATTTTCAAACAATGATCCTAGAGATCATTCTGAAATTGTTTGCATTTGTAAGGCCCAGATGAAAACTTTGTTAAAAGTTGTTAATTACTCTCTCACTCTTTCTTTCTTTCTTTCTTTTTTTTAAATAAAAGATTATTTTTGAACACTGTGCCAATCTAACAAGTAACTGTGTGACTGAGATCATACAAACGTCCCAAAGACTGGTGGCCAGGCGAGCCCAATTTATTCCCATGCCGATTTGAAATCTGAGAATCAGGCTACATATCTGAAAGGAAAATACAGTTCAGAAAATAATGACATTGTGCCAAGTCCTTCTATGGGTTACTGTAAGTAGTTGTCAACTGAATGCCAGATTAAAAGAACTGTGTCTGAACTGCATATGCTGATTTAACTTCATGCACAACTGGTCTGCCCTGTGGCTTTATCCTTTGGCTGGTTCCACAGGGATGAAGCAAAATGAAGACTAGCTAATGCCAACTGCTCTATCATGGAGTATCATGGCCCATTCCTGCCCTCCAGCTCCACACATATGTGGGATGAGCCTCCAGTGACAGGTAACCTGACCTGGGGCAAACCAGTTGTTAAATTACCTCTCCCCCCAATCAAAGTGGATCCTGGGTGCTGTGCTGCAATGGAGAAAAGAGCAATGGAGTGACCGGCATGAGGGAAGGAGGAGGAACAGGGAGAAACGGCCGCTTTGTTGCCCGTTTCTCCATCACAGCACAGTGCAGTGCCGAGGATCCACTTTGAGGGGGTGGATGGGTAATTTGATGGGTAACTGGTTTGGCTGAATACCACCACTGGTTAAAAGGGATACATGAAGGAAGGCAAAGATACGTGTCCCAGGATAATGTTGCAGGATCCAATCTGGGTCGGTCACTGGGATCAGAGGTTTGATCTTCTGAGCTTTCAGGCTCGTGTTGGAGCCCAACTTCAGGGAGCTTCTCTCTAATCTTCTGCTACAGACAAGTTCCCTGAGGATGTGCTCCAGAAAAAGTCTGAAAACTTTGGAAGGCTAAACCTCTGTCCCAGTGACTAACCCAGATTGGATCCTGCAGGGATATATGAGACCAGGAGGAGGATTTAGGGAGGATTCCTTCTTGGATTTGGAATCTCCCAGAGCTCTTTAAAAGCCTTTCCCCACAGCTGTAACCTATCATCCCACTGAGCTATACTAAATTTACATTTGTCTGAAATCTGCTGCCCTTGTGGATGATTCTTACTCTTTCTCTAATGCTTCTGCTTCAAACTACTGAAGTCCCATGATTTCCCTCCAAGGTAATGATTAAGATGCCTGGAGAATTTTGTACACTCCAAGACTCTCCTTAGATGGTGCTAGAATAATGAGAAAATGCTGCTTTAACTTTGGTACAAATGAAGATGATCCACCTCACCCATGAGTTTTGGACAAGATAAAGGCAATGTTGTGCAATGGTGAAAAATATACATAACCAGGACATGCTTGTACCATGATTAGATACCAGAGGGGAAAGGTGCTAAATCAACCTTGAGAAGAGAGTCCAGATTCATCTATCCTTATATCATTCAGTTATATCCTTAGCTGAAATCCATCTGATTAGTTGAATTAGGTTGTCATTTTTTTCCTCACATGTTTAACATCTTTCAAGGGAAACAGATGAAAACATACATAGTGCCTTGTGCATCAGATCCCTGCGCCAGCAGCCTATTCTCCTTGAGGCCAATTAACTTAGAAGCTCACTAGTTTTCCAGCGGATGACCTTCAGAGGCAATCAAAGCCAACATTGATCTCCTGTGACTTGATCCAACCCTATTCTGAAGTCAGAAAAGCTGGTAGCCAACACCCACAGAAAACCCCAAAGTTGAATTATGTGCTGCATAATCAGGTTATACAAGTTGATTGTCTCCAGGCTGGGAAAAGTTTGGGGGAGGGAGAAAATATATTGCGTTAGTGAAGATATGTGAGGTTATTTGATTTGGCCTTGGCAAGAGCTTATATTTGCATTTATAACTCTCTTTTATGAGCAGGATGAGATAAAACAACTTGAGGAATGCAATAAGTTTGGATTGAAATTTAGAAAGAAAAATGCTGAGTAATCTTGTGTTTTGTCTTCTCTGATGATTTGGGTGTTGCAATTAAAGTAGCACAATCTCTTCACTGTGAACTAAAACAGGTGAAGAACAATTGTAGGAACTGGGTATGGTTAGTCTAAAGAAAAGAAGGACTAGGAGTCACATGATAGCAGTATTCCAGCATTTGAGTGGCTGCCACAAAGAGGAGAAGGTCAATTTATTTTCCAAAGCACCAGAAGGCAAGGCATGAAACAATGGATGGAAACTAATCAAGGAGAGAAGCAACCTGGAATTAAGGAGACATTTCCTAACAGGGAGGACAATTAACCAGTGGAACCGCTTGCCTTCAGATGTTGTGGGTGCTTCATCATTGGAGGTTTTCAAGAAGAGTCTGAACAGTCAAATGTCTGAAATGGTATAGGGTATCCTGCTTCAGCAGGGGTTTAAACTAGAACCTGCAAGGTCCCTTTCCAGCTCTATTCTGGTTGATCGATTGAAAGGAAATGGCAGCAGCACTGGAAGGCTGTTTCTGCCAAACTCCTCTTCCTCCTTTATAATAAGATAAGCAATCACAGTGCTAAGAGAGGATAATGAAGATCTACTGAGGTAAAAAGAGGTAATATTCGAGTGAAGATGGGGAATATATCATTACATCCTAAAGACGATAATCTGTGTGTGGTTGGCAAGACCAATGAAAGGGCATATTCTGGCTGCAAGGTATATTGCAGCCAGAATCATATTGCAGTCCTTCTTTTATAGAAACAAAGTCAAATTCACAATTATTAATAATTTGCAATAGTATAGAAATTTTGTGTCTGTTATTCTGTATTCCTTCAGTTCTGATGCAAGCTGTACAGAATGTATCTTGGCATTTCCCCTCCCTTAAGCCATGTTCAATGGCTGCTTCACTAATTTCTTCTCCTAAATCTTCTCTTAGCTCACTGCTTACTAAAAATTGCCTTCTCTAATAGAATTTAGATAAATGATGTAATTAGTCAAACCAGCAAGATGTTCATGGTATAAAATGAACCATGGCACAATCGTATTCACGAAGCTGGCCACCTCCTTAGCAGTTGTCTTATATCCTTTGATGAAACAACTGCTGTAATAGATTCCTGGCTTCTTAAAATAGCATTGTTTATGTGGTAGTTGTAGCAAGAAATGGGAACTTTCATGTGTGAATTATAGATAGAACATTCCGATCACATAGCAACATTTCCCATTAGTCTGGAGTCTTTTCAATCTCTCTAAAGAACAAGATCTGCATCATAAGATGCTCCCTTGCTTCCATACAATTGCCAGACATCAATGCGGTGGAAACATGAGAGTGGCTACTTATAGGATTTGGAATTCTGCAATGGAAAGTCAAGTGGTTTCCATTTTCTTCTATTAATAAGTAAAGACAGTTTTCTGCATAGCTGATATGTAGGTACATTCAACTATTCTTCCTGACTTCCTGCATCTCGTATCAGTCCTGGTGGGACTCATCTGTGAAGTTTTTTATTCAGATCAGGGACAAGGCAATTCACACACAAAAATTAAAAGCAAACAAAACTGAGCACAGCATTCTCTACTACCCCGCAAAGGAGCTCAGAACCACTGCAAAATGGTATATTTTTAAGCATTCAGGGCAGGGTGAACAATGGCTCAGTGGTTAAAGACACTGAGCTTGTCAGTTGGAAAGCTGATAGCCCAAGTTCAAGACCCAAGTGCCACAACAGAGTGAGCTCCCATTACTTGCCTCAGCTCTGCCCACCTAGCAGTTTGAAAATATGAAAATATGAATAGATAAATACTGGTAGGTATCACCTAGGTGGGAAGGTAACCGCATTCCACGACCTCAGCATATAGTCATGCTGGCCACATGACCACAGAAGTCTCTTTGGGAAAATGCTGGCTTCCTTGACTAAGAAACGGAGATGAACACCACCCCAAAAAATCAGGCACAAATGGAAATATATTACACAAATATAGCACCTATATTACAAGATGATCTAAAGAAAAATAACGCTACATTATAAACAATGCATGTGTTTGCATATTGCATTTTAGTTCAACTTGTTAAAATCTCGACCTCAGGAAATATTAACAAAGCTGGAAGGCTATTATGCTATGCCCTAAAATTGTAATGCCATTTCTTTTTTCTATCCTGTTCTGGCCCTTTTTGGTTCACTGTACTCAGCAATAGTCAAGATGCTGATGGCATTCAAGTTTATGATGTATCTAAAGTTGGCAAGAATAAACAAAAAGAAAGAGTGCAATTGAACGATCACCCAACCAATGTATAGCATTTAAACATGTACCATCTGGAATATGTGAATTTCTGCCTAGAATAGTATGTAGCAAATAGTCCTTGTTTTTGGTGTGGAGGTTAAAAAGATCCAGACAGCACACATTGGTTGCAATGGCTCTCAGAAACAAAACCAAACCAAACCCAAAGCATTAGATTACTACAAATCTTGTTCAAACCCCTTTCCCCCCCAAACTGTTTTGGGTTTTGCTATAAGAAAGATGGATTAAATCTGCTTCCAAAGCAAGATGTCTTCACTCTTGTGGAGCAGTTCCTCTATTTTTATTTCATTTCAATTTATTTTTGCAAATGAACCTTGCCATAAAACTTCATGAAACTGGATGGAAGAATGATTAGAATCCAGATGCTGTCAAGCATGTCTGCAGAAGTAGAGAATTCCAGAGACAGCATCTTGAGAACCACGATGAAGCTACATACCAAGAGCTCCCTGTCATGACTTCCTCCCATGAAATCTTGGGAAACTCTAAAAGTTGGCAGAAAAATCCTAAGTGCGATAAAGGGAAGATAACTCAGTTTCTTAAGTCCTGATCTAGATAGAAGAAGTGAGAGAATGCAAGTTCTTTAGAAGCACTGGATAATGCTGGCAGAGACAAAGGTTTCTGGGCCTTTAAAAACATAGGCTATTTATACTTTGGAATCTCTCACTTTCCTGTTGAATCCAGTGGAAGAATGCAATTATTAGGAGAGTACAATTCATTTTGAATTGATACAAAGAATCAAGCTACTTCAACTTTACAATTTGTGCCCTTGAGTCAAAAAGGTTTGAAGACATGATAAAAGCATGGAGGCTTGTGCTCAGCAGCCCTGTCAGATCTCTGAACTGATTCAAGGCACCTTATTCAGTCTAGCTTGCTAAATGGCCTTGATGATGGAATTGGAAAGGATGAATCAACCAGATTACCTTTAAATTTGAATCTGCATAGATCTCTTCATGAATGTGCCTGATGGGATTGATCCAAAATCTTCATGGGGAAATCCTTATAGAGCATTGTGATTGCCACTGTTCTGTGAGGGTTAAGCGGTTGGACTAGGAGGCAGGACATTCAGGGTCAAATCTAACCTCAGGTGACTCTGAGCCAATTACTTTTCCTTGGCTTTGTCTCTCCCAAAATACTGCTATATGAAGAGAAAAAAGTACATCATCCTGTGCATATTATTTTCATCTCCTAAGGGAAAGGTAGGATGAAAGCTACTGGATATAAGTCAATAAACAGATGAACAAATACATTAGTATTTCTATTTTTACAGGTGAGAGAATGGTCTGAAGAACCCACAGACCCCAAATATGGTTTAGTGCTTGGAGTGATAAAATAGATCACTTTCTCTCATTCAAGGTAGTGAAACAAATGAATTCAAGTTGAATGCAATAATTATTTCAGAAGTTTGAATTTCATCCATTATATATTGAATTATATATTCACGCATTATATATTAAATATATTGAATGTTGAACAAAAGGCAATGTAGTGGGGAAATTGACATGGGAAGCAGTGAGAAGAAAGTATCTCTGCAGGAATCTCTGTGAATGTTGGTATCTTCATTTGAATGTTCCACTCCTAAACTAGTCAAAGCTTTGACAATCAACTTAATGCCTTATTATTTTATAAATTAGGCTACAGTGCTGGGAAATGTGGAGGGAAAGGGAAGAAGAGGATTGACAGATCCATGTTTCTGTCATTTCTTCAGTGGAAGAAGAAAAGGGGGGGGGGAAGAGACTGATAAAGAAATCCTTTCTTAATGTAACCTGAACATATTTAATCTTATATCGAATTTGTATAACCCACACATGATATGGGGTTTAAATTTCAAAATAAGAAGCATTTCACTTAAGAACTTGAACAGCAAGAATTTTACTCAGGTGCCCTATTCACAGAGGGGGGGAAAGGAACACTATGTCTCTAATCTTTTTTTTTTTTGCACATGCTTATGATTTCTTGGCAACCACATTCCAATATTATGCCAGCTAGGGCCCACAGAATTAGCCATGTGATGACTTCCCTTTGTTGGAACTTAGCTATGTTGCCTTCAGGACATTTGCCAGACTTCACTGATTGCTCTAAAGGGAGAGTGAAATTTGATTATGGCTCTTGAACTACATGGTTTTTATGTAGTCTCTCTGGAAGCTCCCTAGAATTTGAAAATCAAAATTGAAGGCTAGCTTTCTTACCAAAAGAAAAGAGAGTCCCATGTCAAGATTAAATTGTGGAAAACTCTGGATAACCTTATGGTTATCTTCTACTTATTTTATTCAATAGCAATAGCACTTAGAGAGAACTATAAAGCCCTGTGAAGTGGTATATAAGTCTAAGTGGCTTACAGAGTCAGCCTCTTGCCCCCAACAATCTGGGTCCTCATTTTACCCACCTCAGAAAGATGGAAGGCTGAGTCAACCTGGTGGGATTTGAACTGCCAAATTGCAGTCAGCTGGCAGTCAGCAGACATAGCCTGCAGTACTGCTTTCTAACCACTGTGCCATCATGGCTCATCAACCTTTCCAGTTAGTTAACCTGGTTCACTGGAAATAATAATAATTTAAACATGAGCCGTGCTGTCACAGTGGTTATAATGCAGTACTGCAGGCTACTTCTGCTGACTGACTGCAATCTGGCAGTTCAAATCTCATCAGGCTCAAGGTTGACTCAGCCTTCCATCCTTCCAAGGTGGGAAAAATGAGGACCCAAATTGTTGGGGGCAATATTCTGACTCTGTAAACCACTTAGAGAGGGCTGTAAAGCTCTATGAAGCAGTATATAAGTCTAAGTGCTATTGCTATTGCTTTAAAAAACAAACTTTCCATGTTACTATGTTTTTATTTTTAGAGTAACAGGTTCACTGGCAGTATTTCTTAATCATTAACTTTTATTTGTTATTTGCCTTTTATGATGAATAAACAATCATTTAAAAAAAAGAAAATAAATAAACTGAGCACTCAGTTGTTTCTAATACACATACTAATCATAACATTTATTTCTACCAGCTGTTCACACAATCCCAAATTGTGATTATTAAACTGCCACTCTTTGGGTTTAATAATTTCACTGTTTGATGATGTGTACATAAAGGAAGATTTTTAAGATAAGTTAATTGATTTTGTAGGAAGAAAAAAAATACAAAAAATATAATTGTAAAAATACATTTACACGATTTTCAAGGTGTTTAAGTAAAACATTGATACAAAAACCACTGGTGAACAGATAATCTATAGAAAGGTATTTCCTGAGGTTGCTGAACGATTAAATATTAATTAAAAAAAGAATGATCCTGAAAATTCATTTTGTCCCTTGAATAGAATAAATGGAATTAATAACTGAAGGACATACCTGAAGTTAAATAACATTTTAATTACTAAGATAGTGAACTTTGTTGAACACAAATCCTTGAAATAAATGAAGGATAGATGAAAGAGAATTTATCATTTTTACCAAAGCCTGATTTTTTCCAAACCAAGTTTGCTATCTGTAATAACAATAAAATGGATTACAAAACTCACTGTTTGTATTAAATGAAATCCGGCAATTCCAGCTAATCCTTTCTCCTAAAAGTATTCCCTTCAGTTATTACTCTCTACTCTCTCGTATTTCAACCCCAAACTAGGTACAATGTTTTTAATAAAGTTAAGCAAAAGTAGATTAACCTCTCTTTTAAATTAATTGAATCAGTCTGCATCTGATGAACTTCGTTAAATCACTCTTGGCATTTGTACTTCCCAGATAAGATGCCAGCATTTAAAAACTGCTTAATCCATTCATCCCTTCTGGGCATGCTTGACCACCCCTCAGGATTTAACATGCTGGCAATTTTAAAGCTCTAAACTAATTTGAAGTATAACTAATTAATCTAACTAATTAATTGAACTAACTAACTAATCCAAAATTTGTAAAAGATGTTTCATTCAAAATATTTCCAAAATAGGAAGAATTGTTGTATGCAGTTCTTGGCCATTTGTTTTGCTTTGTAGAAATCTATATTTTATAGGTCTGTATAATAAGCGATTAAAAGAGAAAAATAATAATTTTCAGAGTTTTGATTAGGAAAAAATTAAAATACAAGTGTTAGCTCAAAAGTGCTTTTTTGTTCAAAAGGCAACTGGAATATTTTTTTTTCTTTGAGGAAGAGGTATGATTGCCATCGAAATGTCTAAGTCAGGGGTCTCCAAACTTAAAACTTGTCAACTTTAAAACTTGTGGACTCAATTCCCAGAATTCCCTACCCAGCATGAATGGCTGAGAAATTCTGAGAGTTGATGTCCACGAGTCTTAAAGCTACCAAGTTTGATGTCCCCTACTCTAATTTATGGAAGACACTTGAGCTGTTTGCAGATCAAGTAGGACACCTCAATATTATCATATCCAGCATTTAAAACAAATATCAACATTCTTTCTTCTAAGTTGGGAATGACATTGATTGAAAGCAGGACTTGAACTGTTTCCAGATCATTTTGCTCAATTTCATATATACAGTATATATATTGTACATATCCCAACATACATAAGAGAAGAATAGAAGATGTCTCCCCTTAGCCAGTGTTGTGTTGGATTGGATACAATTTCCTCCAGCAACAGGTGCTAAAATAATTATAATAAACCCTCATAAATAGGTTTCATACATTTGATAGAAAGATACACTTTTTGAAAATCACACAAAAGATAATTTCTTACAAATGACAGTAAGACAGGTTCAATGCAATCCAAAGCTCTGTTTTGAGAATAAATCTTTTGAATGTTGGTTCTGTGTATGTTTACCCAAATGTAATCTGGACTTTGTGAAAGATTAACCCCAAACAGATGTGGAGATAGTTGTGGAGATAGAAGTTTGGGTGACCTGCAGAAGACTAGAAGTCAAAAACTCTTGCCACTTATTTAACCATCAACACAGATGATTTTTTTGATCATTGTCTATAAACTATGTTGCTGAAAATAATAAAAAATGTTTGAGGAGAAGTAAGGGGAGATGTTTTGGATAAAAGGAATTGTGAGCTTGGCTCTGGTGTAGGGATCACAAATTCCTAGCCTGATTATGTTCTCAGAGGCATTCTGTTTTTAATTAAGACCATATATATCCTTACAGGTTCTAAATGATTGGGCTCAATATCCTAATTTTAAAAAGTAAATCCCAGAAATATGAAGATTTCACTGAATGATGCCCAGTGAGCCAAATCTGTTTGATCATCTCCTGTTTTCATTATGACACCAACAGGATGTGACATCAGGATGTGACATGTGAATTTCTTATCGAAAACAAGAATCAACCTTTGCCTTATCTAGATCCCTATGGCCAGTGCAAAAATCCCATCTTATTTTAGCCAGTACCAGTCATCACCTAGTTGCTTAACTCTGTATATGTACATCCTCAGCGGTAGAGAAAAAGGACACAGGAGTATAAAAATAACATCACTCATATCCCATAAATTATTTGATCACTACCGGGTATATATGACTCAAGCCAGAGAGACATTCCTCATTTACATGAGATGATGAACCCATCTAGAATCTTAGTTATTCAGAGAAGTATCCACATCCCACAACGCCACATTCTCATTGACCAGTATATTTATATTTTACTCACCAATTGGCATGATTAAAAAGAAAGGAAGCCAACACAGGATGAAACATCCCACAACTATTCCCAAGCTTTTGGCTGCTTTCTTCTCCCGAGATAACTTTAGAAGCCTTACAGAAAAATTGGACTTTTGCTTGGTGGTAGGGGTAGCTCCTGCAGCTTCGGTGTTGTTCTTGCGGTGGATGCGGAGAATCACTTCTTCTGAATGGGACTTCTCAGTCTTCAGACCACATGACAATCCTTTACTTTCCCTTCTGGCTACCACGTATACCCGGCAATACATCACCAGTATGATGACCAGGGGGAGATAAAAGGACCCAAGAGAAGAAAATAAGACATAACTTGGGTCAGTGTTGATCTGGCAGTTTTTTTCATCTTCTGGAGCTGGTTGTCTCCAGCCAAAGAGGGGAGCTATGGATATCACAAGTGATAATGTCCACACACACAACAGAGCCAAGAGGCCTCTTTTTTCGGTCACTATGGCTGGGTATCTCAGTGGATAGCTTACTCCAATACATCGGTCTATAGAGATGACACAAAGGCTCATGATGGAAGCTGTGCAGCACAGAACATCAACAGCTGCCCAGATGTTGCAGAAGATCCTTCCAAAAGCCCAGTAGCCCAGGATGTCCAAAATAGCAGAAAAGGGGAGAACAGTAGAAGTCAAGAGGAGATCAGCCACAGCCAAGTTGATAATGTAGTAATGGGTTACACTTTGCAGATGTTTGTGACAAGCTACTGAAAGGATCACCACAATGTTGCCCAGGACCCCAAAAACAATCAGCCCTCCAAAGATGATTCCTAATAATATGGCCTTGGAAATATTTATTTGCTCCACAGTCTGGGTGCAGTTGAAGCAGTCAGAGATGTTCTCAGAAGTCAGTCCCATTATCAAAGCTGGTTAATGTTCATCCAGTGTGCTTGTGATTCTCCTTGCCCTTTCTTTGAAACAGCCAAGAGCAAATATTTGAAAGTGTTTATTTCCACATTGTAGATATAGAAACTAATTGGAAATAGTAGTCTGGCTTTATAAATGCAGAGGAGAGAGCAAAACCCTAGACAAATGAACATATTTGAAAATCTGCATTTCTTCTTTTGCATTTGCTCTGAAGAAAAACATAGGCCTTTCTTGTCCCATAAATAATTCCAAAGCAATTATAATGGAAGTCTCTTTGAAGTTTACCATACCTTGCTGGGTGTTTGAAACCATATTAAAGACTGAGCTAAAGACCTCTTTCTTAGTTGCTGTTTAGTTTTTAAAATAATACCCATTGAGCCAGATGCTTTTTGTTACAAAACAAGGAAAATTGCAGTTGTAGAAAGGCCATCAACTTCCAGGCTCTTTAAAAGTTCTTCATGGAAAGATGCAGCGCAAATAACAGCAGAGTATTCTTTGCTCTTTGTTATGTCCTCTTCATATTTGACTTT
Source organism: Hydrophis major (assembly GCA_033807585.1). Classification (NCBI taxonomy): domain Eukaryota; kingdom Metazoa; phylum Chordata; class Lepidosauria; order Squamata; family Elapidae; genus Hydrophis; species Hydrophis major. The sequence goes on along the minus strand of CM066334.1, from coordinate 17,037,630 downwards.
GAAAAATCTTCCCAGGTGAAAGAAGATTGCTATCTGTCACTCTGGCTGACACTTCTCAATGTTTAGTCTTTTCATCCATGATTAACTGTATGATTCCAAGTTGCTGTAGAAGCTGTAATAATTGTAAAGGTGTGACACCTTGACCCAGCATATAATCCTTTTAACAAACAATGCTTATGGGCCTGCTAGGAATGCGAAGGAGATGGTTACCTGTACTCTTCTGCTTGACAGATGAGCTGTTTCCTAAAGAAGTCAAAAGGAGAAAACACATTTCAAACGCCAGGCTTCTTGTTGGGCAAATATCCAATGGCAACATTTCCCCCAAATTAGGAATCAAACTTTACTGAGTTTTTATCATCGCATACAGACGGGGTGGGATTCAAATTTTTTAACAACTGGTTCTGTGGGCATAGCTTAGTTGGTGGGCATGGCTTGGTGATCATGTGACTGGGTGGACATGGCTTGGTGGTCATGTTACTGGCTGGGCGTAATATCACTCACATGGAGGCACGCATCTCCTCGCCTGGCCTCTCGTGACTGTGGGGATGCTGCAACAGTCGTAAGTGTGAAAAACGGTCATAAGTTACTTTTTTCAGTGCCATTGTAACTTTGAATGGTCACTCCACACAAGCAAAGTACCAGCAAAGGAGGGATAAAAAAACTCCAGAGAAGTTCCAGAGACAGGAAATCTGGTCCTGCCAAGAATGTAATAAGGGTTAATGGAGAGGCAGTTTCTGTAAGCAACACCAGAATGTTTCCTCCCTGCCTTCCTTACAGGATTAGGCCAGTAATTTCTTCTAACAACTGGTTCTCCAAACTGCTTAGAATGTTAACAACTGGTTCTAGAGAATTGGTGCGAACTGGTAGAATCTCACCCCTGCATACAGACTGTTGTTGACTGCAACACTGCTTGCTCATCAGTTGATGCTCCTCAATCTGATTGTTTCTTATGTTTTTTTAACCAAACCACAACTCTGAATCCTGGGCAATAAATATGTTGCTCTCTGACAAATTGGCCATTGATTACCCTGCAGCCTCCCCCAGGGAAAAAAAGATAACATTGGGTCTTTTAGAGCAAGCAGGTCTATGCGTGTCTTCTCAGTTAACTCTGGTGCAAACAAAACAGTCTGCAGCTTTGTGTTAAGAAGAAATGGTGGACATTTCCATGCTGGCCTCACGGTAGTTTGCAACATAAAAGAACTGATGTTGCAGTGGTTTCTCTTCCTGCTGTACATTACAAATGAACCTTACATTAACTTGAAAGAATAACCGAGAAAGCTCTGCTTGCTCACTGAGATGCATGGCTGAAGTTTTGATGCATACTATCTATGGAATTCTCCTTGCAGCCTAGTTTTTATTTGGTCTGATCAAAACAGATTGATTGGTATCAGGGAATGATCCATTTGAAATTACCGGAATTTAGCTCTGAGCTCAGTTAAAAAATACCTTCAGCATAGATGATGTCTATTGTAATACACATGCAGGAGATCACAGGGCCAAATTTGGGAATCTCTAATTAAAAGGCACAAGTAACAATAAAGACCAGTTGCTTATCTAAAACTTCTGAAAATGAAGAAGAAACACTATTGGATTGTATGTCTGATTTGACAACATCAAACTTCTCATGTTTCAAGATTAGAATCCTGGGCATTCATAGAATAGAATAGAATGGAATAGGATAGGATAGGATAGGATAGGATAGGATAGGATAGGATAGAAATTTCTTGTTTTCAAGCAAGCAACAGCATGTCATTCCTGGTGTCCCAATTAGGCTTGTACATTAGACCACAATAGGAAATGTATCGTTGATGAAATCAGTACATGTATTTCTCTCTACAGATCATATGTCTCCACAGACTCAGTTTTGGGTGCTCCAAATAAGCAAGCACAGGAGTTAATTACATAATTTACTCATTTAGTTTCCATAGATTTTAAAATTTCCCTCCCTTCCCACCATGCTAAGCCCAAGCACTCATCCCATTGTGTAACCATGAAATATCCCTTTCCCTCACAGATTCTCAGAGTTTTTCTTAGTTTCTTTATCTTGGGTTTGGCTAATCTTTCTTTGGGATTCCAGATTTTGTTGGATTCCAAGTTCCATTAAGGCTAGTCAGAATGGTTAGAGGTGTTGGGAATTATAGATTAAGAGCTCCTGGAAGTCACTAGGTTCTTTCTCTACCTTTTATTTTAGAGGCGGGCAACCATGTTTTGGCTGATGGGAGGAAATAACATTCTTATCATTAGATTAAATTTGTTACATGATAGTGTATTATATTATTTTTTTGGCTGTCGAGTCTTCTGGAGTCTGAAGCTGATGCCATCAGAGACATCAGGACTGACATTTTGAAACTCTGGTTTATGAGTTGTGATTTTGGGGAGTTAATTCTTAATAGGTGTGTTAAGCTTATTATAGATTTATTTTTATTTCCCAGAAAAAAAAGAACACAGTTGGAAATCATACCAAGGTAATTGAATTGGTTTGCTGCCAAATTTCAGCGCAATAATCTGGGGAAATTCCAGAAGCTACAAAAAGTTTAAGGTCCACCGATGAGTCCATCAACAAGAAGGTGTCAACCCCGAATTTATTAGGGGACTGTTAGGGATAACATTGTTTTACCCTAACTGGTTTAGGTAAATAATAATATGTAATCATAGTTTGTTATGTTAAAGTGTCTGCAACTTTAACTGTGGGACAGTAATTAAGGGAGTGGTTGTGTAAGCACTTTAAAAGAAGCAAGGCTGCAGCTTTGATGATCCCTGATTACTGCAAGGAAACAAGTCTGCATTGCTCGAACGGGAGAGAAAACAAAGGACTGGCTTGTAAGTGAATTGACATAGGATATTTCTACACGGACTTTGCTAACTGAATATCCCTGAATGGACTGACTAAATGATACATGACTATTGGACTGTTATTTTGACTATGCTATGAACTCATAATGGAATAAACTATATATTTGATAGCACAAGCGTATCTGTCATTTTTACTGTATGTTAATAAACATACAAGCTTAGCTCACTCATTTATCTGTGTGCCTATCTGACTAAGCTGCACATTCTGTTTAGCTTGTCTCCCTAACCCTGGTTGGGGAAACCAGGCTTAACACTGGTTATGGGCCCAGAGGCTGCAAAGTCAGTTTAACTAGGATAAAACAGATTTATGTAAAAGTGAGAGTTTGTATTGTTATACATTACAGTAAACAGACAGCTGTGTTTTATTAATTATAGTTTTATATCCATATAAGAAAACATGGCACAAGTCAATCTACAAAGTTTGTCCCTGATATCCAAGTTGGATGGAACAAACTATGTATCATGGTCTATGAAATGTAGTATGCTTCTACGAAGAGAAGGTTTGTGGAACATAATTGAAAATCCACCAAACGTAGAAGAATGGGATCCAGAGGATGAGGAAGATAAATTAAAGATAGAAGAATTTATGCATAAAAATGAACAAGCAATTTGCATTATTGCTTTAACCATAACTGATATGCAACTTGTTTATATCCACGGAGAGAATTCAGCTGTTGGGTGTTGGCAGAAGCTGAAGAGGATTTATGTTCGAGATAATGTTGGTGCTCACATAAATCTAACACGGAAACTTTTCAGTACACATCTCCATAAGAATGGTGATATGCTGAGTCATTTGAAAACTATGCAAAGCATTTTTCAAGAACTGCACGAGAAAGAGCTTATTTTCTCTGAACTACACCAAGTCTATATAATTCTATCTTCACTTGATGAGAGCTATGATAACTTCGTAACTTCCCTTGAAATATTGCCAAAGGAAAGCCTAACTTTAACTGATATAACTGGCAGATTGATTGAAGAGGCCAGAAGAAGGCTTGAAAGAGATGAGTTAAGGAGGCAGCAACCTCAAAAAGAAGATAATGAAACTCCTACTGCATACGCAATTAAAAAGTGTTTTAATTGTGGAGGAAGAGGACATTTGGCAAGATTTTGTAAAAAGACAAAGTGCCAGAACGCTGGCCAGAATACAAAAAGTCATCAAAAGATAAATAAAAGTTTAGAGTTAGCCATGTATAGTAATGAAGCTGTAAAAAATAATTTATGGGTGGTTGACAGTGGAGCATCACATTGTATAACTAATGATAAGAAACATTTTATAAAAATGTCCAAGAGTACACAGCAGATATCGTTAGCCAATGGCTGGAAACTGAAAGCTAAAGGTCAAGGTATAGCATATTGTTCTTTTATAAAAGAGAATGTAAAAATGTTATATGTATCACAACTTAAGTTTAATTTAATTTCAGTTAGAATTTTGGTTAAACTAGGATATGTAGTTACATTTAGGGGAGATAACTGCATAATTGAGAAAGAAGATAAGAGAATTACTGCATCTTTAAGAGGTGAATTATATGTGTTAAATGATGATGGTTTAAAGGTGGCTAACATGGTTTATGAAAATAAGAAACCTCATGATGAATGTATTCACTTGTTACATCGAAGGCTAGGGCATTTAAATTTTAAAATGCTTAAGAAAACTGTTGAATTATCTAAGGGAATAAGTTTGAAACCTTGTCATAAGTATTTGCAATGTAATGCCTGTAATCAAAGTAAGGCCAGGATCACACCTGCTAATAGAGTTGATGGATTTACTACTAAAGAGCCTTTAGAGGTAGTATTTGCAGATTTAATAGGTCCTAAAAAACCAAGTGTAGGAGGAGCTCGTTACATATTAAGTATAATGGACCACTATTCTAGATATGGGTTTTGCTATTTAATGAAGAGCAAAACTGAAACGTATCAAAATCTCTTTAATTGGATAAAATTTGCAGAAAGGAAAACTAAAAAGAAATTAGTAACTCTTATAACAGATAATGGTACGGAATTTACAAATAATAAATTCCAGAACAGACTAAGAATGTTAGGAATTCAACATAAAAAGTCTGCACCATATAAGCCACAACATAATGCCTTTATAGAGAGAAGAGGCCAAACATTACAATCAATGGCACGAACTATGATGTCTGATTCAGGATTACCTGACAATTTATGGGGAGAAGCAATAATGTGTGGTAATCATATATTAAATAATGTTGTTAATTCAACAACAGGTGAATTACCATTCACACTGTGGCATGGTACAAAACCTGATTTAAGTTACATGCACACATTTGGAGCACCAGCATGGGTTCATAACCCTACACAACTTAGACACAAAGGACAACATAGAGCTAAAAGATTATATTTTGTAGGATATACATCTAATCATAGATCTTATAGATTCTGGGAACCAGGTACATCTAGAGTTTACACCAGTGCTAGTGCTAAATTCCTAGAACATGTAGGATGGAATAGATTAGAGCAAGATTTAAATAATGAAGTAATTATTGAACCCTACAAAAGGCAGAAAGATCAGATTAGTTATAAGAAGAGTCCAATTAAAGAAGAAGTCCACGAAGAACAAATAGGACCAGAACAAGAGGAAACAGTTGATCAGGAAGAGTTAGATAATCAAGAAGAGTTAATAAATGAAAGTCCACCTGTAAGTCCTGTAATACCTAGACGTACTACACGTGTAACTAGACCACCTGATAGGTATCAAGCAAGTATAGTTTGCCAAGTAACTAAAGTTCCAACTAGTGTAGATGAACTTAGGATGTATCCTGCTAAGGATCAGGAGAATTGGCAAAAGGCAATGGAAAAGGAATTAAATTCATTAAAGGTAATGAAAGTTTATGAAGATGTTAAATTACCTCCAGGAGAAAAATCCATTGGGTGCAAATGGATATTTAAAGTAAAAACTGGAAATGATGGGACTGTTACCCATAAAGCTAGGTTAGTAGCTCAAGGATTTAATCAAACTGCATCTGATTACGATGAAGTCTTTGCACCAAGTCTTAAAGCAACATCTTTAAGAGCAGCATTAGTGTGGGCAGCTAAGAAAAACTATGTCATTAACCATTTAGATGTAGAAACTGCTTATCTGCATGCACCATTGCAGCACACGATATATTTAAGAAAACCAGTAGGTATAAAAGATAATAAAGTAAATAGTAATGATTGTTGGAAACTCAAAAAGAGTCTTTACGGGTTGAAACAATCTGGGTTTGAGTGGAACCAATATATTGTGAAAGAGTTAAACAATATAGGTTTTAAATCTGGTTTAGCAGATCCATGTGTGTTTAAAAGAGAAAATAATGGAACGGTGTCATTATTGTTATTATTTACAGATGATATTGCTTTGATAACTAAGACTAATAATGAAGCTAATGAGATTATATCATTATTAGCCAAAAAAAAAAAAAATTAAAGCATTTAGGTGAAATTAAAAAGTATCTAGGATTGACAATTAACAAAACAAAGAATGGTTTTAAGATATCTCAAGAAGATAAAATTTGCCAATTAATTAAAACGTTTAAAATGGAACTTTGTAAACCGGCAAAGACTCCAATGAGTCAGGAAGTTTGCCAAACTGATGATCAAAGTCCCAAATTTGATAAGTCCATATATCAATCTTTGATTGGTAGCTTATCATATATAAGCAATTGGTCTAGGCCAGATATAGCTTATAGTGTAAATCAGCTGGCACGTTTTAATTCAGATCCACATCAATGTCATTGGCAATCATTAAAGAGAATTTTAAGATATCTTAAGGGAACAATGAACCATGCATTGTATATGGAACCAAAGGGTGATTTGATTCTTAGTGCCTATGCAGATGCAAGTTTTGCAACTGATATAAACACAAGAAAATCAACATCTGGGATGGCTATATTATTTGGTAAAAAACTAATAGGGTGGAGGTCAATCAGACAACAGCATATTAGCTTGTCCACGATGGAAGCGGAATTTTCATGTCTGTCATTATTATGCACTGATTTGATTTTGTACAAACAGTTATTATTAGACATGGGTATAACTGTAAAAGATTCCATTATTGTGTACGAGGATAATCAAGCAGCTATAAAATTAGCTACTAGTATTGCTGTAAAAACTAGATCAAAGCATACTGATTTAAGATACTTAAATGTTAGAGAATCTGTAAAGAATGGGCTAATTAAATTGGAATACTGCATGACGGAAGAAAACATTGCAGACCAATTTACAAAAGCTCAAGGAGTAACTAAGTTTAAAGAAAGTTGTAACAAATATGATTTAAAGATGTAAATAGTTATATTATTATTTCCTAAAAGGGGAGAATGTTAGGGATAACATTGTTTTACCCTAACTGGTTTAGGTAAATAATAATATGTAATCATAGTTTGTTATGTTAAAGTGTCTGCAACTTTAACTGTGGGACAGTAATTAAGGGAGTGGTTGTGTAAGCACTTTAAAAGAAGCAAGGCTGCAGCTTTGATGATCCCTGATTACTGCAAGGAAACAAGTCTGCATTGCTCGAACGGGAGAGAAAACAAAGGACTGGCTTGTAAGTGAATTGACATAGGATATTTCTACACGGACTTTGCTAACTGAATATCCCTAAATGGACTGACTAAATGATACATGACTATTGGACTGTTATTTTGACTATGCTATGAACTCATAATGGAATAAACTATATATTTGATAGCACAAGCGTATCTGTCATTTTTACTGTATGTTAATAAACATACAAGCTTAGCTCACTCATTTATCTGTGTGCCTATCTGACTAAGCTGCACATTCTGTTTAGCTTGTCTCCCTAACCCTGGTTGGGGAAACCAGGCTTAACAGGGACAATAACAATTGGCAATGCAAAGGAGGCTGAATAAGTGTGTGCTAGAAAAGCAAAAGGCATAGGACTATTCTAGACCCTGGATTATTAGCATGGCATTGGCAGCCAGAACAACAGCAAGTGTCCTTCCATCTACATCTGACAGTCCAAAAACTGCATCCAGGACACAAAACATGTTTTGTATTCCTGATCTACTATTTCTCCAAAGGGCTGTTTCCAATTAAGAATAGCAAATACAATAACATCATACAACTCTTATAGGAATTATTTTCTATAAGATTAATAATAGCAGAGTGGGGCGGAATGAAATTGTGCATGGGTTTAACCCTGTCTCCCTCAAGTAGAGTACAAATACACACTGTGGGAATCAAAAAAATAGCTTATTGATCTATTAGATTCAGTACGTCCTATGGATGATAGCAGGCCCCAGAAGAAAGAGAAAGGTTTCAGCTAGGATGGTTTTCAAAATGTATCAGAACTATTTGTAATCCTGCTGAGCCGTTGCTAACTGTGGAACATATTTTTGCAAAGTATGAACTTGGATGGATGCGTTTAAAACAAGAAGAATGAAACTGTTGGAAATGAGGAACTGAAAGTAATATACATAGGTGTTTACAGAAAGTGACAGTGAAGTTGTGAAGCATCTATGTGGTCAGAAGAAAAGTATAAAGGATAGGGACTGATAGATCAGTTCGGCAGTCCTTGCAGGACCTGATATATATCATTAGACCCCATTGCAGTGGCTTATTTATGTAAGTGTATTACTGGTATTATATCTTTTATATCTATTCATTTCTTATGTTTCAAATTATTAGAAACAATAAACCTCTGATCTTAAAGTAAGAATTATTGCTTGTGTTGTTGTTTGTTTCCTGTTGGAATTTTCTTATGACAACATGCATAAACACACGTCACAATGGTGCTGTTTTAAAAATTATATTTTAAACTTTTATTCCTTTAGGGCTTGGGGGTTTCTTTCCTACAGCATGGGTCAAACTAACAGCAAAACTCAGAACATTGTGTTATTGCCAATTGTTTCTAACTTGAAGGGTCATTGTACTTAATCTCTCTGGATGCAAGTGGATTTTGCATACAAATAGTATAGCGTACAGATTATTGGGTGCCTTGCATTTTCTGGCCTTTTGGACCCACTGTTTACAACTGTTATCCATGTTTGTGGGCAGAAGCTTGGTTAGCTAAGGACAACAATCTATCCATCTCATAAATACTCCATGCACTAAAAAAAAGCAACCTCCTTGTCTTTAATAGGACACACTCTTCCTGCAAATAGAAACTTTGCTGGATAGCCCCAAGATAATAAATGATAATTGAACTAATAATTAATAGAAGACCATTTGATTTTAAATGTGTATTTTTTTTTAAACAAAAAACTTCATCCAGCCATTTTTTTTCCTTTTTTTTTTTTTTTTAAAAAGATATTCTTTCTTTAAAAAGCTGGCGATGGTTATATTGCAATGGAGAAAATAGGTGAAAATCCAGACATACCTTTAATAAGAGAACATTTCATAGCCAATTAGTAATTGAAACAATAAATGTGGCCCCAACCTCACCAAAAATAGGTCTTGGGGGAATGCGAGCCACTATAAAAATGTTAGGAGCCGGTGAATATTAGTAAGCAGACATGCAAATAAAAACATCACAATACATTTCTAGTTAATTTTCCTTTCATTACTTCTTCCCTGTTGATTGTTGTGGACTTGGGGAATTAAATAAATATGAGAAATCCACAAAATGTAGGATGGAGCCATATCCCAAACAGGGAATAAAAAATATTGTCAACCTTGTCAACCTTACTTGGAAGGAAGAAGGAAGGAAGAAGGGAAAAGAAAAGAGGGAAGGAAGGAAGGAAGGAAAGAAAGAAAAAGGAAGGAAAATAGGCAGGTATATCATCTTTAGCTAAGGACTTCTTTTGCATAGATATCCAAGATCTCCCTTCACTTACCTCCTTGAAGCTCCTGAAACCATCCTGTTGCAGGCTGGCTGAAAGGGGACGAATCATAGGCAGTCATTCAAATGGCACAGTGGGACACTTTACTTGCAAATAACAATAATGAAATAAATAAATCAAAAATAAATCAGCATTTCCCCCCCCTCCCCTCCCGGTGGTATCTTTTGATGACTCACAATTGCATGAATCCTGTCTGTCCCAATGACTAAGGGTGGCTGAGTGCTGGTTTTATGATACCTCCCTCTTCCTGGGTGAATAATGCTCCCCTGCTTGACTGTCAAGGAGAAGCATTAACTTTACTATGCTGTAGGAGCTGATGCAGGCAGCACTACGGTCCCCGTTGTGATTTACCGTAATCTCTTGCTGGTTACCGTATTTCAGCACAAGAAAGGGCACTTCTGACAGTTGTCAACATTTTTTTCTGTTGACTCCTCTTTCTTTTTTTTCCCCTCCCTCCCTTTCTCTCCCTCCCTCCTTCTGTGTGAGTCTGCTTGTCAGCTGTGAGCAATTATTGGTTACTCAATCTGCTTTAAAGAAGAGGAAAAAGGAACTAAGTGGTGAGAAGCTAGTTAGCATTTATATACCAGCTATGGTATTTATGCTGGATGTTTGTACATTCTGAATTATAGATAAATACAGTTTGTTAAGGGTGAGTGGGGAGAAAGGAGTAACAAGATTGTGACTATGTAGGTAGGTGTGTATTTGTAGAATATCAATTGCCATTCTTTTTGACAGCAAGATTCATACCAAAAGGGAACCCAATTGTTGAAAGAGCAACATGCTTTATCTTAGAAGAGAATATATGTAGGTCAGGGTTGAATGATGAAGTCCTTGGTGGTCTCTGAGAATGGTTGTTTGCTTGAAGGTGATTTATGATTGACTAGGTAACATCATTGGAGCACAGGTCATGTTAAGTACTCAGGTACTGAAATGTTTGCAAAGCAAAACAACCAACCCCAGAGAGCAGCAAGCAGACCAGATGCTTTATTTTGGCAGAGAAACAAGTTTGTTTGAAACCTGCATCCATCTCCTACCTATCAGAACCTTTTGTCCAAGCCTTGTGTCCAGAATGAGACCTCCTTGGGCTAAGAGAGGGCATACTAGAGAAGCTAGGGGCACCTTTTCTGTGATAACTTGTCAAAGAATGGGATAAAGCAGCATCCTACAAATATGCACCCCTCTCTCTGAGTCTCTCTAGCCAAATCTTTAGTTATCTTTGTTATGAACTAATAAAAACACTTAAATAAAGTTTATCAAAGCTTAAAGAAAAAGCAGGGTTCTAATCCTGCTCTTCTGATTGGCCAATAATAGCGATATCGGATTGGTCCGTTCTGGGGAATTTGATTGGCTGTTAACGAGCCACTCTCACTGGTTCAAGGGTTTAATGCTTCCATGTTCTCATTGGTTAATAGGTCAGCAGCCTGCTCTATAAAAGGGCTGCTGCTGACCCAGGTTTTTGCTCTGTTCATGATGGTTAATAAAGAGTTGAAGTTCACTGTTCACTGCCTTGTCTCCGTTCCTTGCGCCCATGCGCAGAACATAACACTGGCGACGAGGATGGGATGCGGAGACATCAGAGCTGACTGAACACTACAGAGCACCAAACAGAGCATGTGGCTGAAGGCACATCGACAATGGAACCATGTCCGGAGGCGCCATGCCACCCACTCCATTTGACCCGGCACAAGAAGACTGGGACGTGTACATAGACCGGTTCCAGATGTTTCTGGAAACCAACAACTTGAAGGATGCTACTACGGGGAAAAAGCGAGCAGTATTCCTGGCCCAGTGCGGGCCTGCCATCTTTAAGATGGCCAAGGCACTAGCGAAACCGGCTGAGGTGAAAACCATGGACTAGGACATCCTCGAGCCCCTTCTACGGGCCCACTATGCACCCACCGTACCAACGCTTGTCCGAAGACATGAATTTTACCAGAGGAACCAGCGGAAAGGAGAGAGCGTTGCAGATTTCATCACGAATCTCCGGAACCTGGGAGGCCTCTATGGGTTTACAGACCTCGAAGAAGCTCTGAGAGACTGAATAATTCTAGGATTAGATGACCAGATGGTTCAGAGCAAGATCATGGCAAAAAGGGACATCAACCTTGCTGATGTCATCAAGGACGCTACTGCAGCAGAAGCAACCAGGAAGTCGGCCGCCCGAATGCGCCGCACCAATGCACTGCTCCGTCAACTCATCAGCGATACCTCACCTTGCCTAGAGAGGCACACAACAGCGACCCACCACGAGGACCTCGAATCGCCATTAGAAAGTGATGAGGAGGAGGTCAACCGGCTCCGGTCTGAACGTGACCAACGCCACCAGCCAAATCAAAGATTACCGCACCAATGCGTGGGTTGTGGGGCAAACCACCCGCGATCAGCCTGCAAATTCCTCGAAGCGCTCTGCCATTTCTGTTGGAAAAGAGGCCACATCGGAAAGGTCTGTAGAAGCAAGCAAGGATCCAGCCCATTTCAGAGGGGAAACAACTACCACCAGACCACAGAGAATTGCCCTGTGAGTCAGGAACATTTGAACCGCCAATGGAACAGAAATTTCCTACAGAAATAAAACAATGGCCATTTTATCGAGAAGAGAAGAGGCACACCAAACCATCACAATCGGTCATGCCTCATCGCTAGACGCAAAGAAGATCCGAGTGAAGGTCGCCATCGAAAACCAGCCTTGTGTGATGGAAGTCGATTCAGGATCGTCCCTCCCGATGGTTTCCTGGAAGACTCTTAAACAATTAATCCCTGCCATCCGGCGTCAAGACCTCAGAGCCCAAAGAATCATACTCAAGGATTATCAGGGGAACCGAATTCCGGTCGTTGGATTCAGCCAAGTCCAAGTATCATTCAAAAATTGTACTGCGTCATTACCACTGACCGTCATCGACCGGCCAAGCTTGTTAGGCCTTCAATGGTTCGCCCCACTCGGGATCGAGGTAGCCGGCATTCACCAAACCAGAAGCAACGACTGGGAGGAGGCCATCGTCCAGGAATTCCAGGATGTTTTTGCAAACAAACTAGGCGAGTACAAGGGGACCCCGATATCATTTAACCTTAACCCTGAAGTAGCCCCCATCCGCCTTAAGCCTCATCAGGTACCTTTTGCCCTTAAACCAAAAATTGACAAGCAGCTCGATAAGTTAATAGCCCAGGGTGTTTTAGAACCAACTGACCACGCTCGTTGGGAAACCCCAATTGTAACACCCATCAAACCGGATGGATCATTAAGGATTTGTGGGGACTACCGGGCTACCCTTAATCACGCTCTTCAACAGAACGCTTACCCAGTACCGGTGGTACAACACCTTCTCCATTCCCTGGGGGGTGGAAAAGTCTTCACTAAATTGGATTTAGCACAGGCCTACCAACAACTGCCTGTAGATAAAACAACCGCAGAGGCACAGACAATCGTGATGCACCGAGGCACCTTTAAGTGCAACCGACTCCAATTCGGAGTGAGCGTAGCCCCAGGGATTTTTCAAAGTCTGTTGGAGAGACTCTTGCAAGGGATCAAGGGGGTCGTGCCATATTTTGATGACATTTTAATTGCTGGCCTGAATAGAGAAATACTAGAAAAGCGGCTTAAACTGGTTCTCCATAAATTTAAAGACTGGCCTAAAGGTTAAAAAAAATAAATATCAATTGTGTACAGACAAAGTAGAGTTCCTGGGGTACCTAATTGATAAACAGGGCATCCACCCCACTAACAGCAAACTGAGAGCAATCAAAAACGCCCCAAGACCCAGAAATAGAACTGATCTCCAAGCTTTCCTGGGGCTCATTAACTTTTACAACATCTTCTTGCCCCAGAAAGCGACCGTAGCTGAGCCCCTCCATAGACTTCTCGACAAAAAGGCAACCTGGGTCTGGGGACACCGCGAGGAGCACGCATTCCGACAAGTGAAAAACCTACTAACCTCAGATGCTGTTTTAATGCAGTATCACAAGACTCTCCCTTTAACAATTACATGTGATGCGTCACCGTTTGGAGTAGGAGCCATTTTGAGTCATGTGTTACCAAATGGTAGTGAGGACCCTATTGCCTATTTTTCAAGGACCTTGTCAAAGGCTGAACGTAATTATAGCCAGATCGACAAAGAGGCTCTTGCTGTTGTATCTGCTGTGAAACGGTTTCATGAATATGTGTATGGATGAGTTTTTACTCTTGTTACTGACCACAAACCGTTGTTAGGGATTATAGCGGGAGACAAGCCAACCCCCTATATATTGTCACCGAGAATGACTCGCTGGTCAGAGTTTTTAGCTGCGTACAACTATAAATTACAACACCGCCTGGGGAAAGCCATTCCCCATGCTGATGCATTGAGCCGCGCCCCACTTCTGGAAACCGTCGACGACCCAGCTCCAACCCTTACGACACTCCAGATTGAAACGCTACAGTCACCACCACTAACAGCCAGAGACATTGCAATTGAAACAAAATGAGATCCTGTCTTATCGCGAGTTCTTAGCTGGGTCGAAAGAGGATGGCCAATAGAACAAACCCCTGATGACTTCACCCCCTTCAAGAACCGGCAAACAGAACTTTTTTCACAAAAAGGCTGCATCCTATGGGGGGATAGAGTCGTCATCCCAGAGTGGTTACAATGAGCAGTATTAAAAACACTGCATGAGGGTCACCCCGGCATCGTGCGTATGAAAGCGCTCACACGAAGCTACGCGTGGTGGCTGGGCATCGACAAACAGATCGAAGCCTGGGTAAAGACTTGTTTAAAGTGCCAAGAAGTTAGCAGTGCCCCACCTAAAGCAACTCCAACAGAATGGGAAACCCCCCGGGGGCCGTGGTCCCGCATCCATGTTGATTTTGCGGGACCTACTAAAGGACATATATTCCTCCTAACAGTCGATGCCTATTCCAACTGGCTCGAGATCCATGAAATGAAGAATACTACAACAGAGTCCGTCATCCAAAAATTGAACAGGCTATTCGCAACGCACGGACTGCCAGATGTCCTGGTCTCCGACAACGGACCCCAGTTCACTGCCCTGGCGTTTGAACAATACTTAGTGGATCGGGGCATCCACCATGTGCTAACTTCACCAGCGCACCCTGCGGCTAACGGCAGGGCCGAGCGCATGGTACAATTTGTTAAAAAAACTCTCCATAAAATGGACTATGGAATCAGAATCAGAATCAGAATACCTTTATTGTCATTATCCACGTGTACAATTTGCATCATACGCATACACAGTGAAATTAAGCGACTCGTCCTTCAGTGCAACATACACACCAGAAATATACATAAAATCTCTAAAAAAATTATGATAAAAGAATAAAAAGAATAAAAGAATAAAAGAATAAAAATACCCTACTGTGCCTGTCCCAGTAGGAATTATTGCACATGCCCGCCAACACAACAACAATAGTGATCATATTGCACAAAATTTGTTCACAATTATTTACAGTGTATCTGGCAGTATTTAAAATCAGTGCATGTGCAAATTCAAGGTAGTTATGGCTTTCGGGAAAAAACTGTTTTTAAGGCGGTTTGTCCTTGACCAGATGCTCCTGTAACGCCTCCCTGAGGGCAACAGGTCAAACAGTCCATAACCAGGATGAGAGCTGTCTTTTATGATGTTCACAGCTCTACTAAGACAGCGGGAGGAATAAATGTCCGACAGGGAGGGAAGAGGGCAGCCGATGATCTTCTGAGCTGCTTTGACTACCCTCTGTAATCTCTTCCTGTCTGCCATGGTACAGTTGCCATACCACACTGTGATGCAGTATGTCAACAGACTTTCAATGGACGCACGGTAGAAGGTAATCAGCAGGTTAGAGTCCAGATTGTGCTTCCTGAGCACCCGCAGGAAATGGAGTCTCTGCTGGGCCTTCTTAATGACCGCCGTGGTATTTTCCGTCCAAGAGATTTTATCAGCAATGATGACACCCAGAAACCGGAAGGTGTGGATCCTCTCCACCTGCTCTCCATCGATGTAAAGGGGAGCCAAATCGGTGTTATGCCTCCTAAAATCCACAATGAGTTCCTTAGTTTTCTTGGTGTTCAGAACTAAGTTGTTGTCCGAACACCAAGCTGTTAACATCAGGACCTCCTTCCTGTAAGCTGCCTCGTCTCCCTTCGAAATGAGTCCAACCACTGTGGTGTCATCAGCAAACTTCACAATGAGGTTGCTGTCGTGCCGTGGACTACAGTCGTGGGTGTAGAGGCAGTACAGGAGTGGGCTCAGCACGCAGCCCTGTGGGGAGCCAGTGCTGAGTGTACAAGTGGAAGAGAGGTGGGGGCCAAGCCTCACAGTCTGGGGCCGATCGCTTAAGAAGTCTTTTATCCAGGCACATGTAAGGGAAGGCAAACCTAATATGTCCAGTTTTTTAACCAGTATTCCTGGGATAATTGTGTTAAAGGCAGAGCTGTAGTCCACAAAGAGCATCCGGACATAGCTCTGCTGCTGCTCCAGGTGGCTCAACGCAGCGTGCAGAGCTATGGCTATAGCGTCCTCTGTAGACCGGTTTGTACGGTAGGCAAACTGATGAGGGTCGAAATCCAGGGGGAGATGATTAATGATGTGCCGGAGCACCAGCCTCTCAAAGCACTTCATAACTACAGGAGTAAGCGCCACTGGACGATAGTCATTGAGGCTGGAGATGGGGGATTTCTTCGGCACAGGGATAATTATAGCAGATTTCAGACAAGATGGTATAACTGCCTGGGCCAAGGAGAGGTTAAAGATGTCTTTGAAGATGGAAGCGAGCTGGGGAGCACATGCCTTGAGCACCTTGCCAGGAACTCCATCTGGACCGGCTGCCTTCCTGGGATTCACCGCACAGAACACCCGTCTGACGTCATCCTCCGTCACAGAATATGTACTGGGTGGAATAGTGGAGCTGGGTATAGTTGAAGGTGGGAATAGGGCTGGTACAGCTCTATGATGTTGAGGGACTTCAAAACGAGCAAAGAAGTTATTCAGCTCCTCTGCTAACGCTGCACTCAGATGTTCTGTTGTCGCATGACAGCCCCTGTAATTAGTAATGTCATGTATGCCCTTCCACACCTCCCGTGTGTTATGGCTGGACAGATGGAGCTCTATGCTCCTCCTGTGGTCTATCTTGGCTTTTATGATCCCCTTCCTCAAGTCGGCTCGAGCGGCTGTATACAGGGCTCTATCACCTGACTTGAAGGCTACATCTCGGGCTTTGAGGAGTCTGCGGACTTGAGTAGTCATCCAGGGTTTCTGGTTTGGGAAAACCCGGATGTTTTTATCTACAGTCACATTTCCGATACAGAACTTGATATAGTCCAGCACCGTACTCGTATACATTTCCAGCTCCTGATGTTGAAACGTATTCCAGTCTGTCTGCTCAAAGCAGTCTTGTAGTCTGCTGAGTGCATCCTCCGGCCAGGTCGTAATAGTCTTTATAATAGGCCTGCCCCTACATCTGAGGGGGGTATAGGCTGGGGGTAACAAGAGGGAGAGATGATCTGAAAGCCCAAGATGGGGGAGGGGTATGGCTCTGTATGCATGTTTGATGTTGGTATAAACGTGATCCAGAGTATTTCCTCCCCTCGTAGCACACTTAACATGCTGATAGAATTTCGGGAGTACAGTTTTCAGATTGGCCTGATTAAAATCTCCTGCAATAACGTGAACACCATCGGGATAAACCCGTTGCTGTTCATTTATGGTGTTCAGCAGGAGAGAGAGTGCCTTATCCGTGTTTGCACCGGGTGGAATATACACCGCCGTGACAATCACGACAGTTAGCTCTCTCGGTAGAAAAAAAGGCCGACATCTTACAGACATATACTCAAGATCAGGGGAACAGTGATTATCTATAATTGTCCCGTTATTACACCAATTCTCATGTACATACATACAGAGCCCCCCCTCTACTCTTACCAGAGTCCCTCGTTCTATCCCAGCGTAAAAAAGTACGACCTGCAAGCTGCATGCTAGCGTCAGGAATCCCGGGATGTAACCAAGTTTCGGTAATTACCATAACGCAGCAGTCTCGAACGTAGCGATTACCAGCGAGTTGTAAGTTCAGATAGTCCGTTTTATGCACCAGGGATCTGGCGTTGGCAAGATACAGACTCGGGAGAGGTGGCTTGTATGGATGTTTCCTCAGCCTTAGCATAACACCAGACCTACAGCCTCGCCTCTGCTTCCTCTCCCTCCTCCGTCTGCGCCGCCTCCTAGTCCCGACAACAATCCACGGAGAGCCCGCTGGTCTCGCTATCTCGTCAGGGATGTTATGTAAACGATGAAAAGCACTCGAAACAGACGTCTGGTGTCGGTTTCCTATGCCTATGATGTCCAGTCGTGAGTATAATTGGATCGTAGAGCCAAGAGTCCACAGATAAACAGAAAAAACGTATACAAACAACAAAAAAGAGCACCGAACAGGAGAGCCATAAGCCGCTGCGTCTATGCGCGCCGCCATTTTAGCCATGAGCTATGGGGACATTGATGAAAAAATAAACAGAATACTCCTACTCCAACACATCACTCTGCACAGCATCACCAACAAGTCGCCAGCTGAACTATTGATGGGACGCAAGCTCCGTTCCCACCTCAACCGGCTTCACCCTTCCTATGAGCCAGAGAAACCCTGTGGATCCAGCGGGAAATGCCACGAGTTCAAGGTAGGCGACTTAGTTTTCGCTAAAAACCTCTCCGGCAAACCATTATGGATGGAAGCAACTGTAATTCAAACCACCGGGCCCAGATTGTGCCGTGTGCAAACCTGCAACGGAAAAATATGGAAACACCATATAGATCAGCTTCACTCTAGGCTACAACCCAGTTCCTGCAACTCCTGGGACTCCCAAACTGAGGGGGGAGGGGATGTCAAAGAAACCAAAATCGAGATGGGGGACAGCAGAAGCGAAGGAAGTCAGCGAGCAGGTGCAATTAATGAAGAAGAATCAGGGAGGGGTGTGGCCTCTCCACAGAGGAATACCTCAATGGAGGCTAGCCCGCTAAGATCGGAGGACAACAACAACGACAGAATTAGCGGCACCGAGTTGTCCAGTGAGAATGAGGAACCACTGGTACCAGATATGTCCAAAAATGTCCCACCGAAGCTGGACTGCAGATGGGAACTGGTGGGATAGCGCAAATCTAATAGACAGTTAAAACAACCCACATATCTTAGAGATTACATCACCGCACCCCTCAAATGGAACCCGGGGGGAAGGGGTGTTATGAACTAATAAAAACGCTTAAATAAAGTTTATCAAAGCTTAAAGAAAAAGCAGGGTTCTAATCCTGCTCTTCTGATTGGCCAATAATAGCGATATCGGATTGGTCCGTTCTGGGGAATCTGATTGGCTGTTAACGAGCCACTCTCATTGGTTCAAGGGTTTAATGCTTCCATGTTCTCATTGGTTAATAGGTCAGCAGCTGCTGTATAAAAGGGCTGCTGCTGCCCCACGTTTTTGCTCTGTTCACAATGGTTAATAAAGAGTTGAAGTTCACTGTTCACTGCCTCGTCTCCGTTTCTTGTACCCATGCGCAGAACATAACAATCTTGGTCAGACATCTCTTATCTCTTTTACTCTTTTATGGCTTCCTTTAATGTGATTGTTACATTTTTGATCAGCTGTTATGTGATTATATAAAAAGATACACACGCTGCTCTTTTTCAAACACTTATGAAGCAGTTGGCATGGAAGATCACAAAACAGTTTGAAATCGGCACTAAAAAAAAAAATCTAGAATGGGTAGGGTTACATTGCAAAGTGTGGTGTCTAAGTACTCTTACTCTTCTAAGTTGGAAACCTACAGAAGCGTTGAAAAGAGAAAGTGTAAAGTTTCACCTGTTCTTTAAAATTTGCCTTTTTTCAGTGTGTCAAAATAAAAACCCTAAGGATGACTCTTTCCTCCTCTTTTTGATGGTTTATGATTTATTGTCTTTATACCAGCCACCTATATAACTCTGTGGCAAATGGAGCTTCTCCCCCATCACATTGTTCAGGCAGGGAAGGCATGATAGAAGACCCCGTGAGTCAAATAATTTTGATGGGCAGAGTCCAGGAAGACGGCCTTCTCTGCTGCTGCCCCTGCACTGAAGAACATCTTGCCCCCAGAGCTGAGGAAATCCAACCAATACCTTGGACTTCCTCAAAGAATTCAAAATATGGTTGTGTAGCCTTGTGTGGAGGACACTGAGCCCACACAGCCACCTGTATTAACAACGGCTAACCATGGAACTCTCCATCTTTTGAAATTTTATAATGTGTGTGTGTGTGTGTGTGTGTGTATGTATGTGTGTATGTACACACATACACAATACACACACACACAATCTTAAATAATTCTTTTTTAATGATTAATTTTATGGATTAAATTTTATGGATTAAACCCAACATTCATACGGTGTCTGTCTGTCTATCTATCTATCTATCTATCTATCTATCTATCTATCTATCTATCTATCTATCTATCTATCTATCTATCTATTTATCTATCTATCTATCTACTATCTACACACACGCACACATTCAATCAATTAAGTGAACTGTTACCTCAAATCCCAAGCTGAAGCCCCTATAAAAATCTTATTATTCACACCCAAAGCAGAGATCTCTTAACATTTGAGCCTCAGTGCCTGGTGGAAGAATAAAACAGGTCCCAGGGCCATCTGTATTCCTAGGAGAAGGTAGTTCCATAAGGTATATACTATATTTATTAGAACCCATCAGAAGATAGTTCTTCCCTGAGAATAAGGTGAACGACTTGCACATACGTGCTAGTTCTTTCTGGCTCTAGGGGGTGGTGCCCATCTTCGTTACAAAGCCGAAGAGCCAGCTCTGTCCGAAGACATCTCCATGGTCATGTGACTGACATGATACCACGCATGAAATTCTGTTACCTTCCCACCAAAGTTTTTTCCACTTGCATTTTTACATGCTTTCGAACTGCTAGATTGGCTAGGTCACTGATAATACCTGGGAATAAATCCTTTAAATATGGAGTCTAAAATTCCATAACTGGTCACTGTGGGCAAAATAAATTCAAAATACATTGTGTAACAAAGAATTCCAGGAAAGAATACATAATATAAACATTTATTTATATAAAATGACAGTTTTTAAACATTTTGACATTTAAAGGAATCTTGCTCTGAATCATTTTGTTTTTCGTTTAAAAGCAGCATGGTAGCAGCTGGTGTTCCCCAAAAGTGAAAGTGCTCCCTGTATCTTCTATCTGATTCTGTCAATTATGCCCACTCAATATTTCCTGCTGTGGCTTGGAAAAAAAAAACAGTCTGGTCATTTAGTACAGATACTTAAGTATTTCTCCCATTTGAACAAGACTATAAGTGGGGCAGAATGCTTCAAGAGGGTTGAAGATAAAGCAGTCATTATAGACTTAAATGAATTTTTTTAAAAAGAAAACTATAAGTGAATTCCATTGTATTTCTGATGCTTATAAAACTTACCATTAATTGCATTCATTTGCACTCAGAAGGAATTCCTACTGTGTTGTAACTATGTATCATTGCAACTATGTATCATTGCAACTATGTATCATTGCAACTATGTATCATTCATGTGTTTGCAACATTGTATCATTCACGTGTAATCATTAACTTCTGTCTCTTCAGTGACCTTTGCAAGGCACGTACAAGGGACAAGGAGCTAGGCGGTTGTTAATAAGCTTATCCACATTGTAAATAATCTGTCCGGTATGCAGCTTTGTAAACATACACATCCTGATGAGATTATCATGTTTGACTTGAGCTTTGATTAAATCATTTTCTTGTAAAAAAGCACAATAAAAGAGTGTGTGCCAAGACATTCGGGGCGCGCTCATCAAGAGGAAACCTCGCTTCCTGTTTCTCTTCCCTTCGCTCCCTATCATGAGCCGCCCATCTGATGCGGGATAGCAGATACCGCATTCTGGTGACCCCGACGTGATTCCCTAAGGGGGATACGTTGTGACGCGCCCATATCTTATCAGCTCGATGGGAGCTGTGCATCGCCAGGCCTGAAGCGAATTGCACATCATCGGATCTGAAACACGGTCTCGACTTTCGTAAGTATGGGTGGAAACTTTTCTCAACAACAGACGCAGCATCTGAAGGAATTGAAGGAGTTAGTCGCTTCTTCTTCTAAATATTCTGCTAATTTAAAGGGCTCGCCTATAAAAATGAAACCTATTGCTATATTATTGGCTTATGTGTGGCAACATTGTCCCAATTATTCAGAGGAAGGGTCCTTAAAAATTTCCACTTGGCAAAAAATTGGTGAACATCTCCATAGTCCTCCATGTGCACCTATTGGCATTTTGGTCACTTGGAGGAAAATTATGGAGGCTTTAATGGTCCATTATAAAATAGAAGCAGGGAGTGTGTTTGAATCTCCCCCGCCAAGTTATGATAACTTTTCAATTTGCTCTAACTCAGGCAGAAGCTGCTGCCATTATTCAACAATGCCCCACATATAGTAAGCAAGGACATTCCATTCCCCTAGGAGTAAATCCTAGAGGATTAAAAGCTTGTGAAATTTGGCAAATGGATGTAACTCAGTATCTACCTTTTGCCCCTTGGAAATATTTGCACGTTTCCATAGATACATATTCAGGGTTTATTCTGTCTACTCCTCAAAGGGGAGAAACTGTAAAACATGTCATCGATCATTCAATTCGTACCTTTGCCTCGCTGGGACGTCCAAAAGAAATCAAAACTGACAATGGACCTGCCTATACAAGTTCTGCTTTCCAGGACTTCTGTACCAGATGGGATGTAACCCACAAGTTTGGGATTCCCTACAACAGCCAGGGGCAGGCTATTATGGAACGAGCGAACTTATCTCTGAAACGTGCTCTTGATCGATATTCGTTGCGGGAAAAACCCCCGAACCTCCCAGCATTGCAAAATTCTCTTAACATTTGTCTTTACACTTTAAACTTTCTTAATCTGACTGGCATTCCTCCCACTTCTGCTGCTTCGCGTCATTTTTCCTCCCTCTCACCCCCGCCTAACAGACCTCTGGTATATTATCGCAGATTGCCAGATCCTGCCTGGCAGGGTCCCGCTGAGCTTCTCACTTGGGGACGAGGCTACGCTGCGATCTTACTGCCAGACAAAACCACTTGCTGGATCCCTGGTAGGGCGGTTAGACCCTATCATGGGAATTCCTCCGCTACATCTGTATCTTAAAACTCTTCCTGATATTCTTGCCTATATCTTCTTTGCAATTTCTACCTTACTTCAACAAAACCTATGCTTCCTGTCAAAAGACTATTCGTGTTAAAACCATTTCATTAACAGAAGGCTATTATACTTGTTCCATATGGGTACGTCATGAAAATGCTACCCGTAGTTTTCACTCTGTCACTTCTGTTTTATTTAAAGAACACTCTACCACTCGCTCTTTTGTTCCTTCTTTACTCTTCCTATGGAAAGGAACCTTAAAATCTTTTCCTCTATTCAATCTAAAACATAGGGGGACCTAGATGTCCTTCTATTGTATTATGGGTTTCCCCACCCCAACTAACATCCTTGATGAATTACCAAATTAATCTTTATTGTCATTATTGTAATTATTATCCTTTTTCTACTAATTGAATTCCCTCCTCATTTCGTAAATGTTCTACAACTAACTTGTCCATAGCCCTCTCTCCTACTTGTCATGCTTTTATATACCCGAACTCTGATCCTGTCAACAAATGACGCTTCAAAAGAACTGTCCATGACGATCCGCAGAAGCCTCATAGAAGATATAATATTACTTGGACTATAACTGACTTTCAAGGCGTTCGTTTAAGTTCTACAACCAATTTTTCTTGCATAGAAGACTTCTACCCACCACTTCAATTCGATTTGGCAGACGCACCCACACAACCAGGGGATATCCTGCAATCTATGTTCTTGGTCTAAGAATAGACAAATAGACTTTGTCAAATTTGTCTAAGGTGCATATAATTCACTGTGTAGTACAACTTCTCACACTTGCTATAGTAAGTAAAATTGTAATGATTTTCATGCATAGGTTCACACATACACATATCCACCCATTCATTTTTAAGGGTTTAGCCAAGATTAAAGCAGAATTGCAATATCTTGGTATTTCATTCAGTAATTTTGAGTTGTATAGTTAAGTAATGCTATTTTAGCTTTTCTAACCTTCTATTTTCTCTGCATCCTAGTCTTTCTACCATCTTAGTCCCCATTCTTTATTCTGAATTTGCTCCCACCCCCTCCTTTTTAGAAAAATGCTCCATGCCCTGTAATCTTTGTCATGGAAATGGAGTCAATCTTGGTTCCTGACTTGAATAATTGTAATTCAATCCTTTGTGCAAACTCAGAAACTCAGTGCATGTAATGAAGTTCATACATCCAACCAACCAATTTGTTCCTTCCTGCAAAAAACAAAAAACAGAAACCCCTAGAAAAATCTTAGTACACATTTTTGGCAGGGTAATCTGAAAGTTAGGATCACTGGATATGGTTTGTTGCTTATATCTAGATGCGAGTTGCTTCCTCTTTCAGTCAATTTTTAATTGCGTATGAGGGAAGTAGAGATGAGCCATGTTAGTGATTATATGGTGGCAGAGGGTGATTTGAGCAGAGGAAAAAAAAGTCCACTCATTCTTTTTTTTTGAAGCAAATTTTTATTAATTTTAAAGATAAAACAACACATCATTAACCATTAAATACATAAATACATAAAACCTCTTAACATTATAGATCCTTACAAATCGAATAAAACATTATTTTTATACAACATAATTCCAATTTATCCCATCTCCATATGGACACACAAATATCTTTCAGCAAATTTCTCATTATTTCTCTTTACTCCTATTCAATTTCATTTCTCTTCCATATTTATCCATTTTATAGTCATCATATTCATTTCTCTTTGGCTTGTTTAAATTATTCTCATCTAACATTCCTCCAAGGTTTTATTGATTCTTTTTTCCTTTTTTTTATAAAAAACAAATTTTGTTAGTTTTACCAAAAACACAATACACAAACATACAAAACACAAAACATAAACAAAACTAAAAGATCTTTTCTGAAGGTTGTCTGTTCCCGGGTTAAAACTCTTCACACAGACACAAATTCAAACATCATATTCATCCCATATATCCTTCCATATCTTATTATCATTTTCTTTTATATATATATATATAAAAACCATTTTTATCAGTTTTATAAAAGCAATGCACAAAGAGTCAAGGCCTAACAGCTTATAAATTCTTTTCTAGGAAAAAATAATAATAAAAGACCAATAAGACATAACATTTCCAAATTATAATATCAATACTTCATATAGTATTAACTTCATATCTTATCCCTACTTCTCCTTTCCATCCCAATTATTTCTTATTAATTAAAATTTTATTGCCTTTTATCAATATACAAAATCCAAAAAAAAAGCATATATATCCTTCCATATCTTATTACCATTTTCAACAACATTCTTTGTCTGTTCTATTTCCAATTATCCATTCATCTTTTTTTCTTTTACTATACTTCTCCTGTACACCAATTGGAGTAACATCTATAACTCATTACCCTAACTTAAAAATACTACGTATAGCAATTTTTCTTGGGATTCTGCTTAAAAGATTCTAAGATTACATAATAAATTTTATATTCTAAATACACATATCACAAACCTATGTACCCTCCAGAATCCCTCTTTTAATCTAAATTAAATTCACCCATTGTCTCTAAATAAACTTTTTTTCTTTAGGTCTTGCTTCCCCCCGTTAAGGCTTCTCCTCCCCCCCTTTCTCTCTTGTTTATTCTTCTCCTTGCCCTTTTTACCCCTTTGCTTTTTCTCTTCGCTTTTGCTCCTTTTCCTTTGCTTTCTAACCTTGCCTCCACCTTTTCGCTCATTTTTCTCTCTTTTGGTTGTTTTTATAATTCTTAAAATCCCCTTTTTCTTATCCTTTTTCTCCTCCTCTCCGGAAGGGACCCATTGTTCATCAAAGATGGCTTCTTCTTCCTCTTCTTCCTTGTCCCAGTCCTTCTGCTGCGTAATCAACTTTTCATAAGTACATAACGCCAGGGAAGCGGCCATTTCTAAGAATTGAAACAAAGTGCCCAAAGTATCTTCTTTTTTATATTTTTGATATTCAATCTCTAGTTCATCCACAGACGATGCCATTATGAAAAGGGAAACTTTTTCCAAAACAACCACAAGAATTTTTAATCAAAGACAATCAAAAGCAATAAAAAAAAAAAGTTCCAAAAGTTAATACTTTTCTTCCTTCTTCTCTTTCTCTTTCTGGGGTTAATTTTTAATCAAAGAGGTCCAATTACCATATATCTTCCTTTGGGATTCTAGGCAATCTCCTCCTTTTTCAGCTTCTGCTCCAATTTTTTTCTCTCCCTTCCCACTTGCAATGTCAATTTTAAATAATCAGAAATCCATACCTCCAACAAGGGTTTTCCAATTTCTTAAATTTTTCAATGTCCAAAAATCCTTTTGTCTCTTAGCTTCAACTTTCAAAGCAATCCACTTTCAATGTCCAATATATCCAGATATTTCTGCTGTTTCCATGGGGTGGGAGAGTAAAGAAAAAAAAAAGTTCCCTTTAACAGCTTCTCCGCCGCTTTTCGCTCTTCTTAGGGATACAATGTATCCTCCAGCAATTCAAACAGCTCAATTCCAGGCAATTTAAAAGATGTTACTTGACCCGGCTCAGACAGAACTTTCACTCTTCACACGTCCTCCAGCACAATCTTACCCGGTTGCTGGCTTCTTCGTGGCGGCCATTGCTGACCGCCGCTCCACCGCCTTGCAGCTGAAACCACAAATATGGATGAATGTGAAGTGCTTCCATGATGAAGGAATTTGCTGGTGACATCTCCGTTGCCTGGGGGATGTCCAGTTGGGGACTCCTTTCATGTCTCTGTGAAGTTGCCCACCAAAGTGGTACCCACTCATGTACTCATGGCTGCCCGCTTTCAAACTGCTTTCAGAGGAGCTGGAGTATGTGACAGAAGCTCACTCTGCCCTGGGTCTCAAACGGAAGTCTGCTGCTCAGTGGTGGGATTCAACATTTTTTATTACCAGTTCTGTGGGTGTGGCTTGGTGGGCTTGGCAGGGGAAGGTTACTGCAAAATCTCCATTCCCTCCCCACCCCACTAACCTGCTTTCCAGCTTCATTCTCTTCTGCAGGGCAACAAAAGAAGACCCAGCCAATCAGCTGGGACTTGGGAGGCAGAGAATAGATGGGGGTGGAGCCAGTCAGGGATGGTATTTGCCGATTCTCCGAACTACTCAAAATTTCTGCTACCAGTTCTTCAGAACTGGTCCTAACCTGCTGAAGCCACCTCTGCTGCTGACCATCATCCCAGAGTTCTAACGTCATGATCCACCGCACTCCTTTCATATGCTAAAAGTACTTATATGCCACTTGATACAGCTGGAAGGTTGCTGGCCTTATCATCATTATGAATCCACATGGTTCCACTATATATCCATATATAGGGGATTATATTGTTGTACGGCAGCTAATCCTGAGACTGTCATTGCTGCTTCTGGAACTCATGGGATCTGGCTCCATTCAAAATGCTGGTTTGGGCTTTATGAAGCCCTATCTGGCTCATTCTCATGCAGATCCAAGATGGTATCTGCTGCCCAGATTTAGATCTTCTGATGCCCAAAAAAAAAACAAAAAAAACCCCCCCACCAAGACAGCAGTTATAGCAACATGACTGAAAACCCATCCATCAAGGGTGTATGCATTTTGCAAAGGGCATAGCTTCAGCCACATTGCTTTAGTTGGCATGTTTGATCCCTCCTTGTCGATACCAATCCCAAGAAAAGTTAAACCAAGAGGTCTGGTGGCATTCCTTTGTAGCAATGGCCCATTCTTGCACCCTTTCAAAGTGAAGATCATATTGTTCTGATGACTTTGTGGAAATGGGGCATTCTTATATTCTGACATTTTTAAGGTTACATTTTGGGGTTCTTTTATGGGACTTGCTTTGTTATGGGCATTTATTGATTTTTGTTGTCTGCTTTGCAAATGGCCCAATGTCTCTGGAGAAGATGGTAGATAAATCTGCATTTAAATAGTTATTTGAATTGGATGCACTGCGTGAGTATGTGACTCAGAAAATGACTCATTTTCCATTTTCAATTGTATCAGTGTCATTTGCTATATGCCTCAGGGAAGGAGGTACATAGATGCGGTTGCATCGATCCTGTTTTGTTTTACAAAACTGTGAAAGCCTTGCCTTCCAAAAGTACTCTAAGTTTGGAATTGTGGAACCTTAGCTCTGCCAGTTCATATCTTGTGACCTTGAAGTGACCTTTTGACACCCATGTTCATATATAAAATGAAGGTAAATTCACAGTGATGCCAAATGCCAAACTGTAGGAAGAATGGCTAAAGCAAGGTTGGAAGTAATTATGGTTAACAACTCATCTATACATATCTTTCCATCTGCAAAACCACCTAATAATTTAAGGTGAAGGATGAGGAGGAGAGAAAAAGAGGAGGGGGGGGGAGTTTTTTTTTCCTTTTGTTGAATGTTCCTCTGATCAGCCCTTTAACTTATTAAATTTCTTTCTTTCTCTGAATTCACTTTTAGAAGTAATTATAGGAAATTGAAAAACTGCAATATACTATGTTAGAAATTAAATTCATCGGTAAGACAGTAGCAGGGTGGGTGGGGGGAAGCAAAGGCAATGAATGACTTATTATGTTTTATAATCAATTGCTAGAGTGCTGAATGTAGTCTTTACAAGCCAGAACATTTATAATGTAGCTTACTTTTAATTTTCTCAAGAATTGAACTTCATGATAAGAAAGCCAAGGACATGGATAAAGGAGGGCTGGAGATTGGATTGAATCCATGCTAAGTAAATTAAGCTTACTCCACAGAAATCACTTTGTCCAGTTAGCCAATATTTAAATCTCAGTGATTTTAGTGGTAACCAAATTCATTTAACTTAGTGGTAACAAATTTCACACAACTTAGTCCACAGCTAATTTACTAACTCCTTACACTTCTAAGTATATTTTAATAATGAATACATTCAACAATAGCACTGACATTTTAAGCCCTAAACAGCTGAGGTCCAATCATCCAAGAAGCCACTTATTTTACACCATCTTTTTACTTCTTCAATCAGTGAGAAAGTTTGACTTCAGAAGTTGTGAGTGCTTCATCATTGGAGGTTTTTAAGAAGAGACAGGACAGTCACTTGTCTGAAATGGTCTCCTGCTTGAGCAAGTATTTGGACTAGATCACTTCTAGGTCCCTTCCACTTTTATCTATTCTAATGAATCCTCTTCTCTCCCCTCCTCTCCTTCTCCTTCTCCTCTCCCCTCTCCCCTCTCTTTCTCTTTCTCCTCTCCTCTTCTCCTTCTCTCTCTCCTTCTCCTCTCTTCCACCTCTCCTTCTCATCTCCTCCTCTACCTCCTCCTCTTCTCCTCCCCTTCCCCTTCTTCTTACCTCCCTTCTTCTCCCCTCCCCTCTTGAGATAGATATCAAATCATGTATATTTTTCCACTTACTGAATGTATGGCCCCAGTATCCTTATGAGGAGATATCCAGAATCTTTTTCTCCCTCCTGGAGTATATCTCAGGAAGGTGGGAAGGTTAGTCATAAGTGAAGAGTTTCTTAAGGAGCTGCTAGCTGGTTGTCATCTTGGCTCCTCCACTACTTGGAATGCTGTGAAAGTGTATTTCATCTCTAAAAAAGACCAAAAAGAGTATACTTAATGTCAGGGTTCTAAGTATTAGACCCATATCAAGCAAAACTCTGAGGCAAGTGGATTCTGCGAAGAATAGATTTATTGGATATATCATATTGGCACAGATCTGGGGAAAATCAACTCTGGAGTTTGCCACAGTTTTCACCTAATTAAAAGTAAAAGTTTGTCACTTTCTTAAAACAATCAGTCACATGGTCCAATCACGATGCTGCCTGGTTGCCTGGTGACATCACTCCGCCTTACTCTGACCAGGTATATGATAATGACCTTGGTTCCTAAAAGAAAGTATTTTGTTTTGGCTACAAAATCCCAACTATCTAAAATCCCCACTCCCCATCCCTCAGCTCCAGTGTGGCAACCCTGAAGCTGTCAAGATGGTTTCGGTCAGGTCAGCTTCAGGGTTGACACTTAACTTTGCGCTGAAGGTGTTTTCCAACAGAGAAATTATCCTGGAGATAGCAGAGTTCTGAGAAGTTTAACCTGAATTTTTCAGCCAATTCAAGGAAAGTAAGATAAGGGAGAGGAAATAATTTCAAAATGTTCCTTCCAACATATTTAGCTGAATGTATCCATTGCTATTGGTTTCCCAGGACTGACATCAATGAAAGAAATAAATACAAGGTTTTTGTGTTCTTCATTTTTCATTTTCCATGAAAGATAGTTGAAAGACTTGAGCAGATTCTCCCCTGAATACTGAAAATGCCGTAACAGAACCCAGAGAAATAAAGACTAGTTGAGAGAGGGTTTTTATTTTAGTTCCAGCAAGGGTTTTGCACAATAATTTCCCAGAAGGATCAAAGTCCAGCCAATATTTTTCTTTCTTTCTTTTGAAATTAATGCAACAAGAAATGATATATCAGGTTATAGATGGAGGAGGGGAGATATTGGAGATTTATGGTCTTACTGTTCGGTTTATGCAACATTTTCTATCTGAGCTGACATGAAGCTCTTGAGAGAATAATTTGCAGTTGCTCATAGAATTGCTATTTCACAACCTCTGGAGTGTAATGAGATTGACACCTGTCAGAGTTCCATTATGACAATTTCCACTGTTGTTAAAAAGTAACCATTAGCAACTTGTATAATAGTTCCAAAAAGGGACATGTTAACCTTTCTAATCTTCAGAAGTTTAACTGTTTTACTGCATTTTCCTTCTGAATCATAATTCAGTTCTTTTGTTTTAACTTCATTTTTAAAATGTCTCTCTTCAAAACTGAATTTTTCCAGAACGGTTTGTAATATACTTGCAATTTAAATTGGTTTTAAATTGAGAAAATAATTTGGGAGAAAATCTCATGCAAGATTATTTGTAACTTGTTTTGTTATGAACTGTGTGAATGCCCCTACAATCCTTTCCAGAGGCATCTGCAACCTCTCTGGGGTTCCCACTTTTTCATTAAATCTAAAGAGAGAAGACTTCAAAGAAAGCTCTTTCCAAGGAACTTTCTTGGCCTCTGTCTACGGGAAGATTCTTACTCTTGGCCAAAGTTTGGAAAATTTCTACTGCCCAGTGAAAAACAGAGAGACAGCATGGACACAATTTTTCTGCCTATACATTTGATGAAAAACTGTGAAAGACCACATGTTGAGCTATAGTTATTGCTTTTTCTTTTTGCCCTCTTTCCTCAGTTTACATAGAAAAGGCAGTCAAACCATCAGCTAGCAAGTTGGAAGAGCAGGAAGGTAAAAAATAGTGAGAATAGCAATAACAGTTAGAATTATATACTACTTCATGGTGCTTTACAGCCCTCTCTAAGCAGTTTACAGAGTAAGCATAATTGCTCCCAGCAATCTGGGTCCTCATTTTACTGACTTCAGAAGGAAAGAAGGCTGAATCAATATTGAGCTGATCAGGACCAAACTCCTGGCTGTGGGCAGAGTTGCCTACAATACTGCTTTCAAACCACTGTCCCCACAGTATGTGCACACAGCCTCCTTCTCACTATATAATGCTCACCTTGTAATGCTGACTGTTTTTCATAGATCATACACAACAGCTAGTTCTCTTGAACAGATTTACGTGCTCCTTTTACAGGTAATACTGTAAAATGCTGCTTTTACAGGTAATACTGTGCACTACTGAATAATGCATGCGTGATCATGACAAAAGTCTGTCTTAAGTAGTGTTTGCCTTTTCCAGGACATCGATATTTAGCTCATATCTGCAGGGTTAATTAGTTGTGGTGGAAAAATGGCCACAGTTGGCCAAGATTGATGCTTTGTGGATTCATCCTAAAACAGACTTGCTGAAGGTTTTTTTTTTTTTTTTTTTTTGTTTAAAGGTATGTGTGAAAGGATCTGCTAAGTTCCCTCAGGAAATTACTTAGTCCTTCCACAGAGATAAATGACATTGTCAACACTTAACTGACAAATTGAACAGTATATTGATTAAGGTAATTAATAGTAAGTGAAATCTGCTTGACTCCAAATGTTTTCAGGGAGACCTTCCCACAGTTTCCTTGGCAAGAATATGGAAGTGGTTTGCTTTTAAATTTCTTCAGGTTGCTTATTTTAACTTTGTCTTACATCCCTTGGATTATCTTGTGGTTTGTCATCTGGCTACTAACCTGGTCCTGCCCTGCTTGACTTTTCAGAACCAGTGAACTTCAGCCACCTACTGCCTTCTACCTAAACAAGGAAATTTACTTTACTTTATTGCCATTGCACTTTACATATATTCTAAATTAAGGCATAGAAAAAATTGAGGGACTGTACTTTGAAGAGACAGGAACATGGTAGACACCTGTGAATCCTCATAATTGTATGAGAATGCTGAATGAAAGAATGAATATGAGTTTTTTTAAAAATTACATATTTGTCAAATCTGTAGAAATTTTTGTCCATTGAAAACAGCTTTGATTTGGTTAGTATGTTGGTTGATTCATTTCAAGGTTAGAAACTACCTTTTGAATATGAAAGAGAATATTTGAAGATATATGTTAGGTTGTGCTGCTGGTTCTCTTGAACAAAGTAAGATTTACATCTGAATAAAAAAGCTCCTTTTAGGTAATAATGTGCACTACTGAATAATGTATGCATGATTATGACAAAAGTCTGTCTTAAGTAGTGTTTTACCTTTTCCAGGACATTGATATTTAGCTCATAAAGTCTGCAAGGAGAATTAATTAACCATAGTACATCACGAATCAAGATTTTAAATGTATCCTTAACCTCCCTAAATAGAGATGAATCAGAGAGATATTTTATGAGCATATTGGCAAGAAATGGGACAGTTAAGACAATAAATACAATAATGGGCTGGTAATAATGGGCTTTTTTAAATTTAATCCCATATTGATCATGAAAGACAACTTTGGCATATTTCCTGACATGATTATTATGATTAAGATCATATATAATCTAACTTTGCATTGGAAAATGAGATTTTGAGCAGTGAGCTTAGATATTCAAAACAGTTTTATTCTGCAACCATACATATTTATCCTGTGTTGTTTTAATTGTTTTCATGATCTACACTATCCTTATGTTTTTGGAGTCTGAAAGCTATGAAGCAAGTGTCAATGGAAATTCTCAGTCATCCAAGTCATGATTGTCCCAAAGGTGCTTTTTCAAAAGGCAACTGGACTTTGTTTTTCCTTGAAGATGTTTAGCTTCTCATTCAAGAAGCTTCTTCAGTTCTGACAGAATGGTGGAGGATGGAAGGATTTATATCAGGGGTGTCAAACTGGCAGTCTGCGGGCCAGATATGTCACATGAGACCATGCCCACCCCAGCTCCACAAATGGGAAAAATATCATGAAACATCATGTGATGGAAATATGATGAGGTGAGTTGGATACCCGTCATTTATATTCTTGCAGTCATTTGGTCATTAGCACTGTTTCTGAAAGTTGTTGAGGCTACTTGGGGGAGGGATATGACACCACCTATTTCCTCTTTGCCACACATTCCTTTCAGCAATTCTAAAATGGTTCCACAGCCATTTGCACTATTCAGGTGACCCTAAGGACACAGATAAACCTCCAAGTGGCCTCAACAACAAGAGTGTTAATGACCAGGTAACTGCAAGGAATATAAATCCTTCCATCCTCCACCATTCAGTCAGAACTGAAGAAGCTTCTTGGATGAAAAGCAAAACATCTTCAAGGAAAAACAAAGTCCAGTTACCTTTTGAAAAAGCACCTTTGGGACAACTATGAAACAAGTATTCCTTACCACTTTAAGTTAAAGTTCATTAACAATTATTGTGTTACTAAGGTTTGTTTAGAGGCCCATGTAACATGCTTTTTCATTTCTAAGCTATCCATGTCTTCTTGAAATTCTCACATAATTTTTTTTAAAATTTTTATTGGTTTTTAAAACAAACATAAATGAACAAAACATAAAAACATCAAGCTATCTTCCATATGTGTACATACAGTGTGCTGGTTGGTTTACAAATTGTTTTGTGCTTCCATTTCGTAGTCTTCAATTACAATTGCATTGCATACAATCTCATATTTTCAATCAAAAATTAAATACCTTAAATAGAAAACCATAATTTATCCAGATTGCTAGATAAATGAGAGGGATAGAACATTAACACACTGTTCAGATTGAAATCAATTGGTTTTCATAGTTATCTTTAGTGGACTGATCAGATGAAGGGAAAAGAGGAATATATAGGGCCAGGCAGGGCCATAGGAAAATGTAGCAAATCTCCCAACTTTTCTATGAATCTCTAATCTGAGAGGTATTCTTGACCCCACCAATTCAAATAAAGATACTGTTCATGCTGTTTTTTCTTTCCCCTCTCTATTTCTTTAAGCAGAGAAGTTGAATGTTGAATTTGTTGGATGCAGGCAAACTAACCATTTGTTACTTGAAGTTCCTTTCGGCAGCATCAAAAGAATTATTTAAAAAAAAAAAAAACAGATAGAAGGGACCATTTCTGTTCTCCTCTAAGTTGAGTTGGCATCTGGGCCATCTTGGTCTTGAATGATGTATCTAGTTCCATAATTACACGAAAGATTTTCAAGAGATCTTTTTTTCTTCCATGAAAGCTATAGTTTGTTTATTTACTTATTCAGTAAAAGTCAGTTTGAGGTTAATTCTTATCTTTTAATGTTAAAATTTTAATCTTAAAAGCAACAAACTTTGAAAGTGTATTTAAATTAACTAGGAGGGGGCCAGAAATCCCATTCATCAAGGGAAAACAAAACAAAAGATTTCCTGTTGCCTCCCTGTGAATTGTTCTGTTTATCTCTGTTGAAGAAGGGGCCAGAGATCCCTCCCTTCAGCATCTTTGCATCTTTACTATCTCAAAAACTCAATTTATAAAACAAGAAAGAGCTCACTGATTGTTTTCAAACAGTCCAGGAAAAGAGACCTCCTGCCAGTTTATTAGGGGTTATAAACCTATTCTCAGATATCATCAACGGCTAAGCAAAGCAATAACCATTAACTTACTGACTCTCAATACTACTTCATTACTTTCCTTATCTCAAAACTTATAACTTTCTACCTCAAGACCTATATCAAAGATTAGATAATGATATCTCCAAATCAATTTCTTTAAAATAATTAATTTTTATCAAATGATTAATTGATTAATTGTTTTTATTGATTAGTATGATTGAGTGTTTAGTGAATATAGTATAATTACTGAATATCTGATTAGTAAAATCAGTGATTTAGTGAATTTAATTGACCAGTGTGTTTAGTAATTACTGTAATAAATTAGGCTGCTTGTTGCTTAGCAAAATTATTTGATTAGAATGATTTGAATAACTAATTGATTGATTGATTGATTTTAGTAATAAATAACTTTACTTTTGATTTGTTCTCTAACATATTAATTAACATTTATTAATTACCAACATTCATTTTGTAACTATCTACCTATCACATTAACTAGCTATTGTAATTGATTAGTGTACTATTGCCATTGACCATGCCAACCAAAAATTCCAAATCAAAACAAAAGAAAAATATCTCTACCAATGACCTCCCAGACTCCTGCACATGTTTCAGATGTCTTGAAACCATCAATGAAAGCGAAATTTACATCAAATGCCACCTATGCGACAATCTAGCCCACCCTGCCTGCTTAAATGCAAACAAAAGCCTAGCTGATATGGTTAAAAATTCAGATACATTCTTTTATCTATGTCCATCATGTTCTCCCAAGATAAACAAACTGAGTACCCTAGCTGACAGAGTTGAAAGCATAGAATCACTCATTCACTCAGTAGAAGAATGCTTAGCAACACATTTTGAAACAACTATACAAGCAAGCCTAATCTCTCTTGAAAAAACATACAGCACAGATAAGTGAGTGCCTATCAACTTAAAATCAAATCCCACAACAACCACAACCACTATCTCAACTACAATCACAACTACAACCAAAACTAACCACCAAACCACAGCCACAAACAATTACTATTCCTTCAAATAATTTCACAAATAAAATCTCCTTACTCATCAGAGACATCATGGAACATGAACAGAAACATCCAAATGCCATCTTATTTGGTCTCGAAGACACCAATCAATCAGATGACATCACCAAAGTTTGCGATATCATAAGCAACTCAAATACAACAAACATCTCTCCTGAAGATATCATTGAAATAACCAGAGATGGCCCTGGGTGCAAATACAATGACAGCTCTGTGGCTCCAAGATTTTGTAGAGTTAAATGCAAAAATGAGTCCAGCAAATGCATATTCATTCATACAATAAATGCCATTGCAAAAACCAATCCCAACCACAAAAAACTTCGCTCAAGACCAGACTTATCCATACTGCAAAGAATCCACTCCCGTGAACTCCGCACAGAACTCAAAAACCATCTAGACAATGGAGAAAAGGACCTATACATTGACTACCACACTGATTGTATCAAAAGAAAGTCACACAACCCACAGCTCCAACCCCACCCCATCCAATCCAACATCACTCAAAACTAGGCACGCATGCCCCTAACTACCTCAATTCCAACCACAACTGGCCTTAAATGCAAGCTACTCAATGCAAGAAGCCTTGTAAATAAGATAAAATAAAATAAAACCTAAATTTCTCCTCTTACTAAATATGGCTAAATTCGACATTATATTTGTCTGTGAAACATGGCTCAACGCATCTCTCCCTGACTCCATTACCACAGTAAGATACTATCATGTTTACCAATCAGATTGTGAAATCCGTAGAGGAGGTGGTGTTGCTATCTTCTATAAAAAGTCCCTACATCTAGAAAAACATCCAAGTTACCCAGGAGCTTACTATTCCTGAGGCCATTGAACTGTCCTAAAATATCACATTTTGGTTCTTACTATGTTACAGAGCACCTGATTATGACATTGAACATGAAAACAAGCTAAATACGCTACTAAGATGGGCAGCATGCTGCCCAGACACTTTTATCTTTCTTGGTGTCTTCAATCTACCTCATATTAACTGGACCTTTAACAAATGTACAACTGAACCCACACATGCAACCTTCTACAATGCAGTAACAAATCTGGGACTAGAACAACTAGCAACCAACACCACTAGACTTAACAACTGCCTCAATCTCATCTTCTGCAATAGTTTGGATTCAATTTACAGAATACAAATTAAAGAACTCTTTTCCAACAGTTACCACAACACGATTGACTTTTGTCTCAACATACGTCCACACAAAAATCATCACAATGACGGAATCCCCAATTATAACATCAAAAAGGCAACTATGATTTTATAAACAATGATCTCTCATCCCTTGATTGGCAATTTCTATTCTCTGGATGCAATACTATAGAAGACTATTACAACATATTTTTACTTGAAGTCAAGAGAGTCATCAAACTATATATACCATTAACAACTCCCAAAACCAGAAAAAAATTACCCACAACAATAAGGAAGCTTCAATCCAAAAAGAAATCACTTTGGTGGAAAAACAAATCTGGTCAAATCTGTTGCCGACTTCAAAAGCCGATACAAAAATTTATGCCACCAGATAAAAACTGAACACACCAATTATCACATTAAACAAGAAGAAAACCTTCTACACACCAATTCCACCAGCTTTCTACAATTTTGTAAACAACAAACTAAAAGACTCAAGGTCCATCCCACCCCTGAAAGGACCTAATGGTAAAGACTGCAATGATGACACTATTACAGCCAACCCGTTAAACACATTCTTTGGCTCAGTATTTGTAAACAGCAATGGATCAGGCCCAGTATTTCCTAGCTGAACCACAGACAACTACATATCGATTTTACAGAAGACAATGTTGAAAAAGCACTACGCAATCTAAAACCATCTCTATCTATTGGACTGGACATAATATATGCATACTTCTTAAAAAAGCTATCCACTGCCATAGCTGAACTTCTAAGCATAATCTTTGAAAAATCTTTCAGGACCAGCTTCTTGCCAAAACTATGGTCACAAGCCACAGTCATCCCCATCTTCAAAAAGGGAGACTCCAGCCTAGTTGAAAATTACAGACCAATCTCTTTATGCTGCATCACCTGTAAAGTCATGGAATCAATTATTAACCAATCCATTATCCTCCACTTAGAAACGAACAACCTATTCTCTTATAAACAATTTGGTTTCAGGAAAAAAACTATCATGTAATCTGCAACTCTTACACTGCAAAAACATATGGACTACATAACTCGATCAGGGCAAAGCAATAGACGCAATCTACATAGACTTCTGTAAAACCTTTGATTCAGCGGTACATGACAAACTACTCCTAAAACTAAAATCTTATGGTATCTCTGGGCACTGCATAACTGGATAGAAGCATTCCTCTAAAACAGACAACAAATGGTCAAAATTGGGAGCGTCCTATCAAATTCTCTATCTGTCAACAGTGGTGTCCCCCAAGGCAGTATTTAAGGACCAATTCTCTTCATACTCTACATAAATGACCTTGGTGATCATATTAAGAGCAACTGTGTCCTTTTTGTTGATGATGTAAAGCTATTCAACACCACAGACAATACTGCTACCCTTCAAAAAGACCTTGACTATGTATCAGAATGGTCAAACTAATGGCAACTTCAAATCTCAACAAATAAATGCTCTGTCCTACATATTGGCAAAAAAAATTCAGAAAATAAAATACAGGCTGAATACTCAAGACCTTGTTGATATATCCAAACTCTGTCAAGGATCTTGGAGTACTCATCTCTAATGACTTAAGTGCTAGAGCCCACTGTAACTCCATAATCAAAAAGGTGTTAAGAGTTGTTAACCTAATCTTACGTAGCTTTTTCTCTGGTAATATTACACTAATAACTAGAGCATACAAAACATTTGCTAGACCTATATTTGAATACAGCTCATCAGTCTGGCACCCACATTACGTATCTGATATTAACACAGTTGAGAAAGTCCAGAAATATTTCACAAGAAGAGTTCTCCACTCCTCTACTCATTGCAGAATACCTTATGCCATCAGATTTCAAAATTCTAGACCTAGAAAACCTAGAACTATGCCGCCTTCAGTCCAATCTAAGTATAGTATATAAAATCATACATTGCAATGTCCTACCTGTCAATGAATACTTCAGCTTCAACCATAACAACACAAGAGCAAACAATAGATACAAACTCAAGGTTAATCGCACCAAACTTGATTGCAGGAAATACGACTTCAGCAACAGAGTGGTCAACATCTGGAATACTCTACCTGACTCTGTGGTTTCTTCCCCCAACTCCAAAAACTTTAACCTTAGACTGTCTACTATTTTTTTTTAAACAAATTTAATTAATTTTACAAACACAATACACAAAACATAAACTAAAACATCTTTTCTGAAGGCTGCCTGATCCCGGGTTAAAACTCTTCACACAGACACAAATTCAAACATCATATTCATTTTATATATCCTTCCATATCTTGTTATCATTTTCTTTTCTTTTTTTTTATAAACCAATTTTATTAATTTTACAAAAACAGTGTACAAACAATCAAAGCATAACAGCTTATAACCATTTTCAATAACATTCTTTGTTCTATTTCCAACCATCCATTCATCTTTTTTCTTTTACTATACTTCTCCTATACACTATTTGGAGTGACGCCTTTACCCTAACTTAAAAGTACTTCATATAACACTTAATTTATCTTAGGATTCTGTTTAATAAATTCTAAATTTACACAATAAATTTTATACTCTAAATACACATATAAAAACACAATCTTATATACCTTCCAGAATCCCCCTTTTATCCTTAATTAGATTCACCCATTGTCTCTAAATAAGCTTTTTTTCTTTAGATCTTGCTTCCCACCATTGAGGCTTCTCTTCCCCCCCTTTCTCTCTTGCTTATTCTTCTCCTTGCCCTTTTTACCCCTTTGTCTCTCCTCTTCCCTTTTCTTACTCCCTTTCCTTTGCTTTCTAACCTTGCATCCACCTTTCCTCTCATTTTTCTTTTTTTTGGTTGTTTTTTCAAACCTTAAAATCCCCTTTTTCTTATCCTCTTTCTCCTCCTTCCCGGAAAAAACCCATTGTTCATCAAAGATGGCTTCTTCTTCCTCTTCTTCTTTGTCCCAGTCATTCTGCTGCGTAATCAACTTTTCATAAGTACATAATGCCATTTCTAAAAATTGAAATGAAGTGCCCAAAGTATCTTTTCCATCTTGTTCTTCCTTTTTATATTTTTGATATTCAATCTTTAGTTCATCCACAAGCGATGCTATCCTGAAAAGAAAAACTTTCCCCAAAACAACCACCCAAGTATTTTTAGTCAAAAGTAATTCAAAAAGAAAGTTCCAAAAGTTAATACTTTTCTTCCTTCTTCTATTTCTCTTTCTGGGGTTACTGTTTAATCAAAGAGGTCCAATTACCATATTTCTTTTTTTAGTATTCTTGGCAATCTCCTCCTTTTTCCACTTCTGCTCCAATATTTTTCCGCTCCCTTCCCACTTGCAACATCAATTTTTAAATAATCAAAAATCCATACCTCTAATAAAGGTTTTCCAATTTCTTAAATTTTTAAGTCCAATGTCCAAGCAACTTTCAGAATATTTCACCTTCAGTGCCCAAACAAATTTCAAATCTTCTGCTTTTTTCATGGGGTGGGAGAGTGAAGAAAAAAAAAAGTTCCCTTTAACAGTTTCTCTGCTCCTTTCGATCTTCTTAGGGATCCTCCAGCAATTCAGACAGCTCAGTTCCAGCGAATTTAAAGGATGTTGATTGACCCGGCTCAGCCAGCACTTTCACTTTTCTTGCTTCCTCCAGCACAATCTTACCCGGTTGCAGACTTCTTCGTGGCGGCCATTGCTGACCGCCGCTCCACCGCCTTGGGAAAAAGGGGTTTTTCAGGATGAGGAGGGGGTCTGCGACACCCCCAACCCCCTGTCCAG
This sequence comes from Hydrophis major, assembly GCA_033807585.1. Taxonomy (NCBI): domain Eukaryota; kingdom Metazoa; phylum Chordata; class Lepidosauria; order Squamata; family Elapidae; genus Hydrophis; species Hydrophis major. The sequence goes on along the minus strand of CM066334.1, from coordinate 16,996,973 downwards.
CTCCCCTCTCTCTTCGGCTGTCCCTACAGGGCAGCCATATCCCCCTGACCCATTTGGATCGGGGGTACCTCGGCGGCTAGCACAGCAGGAATCGTGAGCGGTCGTGAATTCCTGCTGCCGCGAAGCCAGGAAAAAACCTTAGACTGTCTACTATTGACCTCACCCCTTTCCTAAGAGATCTGTAGGGGGCGTACATAAGTGCACCAACGTGCCTACCGTCTCTGTCCTATTCTTTCTTTTATTTTTTTATTTTTCTTATATGTATCCATGTATTCATAACTATGTTTTACTTATACCTATTATCTTGTAAGCAATTGACAAAATAAATAAAATAAATAAATGTTGCTACAGCAGCAAAGTTTATTGTTTTTTTTACTTGCAGCTTCATAACTTTGCCATCCAGTGTTGATGAACAGCACAAAGGATCATCTTGCCATTTTTCTAACTGTTCAACTCCAGTTGGGTCTGTGTAGTCATTTTGGACCACCCATTTTGGTCTCTACATTGCTTCTCTCCTAAATCATAGCTCATTTTTCATGTATTCTTGTTGCATTTGAATGAGTAACGACCAAGTTCCTTTTAACTCCTTTTCAAATCTCTGAGTCAGCGATATTGTGCTAAATAACATTTTAAAAGAGGAACAAGAAAAAAGTTTTATGAGCCTAGACAATTTATTGGATTTGGTCAAGAGATATCATTTCCCATTACTTGCTGACTATATATGTTGCTTAAATCATTCTCAAGCAGTGACATCTATAAGATCTGTGGGCCAGTCCTTGAAATGCTTGAGAAGAGGGATCTCCTGTCTTGGCATAAGGTTATTGTGTCAGTCAAGCTTCCTTAAGGAGGGCATTTAATAGATAGATACAGATACAGATTAACAGAGTAGGAAAGTACTTTGTAGGTACCAGCAGACCCTACACCATTTTTGACAGATGGCAATCCAGTCTCTTCTTGAAAACTTCCAGCAATAAAGTTCCCACAACTTTCGAGGGCAATGTCTGCTCCATTGATTGATTGTTCTCCCTCTCAGAAAATCCCTCCTTATTTCCAGGTTGAATCTCTTCTTGTTCAGTTTCCATCCATTATTCCTTGTCTGGCCTTCAGGTGCATTGGAAAATAGCTTGACTCTCTCCTCTCTGTGGCAGCTTGTCAAATGCTGGAAGACTGCTATCCTGCCTCCCCTGGTCCTTCTCTTCACTAGACTAGCCAGGCCCAGTTCCTGTAACTGTTCTTCGTATGTTTTAGCCTCTAGTCTCCTAATCATCTTTGTTGTTTTTCTATGCACACTTTCTAGAGTCTTTTTTATAGTGTGGTGACCAAAACTGGATGCAGTACTCTAGGTGTGGTCTTACTAAGGCTTTATAGAGTGGTATTATTACCTCCCTGGATCTTGATTGTATCCCTGTTAGTGCAATTTAGGATTGCATTGGCTTTTTTGGCTGTAATTGCACACTGTTGGCTCATATTTAATTGGTTGTCATGGTATAATTAAGAATGTCCTTATTTTTGTGACCAGTTCACTGGTTGACCAGTCATTCAGCAGGAATACAGGGGAAATGTCACAGATACAGACCTGAGGCAGGTGTGTCCAACTCATGGCCCATGGACTGCATTCAGCCCTGGACAGCTAATAAATGTGGACCAACAAGATTGTAAACTTATTTTATGTGATTCATATTCATTAACTATCATGGTGCAGTCCTAGAATTATGACCACAATTGAGCCCAAAAGTGAAACATTTGTTAAGTGAATTTTGTTCCATTTTATGACCTTTATGGCCACAGTTGTCAAGTGAATCACCACAGTTAGTAATATGGTTAACTGAATCCAGTTTCCCCATCGATTTTGCTTATTGCAAAAGGGGATCAACTTGACCTTCATTCACAGCAATGGTCACAAGTACGAACCAGTTGCCAAGCATCTGAATTTTGATCACATGATCATGGGGATGCTACAAAGGTTATAAGTGTAAAACATGGTCGTGTCACTTTTTTCAGTGCCTGTCAGCCCTCAAGATACCTTCCTCTGTTGCTTTTCTGCTATTATTTCATTATTTCTCTGGGCTGTCATGACAACGGTGGGAGGGGGGATTTTGCGAGGGAAGAAGACTGGAGGTGTTTGCATTCCTTGCTGGGCTAGCAAGGGGAGGGGGGATTCTTTTCTCTAACTTTCCGTTTCTTGGCTATCTTCTGTCCTCTTTTGCGCAACTGCGAACTTTTATCAAAATATGTCAAGGTCATTTGACAAGACACTTCATCACCATCTGGAGATGACCACATGAGCTTATTCAGAAGTTTTAATTGGAAGAATAATTTGAACTTTGGGGGGTGGGAACAAACCTAATTCTTTGTATGTGGATTCTACCCGCCAATTTCTCAGTTTTGGAATTTATTTGTAGCTTCCACTTTATTTTCCAGTAAAAGGATAACTTTGCTCTACACCATGGAGTCTGGGTATTTCTTTCTTGGGATCTAAAGGGAGCACAGCCTGACATTATTCCAAAACTACCACATCAACCCACCCGGAGAAAACAGCAACTTTTCTTCCGAGGGGGTTTTATCTCATGTCGTCTCCAACCAGCGATGAAGAGGATCAGGGAGCTGCGGGGGGGGGGGGGGGGGCAGCCGATGCTGCTACCGGAGACGTCGGTGACTGACCTGCTGGACGACTTGACTCTGGAAGAAACCCCAGCCGTGATGCCCAGATGGTCGTTGGGGGTTGGTTGGAAAGACTCTGAAGACCCCCCTCCTCCCAGAAGCACTGTAAGGTGAAAAGGTGTGAGGGAACGGCTGTGGCAGGAGGGGGAGGAGATGGAATGCAAACTGGATCAAGTCGGGAAATTCTTTATGGATGTTTCTGAGAAACCCGGCACGGCTCAAAGGTATGAGGGGGAAGAGGGAGTGAGATCAGCCCGGGGAAGCCAAGCTATCCCAACCCCCCTTGCCCAGCCTACGCCAGCGCAGCCGCCCGCTGCCGCCCGGGGAGCCCCAGCAATAGGGGTGGTTCCTGGAAGACACCACCTGCCCCCCCTAGATGTGAAGTTTGGAGGAAATCCCAGAGATTTGGGATTTTTCCTGGTACAAATTGGGAGTTATATGGCAGAATTTGAGCGGGAGTTCACCTCTGAAGCAGCCAAAGTGAGATGCGTTACCAGAACCCTGGAAGGGTTGGCAGCAGACTGAGTGGTGACTTTGTACAATGATAACTCCCCCCAACTGCAAACCCTCGATGTTTTCATGACTGCACTGAGGAGAAGATTTGAGGACCCTCTGGCAGAGAGAAAGGCCAGAATCAGAATGAAGACCCTAGTCCAAAGGGGGAGATCGGTGGCAGACTACACCCAAGAATTCAGGCAGCTGGCATAACACATCCGAGGTTGGTCCCAGGAGGCCCTGGTGGAAGCCTACAAAGATGGCTTAAATGAAGATGTATACCACACGTGCATCTCCAGAAGGGATCCACGTGATTTACACTTATGGTACTTGCTGGCGGAAGAGGTGGACATTGATCTAGCCCGAAACAGACGCAGGGGAGGTCCCGCCTGGAGAAAACCGCTCCCCCCACGTCTCCGAGAGACCTCAGCCCCCCAACCGAGAGGGGTGGCGGCAAGAGCGAAGACCACAGCATGTTTCCATTGTGGAAAGGAGGGCCACCGGATGGCGGATTGCCGGGTAAAGATGAACCCACCGAAAGCGCGGGACCCCGGGAGGAAGCCAAAAAAACCCTCAACCAAGCCCCGCGAGACCGGGCTAAAGACAAGAGAGGTTGTTGAGGTCGCCCTTTCGGCAGGAGAGGAGCTGGGACCTCCAACCCCACTCGATGAGAACGAGACAGATTCGGAAGATGACGTCCCAGTAAGTCCTAACCAAGGGCCCATGACCATCCCAATAAAGTTAAGGCGGCCCACCTCTGGGACTGAGGGAGTGATGTTGGCCTTACTGGACTCAGGGTGCACGAGATGTGTAATTAACATGAAAGTGGTTAAAGGGATGGGCATCGGACTGAGAACTTTAAAAACGCCCATATCTTTTTGCCAACTGGATGGGTTGGTGACGGGAGGTTGCCCCGCACGCTTTATAACAGAACCCCTAGAGATGACCATGGGAAACCATCATGAGACCCTGTGTTTTATTGTGGCCCCTGGGATGGAACAGCCTCTAATATTGGGACTACCATGGCTTCGGAAGTGGAATCCCCATGTGAACTGGAGAGAGGGGTGGATACGCATCCGCACCGATCGGCCACCGGAAGGGGAGGAGCAACCCTATCTGGAAGGGGAGGAGAAATCCCATCCGAAGTCCCAGGTACTCGCCGAGATAGCTTCTATAGGTGCTGAACACGTGGAAGGAGAGGAGAAAATTCTGAAGGAGTATTGGGACTTAAGAGAGGTGTTTAGTGAAGAGGCTTCCGACGAGCTCCCTCCACATCAGTCGACCGATTGTAGCATAGAATTCCTGCCGGGGGTGACGCTCCCGAAACCGAAGATGTATCCGATGACACCGGGGGAGTTGGAGGAATTGAGGGCCTTTATTGACAAGAACTTGCAACGGGGTTTCATCACGCCTGCCAGACCTCGAGTGGCGGCCCCTGTGATGTTCCGCGAGAAGAAAGATGGCTTCAAATGTCTGGTAGTGGACTATAAAAACCTGAACGCAGTATCTGTAGAGAACATGTACCGCCTCCCTCTGATGAAGGACATGTTAGCCCACCTGGCAAAGGGGAAGATTTTCACAAAGCTGGACTTGAGGGAGGCATACTACCGAATCTGGATAAAGGAGGGAGATGAGTGGAAGACTGCGTTCAACTGCCCAATGGGTTGTTTCCAGTTCAATGTTCTCCCTTTCGGCTTACAGGGAGCGCCTGCTGTTTTCATGCAACTGATCAATCAAGTGCTTCACGAACATTTATACAAAGGGGTTCTGGTATACCTTGATGATATTCTTATCTACACGGAGACTAGAGACGAACATGTGAAGCTGGTACGCTCTGTGTTGCACAAGCTGAGGGCTGCCAAATTGTATGCCAAACTATCCAAATGTGAGTTCCATCAAGAAAAAATCAACTACTTGGGATATCGTATCTCCCCCGAAGGCATTGAAATGGACCCAGAAAAGGTGCGAGCCATTTTGGACTGGGCCCCACCAAAAACTCGTAAACAGCTTCAAAGTTTTCTGGGATTTGCCAACTTTTATCGCCAATTCATCCCGTCTTTTGCTAAAATAGCCATGCCCATCACCAACCTCCTGAAAACAAAGGGGGAACTGAAACCAAAGCCCAGTCAACCATTGAATTGGACCATGGAGTGCCAAGCTGCATTTGAAAAACTTAAGAGACTTTTTGCTGCAGAACCAATACTGAAACACCCAGACATGGACGCCCCTTTTGTGATCCAAGCTGATGCAAGCGATGTAGCAGTGGGGGCAGTCTTACTCCAATTAAATGAAAAGGGGACACTACAACCATGCGCTTACACTTCTCGTAAATTCACTGAGACTGAAAGGAGATGGGCCGTTTGGGAGAAAGAAGCGTTTGCAGTCCGTTGGGCCTTACTAGCTTGGAGGCATTTTTTGGAAGGAGCAAAACACCCATTTGAAGTGTGGACTGACCATAAGAATCTAGAAGCTTTAAAAACCCCTCGGAAGTTATCCCCTAAACAAGTTAGGTGGGCTCAGTTTTTCAAGCGATTCAATTTCTCCTTGAAATATATACCAGGGGGAAAGAATTTTATGGCAGATGCTTTGTCTAGAATGCCTCAATACAACAGTATCCGCAAAGAAGTGATAAGGCCAATCGTGTCCACTACACAACTGGCTGCCCCTGTAGTTACCCACGCTCAAAAAGGGAACCAAGAAAAGAGTCTATCCACTGATCTGATGGAACAGTTTAAGGAGGCTTTGAAAATGGATGAGTGGTTTCTGGCAAATGCGAACAACTGCACTGTTCGAGATGGCCTAGCCTGGATGGGGGCGAAATTGTATGTACCTCAGAACCTGAGAAGCCACGTATTGCAACAAACTCATGATTCCAAAGTGGCTGGTCATTTTGGGTTTGTGAAGACCTTACATTTGGTGAAACGGCAGTTTTGGTGGCCTTCCTTGAAAAAGGACATTGAGACTTATGTGGCGAGTTGTCTGATTTGCGCCTCAGCAAAAAGACCTCCTGGGAAGCCACCAGGACTGTTGCAAAATGTGGCCAGCCCAATTGCTCCTTGGAAGGAAATTTCCATGGACTTTATAGTAGATCTACCCGAGAGCAGTGGACACACAGTCATTTGGGTGGTGACTGAATTGTTCTCCAAACAAGCCCATTTCATCCCTTGCTCAAAGATCCCTTCGGCGAGGTCGTTGGCCAGACTATTCATTCTTCATGTCTACAGATTGCATGGTGTACTTGAACGTGTAGTTTCTGATCAGGGAGTCCAATTTACCTCGAATTTCTGGAGGGAATTTTTGAAGTTAATAGGCTCCACCCAAAGCTTAAGCTCCGTTCACCATCCCCAAATGAATGGAGCCTGCGAGAGAACTAACGGGGTGCTAGAACAATACCTCCGATGTTACATAAATTATCAGCAAGACAACTGGGTGGATCTACTACCTTTTGCGAAGGTAGCATATAATAACTCTATTCACAGTAGTACGGGATTTACTCCTTTCAAAATAGCAATGGGGCAAGATTTTGTACCCATACCTGAACTGCCTGGTGAAAACCCAACTGTCCAGTCACTGAGTGATTGGATATCTCAGCTTCAACTTAATTGGCCGGACGTCCGAAAAGCTTTGGACGAGGCGCACAAATCTCATAAGAAATTTGCAGACAGAAAGCAAGCTCCGCAGATGTCATATCAAGTGGGCGATAAAGTATTTCTCTCGACCAAGTATTTGCAGACTACTCAAAAATTGAAGAAGCTGGGTCCTAAGTATGTAGGACCTTTCCCCATTGAGAGGATTATAAATCCTGTGACTGTTCAACTCACTTTACCAAAGACTCTTCGTCGTATTCATCCAGTTTTCCACATTAGTTTGTTGAAACCAGAACGTACCTGTACCTTGAGACCGACCCAGTCTGATCCCCCTGACCATTGTTAATTGAGGGTGAACAGCATTTCAAAATTAAAGAAATTTTAGACTCTAGAAAGTGGAGGGGTCATACCCAATACCTGGTAGCCTGGAAACATTTTCCTCCGTCCCATTCTGAGTGGGTAAATAAAAAGGACCTTAGAGCTCCTGAACTATTAAAGAAGTTCTATGCCAAATATCCTGATAAACCATGAAAATGTATAACAATGTTAACATGTAATTATGTTGTTTTCTTTTAGGGACTTATGTCCTTTTTCTAGGGGGTCCGAATGTCAGCCCTCAAGATACCTTCCTCTGTTGCTTTTCTGCTATTATTTCATTATTTCTCTGGGCTGTCATGACAACGGTGGGAGGGGGGATTTTGCTAGAGAAGAAGACTGGAGGTGTTTGCATTCCTTGCTGGGCTAGCAAGGGGAGGGGGGATTCTTTTCTTTAACTTTCCGTTTCTTGGCTATCTTCTGTCTTCTTTTGCGCAACTGCGAACTTTTATCAAAATATGTCAAGGTCATTTGACAAGACACTTCATCACCATCTGGAGATGACCACATGAGCTTATTCAGAAGTTTTAATTGGAAGAATAATTTGAACTTTGGGGGGTGGGAACAAACCTAATTCTTTGTATGTGGATTCTACCCGCCAATTTCTCAGTTTTGGAATTGATTTGTAGCTTCCACTTTATTTTCCAGTAAAAGGATAACTTTGCTCTACACCATGGAGTCTGAGTATTTCTTTCTTGGGATCTAAAGGGAGCACAGCCTGACAGTGCCATTGTAATTTTGAACGGTCACTGAATGAACTGTTGTAAGTTGAATCCAAGCAAGGGAAAATATTGGACACCCATGACCTAAGGTATATAGCATTAATGGTCCCCGAGATACCTTGATCCCAGTCTGTTTGAAATAAGGGTGCATAACCTGACTTTCTAAGCATAGCTGGATGATGCCTTCCATTAACAGCCATGCTAAATGGGGGTTCCTGATTATTGCACTACAACAAGCCTAATCCTATCATTGATTTAGGATTTTTGAAGGGAAGCATTTAATAGGGCCTAGAAATGGATTGAGTCCATAATGGTATAGGGAATAAGCTTGCAAATTCTACTTTATTATACATAGGAATGCTCAGCTAAACCTGATTTAGGGTCAATTCAATTTTATCTCAATGTCTGAGAATTGCCCATGTGGTAAATCTGGGTTGTTGGGAGGTTTTTTTTTTTTTTTTTGCAAATCAAAAGTTGAGATCAAATAATTATATTTTTCCAATTTTTTGACATTTCTACTGTTATCATTCATAATGCTCCAAAATTAAATGGACGAAATGTGCAAGTTAATGCCACAATCTTGTATTTTAATTGTTAAGTCCTGATATTTTACAATAGTTCCAAATAATGATAATGGTTCCTTCCTCTTCCCTTTCTCCTTCTATAAATGTTTCCAAGATTGATTTGTCTCTGGCCATTAGACCAAGCATTAGTCTCTCTCTATGTTGGACCCCTTCTGAAAATTAGAGGAATAGGATAAAGAAACAGGATTTATTGCAATAATCCATATTTATTGGACAGTTCGTTATCCACAATTTGGATTGCAACTTTGCTTCTTGCCTTTAGACCAGGGGTGTCCAACCTTGGCAACTTTAAGACTTGTGGACTTCAACTCCCAGAATTCCTCAGCCAGTCCACAATTCTTAAAGTTGCCAAGGTTGGACACCCCTGCTTTAGACAGAGAAGATAATCTTTTTTTGGTCATATCTGTAGGACTTTTTTGGTCATATCTGTAGGACTTTTTTGTACGTTTCATTCCTTTATTTTTTTTTATGGTAAATACTACAGCAACAGCTTATTTACTGTAAGTAGTTGTAAGTAAGTAAGTTGTACTACTTACTGAAATTATGTTGTACTACTTACAATGACTGTTGTAAGTTGAGGACTACTTGTATATGTATGTTTGAATTATTATATTTGACAGGTTTTAGTGTCTTGAAAGACCTTGGGTATAGATTTCCACTGATGTCTTGTCCTCTCAATCTGCCATTTAAAATATGACTGTGTCTAATAAAAGGATAAGCTCTGATCATTCAGTTGGTTGACCATACTTAAATTTTCTCTGCAGATGAAATGTTAGAATTTTGGGTTTATTCATTAACTCACTTGGGTGATTCATGTTAGCTTTTTTTGTTGATGAGTTGGAATAGTATTTCTATTATAGCATTGTAGTAAGACTTCCTCAAAAATGATTCTGATGTTCTATCACCAATATGATCAATAATCATGCTGATTTGGTTGTTTTTTTTTCAGGGATCTATACAAATTAATGCAGTTTAAATAAATAAATAAACTCTTACCTACTCCTTTGATTATTCCTCCTCCTCCTCCTCCTCCTCCTCCTCCTCCTCCTCCTCCTCCTCCTCCTCTCGAAAAAACTCCATCCAGTTTCAAACTGAAAAAAAAAATCAAAGATCCCACCTGCCTGTTCATAACAGAATAGGTATAATATCCTCTCTTCTATCCATCACTCTAATCCAGGGGTCTCCAACCTTGGCTCCTGGAAGCCTGGCGGACTTCAACTCCCAGAGTTCCACAGCCAAAGCTGGCTGTGGAATTCTGGGAGTTGAAGTCCGCCAGGCTTCCAGGAGCCAAGGTTGGAGACCCCTGCCTAATCCAATAATATCTTTGTGGAAAATATGGATGGTTAAGGGATATTATGGCATTTCAGCCAAGCAGAGGCCTGGTTTGTGTGTTTAAATGGGACATTTCATTCAATAGAAAGTGGCTGGATGAATCATTGGCTTTTTTTTCACAAAAAGTGCTTTGCAAAATATCCTTTTGATTTAATGACAGAAACAGCAAAATTAATTTTCTTATTTCTTCACTGTCAAAATTTAAATCAGCCAGCAGATCAATGATGTTGCATTCTGGCATAGCTGATGGTAAATTACTCTGTGGAATTATGGTTCACTCTTTCAACAAGAGGATTGCCCTGTATATCAACCCTGTCAATAAAATTATCTGTTATTTGTTCCTTCACTGGAAGTGGATTATTGTTCAATAGAAATAAGACAGATTTTAAAGTTCAGACATTTAACTGAAAAATATCCAACAGGAAAAGAATTTTTTAAAAAAACACACGATGAAGAGAAATTTAATCATTTTAGATTATAAACTTAGTTAGTTTGGTTATTGCTCAGGGATCCATATAAATTAGTGCAGTTTAAATAAATAAATAAATAAACACACACACACACACACACAAATATACTTACATATATATATTAAGAAAACAAATACATATATTCCTACCTCCTCCATTGAGTCTTCTTCTTCTTCTTCTTCTTCTTCTTCTTCTTCTTCTTCTTCTTCTTCTTCTTCTTCTTCTTCTTCTTCTTCTTCTTCTTCTTCTCCTCCTCCTCCTCCTCCTCCTCCTCCTCCTCCTCCTCCTCCTCCTCCTTCTCCTCCTCCTCCTGAAAAAAACAAGCCAATTTTTAAATAAAAAATTGGGCTGAAAGCAATGTAACCCCAACTTAGTACTATTTTTTTAAAAATAAGCATGTGTGTTAAATCAGAAATGTGTATCATTATGATACAGATGGTTATAAATTATAAGAACAAAAGAGATCTGGATTTAATTAATAGCCTGCCAAGTCCACCATTCTGTTTCACACCATGGTCAATCAAGAAGGCTACAAACATGGACATGCTCCTTTTCACTATAGTTCCCTGACAGATAGTATTTATGATGCAAAATTTTTAATTCTGTGTTCCTTCAAGTCATTTTTTCACTTCTGGTGATTGCCTAGACAAATCCCTGCAGTTTTCTTGGCACTTTTTTTTCAGAAGTGGTTTCCTTCTGCCTTCTTTCTAATTTACAATATACTGCCCATTATTCCAATATAATATACAACCATAAAAACAAATAACTACTGATTGGCTGGTTCTCCACTGTTTTCAAATTCCTTTTTTCCAAGTGGCTATAATGGTGACCATAAACATCTCTGATGATTGTGAATTCTATCATCTAACTGAGAGTTGGATAAATAATTACTTCAGCTTTAATCGTGACCTCAAATTCCAAATTGTGAACTCCCACACCATTTCTTCTATATTTTCTACTGTATGCAAAATGCACTCTGGAGGCTCTCTCATGGACATGAATCAGATCCTCAGCTCAATTCCAAACACATTTATTCAGATGAATTAATTGGAGACTAATAGGATTCTTCTCCCCATCCCCATCACACTTTATAAGCGTTGGGAATTTCAGACTTAAAAGGGAAATTCCTTTTTTAGTGTGACTCATTATAGCAACATGTTTGTGTAGTCTGAGCAAAAGTGATGGCTGATACTTCATTTTTATTCATTTCTCTGGTCTAGCTTAAAACACTAGGATTTCCTCATTTGCAAACATAGGTGTTGATAAAGTGATGTCATTGGTAAGTCTTGGAATAATATTTTACTACAGGAGAAATTATGTGGCAGTATGATTTTTTTAAAAAAATATTGCAGACGACATGCAGTTATAGATTTCATACTTGGAAGAGGAGTGTTTAGCTTGAATACTGAATATAAAATGGACATATTAGGAGATGTTGCAAATTCTTTTGCACATATTTGCAGGGGTGGGATTCATATTTTTTAACAACCAGTTCTGTGGGTGTGGCTTAGTTGGTGGATGTGGCTTGGTGGTCATGTGATTGGCTTGGCGTGGCCAACTCAACATCACTCACATCGAGGCACGCATCTCCTCGCCTATCCTCTCATGACTGTAGGGATTCTGCAACAGTCGTAAGTGTGAAAAATGGTCATTAGCCACTTTTTTCAGTGCCATTGTAACTTTGAATGTAGTAGCAAAGGAGGGGGAAAAAACAGCAGAGAAGTTCCTGAGTCAGGAAGTCTAGTCCTGCCAAGAATGTAATAAGAGTTAACGGAGAGGCAGTTTCTGTAAGCAACACCAGAATGTTTCCTTCCTGCCTTCCTTACAGGATTAGCCCAGTAATTTCTTCTAACAACCGGTTCTCGAAACTGCTTAGAATGTTAACAACCAGTTCTAGCGAATAGGTGCGAACTGGTAGAATTCCACCCCTGCATATTTGGGTAGATTCATTAAAAAAAAGGATGCACATACTGTATTTTCTTCTTAATTTCACGGACAGATGGAATACATTTAGGACTGAATACAATCAAAATTGACATAGGCAGGATTTTTTTATAACTTGGGCTGTGTTGTGTTGTTAGAGCCATGCTGTTCTCTTTTGATTGCATAGTACCAATGAAAAACATTGGTATAAATGCATCAAAGATGAAACTGATGCCATGCTAGAATTTTTCAATTTTTTATCCCCTATGATGGAAGGCTCTGTTTTTCTTTTTAGTTTTAGGCTGCTTAAAATTGTCCGTTGTTTTTGAGGTTACTTTGTTGGCAAAAAGTGGTAGAGGATCTTAGTGTTGGATTTCTCTATTGCACATCTTTCCACCATTTGTCACTTTTTAAAATTTAAAAATCATATAAGAGAAGTTCAATCATGTTGTGTCCGTTTGGAAAGAGGCCAGGAGTCGGTGACTTTGTATCAAGCTCTTTATTGTAGTTAGGAACCAAACTGAACTGGCTCTTTGGAAAACTTTGCGGCTTTTTATTTCCAAGCTGCGGCGGCTGCGGCCAATGGCACCGCTTTGAATCTCCCGCGATTTGAATCTTCGCGGGAGATTCTCAGCGAGCCAATCGGCGCGGCTCGCCTAACCAATCCGATCGCCCCGCGCTTTGGCCAATCAAAGCGCGGGAATTTCAAGAATTCAAATTAAGGTACAAAACAAAACATGATACCAATGTTAGGATTTTCTTGAAGTGTGAGGTCCCAAACTTGGAAAAAAACCCTTATGTTTTAAAAAGAATGGAAATCTTATTGGACCTTTTGCTGAAAGAGGAAAAGACTGAAATTTATAGATTGTGGATAAGAATGATTAAAGGGAAAGAAAGGGGAAGAGTAAGAATCTAATTACTTAATAAAAAGAAAGATGGAAATTATCTTCCCTTCCCTTCCGTTCCCTTCCCTTTCCTTGTGGCTTGTAGTCTTTCTGGTTTTTCTCCAATATGCAAATACACACAGGTGCTTTAATTTAGAGAAACACCACTTCTGTTTATCTCACAACCACAGGTTTTGGCTATGACACATGAATTTTCCCTGGTCCTTACAGCCAAGTATGGTGACATCCTCATAAAGATTTGGGCTTTCTACTGACTTGTTCTTTTGTCTCTTTTTCTTCCCTTTCCTCCTCTATTTTTTTGTTTAGTTGATTTTTTTTTCTAATCATTCTGGGCCACCCTTTCTCTTCTTTAATAATTGCACATTATTATTTCATGAAAAAAAAAAACCAGAAATAGGCTTTCCTACCTAAGTTGCATTCAAATTCTCCTCTAAAAATGCCATCAGGGAGAGGAAATGCTCATTAAATTCACAATAGCAACATATTTTGACTTATTAAGAGTTTCAGTGTTACTATATGAGGCATTTCAGATAATTCCCCCCAAGAGGCGTACAAAGTAGAAATACGTTCTCCATTAAATCACATAGGCAACTGCACTTTTGGATTAGACAAGGAAAATGACCTTAATCCAGATAAAAAAAAAAAACACGATTAACTACTTCTACAATTTTGGTCTGACCTCTGCCACTTGCTTCTTTACCAGAGCAGCCATATTTTTTAGAACACTCCATTAAATCTGCCAAATTACCTCAGAGAAAGTCCCATTGGATGTAATGAGTCTTACTTGTGAATAAAGATACATGGGAGAAGACATTGTAGAAAGAAAAAGAGATGAATGTTTACAGTTTCTCCATTCCACATTGGCACGTATGCATTAATAATTCTTAACTCTCTGCTTAGAAGGTTAAGAACAGTTTTATGTAACAATTTACAGCAAGAAAGAGAATAAAAATCAGCAGAGAGAAAGCTACTTTTGCACAATGGCTCAAGTGGAAAGAACACTGGGTGAGAAGTTAGTAAGCCCATGTTCGAGACCCAAGAGCTACTGTGGGGCAGGGCTGAGCTCTCATCCTTTATTTCAGCTCCTTCCAGAGACATAAAAGAATCTCAAACTTGGGCTTGATAACTTAATACATGAAATAGATACAAATAAAAGGGAACATTAAGACAGGGACAGTAGACACGCTGATGCATTTATGCAGGACCCTTATAGACCTCTTAGGAATGGGGTGAAGTCAACAGTCTGAGTTTAAAGGGTTTGGGTTTAGTGGAAGAAACCACAGAGTCAGACAGAGTATTCCAGGCATTGACCACACTGTTGCTGAAGTTGTATTTCCTGCAATCGAATTTTCTGCTGTTTACCCTGAGTTTGTATCTATTGGGTGCTCGTGTATTGTTGAGGTTGAAGCTGAAGTAGTCATTGATGGGTAAGACATTGTAATGGATAATTTTATGTAGTATGCTAAAGTCAGACTGAAAACGATGTAGTTCTAAGTTATCTAAGCCTAAAATGTCAAGTCTGGAGGCATAGGATATTCTGTTGCGAGTAGAGGAGTGGAGGACTCTTCTCGTGAAATATTCCTGGACTCTCTCAGTTGTATTACTTCTTATTATTACATTTACTGCTGGAAAAAAAATTGTCATTCGAGGAAAATGCTTTCATTTGATGACCATGACATTTGCTTAACAATATAAAAAAACTAGGTAATTTCAAATCTGGTCACATGATGCCTTGACTTAGAACTCAATTATGGTCATAAGTCGAGAACTCCCTGTATTCTTCTGTCAGCTGTATGTCTGTTGAGCAAGGCCCAAGATCTTCTGCATGAGGTTGTTCAAATTGAAACATTTATCAATCATACATTAGGATAATTTCATCTATCAAACAATATATCGAAGTTTAAAAAAGTGTTAAGCTTTCTTTCTTTAAAAAATGATGCACTGTTAGATTAAAAATCATACAATCCTGAAGCATGAAAGAGAAAATGTGTTAAGTGTGGAGCATGGGTGCGAAGAATGGAGATGAGCCGGTGAAAACAGTGAACTTCAAACTCTTCATTTACATGGTGTGACAGCTCGAACTGGATGGCTGCTATAGTCTTCCTTATATAGGCAACTTATTAACTATTCAACCAATGGCAACCTGGGAGCGCTAGCTCCGTTAACCAATGAGAACGGCTTGCTAATGGCCAATCAGATTCTCCTGAATGGACCAATCTGATCTCGCCATTTAACAGCCAATCAGAAGTGCAGGGCCAGAACCCTGCACTTGACTTCAAGCTCTAGATAACTTGATTAAGCATTTATTCATTCACAACAAAATGCATAGGGGTAAATGTGATTTTAATGCTTTGTGGCACTGGTGAGATTCAAATATTATTGCTACCAGTTTGGTGGGTGTGGCTTGGTGGGCGTGCTTTGTGTGCACATGCATTGTAAATGTGCATTTTGCACAGGTGCAGAGGCATTTGCACAGGTGCAGAGGCATTCTACCTCGCCTCCTCCAAGCCTGCACAATCTCCCAGTCACTTCAACAGCTGCTGCGTGATGCTATTCTGTGCCATGCAAAGCAGCTGCGCTTCAAATTCAGTGGATAAAGGTGAGACTGGGAGCCCAGGTGGGTGGGTGGGCTCAACAGCAGAACCAGCAGAGAAGTGGAGAGAACTGGTTCGGTCTCCACTGTTCATCACTCCTACCAGCTCTCCAGAACCGGGCAGAAACGGTCGAATATCACCACAGCTTTGTGGGATGATAAGGTTTAACGAACAATATTTTAGAAATGGAGAGAGTTAATGTTGGGCAATCAATCTTAACTTTCTTCAACTCTGTGTCCTAGAAAACTCCAGAATGTTGTTTTTTTCTTCCAAGAACTCTTTATTTTTTTCAGACTTGATTTTAAATGTTGTGGAAGTTTCCCAGAAAATTCTTGGAATCACAATTATTAGCTATAAAGCTGCCATATCTGGATCCACACGCATTCCTGAAACACATTTTTAATGTAATAATAATTTGTGAAATCCTCTGATAATAAATTGGAATAGGACAGGAGATTGTGAAATAAATTCCATTGGAAATATATTGACTTGGGAATCATTTGCAGTCCTAGGCTGTATTAACAGAGGGATAGAAACATGATCACATGAAGTGCTAGTACCACTTTATAATGCCTTGTTAAGACTATACCTGGAATATTGCATCCAGTTTTGAATGCCACGATACAAAAAAGACTTTGATATTCTAAAAAGAGTACAGAGAAAAGCAACAAAGATGATTGGGGACTGGAAGTTAAAACATATAAAGAACAGTTGCAGGAATTGGGTATGTCCAGTTTAATGAAAAGAAGGACTAGGGGTGACATGATAGCAGTCTTCCAATATTTGAGGGGCTGTCACAAAGAATAGGGGGTCAACTTATTTTCCAAAGCACATGAAGGCAGAACAAGAAGCAATTGATGGAAACTCAAGGATAGAAGCAACCTAGAACTAATGAGAAATTTCCTGACAGAACAATTAGTTAATTGAATGACTTGACCCAGGGGTGGGATTCTCCCGGTTCTGTCCGGCTCTGTAGAACTGGTAGCTTTGAAGAGCAGCAGACATAGAACCGGTTCTATGTCTGCTGTTGTTTTGGCGCACCCACCCGCACGGGCTCTTACCTGACCTTTATTTCCTGCTTTTTCAACTTCAGCTGTTGTGCGAGGCACAGCTGTGGTTGAAAAAGCAGGAAAAAAGTGCTTTTTCAAACGCTGCTTCCTGCACGCAGCACTGCTCAGCTGTCCAGGCAGCAAGCTGACTTACATGTGCAGGGAAACATATTGTAAATCACCGAACTGGTAGTTAACCCTGTCGGATCCCAGCCCTGCTTGACTCCTGAAGTTGTGGGTGCTCCAATATTCAAAGTTTTTAAAAAAGAGATTGGACAGTCATTTGTCTGAAATGGTATAGGATTTCCTGCCTGAGTTGAGCAGGGGGTTGGACTAGAAGACCTCCAAGGTCCCTTCCAATCTGCTATGTTATTCTTTTATTCATAGACACAACCTCTTAATCACAAACTTACATTTATATACTTTGAGGAAAGATCACTTACATAGCACATCTTTGCCATGACAAAAGTCTTAGTTTCAGTGTTCAGCATCACCAGATGGTGTTTAAGGATTACTGAAATCCTCAAAAACTGTTGTTAATCAGATTTCTCCAGTGCTCAGCCTTTAAGTGCTAAAAAAAATGCAGGATGTAATGGGTTTAGAGTACTTCTTGAAGAAGAAAAACTGACACATTTATAGACCTTTAAAAGCTTTTAGCAGAGCGAGATAAGAGAGGCATGAGAGAAATTTAAAGAATTCTGTGTGGAGTACAAAATATATACACAGATAAGTTTTTTCACAGTATTAGAAGTCAGGCTCGTCCAGAGAAACAGCAGATATGAAAAAAAAAGAAAAAAGAAAAAGAAATATAGGAGGATTCATTTTACATAATTAAAATGATGGAATTTGCTACTTTTGAAATTTCTAATGATCATCAATCTAGATGATTAAACGGAGGGCTAAACAAACTCATAAAGACCTGGATTTTCAATGGCTGCACATTATGTCTTTCATGTGGATGGTACATGTACTTGCTGCTAGGAAGTGATGATAGAAGGTATGTGTCATCCTCATGTTTAAGACTGAAACTGAAATGCATCTGATTGGACACTGGATGATGCTGAATGTTGGCTTAGGTGACATTCTGACATAATCTAGTGATGTCCTGTGATCAATTTTTTCTGTACTTTCTTTTAATCTGGAATAACACTTCTAACTTAGTTGACATTGCATTTTATCAACCCATAATTCAGCCACTTATAGGAGTCTATGAGATCTTGCAGGTAGAAGATGTTGATTTGAATCTTCAAAGATTTACAAGGACTCAAAAGAGTGTCCTCTGAGACCATTTCTGTTGCTATGATATTCTACAACTGAAAAATCAATTGTGATCTGTCGTGTCCATCGCGGGAAAGAAGACTTGGAGCCAGTGACTCAGTTTCAGCTCTTTATTAGGTCCCAAGATCGGCTCGGGATTCAAAGGGAAAAACAGCGGCTTTTATTCTCTGGCCGCGGCGGCCGCGGCCAATGACACCACTTTGAATCTCCCGCGATTAGTTTCCACCAATCGCGGGGGATTCGTTATGGGCCAATCAGTGCGGCTCGCTCGGCCAATGAGATCGCCGTGCACTTTGGCCAATCACAGCGTGGCGCTTGCAAGTATGCTAATGACTGTACAGAACATGATCACTCACTGAAGGGTGTTAAAATATGACACATTCCTCATAAAAACATAGATTTGTGGAAGTTGGAAGGAACCCTGAAAGCCTTCAGTCTCCTTGGAGCCTCTAGAATTAAATCCTCAACATAATTAGCCAAATGTTTGCTATGTCATGCAACTGAACCCTATGTTCAGTACAAACAAGTTTGTCTTTCTAGTGTAATGGCTACAGAAATAGATATATCAGTCATTAAATTATTCTAGGTTCCAGGCCAAATCCCTTTTGCTGTTTCCTCTATATCAGACTACATCTCCCAGGGACCAGTGCTTTCTCTTTTGTTGTTTCCAGACAAGGCTGCATGTAAGAACATCACTGAGAAAGGAAAAATCAAGGAACACAGACTGAAGACTAAAGAGATTGGAACTGGTATAGAGGACCAAAAATGAATGACCTTTTCAAGATACAGTGCTCACTTACGGCCTTGTTTCAGTGAAAATAAATCAGTTGCTACCATTGTAATCTCAGCTAGAATTATTAAAAGCTGCTTTATTTTATCAAACTTTCAAGCTTTTGCCTTGCTTATGAAAATGCAAAACAATAATCTTTCGGTGGTTGATCTCTGGGATTACCATAATGACCTCCTGATAATTACAGAATAACAGAGTTGGAAGGGACCTTGGAAGTCCAACCCCCTGCTCAAGCACAAAACCCTGTAATATTTTGGTCAAATGGATGTCTAATCTTTTCTTAAAAGTCTTCAGTGATGGAACAGCCACAACTTCTGGAGGCAACCCATTTCACGGGTTAATTGTTTTAACTGTTGGGGAAATTTCTCCTTAGTTCTAGCTTGGTTCTCTCGTAAATTGATAGTTTGGAGTCCAGGTTATTATTATTTTTTCTAGGTGAGGTTTTAAAAAATATTTACCTCTATGAAATCCATCTGAAGAGTTTTGTTGGGACAAAAAAACCCAGTGAAAAATAGTATTTTGATGAATGAATAGTTTGCCAGCCCAGTTTGCTGGATAATATGGAGTGGGAGGGCCAAAGGTCCCCAGCTTCAATGCTCCCATTGCTTTTGATGCTGTATTTTAATTTCCATATAATGGAAAGATTTCAATATTCAAAATTACACATCATTTCTTCCTTGAGCATGGTTTACCTACTATTTGCCCCCAAAACTGGAATTACTAAAAAATGTGGAATAGGATAAAATAATAATTGAAATGGGAGATCTTGTTATGTTTTTCTGCTATTTTGGCTAAATGCATGACAAGTTTTGATTGGCTATATAACATGTGAATCCTACCCACCCCCAGTTTTTCCCAATGAAGATGTGGGGGAGAAGTATAAAACAAGAAGAACATCTCTTAAAGTTTTAAGAACAAGGATCATTTTGTGACCTCCATTCACTTTTTTTATATGTTACTGAAAGCTATTTTTTTCAAATTAATATTGAAAGATAAGAATCTGTTTCCAAATTAAGAAAATTGGCTGTAGGTACACCAAATGCTGATTAAATTTTGAGGCACACAGAGCAGTAACCCCTGTACATATTAAGTAGTTTAATTTGAAATATTCCTTGATACCTTGGTAAAAGTTAACAGGCAGTTTATGCTTGATGAAAAATGGTGCAGAGAGAAAGGCTGTTCATTAGTTTTTGGCTTCTTCTGCATATGCATAGATTGTTTTATGTTAGAGACCAAAAGTGTGTTTAGAAAGACTTAGGAAATCATTTATTTTATCTAAAACCAAACTGGCTGATTTATTTCCAGTGAAGGTTGTTGATAGAACTGTTAACTTGCCTACAAATTCCTTCTTAAAGAAAGTTCTAGGATGGAAACTGCTGTCAAGATTTCCAGAAACATCATGTAAAAAAGAAAAATATGCTATCTGTAAAAAATCAAATACCAGTTTACTAGTTTTTGAGTAAAAAAGGACTGAAAACAAAGAAGAAGAAATATCCAGTGATTGCAGTTCTGCACAACTTGCTTCCAATTAATTACATTTTAACCTGTCAGTATCTATGGGCCTGTATTCTATTTCCAGCAATCAAACCCATCTGGAGTATGGCTAGTTTTTGGCTCAGAGCAATGGTTATCATTCTAGTACAGGTAGCCTTGAACCCCTGAACTTAATTTTGCCCAACATTTCTATTGTTAAGCAAAATATTTGTTAAGTGAATATTTGCCCCATTTTATGAACTTTCTTGCCACTGTTATTAAGTGAATCACTGCAATTGTTAAGTTAGTAAGATGGTTATTAAGTGAATCCAGCTTCCTTATTGATTTTGCTTGTCAGATTAATGTCAGAAGGTTGTAAAAAGGGATCACATGACTCTGGGACACAGCAATGGTCATAAGTACGAACCCATTGCCAAGCATCTGAATTTTGATCATATAACCACGGGGATGCTGGAACGGTTGTTAGTGTAAAAAAGGGTTATAAGTCACTTTTTCTCAGTACCACTGTAACATTGAACGGTCACTAAATGAACTATTGTAAGTCGAGGGCCACCTGTAGATAATCAAATCCTGAGAACAGATTAAAGAAAACCAGGTTCAATTTGATTTTTAAACAGGCATCACCAAGCTCACTGCTCTTTGCTGTAACACCAATTTTCAGCAGAAAACTGGTAGATCGTAAAGGTAAAAGACATGGCTAAGAGCAGTGGTGGGATTCAAAATTTTTTACTACCAGTTCTGTGGGCATGGCTTGGTGGGCATAGTGTTGCTTAGTGGGCATGGCTTGATGGGCATGGCAGGGGAAGGTTCCTGCAAAATCTCCATTCCCTCCACATCCCACTAACCTGCTTTCCAGCTCCGTTCTCCTGTGCAGGGCAACCAAAGAAGACCCAGCCAATCAGCTGGGACTCGATGGGAGGCAGAGAAGAGATGGGGGCAGGGCCAGTTAGTGGTGGTATTTGCTGGTTCTCAAAATTACTGCTACCGGTTCTCCAGAACTGGTCCAGACCTGCTGAATACCACCTCTAGCTAAGAGATCAAGTTTAAAGCAGAACTGGGATTTGAGTTTCAAATGCCAAATGATATATCTGTTCTTAAGTCCACCACTGGCAGAATAAAAATTATTTTGAAGAATCAGTTATCAGAAGGATACTTACTATTAGCACACAACACTTGAAAAATAATTAAAATTAGGACAGGGTATGAATGACCTTTTAAATGGCTTTTTTGATTTGTGGGCAGACAACATTTTAGGAACTAGGGTAAGATTGAATAAATTTGGGGAAATTAGAAGCTGTAGATCACAGGAAGGATTTGTCCAATGTAAGACAGAGCATCTGAACACTTGGTAACTCTATGATTTCAGTCATGGTTTCCTAGATTTCCCTTCTGATTTGAAAGTAAAAAACCCTATTTTTTTTCCATAGAGTTGAATATATTCTAGAATTCATTCAAAGATCCAGTTTCCCTGAGAAAGAACATAGTGCTAAGAAAAGAGGAAGGGAAAAAAAGAAAACAAACAGCAGCAAGGGGGATGGATTTAAACACTGTTTTTATGGGAACAGGTAAACTTGAAAACAGCCCATGTAATTGCTAAGAGTTGTTTAACAGCAAACAACCAGCAACCAAGTATGATCGTGGTCACCATGATGTAAAAAAGATGTTGAGACTCTGGAAAGAATACAGAGAAGAACAACAAAGATGATCAGGGGATTTGAGGATAAAACATGTAAAGAACAGTTGCTGGAATTGGGTATGTCTACTTTAATGAAAAGAAGGACCAGGGGTGACATGATAGCAGTGTTCCAATATCTCTGGGATTGCCACAAAACAGAGGCAGTCAAGCTATTCTCCAAAGCACCTCAAGGCAGGACAAGAAGCAATGGATGGAAACTCATCAAGGAGAGAAGCAACCTAGAACTAAGGAGAAATTTCCTGACAATGAGAATGATTGCCTCCAGAAGTTGTGGATGTTCCAACACTGGAAATTTTGAAGAAGAGATTGGACAACCATTTTGTCTAAAATGGTATAGGGTTGGGCTAGAAATTCCCTTCCAACTTAGTTATTCTGACAAAATAATTTCATTTCTGGCTACTGAATTAAAGTTGGATCTGCCCATCACCAAGTTGACAGTAAAATGAAAATTAAAATGGAATTTCTAAGAAAATTTTGCATAGTTGCTCCAATAACTCAACATTTCTGTTAGCAGTAGGATGAGGTGTTTAACTTTGGGTTATTATGGACTAAAATTAACTGCTAACTAATAATTTCATATGTAATTAACTGCTAACTAATAATTGCATATGCACAACATAAGCCCAAAGAATTAGTTAAATATTTGCAAAAAAAAAAAAAAAAAAAACCACAAAAAACACACCAGTGGCTCCATTACATCACTTTTCCAACCCCCGATATATACATTTGCTTTTTTAAAGTTTAAGACCCAGTTTAAGTTTAAGTTTAAGACTGAAACTATTTAGTATCCCAAACCATAACTTTCAGAGACAAAACCCTAAAATTAATTACTAAGTTGTAGCTTTTTATAAAATGTAGTCCTTTTTGGTTCAACAATAAGGGATCAGATATGAATTTAATCAAGGAAATAATTGCAGTTTGCATTTAGACTGAAAAAGAGATTTTCTGCCTATGTTCTAGATCCAAGTTGATGGATTAAATTGTTGTTTTGTGTATTTTCAGCTATAAGCCATGTGCTGAATTTAATGTTAATTAAGTTTAAGTCATTAAGTCATATTCAGAAAATGTTATCTTTATATGGAATTAGGATGCAGAACACCCTTCTGCTTCTTGTGTGTTGTATCAATTGTACAAAATCCTTTAGATATTATGGAATTCATGTGTAGGACCATATAGGGCTGCATCAGAGAACCAAACATTTCCGTACATATATATCATGGTAGTATGAGAAAAGACCATGGTTGAGAGATGGAATTCCTATTTGTGGGTTACAAGTTTCCCCTGGGAAATATTTCTGATCAAGATTTTTAGCAGCATAAGTAATGGGGTATTAGATGAAAGAACGGTCTTCAGTGATACAGCTGCATACATCCAACAGATGCTAGAAATATTTTTACATGAAATGTTTTATTTGAAGACTCAATCTTCCATATAAAAATCCCATCAATTACTAGCAGTGACACAATTTCAGGAGAACTTTTTTGTTCTGATCTGTTTTGGCAGACTATTACCAATAGAATTGTAAGTCACATTGCGGTACAAGTTGTTGGGCTTATTTGGTTTTTTCAGAACCAATCTTAATTGTCATCTTTCCCATCCATCATCTCTTTCTCCATATTGAGGACACTAAGTGAAAAAGTGACCAGAAATGTGGTTTATTATAAGTGTATTAACCTACTCCTTTATTCTGAACTTGTTAAAGTACTTTCATTGTTCTGAATTGCTTCTAATAATTTCATTTTTTAAAATCAAATTTGTATAGCTATCCATCTCCCAAAACATCACTCTGGGTGGCATTAAAAATAATTAAATAGTACATAACTGATTGTTCTGTTCTTGACAAGTGTGTTAATTTTTTTAAGAATCAAAAAGAAAGTTCTTAGTGTCTTCTTTTTTACTCCTGCTGTGATTTAATTACCCAATTTTGGGGCTTAGTTGTTCTGGCAATTTTATACAGCATGATACAAGATGCATGAATATCTTTGGAAGCAACACCTAAAATCTGTATGGATTTGGATAACATAGTTCAGTGGATATGGATATTATAGTTAAGTGCCAGATTAAAACTTGAACAAACTTAACTAGGCTTTTTTTTTTTTTTAAGTGGAATAACTACTATTATAATGTACGGAATAAGAGTTACAAGTTTCTGATTTTCTGTGCCAGTTCTTCTTTCTCTATTAATTCCATTTTATGTTTAATTATATCCAGCTTCAATTTAATATCCTTTTTCTGTGGCATTTTCTGTAATTCTTTTTCAAGAATTTAATACTCATCTTCCAAGGCCTTAGAAGCTTGCCTTTTCCTAATATTCTTTTTTCTTGTATAATCTATTATCAAACCTCTAGCGTATGCCTTCATTGTATCCCACACATTCTGCGTTGAAGTATCTTCTTTTTTATTTTCTCTGAAGAAAAAAGCCAATTCCTTCTCCATCCATTGTATAAAATCTTTCTCCTTTAAAATAGTATTATTTAATGTCTATCTCGATCTTTTTTTTTGTCCCTTCCATTTAATTGTCATTGGGCTATGATCTGCCCAAGTACTTGTTTCAATATTTGTTTCTTTAATATTGGATATTAATTCTGTTGAGATCCAAATCATATCTAATCTGGACCATGATAAATGTCTATTTGAATAAAAAGTATATTGCTTAGCTTTAACATTTCTTTCTCTCCAAATATCTTTTAAAGTTAATTCATCTGTCATTTTAAAAAAGGACCTTGGGAGAGCCTTTCTATTTTGCTTTGTTGTTGTTGCTATATAGTCCAATTTATTGTCCACAATTCCATTAAAATCTCCCATCATAATTATATTAACATAGTCCAGTCCAATTATTTTCATGTGTAGCTTTTTATAAAACTCTTCTTGTTTATCATTCGGAGCATAAATTGCAATCAAGAGTATTTTTATATTATTGTCCATTATTTCCACCATTAATACTCTTCCATCTTCATCTGTGTAAATCAATTTTGCTGGGATAGCCTCTTTAATGTATAGAACCACTCCTCTTTTCTTACATTGAGTCAAAAAAGTAAATATTTTCCCCAATTTTGGCTGTAATAACAATTGTTCATGTTGTTTTTTAATATGAACTTCTTGTAGACAAATTATATCAAATTTTAATTTCTCTAATTTATGAAAAGTTTTCCTTCTTTTAACAGCTGAATTAAGCCCATTTATATTCATTGTAATCAGTTTTTTTTCTTCCATGATTATGCTTTATATTTGGGTCTAACCGCTCTCGTGGATCTCACTTCACGCTGTTCTTTGCTATCCATCTGTCCCCCTACTGCTCCTTTCTCTTTTTCAGTCTCCAGTTGTTCCTCTTGAAACTCAATTAATGAGACCTCTTTCTCTGCTTCCTCTCTTCTTCCTCCGAAAAATTCTGCATGGAAAAGTTCTGCTTTCTCAATTTTTTTTAGATGCAGTTGACATTGTCATCTTATAATTTTGAGACCATGATTTTTGCCATTTTTCTAAATCAATCCCATATCCAAAATTTTTCCCCCAAGCAATCATCATTTCTTTAACTTGTTCCTCCTCCAATTTAAATTCTAATAGATGTCCATAAAGTTCTTTAATTACCTTTGCATCAGTACCCATCAAAATTTTACCTAAATCAGTCAACTTATCATAAATACCTTCTGCTTTAGAGTCTTTATCAAACCTAGAATTGTATTTGCAAATATGAAAACCAATTCATTTCTACACCTTGTTCTTCCAATGCTTGCAAAGATTTAAGTTCACCCTTTTCATTCAATATTTTACCATATCTGTTTGTTCCTTTTTATATGTTATTGGATAAGGAAAAGTTTCAATAGTTGATATCCATGTTGGAATTTTTCAGTAATATTGTCTTTTTATCTTTTCCCAGTTCAAAAACAATGCCTCTCGAATATAATGTCTTCTAAAATACCCCTGTGTTTTAGTTCCCTTATACCAGAGAAAGGCATGCCATCCTAACAGCAAGTCATGGCCTTCTAAAGGCAGTAATCTACTCTTCCTTAATGTTATGCATTCCTTTACCCACATCAAACTTGATGCCGGTAATATAGCTCCCAATTAGGCAAGGCAAACCCTCCTCTTATTCTTGCATCTTGTAACAGTTTTAATTTTATTCTTGTTTTTTTACCCTGCCAAATATATTTCAACACAATTCTATTTAAATCTTCAAAAAAACTCTTTCCCTACTCGAATAGGAATTGTCTGGAATAAATATAAAACTCTAGGCAATATATTCATCTTAATTGTAGATATTCTCCCAATTAATGATAGTTGCAGTTTTTTCCATTTTATCAAATCTGTCGCAATCTGATGTTTGAGTTTAACATAGTTATCTTCCTTCAGTGTACTGCATCTTGGTGTAATATGTATCCCTAAATATTTAACCTTGTTCATGACCTGCATTTTAAAAATTTCTTCCAACTGTTTCTTTAGTCTTGCTAACATATTATTTGTTAATATCTTTGTTTTGTCTTTATTTATTCTCAAACCTTCTACTTTTCCATATTCTTCTATTTTTTCTATTAATTTGGGTGCTGTTTCCAATGGGTCTTCTAATATAAATACCAGATAGTCTGCAAAAGCTTGCAATTTATATTCCTCCTTTTTAATTTTCATTCATTTTATTTCTCTTTCTTCTCAAATATTCCTGTTCAACACTTCCAATGTTAACACAAACAGCAGAGGTGACAATGGACAGCCTTGCCTTGTCCCTTTTCTTATATCTATAGATTCTGTTAATTCTCCATTCACCATCATCTTTGTAGTTTGTTCATGGTACACTGTTTCAATGGCTTGGATAATTTTTTTTACCAAAGCCCATTTGTATCAATTGCAGTAAAATAAATTGCCAACTCACATTGTCAAAGGCTTTTTGTGCATCTAGAAACATCAAGGCCATTTGCTTCTCAGGGTGTGCTTCATAATATTCCAGAATATCCAAAATAATTCTCACATTGTCTTTGATTTGTCTCTTTGGCAGAAATCCATTTTGATCAGTATGAATAAAATTATTTAAGTATCTTTTTAGTCTTTCTGCCAAAATTGAAGCAAATATTTTATAGTCTGAGTTCAATAGAGATATAGGTCTATAATTTTTAACTTGCTGCAGGTCTGTACCTTCCTTCGGTATAAGTGTAATATATGCTTCTGACCATGTTTTTGGTATTCTTTTCTTCAACATAACTTCATTCATAACTTCTAAAAGATGAAGATTCAATATTTCCTGAAAAGTCTTGTAAAATTCTGCTGGCCAATCATCTGGACCTGGTGCTTTCCCAACATTCTGTTTTTTTTAGGCTTTTGTTAATTCCTTCATTGTTATATTTCCTTCTAACATTGTTTCAATATTTTTAGGTATCTGAGGTAGGTTTGCTTTCTGTAGATATTACTTAGTTTTTTCTTCTTGAATATTCTCTTGAAAATACAATTTTCCATAGTAGTCTTGTATATTTTTTTCCTTCTCATTTCCATAGCAAACCTGCTCTTCTTTATTAATTGACTAATCCTTCTTGCTTTTCTTTCATTTCTCAGTTTAAAAGCTAGCCATCTGCCTGGTTTGTTTGCATCTTCAAAGTAATTCTGTTTGGCATTTTTAATTTTTTGTGCTAATTCTTCTTTTTCCATTAGTCCCATTTTATGTTTAATTATATCCATTTTATTTTTAATATATTTTTTGTGGGGATTTCTGTAAGTCTTTTTCCAATCTTTTATAGTCATCCTCTAATGTCTTAAATGTCTTTTTCTGTTTTATGTTTCTTCTCCTAGTATAATCTATTATCAAGCCTCTTGTGGAGGCCTTCATTGTGTCCCAGAGATTCTGTAAAGATGTATCCTCTTTTCTATTTTCTTTGAAGAAGAAAATAAATTCTTTCTCTATTTTCTGTTCAAAGACTTTTTCTTTTAATATATTATTTAAATTCCATCTAGATCTCCTCTTGTATCCTTTCCAAATAACTGACATCAGATTATGATCTGCCCAAGTGCTTGTTTCTATTTCAATCTGTCATACATTAGTCAATACTTCTGCTGACATCCATATCATATCTATTCTAGACGAGGATGTATGCCTGTTTGAATAAAATGTATATTGCTTACTTTCCACATTTCTCTCTCTCCATGCATGTTTTAAGTTAAATTCTTCTATTATTTGAAGGAAGGATTTTGGTAGTATCTTTCTAACTTTCTTTAAATCTCCCATCATACAAATATTAACATAGTCCATTTCAATTATTTTTGTGTGTAATTTTTCTGTAGAATTTATCATTCGGGGCGTAAATTGCAATTAGAAGTGTTTTAATGCTGTTATCCATTATTTCCACCATCAGAATCCTTCCATCATCATCTGTGTTGATTAGTACTGCCAAAATTGTTTCTTTAATATATAATATATAATACCACACGCCTTTTTTTGGATTGTGCCAGCAACATAAATAATTTCCCTGGTTTTCCTTGTTTTAGTATACATTCATGTTGTTTTTTAATACGTACTTCTTGTAAGCAGATTATATCAAATTCTAATTTATCTAATTTGTGAAATACTTTCCTTCTTTTAGTAGCCAAATTAAGTCCGTTTATGTTAATCTTTCATCCATGTTAAGCTTTAAAAGAGGGTTTTATTGCTCTAGTAGATCTCAATTCTCATTGTTCTCTCAGTTCACCACCTACTGCACCTTCTTCTTTTTCTTTTTTAATTATTGCTATATACTCCTCTTGAAATTCAGTCAGTGACTCTTCCATTCTTTCTTCTTCCTCCTTTTCTCTAAAGCATTCTAAGTAGAATAGCTCAGCTTTTTCAACTGTGTCAATTCTGTGTCTTTGTTCCTGCCAAATGAACAAGAGGCCTTCTGGCATCAACCATCTGTAGTTTACTCCTCTTTTAAATAACTCTTTAGTCAAGAATAAATATTCTATTCTCATATCTCTAACTCTTCTTGATATCTGTTTCAGCACCACAATTTCTTTGTCTTTATATTTTAGTGTTTTCTCTCTCACCACCTGGAGTATCTTAATAATCTTCTTAGTAAATCTAATGTGAACTTCTCTTGGTAGTCTATTCCTTGTTACATATCTTGTATAGACACGAAATGCTTCATCCATCCCATCCATCATCTTTCTTTGGTTATTTCCAGTGCTTCTGCCAATATTTCTGCCATTATTTCAACAAGGTTTTCACCTTTTCCTTCTTCTATATTTTGGAATCTTAGATAAAAATCTGATTTATCTTTTTCCCATCCTAATAGTTCACATCTGCCCTTCTCAACATCACTCAATCGAATATCAGTGTTTCCAATTTTCTTATCTCTTTGTATATCTACATTTTTTTAAAAAATCTGTCTTTATATTTCATCATCATCTATTGAGTATTTTCCACTTTCTCATCTGTCTTTTCTATTTTTTGCTCAATCTTCTGGATTCCTTGCATAATCATCTGTAATGTCACTCCCTTCTCTTTCTCTTTTTCCTGTTGTAATATTGTCTGCATAGATTATTGTCCTCCAGATATCGAAGAAGCTGGAGATGTTGTCTTTCAACTCATCTTATAATGCTTATCTGTAAAAAAAGAGAGAAGGAAAAAAAGAAAAAAAAAGAGGAAAAAAGTTTAAAAAAAGGAAAAAAAGACAAAGGCAAACAGTTGCCACTAAAGGATAAAAGGAAAAAGAAATTCTTCAGGTACTTGTATACCTTAATCCAATTAGTTACAATGGTAAATGTAAAAAGTAAAAAATCAACAATAAAAAAGGGAAAAAAGAGAAAGAGAAATATTCTATATGTTCCTCTTAATAAAAAGAAAACAAAAATAGAAGATTTACATTCTGGTTCCTGGTTTAAAAAGTAAAAATCCAATTAAAGAGAAAAAAAAGCCCAACTAGTGGGGGGTGGGTAGAAAGGGAGGCAAAAGGTAAAAAGCAATTCTAATATAAAATAAGCCTCTGCCGCCAAATATCCAAAACTCTTTGATAAATCAGCTCAGAGTTTTTCAAGGTCAGTTCAATCTTCTTTCTTTCAACTTCAACTCCAGACTCCAGCTATCTGTTCAGGAATGAGCACCTGAATAAACAAACTGCCATGCTCATCTCTATCTTTTCCAGTACACAGCTCAAAGTCCTTGATTGTAACACAAACTAGTGAAAGAAAGAAAAAGAAACAATGTATCCAAGCCTTTGGGCAGCAGTGCTACTTACTTTCCTTCACTTTCACTTCCCCCTCCTCAATCTACAGCCAGGAACTAAAAAAAAAAAGGTAAAAACTCCCCCCCCTTTTTTTTAAAGGGAGAAAAATAAATCTTAAATCAAGCAGAAGAGTCTTAATCAAAAAAGAATTTTCAAAAGGATTGTTAAAAAAAGGAGAAAGAAATACAAACAGAAATAAAAAGATTAAAAAGTACCCGTCCAGCTTAAAGTTAAACAGCTTTGCCAAGTTCAAAATTCCAATAAAAAGGGGAAAAAAGAAAAAAAAACCTTTCACTTTGGCAATTAATTATGCCGCTTAAACCCTTTCCTCTTCACTTTCAGTCCACTTTAATTTTTTCAGGGTGTTCTCTCCAAGAAATAATAAGTAAAAGTTCATCTCACCAAACTGACACACTTTTTTCCAATCTCTTCCATTCCAGAGCTGTCCCAGCTTCAGCAGCTTGGAAGGCTGCCTCTCTGCCGCCAGCAAAAAGGGCTTTCCCTGGATCAACCAGGGACTTTGTGATGTCCCTGGGATCAACAGGACGTGCCCTTGTCAATCACTGTCTCTACGAGATGGTTTAGGTCCGTGGGGACCGACCAGCAGCTAAGATATCGATGGTGATCTTGGAGGATCAAGATTGCCCATCCAACCGCCATGACACAAGCTCTGCCCTCCTTAGTCACACAGTTGTTAAATGACTCTGGCTTTCCCATTGACTTGGCTTTTTAGAAAATTGCAAAAGGGGATCACACGACCCCTGGAACACTGCAACCGTCATCAATGTGAGTCAGTTGTCAAGCATCTGAACGCAAATCACATGACCACGGGGATTCTGAAATAAGTATGAAAAATGGTCACAAGCCACTGTTTTAAGTGCTGTTGTAACTTCGAACGGTCATTAAGCAAACTGTTGTAAGTCAAGGACTACCTGCATTTAGAACAACCGGGTCAGTTATTCCTTCTTTGTGGAATCTTTGAACTCAGTAAAGGGAATATAAAACACAAATAAAATAAGTACATTCTAATCAGAGGTGGTATTCAGCTGGGTCTGACCACTTCTGAAGAACTGATAGCGGAAATTTTGAGTAGTTCGGAGAACCAGCAAATCGCACCTCTGACTGGCCAAGCCCCCATCTATTCTCTGCCTCCTGAGTCCCAGCTGATCAGCTGGGTTTTCTTTGGTTGCCCTGCACAGGAGAACGGAGCTGGAAAGCAGGTTAGTGGGTGGGGAGGGAATGGGATTTTGCAGTATCTTTCGCTAGCCATGCCCACTAAGCCACGCCCACCAAGCAACAACACGCCCACCAAGCACTCCCACAGGACAGGTAGTAAAAAAAATTTGAATACTACCACTGATTCTAATGTGTCACTAAGCATATCCATCTACTACATGGATAGATGAAACCTGAATATGTTGATGAATAAATGATGTTCATGAAGAAATCTTGATGGGAAGAGAATACAGGTAATCATCAGCTTACAACAGTTCATTTAGCGATTGCTCAAATTTACAATGGTACTGAAAAAAGTGGCTCATGACCATTTTTCATACTTACAACTGTGGCAGCACTCCCATGGTTATATGATCAAAATTCAGAAACTTGACAATGGACTCATATTTATGATGGTTGCAATGTCCCAAGGTCATGTGTTCAGTTTTTGCAACTTTCTGACAAGCAAAAGCAGTGGGGAAGCCAGATTCACTTAACAACCATGTTACTAACTTAACAGCTGCAGTGATTCATTTAATAACTGTGGCAAGAAATGTCATAAGATGGGGAAAATGTCTCACTTAGCAACAGAAATTTTGGGCTCAAATGTGGTCGTAAAATTGTAAAATTGATTTACACAGATGAAGATGGAAGAGTATTAATGGTAGAAATAATGGACAATAATATAAAAATACTCTTGATTGCAATTTATGCTCCGAATGATAAACAAGAAGAGTTTTATAAAAAGCTACATATGAAAATAATTGGACTGGACTATGTTAATATAATTATGATGGGAGATTTTAATGGAATTGTGGACAATAAATTGGACTATATAGCAACAACAACAAAGCAAAATAGAAAGGCTCTCCCAAGGTCTTTTTTTAAAATGACAGATGAATTAACTTTAAAAGATATTTGGAGAGAAAGAAATGTTAAAACTAAACAATATACTTTTTATTCAAATAGACATTTATCATGGTCCAGATTAGATATGATTTGGATCTCAACAGAATTAATATCCAATATTAAAGAAACAAATATTGAAACAAGTACTTGGGCAGATCATAGCCCAATGACAATTAAATGGAAGGGACAAAAAAAAAGATCGAGATGGACATTAAACAATACTATTTTAAAGGAGAAAGATTTTATACAATGGATGGAGAAGAAATTGGCTTTTTTCTTCAGAGAAAATAAAAAAGAAGATACTTCAACGCAGAATGTGTGGGATACAATGAAGGCATATGCCAGAGGTTTGATAATAGATTATACAAAAAAAAAGAATATTAGGAAAAGGCAAGCTTTTAAGGCCTTGGAAGATGAGTACAAAATTCTTGAAAAAGAATTACAGAAAATGCCACAGAAAAAGGATATTAAATTGAAGCTGGATGTAATTAAACATAAAATGGAATTAATAGAGAAAGAAGAGCTGGCACAGAAAATCAGAAACTCTAAACAGAATTATTTTGAACATGCAAATAAACCAGGTAGATGGCTAGCATATAAATTGAGAAAAGAGAAGGAATCAAGAAAAATATTGAAGTTAATAGATGATCAAGGCCAAGTTTGTTATGGGAATAAGGAGAAAAAAGAAATTATTCGAGATTTTTATGGGCAATTATATAAACAAGAGAATATCGATGAAGGAAAAGTCAAACAGTATTTACAGGAAGCTAATTTACCAAAGATACCTAAAGAGATTGAAGAAATGCTAGAAAGCAATATAACAATGATGGAATTAAATGAAGCATTTAAGAGACAAAATAATGGGAAAGCACCGGGTCCAGATGGGCTTCCAGCAGAATTCTATAAAACATTTCAAGAATCATTGAGCATCCAATTGTTAGAAGTTATGAATGAAGTTATGTTAAAAAAGATGATACCTAAAACATGGTCAGAGGCTTACATAACACTTATACCGAAGGAAGAGACTGACCCACTGCAAATTAAGAATTATAGACCTATTTCTTTATTGAACGCAGACTATAAAATCTTTGCTTCAATTTTAGCAGAAAGACTTAAAAAATATCTAAATAATTTTATTCACCCAGATCAAAATGGATTTCTGCCAAAGAGACAAATTAGAGACAATATGAGAGTAATCTTGGACACTTTGGAATACTATGAGGCTCATCCTGAAAAGCAAATGGCTTTGATATTCCTAGATGCTCAAAAAGCATTTGATAACGTGAACTGGAGATTTATGTTATTATTATTGGAGCAGATGGGTTTTACAAAAAAATTTACTCAAGCAATAGAAGCCATTTATAATAAACAGACAGCAAGGGTAATGATGGAGGGGGAACTTACAGATTTTATTAATATAAGGAAAGGTACAAGACAAGGATGCCCCCTATCTCCTTTGCTATTTGTGTTGACCTTGGAAGTGTTGAATAGAAATATTAGGGATGATAAAAGCATAAAAGGAATGAAAATTAAGAAGGAAGAATTTAAGCTACAAGCTTTTGCTGATGATTTAGCTTTTATTTTGGAAGACCCGCTAGAAACAGCTCCAAAGTTATTGGAAAAGATAGAGACTTATGGAGAGGTGGCTGGTTTGAAAATAAATAAAGATAAAACAAAGATTTTGACAAAGAATATGCTATTGAGGCAGAGAGAAGAACTGGCAGATCTTTTGAAAATTCAAGTTACAAATAAGGTTAAGTATCTGGGGATATATTTGACAACAAGATGTAGCACATTAAGTGAGAATAATTATATTAAACTTAAACAACAGATAACTACAGATTTGAAGAAGTGGGAAAACTTGCAATTGTCATTAATAGGGAGAATTTCAACAATTAAGATGAATATTTTACCTAGAATTTTATTTTTGTTTCAAACAATACCAATTAGGCTCGGAAAAGACTATTTTGAAGATTTAAATAAAATCATGTTGAAGTTTATATGGCAAGGTAAAAAAGCAAGAATAAAGCTAAAGCTTTTGCAAGATGCTAGAATTAGAGGAGGTTTTGGCTTGCCTAATTGGGAATTGTATTATCAAGCTGCAAGTTTGATGTGGGTCAAAGAATGGATAACATTAAGGAAACATAGGTTGTTGACATTAGAAGGGCATGATTTGCTGTTGGGTTGGCATGCTTTTTTATGGTATAAGGGAACTAAAACACAGGGGTTATTTTAGAAGACATTATGTACGGGAGTCTTTGTGG
This sequence comes from Hydrophis major, assembly GCA_033807585.1. Taxonomy (NCBI): domain Eukaryota; kingdom Metazoa; phylum Chordata; class Lepidosauria; order Squamata; family Elapidae; genus Hydrophis; species Hydrophis major. Next base: position 16,962,453 of record CM066334.1, on the reverse strand, counting down.
TTAAATTGGGAGAAGATAAAAAGACAATGTTATCTGAAAATTCCAGTTTGGTTATCAACCATTGAAGCATTTTCCTATCCTATAATCTACAAGAAGGAACAAACAGTTAGATATGAGGAACTTTTGGATGAAAAGGGTGAACTTAAATCGATTCAAAATTTAGAGGAACAAGGTATAAGGATGAATTGGTTTTCATATGCACAAATACATTCAAGGTATGATGAAGATTCTAAAACAGAGGGATTTTATGATAAGCAAATTGATTTAGATAAGATCTTGATGGGTACTGATGAGAAAGTGATTAAAAAATTATATGGTTATTTACTGGGAATGAAATTAGAGGAAGAACAAGTCAAAGAAACTATGATTGTTTGGGGGAAGAATTTTGGATATGGGATTGATTTAGAGAAATGGCAGAAATTGTGGTCTCAAAATTATAAAATGACAATGTCAACAGCATATAAAGAAAATTTGTATAAGATGTTTTACAGGTGGCACTTTCCTCCGACAAGATGTGGTCGTAAGTCGAGGCCTACCTGTATTTTCTTACCAATATTTTCAGAAATGGTTTGTGTTCTTTTTAGGGCTGAAAGTAAAAGAAAACCTACCTATATATATTATCTTTGAGGCTCTTAGTAACTTTTATGATCGTTCTCTAAAATTTGATATATTTATGACCTGGTAGGCATGTTTTAAATCGATGTCATACCTCCGTTCAGTACAAATAGATCTGATCCTTAGGAACTTGACATTCAAGATCACGGTATTTTCTCTAGTTCAATTGTTAGGCAGTGAAGTAATTTTTCATATACAAATATCCTAATAATTTAGTTTCAAACAATGCTAAGGTACCTATTCTTGTGTTTTCCCCTGTCTGATACTGCTTAGTTTTAGAACAATCAGCCAAGAGTGGTTATGTGATGCCACATAATCATAAAATTAGACAGTCATGGTAGATTTTCATTTTGCAAACTGCTTTTAACATTATAGTCTTACTTCCTTCTCTTCACAGTGGTGTTGGTGATTGGCTATATTAGACAGCTTACGCCTGTGTGATTGATGCTCTTAGAGGGACTAGACTTCGATATTTTGAAGGTGTTATGATAAATATCATATGGGTTTCTGAAGCTTATACTGAAACTAACCCTCACTTTTATGTGGATCAGATACCAAACTGGAATCATACGAGCCAGTGGAGGGATTCAAATTTTTTTACTATGGGTGTGGGTTGGTGGGTGTGGCATGGATTAGTGGGCACGGATTGGTGGGTGTGGCAGGGGAAGGATACTGTAAAATTTCCATTCCCTCCCCATCCCACTAACCTGCTTTCCAGCTCCATTCTCCTGTGCAGGGCAACCAAAGAAGACCAGCTGATCAGCTGGGACTCGGGAGGCAGAGAATAGAGGGGGGGGGGGGGCAGGGCTAGTTAGAGGTGATATTCTGAACTACTCAAAATTTCCACTACCAATTCCCCAGAACTGGTCAGAACCTGCTGAATACCACCTCTGATATGTGCAGTGTCTTGACTTTTGCAGATAAAACAATAAAATAGCTTGAGGATCATGTATTCAGGAAGAAACCACAATGATTATAGCAGTTAGCAATAGCACTTACGTTTATGTGCCACTTTATAGAGCTTTACGCCCCTTTCTAAATGGTTTACAGAGTCAACCTCTTGCCCACAATAACCTGGGTCCTCATTTTACCGACCCCAGAAGTATGAAAGGCTGAGTCAACCTTGAGCCTGGTGAAACTCGAACTGAAGAACTACTGGCAGTTGGCAGTCAGCAGAAGTAGCCTGCAGTACTGCACTCTAACCCTGCACCACCATGACTCTTTATTATGTTTTAAAAAGCTGGGAGTTGCTATCAAGCTTGCAATTGATACCTGTCTAAAATGACAAAACCTGCAATTATTGCTGTTGTTATACCTAAGTTGTAGTCCTCTTCATATTCACTCAGCTCTTTTATGTTCCAAAGTCTTAAATTTGATATAAACGTGTATAGACTTGCAGCCATAACTTGAATTTGTTTTCCAATTTGAATGGTGCACGTTGACCCTGGCCAAGAAACTATATCTTCTGGAGAGAGGGAAAATAATCTTCCAGGTTCCAATTTATGCAGTCATTTTGCCCTGCTCTCATTTTCTGTATGCCCTACTGTGCTTTTCATAGGGACAAATACGCTATCCAGCAGGCTGCAGCAACTTGTAAACTGATTCCAAGCAGATGGGCTTGATTGTGAGTTCTCTCTGTTTGTGCCAACTCCTGCATGCTTCTTGCCATTAAAACACTAGACGTGCTGGAAAATATCTCCCTTTTCTGCCCAAAGGATTCTAGTTTGGCACAAATCCTCAAGGGCCCCTGCAGCTTGCAAAGATGTTTTGTAGCAACTGGGCTCCATCATAGCTGCTTCATAAGCAGAGCCAGATGAAGATGGGGGAATTAAAAGCGGCCTTCACTCCTTCCTTTGAAGTCTCCCATGGTTGCTTTTCATGCTAGTGTGCTTTATATTCTGCTCATCTCCATAAAAATTCATCCTTGCAAATGGGCAAATATCCTTTTTCTCTTTAGCAAAGCATGTAATAAGGAAGTAGCAGCACCAGTCTTCCTTCCTTCCTTCCTTCCTTCCTTCCTTCCTTCCTTCCTTCCTTCCTTCTTTCCTTCCTTGCTTCTCCCTCCCTCCATCCCTCCCCATCTCCTTTTCGCTTCCTCTTTTCCATCTCACCAAAAGCAATTCTTTAAAACCAAGAGACTGACATCTGTAGAAATGTGTTAGGTTCTTTATTAGGGCTTGTTTAAAAAGTCCCTCTCTTTTCAGAACAGTTAGAACCTCTTTTTAAAGGAGATTAAGATGGCACATTTCCATGGCCCAACTCAGGAATGTTTTGGTTGTAATTGCCTTTATCATATTTGTCTTACTTGGAGAGGTACACAATGGAGAACTGCAATATATTGGCAAGAGACTCTTTTTTAAAAAAAATATACACCTGTGTAAGTCATTTATTACCGATTTAAAAAATGTGATCCAAGTGATTGACAGGCTGTCAGATTTAGATGAGGAAGAGATAACTGTGGAGTCCCTTTGTGTCATCTAATATCACCAAACAGTGTTTTTTCTCACCAGAACAATCCACCTTTTCCCCATTGCTGCAATCCTTTTGTGGATGGGTAGAGAGGTAGCGTTTAAGAGGATTTTTAAAAATGGCTTTGGCAGCTGAGCTGGACTACTGCTGTTTCTGTATTGGAGTTTTAATTTCATTTTTAATTATGTTTTTCATGAATTTGGTTTTTAATATTTTAGCTCCATTGTTAGCTGCCAGGAGAATGGATTTTGGCACAAAGGAAGGCTGGAGATATTAAAAACATATTATTACAATTATGATAACATCTCTTGTGATTTAAACTTGTAAATAGCCAAAGGGAATGCATATGTTATTTACAACAAGCATTGAAATGACATTCTTCTTTTTTGTTCTTTTATTTCTATCTGGATGCTCTTGTGTTTCCTTCTCCTTAAATGGTAGATTTTTAGGTGTGAAGCTGGCCCTCTGTTTTTAGCTCACAAACAGTTTTTCTGCTGTAGGTGACTTATATATGTTGATAAAACCTTAAATAGGAAGTAAATTTATTGTGACTCTGTCGAACTGATCAATATTCTGTTTGGTAACTCTTGAGTTATAATTTTAGTGATAACAATAATCATTGGCTGTATTTATAAGATGAAATTCAATGTAGAGAAAAGAAAGGTTGTACACTTAGGCAAGAAAAGACAAAGGTATAGGTCAGTGGTGGGATTCAAAACTTTTTACTACTGGTTCTGTAGTTGTGGCTTGGTGGGCATAGCAGGGAAATGATACTGCAAAATCCCCATTCCCTCTACACTCCTGGGGGAAGGTTACTGCAAAAACCCATTCTAAAACTAGTTTATGTCTTCTATTGATGCTGTGCTGATTTTAGTTGTTCATCACTGTTGTGAATTAATAAAAGTGCTTGAATAAAGATTATTAAAAGCTTAAAGTAAAGTGCAGGGTTCTGGCCCTGCACTTCTGATTGGCTGATAATAGCGACATCGGATTGGTCTGTTCAGGAGAATCTGATTGGCTATTAACGAGCCTTTCTCATTGGTTAAAGGAGCTAACGCTCCCTGTGTTTTCATTGGTTAAGTACTCAAAAACTTGCCTATATAAAGGGGCCGCTGTGGCCGTATTTCTGAGCTGTTGCACCACGTTGAATAAAGAGTTGAAGTTCACTGTTCACCAACTCATCTCCACTTCTTGCGCACATGCGCAGAACTTAACACTAGCGACGAGGATGGGATGTGGAGACGTCAGAGCTGACTGAACACTACAGAGCGATAACAGAGCACGTGGCTGAAATGCACCAACAGCAGAACCATGTCCGGCGGCATCATACCACCCGCTCCATTCGACCCGGCACAAGAAGACTGGGACTCATATATGGATCGCTTCCAGATGTTTCTGGAGACCAACAATTTGAAGGATGCCACTACCGGAAAGAAACGGGCGGTATTCCTAACTCATTGCAGACCAACCGTATTCAAGATGGCCAAGGCACTAGCGAAACGGGCAGAAGTGAAGTCCATGGATTGGGATGTCCTCGAACCCCTGCTAAGGGCCCACTATGCACCAACAGTACCAACGCTCGTTAGAAGGCATGAATTTTACCAGAGAGATCAGCGGAAGGGAGAAAGTGTTGCTGATTTCATAGCGGATCTCCGGAATCTGGGAGGCCTATGCAGGTTTGCCGACCTCGAAGAAGCCCTGAGAGACCGAATAGTTCTGGGATTAGATGCTCCAGGCATACAGAGTAAGCTGATGGCGAAAGGTGACATTAGCCTTACAGATACAATCGCTGACGCTACTGCAGCAGAAGCAACCAGGAAGTCGGCTGCCCGAATGTGCCGCACCCATGCCCCGCTTCGCCAACTCGCCAGCGAAGCTTCACCTCATTTAGAAGAGCAGGCAACGACAGCCCACCATGAGGATCTAGAATCGTCATCGGAAAGCGATGAAGAAGAGGTCAACCAGCTGCGGTCTGAACGAGACCAACGCCAGAGATCGCAGTACCAATGCGCTGGTTATGGGGCAAGCCACTCCCGATCAGACTGCAAATTCCTCGACGTGCTCTGCCATGTGTGCGGGAAAAGAGGCCACATCGGACAGGTCTGCAGAAGCAAACAAGGACCCAGCCAGCCCTCGAGGGGGGCTAACTATTGCCAATCTACAGGAAGCCGTCCTGTAAAATGAGAACCCTTGAACTACCAACGGAACAACCACTCCTACAGAAACAAACCCCTAACCCACTCAATGAAACGAGAAGAGGCGCACCAAACTATTACGATTGGTCATGCTTCATCACTGGATGCCAAGAAGATCCGGGTGAAGGTGGCCATCGAAAACCAGCCTTGCCTGATGGAAGTCGATTCAGGATCGTCCCTCTCGATGGTGTCCTGGAAGACCCTCAAGCAACTCATCCCTACCGTCCGGCGACAAGACCTCCAATTCCAAAGAATCATACTCAAAGACTATCAGGGAAATCGAATTCCAGTCGTGGGATCCAGCCAAGTCCGTGTCTCATTTAAAAATCGTACCGCATCTCTACCCTTGACTATAGTCGACAGGGATCGGCCTAGCTTGTTAGGCCTCCAATGGTTCGCTCCACTTGGAATTGAAGTAGCCAGCATTCGCCGAACCTGCAGCAATGACTGGGAAGAGGCTCTCGTTCAAGAATTCCAGGACGTCTTTGCAGATAAACTAGGCGAGTACAAGGGAACCCCGATATCATTTAACCTCAAACCCAAAATAGTTCCCATCTGCCTTAAGCCTCATCGAGTTCCATTTGCCCTTAAACCAAAGATTGATGAGCAGCTTGATAAATTAATAGCCCAGGGTGTGTTAGAACCAACCGACCACTCTCCCTGGGAAACCCCAATCATGACACCCATCAAGCCGGATAGATTGTTAAGAATTTGTGGGGACTACCGAGCCACCCTGAACCATGCCCTTCAACAAAACGCTTACCCGGTACCGGTGGTGCAACACCTTCTCCTTTCCCTGGGGGGTGGAAAAATCTTTGCTAAACTAGAACTAGCCCAGGCATACCAACAACTGCCTGTAGACAAAAAACAGCAGAGGCCCAAACGATCGTTACGCACCGAGGTGCATTTAAATGTAACCGACTACAATTCGGAGTCAGTGTGGCTCCAGGAATATTTTAAAGTTTGATGGAAAGACTATTACAAGGGATAAAAGGCATTGTTCCCTATTTTGATGACGTTTTAATTGCTGCTCCGACTTGAGAAATACTAAAGGAGCGCCTGGGTTGGTTCTCCAGAGATTTAAAGACTCAGGTCTCAAAGTTAAAAAAAAAAGTGTCAATTATGTACGGATCGAGTAGAATTTTTAGGGTACTTAATTGATAAACAGGGCATTCACCCCACTGATAGCAAGCTTAGGGCAATCAAAAACACCCCCAAACCCCGCAACAAGGCCAACCTCCAAGCTTTTCTAGGCTTATCAATTTTTATAACATTTTCCTGCCTCACAAAGCAACCGTAGCAGAACCCCTACATCATTTATTGGACAAAAAAGCACCCTGAGTATGGGGGCACAGAGAGGAGCAGGCTTTTCGACAAGTAAAAAATCTATTGACTTCCGATGCTGTGTTGATGCAGTATAACGAGACTTTGCCTTTAACGATTACATGTGATGCATCACCATTCGGAGTGGGGGCCATTTTCAGCCACGTTTTACCAAACGGTAGTGAAGCCCCTGTTGCCTATTTTTCAAAGACGCTATCAAAGGCAGAACACAATTACAGTCAAATCGATAAGGAGGCCCTTGCTATTGCATCTGCTGTTAAACGATTTCATGAATATATTTATGGGCAAAAATTTACTATAGTGATTGACCACAAACCTTTGCTGGGAATAATAGCGGGAGATAGGCCAACCCCTTACATATTATCTCCCAGAATGACTCGCTGGTCAGAATTCTTGGCTGCATATAATTATAAGTTGCAACACCGCCCGGGGAAAACCATTCCCCATGCCGACGCATTGAGCCGTGCACCACTTCCAGAAACCATTGACGACCCTGCTCCAACCGTCACAATGCTTCAGATCGAGACACTTCAAACACCGCCACTGACAGCCTGAGATATCGCGATTGAAACTAAACGCGATCCCATTTTGGCACGAGTCCTCAGCTGGGTCGAGCGTGGATGGCCATTGGATCAAATCCCTGACAACTACGTCCCCTTCAAAAATAGACAAATGGAACTGTTTTCCCAGAAGGGCTGCATTATTTGGGGTGATAGAGTTGTTGTCCCAGAGCAGTTACAGCAAGTGGTACTGAGAACCTTGCACGATGGCCACCCCGGCATCGTGCGCATGAAAGCACTCACACGAAGCTACGTGTGGTGGCCAGGTATCGACAAGCAGATCGAAGCCTGGGTAAAGGCTTGTCACAAATGCCAGGAAGTTAGCAATGCCCCACCGAAAGCAACCCCGACAGAATGGGAAACACCCAGGGGACCATGGTCCCATATTCATCTGGACTTTGCAGGACCTACTAAAGGACACACATTTTTATGAACTGTGGATGCATACTTGAACTGGCTTGAAATCCATGAAGTGAAAAATACAACAACCGAATCAGTCATCAGAAAATTAGACATATTATTTGCAACACACGGACTACCAGACGTTCTGGTATCCGACAACAGGCCCCAGTTTACCACGCTGTCTTTTGAACAGTATCTCATGGACTGCGGTATTCGCCATGCACTGACTTCACCGGCGCATCCTGCGGCCAATGGAAGGGCTGAGCGCATGGTACAATCCGTTAAAAAAACTCTGCATAAAATGGACCATGGTGATATCGAAGACAAGATTAATCGGATCCTCCTTCTGCAGCACATCACTCCACACAGCGTCACCAGCAAAACTCCGGCTGAGTTACTGATGGGGCGGAAGCTCCGCTCCCACCTCGACCATCTACACACAGCCTATGAACCTGAAAAACCACACGGATCCAGTGGGAAATGCCGTAATTTCCAGAAAGGTGACTTGGTTTTTGCTAGAAACTTTTCTGGCAATCCGTTGTGGGTCGAGGCAACTGTAATCCAAATAACCAGACCCAGATCCTACCGAGTGAAATGTCACGACGATAGAATATGGAAGCGCCATATTGATCAGCTACGCTCAAGGCTGCAGTCGGGGGCCAGCAATTCCCCTGACTTTCAAACTGAGGGGGGAGGAGACGCCGAGGAAACTGAATTTGAATCGACGGAAAGCACAAGTGGAAGAGATGACCGCTCAGAGGCAACACGTGAAGAAGGATCGGAGAGAGGGGTAAGCTCGCCTCAAAGGGATACCGAGGATGTTAGTGGCAACGAAATTTTAGATACAGAACCGGAGGCATTCTGTTCACCGGATAACGTCCTACCCCAACAAGACTATAGACAAATACCGGGAGGACAACGTAAATCAAATAGACAATCAAAACAACCTGCCTACCTCAAAGATTACGTTACCGCACTCCTTAAATGGAACCTGGGGGGAAGGGTTGCTGTGAATTAATAAAAGTGCTTGAATAAAGATTATTAAAAGCTTAAAGTAAAGTGCAGGGTTCTGGCCCTGCACTTTTGATTGGCCGATAATAGTGATATCGGATTGGTCCGTTCAGGAGAATCTGATTGGCTATTAATGAGCCTTTCTCATTGGTTAAAGGAGCTAACGCTCCCTGTGTTTTCATTGGCTAAGTACTCAAAAGCTTGCCCATATAAAGGAGCCACTGTGGCCGTATTTCTGAGCTGTTGCACCATGTTGAATAAAGAGTTGAAGTTCACTGTTCACCAACTCATCTCCACTTCTTGCGCCCATGAACAGAACTTAACAATCACAGTCATTTTTCAAATGTCCATATTGTCGTGTCCGCAAAAAGACGCTCAGAGTCAGTGACTATCATTTAAGCTCTTTATTAAACAGTGGGGAACCGAACCGGCAAAAAGGAAAAAGCCCGCAGCTTTTATCCTTTTCGCTGCGGCGGCCGCGGCCAATGGCAGCGATTCAAGTCTCCCGCTCTTGGGTTGAGCCAATCGCGGGAGACTTCAATCGGGCCAATCATCGCGGCTCGCCTGGCCAATCAGAAATCCCCGCGCCTTAGCCAATCAAGGCGCGGGGATTTCGAGTATGCAAATTCAAGACAGAACACCCCTCCCCTCTTGGTATGGTCCATCACGTTGCGTAGTCACGCAGGTAGGCGGGGCTCCATCTAGTCCTAGTTGACCTGCGCAACTCAGTTGCAAGCTGGATCTCGGCCGGAGCGGTCATCTTTTTGGCTGCTCCTCCTTCTGTGTGAACCGGCTGGATGATCGGGCCGGTTCGTTCTCCGTGGCTCCCGCCTGGGCCTACCGGGTCGGTTGAGCTACGGGTTTCGCCGCTCCCGCTTGGCTTCTCCGAGTCGGTCGAGCTGGCCAGGTGGTTCTTCTCCGGAGGGGGCTCGTGATGGCTGCGTTCCGGTGAGTATTTTTGGATTATTTTTTCCTGCGCTTGTTTATTCGGGTATTCCCTCCCCCCTTGGTTCGTGTCTTGGGGGTTGAGGTCTGTTGCCGTTCGCGACCTGAGCTGGTCGATGTGTCGCTTCCAGGCTCGCCCATCGGTGGTTTGGAGCCGGTACGATCGTGGACCAGTGATTTGAGTTATGACGGCTGGGATCCATAGGGGGTCCCCCGTCAGGTTTTTTGCGTAGACTAAGTCACCTGGGGCAAATGTCCGGTATTTGGAACTGGAGTCTGGGGGCCGCTCCGGGTTATATGTCGGGTGTAACCTGTCGAGTGGGGACCTCAGCTTCCTGCCCATTAGTAGTTCGGCTGGGCTTTTGTTGGTCGTGGTGTTGGGGGTGATGTGTTGTATGAAGAGGAGTTTATTGATTTTGTCGTTGATCTCCCCGTGGTCCATTTTCCGGAGGGTCTTTTTTATAAACTGTACCATCCGTTCCGCCCTACCATTTGCCGCCGGATGCGCCGGTGCTGTTAATGCATGGCGGATACCCCTCTCCGCCAAGAACCTCTCAAAATCGAGGGAAGTAAACTGGGGCCCGTTGTCTGAGACGACGACGTCTGGGAGGCCGTGCGTGGAAAACAGTTTACACAGTTCTTTAATGACGGCCTCTGTGGTAGTGGATTTCATGTCGCTTACCTCCAACCAATTGGAGTAAGCGTCAACTGTGATTAGAAAAGTATGCCCATTTGTGGGACCGGCAAAGTCTAAATGGATTCTGGACCAGGGCCCCCTTGGTGTTTCCCAGTCCCGGATGGGTGCTGCGGGTGGGCTGGGTCTGGTCTCCTGGCACTGTTGGCATTTGGCGACCCATGCCTCTATCTGTTTGTCCATCCCTGGCCACCATGCGTAACTCCTGGCCAGGGCTTTAGTCCTGACGATGCCAGGATGACCTTCATGTAGCATCTCTAAGACCCTCCCTTGCAATCTGTCCGGGATGACCACCCTGTCACCCCACAAAATACATCCTTTAAGCAGTGAGAGTTCAGTCTGGCGGTGTCTGAATGTTTTAATGGATTCGTCATTGTCCCTTTCAGGCCAACCTTTTTCTAGCCAGTGCAGGATTCGCGCCAGACGCCTATCCTTAATAGTTTCTCTGGCAATGTCTGACGCGGTAATGGGTAGGTTCTCAATACTAAGGGTGTTTGTCATTGGTGCTGGGTCAGGATCATAGTCAGGTAAAGGCGAGCGGCTTAAAGCGTCCGTGTGCGAAATTTTCTTACCTGGCTTGTGTAACAGTTCGTAGCTGTAGGCTGCCAGGAACTCGGACCACCTTGTCATCCGGGGTGATAAAATGTTCGGGGTGGCTCGGTTTCCAGCGAGGATGCCCAGCAATGGCTTATGATCTGTCACAATGGTGAACGGGCGGCCATACAGGTATTCGTGGAATCGCTTAACGGCGGCAACTATAGCCAAAGCTTCTTTGTCCAACTGGCTATAGTTCCGCTCCGGTTTAGTCAGAGTCCTGGAGAAAAAAGCGATGGGTGCTTCTCTTTGGTCGGGGAGGGTATGGCTGAGGACAGCGCCGACGCCGAAAGGTGATGCGTCGCAAGTGACAACTAAGGGTAAGGTTTCGCTGAATTGAATCAGGACGGCGTCGGAGGTGAGGAGGTCTTTGGTTTTTTGAAAGGCGGCTTGCTCTCGTCTCCCCCAAGTCCAGGTTGCCGCCTTATCCAGGAGTCTATGTAAAGGCTCCGCCGCCGTAGCCTTTTGGGGTAGGAAAACATTATAAAAATTCAGCAAGCCTAGGAACGCTTGTAGTTCCGTTTTAGACTTTGGGGTGGGGGCTTCCTTGATGGCTTTCACTTTTTTAATTGTAGGGTGAATGCCATGCCGGTCTAGAAGGTAGCCCAAGAATTCCACTCGCTCTGTGCATAGTTGGCATTTTTCTCGTTTAACTTTAAGTCCCGTCACTTTAAATTTTGTTAAGACCTGTCTGAGTCGGTTTTCTAATTCGGCTTCGTTTGGCGCCGCCACTAATACGTCATCGAAATAGGGCACCACCCCCTTGATGCCCTGTAACAAACGTTCCATCAGGCTCTGAAAGATGCCTGGTGCCACGCTGACTCCGAATTGGAGTTGGTTACACTTGAAGGCCCCCCGATGGGTCACGATGGTCTGGGCTTCCGCTGTTTTCTCATCTACTGGCAGCTGCTGATATGCCTGGGCGAGATCGAGCTTGGCAAAGACCTTGCCCCCTCCCAGTGAGTGCAGTAAATGTTGCACGATTGGGATTGGGTAGGCGCTTTGTTGCAACGCGCCATTTAGGGTGGCCTTATAGTCCCTGCAAATTCTCACGGACCCGTCTGGCTTGACTGGGGTCACTATAGGGGTCTCCCATTGGGCATGGTCTATCGGTTGCAACACCCCTTGTTTGACGAGCTTGTCGATCTGCTCGTCAATTTTAGGCTTCAGGACGAATGGTACCCTCCTAGGTTTTAGCCGCTTGGGGGGAACCCTTGGGTCTAGGTCAAATGAGATAAGGGGCCCCTGGTACTTGCCCAAGCCTCCATCGAAGACCTCCTGGAACTCCTGGGCTAGCCGTTGTTCCCAACCGTCGTCGGCGACGTGGTTGACTCCTGTCAGCGCGATGTCAAGCGGGGCGAACCATTGTAAGCCCAGTAGGCTTGGGCGGTCGCGATCGACGATAGTGAGTGGCAGTTGTTCGGTGCGGCCCTTGTAAGTTATATTAAAGTTCTTGGTGCCCACTACCGGGACGCGATTCCCTTGGTAGTCTTTTATGATGATTTTCTGGGCAGGAACGTTCCTCCTATGGAGGGTGGGCACTAGCCTTTTAATCTCGCGCCATGCAATCATGGAGAGGTAGGACCCGGAGTCCACTTCCATCTTGCATGGCTGGCCTTCAATATGGACTTCTACGTGTACTTTTCTGGCGCCGTCGGAGATGGCGTGGCCGATGGTCACCGTCTGGTGTGTTTCTTCCTTTCGTCGACCGTCGCCGCCTTTTGAAGATCGTTGGGCACGGTCCCACCGACTGTCCGGTTGGCGCTCTCTGGTCCTGGGCGGGGGACTTTCCTTCTTCCGGTCGTGTTGTTCCCATTTGGGCGGGCTGCGGGTCTTCTTTTGGCGGCAAACTCGAGCGATGTGACCCCGTCGTTCACAATGCCTACAGATAGAGTCAAAAAATCGGCATTCTGACCTGGGGTGGTCGCCGCCGCACCCGGCGCAGTTAGTCCTCGACCTCCGACCTCTTCGATTCCGTTGGTCGCCGCGTCCCGTCTGCACGCGATGTATGTCCTCCTCGTCTTCCGACGTGCTGGAGGTTGACTGGAATTCTCCGTAGTGTGCGGTTGATTCGCTTCTCGGGTCGGCCGACCTTGCCGGGTTGTTGTTTCCGCCCTTCGCGTCAGATCTTCGCATGCTGTCAGCAGACGTGCGGGTCGCTTCTGCGGCTGCGGCTGCGGTGAGGGCATCAGCTAGGCTGATGTCGCCCTTGGCCATAAGCCGGCTCTGGAGTGTAGGGTCCCATAAGCCGAGTACGAATCGGTCTCTTATGAGGCTGTTCAGACCTTCAAACTCGCAGAGTCCTCCTAGGCGCCGTAGCTCTGCGACGAAGTCGCTCAATTTCTCGTCTGGTTTCTGATTTTGGCGGTAAAACTCGTTGCGCCGTATCAGGATGGGGACCTCGGGGGCATAATGGCGCCGCAGTATAGGTTCGAGGACGTCCCAGTCCATGGCGGTTGCGTCTGCCGGCTTGGCCAATGCTTTGGCCATCTGGAAGACCTCTGGTCCGCAATGAGTAAGGAAGACGGCGCGTTTTAGCGGGCCCGGGGCGTCCTTCATTCCGGCGCATTCCAAGTACATTCGGAACCGGTCTGAGTACGATTCCCAGTCCTCGGCGGCGGGGTTGAAGGGGGCGGGCGGTGCGATCTTCGCCATCTCTGCGCTGGAATTGGCTCTTTGTTGGACACGGGGTTCGGTTCAGGGTCGGGATCCCATCCTCGTCGCCAGTGTCGTGTCCGCAAAAAGACGCTCAGAGTCGGTGACTATCATTCAAGCTCTTTATTAAACAGTGGGGAACCGAACCGGCGAAAAGGAAAAAGCCCGCGGCTTTTATCCTTTTCGCTGCGGCGGCCGCGGCCAATGGCAGCGATTCAAGTCTCCCGCTCTTGGGTTGAGCCAATCGCGGGAGACTTCAATCGGGCGAATCAGCGCGGCTCGCCTGGCCAATCAGAAATCCCCGCGCCTTAGCCAATCAAGGCGCGGGGATTTCGAGTATGCAAATTCAAGACAGAACACATATAAATGGACAAAACATGAGATCATTTTTTTTCCTTCACTTCCCTAGCTTTGTGGGAGCTAATTTTCCATGAGACCATAACGGGGTTGATGATAAAATGATTCATATTTTGAGACATGAGGGATTTTTTTCTCTCTTCTCTGAATTGGTATCATCTTTGGGGAAAGGATTTTGGAATAGTTATGGGTGAGAGGTTCAGAGGAATAATTATTTAAGAAGATGATCATGTTCATATGATGATCTAAGTTCTCATGAGAAGGAAACTCTTTAGTGACTTTTAAAACATTGTAAGTGAGGGAAGTAAGGCTTGGTCCACACACAAGGGATCAGAATATGAAGCCAATTTTGTGTCTTCCCATAATACCACCAAGCTTATGATTACCTAGAAAGTTAAAATGGTAAATTCTGAAGGTTAATGAAATTTAGTTTATGTCGACATAGTGATCATGGGTCAACATGATGAGAACTGTGATTGGTACAAAAATCATTATCAGTTATAGGAAAAGGAATCTAGACTCCTTCAGTCATTCTGTGGTTAGAAGAACTGTTTTGACGAACCCTTCTAAAACTCTTTTATAGGGAATAAGTTACTTCAGTTCTTGGTGGCCCTCCTCTCTCTCACTGTCAAATTTATATAGTCATCAACTTAACATTGTGAATCTAAGAAACTCACAATGTATAGCACATAAAAACTTAGGATATTATAAATACGCATCCCGATGTACTAAAGTCAGTGGTGGCAGGGGAAGAATATTGTAAAATCTCCATTCCCACCCCACTCCAGGGGGAAGGTTACTGCAAAATCCCATTCCCTTCCCATCCCACTCACCTGCTTTCCAGCTCTGTGCGCCTGTGTAGGGCAACAAAAGAAGGCCCAACTGATTAGCTGGGACTCAGGAGGCAGAGAAGAGATGGGCAGGGCCAGTCAGAAGTGGTATTTGCCGGTTCTCTGAACTACTCAAAATTTTGGCCACCGGTTCTCCAGAACTGGTCAGAACCTGCTGAATACCACCTCTGGTACAGGTACAGATTAGGTGAAAACTGCAGTAACTCTGAGAGGTACCTTGGAGTCCTGGTGGACAATCATTTAAATATAACCAGGAGCCAAAAAGCCCAATGCCATCTTAAGCTGCATTAACAGAGGGATAGAATCAAGATCACAATACGTGTTAGTACCACTTTATAATGCCATCATAAGACCACAGTTGGAATATTGCATTCAATTTTGGGTCACCATATTATAAAAAAGAAGTTAAGACTCTGGAAAGAGTGAAGAAAACAGCAAAAAAATATTATTAGAAGGAGGCTAAAACATATGAAGAACAGCTGCAGGAATCGGGTATGTCTAGTCTAGTGAAAAAAGGACTCGGGGCAACATTATAGCAGTGTTCCAATATATGAGGGGCTGCCCCAAAGAAGAGGGAGTCAAGCTGTTTTCCAAAGCACCAGAAGACCAGAAATAATGGATGGAAACTAATCAAGGAGAGAAGCAACCTAGAACTAAGGAGCAATTTTCTAATAGTGAGAACAATTAACCAGAGGAACAGCTTGCCTTCAGAAGTTGTGAATGCTCCAACCCCTGGAGGCATTTAAGTAGAGGCTGGGCAGCCACTTGGAATGGTATAAGTCTCCTGCTTGAGCAGGTTGCTGGACTAGAAGACCTCCAAGGTTCTTTCTAATTCTGTTATTCTGTTGTTGTTGTTGCTATTATTATTATTATTAGTTAATCTTTAATGAGATTCATAGCCTTTGGGGCTGCTTGACAGCTCAACAGCTCGAGTCCTAACCAAGGACCTAGGAACTGTTCCGGTAGCATCGGAAGACAGAAGTAAGGTGATTTTTTTTGGTAGAGTTAGGGTATTCAAGTGTGATAAATTCAGAATTTCCAAATAGCGAGGAAGCCCTTTAGGTATTGCTCCAAGGGCTCCAATTACAATTGGGATAAAACATGATTTCTTTTTCCAAAGTCGCTCGACTTCAATGTGTAAGTCCTGATACTTTGTTATTGTTATTGCTATTGTTTAAAAGGCTTAGTCGGGTCTGGCCAGGATATAGCAGATGTACGCACAAGGCAATGCTCATGAATTCATGTCAGTTACATTTTCTGTAGCCTAGTGCAGTGGTCCCCAACCTTTTTTGTACCAGGGAGCGATTTCAAGAACCGGCTAGGGTTTTTTATTTATTTATTTATTTACTATTTATTTATTTATTTGTTTGTTTGTTTATTTAATTAATTATATTTTATTATATATTCCACTCATTGAAAAGCTAGTTATGACTTAATTTAATTATAATCAAAGTTGGATTGGATTTAATAATCATGATTAATACAGGTATGACATTCCCCTCTGAAAAAAAAATTGGGATGGCCAAAAGAGACCCCGCGCTGCACGCCAAGAAATCACACACACACACAACACCAACGCTACACACCCTTCCTTTCCAGCCGGTCAGGTGTGGATCAGCTCCGGAGCTGGGCAGCCACTTCCCTGGTGGCGGGGCTGAGGCCGGGGAGTGCCTGCTGCTTTCCCTCGCCAGGGCCGGGCGGTGGCGTGTTGCCCTGCGCTGTGTGACCCCTGCCTGGCAGCGCGCTTCTCGGCACGAGGCAGCCGGATTGCCCAAGGAGCCGCCCGGCCAGGCGAGGGGAAGGCAGCGAGGACCCTGCTGGGCTGGGGTGGAAAACCCGCTTGGCAAGGAGCCAGAGAAGCCTGCGGGCGGAGGACCAAGTGCGCTGGGAGGCAGAGATTCTGCCGAGGCCATCAGACGGAGAGACGGCTGGTCTGTGGCTGCCCAGCTCCAATTTCCTGCCACTCACCTTCTCGTGAGCCTTGACCAGGTCACCGGCCACTTCCAAAGAGGGCAAGGGAGTTCATGCAGGTTGGGATCAAGGTAATCGGCAGCAACGTAGCCTCCGTTCACCAGAGCCTTGCAGAACTCCTGGCGTAAGTCCGGCGAATCAGAAGCCTCCTTCTTAGGGAGAGCAACTTCTCCATGGCTACCACATTTCCCTTTTCTCTAGCCACGCACGGCATGGAGTTGATATTTTTGGTCAAGCAAGGCTGAGGGACGGCGTCAAAACCAGCGCTTGATCCAGCATGTCGGAACAAGATGGCGCCGAAGCAAAGTAGGCGGCCCGGTCCCAAATGTCCCACAGACCGGTACCGGTCTGCAGACTGGTGGTTGGGGACCCTTGGCTTAGTGTCTATTCTAGGCCAAACCCATTTTCTTATTATGTGGTTTAAGGGATTGTTTGAATTCAGAACAGGCAAAATGCAGCGGATAGATTAAATGTGTAATGAGAATGTATTTGTTGATAAAGGAACATTCCCCAAAGACATTTATCATTTGTTCTTAACTTGTCCTTACATATTTAGTATGGATGTAAGAGAGAGACAGGAAAAGCAAACAAGAGAGGAATTAAAAATGATGGAAAGATCTATCAATTTCCTATTAAAATAAGAGGATTTAAATGGATTGCAGTGCACTGTAATATAAACACATCAAAATTGAGAGAAAAAGGTAAAATTAGGGCCAGCCTTATATTTGGGTGAACAATTTTATATTTTTCAAAATAGCACTCTTAGATATGGAATTTACCATTATTATAATAAATAATTATTTTACCATGTGGGAAAAGTTCTTGCAAGTTATTCCATCTTAGACTCTGAAACAACTTGACTGACCCTGACTTGGGAATAGGATGCAATATTTTGTAGCATACTTACATAACTTCAACACATCCCTTCTTCAAAGAGGCAAAATCAGTGTACAGAACAATAAATATACTGTTATCAGGGTAAAGCAATTGAAACAGTAGCATTTAAGAAATGTAAATGAATCTAAATATAAATATACTGGTAATAGTACCATATTTTATTTAAAGGAGGATTTTACTTCAGAGGTATCTGGCTGAACTAAAAACTTTTAAATCTTTTGCTCAACATTGGAAAACATGGGTTCATTCACATTCACCCCCTTGAGAGAATTCTGTAATAAAGGATGCTGTGTCCAAAAAGACCATATTTGAGTCACCAAAATAAATATGTGACTATAAGCGAGATAGCTCAATTTGGCCAATTTCAATTCATTGCCTAACTGATTTTTTCGGCTTATTATGACAGGATCTTGCATTGCTTCACTTTAGTTTGTATTGATCTTTACAAAGGTTTGAATACTCATTCAATAACATTTAATTGCTTCCCAAATGGGGAATCATTTTATGGCAAGTGAAAAAAAACTTTATTTAGCATAATACAAAACTTCCAATCCACTATTAGCATATGGCAGGACATATGCTACAGTACATTATCTGAGGATATTACCAGGATCAACTTTATACTTAATATGTGCGTATTATGTTATATTTATTAAATTCATATGCTGCCCATCTTGTTATCCAGAATGACTCTGGATATACAATATATTACTGTAATGTGTTAGACAGTATGATGGCAGACGAAGGGAATTCCATTGATAAAGTGCTTAATGGACTTTAACACATTAACATGACTTTCTTATTCCCCCCTCCCCCCATAAAGGCCAATTGTGCATGTTTTTGGTTTTTTTTAGAAAAGCCTGGATTTCAGTCACATCAACATTTTATACATTACTAAAGATTAGACAAGATTGGTCATCCTGTGTTTACTTACTTTCACCAACCATTTTCTGTTCAAATTCAGTTGGTATGAAGAATATCCTCCTTCTCCTTTACAACATAGAAATGGTGTAGCAGTCATGTTTCTGGAAAGAATTTAGCCAGATAGTACAGTTTTATTTTTAAAGTTGAAAACTAAACAACTCTCAGACTATCATATATTGCAGTTTCTAATTAATCTTGCCTCGTATCTTGAGAATTTGTTTCTCCCTCCCATACTTTTATTTAGGGGGAAAAAGTTTCCAGATGGAGTCATACAGCAGATTTTGCGAAACCATTAAACTTATTCATGATTTTTGTTATGTTCATATTATAACATTTTATATGCAAGCAATTGTAGGGCAACCCAGTCATTGCTATGTTGATACAAGGTCTCTTTTTATTCCGATTGCTATATTTCAGCTCTTTTGATTATGGCATTTTTTTCATAGAAACAATTCACAAAGCCACATAGGATGATCCAGCCATTGCTATGGTGATATGAAGTCTCTTTCTTTTATTCTGATTCGGGCACATATGTGCCTTTCCTCCCTTGCAGCATAGACTGTATCATAAATGTGCCTTATGAACTTCTTTGTTACTCTGAGACAGCCTGAAGTCATCCTTGGTTATACTAACATTAAAGTATGATTTTCCTCTTTATCCTGGCTTAATTTTGCCATGGATACGATCTCCTTTTAATTGATTCTTCATTTGGTGGTGCAGTCAATGACTAACCAGGGGTTGGGAACAGCTGACCAACTCTTGGTTTCCCTATGAGAAACACCATCTTCCAGAGATGGTTTGATTTGGGCAGGGACAAACTTGATTCTTTCAATTTGGTTTTCCTCTTCCTCCATACCTGCAATGATTCTGGTTTGGAGACTGAAATTAGCTATCGGCAGCATCTAACTGTTTGAGCATAGCAGAACAATGCACATTGAAGTGCTCTGAAGTCATCAGTCTCTTTACATCCTGATACACTACTCTTCCTATATCTTTTCAATATTTTTGGGATACTTCTAAATTCGTGTTCAGTGTTCATTTAGAATATATGCAAAGAATGGATAGGTGTGGGGCAAACTGCAGAAACAAACCAAGAAATAATTAATATTGCAGAAGACCAAGCTAAGTTTGGTAGATGGTCCAACTTGCTTTTCTAGCCACTGGTCAAAGATATGCCCCCCTCCCCCAACTCAGCCTAACCCTCAGCCATCCAACCTAAGGAGAATGATTGGTGGATGTTTTGGTGGGACAAGGGGGAAGTATGCTGGAAGAATTTAATAATTCCTGTTCTGGAATTATGTAACATGTAATATGCATGTAATTGCACATTAAGTGAAAATAATGTCACCTGTCACCCTGATGTCTGTGGCAGGATAGAGTTTCCTAGTGAGGAAAGCAGATTTAATCCTCTGGCTTTTGGAGTGCTGTCCATACTTAGTTGGAGCTGATTGGGGAAAACACTTAGAAATATACAATATCCTAAATAAATGTAAAAATGGAAAGTGTTTACTCAAAATGGTATATTAGTGCAGTGATATGAAGTTTCAAGTGTTCATTAGATCCTTCTTGATGACAGAAGGCCTCAGTTAACATTTCTAAATGAAAATTGGAAACTCAAAGGCCATGCCACATACATAGCAGGACTAAGGTTTTTTTGTCATTATCCGTAATTTGGGGGCAGATAATTTAGTTTTTACTAGTTTGGTTTTTTTATCCATAAAACCTACTTCAAACCTAGTTTGGAGCTTACACTACATTGTGATGCTATAGTTGGAGACATATAATATATTAATGAATATCAGTTACTGGGCTTGTGATCATGTGGTATGCTTATTGCAAGGAAATATTTTTATTATTTTTTATTTAAAACATTCAAATTTAATTATTTTTAAAAGTCAGATTATTAAACTTGCTTGGTTATGTCAGTGAAGACTCAACCACCCAGCTAAAGGTGGAATCATGGCAACTGGACCAAACTTTTCATTACTCATCCAACAATAAAATGTTGATGAAGTTGCTTGGATGAGCAACAAAACATGTCACTTTAACAAAGTTTGGTCCAGTTGTCATGGTTAAATCTTTAGAGTTGCTTGGCTGTTGAAAAACCATATTAATCTTTTCATGCTTCATTAACAACAGATATCTTTTAAGGGTGGCCAGTTCCTGATGTAGAAATATAGGAGTGTATTTGGGATAATTAGATTTGAATACTTTACCCAGAAATTTTTGCATTTCATGAAATAGAGGTTCCCCCCCCCCCACCAACATGGTTCTCAAACAGCATCAATTGAATATACATCTGGCATGTCTCTGCTTTTGTCTCTCTCATTTTTTAACTTGTTCTAAGTTTCTCCAGCTGTAAATAGGATCTTCTATTTCAAAAATCTGAGTTCTAATCTGTGAATGATGACCTCAGCTTGATACTGTGAATGCTAAAACTGGAAGAGGGGGAAAAAGACCATATTTTCAGAGAATGGCTTGAATACAATTTTCATCTAGCAGCTGCTCCTTGTTTTCTCTTTATTTTTGTTGTTGTTGTTGTTGTTGCAGCTTTACTGGTTGGCCTCCTTCCTTTCTGAGACTAAGCATCTGGAACAAATCAACATTTCAAAAACTGTCATCCAACAAAAGGAAATTATTGGTAAGTGTCAAGAGGCTGTGTGATTCAGAAGAGTAGTGATGAAGTACAAGGGTTCCCACAAATGGTTACACACTCTGGTGAATTTCATTTCTATTTCTAACTTTTTGTTTTTCTAAAAGTGGACTAAAGTTGTGCTTTGAAGCAAATAAAACAGTTGGGTGGTTTCAGTCCTTTTACTCAACATTTGATATTCCATTAATATTTTAAGGATAATGCCGTGCATGTATTTTTCTCCAAATGAGTTTTGCTGTATGCTGAAATTGACTTCCTAAGAATAATTGTAAAACTAGTTTATGTCTTCTATTGATGCTGTGCTGATTTTAGATGTTCACCAAAGTCATTTTTCAAATGTCCATATAGATGGACAAAATGAGATCATTTTTTTTCCTTCACTTCCCTAGCTTTGTGGGAGGTAATTTTCTGTGAGACCATAACTAGGTTGATGATAAAATGATTCATATTTTGAGACATGAGGGATTTTTTTCTCTCTTCTCTGAATTGGTATCATATTTGGGGAAACGATTTGGAAATAGTTATGGGTGAGAGGTTCAGAGGAATAATTATTTATGAAGATGATCATGTTCATATGATGATCTAAGTTCTCATGTGTAGGAAACTCTTTAGTGACTTTTAAAACATTGTAAGTGAGGGAGGTAAGGCTTGGTCCACACACAAAAAATCAGAATATGAAGCCAATTTTGTGTCTTCTCATAATACCACCAAGCTTATGATTGTCTAGAAAGTTAAAATGGTAAATTCTGAAGATTAATGAAATTTAGTTTATGTAGACATAGTGACCATGGGTCAACACGATGAGAACTGTGACTGGTTCAAAAACCATTATCAATTATAGGAAAAGGAATCTAGACTTCTTCAGTCATTATGTGGTTGGAAGAACTGTTTTGATGAACCCTTCTAAAACTCTTTTATAGGGATTAAGTACTTCAGTTCTTGGTGGCCCTCATCTCTCTCACTGTCAAATTGATATAGTCATCAACTTAACATTGTGAATCTAAGAAACTCACAATGTATAGCACATAAAAACTTAGGATATTATAAATACACATCCCGATGTACTCAAGTCAGTGGTGGCGGGGGAAGAATACTGTAAAATCTCCATTCCCACCCCACTCCAGGGGGAAGATTACTGCAAAATCCTTTCCCTTCCCATCCCACTAACCTACTTTCCAACTCCATTCTCCTGTGCAGGGCAACAAAAGAAGATCTAACTGATCAGCTAGGACTCAGGAGGCAGAGAAGAGATGGGATTGCCAGGGCCAGTCAGAGGTGGTATCTGCCAGTTCTCCAACTACTCAAAATTTCCACTACCGGTTCTCCAGAACTGGTCAGAACCTGCTGAATACCACCTTTGACTCAAGTCCTCTAAAAAAACCCTCTCATAACCAAAATCCCATACAAACTAGACTCCATTAACAGCCTGGCCCCAATGCTGGAGGGAAAACTCTCTTTTTTCCCCCTAAAAGCTAAAAGTGATCAAGCTATACAGAACTCAAGGAAAAAGCGGGGTGGGGATAAGATGAGTTCAATAGGGCAAACACTATAATAGACAAGACATGTTTTCTGGATTCCATTGTTTCACAAAAGGGACCTAGATAACCCACACCCTAAAGTGTTTCTGAAGAACTATCTTAAGGAATGAGGAAAAAGGTGTGCAGACTTTTGATGAGCTGTTATCATTCAGCTTCCAACAGTTGTCTTTCCTTCTCAGATAACTACTCTGAAGACAGAAGCATACCAGAATAAGAGAGTTGGAAGGGACCTGCTCAAACAGGAGACCCTATACCTTTCTGGACAAATGGCTGTCCAATCTCTTATTGGAAACTTTGAAAAGCTATTCGACTGGTTAATTGATCTAACTGTCTAACTGAAGAAAAGAAATGAATCAAGCATTCTCTTAAAATGGAGGGTAGGTGGTGCAGTTGCAAGTTTAAAAAAATCAAGAGGCACATGGTATGGCAACATAGAAAAGAGATTATCTGAAAAAAGAAGAGGTACTGAATATTAAAACATTGTTGATGGGAATGGAGAATTGAAATTCTTCCAAGGACACCTTGTATGCCAGCAACAGCCCTGCTGAAAGCAATGGCAAGAGGAACAGACCTGAAACACATTCTGACGTGAGCAAATTTGAATACAACCAGTCCTGAAAGTACCCAGTTTCATCCACCAGTTCCCTTTGTAGTATTTCCTAGATAAGGAATGTTAGGGATAACATTGTTTACCCTAACTGGTTTAGGTAAAATAATAAATATGTTATCATGGTTTGTTAGTTAAAGTGTCTGCAACTTTAACTGTAGGAATGTAATTAAGGGAGTGGTTGTAATAGCACCATAAAAGAAGCAAGACAACGGCAGCTTGCTCTCTCTGGCTTTATGATCCCTAATTACTGGATGGATTCAAGACTACGTTTTTCTCCTACTGGAAAGGGAGAGAGAAAGGACTGATTTATTGTAAGTGAACTGACATTGGATATTCTACACGGACTTTGCTAATTGAATATCCTTGAATGGACTGACTAAAACTGATATAGTTTCAGGCATGGGTGAAATGAATGGAGATAATCTTAGTTGGTGAACTTTCAGATCTTTATTACATAGTGACTTAAGAGAGTGAACAACAACAACTCTGCCTTATATAGGTGACCTTAATGTGAAATAACCAATAGGGAGCTGTAAGACGCTAGCTCCAGAACCAATAAGAGTCCTTCGTTAAGGGCCAATCGGATTCTCTGAACCCAACCAATCCGATCGAGCCGCTTAACACCCAATCAGAAGTACAGGGCCAGAACCCTGCACTTTACCCCAAGCTTGCTTTTATTTAAACTATTTACATACCTAACAAAAACGATACATGACTAATGGACTGTTATTTTGACTATGCTATAATCTCTAAATGGAATAAACTATATTTTTGATAGCACAAGCATATCTGTTATTTTTACTGTATGTTAACAAACATACAAACTTATCTCACTCATTTATCTGTGTGCCTATCTGACTAACGCTGCACATTTCTGTTTAGCTTGTCTCCTTAACCCTGGTTGGGGAGCACAGGCTTAACAAGGGCCATCTATTCATCGAGTTTTTTAAACCCGGGACTCTTATTTGTTATTTGTTAAATTTCTTTGCTGTCTATTTCTCTGCGGGGCTAATTTAAGAGAGAGGCCTATTACTTTTAATTTAGTAAAGTAAAAAAGTAAAGTAACCTTTACTTTTACCTTTTTAGTTTTAGTTGAAGAATAGGCCAAAAGAGTGTGATAAATAAAGATTCTTTGGTTAACAAATTGTCAGTGGTACAATTAAATGTGCTGTCAAATTTGTCAGCATTGAAATTTCTCTTCCATATTTAATTCAGCTGGCCGTCCTCCCAAAATGGGAATCAACATGTTAGCTGTTTTCTGTTGTTTTATTTGGCTATTTTTCAATTTCATGCAGCTACTGCCTCGGTGAAATCCAAAGATATTTTGCCCTACCTTATTGTTTTAATTAGTTGCCTAGGGATAAATTTGGAATCCATGTACAGCATGCTCCGTACTATATTATTTATTGTTCTACAATATTACACTGTTATTTCTTGCCTTGTGGTCGCAGTAGGATTCCTGACACACACATCCTCCATGTTTTATTTTTTAGAGTTTTGTTTGTATGTATATCTTTGTCTCTCTTTCTATCTCTACCTCTACCACCACCACCTCCCCCCCCTCCTCTTCCTCTTCCTCCTCCTCTCTTTACCTCTATATCTATACATACATACATACATACATACATACATACATACATACATATTATTGGAACTATGGTAGTAATAAAGATTTGACTGGTGTGTTTTCTTATAACCCAACTAGCATCTTATGGGCAAATCATGAGAAGACTCAGAGACATCTCTGTGGTTAAGATAAACTGGTGATCCTGAAAAGTATCTGAAGAAACGTACTGAATTCAGAAAGCATTTTTACATGCTACAGAGACCCAGATGCAATAATAAAGAGGTGGTGATTATTTGGCCTAGAGGGCAGTTAATGAAAGGAGCTGAAAGTTATAGCAAAAAACAAGCAAACAAACCAAGCAAACCTCCCCCCTCCCATCAGCATTAGAATTTATGATTGAAACTCTCCTAGTTACTTGGAATTCCCAAAATAGTGACAGGGAAAAGCAACAGAATGAAGATTTTCTCTCATTTCTTCTTGTAATGGATAAGGATGAATTGAATTTAGGAGAGGGTCTGGATTAAATAGAAGACATGTTTTGCATGATGATCCTGTCTCAATTTGAAGGAATTCTAAAATTGCCAAAATTACTCCTTCACAATCTGCTGAACCATTGTCAGCTCGGGTGTAAGTTTACTGAGCTAGACTTGTCTATCATCTGACTTGATGTAAATTCCAGGCCATTCTGAATCTGCCAGGCTTTGTGTGTCTCTTTTGGTGACTAGCTGACCCCTCCTCTTGCTCTCCATGTCCCTTTGCAATGGAGGGAGCTGCAGCGGAGCAGCGAGAGGCAGAGCTGATGCATAGGGAAAGATGGCAGGAAGCAGGAGAAGAAGCAATGGATGGAAACCAATCAAGGAGAGAAGAAACCTGAAATTAAGGAGAAAATTCCTAACAGTGAAGACGATTAACCAGTGAAACATCTTGCCACCAAACATCTTGGTGCTTCATCACTGGAGATTTTCAAGAAGAGAGTGGACAACCCATTTCATCCCAGGGGGGTTTCTAAGAAAAAAACTGGAACAATCACCTGTCTGAAATGGTTTAGGTTCTCCTGCTTGAGCGGTGGATTGGGCTAATAGACCTTCAAGGTCCCTTCCAATTCTATTCCAATTCCATTCTGATTCATTGATTGAGATGTCCATATTAATTCTAGACCTAAATTCTAAACTCTAGGCCCAGAAAACCTAGAACTATGTCTCCTTTGGTCCGATCTAGGAATTGTATATAAAATTATACATTGCAATGTCCTACCTGTCAATGAATAATTCAGTTTCAACCATAACAATACAAGAGCAAACAATAGTAAATCGAACCAAACTTGATTGCAGGAAATACGACTTCAGCAACAGAGTGGTCAATGTCTGGAATACTCTGCCTGACTCTGTGGTTTCTTCCCCAAACCCCAAAAACTTTAACCTTTCCTCACCCCTTTCCTAAGAGGTCTGTAGGGGGCGTGCATAAGTGCACCAATGTGCCTACCATCCCTGTCCTATTGTTTCTTTTAATTTTTCTTATATATATCCATTTCATGTATTCATAACTATGTTATACTTATACTTGATATCTTATAATTCCTTGACAAAATAAATAAATAAAATAAATCCATGCTCCTTTTTGTATTAACCTGCACCAAATAAATTATTCTACATTAATTTCCCATGCCTGCCCTATACTGTTCTGGACAAATGGTTTGAAAACCTCCAGTGATGGAGACCCACAAATTCTGGAGACAAGCCCTTCAAGTGATTCTATATCTGCTGCATTGTAAAAATCAGGACTTTAGGAAAGACAAAATTTCCTGATTCTAATCCATGAACTTATCCTATAAAGTAGGATATAATTAGCTTCACTCAGCAGTCACAGCCGGAATATCTAAAATGGCCATAATAAGATATAGAACCAATGGGGAATTTGTGAAATCTCTTACTGCTGTTCCAAAAGAAAGGAAGGAGTTTTCTTTTGACATGACTGCATGCTTCTCCATCTGCCCATTCTCCTAGCTTTTTCAGCTTGCAAAACTGCCTTGTATTTGATAGACTTGTACAATGGCTTAAAGCTTCGTAAAAATGTTACTAGAAAGACAGCAAGTGATAATAAATGTAGTTTTTTCTGCTGAATAGTAAATTATAGCCCATATATTTGTTATTCTTATTCTCACGTGGATTTAATGTGAGAGGACGTTGGGAACTGTAATTTACAGTCAATATTTTTTTAAAATAAAAATGCTTGTATCATTGTTTCCCAATATCTAATCATGGGGGTTTAGAAACGCAATTGACAATTACTTTTCCTCCCCTTTGAAATGTTTTTAAGGTATAATGCAAAATTTTAGGTACATGGGATTTTTTTCTACCCTATGTTTACATTATTATTCACCAAGAGGGAGAGACAGGATACTGTTTAATGCAACAAATGATAAAATCAACTTAAACCTCAAGCTTCCCTCAATTCCTGCTATGCTATGTTTTTTCAGTTTGGCTTCACTCAATTTTGTGCATCATTGGAATGCATTATAATTCTCTATAACATTCTTCCTTGAATTCTGAGATATTAAAATGTATGCCCTAGACTAAAATATCCAACAATAGTCTAAACAATATAGATACAAGGACAGATCCCACAGAAAACTCAGATAACTATTCTTTATTTTCCCATGTTCTTTCTAAAAAAAAAATGTTACTACCATAGGATTTAATCAAATCAAAACAAAACAAAATTTCTTCCCTTGATCATTTTCCTGTGTGATTCATGCTCTGTCTCCTTGCAACCCAGTTTTTAACTTTAGCATAAAGAACTGCATAAGCCAGTGTGGAACTGACCCTTTCCCTAACTTTTTTTAGCCATAGAAAACCCATGATTGAGAAGAAGCCCCCAGGCACCCTTTTTTGGGGAGGTTAGTCCATGGAGCACAGATTTGTGCCACAAAAATTCAGTAGCCACCTTTCAAGTAACATTGGTGAAACTTCTGTCCACATTTGGATGGGAATCAAATATGTTAAATATTGAGAACTAAATACAATGCCCACCACTTAAATAATGTATATTGTTATAGTGGTTGAAATATTCATGGAGTGATTTTTTTTCTCATTCAGCTCAACTTTTTGTGGCAGAAAAATGAGAAGAGCAATGTTCTATCTATTGGATGAATGAGTTATTTATTTAATGGGTGGATGGATATTAAAAATATCCACAAATACCCAAAAATTGGGATGAAGGAAGTTCCAGTTTCCCCCAGCAGGATATGATCATGTTAGCTATCATTTCTTTAAAAGGTAGGGCAAAAAAAACCCCTTCAAATCTACTTTTGTTTCAATGTAAGTTATATATTGCAGATGGAATGGATGGCCTTACAAAGGCTAAATTTGGCAAGAAAATCTTTGTAGCTGTACAGGAAGATCCTTGTAATCATAGTTCTGTTGCAGTCACCTAAAATTATTTCCCACATTTCTTATGAAAATAAAGACAGTTCCTGTCACCTGAAATTCTCCATGCTCAACATGGTTGAAAATGTAACAATCTACTAGCTCTAATTACAGCTTTAAGCTTCCTAATCTTGTTTGCTCTTTGTGATTCCAAGTTAGAATAAGAATCCCTTAATAGTTATGCTTGCTCTAATTACACACTGTGTACCTTCTTGATAGGGATGTTAAGCTGCTGGAAACTTTTGCCAAACTTCTGAAGAACATTTATGCAAGAGAGGAGCAGGGACAGCACAGAAATGCACCAATTTAGCAATACATTGAATTGTTCAACTTGACATCAGCTTGTTCAACATTTTTAAAAAGTAAAATTAATTTTTTAAAAATGGACTTCACGGCATGATGTTCCACAGACCCTATTTCAAGGTGTTGGGTGGATGAGGCCAGGAGGAAAATGAAGTTCTATTTCATTGCATTTGGATTTCATTAAAAATTAAGCAATAATAGCATTTAGACTTATATACTACTTCATAGTGCTTTACAGTTCTCTCTAAGCAGATTACTCTGTCAGCATCTTGCCCCCAACAAATAGGTCCTCATATTATCAACCTTGGAAGGATGGAAGGCTACATCTGTTGAGGATCGAACTCCAGATTGTGGGCAGAGTTAGTCTGCAATGCTGCATACTAACTACTGCACCACCAGGGCTCCTTAACCATCCTTAACACAAGTCTTCAATCTCTTCTGTCCCACTAAAATTATAATTTTGAGGAAAGTTTTGGGAAGCCCACTTGAGATTCTTAGAGGCTACTAAGTGGTTATGGACTTTCAGCTAATGCACTTAACAGAACAGTCATAGGAAGGGCCAAGAAAACAGCTGCAATTGCATAATTGTATCCCTGCTCCTTTCTACATTTGTCACACATAAAAAGGGTGTTTTGATTGCATGATTACATGGTTATGGCCACCATCTAGATTTTCTTTTTGAAGCATACTGTTTTCCGCCTTACAAAAAAGACACAATAGTGAAAGTATTAATCTACTTCAAGGTTTCTTTCTTTCTGATCCTCTATGCTTGCATTTTCATCTCTGCTTTTCCATTCTTACTAAGGTTGATCTTTTCTTAAACCCAAGTTGGAGCTTGTTTAGAATTCTTCTGATTTACACTCTGCAGGATTTTTGTTAAGTGCTTAGATTGCAATAAGTACCGTGAATCAGTTTATTTAGTCCTGTTCTTAACTGATGTTACTAGCTCAGCCTCTTGAAAGCTATATCACATCTGGATGTTGCCTCTCTTACTGTTTCTATGATTTCTTCTCCATTGTTTGCATTGTCTTTGACATAAAGCTTGTATAATTAATATGTAAAATGTTGTAGGAAGGGAGACCCCAAAGGTCCCTTTTCAAGACTTGATTTTCCTTTTTTGTTTTGCTTCTTATCCAAGAAGCTTCTTCAGTTCTGACTGAACCCTAACCAATCAGAACTGAATAAGCTTCTTGGACAAGAAGTGAAATGTCTTCAAGCAAAACAAAGGAAGTCCAGTTGCTTCTTGAAAAAGCACCTTTGGGACAACTATAACCTGAATAACTGAGAACCTCCATGGACATGTAGGGAGAGAGAGTTAGCAAAAGTAAAAGAGAGAAGGGGCCATGCTACAAATCCCTTAGCTCCAACATTTAAAATAAAACTTCAAAATGTAAAATAAAGCACGATTGCTTTCTGCCCTTTTGGTGAGTGCTACAAATTTCCTTACCATCCCCAAACTTTGATACTGCCAAAATTTAAACAAGTACTTGCTGGAATTATAAGGAATGTTATTTTCCAATATTTTCCAGGGAAGGGTGGGAAGCTAAGGAGGTCTATCCAATGCATAGGGGAGGGGAGAGACATCAAAAGAAGGCCAAAATTCCACCCCTGTTAACTCAAGCAGACAAATGTTCAAATTTAACTTTTATGGTAAAGATCAGCAGCTCAAAGTGTAGATAAAACCTAAAGATAAGAGTAATAAAGTAGGATCAGTGAGCTGATTCTCTCTATCTCTCTCTGCCGTTCCACTGCTGAATCAGTGATCAGTCCAAACTAACAGGTTTGTCACATTTATAATGGCTGTGGTCAGTTTTCACTGCGGCCACAAAAACATTAGATACAGTGTTGATGGAAGCAGGATTGGAGTCTGAAAGAAGATGATGAGTATAATATGTTTCTGTCTTTCCAAGATTTTGCACAGTCTCTAAGCAGACCCTGGTAAAAAATGAAGCTGTACATATTGTATAGTTTCTATGTGCCTAAGTGTGATCTCTTCATCAGGTTTTTGGTAAATCCACCTTGTAATGAAGCTGATGAAACACATTGTGCCTAATTATAAAAAAATATTTCCTTTATCTTGGGAAAATTAATGTGTGTAAATACAGGTAGTCTTTGACTTATGAACACAATTTGGATCGGAATTTCAATTGCTAAGCAAATTAGTTCAGTGAGCCGTGCCCAATTTAATGGCACAGCTCTTTTGGCACAGTTTTGGCACAGTTGTTAAGTGAATCATGAAGTCCTTAAGCAAACCCAGATTTCCCCATTGACTTTGTTTCTCAGAGGTTGACTAGAAAGGTCATAAATGGTGATCATGTGACCTGAGATGCTGCAATCATCATAAATGCATGCTAGTTGCCAAGCAACCAAATCTTGATCATGTGACTTTGAGGATGCTGCTATGGTCATAAACGAAAGGACTGTCTGTAACTTAAAACGCTCCTAAACAAATGGTTGTAAGCTTAGAACTACCTGTAGCTTGCAGGTTGCCAACTTCCTTTCATTATCAAGGCTCTGCTCTTCCAGGTTACTAGCCTCAGTCAGACATTCAATATTATTCAGGGTTTCTTTTTTGCCTAAACAAAACTGGACGATAGAAGTGAACCTATGGTGAGTTCATAGCATCTCAGTCTCTGATTCATTGTTAATATCCATGCTGAGAGATGGTATCCTTTCGAACTGGAAACAGGCCTTTGAGAAAGAATGTTATCTTACAGATATATTATGTTACATATTTTAACAGCTGCTAGGATCTCTTACGCACAATTATGGAAGCAGGAAAATGTACCACTGGAGGGTGTCGTTATAAAAAATATTACACGGTGCAGAGATGGACAGGCTGACTTTGAAACTAAGAGATAAAGAGGATTCGATATATTGTATGGTCTGGGATGCCTGGTACAAATGGTTTAAGAATAGAAAGAAATTAAAATCATAATTAGGTAAAGAATAGGAAATTATGTATATATCTACTGTGGAGAAAATGGAAATATATGATGAAAATATATTATTTTGTAATAAGAATAAGGAAAGAAATATGCAATAGTAATGTAATAAGAAAGTATATATAGAAACATGATAAGGAAATGTAAATGATGTTTTGACGTTGACATAATGATGTATATAATTTTATTTTATGTTTTTAAAACTTGAAAACTGAATAAAGTTTATTTAAAAAAAGAAAAGAGAATGTTATCGTCAACTAATACGTTAAACTAATTGCCATGTCCTTACTTCCATTTTGGGCATTCCCATCACATGCCTAATTGCTGAGTTAAGGACACACCTTGGACCCCCAGACATGGACCTTAAAAACATTGCATGATTTCAGATTTTTTTTTTTGAATATATGTTTTACTGGTACATTTTTTTCTTTAAAAACATAAAAAAAATTCCATGTCTATCTGAACAGCGTGTTCTCTGGGCTCAATTAATTTTAAGTATAGATATAACAATACCCATAATCATACTAGTAGTCTTAATAAACATATAAATATTAACCACACAATAATAATAAAATTAATTTGTTCATCTTGCAAAATTTTCAATACAAATTTTTATTATCTTTTAAAGTTCTTTTTAGTTTCTAACCTCTGTTTCTATTAGTTAACCATTGGTAAAATAAAATAATGTTAAAAATATTCTGTTTCTTCCTTTTCTTTTATCTTAAATGTCAATCTATCCATCTCAGCATATTCCAATATCTTTTTTAATACACTTTCATCTATTGGGACCTCATCATTTTCCCATTATTCTGCAAATGATTTCAGAATATATTTGTTCATCTATTATAAAGCTCTGCCAGGTCTCCATGTAAAAGTTGAGCAAGGTTTTAGCCTCAAATGGCCACAATTATTAATTCCTTTGATTTTGTATAAAAGCACCTTCTAGTAGCAATGGAAGATTTTGAAGCTATTTGGGCAATTAGTTCCTAGTAGGCTCTCCAGCTTCCTTGACCATGGAACACCACTCTCAAATATTTAAAGGTAAGGACCTGTTCAACTTTAATTCCATTTATTATCCAAATGTACTGTTTGTCTTTCTTGTAAATCAAAAGAGTATTGATTTTTTTAGCAATTTATAGTTGGCTTATTCACATTCCTGAATTTAATGATGGCTTTTAAGTCCAATGGGAATTCATTGGACTGTTGCATTATCTGTGCTAAAGGAAGAGATTCTGCATCCAACAATTTTGGGAACATAGAAGTCAAGGTCATTTAGGCAATTAAGCAAAAAGCTGTGGGATTTCTGTGGGTTGAACAGAGCTCTGGAGCTCGTATATAGTCCTCCCATGTAGATCAAAAGAACCTCCCATGTGGAACACACCTCCCTCTGAGAGTGTATATGAAGACAGCTTCTAGTTTTAGAAAAGTGGGTGTTTGTATATTGAAGATTTTCCTGCAGGATTCTTCATGAGATAAAGTCAACTGCAATCTTGAAGTTGAGAAAGAACCCATAAAGATTTTAATTTTGCAAACGTTTATGTTTAGCATAAGTTGATGGAGTACCAGTATATGTTGATAGAGAACCAATATATATTAATGTAGTACCACTATGTGATCTATGGCAGTATGTTTCTCTAGCTTGTTCTAATTCTGCCTTCAGTAATCCATTAATCTAAAAGTTTTTGGTTTGGGTGCTTATTTATTCTATTCAAAAGATGGATAGGTCTATAGTTGGCTAGCAATGCTCTATTGTATCTATTAGGCCTACTGTTGCTGCCCTCAAGTCCTGATCAATAGAATTCTTAATTCTTTATTGGCCAAGTATGATTGGACACACAAGGAATTTGTCTTGGTGCAAATGCTCTCAGTGTACATAAAAGAAAAGATACATTTGTCAAGAGTCAGGAATAATGAGATACAACACTTAATAATAGTCATAGGGTACAATAAGCAATCTAATCATATTAGGAAACAGTCAATAAAAACTGTTAGGATACAGCAACAAAGTTACAGTGGGAAGGGATGGGTGATTAGGAGTGATGAAAAGATTAATAGTAATAGCAGACTTTGTAAATAGTTGGACAGTGTTGAGGGAATTATTTGTTTAGCAGAGTGATGGCGTTCGGGGAAAAAACTGTCCTTGTGTCTAGTTGTTCTGGTATGCAGTTCTCTATAATGTCATTTTGAGGGTAGGAGTTGAAACAGTTTATGTCCGGGATGTGAGGGGTCTGTAAATATTTTCACAGCCCTCTTTTGGACTCCTGAAGTATACAGGTCCTTGATGGAAGGCAGGTTGGTAGCCATTGTTTTTTTCTGCAGTCCTAATTATCCTCTGAAGTCTGTGTCTGTCCTGTTGGGTTGCAGAACCAAACCAGACAGTGATAGAGATTCAGATGACAGACTCAATAATTCCTCTGTAGAATTGTATCAGAGCTCCTTGGGCAGTTGGAGCTTTCTGATCAATCAATATGAATGAAGATAAATTCAAGTGGGGTGTCTTCACCAGCACAGTTGGTTTAAGCACTTCTGCTAGAATCATGGTACCTGGAATTTCCATAACCTGATGTATTTAACCATTTGAGGGGAAGAAACCGGTAGCCGCTTGTTTAGAGAGTTAAGAAAGATTTTCAACTCTTTCGTTTAAAAAAATCGAAAGTAATAAAACCCAATTTTTAAACCTAAGCAATTTCAGTCTGTTAAAACCACAATATGTTTCATGGATGCAGGATCACCAGCCACTAGTGGTCTGTTTCCTCAGAGAACAGATGTTATTGTCGATAATTTTGTCCCCATGTCCATTGAAATTTGCTTCCTTGAAATTAACACCTACTGTTTGTTGATATCTCTTCTAAAACATGGGTATCAAACTCAAGGCCCATGGGCAAAATCTCCCATGGTGCTTAGATCTGGTTTGCTCTGGAACTAGTGCCTCTGATAGTGAAAATGGAGCTCAGGAGGGCTATGTATGGCCCTTTCAAGCTCTGTTTTTGCTGGCAGAGGGCTGCAGGAGGCCATCACAGCCAAAACAGAGCCCGGGAACCAGAGGTGGTCTTCAGCAGGTTCTGACCAGTTCTGGAGAACCAGTAGCAGAAATTTTGAGTAATTCGGAGAACCAGCAAATACCACCTCTGACTGGCCCCGCCTCAATATATTATCTGCCTCCTGAGTCTCAACTGATCACTGGGTCTTATTTTGTTGCCCTGCACAGGAGAACGGAACTGGAAAGCAGGTTAGTGGGGTGGGGAGGGCATGGGGATTTTATAGTAACCTTCCCCTGGAATGGGGTGGGAATAAAGATTTTACAGTATCCTTCTGCCACACCCGCCAAGCCATGCCCACAGAAGTAGTTCATTTTTTTGAATCCCACCACTGCTGGGAACCCATTTTCACTGGCAGAGCACTTGGGACACCATAGGTGCCCTCTTGACACAAGTGATGTCATGTTGGCCATGTCCACCCTGGCCCCACCTATCCCAGCTCCCCAAGGTCAAATACAACCCTGATGTTGTCCTTGATGAAATCAAGTTTGACACCTCTGTTCTAAAACAAGATTGAGAAACTTTGTCCTGGCATCTTTATAACAACCTTTCAGATACTTGTAGTCTGCTATCATGCCTCCTTGCATACTCAATGTCATTTCCCTTCCTTACAAGGCAGAGGGGTTGAAAAGCACTAAGTTCACTCAGTAACTTTAGCTGCAGCACCTAGGAAGATATGCACAATCTAATTGCAACAAATAAATAAGCTGTTTATTTATCTTTAGCAGATACGGATAACAAAGGACTAATAGTTTAAAACAAGCAAAGCGGGGGTTAGCAATATTAGTGTTCTCAAACATGGAAGACCAATAAAAACTTAGAAAAATATAAAAAGCAAACAAGCAAAGTTATTTTGATGCGGCAATGAAGGTTCTTTTGGTGTGCAAATGTGGAAAGTGAAAATACTGCTCAGAACTGAAAAAAACTAAATTAATCAACATTTAAAAGTTAAATATTGTCCTTCTGTACTTTTCATTGTTTATAGTTGGGATCTAATAGCGGGATATTGATATTTTGAATTATTCCTAAAGAACTAGTTCTAAAGTCATAAATACCTATCTGGAAATTAATTCATGGAAGCAATTTACCCATGGAATAAAACAATGTGTGTATATCTCTTTAAATTCCCCATCTGATTTGCAGCAAAAACAAGCACATTTAAGAGGCATTTCCTAATCGGTCACCTTGTCCTGCTGAACTGTGAAAACAACCTAAAATTAACAGCAGTGAGAAATAATCGTTTTACTAGAAAATGTTACGATGTGGTGTAATATGGTCCTAGTGCCTCAATAAATAAAGGAGATGTAAGTAGAAAAACATTTCTCTGCTGGAATTTCCTTAGCCTACTTTGCAACAGCTGAACACTTCTCTCTCATGCCCTAAAGGGGAAGGGAGAAAAAAAAACCCAGAATTTCAGGAGAGAATTAGAACACATTGCTTCCAATAATCAACTCCCCCACCCTTGTCACACTTCCCCAACCCTGATAATTGCAAAATGCAGAGACGGTGATGAGTCCATTTACTTGGCAGTTTTAATTTCCTAGGCTTTTTGAATGTGGAGAACCTGTGTCCACAGGACATGGATGAGATGACGGCAGAAATCAATTACCCCCCTCCAGATGCAAGACACAATTGTTGCCAGTGACACTGATACCTCTAGGAACTGATGGTGGCTTCACTGTTCGGTAGTTTGATGCAACCCTTTGCAAATAATGTGCTTGTCTTTGTATGTTTATTATAGAAATGGAAGCATCTGTGCAGATTTGGGGCATATCCTCGTTGACTGTTTAAACTTCTCATGCCTACTAGCCTGACAAAAGCAATCTTAGAAAAATCTAGTCTGAACTGAAAATTTCTGGTAGCAGTTTACAAAGTATTCCACTTTGGGGCTGCAGGCTGCTAGATTTTCTCACTGGACAATTATTTTTGCTTCCTGAGTGTTCACTTTTTTAATCTCAGGAAAGGAATTACCAAGATTTCATTTCTATAGGCTCTGTGTGTAAATGTACATACATACAAATGTACATACACAAAATTAAACCAATCGTCTATGTACAAAGTCCAAGTACACATACTGTAACCTTAAAATTACTTCTTACTGCCCTGTTTCTAATTACTTCTAGATATACTCTTGCTACAAATGCCACCACAATGGCTCATCTGTGAGTAGACATTACTGATGTGAAACCTGGTAGAAATTGTTCTGTCCCTTAATTAGCATTCTTGAGATCCCCGCGCTTTGATTGGCCAAAGCGCGGGGCACTCTGATTGGTCAGGTGAGCCGCGCCGATTGGCTCGCTAAGAATCTCCCGCGATTGGTCTATTCGAATCACGGGAGATTCAAAGCGGTGCCATTGGCTGTGGCCGCCGTGGCTAAAAGAATAAAAGCCGCGAACCTTTTGCAAAGCGCCAGTTCGGTTCCTACTTTAATAAAAGTGCATGATTTGAAGTCACCGACTCCTGGCATCATTTTCGAGGACATGACACTGGCGACGAGGGTGGGATCCAGACCCTGAACCGAACCACGTGTCCGACGGAAGCCAGACGAACCACCACGATGGTGAAAATCGCACCCCCCGCACCCTTCAACCCCACCACCGAGGACTGGGAATCATACTCCGACTGATTCCGCATGTTCCTCGAGTGCAGCGATCTGAAGGACGTCACCGGCCCCATGAAGTGCGCTGTCTTCCTGACCCACCGAAGTATTCAAGATGGCCAAGACGCTTGCCAAACCCACCGATGCGACCGCGATGGACTGGGACGTCCTCGAGCCAATACTTCGGCGGCACTACACTCCAGAGGTACCCATCCTGATCCGATGCAATGAATTCTACCATCGGGACCAACGGTCAGGTGAGAGTTTCAGCGAATTCGTCGCCGAACTATGGCGCCTAGGGGGGCTCTGCGAATTCGACAACCTGAACGACGCCCTGCGAGACCAAATCGTGCTCGGCTTGTGGGACCCCGTCCTCCAGAGCCGGCTGATGGCCAAGGGCAACATCAGCCTAGCAGATACCCTCACCACAGCCGCAGCCGCCGAAGCGACCCGAACATCCGCCGACCGCATGCGCAGACCGAACGCTGGGGACCGCAGCGGGAACAACAACCCTGCAAGGTCGGCCGAGGCCCAACCCGAGATGACCACCCACCAGGGCGAGTTCCACTCGGCATCGGGCACTTCCGATGACGAGGAGGACATTCATCGCCTCCAGACAGGCTGCGACCCATGGAACCGGCGGGGTCGTAAGTCAAGGACCAACTGTGCCGGTTGCGGAGGCGACCACCCCAGGTCTGAATGCTGGTTTTTCGAGTCGATCTGCCGGCATTGGGACAAAAAGGGTCACATCGCCCGCGTCTGCCGCCTTAAAAAGAACCGCAGCCCGCCCCGATGGGACCAGAGCGAACGGAGGAGAGAGAACACACCACCCCGGACCAGAGATCGCCCCTCGGACAACAGATGGGACCGGAACGGATGATCCCTATGAGGCGGCGATAACCAGAGAAGAGAGGAGACCCATCAGACGGTCACCATCGGCCACGCCATAACCAATGACGCCCGGAAGGTCCACGTGGAGGTAGGCATCGAGGGCCAGCCATGCAAAATGGAGGTGGACTCCGGGTCCTACCTCTCCATGATAGCATGGCATGAAATAAAGCGCTTGGTGCCTACCCTCCAAAGGAGGAACCTAGACAGCCAGAGACTCATCGTAAAGGACTACCAGGGAAACCGCATCCCGGTAGTCGGAACCGGACACTTCAACGTCACATATAAAGGGCACACCGAAAGGCTTCCCCTGACAATCGTCGACCGCGACTGCCCAAGCCTACTGGGACTGCAATGGTTCACCCTGCTCGGCATCGCAGTCACGGGAGTCGACCACGTCACCGACGACAGCTGGGAGCAACAACTGGCCCGGGAATTCCATGAGGTCTTCGACGGAAACCTAGGCAAGTACCGAGGGCCCCTTATATCATTCAGCCTAGACCCAAACGTCCCCCCAAAACGCCTGAAACCAAGGCGGGTGCCATTCGCACTTAAACCCAAGATAGACGAGCAAATTGACAAGCTCGTCAAACAAGGGGTCCTACAGCCAATAGACCATGCCCGGTGGGAGACCCCCATAGTCACCCCGATCAAGCCCGATGGGTCGGTGAGGATCTGTGGGGACTATAAGGCCACCCTAAATGGCGCGCTACAACAAAGCGCCTACCCCGTCCCAGTAGTGCAACACCTACTGCACTCACTGGGAGGGGGCAAGGTTTTCGCCAAGCTCGACCTCGCCCAGGTATACCAACAGTTGCCAGTCGACGAGCAAACGGCAGAAGCGCAAACCATAGTCACCCACCGGGGGGCATTTAAATGCAACCGACTCCAATTCGGAGTCAGCGTGGCACTGGGAATGCTCCAAAGCCTAATGGAAAGACTATTGCAAGGCATCAAGGGGGTGCTACCTTACTTCGACGACGTCCTAGTGTCGGCAACCAACCAAGCCGAACTAGAGGGTCGCCTAAGAGAGGTCCTAACCAAATTCAAAGAAACCGGGCTCAAAGTAAAGAGGGAGAAATGCCAATTATACACGGAACGGGTAGAATTCCTAGGATACCTCCTAGACCGTCACGGCATTCACCCCACAAACCAAAAAATCAAGGCCATCAAAGAAGCCCCCACACCCAAGTCGAAGACGGAACTACAGGCATTCCTGGGGCTACTTAACTTTTACAATGTTTTCCTGCCCCAAAAAGCGACGGTGGCGGAGCCCTTGCATAGGC
Source organism: Hydrophis major (assembly GCA_033807585.1). Taxonomy (NCBI): domain Eukaryota; kingdom Metazoa; phylum Chordata; class Lepidosauria; order Squamata; family Elapidae; genus Hydrophis; species Hydrophis major. The sequence continues at coordinate 16,923,117 of CM066334.1, read as the reverse complement.
TCCTGGACAAGGTGGCGACTTGGACTTGGGGGAAACACGAGCAAGCCGCCTTCCAAAGAACAAAGGACCTCCTCATTTCGGACGCCGTCCTTATACAGTATAACGAGACCCTACCTCTGGCCGTCACATGCGACGCATCACCCTTCGGCGTCGGCGCTGTCCTCAGCCATACCCTCCCCGATGGAAAAGAAGTGCCCATCGCGTTCTTTTTAAGGACCCTCACCAAACCGGAGCGGAACTATAGCCAGCTGGACAAAGAGGCTCTGGCTATCGTTGCCGCCGTAAAAAGATTCCACGAGTACCTCTACAGCCGGATATTCACCATCATAACCGACCACAAGCCGCTGCTGGGAATCCTTGCAGGAAACCGGGCCACCCCGAACATTCTGTCTCCCCGAATGACAAGGTGGTCCGAGTTCCTGGCGGCCTACAACTACGGACTCATATACAGACCGGGTAAGACGATCTCCCATGCAGACGCCTTAAGCTGCTCGCCGCTACCGGAACCCGACACCGACCCAGCACCCACGACGACCACCCTCAGCATAGAGACTCTACCCAACCTGCCCATAACCACGTCAGACATTGCCCGAGAGACTAATAAAGACAAACATCTGGCGTGGGTGTTGCATTGGGTAGAGAAAGGGTGGCTGGAAAGGGACAACGACGAGTCCGTCAAAACATTCCGAAACCGCCAAACGGAACTCTTGGTAAAAGGGTGCATACTATGGGGGGATAGGGTGGTCATTCCTGAAAAACTACAAGGGAAGGTTCTGGAACTACTACACGAGGGGCACCCTGGCATCGTTAGGACTAAAGCCTTGGCCAGAAGTTACGCTTGGTGGCCAGGGATGGACAAACAAATTGAGACCTGGGTAGCAAGGTGCCAACGATGCCAGGAAACTAGGCCAAGCCCACCCACAGCACCCGTCCTAGAGTGGGAAACCCCAAGGGGACCTTGGTCTAGGATCCATATAGACTTCACCGGGCCCACTAAAGGACACACCTTCCTTATAACAGTAGACGCTTACTCCAACTGGCTGGAGGTAAGCAACATGAAGACGACAACCACGGAGGCCATAATCAAGGAACTCTGCAAACTCTTTGCAACGCACGGCCTCCCAGACGTCGTTGTTTCTGACAACGGGCCCCAATTCACCTCGCTGGAATTCAAAAAATTCCTAGCGGAAAGGGGCATCCGCCACGCGCTGACAGCACCGGCGCACCCGGCGGCGAACGGTAGGGCGGAACGGATGGTGCAATTCACTAAGAAAACCATCCGGAAAATAGACCACGGGAAGATCCAGGAGAAAATAAACAAACTACTCTTCACCCAACACATAACCCCAAATACCACAACGAATAAGAGCCCAGCCGAACTATTAATGGGGAGGAAATTAAGGTCCCCACTCGACAGGTTACACCCCACGTATAACCCGGAGAAGCCCCCAGACTCAAACAGCAAACACCGAATTTTTGCACCAGGCGACCCCGTATACGCAAGAAACCTGACGGGAGACCCATTATGGGTACCGGCCGTCATCACACAAATAACAGGCTCACACTTGTACCGGCTACAAACAGCAGACGGACGAGCCTGGAAACGCCACATCGACCAATTAAGGTCGAGGACGACCAACCAAGAGACCACCGACGCACAAACAGGCGAAACCGACCCCCACAACACAAACCAAGGGGGGAGGGAATACCCAGGGGACCAAAACCAAAGAAGAATAAACCAGCCATACTTACCGGAAAGCAGCCAGCACGACCCCTTGCCAGGAAGAGACAGCCAGGCCAGCTCGACCGACCCAGGGAGACCGAGCGGGAGCAGCGAAACCCGCAGCTCAACCAACCCGGGAGGCCCAGGAGGGAGCTACAGAGAGCGGCCCGGCCCGACCGACCAGCCAGTTCCCACGACGGCATCAGGAGCAACAGAGATCCCAACCGAACCGGCCGGGATCCAACCTACGACTGAGCTGCGCAGGTCCAGTAGGCTCAGATGGAGCCCCGCCTACCTATGTGACTACGCGATGTAAGGACCAAACCAAGAGGGGAGGGGTGTTCTGTCCCTTAATTAGCATTCTTGAGATCCCCGCGCTTTGATTGGCCAAAGCGCGGGGCACTCTGATTGGTCAGGCGAGCCGCGCCGATTGGCTCGCTAAGAATCTCCTGCAATTGGTCTATTCGAATCGCGGGAGATTCAAAGTGGTGCCATTGGCCGCGGCCGCCGCGGCTAAAAGAATAAAAGCCGCGAACCTTTTGCAAAGCGCCAGTTCGGTTCCTACTTTAATAAAAGAGCATGATTTGAAGTCACCGACTCCTGGCATCATTTTTGAGGACATGACAGAAATATATGTATTTTTTTCTTTTTCTGACCCTCCTACTTTTTCCTATCCTTTTCTTCAAAAGAAACATTCCAGCGGTATGTCATTTTACAGCCCATTAATTATATGAGGTAGCTTCCTAGCTCTCTAATAGTTCTTATAGTGTGTTAAGTCTTCAGTCTATATGAAGATCACTCACTCATTTAACCAAAAAATGGGAATCTCTGTGAATATTTACTATAGTGCATTATTTTGACTCTGCTCTATAGAACAAATTTCTTTTGCAGCTCTGTATGCTTCTGTACTTTGAGGAAGAATTTAGTCTTGAAATTTCCTTCCTTCCTTCCTTCCTTCCTCCCTCTCTCCCTCCCTCCCTCCTTGATACAGTTATATTCTTGTATAGTGCCTTGTCCTTTAAAAAAAACAGAAATATTATTGCTCTTTTCGTATACTTTTATTAGTCCATTTAGATAGTAGAATAACATCATGAAAACCTTAACTCAGAAACCTAATCACATATTGAGTTTCCATCTTATTTGAAAACTATATTGGATTGAGAACCCAGGTACCTGTAATATAAATGTAATATAATGGTGTACATGGGAATAAATCTTACTATATCACAAATACACACAGAAAAAGAGATCTAGGCTTGGAAACATATCCCTCAAGTAATACCAAAGTAATTCAGTTGCTGATAAATGTTCAGTTTGACATTTAACTCTACCTAGGCTGAAATTTCATTCCATGGTTGGCATTTAAATCCCATTCTGTTTATATCATTGGTGTTTTGCTTCCACAAATTTATTTTATTTTTTTAAAAGTTCATAAAGACCTTAACAATATTGTTTATAATAAAGATTCTAAAATGTTAATTTTGTATAGAGCAATTTATTTATAAAGAAACAATGATTTGTATACTTATATATGCTCTGCAAGGTGTCTTGTGATAAAAGTTTTTGCTACAAAGTATTTTAAAGCTAATGAAAGAAAGAAAGAAGAAAGAAAGAAAGAAAGAAAGAAGAAAGAAAGAAAGAAAGAAAGAAATCAGAGAGATTTCTGATTTCTAGATCAGAGCAAGCAGTGCAAAATATACTTTTGCTTCATGAAATTCACAATTATTTATGTCACATTCATATTATTAATAGTAATAATAAAGAAGCTCTAAGAAATTAATTAGAACATTTAACAAGAGATAGCTAGCTCTTGTCCACTTCGTTAAAAATATATGTTTTTAAAATGAAGAATTACAAAGACAGGAAACAAGAATGCAGCTTCAGGCTTAGGCAAAATTTGAAACTTTTCCAGCTACAAAATGTTAAATGGAAGCTTTATTCCCATCCTACCACCAACTTTTCTGCTATGCAAAGCATGGTCTAGGATGGATTAAGTAAATTTCAGACTTTGATTTTTCTGTTCATGCCTTACATGAGGACTAACCAGACCTGATCTTGATTTAGCTTTTTTGTAGTCAGCAAAAGTTAGCTCAGTGCTGCCACCTAGCTTTAGCTAAATTCTTCTTTTTAGATTTAGAACTAAAAAAAAAAGGCACATTCTGCTGCTTTGAGAAGGTTTGTTTAGTGTTTTGAAATTCACTATTGAGCTTCATGGTGACTGAAGTGGAAATCTAGAAAGATGTCTTTAAACTTGGCGACTGGCTAATAAAATAGGTGGTGATAGTTGTAGAGCTTTAAAGATTGGTTTAGATAAATTCATGGAGGCTCTTGAGGACATTCATCTTGAAATTTCAATATTTGCATTGAAGGCAGCATGCCTCCAAATGCCAGTTGCTGGGAAAATATGATCTGACCCAAATTCTTTCTTACGAACCTTTATGATTTTGCTTATATTTCAAATGATGAGGCCACCCAACTGCAAAATCTCTGAACAACTGAAAATGTTAGACAATTGAAAAGTTCCAATGCTGAAGATGTTACCTAGATTGGATAATGAAACATCTGCAAGAAAACAAGCAAATTCAGAGAGCACCAAGGACCCCTTATTTCAACCCTGAGCTACAAATATTCTCCTTTATTGGTTGTAATAGTGTCATCTGGAGGAAGCTTCAGCCAACTGTGCCCTTTTTCCAAAAGCAAAAGCTCCCCCATCACCTAATTCGAGGCATGGAGAAAGAGTCATGTGTTCAATGCTCTTCTAACAGGCAACAAGATAGGGCCATGTGAGTCTCTAGGGGATGCTCAAACACATTCTGGTTGATTGCTGTGAGAAACAAAATGCTGAGCTAAGATGGGTCTTGGATTTTTGTGTGCATGTGTGTCAGAAGCAGCAAGGTGCTTCTGGGTTGAAAGAACTGACCAGTGATGATATGGATGCTCAGAGGACACCTGATTGCCAAGAATGCAATTTTCAGGTTGCTCCTTCCATGCCCCTGATTTTTGCCATTGAAGAGATATCTATTTATCTACTTGCATTTGCATGCACTGCTAAGTGGCCGGAAGCTGGGTCAAGTAATGGGAGCTCACTCCATCATGTGGCTCTCATTCTCGGACCTCGAACTTCTGAGATGTTGATCTTAATAGTCTTCTGACTCAGCGTCTTAATCATTTGAGCCACTGTGGTCCCAGGGGTCTGAGATTAATCAAGCAGGATATTTTTATATTTCTATCTCGGGCCGAAAAATGTTAGTAAATAAAATGTTCCAGTCAAATGTAGACTACCATCCATACTCCTAAAATGGGTCTCCAGGAAAATGGACCTCTTGGAAATTGTGCTATTAACCAATTCAACCTATAGATTCAGTCTCTTGTATTTCTCTGCTGTTTACAATGGTCTGCCTATACCCTTATCTCATGTCCAAAGTAATTTTCTTTCCAACCTTAGCAGGATCAGAGTTCTGGTATCATTTAAACATGGTTTTAGTCATATCCTTTCAGCTTTATTACTATTTTTTAATAAGCTTATTTTGATTTGAGACATGCGAAAGAGTCAAACTGCACTCCCGCAAGAGACAACTTAAATAATATAACTCATCTCAATCTGCTTGCTTGTACTGTTTGTAGAAAGCCACCTGGAACCATAACTCAGAACATGACAGCAGAGCTAAGGAACAAACTTTTAACCCATTCCCTCTTTTGTATGCTGAACTTTCCCACCGAAATCCCTTTTCCCGAAGATTCTAATTTCCCCTGAGGAGCAGCAAAATAATAACTATATGCTTTGCCTGTGAGGCAAGTAAAAGCTCTGGGAATCTTTTTAATGCAGTAACAATGCAAATAAAAACAGTGCTGTGCTAAAAATAGCTTTTTCCTTTTTTGAGTCCTTCCCCAGATAGATAAGGAAACTGCTGCTTTTGAAAGAAAAAGAATACATTTCTCATAGGTAGGGTACTAAATTCTTATACATGCCTTAGTTGCAAAGTGATCAAGAAGTATTATTGTGGTTTTTCTGGTGAGTTCTGATGCCTAAATAAAAGTTTACAGGAATTTAAGGATAAATCTATAGAATTCTTTAAGACCAGGATGGCTGCTGGTTTTGTTGCTATTGGAAGCAGGGAAAGCAAACTTGTGAAATTATTGCACTTTACAAGTTAAAGTATTATTGCACTTTATAAGTTATTAAATAACAATTGCACTTAGACTTATATGCTGCTTTACAATGCTTTACAGCCCTCTGTAAGTGGTTACAGAGTCAGCATATTGCCCCTGACTATTTGGGTCCTCATTTTACTGTCCTCAGTAAAGGATAGAAGGCTGAGTAAACTTTGAGCTGGTCAGAAGCGAACTGCCAAATTGCTGGCAGCCAGCAGTTAGCAGAATTAGCTTATAGTACTGCATTCTAACCACTGCACCTCCACGGCTCTTAAATGCAACATTTATACCAATTTGTCTCTATTTCTTTCTCCCTTTTTGTTCCTGGATCTAATGGTTATGATGGAAGGGTGGAATATAACACATGATGCTCCACATAAGGCAATATACCTGGTTTGATGTATACCTGTTCATACATCATGATTATGACCTGGAAGAAAACTTTGATAAATGTTAGAGTACCAGAGAAGCTAAGATAAACACCAAGGGGCTTCTGAATGCAGCCCAAAAGAAATTCATCTGTTACTACTCCAGACTTGTGCTTGGCTTGAAAAACCAGTGTTGGATTCATAAAAGCTACTATAAACTTCCCGAATGGATAACTATGAAGGAAGAATTATAAATAAATAACAAGCTCAGGGATTAATAACATTTTAACCCAAATATCCTCAATGGAGCTAAAAATAAATATCCACCACATCATATTGAGAAATATTGTATCATCGTAGCACCAAATATTATTTTTTCCATTTAGGGAAGCAATGAAAGCAGTTTTGTTTTGATCTGCAGGCAAAGTTGTGGCATTGCTGTTAGTAATCATTTACCAACCGTGCTTATCTCTTGGATTATCGCAAACATAGGACACTTGTCTTTTCCTGGAGTATTTACTCTGATGAACAAGCACAAATCTTCTTAGGATGACATTAAAAGCAAAACTGTAGAATGGGCACTTTGTGTTGTTTTCTTGGTGTTTTAATTTAAAGGAAAACTAATTTTACCAAGAGAAAGTCTACCTCTCATTTTACCAGCCACATATTCGTTTCCCCAGCCATAGGGACAAAATAATAATGATTCATCTCTTATCACTTGAAAGTTACTTTCCACTCATGCTGCTAAACATCTTCCAATGTGCCCTGAATAGAAGGCAAAACACGTAATGGAAATAGAGGCAGAATTCAGTCTCTAAATTCTGAATGCATTCTTTCAACTGTGAGAGATAGATTTATGTTTGAAATCCCCCAACACTTTGCTTTTTTTTAAAGCAAAGGTCTCCCGATTCCTGGTCTATAAATCTTCCTGAAAGTTAAGGTGACCAACTTTTTTACAATGAGAAGGAGGACACAAATAAATTGAAGAAAAAAAACAAAACAAAGCTGCTTGCGTGTGCCACACTCTCTCAAAACAATTCTCCTATATGGAGAGCATGCGTCTCATAATCATGTCTCGCTACACTGTACTGAGCCTTGATGAATCACCATGTCAAATACAAATACATCACATCACACACAACGGATCAGATCGGCATCGATCAAAAATGGAGATTTACAGATTAATCTTTAAATATCAAAAAGGAGGACATGTAGGAGGACACTTTTTGAGAGAGGACAGAACTTGCAAAAGAAGGACTGTCTTCCCTAAAGGAGGACAATTGGTCACCTTATGAAACTTGAAGTTTTCCTCTGCCATCCCATTTTGATGGTATGTTCTTTTTTATTCTAAGAGTAATCCTGTTTACTTTTTCTCTTTATTGAATCGGGGCCATGCAGTGGCTCAGTAGTTAAGATGCTGGGCTTTTCATCTGGAAAGTTGGCAGCTCAGGTTTGAGATCCACTTGTCATGCAACAGGGTGAGCTCCCATTCTTGCCTCAGCTCCTGCCAACCTAGCAGTTTGAAAGCATTCAAATGCGAATATATTAATAGGTACCTCTTCGGTGGGAAGGTAACCACACTTCTTGATGTCATGCTGCCCATATGACTGTGGAAATGTCTTTGGACAGGGCTGGCTCAACAGCCTTGAAACAGAGATGAACACTGTCCCTGATAATTGGCAACAACTAGGGAAATAAAATATGCAGGAACTCTTTTACTGAATTCCATTTTCATTTTCCCATTTAGTAAATTTCATGGTAACATTTACAAGTTTATTGTTACAAGTTTACAAGCCTAAAAGGTACATTGGAGTATGTTCATAAAACCCATCTATAACTCCCTAAACCAAACATGTCTTATCCTAAATCATGGCATATAAGACAACCAGTTAATCACTGTATGCTCACTGCTGTCCATTCCAAAGCATCTTGTTGTACATTCTGAAGTACCTCTTTGCCTTCAAATCTGTAGTGTCAAACAGCTCTACTGAGGATTCAGTTTTCTTGACAACACTATAAAAAGGGTCAGTTATTGCCTTTTGGGGAATTTATTTTAATTTTCTTGTAACTCTCCTATGTAACTCCCATCCAAGTATTAACCAGTCTGACTTTGCATAGCTTCCAAGTTACTGTCACCTGTTGAAGCAAATAAGAAAGGTGGGCTTTCAATGGGGAGCTAGATGCTTGAGTTACATACAAAAATTAAATGTGATGGAGAATTAAAATTAAATGTGATTCTATTAACAGAATGGCAAAGGAAATAGGATATCCCTGGGGTCATAATAGTTCCATAGGAAAAATGATAAAACCTGTGATATTTTTGACTTCAAGTCTTCCCTCCCTTCCTGCATTCATGTTCTATTCCATTCCGTTCCGTTCCATTCCATTCCATTCCTCTACTCTACTCTACTCTACTCTACTCTACTCTACTCTACTCTACTCTACTCTACTCTACTCTACTCTACTCTACTCTACTCATGGTCTGCAGTGCTTTTATTTTTCTTTCATAATGAGGATGACTTATAAATTTTGGTTTTCTACTGTCAAATAACAATATTAAGGCAACGTACAAAATCTTAAAAATAATTTAAGCCTGGATGATTAAATTTATGACTGTCGGTGCCAACTCTGGAGCAACTCAAGTTGAATGCTTGACCTTTGTTTGGATATGGGTGGGCAAGATCCATCCCTCTGTTTTCTGCATGCTCTCCACTACCTTTTTCTCTACTGTTTCTCTTCCTTGTCTTACTTTTCATAACCCTTCCCAGTGCTCCCCCATTACCTTCCCTAACTCCTATATGATTCATCTTAGCCTGTCCTATCTTTACCTAGAGAATGAAGACAAGCCCTTCCCCAAATAAATAGAATTCTTCCCAAGTAAGTGTGCACACAATGTCAATACTGAACAAGGGGTGAAGAGCACACATTACTGCTATATACCCCCTTAGTCCTCTAATGCATCTAATGGATTAACTCTACTTGTAAAGGTTAGCTCTGTGCAATGATTTGTAAGCTCCTGAGTGATGTGCACACTTAGATTCTGTAGATACATGTTTGTATAACTTTTTGCAAAAGCTCAATGACGTCTTTTTGTCTTTCAAAAACCTCCTTACAGAAGGAGGCTGGGGAAAAAAAGAGAAACCACCTGCCCAATTAGCAAACAATCACCAAAGTAAAACCAACGAGAGCAAAGGTTTCTAAATGTTGGTGTATAATCATGCCCTTGTTTTGTTTTGACACATGAAGTGGAAATCAAAAGAAATGCAGGCTCAGCATTTTGTTGGGATAGAAGTACAAAGGATAGTCCTCATTTTTCTATGCGTCCACAAATGTATGAACTCAAGGTGCAGATCATTGGACCTTACTCTTTCCTTCCTCTCAGGCAGGGAATATAACATGGAGGATCCCTTCTCTTCCTCATTCATACAGATCAGGCCCAAAGCTGTATTTCTACCTTTTCCCTCTCACCAAAAGGGTAAATCAGTCACTGCTTAAAGGTAATAGAAATGTGAAGACAGAAAAACAGAACCAGGGACAGGGCAAGAAACAATGAATGGAGATTCCTTCCAGAAAGAGCCAATCTGGAACTAAGGAGAAATTTTCTGACAGTAAGAACAATTAATCAATGGAACAGCTTGCCTCCCAGAATTGTTGATATTCCATCACTGGATGTTTCCAAGAAAGAATTGGACAATTATTATATAATAATTAATATATAATAATTATTATATAATAATTATAATATAAAGTCTCTGGCCATAGGTAGGAGGTTGGACTAGAAAACCTCCAAGATCCCTTCCAGCCTTATGATTCTATGACACAACTAGCTCTATACCCACGTTTCGCTATGAAACTACGCAGGGGTGGGATTCAAATTTTTTAACAACCGGTTCTTTGGGCGTGGCTTAGTTAGTGGGCATGGCTTGGTGGTCATGTGACTGGGTGGACATGGCCAACTCAATATCGCTCACATCGAGGCATGCATCTCCTTGCCTGGCCACTCATGACTGTGGGGATGCTGCAACAGTTGTAAGTGTGAAAAATGGTCCTAAGTCACTTTTTTCAGTGCCATTGTAACTTTGAATGGTCACTCCACACAAGCAAAGTACCAGCAAAGGAGGGGAAAAAAACTCCAGAGACGTTCCTGAGACAGGAAATCTAGTCCTGCCAAGAACGGAATAAGGGTTAATGGAGAGGCAGTTTCTGTAAGCAATACCAGAATGTTTCCTTCCTGCCTTCCTTACAGGATTAGGCCAGCTGAACTGCTTAGAATGTTAACAACCGGTTATAGCAAATAGTTGCAAACCTGTAGAATCCCACCCCTGAAACTATGTGATTGGGCTTAGTTTTGGGGGAGGAAAATAAGCGGAAAAATTGTGACTCTGCCTACCAGCATCCATCGGTATTCATCTCGCTAGGGTCCTTTCAGTGTGTAAGACAGTTGAGGGCTGTTTGAAAACTGAAGCAGTATTTGCTGTGTGAGCAAGGAGATAGCAAGGAGCCTGGGCGTGGTTTAGCTCAATTGTTCTGTACTAAAGCTACTTGGTGTTGTGAAACTAAAACTGAAACTCCTCTCCTCTGCTTGTGTTTTGCATTTGGAACAGAGTTCTTTTCAGGTGGGGAGGGGGAATAGAACTCTTAGCATCAGAGTGTGTTAATAATAATATACGAAATACTGATGCTCTGATTATTATTTTGAAAAATCCTTTCTTAGTGAGCACCTAGAAGCCAAGAGGAACATATAGTACATGCCAAATTTCAAGTTTGTAGGCTTTATGGTTCTGGAGATTTTGTGATGATTCATGAGTGGTATTTTGCTTTTATATATATAGATTAAGGAAAGTTGTGCTGAAATGCCTCAGAGAAACACTTTGGCACTAATTATAGGAATTGGGAATTTATGAAAGATGGATAAAACCCTTGCAATTTTATTTTGTGGGAGAAGACAATGCTACATCCTAGCTAAGGTGGCCACTTGACGTGCTAACAAGATGATATTTTTATCTTAAGCCTATCATATGTAATAAAAACTAACAAATTCTGGGCTACATAGACCTTGATTATCAGTAACAGTATAACAAAGTTGTCCAGTGTATCAAAATACAAAATCCTCATCAAAATATAACTTTTGACTGTTTCTATAGAAATGAAGGACATTTAGGTTTCCGGTTTCGCGTGGTTTCGGGGCAGTAGGAATTCGCGACTGCTCGCGATTCCTGCTGTGCTAGCCACCGAGGTACCCCCGATCCAGATGGGTCAGGGGGATATGGCTGCCCTGTAGGGACAGCCGAAGAGAGAGGGGAGCCGGACAGGGGGGTGGGGGTGTCGCAGACCCCCTCCTCGTCCTGGAAAACCCCTTTTTCCCAAGGCGGTAGAGCGGCGGTCAGCAATGGCTGCCACGAAGAAGCCAGCAACCGGGTAAGATTGCGCTGGAGGAAGTAAGAAGAGTGAAAGTGCTGTCTGAGCCGGGTCAAGTAACATCTTTCAAATTTGTTGGAACTGAGCTGTTTGAATTGCTGGAGGATACATTGTATCCCTAAGAAGACGAAAGCGGTGGAGAAGCTGTTAAAGGGAACTTTTTTTTTTCTTCACTCTCCCACCCCATGGAAACAGCAGATATGTTTGGACATATTGGACATTGAAAGTGAATTATTCTGAAAGTTGAAGCTAAGGGACAAAAGGGTTCCTGGACATTGAAAAACTTAAGAAATTGGAAAACCCTTATTAGAGGTATGGATTTCTGAATATTTAAAATTGATGTTGCAAGTGGGAAGGAAGAGGAAAAAAAATTGGAGCAGAAGCTGAAAAAGGAGGAGATTGCCTAGAATCCCAAAGAAAGGTATATGGTAATTGGACCTCTTTGATTAAACATTAACCCCAGAAAGAGAAAGAGAAGAAGAAAGAAAAGTATTAATTTTTGGAATTTTTTTTTTGAATTATTCTTGATTAAAAATATTTGTGGTTGTTTTGGGAAAAGTTTCTTTTTTCATAATGGCATCGCTTGTGGATGAACTAAAGACTGAATATCAAAAATATAAAAAGGAAGATACTTTGGGCACTTTGTTTCAATTTTTAGAAATGGCGTTATGTACTTATGAAAAGTTGACTACGCAGCAGAAGGACTGGGACAAAGAAGAAGAGGAAGAAGAAGCCATCTTTGATGAACAATGGGTTCTTTCCGGGGAGGAGGAGAAAAAGGATAAGAAAAAGAGGATTTTAAGAATTATAAAAACAACCAAAAAAGAGAAAAATGAGCGGAAAGGTGGAGGCAAGGTTAGAAAGCAAAGGAAAGGGAGTAAGAAAAGGGAGGAGGAGAGACAAAGGGGTAAAAAGGGCAAGGAGAAGAATAAGCAAGAGAGAAAGGGGGGGAGGAGAAGCCTCAATGGGGGGAAGCAAGATCTAAAGAAAAAAAGTTTATTCAGAGACAATGGGTGAATTTAATTTAGGATAAAAGAGGGATTCTGGAGGATACATAAGATTGTGTTTTTTATATGTGTATTTAGAGTATAAAATTTATTGTGTAATTTTAGAATCTATTAAACAGAATTCCAAGAAAAATTGTTATGTGAAGTACTTTTAAGTTAGGGTAATGAGTTATAGACGTTACTCCAATTGGTGTATAGGAGAAGTATAGTAAAAGAAAAAAGATGAATGGATAGCTGGAAATAGAACAGACAAAGAATGTTATTGAAAATGGTAATAAGATATGAAAGGATATATAAAGGTTTTGTTATGTTTTTTTTTTGGATGTTGTATATTGAAAAAAGGCAATAAAATTTTAATTAACAAGAAATAATTTGGAAGAAAAGAAGAAGTTGGGATAAGATATGAAGTTAAATAGATAAAGTATTGATATTATAATTTGGAATTGTTATGTTCTATTGGTTTTCTTCTTTTATTATTTTTTCTTAGAAAAGAACTTATAAGCTGTTATGCCTTGTGCATTGTTTTTATAAAATTGATAAAAATGGTTTATATATATATATATAAAAGAAAATGATAATAAGATATGGAAGGATATATAAAGTGAATATGATGTTTGAATTTGTGTCTGTGTGAAGAGTTTCAACCCGGGATCAGACAACCTTCAGAAAAGATCTTTTAGTTTTGTTTATGTTTTGTGTATTGTGTTTTCTGTAAAATTAATAAAATTTGTTTAAAAAAAAGAAAAGAAATGAAGGACATTTAGGCACCGTTCCTTTGAAGGGGGATTCCTTGATGGAGCTTATCCAAAAGGGTCGTGGGAATGAAGTAGAAAGCCGTTTGCATATTGACACTCTATAAAAGAAAGATTTTGCAAAGACTGTGCTTGGATAAAGTTTTCTTCAGTCTGTAAAGGAAGTTTCTGGTTTTTTTTTTTTTTTAAGTATTATTTTAAAATCTACGTCCATCCCACTTTCCAACATGAAAAATCTTGGGGAGGCTAACTATTTTTTTACAGAGAAAGACTGGGGACAAACACTCATTTCTCAACTATTTTCTTGTAAATTGGAATGCCAAAACTTTGTTCCCCACTGAGAATTTTGCTGAAATGTTCTTTATTAAAAAAAAAAAAATAGACAAACCACAAGTAATTGCTTTTCATCCCATTGAATGAGACTGGCGAAACCCTTCAGAATAGATTTTTCCACAGAATGATAAATAATTTCCATTCATTTTTTACATGATTCACCAAATATCTTTTTTTTCTTCCAAACTTCAGATTGATGTAACTTTATGCATGCATTCATCCCATAGGAATCCACCTTCTCTTAGTTGGGTTCTAATACAATTACAAAAAGGTGAATAACAGCAATAGCACTTAGCAATAACACTTAGATTTATATATTGCTTTAGAATGCTTTGCAGCCCTCTCTAAACAGTTTACATTGTCAGCATATTGCCCCCAACAATTTGGGTCCTCATTTTACTGATCTCAGAAAGATGGAAGGCTGAGAAAAAATTTGAGCCCGGTGATATTTGAACTGCCAAATTGCAGGCAGCCAGCAGTCAGCAGACGTAGCCTGCAGTACTGCATTCTTAACTACTGCAACACCACACAGATCCTATTCTTAAAGAAAGGACTTTTCTTTACCATAAAAACATGAGAGCATCATGAATATATTTACATGGATTTTTCAGGTATAAACACTGCTTCCATTCAAAAAAAGATTTAGATCCTTTCGTGAATGGCTTGTGCAATGAAAGGCAGTTTACCAATCACAGTGAATAGAAATCACAGGCTAAACATCTTTTGCACTTACATTAGAATCAGAAGCATGCTGTATTGAACAATCTAGTGTCATTTGCAAGTTGAACTAAATATTAGCCAGAAGCCCATGCACTACATAGATATTGGATTTCATCTGGGTTTGAACTTTTTGCATGATACAAAATACCATTGCTAAAGAAGACTACCCTCTCATCCTTCTGTGAGAATACCCTCAAACATATTTCATGTTGGTTTATTGGATTCTGATTCATTAGATGTTTTATATAATAGATGCTTTAAAAAGGACTAATCCATAGCTGACCCTGGAGGAAAATATATCAGGATACAATAACTAAACAGAATCCTCAATCAGCATTGGAGTGTTTATATTCTCCTTAGACATCGTGACTGAGGCCAAATGAGGAATAAGGAAATCTCCAGAAAGGGTTGCTTAATAATCCAGTTCTTTCTAATCAATGCTCCTTTCAAAAACCCATGAAAAAGGAATGGTAGCTTTCTAGGCTTGTTGTTGCAAATAACACTGAAAAACAAGGATATGAAAAATAAGGAGAATACAAATTTGTTGAACATCTGCAGGGTGTAATTTTAACATGGGTATTAAAAAACAATATTCCACAAGTTTTAGACTGGACTTTTATTGGTTTGTTTAAGCTGGGATATCAGACAAGACAAGGATGGGCGCTTTTTTCCAACCATTCCATTTTTTTTATTATGACAGCGAGTGGAGATATTACTATACATACCATATCATTAACTATGGGAAGATTTTACACTATTTGGATTGGGGTGTTAGGAGTTTTAAGGATGGAACTGGGTGCATTTTCCCTTGAAGTGCTGCTAAAATATTCATTTCCACCCATATTTTACCAAAACATTCATAAGCAAACCTCAAATATTAAAATTATGCTATTAAATCTTTGCCATTTTGGCATCAAATGTCATAATTCCAGGATGTAGAAGACTTTTGCATTTGTTATTCCAGGATGTAGAAGACTTTTGCATTTGTAATCTTTTGAAATTTAACCATTAGGCCTCACATTTCAGCCTCACCACCTCCATATCCTCTGGTCTTCTTGATAGTCATCTTTTCGCCAATTGTCCACTCAATTCATGCAGTTTCCCAACCCAGACTACAAAGAGTTCAGCTGAGCCGTCCTGCCTCCCAAAACATAATAGGATTTCCATTTCTAATACTGGGTGTATATATGTGAAGACCAGGAATTTGAATGTGTATGAATGTGTGTGTTTTGTGAGTAGAAGAGCAAGTATGGGAATCCACACAGTCCTTCCATAAAATTTATTAAAATTATCAGTACGACTGACAATTTTCCATTTTTGTTTTTATTTTAGTTCTTTTCCCTTAATTTTTATTGCTGATAATATATATACAGAAAAATACTTAATTATAATAAAGTGTGTGTGTGTGTGTGTGTGTGTATATATATATACAATGCTTCAGAACTCATTCCTTTCTCCTTAGGAGCCTGTTTATGCGGGTTTATGCCATAATAAATGCATTCATCTTTTAAATGTCAGAAAACTTTCTGTTGTTTTCTCCACAAACACTAAAGGATGTATTAGGAATCTTATTATTTCCTTTAATAATATTATTTAATTGTCTACATCCTTAAATAAGAATAGAATAGACAAATAGAAACATTGCTAAATTCTTTTGGAATATGTTTTGGCCAGAGACTGAATTTAGGAATAATTGCCAATAACAGTCATTTGGTGAAGAAAAATGGGAATATTTTAAATATAATAACAACATTAAACTGAAAGAATTAAATAGTGCAGTCCGCCTTTAATGTTCAACTAACTGACATGGCTTATTTATAACATATTTCAGATTGTATATTTAACCTAGAACACATATAATGCAATATATTATAGAGTTATATTGTAATATATTATTTATTGTTGAATGTACTGTTTTATTCTGTCATCCAGAGTTTGGTACTAATATGGGCAGCTATTCAAATGCTTTAAAACAAACATACAAGTAGCTCTGAACTTATGACACCAACGGGAACAGGAATTTGTGTCTTAAGTTGTTGTCACAAGTCAGGTTGCGCCTGATTTTATGACAATGTTTAAGATACTCTTTGAGTGAATAACATGGTCATTAAGTAAATCCCCAATAACTGTTTTTTGCTGTAAATCAGCAAAAATGTTCCAAATCATGATCACATGACCACAGGAAGTTGCAATCAGTTGTAAATGTGAGACAGTCATGGAGGTTGTGTAAGAGGTAGTGTGAATATAGGCTATAAGTCACTTTTCCCAAGGTCGTTATAATTCTGAACCATCGTTAAACAATCATAAATTGGGGACTACCTTTGATTTACTATAACTTTGATCTTTATTTATTAAAAAATACATTTTAAAAGGTGAACTAGAAAGAGGAATCATGGGTGCTTTATACTCTCTGAGCTTGGTTGTTTTCTTGCAGACATTTTATTACCCAAATAGTGGGAGTGGGATTTGCTTTCATTTTGTATTCTCTCCCTATCCGTGTGGGTGGGAGTGGTCTTGGTGATTCCTTAATTGGGCTGCTGTTTCTGTTAGCTTGTTTGACAGTACATTGATTCTGGACTAGATAGACCTTGCTTCTTGATTGTTGCTCTTAATTGTTGCTTTTAATGTCAATCTTGGTGTTAATCTCTGCTCACTTGGGTGTCAATTGTTGGTGTTTTGGTGTTTTTGTTCCTTCTTTGACTTGTTGATTATCTCTTTTAAATGGTATGTAGATGTTGTTTATGTCTTTGTGTCGATTGATGGCTAATTTATCAGAATGCCAGGCTTCCAGGAATTCTCTAGCATTTTTGGATTTAGTTTTGTCTAGGATGGTCAAAGTTTCCCAGTTCCCAATCATCCAACTCTCAATGTCATAGAATGCTTCAAGACATTTGCAACTTATTATACTAAATAAAGCATTCAGTTATCAGTGTGCTTATATATTATGAGATTGTTCAAGATCTGAGCGCCCTTCAGGGGAGCGAACTTCCATGCCTTGGCCCAGCTCCTGCCCACCTAGCAGTTTGAAAGCATTGCAACTGTGAGTAGATAGGTACCGCTTTGGTAACCTTCCATGCGCCTTTGGCATACAGCTATGCTGGCCACTTGACTATGGAAATATCAATGCTGGTTCTCTCAGCCAAGAAACAGATCCCTAGAGTGAGACATGACTGGATAGGGAAACCTTTACTATTTTTTACTTTATACTTTAAAAAGTATAAGACTTCCACTTAGCTTATTTTTTTCTAAAAAATAAAATAAAATAAAAATACATTAGCAACCAGAGCTGGATGAATATTCTGAATCCCTAGCTAGATTTTAGTTATCAGCATTTGCCAATTTTTTTAACCTTTACATTAAAGACATTGAAGGTAGTTCAAGTCAATGATTGTTTTGTTTATATTTGCCATCAGTACTTACAATGAGTCATTGCTGTTTGATGTTACAGTAATGGGGATTACTCACAGACAGCTCCTTATTTTGGAGCTATTAGAAGAATGCTGTCTTGGTCAACAGAAATTTCTCTTGCTCAAGAGATTTTGCACCAAGATTTTGCACACTTAAAATGTATCTCTCCACCAGATCCTATGTGTCCACCAACTAACTGGAAATTCTGGAGCATCTGAATGACAAGTGGTTTTTTTTTTTTTTTTGCCAATCTTCTTCATCCCAATATCAATATCAATGAATAATGCATCAGAGGCATTCTATATTCAATCCTCACTCCTTCCTTCATTGCATAAATGATGAATATTTTGATGTTACAAAGCATCAATGCTTAGTGTGAAATTGACTGGGAACCATTGTGATGCAAAGTGACTCATTTGCTTAGGCTTTGAACTGTCACACATTGTATGTATGTATGTGAGTGTGTGTGCTTTTGTTGATTAAATAATATTGACTTTAAGCAGTGGGGTAATTCGATCATTCTTTAAAGTTTGGCATTTTAGTTACTCTAAGATTTTTGTGAGACCCAATCCAAGGAATATTAAACTATCTCAGTCCTTCTAGGATGAAGCTATCATTTAAATTACCCTCTAATTATTTTTAGAACCATACTAGTAACAGTTCCAACCTCGTTCTAGGTTGTAATTATAAACATGATTATTGGATTGAGCAATTATTAAGTCAAACTGTAAGGTAGAAGTAGTAAGCACAAGTAAAAGTGCTTACTTTAAAGTGAAATTAGACAAAGGAAAAGAAAGAAAAAAGTGAGGTAAAATGGTAAGAAAAGCATCAAAAGAAAATATAATTAGAATCAAGAAACAAGAAACAAGAAGAGAAAAAAGTTGAAAAAATATATATAAAACACCAGAAGTGACTCCTTATTTTTACAGTAGTTACAAGGTAATCTTCACACTTTTCTCTTTAAAATTATTTCATAATTCCCTTCTTCCTGTACTCAACCCATTTTAATCAGCAATTCCATAAATCGCCAATTCATTTTTCCCATTTCCAGGAAATCTCATAGGAGGTTTTTAGTCTTTAGGGAAAGTCGTCTTATTTCTGATCAAACATGGCACTTTTGCCATGTCTCTCATACTCATAGACCATCCTTCTATTGTCTTCCAGTGTTTTTCTATCTTTGTGCATATAAGAGCCTCTCTACAGTCACCTTAGGCCCGTGATGGCGAACCTATGGCACATGTGCCAGAAGTGGCACCCAGAGCCGGCACGTGAGCCATTGCCCCAGATCAGTACACTGCACATGCATGCATGCATCCATCCATCCAGCTGATTATTGAGTATCTGCCATGCATGAGTTGGGGGTAGGGCATGCACATGGCACACAGCATTCATGGGGGTTGCATGTACATGCACAGAGGAGTGTAGCGCACAGTGGGTTGTGGGTGGAGGGACACATGCACACTTTCGACACATGAGGACAAAAAGGTTAGCTATCACTGCCCTATGGCAAACCAATGCTCCATAGGTTTTTTAAAAAATTGGTTATCCATAAATCCCAATAAAAAAGTTTCAGTTTCATTTGAATATTAATAGTTAGCATCAATGTCACCTATGGGCCTTTAGATTGGAAGACAGAATAGCAGTTTGGAGCTCTCAAATATTGCTGAGCCCTATTTTCATGCTTAGTGTCCATCATATACACAAAAACTGTCCCTCCTGTTTACACATCGTAACAACAGTGGTGATGGTTGCTGTTGTCATTAGCTTTACTGATATGATCAGCAACTTTTATATTCTACTTTTCTTCTGGTTTGTTGATGAAACATTTACATGCCACCCACCTCCCTCTTAAGATGACCCTGGGTGATTAGTTGCTTAAGAATATGGAGTTTTCAATTTTCTTCTGTCCCTACAACTATTCTCTAAGGGGCTGATGATAGAGAAAGAGAAACTGTCTCTAAATCATCCAGTGAGTTTGCATGCCTGATGATGATGAGTTTCTCTTGGAGTCCATTAATAGCTTAATTACTGTGCCACATTGGTTCAGAGAAGTATGTAAGGGAAGTATCAGAATTAGACACATAGATCATAGCCATTTTAATATACTTATTTTAATGTGGATGGTTGTCATTCATTTCTACCTTCTTATTCAGTGACAGCAAATCCTCAGTAAAATCTTTCTCTTTGATCATAGACAGTATACAGGTTTCTAATGAGTTGTGGTTGCACAGTGGTTAGAATACAGTATTGCAGGTTAACTCTGCTCACTGCCAGGAGTTTGATTCCTTTGATCCTGACTGCCTCAAGGTTGACTCAGTCTTCTATCCTTCTGAGGCCAGTAATGAAGAGCCAGATTCTTGGGGAAATGTGCTGACTCTGTACACTGTTTAGAGAGGACTGTAAAGCACTATGAAATGATATATACGTGTAAGTGGTCTTGCTATTTCTTATTCAAAGCACACTGTGTTTTGAACAGAATTTGGGAACTCAGAATCTGCTCTGTAATTCTGATATTGCAAAAGAAAAAAAATCAGTCTTAGTAAAACAGTTTTTTCTTGTCCCACCCTGAGCACCATTATCTGAAACACTTTATACTGAATATTGTTTAGCTCTAAGGTATTTTTTTTTTAAATCTAACTTTGTTGTAATATAACATTATGATTCATTGCATCTAGTCCAAGAGAGATAAATCATCCTTGGCAGTTATTTCGGAAGAAATGAAGAACAATAATAAAACCTTTTTTTCCATTTACTGTAATGAACATGAATGCTGGGAAGTGATTAAAAGCAATGTAACTAACAGCTGTTGTGGATAGATATTTAGATATAAATTCATTAAAATGCTGGTAACAAATCACTGTTCCATTATTTCAGCTTATCCAATGGGGGGTTGAGCTCCAGCAAGCCACCAAATAGGTTTATTCCTAAGTGAAAATTCCATCTCTATAAATGAGGAAATAAAATCGACATGACAATAAAATGAGTTTTATATTACTTCATGCACAATGGAGAAACATCTGACAGCTGATACAGCTGATCAGTTTATTTCAGGAATTTCATTCTGCATTTAATTTGCGAGTGCAGCCTTCCCTAACCTGATGCCCTCCAGATGTGATAATTCCCAGAATCCCTTACCTTTCTGGATAATGCCAACAAGAAAATGTGGAAAGTGAAATTCCCACAATGACTGAGTCCTAAGCTGAGAAAGGCTATAAAAGAATTCATTAGTTTTCCGCTCTTTCTTATTCCCTATAGAGATTTGTACATTAGAAATTTAAGACCTCCTATTTAAATTCACACTGAAAAGAGAATGTTGTTGACATGTTTGTAACTACTTGTTAAGTTTTCAGTTTAGGATCAAATATGAATGGTAGCAGACAGAAAGAGAGATATGTGTGCATTGGACATACACGAAATCTTTATGGAAAGATAAAGTATGCAGAGCATTTTTCATAGTGGTCATAGGAGGCATATATATTTCTTCTGTGTAACATCTGCTCTCCCCTTGTCTTATGTCTATATGTGCTTGACTATGTGATGCACTAGGCAGGTGTGTGTGTGTCAAACTGGTGGCCCATGGGCTGAATGCGTCATGCATAGGCCATACCCACCCCAGCTCCGTGGAAAAAAAGTCACGAAACATCATGTAATAGCAACATGACATGGCAAGTTTAATACCTGTGCACTAGGAAGCACAGGTGAGGCTCTGAATCTTGTGATTGGGAGTAGCTTAGCAAGGAGCAGCTAGTAACATTATGAGCAATCACCCAACTGCTTCTCCCCTAGGAATGTTTTGTGGAAAATTTTTCTACAACCCCCCTCCACACCCCCCCCCCCCGCATCTTGAGTCTAATTTAGCTCACTTGCTAACTTGGTTTTTATATAGAACCATGGTGGCACAGAGATAAATTCAGTACTGCGATACTGTTAGAATGCAGTACTGCAGGTTGATCTTACTAACTGCCAGCAATTCAATCCTGACTGGCTCAAGATTGACTCAGCCTTTCATCCTGCCTCAGTCGGTAAAATGAGGACCCAGATTGTTGGGGGCAATATGCTGACTCTGTAAAGCACTATGTAAAGTAGTATATAAGCTAAGTGCTATTGCTGTTGCCAAATTTATTCATCAAATTTTAATAGGGACTCTGGTGAGTATACAAATAAAATATTAGAAATAAAAACAGTATATAAAATTTTTAAAAAACTTTTTTTTACTGAATTCTTCCCTATACATCATTTGAATTAATTCTGTTCAGGTTTTAGAGAGTTGTCATCACACTGGCGAATAGAATCCCAATTCCCTGAACTTTTTAAAATTGGAAATAATGAAAGTATAAAGTCTTATTCTAATTGATGTTAGAAAGGGAGGGTGCATGGAATTAAAAATAAAAGTGGAATTATGAATGTTGGCTCTCATTGGGCATGAGCATGACTCACACATCATAATGAGTGAGTGGACTTAAAATAGAATCCACCATGGCTTTGATTCATTGGGAGTTGAGTTGATGGAATGAAGGAGTAAACAAACCAACTTGATGCAGCAAGAATATGGGCTTTTTGCCAAGGTTTGTCCCTCAGTCCAAAAGAGATCCTTGATTAGCAATTTTTCAGTCTGGCAAAGAGCATATATTGAGGGCCACTTTATCTCTTAGGTCTTTCATCTCTTTTGTACAGTAGAAAAAAGCCCATGTTCCTTGGAGTGATTCTTATAAAGCTACTTTCCCCTCTGTTGAAGTAGCTCTTCAGACAGAATGTTGTTTTTCTTCTGTGGCTTGGCTGGACACTTCAAAGGATAACCCAGACACTTAAGCATCTCGTTTTTCAGACCAAGGCAAGATCCAATAACCACTTCAGCTGTCCAAAGATGGAAAGCAGCCAGGTTGACACTTGGAAGAGGAAATCAAATACAAAGAAAATAAAACATCAGCTGAGCTTTGAGTACAGCACAAAGAGAATAGGTATCCCTTTTGGGTAACTAGTATAAAGGACTTAACGGTTAATGCACAGGACTTCACAAAGATAAACAGATACATTAAAAGAAAACCTTCAAACTGGTACTTTAAAATAGAAATATAGTGACGCATGTATTACTTTTCTGTTTAAGAGTTAAATACTACTTACTTCCCCCCAGTTTTGAACTGTTTGTAAAGCTTTAACAATAAATGTCCATAAAAACAACAGAGCACAATAGATATAAAATACAAAAATGAAATAATATAGAATTTAAAAAGCCAGGGTAAAATCATATTTTACTCTTTTTTTCAAGTGGTAAATGCACAGTCTTTGGCTGAACTCCAGCGGTTGAAGTTTTACCTACCAACCTTACCACAGACAATGTCAAACCCACAAAATGTATCTACCGTTGATTTCATGGGATAGCCTTTCCTTAAAGCCACTTTGATCCTAATCTGTTTCAACTGCTGTGTGTGTGTATGTATATGTGTGTGCGTGTGTGTGTATACACACACATACACACACATACACATACATACATATATACACTGCTCAAAAAAATAAAGGGAACACTTAAAAAACACAGTGTAACTCCAAGTCAAT
Organism: Hydrophis major; assembly: GCA_033807585.1. Lineage (NCBI taxonomy): Eukaryota > Metazoa > Chordata > Lepidosauria > Squamata > Elapidae > Hydrophis > Hydrophis major. The sequence continues at coordinate 16,899,680 of CM066334.1, read as the reverse complement.
CACACTTCTGTGAAATCAAACTGCCCACAAAGGTAGCAACACTGATTGACAATCAATTACACATGCTGTTGTGCAAATAGAATAGACAACTGATGGAAAGCAGAGGCAGTTAGCAAGACATTCCCAATAAAGGAATGGTTCTGCAAGTGGTGACCACAGACCACTTCTCAGTTCCTATGCTTTCTGGCTGATGGTTTGGTCACTTTTGAATGCTGGCGGTGCTTTCACTCTAGTGGTAGCATGAGATGGAGTCTACAACCCACACAAGTGGCTCAGGTAGTGCAGCTCATCCAGGATGGTACAACAATGCCAACTGTGGCAAGAAGGTTTGCTGTTTCTGTCAGTGTAGTGTCCAGAGCATGGAGGTGCTATCAGGAGACAGGCCAGTACATCAAGAGATGTGGAGGAGGCCGTAGGAGGGCAACAACCCAGCATCAGGACCGCTACCTCCGCCTTTGTGCAAGGAGGGACAGGAGGAGTACTGCCAGAGCCCTGCAAAATGACCTCCAATGGGCAACAAATGTGCATGTAGCTGCTCAAACGGTCAGAAACAGACTCCATGAGGGTGGTATGAGGGCCCAACGTCCACAGGTTGGGGCTGTGCTTACAGCCCAACACCGTGCAGGACTTTTGGCATTTGCCAGAGAACACCAAGATTGGCAAATTTGCCACTGGCGCCCTGTGCTCTTCACAGATGAAAGCAGGTTCACACTGAGCACATGTGACAGATGTGACAGGGTCTGGAGATGCCATGGAGAATGTTCTGCTGCCTGCAACATCCTCCAGAATGACTGGTTTGGCAGTGGGTCAGTAATGGTGTGGGGTGGCATTTCTTTAGGAGGCCGCACAGCCCTCCATGTGCTTGCCAGAGGTAGCCTGACTGCCATTAGGTACTGAGATGAGATCCTCAGACCCCTTGTGGGAACATATGCTGGTGTGGTTGGCCCTGGGTTCCTCCTAATGCACGACAATGCTAGACCTCATGTGGCTGGAGTGTGTCAGCAGTTCCTGCAAGATGAAGGCATTGATGCCATGGACTGGCCCGCCCGTTCCCCAGACCTGAATCCAATTGAGCACATCTGGGACATCATGTCTCACTCCATCCACCAACATCACGTTGCACCACAGACTGTCCAGGAGTTGGGGGATGCTTTAGTCCAGGTGTGGGAGGAGATCCACCTCATCAGGAGCATGTCCAGGCATTGTAGAGAGGTCATACAGGCACGTGGAGGCCACACACACTACTGAGCCTCATTTTGACTTGTTTTAAGGACATTACATCAAAGTTGGATCAGTCTGTAGTGTTTTTTTCCACTTTCATTTTGAGTGTAACTCCAAATCGAGACCTCCATGGGTTGCTAAATTTGATTTCCATTGATAATTTTTGTGTGATTTTGTTGTCAGCACATTCAACTATGTAATGAACAAAGTATTTAATAAGAATATTTCATTCATTCATGTCTAGGATGTCTTATTTTTGTGTTCCCTTTATTTTTTTGAGCAATGTATATACATATACATATTCCTTAGCGTGCTATGCAAACACAACAGATGTGTTTCTGAGTTTTGATCATCTGAGTGTCAAGTTTAGAACATGGACTGAGTTACATCTCTAGGGTTTGCTGTTGCACCCATTCTATCTGGATCCCAAAAATCCAATTGTGTGGACACCTGATCACTCTCTTGACGCTTGGAAAAACAGATGGTAAGTTGATTGCAGAATCAGCCCCAATCTCCTTATAGCCCATTGTCTTTATTGTAAGTGTTGTCCATTTTGTTAATTTCTGATCATTTTACATCAGATTTACTTATGCTCCTACACAGAAAGCATAAATGCCACATTCTTCTTTATTTTTATTATTGTACAACTCAAATAGAAGGTGATGGTAGGAGAAAGTGTCGTAGATTAGAAGACTCCAGAGAACAGTAAGGGGTCCTTTTACAGCAAGACAAATCTTCATAAATGTCCATTCTAGTATTGGACCTGATAGTGAATATGATACTCAGGCCATCTTTAGAAATAGAAAAGAAACTTTCTTTGCTCTGCAAAAATTCACTCATTCCCATTTGAAAAAACTGAAGGGAAAACAGTTCAGAATTTTGCAGAATGATTTGCATTTCAGCCCATGGTGAATTAAGCAATGCAGTGAATTAATTAAACAGTGTCTGGAGGCTGTTAGGAACCAGATGGGGAGCAATGGTTGAAACTGAACCCTAGAAAGACTGAGTGGCTCTGGATTTGGGGTTCTTTGGCCCATAGAGAATTTCCACCTTTGGTCTTGGATAGCGTGGCACTTTCCCAAGCAGACCCTGTGTGTAATATGGGGATTCTCCTGGACTTGCAATTGCTGCTCAAAGAGCAGGTAGCAGTCATGACCAGGAGGGCCTTGTGGGTTGTGTGCCAGTTATGCCCTTTCCTGGACCAACAATCCCTACTCACAATCACTCATGCCCTAGTAACCTCCTATCTTGACTACTGCAACACGCTCTACATGAGGCTGCCCCTGAAGAGCATCCAGTTGGTGCAAAAAGAAGCAGCCCACATGGTTTTGTGCAGACCTTAGTGTGCACAAATATTACCTTACCAGTGGGAACTGCATTGATTGTCGATTTGCTTCCAGGTGCAATTCAAGATGCTGGTTGTCACCTTTAAAGTCCTCCATGGCTTGAGACCAGGTTATCCAAGGAACCATCTCTTGCCGGTGACATCTACCCAACCTGGAGCAGGGAGACATGGAATGTTGTGAGCCCCATTCCCTATGGAGATACATTTGGAAGGAGTGAACAGCCTTCTCAGTGGTGGCTCCCCCTCTGTGCAACATCATTCCCCCAGACATTAGACTGGCCCTCCACTCTAACATTCTTTTGGAATGTGCTGATGTTGTGAATGAATAATCATGCAATAACGTTATCAAGAGCTTGAGGTTAAGTTCAGGGTTCTGGCCCTGCACTTCTGATTGGCCATTAAATGGCGAGATCAGATTGGTCCGTTCAGGAGAATCTGATTGGCCATTAATGAGCCGTTCTTATTGGTTAACGGAGCTAGCGCTCCTGGGTTCTTATTGGTTGAATAGTTAATTAGTTGCCTATATAAGGAAGGCTGTAGCAGCCATTGAGTTCGAGCTGTCACACCATGTAAACAAAGAGTTGAAGTTCACCGTTTCACCGGCTCTTCTCCATTCTTTCATGCCCACGCTCAGAACATAACACTGGCGATGAAGATGGGATGTGGAGACATCAGAGCTGACTGAACAACGAAGAAAATAACCAAGCACATGGCTAAGAGTGTACAACGGCGGAACCATGTCCGGCGGCATTATACCACCCGCTCCATTCGACCCAGCGCAAGAAGACTGGGAAGCCTACATGGATTATTTCCAAATGTTCTTGGAAACCCACAATTTGAAGGATGCCACGACCAGGAAGAAACGGGCGGTATTCCTAACACATTGTGGGCTGACTGTATTCAAGATGGCCAAGGCACTAGCAAAACCAGCAGAAGTAAAGGCTATGGACTGGGACGTCCTCGAACCCCTATTGAGAGCCCACTATGCACCGACCGTGCCAAAACTCGTAAGGCGGCACAAATTCTACCAAAGAAACCAGCGGAAAGGAGAGAGCATTGCAGATTTCGTCACAGACCTCCGAAACCTGGGAGGCCTCTGCGGGTTCGCTGACCTGGAAGAGGCTTTGAGAGATCGAATAGTTCTGGGACTAGATGCACTAAGCATGCAGAGCAAGCTGATGGCAAAAGGTGACATCAGCCTTGCCGATGCCATCGCTGATGCTACTGCAGCAGAAGCAACCAGGAAGTCGGCTGCCCAAATGCGCTACAACCGCGCTCCGGTTCACCAACTGACTGGCGACCTTTCACCCAAGTCAGAGGGGCAGTTCCCGACAGCCCACCACGAGGACCTCTCTTCGTCGTCAGACAGCGACAAAGAAGAGGTCCATCTACTGTGGTCCGAACGGGACCATTACCAGAAGTCCCAACACCCATGCGCTGGCTGTGGGGCCAGCCACCCCCCCGGTCCGAATGCAAATTCCGCGACGCACTCTGCCATGAGTGCGGGAAACAAGGCCACATCGGATAGGTCTGTAGAAGTCTCCTAGGACCCAGCCAGCCCCCAAAAGGGGCTAACTATCGCCAACCGACAGGAAACCGTCCTGTAAGGCGAGAACCAATGAACCACTCCTACAGAAACAGAACCCTAAACCGCCCCATGAAGCACGAAGAGCTCACCAAACCATCACTATCGGTCACGCCTCCTCCTTGGATGCCAAGAAAATCCGAGTAAAAGTAGCCATCGAAAATCAGCCCTGCCAAATGGAAGTCAACTCGGGATCGACTCTCTCGATGGTTTCCTGGAAGACTCTCAAGCAACTCATCCCTACTATCCGGCATCAAGACCTCCGTTTCCAAAGATTCATACTTAAAGACTATCAGGGGAATCAAATTCCGGTTGTAGGACCCAGTCAAGTCCGGGTCTCGTTCAAAAACCGTACAGCGTACTTACCTCTGACTGTGATCGACAAGGACCGGCCTAGCCTGTTAGGCCTCCAAGGTTCGCGCCACTTGGCATTGAAGTGGCAGGCATTAACCGAATCAGCAGCAGTGACTGGGAGGAGGACCTTGTCCAAGAATTCAGGGACGTCTTCACTGAAAAACTAGGCGAGTACAAGGGGACCCCAATATCATTTAACCTTAATCCGAAAATAGCTCCCATCCGCCTTAAGCCTAGTTGGGTTCCATTTGCCCTAAAACCAAAAATTGACGAGCAGCTTGATAAGTTAAGAGCCCAGGGAGTGTTAGAGCCAACTGATCACTCTCCCTGGGAGACCCCAGTCGTAACACCCATTAAGCTGGATGGATCAATTAGAATTTGTGGGGACTACCGAGTCACCCTGAACCACGCCCTGCAGCAAAACGCATATCTGGTACTGGTGGTGCAGCACTTCCTCCATTCCCTGGGGGGCGGAAAAGTCTTTGCTAAACTAGACTTAGCTCAGGCATATCAGCAACTGCCGGTAGATGAAAAAACAGCACAGGCACAGACGATCGTGACGCACCGAGGTGCTTTTAAATGTACATGGCTCCAATTTGGAGTGAGCGTAGCCCTGGGGATCTTTCAGAGCTTGATAGAAAGACTGTTACAAGAGATTAAAGGCGTTGTTCCCTACTTTGATGATATGTTAATTGCTGCCCCTACTTCAAAAATTTTACGGGATCGGAAAAACTTCCGGTTTGCGTGGCTTCGGAGCAGCAGGAATTCGCGACAGCTCGCGATTCCTGCTGGCTAGCTGCCGAGGTACCCCCGATCCAGATGGGTCAGGGGGTTATGGCTGCCCTGTAGGGACAGCTGAAGATAGAGGGGAGCCGGTTAGGGAGGTGGGGGCATCGCAGACCCCCCCCTTCTCCGGGAAAACCCCTTTTTCCCAAGGCGGTGGAGCGGCGGTCAGCAATGGCCGCCACGAAGAAGCCAGCAACCGGGTAAGAACTGTGCTGGAGGAAGTGTGAAAAGTGAAAGTTTTGTCTGAGCCGGGTCAAGTAACAACTTTTAAATCTCCTGGAATTGAGCTGCTTGTTGCTGGAGGATACATTGTATCCCTAAGAAGATCGAAAGCGGCGGAGAAGCTGTTAAAGGGAACTTTTTTTTTTTATTTTTTTTTACTCTCCCATCCCACGGAAAAAGCAGAAATATTTGGATGTATTAGATACTGAAAGTGGATTGCTTTGAAAGCTAAGCTAAGAGACAAAGGGATTTTTGGACATTGAAAAATTTAAGAAATTGGAAAATCTCTGCTGGAGGTATGGATTTTTGATTATTTAAAATTGTTATTGCAAGTGGGAAGGGAGAAAGAAAAATTGGAGCAGAAACTGAAAAAGGAGGAGACTGTCTAGAACGTCTTGGTGGATCCCAAAAGAAGATATATGGTAATTGGACCTCTTTGATCAAAAATTAATTTGGAAAGAGAAAGAGAAGAAGGAAGAAAAGTATTAACTTTTGGAACTTTTTTCTTTTTTTCCTTTTTTTAATTGCTTTTGATTGTCTTGGATTAAAAATACTTGTGGTTGTTTTGGAAAAAGTTTCCCTTTTCATAATGGCATTCTCTGTGGATGAACTAGAGATTGAATATCAAAAATATAAAAAAGAAGATACTTTGGGCGCTTTGTTCCAATTCTTAGAAATGGCGTTATGTTCCTTAGAAAAGTTGACGCAGCAGAAGGACTGGGACAAGGAAGAAGAGGAAGAAGAAGCCATCTTTGATGAACAATGGGTTCCTTCCGGAGAGGAGGAGAAAAAGGATAAGAAAAAGGGGTTTTTAAGAATTATAAAAACAACCAAAAGAGAGAAAAATGAGCGAAGAGATGGAGGCAAGGTTAGAAAACAAAAGAAAAGGAGCAAGAAAAGCGAAGGGAAGAAGCAAAGGGGTAGAAAGGGCAAGGAGAAGAATAAGCAAGAGAGAAAAGGGGGGAGGAGAAGCCTTAATGGGGGGAAGCAAGATTTAAAGAAAAAAAGTTTATTTAGAGACAATGGGTGAATTTAATTTAGATTAAAAGAGGGATTCTGGAGGGTATTTAAGAGTGTGTTTTTATATGTATGTATATTTAGAATAAAAAATTTATTATGTAATTTTAGAATCTTTTAAACAGAATCCCAAGAAAGATTTATATGTAGTATTTTTAAGTTAGGTAATGTGTTATAGATGCAACTCCAATTGGTTTACAGGAGAAGTATAGTAAAAGAAAAAAGATGAATGGATGTTTGGAAATAGAACAGACAAAGAATGTTGTTGAAAATGGTAATAATGGAAGGATATATATGCTTTTTTTTTGATTTTGTATATTGATAAAAGGCAATAAAATTTTAATTGATAAATAATTTGGATGGAAAAGAGAAGTAGGGATAAGATATGAAGTTAATATTATATGAAATATTGATATTATAATCTGGAAATGTTATGTTTTATTGGTCTATCATTATTATTATTTTTTTAGAAAAGAATTTATAAGCTGTTATGCCTTGATTTTGTGTGTATTGATTTTAGAAAACTGATAAAAATGGTTTTTATATACATATATAAAAAAGAAAATGATAATAAGATATAGAAGGAGACTTAGGTTGAATATGATGTTTGAATTTGTGTCTGTGTAAAGAGTTTTTAACCCGGGAACAGACAACCTTCAGAAAAGATCTTGTAGTTTTGTCTATGTTTTGTGTTTGTATGTTTGTGTATTATGCTTATGATAAAACTAACAAAATTTGTTTTTTATTAAAAAAAAGGAAAAAAGAATCAATAAAACCTTGGAGGAATGTTAGATGAGAATAATTTAAACAAGTCAGAAAGAAAAGAATATGATGATTATAAAATGGATAAATATGGAAGAGAAATGAAATTGAATTGGAGTAAAGAGAAATAATGAGAAACTTGATGAAAGATATTTGCGTGTCCATATGGGGATGGGATAAATTGGAATTATGTTGTATAAAAATATTGTTTTGTTTGACTTGTAAGGATTTACAATATTAAGAGGTTTTATGTGTTTATGTATTTAATGGTTAATGATGTGTTGTTTTATCTTTAAAATTAATAAAAACTTGTTTCAAAAAAAAAAAAAAATTTACGGGATCGCTTGAGAATGGTCCTCCAGAAATTCAAAGACGCAGGTCTTAAAGTAAAGAAAAATAAGTGCAAATTGTGTACAGATCGTGTCGAATTTCTAGGGTATTTAATTGACAGTCAGGGCATTCACCCTACCGATAGCAAATTGAGAGCAATAAAAAACGCTCCCAGACCCCGGAATAAGGCTGACCTCCAGGCGTTTCTAGGCCTTATCAATTTTTATAATGTGTTCCTGCCACACAAAGCAACTGTCGCTGAACCCCTACATCGTTTATTGGACAAAAAAGCCATTTGGATATGGGGACATAGAGAAGAGCAGGCGTTTCGAAATGTGAAAAAACTACTGACTTCTGACGCTGTACTAATGTAGTACAATGAGACCTTACCGTTAACGATCAGGTGTGATGCATCGCCTTTCAGAGTGGGCGCCATTTTGAGCCATGTTTTGCCTAACGGTAGCGAAGCCCCTGTTGCCTATTTCTCAAAGACGCTTTCGAAAACTGAGCGCAATTATAGCCAGATTGATAAAGAAGCCCTTGCCATTGTGTCTGCTGTCAAAAGATTTCATGAGCATGTGTAAGGCCGGGCTTTTACTATAGTGACTGACCACAAACCTTTGCTGGGAATAATAGAGGGAGATAAACCAACCCCCTATATATTATCTCCCAGAATGACTCGTTGGTCAGAATTTCTGGCTGCTTATAATTATCGGCTGCAATACTGCCCGGGGAAGGCCATTCCCCATGCCGACGCATTGAGCCGAGCGCTGCTTCCAGAGACTATCGATGACCCCGCACCTACAGAGACAATGTTGCAGACCGAGACACTTCAGACACCGCCATTAACCACCTGAGATATCACGAGAGAAACAAAACGCGGCCCCGCCTTAGCATGAGTTCTCAGTTGGGTGGAACGCGGATGGCCATTGGACCAAGTACCTGATGACTTCGTCCCATTCAAAAGTCGACAAACAGAGTTGTTTTCACGGAAGGGCTGCATCATCTGGGGCGATAGAGTCGTTGTTCCAGAGCGACTCCAACGGGCCGTACTGAGAACCTTGCACGATGGCCACCCTGGCATCGTGCGCATGAAAGCCCTCGCACGTAGCTACACATGGTGGCTAGGCATCGACAAGCAAATCGAGACTTGGGTCAAAGCTTGTCATAAATGCCAAGAAGTAAGCAATGCCCCACCAAAGGCAATCCCAACCGAATGGGAAACACCGCGGGGACCCTGGTCCCATATCCATCTGGACTTTGCAAGGCCTACCAAAGGCCACACATTCTTGTTAAACGTAGACGCCTACTCGAACTGGCTCGAAATCCACCGAATGAAGAACACAACAACCGAAGCAGTCATTAAGAAACTGGACAGAATGTTTGCAACCCACGGATTACCAGACGTTCTGGTATCCGACAACGGGCCCCAATTTACTGCGCTGTCTTTTGAACAGTACCTGGCGGACCGCAGTATTTGACATGCGCTGACTTCACCTGCGCATCCTGCAGCCAACGGAAGGGCTGAGCGCATGGTACAATTCGTCAAGAAAACGCTACAAAAAATGGACTATGACAACATCGAAGAAAAAATAAACCGAATCCTCTTTTTACAGCATATCACTCCACACAGCGTCACCAACAAAACTCCCGCCGAGTTGCTAATGGGACGAAAGCTCTGCTCCCACCTTGACCGGTTACACCCAGCATATGAACCCGAGAACCACACGGTTCCAGTGGCCAATGCCATACCTTCCAGGTAGGCGACTTGGTATTTGCTAAGAACTTATTGGGCGATCCGTTGTGGGTCGAAGCGACGGTAGTCCGTGTCACCGGCCTGAGATCATACCTCGTACAATGCTGAGATGATAGACTATGGAAGTGCCATATCGATCAATTACGATCAAGGCTGCAGTCAGGGATCTCCGAGTCCCCTGATGACCAAACTGAGGGGGGGGGAGATACAGAGGAAGATGAACTTCACTTAGCAGAAAATCTTTTTGAAGGGAACAATAACGGAACGGAAATACGTGAAGAGGAACCAGGGATGGGAGTGAGCTCGCCTCAGGGTGATACCGGATATATTGGTGAAAATGAAAACTCGAACTCAGAGTCAGAGACACCCCTTTCGCCAAACAACGCCCTACCTCAGCAAGAGTGCAGCCAAATACCGGGTACACTATGAAAATCAAATAGACTAACAAAACAACTATCCTACCTCAAGGACTACGTAACCACACCCCGTAAACGGAACCCGGGGGTAAGGGGTGTTGTGAATGAATAATCATGCAATAAAGTTATCAAGAGCTTGAGGTTAAGTGCAGGGTTCTGGCCCTGCACTTCTGATTGGCCGTTAAATGACGAGATCAGATTGGTCCATTCAGGAGAATCTGATTGGCCATTAACGAGCCGTTCTTATTGGTTAACGGAGCTAGCGCTCCTGGGTTCTTATTGGTTGAATAGTTAATTAGTTGCCTGTATAAGGAAGGCTGTAGCAGCCATTGAGTTCGAGCTGTCACACCATGTAAATAAAGAGTTGAAGTTCACCGTTTCACTGGCTCGTCTCCATTCTTTCGCGCCAACGCTCAGTTCATAACAGTTGAAGATGTGGTTCTGTCAGTGGGCCTGGGGAAATCAGAGTGAGATGGAGCCCATTAAATGGTTTGTATGAATGTGTGTTGTCACCTGGGTTTTACTAATTTATTATTTTTTATTATTTTTATTTCTTTTATATGGTTTTATATCCATGTAAGCCACCCTGAGTCACCATGTACAAGTAAGCGGCAATATAAATTTTCTAAAATAAATAAATAAATTTCAGAAAATATATAGAATGAATCATTATATTACTCCTTTTGAAAACTGTCCATATTAGGAAAGATTTATACGAAAGAATGTTAATTGGGAAAAAGTCGCACACACAAATATATGTTATAGAAATGCAACTTTTTAATATATAAATTTAGACCGAAATAGAGATGGCTGCTGATAATTTACATTTGGGAGAATAGAAACAAAATAAAATAATCAGATCTAAATTCTTTTGAACATATAGAAAACTGAATTTGTCTATTTCTGATGCATGGATTGATTTGTGATAGGTTCAAATGAAGAGTGGGCTGCAGAGGCTGTTGTTTACAACTGTAATTTTATTTTATTGCATCAAAGTCTGCACCATGTTGCTGATCTATTCAAATTCAGGAAAAGTCTTTTTTACTTTTTAAGGACATTATATGCTCTATTTGCATTCCAGTTGAGCACAGAATGATTCCAAGTATCACTAGAGTGATCTGTTTTTTGGAAAACCTCTGAGGAGTTGGCTCTCAATATGCTAGGGTTCTTACAAGCCCTCTGGACAACATGGAGGCAGGTCCAGCCAAAATTATGTACATGCAGAAAAACAAAGTATTTCATTTGGCAATACCCTTGATGAAACTGAAATAAAAATTTCCCCATAGATTCTTGTGCGATCTACGTTTGGAATTTCTCTTTGCAAACTGAAGAAGCCTATCTTCTTTAAATATTGCTCAAAAATACTGAGTAAATTGATTGTTAGGTTATTTATAATCTTCCTTACATAAATGAAATGCAAAAGGTTGTTCTCATTGGGGAAGAGTTGGAAGAGGGAATATCATATTCTATAATTTTATGTCCTGGAAAAAAGGAGAAAGGAAAGACAAATGCAAATACAATCAAATATGTGCTTTCATTTCACAATACCTCTATTGTTATCTTAGATCATGCTTATATTTTCTTCCTCTAATAAATGATAAATAAACTGATGCTAGAAGCAGCATATTTGCATTTGGTCATTATCGGTGCTGCTTCCAATGCAATAAACACCTCGGCAGTTGATTTTGTCATTTAAATGTCAAAAATGACATTTAAAATGTACCTATGTTTTCTTCAGGTGTTTGGTTTAAATCAATAACTGCTAACATTGTGGCTTGTATTTGAAATTACAACAGTTTGATTATTTCATGTTTTATCCTGTGATTAGCGATCAAAATATATGCTGAAATTTTATCTATCTATCTATCTATCTATCTATCTATCTATCTATCTATCTATCTATCTATCTATCATCTATCTATCTATCTCCATTGTTCGGGTATTTTCCCACATCATTATAGTTGTGCTTTAAAAGTTGTAGCAATGTTTCGGCAGAATCTCATCTGCCGTCATCAGGCTTCAGTATTGTGTCACATCAAGACTGCCTTCAAAACAGACAGAAAAATAGCAGCCATCCTTAGAAACCCCAAAGATAAAATTGACCTGGAAAACCAAGGCATATACGAAGCCCCCTGTGCATCATGTCCGGCCACATACATTGGACAGACCAACAGAAGAATAAGTACCCGCCTGGATGAGCACAAAAATGCAGTCAAAAAGCTGGAACACACTTCCTCACTCGTCCAACACATGGAAGCCACAGGTCATAGCATCAACTTCAATGGCACCAAAACACTAGCCACTATAGAAAACCCCAGCCACAGAATCATCAGAGAAGCCATAGAGATTGAAAAAAGACCAGAAAGCATGAATAGAAGAGATGATTCCACCAGGCTGTCAATCATTTGGAAGCCTGCACTCACAAACAAAAAAATCTCCACACCACAAGCCAGGCAAACACCTGGGCACAAACAGATCCCCCCTGATACCTCCAGCTCAAACACACCCTAACCAGGCACCCAGATGAAACCCAGCTTCCTAACTAATGATAGCCGTCCATTTACCCAGAGCCAAGCTGCACCAAAGGCCTCCAATAAAGTAACACAATGTTGCCAGCCAATCAAGATACAAAAAGAGCCAAAAAACAGACAGAAGATATTAGAAACACCAATCAAGCAGAACACAGCAAACTCCAAGACCAATAAACACAGACCAAGACTCCCAACCAATCAGGATGAAGAAAAAACCATTCTGGCACAGCAATAGGCTGCCCTAAATTTAAATCTGAAACCACTGTAAAAGTCTGACTCACAGATGAACATTATATAGAAGCCTGATGATGGCAGATGAGATTCTGCCGAAATGTTGCTACAACTTTAAAAGCACAACTACAATGATGTGGGAAAATACCCGAACAAAGCTGAATGCCATACATATAAGTACCCACGAAAACTTAAGAAAATATATATATATGTGTGTGTGTGTGTATGTATGTATGTAAGTATGTATATGTATATGTATATGTATATGTATATGTATATGTATATGTATATGTATATGTATATGTATATGTATATGTATATGTATATGTTTTCTTAAGTTTTCGTGGGTACTTACATGTATGGTATTCAGCTTTGTTCAGGTATTTTCCACATCATTATAGTTGTGCTTTTAAAGTTGTAGCAACGTTTCGACAGAATCTTATCTGCCATCATCAGGCTTCTGTATTGTGTTCGTCTGTGAGTCAGACTTTCACAGCCATTTCAGTTTTAAATTTGGGGCTAGCCTACTGCTGTGCCAGAATGGTTTTTTCTTCATCCTGATTGGTTGGGAGTCTTGGTCTGTGTTTGTTGGTCTTGGAGTTTGCTGTGTTCTGCTTGATTGGTGTTTCTTATATCTTCTGTCTGTTTTGTGGCTTTTTTTGTCTTGATTGGTTGGCAACATTGTGTTCCTGTATTGGAGGCTTTTAGTGTGGCTTGGCTCCGAGTAAATGAATGGCTATCATTTATTAGGAAGCTAGGTTTCATCTGGGTGCCTGGTTGGGGTGTGTTTGAGCTGGAGGTATCAGGGGGGATCTGTTTGTGCCCAGGTGTTTGCCTGGCTTGTGGTGTGGAGATTTTTTTGTTTGTGAGTGCAGGCTTCCAAATGATTGACAGCCTGGTGGAATCATCTCTTTTTTGGTCTTTTTTCAATCTCTATGGCTTCTCTGATGATTCTGTGGCTAACAGCTAACAGCTTCCACAAAAGCAAAATCACCGGCTTGATCCACAAAAACACACTGAGACATAATGGAGACCTAGAAGATGAACAGACCTATGGAACAGCTGTCCTGCCCTACATAAGAGGTACTACAGACAAAATATATGTGCTGGGCCCAGCATACCAGTCCCCCCACCAGTATTTATAGAGAGACGGCAGCTCCGATCACACACTGCTTGCACTGTCACGAAGCCGAAAGCACCATCCTGAGGATGGCGTGTGGGACCTTGCCAAAACATCACCAAGATACTCTTAATCTTACATGGGAAAAGACCCGAACACACCTGTACCCATGAAAATCTACGAATATAGATAGATAGATAGATAGATAGATAGATAGATAGATAGATAGATAGATAGATAGATAGATAGATATGCGTAGATTTTCACAGGTACAGGTATGCAGGTCTTGGCATGTTCCGGTGTTTTCCTATGTAAGATTGAGAGTATCTTGGCGATGTTTTGACGAGGACCCACTCGCCATTTTCAGGCTGGTGCTTTCAGCTGCGTGCTTGTGCAAGCAAAGTGTGATCAGAGCTGCAGTCTCTCTATAAATAGTGGTGAGGAAGTTGGCTGTGTTGTCATTTCTTGATTGGTTGATGGAGTTGGTGTTTGCAGATTGGCTGGCTTTTTTAAAAAAAAAAAATTTATTGGTTTTTTAAAAACAAACATAAACAAACAAAACATAAAAACATCAAGCTATCTTCCATATGTGTACATACAAGGTGCCGGTTGGTTTACAAATTGTTTTGTGCTTCCATTTCGTAGTCTTCAATTACAATTACATTGCATATAATCTCGTATTTTCAATCAAAAATTAAATACCTTAGTATCATTATTAATCAATCATTTGACTGTACTTTTATTCATTCATGTTTTACAAAATAATCATAATTTACTTAGTTTATTTTATAACAGTTCATATTATCATCCTAAATCTATCCTAAAATCATTTGGTAGATATAAGAAAGAAGTACATCTTTATATATTTATTATTTTCTAAATGTCTACATATCTCATTACTATATTTTATTGTCTAACCATTGACAGAATAGATCCCAAATTTTATAAAATTGTTTATCTTCTTGTTCTCTAATTTCAAATGTCATTCTACTCATTTCAGCACATTCCAATATTTTCTTAATGATTTCCTCCTGTGATGGTATTTTCTCATTTTTCCAGTTTTTAGCAAATACAATCCTAGCGCTGTTAATACATTTACAATCAGGTATTTCAAGTCTTTACTATATATTTCAGGTAAAATTCCCAATAAAAATATCTCTGATTTCAAGTCTATGGTTTTTTTTTGTCATTTTTTCCAACCACATGTGGATTTTAGTCCAGTATTTTTTAGCATCCGCACAAGTCCACCACATATGGTAATATGAGCCAGGTGTCTGATGACATTTCCAACATTTTTTAGATTTATTCTTGAACATTCTTGCTATTCTTATTGCGGGAAAATGCCACCTGTAAAACATCTTATACAAATTTTCTTTATATGCTGTTGACATTGTCATTTTATAATTTTGAGACCACAATTTTTGCTATTTCTCTAAATCGATCCCATATCCAAAATTCTTCCCCCAAGCAATCATAGTTTCTTTAACTTGTTCTTCTTCTAATTTAATTCTAATAAATATCCATACAATTTTTTAAACACCTTTTCATCAGTACCTGTCAAAATCTTATCTAAATCAGTCAATTTATCATAGAAACCTTCAATTTTAGAATCTTTATCATACCTTGAATGTATTTGCACATATGAAAACCAATTCATCTTTATACTTTGTTCCTCTAGTTTTTGTATAGATTTGAGTTCACCCTTTTCATTCAATATTTCACCATATCTAACTGTTTGTTCCTTTTTGTATATTATAGGATAAGAAAATGCTTCAATAGTCGATAACCAGACTGGAATTTTCAAATAACATTGTCTTTTAATCTTCTCCCAGCTTAACCACAGAGACTCCTGTATATAATGTCTTCTAAAATACTCCTTTGTTTTAGTTCCTTTATACCATAAAAAAGCATGTCACCCCAACAATAAAGCATATCCTTCTAATGTCAACAATCTAGTATTTCTTAGTGTTATCCATTCCTTAACCCACATCAGATTTGTAGCTTGATAGTACAATTCCCAATTAGGCAAACCAAATCCTCCTCTAATTCTAGCATCTTGCAAAAGTTTTAACTTTATTCTCGCTTTCTTACTTTGCCATATATATTTCAACACAATTTTGTTTAAATCTTCAAAGTAATCTTTTCCAAGCCTAATTGGAAATATTTGAAACAAATATAAAATTCTGGGTAATATATTCATCTTGATTGTTGAAATTCTCCCTATTAGTGACAGTTGTAAATTTTCCCATTTCGCCAGATCTAGCGCTATCTGCTGTTTAAGTTTGATATAATTATTCTCTTTTAATGTACTACATCTTGCTGTCAAATATATCCCCAAATACTTGATCTTATTCGTGACTTGAATTTTCAATAGGTCTGCCAGTTCTTCCTTTTGTCTTAATAGCATATTCTTTGTCAAGATCTTTGTCTTATCTTTATTTATTTTCAAACCAGCCACCTTTCCATATGTTTCTATCTTTTCTATCAATTTTGATGCTGTTTCTAAAGGGTCTTCTAAGATGAAAACCAGATCATCTGCAAATGCTTGCAGCTTAAATTCTTCCTTTTTGATTTTCATTCCTTTTATATTCTTTTCATTTCTAATATTTCTGTTTAGCACTTCCAAAGTTAACACAAACAACAAAGGTGATAGTGGACACCCTTGTCTTGTTCCTTTTCTTATATTGATAGAGTCTGTCAGTTCTCCCTCTATCAATCCCTTTGCCATTTGCTTATAGTATATAGCTTCTATTGCTTGAATGAATTTTCTAGCAAAACCCATCTGTTCCAACAGTAATAACATGAATCGCCAATTCACATTATCAAATGCCTTCTGCGCATCTAGAAATATCAGAGCCATTTGTTTTTCAGGATGTGCCTCGTAGTATTCCAAGGTGTCCAAGATTACTCTCATATTATTTTCAATTTGTCTCTTTGGCAGAAATCCATTTTGATCAGGATGAATAAAATTATTTAGATATTTTTTAAGTCTTTCTGCCAATATTGAAGCAAAAATTTTATAATCTGCATTTAGTAGAGAAATAGGTCTATAGTTCTTAACTTGTAATGGAATAGGTCTATAGTTCTTAACTTGCCTCCTCTTTTGGAATAAGTGTAATATAGGCTTCTCACCATGATTTAGGTATCTTCTTCTTTAACATAACTTCATTCATAACTTCTAGCAATGGAAGATTCAACGATTCTTGTAATGTTTTGTAAAATTCTGCCAGAAGTCCATCTGGGCCTGGTGCCTTTCCATTATTTTGCTTAAGTGCTTCAGTTAACTCCATCATCGTTAAATTGCTTTCTAACATAGTTTCAATCTCCTTTAGCATCTGAGGTAAATTAGCAGTCTGTAAGTACTGTTTAACTCTTTCCTCATCAATATTCTCTTGTATATATAATTTCCCATAGAAGTCTCAAATGATTTCCTTCTTCTCTTTACTACCATAGAAAACTTGGCCTTGGTCATCTATTAATTGCAATATTTTCCTTGATTCTTTCTCCTTTCTCAATCTGTATGCTAACCATCTACCTGGTTTGTTTGCGTCTTCAAAGTAGTTCTGTTTAGCACCTCTAATTTTCTGTGCTAGTTCTTCTTTTTCTATTTGACCCATTTTATGTTTAACTATATCCATTTTTAGCTTAATGTCCTTTTTCTGTGGCATTTTCTGTAGCTCTTTTTCAAGTCTTTTATACTCATCCTCTAAGGCCTTAGAGGCCAATCTTTTCATAGTATTTCTTTTCCTTGTATAGTCTATTATCAATCCTCTAACATATGCCTTCATTGTATCCCATACATTCTGAATTGATGTATCTTCTTTTTTGTTTTCTCTAAGGAAAAAAGCCAATTCTTTCTCCAGCCACTGTGTGAAGTTTTTTTCCTTTAAAATAGTATTATTTAATGTCCATCTAGATCTTCTTTTTTGTCCTTTCCATTTAATTGTCATTGGATTGTGATCTGCCCAAGTACTTGTTTCAATATTTATTTCTTGAATATTAGTTATTAATTCTGTTGACATCCATATCATATCTATTCTGGATCATGACAAGTGTTTATTTGAATAGAAGGTATATTGTTTAGTTTTAGCATTTCTTTCTCTCCATGTATCTTTTAAGTTTATTTCATGTACCATTTTAAAAAAAGATTTAGGGAGACTGTTTTGCTTTATTGTTTTCTGTGCTGTATAGTCCAATTTATTGTCCACAATTCCATTAAAATCTCCCATAATAACTATATTAGCATAGTCCAGTTCAATTATTTTCATTTGTAATTTTTTGTAAAATTCTTCCTTTTTATCATTTGGAGCATAGATTGCAATCAGGAGTGTTTTTGTATTATTGTCCATTATTTCCACCATTAGTATTCTTCCATCATCATTGGTATAAATCAATTTTGCTGGGGTAGTCTCTTAAATATATCAAACCACTCCTCTTTTCTTTTTTCTTTTTGGAAAGTTTTATTAATTTTAACAACAAACAAAAACACATAAAACATAAAAACATCATCCTTTCTTCATAAGTTTACAGACAGTGTATCGGTTGGTTTACCACTTTTTTTTGTGCATCCATTTCATAGTCTCCATTGTAGTTATATTACATAATAGCTCATATTATCAATCAACAATTATATAGCCTGATATCATTATTAAACAATCATTTAACTATAATTTTATTAATTCATACTTTAATGAGATAATTATAGTTTACTTAATTTATTTTATAGCAAATTACAAAGTCATAACAAGTCTATCTTAATAAAATTTTATAAAAATAGTATCAAAGGAAAAAAAAGAAATATGTATTCATTGTTTCCTAAAATTCTAAATATTCTATTATTATATTTTATTATCTAGCCATTGATAGAAAAGGTCCCAAATTTCATAAAATTGTTTATCTTCTTGTTCTCTAATTTCAAATGTCAATCTACTCATTTCAGCACATTCCAATATTTTCTTAATAATTTCTTCCTGTGATGGTATTTTCTCACTCTTCCTCTTTTCGTACATTGTGTCAAGGAAGTAAATATTTTCCCTAATTTTGGCTATATCAACAATTGTTCATATTGTTTTTTAATATGTACTTCTTGTAGACAAATTATATCAAATTTTAATTTCTCTAATTTATGAAAGGTTTTCCTTCTTTTAACAGCTGAGTTAAGTCCATTTATATTAATTGTAATCAATTTTTTCTCTTCTATGGTTATGTTTTGTAGTTAAGTTTAGCAGCTCTCGTAGATCTTAGTTCACATTGTTCTTTGGCTTCCACCTTTCCACCTAACCCATAAGAGCACCTGCAATAATACTCTCCCATGCTCTTCCCTCTATCTTATCAAATAGCAATGTCCTTGAAAAAGAGTCTCAGTTCTTTCTTTCTCAGCTTTGTCTGGTCACAGGGAAATAGAATATTTTCAAGCCTCTAGTTGGCAGTGTTATAAAGTTTCTTTGCTCTCACTTTCCCCCTCCTTTTCCAAGCAAGATATAATAAGAATTAACAAAAAAAGAAAAAGATATTTTTTAAAAAAGAAATAATTAAAAGGGAGCCTCTAGCCTAAAATATTACAAAATCAAAAAGGAGAAAAATAAATAAATGTAAAAGAAAAAACCAGTCCAGTTTCAAAATATAAGATCGTGTATAGAAAATCCAGCAATGAGAAAAAAAAAACATTACTTTGACATTCCTGTTTAAAATCACCGCTTAATCACTTCTGTCAAAACTTTTACAGATTCTTCCTTTTCTGTAGAGTGTCCTTTCAGATCTTAGAATAAAGAAAAAATTCTCACCAAAGCGGCACACTCTCTCTTTCTGTTCTCTTCCGTTTCGGAGCTGTCCCAACTTCAGCAGCTTTAATGGCTGCCTCTTTGCCGCTGGCAAGAAGAGCTTCTCCTGGATCTTCCAGGGACTTTGAGGTATCCCTGGGATTGACAGGATGCGCTCTTCACTTTCACCATCTCTTTGGGATGGTTTAGATCCAATAGGACCATCCAGGAGCAAAGATATCGGCAGCGATCTCAGATCTCCCAGATCGCGTGCCATATCGTCACCAGCTCCACTCTCCCCTATTGGCTGGCTTTTTTGTAAGAACATGTGTGGCAGAGGTATTGGCTGTGTGTCTATCAGCCTCCTGTGTTATAACAACCTGGGTAATGGGCTGTGTGGTGACCTTCTAAGTTCTATTGTTGTGACATCCTGGGTCTTGTATATATATAATTCTTCCTGCTCTGTTTTTTGCCATGCATGCAATTGTGTGGATATCCCAAAGATTATTTTTCAACAGGCAGCTGGACTTTTCCCTGAAGACATTTTGCTTCTCATCCAAGAAGTTTCTTCAGTTCTGATTTCAGTGAAGTAATTCTCAAATTGATACAGAATGGGGCAAACTAAATTGTTTGGAGAGATGAGAAATGGACAGAGAACAAAAAAGGATGCATTTAGCTTTTCCAGTCTTGTTTCTTCCAAGGAATAAAAAATTCCTTAGAGTTATTAGAGTTATCTCTTCTGGTAACCATTGATAGGAAGATCTAGAAAAACTTTCATTTCAACCATCACTTTTGCCTGTGTAACAGTGATATTTAGTGAAAATGGAAGCCAGGGAATCAACAGAATATCAGAAGAACATTGAACAACAATGAAGTGAAGGGCAGGGTTGCAAGAAGAAAGTGACTACTCTCCAAAAATAACATTGCTGCCAGTCTATTATTTGCAAAACACCACTTGGATAAGCCAGAAGGCTATTAGAAGGATTTCTATGAACAGATGAGACCAAAATATAATGTTTTGGCTTGAATGAAAAGCATATTTGATGAAATTCAAACACTGAAAATTGGATAAGAATCTTTGCTGCTTCTAGACCAGATTGACTTGCTCTTTTTGACAGAACTATGAATACTGAATTAACTCAGAGTATAAGAAATTATGAGCTGGGATAGCCATAATAACAAGTCAGCCAATGGGAAATTTTGGTGACTAAGAAACAGGATCTGTTTAGGAGATGGCTCGGAGCTTGGGCATGGCTTAGCTTACTGGTCTGTATATAAGAATTGGTTTGTCCTTGGATTCTTCTATGATTATGACTTCTGGATTCTGAGTTCTGGTTCTGACTTATGCTGCATGGGTATTGTATACATGCATCATACTTTACATTATTGTATATAAAGAAGTTTGTTCTATAAATTAATCTTGCTGAATTATATACTTGTGTGCAGGTTGGATTGCTGCATATGCTAACAAATTAGTAAGCTTTACAAGAAAATGTCAAGGTATATATCCATAAACTGGAGCTCAAAAGAAACTGGATAATGTAGAAAGACAATCTCAAAATCCATAAGCTATATGACCAATGAATGGTTAAAACAGAAGAAAGTCAATGTTTTGGAAAGGCCAGGTCAAAGTCCTAAGCTTAATCTTTATTTTATTTTATTTATTTGATTTGTCAATCACTTACAAGATAATAGGTGTAAGTATAAACATAGTTATGAATACATGAAATGGATACATATAAGAAAAAAAATAAAAAGAATCAATAGGACAGGGACGGTAGGCACATTGGTGTGCTTATGCACACCCCCTCTTAGGAAAGGGGTGAAGTCAATAGTAGACAGTCTAAGGTTAAAGTTTTTGGGGTTTGGGGAAGAAACCAGAGAGTCAGGTAAAGTATTCCAGACATTGACCACTCTGTTGCTGAAGTCATATTTCCTGCAATCAAGTTTGGTGTGGTTAACCTTGAGTTTGTATCTATTGTGTGCTCTTGTATTGTTATGGTTGAAGCTGAAGTATTCATTGACAGGTAGGACATTGCAATGTATGAATTTATATACTAT
Source organism: Hydrophis major (assembly GCA_033807585.1). Lineage (NCBI taxonomy): Eukaryota > Metazoa > Chordata > Lepidosauria > Squamata > Elapidae > Hydrophis > Hydrophis major. The sequence continues at coordinate 16,878,184 of CM066334.1, read as the reverse complement.
ACTTAGATTGGACCAAAGGTGGTGTAGTTCTAAGTTTTCTAGATCTAGAATTTCAAGTCTGGTGGCATAAGGTATTCTGCAACGAGTACAGGAGTGGAGAACTCTTCTTGTGAAATATTTCTGGACTTTTTCAACTGTGTTAATATCAGATACGTAATGTGGATTCCAGACTGATGAGCTGTATTCGAGTATTGGTCTAGCAAATGTTTTGTATGCTCTAGTTAGTAATGTGATACTACCAGAGAAAAATCTACGTAGGATTAGGTTAATGACTCTTAATGCCTTTTTGGCTATGCAGTTACAGTGGGCTCTAGCACTTAGATCATTAGAGATGAGTACTCCAAGGTCCTTGACAGAGTTTGGATCATCAACAAAGACTTGAGCTTGTATTTTATTTTCTGATTTTTTTTTGCCAATATGTAAGACAGACCTTTTTTTTGTTGAGATTTGAATCTTATAGAAATGTTTTGGAAGGATCCAGAGGACCCAACGTTAATGTGAGGAAACCTACTCATATTCTAGGGTTGAAGGTATTCTGTAGAGAACAATAGGCCAAAATTCCTCCAAGCAATGTGCAGGACTGCTCAAAAGTTATGGGAAAAGTGTGGTTGCAGTTTTGCTGCCTGAAGGGAGTACACCAGTTCCTGAAAGCAAAGGCTGACATACTTTTATACATACACAAAAATATAGCTTTGGACCATTTTCCTCAATAAGCAAACATGTATAATATTTTTTTTTTTTGAAACAAATTTTTATTAATTTTAAAGATAAAACAACACATCATTAACCAGTAAATACATAAACACATAAAACCTCTTAATATTGTAAGTCCTTACAAGTCAAACAAAACAATATTTTTATACAGCATAATTCCAATTTATCCCATCCCCATATGGACACACAAATATCTTTCATCAAATTTCTCATTATTTCTCTTTACTCCTATTCAATTTCATTTCTCTTCCATATTTATCCATTTTATAGTCATCATATTCTTTTCTTTCTAGCTTGTTTAAATTATTCTCATCTAACATTCCTCCAAGGTTTTATTAATTCTTTTTTCCTTTTTTTTTTTAATAAAAAACAAATTTTGTTAGTTTTATCATAAGCATAATACACAAACATACAAACACAAAACATAAAACATAGACAAAACTAAAAGATCTTTTCTGAAGGTTGTCTGTTCCCGGGTTAAAACTCTTTACACAGACACAAATTCAAACATCATATTCAACCTAAATCTCCTTCCATATCTTATTATCATTTTTTTTTTTATATATGTATATAAAAACCATTTTTGTCAGTTTTCTAAAAACAATGCACACAAAATCAAGGCATAACAGCTTATAAATTCTTTTCTAAAAAATAATAATAATGATAGACCAATAAAACATAACATTTCAAGATTATAATATTAATATTTCATATAATATTAACTTCATATCTTGTCCCTACTTCTCTTTTCCATCCAAATTATTTATCAATTAAAATTTTATTGCCTTTTATCAATATACAAAATCAAAAGAAAAGCATATATATCCTTCCATTATTACCATTTTCAACAACATTCTTTGTCTGTTCTATTTCCAAACATCCATTCATCTTTTTTCTTTTACTATACTTCTCCTGTACAACAATTGGAGTTACATCTATAACTCATTACCTAACTTAAAAATACTACATATAAATCTTTCTTGGGATTCTGTTTAAAAGATTCTAAAATTACATAATAAATTTTTTATTCTAAATATACATATAAAAACACACTCTTATATACCCTCCAGAATCCCTCTTTTAATCTAAATTAAATTCACCCATTGTCTCTAAATAAACTTTTTTTTTTAAATCTTGCTTCCCCCCATTAAGGCTTCTCCTCCCCCCTTTTCTCTCTTGCTTATTCTTTTCCTTGCCCTTTCTACCCCTTTGCTTTTTCTCTTCGCTTTTCTTGCTCCTTTTCCTTTGCTTTCTAACCTTGCCTCCATCTTTTCGCTCATTTTTCTCTCTTTTGGTTGTTTTTATAATTCTTAAAAACCCCTTTTTCTTATCCTTTTTCTCCTCCTCTCCGGAAGGAACCCATTGTTCATCAAAGATGGCTTCTTCTTCCTCTTCTTCCTTGTCCCAGTCCTTCTGCTGCATAATCAACTTTTCAACAGAACATAACGCCATTTCTAAGAATTGGAACAAAGCGCCGAAAGTATCTTCTTTTTTATATTTTTGATAGTCAATCTCTAGTTCATCCACAGACAATGCCATTATGAAAAGGGAAAACTTTTTCCAAAACAACCACAAGTATTTTTAATCCAGGACAATCAAAAGCAATTAAAAAAAAGAAAAAAGTTCCAAAAGTTAATACTTTTCTTCCTTCTTCTCTTTCTCTCTCTAAATTAATTTTAATCAAAGAGGTCCAATTACCATATATCTTCTTTTGGGATCCACCAAGACATTCTAGACAGTCTCCTCCTTTTTCAGTTTCTGCTCCAATTTTTTTTTTCTCCCTTCCCACTTGCAATAACAATTTTAAATAATCAAAAATCCATACCTCCAGCAAAAATTTTCCAATTTCTTAAATTTTTCAATGTCCAAAAATCCCTTTGTCTCTTAGCTTAGCTTTCAAAGCAATCCACTTTCAATGTCTAATATATCCAAATATTTCTGCTTTTTCCGTGGGATGGGAGAGTAAACAAAAATAAAAAAAAAGAAAGTTCCCTTTGACAGCTTCTCCGCCGCTTTCGATCTTCTTAGGGAAACAATGTATCCTCCAGCAGCAAGCAGCTCAATTCCAGGCAATTTAAAAGTTGTTACTTGACCCGGCTCAGACAGAACTTTCACTTTTCACACTTCCTCCAGCACAGTTCTTACCCGGTTGCTGGCTTCTTCGTGGCGGCCATTGCTGACCGCCGCTCCACCGCCTTGGGAAAAAGGGGTTTTTCCGGAGAAGGGGGGGGGTCTGCGATGCCCCCACCTCCCTAACCGGCTCCCCTCTATCTTCAGCTGTCCCTACAGGGCAGCCTTAACCCCCTGACCCATCTGGATCGGGGGTACCTCGACAGCTAGCCAGCAGGAATTGCGAGCTGTCGCGAATTCCTGCTGCCCCGAAGCCACGCAAACCGGAAGTCCCCTAAACATGTATAATATTTTTGTACTCATTTGTTTAATTGGATTCTTTTACCTATTGTTAGGATTTATGTGGAGAACAGATCACATTTTAGGCCATATTTTTACAGAAATACTGAAAATTCTAAAAGATTCACAAACTTTTAAGCATTTCTCTCTGTGTGTTGGGAGGGTGCATGTTAGTATGTGAAATCTGGAAGAGTGATAGAATCATCCCTTCCTTGGCAGAAAACAAGAAGAAATCTTTAAAGATCTTTGGGGAGTTTTATTGATTTCCCCCCACTTTTTTTCCTTCCAAAGTAAAGACATTAATATATCTAGAAAGAATTTGATGGTACATAATTTAAAAAAATATTAATATTGATAATAATTTGCTTCATAGCTTCACACTTGTCTATTTTTTGCGGCATTAAAGCTATGGTCTTGTTATATATCCTTCAATCTAATTATCACTTCTCAGGCAAGATAATGCTCAGAAAGGATCATACCTACTCTGAAGCTATACCTACTCTGGATCATTTGACACTTCTGTTATTGGCAGCACTTCACAGGAAAGCAAGGTGGGTGCTTATCTCGAGGGACCGTTTGAGATTCATTCCCAGCTGGGAATGAAAATATTTCCCAGCATTGCAATAAAACAAGACTTGTTTTTAAAATAAGTGTGTATGTAATTATGGTCTTGGATGCCTTGGTCAGAACATCATTATTTTAGCAACATTTCAATCCCGTTCCAAACCCCCTGAGAGCAAGAGAAGAAGTAATGGTTGGAAGCTTATCAAAGAGAGATCCAACCTAGAATTAAGGAGAAATCCCCCAACACTTAGAAAAAATTAATCAGTGGAAGGGCTTGCCTTCAGAAGTTGGATGCTGGCTATTTCTCTGGAAGGGTATAGGGTCTCCTGTTTTGGCAGGGGTTAAATTTAAAGACCTCCAAAGTCCCTTCCAACTTTCTTTATTCTGGATTCAAACCATCTGCAGGGAGGTTTTAAATTCTGGGGAGAAGGGAAGAAACCTACCAACTTTCCCCAGAAGTTCATAATTAAAAATGTAACTTGAGTTATAGCTAGATACTGCTGGGCAATAACATGATAGATGAATATTGTATAATCTCTTCCAATCTCTATGCCAAATTTATATTTTCAACATCAGGGGATTATGTGAGTTTTTTCTTTATTGCTGCTCTTTGATAAGCTGCTGCTGATATTGCTGCTGTTTTTTGGTTGTTCTTTTTCCACAGATACTGAAAATCAGTCATAAGTATTTGGGCTGTCAAACACTGAATCCTAATATTTGCTAATAAAGCCTTAAATCCATGGATTTATTTCCATGGTCCCAACATCTTAAGGAAGACGAAAACGCTATTAAAACTTCAAATTCTGTAAAGTTGTATTATCTTGAATCCTCTTTAGGAAAGATTTGGGGATCAATGATGCAACACCATGAGTGGTAGACAAAAACCCAGCATAAAGGTTTACATCTGTATTAAAGGAGACAAAAGGTGAAAGTTGTTTGGGGATGGGTGACTGTCCAGTCCAAATTTCAGTTTCAGGCAAGAAAATTGGAGGAGATAGAAGGACTTTACTCAGTTTAATTTTGATATAGCAATTTATGTATATGTGGATTGATTAGTTTCTACTACTACCTTGGTATTAAAAAAAGTGTTTAAGAACCCAGATGTGCAGTCTGTCAATTTCTGCCACTAAGTTATGGCTGTAGTTCAGACAAAGATGCAGAATATTTATTTAACATTGAATGTCAGAAAGTACAGCTTTTATTTCATTTTAAATGCCCGTTTTGGACATTTTGGATAAGATAAGTGTAGACAACATAAAATCTCATTAGTTTTGGGAGTATGGTGTGTATCATGATTTTCAGAGGAGTCCTTTCTTTTTGTTTCCTTCCCTTTCCCTTCCCTTTCATTATTTTCAATATCACTTCTTAATTTGTAAAAAACAAAAGATTTAAAATGCATCTCCACCCCAGGTATTCCATTATAAAGTCTCCTCTAAGGTTTTTTTTAATTGGAAATGGAAGCCAGGCAATGAACAGAATAGCAAAGAAAGGACTGAGTAATGAAAATCAAGATACTAGCATATGTCTCCCTGGCCAGATTCAGTCAAGGAAAACTCTTGGACTGTGAAAATGTAATATTCATTCATTTTGTGCTCTCAAAGCAATTATCATCACATTTTCTAGACACCAAAGAAGAAACAGGTGTTTGCACTAGATTACTAAAACAGATGTGACATTTATGCTCCTGTTAAGATTCTGATTGCTGATGAAATGCTGACATTTTAAAGCAAAATCTATGAGGCTTTAGATTTCAAAAACCCAAGTTTATCACTTTGTTTTTGTGATGATAAAAGCAGTCACTGATAAATAGAAAGGCCAAATCATTCATTCATTCCTACATACATTAAACTGGGTTAGGCCCAATCTACTTATTTATCTTCCACAGTATTTTCCACAGTGACTATATTTTATTGGGGTTTTGAGAGTTTACATCTTTCTTTGGGGAAAAAAACAGTTATGGGCATCTGTTAACAAGCAACTAGGGCTGAGCCATATTCTGCATTGGGTCTTCTGTTCACACCCAAGCAACTAGATCTGGGAATTAAAATTAATACCATATAAACTTGTTGAATACTATTGGAAAATTAGCAAGATAGGCAGGAGTAGCCTAGAGTATTTATTATTCAACAGGGGAGAAAAACTGATTGATCTTCCAATAATCTTCTCCCATACAGCCCTGGCTCAGCAGAAGCATTGCTTCTATGCCTGCTTAGGTATCCCTTGGGCAATGTAGTCATCTCACCATGCAAATCTTCAGAGTGATCCATAAATAATAGTCATGAAGTGAGGTGAAATATGCCTTAGAAAACAATATGCCTTGGTTGAAATGAAGTAGTTGCTTCAAATAATGAGGGAGAAGAGCAGTAGTAAGGACTTGGTTTTATTTATTTATTTATTTGTTCATTTATTTGTCAGACATGTACAAGATAACAAGTATAGGTATGAACATAAATAAAAACAAAGGAAGTAAATACAGACAAATGGGGACCGTAAGACAGGGACAGTAGGCATGCTGGTGTACTTATGCACGCCCCCTTTACAGACCTCTTAGGAATAGGGTGAGGTCCATGGTAGGTTGAAGCTGTGAGTTTGAGGTTGAAGCTGTGAGGGGTTGAGGCTGTAACAATGGAGTCGGGTAGGGTGTTCCAGGTGTTGATCACTCTGTTGCTGAAGTCGTATTTTCTGCAATTGAGTTTGAAGCAGTTTACCTTGAGTTTGTATCAGTGGGTAGATTCAAATTTTTTTACAACTGGTTCCATGGGCATGACTTGGTGGGCGTGACAGGGGAAGGATATTGCAAAATCTCCAGTCAGAGGTGATATTTGCTGGTTCTCTGAACTACTCAAAATTTCTGTTACCAGTTCTCGATTTTGTCTTTAGGGTTTTTTAGGATGGTGGATTTTTTTTCTGTTTCTGCAGAATGCTGTTTTAATGTTGAGTTTTTGGATCAGCAAGATCCTCCCAAAACACAACATTAAAACAGCATTCTGCACAAACAGAAAAATATCCACCATCCTAAGAAACCCTAAAGACAAAATCGAGTTAGAAAACCAAGGAGTATACGAAATCCCTTGCACTGCCTGCCCCACCACATATATCGGACAAACTAACAGAAGAATAAGTGCATGCATTGAAGAACACAAAAACTCAATCAAAAAAGAAGAACCAACCTCTTCCCTAGTCCAACACCTCAAAGCCACAGGACATGAGATTGACTTTAAAAACACCAGAACTATCGCCAAAACCAAAGACTTCAACAACAGAATAATCAGAGAAGCCATAGAGATAGAAAAACGCCCACACAGCATGAATAAACGAGATGATACCTCCCGCCTACCAGCCATTTGGAAACCTGCCCTCATGAACAGACGAGTACCTAACATGAAGAACACCAGACCCACACCCCTGAGAGCCACACAAGATGCTACCACCACACTTTTACACAGAAAGCAGACTCACACCACACAGAAGATGAGACACGGCCACAGACAAGAAGCCGTACCGCAGCTGCATCACTACCTGCTTCAAACCCCTCAAACCCATACATGAAGTGAACTGATGCCTACCATGAAAATGTGGCACAACCACGAACTTGAAGCCAAACAGCAGGATCACAGCTCACCAGCTCAAATCCCCCAGCAACTAAGACTAACCTGAGCACAACCAAGCCCCCACCTGAACAGAACACTCCCCCAGCCAATCAGAACACAGCCAAACCCCCAACCAATCAGAACACAGCCAAACCCCCAACCAATGAGAACACAGCCAAACCCCCAACCAATGAGAACACACCCCCACCCAATCAGAACACAGCCAAGCCCCCACCCAATCAAGTCACACCCCACTAGCAGTTAAAAGGAAGAAGCAGCTGCAAGCTCACATCACTCTGAGAAGCACAGAGCTGAAGACCAAGCCTGAAGATGATGAATGAGACTTCATCGAAACGTTGCCTAGATACTTCCAATCTTATGTGGGAGAAAACCCGAATAACCAAAGATCCATATATATATATGTCTGGCATTCAGCTTTGTTCGGGTATTTTCCCACGCCATAGTAGAGGTGCTTTTAAAGTTGCAGCAACGTTTCAGCAGAATCTCATCTGCCATCATCAGGCTTCTGTATATGGCAGATGAGATTCTGCTGAAACGTTGCGACAACTTTAAAAGCACCACTACTATGACGTGGGAAAATACCCGAACAAAGCTGAATGCCAGATATATATATATATGTGTGTGTGTGTGTGTGTAAACAAGATGTAGAAGGGTGGAACCAAGTAATATATACTGAGATTGTATTTTCCCAGGACGTACAAAAATCAGACTGTTATTCTGAAATAATGTTTCTGTCTGAATACTGGGAGTGGAGGGAGTGGAGGAAGACTGTCCCTACCACTCAGTATAGAAAACTGGGTCTGTTGTGTATGCAATAAGATTAATAAAGTGTGAGCTTGGAGTAAGTGCAGGGTTCTGACCCTGCACTTCTGATTGGCTGTTAAGCAGCTGGACCGGATTGGCCCGTTCTGGGGAATTCAATTGGCCCTTAACAGAGAGTCCTTATTGGTTATAGGAGCTAGCATTCCTAGCTCGTTATTGGTTAAACGTTGCAGGGTTTGCCTATATAAGGCGGGTTTTACTGCTGTTGAATTGAAGAAGTCACTATGTAAATAAAGAGCTGAAGTTCACCGTTCAGAGGCTTGTCTCCATTCTTTCTCGCCCATGCTCAAAACTTAACACTGGCGACGAAGGTGGGATATGAAGATATCTGAACCAACGAAACTTCGAGGAACACCGAGCACGTGACAGACAACACCAACAACAGAACCATGTCTGCCGGCATCGTACCACCCGCTCCGTTCGATCCAACAAAAGAAGAATGGGAGTCTTACATGGATCGTTTCCAAATGTTCCTAGAGACGAACAACTTAAAGGACGCCACATCCGGGAAGAAACGGGCGGTGTTCCTAACGCATTGCGGTCCAACCGTATTTAAGATGGCTAAAGCACTAGCCAAACCCCGAGAAGTGAAGGCCATGGATTGGGACAACCTCGAACCTATCCTGCGAGACCACTACGCCTCGACTGTGCCTACGCTCGTGAGACGCCACGAGTTTTATCAAAGAAGCCAGCGAAAGGGAGAAAGCGTGGCCGACTTCATAGCAGACCTCCGAAATTTGGGAGGCCTCTGCGGATTCACCGATCTAGAAGAAGCACTAAGAGATCGCATAGTTCTGGGATTAAGTGCACCAGGCATTCAAAGCAAGCTGATGGTGAAAGGCAACATCAGCCTTGCCGATGCTACTGCAGCAGAAGCAACCAGGAAGTCGGCTGCACAACTACGCCGAACCCGCACTCCGGTACCACCACTGGCCAGCAAAATCTCACCTAGTTCAGAAGGGCAGCTCGCGACAACACACCACGAGGACCTCTCTTTGTCGTCAGACAGTGATGAAGAAGGGGTCATCGACTGCGGTCCGACCGGGACCCTCACCCGAAGCCCTTACGCCCTTGCGCTGGCTGTGGAGCCAACCATGCCAGGTCCGAATGCAAATTCCGTGACGCATTCTACCATGAGTGTGGGAAATGAGGCCACATTGGATGGGTCTGCCGCAGCTTGCCAGGACCCAGCCAGGCCTCAAAAGGGGCGAACTATCGCCAATCAACAGGAAACCGTTCTGTAAGGTGAGAGCCAGTAAACCACTCCTATAGAAATCGAGCTTTGCAGAGAGAAGAGGCCCACCATACTATCACTATCGGTCACGCCTCAGCCTTGGACACTAAGAAAATCCAAGTCACAGTAGCCATCGAGAACCAGCCTTGCCACATGGAGGTCGACTCGGGATCGTCCCTCTCGATGGTGTCTTGGAAGACACTCAAGCAACTCATCCCCACAATTCAACGCCAAGATCTCCGTTTCCAACGCCTCATCCTCAAGGACTACCAGGGGAATCGAATTCCCGTCGTCGGGTCCTGCAGAGTCCGAGTCTCCTTCAAGAAGCACACAGCGTACTTACCTTTAACGGTCATCGATAGAGATAGGCCTAGCCTACTGGGCCTCCAATGGTTCACGCCACTCGGCATTGAAGTGGCCGGTGTAAACTGGGTCGGTGGCTGTGACTGGGAGGAAGACCTTATCTATGAGTTCAGGGACATCTTCGCGGACAGCTTAGGCGAGTACAAGGGGACCCCGATCTCATTCAGCTTAGATCCAAAAATAGCTCCCATTCGCCTAAAGCCCCGTCGAGTTCCATTTGCTTTAAAATCGAAAATCGACAAACAACTCGACAAACTGATAGCTCAGGGGGTGTTGGAGCCCATCGATCACTCCCCGTGGGAAACCCCTATTGTAACACCCATTAAGCCAGACGGGTCAATCTGAATTTGTGGGGACTACTGGACCACTTTGAACCATGCCCTGCAGCAGAACGCGTATCCAGTTCTGGTGGTGCAGCACCTCCTCCATTCCCTGGGGACGGGAAAGTTTTCGCTAAATTGGATTTAGCTCAGGCATATCAGCAATTACCAGTAGATGAAAAAATGGCACAGGCCCAAACTATTGTGACACACCGAGGTGCCTTTAAATGTACCCGGCTGCAATTCGGAGTGAGTGTAGCCCCGGGGATTTTTCAGAGCCTTATGGAAAGGTTATTACAAGGAATTAAGGGCGTGGTCCCCTATTTTGATGATGTATTAATTGCAGCCCCTACAAAAAAAATCTTACAGGACCGGTTAAAATTAGTCCTAAAAAAATTCCAAGAGGCCGGTCTTAAGGTTAAAAAAAACAAATGTAAATTGTGTACTGACAGTGTTGAGTTTTTAGGGTACCTGATTGATAGCCAGGGCATTCACCCTACCAAAAGTAAATTAAAAGCGATCAAAAACGCTCCCAGGCCACGAAACAAGGCCGATCTCCAGGCATTCCTAGGCCTCATCAATTTTTATAATGTATTTTTACCGCACAAAGCAACTGTCACTGAATCATTACACTGATTGTTAGATAAAAAAGCAAATTGGTTATGGGGTTACCGTGAAGAACAGGCGTTCTGAAATGTTAAAAAACTGCTCACTTCTGACTCTGTACTCATGCAGTATAACGAGATTTTGCCGTTAGTTATAACCTGTGATGCATCACCTTTCGGGGTGGGCGCCATTTTGAGCCACGTACTGCCTAATGGGAACGAAGCCCCTGTTGCATATTTTTCAAAGACTCTTTCAAAAACGGAATGGAACTATGGACAAATTTATAAAGAAGCCCTCGCCATTGTCTCAGCTGTGAAAAGATTTCACGAATACGTGTATGGTAGGGTTTTTACTATTGTGACTGACCACAAACCTTTGTTAGGGATAATAGCCGGGGATTAGCTGACTCCCTACATATTATCCCCTAGGATGACCCGATGGTCAGAATTCTTAGCTGCTTATAACTATCGGCTGCAATATCGCCCGGGGAAAGCCATTCCCCACGCTGACGCATTGAGCCGAGCACTGCTTCCAGAGACTCTCAACGATCCGGCACCAATGGTAACCACGTTGCAAATCGAGGCACTCAACTCGCCGCCACTGACCGCCCGAGATATCGCGAGAGAAACCAAACGCGACCACACCCTAGCACAAGTCCTAGGCTGGGTAGAACGCGGATGGCCATTGGACCAGTTATTAGATGACTTCACACCATTCAAGTCTCCACAGACCAAGCTCTTCTCCCAGAAAGGCTGTGTCATCTAGGGCGATAGAGTCGTTATCCCAGAACGCTCTGAAAAGCGCTACTGAGAACTTTGCACGATGGCCACCCCGGCATCGTGCGAATGAAAGCCCTTGTGCGAAGCTACGCATGGTGGCCGGGCATTGACAAGCAAATCAAACAGTGGGTTAAAGCTTGTCCCAAATGCCAAGAAGTCAGCAACACCCCACCAAAAGCCATGCCTACTGAATGGGAGACACCACGTGGACTCTGGTCCCGAATTCACTTGGACTTTGCGGGGCCAACCAAAGGCCACACTTTCCTGCTTACCGTCGACACCTACTCGAATTGGCTCGAAATTCATCGCATGATAACTACGACCTCCGAGGCAGTTATCAAAATTTTAAACAGACTCTTTGCAACCCACGGATTACCAGACATCCTGGTATCCGATAACGGCCCACAATTTACTGCACTAGCGTTCAAGCAGTACCTCGCTGACCGCGGCATCCGCCATGCGCTCACCTCGCCTGTGTACCTTGCGACCAATGGCCGAGCAGAACGCATGGTCCAATTTGTGAAGAAAACCTTGCAAAAGGTAGACTACGACAACATTGACAACAAGGTCAATCAAATTCTCTTCTTGCAACACATCACCCCACATAGTGTCACCAACAAAACTCCCGCTGAACTACTAATGGGACGAAAGCTCCGCTCCCACCTCAACCAGTTGCACCCGGCTTATGAACTGGAGAAACCACTAGGATCCAGCGGCCGCTGTCGCACCTTCCAGGTAGGAGACCTGGTTTATGCAAAAAACCTATCGGGCGACCCGTTGTGGGTGGAAGCGACAGTAGTACGTGTAACCAGCCCCAGATCCTACCTTGTGCAATACCTTGACGATAAACTTTGGAAATGGCATATTGACCAATTACAATCGTGGCTTTCAGTGGCCAGTCCGCAAATTCCCCTTGACCAAACTAAGGGGGGGGGAGGTACGGAAGAAGATGAATTCCTAGGAAACCAGTTCGAAGGAAACGACAGTTTAATAGAAATTGAGGAAGCGGAGCTGGAGGGAGAAACAGTTGCACCTCAGGGAATTGCAGAAAATGTGGGCAACAACATAGAAGTGAACTCTGAACCAGAAACAGCCCCACTGCCAAATAACGATCTACCTCAGCATGATTGCAACCAGCCGATACAACAAAAATCAAAGAGACTAAAAAGACAACCGTCCTACCTAAGGGACTATGTAACTGCGCCCTGAAATAAGAAGCCAGGGGGAAGGGGTGTTGTGTATGCAATAAGATTAATAAAGTGTGAGCTTGGAGTAAGCACTTCTGATTGGCTGTTAAGCGGCCGGACCGGATTGGCCCGTTCCGGGGAATCCGATTGGCCCTTAACAGAGAGTCCTTATTGGTTATAGGAGCTAGCGTTCCTAGCTCATTATTGGTTAAACGTTACAGGGTTTGCCTATATAAGGCGGGTTTTACTGCTGTTGAATTGAAGAAGTCACTATGTAAATAAAGAGCTGAAGTTCACCATTCAGAGGCTTGTCTCCATTCTTTCTCGCCCATGCTCAAAACTTAACAGGGTCCACCATTTAAATTTTCCATAATCATCATGGGAATTTAATTCATTAAGGACGTTATGAAAAATTAGCATGTAAGCTTGCAAGGTTAACTGACAATGCCACATTCCACTCAGACATACTTCCCAGTAATTATCTATTCTGGAAGCAAGTTGAGCAACCCAACAATATTTAATTAATTTGAGAGAACAGGCAGGAGTATTTCTTTCTACACAGTGCTAAGACTGAAGCATGTGACTATTTGATCTTTGTTACCCAATTCATGTTTAATTCTGGGGTCTTTCTTTCCCCCTGGAAAGAAGAAGAATAGCACAAAGACCTCAGGCCTTTGCTTTCTTTTGCCTCTAAAGAGAAGGTTGCTAAGCATCAGGCACTGCCATTTAAGAGCTTATTGCTTGCTTCCTCTTGAACTGTGTCTCATTAATACAGCTTTGTGCAGCATGATTATCTGACAGATATGCATGCTTCTGTAATACAGGTGCCAAGATTAAATCAAGACAAATGAAAATAGATAATCATTCCCAAGGAGATTTTTTTTTTAAAAAGCATCCATTGGCCAAATGCTCACAAAGAGATTTGAAAGGCAGATATGTATGTGCAGCTTCCTTAATACATTTCAGAAATTGTCTGCTGTTCTACTTCTAAATATCTTGGACACTTGGGTGAGATTCAGAACCACCACCTCCTCCACCTCCTCCTCCTCCTCTTCCTCTTTAGTTAGTTGTGGTTATGATTTCTACAGTTTTGTTACCTTTGATTGTAGATTGTTCTGTTTCATAAACTAATGGTCCAAATCTGCTGTTCTAGCTCAAGAATCAGGGAGCCAGACCAAGATTTTCTCTAAAGCACACATTGTCTTGATAATTAAATCATTCAGCCTTGAACCACTTTAGGAAACAGAAATAGCAACTCATCTACTGTATGAAATGCTACTGCCCATAAATAAATGTGTGCTTTTATGCAGTAAAAATTTCCGGTCTATGAGCTAGGGCAGGTAAATGATGGCCAACATTGACCAGGGAACAGTTCTATTTATTTTCCAGTCTAAAGAAAGCTCAGCCAGCTTTCCTGTTTCTTCTCAGAATGGTTGAGAATGAAATTATCCATTTCCCAATATGTGATTTACTTATAAGATTATCTATGTGCTGGAGCCTGACCAGTGAATTGATGCGGTATATCTCCTTCGGTTTATCCCTTAGCATCATTCTGCCATCACTAAAGATCAACAGCCTAGCTTACTTTATTTAAAAATTATGCACATACTCATAGCATACAGATGGTGCTCTTCTAAACTGGGCCAGTTTTGCACATGAGAAAAAGTTCAGAACTAAAGCCAACAATTATTGAGATTCATTTATTTATTTACAGTTTTTTTCTCTCTCTTTTCTCTGAATTGTTTGATACTGGATGAGATATACATTTAAATCCTCTTCCTCCTGCTTCTCAATCAGCATTATCTGACTCTGGGTAATATGCAACACAGTAGAAATATAAAACACTGTTGTGGTAAGCTGGCAGCAGGTGCAGATGGCTGAGGAGTGAGGACTCAGATGAGGGGCCAGGACCATTAGGAAGTGGACTGATGCCTTCAGAGATTGTGGGGGCTGGCAGTAGTGATGAGTGTTATGGACTAAGCCAACGCAGCAGTAACAACCCTAAATAGCTTTACTTTGCAGCAGGCTCGTAATCCTGCACTCCTCATTGGCCCGCGAATAGCGAGTCGTGATTGGTCATTTCTGGCCAGTCTCATTGGCTGTTAACGGGCCCCTCTGATTGGATGCTTGCGAAAGCGGTAAACTCAAACCATTGGTTGTTTTGACAGCAGTCAGCTCTATAAAAGAGCTGCTGCTGCCCAAGTATTTGCTCTGTTCTTATTTCACAATAAAGAGTTGAAGTCACTGTTCGATGTCTCATCTCTGTTCCTTGCGCCCATGCTCAGGACTTAACACTGGTGATGAGGATGGGATACGGAGTCGATAGAGCTGACTAAGTACGCATTGAACAAGACAGAGCACGTGGCTGAAGAACGCACACAACAAATGGCAAGATGACCAGTGGCGCCATACCACCTGCTCCATTCGACCCAGCAACCGAAGACTGGGACTCGTATATAGATCGCTTCCAGATGTTCCTAGAGACCTACAATTTAAAAGATGCTACACCTGGCAAGAAACGAGTGGTGTTCCTGACTCATTGTGGCCCCGCCGTTTTCAAAATGGCTAAAGCACTTGCCAAACTGGTGGAAGTGAAGACCATGGATTGGGATACCCTTGCCCCAATCCTCTGGGCCCATTACGCACCCGCAGTACCTACATTGATATGAAGACATGAGTTTTACCAGAGGGACCAATGGAAGAACGAGAGCGTTGGGGATTTTGTAGCTGACCTCCGGAACCTAGGAGGCCTTTGTGGTTTTGCAAACCTCGAGGAAGCCCTGAGAGACTGCATAGTTCTGGGATTAGATGCACCACATGTGGAGAGTAAACTTATGGCGAAAGGAGACATCAGCCTTACAGATGTTATCGCTGACGCTACTGCCGCAGAAGCAACCAGGAAGTCGGCTGCTCAAATGCGCCGAGTGAATGCACCGCTTCGCCAACTCGCTAACGATAGCCCGCTCGCCGCTGAGAAGCACGCTATCACCACCCACCACGAAGACCTCGAGTCATCCTCAGACAGTGAGGAAGAGGAGGTCAACCAGCTCCACTCGGAACGAGAGCAAAGGAACCAGAGACATCCACGCCAATGTGCTGGTTGCGGGGCAAACCACCCGCGATTGGACTGCAAATTCCTCGACGCACTCTGCTGTACCTGCGGGAAAGGAGGTCACATCACGAAGGTCTGCAGAAGCAAGTGAGAGTCCAGTCCCAGCCGAAGGAAGAACAACCTCCACCGGGAGACAGGAAAACCTCCTGAGAATCAGGACCGCCTGAATCACTAATGGAACAACTACTACAACAGAAATCGAGCACCTACCTCTTCAACGAGATGAGAAGAGGCCCACCAAACCATTATTATCGGCCACGCTTCATTGTTCGATGCAAGAAAGATCCGCGTAAGGGTTACTATTGAGAATCGATCGTGCGTGATGGAAGTCGATTCGGGATCATCCCTATCGATGGTATCCTGAAAAACCCTTAAACAGCTGATCCCTGCCACCTGCCGCCAGGACCTCAGCACTCAATGAATCATTCCTAAAAGACTACCAGGGAAACAGAATTCCAGTTGTCAGTTCCAGCCACGTCCAAGTATCCTTCAAGGACTGCACCGCGACACTTCCCCTGACTGTCATCGATCATGACCGACCCAGTTTGTTAGGATTATAGTGGTTCGCCCCACTCGGGATTGAACTAGCCGGCATACAACAAACCAGAAGCGACGACTGGGAAGAGGCCCTCATCCAGGAATTCCAGGACGTGTTCACAGGAACATTAGGCAAGTGCAAGGGGACCCCTATATCATTTAATCTCAGCCCCGACGTAGCTCCCATTTGGCTTAAGTCTTGCCGGGTGCCTTTTGCCCTCAAGCCGAAGATCGACGAGCAGCTAGATAAACTGATAGCCCAGGGCGTGTTGGAACCGATTGACCATGCCCGCTCGGAACGGGCACGCACATGAAGCCAGATGGCTCATTAAGAATTTGTGGGGATTACTGGGCCACCCTAAATCATGCTCTTCAACAGAGCGCTTACCCAGTACCAGTGGTCCAACACCTTCTTCATTCCCTGGGTGGCAGAAAAATATTTGCAAAATTGGACTTAGCTCAGGCGTACCAGCAACTACCTGTAAATGCGACAACTGCAGAAGCCCAGACAATAGTTACACATAGGGGTGCCTTCAAGTGCAATAGACTCCAATTCGGAGTAAGCATGGTGCCTGGCATTTTCCAAAGTTTGATGGAGAGACTATTACAAGGCATAAAAGGCATCGTGCCTTATTTTGACAACGTCCTAATAGCTGCCCCCACTAAAGAGTTATTAGTACAACGACTCAGAAAAGTTCTTCAGAAATTTAAAGACGTTGGTCTGAAAGTAAAAAGAAACAAGTGTCAACTTTGTATGGAGAGAGTGGAGTTCCTGGGATACCTTTTCGAAAGACAGGGAATCCACCCCACCGAAAAAAAACTAACCACAATCAAAAATGCCCCAAGACCTAGGAATAAGACAGACCTCCAAGCCTTCCTGGGACTCATTAACTTTTATAACATCTTCTTCCCCAGAAGGCGACCATAGCTGAGCCCCTACATAGACTTCTCAACAAAAAGGCTCCCTGGGTCTGGGGAGGCGTGAAGAAAGGGCATTTCAACAAGTAAAAGATCTCTTAACCTCCGATACTGTATTGATGCAATACAATGAGACTCTACCCTTGACGGTTACCTGTGACGCCTCACCATTTGGAGTGGGAGCTATTTTAAGCCATGTTCTACCAAATGGGAATGAGGCACCTATTGCGTTCTTTTCGAGAACCTTGTCTAAGACCGAAAGGAACTATAGTCAACTTGATAAAGAGGCTCTCGCTTTTGTATCCGCAATTAAATGTTTCCATGAATAAGTGTATGGGAGACCCTTTGCCATAATTACCACAAGCCGCTACTTGGTATTTTGGCGGGAAACAAACCAACTCCCCATATCTTATCACCAAGAATGACACGTTGGTCAGAATTTTTAGCCACCTACGATTACCGATTGCAACACCGCCCGGGGAAAGCCATTCCCCATGCTGACACTTTGAGCCAATCCCCACTACCAGACATCATAGAGGACCCAGCTCCAACCTTAACCATATTGCAAATTGAAACCCTCAAATCGCTGCCGCTGACCACTTGAGACATCACCTCAGAAACCAAAAAGGACCATGTTTTGGCACGAGTCCTCGGCTGGGTGGAATGGGGTTGGCCGGTCAGTGCACCCAATGACACTTTCAAGCCATTCAGGAATTGACAGACAGAACTATTCTCCCAAAAGGGCTGCATCTTGTGGGGAGACAGAGTTGTAATCCCGGAGAAATTGCAACATAAGGTATTAAAAATGTTGCACAATGGACATCCAGGCATCGTGCGGATGAAGGCATTGGCCAGGAGTTACGCATGGTGGCCTGGGTTAGACAAACAGATAGAGACCTGGGTAGCAAAGTGCAGCAAATGTTCTACTCCTCCAAAAACTCCCCCAACTCAGTGGGAAACGCCTTGAGACCCTTGGTCCCGTATTCACATCGATTTTGTGGACCCACAAGAGGACACACTTTCCTCCTAACAGTGGATGCCTATTCAAACTGGCTCAAGGTCCACAAGATGAAAAGTACCACCACAGAGGTGGTCACTAAAAAATCGAATAAGCTATTCGCTACCCACGGATTGCCGGATGTCCTGGTCTCCGATAATGGCCCCCAATTCATTGCCCTGCCATTCGAACAGTATCTGGCAGATCAGGGCATCCGCCATGCCTTAACATCGCCAGCCCACCCTGCGGCCAATGGTAGGGCTGAGCGAATGGTTCAATTTGTAAAAAAGACTTTGCACAAAATGGACCACGGCGACATTGACGACAAAATAAACCGGATGCTTCTCCTCCAGCACATAACCCCAAACAGCATCACGAACAGAACCCCAGCTGAACTCCTGATGGGCCGGAAACTTTGCTCGCATCTCGATCGCCTCCACCCAAACTACATGCCTGAACAACCCTCAGGATCCAGCAGCAAGTGTCTGGCATTCCAGGAAGGTGATCCCGTGTTTGTGAAAAACTTCTCGGGTGACCCATTGTGGGTCCCCGCTATCATAACGCAACTTACGGGACCCCGATCCTATCGTCTACAAACTGCAGATGGTAAAATGTGGAAGCGCCACATAGACCAACTCCGTTCCAGACTAGCACCTAGTCCTATCTCAGCCCCTGAATCTCTAACTGGGGGGGGGGGGAAGGAATATTGAGGAGGCCGAAGAAGAAATAACAATCGAAACCCAACAGTCTACACAACCAACCAGGGGATACTCACTGTCAGAAGGAGAACCGAACCAGTGACAGCACTGTGCGCATGACAGCACTGCGATGGAAACAGATCCAGGGAACCCAGAAGACAGCACTGGCATAAGCAGGGAGAGCAGCCCAGAGCCATTCGAAGGAACGGTGGGACCATTTTCACCAGCCAGCCCAGCCAGCAACCCACTGGAACCAGAGCCAGGACAGAAACCGGTGGAACAGTGCAGGTCAAGCAGACAGGTGAAGCGACCTGCCTATTTACGAGAATACGTCACTCCACCCCTCAGACGGAACCTGGGGGGAGGGATGTTATGGACTAAGCCAACGCAGCAGTAACAACCCTAAATAGTTTTACTTTGCAGCAGGCTCGTAATCCTGCACACCTCATTGGCCCGTGAATAGCGAGTCGTGATTGGTCATTTCTGGCCAGTCTCATTGGCTGTTAACGGGCCCCTCTGATTGGATGCTTGTGAAAGTGGTAAACTCAAATCATTGGTTGTTTTGACAGCAGCCAGCTCTATAAAAGAGCTGCTGTTGCCCACGTATTTGCTCTGTTCTTATTTCACAATAAAGAGTTGAAGTCACCATTCGATGTCTCATCTCCGTTCCTTGCGCCCATGCTCAGGACTTAACAATGAGGTTCCCGAGGAGCCTGTGCACGCAGGATTGCTCGCAAGAAAGAGCAGCTACAAAAGCAAGGCCAACTCGGGAGTAAGGTTTCAAAATAATGGCCCCTCCTTTGAGTAGATAAAAGTCAGCTGTGAAATGAATGTACTTTGCAGAAGGCAAAGACATTTTGAAACTCCAGCCTCATGTACATTCCAGTATCCTGAGTTTGTATTTGAAGATTCTTGTATTGCAAATTATTTCTTGTCTGTTATCTTTTGGCAATCTCACACAGTTTGGCAAGGCTTGTACTTATCACAGCTAATTATTTTGCAGAAGCATTTAAAGGTTTATGTTCCCTTTGGATTGTGTTTGATTTGTTGGAAAATGACAGGGGTCAGGACAAACACAATAAACAAAAGACACCTCCTCCATACCTCAAATAAATAAATTCAACTCAGAAAGCTCAAACTGCCCAAGGAGCTGCTGATACAGTTCTACAGAGGAATTATTGAGTCTGTCATCCCCACCTCTATAACTCTCCGGTTTGGTTCTGCAAACCAACAAGATAGACACAGACTTCAGAGAGTAATTAGGACTGCAGAAAAAAACAATTACTACCAACCTGCCTTCCATTGAGGATCTGTATACTGCACAAGTCAAAAAGAGGGCTGTGAAAATATTTACAGACCCCTCACATCCCGGACATAAACTCCTTCCCTCAAAACAACACTTTTGAGCATTGCACACCAGAAGAACTAGATACAAGGACAGTTTTTCCCCAAATGCCATCACTCCGCTAAACAAATAATTCCCTCAACACTGTCAAACTCTGCATTACTATTACTATTAATTCTCCCTTTCACCCATCTTCTCCCACTTATGACTGTATGACTGTAACTTTGTTGCTTGTATCCTAATGATTTATATTGACTCTTACCTAGTATGATTTGATTGCTTATTGTACCCTGTGACTATTAAGTGTTGTACCTTATGATTCTTGATTCTTGATGAATGTATTTTTTCTTTTAGTTTACTTTACTTTACTTTATTGTCATTGCACCTCATACAATGAAATCAAACACTATCTTCAGTGCACATCATGACCATGACCATGAAAATGAGGAAAGGAAAAAAGAAACCTTGCCCTTTAAGGAATGGGCAAATTCTTTTCTTTTGTGGACTCAAATTTCCCAGCTGGGAGAAATGCAAAATGATTTGGTCAGCTGTGTTGAAAGTCAGAATCAGTTTATTAACAGGAAGGCAGATAAGAAATCTCACAGCGTTCCTAGGATTAATCTAATTTTGTGAGTAGAGAACCCTTTCTTATATCCTTCAGATCCTTTGATTTTGTAAGTGTGAATCCTTGAAGTCTTTGATTGTGTGTATGAGAGGGGGATCATAACTTCCAACAAAAATAAACACAGGCACACATCCTTCACCCTTCACACATTGAACCAGAACCCCCCGACACCACACCAACACTGCACTATACAGCAGAATTCAAAAGAGCCACTGTCTTGGGATAGAAGCTGTTTTTCAGCCTATTTGTCCTTGTTTTTATTATTCTGTACCGTCTGCCAGATGGAAATAGTTCAAAAAAAGGGTTCCCAGGATGAGATGGATCTTTGAGAATGTTTTCAGCTTTCTTAAGGCAGCAGGAGCTATAAAGCTCTTCCAAAGAGGGGAGAGGGCAACCGATGATCTTCTGGGCAATGACATTAACCCTCTGGAGTGCTTTCCTATCTGCCATTGTGCAATTGGCAAACCATACAGAGGTGCAGTATGTTAAAATGCTCTCTATGGTGCAGCGGCAGAAGGTTACCAGCAGTTTTTCATTCAGTTGTTGTTTTCTGAGAAGTCTCAGCTAGTATAATCTCTGCTGGGACCTTTTGACCAGGGCTGCAATGTGGACACCCCAGGTCAGGTCTTCTTTTAGGGTAACACCCAGAAACTTAAAACTGGTCACTTTCTCCACTCAGTCTCCGTTGATAAGCAAGAACTGGATGCCTAATCTGTTCCTTCTATAATCCACTATAAGCTCCTTGATCTTATTGGTGTTGAGGATCAAATTATTGTCTCCAAACCATGAAAGCAACCAGTCTACCTCATCTCGGTAGGCAGACTCATTCCCCCCCAGAGATAAGTCCCAGCACTCTTGTATCATCTGCAAATTTAGCAATAGTATTAATAGCATGAGCGGGAATGCAGTCATGCACATAAAGAGTATAGAGTAAGGGACTCAACATGCAACCCTGTGGTGTACTGGTGTTAAGAATAAGGGATGAAGACATATGATTACCTCATCTGACCCTCTGTGAGCGGCTAGACAGGAAATCCATAATCCAAAGGCAGATTGAATTAGAAAGTTTAGACACTAGTCTATGTGGAAGAATTGTGTTAAACACAGAACTAAAATCCACAAAAAGCATCTTCACATAGCACACATACACCCCGCTGTTCTAGATGAGTCAGAGCAGTGTGAAGAGTGATGGCTATAGCATCCTCTGTAGATCTATTTTTTCTGTATGCAAACTGGTGTTTATCAAATGTATGCAGAAGACCAGAAATGATGTGCCATCAGACCAATTTCTCAAAGCACTTCATGATGATGGGAGTGAGTGCCACTGGCCTGTAATCATTGAGGTTATTGATAGGGAACTTCTTGGCAGTGGAACAATGGTGGAAGCCTTCAAACAAGATGGAATAGTGGACTGGGATAAAGAGCAATTGAAGATCCTGGTGAAGACTCCAGCCAACTGATCAGCACAGTCTTTAAGCACTCAGCCAGAGATACTGTCAAGACCAGCAGCCTTTCTAGGGTCCGCAGCCCTCAGAATGCTCCTTACATCCTGTTCCTCCACAATGAGGTGAACTGATGTATGTACAATGAAAGCATTTGCACCAAGACAA
This sequence comes from Hydrophis major, assembly GCA_033807585.1. Lineage (NCBI taxonomy): Eukaryota > Metazoa > Chordata > Lepidosauria > Squamata > Elapidae > Hydrophis > Hydrophis major. Next base: position 16,855,733 of record CM066334.1, on the reverse strand, counting down.
ATTCCTTGTGTATCCAATCACACTTGGCCAATAAATAATTCTATTCTATTCTATACACTAAAGTTAAAAGAACAGAATAAAGTTGTTTTGATCTCTTTATGAAATATTGAGAAGGAGCCAGAAGCATGAATCTCTGGTAGTATTTTTTAGCAGGAGAGCTACAACAGAGATCTTCCTGCCCAGGGAAGGAAAGACTAAACATGAAGATGAGATTATTTTGCTGACCTAAGTGTGGGAATCAATGGACATGGAATGAGAACACTTGCTGCAGCCATCTCATCATGGCAAACCTGCCTCAGCCACCTCACTGCGGCCAACTTGTCATGGCCAACTTGCCATGGCCATTGTGCCATGGCCACCTGCTGCCACCATCTCGCTGCAGCAACTCACCAACTTGAGTTAGCTATACAAGTTGGCCACAGTGATAGGGCTGTGAGGAGATGACCATAGGGAGTTGGCCGTGGCAAGTTATTCTAGACTCCAATGGACATTAGGGGCTGAAAGTGAAGAGCGCTAATAGAAATGTCAATGAAAATGCCCAATTTAAAATTTCTCACAATGTGTGTGTACAATTTTAGAATTTGTGGTTTAGCCACAATTGCCTAATAAGTCATCTTAGTGTATGGTAAATTCTGTTCCTTTTCTTTTTCTTTTTGATAGAATGTAGGTATTGTAAGATTGGAAAAAAGGGGACTGCTCTGTATTTAGGAAGCATATTAAATATACGTTGCTTGACAAGGGCACTGATAAGATTGCTATCAGTGCAGAATGCATAAATAGTTCTAATTAAGTTTGACAACAACAATTTTGACTGTCAGTTGGGCAGCATATAGTATGTTGTGGTTAGCTGGCAGCAGGTGCAGATGGCTGAGGATAGCGAGGACTCTGATGAGAGGCCAAGACCATCAGGGAGTGGACTGATGCTTTTAGAGATTGTGGGAGCTGGCAGCAGTGATGAGGAGGTTCCCAAGGAGCCTGTGCCAAGTGCATGTGAATGAAGGATTGCTCAGAGGAAAAAACAATTACAGCAGCACAGGTGACTCAGGAGTAAGACTGCAAGGTAATGGTTCCTCCCTCAAGAGGATAAAAGCGAGGTTTGGAAAAGTGTTATTTGAAGACAGCAAAGAAGCTCTGAAACTCAATTGGTGGCTATCTTAGTTTGTGTTTGGAGAATTTTGTAAATTAGTTCTTATCTCTGGGTTTTTGACAGCCTTGACAAACAACTTGGCAAGGCTCTTGTCAGAGCTAATTAGTGGAAAGCATTCTTCAGAAGAGAATTCATTATTAAACCTTAAAAGGTGGGGGCTGCTGCCTTTGTCTGTGTTTGTTCTTTGGGAACCTGGTTGGGTCAGAACACAGTACTCCATTTCCTGAATCCTTACTCCTTTAAAACAGACTGCAAGAAAACAAAACATATTTCAAAAGCTTGTTTTAAAGCTCAGAATGATCATGGATCTTCAAGAAGAGAGTTGCATGAGAAATGGTGGTAAATGGATTATGTGTGCTTGCATATGTTTCAATTAACAACCCCTTTATGAATGTTTATAAAGCCTTGCAACAGTATTAGACCCTTTTGGTTAATGAATGAGTAAATTCTAATTTACTAATGTAAATGAGTAATGTTCTTGGCCTCAACTGCCTCAACTTAATCAGAATAACTATTTGTCAAGGATAATGAGAGGACCAAGTTCTTGAGAGCTTAAGTTCTCCATCCAGGGTCCAGTTCTCCATTATGTGGAAAGAAGCAGTTGCTGTTAAGCTTCACACAGCTGAATGAGATCAAAGAAGCACCAATTCCATCTTTTCAACAATTTTCAAAGCCTTATGTTAGAATTGGGGATAAATAAAGAATCTTGGAACCTGTGGTTGGAATTGACAAACCATATATGTTGGTGAATTCATTGCAACATTTTGAACCATTTCTGTTTAGGTATCTTACCACCTGGGCTGAATTACCATTTATAGATGAGCTAGCAATGGGTTCTCCTCCTGTTTCTTGGTTCTTTTATGTCTAATGCTCTTTCCAGTAGTTTCTCAGCCTGCCACAATATCTCCCAGTTGCTGCAAATGGCAGATGTTAAGTAGGCTACAGGGAAAAATCAATCCAGCAACAGACTGCCCTTCACCTACTGTATAACATTTGCCTTTTTCTCTTTGAATCCAGTAGTGGATTCCCTTCAAATCCAGGGTGACACATTAATGAAAAATGACAGAGTAATTGATTCTAGCCAAAAGGCTAATCCTCTTGGAAGTTGGGAGCACAACTGGACATTATGACAGGTTCTCTGCTTCTGGTACAAAAAAACTCCCTTCTTTTTGTTCCCTTCTATTCTTACCTCTATTCTCTTTTATTTTAATATGTATTTTTACACAAAGGGGACATTATTATAATTGAATGATTTAATTACGACACAGATATTAAAAAATTTAAGGGTCATTAATTACAATGGGAAACAGCCAATTTGGTCAGAGGTGGGATTCAAAAATTTCAACCACCAGTTCTTTGCCCGGTTAGGTTGGTATGGCTATGGTGGGCATTGTTGTGTATGTACCATAGTTAATAAAGTATGAGCTTGAGGTAAAGTGCAGGGTTCTGGCCCTGCACTTCTGATTGGCTGTTAGGCGGCCAGATCGGATTGGTTAGTTCTGAGGAATCTGATTGGCCTTAACAGAGGATTCTTATTGGTTAAAAGAGCTAGCGTTCATAGCTCGTTATTAATTCTCACAAGGGTTGCCTATATAAGGCAGAGTTCACTGTTGTTGTTTTGAGAAGTCACTATGCAAATAAAGAGCTGAAAGTTCACTATTCAGAGGCTGTCTCCATTTACTCCGACTCATGTCCAAGTACTTAACAAGCATGGCCTACCAGAACTTCTGGGAGGGCCAATTTCACTTTCCCCAGAATCCAGAGGTTTCCTTTGGGCCTCTAGGGGGGCAAAAACAGCCTCCTCAGACTCGAGAGGCCATCTGAAAGCCAGAAATATGCCTGTTCTGGACTTCTGGAACTTCCAGAGCTTCCACGAGGGTCATTTTTCACCCTCCCAGAACCCCCGTGTGGATCCTGCACTTACCTGCATCCAAAATAGGCTGTGTGGAGACTTCTGGGGGTGTGCCTGGTGGGGTGGGAGGTGGGCAGATGGTCAGTTCAACTACTGGTTGGTGAACCAGATGTAAATTTAACATCTGGTTCACTGGAGCCAGCCTGAACCGGCTGAATCCCACCCCTGAGTTTGGTGTACTGGTTAGGGGATCAAATTAGAAACCAGAGACTTTGAATTCTAGTCTTGCCTAAGGCACAAAGCTAGTGGGTGGTCTTGGGCCAGTCAATATCTCACAGCAATGGCAAACCCTCCTGAAATCTTGTCAAGAAAATGTCCAGGCTGAATTATTTCCATTATTTTCAGTAATTACCATTATTTTCAATTATTGAGGCAGTTGTCTGAAGTGAACACTGACTCAACATGCACACACATGCACAAACACACTTTCAATGAAACTGCCCTAACAAAGATTAAATATGGAGCTATTGCATTACAAAGGTTGTCTCAGAATGATAGACTACATGCTTTTCAAATGTTTTCTGTGTTCAATTTCAGTTAAGGCTAAAAAAACCTCAAGTTTGGGAGAGATACTGTTAGTTTGGGTCAATATTTATGGGCTAGCTGGACCAAAAATTTAATATAAGTAAGTTGTAAAATAGTCTTTTCCATGGTATGTGAATGCAATTATACCCTATGATGCCCGTATTAGTATTAGTAGCAAAACAATACAGAATGAAACATGGGTCTAAACTTGTGTTTCTTGTTTAGTTAGAGAACGTTTCCCCACCAAGGACCTAATGAACTGTGAAAAGAAAGATACTTGAGTTTCCATACAACATATGGCTGGATTTCAGTTTGCAAGTTCACAATGCCTTTATTTTAATACTATTCATGTCAGAGGAGGTTTGCTGGATGCCTGAGTCTACCCACTTTTTTAAATTTTCAATGCTGCAAATTCAAATTAAGCTAGAGGCATTGTGGGAGATTAACCTAGTGGTTGTTTTTCCATAACTTGGCACTGAATGCTGTATGAAGCTCTGTTTATGTCACATCTCCTCAAGATTAGGTAAGCTTTCCCTACACATCAATAAAGATTTTTCCCAATGGCATTTAAATTAAATTTAAATTCCTTCAACCTGGGCTGACTATCTATTCATTATAGGATGTCTTGGTTAATGTGTTCTTCCACAGCGGTGTGGCTGATTCATTTGCAATTTTTAAAGAGAACTTCCATAGAAGTGTGAATGCTATTTGCATAATTTGCACATAAAAATATACTATTAAAAAAACTTTGCATATTACAAATAATACGTGCTGAGAAGGCAATTATAGGTTTTCTTCCAGTTTTTTTTTTAAAAAAGTGCTTTAATTTTAGGCAAATGACTTGAAAGATAGAAATCTCTATGATTACAAACTTTATTTAGGCAACAATATTTCTCTCTTTACAAATCTCTACACAACGACCACAAGATTTTACTGTTTGAAAACACTTCATCTTTACAAGCAAATCTTACTTCAAAAATTACTTCTTTCTGCATCCTGTGAAGAGGACTTGCCTTTCAGATCAAGTAAATCTTAGAGAATATTCAGAACGGATAGTGCATATTGCTATTAGTTGCATGAATTACGTTAATTTGCATTACACCTGTGTATTTATATGAGTATGGGAAAGTATTTCAATTTTTTGCATTTTTTGCAAAAACTGAAGCTGAGGATGTATACGAAGGAAAAAGCAATGAATTTGGAGTGATTCCGGAATAAAATATAGTACTAGCATCTTGAATAATATCAAATGTTGATGTTCAGTCTTACAATGTTTGATCTTTTTAAGAGCCATCTCCCAGTTATTCAACATGTCATTGCTTGGTATTAGTTTACATTTAATGTGTTATTGCTTGATGTTGATGACTTTGGAAGGCTAATGGAAGGGGATTAACTATCAAAGATCAACTAATCTTGGTTTGTTCTTAGTGCCAAAATAAGGATCATCTGGAATGTCAGCCCAACAGAGTTTGTGTGGTTGCTGCCCAACAAGAAGGCATGCTTCTTGTATGATGAGTGCATTAGTGCATTTTTGTTTATAAACTATATAGATATGCTTTATGGTTTCCTTAAGCCTGATTTTAAACCAATTAAAATTGACCAGGTTCATGGCTTCCTGGTTTTCTTTTTATTCAAATATAATAAATCAAAACTCTTGAGAAGGAATCTGAGTGGTCTTTTGAACATACTATGAATGCTATGGACAGTTTTGGAAATGATTGAGAAGAAGAACTTTAGGCTGCTAAGAGTCATATTAATTTTAACAAATGGATTATTTAAAAAAGCAACTTCTTTTTCTTTGAGGATTATCCAGAAGTCTGAAAAAAGTTGGGCTGCTTGAATAATGAGCAAGGGGGTTCATTCCTCCCTCCCTCCCTCCCTTCCTGGCTCGAGACTATACATACATGCAGGTAGTCCATGACTTGTAACAGTTGGTTTAATTAACATTCAAAGTTACAATGGGACTGGAAAAAAGTGACTTAGGACCATTTTTCACACTTTGGACTATTGTAACACCCCCATGGTCACATGAACAAAATTCAGAAGCTTGGCACCTGACTCATATTTATGACCGTTGCAATGTCCCTGGATCATGTGATCCCTTTTTGAAACCTTCTGATAAGCCAGATTCACTTAACAACTGTGTTACTAACTGAGCAACTGCAGTGATTCACTTAACAACTGTGGCAAGAAAGGTTGTAAAATGGGGCAAAATTCCCTTAACAAATGTCTCATTTAACAACAGAAACTTTGGGCTCATTTGTGGTTGTAGTCGAGGACTACCTGTATAACAAATACATAGGAGAAAGTATTCACTTCTGTTCTGAAAAGTGTTTTAAAGCAAGTTCATTTTCATTCTGAAATGACAACTGCTGTAGACCAAGTGCAGGAGACTTTGCCAGCCTTAAACCTTCATCAGGATGCTGAAATAGGAAACCGTTATTGCCTGCCAATCTGCATGCTGCTGTAGTTGCCATAGCACAAATGTCCCATTAACCATTTGCTGAAGACATATTCCCACGGCAGAGCTTCCATCTTTCCCCAGCCCACCACTGAGGCAAGGTGAAGCTTTACCTGACATTAATATTTCTTTGCTATCTAGCAGAATTCTCCCCATATGGACATTCTGAGACTTACGTTATTATATTTACATGTTGAATTCACTTTGAGCATGAATTGACTAGTTCTCTCTCTTGAAAGTAAAAGCTACAACTTCGCGAACTCACATATTAATTAAAAACAGTCATCGTTACCCTCATGACTAATTAGAGCTCTCTGATGTTCTAGCTCTTTCCTCCGTCTGTTTCCCCTCACTTCCCCAAGCCTGTCTCTAATTTTATTTTTGCACAAGCTGAGCAAAATATTTTCTAAACCAAAGCAAGTTCTGGGTGAGAGATTTCGTGCCTTCCTCATGCTCAGCTCCCATGGATTTTCATTATCTCAAAAAAAGTGATGGCGAGTGAAGAACTGAGAGATCTTCAAGAGCAGCAGAAATTGCAGAGGGACATTGCACAGCGAGAAACTTGGCTACGTGCTTGAAGAGTGCTGACCTCTACAGGGTAGTTGCATTCAGAGAGAAATTCTGCTTCATTGCATTTCTGGTTTATATTTCTCACACGTGGAAGTTGAGCTGCATCTATTGAAATGGATAAACTTTATTTATTCATTTGTTTATTGCATCTATGCAATAATCTGGATTCAACAACCCATAACCACTAATATTCCTGGTGGTTTAAAGCATTAAAGCAAGAGAGAATGTAATAAGGCCAACAAAGGGATGAATAATTACAAAGTGGTAAATGTCACAGTGACCATTCATTTTTCAACAAACCCTCCAGAACAATTTTGTCTTTAATAGTTTCAAGAGGCCAACATTACAGATGCCAATCTAATCTTGAGGACCAGGGGGATTGTTCCTTATTATGGGGGCTGCTATAGAGAAGCAAAGCATGACAGTCTTCTCCCCTATATGGAGAACCAGTAAAAGATATTTCTGGAGAGCCATACTGGATGAGTTGGGTCCACTATTTCTAAGAAGAAGAGATATCTCGATGCCAAATCATATAGTACTTTATAGGTCAAGTCCAGGACTTTGATTTATCCTTGGTAGCTCATTGGTTACCCACACAGTGAGTGTAGAATAAATGTTATTTGGCTATAGGGACTTTGATTTGTTAATACATGGGCTTCTGCATTTTGTATCAGTTGCAGTTTCTGGGAGGGTCTTCTAGTCCAACCCGCTGCTTAGGCAGGAAACCCTATACCAGTGGTTTTCAGTCCACCACCCCCTTTGTGCTACAAACTCATTCCCGGTGCCACCCACCCAGGGTTGGGATATAAATTTCTGTGGGCATGGCCTAATTTGAGGACGTGGCTTGCTGGTCATGTGACTGGGTGGTGTGGCTTGCTGGCTGGGAGTGGCTTGCTGGTCACATGACCATGTAGGTATGGTTTGATGGTCATGTGACTGGGTGGGCATGGCCCAGGTGACTGGCAAACCAAATACAAGTGATCCTCACTTAATGGCCGGTTGTTTAGCAAGTGTTCTAATTTATGACTGGCCTCCCCAGAGCTACTTGACCTGTTTTTGGAGTTTTGACATCCATGCACACACATGCATACACACACTCCCTTCTAACCCTGCTGGAGCAGGTCATTGGACTAGAATTGGCAAAGCATTTCTGATTAGATTCTAGTAGTGAATAAAATCTAATCAGAGATGCTTTGCTGATTCTTGTTGATTTGTTTTATTTGTATTTCTTTATTTTATGTTGCATTGACATATGTGTCCCTTCTTGTGCACAACCCAGAAGCTTTTGTGATTCTTTGCAGCAAAAATTACTGACCTCTGGTTTTGCTCAACTTTTCAAACGTGCCGCCAGTGCCGCGTTTTAGGTGCCAGCCCTGCAGGTCCACCCCATTGAGCCCACTGCACTGGAGGGACCTGCCCAAGCAAGTCTGAGCAAAGCAGTGCACCAAGTCAATGGGATGAGCCTGAGAGAGGGAAAGAGAGAGAGAGAAAAGAGAGAGAGAGAGAGAGAGAGAAGGAAGAAAAGAAAGAGAAAAGGGAAAGAAAAAGGGACAAAGAAAGAGGGGGGATGGAAGGGACAGAAAGAAAAAGAAATAAAGAAGGAGGGAAGGAAGGAGGAAAAAGATTATGAGATATCTATTCTAGTCCAATCACCTGCTCCAACAGGATTAGAAGGGAGTGTGTGTGTGTGTGTGTGTGTGTGTTTTCCTTGTAATTTACCAGTACATTTTGGTTTTGCCTTCTTCAGAATTGGCACTGTAATACATTGAGGAAAAGTAATATTTTAGAGTGGAGATCTGGTCCAATGGATCCTGTTTAAAGCCTCAACAAAATGTGAGAGCTTCCTGATAGTCTTGACCATGTTTTGCCCACAAAACCTTTAATAGAAGCTGGCAAAGATATGCTGGCAATGTGCTGGCAAAGATGTTTCAGTGTGGAAAAGGGCCTCAGTCTAAACTAGGCCTCATTTCAATTTGATGCATCATCTCTCTCTCTCTCTCTCTCCTCCCTCCCTTTCCCATTTCTATTCTTTCTCCCTCTCCCTCTCCTTTTTCTCATCTCTTTCTCTTTCTCTCTCTCTCTCTCCTTCTCTCTCCTCTAACTCTCTCTCTTTCTACACCTCTTCCTCCCTCCTTCTCCCCCACTCCCTGCCCCCCTTCCCAACTCCCACACCCGGGGAATAACTGTAAGGAAATTTCTGTCTCTGGAAAGATACAAAAATAAACCTTGCGTTCCAAAAGGAGTGACAGTCAGGCTGTTACCTCACAGTGCTAGGAGGTTGCTGCCTTAGATCGCTGCTGAATCCTTGCGAAACTGGGCAAAGACAGAGAGAGGAGAGCAGACAGAGCTGAACTGAGCCGAATCTCTCTCTCTCTCTCTCTGTATCTCTCTCTCTCTCACTCCCTGTCTCTGTATCTCTTTCACTCTCTTGGAAAGCCCTGTGTGGTCTCCTTGGGGCTCTTTGCTGTCCTTTTTCCTTTCTTCCTTTTTGAAATCTGAGCTGGCTGAAGAACGAAAGGAGGAGGAGGGAAGCCTCCACCCCGCTTGTTCCTCAGCTAGCCCAGATTTCTAAAAGGAAGGAAGGAAAAAGGATAGCGAAGAGCCCCAAGTAGAGCACGCAGGGCTTTCCGAGAGTGTGAGAAGCTTCTTTTCTTTCTTCTTGGCGAGTTTTTGGAAATGCAGGTTGGCTGAGGAATGAGCGCAAGCCGTGGCGGAAGCTTTCTTCCTCCCTCTCCCTCTCCTCTTCCTCTCGTGTGCACCCTCCAGGCCCCACCACAGCTGGCTCCATGGCTGTTTGCTGCTCTTGCAGCACCTGTGCAGCACACTCAAATTTCCTGCACTTCACTCCATCCCCTCTCCCTCCTCCTAGAGCCCATCACAATGTGGAACATCGTCTCCAAGCCAACCCGGCCAGTGTCTCAGGCTGGAGAAAAGTCACAAATCTCTCTCAGCAGCCGAGGCCGGAAAAAGAAGCAAGTAGAATACGGAATGAGATTCCATCTGCTGCCATTGCCCTTCTCTTCTCAGGATGGGCAAATAATGAGGGAGAGGGGAGGGGCCAGCCAGTGGTGGGATCATCTGACAGGGAGCCTCAGGAGAGGGTCCAAAGGGCCACATGCAGCTCCAGAGCTGCACGTTGCCGACCCCCACCCTAGGTGATCCACGGATGCCATTGACTTGCACAGGAGCGGCGCATGAGGTGCCGGCTGTGGAGCGGTGCAACAGTCAATGGGGTGACCCTGCAGGGCCAGTGCCTCGAATGCCCCCCTGCCACCTCTTAGCATCCCCTGCCGGCCCCCTTGCCTCTTAGCGCCCCTCTAAGGCATTCCCCCCGGGGGCCGTACCGCCCACTTGGGGAACCACTGCCCTATACCATTTCAGACAAAGCGTTGTCCAATCTCTTTAAAACTTCCAGTGTAGGAGCATTTACAACTTCTGGAGGCAAGTTGTTCCACTGATTGATTGTTCTAACTGTCAAGAAATTTCTCCTTAGTTCTAAGTTGCTTCTCTCCTTGGTTAGTTTCCAACCACTACTTTTCATCCTACCCTCAGGTGCTTTGGAGAGTAGCTTGACTCCCTCTTCTTTGTGGCAACCCCTCAGATATCAGAACACTGCTATCATGTCACCCCATGTCTTTCTTTTCATCATAGACATTCCCAGTTCCAGCAACTGTTCTTTATATGTTTTAGCCTCCAGTCCCCTAATCATCTTTGTTGTTCTTCTCTGCAATCTTTCTAGAGTCTCAACATCTTTTTTACATTGTGATGACCAAACTGGATGCAGTGTTCCAAGTGTGGCTTTACCAAAGCATTATAAAGTGGTATTAACACTTCATGTGATCTTGATTCTGTCCCTCTGTTTATGCAGCCTAGAACCGTGTTGGTTTTTTTGGCAGCTGCAGCACACACCTGGCTCATATTTAAATGGTTGTCCACTAGGACTCCAAGATCCCTCTCACAGTTACTACTATTGAGCAAGGTATCACCTGTGCATTTTGTTTTTCTTGCCTAAATGTAGGACCTTACTTTTTTCACCACTGAATTTCATTTTGTTAGGTAGCGCCCAATGTTCAAGTCTGTCAAGACCTTTCTGTATCTTAAGCCTATTCTCTGGAGTGTTATCTATTCCTGCTAGCTTGGTGTCATCTGCAAATTTGATGAGTTCCCCATATATCCCCTCGTCCAAATCATTGATGAAGATGTTGAAGAGTACTGGGCCTAAAACAAAACATGGGGATACTTCATTGCATACTTCCCTCCATGTAGATGAAGTTCCATTGAGGACTACACATTAAATGAGGTCAGCCGGTTACAAATCCATCTGATGATGACAATGTCTAACTCACATTTTTCTATTTTATCAAATAATAGATTATGGTCTACTTTGAATTGCAAATCTTGAGCTAGGTATTATATGATCTTGGGACATCTAGTTCCTCCTCTGTCCTGGGATCCGATTCTCTATAGATGTTGATTCCATCAAAAACATTTCCCACATAAATACTATATGTGCAAGGAGTGGCACAGCCAATTTGGAGAGTTGAGGAGAAATGTTACATGTTCATTAAACTTGCATCATATTGTTCTCTTCTGCAGTATAAGATTCCACAAACCTTAGCTGAGATCACTGATAGTACTAAGGAAGCTGAAAAATGTTTTGCATAAGAACGATAATATTTGGTTATTTTTTTCTAGCTCCGCTTAGCTTTGGTTCTAGATGCTCTCATTGTAGAGTTGTCTGAAAGTTGAGTCATGGCAACTGGACTTCTTTCCCTTTTTGGTCTGAAATGTTTCACTGCTTATCCAAGTAGCTGGATAAGCAAGAGCCATGGTGGCTCCATGGTTATAATGCAGTATCACAGGCAAACTCTGCCAACTGCCAGCAGTTTGATCCTGACCCGCTCAAGGTTGATTCAGCCTTCCATCCTTCCAAGGTCAGTAAAATTATGAGCCAGATTGTTGGGGGCAATAGGCTGACTTTGGAAACTGCTTAGAGATGGCTGTAAAAACACTGTGAAGCAATATATAAGTCTAAGTGCGATTGCTATCACTAGTTTCTTCAGCTACTTCTGCTTGGATAAGCAGCAAAAAAGTCCCATGACTCAACTTCCAGACAACTTTACCTGGATGAATTTTCACTGACATCATGTAGAGTGATTTTGGTAGGTGATAAGGAATTCTAACTGGAAGAGGGTGTAGAATTGCTGTTTTCTGAAACCGAACTTCACTCTCATAAATGTTGAGCAAAGGTGTGCAAAAATTCAGACAGAGTGAAAAGACATTTACTAAGGTCAACTAGGAGTCAACTCTTCATACTTGATACTTCACATCTACTATTTATAACAGTGGAAAGCCAATTACTTTGTCCTTTCAATAAAAGCAGAAGATGATGAAGAGTCATCACCCCCGCCCCCATTCTTGAATGCTTGTTAATAAGAAGTATGAAGTATGGATCAGCAAAAAACAAATGACTTTGAATTAAGTTGATTTATAACCCATAAAAGCCAAGCATAGATCTAAGATGCATCTGTGAGGAGGTGGAGGAATTACTTATTATTAAGCTTGACATTAGATGGTATTAACTTAGCATCATTGAACTGCACTTTTGTCACTGGTGATGTTACATGCATTAACAAAAAGGGAAGCAGCCAGCCATTATTCACTTTTGTTTAGAGCAGGGACATTTTTTGTGTGTCTGGAAACAACATTTTAAAAAGAAATAATTCCATTCTCCAAGGGCTGCAAGGGACATGGCAGTGATGTAGTGGGCTGTCATTTCTGATATGTCCTTTCTCCTTCCTGGAGTTTGTAGAAGAATTAAAAGACACTGCCACTGAAATGCATTTGTTGCTAGATTCCAGGGAGGTGATGAGAACTACAGGTTGTCCAATTGTAGACTGGGCAACCTTTGGCTCCAAGCATAGACATCTGATGGAATCCATAAGGATGTCTCAGGTGTCCTGTCACATTGGCTGATCCAAATTTTATTATTTGAGCAATGATTTCATGACAACCCTTGCCACACCTCTGGATATGTATATCTCCAAGATGTCTGATACATTGAAAGTGTTGGAAGTCTCAGTGCAGTGCCTCTTTTCATATGTTATGCTCCAGTGAGCACAAAGGGACAACAGAATATAGATAGAGAATTAAGGATTTACAGAGAGTCCTCATTGGGAGGAGAATTTCCATAGCTAAGCAAGGCAGTTTATTTATTTATTTTGAAATATCTAGCCACCTACTCACTCACAGTAACAGTTGGTAAGTTAGTTATGCCTTTTTTTTACAGTTCTATGAGAAAGTGATTTTCTGCCCCCTTTGGGCCATTGTTATTAAACAAACCATTGCCATTGTTAAGTGAATCTGACTGTCATTAGATGAATCTGGCTTCCCCCATTGGCTTTGCTTGTTGGGACACCAGCTGGGAAGGTCATAAATGGCAATCACATGACCCCAGGATGTTGCAACTGTTGTTGCATACTGTCTGAACTTTGATCATGTGACTGTGGACACACTGCAACTGTCATAAGTACAAGGACTAACTATAAACCACTTTGTTTTGGTGCCATTGTATCTTTGAATGGTCAACTTGTCAACTTACACAAATGGTTGTAAGTAGAGGATTACCAGCACTCCAGGTTATTCCTTTATCACTCTGCTTTGCATTAAGTGTTAATCTGCGTTCACTTCCTTCTATCGACCTGTAGCACATAATGTTGGATTTTCCTCCAGATAGCATGAAGTTTTACAGACACTAGCAAGCAAATAATTTTGTTTTGTTTTTAGACCGCTATATAGTGAATAAGATGCTAGTGTCCCTTCTAATTAGATCTTAGGCTTTGTTTACCTCTGTAATGTAATTTGTAACCATTTTTAAGATTCAGAAAAATATCACAAAATTCAGACATGACCACCATGAGCATTTACAACTTCCTTTGCTGTATGGCAGAAGAGAAAAAAAAAAATCTATGGGCTTCATCTCGGACTGGAATTTTCCAGCATCTCATTAGGGAGTATCCATTTTAGGATGCGTCAGAAGAGAGTTTTCTATTTGTGGATCAATCTGTGATCTGAATTCTGAACCTTCCAAATGTAGACTGGTGACAGGCATACAATGTTGCATATTAGGCTAAAAAATAATATCATTGGAAAAAAAAGGTGTTCTGCTTCCTGAGCCAAGAATTTCCCTTAAAACCTCCCATCATTTCAATTGGTCCTGCCATTTAGCAAATTGTATTGAATTTTTTTTTTTGGGGGGGGGGGAATGTGAAGGTTTCTGATTTTTTTTATTTTGCCATGCGAGCCATTATTGCTATTGCTCTGATTAACATTGTTTGATTGTCATCAGTCTAATAAAATCAACAAGATGTCTTTGTGATTAATCAAATGAGTCAGAAAACCTGGAGGAAAGTAAAGTGAAAGTAGCATAATTTTCTTTCTTCTACAGAAACTTTGCCTAAAAGGTTCCAGGAGTCTTCAAAATCTTTTTGAACTCTGGCATCTTTCAGCTGAAGTGAAAAATTGGGTGTTTGGGATTAAACTGTTTGAATCATGGCTTGGATCGTGGAGTAAGTCAGTAAAACTTTACAGTGGTTGAGGCTTGGAGTGACAATGTTTAAGGCAGGGGAGAGCAACAAAGATTTATTTATTGATTTATTTGATTTGTCAATCGCTTACAAGATACAGGTATAAGAATAAACATAGTTTTGAATACATGAGATAGATACTTAAAATAAATAACAATAGGACAGGGACGGTAGGCTTGATTGGTGCGCTTATGCATGCCCCCTACAGGCCTCTTAGGAAGGGGGTGAGGTCAATAATAGACAGTCTAAGGTTAAAGTTTTGGGAAGAAACCACAGTCAGGTAGAGTATTCCAAACGTTGACCACTCTGTTGCTGAAGTCATATTTTTTGCAATCAAGTTTGGTGTGGTTAAATTTGAGTTTGTATTGTGTGCTCTTGTATTGTTATGATTGAAGCTGAAGTATTCATTTACAGGTAGGACATTGCAATGTATGATTTTATATACCATACTTAGATCAGACCGAAGATGGCATAATTCAAGGTTTTCTAGGTCTAGCGTTTCAGGTCTGGTGGCATAAGGTATTCTGCAATGAGTAGAGGAGTGGAGAACTCTTCTTGTGAAATATTTCTGGACTTTCTCAACTGTATTAATATCAGATACATGATATGGGTTCCAGACTGATGCGCTGTATTCAAGTATTGGTCTAGAAAATGTTTTGTACACTCCAGTTAGTAGTGTGATATTACCAGAGAAGAAGCTACATAGGATTAGCTTAACAACTCTTAATGCCTTTTTGGCTATGTAGTTACAGGGGCTCTAGCACTTAGATCATTAGAGATAAGTACTCCAAGGTCCTTGACAGAGTTTGGATCCTCAACAAGGTCTTGACTATTTAGCTTGTATTTTATTTTCTGGTTGTTGTTTTTTTTGCCAATATGTAAGACAGAGCATTTATTTGTTGAGATTTGAAGTTGCTCTTTGATTGACCATTCTGATACATAGTCAAGGTCTTTTTGGAGAGTAGCAGTATTATCTGTGGTGTTGAAGTCTTTTTGGAGAGTAGCAGTATTATCTGTGGTGTTGAATAGCTTTACATCATCAGCGAAGAGAAAGCGGTTGCTCTTAATATGATCACAGAGGTCATTTTGTAGAGTATGAAGAGAGTTGGTCCTAGAACGCTGCCTTGGAGGACACCACTATTGACAGGTACAGAATTTGATAGGACACTCCCAATTTTGACCATTTGTTGTCTGTTGGACAGGAATGCTTCTATCCAGTTATGCAGATATCCAGAGATACCATAAGATTTTAGTTTTAGGAGTAATTTGCTGTGTACCACTAAATCAAAGGCTTTACAGAAGTCTATGTAGATTGTGTCTATTGTTTGCTCTGATCGAGTTGTGTAGTCCATATGTTTTTGCAGTGTAAGAGTTGCAGATTACAGGATGGTTTTTTTCTGAAACCAAATTGTTTATTAGAGAGTAGGTTGTTTGTCTCTAAGTGGAGGATAATGGATTGGTTAATAATTGATTCCATGACTTTACAGGTGACGCAGCATAAAGAGATTGGTCTGTAATTTTCAACTAGGCTGGGGTCTTCTTTTTTGAAGATGGGGATGACTGTGGCTTGTGACCATAGTTTTGGCAAGGAGCTGGTCCTGAAAGATTTTTCAAAGATTATGCTTAGAGGTTCAGCTATGGCAGTGGATAGCTTTTTAAAGAAGTAGGCACATATTCCGTCTGGCCCAATAGATAAGGATGGTTTTAGATTGCGCAGTGCTTTTTCAACAATGTCTTCTGTAAAATCGATATGTATAGATCATTGTAGTTGTCTGTGGTTCGACTAGGAAGTACTGGGCTTGATCTATTGCTGTTTACAAATACTGAGCCAAAGAATGTGTTCAGGAGGTTTGCTTTGATGGTGTCATCGTTGCAGTCTTTGTCATTAGGTCCTTTCAGGGGTGGGATGGACCTTGAGTCTTTTAGTTTGTTGTTTACAAAATTGTAGAAAGCACAGGTGGAATATGTGTGTAGAAGGTATTCCTTACGACAAGGGATCTGGAGGATAAACTATATGATGAACGATTGAGGGAACAAGGTATGTTTAATCTAACGAACAGAAGGACTAGAGGTGATATGCTAGCCTTCTACAGATCATTAAAGGTCTGTCACAGATCATTAAAGAAAGCTCCAACCTAGAACTAAGGATAAATTTCTGGACAAGAACAATTAATTATTGGAATGGGTCACCAACAGAAACTGGCTGCTCCATCACTGGAGGTTTTCAAAAAGAGATTGATGTCATTACTTGATTGACATAAATGATCCTTTCCAACTAGATGAGCAATAAAATGGCAACTATGATACTGTATAAGTTAGGGCAAAATGAGGTGTAATAAGTTCAATAAAATAAAAGGAAAATAACAAAATAAACTTCAGTGATTGAGTTTGAGTTGATAGAGACTTACTAGAAAAACGGCAAATGATCATTCATTGACAATGTTGGTCCAGTCTGCAATAACTGTGATGGAAAAAGCAAAATCTCATTTTGGTAGCAATCAACAAAGGGGTTAAAAAGAAAACTGCCATAATATGATGCCACTTTCGATGAAATTGTTTTTAATAAGCTATAATGCAACCATTCTTGGAACAATGGGTACATGTTGGAGTCTTCTTTTTTTTTCTTTTAAAATTTTTATTGATTTTTAAAAACAAACAAAACATAAAAACATAAAACATCTTTTTTGAAAGCAGCATGATCCTGGTTTACATCTCTTTGTATAGACACAAATTCAAGTTTATGCTCATTTTTATATACCATTCCATATCTTATTACCATTCTACATTTTCTATATAGCTTCTCTCCTCTTTTAACTTTCTTAATTTTATTTTATTTATTTCATTTCAATTCAAATCATTGTACTTATATTCTTTATCTGTCCTGTTTCAGCTGTCTATTATCTTTTCTCATTAAACAAAATTTCTCCTGTAATCACTGATTGGAGTATGACGCCTTTATATCTTTCCCCTAAAATTATAACACTTAATATAATACATAACTTCTGTTTGGATTCTGCTTGGTACATTTTAAAACTATGCACTATATTTTTAAAAAAGAAAAAAATTATAAATATATAATATAATTAAAACAACAATCCATACCAATTCAAATCTATCATTAATATTAATATTCATTTAAATCTTAAACATTTTACACACTACTTTTCAAATAAATATCATACTTCTATGGGAACACTTATAAACTTTCCATAGTTACTTCCCCCCACTTCACTTATATTTTATAAAACATTGTAGTTAAAATGTTCCCATTCCTTCCTAATTCAATTCTCTCCTTTATTTCATTTCATTTATTTTGTTCACAAAAGTTTCACTGAATTACACTAACTATTTTAGCCCACTTTTTAATCATATGTTGTTTCCAATTTTCTAACATTATTTCTAATACAAATATAACAATATAATCTTATGTACCTTTACAGAATCCCCTTTTCAGTTAAATTTTCACCCATTATCTCTGAATAAGTCCTGTTTCTTTACAACTTGCTCCAAGCCTTTGTAACTTCTCTTCCCTTCCTTCTTCCCTTTCTCCTTCTCTCTCCCCTTTTTACCCCCTTGTCTCTCCACCTCCATTTCCTTCTTCTGTATTACCCTTTTCTGTTGCTTTCCAACATTATATCCACTTTTTACATTATTTTTCCCTTTTTTGGCTGTTTTTTTAAGTCTAAAATTCTCCATTCTCTTTCCCCCCTTTCCCCTTTCTTCCCCAGATAGAGTTACTTGTTCATTAAAGATGGCTTCTTCTTTGTCCCAATCTTCTTGTTGCACAGTCTTGTCTTGTTGTTTCTTGTAGACACAGATCGCCATTTCTAAGAATTGAAAAACGGAACCTCTTCTTTATATTTTTTAAATTCCACTTTCAGTTCATCCACAAGTGATGCCATTGTAAAAAAAAATTTAAATAACCACCCAAGTGTTTTTAATCATTCAAATATAATTTCCAGAAATCCCAATATCACCAAGCAATCCAAATACACACAAGCTGTTTCTTTTAACACTTTCTTCTTTTTTCACTTTCTCTTCCTGGGGTTACTATTTAGTTGCAAAGTTCCAGTTAAAATGTATCTTTTAGAAGTCTTATTAAGATTTAACTTTAGATTCTTTTGAATTCCAGGCAGACTCCTCCTTCCAAATGCTGTCCTTATTCTTTTCCTCTCCCTTCCCACTTATAGCAAAAAAAAAAGAAAGAAAGAATTTTTTAGAGTTCAGAAATCTTTATTGTCCCCTTGGCATTTAATTATATTTCCAGTTTAATTACCTATTGGTGCTAAAGTGGATTTTTCCGATTTCTCATTCATCTCTCTTCGCTGTCAAGGAAGGAGAGTGAAGGAAAAAAACCTTTCCCTTTTCACTTTCATTTGCTGCTTCCAACTCTTCTTTGGGAGCAATGTATCTTTTATAAAAATTTAAATTCCAGGATACCTTAATTGTTGCTTTTTATCCCAATCAGCCAAAATTTTCACTTCTTAGCTTCCTTCTGTACTTTCTTTTCTGGTTGAGTGCTTCTTTGAGGCAGCCATTTCTGATCACCACTGCAACCGCCTTTGGGAAAGGGAGTAATGGCCAGCTGAGGAGGAGAGATGCGGCTCTCCTCGACCCCGCTGGTGCTCCCCCGTCTTCACCACCTCTACGGGGTGGCTTAGCGCTGAAGCCAGCTGGCTCGGGGTGCTCCAGCGGCAAGCCCAGGCAGAAACCACGCACGATCGCGGATTCCTGCCTGCTGCCGAAGCCCTGAAAACTGGAAGTCGTGTTGGAGTCTTCTATACTGTGTCAGATAAGAAACCATTGGTGAAAGTGAAGCAGAGATTAACTCAGGGCTGAGATTAATTTCACAATGAAGAAATCCTGTTGTATTTGGATCATTACTTATAATTGAAAGGAAGAATGGGTGAGGATGGATGCAATAATAGTTTGTTTGAAAAATGTAAGCAGAAGCTGAGAATAAGATGGTGAGGAGGAGGAGGATAATGAGGAAGCAAAGTCTGAGTTCAAAAAATTATGCAAGGTGGTATGGTAAAATTGAGGCATTGAAGGGCTTGCAAAGATAAAATATATCAATACTTTTTCCATCAAACATGCCATTGGAACTATGGAGATGACTGTCATAAGATGTCATAATGCTCTCCAGTATACACACCTTTGAAAGGAGCTAATTTGATCAAATTAGCTCCTTTCAAAGGCACGTATATTGAAGAGCACCATGACATCTTATGGTAAATTATTTCCATGGTTCCAATGGTATATTTTATCGAGTTAACTTCTTCTGCCCAGGTGGTTGTATGATTTTGCCTTATATTAAGACCAGCTCTGAATATGATTATCTACACTAGTGTCTTATCACATTTTTAGGCTAAGAAATGCATGATTTTGCAAAGGGTGCCGGGAGAAGGTCAAACCAGCATATAATATAAATCTGACTCTTGTGTATGTTTGCGTGTGTGTACGCGTGCACCTTTGAGTCAGTGTTGACTCCTGGCCAGAAGAAAGTGTGAAGACAAGAGCTATATACAGATGATAAAGGGTCTGGAGCTAAATCATATGATAAATGGTTGAGGGAGCTAAGTATATCTGTAGTCTAGTGAAGAGGAGGATTGGGAGGGACATGATAGCTGTCTTGAAAGGCTGTCACAGAGAAGTGGGGCTCAACTTGTTCTCTAAAATACCAGAGGGAAGGATGAGAAGTAATGGATGGCTTGTTAAGAAGAGATCCAACTTAGAAATAAGGAGAAATTTTCTGACAGTGAGAACAGTTAATCAATGGAAGAGCTTTCCTCTTGAAGTTGTGGGTGCTCCATTACTGGTGTTTTCAAAAATAGACTGGACAACCATTTGACTGGGATGGTATGGTATAAAGTGACCTGCCAAGACCCTGCAGTTTTCCTGGCAAGATTTCTAGAAGCAGCTTGCTGCCCTTGCTGTCTTCTTCCTAGGACTGAGAGTGAGTAACTGGCCCAAAATCAGCCAGCTGGCTTTGTGCCTGAAGCAGGTCTAGCGCTCACCATCTCCTGAGTTCTAGCCTGGTGTCTTAACCATGGCAACAAACTGGATTTTGAAATCTGATTATATTTAATTATAGTTTATCAATTAGATACAATTAATGATGCTCTTTCCCCATGAATTTAATTTTCCCTCTTATTCTATTTATGACTCTATTTGTTCCAGCAATGCTAAGACTCAAAACTTGTGGAGCTGATAATGCCCATGGTATTACATGTTGTGCATGCTCATGTTGTCTGCACAAGGCTTATATTTAGCAGTTTTATGTATTTGTAGATGCTTGCAGTTGTCATTAGTTTGGGCACCAGCAGAAACTCTATTCTGGCTTGGGGAACCGGAAAAGTCATGAGAGAGGTCACACACGTTAGCTGTGGCTTGCTTTCCCTTTATACAAACCCAAATATCAGTTCTTCAGTGGATGTGATTTATGAGTAACAGAAGCATACCATATAAATCATTTTAATAGGATTTCTTATGTTAAATCCTACTTGAGTTTTCCATTTTGAAATGCTCTGTTAGAGTCTGGCTGGTGGTGACTGGTCCAGGCTAGACGCTCAGATACTTCAAGTGGTAAGATAAAACTGCTAAGCCTCTTGCCCAGAAGTCTTTGCATTTTGCTTATAAATGAACTGTTTTACCACCTGTTAGCGAATTTGGAACATTCAAAGTTACAATGGCACTGGAAAAAGTGACTTATGACCATTTTTCACAGTAATGACTGTTGCAGCATCCTCACTATCATGAGAGGCCAGGTGAGGAGAAGTGCCACTTGACATGAGAGATGTCGAGTTGGCCACACCCACCCAGTCACATGACCACCAAGCCACACCCACCAACTAAGTCACGCCCACAGAACCGGTTGTTAAAAAAACTGAATCCCACCCTGTTGAAATCTGTTGCCTCATCTAACACCAAATCCTAGGTGATAGTGATTTTATTGTAAACAGAGTTGGCATTAGTCATTGCAAAAATTATTTCATATTATATGAAAGTCCAGGAAATGGAAATTATGCTATTATTGCTCCTTATAATGAACTCTGTGTAATTCTCTTTCTCTCTGAGAAATTCAGTAAAATGCCCACATAGAGAATGGAGAAATCAAAGAGCTTAGTGCTTTTCATTCCAGGAGACAATCAGGGAGCTCCCTCTGGTGCAAGTTAAAGAGGCAGCATGCAACAAAATCACATTTCTTTTGGATCATCTTAGCCCAATAAAATTGATCTTTAGGTTCTGCAAGATAATGTTCTTGCACATAGGTTTTCTATTATTCCCCCCAAGCTGATTCTGCAATATTGACGTTCATGTTAACATTTGTGTTTTTTTCCCTGGATCACTAATATTAATTAAGTTCTACTTAAATAAAAGTAAAGACATGGATTCAGATCTTAGGCTTATAAACTGAAATATGGACTCAAAGGGAATTGAAATGAAGTTAGTCCAGCCGGGAGTATAATACGTTTATAACTCTAACTCATCCTATTCAGAGCCCCAGAAGCTTAGCTATAATTGGTAATATTTCCATTTAAAGAATAAGAGCAAATGTATAAGGTCGAAACTCACTGAAGGTGAAAAATAACTACCACAAAGTCAATAATTTGAGCTGGATGTTTAAATATTCTTTCTCTCAGCTACTCTTTGGCACAAATGCAGGGAGAAAAAAAGACACTCTTCGCTTCAGCATTTCGTAACACAAAAGCTTCTTGTTTATTCTTTCCTCTGCAAGGAGTCCGAGATAATAGCTAAGCAAACAAAATAAAGTTGGATCTAACTCGAATTTCCTGGGATTCGATATTTATAATGATTTCCCCTCATTACCCTTCCTTACCCCTGATTACCCTTATTGCCCATGATTACCGTTTTTAGTGATAATTATTTGTATGAACTCAATCACATGAATCGTGGTTAATGCATAGAGTTTCACCTCACAGCATTTTACAGAGACCACACATATAATTATGAGAGAGAGTTTATTTTGATGAAGAGGAATGCCATCCTTCAGGTTGCTGTGGCTTCGATGCAAACGTGTATGTTGTGTAGTCGCGACACTTTCTTACTTTTTCATGCATCAGTGCAGTGGAGGAATCAGGGTGGAGAATGAGGAAAAAATAGGTCTACTAAATATTGCTTATTTTAAAAAAGGAATATCTTTCATCTTCTCTATCTCCATATATAAAGGAAGAACAGTTAAAGTGGGCTTGAGGATTTCATTCCAAATGGGATATCTTGATGACTGACCCTTTCCCAAAAGGGAGAAGGTCATCCTAAACAACCTATTGGCAGAGTAAGAAAGAACATGTAAGCAAATTTTGCCATTTTTTAAAAATCACTGTGGTATAGACCTGAACATGGGTGCATGCTTCTGCTTGATCTATTTCACTTCTTCACTAGTGCTTCAGGTGGTGTTTATGGAATCCCTGATAAAAAATGCTAAGCATTCTCAACACATGATTAGGGCTTAGCCTTCATCTCCCTCTGTCTCTAACATGCACAAACACAGAGACACGAGGGCTGAAAATACATTTTTATTTTTAAAAAAATGACTGAAGAATGCCCACAATTATTTCTTTCTCTTGCTTCATTTGATAAAAGAACTAGGAGTATTTTTTAAAATATTTTTAAAATCCTGCCTTTATTATTTTTATAAATAATTCTATTTTTTGATTAAAGGTACAGGTTTCCCCTGTCCAGTCGTGTCCTACTCTAGAGCAGGGGTGTCAAACTTGATTTCATTGAGGGACACTTCGGGGTTGTGTTTGACCATGGGGAGGATAGGGTGTGTGGCCAGGATGGCCAGCTCAATATCACTCATGTTGGAGGCATCTGTGGTGCTGGGTTGGGAACCTCCTGCTGCCCTCTGCTGGTGAAAATGGAGCTTGGGACGGCCACCCATGGCAGAGTAGGCAGAAGGCTATTGCAGCTGAAAATGGAGCTCAAGAGGACCTCCTAAGCTCCATTTTTGCTTGCAGAAGCACCATGGGCTGATTCTTCGCTGTTTCCAGGGCAGCCCCAAGGGCAGATTTAAGCACCCACTGGGCCACCCTGAACACTCTAACACCCTGAACACTCTAAAGCACTGTGCTCACCTCCGTTTCCTAGGTGAGGCGGCCAGCATTGTTCAAGATACCTCCATGGTCATGTGGTTAGTGTGACTATAAGCAGAAGTGTACAGAATACTATTACCTTCCCACCAAAGTGGTGCTTGTCAACTGTCCAGTTGGTGAATACAGAGAAAGGAACTCTGGGACATTATATTACCAAGAGCATAAAACTTTACTGAATAAACCATATTGGCACAGAAGAAGCAAAACCAGCTCTGGGTTTCCCATGCAAAGGCAAGCATAATTAATTCTACCTCTTCTCCACAGACCACCCACCAATCACTCCTGTTCATTTTGTTATGGGAAACAGCCAGCCACACCGGGATATCTGCTCGCTGTGTCCTTGGGATGCCAATAACATCCCATGGGTGCCGACGGATGCTTGAATATCATTCTCCCTCCCTTGCATTTTATCCACACACACACATCCCGTTATTGTCAAGCTGCAAGTGAAAAAAAAATGTAAGCGAAAGTGTGAATCAGGCTGGATAGTACCTATTTATCTACTCTTATTTGCATACTTTCAAACTTTTAGGTTGATAGGAGCTGGGGCAAGTAACAGAAGTCTACCCCATCATAGATGCTCAGATCTTGAACCCAGGCTCCCACATTTCTAGCTGACAAGCTCAGAATCTTTAATCACTGAGCCAACATGCCCCTTATTGTTTTTATAAATGTCTCAGTTGTTTAGTTACACAATACCTAATGCTCCTGCACATAACTAATACTCAATCCTCCTTCTATTCGTCCCCCAACCCTGTAAGATAGCTTGGGCTGAGAGAGAGAGACTGGCCAAAGTTAACCTAGCCAGCTTTCATGCCTGATGTGGGACTAGGCTCACAATCTCCTGGTTTGTAGCTTGGTGTCTTAGCTGTTAAACTAGGTTTTCTCAACTTTAGCAACTTTAAGTGTGGACTTCAGCTGCCAACATTCCTCAGGCAGCCATGCTAGCTGGATGGATTTTGGGAGTTGAAGATCACTCATCTTAAAATTCCCAAGGTTGAGAACTTTGCACTAGACCAAACTGGCTCGTTGATGTTCTTCAAGATTAGCATCAAACATCAAACATAAAGCCATGTGAAAAAGGATATTTCTGGTTCTGTGTTGATAGTTTCACTTGTGTAAGTTAGTGCTGTGAATCTAGTTGGACACATTTGGGTCCCTGAGAGAACTGAAAAGAATGGGTTGGTTGAAATTGTTGAGTCCACTCAAACACACCCACCTGTGTCTGTCTCAGTATGGTTTTGATGGTCTGATTCTGCCCAAAACAAATTAAGTCCAGTTAGGAAAGTCGATGTTAGGACTTGCCTCTCTTCTCTCCTCAAGAAAGCTGAACTCTTGAAACAGGCATTATTTCAAAAGGAAACTTTCACTGGGGGAAAGTGATAGCAAGGGAAGCAAAGCAGGATCTGAAGTTCCTGCTCAAGACCCCTAGATTAAACATTGCAGAAAACCCCTCCCCGATGTTCAGTCCGAGTCGAGCCAATGCACAGGTGTGAAGTTGTTTTGAGAACTCGAATTGAGAAGGTGGTAAGTTGTTCTCAGGCATTGTTTTGCCCAATTTTTTGGAGCTGGGACAAAACAGGTGGTCCCAAGCACTTCCCTCCCTCTCCTTTTCCCAAGAGGTACATCAAAGTGACAAGATAGCTAGAAACAGGAAAGGGGTTGTGAAAAGAGTCCCCTAGGCCCCCTCCCCACTGGAAGGGCAGTGTCCCAATAGGGATCTATCAATTCAGATCAATATTCTCATTTGGTTCAAGCATTGAAATCCAACCTATTTTGGACTATTTGAGTCTTTTGACCAGTAAAAAACATTAAAATAGATATCATCCATAGATTGAAACTGTGGTGTGTTCCCTCACGTCTCAAAGTTTAAGCTTTCACTAGCAATTTTCAGGTGCCTTCCTTCAACATTATCAGCAACATTAGACTTTTGCTTCAGTATAACATTTCCAGCTTAATTTTTAATCAAATGAATTACAACTTGGTAAAGCAAATCCCACCTGCCATAGAATTTGTTGAAGTAATTCCCCATTAGGAGAACGAGCGCATACAGGGAGATGTATTTGAGAGGAGTGTTTGAATAATACACATACAGCACACAGATACACTGTACAGTAAATGTAGGTTTTTACTCCCAGAAACGTTAAGTAAAGTCCAAAATAGGCAGTTCAAAGTCATTCACAGGTAAAATCAGTAAGTTTTCATCCAGGGATAATCCAAATATCAAATTCCAGTGTCAAAAACAGTTCAGTATCAGACTTACATTAAATTCATGAATATCACTCAATTAGGAAAAATGGAGCAACGGCAATACTTTCCAACAGAAGGAAACAGAGACGGAGACACACTCTCTTCTGAGACTAAGACTAAACAACCCAGGTTTCTGGCTCCATCTTATAGCCGTTTGAGAAACCACACCCAACTACAGTTTTGCATTTTCTTAAAGATACAGTTTTAAAATGTTTATCCTGGTTTATATATTTCTAACCCAAATAGCTGTTAGGTGACTCATATTCCTAACAAAATTCATTCAGGTCTCACTTCTTTGTATAAAGTCACTGAATAAACCCCATGAACACAATTCAAAAATAAAACAAAGATGGTACATTTGTTTGAAAATGTGTGCTGTGCGTGTATATATGTGTGAGACAGGAAATAACAGAACAAAAACTGAGGTGGCTTAGGTTTTACTGTCCTGGGGTTTTATTAATAAGCAACATTTCATTAGAAGCTGATTGAAGTCTCTAGGTGGTTATTATGACTTGAAAATAGAGATGTTAGGAAGACAGAAAGCAGGTGAGCAGAAAGTGTAACAACAGTAATTATTTCATTGGGGAAAGGAAAGAAAGATCCAAGAGGAAATTACATATTGCATTAGTTTTGAGACATAAAACTCAAATGCATTCAACTTCAGAAAATTGCTGAATATTTTGACCAGGTAGATTTAAGCATTCACCTCTTCTTTGCTTTGTTGCTGTTCAGTCACTAAGTCATGTCTGACTTTTCATGATCCCACAAAGATGGAATAGAAACTTATCAAAGAGAGATCCAATCTAGAACTAAGGAGAAATTTACTGACTGTAAGAACAGTTAATCAGTAGAAAGGCTTGTCTCCAGAAATTGTGGGTGCTCCATCACTGGAGATTTTCAAAAAGAGACCGGACAGCCATCTGTCCATAATGGTGCAGCGTTTCCTGCTTGAGCGGGACTAGAAGAACTCTGAGATCCCTTTTAACTCTGATATTCTGAATTTTATTCGTCCCCATGGAAGAAACAGGTGAGCAACATCTTGGAATATTGTTTGTTACATTGTAAATCTTCTTCCCTCCCGGTCACATAACTTAATGGAACATATCCAGCTTATCATGTGCTTCCCAGTGCACGCAACCATGAGATGGAAGCAAACTGTTTTTTCTTCCTCTCAGATGCCTCCTATGGCAACCACTAGTGATAATAGTAATGTTATCCATTCAGTCCTGTCTGACTCTTGGAAATCCTATAGGCCAAGTCTCTTCACATCAACAAAGGAGGATGTGTGTAGCTCAGGATTGAAATGTGGGGTCCATCATGACTAGCATTCACGATGTTACCTAGCACGATGTTACCCCTGCAAGAAAACAAGCAAGAGCGCACCAAGGACTCCTTTCTTCACATCATCTGATCTTAGTAAAGCTAAAGATTAGAAATAATTCAAGAACCAACCCTCTGCCTGCTTTCCCTTCCTTGCTTTATTTGGATATCACTATCAGCAGCTGTAAAATTGTTGCTGGGTCTGAATTCATCACCAAAGACTCGTCATCTATGAGGTACTGGTTGCACAATGTGCTTACATAAAATCAGCTAAAGATAGAATGCCGGCATTCATAAATGCTAAACTCAGATGATTTGGGGGGCGGGGGGGGGGAGGCTATGAAAGATAGCTTGTTGTAGAAATGCAGCCATTTGGTTAGCTTATGACCAAATCCTATTATAAATCCTGGAAAATGAGTTAGTTCAATAACCACACAAAAGATGTGTTGACACAGTCCTAGATTGCTCTGAGTTCTGAAAATTCATTCCTTTGACAGGAAAAGTAACTTGACAGTAGCAATCATTTCCCAGAGTGTGGACATCATTCAAAAAATTGGAGGGACCCAACTGCATCACCAGAAAACTCTTACATCAAAGAGCTAGCAAGACGTGATAGTTGACATAGGTGCATTATCTGCACAGAAAAATAGTTGTTTCAAAATCATTCTAAGGCCATGGTGTTCTATTCGTGGATAATAACAACAAGAGACTAGCTTAATGTACAGAATATCTAGAATTTCTCAGGCAGTGGTGGGATTCAAAAAGTTTTACCACTGGTTCAGTGGGCGTGGCTTGGTGGGCGAGCACTCTGTGCACGCGCACCCAATGCACACTTTGTGCAGGCGTAGAGGCATTCCGACTTACCTCCTGCAAGCCGGCACTCTCCCAGTTGCTTCAGCAGCTGCTGCTCAGCACAGCAGTTGCGCTTCAAAAGCAGAGGATAAAGGTGAGTCTGGGAGCCGAGGTGGGCCCAACAGCAGAGCGGCAGAGAGAATCGGTTTGGTTTCTGCTGATCATTGCCGCTACCGGCTCGGTAGAACCAGGCTGAACCGGTAGCATAGTCCCACTGCTCTAAAGGGACTTCTGAAGGATGTGGAAAATAGGGAAACATGTAACAATTCCAAATGTTACCATTTCCATGGTAGAAAGATATCCCCCCCGAAAAACTTCTATATCTGTTGTAGTGGATAAATATATCCTGAAATTTGATACCAGTCTTCTAACATAAAGTGGTAAATCCCTTCTAGAAGAGCCAACTTCTTGTCTATCTTCCTGCTTCACAAAGCATATTATCACATATAACCACCATCGGCCATCACTTTATATGCTTGGTGTCACGGTTCTTGGCTTGACTGATTATAATGAATTTGCAGTCCCAGCTCCCTTCAATGGGTTCATTTCTTAGAAATTCATCTTTCTAATTTCCTCCACTCTGAAGCACTGCTGAGTTATGAAAAATGTAGGTGTCCATCAATTAATGTCAAAACACAATGAAATACCTACCCAATTGCATCTGACATCCAGGAGAATACTAAACAAATTGCTTAATAGTCTGTGCTTCTCCTAGGAGGAGCCCAGGGATATGTGGAGACGTAGAGAGGTTTTGTTCATGAAATAGCCATTGTCCATATATTGTCTTTCTAGTTATTCATGGGAACTTATGATTTGTTGGATTATTGGCATTGAAGAGAACTGATGGGAAATTTAACAGGCTTAATATTAGAGGCTTCCTAACCCTTTACCCAATAGTAAATAGAAACCTTGAATTGTGGGAGTTAATTGTACAGTTAGTTTATATATGTAGGCTCAAATGTAAAAATAATGACTAGATATTTTAAGAGAAATATGAGACATAAACATAGTGGGAGAGAAAGACATTGAGCAGTAAATCTTTGTGATTGATCTCCAGGTATTGAAACTCTTTGAATTTGCTATATTTTACCTTTAAATTAGATATGAATTTCATGGTGATTCAAATAATAACAGCATTTAACTTGAGGGCTGTTTAATAAAAACATCTTCCTATGTAGACTTTTTCCCAAATGCAGCTCATTAACAGACAGCCAGTTGCTACATTTGTTCCTTCCTCCAAAATAAGTTACGGACAGAGCTTTTATATATAAAGGTCAGACAGTGATATGAGCAGCCACAGTTCATGGCAACTATAATTTGTCCATCAAACCAAAATGATCTTGTTTCATGCACAATGCTAAAATATATACACAATGGGGTTCATATATCATGCTACAGTAAAGAAACTCTACATACTCAGGATGATATGTGAACTCAGCTGGAAACTTATGAACCATGAATAAAACCATAACACGGTTAACTCTTATCAAAGACATGAAGAAGATCCATGATCTCTTAACCTTTCAGAAGAGAATCAAAATCTGGCCCTGCCAACTGGGCAGGGGTGGGGATGGATTCCTGAGTCTCATGAAACCTTGGGGATACTTAGAGGGATGCAGGCATTCCCTCTGCCTTTTATTTTTCCATTTTTTTTTTAAAAAAATGTTTTAGTCTAGTTTTTAACTCTGGTTTTTATATGATGATGCTGTTTTATTTCTAAACCACTCAGAGTCACGCAAGTGTGAGGGGCCGTATAGAAATTTGCTAGATAAATAAATGAAAATCAAGAGCTTGTGGAAGCTTCATCACTGAAGGCTTTCAAGAAGAAATTGGATTGCTATTTGTCAGAAATGGTGTTGGGTCTCCTGCTTGGGTGTGTGTGTGTGTATGCATGTGTGTGTTGGACTAGATGACCTACAAGGTCCCTTCCAACTCTATTAATCTGATCTGATAAGACAAACAACCCACAGTAAGTGTCAGTGCAGAACAAGAACTTTTAAAGGAAGAACATAGAAGGTTCCTGTTTATCATCTAGCTAACTATAACTAGTCTGATTAGTATAAGTCATCTCAAGAGTCAGCCCCATTGTTTTTGTATTTTATGCTTTCAATATTTTTAAGTTGAGCTTCTCAACCTGGAAAGTCTACGTGTACTTTATCATGTTACACTCTTCAGGATTCATTCACTTGGTTTGACCTAAGAGCAATTTCAATAATGGCACATCCATCAATGTCTGTGTTTCAATGGCTTAATTTCTTTTCCTCTATGATGTTGATTAATTTGCAATAACACAGAAGAGAAAAAAAAGTCAAAATGAAGAATACTGAATGTTGACAGTCATCTACAGATGCTGATGAATCCAAGCGAATTTCATGAATGTCCAAGAATGCTAATAATCACTTAAATCTGAGTTTCAGAATGCAGGGAACTAAATGATAGTTACTTAAACAGATAAATCTTATTTCCAAGTAAATAGCAAATTCACCTGAGGTTTTTTTCTCCAAAAACATGCCAACCATCAGCATGGTTTGAGCATTCATAGAAACAAATATGTCCTGAGAGACATAATGCTAAGCTTCAAAAATATAACTACAAATGAACCAAACATCTGTCATATCATTTAAAAATATTTTTAAATGGGAATATTTTCCCTTGAAATGCACAGATATACACTGTCCTTGTTTTACATTTCCACTAGATGGCACTTATGCACCACAGCAGTTCCAAAGAGTGGATGCGAATGGTCAGCAGGGGACAGCAGCAGGGCATAAATCTAACTGAAATGTGTGGAAATGTTGTAAGTTGATGAAGAAAAGAAAATGGAACTTGCCATTACTACAGTGTCTGTGGAACAACAAAAGGGAGAGGGAGAAAAAGAAGAAAAGGGTTTGCATGATGCAGGGCTATATCTCTGGGTGAGAAACAGAAAGCCATTCTCTAGGCAAGCATTCATCTCTCTGAGTCTCTGAGTTTGCATGGTTTCAACAAGGGACAATTTAGGACAGAGCATGTCATGGAATAAAGATCCAGAATGAAATTGAAAAAGACAAAATAATGATTAAGGAAGTGAAAGCATGCTTTATGAGAGCATTAATCAGGAAGGAAACTTTATAGAAATGTTGATGTTTGTATTCTATAACACTTGGTCAAGGTTGGGCTAGCAATCAAAAGATTTCAAATAGTGTGCACGCTTCCAGTTATTGTGAACACAGAATCATAGGGGTTGGAAAAGACCTTGGAAGTTTTCAAGTGCAACCCCCTTCTCAAGGGAGGAGACCTTATACCATTCCCAAATGGCTTGTTGAAAACCTTCAGCGATGGAGCACCACAACGCCAGGAGGCAAGCTATTTCATTGATTAATTTTTCTCAGTGTCAGAAAATGTCTCCTTACTCTAGCTTTGAACTTTCTTTAACAAGCCTCCATTCATTATTTCTTGTCTTGCCATCAGGTATTATGGAGAAAAAGTCAGCCCACTCTTCTCTGTGATAGCCCCTCAAGTACTGGAAGACAGTTTTAATGTCCCCCTTAAACCTTCTCTTTGGTATGCTAGAAATACTTAAATCTCTTAACTGTTCATCCTACAACTCCAGACCCTTTATTATCCTTGCTGTTGTTCTCTGCACACTTTCTAGAACCTTGGCATTTTTTGTTTTGTTTTATGGTGGTCAGAACCGTGCAAAATATTCCAAGTGTAGTCTCACTAATGCAGTTTAAACAGATGTTATCACTTCTTGTGATCTTGATTCTCCCTCTCTCCCTCCCTGTCTCCCTCCCCCTCTCCCCACCTTTCTCTTGGATATCTACCTGCTCTTGTGCTTTAGGTCAAGGTGTACAGGTGCTAGCTGAGAAAAGTATCGGTGGCAAGCTGTCCTTGAAAAGATGTTCTAGATGACTCATTTCCCAGGAATTCTTAGATAGAACATAGTAGCAATATTAGAACACCTGTGCCTTTTCTAAGCATGGTCAATGGAGAAGGAACAAAGGCTGCTAATAAAAATAATTATCAAATATGTTCAGAAATCTCTAATTCCTGATTAGATATCTCTTAAGTCAAGAGATGTATGGAAGAAAATATTTGCCAGGATTCCCAGCTTGTCAGGAAGAATTTTCCAATGCCAGCATTTTAAATATGAAGAGATCAGTGCAAACAGAAGCATTTTGCTGCTGTCCTTCTGTTTGGAATACAAAAAACTGTAAAATAAATGTGAAATTCTGCTTTTTGTTGTTGCTAGTTACTGATGACAAAACATATTCAAAACTGAAAGAGATGGATCAGGATTGTTTTTATTTGGAAGTAAATGCCATTCAACTTAAACTTTATATGCTATGAAACTATGTACTGACAGGTAATCTTATTTCTGACTCTCTTTAAGCAACTTTATAAACCAAAAATAGATTAGAAATGAATTATAGTTCTTTTTTTGGGGGGGGGAGGGCAGAAACAGACTTAAACTATTTGTCCTCCATTAGCCCAACAGTGTAGGAAAACTCTGCATCAGCATATCCAGAATTCTCAATGTGACTCTCATAGAAGCAACAGATTTCCAGCTTTCAAATGCTAAACAATGAGATCTTGAGTGGTTTCTCTTCTTTTGAAAATAAAGTAAATCCCTTTGCCTAAAGTTAGGCAGCCTGACTCCTTGGACAGCAAAGGTGACTAACAAACAAGTACGGGAACATATAACATTAGATGGGTCAGTGGAAGGCAAAAGAACAAAACTGCATCTCATTTATTTTGGCCATATGACGTGGGGGAGTTTACTGGAGAAGGCTTGAAAGTACTAATGGTAAAAGGAAACCACCAAAGAACACATTGGCTAGATACCATGAAAGCAGATACCAGCCAGAACATAGAACTCAAAGAAGTAGTGCAAGATCAGAAGTCATGGAGAAACCTGGCTCATAGAATCGCCAAGAGTCGAACATTGCTGAATGGATAACATCATCAGCAGGCAGCCTGACAAAAACTACTCTTTCAGATTTCATGGATTTTTCTATTTTATCTAGTTTATTTACTCATTTTACAACATTTTCTACCTTGGTAAGTATGCAATAATTGGTTTAAATACAAAATGCTAAGACGCAACTAACTTGTTTTCCTTATTCCTTGTCACTGTACTTGCTTTGGTGTTGAGCTTTTTTTTTTTTTTTTTTAACACTTTAGGGCTGGGATCTTGGACTGCCCTCATTTTGTTACCTTGCAAGCCATTGTTGTGAATGTCCCTTCTTTGCCAGTAGACAGGGACTCTCATTGAGCCTCTGACATCTCTAAGAAACATTCACAAGGGAGATTTTTTTTTTTATCATGTCAGCATGGAATTGATTCTCCTGTCTCTTCTGGAGATGGAAAAAACTTTGCTTATTTTACTCTACATTTACTTTTTACTTCACTTCACTTCACTCCAGGGGTGGGCTGCTGTGGGAAAACCCCTAGCTAACATTCTGCACAGTTCAGACAACCCCCAAATCCCACTCCTGGCTGGCCCACCCCACCCCATCCCTTCTAGGAGTCCCCACGTGTCCCATTTTGGATGCAGGTAAATGCAGGGTGCGCACAGAGGCTTGAAGAGGGAGAAAAACAGAAGTTTGGGAAGACCGGAAATGGGGCTTGTTTCTGGCTTCCAGAGAGCCTCCAGAGCCTGGGAAGGAAAGCTGTTTTCACCCCCTTCTGGAGGCTTGAAGAAAGCCTCTGGAGCTCAAGGAGGGCAAAACCCCTGATGGTGCAGGAAGCTGACTAGGCCATGTCCACCCAGAAACTGGGTAGAGAACACCTTGCTAAAATTTTTGAAGCCCACTCCCTCCTCCACTCCACCATACCATACCAACGAAGTATAATTGGATTAGGAATTAGCCTGAATAGAAAAGATGAAACATTGAAGTTTATTGGAGGTAGACCAGTACTGGTTTTCTGTCTGCCTGGATGATTGTATGCACTTTTGTAAATTAACCCATTCTGATATAAGTCTTCTATTTTTAAAATCTCACAATCATTTCAGCAAGCTACAGTTTTCTGGCTCTCTGGGGAATACCACTCAATACAAAATGGCACAGTGCTCATATAGGTAGACTACAGTCAAGCAATCTGCCTGAGATTCCCCTAGACGATCACTTGAAAACTGCAACTAATATGAAATATTAACTGAGAGAACTTGGTGCTGCCATATAACACCACTATTGTTTGTTAGTTTGTTTTGGGATCAGTTCAAGATACTAATAATCACCTTGTAATTCCTATATGCAGGTTGGAATCTGGCTAGCTTTGAGACCACCTATTCCAAATGCATCTGTCCACTCAAAAGGTGCCAGTAGACAGTGTTTGATGTGAGTCTGCAAAACTCATGTGATGAGAAAAGAGTCTGAGATAAGCATTCTCTACAGAAACTCTACTCTATTTCTGGAATATAAGAACAGCATCCTCATTCCTAGCATCCAGTATTTTAGTTTTAAATGTTTTTAAAGTGTGTGTTTGAAGTGATAATGAAAGATGTTTCTGAGCTGGGAAAAATCTGACTGCTTTGATGTGATGATATCTATGACAATATTAGGATTATGTTGAATATATATTGCTGCTATCATTGTTGTTGTTGTTGTTATTATTATTATTATTAGACATTTTGGATAAATGTGATCTAATGAATCATCATGAAGTAGCGTAAAAACTATTTCTAATAAATAAATAAGTACATAATTACCTCAACAGATAGGGAGGGAACAATCTTTAGTGAAAAGGCAGAAACTTTGAATGTATTGTGTGGGCCAATATCTAGGATAGTGTTGTGGCCTGCCAGAGGCCAGCAGAGCTGGTGGCAGACTCAGACAGTAAGGAGGTTGGAGATATGGGCCAGTCTTGGAGTCTGGGGAAGGTTCGGACGAGTGCTCTGTGTCAGAGGCAGAGATGGGTCCAGGGCCATCTGACAGTTATCAGCTGCCTTCAGAGTCGTAGATCAGTGGGGCAGAAGAACAGCTGGAGCCTGTTCCCAGTGTGCGCATGCACAGAGCTGCCAGGAGAAGGGAACAGTTAAGGAACAAGGGCCGACTCGGGAGTGACCGTGAATGGCCCCTTCCATAGGAAATAAAGAGGAGCGAAAGGGGAGTGGTGGAAATTAGTTCAGTTCATTAGGGTGAAGATCTGTTCCTGATTTCTTGCCAAGTAAATTCTGCTACAGTGTGGCGTTTGGAAGATATCAGCCTGGCAACTCTCCAAGCCCGATAAAGGTCTGTAGTTGTGAAATCTCATGAAAGACTGTTTGCCTGGACCTTGCTAGAGAGGAATTCACTTTAACCTAAATAAACGGGGTTTTATCGTGATGAGGAGTCTACTTCATGATCTTGGGAAATCTAGGTCAAAACAGATAGATGAATGGATAGATAGACAGATAAAGAGAGATAATGGTTTTGTTGTTGCTTTTTACTCTTGTTTTCTGAATACAATTTTGCCCTGACAAAGATTCTCTAGTGAGAATTAGCAAAATAGCTAGCTATGACTCTATTTTTTTTTCTTAATGTGATTCATTTGTATCAAATCTCCACTCCCCAC
Source organism: Hydrophis major (assembly GCA_033807585.1). NCBI lineage: Eukaryota > Metazoa > Chordata > Lepidosauria > Squamata > Elapidae > Hydrophis > Hydrophis major. Next base: position 16,820,455 of record CM066334.1, on the reverse strand, counting down.
ACTTTTAACTACATGTTAGATGTAAAATGAAAGGGAAACCAGCACTCCAATGAAAAATAAAACCCTTTACTCCCTGCAAATAACCCCCCCACACACACTTTTAATATTCCAATAAAATATTAATTTCAAATGTCATCCATTTATTTTAAGCAAGCCAGCATACACTATGTATTTGTAGAAAGGCAATAACAATAACATGATTTTTTAAAAAAATTAATGTCTCTGATATTTTTACACTACCAAAAAAAAATAGCTTTAATGATCAAGTCCTGATGTCCTTTTTCAGGGATTTCATTCTTCACAATATACGGCTCACCAGATAAGCAGATAATTATTTGCCAGGATTCTATGTGACTGCCCCATTTTATCATTTCACTTCCAACTCAAAGCAAACACTTTTATTAGCTTTATGGACAGGTTCTGTTCAAGAAAGCAAGATGGGCAAGTTAGAAATATGAATGATAAATAAATAATGAACAAACAAACAAACAAACAAATATCTTATTTGAGAAAAGACCACATCTGGTCTTTCAATGGAGAGCGGTTAGACTATTCCAAATAGATGGTGAGTTCAAGGGAAAAAAAACTAATGTGAATAGATTTAAATGCAAGTAAAAATAACATAGTTTAATCAAATGAGATTTTTTTCTTCCTTTTTTTGGCAAAGATTTTGATTTTATAAACTTGGAAGATGAGAAGACATATTGAAAAAAGATATGTTGAGGAGAAGCTAAGCTTTCATCATATAATTCATTCAAGGTTTTGTGACTTGGTACCCAAAAAATAAGCCTTTGCTCTATGCCTCACAACCAGCCATGTTGGGAGAAGGGACTGGAAATGTGGTTTGGAAAAGTTTGTGACATCATTGGCAATTTAGCATCCATATTCCACTTGATTGATTTCAAATTGTGCTTTGCTGCTCTATCTGTGTAATCTTCTTTTCTTATTTCTGTGCTAAAGGTCAGTCTTTGGTCACTCTTGACTGCTGATATAAAGGTATAATTTTGCAGCACACCTAGAAATTCATCTTTTAGAGGCTGTCAACTCAAAAGTACACAACTGAGGAAAAACTGCTTGAAGGCAATGACTGTATCTGAATTTCCCAGCCTCCTTATGTTTGAAAATGAATGGATTAGAACAGCAAAGTAGGAATAAACCAAAAAAGGAGGGAAGAACAATCCTGAAGTGTATGTGTGTGTCTCTTTCTGTGGGTAATCTTTATATCTGTTATCTCTTTCTCTCTGTGTCTAACTCTGTCTCTCTCTATCCATCCTATCAATCTATTTATCTACAATATCACAAATTTCCTTGAGCACACTCTCTCCCTTTCCAATATGTTGCAATCAGGTTATAACAGAACTACAATAACAGAGTTGGAAGGGACCTTGGAGGTCATCTAGTCCAACCCCCTGCTCAGGCAGGAAATCATATACTATTTCAGACAAGTGGCTGTCCAGTCTCAAAAAAATAAAAAAAATAAAAAAATCCAGTGATGGAGCATCACTACTTCTGAAGGCAACCCATTCCACTGATTATTTGTTCTGTCAGGAAAATTCTCCTTAGTTCTAAATTGGATTTCTCCTTGATTAGTTTCCATCTGTTGCTTCTTGCCTTGCCTTTAGGTGCTTTGGAAAATAGCCTCTGCTTTGTGGCAGCCTCTTAAGGATTGGAACACTGCTATCATATTCCCTAAAGCAGGCTCTTATGCATTAATGGGGATTGTATTGAGGCAAACCGCAAGCCATGTGCCCATAGTAGATCTCTCCCCGGTTCAGAGATTACTGCCCACTTACTGTCATAGAACTCCAAACAGATTTGCCTGGAATTAATTTGGATGATTAAAGCAAACTCTCCAGGGCTGCTTTTTGAGCAAAAGAAACCTAACAGGTGGGCTAGCTTCTTAAACAATTACTTTGCAAGCCGAATCAAATGTTGTTCCAGCAACATTATCACAGGACAACTCTTTCTGAATTACACACTTTGGATGATCGCTTGATGGCAGCACAGATTACTGAAATTAATATAAACTCCAATTCCAACTGTCTCACCCCAGTGATTTTCCAAATTTTTGCAGCCCATATAAGATAACCTTACTTAACTTCTCCTTTTGCACCAAGACAAATTCCTTGTGTGTCCAATCACACTTGGCCAATAAAGATTTCTATTCTATTCTATTCTATTCTATTCTATTCTATTCTATTCTATTCTATTCTATTCTATTCTATTCTATTCTATTGTTCATGGGCTCACTCCATGATAGAAAAGGGAGTGGAATTCTACTACTGATTTTATTCCTATGCTGCTACATCCTCTGACTTTTCAGTATATCCTCCTCTGCTCTGAGGCTGTGATCTCTCTAGAAACAGAACCACTCAGGTTAGAACATCATAAGTGAGGAAACTTTCAAAACAGATTCCATCATGATTCCATACAATCCTAAAATGGAAAAGTTCAAACTCAGGTTCTTGGGCAAAGAAAGAGAAATCTCAGATTCAAAACATCAAAATCCAAGACCTACATACAGACATTTAGAACAGAATAGAATAACAGAGTTGGAAGGGACCTTGGAGGTCTTCTAGTCCAAGCTCCTGCTCAGGCAGGAAACCCTATACCATTTCAGCGAAATGTTTGTCTAATCTCTTCTTAAAAACCCCCAGTGTTGGAGCATTCACAACTTCTGGAGGCAAGTTGTTCCACTAATTAATTGTTCTCCTTAGAAATTTCTCCTTAGTTCTAAGTTGCTTCTCTCCTTGATTAATTTCCATCCATTGCTTCTTGTCCTGCCCTCAGGGGCTTCGGAGAATGGCTTTCTAAGACTGCTAGAAATAGGTCTTAAAAGTTCTGCTTGCAAGATCCCCCCAGGCTTCACTCTTAATTTTATGAAAAATGCTTTTCTCTCAAGTAAATATATTTTGACGAAAATGTTTACAAAGTGGGCCTAGGAGGTTGAACAGTTACCTCTTCTTCTAAGCTCAGGGTCTGAATCCAGATGGAGACTGGCATGCAGGGAGCAGGCATTTCATTTCCCATTCTACTATTGCAGCTAGAAACTAAAATGCATGAAGAATTTCAGGAAAAGTTGTTGGAATTGGGTATGTCTTGTCTAATGAAAAGAAGGACTTGGGGTGACATGATAGTAGTGTTCCAACATTTGAGAAGCTACCCCAAAGAAGAGGGGACCCACTTATACTCTAAAGCACCTGAAGTGTTGTGGTTCACCAGCAGCAGGTGCAGACAGCTGAGGTCTCGGAGAGTGAGGACTCAGATGAGAGGCCTGCTTGTGATGCAGGGATGGGGCCAGGACCATCAGGGAGTGGAATGCTGCCTTCAGAGATGGTGCAGGCTGGCAGCAGTGATGCAGAAGTCCCTGAGGAGCCTGTGACCAGTGCGTGGGCATGCAGGGCTGCTCGAAAGAAAGAGCAGCTGCAGAAGCATGGGTGACTCAGGAGTAAGGCTGCAAAGTAATGGTTAGCTGAGAAACTGGAGTTCTTTGCAGGAAACAAAGAAGTTTTTGTACTCAAGCCTGGTGGACGTTCAGAGTATCTTGGTTGGTGTTTGTAGACTCTTTTTGTTTGAAATATTTCTTAGTAACTTTATCTAGTGTTCTTGGCGGCCTTGTACAATCTTGGCAAGGTTCATTCTTATCAGAGACATTTAGTTTGATACAGCCTTTTAACCATGAAGGAACGGAATTCCTAAAGAATCATTAAAAGGTTTTGCTGTTACCTCTGTTTTGTGTTTGTTTCCTTGGAACAAGGTTTGGGTCAGAACATGAAAGCAGGACAAGAAGCAATGGATCAAAAAGCAAATCAATATCCTTGATCAAAATAATCAAGGAGAGAAGCAACCTAAAATTAAGGAGAAACTTCCTAATAGTAACAACAATTAACTAGTGGAACAGGCTGCTTTCAAAAACTGTGGTTGCTCCATCACTGGAGGCTTTTAAGATGAGATTGGACAGCCGTTTGTCTGGAATGGTATATAGGGTCTCCTGCTTGAGTTAGGAGGGTTGCACTAGAAGGCCCCCCAGCCCCCTACCAACCCTGTGATTCTGCAGTTATGAAATTCCTTAATGGTTTGATGAAAGATTGAAATATCTAAGCAGGTACGGTAGCTAATATGCCCAAATCTATGCTTTTCAGCCAGATTTTCTTCCTTTGCAATATAACGTTCTGCTTTCGTGCCTTATTTTCTGGTGGATTGGTGGCATCACTGAGGATATTTTGTTGTTGGGAAGGGTCAGAGGGTACAGTATAATCTGGCTGTCTCATTTCTTGACTTGAAAAACACTTGTAGGACTTCTCCCTTGAAATTTCCCCTTATGACTTATCAGAGCTGCAGGAAGCCAACAAGGTTGTGCACCACATGCATAGTTTCATAGCAGCCACGTAAAGCCCATCCAGGAAAAATTCACCAAGATTTTATCCTTTGAAAAATGTTCAAAAAGCCATTTATTTTCAGTCAAACTGAATGACAAATGGTTAAGGAAATGCAGAATAATTTCAGCACGATGTGAAAGATAGCTTTCTGTGTAATGAATATGGTTACCTATGGATAGGTTACCTATTTCTGGGTGGAAGAAATGACAGCTATATGGAAATTAGAGCAGCCAGACAGCTTTGAAGTGAAGAAGATCAAATATATGATCAAAGGTTCAAACAGCCTCTTTTAAAAAAAAAATCTCAGTATTCTTTGTAGTACCTGGAGAGTTTTGCATTATAGGAAAGATTCCTCCAGCCTAGTCTCTTTCTTATCTTTCTGTGCCTTTTTTCTCTGATTTAATTCAAAAATTAACGAGGTGATTAAAAAGCAAAATTCAAGGAGATGATAAAAATGGGGAAAGATTTTACTCATAAGAGAGTGAAACAAAAGGACTTTTTATAGTTTACTTCCCAGTTTTATAATTTTATTATGCTGAACTCATTAACAAAAGAAAACTATGTAGCCATACAAAACTATTAATAAAACAATGTCATCACCATCATGGGAAATGCTCAGCATATAGATATTTTCATATTGCTCCAAAGCCTGCTTTTTGACATTTCACAAAATTCTGAATTAGTTATTATTATATAATTTCTGAACAATTAATTGTTCAAAAACAGTATTTATGAATCAACGGTCAGTACAAACAGGCACTAAAGGTAATTCTCGACTTACTACCACAATTCAGCCCAAAATTTCTGTTACTAAGTGATAAACCTGTTAAGTGAATTTTGCCCCATTTTATGATCTTTCTCACCAAAGTTGTTAAGTGAATCACTGCAGGTGTTAAGTTAGTAACACAATTGTTCAGTGAATCTGGATTCTCCATTGACTTTGCTTGTCAGAAAGTTGCAAAAGGTGATCCTGTGACCCCAGGAAAAGTGCAACTGTCATAAATATGAGTCAGTTGTCAACCGGCTGACTTTTGATCACATGACCATTTCTTCCATGCTGCAGTGGTCAATGTGAAAAATGATAATAAGTCACTTGTCAGGTGAGGCTCCATTCAAAACCCAAGAAAGAAAACCTTAGACTCCATTGTTTTAGAGAAAAGGACTTTTACTGAACATGGAAGTGGCAGCATCAGAAGACATACAAGATCTGAAGCAAAGGGCACAAAAAATCACATATACAAAGTTGTGCCAATGTTCCCACCCAGAATAGTTCAAACAGTCCATCCAATCTGAGATGTGTATAATGTCATGTGGAGCATCTTCAGGTGGTGCTTCAGATATATGGTATGCCAAGACGGTTGACCTTGGCTTAGGCAGGTAAGGGGCTACATCTGCACAGTAAGCCAGTAAGCCTAGTCAAGAAAACGCTCCAACTTTTACATTTCACCAACTTAAACTTCCAGCATTCTTCCCCCCAACGAAGTCCAATTATTCTTCCCTCCCCCGTTTCTATGGCAGCCAGAAAGATAAGCAGACGAAGGATTCTTGTAGGCTGACATCAATTTTTTCAGTGCTGTTGTAACTTTGAACAGTCACTAAATGAACTGTTGTAAGTCAAGAGCTCTCTGTTTCCAAAATTCATGTCACAGCAATATCTTTAGTAAATCAAGTAAAAAAAAACAAAAAAACAGATTCAAACAGGTAATGTTTTCAATGCCTGTTATATTTAGAAAGATTGTGGTTGGAGAAAAGAGGACAAGGAAGATAAGCAATAGAAGATTTATGAAGCCTGCTTGGTCATACACTTAAGGTAGAAGTTTCCAGTCAAAACCTACAAAAGGACTATGGAAAGGAAGATAAAAATGCCCCCAAATCTTTAGAAATGACACTGCTTCTCAGAATGATCTCTGATAGAGGTTACCACATCCGTGGGTCTATTTAGTCATACTTGGACTGATCCCCTCCCCCCCCAAAGAATTTCACAATGTTATCTGATGGATATAAAGGAGGGGGGAAAAACAAGACAGTACTTTCATCTTTCTTGCTCCAGTTTCTGTAAATAAAAATGTCCCAATTACATATGATTATTGTATTGAATTTCTACCCTGCCCATCTCACTTAAATGACTCTGGGAAGTTTAGAAACAACATAATAAAACAATATGAAAGCTTGACTAAAAACAATATAAAAAACAAGGCTAAAACTTACAAGTTAAAAGTAAGGGCCAACATTTAAAAGTTCACAGGGTTAAAGGGTTAACAAGGCAGGGAAAGACCATCAGGCATCCCCAGGGTTGCATTAGGCAAACCATAACACTCTTAGCCAGGTCTTAATACTGTTCTGGAAGGATAGAGGAGGAGGGATTTTCTCATCTCTGAGGGTAATATGTTTCAAAAGGCTGGGTGGGAAGCAACAGCAGACAAGGCAGTGGCGGGATTCAAATTTTTTTACTACCGGTTCTGTGGGCGAGGTGTGGCTTGGTGGGCATGGCAGGGGAAGGATACTACAAAATACCCATTCCCTTCCAACCCCACTAACCTGCTTTTCAGCTCCATTCTCCTCTGCAGGGCAGCAAAAGAAAACCCAGCCTATCAGCTGGGACTCAGGAGGCAGAGAATAGATGGGGGCGGGGCCAGTCCGAGGTGGGATTTCTCCAAACTACTCAAAATTTCCACGACTGGTCAGAACCTGCTGAATACCACCTCTGAGACAAGGTCCTTCTAGATCCTGCCAGTCATAATCTTTTTAACCAATGGAATGTGCAACATGTCATCTCTTCTGACCAGATGGAACGGGTCCATGTAATTATCTACAAGAATCTAAAAATCTAATTAGATTTTACCATATAGGATGGAACCTTCCGAAGATTTTATAGATCTTTGCAAGATTTAATAATTTGTCGATTATTTTTTTTAAATTAATTTTCAGTGAGTTTTGCTCCATTTTAAGACTTTTCTCACCACAGTTGCTAAGTGGATCACTGCAGTTGTTAAGTTAGCAACATGGCTGTTAATTGAATTTGGCTTCCCTGTTGCTTGTCAGAAGATTGCAACAAGTGATCACAGACCCTGGGGCATTGCAACCATCATAAATATAAACCAGTAGTCAAGCATCCAAATATAAATCACATGGCCATGAGGATGCTGCAACGGTCATAAGTGTGAAAAATGGTCATAAGTCCCTTTTTTCAGTGCTGTTGTAACTTTGAGTAGTCACTAAATGAACTGCTGTAAGTTGAGGACTGCCTGGTATTCAAAGATGCTGTTTAAAGGTATCATGGTTGACTTAGTGTCCACAAGACAATGTACAATGTTACTTAAGTGATATTCAGTGGTGGGATTCAGTTTTTTTTTCTATTGGTTCTGTGGGCGTGGCTTGGTGGGCGTGGCAGGGAAAGGATACTGCAAAATCCCCATTCATTCCCCACTCCACTAACCTGCTTTCCAGCTCCGTTCTCCTATGCAGGGCAATCAAAGAAGACCCAGCCGATCAACTGGGATTCAGGAGGCAGAGAATAGATGGGGGAGGGGCCATTCAGAGGTGGTATTTGCAGATTCTCCAAACTACTCAAAATTTCTGCTACTGGTTCTCCAGAACTGGTCAGAACCTGCTGAAAACCACATCTGTTGATATTATTCAAGTGACATGATCAAGTATACTCTGCAAGATCATTCAATGAGGATAATGAGACAAACCAGATAACAGACCAAAACCAAGCATAGGACCATTTTGTCATCACAAAATAGATAGAACGTTCCCTAAGATGAAAGATAATAAAGATAATTATCATGAATGTAATATTAATGTTCCCTGTTCTTATTTATTATTATAAGATGGATCTACTACTTCAACTGTTATTGATGTTCCTATTTTTATTCACCATATATACAACCAAATTGGCTTTTGAGAAAAGAAAAGGGAGGAGGGAAATCCAGAGGTTGTTTCACTACATCTTTCTCATCAGCTCTCAGATGTTTGTAGTTTAAATGGCCTTTTATAATTTTTCACACATGGAACAACGTTCTGTTCTGCTATTATTAGTTGAGAGGTAGTCAGTCTATATCGGCTATTCGCGGTAAATTGTGAAGATGGCAAAAATGATGGTGATGATAACCCTAACCATATTGTGATGCAAATCTTCTGCACAATATACACAATAATTTGGTCATATTGTTGAAAGTCTTTCAACAGACCTGGTGAGTCTTCTTGGTCCCAGTCTGAAAGCTTTATGTTTTCACTGGACTTGAGGTTTGTTTGTGAATATGTATATATGAACTTGTCTGTGAGTATATGGCTATACTAAGGGAGGGAGAAATTAACCTTTCTCCTGTGGTATTTCTCCAAGGAATATATCTTTCCTTCAAATGTGGTATTTCTACAAAGATCCAAAGAACAAAAATGCTCTTTTGCACATAAGGAATTTTAATCTGCCTCAGAGGACCCCCAAATCTGGAAAAGTAAGGGGGGAAAAAACCCTAGAAGAAATAGAAAACATTAATATTGATCATGGGAAACTTTGACAGCTCACATCTGCAGTCAGGGAAAACTAACTGACTACTGGGAGAGCACAGAAGGGAAAATTGAGTGTGAAGGAAAATAGAATAAAATCTGGAAAAGAAATCATTATGGCTGGAATGATGGACAGGATCACTCTATGCAATGCATTGCTGCAATTTCCATTAGTTGCTTATTAATTGAACAACTCACCACTCTTCTTATGGGTGGAATTTAAGGCCTTTCATGTTGCATTTACAAAGTTACCAGCCCAACCATGCATGGATATGCTTCAGCTCAGACATCGAAAAGTTTCTTTTTCAAGAGGCAACTGGGCTTGCTTGTTTTTCCTTGAAGATGTTTCGCTTCTCGTCCAAGAAGTTTCTTCAGTCCTGACTGAATAGTAGCGAATGGAATGATTTATATTCCTTACAGTCATCTGGTCATTAGCACTCTATCTGAGGGTCATTGAGGCCACTTGGAGATTTATCTGTGCACAACAATTCTGCCAAATAGTGCTAATAACAATATTAGAATATCGATACTGAATGTATTCCCTTGAATATACTAGTAGATACTGAGTTCTGTTTTGCAACATCTTCTTTATAACTCCAGAAACCTGTTTATGTATATTATGGATCTTCTAGAAAGACTAGGTCAAACAGTACTTCAGGATAACTACCATGTTATACCAGGAGTGCACAACAGTCGCAAGTCTCTGAGACTACAACCTTGTGTCACGAGTGACATGCGCGTCATAGGTTAGCCATCACTGGACTACATAATCACAAATCAGCCTGTTATATGCATGAATAATCTTCCCAATATACAGAAATAGGTGGAATATTAATACCTTCAATTTAGGAAATGCTGAACAACAAAACAGGCTATAATATTTTATTTAAAGGATGGCAGCCTGTTCCTTATATATATATATATATGTGTGTGTGTGTATATATATATATATGTATATGTATATGTATATGTATATGTATATGTATATGTATATGTATATGTATATGTATATGTATATGTATATGTATATATATGAAATACTACTCATGCATCAGCACAAAATCTCCAGAATTATAATGCCTACAAATTTGAAATTTGGCACAGATGTTCCTCTTGGCTTCCAGGTACTCACCAAAAAAGGATTTTTCAAAATGATCATCAGAGCAGTAGTTGCCAACCAGTGGGGCCAGGGACCACTGATGGGCCGTGAGAAAATTTTGATGATCCACAGAGAAATGCCACCTCCAAAGCACCCCCCCCCCCAAAAAAAAATTAATATGGAGTGTGAAGGATGTGTGTTTGTGTTTATTTTCATGGTCATGATGTGCATTGAAAATCATGTTTGATTTTGTTGTACTAGGTGCAATGACAATAAAGAAAATTAACTAACTAATCCAGACTGTGCAGGAACACAAGGCTGCACCGACCTTATGGTCCGCAGGAACACAAGGCTTGTGTCGCTTGCATTGCGAACAACTCAAAGAAGTGAGGGGAGGGAGGAAAGGGCAGGGGGAGGAACTTGCCCACACACTTTGCCTAGCCATCGGGCTGCTTCTTTCCACTTTTTTCTTTTGCTGCTTTTGGCTGTGCGCAAGGAAAGCAGCAAAGGTCTTTCTTTCTCTCTCCCAAATTCCACCAGAAATGAGTCTTTGGGACTCTGCAAGGCATCCTGCTCCAAGAGGCTGCGCCGGCACGACAAATCTCACACATACTCATTTTTGGTGGAGTTTGGAGAGAGAAAGAAAGATTTCTGCTGATTCTGCTGCTTTCCTTGCATGAAGCCAAAAGTTTCTCTTTTTCTCTCTTTTTCCCTCTCTCCCCCTGACAATGGAGCTGGAGATGGTATCATGCAATCCCAAATAAAAAAAAAGATTGATTGGTAGGAAAACAGGGTGGGGAATTTTCCTGCAGACTTTTTTTGGGATTTTCCCAGAGTCTTTGGTCCTCAAGATTTAAAATTATGAGTTTGGCTGTCCCTGAGGTCCAAAAGGTTGGCGACCCCTGCATCAGAGCATTATGCTAAGGAGTTCTACTCCCCCTTCCCACCTGAAAAGAAATCTGTTCCAAATGCAAAACACAAGCAGATGAGAGGAATTTCAGTTTCAATTTCATATCTGCAAGCAGCTTTAGTACAGAACAGTTGAGCTAAGCCACACCCAGGCTCCTTGCTTACATAACAAATACTGTTTCAGTTTCCAAACAGCCTCAACTCTCTCACACACTGGCAGGATGCTAGCCGGATGAATATTGTTGGATGCTGGTAGGCAGAGGCTACCCCTTATTTTCCTCCCCAAAGGCTATCCCCCCCCTTATTTTCCTCCCCCAAAACTAAGCCAGATCACATAGTTTCATAGCGAAGCACGGATATAGAGCTAGTAGTTACATATATCTGGGTCTAGGACAACTTTCTGTGGCCTACTTGCATGGGGCAAGTTACTCTGGCCAATTCCCTGCAGTACAAGCCACCACTGAACAACTCAATGCTATATTAATGGTTTCATTCAGTTACTTTTATTATTGGTGACCAGGTTTTCGTCAAAATTATTATACTGTAACTCTTATATTTCTGGATTGACTTTCTTATTTTATTGTTATTGGCCACAGTTCTGTTGAAATTAATTTAACTTTTGGATTTGTTGAATTGTCCCGTGGCGTATTGTCCTGTGGTCAGTTGCCCTTGGCAAGTTGGCCATGGTGAGTTATCCCATTCCACATGAATCCCACTCCCATTGGAATATCTTACAGGCATCAGTCAGAGTTTGAGTTTAATTCTGCCTTTTGTGTTCTTTTCAAGTTCTTGTTAACTTGGATTGCGTATGACATTTTCTTGCATTTGATTTTCAATAACTCTGTGACTGAGTAAGCAGAGGGACTGAGATGATGGTCAATCAATAAATTAGATGATTGATAGATAGATATGGATGGATGGATGGATATATGAATGGATGGAGAGATACATAGATAAACAATCATTTTTTTACCTATCAGGAAATGAAACTTCCTTTCCATATGGTGAAAGGAGAGGCCACTATCAATATATTCTTTCTGCTTTTTTTTTAAAGCAGTAGGAGACACACACAGAGAAACAACTTTATCATTCAATATCAATGTTACCCTATGCAGACTTTCTCTCTGTGTGTGTCACAACTCATTTTAGAACTCACTGGTCTTCTTATAGACTTGGCTGTTTCCTTTTATTTTTCTTCCACCTGGCAAACAGTCCCTGTTTCTTCCTCATTATTTGAAGTCCAGCATACTTTGTTGCACTGCCAGCAATTGAAATTGTCAGCAAGGCAATTATCAAAATATCCTTATTTCACTTGTGATTTTTTTAGGACAGCTTCCCACAAGAGGTTGCTATCGTTGGACAATGATTGAGAACTGAACCAAAACAACAGGGTTACAGCCAAATCACAAGCTTGTTTTTTTCCTCTGTTCCTTGCTATGGTTGTCTCTTCCACCACACTCTCCAAATTATTGAGGGGTGTCATGGTGAAAAAGTAGTACAAATATCCAGGTTTAAGTCAAAACCATGAAATTGTGTCTTGTTTAGCTTGGCCGTGTCATGCAGGGAAATTTACTGGAGAAAACAATTATGTTTAACAGAGTTTGCAGTAAAAAGGAAATCAAGCCATCAAAGAACATGGTAGCTGGGAATCACCAAGGCTGACACCAGCCAGACTAACTAGAAAAACTCAAAGAAGCAATGCAAGATGGGGACAGACCTGGCCCATAGAATCGCCAAAAATTGGATGCAATGGAATGGATATCATCATCATCCAAGTTTGAGTAGCCTTTCAACTACTCACTGAAGCTTGGGTTTCAGAGTTATATATAGCACTGAGATTACTCCCAGAACATTGAAAATAATTCATCTCAACAACTGGATTAATGTTAACATAATAACCCCACTCCTAGGAGTGAATTAATAAAAAAAACAAGACACTAACTCAAGGCTAAACTATTCCATAGTGTTACAAGTTCCAAAATGTTAAAAGAAATTTTTTTAAAAGTGTGTCACCAGTTTCAACAATATAATGAGGAAAGACCTTCTCAAGCTACAAAGAAGACTCACAAAAGTTGCAGGTAGACTACAGTCTACTGGCTTCTGCTATATTGCTAAATATGGATACATTTTGGGATACATTTCAGAGCCATTGATGCCTCTGGACATAACTATGTGTGCCAGGGGTCTCCAACTTGGCAGCTTTAAGATTTGTGGACTTCAACTCCCAGAATTCAAATGAAGTCCACAAGTCTTTTTTTTTTTTTGAAAAAGTTTTTATTAATTTTCTACAAACAAACAAGACAAACAAAACATAAAAACATCAACTCTTATATGTACATCCAGTGTGTCAGTTGGTTCATCATTTTTGTGCATTCATTCTGTAGTCTCAATTACAATTATGTTACATAACAACTCATATTGTCAATCCAAACTTATATATCCCAATATCACTAAAAAAAGAAGTTTTTGACTATATTTTTAATCATTCATGCTTAATGAGCTAACAATACTTTAAACCAGTTTACTCTATAACAAATCATCTAGTCATATCAAATCAATCCTAAAAAATCCTTTATAAATATATCAAATAGCAAAATAATAGCAAAATAAAGATATTCCTTACTATCTAGCATTCTAAATATTCTATTATCGTATTTTATCATCTAGCCATTTATAAAAAAGATCCCAAATTTCGTAAAATTGTTTATCCTCTTGCTCTCTAATTTCAAATGTCAATCTGCTCATCTCAGCACATTCCAATATCTTCTTAATAATTTCTTCCTGTAATGGTATTTTCTCATTCTTCCAATTTTTAGCAAATACAATCCTGGCCGCTGTTAATACATTTACAATCAGGTATTTCAAATCTTTACTATATATATCAGGTAAAATTCCCAATAAGAAGATCTCTGGTTTCAAATCTATATGTTTCTTTGTCATTTTTTCCAACCACATGCGAATTATAGTCCAATATTTTCTAGCATCCTCACAAGTCCACCACATATGGTAATACGAGCCGGGTATCTGATGACATTTCCAGCATTTTTCAGATTTGTTCTTAAACATTCTTGCTATTCTTGTCGGAGGAAAGTGCCACCTGTAAAACATCTTATACAAGTTTTCTTTATATGCTGTTGACATTGTCATTTTATAATTTTGAGACCACAATTTCTGCCATTTCTCTAAATCAATCCCATATCCAAAATTCTTCCCCCAAACAATCATAGTTTCTTTGACTTGTTCTTCCTCTAATTTCATTCCCAGTAAATAACCATATAATTTTTTAATCACCTTCTCATCAGTACCCATCAAGATCTTATCTAAATCAGTCTGTTTATCATAAAATCCCTCTGTTTTAGAATCTTCATCATACCTTGAGTGTATTTGTGCATATGAAAACCAATTCATCCTTATACCTTGTTCCTCTAAGTTTTGGATCGTTTTAAGTTCACCCTTTTCATCCAAAAGTTCCCCATATCTAACTGTTTGTTCCTTCTTGTAGATTATAGGATAGGAAAATGCTTCAATGGTCGATAACCAAACTGGAATTTTCAAATAACATTGTCTTTTTATCTTCTCCCAATTTAACCACAAAGACTCCCGTACATAATGTCTTCTAAAATAACCCTGTGTTTTAGTTCCCTTATACCATAAAAAAGCATGCCAACCCAACAGCAAGTCATGCCCTTGAAGTCCACAAGTCTTAAAGTTGCTAAGTTTGGAGGCTTTTGATGTATACAGATGCTTCTCATGGTACAAAGTCAGTGTCAACTAAAAATATACTCCTTTGGTTTTTTTAGCTGTCAGAAAAAGGGAGTGGGGGAAAATAGTGTATTCCTTAGGTGCCTAGATAATTACTTTGGCAGCCCAAAGTTGTCGGAGCATAAGGTTTTTGGAGAGCATGATGGATGACTCTTGGAGATGGATGTATCCCATTGGAGAAGTCACATCCAGGGGGTGAGGGGAAGACCAGAGTCAAGGAAGAAATGTATGATATAATTTAGTATCAGCTGTACCCAGCCAACACCAATGTGTCCACTTCTGATAAATCAATTTTCTTTTCTCTGAGATCCAGCTAGAGACTTATGATTTGAATGGGGGTAGATTTGTTGGAGTCCTGACAGTCAACAGATAGAGGAATTGGTATGCTTATCTTCAAAATGTTAGTATCCCCTATGTCCCATAGACATTAGAACATAAATAATAAGTGGACACAGCATAGGTCATCATCTTGGTAATTTATGTATGCATTTAAAAGGTTTAAATACCACAAGATATGTGGCTGGCTACCAGCCTGACTGGCTTCAAAAAGAGGGTTGGATTACGTAATTCATGGAAAACATGAAGATCTATAGCTATTATCCTGGATGGCAGTATGACTGCCTCTGAAGGCCATCTACTATGAGACTAATAGGTTTCTCTTACAGTTGGTTGGCCACTATGAGACAGACAACTGGATTAGATGGGCCAAGGGTCTGATAAGGCCTTATATTGCTATATGTCAGGGGTGTCAAACTCAAGGCCCGGGGCCCGGATGTGGCCTGCGGGGTGCTTAGATCTGGCCCATGGGGCTGCCATGGAAATAACAAAGGACCGGCCCCAGGGGTGGGATTCAAATTTTTTAAAAACCAGTTATGTGAGCGTGGCTTAGTTGGTGGGTGTGGCTTGGTGGTCATGTGACTGGGTGGATGTGGCTTGGTGGTCATCATGGCATGGCCAACTCAACATCACTCACATCGAGGCACGCATCTCCTCGCCTGGACTCTCATGACTGTGGGGATGCTGCAACAGTCATAAGTGTGAAAAATGGTCACAAGTCACTTTTTTCAGTGCCATTATAACTTTGAATGGTCACTCCACACAAGCAAAATACCAGCAAAGGAAGAGAAAAAAACTCCAGAGAAGTTCCTGTGACAGGAAGTCTAGTTCTGCCAAGAATGTAATTAGGGTTAACGGAGAGGCACTTTCTGTAAGCAACACCAGAATGTTTCCTTCCTGCCTTCCTTACAGGATTAGGCCAGTAATTTCTTCTAACAACTGGTTCTCCGAACTGCTTAGAATGTTAACAACCGGTTCTAGCAAATAGGTGCGAACTGGTAGAGTCCCACCACTGACCAGCCTGCAGTATCTCTGCCAGAGAAAACAGAACTCATAGGGCCACATACAACCCTCCTGATCTCCATTTTCCCTAGCAGAGGATTGTAGGAGGCTGTCGCAGCCAAAAATGGAGCTCAGGAACCCATTTTTTCTGGCAAAGCACTTGGACCACTACAGCCCTCCTGACACAAGTAATGTCATGCTGGCCACACCCACCCTGGGCATGCCTACTCCACACCCCCGAGGTAAAACACAACCCTGATGTGGCCCTCAGTGAAAATGAGTGACAACCCTGCTACATGTGGTTTCTATGGTTACACAGTTCAACAAAATACAACTCTCGGTGGTGTACAATAATAATAAAAAAAGAATTTTATAGAAATAGAGATAGAGAGATGACCATCAGCAAAACACCAAGTAGTGTTTTGTAGAGCTTCCAGATCGTGCTGCAAAAATGAAGGTGGCCACTAGCATGACAACAATAAAGACTGAAGGAATGAAATCTGTCATCCCTTGCTGCCCTTTGGTGGTTAGTCCATATGGCTGTCATTTAGACTGTTGTAACTGGCAACAATTTTGTGCAGAAGAAGATCCAAACATGCAACCATTTTAGAAGAACACTCATTGCATACTTTCAAAATTCCCAAAGCAGACCCTAGTTCAAAAAAAAAAAAAATCCTCACCACCATCAATTTTATAGTGACCCGCTCAAGTTCTTCAGAATTCAATCACTTGTCTCCTTTCAGATTTTATCAATGAGCAGCCATAATGTGATTTTATAAAGTGGTAGTTTCCCAAATGTTGCCTTATTCAATTGTCCCAGGTTTTTTCTCTCTCTCTGATTCTATGAGCAGCAGCCAACCATTCTCTGTGTTATAACAGGAAAAGAAAAAGATTCCTTTCTTTAACCCAGGTCAATCCCCTTCTTTTTAGGGACATTTGAGAAATTCAATATTTGAGCAAGCTTTTATGAAATGACCCGCTTCTCACCTCCCAGCCTAATGTGCAGAATGCAACTTAGCTAGCCTTCCTATTTCACACTTCTCTGAAGGTTAAGATATAGCACTTGGCAGCTGAAAGACATTTTCACACAAAACAGATATTTAAATAAACATTAGGAAATGTTGTTTCATGCGTGGGGATGACATTTCCTTAAATAATAGTAATAATAATAATAATAATAATAATAATAATAATAATAATAATAATAATAATAATAATAATAATAATAATAAATAAAATAAAGACATGCAGTTCAATAAGGAAAAGGAATAGGATATGTCTGTAGCTGAAATCATTGGGGAAGCTGTATGCACATAGTACAGGTATGGAATCTTCCAGACTGGGATATACAATAAACCAGGGGTCTCCATCCAACCTTGGCAACTTTAAGCCTGGGGGACTTCAACTCCCAGAATTTCCCAGCCATCTTTGAGAGTTGAAGTCTGCCAGACTTAAAGTTGGCAAGGTTGGATGGAGACCCCTGCGACAAACAACACTTTGAGAATGCAGTTACAAAAGGATTGCATCGGGAGACCTGCCTCCCTTGGGCGCTTGCTGAAACTGAAGGACCAGGCTGAGGCAGATCATTCAGGAGAGAAACAGTGGTGGGATTCAATTTTTTTTTTTACTAGCGGTTCTGTGGGCATGGCTTGATAGGCGTGGCAGGGGAAGGATACCGTAAAATTTCTAGTCAGAGGCGGTATTTCCCGGTTCTCCAAACTACTCAAAATTTCCTCTACCAGTTCTCCAGAACTGGCCAGAACCTGCTGAATGCCATCTCTGGAGAGAAGCTATTGGTGTGGTCACGAAGAGTCAGTTCTGATTTTGGTGGCACATAATCTAATATTCATGCTGTGAATTTTCAAACTTTTCAAGCCACAACTTTTTTAGTTCAAATTATTTTAATTTTATACTTTAAATTTAATTTAAATTTTCACCAGAAAGAAAGACGAGAAACAATGGATGGAAACTAATTAAAGAGAGAAGCAACCTGGAATTAAGGAGAAACTTCTTAACAGTGAGGACAATTAGCCAGTGGGACAGCTTGTCTCCAGAAGTTGTAGGTGCTTCATCACTGGAGGCTTTTAAGAAGAGACAGTCACTTGTCAGGAATGATATGGGGACCTCCTGCTTGAGCAGAAGGCTGGAATAGAAGACCTTCAAGGTCCCATCCAGCTCTATTCTGATTGAATTTTTAGGAGGCATATAACATATAGCAGTAGTAAAATGGCAAAACAGAAAATGAGTGCTTGTTGCAATTTATGCAAGTACTCATGTCAGCCTTATCAGTTAAACCATATAGGAAATACAGCCAGATAAGCTGATCTATTTTATTGTAAAGCTACACTACCTGAATCTTGCAAGTCAGAAAGTACAGTTCTCCCACTGTCACCTTTATATTCCCCAAAATATAGGCTGAGTCCTTTCTATAGCATCTTGTTTTCCCACTATGTAGCTGTGGCTATGCTGACTCTTATCTGACCCTTCCTTGGGCAGCATCCACACCCAATCTCTTTTGAAAACCCATCATGGAATCCGGTTCAAAAAATCCTGCTGCAGAAAATAGTTGGTTATTATTTTGTCCATCATTTCTAATGATTTTAATGGAAGCATCTAACCATCCTGTGCTGATGTTGAAGAAAAAAACCAAGCAGTTAGAACTGGTTTTCACTTGGTTAGTAAAACCGCTGGGCCTTCCAAGAGCATACTAGATTGGAAAATAAAAATAAGAAAAAACATTCCATGGCAAGACAATAACAAAACAACACTGCAAAGAAAACTAAAGACTGGTTTGAGCTTGAACTGAGGGAGATCTTCCATCTACCAAATCTATTTTGTGCTAAGCTATATTTTTTATAACATAGGAAGAAACTAGTTTGTATAGATATGTGTGTGTGTGTGTGTGTGTGTGTTGCGGTGGTGGGAGACTGTTATATTTGTGAGTAAGCATTTAATACCATACATCAAATATAGAAAATGAATGCATGGCATAGATTGGAAGAAAACAGTAGCAAAACGTTCCAATTTTTGAGAATTCTTAATGAAAAAAGAGGCAGAAAAGGAATAAAATAAATGGAATAAAATAAATGGAATGAGCTTATCAATCATATAAGCTGATCAAGAGCTCTGAAGAATAAGAAATCTTAAACAGTTGTGGGGGTTAATTTGTTGGATTACAATTGGGATAATTTTGGATTCCTCCCCATCCCCCACAGCTCCTGGTTGACTATATATCAAAGATAGCTTGGTTTGGCATTTACAGGAGAATTCAGTTCCATGTAGCTCCCCAACAGGTGGATATACTGTAGATAGCAACATGAGGTGTTAATTGAGCCATTTGGCTTTTTTGAATTAATAACTCCATAAGCTAATTAAAATTGTGCCTTTGCCTAATTATTACTTCATTTTCCTCTTTCTTTTTTCTCCTCTAGAATAAAGGAAGGACAGCTTTTCAACAATCAGAAACGTTTCCAAATCCAAAAAATTTTTTCCTAGGGAACACTTCCCTCCATTGAAAAGAAAATGGTGGCCGTAGTTGTGTTGCCTGTTATTTGTAAAAGCAAAATTGTGCTAATGTTAAAAAAAAACACCAAATTTTTGAAATTGTGTTAAGAAAGAAAAAGAGCTTGAAGAGACGTAAAAAGTACTTAAAAGTAACATTTGAAAAAAATTATATAGGAAAAAAACTTCCCTTGCCTTTGATGGCTGAGAATGTTTATGGTTCAAGCAATGAAAGTATCATTGGCTTGGATGTGATTTCATAGAAAATGGGAAGAGGAAGAGGAGGAGGAGGAAGAGAGGGGGGTGAGGGACAGAGAATAGAGAAAGAGGGAGAGAGATCAAAAGGGTTACCACTGATTCAGGAGATCAATTCATCTTGAATATTCAAGTGAAACCCAGTATGGGCAGAATCAGAGAGGGCAGATCCTTAAGATCTAAGAATTGGGAAGAAGCATGTGTTAAATGTGCATTAGGACATTTGCTGCAGGGTGAACATTGGTTCACAGTCAGTGGTTGAAGGTTATGAACATGATTATTAACATCTTGCCTTGATACATAGGGTTTTTTTTTCTGAAGGAATAGGGAAAGGGAGGGAGAGAAGCTGCATCTACTGCCACCCACATATCTATTACCTGTACCACTTTACTGGAAATGGGTTAACAGGCACCTGCTCTACACTTTTTCATGATATATATGTATATTTTTTAAAGAAGAGCAATCTCTATTTCAAATTAACATTGTGATATGGCTTTTTTCTTTCTCTCTACTTTCTCCCTGCCATTTGTATCGAATACAGCTAAATAAAAAGGGAAACCAATCAGAGGAGAGTAGCAGAGGCTGCCTTCAATTTTTTGACTATGCATATTTTAAACTACCACCGTCTGACCCCTGTGTTTCCACTGTCTTTGCAAATGAAGGATTCTTTTCTTCGCCTTCTTTCAGAAGAGGTGAATTTCTCTAAAGGTTCTCAATGGAGAGTGGCAGAAGTTCCTTTCTTTTATAAAATGTAGGAGATGGCAAAAGAGTTGATCATAGAGGGATTCTTGGTTAAACCAAGAGAAAGTCATGATTAAAATGCACCTCACATAGTTCATCATTTATGTTGTGTCCGCGAAATGATGCCAGGAGTCGGTGACTTAGTGCAAAAGCTCTTTATTGGCAAGTTGGAACCGAACTGGCGAAAGGAAAAAAGCCCGCGGCTTTTATTCCTTTCGCCGCGGCGGCCGCGGCCAATGGCACCACTTTGAATCTCCCGCGGTCTGAATGGACCAATCGCGGGAGATTCTTAGCGAGCCAATCGGCGTGGCTCGCCTGACCAATCGGAGAGCCCCGCGCTTTGGCGGGGATCTCGAGTATGTTAATGAAGGACAGAACAATTTACTTTGTCACTACAAGCAGACTTTCTAATTGGAAACCTGGAAACTCCTCCTTGAGCTATTCTTCTCCAACCAGCTAGATATCTCAGTCACACAAAGTCAGAAGTGCCCTATCCTTAGCCAGATTCAATTCCTTCTCCACAGATGTTACTGAAGGCTGATGATGATGTTATCTATTTAGTCCTGTCCAACTCTTAGCAATTCTATGGGCCAGGTCTCTCCTTGTCTTCCAATCTTTCACTACTTGTTACTGAAGGAAGATACAAAAAAATCCTCTGAACAAAGACTGTGTCCATGTGTTGGAGGAATAATTGAAACAATGGAACATGTTAATTTGTATTACCTTCTCTATGCCAGAATGGGACAATTTGCCACAGCCAACTCACTATGGCTAACTCTCCACCGGCAACTTGGCATGGGACAATGTAACAATTCTATTTAGTTATTTAAAATAAATAAAAAATATTTTAATTTGTGCCATTCACATTTCATTCTGTCCCTCCTGTTGCATCCTTTCTTCCATGATTCTATTCCATTATTTCTTTGATATTAGTGTAACTCTTGTCTTGCAATGAGTTGTCCTGCAGTGAGTTGACCATGGCAAGTTAGCTGCAGAAAGTTGGCCATGGTGAGTTGGCCATGGTGAATTGTCATAGACCTCTCTATGCAGGTGCTGACCAGGAATTATTATTTCCATTCTTTACTAAATATCCTGGTCATTCCAATTTGTTTTATCTCAAGATGTTATTGTTGGATCAATCTGATTTTATTTCCTTGACCATAGCCAAATACTGTTCTATAGTCTGCACAGTGCATCAGGGTATTGACCAACCTTTTTTTAGATATTTTAAAATAGATATATTTCTCTTTTATCTTAATTAATGATGACTCTTGTGTTTTATTTGCTGTTCCATAATAGAATAAAGATTGATTTGATTTGTCACTGCCTAAAATGGGGTTTTCACCTTGTCTACAACCTTAACACTTCCTAAAATAACCAGGGGACTAAGTGTAATTGTTTGATAATTGATTAGATTAACATTAAAAAAAAAACTTCTTATAAATTATAATCACTGGGTTCATGCAAGGTGTTGAATCAATAAGTTGTGTGAGAGCTTAGTGTTCAGTGGGAACTCAACCAAAAGAGGGGATTATATATCATCTGAATTAATGGTTTGTTCACAAGCCCATAGGTAAAAGTAAAGTACCATATAGCTAAAAGTAAAGGTTTCCCCTGTCCAGTTATGTCAAATTCTAGGAATGGTAGTCATCTCTGTTTTTTAGCCAAGGGAGCCAGTATTGTCTGAAGACACTTCAATGGTCATATGGCTGGCATGATTATACACTGAGCAAAATTAGTCTGACGAGAGTCCTTCTCAGTTCTGGGATGAGAGGATAGTCTTGCATATGAAAAAAGCTGCCTCTGACTTGGACCGACTCGGCCTCTGACTTGTGTTGCACACCATACTTTATCACAGTTAATGGATAATGCTAGTTCAACACCTTCTGCATTACCTACTTTTCCTGTATCTTACAGCTGTATAGAAGTAAAATTTCTAGAAAATGAATGGCAATATAGGTAATCCTTGACCTATGATCACAATTGGGCCCAAAATTTATATTGCTGAAACATATGTTTAAGTGAATTTTGTCCATTTTATGACTTTCTTGCCATAGTTGTTAAGTGAATCATTGAAGTTGTTAAATTAATGACACAAGTGTTAAGTGAATCTGATTTCCCCATTGGCTTTGCTTTTTAGAAGGTCACAAAAAGGGATCACAAAACCCTGGGACACTGCAACTACTATAAATATGAATCAATTGCCTAACACCCGAATTTTGATCATGTGACCATGGGGATGGTGCAATGGTCATAATTGTGAAAAAATGGTCATAAGTCACTTTTTCAGTGCTGTTATAACAGTTACTAAATGAATTGATGTAGGACTACCTGTAAAATAACACAACTCCTTTGAACAACCCTGAAAGTTTACATACTCTATAAACGAAGCTTTTCTAAAGAAGCATTAAACTCACTTTCACAAAAAGAGAATAAGACAGTTCCTAAAACAGCATTTAGAAAACTTGTGAAGACATAATCCATTAAACAGTTCATTATATCAGCTCTCAATGCCAGAAAGGAGCAAAGGATCAGAAATGATTAATCAAAAAGAGAGAGAAAAACGAATCTGCACTCAGCACAAGAGGTTAAAAGCAAAATTAAAACAATGGAGTTAAAAGAAATGTTGAGGCCAAGCTTCGTTAGTTTGGTGCAACACTGCCAAACTCGACATGCTCTATCATGGCCCCTTCTGAGGAGACATTTTGAATAACAGACTAAAAAGAAAGAAAAAGATTTTTAAAAAAACTTTGTCCAATGGACCCTTTACGCTCTTCCTTTTCTGCCTTCTCTCCTGTTCCTTTTTAATGAAAGAAAGCAGCTAGCTCAAATAAACACAAGATTGAGTGCAAAGCTGAGAACTATTCCAGCTGTTTTTCTAGAGATGATCAATCTGGCTTGTCGGTTCCTGTTACAATGGAAGAGTCTTGACTAAAAATCTCCAAGAAAATACCATGTAGCTTTCATAGACATAGAAAGAGTGTGTTTTGATTAGACTGTCTATATGTTCAGTGGGAGCTCAAAAAGGCACATGAACACATCTGGCTGCTTGCGGGAAAGTGTGAAATGTCTGTCCAGAAGGGTTTGCATTTCAGTTTCAGCTCTCTCTGCCTCCTCTATCAGGAATGAGACAGAGTTTGTTTCTTGGCTCATCTTTTGTGTGATACAGAAGATAAATTGCAATGAGGTGTCCTGTGGAGATAGACCTGTGGAGACCTATAGTCTATCTTATTAGTAAGCAATCCCAAATGTCAGGCCTGTCTCCATTCAAAACCCAAGAAAGAAAAGTCCTGACTCCATTGAAGTAGAGAAGAGGTACTTTTACTGAGTTTGAAATGATAGCAGTGAAAGGAAAGCAAGAACTGAGCCAAAAGGTGTGAAAGTTACATATTGAAAGTTTCCCCAAATCTCTCCCCCCAAGGACCTGGGCTGAATGTCCAATCCACATCCTGCATAGTATCATGTGGAGCACATCTTCAGGTGCTTTCGTCCATTTGGAGTTCTAGGGCTTCTAGGAGTCCATTTGGAGTTGGCCTTGACTGGGTGTAAACAATTCCATTCAGCAGTGCAGTAATTTTTGAGAGCAAACCTCCCTTTTAATTCATATGAGCCTTCATCACACTAGCTCACTTCCCAAATCTCAATGCCAGACGCCCATCCCCATTACTATGGCAGCTGATAACAAGCATGCATCAAAATCCATGCTGGAGATCCCATTTGCAGTAGATAGGTGAGATCTGGGGAGTGAAAACCAAGCCAAGCAACATCCTGTATCTATAAGCTCTTCATGAGGAACAACAAACAAATATTTGCAAAGCAAAAATCCATGTGCTTTCTTATAACCATGCTAAGATCATAATTTTTGTACATTTTCTCTTTCTACCTCTGCATGTCAGGTGAAAACATTTCAGAATACAAAGGAACCTGTGTCTTGTTTAGCATTGGCAACTGTTTAGATTTCAGACAATACATTTTCACTAACTGGATTTGACAAAACAGAGAAGAAAGGAAGTCAAGAATCCCAGAAATATTTAATGTGATTTTATGCACTAAAAATTTTAATCGCAGCTTTGGTGAGTGGAAGTCACATGGACTTGTGTGTTCCAATATCAGCTGTTGTCTTTCATATTTATTGCAACCTTATTATACTTGATCATTTATATCATGATAGTATTTATATCTTCGATGCAGTCTGCCGGCACTGCGACAAAAAGGGTCACATCGCCCGAGTCTGCCGATTGAGGAAGACCTACAGCCCCAGACGGCGGGACCACAGCGAGCGGAGATGTGACAGCACACCCCCCAGAGCCAGAGATCGCCAAGCCAATAGCCGATGGGACCGGAGCGGACAGAACCGACGAGGTGGCAAAACCCGGCAGAAGGAGGAAACCCACCAGACGGTCATCATCGGCCATGCATCAACCACCAATGCCCGAAAGGTCTATGTGGAGGTAGGCATCGAAGGCGAGCCATGCAAAATGGAGGTGGACTCCGGGTCCTACCTCTCCATGGTCGCCTGGCAAGAAATCAAACGCTTGGTGCCTACCATGCACAAGAAGGGACTGGAGAACCAGAGACTAATAATCAAGGACTACCAGGGAAACCGCATCCTGGTAATCAGAACTGGACAATTCAAGGTAACATTCAAGGGCCGCACTGCAAAGCTTCCCCTGACAATCGTGGACCGAGACCGACCCAGTCTTTTGGGACTACAATAGTTCGCACCACTTGGCATCGAGGTCACAGGCATAAACCACACTGCAGAGACCGATTGGGAACAGCAACTGGCACGGGACTTCCAGGAAGTGTTCGACGGCACCTAGGTCAGTACCGAGGGCCCCCTATTTCCTTCAGCCTAGACCCCAACATTCCCCCGATATGCCTCAAACCAAGGCAGGTATCCTTTGCACTCAGGCCAAAAATAGATGAGCAAATTGAAAAGCTTGTGAAGCAAGGGGTCCTACAACCCATCGACCATGCCCGGTGGGAGACCCCAATAGTCACCCCAGTCAAGCCTGGTGGGTCAGTAAGAATCTGCGGGGACTATAAGGCCACCCTAAATTGCACCTTACAACAAAGCGCCTACCCCGTCCCAGTAGTGCAGCACCTTCTACACTCACTGGGGGGAGGCAAGGTTTTTGCGAAGCTCAACCTGGCCCAAGCATACCAACAGCTGCCAGTCGATGCAGAAACCGCTGAGGCGCAAACCATAGTCACCCACCGGGGAGCATTTCGCTGTAACCGACACCAGTTTGCAGTCAGCGTGGCGCCTGGAATTTTCCAGAGCCTCATGGAGAGGCTTTTGCAAGGAATTAAGGGGGTGGTGCTCTACTTCAATGATGTGCTGGTGTCGACAACCAACCAGCTAGAACTAGAGGGTCGTCTAAGGGAGGTGCTAACAAATTTCAAGGAAACCGGGCTAAAAGTGAAGAGAGAGAAATGCCAGCTTTACACAGAGTGGGTCGAGTTCCTAGGATACCTCCTAGACCGGCATGGCATCCACCCAACCGCAAACAAAATCAGAGCCATTAAGGAGGCCCCCATGCCCAAGAATAAAACGGAACTGCAGGCATTTCTGGGACTGCTTAATTTTTACAATGTTTTCCTGCCCCAAAAGGCAACCGCGGCGGAGCTGTTGCATAGGCTTTTGGACAAGGCGGCCACCTGGACTTGGGGAAAACGGGAGGAAGCCGCCTTCAGGAAAACCAAGGACCTGCTCACCTCGGATGCTGTCCTCATCCAATACAATGAGACCCTACTACTTGCTGTCACATGCGACGCCTCACCCTTTGGCGTCGGTGCTGTCCTCAGTCACACACTCCCGGACGGAAGAGAAGCACCCATCGCTTTCTTCTCGAGAACACTCACCAAACCAGAGAGGAACTATAGCCAGCTGGACAAGGAGGCCCTGGCCATTGTCGCAGCAGTGAAGAGGTTCCATGAGTACTTCTACAGCTGCACGTTCATCATTATCACAGACCACAAGCCGCTGCTGGGCATCCTGGCAGGGAACCGGGCCACCCCGAATATCCTATCTCCCAGAATGACAAGGTGGTCTGAATTCTTTGCCGCCTACAGCTACCGGGCCACACACCGACCCGGTAAGACTATCACCCACGCAGACGCCTTGAGCCGCTTGCCGTTACCCAACCTAGACACCGACCCAGCACCCACTACGACTACCCTCAGCATAGAGACTCTGCCTGATCTACCCAAAACCGTGTCAGACATTGCCTGAGAAACTAATAAAGACAATCATCTGGCGCGGGTGCTACATTGGGTAGAAAAAGGGTGGCCGGAAAAAGACGACGACGAAGCATTCAAGACATTCTGGAACCGGCAAACAGAACTCTTGCTACAAAAAGGGTGTGTACTTTGGGGGGATAGGGTTGTTATTCTGGAAAAGCTACAAGGGAAGATATTGGAGTTGTTACACGAGGGGCACCTGGGCATAGTTAGAACGAAAGCCCTGGCCAGAAGTTACGCTTGGTGGCCAGGGATGGACAAGCAAATCGAAGCCTGGGTGGCAAGATGTGAACGCTGCCAAGAAACCAGACCGAGCCCTCCCACGGCACCGATCCTAGAATGGGAAACCCCCAGGGGACCATGGTCCAGGATCCACATAGATTTTGCTGGGCCCACTAAGGGTCATACATTCCTTATAACGGTAGATGCTTACTCCAACTGGTTGGAGGTAAGCAACATGAAAACCACTACCACGGAGGCCGTGACCAAGGAACTTAGCAAGCTATTCACAACCCACGGCCTCCCAGATGTCATTGTGTCGGATAACGGGCCCCAATTCACCTCGCTAAAATTTGAAAAATTCTTAGCGGAACGGGGCATACGACATGCACTGACAGCTCCGGCACATCCGGCGGCGAATGGAAGGGTGGAACAGATGGTTCAATTTACGAAAAAAACCATCCAAAAAATCGAACATGGGGAAATCCAAGAAAAAATAAATAAAATGCTCTTCATACAACATATAACCCCGAACACGACAATGAACAAAAGCCCGGCAGAGCTACTAATGGGGAAGAAAATAAGGTCCCCACTCGACAGGCTGCACCCCACATACAACCCGGAGAAACCCCCAAACTCCTCTAGCAAGCACCGGTCCTTTGCACCAGGTGACGCCGTCTACGCAAAGAACCTAACCGGAGACCCACTGTGGGTACCAGCAACCATAACCCAACTGACAGGTCCCCGCTCGTACCGGCTGCAAACAACCGACAGACGAGCCTGGAAATGCCACATCGATCAACTAAGATCGAGAACAATCACAGAAAATACAACCGACACGCAACCAAACACAGAAAACCCCCTTAATACAAGCCAAGAGGGGAGGGAATACCCTGGGAACCAAAACCCAATAGAAAGAAACCAGCAACACTTACCGACTGACAGCCAGCTCGAAGCCTCACCAGGAAGAAGCAGCCAGGCCAGCTCAACCAGCCCAGAAAGACTAGGTGGGAGCGGCGGAAACCGCAGCTCAACCAGCCCGGGTAGACCGGGAGGGAGCTGCGACAAGAGGCCCGGCGACACCTTCCAGGCGGTTCCATCGATGAGGCCGAGAGCATCAGAGAACCAGACCGAACCGACCGGGAGCCAAACAACAACTAACCTGCGCAGGTCCAGTAGGCAAGTATGGAGCCCCGCCTACTTACGTAGGACCGAACCAAGAGGGGAGGGGTGTTCTGTACGGTCATTTGCATTCTTGTAAATGCCGCGCTGTGATTGGTCAAAGCGCGCAGGGATCCGATTGGTCGAGCGAGCCGCTCTGATTGGCCCGCTGCAGATCTCCCGCGATTGGTGGAAACTAATCGTGGGAGATTCAAAGTGGTGCCATTGGTCGCGGCCGCGGCGGCTTGGGAATAAAAAGCCGCTGTTTTTCCCCCGGAACCCGAGCCATTCTCGGGACCAATAAAAGAGCTGAACCAAGTCACTGAGTCCTGGTCTCCTTGCCGCGCCGGACACAACACAGACAAACAAGAAAACAATAAACAACAGCCTAATCAAGGAACCACTAACCAAGATAACAACAAACCTCAGAGAGTCCCAAGAGCACCATAGTTGCATATATTATACCAGTCAGTGTCGGGATTCAAATGTTTTTACTACCAGTTCTGTGGGCATGGTTTGGAGGGCGTGGTAGGGGAAGGATACTCTAAAATCTCCAGTCAGAGCTAGTATTTGCCGGTTCTCTGAACTATTCAAAATTTCTGCTACCGGTTCTCTAGGACTGGTCAGAACCTGCTGAATACCACCTCTGATACCAGTCCTGTGCCTTCTAAATGAGCTTTTGTTTCCAAATCACCATCAATCTAGATGACTTTTATCCATGTAAAAAAATTTGGCTCTCCTTACTTCTTAGGCTACAAAGATCTTGGATGTCCTTTAATATTTGAAGTATTTTTCCAATATTGTAAATCATGTAACAACTCATACTGTAAGAAAAAATTTAAAGAATTGCTAACCTCAAGATTAAATATTCAAAACTCATTTACCAAGACCTGGGGATTTCTAATCATAGAAACAGGAATGAGTTCAAAATGGGGATTACTGAACTTCAGGTTTTCCATGATTCTTCAACATTCAAGAGGAAAAAGTAAAAGCGATGTCAAGATAATTTGAGTAATACAGCTCTTTATCAGTAAACCACTAAGTTCCTTACTTGATATATGTCTACTTCCTGTTCAGAGACTTAAAATGTTTTTTTTTTTTTGGGGGGGGGGATAACCCTTATTTGATAAGGCATGAAATAGGCCAGAAACCATGAAAAGTTTTTCTAAATTAAAATATTTGATTTGATAAAGACCATTGCTGCTCTGGTTTGGCCTTGACATGGCTGCCAACTCTCACGCAATCAGCGTGAGACTCACGCAATTCAACCAATTTTGACTGTCTCACTCTGATAAACGAAATCTCACGCTAAACCCCCAAAATGGAATGTACAAAAATAAATATATCTCTACATTCTCTGATATTCCGAATATCGATATGCCCAAGCCCAAAGTTTCGAGAAGTGAAGCCTCCGATCCTGGGCGGCTTCAGAGGGCGAACAGAGCATGTGCGAGAGGAAGTTGCCCGCATTGATTTCTGTACTGGGGTGAGGAGAGAATTCCACGCTGCAGGAAGCGGTTGCTCCTTTCCGCTCTAGGATGTCACAACTCTCTGGGCTTAACCCTTGCGCTGCACTCTGCTCTGGCAGGCGGAGATGAGAGAGACGAACTCTCTATCCCCCATGAAGTACGACTACAGGGCATCCCTGGGCCTTTCTCGAGAGCTGAGCTCCCATCATCCCCTCCCCGCACCCGTCTGGTCTCAAGGCCGCTGGGATTGGGGCGCAAAGGCGCGTCCCTCTCCGGCCTTCCTCTCGCAAGGGGAGCTGCCGTGGCTGGCCTCTTGCGTGCCTCGGCTTCTCTCGCTCCCCAGCCTGATGGGAAGTCCCTGGAGAGGGAGGGGGAAGAGGGGGGAGGGCTCCTTCCCGGGTACATTGTGTCCCTCCCCCCGCCCTTTGCACCTAGATATGCGGCCCCCCCCAGCCACCCCTGGGTCCAAGAGGCTGCAAGAGGTTCTGGCAGGGAGGAGCCTCTCCAGGAAGGGGGTCCCGCCAGAGGGCAGGCTGGAGCGGGGTGGGGGGGGCTCGCAAGGAGGGGGGGTTCCTGTCCCCTCCGAGCCCCAATCACAGCCGGTGCAGGAGTTTCTCTCTTTTTAGGCTTCTTTCCCCACTTGATGCCAGGAACGTTTGGATGCTCTTTGGGAGCCCCTGGGAAGGAATCTCGCCTTGAGGGGTCTCCCCACAAATGCCAAGCAAAGGGGGGGGAGTGGCCACTGTCCTCTCCTCTCCTCCCCCAGACAATCTAGGACTTCCCTGCAGGGGAGCAGCTGATGGCAGCATTGCTGGGGGTCCCATGCACAGACTGGGAGGGGGGCGTTTGGGGAGTGAAGGACACCAGCCTCCCCCCCCATTCTGTGTGTGTGTGTGTGTCCATCTGCCTGCCTGGCCCTTTCCGACCCTTCAGCTGGACTGTGAGGCTGGTGGGTCCAAGACTCAGCCTGGATCCCCCTCCCCTCCGCAGGTGGGAGGCCCAGAGGGTGGGAGACGGCTGGGAAGGGCCGTTTCTGCCCAGCTCCAAGGCCGGGAACCCTGGCAAGGCCCCCTCCACCCCCGGGGCCATGTGAGGGAGGCTTCTGTGGCCCTGAAGAGGCAGCCTGGAGGGGCCGGATCCCAGGCACTTGGGACGCCCCTCTCAGCCAGGGACCCTGGAGGAGGAGGAGAGCCGGAGCAGCCCAAAGGGACGGAGCAGATGGGCAGAGGCCCAAGAATGTGGACCCTTTCCGGCCAAGATGGTCAGTGAACTGCATTATTAATATCTTACAAATCCGGTTCAAGTACATTGGTGCTACTTGCATGTATGTATGTATGTATATGTCCAAATCATGACTAAAGTATGCATCAGATTGCACCATTTAAAATGTAAAATTGTCAAAGCTCCCTACCGTGGAAGGGGGGACACCCCCCTTCCACACCATCCCCCCCTCGGTCGCTCTGCTCCCTCGCAGTGTCTCACTCCGAACTATCACTCAAGGTTGGCAGCCCTGCCTTGAAATATCTACCAATGTCAGTTTATTTTAATGAGCTAAGGAGGAAAGGAACAGTTTGCAATATAGGAATATCATTTTGAGAAGGAGTGAAGTTCCCTGCTATTGTCATAAAACAAAAACCAAAACCACAGATATGTTCATTTAGGACCTCATATTCCTCTTCAAAATGTGTCTTCACTAAGTTTTCTCATTCTTCCATACACCCACAGGCCCAGAAGCTATTTTATCAATTACAAATGAGTTTCATACAGTCAAAGAATGTGAATTGATTGGTTATAAGAACAGTGGCATACATGTGTATATGTGTATATATGTTTGTGTGTGCATATGTATATAGTATTTTGACAGAGGAGCATACATTATTATGTATGATGGATTACACCCACAAGAAAAAAATCATTCCAATAAACCTTTTGTTCTCAAGGTTTTGCAATTTATGCAGAATATAAATATTTCTTGTATCTGCCAACTTCTATAAAGGCAAAGGATGGAAATATTAAATTCAGGTGCATCAAAAGTAATAAGCTAACCTTCTACTGGAATTTCTTTCTATAGTTTTCTTTTTTTCTTTTTGAAAGAGATTTTATTAATTTTCTACAAACAGACAAGACAAACAAATAGTTTTCTTGATCTATAGTCATCCATCTACTTCAAAACCTCTTATGAAGAGTGGTCTATTGCATTTGAAAGAAGTATCTTCTTCTATGGACATTATATGTCCAGTGAATTTTTCTTCCATGTATTTTGAAACTCCTTTTTAAATAATTTGAACTTGTTTGTGATGTACACTCTAGAATATCAGTGAGAAAAATCTGCTCCATCATCTATGTGGCAATTCTTCAAATATCTAAAATTGGCTAATATGTCACCATTTCATCATCAGGTCTCTTTGCTTAAAGGCATAACTCCTTGATTGTGTTTAGTTTGAAGATGAGAGCCTTCGGAGAAGCAAAGTGTTTTCATTGTGACTTTTACACCATCTCATTTCCCTAAGTCGCCTAAAGCTACATCATTGAAACTCAGCCACTTATTGGCAGTGCTGATAATTTCATATTGGTACATCCAGATCTACAAATATTATTGGAAATAACACCAATAACTCATTTCCATTCTAGTTTTAGGTTGTGTTAAAAAAAAACCCAAACCAAAAATTGATTGCAGTCCTAGAGCAACATAAGGTTGCATTAAAGTTACTGGGGTAGCTACAGCAATGTAGAACAAACTCACTGCTTTCTTGCTGTGAAGAATATCAGTGTTCTGCTTTCAGTTTATTCTTCTGAACATGCATTTAACCTTATTCTGAATATAAAACATACATACAACTCAGAATTGCCTAATTCTCAGATGTCTTAGGTTCATCATGAACCTTTTCATCCTTTAGATCAAGGTAGATTAAGGTACAAATATAACTTCTGTTCTTTTTTAAACCCCCCTGTACATTTGTTTGGTTTACATCGGAAGAATAAATTGCTCCATTCATAACACTAACACTACAAAGTAGATTGTCACCTTCAAGGACTGCATTTCCTATCGTGCTCACCTTGCTAGATATATCAAAGCAATGGGGAATTATGAAAAGGCAAAAAAGAGGAACCTGGACATGTTCTCAAAGAAATTTCTGGCTTTGCCGAACAGTGATTTAATTGACCTTGGTCATCAATAAAACTATGTGACCCTGACTTCCGGTTTGCAAGCTTTCGGCGGTGGCAGGGATTCACGACCACACGATTCCAGCTGCGTTCGCCGCTAAGGTTCCCCTGATCCATCTGGATTTGGGGGATATAGCTGCCCCATAGAGGCAGCTGAAGACAGGGGGGATCTGGCAAGGGGTTTGGGGGTGTCGCAAACCCCTTCCCCAGCCGGCTAAACCCCCTTTTCCCGAGGCGGAGGAATGGCGGTCAGCAATGGCCGCCACGAAGAAAGCTGCAGCCGGGTAAGCAGGTGCAGGAGGGAGAAAGCTAGAAGAAAAGTGAAAGCTGCTTCTAACCGGGACAAGACGGGAGAAAGTGACTTGGAACCTGGAAGGCTGCTAAGTATATATTGTTCCTTGTGAGAGCTATAAGCTGCGAATACTCTAAAAGGGATAATTCCTTGTTCTACTCTCCTTCCTAAAGTGATAGTGGGAAAAAAATAAAAAAAGGAAAGAAAAAACCTTTTGGCTGTGAGTGGGAAGGGAGAGTGAAAAAAATAAGAGCCAAATTTGAAAATAAGGAGAAGATTGCCTAGAATTGTAAAGAGTTTAAAAACTTCCAAAAAATATATTTGAAAAGGATTTGTGACTACTTTAACCCCAGAAAGAGAAAGTGAAGAAGAAGAAGGTATCTAAAAGAAACAGTCTGTTTGGATTGTTTGTTGATTTTGGAACCTTTGGAACCTACTTCTGATTAAATCATCTGGGTGGTTGTTTGGGAAAACTTTTTCTCTATACAGTGGCATCATCTATGGATGAATTGAAACTTATATATCAAAAATATGAAAGAGAAAAACAAGGAGGGGAAGATGGTCTTGGCACTATTTTTCAATACTTAGAAATGGCGGTTTATATTTATATGAAGCAGAATGAGGATGATGGGAACAAAGAAGAAGAAGGAGCCATCTTTGATGAACAAATGACTTTGACTGGAGAAGGGAAAAAGCAAGAGAAAAAGGAAAAAAGGTCTTTGAGATCTGGAAAAACAGCCCAAAAAGAGAAGAATAAGGTGAAAAGGGGACATTGTGTTAAGAAACAACAGAAAGGGGGAAAACAGAACAAAAGGGAAGTGGAGAGACAAGGGGTTAAAGAGGACAAGGAGAAGAAAAAGCAATGATGAGATGAGAAGTCCTAATGGTGGGGAGCAAGATGTTAAGAAGCAAAAGTTTTTTAGAGATAAGGGATAAATTTTATTGTTAAAGGGATTCTAGAAAGGTACTGCATTCTTATACTTGTATTTAGAAGTAATCATAGAAAATTAGAAATAATATGTAACTTAAAATGTGATAAAATATTTAACATAAATTAGTGAAATTTTGGGTTAAGAAAAGGGAGTACTGTAATGAAACATGATTTAAGATTGTGATGGGGGGGGAATAATTTTTGGAAAGCATAAGTGTTCCCACAAAGGCATGATATCTTATTGAAATGGATAAAATGTTCAAGATATAAATGATTGTTAATATTAATGATTAGCAAAATCTTCATGAAATGAGATTTGAAGTAGAAGAAGGAGGAACATTTTAATGAAATATAGCTATAATATGTGATGTGGGGGGGGGGAATAATTATGGAAAATAGGGCTCCCATAAGAGTATGTGATTTAATTGAAAAGCAATGAGTTAAATGTTTAAGATATGAATGAATATAAATACTAATGAATAGATTTGTATTATTTTTGATAATATAGTATAATTTTAAAATGTACCAGACGGAATCCCAACGTATGTTATGTGTTTTATATTAAGTATTATAAATATAGGAGAAAGAGATAAAGGTATCATACTCCATATAGTGTACAGGAGAAATATTTCTTTTTTTTTTAAAGAAGAAAAATAAATGGTTGGCTGGAATAGAACAGACAAAGAATAATAAATATTATGATATGAATTGAGAGGAGATAAATAAAATAAAATAAAATTGAGAAAATTTAAAGGAGAGAAGAAGTTATATAGAAAATTGAAAATGTTAATAAGATATGAAATGGTATGTAAAATGAATATGAATCTGAATTTGTGTCTGTATCAAGAATTTTAACCCGGGACTAAGCAACTTTCAGAAAAGAGATTTTTTATGCTTTTATGTTTTGTGTTTATGTCTATTTATGTATTGTTTGTTTTGAAAATAAAACTTGTTAAAAAAAATAAAAACAAAATAAAATTATGTGACCCTAAGTTAAACTTAAAAGTAGCTTGCAGACAAAAGAGAGAGAACAAGATATGTTTTAACAAGTTTTTAACTTATTGCCTTCTAATTGGAATAGAGGAAAATTAGCTTTCAAATCATAAAAGAGAACCAAAACCCACCAAAATGTTAAAATTACACAGAGATATCCACGGGAATAGATAGAAAATATATAAGAAAATTCCCTAAATGGCACACAGAAGCAGTCTTGCACCAAGGAGTATAATGTGATAGCAGCACTTTCCAAGAATTTTATAGTTGATGCTGCTCAGATATCACAACTTTATGGGGAGAAAATTTATTTAAAAAACTAGGCATAATTGACTAGAGGCCTCCTTTTCTATTTGCAGTTGTACCTCTGGAAGGCACCAGTTTGGGAAAAGTGTTTTATATTATGTACAGAAGTGCAATAATATATAACTATAATGAAATATATATAGCACACTTCTGTCTTTCTTGTTAGACCTCCATCTGGCTGTAGAAGTAGAAGAAGTCACCATAATGTCTACAATCCTGATATACATTTGATCCAATTGGGTGATCATTTCAGAGCTACTTCCTTCCCTAAAGAGAGAAAAAGAATGACCAAGGGTGGGAGGGAAACAGTGGGAGCAGTAGTAACAGCTGGCTTCCCCACTGAACTTCCTTATGAGAATCTGGCAAAGAGCATTGGAACATTTCCCTTCCCTTCCCTTCCCTTCCCATCCCATCCCATCCCATCCAGCAGGTAAGTGATTGCTGGATGGGGGAGGGAGCAAGAGATTGCAGGACTGCCTGGGAAATTGTCACAGTGTATTGAAAATGAAGATCATGTTGTGAATGCATAATACCAATAAACTTATCATTGAGCTTGAAGTCTAGTGCAGGGTTCTGGCCCTGCACTTCTGATTGGCTGTTAATGGCAGGATCAGATTGGCCCATTCAGGAGCATCCGATTGGCCATTAACAGGCCATTCCCATTGTTTAACAGAGCTAGTGCTCCAGGTTTGCTATTGGTTGAATAGTTAATGAGTTGCCTATATAAGTAAGGCTATAGCAGCCCTTGAGCTGAGCTGTCACAATATGTAAATAAAGAGTTTGAAGTTCACTGTTTCTACCGGCTCGTCTCCATCATTCGCACCCATGCTCCAAACTTAACAGATCATGTAACCCCATTAGCAGTTCTGCAGCAGCTTCCAATAGCACAACTTTCCCAAATTTCAATCCCTTGGGAGTCATGTGTCCTGAATTTTGGACACATTCTATAAGTTAGCCCATTTGAAGTACTTTGGTTCAAAAACTTTTGCCCTATGATCCATGCTTCACCCAGTTAAAGGTCATGGCAATGAGAGTTTTAAAGGTATATAGATAGATGTGCAATGATAGGCATTGTGGAGTGCATTGGAATATAGGTCATATGAAGTGTGGCCCTTGAAAAGTGAACATATTAATTTTACAGTTAGATCAATAGCGAATCCTTCACCCAGGCAGGTCATGATTATGTGCTCTAATCATCTGATAATGAATATCCATTAGGATCAGTATAAATATCTAAAAGTGTTAAATGAACATGGAGTCAAGGATGGCCATTATTTTTTTTAACAAAATAAGAGCTAATTGTACCTGCAGCAACCCACAAGGATGTAAAATGACACTAGGCATGGATTAACATCCAAACTCCATCATGACATACCTACATCCTGACATCGTACAAAAATTGTGGCATTTATCTAATAACATCATTAAAGATATGTCATCATTTGCCCACTTTCCCATGCCCTCTTGTAAATACTAACAAAATAAAATACTTCCTCATCCCAAGTGAGCAAAACTAAGGAAGGTTAATCAATGAATGATGTGAATACAGGGAAAAAATCTGGTAATTAAGTACTTTGTTTTCCAAATGTAACATATTTTCTCCTTGTGCCTTTGATTATAGGTAATTCTGTCTTCTTAGCTGCTGCCATCTTAAAGAACTATTTGAAGGAGATTGTCATGCACAGCAATTGATTTTTGTTTTCAGACTGGCCTAATTTTGCAGATGCTCAAGTTGATAGATAATGAGATTATAGTGATGCCTTCAGAAAAGACGGATCCTTTCAGAAAGTAAAAACAAATTAGCTAATCATCAAAACAACAATGACTTATAAAAGTTTAAAAAAACAACAGAAACAAAAGCTGAAAAAAAAGCCTATCCCAACTCCTAAGATCTGTACCCCCATCATTCTTAACTTACATTCAGTGAAAGACAAGATATTTTCAGAACACACAAAAAGTTAATTGACCCAATCAACAACCCCATATTAAATTAAATAATTAAAATAAATTAAATTAGCAGTCCCTGCCCTCTGCAAATTCCCTCTTGTTTCTTGTGAGATCTAGATGGACCCCCATTCTGCTATTGTTTAGAAAAGCTGTGTAGACCTGGCTTTTTACCCAAGACTTTGACCCCTTGCTTTGACATGCTTGCCATTTTTATATTTTATTGATTGTATTGATTTCTTCATTTTTTGTGAACCATCCAGAGTAGAGGTGGCATTCAGCAGGTTCTGACCAGTTCTGGACAACCAGTAGTGGAAATTTTGAGTAGTTCATAGAACTGGTAAATACCACCTCTAACTGGCCCCGCCCCCATCTATTCTCCATCTCCCAAGTCCCAGCTAATCGACTGGGTTTTCTTTTGTTGCCCTGCACAGGAGAACGGAGCTAGAAAGCAGGTTAGTGGGGTGGGGAGGGAATGGAGATTTTGCAGTATCCTTCCCCTGCCATGCCCACCAAGCCACACCCACAGAACTGGTAGTAAAATTTTTTGAAACCCACCACTGATCCAGAGTCATTTGGAGTCAGGCAGCATATGGGTTTGATATCATCATCATCAATCATTGTCATCCTGAAAAAGATCCAGCCATGCACATTGCTCTTCAACTCTATCTAATCAGTCACAATGTGGGAAAGTCTTTCTTTTCTTTTTTTTCCCACAAATTTTATTCAATTTTTCACATAAAAACAAAAAGCTCTTTTTAGTGGACAACATATTTCCAGGTCATCACTTTTACATACAAATATGACAATAGTTATACATTCATATATGCATACTTAATTCTATTATTACCTTTTTCATTTCAAACTTTCAGAAAGGAGAGAAACAAGCAAATTAATCAAATTGAAATATTGGAATATTCCAATTTTTTTTTAGCCCAGATAAGGTAGCCCTAGTTACAGATATATAAAACATCCAAGAAATTAGTTTCTTGTTGAATAATTCCAAATAACATTTAACGAAAATATATTTCTGTCTTAGCCATCCTTGGGGTGAGGGTGGAACTTGAATACAAACGTGCCAGTGGCATAAAATGAAACTGAAGAGGATGTGTAGAATTTGATTGCCCCATATCCTTATCTGCAAACATCTTTTTTCAGAATAAAAACTCTCCTCATTTCAAGACATGTCTCAACATCAGATATGCAATGAGCAGATTCCATTGCTCGAGATATTTTCCTCTAGTCTGTATTTCCACTGAGTTTGCTTGCTTTATGGGAGATATTAATCATTTCCGTTACTATGAGAGATATGCATATATATATGAGAAGAACATTCAAAGTTTTACCAAGTTCACCTGAGGAAACTGAAGGATCTATTTCTCATCACAATGGTCTTCAACTATTTGATCTTTCTTTGCATTGGCACTTATGTCAATTGTATGCCAATAGAGAAATTCAAGACTCCTCTTAAGGAAGCTATAACATGTATGAACATTTTCTTGACTAAGGTATGTAAGCAGACAATGGAGAAAATCTGTCTATATTTGTCTAATTCTCTTCTAATGCAAAAATCTCTTTTCCATATCAAACACGACTCTGTATTTGAAGAGAACCTGAATGAAAAAGTCCAACTTGTAGCTTGGTTTTTCAACAAGTGAAATCTTTCAATACTCTGGATGAATAATTGACACAAGTTTAAGGAGATGGCATGGCAAGATATAAAAGGAAAGAAATCACTGGAATCCCATTGTGATCAACTTTCAAAATGTTCAGCCAAACCATGAAGCTAGTTCATGAAGGATGGAGAACCTTTTATTCTGCTACTCATGCCTTCAAGAATAATCACTTGGGGGGGGGGGGGGACGACGACGACTAATCAATAGGCAAGGCTGGAACAAAAAGTGCGGAGAACAAAAGTCTAAAAATGACAAGGATCCTCATTTTCTTGGGTTTGGAAGTCTCTGGCTGTAAGAATGAACCATTCTTGGCAGAGTTAGGACTTCTGTCTTGTAACTAGGCTTTGAAATTAACCCAAAGGTTGTGTGAAACTAGCCTATGGTCTTCATGTGGTTTGAGGGCAGTGAGTGGCCAAAGTGAATCTGTATCAATTTTACAGTGATATTTCAACACACAAAGAGAAATATCTGAAAAATGAAATATTCTGAAAGCCTATAATTTTGACCGGCAAATTTTAGGAGGTGACAATGGCCTGTTGAAGAAGAGAGTTATGCTACATGCAGCCTACTCTGCAGTCAAAATGCTGCTTGTAATTTAATTGTATTCATTATTATTCACGTATTAAATTTATTTGCTGCCCATCTCACTGATAAGGTAAAATACAGGGATTACCATATTTCTTCTCCAGTATTAGCTAGCAACTCATACCATCTTATTTTTTGTCTCAGGTAGCAAAACTATTGACAGTCCTGCAACTTGACTTCAGTTGTCGTATCTTAACTATGAAAAAGGCTCTTGCCAAATAATGAACTGTTAACTCTTTGCTTTTAAAGCTGATACCTAATCATGACCTGACATTTGTTATTTTCAGATGAAAAATGATGTTCCAGAACCCTTGGTAGATATTCCAGATACATTAGAGGTAAGCAATGAAAAAAATATAACCAAGAAAATGGGGTGAAGAAATTTCAAACACAACATTGACTGTTGTGATTATGCTATACAAAACATTTGTAGATGCACTGTTTGCAAAGGGAACATGGGCACTTCAGGCATTCTACCTGGTATTTCTGCAGGGATGTGCATGGACAATCTTCTTAGAATAACAATAGCAATAGCACTTAGACCTTCACAGTGCTTTACACAGTGCCTCTCTAAGTAGTTTACTGGGTCAGCATATTGTCCCCAACAATTTGGGTCCTTATTTTACCAGACTCGGAAAGCTGGAAGGCTGAGTCAACCTTGAGCCAGTCAGAATTGAACTCCTGGCAGTGAGCAGTGAGCGATCCTGGAATACTGCATTCCAACCACTGTGCCAGCATGGCTCTTTACTTCACAATCATAACTTCAGTGGCAACCCCACATTGGGCTGGTGTTAGGAGAGACTGAAAGAACAAATGTGTGTTATTAACATTTAGAAGAATAGCTCCAAAGCATAACAGTTTTTCCTTAGAAATATAAATGTCTTTCAGCCAAAGCTGGGTTGATGATAAATGCATTTTCTTAGCATCCCCTGCCAACTATTCTCATTCAAGATGATAGAACAGATATTGCTGTCAATTTTTTAAAAGAAAATGAATGTGAATATTTTCATATTCTCGTAGATGGGAAATAGAGCCCCTGGACTTACCTTACTTATGATTTAGTGAAGAGTGCATGGGAACCTGTCTTATACAAAAATCTATTTGTCAGTATGCAGTCTCCCGAGTTTCTTATTTTTCAATGTGACACCATGTTGAATTTCCATGGAGCCGGTGGACAACTAGAAAGGTGAGATAATGAAAGAGAAAGAAAAAGCTCCAGCCACTTCAGAAAGCTAAAATAATCTTCCACTTTATCTCAACACTTCAAATACAGTGTTATAGTACTTTTATTTATGCTTCATGTAGATTTTCAAGTCAAACATTCTACTGGACATTGTGAAGGTAAATTATCCTCAAGGTTAATGCAAGATTTAGTTTAAAAAAACCATAGGCATATTATTGAAGTAATATCATCAGTGAAGGATAAAAGACAGGCAGTATCAGGATTTAATTAGTGAACTGCACGAGAGACTATTATTGGTATGAATATCTAATCCAATTATTGGAAATTTATAAGTTGGCTGCTTAATTGAATGTGCATCATTACAATGGAGCAATTTTTTGTTTAATATTGTGATAGGGTATATTACATAGCAGTTGCATCATATTTTCATCTAA
This sequence comes from Hydrophis major, assembly GCA_033807585.1. Taxonomy (NCBI): domain Eukaryota; kingdom Metazoa; phylum Chordata; class Lepidosauria; order Squamata; family Elapidae; genus Hydrophis; species Hydrophis major. The sequence continues at coordinate 16,779,358 of CM066334.1, read as the reverse complement.
CATCTGCAGATATTTTGTACTTATATCCAAATCATACTAGTTCTAAGGATGTCCTAGATGATGATTACATAAATCTCCAATGTAATATGTTATTCTTTGTATAATTACAAGGAAGAGGGGTTCAATCTATTTTTCAAAGCACCAGAAGGCAAGGCAAGAAACAATGGATGGGACCTCATCAAGGAGAGAAGCAAGCTAGAACTAAGCAGAAATTTCTTGACAGTGAGAACAATTAACCAGTGGAACAGAAGTTGCCTTCAGCAGTTTTGGGTGCTCTATCATTGTAATGGTTGAGCAGGGACTAGAAGACATCCAAGGTCCTTTCCAACTGTGTTATTCCATTATTATTATCAATATCATAGCAATATCATCCTCTTACTCCTTAAAAATCTAGACTTTAAGGATTCTATTAGTTAGGACTTCTCAGCAATGTGGAAAAGAGGATGGCAGGATATGGGATCGGAGTGATTTTACCTTTTGCTGACAGAGCTTTCAAAAGCTCATTTGTTCATCCTCCAAGGAATTGGAGGATGAAATAATGAATTCCCATCAGCCTTTGGAATTTAATGTTTTAACACATCATGTATCATGATAACCCAAGTGCACCACAAATGGAACATTAAGTATGCTTTTCATTTGATCACTCCATATTTCTGAATCACTGCTGCAGAATTTAGAAATAAATCATCCTTTCAAGCTTATGATACAACTATGTAAAATTTTTAAAAAAAATCTAATAGGCCACTCATGAACATGCCTTAATATGAAAACATGCATAAAGGGATGGTCATCAATTTCAGTTTGATTCTCCAAGGCCTGAGTCATTCTCTCACCAATTATGTATATTGTTGAAAAACATATGACTCAGGAAATGTTGCAGGAATTGGGTATAGTGTTTGAGAGAGAGAGAGAGAGAGAGAGGGAGGGAGGGAGGGAGGGAGGGAGGGAGGGAGAGAGAGAGAGAGAGAGGGAGGGAGAGAGAGAGAGAGAGAGGGAGGGAGGGAGGGAGGGAGGGAGGGAGAGAGAGAGAGAGAGAGAGGGAGAGAGGGAGGGAGGGAGAGAGAGAGAGGGAGGGAGGGAGAGAGAGAGAGGGAGGGAGGGAGGGAGAGAGAGAGAGAGAGAGAGGGAGGGAGGGAGGGAGAGAGAGAGAGAGAGGGAGGGAGGGAGGGAGAGAGAGAGAGGGAGGGAGAGAGAGAGAGAGGGAGAGAGAGGGAGGGAGGGAGAGAGAGGGAGGGAGGGAGGGAGAGAGAGAGAGGGAGGGAGGGAGGGAGAGAGAGAGGGAGGGAGGGAGGGAGGGAGGGAGAGAGAGGAGAGAGAGGGAGGGAGGGAGGGAGAGAGAGAGAGAGAGAGGGAGGGAGGGAGAGAGAGAGAGAGAGGGAGGGAGGGAGGGAGAGAGAGAGAGGGAGGGAGGGAGGGAGAGAGAGAGGGAGGGAGGGAGGGAGGGAGGGAGAGAGAGAGAGAGGGAGGGAGAGAGAGAGAGAGAGAGAGGAGGACACAGTGGTTCAGTGGCTAAGACACTGAGCTTGTCGATCAGAAAGGTTGGCAGTTCAGCGGTTTGAATCCCTAGCACCGCAAAACGGAGTGAGCTCCCATTACTTGTCCCAGCTTCTGCCAACCTAGTAGTTCCAAAACATGTAAAAAATGCAAGTAGAAAAACAGGGACCGCTTTGGTGGGAAGCAAACAGCGTTCCGGGCGCCTTTGGTATTTAGTCCTGCTGGCCACATGACCATGGAGACATCTTTGGACAGTGCTGGCTCTTTGGCTTTGTAATGAAGATGAGCACCTCTCCCTAGAGCCAGGAACAACTAGCACATATGTGCGAGGGAAACCTTTACCTTTAGTCTAGAGAAAAGAAGTACTGGGGCTTGACATGATAGCAGTGTTCCAATATTTGAGGGGTTGCCACAAAGAAGACCTATTTTCCAAAGCACCAGAAGGCAAGACAAGAAACAATGGATGGAAATTAATCAAGCAACCTAGAATTAAAGGGAAACATCCTAACTGAACAATTTATCAGTGGAATGGCTTGCCTTCAGGAGTGAGTACACCATATACCACAAAAAGACCCAAAGTCCCTTCCAGGGGTTCCTCTATTTAATATAATATTTTCAGAGCATCACCTGGGTCTTTTAAAATGTTACAAAGCCACAATAGTTGGATGACTCTAAAAGAAAAGTTTCTAATGTGGGAAAGAGACTAGAGTTGTGGCATTACAGCCAGATATTCTGTATAGAAACATTTTGTCAAGATAAAGGTCATTTAAGCTGCCAAAAGTAGAAACCAATTTCAGGAAAGACAATCAAATTTCAAGGGGAAAAAGGATTACCATTGTCAAACTTAGTGATATCACTGATAGGGTATGTTCTGACTAACAAAACTGTAAAAAATATTGCAAAAGCTACATAGATCGTTTAGGTTCTGCCTGGAAATAGCTTAGAAATGTTTTCTTTTCTTTAAGACCAATGACTTGGGTACAATAGAGACATGATTGTCTATCATGTGTACTCTTAAATCCAAATTTCTCTAAATAAATCCAAGCACACTAAATTTGCCAGCTTTGGATGGTGCTTAAGCCATTCCTTGTTAGAAACATTTGATGGAATGAACAGAATAAGTGAAGTATAAGATATACAAGCAATGAGGCTTTTTAAATGTAGCTACTTTAAAAATCTGTCATCTGTTTCTGTTGAAAAATGGTGCCACTAATTTGTCATGGGTAGAATAAGAATTATAGGTACATGAAAAAGAGATCAGACCATAAAGAAGCAGACAGACAGATATTGAGTTACTCTCTATTATAATGCCAATATACAGTAATCTGAGACTTGTGGACCGTTTTTGGCTACTGATACCCTTAAATGTGACTTCGTGAGCCTCTCAAAAGACACTAAAATATGTCAGAAGAGAAAACTATACACGCTCACATGAACAATCTTATTTATATTTTAATTTCATCCAATTTAGCTTTTGTTCTATCTTTACCCTTAGAATGCTTCTAATATGGTGAATACATCTGGAATAAAACTCTGTGTGTACTTTTGATTGTAGCATCACTCCAGAATCCTTTTTCTGGATAGCGGTAGCATATTTACAATTGTATTCTGATCCTTGAATTCATTTTCATCTTTCAGGATGGCTGTATAAAAAATAACCTGAAGATTTTTGCCAAGTCATTGGGAAAAATGAAACAACTCGTTTCACATCCCAGTTGTGACACTATCATTTCTGATCTTAGTAAGGAGTGGCCTGGCCCAGAAAAGGTATGTAACAATTCTCCAGTGTGTTTTCAAGAGACAATCTAAAATGTTTTAACAATGATAAAACTGTTGTCAGTTTTTGCCTTAGTGGCAGAGATGGGTATAACGTGGCAGATATGGCAGAAATCCAAAATCACTCATATGTTCCACTGATATTCTGTTAACAGTGTGAAAGCATTATGATATCCTGGAGAGCTTAATAATTACAAATCGGTGTAACTGCAGTGGTACAAAATATACTTTACTCACTTTGTTGTAATGCAACAAGGAAGGAAAAATCAGAAATGAACCACTATGTCAAGTGCCAGAGAAATTCAATCCAAATGAGCATAAAGATTTATTGCAAGCTTAATCTCTCTATAAGAATCTGAACCACTAACAGTCAAAGGAAATTTGTGGAAGTGAAGAAGGAATTCAAGGTGGGCTGGACTTAGATCTCTTGTGGGCATATAGGGACTCTTGACTGATGATGCATTTCACCCCTCCCTCAGGCTCAGCCTGGCCATCTCCTACACATTATAATTCATCCCTTCATTTATTAAGTCTATTTGTAACCTCTATGTTTATAGCAAATTGGGCTAGAATGCACCTTTTTAAGAATATATTCCTTAGCTTATAGTGTATGATTATACAAGAAATAACATTTGCATCTCTTCAACAAAGATGATGGAGAAAGACATTGGATTTGGAACTCTTTTCTTTTCCAGCTTTCACCTTGGAAAAGAAAAATGATGCTGGAGCGATATTAGTTAACTTTCACTGATAGCAATTGTAGCAGGATGTCAAGGCATTGAAAACATGCATTTTAAATGTGTGATTTTCCCTACCAGTGGAAATTAATTATCACATCTAAATGAATTGTTTGCATCAGTTGCATTCAAATAAAGCATTTCCTGCAATATTCTTACAACAATGGTAACAGCATGAGTTCAGACTAAGCCAAAATGGTGTTTCATTGACCTATAGTTCAGAATAGAAGTATAGAAATCCATCCATTGTCTCAGCAAGTTGACTGAATTAGGTCATCACTTATGAGCTGGCAAATTTATTTATTTGGACAAAGCTTGTTAGTTGTATAGTGTTACCTTGTGGTTTGGTGTGCAGCATAGACTTAGTAAGTGAGTGTAATTATATGCCTTTAAAGGTATGCATGTGTGTTTTCTATGTGCATAGGTTGATAATAATGGTCAAAAGAATTTGATAAATAGATCATATAAGGCTATTATACTTTATCATTATATAACATATGGGTATTATAGGAGAAACAATTTAACTATATCACATAGTTTGATTATATATTCAGAAGGTAGATTGTATCAGGGAATCCATGTCATATTCAATTAAGAAGCTTTAGCTGTCAAACTTCCTATTTTCTGGTAAATGGCAGCTTAAAAGTCTTTAAATTGTTAAGTTTCACTACAATCTTTCTTTTTAATAACAGACAGGTCAGGATTGTTCAACCATTCAAGGAAGACCCAAGCTACTTCTTCAAAACCTCCTAGATCAGTTGAAAGAGTGGAATGTTGCAGCATAAGGATTTGTTTCTTGAAAGCTTCCTTTTGGGAAGAAGGATCCCACAAAGACATTTTGCACTTAGCTTCTGTCCACCTCACTTGGCTGAAGAAACCAAGATGCTCCTTAAGGCTCTGATAGTAGTGCTATCCAAAGGAAACACAATCTGAATATATTTATTAACTGAGAAACCTTTGAATGTATTTATTTATTTATCTGTGTATTTATTTATCTGTATATTTATTTATTTATTTGCTGGTTATTGCAATATATTGATGATGATTTTTTAAAAATATATTTTATGTTGCCAACTGCTAGTGAATCATTCCATTTTCTGGCCTTTGTATAGCAAGCTAACCAATTGGGCTGAAATTATGCAACACTGTAAGAGACTCAGAGACATCCAGGGGTCAAGCTCAACTCTAATACAAGTTAGCATCTTGCAGAAAGGCAAGTTTTTAAAGAATCCGTCTAACTTCGGTGTGCAAAATCAATCACATCATAAATGACTCATTGGGGATGCCAAACATCTACTAAGCTCTGCCCTAACGTTAAGATATCCATCACATGTATTATGATAAGAAGCAGAATGGGATATTGTAATACAGAGAGTCCTCGACTTATGACCACAACTGAGCCCAGCATTTCTGTTGCTAAGTGAGGGGTTTGCCTCATTTTACAACCTTCCTTGCTGTAATTGTTAAATGAATCTTAAGGTTGTTAAATTAGTAATGTGGTTGTTAAGTGAATCTGACTTCCTCAATGACTTTGCTTGCCAGAAGGTCACAGAGACACTAAAACTTGAGTCAGTTGCCAAGTGTCTGAATCATGTGACCATGGAAATACTGCAGTGGAAAATGGTCATTATTCACTTTTTCCAGTGCTGTTACAACTTTGAATGGTCACTAAATGAACTGTTGCAAGTTGAGAACTACTATTTCCTCCTTTTTTGCACTGCACTCTTGTAGATGTCTCACAGCACATAATCTGGACACATTTTAATCTGCATTTATTTGGAAGTTAATTCTACTGAAGAATTTCCTATTCATTATTCAGATCAGATTAATCTAATTCAATGAAAATAATAATGTATTATGGGGTAAGGGAGAGGGTGGAAGGAAGGTAAATTTACATCTTTCAACCTGTACTTGTTAAAGTAGTAGAGAATGGTTATTTCTTTTTTATGGGTTGCATCAAGAAGTATGAAATAAGATAATTTGAAAAAGATTTGAGTAAGATATTGGAGCTACAGTCCAAAAGATGGATGAGGCTACGACAAACTTAGAATTTAATTTTAATCAATTTTAATTAGTGAATCTAGTTAATAATGTTGTCACTATATGTCTCATACTTTCCTGCTGACATCTAAGTAAAATTTACAATTGTATGGATGTTTTTATAGTGGTTCTGGAGTCTTCAACCAAATTTTGGACAGGATAATTGTGGTTCCAAGTCTTATTTTCATTGTGGTATAAAATCAGGCTACACATTATGAAATTTTCTTTGAATGTAACCATTTGTTCTTCAGAAATATTTATTTTATACCTTTAAAATGGGAAAAATTTAACTAAATAAATAATTTAAGAAAAACTGACTTTTCCCCTGTCCCTAGCTGATATAAAAGGTTCAGTCCAGTTACTTTCTAAGCTGTTTTTATGTTGTATAATTTTGAATTTAATTTTTGAAACATTTTAATTGTTGGCCTGCTGAAAGAATTTAGAAGTTATTTATACTCTAGAAGAAACACACACACACACACACACACACACACACACGTGTATATACATGTTTTAAATTTAACTTTATGTTGAAATTTGAGCGTTAACATTTCAATGTTTATAGATGAATGAAAAAAATGTATGTGGTATTATTATTGATGCTATATATTTTATTTATAGGGTATAATTTATATTCTATCCAATAAATTCTTTTTGTTTGGAAATAATTTGTAATAAAAATAATGAATTATCAAGGGTTTATTGACCAATAATGATATGCATATGGTATAGCTGAATAAATTATTCTGAATGTTTGCTGTTCAGTCTTTATTGTGAAATAGAGGGGTTATGGAAATTAGTCAAGATTCAATTCTAATTTGTAATTCATTTCAAGAAGGCAGTTTGATTCAAATTTCCAGCTCAACAACAATATTTAATGTAGTTCACTTTAAGCCTATGACAAAAGTAATATTGAATTAATTTGATTACAGTATTCAATAAAAAAACAGATGTGCATCCTTTGAATTTTCAAATGATTCACAAGCACTTGATGTTATTCAATCTTCTGAATTGATTTAGGTGTGTGCTTTGAAACTTTTTTTTAAAGTGGTGATCCAATCAATCACTTTTGATTTAACTCAATGTATTTTTTATACTTGACAACTTTAAGATGTGAGAACTTCAACTCTCAGAATTCCCCAGCCAACATGCTGACTGAGGAATTCTGAGAGCTGAAATTGACACAGCTCAAAGTTACCAAATCTGTGTTGGGGGGGGGGGGGGGAGATTTCGATTCAGGATTCTCACAGCAAGTGAAATTGTACATGAGATGTACAATTAGCAACTATTAACACACCTGCTATGAAAAATATAATTATTCTCTTCTTTTATAAACCTTCCCCTTTCACTATTAAGAGAAACAACTTACTTGGAAGTCCATGGTCAGCTAAGATTTTACAAGAATAACCAAAATTGCAGTAATTTGTACCTCCTACAAAGCAAAAGCAAAAGCAAAAGCAAAAAAAAAGTATTGAACCTGAACATTAAAAAAAAAAAAAAAAGCCCTGTGTGAAAATTAGGAACATTGTGATTATTTTCTCCCAAACACACATTTGGGATTGTCCAGATTTTAGTTGCCCTCATCCAGTTGTTGTGTTGAGTCATTCCACCTTTCTTCTAATAGAGAACAGATTTTAGGATTTTTGGGGGGGTCAGTAATGACGACTTTGAGAAATTTAGTATAAGTGGTTAAAGACTCTGGGCTAGAAACAGAATATGAGAAGAAGGCAACAGAAAATTATTGAAAACGTTGCCAAGGAAACTGCAAGACTTGTCCAAACAGTTGCCCGGATCAACCTGAAGCCTTCTCATTCTCAAATACATACATTGGCTCCTTTTGAACTGTTGTTAACTCATGCTTATCACATTGGTCTTCTATTGGCCTCTTTTTTGGTAGCGTCTGATCTGGAACCTTTGTTCTTCAGTAGATTCCTTCCTTCCTTCCTCCCTCTCTCCCTTCCTTCCTTCTTCCTTCCTCCCTCCCTCCCTCCTTCCTTCCCTTCTTCCCTTTATTTTTCAAAATAACACAAGACAGCCAACATATTCAAACTACCTTCCTTTTTTCCATTGGATTGAATAGACTAACTCAGCAGGCCCTGGGACTTGTTCCACAGAGAGAAGTTTTTCCTCAAAAAAATGTTTCACGTGCTGCCTGCATCCTGTGGATGGGGATTTTTTGTGCAGCCCAGTGCCATTCCACATATTAGGGGTTGGGGATCCCTGGACTAGCTGACCCAAGCTGGCTTTCACATGGCTAAGGCAGGACTTGAACTTACAGACTCCTGCTTTCTAACCTGGTGCATTAACCACTAGACCAAACTGGCTGTCTGATCATAGGGTCTACAAATGTGTAACTATCAAAATCAACAAGAGGACTAGCTTAATGTTAAGACAAACAAATGCCATTTTGAGAACCAGATTCTCTTTTGTTTTGTGTATAAAAAGGATGCACAAAACACAACTGTCACATCCATGTATCTGTCATTTCTTCGGTGGAAGAAGAAAAAAGGGGAGGGGAGACCTTTCTTGATGTATCTTGAATGTATTTAATCTTATATCGAATTTGTATAACCTATGATACAATGGAGGGAGGAAACTCAGATGGCCGGAACCTATCACCTCTGAGAGGCATAGCCAGAAGATGAGAAGACCATAAAAATTCCACAATGAGATGTGTCCTGGGAACCTCTGGAAAAGTTCGTTCTGAAAGGGGGTGAGGGAAAATTAGGTATGCCCTGGGAAACTGTGAAAAAGATTGTTCCTTACAAAAGGGGTGGGGGAATTAACATACTGGCTTTTATTTCATTAAATACACATCGAGATAAAGGGAGAGGTTCTAAACTCCCTTATCTCTCCCTGTATGCCTGAGAGACCTTAGATGCTGCTTTGAACTCCTACATGAATTGTCTCATTTCAAAAAAGGATTCCTTTTGATACGTTTGGTTTTCAGAAGTTCATTCTGGTTAATTGAATGGGAAAAAAGTTTTGTAGCCTGACAACAACTCTATTGCTTTTCTCAAAGGTGTGACGGATATTCAAACAGAAGAGAATGCTTGTACTTTAATAAATAATAAATCTGAAATGGATTGTGAACCAGTAAGTTTGATCTGATATTTTGCTCTTTGCATACAGTTATAATTAATCACTCTATCATGTTTCCTAGCACTGGTTTTTACCACATGTTCTCTGCCAGTTTCCTGTGACATTGCAAACTAATGCTACCAACATGGTTAAAGGAACTTAATGAGCATGCTTTTCTTTTCTATAACCACAGATTCTATGATTTCACCTTTTTCTTCACTACCTACTATTGCATGTTGTGCTCTACTCTTTTTAACAAATCAGGAAATTCATTTTGTCTTCAAACATAGATTCAGAGGGCACTTAAAAAAAAGAATTTGTTCCCAAGTTGAATTATATCCCAGTTTTCTGAGATTCCAGGTGATTCATTTCTGAATTAGTGTATATGGTTGCCTAACCTTCCAGTTCTATATGTGACTGGGTGAGTGCATTGAGCTTTGAATAGTGCTTTGTATTAGCTGGTTCTCATTATGTTGATATATGGAACAATTTCTTGGTTACCTGAACAGCGTTTTGATAAGGGAAGACATTGTTGTAATCTGAAATTTTCCCACCTGTTTAACTTGTGGCTATTTCTTTTGAGTGTTGCAAGTGAAACTTAAATCTATGGATCTGCTGATTACGAATCTCAGGGCACCCCATGCACAGGTTTGTGGGTATGAGGAAAGTAGCAGGAGGGAACACTATAAACGTCATCTTGTATTTGTACAAAATTAAATTATTTTTTTTAAAAAACAAATTCCTGGCGTTCTTTATGTTATTTATTTAATCAATTTTGGGCCACCCAATGATTCTGTCCGGTTACAATCAGAAGAGTATGACCAATGCAATAAATGAAAAAGAATTTATGAGTGGCCTGAAGATATATAAACAAACAAATAATGTTGGAGAAGAACCAGACTCGATTTGAGCCAGTATCTTCAATTGAAAGGATTCCCACCAACACTACCACCACCTTTTAGCCTCTTTTTTTAACCAGATAAATGATCAAATGCAGGCTGATACAGAAAAGGTGTTACAGTAGCATTTCTGTCAAAAAAGAGAGAACGGGGAGAGGATTTGAATTTCATGGTGTGGTACACACTCACGGGATAAATCTTCCCTCTTCCCTCTTTAGCCATTCTAGAAAAGTATCCATTAATTTCAACTGATAGTCATTAAAATTTGATGCTAATTCAGTGAAATGTCTTTTCTGTGAGTCATTTCCTTATCAGTGAGAGTCAGCTTCCACTTTGAAATGAACTTCTGCTTGTGGCGATCATATTCATTATTTCTGTATACATTATTACATGGTGATATAAGTCAGCAAAAGAGCAGCTCTGACTAAAATAAATAAGTATATTTTAAAAATAGGCATATCTTTGTGTTTTGTGAGAAGATGTGTCACATGGAACTATTAAAAATAGACTTCATAGATGAATGAGATTAACTTATCATATATATATATATAAAGGTAGTACATATAGGACATAGAACAATAGAATTGGACGAGATCTTGGAGATCTTCTAATCCCACTCCCTGCTGAAGTAGGAGACTCTATGCCATTTCAGATAAATGGTTGTCCAGTTTCTTTTTGAAAACCTCCAGTGATAGAGCACCAACAACTCTTGGAGGCAAGCTATTCTACTGTTAGGAAACTTATCCTTAGTTCTACTTGCTTCTCTCCTTGAGTAGTTTTCATCCATTGTTTCTTGTCTTAACTTTTGGTGCTTTGGAAAATAGTTTGACCCTCTTCTCTGTGTAGGAGCCCTCAGATATTGGAAGACTGCTATCATGCACCCCCTAGTCCTTCTTTTCATTAGATTAGACATATCCAATTCCTGTAACTGTTTTCATATGTTCTCATCCCTCTTCCCCTGTTTAACTACTAGATATTTCTACTCAAAGAGCATGAGAACAATTTTGGACTGTTAGAAATTTCAATAACCTTAAAAATATGGCTTCAAAAAGAAATCCAACACCACTAGAAAACCTGAAAAACTCATTCAAGGGCTTCTGATTTTACTTGTCTTTTAACGTTCCTTAAATCTATTGTTCTGATTTCCTTTAAATAGTGAAAGGAACTGACTCCTCCAATAGAACAAGTTCTCAATTTTCCCGGAGTTTGTAGAATAAATTGTGTCCATTCAGTCAATTGAATCTGTTACTTTGTTGTAGCCACTTCAGGGTTCTAAATACCGCCTATGGCACCGCTCTGTCTTTTTTTTCCCCCCGATTAACTTCGTTCTGCTTCTGGCTCCGGTTTAATAGCGTCTATTCAAATGTTAATAGTAACAGAATCTATTCAATCACTCCCTAATGCTGGTCTTCCAAGCTCTGAATTCCTCTTTAAATCTTTGTTGTTTCCATCTCTCTTCTGCCTGCCGAGCCCCTTCACTTTCACTAGTCCGATTCTCTTATAGCCGCTTTCTCTTAGGGCTCACGGCAGACATTCGCACAGTAAATAACAGCCTGAAAACAATCTATACTCTTCCAATTTTCTTCTCCGCCGCAAACTTTTACCACCACTCTCTTTCCTAATGAACTTGCAAACTGTCACTCACTCTTCCTTCACATCGGTGGCAGTCCGGACTTCGGAGGGTCCATTGGCAGGAGGCTGTTCTTAATCGTTGGGCTCTGGAGGGCTTCCTCTTTGTTGCAGGGGGGTTGCCTTCCCCACACTACAGCCTGAGGTTCCACCACACTGGCACGGGCCTCTCCAAGACTCGAGCACCCCAAAAGATCGCACCAAACTCAAGAAGAGGGTAGCTGGAACCGCGAGCAGATTTCTGCCCCTCTAACCGTCTTTGCCTTGCCACCGGAAATTCCTCTGTTTTTCATTTTATGAAATCGGGAAAAAGAACCCTCACTTTCTTTGGTGCCAGAGAAAACCCTCAAAGAACAAGGGTGATGTGTGTCAGTTATTATTGTTGCATATTATAGTTTATTGACAAATGTATTGCACTATGAGTTTAGCCAGTGGAAGCTCAATCTATAAACCATAGTTAGGAAAACCATAATTTATGAAATGCATGACTTGTAATAGCTGTCTCAAAACTTTGTGATTTGAAGTTTTGAAAAATCTGTTAGAAATCATGTATTTCATAAATTATTGTTCAAAAGGAAGATGACATATATATTTTACTGCTCTTCATTTGACAGACATTGTAGGAAGAAAGTTTTATTAACATAGTAGCCAAGATCAGAAGAAATCTAGTAACACCTTTTCAACCTGACAACTTCTATCAAAAGGCATAAACTTTAATGAACGACAGTTCACTGCTGAAGATGCATGGAGTAAAAATGTATAAAGTAATATCAAAACATTTTAACCTCCTAGGACACTCCGTTACAGATTTCTAAGTGTTTTGGAATGGAAAAATTAGCTCAGGGTTGAAATGTAGGGTCCTTAGCGCTCTCTGAGCTTGGTTGTTTTCTTACTTATGTTTCATTACCCTTCCAGTAGAGTTGAGTAAAGATGGCTGAAGTTACATACTTCAAAAGGTTTTGGGACATATCAGGTCTAAACAAACACATTTTTGACATATTTCAATTGCAAGTTGGTAAGGTTGGTTTCACATATAACTTGCACTTGAAAAACAACCTGTCTTGTCTTCCCCCCATCCCAGCTGAAATGTTATATGAATTTAGCCACTCCATGCAGCTGAAGAATTGACCTTCAGTTTACAAAAGCTTATACTTTTAAATAATATTTATTAATGTAAAAGGTGCTACCTGATTCCTTGAAATCTGGCAAACCCTTTCCTTGCCCCCAAAAGTTCAGAGACTCAACTCAAGGAGTCATATTTTCTTTTTATTTGTTTTTGGGGTGAATGCATTTTTTGAATTTACCTAGCATCATATGTATGTATATTTCTTTAGTAGACTAACATTACAATCTTATAAATACCAGTCAAGCAGTAAATGCCACCAAGTTAAATGAAATGTGAATAGAATATTTTGGTGTACTTGAATATAGTAGGTAGCTGCCTTGAATATGTAGCTTTTACACATAGAAACTGAAGAAAAGCCTTTTTTCTAAGGCAAATCTGTCATATATTGAGAAGGAAATCTACATATTTATCTACAACATTCAATATACAAAACATTGAAAACCCAAAATATTTTTTAAAATTTAGTGTGCTAGATTTATTGCTCGAAAAATGTTTGATTTCATCATTTCCTTTGATCTGTTTGTAACGTTCTCAGATCTATTTGTGTTTGTATAATAAAAGACACAGTGAATACAAAAACAAAATCTAGAAATATTTTTCAAAGTATTAAAATAATGCAGTAATAAATACTTCGTGTAACCTTGGGTATCACTTATTCTATAGATTGCTTACAGAAGCTTTCATGACCAAAAACAGACTCTTCGTTGTTGCAAATTCCTATATGACGGGATACAAATTAATGATCTGAGTTTTCCAGCTTCACATGTCTATGACTGCTTGTGGTATATCTCCAAAATAGCCCTGTAGGGAGCAGGACCTGCCAACCAACTCTGCTAAAGAGGATTTTATACTTGAGAATGCTTAGATTTATTCATTGGAGGTCACCTTATTTGTGGAAAACTGTGTGCTTATTGGAATACATAGAACATCTAAATCAGATCACAAGAATTCAACCTGTGAACACGTGCCATCAGTTATCAATAAATCAATATCTGTATTGTTCATGGTCTCTATCATCTCTCTTCTCTCTCTCTCTCATTTGCAGGTGCTTTATTTGAACTAAATTTGTATATCAGAGGAAAAGGAAAAAAGGATTTAATTGATTGATTGACTTTATGTATCTATCATCTATCTATTCTCTCTATTCATCCATCCATCCATCTTTTTATTATCTATCTATCTATCTATCTATCTATCTATCTATCTATCTATCTATCTATCTATCACCTATTTATTTAAAAATAATAATAAAAAAAATAAAAAAAACTAATCAAAAAATAAAAACAAAGTTCATGGAATTATAGGGCTATAGTTTTTCCCCATGAAGAATTATTTTTAATTGTTTGAGGAAAAGTGATTTTTAGAAACATATAGATACTGCTGCTAACAGTGTAAAAGAACTAAGGTGCTTTATGTCTTGAAAAGCTTTCCTGTTGAATCATTTTATGAAATCGGGAAAAAGAACCCTCACTTTCTTTGGTGCCAGAGAAAACACTCAAAGAACAAGGGTGATGTGTTACAGTCTGCCTTGCCAGTTTCAAAGCCTCTTATAGGTTTGGATTTATTTTTTAATTTAAGATTTTAAAACCTCAAGGGGTTTTTACCTTGTTCTTTGTGTCTTTTTAAGAAAACATTTAAATGTGCAGATGCTGTTTTTAAAAGAATCTTGATAGGATGCCTGCAGATGGATAAAGTTATAAAACCAACCATTTGTATGATAAAGTTCCACCAGCTTTTAAATGTCAGTTGTTCTTTCATAACTAAGATGAAGCTTGACCTAAAATTTGTATTAACTCTGGCGAAGAAAATGTCCAGGATTTCCGTGATAATACCTTTCATCCATTTTATAAAAGTAACTGTTTTTGAATTTGCATTCAAAGGATGAAGTGCAATGTTTCTGCATGTATTTAGTGGTTAAGATTATGGTGAGGTAACTATGAACACTACAATCTTGTGTGTGTGTGTGTGTGTGTGTGTGTGTGTGTGTGATCTGCAGTCTCCCTGATTTCTACACTTCAATTCAGTAATGAAGGAAGTACTTTAGAAGAAAATATCTGTAATTCAGAGTTAAACTTTAGAATCGTTGATGTTTACTGAGCTTGGCTGTTTTCTCAAAGAAGGTGCATTATCCAAGTATGTATCTATCATCTATCACATGTTAACTAGTTGGTAGTAAAATGTTTTTTGAATGATGATTATTTCTTTTACTAAAAAGAAGGACTGGGATGACATGATAGCAGTTTTCCAATATCTAAAGATATGCCACAAAGAAGAAAGGGTCAACCTATTGCCCAAAGCACCAGATAAAAACTAATCAAGAAGATCCAACCTAGAAATAAGGAGAAATTTTGTGACAGTTAAAACAATTAGTGGAACTGTTTGCCTTCAGAAGTTGTGGGTGCTGTTTACTGGACTGGAGGCTTCTAAGAAGAGATTGAAAAGCCAATTGTCTGATATGATATATAGTTTTTTGCTTGAGACTTCTATTCTATTCTATTCTATTCTATTCTATTCTATTCTATTCTATTCTATTCTATTCTATTCTATTCTATTCTACTCCTGATCTACTTGACTCTACTTCAAGCCTTGCTTTATCTTATATCTTTTTCCCCTCTGTGCATAGAACACTAGAAAAACTGTGGATTGCAGTCTTGCTTGTGCTTGGCAAAACTTTGTAACCTTTTTTCCTTATCTAGCCAACTGCTGGCCACTGCAGTGCAGATCTAAAAAATTTACAGCATACAAAATAATAAATAGTTACTGCCATCTCTCCATCAGAAAAATGCTAAACTCTTATTTGGAAGGCAGGAGCTATAAACAACAGGAAACAATTCCCCTGCTGCAGTGGAGCAGGAATATATTCTGAATTTCCTGATTAGTGTTTTCACTGATTACATTGCAGATAGTCCTCTGATTAAAGTGCTCTTGGCTATTGGAGAGTGTCACATAAATATACATGAGTGCATTAGGTGGGAAAAGTAGTAAACATGCAACAAAAATCGGATGAAAAGCAAAAAGTAGCTGGGGTGGATCATTATATTTAAATTCAAAATTCATATTAAATTAACTAGCTAACAGTCCTAAAGTGTGCATCCATTCAAAATCTCTGTTTAAGGAAGAGAAAAGGGGAGGGAGGCAGTACTAAACGAGTTAAGCTCGTGATCTGAAAATATGCAAACAATAAAACTGACATTAAATTTTGTAATAATGCCAGAGATTTTCAGATCTGATTTTTGTAGTCAAAATCTGATAAAAATGTCTATCAGCAGAAAGTTGAGTTTCAGGGTTAATACAGTATCAACAATTAACCCTTTTTTTTTTCTTTGTGGGGAACTCTCTTGCCAATTCAAAATAGTTGTTTCTTGACTGAGTTAGTGCAAAACTTAACCTTGCACAGCCTTTATCTGTTATATACAACTAACTGCTATCAGTATTATTCCAAGTTGATTGCTCTAGGTCACATGTTTTCAGCTGCTGACTGCATATAAAGGTGCTAAATCCTAGTAGCTAAATAATATAGCCATGCAATGTTTATCATCACTGTTGTCACATAATTCACTATTTGTTTCAATTCTGAAACTTCCCATGAAGTTCTGCTTGTTTATGATATAAACTGTGTTGGCTATAAGAGGAAGATACACTGGAAAAAATATATTGTGCATCAATAATAAGTTCAGTTAATGGATGACAATAGTCTATTTCTTTCAATCACACTTCCCATGCTCACAATTGCCTAGCATTTCACAAGATACAATAGATCATGATCACCTGTTAGTCTTCTCCATTGATGTGTTGGTAAAATCCATGCACTTCTATTTGTTTGGGAATTAAAAAAGTATAAAGACATTCCAATGGAACAGTCAAACAATATTTTAGAACATAGAACATAGAATAATAGAGGTTTTCTAGTCCAACCATCTGCTCAAGCAGGAGACTCTATACCAGTTCAAAAAAATGATTGTCCAGTCTCGTTTTGAAAGCCTCCAGTGATGGAGGACTCACAACTTTTGAAGGCAAGCTATTCCATTGCAAGCTATTCACTGTTAAGAAATTTCTCCATAGGTCTAGGTTGCTTCTCTACTTGGTTACTTTCCAACCATTGTTTCTCATCTTGCCTTTTGGTGCTTTGGAAAATAACTTGGGCCCCTTGTCTTTATAGGATCCCTTAAAATATTGTCTCCTGCAGTTCTTCTTTTCACTAAACTAGACAGATCCAATCCTCCAACTGTTCTTCACATATCCCCTAATCATCTTAGTTGTTTTCCTCTGCACTCATTTCAGAGTCTCAACATCTTTTTTATATTATGATGACCAGAACCCGATGCTTTATTCCAAGTGTGGTCTTACTAAGGCTTTGTCAGGCTTTTAAACTACATAATCTATTTTTTAAACTACATAATCTATTTTGAACACTTTTCGAAAATTTAGGCTTTTTTCCTCCCACAGGTCCCAAACTATGAACTTAAACCCAAACCAATTTCTATCAGACTAACATCGCCCACAAGAAATACCAATAAACTGCTTTTGAATCTATCTGTGTGTCTGCCAATCATATATCTCTCTCCCTCTCCCTCCCTCCCTCCCTCCCTCCCTCTCTGTCTGTCTGTCTGTATCTCTCTCTCTCTCATCCATCTATATCTATCTATCTATCTATCTATCTATCTATCTATCTATCTATCTATCTATTTATTTTCTTTTCTTCTATTGTGGGAGCTTTGGTTATATTTCAGGTGGCTTATATGCAAATGAACACTAAATCAATGCTATCCCAAACCACTTTTTCTTACACACTTTTAGACAGAGGTTATTATGATGCTGACTTGATCTCAAGACAAAGGAAAGTAGAAAAAATGGTTCACCAGTGATATTAATAGCACCCCTGTCTTTGGATAACAACTTTTTCTTGGCTCAATGCCCAGAGTCTTTCTGGATTGTCACCCTAATTGTTCATTCAGATCAAGTTTTTGGTTACCTCCCTGTGGTCCACATTTTTGTCAAGGATTAATTTTAATCCCAACTTTCTCTTTAGGTGCTGCACACTTCTGTCAAGATAAATCAAGAACCACTTTAAACCCAGATCCTATTGGATATAATTTGAAACATGGCAAGTTAAAAATAAATAAAGCTTTTGGCATAACAGAAGGGAAACGTTATGCTAAGTGCATAGGTCTCGGTTGGATGTCAACTTGCTGAGTAAGGCTGGAGAGTCAAGGATTATCTTCCATATTTGGAGTTTGAAATAAAAAACAATTTTAATATTTTAATAAAGGAATAGATGATTGGATACATATCTAGCTTTTCAAAAGTCAATAATGTTTTAGAAATAGTTTTAAATGCTAAGTATTAAGTATTGACAACCTGGATGAGACTGATGTATAAATTGGAGTAGACCATCTCTTCTGGTAGAGAAAGCTAGAGCAAATTAATAGGTGAGGACAGGAAGAAATCCTAATTTTTATATAGCAATAGCACTTACATAATTTGGTCTAATTAATTAAACACAATTAATATTTTTTTTCCATGTGCATTTTGTTTCATAAGAAGTTAATGGCAAGTTTTGAAGCACACAGGACTTCATATTAAATCTTTCTGAATAGCAAATGTATCTGGACATAAAGATGTTCATAAAGAAGGTTTTAGTAACAATATCTAGATATTGGTCAGATGCCCATTATAAATGACATAGCTTGATATTTTTATAGCACAGGAAATGTTTCCAAGTCAACAGCTGATAGATATTTGAGAAATGGATAGACTTCAGTTTAGGGATTATTATTATTATTTGGAGTAGGGGTTGCCTTGGAAGTGATAGGCAAATGGTAATATCAAGATTGTGAAGTGTAAAACAACAGAGACCTGCCACCTTTAGAACTTGATTTGTGTTTGATAAGCTGTTCAAAAACAAAAGGGACCTTCATCTTCAGCCAATTGTTAACAAGGCTTTGACTTTGAAATAATCCTTCACTTTCTCATCCCCTCTTTATATTCAGTGAAGAAACTTTCTGAGCATCTAAAACCAAATCAAACCAAATTTTGCTTTGAGCTCCAATATTATAGGTAAAACTTGCCTAACCAGACAGCAATAAAAATGAGTAGAGTCCCAGAAAATGTAATACAACAAATAGATATAGCTAAGAAGACAAAAAAGGGCAAAACTATAGAATAGAACAACAAAAATGTTACAACTAAAGCACATTTAACTGTCCAGAAGTAATGTTTGACTGAATATTGAGAGGGAATGAAAATAAGATAGATGCCTTTGAATTATAACTTTGGAGATCTCTATTAAGGTTACCATCGGCTGCAAAACAAACCAATCAATTCTCTCTAGATCAGATAAAGGCCAATTGCTCCCTTAAGGCCAGGAGTAACTGATGTACTTTGGTCATATGATGAAAACAGGATAGGGAAAATAGATATTATGCCGTGATTGAGGAAGAGGGAGGAGACCAAACAAACAAATAAATCAAAACAGAGGCCCTCAGTTAAAAAAGGGACAGGACCCTGGAGAGTTCCAATGAAGTTCTATCAAGTAAAGTTACTGCTTGCTTGTCAATATAGAATGGAACGGAACGGAACGGAACAGAACAGAATAGAATAGTTTATTGGCCAAGTGTGATTGGACACACAAGGAATTTGTCTTTGGTGCATAAGCTCTTGGTGTACATAGAAGATATAAGTGATAAATCATGATCATAGTCATCATAAATACATTTGTGATGAATCATAAGATACATTACTTAGTGATAGTCATACTAAATAAGCAATTAACATAAATCATACTAGAAAACTAAATAAATAATATAAATCATAAAGATACAAGGAACAAAGTTATAGCCATAAATAGAAAAGGAAATAGGTAATAGGAAGGATGAGAACAATAATAGTAATAGAGTCTTATTAAATAGTTTGACAGTGTTGTGAGAATAAATTGTTTAGCAGAATGATGGCACGAGGGAAAAACAAGGACAGTTGTTCTGGTCTGCAATGTCCCTATAATGTTGTTTTGAGGGTAGAAGTTGAAACAATTTATGCCCAGGATGTGAGGAGTCTGTAGATATTAAGATGCTCTCCCAAGAAAATAAAAACATCTTAAGCTTTGTGTTGGGTCCTGTTAAGGGAGAGTGTGAGAAAGAAACAGAAAGAGAGAGAGAGTGCAATAATTTAGTGTGCATTTTGTTGTAATATATTTGACAAGCTATGGGGCATTAAAACTACTTTTTTTTTTTTTTGCAAAGTGAAGAATTATATCTATTGGGAGCAAAGGTTAGCGTATATCTCCATAAAACAGGAAAGAGGAACTTTGGTCATATGATGAAAATAGAGTTGGAAAACAACTTTGGAGGAAACAAGGTAGATATCCAAAGAAGTGTTACTCTACAAAATGAAACAGGTAAATGGACTGGTAAACTCTAATTAGAATAACCAAGCCAGAAAAAGAGATGGAAATGCAGATTTTGATATTTGATTAGCTGCTGACATCGTACCCAGGTAATGTTGTTGATTCAATCTGAACTGGGGGACACAATGAAATATGCCTCAACTGAATTGTGATCTAGATCAAGGATCTCCAAATTTGGCAACTTTAAGACTTGTGGACTTCAACTCCCAGAATTCCCCAGTCAGATGTATATTCCTAGCAATAGAAGAACTCTAGAGGGGACTTTAGGCACATAAAGGGCCTTGTTAAATTATAAGAATCTTGCTTTTTAAAAAAGAATGCTGAGACAATATGGAAAGGAATGCCAAAGGCATGTTGCTCACAGTGCCTTGGTTGTACCTGCAGGAGGGGCAAGAATCAAGGGAGACCAAGGTCTGCAACTCAATCAAATACATTCAACTTAAGCAACTCAGCTCAATGCAACAGAGAAGAAAGCCTCATGCATTGTTACTTGATGGTTTTAATCACTTTTCTCTTTCTTGGCTAAATTGGTTTCAGACAAACAGCAGGAAGAATTAGGCAATTGTGACAAACTATCTTTGGTTTTCGGATACACTAAGAAAAGTCTTTTCTTGCTTCCCATTTTTCCTTTGGTCTATGATGAGAGAGCCTGCTGTTAACAAATTGACAGTAGACCCCTCTCCTGGAGAAGCTTCCAAGTCATAATTAGATAAGGTGAGATGTACTTCCAGAGAGTCAAAACAAAAAGGAAGCCAAGCCAAAGAGATAGCTAGAACAGCCACATATCACGGTTGTTCTAACCTTATGTCACTTTGTCCAGAGGGCAGAAGGGAGGGTGAATTAGAATAAGCTTTTGCTCTGGATTGGCAATAAACCTGTTTGTAGTGAGCACATTTACCAATCCTTCAATCTGGCTAAACCCATTGAACTTAAACATAATTTGATTTAGTTCAAGACTGATTAGCAATAGCAATAGCTTTAGGCTTATAAACCACCACATAGCACTTTACAGTATTATCTGGGTGGTTTACAGTGTCATAACATTGCCCCCAACAATCTGAGCCCTCATTTTACCAACTTAGAAGGATGAAAAGCTGAGTCGAACTCTAGGCTGTGGGCAGAGTTTGCTTGCAATACTGCCCTTTAACCATTGAGCCACCAGAGCTCCTGGATGATGTGTTGAATTTGTTTAAATCAACTTACACGACCTCTGAATCAAACCCACAGAACCTCTAAACAATATTGCAGCTCTCCAAGATCCCATTGGTGAACCTCGATCATCTTGAGATCATCATGACATTTCATAGTAAAATATGGTATTTTAAGCAGCACTGAATATTAAATGTGGGAATGGGGAGAGGGACCTCATGGAAAGCTTTCTAATGTCCAGCCTGACTTCTCTCAGTGGCCTAAAATTGTATCATTATGTATTTTTAATGATACAGCAATTTTGTGAATAGATTAGAGGAGGAGCATCATTTCATATTATTTGGAGGGGGAGGAATGTGGGTTTTAAGAGTGAAAACAGGAGCAATTTCTCCCATTTCCACCCTTAACTCCCCATAAATATCTAATAAGTTTCAAAAATGTTCAAAAAATTTCAGTGATACTATATCCACGGCAGATGATCTATTTTAGTATGCCAAGCAAACATAAACCTTATTTTTTTGTGTAAGATACAGGAAATTAGATATGATTAATTATTTCTAAATTCCATTGAAAACAGTGGAACTTAAAATAGTTATGACTCATTAATTTCACTGAATCATGGCTAAAATCCAAAATCATGGCTAAGTTCTAATGCCACTATACTCAGATAATACTTCAGAATTCAATTAAAATTCAATTATTTGAGATACATATTCCTTGGAAAATAACTTTTCAGTTGTGATATCTTTCAGGTACCTGACAAGATCGTGTTTCTTTCTCTCTCTCTCTCTCTCTGTGTGTGTGTGTGTGTATGTGTGTTTTCATTCATATGAGGGTTTTCATTTTGAAGCATTAGCAATGTGACATAAAACTAATATCAAGATTCATAGGATGATATATACCCTGATTATAATTTTATCTTCTATTTTCTCATAATTTTATTAAAGATTATATTATAGAAATAAAACTAATATAACTACATAATACAGAAATACATTTAATTCTTTGATTTTTTTTAAAAAAGAAAAAAAATCTCATTATCTCTTAAAATACAAGCAAGCACCTCTTTATCCCATTTTTCCCAACCCCATTCTTTATAAGTCTATTTTTAAAACCTGATCCACATATTAATCAGCAAAAGCTTATCAGAAATAACAACATAACTATTACAAATAATTTTATACCCAATTTAAATCCTTCCTTTCCATTTAAACAAATCTCTTTTTTTCTCTCTTCAAAATAATCAAAGTCCAGTCCCATTCAAAAAGCAATTAAACATTACCAAAAATAACCACCATCAAACAATCCCAATCAAAAAGCCATTAGACTTTATCAAAAATAGTGACCCATTACTTTAACCTTGATCAGAATAATCTTTATCTTCTAATGAACATAAGTGTTTGCTGAGAATAGTGTTGCAGTTGGCTCATCGTACCAAAATGTTGAATTTCAACAAGAAAGAAAAGAAAGTTTATACAAGGATGGAAAAGGAAAAAAAAAAAATCCACCTGGTTCCCAAAATGAGGATACAGAATAGTGATGAAAGAGAGATTGGAGGTTAGATTATTAGACTGCACAAAGATTGCATTCATTTGCAATTTGATTTCTGCTACTGACAAAGCAATGGAGGGAAACCCCCAAGCAGACAGAGCTGTCTGCAGTGTAATATTAATAGAGACTAAGTAGGAGAAGATTAGCATTGGAAAAAGAAAAGTATCTTAATTGGTCTTCCCTGAGCTTTCCAAGGCCCCTCTTGATTCTGATTATTATTTTCAAGGAGTTGATGTTTACAGAGGTTTGATTAAAATAAGAAATGCATATTAAAATGGAGCACACAGGTGCCAATTCTCAAAGCTCTACTCACAAAGTACTCCCCAAGGACACAATATTGTTTCAAAGGGAAGGCAGATGCAGTCTGCTTTGAACATATCTGGTACATTTTGGCCATGAATCTCCTTCATCGTTGTCAAAGTGACAGATGCAAATGCAATACTATTTGTGACTAAAGGCACATGGTTTGTTCACCAGGCCCATCTGCCAAAGAGTTTTGTGATGCTTTATACACATCCGTTTGCCACAAATGTGGAAAGGAGCCAAGATAGGTTTGAAAAAATCTGTGTTCTGATATCATAGTTTAGAAGGACTCTAAGGAACAGAACTCATCTTTTATATGTCAGAGTTCCAAGATTGAATCTTTCATTTCTCTAAAGATAAAGTTGGAAAAGTCTTCATTTCAAAGCTCTGGAGAGCTGCTGTTAGTAATTGCTGCTTTCCCCAACTTGATGTTCTTGTGATATATTATACAACTCCCAGAATTTCCAACAGCAGATTTCCAAGTGATGAAGACTCTGTGTACAATACCAAAGTAAAATAACCAGTTCTTTGTTGCCATGTCCATTAGTTTTTAATAAGCTTATATATATTTTATATATATAGGCAATGGCATCAAAACTTAATTGGATACCCATTGGATCACTTTGGTGCCTCTCAACCTTGGCAACTTTAAGTTGCTCAGACTTCAAGTCTCAGAATTCATGTTACTGGAGAACTCTGGAAATTGAAGTCCATGCATCCTGCACTTGCGGAGGTCGAGTATCACTGTGTCAAACTAATCTTATGCATTATTGAGAGCTCATTTCAGTTCATTATATGAGAAGCTAAAAACTGGACTTAACCAAAGCATCCAGTCCATCCTTCAACTGATCTGGTGGAGTTACTGATGTCAGGAGGAAATGAAGTGATGACAGTTTAGCTCCTCCTATGAATGGTACCCAGTTGTGGATTGCATGATTAGATTAGATTAGATTAACAGAATTGGAAGGGATTTGTAGGTCATCTAGTCCAACCCCCTACCCAAGCAGGAGACCCTACACCATTTCTGAAAAATGACAGTCCAATCTCTTCTTAAAAGTCTCAAGTGATGAAGCTCCCTCAACTTCCGAAGGCAAACTGTTCCATTGGTTGATTGTTCTCACTGTCAGGAAATTCCTCCTTATTTCTAGATTAAATCTCTCCTTGTTCAGTTTATTATTCCTTGTCTGGCCTACAGGTGCTTTAGAAAATAGCTTGACCCCTTCCTTCCTCTCTGTGGGAGCCCCTCAGATATTGGAATACTGTTATTATGTTTCCCATGGTCCTTCTCTTCACTAGACTAGCCATGCCCAGTTCCTGCAACCATTCTTCATATGTTTTAGTCTCCAATCCCCTAATCATCCCAGTTGCTCTTCTCTGCACTGTTTCTAGAACCTGAACATCTTTTTATAGCGTGGTGACCAAAACTGGATGCAGTACTCTAGGTGGGGCCTTAGTAAGGCTTTGATGGGGATGGCCTTTGGAAAAAGGAAAGGAGCATCGACTCCCTTCTTCTGAGATAGGTTTGGCCAAAATGCTAAAACACAACTAATGAAGTCAGAATTAGCCCTCAAAGGCCACATGCTTGTAAACCTTTTGTAAAAGATAAACTTCCTTCTCAACCAGCATATGGTTTTCTAATTAAAAACCTTGACGTCTCTTTTTTAATGATTGTGTGCTATAAAAAAAAGCTTATTTAGCAGGCTCATATGTCTCTGCTTCTAATTCTATTTGATATTTTCATTGTTAAATGAAGAACCGTAGCAATAAAGGAAACACTTTGAACAGAAAGGAAACAGATTCTTCAGTTGTATGGTGGGTTGAAAAATGTTCTGTTCTCAATTTAGCCTAGGAATTGTTTTCACTACAAGAGAAAGCATACTGTAGCATGATCTATGTCAAGACTGCAATCAGCAATTCTATTTCCCCCCTTTTTAATGGATGCAGAACAACAACACTCAAATGCTTGAAAATTACATTAAGAATCCAATCATACATTGACATATTTGAGTGTATAGATATTTGCAAATGTTTGTTTTCATTTTTCTTTTTTTAAAGAGATGCAAAAGTAAAACAGCTTTAAGGTTAAAGCAAACAAGGATAGCAACCCCTCAAGATTTAAAGAAGGACTTTTTAATGTGTACATAAAACAATTTAAGTTCAACTGACTTTTAGGATTGTGATGTGAGCCTGGAGAAATAAAACAAAAACAGGGAATTGCTCACATCAAAACAACAGTGGGAGGGAAAAAAAAACCCTAACATCCCAACTAAGAGTTTTCCATGATATAATCTCTCAGTAAAATTTCCTTTTGAAATGCAAACCAAGAGTTTTACTTTCTTGAGAAGGTAGCTGAGGCAGGTCCTTAAATTAGGTGGAGTCTGAAATTCACACGCGAAGCATTACACTAACTTTCCCTTTCAACCCCCACCCCCAGTACCCCATGTCGATTGGTAGCTAATAAAATGCTGCAAAGGTGTTTTGGTCATCCTCGGTACCAGGCTGGAACCAGTTGAGAGGGATCCTGTGCAGATGACTGATTCTCCCCCCCTCAAACTCCCCAGCAGATACACCAAAAGTGAAAGCATGCAAAACATTCAACCCACAACTATCAGTGTCATGATTCAATACAGGGGTCTCTAGCAAAGCTGGCTGAGGAATTCTGGGAGTTGAAGTCCACAAGTCTTAAAATTGCCAAGGTTGGAGACCCTTGATTCAGTAAATAAATCTAACTGTTGTGTATGCAATATAATAAATAAAGAGCTGAAGTTCACCGTTCAGAAACTTGTCTCCATTCTTTTCGCCCATGCTCAAACTTAACACTGGCAACGAGGGTGGGATCTGGAGACATCTGAACCAATGAAACTTCAAAGAACACTGAGCACGTGACAGACGACGCCAACAACGGAACCATGTCCGGCGGCATCGTACCACCCGCTCCGTTCGATCCATCACAAGAAGACTGGGAGTCTTACATGGATTGTTTCCAAATGTTCCTAGAGACGAACAACTTAAAGGATGCCACAGCCGGGAAGAAACGGGTGGTGTTCCTGACACATTGCGGTCCAACCGTATTTAAGATGGCTAAGGCACTGGCCAAACCCCGTGAAGTGAAGGCCATGGATTGGGACGACCTCGAACCTATCCTGCGAGACCACTACGCCCCGACCGTGCCTACGCTCGTGAGACGCCATGAGTTTGACCAAAGAAGCCAGCGAAAGGGAGAGAGCGTAGCCGACTTCATAGCAGACCTCCGAAATTTGGGAGGCCTCTGCGGATTCACCGATCTAGAAGAAGCACTAAGAGATCGCATAGTTCTGGGATTAGATGCACCAGGCTTTCAAAGCAAGCTGATGGCGAAAGGCAACATCAGCCTTGCCGATGCCATTGCCAATGCTACCGCAGTGGAAGCAACCAAGAAGTCGGCTGCACAACTATGCCGAAACCGCACTCCAGTATCACCACCGGCCAGCGAAATCTCACCTAGTTCAGAAGGGCAGCTCGCGACAACGCACCACGAGGACCTCTCTTCGTTGTCAGACAGCGATGAAGAAGGGGTCCATCGACTGCAATCTGACTGGGACCCTCGGCTGAAGCCCTTACGCCCTTGCGCTGGCTGTGGAGCCAACCATGCCAGATCCGAATGCAGATTCCGTGACGCACTCTGCCATGAGTGCGGGAAACGAGGCCACATTGGATGGGTCTGCCGCAGCTTGCCAGGACCCAGCCAGGCCTCAAAAGGGGCTAACTATTGCCAATTGACAGGAAACCGTCCTGTAAGGCGAGAGCCAGTAAACCACTCCTACAGAAATCGAGCTTTGCAGAGAGAAGAGGCTCACCATACTATCACTATCGGTCACGCCTCAGCCTTGGACACTAAGAAAATCCGAGTCACGGTAGCCATCGAGAACCAGCCTTGCCACATGGAGGTCGACTCGGGATCGTCCCTCTCGATGGTGTCATGGAAGACACTCAAGCAACTCATCCCCACAATTCAACGCCAAGATCTCCGTTTCCAATGCTTCATCCTCAAGGACTACCAGGGGAATCGAATCCCCGTCGTCGGGTCCTGCCGAGTCCAAGTCTCTTTCAAGAAGCACACAGCATACTTACCTTTAACAGTCATCGATAGAGATAGGCCTAGCCTACTGAGCCTCCAGTGGTTTGCGCCACTAGGCATTGAAGTGGCCGGCGTAAACCGAGTTGGTGGCTGTGACTGGGAGGAAGACCTTATCTCTGAGTTCAGGGACGTCTTCGCAGACAGTTTAGGCGAGTACAAGGGGACCCCGATCTCATTCAGCTTAGATCCAAAAGTAGCTCCCATTTGCCTCAAGCCCCGTCGAGTTCCGTTTGCCTTAAAATCGAAAATCGACGAACAACTCGACAAACTGATAGCTCAGGGGGTGTTGGAGCCCATCGATCACTCCCCGTGGGAAACCCCTATTGTAACACCCATTAAGCCAGACGGGTCAATCTGAATTTGTGGGGACTACCGGGCCACTTTGAACCATGCCCTGCAGCAGAACGCATATCCAGTTCCAGTGGTGCAGCACCTCCTCCATTCCCTGGGGGGCGGGAAAGTTTTCGTTAAATTGGATTTAGCTCAGGCATATCAGCAATTACCAGTAGATGAAAAAACGGCACAGGCCCAAACTATTGTGACGCACCGAGGTGCCTTTAAATGCACCCGGCTGCAATTCGGAGTAAGCGTAGCCCCGGGGATTTTTCAGAGACTTATGGAAAGGTTATTGCAAGGGATTAAGGGCGTGGTCCCCTATTTTGACGATGTATTAATTGCAGCCCTTACAAAAAAAATCTTACAGGACCGGTTAAAATTAGTCCTAAAAAACTTCCAAGAGGCCGGTCTTAAGGTTAAAAAAAACAAATGTAAATTGTGTACTGACAGTGTTGAGTTTTTAGGGTACCTGATGCCAGGGCATTCACCCTACCGAAAGTAAATTAAAAGCGATCAAAAACGCTCCCAGGCCAAGAAACAAGGCCGATCTCCAGGCATTCCTAGGCCTCATCAATTTTTATAATGTATTTTTACCGCACAAAGCAACCGTCGCTGAACCGTTACACCAATTGTTAGATAAAAAAGCAATTTGGTTATGGGGTTACCATGAAGAACAGGCATTCCGAAATGTTAAAAAACTGCTCACTTCTGACTCTGTACTCATGCAGTATAACGAGATTTTGCCGTTAGTCATAACCTGTGATGCATCGCCTTTTGGGGTGGGCGCTATTTTGAGCCACGTACTGCCTAATGGGAATGAAGCCCCTGTTTTCAAAGACTCTGTCAAAAATGGAGCGGAACTATGGACAAATTGATAAAGAAGCCCTCACAATTGTCTCAGCTGTGAAAAGATTTCATGAATACGTGTATGGTAGGTTTTTTACTATTGTGACTGACCACAAGCCGTTATTGGGGATAATAGCCGGAGATAAGCCAACTACCTACATATTATCCCCTAGGATGACCCGATGGTCAGAATTCTTAGCTGCTTATAACTATCAGCTGCAATCCTGCCCAGGGGAGGCCATTCCCCACGCTGACGCATTGAGCCGAGCACCACTTCCAGAGACTCTCGACGATCCGGCACCAACGGTAACCACATTGCAAATCGAAGCGCTCAACTTGCCGCCACTGACTGCCCGAGATATCTTGAGAGAAACCAAACGCGATCACACCTTAGCACGAGTCCTAGGCTGGGTAGAACGCAGATGGCCAGTGGACCAGTTATCAGATGACTTCACACCATTCAAAACTCAACAGACCGAACTCTTCTCCCAGAAAGGCTGTGTCATCTGGGGCGATAGAGTCGTTATTCCAGAACGGCTCCAAAAAGCGCTGCTGAGAACTTTGCATGATGGCCACCCCGGCATCGTGCGAATGAAAGCCCTTGCGCGAAGCTACGCATGGTGGCCAGGCATTGACAAGCAAATCGAACAGTGGGTTAAAGCTTGTCCCAAATGCCAAGAAGTCAGCAACGCCCCACCAAAAGCCATGCCTACTGAATGGGAGACACCACGTGGACCCTGGTCCTGAATTCACCTGGACTTCGCGGGGCCAACCAAGGGCCACACCTTCCTGCTTACCGTCGATGCCTACTCCAATTGGCTCGAAATTCATCGCATGACGACTATGACCTCCGAGGTGGTCATAAAGATTCTAAACAGACTCTTTGCAACCCACGGATTACCAGACATCCTGGTATCCGATAACGGCCCACAATTTACTGCAATAGCATTCGAGCAGTACCTTGCTGACCACGGCATCCGCCATGTGCTCACCTCACCTGTGCACCCTGCGAACAATGGCTGAGCAGAACGCATGGTTGAATTTGTGAAGAAAACCTTGCAAAAGGTAGACTACGACAACATTGACAACAAGGTCAACCAAATCCTCTTTTTGCAACACATCACCCCACATAGCGTCAGCAACAAAACTCCCGCTGAACTGCTAATGGGACGAAAGCTCCGCTCCCACCTTGACCGGTTGCACCCTGCGTATGAACCAGAGAAACCACTAGGATCCAGCGGCCGCTGTCGCACCTTCCAGGTAGGAGACCTGGTTTATGCAAAAAACCTATCGGGCAACCCGTTGTGGGTGGAAGCGACAGTAGTATGTGTAACCGGCCCTAGATCCTACCTCGTGCAATGCCTTGACAATAAACTTTGGAAATGGCATATCGACCAATTACGGTCGTGGCTTGCAGCGCCCAATTTGCAACTCCCCGATGGCCAAACTGAGGGGGGGGAGGTACGGAAGAAGATGAAGCCCTAGGAAACCCGTTAGAAGGAAACAACGATTTAATTGAAACTCAGGAAGTGGACCGGAGGGAGAAATGTTTGCACCTCAGGGAATCGAGGAAAATGTGGGCAATGACGTAGAAGTGAACTCTGAACCAGAGACAGCCCCACTGCCAGACAACGATCTACCTCAGCAAGATTGCAACCAGCCGATACAATGAAAATCAAAGAGACTAAAAAGACAACCATGCTATTTAAGGGACTATGTAACTGCGCCCTGAACTAAGGAACCAGGGGGAAGGGGTGTTGTGTATGCAATATAATAAATAAAGAGCTGAAGTTCATCATTCAGAAACTTGTCTCCATTCTTCTCGCCCATGCTCAAACTTAACACTAACCAAGAGAGTTTAAGAAACAACAAAGTCCTAATTGGTCCAGGGATCATATTTCTGTTTGCAGATGTCCTAAAGAAGGGGCTCCCAATCTCTGGGCCACGGCCTGATACTGGGCTGTGGCCCACTAAGAACCAGGCCATGCAAGCAGTAGGCAATTTGCGCAATTTGACCACAAAACCATCTCCTTCCCCCTCACCACCACTGGAAGTGGGAAGTCTGCAGAGCCAGAAAATTTGGGGACTGCAGTCCTACAGAATATATTTTAGTCTTTCCTTTTCTCTTCTGTTCACTCCCTTGAAAATATTAAAAACACAGGGAGATTTCAAAGCCACATGTAGGAAAATGGAAGACAAACTCTCTTCATTGGTAGCATTTCTTTTAATAGAAGAAATATTTATTAGGGCCACTGGCCAGTAGAATAAAAGCATAAAAACAAATAAACCACAGACGATCATTCCAGCAATTCCAGCAAATGTAGTAGCTCGCCTTCATGTGTATCTATTTCTCAGCTAATAAAATCATATTTTGTTGTTTTTACTTGCCATTTGACAAAAGTAGTAATATTTAATGCTACTGAATCATTCATATCCGATAAAAGTGAGTTTACATAAAATTTGTATTACTTTCCTGGGTAACCCTTTAGGAGCGGTAAATAACGAGAGAGGTTGCCTTTACATAAATTGCTTTATAGTAACAATATATGAGTGATATTTATTATAAAAATTGTTCTTCAACTAGGGCTGGGTAAATCTGTCAGTTTTACTTTGTTCTATTTTTTAAAAAGTCTAAAGTCTTCTATTTTTGTTTTGGAAGAGATTGGCAATGAAGAAACAGGCTGAGTTATATTTCTTCCTGATGTCATCTCTAAAATTTTGGATAATCTGTATCTATCACTTGGGGACTCATATCTTTCTTCTAGAAGATTTCATAAAACCTTGGCTTCTTCTGCTCTCTACTGTTTCTCCTTCTTATAAAGATTGTATGTCATTTCAGGTGTTCCTTGACCTACACCCACAACTGAACCCAACATTTCTGTTGCTATGCGAGACACTTATTAAGTTTTGCCCCATTTTACAACCTTTCTGGCCACAGTTTTAAAGTGAGTCACTGCAGTTGTTAAATTAGTAATGTGGTTGTTAACTGAATCTGGCCTCCCCATTGATTTTGTTTGTCAGAAGGTCTCAAAAAGTGATCCCATGACACCACAACCGTCATAAATATGAACCAGTCACCAAGCATTTGAATTTTGATCCTGTGACCATGGGGATGCTGCAGTGGTTGTAAGTGTGAAAAAAAGTCATAAGTCATTTTTTCCAATGCTGTTGTAACTTTGAACAGTTGCTAAAGAAACTGCTGTAAGTCAAAGACTACCTTTAATAAACTACCATGTTTTAATTAAAGGAAGGGAGATGTTAAGCTGTATTAAGTGGAGTTATGTCTAGTGCATGAAATTATTGCAATGTCAGCATCACTGCTAACATCAATAGTGTTTTCTTTCATTGGTTCCAGTTGCAAGGAGCTGACCTCCTCCTCCTCCTCCTCCTCCTCCTCCTCCTCTACCTTTTCCTATCTATTCTCATGGGGGCAAAAGTTAGGAGAAACCAAGAGAAAATGACTAGAACTGCCTTCTTGCACCTGACCAGAAGGGATAGGGGAGCTTTGGACATCTGTATAATACTACAGGTTGAATGGTTCCTCTCTCAGACACAATGCTATGTAAAAGATTTTTCTGAAAGGCTTTCTTCATATCTCTGGCTTCTCTACTCCCACTCCTATTTTTTTTTTCTTTTCAGCACCCAATTCTTTATTCTTTGATGGATTCTACAAAAAAACCCTTTAAGGCTATAAAGGAAGATAAAAGGACATTTTGCTTCAGAGACTATTCTTCTTCTTTTGTTAGATACATTTGACACTACTCATGTGTCAGTTGTTATTGTTGTTTTAAAAAATTAGAATTCTACAAAGGGCTGGGGTCCATTAGTTATTTATTTTTTGAGCTTTCTCACACTTATAATCAGAACCTTATAAGACTCAAGATGTAAAGCCTTTGTAACTTTTCCAAGGCCATCATAACTCTGTATCAATGTTAAAGGAATGGTCATCTGTCCGTACACCTCCTCATGATCTTTCAATTTTACTCCCTGCTGTATGAAGCAAAAAACAGGCATGTTTAGAAAGGTTCTTAGTAAGGTTTACATTCTTAGAGACTTGCAATTGTTATACAGTTACACCTGTTCTCATAATATTTCTGTTCATTGTTTTGAAGTCAAATTGCAAAACTGTGTGAAGACAGGAGGTAAAGTCAATCAATCTATTTAAACCATCTGCTTTTTACCCTTTCCTCTGAGGCCAAAACATTATTTTGGCATAGTGGGGACAGAGATCCAACTGATGGTAGCTAACAAGTAACTTTCCTTGTGGCTGTAAATACCCCATTCCTCCACTGGGCTATAGATATCTCCATGGAACATTCCCCTCCCCCTATAGACCCAGGTAGTATCAAGATAAACCTCCCTCAGAAGTAGGGATTTATTTATTTAGAGCAGGGGTCTCCAACCTTGGCTCCTGGAAGCCTGGCGGACTTCAACTCCCAGAATTCCACAGCCAGCTGGCTGTGGAACTCTGGGAGTTGAAGTCCGCCAGGCTTCCAGGAGCCAAGGTTGGAGACCCCTGATTTAGAGTATAGCATCTACAGAGCATATGCAATCACTGATATACAGATTTAGTTTAAATAAAGCACCAACAAATTAGATAGTTAGACAGACATAAATAGCTAGCTAGAGATGATAGACAGATAGATAGACAGACAGATAGACAATACAATAAGGACATAATAAATTAAGATAAAACCGTAATAAAATCACAATAATATGGAGCCACAGAATTGCAATAGGATACATGTTATAATTCCATACCGAAGGAATTAACCACCTTAATTGCTTCCAATGTGGCTGCGATAAGATCATCCCAGGTGCCTTGAAATTTCCTGAGGGGACATTCTTGAACTATATGTATTATAGTTTCTTCCCATGCATCACAGTTGTATTGTGGGCTCTTGGCCATTCCTCACTTAAAGAGCTTTGCCTTAGTTCTGGCATGGCCTGCCCTGGTTCTATTCAGGTGGCTCCATATTTTG
The DNA here is from genome assembly GCA_033807585.1 of Hydrophis major. Lineage (NCBI taxonomy): Eukaryota > Metazoa > Chordata > Lepidosauria > Squamata > Elapidae > Hydrophis > Hydrophis major. The sequence goes on along the minus strand of CM066334.1, from coordinate 16,745,890 downwards.
AGGGGCAACTGCATTCCTGAAAGTGATTTTGTTGGATCTGTGTAATATGTGGATAGAGAGACCTGTGTTCAAATCCATTTCATCCAAAGTAGTTTGCTGAGCATCTTTGAATCTTTCACTTGCACTTGACCCAATCTATTCCATTGACCCTGAGCCTGAATAGCATTGATAAACCCTGAAAGGTAGGAGATAAACCAAACAAATAAATAAGCAGAGGTGAAATGCATTCCTTTGGGGCATTAGTTATAGCACCATCTCAAACTGTTTATTCATCAGCCTTATCTGATATTCTCTTCAGCAATAATCAAGCACTGCACCTGGGTTACCCATATAAGATTTGATAAATGAAGTCACCTTTCTATTAGCCACATTTCCAATGCTTCAATTTAATGAGGAATATGGATTATCACCCTGGACTTATTTGCTTCTTCTCCCAGTTCTGACCCTGTGTAGATAGATAGATAGATAGATAGATAGATAGATAGATAGATAGATAGATAGATAGATAGATAGATAGATACAAGCTATACTTAATTCACATGCCAGCTCCAAGTACTTTCGCAACAGGTGGAAATAGCAGCTTTCCTATTGCAGGAATTTAAAGCTTTCTCTTGGTGCTTTATAGGATTCACACATTTTGGGGGTGCACAAGAACACAATTGAATTAAAAGATGGAGGAAGGAGACAATTAAAGGAGAATATGGCTGAAGAATCTAATCTTCCTTATATTACTTGGAGGACCCTGAGTAGTTTGAGAGTTGGAGTGGCCTAAATGTAAAATCAATATGCTGAAGTGGAAGCTCTTAGTGGCTGAGAACATGCTATGTGAATGTGGAGAGACACAAAGCTCATCCCATCTGCTATGTTGGCTACTACCAGAAACATGTAATGATAATGACTTATTTTGGCCAATGACAAAGCCAGGATAGTTACTTCATTTTGGCAGTTTAAAGTTTGCTCTGGACATAGAAAAAGAAGGGGAAGGGAAAGAAAAATTCACACATGAGGCAAAATAAAATTTCAACTTGGTTTTAATGGTATTTGACATAGCTATCTGTATCCCCTATATTGCACATACAAGGTTAATTTTAGTTCCCTTTGAATGAGATGTATCTACAGTTTACCTACAGAAATCTCTCAGAGCTCTATGTTTTTAAAAGCAATTAACACATGTTTTAATCAATAAAACAGCTAAAAAGATCAGAGGACAGGTTTTTTAATGTCTTACTTTACTTATGAAAAAAAATATAGATGCAGAAAATGAACTGTAGGCCTTCTGCAAAAAGCTAAAAGATCTAACTAAGCAGAACAGACTGGGAGAATACTCTCCATCTTCTCTGATGTTCTTATACTGGAAAGTTGGAACTGAAATTGCAACTGTATGTTATGAAACTTTTTGTTAATGGTGTGAAGAATGAGGACTGATGAGAGAGTTGCAAGACCAAAAAATAAACAGGCTAAAGTCAGATTATCCATTATAACAACCAAGTGCCAATTTTTCCTTTCCTAACTGGAAGAAGGAAACTCCAAGCATGTTGTACTATGCAGGCAAGAAAAAAGGCAGAAAGAAAGGTGCTGGAATTAGCTTAGATTTTGAACTTGGCAGCTGAAGTTTAGCTTAGATTTTGAACTTGGCAGCTGAAGTTTCTCAATCATTGTAGCAAACTTTCTTAAGAGATATCTGCATCCTGTTCACACCAAGGGAAGTCAAATGATTAAATTCAATTTAAATTCAGGTTTTTTTTTCCTAGAAGCATATCCAATAATTTGTAGTTGGTTGTTGTAGTTCAGATTTCAGTATTTCTAGGACAGCAATTATTATGGCTTAAGTGAAATGAAGCAGTTGCAGATGGACCAAAAGTTCAGGGCATGTGGTTTTAAAGACACAGCAGAAGATTCACAATGCACTGACAAAACCTTCAGCAATTTCCATTTTAGGAGATTTAACCTCTAGTTTTTGTCACACTATGATTTCCCAAATGTCCTCTATTCTTGGCATGCTGAGTTCTATAAGATATTTAAGAGATGAAAGCACCACTTAAGGCATCTTAAAAATAACCATTTTGTCGCCTTACATTGTTCTTAAGATTCACACTCACTCTTCCCCATGAAAAAAAGGATTAAACCTCAAGAGCTTGCTTATTCTAAGGGAGATCTGGGGACCATAGAAGGATTGATGGAGGGCTGGTTCTCTCCCCCCCCCCGCAAAGTCTGGTAGTTGACACTTAGCATTCAGGGATGGTGAGTGAACTGCCTGCAGAAACTATTGGAAGCCTCCCTGGAAGAAAAAAAAGCCAAGAGAAATCATTTGTGAAGTCCCAATTAATCTCCACAATCTAAGCTATTGATTTCCCTTTACTTTTTATCAATCTGAACTCCTTGTTTCAGAATTATTCATTGCAGGTAATATAGACTGAAATAACGAAGTCCTGAAAGGTTATAATTGACATTATTTCTAAAAATACATCCTTTAGATGCTATTGGCTTAATAATGATTTTCCAGATACCATTGATAATCTGGTGATGTTCAGCGCAGGCCAGGAGAAGACAGGAGAGGGAGCCAAACCTAAGATGTTGAATCCAAAATTTTCCTGTTTCAAAAATCATCTTTTACCTGAGTTTAGTCTGGGGTTCCCCAAACTGGTCAATATTTACCATTAGACTAACTAAGACATTTTCATAGTCTGATGCTCCTCCATTTATTTAGATATTGGCAGTGGCAAGACATACATTGGAGTGGTGGAAATGTAAATTTTGTCCTTCCTTTCATTGTAAATTCAATGCTACCTGGCTTCTTAATCTTAAGGAAAAACAATTTTTATGCCAAGAAGAACTGACCAAAATCAATGAAAAAAATCCATTTGGTTTCCTGAATCTAAAAAGATCAAGTGTACAATGCGACTATTGAATATTGAATTAACTATGACTTGCAATTAGGTCCCATTTATTTATTTGTTTGTTTATTTGTCAATCACTTACAAGGTAATAGGTATAAGTATAAACATCGTTATGAATACATGAAATGGATACATATAAGAAAAATGAAAAGAAACAATAGGACAGGGATGGTAGGCATGTTGGTGTGCTTATGCACATCCTTTATAGACCTCTTGTTAGGGGTAACATTGGTTACCTAACTTAGTTTGGGTAAAAATAATATATAAACTATGTTAGTGAGTTTAAGTGTGTGTATCACTTTTACTATTAAAACATGTGTTTTGGGTGCGGTTGTAAAATCACCATAAGAAGGAGCAAGAGAGATCACTGTTTGCTGGCTTTTACTGGATTGCTGACAATGATGGATTGATGGTGATAACTGCGTGTTTTTCCCTGCTATTGCTGAAAGAAGAAAAGAGTTTTGATTTTCTTCATATCTCTGACTGCAAAAGAGATATATTACTGGACTGATTATTTGTAAGTTTACTGACCTCTTTTCGACACTGGACTTTGCAACTGATTAATTCCCAGATGGACTGAACTAGTGTATGATATATGGGCTGTTTGACTATGCTATAACTCTTGCTGGAATAAAAAACAATTTAACTGGCACAATGTATCTGTTTTACTGAGTGTAAGCTACAACAACGTTTATCTCACATATTTGCCTGCCTGCTAGAATGCCGTTGCACATTCTGCTAGGGTGTGTATCCCTAACACCTCTTAGGAAAGAGGTGAGGTCAATAATAGACAGTCTAAGGTTAAAGTTTTGGGGGTTTGGGGAAGAAACCACAGATTCAGGTAAAGTATTCCAGACATTGACCACTCTGTTGCTGAAATCGTATTTCCTGCAATCAAGTTTGGTGTGGTTAACCTCTAATTTGTATCTATTGTGCACTCTTGTATTGTTATGGTTGAAGCTGAAGTATTCATTGACAGGTAGGACATTGCAATGTATGATTTTACCGAAGACGGAGTAGTTCTAGGTTTTCTAGGTCTAGAATTTCAAGTCTAGTGGCATAAGGTATTCTGCAACGAATAGAGGAGTGGAAAACTCTTCTTGTGAAATATTTCTGGACTTTCTCAACTGTATTAATATAAGATATGTAATGCAGGTTCCAGACTGATGAGCTGTATTCAAGTATAGGTCTAGCAAATGTTTTGTATGCTCTAGTTAGTAGTGTGATATTACCAGAGAAAAAGCTACATAGGATTAGGTTAATGACTCTTAATGCCTTTTTGGCTATGTAGTTACAGTGGGCTCTAGCACTTAGATCATTAGAAATGAATATTCCAAGGTCTTTGACAGAGTTTGGATCATCAACAAGGTCTTGACTAATCAGTTTTTATTTTATTTTCTGATTTTTTTTGCCAATATGTAGGACAGAACATTTATTTGTTGAGATTTGACGTTGCCATTTGTTTGACCATTCTGATACACAGTCAAGGTCCCTTTGGAGGGTAGTAGTATTGTCTGTGGTGTTGAATAGCTTTACATCATCAGCGAAGAGAACACAGTTGCTCTTAATATGATCACCAAGGTCATTTATGTAGAATATGAAGAGAATTGGTCCTAAAACACTGCCTTGGGGGACACTACTGTTGACAGGTACAGAATTTGATAGGACACTCCCAATTTTGACCATTTGTTGTCTGTTTGACAGGAATACTTCTATCCAGTTATGCAGGTGTCCAGAGATACCATAAGATTTTAGTTTCAGGAGTAGTTTGTCGTGTACACTGAATCAAAAGCTTTACAGAAGTCTATGTAGATTGCGTCAAATGCTTTGCCCTGATCAAGTTGTGTAGTCCATATGTTTTTGCAGTGTAAGAGTTGCAGACTACAGGATAGTTTTTTTTTCTGAAACCAAATTGTTTATTGGTTGTTTGTCTCTAAGTGGAGGATGATGGATTGGTTAATAATTGATTCCATGACTTTACAGGTGATGCAGCATAAAGAGATTGGTCTGTAATTTTCAACTAGGCTGGGGTCTTCCTTTTTGAAGATGGGGATGACCATGGCTTGTGACCATAGTTTTGGCAAGGAGCTGGTCTTGAAAGATTTTTTAAAGATTACGCTGAGAGATTCGGCTATGGCAGTGGATAGCTTTTTTAAGAAGTAGGCACATATTCCATTTGGTCCAATAGATAGAGATAGTTTCATATTGCATAGTGCTTTTTCAACATTGTCTTCTGTAAAGTTGATATTTATTAGATCATTATAGTTGTCTGTGGTTTGACTAGGAAATTTTAGGCATGATCCATTGCTGTTTACAAATACTGTGCCAAAGAATGTGTTAAAGAGGTTGGCTTTAATGGTGTTATCATTGCAGTCTTTACCATTCGGTCCTTTCAGGGGTGGGATGGACCTTGAGTCTTTTAGTTTTTTGTTTACAAAATTGTAGAAAGTGCAGGTGGAATTGGTGTGTAGAAGGTTTTCCTCTTGTTTCATGTGATAATTGGTACATTCAGTCTTTATCTGGTGGCATAATTTTTTGTATCGGCTTTTGAAGTTGGCAATGTGACCAGATTTGTTTTTCCGCCAAAGTGATCTCTTTTTGGATTGAAACTTCCTTATTGTTATGGGTAATCTGTTTTTTCTGGTTTGGGGAGTTGTTATGGGTACATATAGTTTGATGACAATAATCTTCAATCAGGTAGATCGGATATCACAATAAGGAATAAACTAAATAATTAATTATGAAAGAAAGCCTTCAACAAGCTTGTGTCCTAGCCATTGGAATGACAGGAATATTTCTAGCATACCTAGTAGTGCAAGAATGGTGATTTTTTTTTTTTTTTTACTGGAATTTATCAATCCAAGTTCAATAATGACCAGAAGCCTTCTTGTAAATCCCTTCAAAACTTGATTTCTCCCAGTTCTGATTTTTTTTTAATGCTTTTTGGGCTTTAGTGTCTGCTCCATGAAATGCTCTGGCCCAAGAGAAAGAGCTGTTTGGTAAGCCTAAATGGCATTTAATCACTTTCCCCTTTCCATTCCAAAGAGGTATATGGATTTAATGAATAAAATCTCATTTTCAGCTTTCAATCTATTTTGCAGAATATTGAGCAGAGCATTCGGAATTTATTACATGGGTTTAAAACAGTGTTCTGCAAACCCAAGCCCATTTCCATATTCACAGGAACCAAGGCTGCCAATTTCAAATTAGCTACAAATTCAGATTGTTTGCATTAGGAGAAGTAGGCGGTCAGGCCTATAATTAATCCAAATACTGTTTTCCCACTGGAAAAAGACCAGCCATTTTGAGAGAAGCTGTGAACAAAGTTAGGCTGGCAACTGTGAAACAGCAGAACTAGTGAATGCTTATATTTCAGGAGCCTCTCAATGAGCTTTTCAATGTCATTTGGTTGAAGGTGAAAATCCAGACTTATTGCTAAAAATCAGCAAAACTCAGGTACTGGTGAAGGATTTTTGCCATTTGGGTAAATGGCATAAAGGCAACCAATGTGATGTTTAAGAGCCGGGGTGGCGCAGTGGTTAGAATGCAGTACTGCAGTCTAATTCTGCCCACAGCCAGGAATTTGATCCTGATGGGGCTCAAGATTGACTCAGCCTTCCATCATTCTGAGGTTGGTAAAATTGTGACCCAGATTGTTGGGGGCAATATGCAAATAATGCTTACATTATAGACCACTCAGAGAATACTGTAAAGTACTATGGGACAGGATATAAGCCTAAATGCTATTGATAGTGCTATTCTGGAGCCCCAATATTCCTACAAAGCTTCCTTTGGTGCCCATCATAGTTCTTTTGCCACTTGCCACTTAAAAAGAACATGATGCTATTGTGCAACAAGGGAGTTAGTTACTGTATAAGAATAGTCCCAGCTATTCATTTTAGAAAAATAAAATTGAGATGATTACAACATAAGAAATGGAATGTGGCTATCCTAAATGAAGCCTTATGCTTAGAGTTTGCATTTTTACTCTCCCCATACACAAAGGAAGCTGAGATGGTACAAAAAAAATTCAGAAGGAGACTTAGAGGGAGTAGGTTGAAGATATCTCATAAATTTATCTCCAATTAACTAGTCATGCTCATCCTAACCTTGAGGCAGTTAAATTATGACACCACCTATAACATGTTTACAATTCTCATCATCCATCACTATCAAGCATGCTGGCTAAATCTCTTTGATGTAGTTGGATGTTGAACAATAATGCCAACAGTACATTACACATCAGTAGTTTTGCATCAACCTAGAAGGAAGCATGGAGTGATGTACCCAGGGCTCCGTTTGAAGCCCTGTACGGTGTGATGCATTACAATTGACTTGGATGAAGGAATATAAGATATGACTGCAAAAATATGTAGATGGCAGAATGATAGACAGGTTAGCAAACAACCTATAGGACAGTTTCCGTGGCCATAAATCAATCAGATGACTGTCAACAGGCACAAATACAAAATCCTATTTTAGTAGAAAAAAAATCAAAGATAGTAAAGAATGGCAGATGGGGAACACCATATTGGCAGCAATATATCTGAAAGAAACTGAGTGTCTTGATGGATCACAGGTCGAGCATGAGCTAACACAGCTGTAGTTATATATTACTAACTATGATGATCAAATCAAACAATCAGTACTGCCTACTGTAAGGCAGTAATGGACTCTTGTTTATGCTGAAGTTGGATGACCTTTGATAGTGAAGTAATGCATTCCTGCATTGAGTAGGACATTGAATTAGATTATCTTCAAGGTCCCTTCCACCCATCTTAGTCTATGATTCTATTAAGGAAGAAATGCACCCAAAGTTATGCATCTCAATCTAGTAAGGGATAATCTTATGCAGAGAAAATATGCTTTGTATCTATCATTAAAGCAGATGCACATATGAATACAGAATTCAAATCTGTATCCTGAATTCAAATACAAAGTACTTTCTTACCCTTATATTCTATGACTCCCTGAGGTTGGTGTTCATACTGGGCGTATAAATAAATAACTGAAGGCCAAACCTTCCCCACCCATCCTATGACATGGCAGCTGAAATCCAGGGAATCCTCAACAATGGCTCTCCTTTCAAAATGTTATCCTTAAGGGATTAGTGGAAATAGTGGTTTATTACAGATCTGTAAAAATATTCCAGCATATTTTGTTCTTGGCCATGTATTTTATCAGTCTGACTGATATAACTTTGTGCATTACTGTGTTAATTTACATTTAGTTTACATTCCCATGCTGCAGGTGAAACTTATTAATCATTTGGCATCCCTGTCTACCGTTTATCTTTTCTTCAAGGCATCATTGATGAAACTTCAAGGAATTCCCCAAAGGTTCAAAAGTACTGATCTACAGAAGAGATTGATCAGCTCAGGTATTGGACTGCTATTATTCCTGCATAGCAAACAGCCAAACAATTTACACTTTGTTACTACGTAATTCTCTATAATCCAAAGTTTCAGAAAAACTCTCCTTTGCCCTTTCATGTTAGTGAACTTGTTGATCTAATCGCAGTCTTATTTACACTGTTTCAATATCAAATGGAGAAATCTAAGTCATCTCTGTGTTGCATGCAAATAATTTTCGTGGTGGCAATTTGGATATTCTTCAAACACATACGCTCCCACTAAAATGCAAATGTGAAAAAAAAGCCTATTAATTTTAGTTTTCGATAGAAGCTACTATCATTAACTCTCTCTCTGAAAACTTATGAAGTGAAAAGTCTTTCTTGTTGGTTCTATATTAAAAACAGAGATAATTAATGATGGTGTTGGCAAAGTGAGAGAAAAGAGCTGTACTCAGATTCACTCTTTCTCAGTTCTTCTGAAATGTTTATCTTTGCCACTAATTTAGATCCTTGATATCACACTGTCATTGTTTATTTATTTCCAAAGGTAGTCTGGGCAGAGGGCAAGTGAGAAGAGGTAATTAATTAATGATGGATGGAAGTGTGTCACAGATTTCCTTGCTGATACGAAATGCTTTTGTTGAAATACTGTGAGCTATCAATTGAAATATAATAAGGTATGCATTGACAGAGCACCCAGCAATGATTTAAAGGCCATTTGGTGAATGACAATGCATGAATGCATAATTCTGTATTTCATCTTCCTTTGACAAATTAGTTGGCTCAACACTGTATAACTGTAGTGTTGCAATTTTAATAATTTTGCCTCTTTCATGTTAGATAAAAAAACAGATTTTCCTTCCAGTTGAATTGGCTGGAATAATATTTTCAGCATTCTTAACTTTAGACTTTAAAAAAAACTCAAGACATTTTATCATGATTGCTAAACTTTTAGCAACACCAACAACTAGCATGAAAAGCAAAAAACATAGCTAGAGGACTCACCTCTGCATTGCTAAGATTGGCAAAATCTCAAACCTGGAAGGTAGGAAGCCCTTTGTTTCTCATTTAACTTCATCTTTTCTCTCAACCTTTCTTGTTAAGGATGAAGGGATTCACTGAGAGATGACTTCTGATGCTAACACATACACTAGTAGTCAGAGTGTCCTTGTTCGTGATGCTGCTTTCTTCCAATAACTTTGCTGTGCACAGCTTCCCTTTTTAAACACTGTGTTCCCAGCTGCAGCTAATGAAGGGAATCAGGGCCCTTTCCTGCCCCATAAGCCATGCAATTCACATTGCTCTATTCCTCCCTGCGTGCCCTAGGATGAAGAGGGGGTGGGCCTGGGTCTTCCTCCAAATTCCCTCTCCCTTGCTCTACCTCTCCCTTGCTGTAACTCTCCCCTGCTCTGCCCAGCCAGCCTTTGCCCTTCCCCAGTTTCTTCCACAGCCAATGGAGCCACACTCCCACTCACTGTCAGCTGCTCGGCCTCTCCTTCTGAATCAGATTCTGATAGGGGCATGACACTAAAGTATTGGTATCAGAACACTTATTGGCAGTGACTAGGGGTGGGATTCTACCAGTTCTATAGAACCCCTTGTTAACTTTAAGTAGAATAGATAGCACCACCAGGTGGAATAGATAGCACCACCACCAGATGGATCCGCAACTGGCTGGCAAACCATACTCAATGAGTAGTCCTTAATGGGTCTAAGTCTATATGGAGGGAAGTAAGCAATGGGGTGCCACAAGGTTCTGTCTTAGGCCCAGTACTCTTCAATATCTTCATTAACGACTTAGATGAGGGAATAGAAGGGGAACTTACCAAACTTGCAGATGATACTAAGCTGGCAGCAATAGCTAACACCCAAGAAGATAGGCTCAAGATGGATCTTGACAGACTAGAACACTGGGCCATATCTAATAAAATGAAATTCAATATAGAGAGTAAAGTCCTACACTTAGGCAAGAAAAACCAAAAGTACACATATAGACTGGGTGAAACCAGGCTCAATAGCAGTAACTGTGAAAGGGATCTCGGAGTCTTAGTGGACAACCAGCTAAATATGAGCCAGCAGTCTGCAGCAACAGCCAAAAAAAGCTAATGCAATCCTAAATTATATTAACAGAGGGATACAATCAAGATCAAGGGAAGTACTAATAACTTCTGATGCAGTCCTTATTCAGTATAATGAAACCCTGCTGCTGACTGTCACATGCGACGCATCACCTTTTGGAGTTGGAGCAATCCTAAGTCACACCTTGCCAAATGGGAAAGAGGCTCCATTGCATTCTTCTCAAGAACCCTGTCCAAGCCAGAGAGGAACTACAGCCAACTGGACAAAGAAGCCCAAGCCATCGTCTCCACAGTGAAAAGATTCCATGAATACATTTATGGTAGGACCTTTTCAATTATTATAGACCACAAACCCCTACTAGGCATTTTGGCTGGGAACAAAGCCACTCCAAACATCCTATCACCTAGGATGACGAGATGGTCTGAATTTCTTGCCGCTTATAATTACCATTTAGCACACCGACCCGGCAAGACCATCTCGCACGCTGATGCTTTAAGCTGATCCCCCCTACCAGACATGCAAGACGACCCAGCACCCACATTATCAATTTTACAAATAGAAACAGTAACCACGCCACCACTGCCCGCACAAGACATTGCCCGCGAAACTAGAAGGGACAAACGCTTGGCGCGAGTCCTCAGCTGGGTGGAGAGGGGTTGGCCAGAAAGCGGAAAAAATGAACTCTTTAAACCATTTAAGAACCAGCAAACTGAACTTCTTTCACAAAGGGGGTGCATTCTTTGGGGAGACCGGGTGGTTATACCAGACACATTACAGAAAAAGGTTCTAGACATGCTGTACGACAGGCACCCAGGCATTGTACGAATGAAAGCCCTGGCCAGAAGCTACGCTTGGTGGCCAGGCATGGACAAACAAATAGAAACTTGGGTCGTCACTTGCAGCAGATGCCAAGAGACTCGCTCGACTCCCCCTGCAGCTCCACCACTAGAATGGAAAACCCCCAGAGGCCCCTGGTCGTGAATCCATATTGACTTCGCGGGGCCAACCAAAGGACGTACCTTTTTAATCACTGTTGATGTTTACTCAAATTGGCTCGAAGTAAGCAAAATGAAATCAACCACCACAGAAGCCGTTATCAAAAAAATTAAACAAACTTTTCTCCACGCACGGTCTCCCAGATGTGACAGTATCTGACAATGGACCTCAATTTACCGCACTGGCATTTGAGCAATACTTGGCAGACCGTGGCATCCGACACGCACTGACATCGTCTGCTCACCCGGTGGCGAACGGGCGAGCTGAACGCATGGTTCAATTCACAAAAAAAAAAAACCATCCCAAAAATTGAACATGGCAACATTCACAAAAAAATCAATGAACTGCTTCTAATACAACATATCACACCCAACACCACCACGAACAAATGTCCAGCAGAATTGCTCATGGGCAGAAGGCTCCGGTCACCTCTAGACCGTTTGCTCCTTACACTCCAGAGAAACCCCCTGGATCCACTAGCAGACACCGAACTTTCAACGTGGGAGAAACTGTTTTTGCTAAAAACTTTACTGGGGATCCCCTATGGCTACCTGCAAAGATCACCCAAGTCACCAGCCCCCGGTCCTACCGACTTGACACCACCGACGGGAGGAACTGGAAACGGCACATTGACCATCTACGGTATAGGCTGGCCACGGTTCCCCTCACAGACTCTAACCAAGGAATCAGAGGGGGGGGCAACCTGAAGCTCAGAAATAGAACCAGCAACTGCGCAAGCAGAACACCCCCCACACACATTAAATAAAAATCAAACAATAAACCAGCAATACTTACCTACAAACAGGGAACTGAGGCAGATGGGTGCTTCACCTGGAAGTAGCAGTAGGACAAGCTCAACCAGCCCAGAGAATCCAGGCGGGAGCGACAGAGCGAATGACTCAACCAACCCGGATACACCAGGTGGGAATCGCAGCTATAGGCCCGGCTCACCCTTCCAGGTGGTTCCATTGAGAAGCTTGAGAGCGACACAGAGCCCGTCCGAACCTGACGACAACCAAAGACATTATGAACCGTGCAAGTCAAGTAGGCAGGTCCGAAGACCCACCTACTTACGTGACTACGTTACCCCGCCCCTTGGACGGAACCAAGAGGGGAGGGGTGTTCCATATTAGCAGGCTTAAAACCCTGCGTTCCTATTGGTCCGGAAAAGCCAGATTGTGATTGGATGGCTTGAACGTTCCTGATTGGCTCATACAGAGTTTGCCGCGATTGGCTGAAACTAAGCGCGGCAAACTCAAAGGGTTGTCATTGGCTGCCTAGTCATGGCCAGCTGTATAAGAAGAGCTGTCGTGCGCTGGGTTTTGGTCTCAGAATCTATCTGTTAAATAAACAGCTGTTGTTCACTACTCAAGCCTCGTCTATTCATGGGACCCAATGACCATACTTAACAAATACCACTCTATAAAGCCTTAGTAAGACACCTAGAGTACTGCATCCAGTTTTGGTCACATTATAAAAAAGATATTGAGACGCTAGAAAAATTACAGAGAAGAGCAACCAGGATGATTAGGGAACTGGAGGCTAAAACATACAACAAACAGTTGCAGAAGCTGACTAGTCTAGTAAAGAGTCTAGTAAAGAGAAGGACCAGGGGACACATGATAGCGGTCTTCCAATATTTGAGGGGCTGCCACAGGAAGGAGGGGGTCAAGCTATTTTCTAAAGCTCCTTTAGGCCAGACAAGGAATAATGGATGGAACCTGAACAAGGAGAGATTTAACCTGGAAATAAGGAGAAACTTTCTGACAGTGAGAACAATCAACCAATGGAACAGAATTTGCCCTGGGAAGTTTTGGGAGCACCATCACTTGAGACGTTCAAGAAGAGATTGGACTGCCATTTGTCAGAAATGGTGTAGGGTCTCCCGCTTGAGCGGGGGATTGGACTAGATGACCTACAAAGTCCCTTCCAAGTCTGATTATCTATATCTTTCTAAGCAGTTCTGAGAACGGGTAGTTAGAAGCAATCCCCATTTGTCCCCCCCATTACATTCTTGGCAGACAGCCTAGACTTCCTGTCTCCAGAGCTTGTGAGGCTTGGCTTTCTTAAAGGGGAAGGGTTGTTTTAAGATTTTTACACTACTGTTGGGAGGAAATACTTCCCTGGACAATCAGCACTTTGAAGAAATCATTGAATAATGAAGCAAAGCTTTTAGTGACAGGGAACCAAGATAGGTGACATTCAGCAAGGCTTCTTGGCTAGAAGGATTAACATTCAAACGTGAGTTTACATACACTTTCTGAGTTTTGGCCTAAAACTGGTTTTTGGTGAAGCTTAATTCTATGCTTGGGGAAGTTTAATCCTGTGTTTATTGATGGGATAATTTTCCCTATTCAGCTTCAACAAGCAGCAGCTACTGTTGTGATTTAATTATTTGTATTGTGTTTGAATTTTTTCTTGTCTCATGGTTTCTTTTTCTATTTGGGGAGGGGGTCTTTCTTCACTGCTTTAATACTATCTGACACTGTCCTTTTGGGGTGTACTTCCAAGAGGCAGGATGCAAGGTTGGCACTGATTTTTTTATTGCCTTTCTGGGGGGCATGTGACTTTTCCTTAAATCTGGGTGATTTCCTTAGGATATCTTATGAGGTAAATGAGACCAGCTAGTATTTTTAAATGGTGCAAAAGGATCTAAGGATTACTATTCCTGGGTCTGCTTTTTCTGGAGAGCTTAAATGACCTTTCTGCTAAAGGGTTTCACTTTATGAGCAAGAGATGGCTGTTTGATAGTTATCACTGAATTTTAAATATTTTCATTCTTCAAGGTGCTCTGGCACCCTGCCTGATTTGTAACTCTGGCTTGCATGTATTTTTATTCTAATGATTGGTATGTAGGGCAGCTTTTTGCAAGCAAAAAAGCTTTTTGTATTTTTGTACGGGTAATCCTTGACTTACAACAGTTCATTTAGTGACCATTCAAAGTTACAGTGGCACTGAAAAAAGTGACATGACCATTTTTCACACTTATGACCATTGCAGCATAACTGCAACTGTTGTTCTTGGTTCTGATCTGGTTCAATAGCTTGTGATCCAATGTAAGAAGGATCTTGAGGAACAAAGAGTGAAAGGGTGCAGAAGTATTCATCCAGAATTGAAGGTTGGGCTCCTGGGGAGAAGGAGCATCTTTGGGACTGAAACTCATATACTGTAGAAACATCAGTTGGGTCTAGGAAAGGTCACCAATCTGCATAATTCTGCAGCCCTCAGTAAGGTGGCTTCTTCCTTCCTTCCTTCCTTCCTTCCTTCCTTCCTTCCTTCCTTCCTTCCTTCCTTCCTTCCTTCCTTCCTTCCTTCCTTCCTTCCTTCCTTCCTTCCTTCCTTCCTTCCTTCCTTCCTTCCTTCCTTCCTTCCTGCTATTGCCTTTCTTCTGGGTTGTTCTTATTCTATGATACTGTAGAACTGGGGTTGCTCTGTGCATCCTCTTGTTTCTAAGCTGCCTCGTTTGTTTCTGTTGATTGCATGTATTCTTTTTAAGACCCTGCACAAATATTAAAAAGCACAGTCCCTGCCTGCAGGCTTATTCTCTGATAGGCAGAGTACAATAGAACAGGGTCAAACTGGGAGAATCCCATCCCGGGGGGGGGGGGTATGTGTGTGTTTCAGGTGGGCTTCCTAGCTTTAGAAGGAGAGAGAGAAGGGGGAAGGGACAGAAAGAGAGAGATAGAAAGAGGGAGAGAGGAAGGTGGGAGAGAGAAAGAGTGGGGGATACAGAAAGAGAGAGAGAAAGAGAGGGAAAGAGAGAAAGGGGAGAGAGAGAGAAAGTGAGAGAGAAAGAGAGAAGGAAGATACAATAAAGAAAAGAAAGAGAAAAGGGAAGGAAAGGAAAGAAAAAGGGAGAGAGAAAGGAAGTGAAAGGAAGAAAGTGGGGTGGAAGGAAAGGGCATAAAGGAAGGGAAAGAAAGAAAGAAGGAGGGAGAGAGAGAGAGAGGAGGAAGTAAATGAGATATATGGATGGATAGATAAATACTTGGAAGGAGGGAGGGAGAGAGAGAAAAAGAGAGGAAAGAAGGACATAAACACTGGCTTCAGAAGACTTTGAAGCAGCACAGCAATCTAGGACTGGCCTGCAATGGATATTGGAGGTCATCTAGTCCAAACCCCTGCTCCAGCAGGAGAACCTTACAGAATCAAAGAATAGCAGGGTTAAAAGTGTGTATGTGTGTGTGTGTCTGTCTGTCTGTCTGTCAAAACACCAAAAACAGGCCAAGTAGCTCTGTGGAGGTCAGTCGTAAATTAGAACACTAGCTAAGCAACTGGCCATTAAGTGAGGACCTGGTCATTAAGCGAGGACCACTTACATTTGGTTTGCCAGTCACATGGCCACCTCCCCGGGCCTCGCCCTGGCCTCTCCAGGGCTTCCTAAGCCTCGGAAACTGGCAAAAAACACTTGCTAATCAACTGGCCATTAAGTGATGACCACTTATATTTGGTTTGCCAGTCACATGGCCACCTAGCCATGCCCAGTCAGCAAGCCACTCCCACCCCAGTCAGCAAGCCACACCCACAAATTAGTCCATTCCCCCAGAAACAGTTTTTAAGACGTTTGAATCCCATCCCTGGCAGTGACTCCAAGGGATTCAAGGAACATTTTTTCCGAGTCTTCAAATCAGATATCTTCTCCATGGAAAGCAATAATTCAACCACAGAATTATGGCTACCCCAAATAGTTTACCCCACAAAGTCAGACAAGGCCAGACAGGGAATAATGGATGGAAACTGAACAAGAGAGATTCAACTTGGAAATAAGCAGAAATTTTCTGACAGTGAAAACAATCAACCAATGGGAGCTTCATCATTTGAGGTTTTTAAGAAGTGATTGGACTTCTGTCTGTCAGAAATGGTGTAGGGTCTGCTTGGGCAGAGGATTGGAGATGACCTACAAGGTCCCTTCCAACTCTGTTAATCTGTCTGTTAAAACAAGTTTCTGTAACTAAGCCTACAGTCACAAGAAGTCTTCCTTCAGAGCATAGTTTATTTTTTCTTCAGTTAATCTGGATTAGAAGAACTGCATTGTTTTATAGGAGATCAAAATCCCATTAGATGTTTGCATTCTTGTTGAGGTCACATGAGACTTTCCACAAAGCGATAGTGCTAGGTATATAAATAATTATTTTGCTTTGATGATAACCACAAAAGTCTCTTGGAGGTATTTTTGTTCCCAAGGATATTATATTGATCCCTCTCATTTTCTAGATATGAGGGACATGAAGGGAGCCTCTCTGAAGATTGCATTACTTTTGGCAATAGGGTGCCCCAGGATAATGGTATTGTCACCAGCAATCCAGAAGCACCCTTTGATTAGTTTTGCAGATGCTTTTAATACAAATATAAACAGACTTGTTAGATATAGAGGACCTAATTTCTAATACTTTGTTGAGTGACCTGAGATACAGCTGCTGGATCAGAGCTGCTAAAATTCTACACTAGATGTTAAGAATTATACATTTCTATCTCTCTATGCCCTATATAGCCTTATCTGAGTCATTACTATGTGTTGACATTGTTTCAATGTCTAACAATAGCAGATGTTATCCACTTTGGGTTGCAGGAATGGTAGCATCCAAAATCAACAATCTTTCTAGTTATCTTTCTGATGCATGGATCTTATGGGAAATTATGTCGGAGGAAAGGAAACAAAAAACCTTCTCTTTCTATCAGATGGCACCAGACAAGAAGAATTTCAAAGATAAATTGAAGGCAAGAAAAGGGTAACTTTCCACCTGCTATGGGTCAATGATCCAGGCTTAAATCTCATTTATACTGGATGATTTTTGCATGATAAATTACCAAGTAGTAGAAGAAGAAGCAAAAGGAGCATTTGCAGCAGGAGAAGACATGATAATCTGATCATTCTGATTAAAAAGGATTCCTCTCATTCAAAGAGAGAACCCCAAGACCCATCTTATATGCAAAGGCACCTTTTATCTCTACGTTTAGGAATGTTAAAAATTATCAATCAATCCATTCTACATGCCAGTTTGCAATGGTTTGGTAAACCATTAACATCATTTAAAAGAGAGAAAAGTAAGTCAGATTAAAGTGCAAAATAACTATGTTACTTAGCAATTATATCAATACTCCAAAGTCCATGTTGGGTGGCCTACAGGAGATAAAGGAAAACAACAACAACAACAACAAATGTTAATGCCATTTTATAATTCTTTAGTAAGACCACATTTGAAATATTGCATTCAGTTTTGCAATATTTGCATCATGATATAAAAAAGATGTGGAGACTCTTTAAAGAGTGCAGAGAAGAACAACAAAATGATTAGAGGACTGGAGGCTAAAACATATGAAGAATGGTTGCAGGAATTGGGTGTGTCTAGTTTAATGAAAAGAAGGACTAGTGGTGATATGATAGCAGTCTTCCAGTATCTGAGGGGCTGCCACAAAGAAGAGAGAAGGAGTCAATGTATTCTACAAAGCACCTGAAGGCAGACAAGCAACAGATGGAAATCAATCAAAGAGAAAACCAACCCAGAACTAAGGAAGAATTTCCTGACAGTAAGAACAATTAACCAGTGGAACAACTTGCCTCCAGAAGTTATGAATGCTCCAACACTGGAGAGTTTTAAGAGGAGATTGGGCAGACATTTGTCTGAAATGGTATAGGGTTTCCTGCCTGAGCTGAGCAAAGGGTTGGACTAGAAGACCTCGAAGATCCCTTCCAACTTTGTTATTCTGAAACCTGATTTACAGTTGACATGAGGGTGTTCATGATTTTCTTGACTGCCATGGATGAGTAAAAAATTATCCACCCAAACCCCCAGCAATAATTTAGGCACAAAACCAAGGATATCTAATGATGCCCTCAGGATCGAAATCAGCCAATTGTGAATTCAGCTGTTTGGCACTTTAAAACTGCACAGTTTCAGAATGAAATATGACAAATTGGAATAATATAATCAAATTATCCAATTCCAGTTAATAATCTTATAGACTATTCTTGGTTAATCTATTGTTTCCAAATTCTTTTATCCTTTAAAAAGTGACCCTTGTTTCCATCTTATCCTCAATTTAATAGCTGTATTTGTGAGCATATTGTTGGAAATATCTTCCTTTAATGGCATTTGTACTTTTGATATACTGTATGTTACGCATATACAACCTCACACCCCATTAAGCGAATAAGTTGTTGACAGTGTGATCACAATAAAATTAATTATCCAGAAAAAGCAGGGAAGATTCTATTTTTGTCTCATTTTTCATAAATGACATTACTTAATGAATGGATAAGTGATTAATTAGGAAAAAAAATATTTTTATAGGAATTAATCTTTGGGAGAACAAAAACATTAAATTCAGTCAATGTTATGATTTACTTCATTGACAATGTTTCTTTTGTACATATGGGAGAAACATTGAAGGTTCTCTTGTGTAATTCTGGCCAGCAGGGCTGTATACATTTCTTTGGGAGAAAGCATGTTGCAGTCAAACCTCAAACAGACTTAGCTGAAAAGTCACAGCCAAATTTTTGCTATTCTTTGATTTTTTTCTAATTTGCTTTTTCTGTAATATCTTGCAACATACTGCTCCTTATGCTTCATTGTCTATGCTTGAGAGCATTGCCTTTAAGCTTACAGGTCATGTATTAGAACCACAAATTCTGCATGTCCTAGGAACTTACATTGCAATCCTTCGGATCCTTTGGTCTTTCCTGTGTTAAGATATATGTGAATGAACCACTCAGATTTTCTTTCCTGGTTCATTGAAAAGTCCCTGAATTAACACATAGCATGATATTTTTTTTATACTGAGTACAAGTACTTCGACTTTCTCATTTAATGACCAATTAAAGATACAATGGCACTGAAAAAGTGACTTATGACTATTTTTCACACTTACAACTGTTGTAATGTTCATGTGATCACAGTTGGTAACTGGTTCATATTTGTGACGGTTGCAGTGTCCCAGGGTCATGTAACCACTTTCTGTGACTTTCTGACAAGTAAAGTAGTGATTCACTTATCAGCTTTGACCAAAAAGTCATAAAATGGGACAACATCAGGGGTGAAATTCTACCAGCTCGGACTGGTTTGGGTGAACTGGATGTTAAGTTTTCATCTGATTATTTCAACCAATTGGCTGGCCCCACCACCCTGCACTTCCCCTCCCAGGAGTCTCCACGTGGCCCATTTTATTTTCTTTTTTAAAAAACAAAAACAAATTTTATGATTGTACAACTAAAATGTCAAACAAACACCTACACAACACACAGAAAGAAAAAGAAAAAAGCAATTAAAAAACTGGCAATTCTATTATCGACAGTCTATGGTTCCTTGTTTGTTATCAGTATTGGTGACATATTTACAAATACATCTTATTGCGAGTATATAATTACTACCTCTTTTACATTTTACAGTGTTTACTAATATATTTTCTATTTTTGTTCTATCCAGTCATACCAGTATTCCCAGCTTTTATAATATTCTGATGTTTCTTTTTCCTTAAGTGCTAAGGTTAATTTATCCATCTCTGCACAGATTGCATTTTTGAATGACCATTTCCTCTGTTGGAATATCTGCTTTTTTTCAACACTGTACAAAGATTATTCTGGCTGCAGTAAGAATGTGCAGTATTATATATTTGACTTTTTTAGAAATTTGTCTATTAAATATCCCCAGTAAGAAGAATTCTGGTTTTAATTCAATTTGCTCCGCCGTAATTTCCTCTAACCATTTTTTTATTCTGTGCCAGTATCTTTGGGCTTCAGTGCAGGACCACCACATGTGAAAGAATGTTCCATGTTTCTTTTTACATTTCCAGCAATTCGGATTCATGTTAGGAGACATCTTCGCTATTCTTGAGAGTGAGAGGTGCCATCTATAAAACATTTTATCGGCATTTTTTAAAATATGTTGCTGATTTTGTAATTTTATTATTCCTTGTCCAGACCTTTTCCCATTCTAATAATGTAAAGCTACGTCCTATGTTTCTACTCCAAGCTATCATGTTGCCTTTGGCTACTTCCTCTTCTAATTCTATTTCTAATAAATAATTATAAGACTTAGTTATATTTTTTTAATCTGGGCCTAACAGGATTTTATCTAATTGTTGTGGCTTAGCATAAATTCCAAAATTTTTCTTATCCTGACTATATCTATTTTGAATTTGCAGGTAAGCCCACCAGTCTTCTTGTAGCCTTTGTTCTTGGAGATCTTACCATGATTTTAAAGTTCCTTGCGCATCAAGAAGGTCTTTGTATTTTATCATTTTATTAAGATCTAAATTATTTGGATGTATCATTGCCTCCATTGTTGAGATCCAGATTGGGATTTTTAAATAATGTTTTTTTTAAAAATTCCAATTAGCCATTACAGAGTCTCTAATTATATGTCTGTGGAAATAGTTCTGTTTGATTTTTCCAGTGTCCCATAAAAATGCATGCCACACTCTCTGTAAGACATGGCCTTCTAGAAATAAGATTCTTTTATTCAACAGGTTTACCCACTCTTTCAGCCAAAGTAAGGAGGCTACACTATAGTATATTTCCCAATTTGGGAGTGCCATACCTCCCCTGCTCTACATATCTTGCATTGCCTTTAGGTTTATCCTCGGTTTTTTACCTTGCCAAATAAATTTGGTGATTATCTTGTTAAGTTCCACAAAGTAATTTTTATGTATTTTTATTGGTATTGTTTGGAATAAGTAAGTAAATTTGGGCAGAATGTTCATTTTTATAGTGGCAATCTTCCCTAGTAAGGAGATTTGCAATTTGACCCATATCTCAAAATCTTTTTTGACTTGTTGTAATGGTTTATTATAATTATTTTCCGTTAGGGTTTTGCATTGAGCCATCAACCAAATTCCTAAGTATTTAACTTTTTTTACTATTTGTAATCCCATTATCCTTTCCAATTTTAATTTTCTGTTTTTCTATTAAATTTTTAGTTATTAATTTTGTTTTTTCCCTATTGATTTTAAGTCCTGCAACTTTCCCAAATTGATCTAACTCTTTCAATAGTTCTTGACCTTTTTCGATTGGTTTCTCTATGAAAAAAATTATATCATCCGCAAATGACTGGAGTTTATATTCTTCTTTCTTAATTTTTAGTCCTTTTATTCCTGGGTTCCATCTAATTTGTGTAAGCAATGTTTCCAAAGATAATATGAAGAGCAGGGGAGATAGTGGACATCCCTGACTAACTCCTTTCTCTATTTTTATTGAGTGGGTGTACTCTCCATTAATTATAATATTCGCCTTTTGTGAATCGTAAATTGTAGTCACAATGTTTTCAAATTTAGTGCCTAAATTCATATTGTAAATTTGTTGGATTAGGAATTGCCAATTTAGGTTGTCAAAGGCCTTCTGTGCATCCAAGAATACAAGGGCTATTTGTTTTTCTGGATGGGCTTCATAGTATTCCAAAACATTTAGCTCTATTCTTAAATTATTTCTAATTTGTCCATTGGGAAGGAATCCATTTTGATCTTTATGTATATATTCATTCAATTTTTTTAATCTATTTGCTATAATTATGATAAATATTTTATAATCAGTATTTAATTGTAATTTTGTCTGTAATTTTGTCTGTAATTTTGTCTGTAATTTTGTATAAGTCGTAAGTCTGAGTCTTCTTTTGGGATCAATGATATCAGTGTCTCCTTCCATGAATCCAGCATTCTTGCTGCAAGTAGGACCTCATTATATACTTCCACCATGAGTGATCCTATTTGTTCTCCTATTTTCTTATAAAGTTCCCCTGGTATCCCATCAGGTCCTGGGGTTTTATTGTTCTTTTGGTTTTCTATTGCTGTTTTTAATTCGGCCTACATAATGTCTCTAGTTAACATTTCCTTCATCTCCTCCTTGATTATTTTATCTTTAGTAGTACCCAAATAGTTTCTTATCATGTCCTCGTTTACCTCCTTCTTTTTTATAAAGATCTTCAAAAAATTTACATGCAATTTATTTTTTCTGTTCTATTCCTTGTTGGGCATCCCCGTTTTCATCTAGTAGTTGGTAGATCAATCTTTTTTGTTTTTCTTTTTTAAGTTTATAAGTCAACCACCTTCCTGGTTTATTGGCTTGTTCAAAGAATATCTGTCTAGCTGTATTCAACTTTTCAACCATTCCTTCTTGTTCGATTAAATTTAATTTATGTTTAGTTATTATCATCTGATTTTTCAATTTATAATCTTTTGGGGTGTTTTGTAGCTGAGTTTCTAATTCTTTGATTCTTTGTTCTAATTTATTTTGTTGGGCATATTTTTCTTTATTTCTTTTAGTGGTGAATAACATCATTGTGCCTTTTATTATTGCCTTTATTGTATCCAAAATATTCTGTTTCATAGTTGCCTAGTTGTTATTTTCTTTTAAGAAATAGTCTAATTCCTCCTTAAGTCTATTCATAAATTCTTTATCTTTAATTAGCTGTGTATTTAAAGTCCACTTTTTCCTTGTTTTTTTCCCTACCTTTCCACACTATCTGAATTGGATTGTGATTTGCCCATTGATCTGGTAAAATTTCAGTCTCTTTTAATTCATTTACTAGCTCACCATTCATCCACACCATATCAATTCATGTCCATGACTGAAGAGGATTAGAGTAAAATGTAAATTGCTTTTTCTCAGGGTTTAATTTCCTCCACATTTCTATCAAATTTAGTTCAATCATCATTTCCTCACATGTTTTCGGTAGTTCTTTTTTTCTCTCCCCACCCCCTACTGTGATCTTTCTAATGGTCCACAATAGCATTGAAATCCCCCAAGATACAAATATTCCTTTTCTCTAATTCCACTATTTTCCCATGTAATTGTTTAAAAAATTCATTTTGGATATCATTAGGATCATAAATTACCACTAATAGAATTGGAATTGATTTAATCCAAATTTGTAACACCAGCAGTCTTCCATTGGGGTCTGTCCAAATTAGCTCTGCTTTCATGTCGTCCTTCAAATATACTGCTATCCATTTCTTTTTCCTAAAATCTGCTGGTGATGTATACAAATTCTCTAGCTTGGGGCATTCTAGATATTTTTCTTCTTCCTTCCTTATATGAGTTTCCTGTAAACATATTATGTCTGCATTTTGTTTAATTAGTTTGGTTAGTATTCTTTTTCTTTTTATCCTAGAGTTTAGCCCATTTATGTTAATTGATAATATTTTCTTTTCTTCGTCCATCACCTAATTGACTCTTGCTCTTTGTCTTGTAGTTACTCTTGTATCTCTTTGTGGCTGATTGTGCATCTTCGGTTCTTCTCTCTCTTGATGTTGTATATTTTTCATGTTCCTATAAATCCCATCTCTATTCTTTTGATAGTCTTGGTCGTCTTGCGAATTTGTTTCTAATTCATCTTTACTACTCTATTCTTCAGGGCCTGCCAATCGTTCATAGAATTCTTGGGCTTTTTCATTGGAGTCTACTTTAATTTTCCTTTCTTCCCATGTGATTAGCATTCCCTCTGGAATTAGCCATCTGAATATGATGCCTTTTTGGTTTAATTGGTTTGCCAAATTTTAAAATCTCACCTCTGCTCTCTCACTCTTCTTGAGATTTGTTTAAACACCAAGATTTCTTTTTCTTTATATGTAATTGTTTCTTCTCTAGAAATTTTATATATAACATCCCAAACTTTTCTTCTGGTAAATCTCACATGGACCTCTTTTGGATATTTATGTCGTCTTGCATAATTTGTGCTCACTCTGTATACTTCATCTAGCTCTTTCAGGATATCATCCTTATCTTTTTCCAATAAGTCTGCTAATATTCCTGCCATCACTTGTTCCAAATCCTCTTCTTTAGATTCCATTATGTTTTGGAATCTCAAATATGCTGTGGCCTTATCCATTTACAGATATACCAAGGAATCATCCATTTCTTTACTTACGTTTCTTAATTGCTCACCAACCATTTCCAGCTTCTTTTCTGTTTCTTCTGTCCTTTTCTCAACCTCCTTTATTGTTGATTCATTCCTTTCTAGTGCTGTATTGTTTCAATTTTTTGATCCAGCTTTAAGATGTCTAATTTCATTTCAACATTTAAGTTCCTCATCTCTTCTTTTAATTCATTTGTGTCAGCTCTTGTTTCAGTATGATTTTTCACCATTATTTCCTGAAATTTCAGCATGGATTCTTGTAAGAAGGGTCAATTGGATATTAGCATTTGTGACGACAGGTTGTTTCTCTCCAGGTAGAGTTTCTTCAATTGTCTTTTGTGTCATCACTGAGGGCAATGGCATCGCAGTTGTTCGTATTAAAGGAGTCTTCTTCCCAGTTTTAAGCATTGTGTTAGTCATAGAGGTCATTTCTTGTAAAATTTGTTTTTGTTTTTGTATTATACTAAATATGTTGTCCCAAATTAGCATTTTCTATTGAGAAGTATCAGCTATATATGGCCACTACTCTAATTAATATGATATGTTTCAGGATTAACCTCTCTTGTCAATATATATATTCTCCAGAACAATTTTGGAGCTATTTTCTAAATCAAATACCTGGATTTGTAGATCTTAATAATATATCAAATTCCTCTATTTAAATTTAAGCACTATTAATCTGTATATCTGTAAATGCTATAAAATCCCTAATCTCAAAATAGTGTTATAAGATAATACTTCAAATACTTACAAATTTAAATGAAAATATATCAACCTTGCTATACAATAATTAATTAGTTAATCTATAGTAATCACAATTAGTCACAATTAATTATTTAATTCAATATAATCAATACCTATAATCAAATATCAATTAATAATAATTAATTAATTATAATTAATTATAATTAATTATCACCTCCTTTTTGTGCTATAACCAAATATAAACTTCAATATTTACTAATATATCAATTAAATCATATATAAATTATGTTTACCACATTCAAAAATCAGTTGCATTGGTGTCAAGAAATAATTATTACAATCAGCAAAGTTTAAAGCAGGGGTCTCCAACCTTGGCTCCTGGAAGCCTGGCGGACTTCAACTCCCAGAGTTCCACAGCCAGCAAAGTCCGCCAGGCTTCCAGGAGCCAAGGTTGGAGACCCCTGGTTTAAAGGCTTAAAGTGTTGTAATGTGGTTGTTCAGTTCTTTGTCTCTAAATCAAAATTCCTTCACCAAGCGTACCGGAAGCACAGACTTGCTGAGTAATGTCTCTGGTTTCACCGTCTCACCACACTTTCCACTGTAGCCATTTCTCCTTTCATTTAAAAGTCTTGTAAGTCAATCTTTAAATTCATATAGTCTCTTCCTTTAATAAATCTCCTCCACTTACTACAGCTCCAGTCCAATAATACAGAAAGAGTCCAGTAACTTATTCAGTTCCATCCGTGGAATATTTAAAGTTGTAATAAGAGTATTTAATTCATTACTTCAGATCTCCCCCAATCTCAAGTTCGTCCTTCCAGTTTTCCCAAAATCCACAGTTCAAATCTCTCAAAGTTCCCTTAAATTAAACTTATTGTTCTTTCTTTCTCCCCCCCCCCAATTATTGTCAGTCACTCAAGTCCCTCTGATTCTCTTATCTTCTCTATCTGATCGCTCGGGTCTTTACCCTCTTTCGTCTCACGAGCGCTTTCGCTGTCACCACCACTTGTATCTGCTTTGGCCACTATTTTCGGGTATCACTCCAACTAAGGTTCTCCAATATTCAATGCTCAATCAGGATCGCAAATTCTTTCACTCACACTCTTTGTTCACCAGTCTGTCACTCACTCAGTTCCTCTTGTATGTAACGATCCAGACTTCAGGACCACCATTACTGATGGTCTCTTGATGTTGGTCTCTACAGGGTCTCTCTGCGTTGCAATGAGAATCACCTTCTCCACACCGTGACTCGAGTCTCCTCACACCAGTATGCTTCTCTACAAGATGCGTGCACCCCTTAGAGTCACTGTAACAGCAACAGGAGATACCATGAAACCCAGAGTGAGCTTCAGCACCTCCGTTCATCCAGATCTTGTCAGCAGAACCCACGTGGCCCATTTTCAATACAGGCAAATGTAGGGTCTGCGCGGATGCTCTGGGAGGGGGAAAAGCAGGTCTTCCAGAAGTCCAGAAATGGGCCTGTTTCTGGCTTCTGAAGGGCCTCCAGAGTCCAGGGAAGGTCTTTTTCACCCTCCCAGAGGCCTGGGAGAGGCCTCCGGACCCTTGAAAACAGACCTCCTGGAAGTACCAGAAGTCTGGAAACAGGCCTGTTTCTGGCTTCCAGGGGAGGCCTCTGGACCTTTGGGAAGGTGAAAAATGCCCATCCCGGAAGCTCCAATAGGCCATGCCCACCATGGCCACAACCACCCAGCAACCGGGCAGTGAACTGGTTGCTGGGATTTTTGAATCCTACCCCAAGACAACGTTCACTTAACATCTGTCTTGCTTAACAACAGAAGTTTTGAGTTCACTTGTGATCATAAATCAAGGACTACCTGTACCTTTAGCCATTTCAGATAGCATTAAAAAACAAATTCAAAGAGAGAGATTAAAGACAGACTTTGGCCTATCTATGTTCTTCATATACCTCCATTAAACATTGAGAGATTTCACAAAATAATTCCTTCCTTGGAGCCAGAAAATGTAAAGAGAGAGGATACAGAGAAATGTGTAATATTGAAAAGAAGAACAAAACAACTTTCTGTCATTTTGCAGTATTATAGGAGTTCCACATATGTTCAAGTAGTCTAATTTAAAAAAAAACAAACTTATTTCATAAAAAATGTTATTTCAGGAACTTATTTCATAAAAAATGTTATTTCAGGAACTTATTTCATAAAAAATGTTATTTCAGGAACTTATTTCATAAAAAATGTTATTTCAGGAAATTGGAAGATTTTGGCATCACGTTAATTGTGAGTCAGACCATATTAAGAGTTATACCAATAAGCCAGTAATATATTCATTTTAAAACTAGATTCTTAATATAGAGACATCAGATAATTTTTAAGGCGTTCATTCAATCCTAATCAGCAAAAGTCTCTTGAAAGCTACCACAATGTGTGTGTGTGTGTGTATGTATGCATGCATGCATGTATGTATATTAATAAAAGCATTCAATTTTACAAGTTATAATTTTTTATCCTTTTTTTCCTAAGAAATACAGCAGAAGAAATCTTTTCCCAGTTATAAACAAATGTTTCAGGTCCTCTCTTATCAGCTGCCCATTTTTCAATCAATAAAACTTTCCCATGGGAAATGTCTTAATTTAATTCAATCTTTATTACAGTCATGGACCAGGACAAAATAAAATTTCTTAAAATTAATTATAAAGACTTGTACAATTTTACAAATTTTTAGGCAACCCATAGGAATCTTTCTTTCACATTTAGCTCCCCATTTCTTCAAAAATCAACATTTTAATCCCATTTTTTCTGTTTTGTCTGTTTGTGGGGGAGTCTGTATAGAGCCAAGCATGCCCAATTCTTGTCTTCTCCTTAGTCCAGAGAGGATCGGATCCCTTTACTTACCACTAGTTAGACCTCATTTGTTGCCTCTGTAAAAAGTAGAATCATGCTCAGCACACCATGCTACCTCTAAAGCCGAAATTAAACAATGTCTTGATTGAATATCTGTGAAGATTCACAGTCATCCAGGTCAGTCATGGTTGTTCCCAAAGGTGCTTTTTCCAAAAGGCAACTGGAATTAATTTAAGTGAAATATTTTCAAGGGGAAAAAAAAACCCAAGAAAGTACACATGCCTCTTGATTGGATCAACTGAAGTTTAAAAAAAAAAGTATATAAAGCATTTAAAAAGAACTTGCACACTATATGTCAACCTCAGAGAAGGAGCTTAAGCTTTAAAGAAAAAAAAAAGGGACATTGTGCTGAAGTTTAACCAAATCTGGACCAAAATCTAATAATAATTGAAAAGTGACAGCAAACTGCAGCCATTTCAACTGGATCCTTGACACCAATGAATGTCTTAATGGGAACAAAAGCAAATAATTACTGTGGCCTATTTTTAGGAATAGAAAATCTCACCGTTCATTTGTTCAGTTTTAGTGGGAATGACAGGCAGAAAATGTATTGCTGAGGATATCTTTTATTAGGAGGGAGATAACTGAAAATAGTTTGTACCTGATAAAGTAAAAGGTTCTTTAAAGTGAAAGTAAAGAAAAACTGATGTTCATTCTATTAACCAATAGTGATCTGTATTTTCAGCAAACAGAATGGTAGGAAGACCAGGTAGCTTTGAAAATAACCCTCTGGCCTTCTGAAAACATGGGTCCTTTTTAATGTTAAAAAATAGTTAGCTTCCCAAACTCAATTCTGATAATTTTCTACCAGGTCTTCTCTGAACTTGTTTCTCTAATCCAGATTCCCAGAATCTTATTTCCTCCTCTCCCCTCCTCCCTCTCTCCTGCAATGTAACATGGCTGCCAACTCTCACGCAATCAGCGTGAGACTCACGCAATTCAACCAATTTTGACTGTCTCACTCTGATAAACGAAATCTCACGCTAAACCCCCAAAATGGAATGTACAAAAATAAATATATCTCTACATTCTCTGATATTCCGAATATCGATATGCCCAAGCCCAAAGTTTCGAGAAGTGAAGCCTCCGATCCTGGGCGGCTTCAGAGGGCGAACAGAGCATGTGCGAGAGGACGTTGCCCGCATTGATTTCTGTACTGGGGGGAGGAGAGAATTCCACGCTGCAGGAAGCGGTTGCTCCTTTCCGCTCTAGGATGTCACAACTCTCTGGGCTTAACCCTTGTGCTGCACTCTGCTCTGGCAGGCGGAGATGAGAGAGACGAACTCTCTATCCCCCATGAAGTACGACTACAGGGCATCCCTGGGCCTTTCTCGAGAGCTGAGCTCCCATCATCCCCTCCCCGCACCCGTCTGGTCTCAAGGCCGCTGGGATTGGGGCGCAAAGGCGCGTCCCTCTCCGGCCTCCCTCTCGCAAGGGGAGCTGCCGTGGCTGGCCTCTTGCGCGCCTCGGCTTCTCTCGCTCCCCAGCCTGATGGGAAGTCCCTGGAGAGGGAGGGGGAAGGGAGGGAGGGCTCCTTCCCGGGTACATTGTGTCCCTCCCCCTGCCCTTTGCACCTAGATATGCGCCCCCCCCAGCCTCCCCTGGGTCCAAGAGGCTGCAAGAGGGTCTGGCAGGGAGGAGCCTCTCCAGGAAGGGGGTCCCGCCAGAGGGCAGGCTGGAGCGGGGTGGGGGGGGCTCACAAGGAGGGGGGGTTCCTGTCCCCTCCGAGCCCCAATCGCAGCCGGTGCAGGAGTTTCTCTCTTTTTAGGCTTCTTTCCCCACTTGATGCCAGGAATGTTTGGATGCTCTTTGGGAGCCCCTGGGAAGGAATCTCGCCTTGAGGGGTCTCCCCACAAATGCCAAGCAAAGGGGGGGGGAGTGGCCACTGTCCTCTCCTCTCCTCCCCCAGACAATCCAGGACTTCCCTGCAGGGGAGCAGCTGATGGCAGCATTGCTGGGGGTCCCATGCACAGACTGGGAGGGGGGCGTTTGGGGAGTGAAGGACACCAGCCTCCCCCCCCATTCTGTGTGTGTGTGTGTGTGTGTGTGTGTGTCCATCTGCCTGCCTGGCCCTTTCCGACCCTTCAGCTGGACTGTGAGGCTGGTGGGTCCAAGACTCAGTCTGGATCCCCCTCCCCTCCGCAGGTGGGAGGCCCAGAGGGTGGGAGAGGGCTGGGAAGGGCCGTTTCTGCCCAGCTCCAAGGCTGGGAACCCTGGCAAGGCCCCCTCCACCCCCGGGGCCATGTGAGGGAGGCTTCTGTGGCCCTGAAGAGGCAGCCTGGAGGGGCCGGATCCCAGGCACTTGGGACGCCCCTCTCAGCCAGGGACCCTGGAGGAGGAGGAGAGCCGGAGCAGCCCAAAGGGACGGAGTAGATGGGCAGAGGCCCAAGAATGTGGACCCTTTCCGGCTAAGATGGTCAGTGAACTGCATTATTATTATCTTACAAATCCGGTTCAAGTACATTGGTGCTGCTTGCATGTATGTATGTATGCATATGTCCAAATCATGACTAAAGTATGCATCAGATTGCACCATTTAAAATGTAAAATTGTCAAAGCTCCCTACCGTGGAAGGGGGGACACCCCCCTTCCACACCATCCCCCCCTCGGTCGCTCCGCTCCCTCACAGTGTCTCACTCCGAACTATCACTCAAGGTTGGCAGCTCTGATGTAATAGGACTTGGATCTAACTTACTTACTTACTTACTTACTTACTTACTTACTTACTTACTGTTAAGTTCTGCGCATGGGTGCACGGAGCGGAGACAAGACAGTGACAGTGAACTTCAACTCTTTATTAAGCATACTGAACAGAGCAAAACCTTAGGGCAGCAGCAGCCCTTATATAGGGTTGGCTGCTTACCTATTAGCCAATGAGAAACATGGAAGTGTTAAACCCTTGAACCAATGAGAGTTGGCCCGTTAACAGCCAATCAGATGTCTCAGAAAGGACCAATCCGATATCGCTATTATCAGCCAATCAGAAGCGCAGGATTAGAACCCTGCTTTTTCTTAAGGTTGTTAAAACTTTATTAAACGCCTTTATTAGTTCATAACACCCCTTCCCCCTAGGTTCCGTTTGAGGGGTGCGGTGACGTAATCCCTTAGATAATAAGATTTGCGCTGTCCCACCGGTTCCTGTCTGTAGTCCGGCTTTGGCGGGACATTTTTTGATCTATCTGGTACAGGCAGTTCTGCATCCTCACTGGACGACTTGGTGCCGTTAATTCTATCGTTGTTATCCTCCGATCTCTGCGGGCTCACCTCCGTTGAGGTATTCCTCTGTGGTGAGGACAACCCTCTCCCTGATTCTTCTTCTTGTAAGGCACCCAGCTGCTGACTTCCTTCGCTTCCACTTTCCACCATCTTGAATTCGGCTTCTTTGATATCCCCTCCCCCCTCAGTTTGAGAGTCACAGGAGTCACGGGAACTGGGTTGTAGTCTAGAGCGAAGCTGATCTATATGGCGTTTCCATATTTTTCCGTCCCAGGTTTGCACACGGTACGATCTGGGCCTGGTGGTTTGAGTTACGGTTGCTTCGACCCATAATGGTTTTCCGGAAAGGTTTTTAGCGAAGACTAAGTCGCCTACATAAACTCGCAGCATTTTCCGCTAGATCCACAGGATTTCTCTGGTGCGTAGGACGGGTGGAGCCGGTCGAGGTGGGAACAGAGCTTACATCCCATCAACAGTTCAGCTGGAATCTTGTTGGTGATGCTGTGCGGGGTGATGTGTTGGAGTAGGAGTATTCTGTTCAGTTTGTCATCAATGTCCCCATAGTTCATTTTGTGGAGAGTTTTTTAACAAATTGGACCATGCGCTCGGCCCTGCCATTGGCCACAGGGTGCACTGGCAAGGTTAGCGCATGGTGGATACCCCGGTCTGCTAAGTATTGCTCAAATGCCAGGGCGGTGAACTGGGGTCCGTTGTCGGAGACCAGAACATCTGGCAACCCATGCGTTGCGAATAGCCTATTCAATTTGCAGATGACTGAATCGGTTGTAGTAGTCTTCATCCTGTGGATCTCAAGCCAGTTGGAATAGGCATCTACTGTTAGGAGGAACGTATGTCCCTTAGTAGGTCCCGCAAAGTCAACGTGGATGCGGGACCACGGCCCCCGGGGGGTTTCCCACTCCATTGGAGTTGCTCTCGGTGGGACACTGCTGACTTCTTGGCACTTTAGACAAGTCTTTACCCAGGCTTAAATCTGCTTATCGATGCCCGGCCACCATGCATAGCTTCGTGCGAGTGTTTTCATATGCACGATGCCAGGGTGATCGTCATGCAATGTTTTCAAAACTGATCGTTGTAGCCGCTCTGGTACGACGACTCTGTCTCCCCATAGGATGCAGCCTTTTTGCAAGAAAAGTTCTGTTTGCCAGTTTCTGAAAGGGGTGAAGTCATCAGAAGCTTGTCCTACTGGCCATCCTCGTTCGACCCAGCTGAGGACTTGCGCCAGGACAGGATCTCGTTTCATTTCAATAGCGATGTCTCTGGCTGTTAGCGGTGGTGAATGTAGTGTTTCAATCTGGAGTGTGTAAGGGTTGGAGCTGGGTCGTCGACGGTTTCCAGAAGTGGGGCACGGCTCAATGCATCAGCGTGGGGAATGGCTTTCCCCAGGCAATGTTGTAATTTATAGTTGTACGCAGCTAAGAACTCCGACCATCGAGTCATTCTAGGTGACAATACAAAGGGAACCCCTTTAGTGGTTTGTCTCCCACTATAATCCCCAGCAAAGGTTTGTGATCGGTAATAATAGTAAAAACTCGTCCATATACATATTCATGAAACCGTTTCACAGCAGATACAACAGCAAGAGCCTCTTTGTCAATTTGGCTATAGTTACATTCAGCCTTCGATAAGGTCCTTGAAAAATAGGCAATAGGGGCCTCACCACCATTTGGTAACACATGACTCAAAATGGCTCCTACTCCAAACAGTGATGCGTCACATGTAATTGTTAAAGGCAAAGTCTCGTTATACTGCATTAAAACAGCATCGGAGGTTAGTAAGTTTTTCATTTGTTGGAATGCATGCTCCTCTCAGTGTCCCCAGACCTAGGTGGCTTTTTTGTCAAGAAGTCTATGTAGGGGCTCAGCTACGGTTGCTTTCTGGGGCAAGAAGATGTTGTAAAAGTTAATGAGCCCCAGGAAAGCTTGGAGGTCTGTCCTATTCCTGGGTCTTGGGGCATTTTTGATTGCTTTTAGTTTGCTATTAGTGGGGTGAATGCCTTGCTTATCGATTAGGTACCCCAGGAACTCTACTTTCTCTGTACACAGTTGACATTTATTTTTTTTAACCTTTAGGCCGGAGTCTTTAAATTTCTGGAGAATCATTTTAAGACGCCTTTCTAGTACTTCTCTATTCGGGGCCGCAATTAAAACATCATCAAAGTATGGCATGGCCCCCCTTGATCCCTTGCAAGAGTCTCTCCATCAGACTTTGAAAAATCCCTGGGGCTACACTCACTCCAGTCGGTTGCATTTAAAGGTGCCTCGGTGCATAACGATCGTCTGTGCTTCTGCGGGTTTTTTTTTATCTATAGGCAGTTGTTGGTATGCCTGTGCTAAATCCAATTTAGCGAAGACTTTTCCGCCCCCCAGGGAATGGAGAAGGTGTTGCACCACCAGCACCGGGTAAGCATTCTGTTGAAGTGCGTGATTAAGGGTGGCCTGGTAGTCCCAACAAATCCTTAACGATCCATCTGGTTTGATGGGTGTTACGATTGGGGTTTCCCAACGGGCGTGTTCAGTTGGTTCTAAAACACCCTGGGCTATTAATTTATTGAGCTGCTCGTCGATCTTTGGTTTTAGGGCAAAAGGTACCCGACGAGGCTTAAGGCGGATGGGGGCTACTTCAGGGTTAAGGCTAAATGATATCGGGATCCCCTTGTACTCGCCTAGTTTGTCTGCAAATACGTCCTGGAATTCCTGGACGAGGGCCTCCTCCCAGTCATCGCCTCTGGTTTGGTGAATGTCGGCTACCTCGATCCCGAGTGGGGTGAACCATTGAAGGCCTAGCAAACTAGGCCAGTCGCAGTCAACAACGGTCAGCGGTAATGATGCAGTACAATTTTTGAATGATACTTTGACTTGGCTGAATCCAACGACCGGAATTCGGTTCCCCTGGTAATCTTTGAGTATAATTCTTTGGTCTCTGAGGTCTTGACACCGGACGGTAGGGATCAATTGTTTAGGGGTCTTCCAGGAAACCATCGAGAGGGACGATCCTGAGTGGACTTCTATTACGCAAGGTTGGTTTTCGATGGCGACCCTCACTCGGATCTTCTTCGCATCTAACAATGAAGCGTGACCGATTGTAATGGTTTGGTGTGCCTCTTCCTGTCTTGTTGAAGTGGCCAGTGTTTTATTTCTGTAGGTGTGGTTGTTCCATTGGTGGTTCAAGTGTTCTCGACTCACAGGACAATTCCCTGTGGTCTGGCGAGAGTTGTTTTCTCTCTGAATTGGGCTGGATCCTTGCTTGCTTCTACAGACCTTCCCGATATGGCCTCTTTTCCCACAGGAATGGCAGAGCGCGTCAAGGAATTTTGCAG
Source organism: Hydrophis major (assembly GCA_033807585.1). Lineage (NCBI taxonomy): Eukaryota > Metazoa > Chordata > Lepidosauria > Squamata > Elapidae > Hydrophis > Hydrophis major. Next base: position 16,711,583 of record CM066334.1, on the reverse strand, counting down.
TCTGATCGCAGGTGGTATGCCCCACAACCCGCGCATTGGTGCGGTAGTCTTTGATTCTGCTGGTTGCGTTGGTCGTGTTCGGACCGGAGCCGGTTGACCTCCTCCTCATCACTTTCTGATGGCGATTTGAGATCCTCGTGGTGTGTCGCTGTTGTGTGCCTCTCTAGGCGAGGTGAAGTATCGCTGGCGAGTTGACGGAGTGGTGCATTGGTGCGGCGCATTCAGGTGGCCGACTTCCTGGTTGCTTCTGCTGCAGTAGTGTCTTTGATGGCATCGGCAAGATCGATGTCCCCTTTGGCCATGATCTTGCTCTGCGCCATTGGGTCATCTAATCCCAAAACTATTCAGTCTCTCAGAGCTTCTTTGAGGTCTGCAAACCCACAGAGGCCTCCCAGGTTCCAGAGGTCCGCAATGAAATCTGCGACGCTCTCTCCTTTCCTTTGGTCCCTCTGGTAAAACTCATGTCTTCGGATAAGCGTTGGTACGGTGGGTGCATAATGGGCCCATAGAAGGGGCGCGAGGACGTCCCAGTCCATGGATTTCACCTCAGCCGGTTTCGCTAGTGCCTTGGCCATCTTAAAGACGGCCAAGGCAGGAACAATGAGTCAGGAACACTGCTCGCTTTTTTCCCGTAGTTGTGTCCTTCAAGTTGTTGGTCTCCAGAAACATCTGGAACTGGTCTATGTAGGAGTCCCAGTCTTCTTGTGCCGGGTCAAATGGAGTGGGCAGTATGGCGCCACTGGACCTGGTTTCCGCTGTCGATGCGCCTTCAGCCACGTGCTCTGTTTGGTGCTCTGTAGTGCTCAGTCAGCTCTGATGTCTGTCGTGCTCTGATGTCTGTCGTGCTCAGTCAGCATCCTCGTCACCAGTGTTAAGTTCTGCGCATGGGTGCACGGAGCGGAGACGAGACAGTGACAGTGAACTTCAACTCTTTATTAAGCATACTGAACAGAACAAAACTCTAGGGCAGCAGCAGCCCTTATATAGGGTTGGCTGCTGACCTATTAGCCAATGAGAAACATGGAAGTGTTAAACCCTTGAACCAATGAGAGTTGGCCCGTTAACAGCCAATCAGATGTCCCAGAAAGGACCAATCCGATATCGCTATTATTGGCCAATCAGAAGTGCAGGATTAGAACCCTGCTTTTTCTTAAGGTTGTTAAAACTTTATTAAACACCTTTGTTAGTTCATAACACTTACTTACCAACCAAATTCACACACAGTGATTCTGGGCAGCATACAACACCACAAATCTACAATTTCACTCCCCAGACCCTACTCCATGACAGTAACAACAGAATCAGAGAAGCCCAAGCCAATCCCTCTGACAAAACCAAGACTTTCAAGTCTTGTGGAAAATAAATAAGATGGGGGACAACTTTATCTCTGAGGAAAGATATTTCAAAGGGAGGGAGTCACCTTTTTCCTTGGTTTTACCAGTCATACTTCCTTGATAATTGGGACCTGAAGCATATCCTACCTTCTTGTTTTATTGGGCCAGGTAGATGTAATTTGGGAGAGGCAGTCCATCAAATAGAATGGGAATGGATTAGACTAGAGAATAGAATAGAATAGAATAGAATAGAATAGAATAGAATAGAATAGAATAGTGTGATTAGACACACAAGGAATTTGGCTCAAATAATGTAGCCACAAGCCATTTATCACCCCCTTTTTTCCTGCCACATTATATAACCAAACCTACTCAGGCTTTATTTATTGATTTTATTTAAATGACATTTTACCACAAATCTTGCAGGGTTTCTCAGTTTGAAATGCATATCTGTTTTAGATTCCTATCTCATACTTTCTCTCTTTTATTAGTGTGGGTGGGAATCTGTAGATGGGGCATTAAAGAAAAAAGGTTTGTTTCTCATTTCTTGAAACTTCCTTATGTGAACTTAAGTGTTCAGAGATCAACTTGCAACAAATTGCAGGAGCAAAACACTGTCCTCTCAATTAACATGTGGTTCTTTATGCGCTATAGCTTTTAGCACAAATGCTGGTTATTTACTTTTGCAGAAATACAGGTCCATTGCCAACAGCTTCCTTCACCTTGGGATAAAAATGACAGTGTTGCCATTTATCATATCTCTGCACTCTGCAGGGGAAGAATCCACAATTGTTAAAAACCAAATCTCATTCAACTGCCTTACAAGAGTGAAGAAAATGTCTGGAAGTTCTCCTAAGCTGCATTAGGAATGTGATTAGATGGCAAGGTGGCCACGGATTGTGTGTGTATATAACTAATATAAATAAAAATAAAGCTTACACCTAAAAACAATAATGCAGGAAAAAGAAATTCATACAAATTAATGTGAAGCCGACTGGAAATATTATATTTACATCAACAATTATTCTCTATAGTTGGAAAAATGGTTCTTATTAGATAGAAAAATATATGCCTCCTTCACTTATATTATCTGAGCGTTGTTTGTCTCAGTAAAGTTATGAAATATTTTTTACCTAATCAAAAATATAAAACTATTACATCACCTTAAAGAAGTAATATTCCCAGAAGCAATCAATCTTCTTATGGTGCAATGGGAAAAAACTCATATATTAAACATTCCATTACTTACAGGTTAACAAATCCAAGCTGAACATTTCTGCATCATTCTGAACAGAGTCTTTATTGATTATCTTCCACTGATATAGGTCTCTTAAAACAAATCCTTATCCATTTATTGATATTTAAATCACCCTAAGAAGATAGCTACTTGTGGCACCTATCTGCCTACAACAACAACAACAACAACAACAATAATAATAATAATAACCACAACAATAACAATAAATATTTCAATGAAAAAATAATGATCCATCTGGATAGCCATAGCATAGGAGTATCTTATAGAATTGCTTCATAAAACCCTTCCATTTCCTCTTCCTTCACCTTGGACACCTTCCTTCACCTTATGGGACAAGTTAAAAAACAAAACAAAGTAACACTACTGAATGACTTGAGGAATATAAATTTTGCCCAAGGAATGACAGGAAGATTTTACATCTCTGTTGTGACTCGAAGGGTTGAGCCTGCTCTGTTAGAAGACACAGACTCGAGTAATGAGGAAGAGGAGGATTTGGCCTTGAGTTTTGAACCTGCCTTGCTGGAAGTTTTGGAATCATCTCCCTCCCCAGAACCTTCCTCCCTGGTTGTGCCTCAGGTGTCGGCAAATAATCAGGAGAGCGTGCCGGAATCCTTGGCTGAGGATCAAGCCAAGGAATGCTGGTTGGATGCAAGGCAAAGACATAGACATTGACGTGAAATGCAATGTAAAAGGAAAGGTCAAATCAGGAACTGACTTGAGAGACTGACACGCCCCTCAGGAAATAAAAGAGGGTGTGTTAGCTCTGAATCTCTGTTCTGGACCATTTGTTTATTCGGAATAGCAGCTTGACAAATTCTCTGTGTGGGGTTTGCCTTTTGATTTACGGTCTTGTTTGTTATCGGACTTGGCAGGCAGATTCTGGAAGACTGCCAAGGAATCCTCCAGTCAAAGGAATTTAACTCTGTCATTCCTGGTCCTGTCTTGTTTATTTATATTCCTTTGAAAACTTGGATTCTCACCTCATGGTCACAGGTGAGACAAAACACATCTCAGCCTATGACAAGAGTGCCAGTGTCAAGAAGTATGGAAGAAATTGTGCCTTGTTCAAACAGAGAAACATGGAAGTGAAGCTGGATAACACTGGTCTACAAGGAGAAAACTTCAGAAATGATAGTTGCTTAATTTTACCAGAATTGGGTCACTGATAAAGGAAAATGAAGTCCTGAATATTAAATGGCTTCAGTTTCCAAGATACAGCTTCTGGTCAAAATGGCAGCAAAATAATTCAAAATTATGAGGGGTGTGTGTGTGATTATGCTCCATAACTTTTCTGCAATGTGATATAGCAGTGAGAATGGTGCTACACCAATCTATAAATTTATCTTTTTATTGATACCAATAACATAACTTTCCATTCATTTAGTGGTTTTTCATGTAACATTTTCATGTTTTTTACATGAAAAACTGACATCAGCTCTAACATCAGATTAAGCAACAAGGTTCTATCTTTATTCGATATCTAAACTGCACTTTTTGACTTTTCTTTTGTGAACTGCAGTAGGATCATCCCTGGGGAGATTCTAGCAATAATCGGCAAGCATGGGCAGACTCCAATTTCCCTTGGTATCTTTTCTCCATGCCTGCGATATTCTGGTGGAATCTCTCCCCAGGCTCATCACTCACTGCCCCACAGTTCAAAGGGAAATAGTCTAAATGTGAGCATAAGAAGTGAATTTTCAGTGGCATGTTTGTACCAAGTGCTTTATAGGACCTAAACAAATTTTCCATGTGTTTTTCATAGTCATCTGCCTTGCTGTTCTCAAAGTGAAGATAAATTGATACATTTCCATGTGGCACCATTTTCATTGTCCTACTGTACTTTGTGAAGAGGTTACAAGGCATCATGAACATTAGACCCTCTCACTCCCTTGTAGGCAAATATACTTATATGTGTACCAATATTGTGAAATATCTTGAAAACTTTAGCCCACCAGCACCTTTATCACCTGTTTTCTAATTCATCTAATCAAAATTTGTAAAATTAACACATTTTATCTTGGAGGTTGATAATTTCCCAAAATTTGTAGACCAGTGTAAGCAATAGACAGATAAATGAAAGAGCAGTAAGGTCTTGTGGAGTCTAGTAGTTGAGTGGTTCAATAAGAGAATAGCATATTTTTCTTAAAGCCCTAGTAACTGCCTTCGATTTAACTACCACTTACTTCCCCATGCTTTTGACATTGAAAGCATTGCAGGCAACACTTCTCCAGTCATATTAAAAGGAGACTTGGCTTTATCAAAGGTAATAATGAAACCAACTGTCGCTGCTATCCTTCCATTCTCAACTTCCAATGCTCAAGAAGTCTACCATATCTGAGCTGCAGAAACCTATTTTGCCATTCAGCTCTTCGTTGAGGAAGCTTCTGGTGTTACATTTTCACTTTCTAGTCTAGGCTATAGCTCTAGAACTTCCTTGAACATCTCCCATCCAAGTAGGAATTAGACAATTGCTACTTAGCTTTCTAACAATTCTGTGAGATGTTCCCATTTTCCATCCCATTCTGAAAATATACAACTGTGGTGACAATGAATAAGACCATTGTATTTCGAGGCATTTAGTGGCATGCTTTTATTTCTTCTTCATATTAAGAAAAGTCTACAATTTCAGAGCTCATGCTGAGCTAACCTGTTTGCTTTTTATTCTTGTTTGCTGAATAAAGGAAAAGTCTCTCTCTTTCTCTCTCTCTCTGTTTGTTTGTGTGTTTGTAGATCTTCACATAGGTGCAAAGCTTTTCTCATTTGTCATGTGAAGCTGAGTCAAGGTTTTACAGTCTTGTGATCATAGAAAGAAGGGCTATGAAATAATAACACCAAGTTGTAATAAAAATCCTAGCATTGGCCTTTAAGTGGGGAGCTTCTGAACAGAAATGTGCACTGAGTACTGTGGAAATTGTCTGTCCTTGGGATATCTCTGTGTTATATTAAGGAGCTCCTGTCAGCTTATAAGAGATTTGTGTATTATGTTTCTTGGTATGCATGCTTTTTAAATATGTTGTTTACGCTATGTGTTTAAATCTGTTTGCTTGAGTTAAGCCTTAATAATAAAGCTTAATATTGCTTTATTCACTGTTGTGCTTGTCTCTGGATCCAAAAGAACCAATTGTCTGGGCACCTGATCCCTGCCCTGGCACTTGGCAAAACAAAAACTTATTGGGATCATTACTGAAGCAATTCATTTTGTTCACCATTCCTGAATCAGTGGGAAACATCATCTTATAGGAGTGAAAAACACCTGAATAAATAGTTAAACTTTAGAACTTCCATCCCACTGAGAATAGACCAGACTTAGAGAATGACAAATGCTGTTTGCTGGACAGTAAATTGAAACTGAAAAAAAATGAAACAAGAGGAAGACATAATATGGAAAAGGCTTTCAAAGAGAACATGGAAGGAACTCTTACACAACCATATTTTTGGCAAGTTCCACCAACATTTGCAAAGAAAAATCAGGCAGTATGTGTCAGACCTCCTCCAACAGGTTATGTGAGAGAGAGGGGATTCCACATATTGATTCTGACTACCAGTAAAAGCTTCTTTATTAAAGTCATCCCTTATTTTCCCCAAATGAATGGAAGGATTTTAAACAGAAGTCTTCAGAGGTCTTTGAAATCTGCCATATTTGCTTATATTTTCCAGGTTCACTCTGACCACTATTGACATTTCTGTAAGCTGTTTCTTAATTGCTATGGAGTATCTATTTTTATTCTGCTGTAATCCAGTATTCTACTGTCAAAAAGCCATAATGGGAATTTGGATTAAGATGTGCTAGAATATTGACTACTTGTTGTCATCCCTAGATGGTTAAAATTGAAGTTCCCTGACATTATATAGATTATTTGTGGCAAAACTCTTATATTGCAATATACCGCATTTCCTGAAAATAAGACCCAATCAGAAAATAAGCCCTAGCATGATTTTTCAGGATGCTGTTGGTTATAGCACTTGGACTCATCTGCACTGCATGGGCTTCACAACCCCGGACACATCAGTCCCCGCACACTTGCCACCTCTTGTGCGTGTGCTGGGAATGTGTGGGGCTTGGCCTTTCCATGCCGGGGCCAGCATGGCAAGGCCGATCCCCCACCAATTCCAGTATCATGTTTTCCCCAAAATAAGCCCTAATGCATCTATCCACTCCTCCCAGAGGGGAACAACAGAACAGACCGTGAACTAGATGCGTGGGGTCTCTAACAATATCCTGAATAATGGGGAGTGAGCTTCCTATAATCTTCTCAACTGGCCTTAGCACTCTCTGTAGGGACTTTCTATCTGAGGCACTGATGCCACCAAACCAAACAGGGATGCAGGCTTTTAAAAGGCTCTCAGTCATGCCTCTGTAAAAAATGTCCAGGACAGAAGAAGAAAGGTGTGCTCTCCTCATCTGATGCAGGATATGCAGAAGTCAGATGAGGAGAGCACATCTTTCTTCTTCTATTCCAATTGTGTTTCCTCCCTCTTTTCCATTTGTGTCTATTAATGCAGGATGACATATGTATCTATTTATTTTAGATCTCCAGCGTAGCATCCAGTTTCTTCAGAAATGAGATCTGTGGTTTAATAGGAAGGTTTTTCTTTAGCAAATAAATGGTGGTTTGCACATTTATGAGAAATGAAGATAATGGAAGAGAGATAATGGGTCAACATACGAAACTTGCATATTGTTCACAGAACATAAAGATATATATTTGGACACAGACAAGTAACTTCTTGGTTCCACAATTTTGTGTTTTTATGGTTTGCTGACAATCCACTAAGTGATATCCCTGCATATCCATTTTGCTAGGTCCTGGACATTAATTTTTATTTCAGTTATTCAGATTTTTTTTCCTGGCAATTGACAAAGTTATAAGCTGAAATTAGTAGCTGTGACTACATCAAAATGCTAAAGAGAATGTTCTTTTACTCAGTCCATTGACTTCACCATTTTTCTATCATTGGCAAGTGTCCGATAATATCAACTCTGAGGGCCAATCCTGACATTTGTCTAAATAAAGATTGGATCCCTCAACTCACCTGATCTTGTATGATCTACTATATATGTAAAGAAGAGAAACAGAGATGAGCTTGATGTTTTCCCCGTTTCTTGTCATCTTCTACATTTGAACAATGATGGTCCTCAGATGTTTTCTCTGTCTACTGACGTTTTTTCCAATATTTTAGGACAGGGATCTCCAAACTTGACAACTTTAAGACTTCTGAACTTCAAGTCCCAGAATTCCTAGTCATCATGAAGCCCACGATTCTTCAAGTTGCCAAGTTTGGAGACTCCTGTTTTGGAACCTTGAAATGAAATGAGTGAAGAGAGATATGTTCAGACTTATAACCAGAAGTTTATAGGGCAAGGATGAATGGATGAGGAGTGGTGGTGCCTCATATAATTGAACATCTATTTTTCAAGTTTTCACAGACGTCAACGGGGATGGAAAGTTTTCATACAACCAACTCTGTCCTTGAGGGGAGTCATTCTATCACTTCAAATTATATTTGCCTTTTCGCTGATTCAGTGGTTGTATGTCTAAAAAAATGGCACAATAGAGACTTTGCCTCTTGTTTTTCTTTGGCTTGCCAAAACATTTTTGCCCACCAGAGACTTTGGCATATCAATCAATTACAGACATTTCATTTGATTAGATTACAGATTAACAGAGTTGAAAGGGACTTGTAAGTCATCTAGTCCAACCCCTTACCCAAGCAGGAGACCCTACACCATTTCTGACAAATGGCAGTCCAATCTCTTCTTGAAAGTCTCAACTGATGGCGCTCCCACAACTTCCAAGGGCAAGCTGTTCCATTGGTTGATTGTTCTCACTGTCAGAAAGTTTCTCCTTGTTTCCAGGTTAAATCTCTCCTTGTTCAGGTTCCATCCATTATTCCTTGTCTGGCCTACAGGAGCTTTAGAAAATAGCTTGACCCCTTCCTCCCTGTGGCAGCCCCTCAAATATTGGAAGACCGCTATCATGTCTCCCCTGGTCCTTCTCTTTACTAGATTAGCCAAGCTCAGTTCCTGCAATTGTTCATTGTATGTTTTAGCCTCCAGTCCCCTAATCATCCTGGTTGCTCTTCTCTGTACTTTTTCTAGAGTCTCAACATCTTTTTTATAATGTGGTGACCAAAACTGGATGCAGTACTCTAGGTGTGGTCTTACTAAGGCTTTATAGAGTGGTATTAGTACTTCCCTTGATCTTGAATGTATCCCTCTGTTAATACAATTTAGGATTGCATTAGGTTTTTTGGGTGCCGCTGCACACTGCTGGCTCATATTTAGCTGGTTGTCCACTAATACTCCAACATCCCTCTCACAGTTACTGCTATGTGGTTGCCTTATTACCCCCTGCCCTCAAATGGATTAGGATAAGGCTTGCTGTTAAATAGTGTACAGTTACTGCTGTTGGTTTATGTACCTGTGTCTTAATCAAAGAAGTATTCAATGCCAGTTGGTTATAACCATAGTGTGGAAACACTTTTTGGACATGAGATTTTAATACTAGTGGGAGACAAAAAGGGAACCACAATCCAGGCTCTCTTCACAGTTATTTAAGAGAAAGTGTGTGTGTGTGTGTTTGTGTGTGTGTGTGTGAGAGAGAGAGAGATAGAGAGAGATAGAGACAGAGACAGAGAGAGACAGAGACAGAGACAGAGACAGAGAAAAGAAGACAGAAGTAAGGAGAGGGCAATGGCAAATCATTTCCAAAATCTTGCCTACAAATGGCAAGGACTTGTCTAGGCATTTTGAAGGAGTTAACACTGACTTGAAAATGCATACACATACACACCCATACACATATCACTACAACCACTATTTTATTTATTTGATTTGTCAATCACTTACAAGATAATAGATTTAAGTTTAAACATGAGTAAGAATACAGGAAATAGATATGAATAAATGAGGACAATAGGACAGGGATTGTAGGCACAATGATGCACTTATGCATCATTACAACAACACATAAACATTGATACACTTCACTGATGCAGGACGTTTTCTAGGTACCATTCATGTTCACATGAATTCTTAGAGACATGATGTCATCTACCCCCAGCTCAAAGCATCAGTCATCTTTATTCTGGATTAAAATTGGGTTGCTTTGCACATTTATAACTTGAATGACATCATTCAAGTTATAAATCTGGGCAAAACAACTCAATTTTAATCTTTCCTGGTACCAATGATGCTTAAACTAATCACCACCTGAGAATAGAAGAATGGGGTCTTCAGCTAAGTACATGCTAAGGTCTTACACTCACTTCCCAGTTATAGAAATTATAAATATGGTCAAACACCTGTCAGTCCTCACAAAAGTCAGATCACCTGTCAGTCCTCCTGTCAGATCACAAAACAAGGGTGGAGTCCTCATTTATTCTTTTCTTCTTTCACTGGAAGCAGACCTGGCCTTGGATGATGAAAATGGCCTATTGGATTTTCTTTTGTGTCACACTCCCAACCCATTTGTTTGCAGCTGAAGCCTGTTATTAACCAATTCATATTTCTATGGGAATTTCTCTCCCCCTTCTGCTTCCCCCATCTCAGATATAGCCAGTTTTAAATTATCCAAGGCTGTGCTGCAAATTCAGTGCTATGCACCTGAGATGTTATTTACAATCTAGAATTTAATAAGAATGGATTTAATGCAGAGATTTGTGTTTATTCTGATTAAAGCAAAAAATAAATAAAAGGTCTCCAGCTCGCTGCATCGAGTACTCTTTTATTTATTCACATATTACATTTAATTAAATATAGTAAATAATATGACATTCCCATATTTGTTTTCCCTTAGTTCTATCAGAAAGACTCCCATCACTTTTGATTATTGGTGCCAGAAGACACATGGGTTGGAAATATACCCTCCAAAATGGATAGAGCCTTGTTGCCAATAGACCATACATAAGGTCTTGTGTCTTTCTGCTTTTCTAATCTTCTGTTCCTAAATTTTATCAAATGTGTGCTGTAAGAAAGTGTAATTTGGATGGCTAACAGAAGGCAGAAAATGGTGACTTCATGGTGTCATCTAATGCAGCAGCTCCCAACCTTTTGAGCACCATGGACTGGTTCCATGGTGAGAGGTTTTTCCATGGACCGGAGAAAGCATGGTTTTGTGTACTGCCTGCATCCCACAGATGGGGCTTCCCTTGTTTGCACGGCCAGGTTTCTGGCATGCAGAAGGGGTATTCAACAGTTTCAAATCAAAATTCTTTAATTGTGTCAGGAATCTGAATGTACTACATTTCCTGTGTTGTGTAAAATTTAAGTGAATAGACCCCTATTTATACCTTCCAGTGAGTTTTCAAATGTTTGGAAGAAGTCAGTAGGGAATAAGATCCACTCCCCCACTTCTTCCATTCAATCCCAAACTACCTGCTATTTTAATTACATAGGGGAGCAACTGACTCGCTTGGGCTTAATTACTCCCAAATTAGCATATGGTGATCCTTACCTGTATTGAAACTATAACAGGTGACTTAAACCTTTCATTGCTGAAATGCTTCATGCATAGAGTAGCAGAAAGGCTGGCAAGCAGAAACTCTTTACTGGCATCACCTGAAATTGGCAGAAGGAACATAGATCCTCCTCCCAGATATGCCAATTCAGACTGACTTCCTATGTACTTATGTGAAAAAAATATAAAAACCAGAGGGAAAAAATATGGAGAGGTGCTCATCTCTGTTTCTTAGCTGAGAAAGCCAGCGGTGTCTGAAGATGCTTCTGCGGTCATGTGGCCAGCATGACTATAAGACAGAACACACTGAATGCTGTTATCTTCCCACCAAATGGTACCTATTTATCTACTTGCATTTACATGCTTTCGAATTGCTAGGTGAGCAGAAGCTGGGACTAAAACCAGAGCTCACATCTTAACCACGAGGCCACCCCTGCACATAGTTAAATCAATGTAACTTGTAGCTAAACCTGCATTAAAGATGAGCATACTGTACCTTGGATGAAAACAGTGTTAACCCTCATGTGCAGACACACACACACAGAGAAACATGCAGGAGTGGGCTTCAACAATTTTCGCAAAAGGTTCTCTGCTCGGTTGCTGGGTGGGCATGGCCATGGTGGGTGCATGTGTCTCCCCTGCACTATGGCAGGAGGGGGGCGATTTTGCCCTCAGGGACTCCAGAGGCTTTCCTTGAGCCTCCAGGAGGGTGAAAGCAACCTCCCTGGGCTCCGGAGGCTCTCTGGAAGCTGGAAACGGGCCCATTTCTGGCCTTCCCAAACTTCTGGGAGACCTCCCTGAGCCTCTGTGCGTGCCCTGCACTGCATCCAAAACAGGATGTGTGAGGACTCCTTGGGGGGGGGGAATGGGTGGTGCCAGCCAGGAGTGGGATTTGGGGGTTTTCTGAACTGCACAAAATCTTTTTTTTTTTTTTTTTGTAAATTTTATTTGAGTTTTCACAAAGAGAAAAATAATACAAATAAAACATCTTTTTTGAAAGCAGCATAATCCCGGGTTATATTTCTTCGTACAGACACAAATTCAGGTTCATGCTCATTTTTATATTCTATTCCATATCTTTTTACTATTTTACATTTTCTGCATAGCTTCTCCCCTCTTTTAATTTTTTCAATTTTATTTTAATTATCTCATCTCAGTTCAGATCATTGTATTTATATTTTTTGTCTGTTCTGTTTCAATTATCTATTATCTTTTCTCATTAAACAAAATTTCTCCTGTAGTTACTGATTGGAGTATAATGCCTTTATATCTTTTCCCAAAAGTTGTAACATTCAATATAATACATAACTTCCATTCGGATTCTGCTTGGTACATTCTTAAAATACACACTGTATCCTTAAAAAAAGACAAAAATTATAAATGTATATAATTAAAACAACATTCCATTCCAATTCAATTCTATCATTAATATTAATATTCATTAAAGTCTTAACATCTTTAACGTTACTTTTCAATTAAATATCATACTTCTATGGGAACATTTATAAGCTTTCCATAGTTAATTCCCCCTCCCCTCTTCACTTATATTTTATAAAACAATAACTAATTAAAATGTTCCCATTCCTTCCTAATTCAATTTTCTCATTTATTTTATTTCACTTATTTTATTCACAAACATTTCATTAAATTACACTATTTTATCCCTCATTTTAATCATACGTTGTTTTCAATTTTCTAAAGTTATTTCTATTACTAACAAAACAATACAATCTTATGTACCTTTACAGAATCCCTTTTTCAGTTAGATTTTCACCTATTATCTCTAAATAGGTCCTGTTTCTCTATATCTTGCTCCGGTCCTTTGTAACTTCTTTTCCTTTCCTTCTTCCCTCTCTTCTTCTCTCTCCCCTTTTTACCCCCTTGTCTCTCTACTTCTATTTCTCTCTTCCCCTTTTCTGTTGCTTTCCAGTATTATACTTATTTTTTGAATTATTTTTCTTTTCTATGGTTGTTTGTTTAAGTCTTAAATTCTCCATTCTCTTCCCCCCCCCCTTTCCTTTTTCTTCCTCACATAGAATTACTTGTTCATTAAAGATGGCTTCTTCTTTGTCCCAGTCTTCTTGTTTTGCAGTCTTTTCTTGTTGTTTCCCATAGTTCCAAATCTCCATTTCTAAGAATTGAAAAATGTAGCCAAAAACGAAGCCTTCTTGTGCATCTTCTTTGTACTTTTTAAGTTCCATTTTCAATTCATCCAGAAGTGGTGCCATTGTATAAATTTTTAAACAACCACCTGATTGATTTTAGTCATTCAAATATAATAACCAAAAATCCAAAGATCACCAAATAATCCAAATACATGCAAGCTGTTTCTTTTTTGCTCTTTTTTTTTTTCACTTTTTCTTCCTGGGGTTACTATTTAGTTGCAAAGTTTCAGTTAAAATGTATCTTTTAGAAGTCTTGTTGAAGTTTTACTTTAGATTCTTTTTAATTCCAGGCAGTCTCCTCCCTCTTCCAGATCCTGCCCTTATTCTTTTTCTCTCCCTTCCTGCTTATGAAAAAGAAAGTTTTTAATGTCCTGAAATCTTTATTATCCCTTTGGCATATTGTTTTATTTTCAGCTTAATTGCCTATTGATGCCAAAGCGGATTTTTCTGATTTCTTATTTAAGTCTCTTAGTTGTCAGTATAGAGAAGGAGAGAGAAGGAAAAAAAAAAAGCCAAACTTTTCCCTTTTCATTTTCCTTTGCTGCTTCCGATTCTTCTTTGGGAGCAATGTTATTTTTTGTAAGTTTAAATTCCAGGGTATCTTGGTTGTTGCTTTTACAATTTAACCTGGTCAGCCAAAACTTTCACTTCTTATCTTCCTCCTGCACATTCTTTTCCAGTCGAGTTCTTCTTTGTCATGGCCATTTCTGACCACTGCTGCACACCTTCGGGAAAGGGAGTAATGGCCAGCTGAAGAGGAGAGATGCAGCTCTCCTTGACCCTGCTGGCAATCTCCCCCCTCTTCACCACCTCTACGGGGTGGCTTAGCCCTGAAACCAGCCAGCTCAGGGTGCTCCAGCGGCGAGCCCAGACAGAAACCGCACACGATCGCGGATTTCTGTCTATCACCAAAGCCCTTCAAACCGGAAGCCCCGAACTGCACAGAATCTTAACTAGGGGCTCTCGCAATCCCTGTGAACCCCCGGCAGCCCACCCCTGGAGACATGTCTTATCATGTGGCATATTTTTTTTCTAAAAAGAGAAATAATAAACACCTTTATTCTTTGCCAGTCATTCTTTCCCTGTCATCCTGCTTTTCCAAACCAGGTATCAACTGCTGAAGAGCCTGCTTTCTTTTTCACTCAAGTGAATGATTAGGGAGCATGAAAATTCAACCCAGCACAAGCAGCCCTAACAAAGGGCACGTTTTCAAATAAAGTAGAAGCCCCCCCCCTCCTGCTTCCAAATAAACCTGATCGATGTCAGAGAACCCACAATGTTCTGCCTTAAATCTCCCTCTTTGACACTGGATTAAACAGAAAAAGAGTTACGTCTCTCAAATGCATATCCCATGCTGCAGAAACAGAATGACAAACAGCTTCTGGTAAAAGGGGGAAGGACGTGCTGGATCTAAGGTCTGTGAACACATGTGTGCACAAATCTTGTTATGAAAATTCTCTGGCACTTTTCACTGGGGAGAAATGAGTGAATAAATGCATACAGAATTACACAATTCTTCAGAAAAAAATGTCTTGTCTATAATACCAGAAAAGTAGCCAAGGCTTGTATGCTCAACGCTCATCTGCAAATGTTGCCACTTGTTCTAGTCCTCAACTTAGAAACATTCATTTAGTGACCATTCAAAGTTTCAGATACTTACTTACAACTGGTCTTTGCACTTATGACTGTTGCAGCATCCCCATGGTCACGTTGTCAACTGTCCAGTTGGTGAATCCAGGAAAAGACATTATTTTAGCAAGAGTACAAACTTTACTGAATAAATCCACGCTAGCACAGAAGAAGTGAAAAACCAGCTGTGGGCCTCCCACTCAAAAGCAAGCATAGTTCATTCCCCCTTTCCCCATGGGCTATTCACAATCCATTACGTCCACCAATCACTTCTGTTCATTTTGTTTTGGGAGCCAGCCAGCCACCTATGGCATCTCCTGTGGGTGTCCTTGAGAAGGGGAGCCACTTCTCACAGGAATCGAGGATGCTCGGACACCAACCCCCTACTTTGATGACCCATCATCTGCCAGCAGAGCTAGCAGCAGACTCAGACAAGGAGGAGGAGGAGGAGGGAGAGGGAGGGCCCAGGCCAGCACTGGTGCCTTTGAAAGGCTGTGATAAGGAAACAGCATCAGAGACAGAGGCAGAGCTGGGACCCTCTGTCCTCCCTCAGGCGGAGAAGCAGCTGTCTTTGGGGCCTGAGCTGAGGGAGGGAGGAACAGATGGGGCCCATCCCATATGCATGTATGCACAGAGAGGAAAGGAGAGGAGAGCAAAGGAAAACAATAAGCCAGATCTCAGGGAGAGGCAGATGTGGACAGTTCTTACTACTGGTTCTGTAGGCATGGCTTGGTGGGCATGGCGTGGATTGGTGAGCGTCGCAGGGGAAAGATACTGCAAAATCCCCATTCCCTCCCCACCCCACTAACCAGCTTTCCAGCTCCATTCTCCTGTGCAAGGCAACAAAAGAAGAGCCAGCTGAATACCTGATGAATACCACCTCTGGACGTGGATGCTTGCCAGCCCCTCCCTATCTGGGAAATAAATAGGAGGGGTTTGGGAGAGGCTGGTTGTCACAGACAACCGTTCTGTGATACAGCAAGCAATTCAGATTTCTAGGCTGGAACCAGGTCTGCTGGGATTTTTGTTTATCCACATGAATAAAAGACTGTTCCTACCCTGTTTGAAAAGGGATTTGTTTTTACTTGCAAGTAAGTGGCTTGTCATTACTTGCTAAGGCTGGGTCAGAATATCCATCATTGCATTTCAATCCACGACCTTCCTATTCTTTTCCAAGCTGTGAGCAGAGCAGAATATAGAGGAAAGTTCAAGTCAGTCTTGACACACGTCATCAAAATTTGGCAACTGCCATGCATTTATAATAGTCACTCCATCCCAGGATTGCCATTTGCAATATCCCAGCTAGTTTCCAACCAGCAAAGTCAATGAGGGAAGCTGGATTTGCTTAACAGCCACATGATTCACATAACAACTGCAGTGATTCCCTTAAAAGGGAGGTCAAAAAAGGTCAGAAATCTGGCACAACTCACTTAAAACCTCCTTGCTTAACAAGGGGAATTCTGGTCCCGGCTGTGATCATAAATTGAGGACTGTTGTGGTTCACTGGCAGCAGGTTCTCGGAGAGCGAGGACTCAAATGAGGGGCCTGTGTGTTATGCAGGGATGGGGCCCGGATCATCAGGGAGTGGAATGCTGCCTTTGGAGACTGGCAGCAATGATGAAGGGGTCCCTGAGGAGCCTGTGCCCAGTGCGTGTGTGTGCAGGGCTGTTCGAAGGAAAGAGCAGCTGAAACAGCACGGGCAACTTGGGAGTAAGGCTGCAAGGGAATGGTCCCTCCCTTAAATAAAAGTATTTTATCCTAAAATAAAATGGTCCCTCCCAAGATAAAAGCCAGCTGAGAAACGAGTTCTTTGCTTCCTGCAAAGTCTTGTGAATGTTTGGAGTATCTTGGTTGGTGTTTGGAGACTCTTTGTGTTTGAAATATTTCTTAGTAACTTTATTCTTGGCAACCTTGCAGAACCTTGGCAAGGCCCATTCTTATCAGAGACAATTAGTTTGAAACAGCCTCTGTTAAGTCTGGAGCATGTGTGCGAATAATGGAGAGGAGCCAGTAGAAACAGTGAACTTCAACTGTTTATTTACATGGTGTGACAGCTCAAACTGGAGGGCTGCTATAGCCTTCCTTATATAGGCAACTTATTAACTATTCAACCAATAGCAATCCTGGAGCACTAGCTCCGTTAACCAATGAGAATGGCCTGTTAATGGCCAATCAGATGCTCCTGAATGGACCAATCCGATCTTGCCATTAACAGCCAATCAGAAGTGCAGGGCCAGAACCCTGCACTCGACTTCAAGCTCAAGATAACTTTATTTGGCATTATTCATTCACAACACCCCTTTCCCCCGGCTTCTGCCCATGGGGCGCGGTTACATAGTCCTTGAGGTTGACGGTTGTTTTATCAGTCTTTTTTATTTTCGCAAAGTGCCTGCCGGTTGGCTGCACTTCTGTTGAGGTAGATCGTTGTTTAATGGTAGGGGTGCCTCTGGTTCCGAGTTCATGTTCCCGTCGTCACCGATATCACTGGCCACTCCCTGAGGTGAACTCACTCCTGTCCCCAGTTCCTGTTCCTGCGTTTCAGTTCCGTTTTCAGTCCCTTCAATTCGTTGCAATTCGTTTTCCTCTGTATCTCCCCCCCCCTCAGTTTGGTCATAAGGGAGTTCGGAATTGTGTGACGGTAGCCGCGATCGTAGTTGATCTATGTGGCGCTTCCAAAGTCTATCGTCAGGGCACTGAACAAGGTATGATCTTGGGACGGTTATGCGGATTATGGTCGCTTCTACCCACAGTGGATCGCCCGATAGGTTTTTAGCAAATACTAAATCACCTACCTGGAAGGTACGGCATCGGCCGCTGGATCCGAGTGGCTTTTCTGGTTCGTAGGCTGGGTGTAACCGATCGAGGTGGGAGGGGAGCTTTCGTCCCATTAGCAGCTCGGCGGGAGTTTTGTTGGTGACGCTGAGGTGTGATGTGCTGCAGAAAAAGGATTCGGTTGATTTTTTCGTCGATGTTGTCGTAATCTATCTTTTGTAGAGTCCTTTTGACGAATTGCACCATGCGCTAAGCCCTACCGTTGGCCGCAGGGTGAGCAGGCGAAGTAAGCGCATGTCGGATACTGCAGTCAGCCAGGTACTGTTCAAAAGATAGCGCGGTAAATTGGGGCCCGTTGTCAGATACCAGAACGTCTGGTAATCCGTGGGTTGCAAACAGTCTTTCCAGTCTTTTGATGACCGCTTCGGTGGTCATATTCCTCATTCAGTGAATCTCGAGCCAATTCGAGTAGGCGTCAATGGTTAGCAAAAACATATGGCCTTTGGTCGGCCCAGCAAAGTCCAGATGGATGCGGGACCAGGGTCCCCACGGTGTCTCCCATTCGGTTGGGGTTGCCTTTGGTGGAGTGTTGCTTACTTCTTGGCATCTCTGGCGAGTTTTAACCCACGATTCGATTTGTCTGTCAATGCCTGGCCACCACGCGTAGCTTCGTGCGAGGCCCTTCATGCGCACGATGCCAGGGTGGCCATCATGCAAGGTTCTGAGCAGTGCCTGTTGGAGTCGTTCTGGGATAACGACTCTATTGCCCCAGATGATACAGCCCTTCTGCGAGAATAACTCTGTTTGACGGCTTTTGAATGGTGCAGTCGTCTGGTACTTGGTCCAATGGCTATCCGCGTTCCACCCATGTGAGGACTCGTGCTAAGATGGGGTCGCGTTTTGTTTCTCTCGCGATGTCACGGGCAGTTAATGGCGGGGTATGGAGTGTCTCGATCTGCAATGTTGTCATTGTTGGTGCAGGATCATTGGTGGTTTCAGGGAGCGGTGCATGGTTCAATGCGTCGGCGTGGGGAATGGCTTTACCGGGACAATATTGTAGCTGATAATTGTAGGCAGCCAAGAATTCTAACCAGCGGGTCATTCTGGGAGAAAGTATGCAGGGAGTTGGCTTGTCCCCAGCGATGATCCCCAGCAATGGTTTGTGGTCAGTTACAATGGTAAAAGCCCAGCCATACACATACTCATGGAATCTTTTAACAGCTGATACAATTGCCAGGGCTTCTTTATTGATCTGGCTGTAATTTCGCTCGGTTTTCGAGAACGTTTTTGAAAAGTAAGCAACAGGGGCTTTGCTACCGTTAGGTAATACATGGCTCAAAATGGCGCCCACTCCAAAAGGCAATGCATCACATGTGATATTTAATGGCAAAATCTCAGTGTACTGCATTAGTACAGCGTCAGAAGTCAGTAGTTTTTTTACATTACGGAATGCCTGCTCTTCTCTGTGACACCATACCCAAATTACTTTTTTATCTAGTAGGCGATGTAAAGGTTCAGTGACAGGAGCCTTGTGCGGCAAGAATACATTATAGAAATTTTTTTTTTTGAAAAAGTTTTTATTAATTTTCTACAAACAAACAAGACAAACAAAACATAAAAACATCAACTCTTATATGTACATCCAGTGTGTCAGTTGGTTCATCATTTTTGTGAATTCATTCTGTAGTCTCAATTACAATTATGTTACATAACAACTCATATTGTCAATCCAAACTTATATATCCTAATATCACTAAAAAAAGAAGTTTTTGACTATATTTTTAATCATTCATGCTTAATGAGCTAACAATACTTTAAACCAGTTTACTCTATAACAAATCATCTAGTCATATCAAATCAATCCTAAAAAATCCTTTATAAATATAATATCAAATAACAAAATAATAGCAAAATAAAGATATTCCTTACTATCTAGCATTCTAAATATTCTATTATCGTATTTTATCATCTAGCCATTTATAAAAAAGATCCCAAATTTCGTAAAATTGTTTATCCTCTTGCTCTCTAATTTCAAATGTCAATCTGCTCATCTCAGCACATTCCAAAATTTTCTTAATAATTTCTTCCTGTAATGGTATTTTCTCATTCTTCCAATTTTTAGCAAATACAATCCTGGCCGCTGTTAATACATTTACAATCAGGTATTTCAAATCTTTACTATATATATCAGGTAAAATTCCCAATAAGAAGATCTCTGGTTTCAAATCTATATGTTTCTTTGTCATTTTTTCCAACCACATGCGAATTATAGTCCAATATTTTCTAGCATCCTCACAAGTCCACCACATATGGTAATACGAGCCGGGTATCTGATGACATTTCCAGCATTTTTCAGATTTGTTCTTAAACATTCTTGCTATTCTTGTCGGAGGAAAGTGCCACCTGTAAAACATCTTATACAAGTTTTCTTTATATGCTGTTGACATTGTCATTTTATAATTTTGAGACCACAATTTCTGCCATTTCTCTAAATCAATCCCATATCCAAAATTCTTCCCCCAAACTATCATAGTTTCTTTGACTTGTTCTTCCTCTAATTTCATTCCCAGTAAATAACCATATAGTTTTTTAATCACCTTCTCATCAGTACCCATCAAGATCTTATCTAAATCAGTCTGTTTATCATAAAATCCCTCCGTTTTAGAATCTTCATCATACCTTGAGTGTATTTGTGCATATGAAAACCAATTCATCCTTATACCTTGTTCCTCTAAGTTTTGGATCGATTTAAGTTCACCCTTTTCATCCAAAAGTTCCCCATATCTAACTGTTTGTTCCTTCTTGTAGATTATAGGATAGGAAAATGCTTCAATGGTCGATAACCAAACTGGAATTTTCATATAACATTGTCTTTTTATCTTCTCCCAATTTAACCACAAAGACTCCCGTACATAATGTCTTCTAAAATAACCCTGTGTTTTAGTTCCCTTATACCATAAAAAAGCATGCCAACCCAACAGCAAGTCATGCCCTTCTAATGTCAACAACCTATGTTTCCTTAATGTTATCCATTCTTTGACCCACATCAAACTTGCAGCTTGATAATACAATTCCCAATTAGGCAGACCAAAACCTCCTTTAATTCTAGCATCTTGCAAAAGCTTTAGCTTTATTCTAGCTTTTTTACCTTGCCATATAAACTTCAACATGATTTTATTTAAATCTTCAAAATAGTCTTTTCCAAGCCTAATTGGTATTGTTTGAAACAAAAATAAAATTCTAGGTAAGATATTCATCTTAATTGTTGAAACTCTCCCTATTAATGACAATTGCAAGTTTTCCCACTTCTTCAAATCTGTAGTTATCTGTTGTTTAAGTTTAATATAATTATTCTCCTTTAATGTGCTACATCTTGTTGTCAAATATATCCCCAAATACTTAACCTTATTTGTAACTTGAATTTTCAAAAGATCTGCCAATTCTTCTCTCTGTCTCAATAGCATATTCTTTGTCAAAATCTTTGTTTTGTCTTTATTTATTTTCAAACCAGCCACCTCTCCATATGACTCTATCCTTTCCAGTAACTTTGGAGCTGTTTCTAGCGGATCTTCCAAAATAAAAGCTAAGTCATCAGCAAAAGCTTGTAGCTTAAATTCTTCCTTCTTAATTTTCATTCCTTTTATGCTTTTATCATCCCTAATATTTCTATTCAACACTTCCAAGGTCAACACAAATAACAAAGGAGATAGGGGGCATCCTTGTCTTGTGCCTTTCCTTATATTAATAAAATCTGTAAGTTCCCCCTCCATCATTACCCTTGCTGTCTGTTTATTATATATAGCTTCTATTGCTTGAATAAATTTTTTAGCGAAACCCATCTGCTCCAATAATAATAACATAAATCTCCAGTTCACGTTGTCAAATGCTTTTTGAGCATCTAGGAATATCAAAGCCATTTGCTTTTCAGGATGAGCCTCATAGTATTCCAAAGTGTCCAAGATTACTCTCATATTGTCTCTAATTTGTCTCTTTGGCAGAAATCCATTTTGATCTGAGTGAATAAAATTATTTAAATATTTTTTAAGTCTTTCTGCTAAGATTGAAGCAAAGATTTTATAGTCTGCATTCAATAAAGAAATAGGTCTATAATTCTTAATTTGCAATGGGTCAGTCTCTTCCTTTGGTATAAGTGTAATATAAGCCTCTGACCATGTTTTAGGTATCATCTTTTTTAACATAACTTCATTCATAACTTCTAACAATGGGATGCTCAATAATTCTTGAAATGTTTTATAAAATTCTACTGGAAGCCCATCTGGACCCGGAGCTTTCCCATTATTTTGTCTCTTAAATGCTTCATTTAGTTCCATCATTGTTATATTGCTTTCTAGCATTTCTTCAGTCTCTTTAGGTATCTTTGATAACTTAGCTTCCTGTAAATACTGTTTGACTTTTTCTTCATCAATATTCTCCTGTTTATATAATTGCCCATAAAAATCTCGAATAATTTCTTTTTTCTCCTTATTCCCATAACAAACTTGGCCTTGTTCATCTATTAACTTCAATATTTTTCTTGATTCCTTCTCTTTTCTCAATTTATATGCTAGCCATCTACCTGGTTTATTTACATCTTCAAAATAATTCTGTTTAGAGTTTCTAATTTTCTGTGCCAGTTCTTCTTTCTCTATTAATTCCATTTTATGTTTGATTACATCCAGCTTCAATTTAATATCCTTTTTCTGTGGCATTTTCTGTAATTCTTTTTCAAGAATTTTATACTCATCTTCCAAGGCCTTAGAAGCTTGCCTTTTCCTAATATTCTTTTTTCTTGTATAATCTATTATCAAACCTCTAGCGTATGCCTTCATTGTGTCCCACACATTTTGCGTTGAAGTATCTTCTTTTTTATTTTCTCTGAAGAAAAAAGCCAATTCCTTCTCCATCCATTGTGTAAAATCTTTCTCCTTTAAAATAGTATTATTTAATGTCCATCTCGATCTTTTTTTTTGTCCCTTCCATTTAATTGTCATTGGGCTATGATCTGCCCAGGTACTTGTTTCAATATTTGTTTCTTTAATATTAGATATTAGTTCTGTTGAGATCCAAATCATATCTAATCTGGACCATGATAAATGTCTATTTGAATAAAAAGTATATTGTTTTGCTTTAACATTTCTTTCTCTCCAAATATCTTTTAAAGTTAATTCATCTGTCATTTTAAAAAAGGACCTTGGGAGAGCCTTTCTATTTTGCTTTGTTGTTGTTGCTATATAGTCCAGTTTATTGTCCACAATTCCATTAAAATCTCCCATCATAATTATATTAACATAGTCCAGTCCAATTATTTTCATGTGCAGCTTTTTATAAAACTCTTCTTGTTTATCATTCGGAGCATAAATTGCAATCAAGAGTATTTTTATATTATTGTCCATTATTTCTACCATTAATACTCTTCCATCTTCATCCGTGTAAATCAATTTTGCTGGAATAGCCTCTTTAATGTATAAAACCACACCTCTTTTCTTACATTGAGTCAAAGAGGTAAATATTTTCCCTAATTTTGGCTGTAATAACAATTGTTCATGTTGTTTTTTAATGTGAACTTCTTGTAAACAAATTATATCAAATTTTAATTTCTCTAATTTATGAAAAGTTTTCCTTCTTTTAACAGCTGAATTAAGTCCGTTTATATTCATTGTAATCAGTTTTTTTTCCTCCATGATTATGCTTTATATTTAGGTCTAACAGCTCTCGTGGATCTCACTTCACGCTGTTCTTTATTATCCATCTGTCCCCCTGCTGCTCCTTTCTCTTTTTCAGTCTCCAGTTGTTCATCTTGAAACTCAATTGATAAAGCCTCTTTCTCTGCTTCCTCTCTTCTTCCTCCAAAGAATTCTGCATGAAAAAGTTCTGCTTTCTCAATTGAATCAATTCTATATCTCTGCTCTTGCCACCCAAACACTAGTCCTTCTGGAATCAGCCATCTATAATTCACTTCGTTTTCCAATAGTATTTTGGTCAGAAATCGATATTCTCTTCTCATCTCTCTCACTCTTCTGGGTATTTGTTTTAAAACCACAACCTCTTTAACCTTGTATTTCAGTGTTTTCTCTCTTGCTACTTGTAATATTTGCGTTTTAATGGATTTTTTGGTAAATCTAATATGGACTTCCTTGGGTAATTTATTTCTCATCGCATATCTTGTATAGACTCGATATATCTCATCTATTCCATCCATCATCTTTTCCTCTGTAATTTCCAAAGCATCTGCCAAAATTTCTATCATTACCGCTGCCAAATTTTCTCCTTTTTCCTCTTCTATATTTTGAAATCTGAGGTAAAATTCTGACCTTTCCATCTCCCACCTCAACATCCCACCTTTTTCTTGTTCAACCGCTGTTAATCTGCTGTCAATATTTCCAATCTTCTTCTCTCTTTGTTTTCCTTCTTCCTCAATTTTTTGGAATCTCTCCTCATACTTAACCATCATTTGTTTAATATTTTCCACTTTTTCATCAGTCTTCTCTATTCTTTGTTCAATATTTTCTGCTCTTTGTTCAATATTTTCTATTCTTTGTTCAATATTTTCTGTTCTTTGTTCAATATTCCCTGTTCTTTGTTCAATGATATCTGATTTTGTCTTGAGATCTTGGATTCCTTGCATAATCATCTGTAACTGTAAAGTTATTTTTTCTTGTTCCTTATCTTGCTTCAACATTGTCTGAATTAAACGTTGTCCTCCAGCTGGTGGGGAAGCAGAGGTAGAAGCAGAAATGCCAGATGGTATTGGTTTCCTGCTCATTTCAATGTTTCCAAAACTTCAAATTCTTCTTGACTTTTAATCCAACTGGTAGAGCAGCCAATTATAATCCAAAATGGAGAACTCCAATAGTAAAAAACACGAAACCAAAGAAGAAACAAAAAAAAAAGGAAGAAGAAAGATCTTCAGGTTCTTCTAGACCCTAATCCAATTACGAGATAGTCCACCATAAAAAAAGGAAAAAATAGAAAGGAAAAAACAAACAAATCCAAAAATTATAGAAATTGATGAGGCCGGCTTTGTTCTGGGGTCTGGGAGCGTTTTTTATTGCTCTCAATTTGCTATCGGTAGGGTGAATACCCTGACTGTCAATTAAGTACCCTAAGAATTCAACACGATCTGTACACAGTTTGCACTTATTTTTTTTTCACTTTCAGGCCTGCTTCTTGGAATTTTTGTAAAACCAGTCTTAAACGATCCCGTAAAATTTTTGGAATGGGGGCAGCAATGACCACATCGTCAAAATAGGGGACAACGCCTTTGATCCCCTGCAATAGTCTCTCCATTAGGCTCTGAAAGATCCCTGGGGCTACACTGACTTCGAATTGAAGCCGCGTACACTTAAAAGCACCTCGGTGTGTTACGATAGTCTGTGCCTTTGCCGTTTTTTCGTCAACTGCTGATAAGCCTGAGCTAAGTCTAGTTTAGCGAAGACTTTTCCGCCCCCCAGGGAATGGAGGAGGTGTTGCACCACCGGCACCCTATATGGATTTTGTTGCAAGGCGTGGTTTAGGGTGGCTCGACAGTCCCCACAAATTCTAATGGAGCTGTCCGGCTTAATTGGGGTCACGATTGGTGTTTCCCATGGGGAGTGGTCGGTTGGCTTTAAAACTCCCTGGGCTATCAACTTATCAAGCTGTTCATCGATTTTTGGCTTTAGAGCGAACGGGACTTGACAAGGCTTAAGGCGGATAGGAGCTATCTTTGGATTAAGGCTAAAGGATATCAGGGTCCCCTTGTACTCACCTAGCTTTTCCATGAAGATGTCCCTGAATTCATGGGCGAGGTCTTCTTCCCAGTCACTGCTGCCGATTCGGTTAATGCCTGCCACTTCAATGCCGAGTGGTGCGAACCATTGCAGGCCTAACAGGCTAGGCCGGTCCTTGTCGATCACCGTCAGGGGTAAGTACGCCATGCGGTTCTTGAATGCAACCCGGACTCTACTGGATCCTATGACTGGAATCTGGTTCCCCTGGTAGTCCTTTAAAATGAGCCGTTGGAATTGAAGCTCTTGGTGCCAGATAGTGGGGATGAGTTGCTTGAGGGTCTTCCATGAGACCATTGACAGAGACGACCCCGAGTCAACTTTCATTTGGCAAGGTTGATTTTCGATGTCCATTTTGACTCGAATTTTCTTAGCATCTAGTGAAGAGGCGTGGCCGATAGTGAGTGTTTGGTGGGCCTCTTCCCGTCTCGTTAGGCGATTCAGTTTCTGTAGGAGTGGTTTGCTGGTTCTTGCCTTACAGGGTGATTCCCTGTCGATTGGCAGAGATTGGTACCCTTCGTGGTCTGGCTGGGTCCGAGGAGACTTCTGCAGACCTGTCCGATGTGGCCTCGTTTCCCGCACTCGTGGCAGAGCGCGTTGCGGAATTTGCAATCGGAACGGTAATGGTTGGCGCCGCAGCCAGCGCACAGTTGCTGGGACTTCGGGTAACGGTCCCGATCGGACTGCAGGCGATGGACCTCTTCTTCGTCGCTGTCTGACAATGAAGAGAGGTTCTCATGGTGAGTCGTCTACAGCTGCCCTTCTGCCTTAGGTGAAACTTTGCTGGCCGTTGGTGTGCTGGAGCGTGATTTTGGCATAGTTGGGCAGCTGACTTCTTGGTTGCCTCCGTTGCTGTAGCTTCAGCTAGGGCGTCTTTAAGGGTGATATCGCCCTTTGCCATTATTTTGCTCTGTACGTTTAGAGCGTCTAACCCAAGAACTACTCGGTCTCTCAAAGCCTCCTCTAGGTCGGTGAAATCGCAAAGGCCTCCCAAGTTCTGGAGGTCTGCAACGAAATTGGCAACGCTTTCTCCTTTCCACTGGTTTCTTTGATAGAACTCGTGTCTTCTTACGAGCGTTGGAACGGTCGATGCGTAGTGGGCCCTTAATAGCGGTTTGAGGATGTCCCAGTCCATGGCCTTCACTTCAGCTGGTTTCACTAATGCCTTAGCCATTTTGAATACCGTCGGGCCGCAGTGCGTTAGGAATACTGCCCGTTTCTTCCCGGTTGTGGCATCCTTCAGATTATTCATTTCCAAAAACATTTGGAAACGGTCCATGTATCCCAGTCCTCTTGAGCTGGATCGAACGGAGCGGGTGATACTGCGCCACCGGACATGGTTCCGCTGTTGTGCGCTTCAGCCACATGCTTAGTTGTCTTCGTCGTTGGCTCTGATGTCATTCAATCCCACCTTTGTCGCCAGTGTTAAGTCTGGAGCATGGGTGCGAATAATGGAGACGAGCCGGTAGAAACAGTGAACTTCAACTCTTTATTTACATGGTGTGACAGCTCAAACTGGAGGGCTGCTATAGCCTCCCTTATACAGGCAACTTATTAACTATTCAACCAATAGCAATCCTGGAGTGCTAGCTCCGTTAACCAATGAGAATGGCCTGTTAATGGCCAATCAGATGCTCCTGAATGGACCAATCTGATCCTGCCATTAACAGCCAATCAGAAGTGCAAGGCCAGAACCCTGCACTCGACTTCAAGCTCAAGATAACTTTATTTGGCATTATTCATTCACAACAGCCTCTTAACCGTGAAGGAATGGAATTCATAAAGAATCATTAAAAGTTTTTGCTGTTACCTCTGTTTCGTGTTTGTTTCCTTGGAGGGTTTGGGTCAGAACAAGGACTAACTATAATCAAAGTAAAATTATATGTGGTTCCCTAACTTGTGCCTAAGCCAGGGATGTCAAACTCAAGGCCTGGGGGACAGATCTGGCCCACAGGGTATTTAGATCTGGCCCATAGTGCTACCCTGGAAACAGTGAAGGACCGGCCCATGGTGCTTCTGCCAGCAAAAATGGGCTCCCGAGCTCTGTTTTTGGCTGCCACGGCCTCCTGAAACCTTCTGCCAGTGAAATTGGAGCTTGGGAGGACCAAAGCTCCATTTTCACTGGCAGAGGGTTGCAGGCGGCTGTGGCAGCTGAAAATGGAGCTTGGGAGCTCATTTTCACTGGCAGAGTGCTCAGGCCACCCCCGACAGGAGTGATGTTGACCTGGCCATGCCCCCTGCCCCCCCTGAGGTCAAACACAGCCCTGATGCAGCCCTCAATGAAATCGAGTTTGACACCCCTAGCCTAAGCCAATTTGCTTCACTTACCAAACTCTATAGAATTTCAACTTAAGCTTTTTTTTAAAGGTGCTATTGCTACCTGTCCAAAAATGTCTACAAATATAATAAATGTTATAAAGCTTTCTCCATTTTTTCAGTGGCTGTAATTGGTTTTGAGGGAAAGAAAATACCCCCACCTGGAAAACATACAGTATGTTAGATGGGGGTGATTCTATAGCCACCAAGTAATAAACTAGAAACAGGGTACATGACAATTTGGCCATGACCCAACAGTAACATCGAAAATATCAGTAAAATAAATTTTTAAATCACCTAAATTTGAGATAGAAAATGGAAGACAACTGTGAAAAATTGAGTTTTTAGCACAGGTGTTTTGAAAACCTCACTGTCTATTATTCTATAAAATAACTCACATTTTTCTAACAAATTGCAAAAAGACTGAAAGCATTAAGAATATAGCCAGTGACTGAATTTTTATGACTACTAATTTTTTTCGAGAAGTTGCCAAGAGTCTGAATTTTGATCGTGTGACTATGAGGATACAATGGTCTTAAGAGTGAAAAAAAAAAATGGTCAGAAGTCACATTTTTTTCAGAGCCATTGTAACTTTGAACATTCACTAAACAAACTGTTGTAAGTCAAGGTCTACCTGTATTGTCTTAAAATATCTATATCTCTGAACCAGTTGAGAGTCAATGCATTATTAGAACTTTGAGTTATGCAGCCTACTGCATGTCATTAGTATTAATCATTCGAGTAACCTAGGAATTTTCAGACACTGGAAGCTGCACAAACGCTTAAAGAAACAGCACCAGGGACTAGGTGGGTTGGCATGGTTAACAGAGTTAATAGAATAAGAGAGTTGGAAGGGTCCTTGGAGGTCTCCTAGTCCAACCCCCTGTTCAGACAAGAAACCCTATACCATTTCAGACAAATATTTTGTCCAATCTCTTCTTAAAAACTCCAAGTATTTGAGCATTCACAATTTCTGGAGTCAAGTTGTCCCTCTGATTAATTGTGTAACTGTTAGGAAATTTCTCTTTAGTTCTAGGTTGTTTCTCTCCTTGATCAGTTTCCACCCATTGCTTCTTGTCCTGCCTTCAGGTGCTTTGGAGAATAGATTGACTCCCTCTTCTTTGTGGCAGCCCCTCAAATACTGGAAAACTGCTATCAATCACACCTAGTCAGGAATGGTGGTGTTCAATAGAACTCCTTCATTTAAACTTTAGAAAGACCTTTGTTCAATAATGCAATAACTCCATTCCTGATTTGACTCCAAGCATTGTATGCTTTGCTACTTTAGAAACTCTTTTCTTTCTGATTCATCGTCATTGTGGTCATCCAAATAATAGTTGGCAAGTGCTAGCCAAACCAGGAAGAATGTTAATAGCACAAAGTGAAATCTTTTCTCTTTCAAGAGTGATCTTTCACAAAAAATATATTCATAGCTTCTTGATGGTGTGACATTTCTGGCTCCCATTTTTCCAATTGCTTCATTGGCAGTTCTGTGGTTTTCAAACACTATCATTTACTTTACTGGATATTTCCAGCCCACACTAACATAATACTTCAATGATAAATATGAGTTGTAATGGATTAAAATATTAGAGCCCAGAATCCTCTGGGACCAAATGTGTCTCAGGGGTTTTAACAAAATATTATGTGCTCAGTAGGATTAGTTTTTCCCAGGACAAAAGGATGATAAAAAACAAAGACTTGCTTCATTAATAATTTTTAACGCATTATTAACATGTTAATTTTGTATATTTGGCATTGCTGTGCATCATGATTAAATATATAAACATCTTTCTTATTCTAAATTTAAAATCTCTCCCTTCAAGGACGATTGATCTTAAAAAAATTAATTTAAAAACTAGAATAGAGAGTGAATGTCTTTGCTTTTGATTTGCCCATGAAGGTAAAATACATATGAACCAATTTTGATTTGCTCAGATTGAAAAAGAGAGGCCTTGAGCATTATTTGTAGTTTTGCTTGTGTTGAAAATAATCATCTTTAGTATTATTCCATCAGGCACTAAATAAAACATTCAGGTGATTGATGTTTTAAGCAAGACAGGGGCCTTGTAAACAACATGATAGATCAATTCTCCATCATAATATGATCTTGTTATCCAACTGACATGGTCAACAAGCAGTATTGTTTTTACTGATTTAGCAATGTGAATTTGACCTGTACCAAATTTAAATTCAAGAGCAATCTTCCCCTTCCTCCCCCTCTCCCTCCTTTTCCTCCTCCTCCTCATTAACACAAAATCAGTAGTTGTCTCTTATGCATCCTACTTATGGTATGTTCTCCATAGTGGCATCTACACTGCCTTCCAGGGGTGGGATTCCATAGGTATAACAACTGGTTCAGTGATTGCATTTAAAAAAGCTCTAAGACATACTTTCTACAGCAGACCCTGTGAATAAAACAGCTGAGGCACAACAAACCGCTCTGCCATATGAATCAGCTGTGCTCTAAAAAAAAAGAAAATAAAGCACAGGAAAGAACAGGGGCAGGAAGGTGGGCCCACATGCTCATTGCAGTGAACCTGTCATGCCCTGGTGGGGACTGATCCAGAGGAAGAGGAGGAACAGCCAACAGGGAGTGGAAATGTAGCTCCAGAGGTAGTGGAGGAGGCTGGGGAAGGGCAGAGGCCAGATGAGCAGTCAGAGGAGGACCCAGGCCCATCTCTTATCCATCCTAGGGCACACAGGAAGGAGAGGATCAGGGTAAAATGTGGTCTACTCAGGAGGAGAGGGCCATGATCCTTTTCATGGGTTGCAGGTGTGAGATCTGCATAAAAGATTGGACCTGCATGTTAACAGATGCTGGAATAAAATTAGTGTTTTATTCCTAAAGAAGGTTTATCTTGGTTGGTGTTCTTCCAATGGACTGCACCTGGTTATCTTCCTGAAGTTGGCAATTATCTATCCTGGTCTGTCCTGGAACTTTATTCAGTTTGTTTTTGGTTTTTGCTTCATTATCGGCTCTTTGGATTTGAATGGTGTTTCTTTCCTTTGAAATGTTATTTTGAAAATAGTTTACTCCTCCACTGTGAACAATTAAACAGTGAGCCAAGTTGAAGGCATTAAAGGACTTTTATTTACGTTTTGGTTTTTGTTATATTTCTGAGATACTCTGGGTCATCACAGAACCGGTTCACTACCAGTGATCTTCGGAGCAAGGGGTTCATTATCATTTCTTATAATATTATATTATTCTTGAATCAACTGACAATTTGCATTTCAAAAAATTCCTTTGTTGATAGCAATGTTCTACCTATCTGTATAATATTTGCCAAATAACATTAAGTAGCATTTGTGTTTGCTTGTTTGTGTTGTTTTTCATCTGCTGGAAAAATAAACAGATGTCTAGCACCAATAACAAATCTATACACAAGCACTCAAACACATACATATATGTATCTATTTATTTACTTTTTGCCTCTCTGCAAACATATTTGAATACACAGCAGTCTAACCTCCTCCCCTTTGCCATCTGTTATGTGATTAATTGAATAAAATGTAATACAGTGTAAAAAATGCAGGAGAAAGATGAAATAGCTTGGAAAAAAAGAGCTAACCAATTTAACTGATTTAGTTTAACTTAAAGAGGAAGCTGACACTGTGATGGGAGAATGCTTAGTATATGGTACACCTGCAGAAACTTAAAAATGTTGGTTGATAAATGGAAGGGAAAAAGCAGATCTGATGAATATTTGAATAGGGGATGCGATGGCTCAGTGGTTAAACATGCTTAGTTTGTCAGCTGGGGAACTGACAGCCCAGGTTTGAGACCCGAGCTCTGTACAATGGGGTGAGTTCCCGTTATTTCCCCCAGGTCCTGCCCACCTAGCAGTAAATTGTATACAATTTAGGCTAATAGGTACCATTTCGATGGGAAGGTAACAGTGTTCTGAGAGCCTTGGCGTATAGTCTTGCCAGTCACACAAGCATGGAAGTGTCTTCAGATAATGCAGATTCCCTCAAGGAACAGAGATGAGCACTGCACCCTAGAATCAAATATGACTGGATAGCAAAACCTTTACCTTATATTTGAACAGGAGACTGCTCAGAAATTTCAGGGCGGTAAGTTGGACTGTGAAGTGAGGAAGTATCCTGAAGGAAGGCAATGGTAAATCATATTCCTGCTACAGAACGTCCCTGCTACAGAACGTCCCTGCTACAGAACATCCCTGCTACAGAACGTCCCTAAGTCCAGCTTAATTTGAGAGACACTTCATCTTTACCTTCATTCGACAAAGTTTGCAAAATGGAAAAATGGAAATTGGGGTCTGTAAAAAAATAGACATGGCCCTTGCTCAAAAGTTGGCTCCTGTCTCTTTCTTGGTCACAAAATGAGCAGACTCCGTGCAACAGCAAAGTTAAATAATTAATTTAATAACCCACATTGCAATATACAAGGAGTCCTCGGCTTAACAACCATTCATTTAGTGACCATTTGAAGGTGCAACAGACCTGAAAAGAAAAAGGGACTTATGACTGATTTTCACACTGATGACTGTTGCAGTATCCCCCATGGTCATGTGATCCAAATTTGGTTGCTTGGCAACTGGCATGCACTTATGACAGTTGCAGGGTTCTGGGCTCATGTGATCACCATTTGTAATTTTCCCAGCCATCTTCTGACCAGCAAAGTCAATGGGTAAAGCCCGGTTCATTTAACAGACATGTGATTTACTTAATAACCACTGCAGTGATTCACGGTGGCAAAAAAGGTTTTAAAATGAGGCAAAACTCACTTAATAACTGCCATACTTAGCAATGGATACTTGAGGCTCAATTGTGGTTCTAAATTGAGGACTGCCTGTATACAAAAAATATGAGCTTGGTTTCTGTAAGCAGACTTTTCCCATGGTAAATTCTATTAAATCTATTGTTTTTGTAAAAGAAGAATAGGTTCAGGCAGCCAGATGACTTTTAAAATATTGCAGTGCTTCCAATTACTTCATGGTTGTTAACTTTAGCTACTACATGTGGTATTGTCTTATTTTTGATTTTGAGTGATTATTCTGATTCTCCTGTTGTTGTTTTTTAAACTCCAGGATTCTATTCCCTACTTCAAAAATAAGAAAGTAGGACAAATTTGGAACTGTTTTGTTTTAAATTAAAATGTCTTTTTCAGAAGGAGGAGGAAAAAGAAAAATATAGATGGGGAGGGAAGTGAAGGAGAAGAATATATTGGGAAGAGCTGCTTGCATAAATTAAGTAAAGTAATAAACTACAAAGCATGTAATTTGAAGTTCATTTGGATATGTGGTCATCATAACTTCATCTTAATGGAATCAACTTCTCCCATCAGACATGACCAGTTCAAAATATTGAGTGGGTGATTGGCAGATCAAAAACCCTCCAAATCTGTCTTCTCGCATCTAGAATGAATATTCTAAATATTCAGAAGGGTTGGATTACCATGGACATCCCATTGTGTCTGGAAGAATGATAACTAAGATCCATTACTTCTGAAAGTACCTGCTTAGGGAAGATATTTCAATGTACTTTAGGACAGAAGTCAGAAAATTCAACAGCCCCCAAATTGGAGGTTACTTGTACAGTTTTTACTTCACAGAGTTTTAAAGAACACAATTACTGAAAGTCAAATCAGGAAAGGAACTATCCAAACAGCATGTGTGCCTTATTGAATATGGATATAAATTTGCCCTCACAGAAAGCCTTTTCAAGTAAGTCAAGATCTTTATCATGTAGGTCAATCAGTTTAGTCAAGACAGAACTGACAATTGAATGTAATTTCATTACCTTTCCTCCTCCCATCCACCCCCCAAATATTTTTCAACTATAGCTAAACTTTTCTAGCAAAAGTAAGGCACTGGTTTGATAAGAATTTGAAATGGCAATCAGAAATTCTCCCCTTCCCAAAATCTCAGCAGAATTGCAACTACCTAAACTAAAACCACATATAGATGAATGAGGTGCATGTGTCGCATAAGAACATGGAGAGAATTTACACTATGTGCTTTTGATGTCTCATCTGAATGTTATGCATTTCACCGTGTCCTGGTATCTTTGCCTACTCTTTGCCTGACCCATTTTTAAGATTTTTCCTGATGAGACTAGCCTGATTGAGCAATCAGTAGTGCATACCATGGCTACTAGTCTCTGGAAATACACATTGTACAACTTCTTCAAATCAAGCTTCAGTTCTAGTGATTTCACAGATACCCCCAGACAGTTTTCTCAGTAACAATCTATAAATGTTTGCCATTGTTTTATTCTGGAATTTCTTTTAACTTCTCCCTAATTTTGAATAATTTATATTTGATATTATTTTGATTTCTAGAGCCACCCTCTCATATATGACCCTGATGGATTTGCAAGTGGTAAAAACAATGAACAGGAAGCAATTCATATCCAATAATGGACTTATACACTGTTCTAACTCGGAGCCAGATTTTTTGGGGCTGTATAGAATTTTGTTCTAGAAAGCAATTGCAATACTGAGAAGACTTATAACTCACAGCACTTGGATTCCTAAATTTACTTTGATTCCTGAACCCAGAAAGGTTAGCCGGATGCTACCACCTCCTGAGAGATTAACTAGGCAGTTTTTAAAGCCCTGATAAGGAAGAGAACATTTGTTCGAAAATTTCTTCTTCTGTGTTATTAAATGCTGCTTTGTGAGCAAAACAGAATAATGAACATGTACATTTCCTTCTCTTCTAGAACACATCCCCAAATCTTCTCCTTTCCCTAGCTATTTGCCTCTGAATGAGTAGTCTGGAGAAACAAAGGATTCCTTCAAAAAGCAGGATGGTCCAATTTTTACCTGCCATTATGAGGAAAAAGACATATTTCAAACAATGATAGACATGGATGCTATCTGCTAGCTCGCTAGTGTCCATTAAAGAGTAGTCATCAGTAAAGCTGGAAATATTTAAAAGTGTTTAGTCCTGTTCCTATGGTAACCCTGGACATTCTGAGATGCAAAGATAATTTTTAGAGTAGAATTTGATGATGAAATGTGATGTCACTGCAGAAGGCAAAGAGCACATCAGTGATGGCTATCAAAAGGTAGGCTTGGGAGGAAAGAAAGCATCCATTCTTTTTCTTGGATGTACTCATATATTTGGTACTTTATTGAGTGGCGTTTCATGTCCACTTCCAATAGATATTTTTCAAAGTAATTTTTGACAGAAATAAATTTTTAATTCTGTTTTCTCATCACATCTAAAGTTTAGCAGGGGGACTGATGGAACAGAGGAAAAGAAATAGTGATCACAAAGCAAGAAAACAAATATCTTGCTTTATTTCTGTGTGGACAAGAAGACATTTTGGTGTTCTTTTAAATTTTTAGCAGGAATATCAACTCCTTGAAGGATGCCTACTTCTGAATCCCCAAATATTTTTATTTGAAAGAAGCTTCCAATTAGCAATGTGTAGGGGTACATCTTTCAAACATCTTAAGGGTGACTGAAGGCTAAACTACTAAACTGCGTGATAATCTCAAACCCACCCCCCATCTACTTCTAAGGACACTGTAAAAAGAAGGGTAGTGCTCCTTTCTTTTCAACAAATTTATCTCTATTTTTGAGGGCCATCAAAGTCAATAATCCTGGAAATGGAAGATTATGCAGAATCTTGCTACTTCAAATAGCAAATATCAGCTACCTGGTATACAGCAGCAACAACATGTTATTAAGGCAATCCAATCTGGTTTTGCAAAAATCTAGAACACCACTCACTGCACAGCAAGGAAATACAGAAGATTCAATATGGCATTCATCTGAATTTTATGTTCTGTCAATATGAGCAATACTAATTTGGTTTTCAATGCAATTTGAGATCCTGGACTTAGCATTTAAAAGCCTAAATGGTTCATTCTGCTATGAGATTTTCTAGATCACTCAGAGTTGTCCTGAGGAATGTCTGAAATGTTTTTCTGTATGATTATTCCAAATATGCAATACCCTCTTTCAAATATCAAACCAATCTCCATTCTTTCAGCTTTTCCAACAAGATTTGGAATTTTTAAATTACTTTTTTTTTTAACTGAAATAACAGTTGATTTTGATGTTTTCTTACATGAGCACTTATTATCTGATTGGAAACATTACTGTAGATAAATGAAGAGTACTTTCCATATTTCTCTAGTCACAGGAACTGACTCTTTGAACTTCATCTCTCTTTCTTAATATTTAATCTAGCTGTTATGTCCCTTCTTAAAGAATAGGAAATGTAATTTAAAATTACCCTATTTGAAATTTCTTAAACCCAGTGTCACTTCTTGTCAAAACTGAAGATGAGCTTTTCAAGAGACTTTAGCCAAGGGTCCTGAGAGCCTAGTGATGTTAAATTTGCTGTTAAGTGAGAACATTAGCAGAAGCAAAGTTTATGTACTATTAATTGCCTATTACTGTTTTAAAGACACACACACACACACACACACACACACACACGGAGGGGAGAAAGGGGGGAGGTAGAGAGAGGGAGAAGGAATCAAAATGAACTTCCCTGCAATCTTTGTTTTAACTGTGAATTTAATTCCTTCTGCACTTTTATAGCTACTTAAATTTCCACATCATTTGCAGTTGCGAAAATCCTTAGCAACTGTGTAACGTATTTGAAAGAGGAGGGGAAGATTATCTTTTTATTATGTTTCACTAAGGGTGAACATGAAAAAAATTGTACATGAGGTAGAGAAAATGTATGGCAAATTAAACATAATAGCTGATCACCAGAGTGTCACAAAGTTGTACTAAATGGCATGCTTCTTTGGTTTAGGAAGAACTGGGTTGAAATCACCACTCAGCTACAATGATCCCTCGGTGACCTTGGGCTCTGTACCCACTCTCAGCACTCTCAAACTCACAGATTTGAATTGGGGAAACATAGGAGAAGTGCTTTCTATAACATCCCAAACTCTTGGGTGGAAGAGAAGAATATATATCAGGTTAGAAAATGGACAGATAGTGGGAAGAATAGATTATATATTATAGATTAAGAATAGATTATATATTATAGTTATAGAGTTGAAAGGGACCTTGTAGGTCATCAAGTCGAATTCCCCACCCAAGCAGGAGACCCTACACCATTTTTTTTACAAATGGTAGTCCAATCTCTACTTAAAAGTCTCAAGTTGTTCCCACAACTTCTGAAGGCAACTTCTGTTCCATTGGTTGATTGTTCTCACTATCAGAAAATTCCTCCTTATTTCCAGGTTGAATCTCTCCTTGTTCAGTTTCCATCCATTATTCCTTGTCTGCCCTTCAGATGCTTTGGAAAATAACTTAACCCATTTCTCTCTGTCTGCAGCTCCTCAAATATTGGAAGACTGTTATCATGTCTCCCCTGGTCCTTCTCTTCACTAGATTAGCCATGCCCAGTTCCTGTAACTGTTCTTCATATATTTTAGGCTCTAGTCCCCTAATAATCCTGGTTGCTCTTCCCTGCACTTTTTCTAGAATCTCAACATCTTTTTTATAGTGTGGTGACTAAAACTGGATGCAGTAGTCCAGGTGTGATCTTACCAAGGCTTTATAGATGTATGTCAAATTTGTCAAAGGTGTCTAAAGGATGAATCAATCATCCAGGCCAAAGGTGTCTAAAGCTTGAATCATGGCAGCTGGACCAAACTTTGTTAATCTGAGATGTTTTATTGCTCATCCAAGCAACTTCATCAGTCAGAGGGAAATTAGTTAGGCACAGAGTCAGAGAGTCCTTGGAATGTACCAACTCTTGCCAAACCAACTTCCCAAAATGGCTTGAAATATATCAATCAGGACTCAATCATCCAAGCTAAAGGTGCCTAAAGATTCATCAAACCAAAAAGGGAACAAAAAGATAAGAGCACCTCCCCACCGGCAATCAAAGACCCAGATGAGCAGAGATTAACATCAAGATTAATAATCAAGAGGCAAAAAATACCCAATCAAGGAACTAGCTAATAGTAAACGTTCAACAAAAGAACTACCAAAACCACTTCCACCAATACTGAGAGGGCAAGTCATTGGAATATATAATGAGAGCTAACCCCGCTCCCTACTATCACTGATATTGGCTACTATGGATAATGAAATAACTCTAAGAAAACAACCAAGTTCAGAGATCACCAAAAACTCCACAATCATTACTTCTCAAAGTTTCTGGTACAGTTTCTACCCCAAAGGGCTGCAATATGTGTGTTTACCTTCAATTCAAAATTCAGCCTTTTGCATGAATTGTGGCCATTGTATTAATTTTTGCAGCGCACATCCCTTAGCACAAAGAATTCCTGTGGGTTGTTCCATCAGTGCAGAGATTTTTATGCTCACTTTTGTCTCCCTATATGCCTTAAAACAGGGGTCTCCAACCTTGGCCCCTGGAAGCCTGGTGGACTTCAACTCCCAGAATTCCACAGCTTTGCTGGCTGTGGAACTCTGGGAGTTGAAGTCCGCCAGGCTTCCAGGAGCCAAGGTTGGAGACCCCTGCCTTAAAAGATTGGGGAATTACATAAAAGTATTGAAAAGGGTAGGTTGATGAAATATATCTTTGTCTTCACTTTGTGCATTTTGTTCCTACATAGGAAATTAGATAAATTTGCATTATAAATGTCATGGCATTGCAATGAAAGCCAAACAAATGACTCAATCTTTAATATTTATTGCATTTCTTTTCTGAATATAAAATATGATAGATTCTGTTGCTCAGTCTCCCCCAGATAAACAAAAGTCTTTACAGATCCCACTTAAAAGCTGCCAGGGAAGAAGGCAGATCATTGGTCCATCTAGTTATTTATATTACCCAAGATCATAAAGCATACAATGCATAGTTTAATTAACTATGTTTTCTGAATAAATCCAACTGTCTGAGGTCAGACAACACAATAAAGTCCACTGTTGGGGTACAAAAAGCAAATAGAATTACATAGTTGGTAATGGAAGATCTGCAAGAAAACAACCATGTTCAGAGAGCACTATAGACCCCACCACAAACAACATCTTGGATGTTGTACAAACATGCTTATAGACTCCAAGTCTACAAGTGAATAAATGTAGCTCAGGATTGAACTGTGGCATCCTTGGGGTTCTCTCGCTTGCTTGCAGTTATTTCCTCACCCAACTAAGTAACACTATCACTGCTAAGGATTTGCTTCTTGTTTACATGCAGTAGCTTTCCATGCCATATTTGGGAGGGATACACACACACACACACACACATACACATATACCTATACACATACATACATACATACATACATACATACATACATATATTTGTGAACCTTCTTGGTTTAGGATCAAAAAAAGAAAGCAGAGCTAGAAGCCCACATCCAAATAAAAAAGGGATTTCTGCTTCCAGAAAAATGTTAAGACCTAATCCTGCCAATTAGCATGGGGATTCAAGAATGATAAGCAGCCCTGGGTGCCTTGAATATGTTATTTCCATCTTTTTAATTGTATAGTTTTTATATGGATTTGATGATTATTCCTATAAATGACCCAAATTCATTTATACAGTGAGTTGGGCAGTGTATAAAATTAATTAATAGTTATTAAATAAAGAATTTACAAAGAAGAAAACAACCAGTTGTTTACCAAACCTGAAAGACAAGCTACTGTATATAAGCAGGAAGCAAACCCCACACTCACTAGCACTGATGATGTTGCCTAATTGGGTAATGAAATGTCTGCAAGTAAACAACCAATTCAGAAATTTGGTTACTACAAGTGAGATGCTACATGCTTCAAACTATAAATGAATATTGGACTCAGGGAAAAAACAGAATCTATGTGATCTGGATACAATAGATTCAGGATAAAATTCAACCAACCCTTCTGAGGAACACCTGAGATTTTCTGAAATCTATCTATCTATCTATCTATCTATCTATCTATCTATCTATCTATCTATCTATCTATCTATCTATCTATCTATCTATCTATCTAAACTATATTGAACTCTTATAGCTTCTGAGACAAATGAGATGGATGCAGAGACACAAAGGGATCCTGGCAGAAAAAGATATAGTATTTGTCTCATAGCTCCACATATATAGATATTGGCAGGATGTGAAGAGAAAAAGGCAATGCAATTTTAGCTATTGACTTTTTTTTTTTTTTTTTTTGGCAACCAAGCAAGGTTCTATTTTTTTCTGAATTATCTCTTTGACTGCCAACTTAGCAGGAGGGACAGTCTTGCTAAGATGGAAATATCTGCCTGAGTGAACAAAATCAGAGTAACCATTACAAATCAAAGGATGTGGATCAACTGGGAGTAGAGGAATCAAAAGAGGGAAGGTCAGAAGCACTACATCATCTTGTGGTTTATCTAGAAAACAGTACTGATAAAGGGGACACTTATATAAAGGAGACATTTATGTTAGGAATTATTTCAAGCAAGCATGTTCAAAGAAGCAAAGGTAGTTCTTGACTTTGGATCAAATTCTCTGTTGCTAAGTGAAACAAT
Source organism: Hydrophis major (assembly GCA_033807585.1). NCBI lineage: Eukaryota > Metazoa > Chordata > Lepidosauria > Squamata > Elapidae > Hydrophis > Hydrophis major. Next base: position 16,671,470 of record CM066334.1, on the reverse strand, counting down.
TGTTAAGTGATTTTTTTGCACATTTTACTACCCTTTTGTCACTGTTGTTAAGTGAATCACTTCAGTTGTTAAGTTAGTATCACAGTTGTTTAGTGAATAATCTATGGGCTGAGATCATAGATATGTTGATTTTCCAAGTCCTTAATCCTTACTGGAGTAGAATAATTATTACAGAGATGAGATGACAAAAGCTGGGGGGGGGGGGTTAAGGAATTTCAGTGCATTCTGCTGTCCAGAAAAGCATGTGTGAAATGGCATAAGAGACAGTTGGCATTAGTACGACTTATTTGTCAAAGTGTACAACTAACACAATAATTTGTGAGGCCTGTTCACAGCTTGCTGGCTATTACTTCAAGTCACAAATCACAATAACTGTTCAACTGAAATTGCAAAAGACAAATAAAAAATGCTCCTAAAGCCAATGAGCCATTAAATAGTTGACAGTAATCTGGTTGGGAGTTTAGAATTGGTAATTAGCCCCCAAATACAAATGCCATAGGCTCTCATAGGCTGGCTTCCGTGGTAATACAAATCAATGCATTTCATTCATTGTAGAGTCTAGAGTTACTATCTGCACCATGAGTGCAGGCTACCATGTAGAATTCCCCAATTTTAAGAAGGAGGCTACTAAAAAGCCCACAGGGTATCTTGGAATAATCTACTGTGGTTCTTTCCTCATCAGTAAAGCGAGTGTAAATCATGTATCTCTCTGCCTCCTGGAGGTTTCACAAAGCTTCATTAATTAATTTTTGTAAATTATTTCAGTGTGGTTTTTTTTAAAAAAAAACACAAACAAACAGTGAATGCACCAAAGTACTCTTGTTAATAACCTCCCAGAGGATATGATGTCACAGAATCAACCTTGTGAATGTTACATAAACCTTCAGATTATTTTTTTTTGGATAGGATGGGCTTTTCTCTGTGTACCAAGTAGGGAATTCCCCTGCATTTTGCCCCTACTAACTTTTTCCATTTAATTTAATTTAACATACTTGTTTTAGATACGGTACCATTTCCCAAAGGAAGAAATTTGGATACAATTCTCATGGGTAGAGCATGGTATTTTTTAACCATTAGAAGGTAGCCTAGAATGGTGGGTATAACGTTTGCCTTTCATTGTACAGTGATTTGTTCTGAAGCTGGAATTCCTCCTGGAAATTCTATGCTTTTAATAAACCCAGAGGGAAGGCCTTGTGGTATAATTTTCCCTATTGGTCTTCTTTTTCTTTTGGCAGTGTGGCTACTGGAACTGCAGACGGGGTGCTCTGCCCTTGAGAAATGATGGAAGCATTTCTCTTTTCCAAGATGATTTCTGGGAAAAATTTCCCTGCAAAATTGAATGGCTAATTCTGAAAGACCATCTGTGTCAGGTTATGCTACTGAGTGTGTGATAACGAGTCTATCTGGAATGCTCAGAATCAGGGCAGGGAGGTAGCATCTGTTGTTAAAAGCTCCCATCTGAATCAGGCATGTCCAATCTGTGGCCCACAGGCCACACATGGCCCTGGACAACTATTAAATCAGCCCCCCCAGATTGTAAACTCTTAACATTATTATGTGATTTTATATTATAAAACCTGGTTATATAGCAATAGCATTTAGATTTATATACCACCCCATAGTGCTTTCTGGGAAGCACAGAAACGCTCTGGGCAGTTTGTAATGTAAGCATATTGCCCCCAACAATTTGGGTCCTCATTTTACTAATCACAGAAGGATGGAGGGCTGAGTCAACCCATCAGGATCAAACTCCAGACTGGATCATGCTGCTTTCTAACCACTGTATCACCAGGGTTCCTATAAAATATATATTTTATATGTAGCCTAAGACAATTCCTCTTCACTGAATGTGGCTTGGGTAAGCCAAAAAGTTGGACACCTCTGCTTTAAAGTCATTTATTAAAGTTTTAACTAGCTCCTTTGCTTTTACTCCACTCCATTCCATTCTATTTTATTTACATTTCTTTTACTCTTATTCTGATGGAGACTTGTATTTTATATTATTTTTACTGAAGACTGGTATTTTTATCATTTCTGCCATGGGGAATAGGAAGACGGGATGGCACTTGCATTCTGCTTCTCAGACATCACTCAAGCTTATTAAACAGCTAACTATTTATTCCCAGAAGCTTTTGACAGAGCCAGATTATACTTATAAAGTGCTGACATATTTAGGACACCCTTGGATTCACACAGGCAAGATGGAAATCAGAATGAAGGACAAAATGTTCCCGTCTCTCTGGCTTGCTCCCTTTTGGTTAACATTATCATATTATTCATAATATTATTAAACTTATAAATGTCATAAACATTAACAATAGCATAATCATCACTAATGTTGTTAATAATAATTAATATGAAAGGCATTGTTATTAACAGTCTGAAAGAACTTGGAAATGGATGGCCTGATTAGAAACTAGAATAGAGGTAGAAATAAGAATAGACACCTTTATATGAAGCAATAGTTAGATGGAAAAATTGGAGGTTGAAAGATGGTATTATTAGGTATGTTTAAATAATAAGATGTCTGGTGTATACACTTGAATGGTGTATTGTGACTTTTAACAACCAAATAATGAAGGAATATGTCTTGATATAAACATGTGTATTAATACTAGGACTATCAATGGCAACCTCACTGGAAGCTAGAATAGAGGTAGAAATAAGAAATAGGGGGAATATTAGCAGATATAATTTAACAGTCTGAAAGAACTTGGGATCTTCAGCCTGAAAAAAGAAAGCCTTAGAAGAGACACAACAGCTTCATTCAGGTACACAAAGAGGAACTACAAAGAAGATCGTCATGAGCTATTTTCTACAGCTACAGAAATAATGAGTGTAACTTGTATCTTCCTAAATCTAATTTAGATGAAAACCTTTCCTGGTGATAAAATATGTGCAACAGTGGAATAGTTTACCTAAAGAAACTGTTGAGTTTTCCATCCCTGGAGGCTTCCAAGAAGCAGACAACCAAGTCTTCTGCCACTTGGTTCTCCTAAATATTGCAGAGAGTTGGATTAGATAATCTTCATAACCTTTTCCAGTTCTATAGTTCTTTGATTAATATACATATTGCAACTGCAGTTAAAATAGAATTGAGTGCTTCTTGAATTGGACTAGATTTCTGCTATTATTTAGGAACAAGGTAAAAGCCTGGGTGCCACTTAATATTCTGGCTGTCTACAAATCTCATCAAGGGTGTCTCTCCTTGAGGAGCTGCTGACATTGGAATTTTTGATGGTGGGAAAACTACCTGATGGAGAAGTATTCCGACATCTGTTCCTATTCATTCTGAGTTTGAAGTGTTATCCCAGAGAGGAAAAGGGAGATATGGCCCATGACTCCCCAAGTATAGTTTCCCCCAAAACCATGGAAATTTATGAAGTCTTAAATGAAGAATATGAATTATTTATGCTTGACTATGAATTTTGGTAAGTGTGCAGTGCTCAGAAGTTGAAGAACTGAAATCACTTGATTTTCAACTAGTAGCAAATGCAAAAATTTCCCAAAGTTTAGAATTTACTCTCCATGCTTACTGTTTGTTTGACATAAATGAGGCAATCCAGAATTTCCTTGTGATCTAGGAAACATGAAGTGAAGAACATCTCCAAATGATACTTTATTAATTTGTATAATTTGCAAGCACCACATGGACTGATGCTCTCTTTTTTTAGATCCTCTTAAAAACTGAATTGGATGAATTCAGATAAGAATAATCTATCAATGGCTCATGGTCATAATGACTATGCTGGGAATTTAATCTTTTTCAAATTCTGAATGGATTTACTCTTCCTAGACTAATGTACAATGGGAACTTGTTTCTCCATTGGCTTACACATTTTCCAAATATAAGATAAGTACCTTTAAAATTATTTTAGTACAGACTTATGTGACAATGTAAAATTTTACCTATTTAATCAATCCAGAAATGGGAACCATTCATACATATGGGTCAACATATGTGAAAGTCAAATAGACTGGAAATTAATATTAGTACTGAAGCTTTCAATCTCCTTCAATGCTTTCCCCCCCTATAATTGAAACCTCTTCGTCCTCCCCCTTCCTTTCAAATTTATTTTTTGGGATATTATTCCCTTAAACAAATTTGGATCATAGTAGTGTATTCAAATGTTTTTACTATCAGTTTGGTGAGCGTGGCTTGGTGGATGTGGCTTGGTGGATGTGGCAGGGAAAGGATACTGCAAAATCCCCATTCCCTCCCCACACCACTAATCTGCTTTCCAGATCCGTTCTCTTGTTCAGGGCAACAAAAGAAGATCCAGCAGATCAGCTGGGACTCAGGAGACAGATAATAGACAGGGCAGGGCCAGTCAGAGGTGGGATTTGCCGGTTCTCCAAATTACTCAAAATTTCTGCTACTGGTTTCTCCAGAGCTGGTCAGAACCTGCTGAATACCACCTCTGGATCATAGCTTCTCATAGTCCTTTCCTCTTTCTCTACTGTCTAATTACAGGGACTCCTCAACTTACAACAGTTCATTTAATGGGCATTCAAAGTTACAATGGCACTAAAAAAAGTGACATGATTTTTCACACTTATGACTGTTGCAGCATCCTCATGGTCTCGTGATTTACCTTTGGACATTTGGCAACTGACTCCCATTTATGATGGTTGCAGTGTCCCAGTGTCATGTGATCAGATCCCCTGTTGTGACCAACTGACAAGCAAAGTCAATGGGGAAGTTAAATTCACTTAGCAATCTGTTACTAATTTAACAACTGCAGTGATTTGCTTAACAACCGAGGCAAAAAAAAGTCACAAAATGGAACAAAACTCACTTAACAGATTTCTCACTTAGCAATATAAATTCTGGGGTTAATTTGTGATCATAAATTGAGGATTACCTGTACTTCATAATTCATAACTGCATAGCTCTGCTAGGATTCAGTCATACAAAATGTCAAATTTTTTTTGATGCTCTACCATGAATTTCCCCAAAACATCTGATTGTTTTCTGGATTTCTTCTTCCTTGTGCTATGGATACACATACCAGAAAAATTCACCTCTTTGATTTACAGCTTGCTGTGCAGAGGTGGTATTCAGCAGGTTCCAACCAGTTCTGGAGAACCAGTAGCAGAAATTTTGAGTAATTTGGAGAACCAGTGGTAACCTTCCTCCAGGAGTGGGGAAGGAATGGAGATTTTACAGCATCCTTCCTCTGCCATGCCCACCAAGCCACGCCCACAGAACTGGTATTAAAAATTTTTTTGAATCCCACCACTGTTGTCATGGAAATACTAATAATCTGTGCTGCTTTGTATGAGAAGATAATTTATCACCTACTAAACTGAGAATCCGGAATTTAGAGTTACAATTTTTATTCAATGTGTGATATCGAGTCTTCTTAGTCTATTCCTTGAAATGTCCCTCACTCCATCCCCTGCCCACCTCATCACAAAAAAACAAACAAGCAAAACAAAACTCAATCCACAACTCAGAGAATGCATTTCTTGATTTAAAAATCTGCCTCACATGGTGATTTCATGGACTACTAGTTTTCTTGGAAGAAATCTACAAGGAATTTCCCCCCTTTGTTCAGGATATTTCTCAATTTCCTAGCTTAGGCTACAGGCCAGAGGTGGTATTCAGCAGGTTCTCACCAATTCTGGAGAACCGGTAGCGGAAATTTTGAGTAGTTCAGAGAACTAGCAAATCCCACCTCTGACTGGAGATCTTACAGTATCCGTCCCCTGCCACGCCCACCAAGCCACACCCACAGACCCGGTAGTAAAAAAAAATTGAATCCCATCACTGCTACAGGCGTAGGACTCCCTGCCAATCTTCTATCTAAGTAATAATAGGTCTTATTTTGTTTGAGTTTTCAGTATCATCCATGGCGGCCTATATGCTGCCATCTGGTATCAGCCTGTTTTCATTAGGATTTTTTTAATGGCTGTGGCTAAACTAAAATTCCCAAGTGAAATTTTGAAGATTAGATATGATTAGGAACATGGAACCAATGAAAGGAGGACTAACTCTTTATTTCCATATTGACACTTTAGTTTAAACTGACTTTTAAGAAGACACATATTTGTGCATGGCAGGGTGCAATCTCTGGAGATTTTGAAAAATTGCCTTCAAATTATACAGTTTAATGTGACAGAAGCAGCGGATGATTAAGAACATGAAGTATCATCATATTAACAGTATTTAATTTAATTATATTAAATTGAAATTAGATCAGATTTAGTTTTTGTCTTGCCTTGGTTCAATCTCTTGGGAAAGGATTCCCCCAGGATGCAGTTTAAAGGTCAAATTATACAATTGGTTCATCTCTAGCTGGGCAAGTCTTCATTTAGCATTAGTGGAGATGCTCAGTGAATCATTTTAACATGTAGCACACAAGTGTACACAAATGTCTATGGAGATTCTCAGCCATCCAGGTCATGCTGGTCCCAAAGTTGCTTTTTCTTTTTTCTTTTTTTGGTAAAAGTTTTATTGATTTTAACGACAGACAAAAAACATACAAGACATAAAACATAACAAAAAAAAATTATATCATTCTTCATAAATTTACAGTGTATCGGTTGGTTTACCACTCCCTTTTGTGCATCCATTTCATAGTCATCAAAATAATTATATTACATAATAACTCACATTATCCATCATCAACAAAATATCCCAATATTATTATTGAACAATCATTTGACTATAATTTTACTAATTCATACTTAAGCGAGATAACTATAATTAAATTAAATTATTTTATAACCAATCATAGAATCATACCAAATCTATCTTAATAAAATATTCTTAAAAATTATCAAAACCAAGAAAAATTATATATTCATTATTTCCTAAATTTCTAAATATTCTGTTTTTTTTTTTGGAACAAATTTTATTGATTTTAAAGACAAACAAACCATCATTAACCATTAAATACATAAAACCTCTTTCCATTATTAATTTTACAAGCCAAGTAGAATATTATTTTATGCAACATAATTCTGTTTTACACCATTTCAATATAAACATATAGATATCTCTTAAATTTCTCATTATTTCTCTTTTCGTATTCAATTTCATTGTTATTATTATTATTTTCTATATTTATCCAATTTATAGTCATCATCTTCATTCCTCTCTGACTTAATTACCATTATTCTTATCCAACATTCCTCTGAGGTTTTATTAATTCTCAAACAAAACATAGACACACAAAACACAAAAATATAAAACTTCTTTTAAGAAAGTAGTTTGGCCCCAGAGTACATCTCTTGTATGGACTTCAGTTTAATTCGTGCTTATCTTATATACCATTACCTATCTTATTTACCATTTTATATCTTCTATATAACTTCTCCCTGCTTTTCATTTTTCTTATTTCTATTTTATTTAATTCATTTTAATTTAAATCATTGTATTTGTATTTTTTGTCCATTCTTTCCAAATTATCCATTTATCTCATTCCCTATAGTAAGAAAAATAAAATAATTTCTCCTGAAATCACTGATCAGAGTATGATGCCTTTCTATCCTCCCCCTAAATTAATATTTAAAATAACACCTGATACCCAGTCTGATTCTGCTAAGGACATTCTACCAACTAACCTTTAAAGAGAAAAAATAATAAATTCATAATAATTAATACAATTAGATAATAAATCTAAATATTAACTCTTATCACATTCCGATTGTCTATTTCAAAAAACAAGTGCTACAATTTTATTAAATTTTAAAATCTGTCATTACTAAACATTTCAATATTTTAATCTTTTATTAATTCTTATACCATTCTACTTTTCTATTTCTAATACACAGTACCATCTTATGTACCTTGCAGAATCTTCTTTTTTTAAAAAAATATACCTTACCCTTCATCCCTAAAAAAAAATCCTTTTTTCCCATCTTGTTTCCCATCTTGTTTCTTTGTGGCTTTTCCCTCCCTTTTCCCTTCCTTTCTTATCCCCCCTGGCCTTTTTACCCCCCCCCCCCACTAACCTCCACCTTTTTAGCTTTCCCTTGTAATCCTTTCTCCTTTTGCTCAGTAACATTAAGTTGGTTTTGCATCTTATTTTTTCCTTTCTTAAGTGTTTTTTTAAGTCTTAAGTCCTTCATTTTCCTTACTTTCTTTCTCCTTTCTCTCTTAATTAATTTTTTAGATTCACTGAAGAGGAAGTCTTCTTCTTCTTTTTCTTCTTCTCCTTCTATTTCCTCCATCTGTTGTTGTGTTTGCTGATAATTAGCAAGCGCCATTTCTAAAGAAAGGAAAGCTTCTTTCACAGTGTCCTTACTTTCTTGATATTCCTTTCTAAGTTCATCATCAGATAAAGCCATTCTTTTTTCTTCTTAGAGCAACCAAAATGTTTCAAAAGTTAAAACAATTCCTCAAAGTCCCAGAGACATCAATCAGTCCAAACAACGCACAAAGTTCTCACTTTCTCTTCCTGGGGTGGTATCAGTAAAAGGGAAAAGAAAAAAAGCCCAGTCTGTATTTTACAGCCTTGTTGCAATCAATTTCTAGTCTCAAGATCTTCAAGGCATCTCCTCCAGCAAGATCTTAATTTTTTTTTTGTCCTCTCCCTTCCCACTTATAACAAGAAGCCAAGTTTTTACCTTTTATAAAAAACAACAGGTTTCTCAATGGCCATTTGTTGATTCCATAGGGAAGGAGAGTAAGCTTTCTTTTCAGCACCTCAATTTTGCCGCTTGAAATCCTCCTCTGGAAACAAAGTATTTTTCAAAAAGTCATAGTTCTCAGGATTAAACACCTCTTAAAGACCTGGATCAGCCAAAAAACTTTCTCTTATAAACTTTCTCCCCTCTTCCTCCTGCTCAGTCTTACCCAGCTGCCAGCTTCTTTGTGGCGGCCATTACAGACCGCCGCTCGACCACCTTGAGAAAAGGGTTTTTTGATGGCTGGGGAGGGGGTCTGCAACACCCCCAAACCCCTCACCAGCTCCCCCCTATCTTCGGCTGCCTCTGCAAGAGGCAGCCGAAGATAGGGGCTAAATATTCTATTATTATATTGTATTATCTAACCATTGATAAAAAAGATCCCAAACTTCATAAAATTGTTTATCTTCTTGTTCTCTAATTTCAAATGTCAATCTACTCATTTCAGCACATTCCAATATTTTCTTAATAATTTCTTCCTCTAATGGTATTTTCTCACTCTTCCAATGTTTAGCAAATACAATCCTAGCTGCTGTTAATACATTTACAATCAAATACTTTAATTTTTTTATATATATATCAGGTACGATTCCCAATAAAAAAATCTCTGGTTTCAAATCTATGTGTTTCTTTGTCATTTTTTCCAGCCATATGCGAATTCTAGTCGAGTATTTCCTGGCCTCCTCACAAGTCCACCACATATGGTAATATGAGCCAGGTATCTGATGACATTTCCAGCACTTTTCAGATTTATTCTTGAACATTCTTGCTATTCTTGTCGGGGGAAAGTGCCACCTGTAAAACATCTTATACAAATTTTCTTTATATGCTGTTGACATTGTCATTTTATAATTTTGTGACCACAATTTTTGCCATTTCTCTAAATCAATCCCATATCCAAAATTCTTCCCCCAAGCAATCATTGTTTCTTTAACTTGTTCTTCCTCTAATTTTATTTCCAACAAATAACTATATAGTTTTTTAATCACTTTTTCATCAGTACCTGTCAAAATCCTGTCTAAATCAGTCAATTTATCATAAAATCCTTCTATTTTAGAATCTTTAAGATACCTTGCATGTATTTGCGCATATGAAAACCAATTCATCTTTATACCTTGTTCTTCTAAATTTTGCATAGTTTTAAGTTCACCCTTTTCATCCAATATTTCCCCATATCTAACTGTTTGTCCCTTCTTATAAGTTATAGGATACGAAAAAGCTTCAATAGTTGATACCAAACTGGAATTTTCAAATAACATTGTTTCTTAATTTTCTCCCAATTCAACCATAACGATTTCTGTATATAATGCCTTCTAAAATAACCCTGTGATTTAGTTCCCTTATACCATAAAAAAGCATGCCAACCCAATAATAAATCATGACCTTCTAATGTCAACAATCTAGTCTTTCTTAACGTTATCCATTCTTTAACCCACATTAAGTTTGCAGCTTGATAATACAACTCCCAATTAGGAAGGCCAAATCCTCCTCTAATTCTAGCATCCTGTAAAAGTTTTAATTTTATTCTCGCTTTCTTGCCTTGCCGTATATACTTCAACACAATTTTATTTAATTCTTCGAAGTAATCCTTGCTTAACCTAACTGGTATTGTTTGGAACAAATATAAAATTCTGGGTAAAATATTCATTTTGATTGTTGAAATTCTACCTATCAATGACAATTGTAAGTTTTCCCATTTTTTCAGGTCGGATGCTATCTGCTGTTTAAGCTTAATATAGCTACTGTATATACTCGAATATAAGTCGACCCGAATATAAGCCGAGACACCCAATTTTACCACAAAAAACTGGGAAAACTTATTGACTCGAGTATAAGTCGAGGGTGGGAAATGCAGCAGCTACTGGTAAATTTCAAAAATAAAAATAGATACCAATAAAATTACATTAATTGAGGCATCAGTAGGTTAAATGTTTTTGAATATTTATTTCAAAGAAAAACAGTAAACTAGCTCTGTAAGTGGAAAAGAGAGCCAACAAAACCAATATGGTATCAACAATAACTTTAAAAGTACAAAAACCTTAGCTCAATCAAACTAAAACACAAGAGTTAAAATCCTTCAAAACTGGATTCCTCCTCCTCATCTGTTTGTCCAAACAGAGTCACTCTCTCCCTTGCAAGAAAAAAGCATGTGTATGTGCTGCATGTACATCCTGTTTTGGAGAGCCACCATCTCTTTCACAGCTCTCCCTCATGCCTCCATTGCATGTGCACACATGCCATGGCTCAGTAGTAGGTCAACATACAGATGTCACACTAGGTTCCCTCCTCAAAAGGAACATCCAACCTTTCTTGAGAAGTACAAACTTCATCTGTTCAGGATTGTGGTGACAAAGGTGAAGGAGGATGGGGCTGAGAGAAGGGAAGGGAAGAAAAGATCATTGACAGGGAGAAAGACAGGGAGAAACACCTGGAAGTGTGAGCCCTCGAGTTTCCTTAGGGAAGACCAGACAACAAGGGGAGAGGAGAGGAGAGGAGGAGGAGGAGGAGGAGGAGGAGGAGGAGGAGGAGGAGGAGGAGGAGGAGGAGGAGGAGGAGGAGGAGGAGGAGGAGGAGAGTTAAAAAAAAAGAGTGCTGCTGCCAGAGGGGTGCGGGGGGAGGGGGGGCTTTGCAAAAAAAAGAGAGAGAGAGTGAGTGAGAAAGAGTGTGAATGAGAATACTGACCGCTCTTGCGACGGCGAAGGTGACTTAAGATGACTCTCCATGTGGGAAGTCACCCGGCGCACACCTCCTCCTTCCAGCCTGCTCAAGTAACCCCCCTTCCCCCCGCGCGCGCTTTCGTGGCTGCTTGACGTGCTGGGAGAAACCCAAAGCGGAAGCCGCGGCCGAGGCGATTCCCTTCTCAGCTCGCACTGCAGTCTGAAGGGAAGGAAATGCCTTGCTGGAGCCCAGCCCGCCCCTCGCTTTCCTCCTGGGCTCCCCCGACAACTCCACAGACAGCTTCTCTGCTGTCTTGCTAACAAACCCTGCCAACCCTCTGTCTCGCTCTCAATCGCTCTCTCTATGTATGTGTGCCACCGCCGCCTCCTTCAGACGAGCGCCCTGACGGGAGGCGATCACAGCCGCGATCAGAGAGAGATCAAAGACAGAGACGAGGGGCGCCCCCGAAGAGCTCTGACTGCAGCGAAGGCGAGTGGCCACCACTTCCCCGGTGCGCGGCAGCGGGGCAACTCCTGGCGCAGACTGGCCCAAAGTCCGAGTGACTCGCTGAGCCCTGCAAATGGCCGGCCGAAAGATGGGAGGAGGACGCCCAGGTGGCTGCCGCCCCTGGATCCTAACTGGAAAGACCCCACCGCCACCGCCACCTCCCGCTCAGGCAGGGTCCCCATTCCCCTGGCCGGCCAGGGGCACAGCCGCTTCCCACTCCCGAACAGCCCGGGCGCCGCTACTCAGCCTCGCTCAGTGCCTGGGGCGGCAATGCAGGCGCAGCCTTTTGCAGAGCCGAGCCGGGCCGCGCCTCATCTCACCTCCTCACCTCCTTCTCTCACTCTTCTCGACTTGGCGGCGAGCGGCTCCTTTACCCGCCTGTTGTATGGGAGCTACCGCGCTCACCTTTGGAGCAGCCGTCCGCAGTTTCAGCCGGGGAGGGAGGGGGGCACAAAGCAGCCCAAACGCGTAGCAGTGGAAGGAAGGCGCGCTGGTGCGAGGAAGAGAGAGAGAGACACACACACACACACACACACACAGAGAGAGAGAGAGAGAGAGAGAGACACACACACATACACACAATCACTTCACCACTTTGCACCTTGCAAATGCAAAATCCTGGGGTTTTTGCATTTGCAAGGTGCAAAGCGGCGGGGGCGGATCCCGCGTGCTGGAAAGGGCTTGACTGTATTACGGGGAGAGAGAGAGAGAGGGAAGCTGAGTGGAGCCGAAGCAAACTCGGCTCGCGTTGTTTTCTCAGCCTCGCTTTTGCCTTCTCCCTACATCTTCCCTCTGTTAAAATCCCCCCCCCACACAGAGGGGAATCTGACTCGAGTATAAGCCGAGGGCGGTTTTTTCAGCACAAAAAATGGGCTGAAAAACTTGGCTTATACTCGAGTATATACGGTATTCTCTTTCAGTGTAGTACATCTTGACGTCAAATATATACCCAAATATTTAACTTTGTTCGTAACTTGAATTTTCAATAAATCTGCCAGCTCTTCTCTTTGTCTTAATAACATGTTCCTTGTCAGAATCTTTGTTTTGTCTTTATTTATTTTTAAACCAGCCATCTCACCATACATCTTTATCTTTTCCAATAGTTTTAAAGCTGTCTCTAAAGGGTCTTCCAAAATAAAGACCAAGTCATCCGCAAAGGCTTGCAATTTGAATTCCTCCTTTTTGACTTTCATTCAAGATTTTTATGGACAATTATATAAACAGGAGGATCTTGATGAGGAAAAAATTAAACAGTATTTACAAAATGCTAACCTACCTAATGTTAGAAAGTGCAATAACAATGATGGAATTAACCGAAGCACTCAACAGACAGAACAATGGAAAAGCACCAGGACCAGATGGTTTCCCAGCAGAATTTTATAAAACATTACAAGAATCGTTGAGCATTCCACTGTTAGAAGTCATGAATGAAGTTATGATAAATAAGAAAATACCTGAAACATGGTCAGAAGCTTATACTACACTTATTCCAAAAGAAGGGGACCCATTACAAATTAAGAACTATAGACCTATTTCCTTATTGAATGCAGACTATAAAATCTTTGCTTCAATCTTGGCAGAAAGGCTTAAAAAATATCTAAATAACTTTATTCACTCTGATCAGAATGGATTTTTACCAAAGAGACAGATTAAAGACAATATGAGGGTAATCCTGGACGCATTGGAATATTATGAGGCGCACTCAGAAAAACAAATGGCTTTGATATTCTTAGATGCCCAAAAGGCATTTGATAATGTGAACTGGAGATTTATGTTATTACTATTGGAACAGATGGGCTTTGCTAGAAAATTTATTCAAGCAATAGAAGCCATATATTACCGTATATACTCGAGTATAAGCCGAGTTTTTCAGTACATTTTTTGTGCTGAAAAAAACCCCCTCGGCTTATACTCGAGTCAATTCCCCTCTGGAAAAAAAATGGTGTGGAGCTCCGAAGCTGGGCAGCCGCTTCCCTGCTTCCGTGTTTCCTTTGCAACTTTTAAGCATGGGAGAGGGAGGCTTTTCTGAGCTCTAGGCTGAGAAAGCAACGCAAGCCGAGGTCGCTCCACTCAGTTTCATTTCCTCAGCTCCAGCTGCTTTCAGTCCACTCGGGAGGAGGGGGAGGAGGGGGAGAGAGAGAGAGAGAGATATCATAAGAACGGCTCTTGGTTTTTTCTTGCAAGGGAGAGAGTGACTCCTGCCTACCACTGTCATCATCATCATCTTTTGGGTTAGTGAATCAATCAAACCTTTCATGATAGTGAGATCGTTTTCCAAATTTCCCTTAAATCAGGGAAGAAATCAGAAACAAACCTTTGGGCTGAGAATAAGCTTGTTCTTATGATGCCATTTTTGTTCACTTCAGTGTGAAAAGTGTGAAAAAACACACTTCTTTTTCTTCATCTTCTTGTTCCCTATTTACTGGTCTCTTTCAAAGAGGAAATTGTGAACATCAAACTTATTCTCAACTGTCCTAGTGAAAGTTTTTATTGGTATCTATTTTTATTTTTGAAATTTATCAGTAGCTGCTGCATTTCCCACCCTCGGCTTATACTCGAGTCAATAAGTTTTCCCAGTTTTTGTGGTTAAATTAGGTGCCTCGGCTTATATTCGGGTCGACTTATACTCGAGTATATATGGTATAAGCAAATGGCAAAAGTAATGATAGATGGAGAATTCACAGACTCTATCAATATTAAAAAAGGTACAAGACAAGGATGCCCATTATCTCCTTTGTTATTTGTATTGACCTTGGAAGTCTTAAATAGAAATATTAGAGAGGATATAAACATAAAAGGAATGAAAGCCAAAGTTGCTTTTTCAAGTGGCAACTAAACTTTTTATTTTTTTATTTGAAGACGTTTCACTTCTCAATGAAGAAGCTTCTTTAGATATGACTACTTCAAGACCACATCCTTGGCTTTAGTAGTTTGACTCTGGGTATCAGCTCAATTGCACAATCCATCAGACAATGAGGGGGTAGGGACTCACACTCTGCCTGACTTCTTCAAGAAATGTCTTCAAAGAGAAAAAAAAACAGAAAGTCCAGTTGCCTCTTGAAAAAGCACCTTTGGGACATTTGAACACATGTTTGTGGGGAACAGAAGAGTGAAAATGAATGAAGGACATAATGATGTTAAGATTTTGGGATGGGCCAGAGGTTTAACAGGATCATTGGGATAGGAAAGGAGGAAGGACCATTCAGGTTTACGGTCTTAGGGTGCTCTGCATTGTCCACATGTGATGGATAGAAATTGCTTTGATGGAAAGGGAAGCTTTCCTGAAAAAGCAAGGGCAAAGTTAATGTAGGAGATGACCAGGCTGACCCCAAGGAAAGGGCCAATGGACCATCAGTCATGTGTCCCTTCATGCCCACAAGAAATCTAAGTCCATCCCACCCTGAATTCCTTTGACGCTTGTCTATCACTAAATTGCTTTAATCATTAGTACTTCAGATTCCTGTAGAGAATTTAAGCTTGCAATAAATCTTTATACCTTTGTAGCTATTTGCCTGGACCATCTGATTTCCCTGGCATTTGACAGATAGATGGGCTAAGTCTGCAATATGATTAGAGCTTGTCTCTCCTAGACTGGGCACTGGGCTCATTCCTGTTGGCATCTGTTGGGTATAAGTGCCTCTTTCTAAACTTAAATATGTGGTTCAACTTTAAAAAAAGATTGGAAGGTACAATTAAGGATTATATACTTTGGGTTTAGTAATACCCAGGCTAATGATTTCAGCTTTTTACTTTGAAATGCTTCTCATAGCAAAACTTCCCTTATTTTCAAAGGTTTTTCCTCTAAAGGCTTTTGATTTCAGAAAGACTAAAACTAGGGTTATGCAAATATTTTCTTATTTAGGTTCTATCTTGCTTTTCATGCAGAAGTTGAAGGCAACATACACAACACAGATCAAATATATTGAATACATATCCTGTATTTAAAGATTTGATTAAAAGATTTGTGTCCAAGGGATTTGCTTGAATGTAGGAACTTACCTGCCTTTCCAGGCTGAACCAGGAAATCAATTCAAACCCCTGAAGTGAAAGAGAGAGCCTCCAAATCTATACAGGTTATTTGGGATCATTTACACATGGCTAGAAATGGTTGTTCCTAAATCAGCTCATAGATCTCCTCATTTTATTAATATTATTGATTGATTGATTAGGCTATGGGCCTTATCAATGTATAAAGTTCAAACATGTATTACCAATAAAATCCTATACAAACAATTTAAAATAAGAGTAGGTTAAATGCAATAGTTATAAGATAAAATACAGTAATTTAATACATAAATATGTTAAACAGAATAAAATGACATAACATTATATTTCTGTATCACCCCTGCAATAACTCAGAGATATGAATCAAACTGGCACGATTCATCAAATCAGTCAGATCCTTCAGATCAGGACTGATTGATTTTCAACTTCATTAAAATTATCGAACAAATCAAATTTTCCAAATCATTGTGATTTGAATTGCCTAAGGTTTGATTTACACTCATCCAACTTTACACTGTTGATCTTCAAAAGTCTTATCCCAATCTGCTTTTGATATCAATGCAATGTCATTTCGGCCTCCTTAGGAATAGTTATGAAGCATATACCTCCCTTCTAGGGAATACAGGAAGCTAAGAAAGGACACATAACACTTCTTTGCTTCTTTGGGAGCTATTGTGTTTCAATGATAGATAGAATGATAGAATGAATGATAGATAGAAGCCTGTAGAAGGTTGTAGTTACCCAAGAGTAGAGTTCAACATTGAACATTGATTCAGAATTAGATTAGATCATGTTATATTTATATTTTCCAACACGATCTAATCTAATTTGGAATCAATTTTCAAAATTTCAATTTCTAAAATTTTCCCAGCACTTCTGTACTTCTCTCCTTTCCATTGCTTGTTTACGTTTGTTTGTTTATGTGCATGTGGGTGAGTATGCATTGTGTGATGGAAAGAGAGGGGAGGGAGGAGAGAGGAAGGGAAAGAGAAGGAAAGAAGGGAGGAGAGGAGAGAAGGAAAAAGAAAAGGAAAGGAAAGGGAAGGGAGAAGGGAAGGGAAGGAGGAAGGAAGGAGTGAAACTCAGAAGAAACATGAATTCTTATAACAATTTCACTCTATTAAAAATCAGTCCATTTCAGAATCCTATGCCTGATATCAAAACTTCAGCAGCAGGAGACATAACATCTTAAGCACATCCTCAAACAAAACAACCCATTCCCTCCCCATGCCCAGTTCAAGTCTCAGTGCCAATGCAGCAATGCCATGCTTCTGTAACCCTCAGTAATGGTCTGCTTCCTTCCACTGTGGCTGATGTTTACTTCAGAAACATTTCCCTCCTCACCCCTGCCAACCCAAACATTGGATAATTTAACTGCCAGACACCATAAACAGGAGAAAGGATTCCAGACAAATCAAGGCCGAAAAGAGATGGGAGGAAATCAGTCAGAGGAAGAAAAACAACAGCGAAGACATCTTAGTGCCTCTGTGATATTTGCCAGGCCACAGAAATAGTCTTATTACTTGGATGTCTAGTCATGTTATCTGTCTAACAGTGAATGTCCTGGAGGTCAACAGAATGGATAAAAAAGGGAAATGGGGGAGAATTCAACATAAGCAATCACTGAGCACCAACTGTTACAAAACTGATAGTGATAAAAGCCTTTAGAAGAGAAATAGAAACCATGGAGGAACATTGAATTAAATGAATGATGAAGTAAACTGTAGATCCCTCCTGGCATGAAGGCACAAATAAACTGTGATTGAAGGAAAGGATTAGAAAGGGGTGGGGAATCAGCTTTAGCTTAACTGGAGCTAAAATACTGCACACAAGAGTAACCTCATGATTATTTGCATTTGTAATTGTCAAGGGATGGCAGGGCATCTGAAGAAAGCAAAGTAGATATGGGGCATAATGTGTATCTGTCATTTCTTCAGTGGAAGAAGAAAAGGGGGAGGAGGCTGATAAAGAAATCCTTTCTTGATGTAACCTGAATATATTTAACCTTATATCGAATTTGTATAACCCACACATGATACAATGGAGGGAGAAAAGCCAGATGGCCGGGTAGACTGGCCAGAGGATCTCCTAATCTGTTGCTTCAAAGATGGACTAAATGATGACCTATATGCTGCCTACCTGGCCCATGGGGCCCCAAAGCTTTTGCATGAATGGTACATGATGGCAGAGAAGGAGGAGATAGAAATGACTTGAAACTGGTACCACACCGGCAAGTCTTGGAAAAGATCCCTACCCCAGGGGAAATGGGAAGTCTTCAAACCCCAATCCACCATGACTCCAAGAATGTCTGGTTGCTTTAAGTGTAGAAAGGAGGGACACCACACAACAGAATGCTGTTTGAAGACCCCTGCCAGAAAGCTAGACCACCCATCAGAGGGGAAACCCAGAACATCCAGCCCTTGAGGAAAGGAGACTGGCCTGAGAGGCTGAGTAGATGTGGGATTCTGATTGCCCCCACAACCCTGAGGAAGATTCCCAAATGCTCCAAGGGGACTTGAGCCAGTCCAAAAGCGATCTGGAAGATGACCCGCTGGTAAGCAATCCAATTGAACCAATCACCCTACCCCTGAGACTGTTTATCCCCAGCCAGGGAAGGGGGAGAAAGTTGCAGCATTGCTGGATTTGGGATGCACCCAATGCCTAATAAATCCCTCCCTTGTAGATAAATTGGGAATCCAACTGAAAGAAATGGAAAATCCCATCGCTTTCTGCCAATTAGATGGAACTACAGCGGTAGGGGAGCCAGCCAGTTTACCACAGAACCATTGAAAATAAGACTGGGGAATCATAGGGAGATGCTAACATTCATTGTAGCCCTAGGAATGGAAGAGCCACTAGTCCTAGGTCTCGCATGGCTGCAAAAATGGAATCCAAAAATAAATTGGAGGAAAGGAACCGTACAATTCCAGAGAGACGTAATATTTGCAAAAAGCTCAGAGGAAAGGATAAAGAAAGGGACAGAGAACAGAGAATCAGCCATGACCAGACAGTCGGCTGAACCCTTTAACATCCCCAATGAGTACCAGGATCTGGCCCAAGCATTTAGTGAGGAAGCTTGTGATGAACTTCTACCCCATTGAGTGACTGACTGCGCGATCAAAATCCTACCAGGGGCTAAACTCCCCAAACCATAAATGTACTGCATGTCTCCCAGAGAACTGAAAGAACTCAGAGCATTTATCGATAAAAACTTAAAAAGGGGTTTCATCGAACCCACCTGACCAAAAATAGCTGCCCCAGTGTTATTCCGTGAAAAGAAAGATGGCTCTGTATGCTTGTGTGTTCATTACAAAAAATTAAACATGATTTGCATAGACAATATGTATCCACTCCCCCTCATGAAGGACATGTAAGCCTACTTCTCGAAAGGAAAAAAAAATTCAAAGTTAGACCTACAAGAGGCATATTACCGCATCAAAATAAAGGAAGGGGATGAGTGGAAGACAGCTTTTAACACACCATTGGGATGCTACCAATTCAAAGTGCTCCCCTTTGGACTGCAAGGAGCGCCTGCCATGTTTATGCAATTGATCAATGAAACCCTTCATGAATTTTTATATAAAGGGGTTCTAGTGTATCTTGATGATATTTTAATCTACATGGAAATGATGGAAGAACACATCAAGCTACTCTGTGCAGTCCTCAAGAACTCTTAGATGCTAAAACTATATGCAAAACTCTCTAAATGCAAATTCCACCAAGAAAAAATTGACTACTTGGGGTATAGAATATCCCATGGGGGAATAGAGATGGACCCACTAAAAGTAAAAGCTGTACTGGACTGGGACCCACTGCACACCCACAAACAACTGCAAAGCTTCCTGGGGTTTGCAAACTTTTATCGCCAGTTCATTCCAGCTTTTGCAAACATTGCCCTCCCTATCACGAACTTGCTAAAAACGAAGGGTGGGGGGGGGAGAAACCCAAACCAAGGCAACCCCTTATCTGGACAATGGAATGCCAAGTGGCATTCGAGAAACTCAAACATCTAATCTCAGCAGAACCGGTCCTTAAGCACCCAGATCCTGAACAACCTTTTGTCATCCAAGCAGACGCTAGTGATGTTGCAGTTGGAGCAGTCCTCCTCCAAAAGAATGGAAGTGGACAATTACAACCATGTGCTTATACATCCAAGAAACTGATGGAAACCAGGAAAAGATGAGCCACATGGGGGAAAGAGGCATATATTGTGCGGTGGGCAATGCTCACATGGAGACATTTCCTGGAAGGAAACCAAATCCCCTTTGAAGTATGGACTGATCACAAAAATCTGGAAGCCCTGAAAAATCCATGGAAACTCTCCAAAAAACAAGCAAGGTGGGCTCAATACTTTAAACATTTTAATTTCACTCTAAAATATTTTCCTGGGAGAAAGAACTTCTTAGCAGATGTACTGTCCAGAAAACCCCAATACAACAGCAAAGATTGAGGTTATAAAACCAATGATCCAACCGACCCAACTAGCAGCCAAAGTAATCACCAGGACACAAGAGAAAAAAAACCCATCCCTGACTGAAGACACAATGATGTCAATATTTAAGGAGGCACTACTTAAGGATGACTGGCTCCAGGCTAACAAAAACACTTGTTTACTCAAAGATGGACTGGCTTGGGTAGAAAACAAACTTTATGTCCCTGCAAGCCAGAGAATGGACATCATGAAACGCTGCCACGACTCCAAAATAGCAGGAAACTTTGAGTTTGTAAAAACCCTTCATCTCATCAAAAGACAATTTTGTCTTGAGATCTTGGATTCCTTGCATAATCATCTGTAAAGTTACTATTTCTTGTTCTTTATTTTGCTTCAACATTGTCTGAATTAAACGTTGTCCTCCAGCTGGTGGGGAAGCAGAGGTAGAAGTAGAAATGCCAACTGGTATTGGTTTCCTGCTCATTTTAATGCCTCCAAAGCTTCAAATTCTTTTTGACTTTTAATCCAACTGGTAGAATAGTCAATTATAATCCAAAATGGAAAAATCCAATAGTAAAAGACCCAAAACTAAAGAAGAAAAAGGAAAAAAGAAAGAAGAAAAATCTTCAGGTTCTTCTTGACCCTAATCCAATTACAGAGTAGTCCACCATAAAAAAGGAAAAATAGAAAGGAAAAAAACAAACAAACCCAAAAATGATATTATTGATTTAGAGCAAATAAAAAACAAAAGAAAAAAAGAAATTCCTTCAGGTTCTTCACACCTTAATCTCAATAATCAAAAAAGAAAAACAAAGTGGTCCAAAAACATGGATAGAAAAAACAAAGAAGTCCCAATAAAAATAAAGAGAAAAAAAGAAAAATAAAGAAAAAACTCTGAGACTTTCCCTTTAAAATAAAAGGCAAAAATAAGAATATTACTAGAATTGAAATTTACAAAAAGGCTGGTGAGTAGGGATATCGCAAGTAAATATATATATATATAAGAGAGCACACTGCACTTTATTTATTTATCCAAGGCTCTTATTATGACTCTCTTCTCCAGCAGCTTCAAAGCTAAGCCTCAAGTGTTGAAATATTGATAAGAGTCCAGGAAAACACCTGTAATAATATTTTGCTGTGCTCTCCCTCTATCTTATCACGTTGAAATGTCCTTGAGAAGGAGTCTTCTTGCAATTCTTTCCACTTCAAATAAAGTATTTTCAAGCCTCTAGTTGGCAGTGTTGCAATATTTCTTAATGCTCTTCCCCCCCAGCCAGAAAAAATGAATAGTATATACAAAAGAAAAAAGAAAAAGAAAATAGCTAAAGGGAGCCTCTATCCTAGAGAAAATTAAAAAATCAAAAGGAGCATAAAAATATATATAAAAGAAAATTCAATCCGGTTACCTACAAAGTCACACTTAAGTCCCCCCCCCCAAAAAAAAGAAGGAAAAGAAAAAAAAAATCCAAGCCTCAATTTGACATCACTTTAAAAAACGCCGCTCAAACAGTTTTGGTCAAAAAAAAAAAAAGTCTCACAGGTTTTTTCTTTGTTCAGGATGCCCTTTCAAACCTCAGCGAATTTACAACACAAAAGGAATTTCTCACCCAGCCGACACACTTCTTTCCAGCCACTTTCTTTCCGGAGCTGTCCCGACTTCAGCAGCTATGGGGGCTGCCTCTCCATCGCCAGCAAAAGGGCTTTTCCCGGATCAAACCAGAGATTTTGCGATATCTCTGGGATCCTGGGACAGTACCCTTCTCAATCCCCGTCTCTACAGGACGGTTTAGATCCGTTGGGACTGACCAGGGCGAAAATATCGGCTGCGATCTCAGAGCCCCAAGATCGCAGCTGTATCGCCGAAATGAAGCTCCGCCTTCTCATCATTGAACAAAGAATAGAGAAGACTGATGAAAAAGTGGAAAATATTAAACAAATGATGGGGACGTATGAGGAAAGATTCCAAAAAATTGAGGAAGAAGGGAAACAAAGAGAGGAGAAGATTGGAAATATTGACAGTGGATTAACAGTGGTTGAACAAGAAAAAAATGGGATGTTGAGGTGGGAGATGGAAAGGTCAGAATTTTATCTCAGATTTCAAAATATAGAAGAGGAAAAAGGAGAAAATTTGGCTGCGATAATGATAGAAATTTTGGCAGATGCTTTGGAAATTTCAGAGGAAAAGATGATGGATGGAGTAGATGAGGTATATCGAGTTTATACAAGATATGCGATGAGAAATAAATTACCAAAGGAAGTCCACATTAGATTTACCAAAAAATCCATCAAAACACAAATATTACAAGTGGTAAGAGAGAAAACATTGAAATACAAAGGTAAAGAGATTGTGGTTTTAAAACAAATACCCAGAAGAGTGAGAGAGATGAGAAGAGAATATCGATTTCTGACCAAAATGCTACTGGAAAACGAAGTGAATTATAGATGGCTGATTCCAGAAGGATTAATGTTTACATGGCAAGAGCAGAGACATAGAATTGATTCAATTGAGAAAGCAGAACTTTTCCATGCAGAATTTTTTGGAAGAAGAAGAGAGGAGGCAGAGAAAGAGGTCTCATTAATTGAGTTTCAAGAGGAACAACTGGAGACTGAAAAAGAGAAAGGAGCTGTAGGTGGACAGGTGGACAGTAAAGAACAGCGTGAAGTGAGATCCATGAGAGCTGTTAGACCTAAATATAAAGCATAATCATGGAAGAAAGAAAACTGATTACAATGAACATAAATGGACTTAATTCAGCTGTTAAAAGAAGGAAAACTTTTCATAAATTAGAGAAATTAAAATTTGATATAATTTGTCTACAAGAAGTTCATATTAAAAAACAACATGAACAATTGTTAGTACAGCCAAAATTGGGGAAAATATTTACTTCTTTGACTCAATGTAAGAAAAGAGGAGTGGTTCTATACATTAAAGAGGCTATCCCAGCAAAACTGATCTACAATGATGAAGATGGAAGAGTATTAATGGTGGAAATAATGGACAATAATATAAAAATACTCTTGATTGCAATTTATGCTCTGAATGATAAACAAGAAGAGTTTTATAAAAAGCTACACATGAAAATAACTGGACTGGACTATGTTAATATAATTATGATGGGAGACTTTAATGGAATTGTGGACAATAAATTGGACTATATAACAACAACAACCAAGCAAAATAGAAAGGCTCTCCCTAAATCTTTTTTTAAAATGACAGACGAACTATCTTTAAAAGATATTTGGAGAGAAAAAAATGTTAAAGCTAAACAATATACTTTTTATTCAAATAGACATTTATCATGGTCCAGATTAGATATGATTTGGATATCAACAGAATTAATATGCAATATTCAAAAAACAAATATTGAAACAAGTACTTGGGCAGATCATAGCCCAATGACAATTAAATGGAAGGGACAAAAAAAAAGATCGAGATGGACATTAAATAATACTATTTTAAAGGAGAAAGATTTTATACAATGGATGGAGAAGGAATTGGCTTTTTTTTTCAGAGAAAATAAAAAAGAAGATATTTCAACGCAGAATGTTTGGGATACAATGAAGGCATATGCTAGAGGTCTAATAATAGATTATACAAGAAAAAAGAATATTAGGAAAAGGCAAGCTTCTAAGGCCTTGGAAGATGAGTATAAAAGACTTGAAAAAGAATTACAGAAAATGCCACAGAAAAAAGATATTAAATTGAAGCTGGATGTAATTAAACATAAAATGGAATTAATAGAGAAAGAAGAATTGGCATAGAAAATCAGAAATTCTAAACAGAATTACTTTGAAGATGCGAATAAACCAGGTAGATGGCTAGCATATAAATTGAGAAAGGAGAAGGAACCAAGAAAAATATTGAAGTTAATAGATGATCAAGGCCAAGTTTACTATGGTAAAAAGGAGAAAAAGGAAATTATTCGAGATTTTTATGGGCAACTATATAAACAAGAGAATATTGATGAGGAAAAAGTCAAACAATATTTACAGAATGCTAATTTACCGAAGATACCTAAAGAGACTGAAGAAATGTTAGAAAGCAATATAACAATGATGGAATTAAATGAAGCATTTAAGAGACAAAACAATGGGAAAGCACCGGGTCCAGATGGGCTTCCGGCAGAATTCTTTAAAACATTTCAAGAATCATTGAGTATCCCATTGTTAGAAGTCATGAATGAAGTTATGTTAAAGAAGATGATACCCAAAACATGGTCAGAGGCTTATATTACACTTATTCCAAAAGAAGAGGCTGACCCACTGCAAATTAAGAACTACAAACCCATCTCCTTATTGAATGCAGACTATAAAATCTTTGCTTCAATTTTAGCAGAAAGACTTAAAAAATATTTAAATAATTTTATTTACCCAGATCAAAATGGATTTCTGCCAAAGAGACAAATAAGAGACAATATGAGAGTAATCTTGGATACTTTGGAATACTATGAGGCTCATCCTGAAAAGCAAATGGCTTTGATATTTTTAGATGCTCAAAAGGCATTTGACAACGTGAATTGGAGATTTATGTTATTACTATTGGAACAGATGGGTTTTGCTAAAAAATTTATTCAAGCAATCGAAGCCATATATAATAAACAGACAGCAAAGGTAATGATAGAGGGGGAACTTACAGATTTTATTAATATAAGAAAAGGCACAAGACAAGGGTGTCCCCTATCCCCTTTGCTATTTGTGTTGACCTTGGAAGTGTTGAATAGAAATATTAGGGATGATAAAAGCATAAAAGGAATGAAAATTAAGAAGGAAGAATTTAAACTACAAGCTTTTGCTGATGATTTAGCTTTTATTCTGGAAGACCCATTAGAAACAGCTCCAAGGTTATTGGAAAAGATAGAGACATATGGTGAGATGGCTGGTTTGAAAATAAATAAAGATAAAACAAAGATTTTGACAAAGAACATGCTATTGAGACAGAGAGAAGAACTGGCAGATCTTTTGACAATCCAAATTACAAATAAGGTTAAGTATCTGGGGATATATTTGACAGCAAGATGTAGCACATTAAAAGAGAATAATTATATTAAACTCAAACAACAGATAGCTACAGATTTGAAGAAGTGGGAAAACTTGCAATTGTCATTAATAGGGAGAATTTCAACAATCAAGATTAATATTTTACCAAGAATTTTATTTTTGTTCCAAACAATACCAATTAGGCTTGGAAAAGACTATTTTGAAGATTGAAATAAAATCATGTTGAAGTTTATATGGCAAGGTAAAAAAGCGAGAATAAAGCTAAAGCTTTTGCAAGACGCTAGAATTAGAGGAGGTTTTGGCCTGCCTAATTGGGAATTGTATTATCAAGCTGCAAATTTGATATGGGTCAAAGAATGGATAACATTAAGAAAGCATAGGTTGTTGACATTAGAAGGGCATGATTTGCTGTTGGGTTGGCATGCTTTTTTATGGTATAAGAGAATTAAAACACAGGGTTATTTTAGAAGACATTATATGCGGGAGTCTTTGTGGTTAAATTGGGAGAAGATAAAAAGACAATGTTATTTGAAAATTCCAGTTTGGTTATCGACTATTGAAGCATTTTCCTATCCTATAATTTATAAGAAGGAACAAACAGTTAGATATGGGGAACTCTTGGATGAAAAGGGAGAACTTATATCGATCCAAAACTTAGAGGAACAAGGTATAAGGATGAATTGGTTTTCATATGCGCAAATACATTCAAGGTATGATGAAGATTCTAAAACGGAGGGATTCTATGATAAGCAGACTGATTTAGATAAGATCTTGATGGGTACTGATGAGAAATTGATTAAAAAATTATATGGTTATTTACTGGGAATGAAATTAGAGGAAGAACAAGTCAAAGAAACTATGATTGTTTGGGGAAAGAATTTTGGATATGGGATTGATCTAGAGAAATGGCAGAAATTGTGGTCTCAAAATTATAAAATGACAATGTCAACAGCATATAAAGAAAACTTGTATAAGATGTTTTACAGGTGGCACTTCCCCTGACAAGAATAGCAAGAATGTTTAAGAACAAATCTGAAAAATGCTGGAAATGTCATCAGATACCTGGCTCGTATTACCATATGTGGTGGACTTGTGAGGACGCTAGAAAATATTGGACTATAATTCACATGTGGTTGGAAAAAATGACAAAGAAACATATAGACTTGAAACCAGAGATCTTCTTATTGGGAATTTTACCTGATATATGTAGTAAAGATTTGAAATACCTGATTGTAAATGTATTAACAGCGGCTAGGATTGTATTTGCTAAAAATTGGAAGAATGAGAAAATACCATTACAGGAAGAAATTATTAAGAAAATATTGGAATGTGCTGAGATGAGTAGATTGACATTTGAAATTAGAGAGCAAGAGGATAAACAATTTTATGAAATTTGGGATCTTTTTTATCAATGATTAGATGATAAAATATGATAATAGAATATTTAGAATGCTAGACAGAAAGGAATATCTTTATTTTGCTATTTTGCAATTATTTTGTTATTTGACATTTTTTAGGATTGATTTGATATGATTATATGATTTGTTATAGAGTAAACTTGTTTGAAGTATTGTTAGCTCATAAAGCATGAATGATTAAAAATATAGTCAAAAACTTCTTTTTTTAGTAATATTAGGATATATAAGTTTGGATTGACAATATGAGTTTTTATGTAACATAATTGTAATTGAGACTACAAAATGAATGCACAAAAATGATGAACCAACTGACACACTGGATGTACATATGAGAGTTGATGTTTTTATGTTTTGTTTGTCTTGTTTGTTTGTAAAAAATTAATAAAATCTTTTTCAAAAAAAAAAAGACAATTTTGGTGGCCGTCCCTCAAAAAGGACATTGAAAAATATGTTGCGAGCTGCTTCATCTGTGCTGCTGCAAAGAGAAGACAAGGAAAATATCCTGGACTTTTACAAACAGTAGCAGACCCTCCTGCTCCCTGGAAAGAGATCTCTATGGACTTTATAGTGGAGCTTCCCAAAAGTGCTGGGAATACTGTCATTTGGGCTGTAACTGTTCTTTTTTCCAAACAGGTTCACTTTATTCCATGCCAAAAGATCCCAACTGCCAAGGCATTGGCAAAGATGTTCCTAATATACATTTATCGCCTTCATGGAGCCCCCCAACAGATTATCTCAGATAGGGGTGTTCAGTTCACATCCAAATTTTGGTGGGCATTTTTAAACCTATTAGGCTCCACTCCAACCTATTAGGCTGTCATCAGGAAATCACCCCCAGACTGATGGATCTATAGAGAGAGTAAACAGCATATTAGAACAATATTTAAGATGTTTTATTCATTACCAACAGGACAATTGGACTGTCCTTCTTCCTTTTGCAGAGGTAGCATACAATAACTCAGTCCATAGCAGCATGAGGTTCACCCCATTCCAGGTAGCCACGGGCCAAGAATTTAACCACATGCCGGAACTACCCACCAAAGAACCTAAAATCCCCTCTCTTAAGGAGTGGATGGATAACTTACAAGCCATATGACCAGTGGTAAGATTATCTTTACAGGAAGCTAGAGCAGTTTACAAAACTCAAGCAGACAAAAAACGTTGTGAACCTAAACCTTTCAAGATTGGTAACCATGTATATTTGTCCACAAAATTCTTAAAATCATTACAACCATCTAAGAAATTAGCACCAAAATTTATTGGCCCATTCTCCATATCCAGAATTATTAACCCCGTGACAATAGAACTTCGACTTCCAAAAACACTTAGACAGATTCATCTAGTATTTCACTGTAGCTTGCTCAAACCAGAGATCATTTCAAACCTCACCCCCCTCTTCTCACACCTCCAACCCCCATCATGGTACATGGGGAACAACATTTTGAACTTAAAGATATCCTTGATTCACGCACTCACCGCGGATCCACACAATATTTAGTAGCTTGGAAACACCTTCCTTCCTCAGAAAAGGAGTGGGTAACCAAACAACACCTAAAAGCACCCACATTACTATGTAAGTTCCACCTAAAATACCCTGATAAACCATCCTGAATTGTAAATATAATGCATGATTTTTGTTTTTTCCAGGTAGACCTATCTGTTTTTTAAGGAGGGCAGGATGTCAGATCCATGTATCTGTCATTTCTTCAGTGGAAGAAGAAAAAAAAGGGGGGGGGCTGATAAAGAAATCCTTTTTTGATGTAACCTCAATATATTTAACTTTATATCAAATTTGTATAACCCACACATCATACAATGGAGGGAGAAAAGCCAAATGGCCAGAATCTATCACCTCCGAGAGGCACAGCCAGGAGATGAGAAGATCATAAAAATTCCACAGTGAGATGTATCTGGGGAATCTCTGGAAAAAGTTCGTTCTAAAAAGGAGGTGGGGGAAAATTAGGTATGTCCTGGGAAACTGTGAGAAAGATTGTTCCTACAGAAGGGATGGGAGGGGAGTTAACATGCTGGCTTTTGTTTCACTAAATACACATCGAGATAAGGGGAGGGGTTGTAAACTCCCTTAAGTATCCCTGTATGCCTGAGGGATCTCAGAGGCTGCTTTGAACTCCTACATGAATTGTCTCACCTCAATAAAGGATTTCTTTTGATACGTTTCGTTCTCAGAAGTTCATTCTTGGTAATTGTATGGGAAAAAGTTCTGTAGCCTGACACATAAATTCAGGAAGGGTTGGTTCAGCTTGAGTTTAGATTCATTTGGGATTCATTTCAAACTCTGTCCATGGAGATTCTCAATCATCAAGGTCATGGTTGTCCCAAAGGTGATTTTTCAAAAGGCAACTGGACTTTGTTTTCATTGAACATGCTTTGCTTCTCACCCAAGAAGCTTGTTTAGTTCTGACTCTTCAGTTCTTCAGTCAGAAGAAACTTTTTGGATGAAAAGTGAAATGTCTTTAGGGAAAAATAAAGTCCAGCTGCCTTTAAAAAAAACACCTTTGGGATTTCAATCTCTGCTTGAAATTGTAATGTTTTGGGTAAGTTTATCCAGCACTTTTCTAGGATGAATTCAGGTTTGCTCACAGAGGAAAGAAATTCCTCTGTTCAAAGCTGATTAACTGAGCCAAGTCAATCAAATGTATGGATTTGATATATAATTTCTTAAATGCTGTAAAACAAATGGAAGTAGTGATAACTAGAGCATTCAACTGTATAATGGTAACTAGCGTATTTCTGGCACAATCATTGGAGACATTCATCTTAGTTTTTCACAGCCCTAGAGTGAATTTTTAATGTGCAAACTTAACCTGCATTTCTGCAAATAAAGCTCATATTGAGGGATATTGTTAGGGATACACACCCTAGCAGAACGTCCAACGGCAGTCTAGCAGGCAGGCAAATGATGTGAGATAAATGTTGTAGTTTATACTCAGTAAGACAGATACACTGTGCCAGTTAAATAGTTTTTTTTTATTCCAGCAAGAGTTATAGCATAGTCAAAACAGTCCATATGTCATACATTAGTTCAGTCCATCCAGGGATTAATCAGTTGCAAAGTCCAGTGTTGAAAAATAGAGGTCAGTAAACTTACAAATAATCAGTCCGGCAATATATGTCTTTTGCAGTCAGAGATATGAAGAAAATCAAACCCCTTTTCTTCATTTCAGCAACAGCAGGGAAACACGCAATTATCACCATCAATCCATCATTTGTCAGCTATCCAGTAAAAGCCAGCAAACAGTGAGCTCTCTTGCTCCCTCTTATAGTGATTTTACAACCGCACCCAAAATACATGTTTTAACAGTTAAAGTGATACATACACTTAAACTCACTAACATAGTTTATATATTATTTTTACCCAAACTAAGTTAGGTAAACAATGTTATCCCTAACAGATATACAGTAAAACAGATTAGGAGATTGCTTAACAGAATATTAGAGTTGGAAGGGAACTTGAAGGTCTTCTAGTCCAGCCCCCATACTCAGACAGGAAACCTTAGCAATATTTTTCATCCTTGGCAACTCGAAGATGGATGGACCTCAACTTCCAGAATTCCCCAGCCAGCTTTGTTGTGGGAGCTCTCTCAGTTAAGGAAATGTGGAGTCATAAGTGTGTGTGTGCTCATATTTTAAGTATTTTCTTCAGAACTCAACTATTTGGGAAAGTTTCATATCTAAAAGTATTATGTAATGGTTACATACTGCTGAGTAGCAAAATTAAAATTATTCAGGTAATAATAAACTAGAAAATCAACAACCGAACTGTGAAAATAAGCTGTTTCCATATCACTAAACATCAAGTATTCACACAGCTGTAATATGTACATATCATCTTCTCAACCTTTCTGCTTCAATTGAAATTAATACACATAAAATTGGCAACTCACTTTGCTTGCTACTCAATTGCTATTGCAGAAGAGATTACTAACAATCCAGTTTAATCATTCTGAATAGGTGCTTGTTCTGTCTTTATGAGATAGAAATGAAGTCTTATGAACTTCAGTCAGTTTCTGGATCCCTTTTTTTAAACAATTCCTTTCAGTCAAACAAAAAGGTGAAGACAAAGTTTCCTTCAGGCAGTCTTGATTTTGGGAGACTTTATGAACATATTCATATTGCTGTCTTGGAAACAATATAGAAATGTTTTCTTCAGAGGTGGGATCCTACCTGCATAACAACCGGTTTGATGAGCGTGCACTTGCATGTGTGTGCAGGCACACTGTTTACAAACAGCTCTTGCAAGCATTCACCTTTTCCTGCTGGTGTGCGGCACTCAGCTGTGCCACGCGAAGCAGCTGAGGAGGAAAAAGCAGAGACTAAAGGACAGCCTAGGGCCCAGGCAGTCAGGTGGGCCAAGGAGAAGACCAGAAGATCATCGCAGCAAACCGGTTTGATGTCAGCTGCTCTTCAGAGCTACCGGTTCTATAGAACCAGGGCAAACTGGTAGAATCCCACCCTGGTTTTCTTCCAGGAGGTCTTTTTGACTTCCCAATCTAGCCTAGTGCACTGGATTTTCTTGGTGATCATTCTTGGTGACATTGGCCAAGTGGTCAGTTTAAGTTGTTCTCACAATTAAGGTCTTTAGAAGGGGTGGGCTTCAAAATGTTTAGCAAAGGGTTCTCTGGCTGAGCACAGCCATGTGGGTGTGGCCGAGTAAGCCACCTGCACACAATGGGAGGGGCATTTTTTGCCTTCCCCAGGTTCTGGAGGCTTTTCTGGAGCCTCCGGGAGGGCAAAAACAGCTTCCCTGGGTTCTGGAGGCTCTGTGGAAGCCAGAAACAGGCCCATTTCTGGCCTTCCTGAACTTCTGGGAGGCCCGTTTTTCACCCTCCTTGAACCTTCATGTGTGCCCTACACTTGCATACAAAACAGGCCACGTGGGGACTCCTGGGAGGGGCGGGGCAGGGTGGGCGGGGCCAGGCAGGAGTGGGATTTGGGGGTTCTCCAAACTGCACAGAATCTTAGCTAGGGGCTCTCCTCAACCCCTGTGAATCTCCAGCAGCCCATGCCTGCCTTTATGTATTCATAGTAGCCACATATATTTTGAAGATGCAAATGCCTTTCTCTTTCCAATATGTTATTTGTCCCAGTCAAAGCTTCAAGCAAAAAATATTATAATTAAATAGCATAATGTGTCAAACACTGATTGTCATAATCTCCAGTGTTATCCATTTTTAATGAAAAGTTTGTACCACCTCAAAACAAAAAGGTTACTAAATGGAGAACTCAGCATTTTAACTCCCTAAAATATTTTGCGAATCAGCAGCCTAGAATATACAACCACACATTTTTGTGACTGTTTGAGCCCTTGAGATTACTTGTCAAAATAATCCTTGGAAAGTGATGTTTAACCAGAATATAATATTTCAGGAGCTGCTGAAATCTGTGGCTAGATGCTCTATGTTATGGTACATAATTGCAGTAAATATCTTCAAACTCTAGACTAATTCAATTCACCAACTGAGTTTCTAACAGAAAAATGTTTTAGAGAATTTTCTGTGCTATTTGAACTTATTTAAACAGGTTTTCCTGATCTGTTGTTTTTTTGTAAGTCCAGAGTCTTGGCTGATTCTTCTACTTAACTTCTTACTTCCACTAGTCTTATTTTTCTCTCTCTTTGGTCATATCTTCTAGCTTGTCCAATAGCTTCAAGTTCCAGACTTAAATCAGACATCTGTCCAGGCCCACCTCACTCTTAATTTATATCACAACATCAGAATCTTATTAAATGATTTATTCTCAGCCATTACTTCTCAATCTAATTTCTCATGTGGATGTTTGAAAGATAAGAAGGAATAAATAAAACCAACCTGGAGCCTTTTGAAAGAAGAATTGAATAAAAATGTAGAAAAAGAAAAAGAAAGAATAGCTCACTTACTCTTGGATGAAGCCCATTCTGTCTCTAGACATTATATCTGTCTAGAGCACTATAAGAAAAAGAAAAGATTTTTTTCCCATTGTTGTATAAAAATCAGACCAGATGAAGAAGATCTATATTAACATGGTTATGCTCTGATTGGCAACCTAAATAGAATCTGCCTCAGAATGAGATAATTTATCCCTATCTCACAGAGACATCAACTTGATTGTTCTTCTAGGCTTTAAAGCAGGATACAGTTTATGGAAGACATAGGTATGTTTCACTGCCAATGAAAAATACTTTAGTGTAAAAGTTTAGTGAAAGACACTAAAGAGAAAGAAAATGTTGCTAACTTGATTCCCAAAGGACAAAAAGCATTCAGCTGCAGATATCTAACAATAAAGGTAGATTGTTTCCAGAGATTTATTTGCATGTCACAAACTTGCAATGGGATGAGATGATATCTCAATACATATCCAGTGAAATGTGCAAATGTCTGAATAGAAATCTAAATCCAAATATATAAGGTGTTCTGAAATAATGAGATTCAAAAAGTTATACTTTCTTTTTTTCTCCCAGCCTGAAATCCATATGACAGAATTAGGATGAATATGAAATCTGAATAATAGCTATGTTCCTATATTCCCATTAGTCCAAAGGCAGGGAGGGAGGGACAAAAGCTCGGTCCAGGTGTGATTTTTCTCTCTTTCTTCCTGATCGATATAGCCAAATTGATATTGCCATGATTCTAAAAACACCTGTTTACAAGATAGCTACACTCAGAATACTTCCTATCCACAGCCACTCCATCTTACCAGGGTTTATTGAAGTCTGTTGTACCCCATCCAGACCCTCACAGCCTCCAAGAACCATGGAAAGTCATCTACAGCAGGGGTCTCCAAACTTGGTAGACTCTGGGAGTTGAAGTCCACAAGTCTTAAAGTTGCCACGGTTGGAGAACCCTAATCTATAGCATCATTTACTTCAGCCAGGATGGAGATATACACTTGGATATCATCAGGGTACTGATGATAACTCATGATCATGGTGATGGATGATCTTACTGTTATGGACTAAGCCAACTCAGCGAGACAACCCTAAACAGCTTTAACTTTACAGCAGGCTTGTAATCCTGCACTTCTCATTGGCCCGCAAATAGCGAGTCATGATTGGTCGTTTTTGGCCAGTCTGATTGGCTGTTAACGAGCCCCTCTGATTGGATGCTTGCAAAAGCGGTAAACTCAAACCATTGGTTGTTCTGACAGCAGTCAGCTCTATAAAAGAGCTGCTGCCGCCCAAGTATTTGCTCTGTTCTTATTTTACAATAAAGAGTTGAAGTCACTGTTCGATGTCTCGTCTCCGTTCCTTGCGCCCATGCCCAGGACTTAACTCTGGCGACGAGGATGGGATGTGGAGACGATAGAGCTGACTAAATACACATCGAACAAAACAGAGCACCTGGCGAAGGAGCGCACGCAACAAATGGCAAGATGACCAGCGGCGCTACACCACCTGTTCCATTCGACCCAGCAACAGAAGACTGGGACTTGTATATAGATCGCTTCCAGATGTTCCTGGAGACCAACAATTTAAAAGATGCTACGCCTGGCAAGAAACGAGCGGTGCTCATGACTCATTGAGGCCCCGCCATTTTCAAAATGGCTAAAGCACTGGCAAAACTGGCGGAAGTGAAGACCATGGATTGGGATACCCTCGCCCCAATCCTCCGGGCCCATTATGCACCCGCAGTACCTACACTGATACGAAGACACAAATTTTACCAGAGGGACCAACGGAAAGATGAGAGCGTTGGGAATTTCATAACCGACCTCCGGAACCTAAGAGGCCTTTGTGGTTTTGCAAACTTAGAGGAAGCCCTAAGAGACCACATAGTTCTGGGACTAAATGCACCACATGTGCAGAGTAAACTGATGGCAAAAGGTGACATCAGCCTTACAGATGTCATCGCCAATGCTACTGCCGCAGAAGCAACCAGGAAGTCAGCCGCTCGAATGCACCGAGCAAACGCACCACTTCGCCAACTCGCTAACGATAGCCCACTCACCACTGAGAAGCACACTACCACCACCCACCACGAAGACCTTGAGTCATCCTCAGACAGTGAAGAAGAGGAAGCCAACCGGCTCCGCTCGGAACAAGAGCAAAGGAAGCAGAGACGTCCGCGCCAATGTGCTGGTTGTGGGACAAACCACCCGCGATCGGGCTGCAAATTCCTTGACACACTCTGCCGTACTTGCGGAAAAAGAGGCTACATTGCAAAAGTCTGCAGAAGCAAGTGGGAGTCCAGTCCCAGCCGAAGGGAAAACAACCTCAGTTGGGAGACAGGCAAACCTCCTGAGAACCAGGACCGTCTGAACCACCAATGGAACAACCACTACTACTACAGAAATCGAGCACCTGCCTCTTCAACGAGACAAGAAGAGGCCCACCAAACCATTATTATTGGCCATGCTGCATCGTTCGATGCAAGAAAGATCCACGTAAAGGTTACTATTGAGAATCGACCATGCGTGATGGAAGTCGATTCGGGATCCTCCCTATCGATGGTATCCTGGAAAATCCTCAAACAGCTGATCCCTGCCATCTGCCGCCAGGACCTCAGCATGCAACGAATCATCCTGAAAGACTACCAGGGAAACAGAATTCCAGTTGTCAGTTCCAGCCACGTCCAAGTATCCTTCAAGGACCACACAGCGATGCTTCCCCTGACTGTCGTAGACCCAGCTTGTTAGGGTTACAGTGGTTCGCCCCACTCGGGATTGAACTAGCCGGCATACACCAAACCAGAAGCGATGACTGGGAAGAGGCTCTCATCCAGGAATTCCAGAACGTGTTCACAGGAACATTAGGCAAGTACAAGGGGACCCCTATATCATTTAATCTCAGCCCCGATGTAGTTCCCATTCGGTTTAAGCCTCATCGGGTACCTTTTGCCCTAAAGCTGAAGATCGACGAGCAGCTAGATAAACTGATAGCCCAGGGCGTATTGGAACCAATTGACCATGCCCGCTGGGAAACTCCAATAGTAACGCCCATGAAGCCAGATGGTTCATTAAGAATTTGTGGGGATTACTGGGCCATCCTAAATCATGCTCTTCAACAGAGCGCTTACCCAGTACTGGTGGTTCAACACCTTCTTCATTCCCTGGGTGGCGGAAAAATATTTGCAAAATTGGACTTAGCTCAGGCGTACCAGCAACTACCTGTAGACGCGACAACTGCAGAAGCCCAGACAATAGTAACACATAGAGGCACCTTCAAGTGCAATAGACTCCAATTTGGAGTAAGAGTGCCGCCGGGCATTTTCCAAAGTTTAATGGAGAGACTATTACAAGGCATAAAAGGCATCGTGCCTTATTTTGACGACGTCCTAATAGCTGCCCCCACTAAAGAGCTATTAGTACAACAACTCAGAAAAGTTCTTCAGAAATTTAAAGACGCTGGTCTGAGGGTAAAAAGGGACAAGTGTCAACTTTGTACGGAGAGAGTGGAGTTCCTGGGATACCTTCTCGACAGACAGGGAATCCACCCCACCGAAAAAAACTAAACGCAATCAAAAACACTCCGAGACCTAGGAATAAGACAGACCTCCAAGCCTTCCTGGGACTCATTAACTTTTATAACATCTTCTTGCCCCAGAAGGCAACCGTAGCCAAGCCCCTACATAGACTTCTTGACAAAAAGGCTCCCTGGGTCTGGGGACAACATGAAGAGAGGGCATTCCAAGAGGTAAAAGGCCTCTTAACCTCCAATGCTGAATTAATGCAATACAACAAGACTCTACCTTTGACAGTTACCTGTGATGCCTCACCATTTGGAGTGGGAGCCATTTTAAGCCATATCCTACCAAATGGGAATGAGGCACCTATTGCGTTCTTTTCGAGAACTTTGTCTAAGACCGAAAGGAACTATAGTCAACTTGATAAAGAGGCTCTCGTTATTGTATCTGCAATTAAACGTTTCCATGAATATGTGTATGGGAGACCCTTTACCATAATTACAGACCACAAGCCGCTACTTGATATTTTGGAGGGAAACAAACCAACTCCACATATCTTATCACCAAGAATGACACATTGGTCAGAATTTTTAGCCACCTACGATTACCGATTGCAACACCGCCCGGGAAAAACCATTCCCCACGCTGACGCTTTGAGCCAATCCCCACTACCAGACATCATAGAGGACCCAGCTCCAACCTTATCCGTATTGCAAATTGAAACCCTCAAATCGCCGCTGCTGACTGCTCGAGACATTGCCTTAGAAACAAAAAAGGACCCTGTTTTGGCACGAGTCCTCAGCTGGGTGGAACGGGGTTGGCCGGTCAGCAAAACGAATGATACGTTCAAGCCATTTAAGAATCGTCAAACAGAGCTATTCTCCCAAAAAGGCTGCATAGTGTGGGGAGACAGAGTCGTAATCCCAGAGAAATTGCAACATAGAGTATTAAAAATGTTGCACGATGGACATCCAGGCATCGTGCAGATGAAGGCATTGGCCAGGAGTTACGCATGGTGGCCTGGGTTAGATAAACAAATAGAAACCTGGGTAGCGACATGCAGCAAATGCCAGGAGACTTGCTCTAATCCTCCAAAAACTCCCCCAACCCGGTGGAAAACGCCTCGAGGTCCTTGGTCCTATATCCACATCGATTTTGTGGGACCCACAGGAGGACACACTTTCCTCCTAACAGCCAACATGGAGTGGGAGTGTGGCTCCAGAGGTAGTGGAGGAGGCTGGGGAAGGGCAGAGGCTGGCTGAACAATCAGAGGAGGATCCAGGCCCATCCCCTATCCATCTTAGGTCACGCGTGGAGGGAGGGCTATTGAATTCTAATATGGATTCTTTTACCCACTTTCAAGCCAATGGTCTTTTTCAGTGGCACAGTGGTTAGAGTGCAGTACTGTAGGCTACTTCTGATGACTGCCAGCTGCCTCTGTCAGCCCCAGATCTATCTTGAATCAGATTTGGGGCTGCCACAAGAGAGGATGGGTAACTGTGGGAAAGAGAGTGAAGTGAGAAGGGAGGATAGCCACAACAACATTCTTTTGCCAGAGCTCAAGGTTGAGTCACTGGAGTTTAGAGGGGAATGACTGTACTTGGCAGGAGTTCAGAATGGGGGTGGACTGGAGAGTGTAACTTGAGGGCCATCAGTAAGGGGCTGGGTATGAGTTTTAGGGTAGCAAGGGAAAATGCAGGAATTCAGATTTGGGTTTCCCCCAGATGTGCCAATATGACTTCTCTAATAAATCCTTACTGGACCTGGAGATCCATCAGCTACAAAGAAAATTCCTCAGTGTGACCCTGAGGTTACCCAAGTGTTACCCAAGAGGAATCAGATAAACAAGGCCATTGGGTGATACTCAGTGGATGCATTAAGAACAGAGAAATATTGACATTTTGAATTGATTTCCCACTCTGGTTACCAAGTGGGACAGTCACCCCAAAATGGTTAGAAATAAAGGTGATCATAGAAACTAATGTAAGTACAATTTAAAACAACAACAACTTATGAATTAAATGAATTCCTCTTTGAACTCTAAAATAAGTCACTATTTGAACATATAGAGTGAACCCCAAGTAAGGACACTTACTTTTTGTCTATATCCTATTCTATCTGTGAGATATGGGATACAAAGCATCTGCCCATTTTTTCAATATTTCCCCTTGTCATATGCCTAGACTGATTGAGAAAAAAGAAGCCAACCTTTAGATCATATGGTAAATATAGTCTAGAAAACATTCAGATCTCTGCTGTAAAAGCCATGTTTCTTTTCCCTCAATGAAGTTTGGAACCCCATGTCCTCTATTGAGGAAAGAGGCAGACTTGAAGTCTTGAATTCTACTTTGTTCGATGTAACAAAATTTGATTTTTCAAGAGACTAATAATATAACAAGTAATCATAAACTATGACAGGCAAGTGGACACAAGGAAAATAGATATAGAAGATTGGTAATCACTTGGAAGAATCAAGAAAATGGCAGATATCTTATTTATTTAAAAAAAATGGCCGACCAACTCAAATAGTGCAACTCTGAGCATTGTACAACAACAACAAAAGATCCAAAATAAAAGCAATCAATCAATAATAGGTGACCTGTTGTATAACATACATAACAGAAATTTAAATTCCAGAAGGAATGGCTCCCTTGCAGGGGATATATCACTGAGCAAGCCAGATTTAGACATTTCGAATATGGTTTTTAAGAAATAAAAACTTGAGAGATTTATTTAAAATATCAGATGAAAATATTTAAAGAAATATGAGCAACAACCACCAATATTTCAAGAAAAGGACAAATACTAAAATAGAGATTAGTGCCTAGGGACAATGAAAAGGAAAGAAAACTCACTTACTGAGAGGTCCTATTTCATTTTTTTAATGTATTTTTTTCAACATTTGTTTTGGTATTTCACTTTGCTGTATCTCTACTAATTATTGCTATCAACTTGGAGATTATAAGTGACCACATATTCATAGCAAAGTTTCATATTAAAATCCTCATCCTAGCTTGTATTCATATCTCCCTTCTAGTGGTAAATCTATTCATCCTGATCCAAAACCTTGGAGCAATTGGCAAGCTTTTAAAGTTCTCCAAAAGGCCAACAGGTTTAAACGCAACCATATACTGGGAGCAGGGGAGAAAAAAATTCCAAAGGCAGGCACCATGATGGGACATGGTTTTATGATCATTCAAACTGCTGTGGAGAAGAAATCTGTTCCATATTAGCATTCTTGGAATACCCTCACCTGATTGGCCCAAACGGACTGCTCTGTGATTGGTGGAATAGAACAGCAGTGATTGGCTCGTAAGGAATCAACCGCGATTGGCCATGCCAACCGCAGGAGATTCAAAGAGCCATAATTGGCTGCGAGCCGCCGGCAATTCCTATAAGAAGGGCTGACACAGATCGCCGGTCGAGCACAGACCTATATAACAAATAAAGAGCTGAACCGTCACACTGGTGTCAAGTCTCTCTTTTCCTGCGATTAAACACTGGCAACGAGGGTGGGATATTGAGACAAGAGACCAAGTGAGCACGTGGCCCACAGAGCTGAACGACCGACAAGATGTCCAGCAGCAACGCGCCACCCACACCCTACGACCAGGCAGCCAAGGACTGGGAATCATACATTGATCGATTCCTCATGTTCTTCGAGAGCAATAATCTGAAGGATGCCAATGGCCAGAGAAAAAGAGCTGTGTTCCTGACACACTGCGAGCCTGCAGTGTAAGACACTCCAGTTTGGAGTCAGCGTGACCCCCGGGGTGTTCCAGAGCTTAATGGAACAGCTATTGCAAGGGATCAAAGGGATGATGCCCTACTTTGATGACGTGCTAGTGTCAGCAAAGGACAAGAACCAATTGGGGAGCTGCCTCCGAGAGGTCCTGCAGAAATTTAAAGACACAGGAACTACAAGTTAAAAAGGAGAAGTGCCAACTATGCACAGAAAAAGTTGAATTCCTGGAGTACTTGATCGACAAACATGGAATACACTCCACAGAAAAAAAGTTAAAGCCATAAAGGAAGCTCCGAGACCACAGAATAAAATGGAACTGCAGGCATTCCTAGGGCTGATTAACTTCTATAATGTTTTTTTGCTCCAAAAGGCAACAACAGCGGAGCCTCTCCATAGGCTGCTGGACAAGTCAGCCACCTGGTCCTAGGGCAAAAGGGAAGAAACTGCCTTTTAAAAAATAAAGGACTTAATAACTTCAGAAGCACTCCTCATTCAATAGTGAGACCCTACCATTGACCATAACCTGCGACGCTTCACCATATGGCATCAGGGCCATACTAAGCCACTCCTTGCTGGATGGGAGAGAAGCGCCAATTGCATTCTTCTCCAAGACATTGTCCAGGGTGGAAAGGAATTACAGCCAGCTGGACAAGGAAGCACTGGCAGCAATCACCGGCGTGAAGCCGGTACTTATATAGTAGGAGCTTTTCACTTATAACCGATAACATCCTCTCCTGGGGATCCTGGCAGGGAACAAGGCCACCTCTAACATCTTGTCACCATGGATGATGAGGTGGTCCAAGTTCCTTGCCGCCTACAACTATCAATTAATACACTGCCCCGGGAAGAACATCTCACATGCAGAATGCACTAAGCCGCGCTCCCTTGCCAGACCTGGAAGACGACCCGGCACCCACCACATTCATCCTGCAAATAGAGACACTGCCCAACCCACCCATGACTGCGTCAGACATTGCCAGAGAGACTGTCAAAGACAGGAAACTGGTGCAAGTCTTGAGTTGGGTAGAAAAAGGGTGGCCGGAAACTGAGGGGGGTGACCAGTTTAAACCCTTCCAGAACCGGCAGACTGAACTATTTACGCAAAAGGGGTGCTTATTATGGGGGGACAGAGTGGTGGTTCCGGAAACATTGCAAACAAGGGTGTTGGGCATGCTGCACGAAGGTCACCCAGGCATTGTAAAGATGAAATCCCTAGCCAGGAGCTACGTCTGGTGGCCAGGGATGGACAAAACCATATAAACATGGGTGGCAACATGCAACAAATGCCAAAGTTCCAGACCAAACCCCCCCCGCCGCACCGACCCTTAAATAGGAAACACCCAGGGGGCCTTGGTT
Organism: Hydrophis major; assembly: GCA_033807585.1. Classification (NCBI taxonomy): domain Eukaryota; kingdom Metazoa; phylum Chordata; class Lepidosauria; order Squamata; family Elapidae; genus Hydrophis; species Hydrophis major. The sequence goes on along the minus strand of CM066334.1, from coordinate 16,630,316 downwards.
GAGGGTCCACATAGACTTTGTGGGTCCAACAAAAGGGCACACATTCCTAATCACTGTTGATGCTTACTCAAACTGGCTAGAGGTGAGCATCATGAAATCAACCATTACAGAAGTGGTCATAAGGAAACTAACCAAACTGTTTGCCACCCATGGACTACCGGACTTGCTAGTGTCTGACAACGGCCCGCAGTTCACGGCACTAGCATTGAACAATTTCTCGCCGAACAGTGTATACGGCACGCATTGACATCACCCGCTCACCCAGCAGCGAACGGGCGGGCGGAGAGAATGGTCAGGTACACAAAAGACGCATTAGAAAAAATGGACACGGGAAACATACATGACAAAATTAATAAATTACTGACAATACAACACATAACACCCAGCGCCGATTGCGGGAGATTCAAAGAGCCGTCATTGGCTGTGAGCCGCCGGCAATTCCTATAAGAAGGGCTGCCGCAGATCGCACAGACCTATATAACAAATAAAGAGCTGAACTGCCACTCTGGTCTCAAGTCTCTCTTTTCCCGCGATTAAACAAAATCAATTTACCTTTATTTAACTGGAGCATGCACACCAAATCCTGCGTGGGAGTTAAGAGTATATCTTTGCATAACAAAATCATGGGCATAAATAGAGTGTGTGCTGTTATTCAGAGCCTGTGGAGCTCATTTTCATACTTGAATGCCCAAGAGCAGTGAGATGACTTTGAAAAAAAAAAATCTTTGTGTTGGCTATTTGAGGCCAGGTTAGGAAATAGACACTGCAAGAAATATTAGAAATCTACTTTATTGATGTAAAGATAATAGAATCTTGAAAGCCTGACAGTGTTTCCCCTTCTTTACCTCATATATCAAAGAGAGTCAAGGCAATCTTAAATTTCTTTCTCACTCTTCTTGTTTCTCCAGACTGAGTTCATGTTTTGCTGATGGACTCCACATATCTTCGCTAAGGTTGTCTCTGTGCTCCCCTACAGCAAGCGACCTACCACTGCCAAACAGTTGTCCTTAGTTGTAAATTAAAGATGGACAAACTGAGCCCTCCTAACTTCCTCTCTTTGGTTGTGACCTTTGGTGTCCAAACCATAATTGCTATACATCATCAGCACATTTCTCCACTCAAGGGAGGCAGGCAACACATAAAAATGTAGCATTAGCCATAAAATAGAATGATTAGCATTTAAAACCCAAAGAAGTCTTTCACAAAAATGTGGGATGGGGGGAAAGATAGAAAATCTTTCCTCAAGAGTATTTTGTACTGTTGTCTTACTCATTATAGCCCTCTGGCTCCCTTCAAAATGTAAAGTGTGATATTCAGCCAATACATGTGCTTTTCCATTATTTTAAGGTGAGAGATAACTTGGTACATTTATAAAATTAATAATTCTGTGTCTGTGGGTTTGCTTTTAATGCCATAACACATAGCTGCATTGTGTTATGTAACATTTACAGAGTACAGAGTGCGGGGAGTCTTTAAAAGCACTTAGTCTGGATGATCGACTAAGCTGTTATATACCTCGTTTTTGTTGTAAACCTTATGTGGGAAAAATGGAAAGACTTTAAAAGCTACAAGTAACAATTGGCCATTTGCTCCCAGTTCAGAGCATCATGATGAAAATGTGGTGCCCTTCCACATCTTGGAGGTTAAAATTGTCCTATAAAAGAACAATTCCACAACTGCAGTTCATAAGGCTGCAAAGCTGAGTCAAGATTCATCCACCCATTGCAAGGTTGATTAAAAAACCCCACCACAAATGTGAAGGTGAGTGTGCAACTACTCAGGTTGTGATCCTTAAAGCTCAGAGCAACACAAGTAATACTTTCCCCTCTCAGGAGAACAAGATTCTTTCTTGGTTCTTATGGCCTGGCTTACCAACTGTATATCAATTTTGATTTCTGTCTCATGCTCACAGTTAAAGTGTTTTGCCAGGTTTGAGCTAAGATATATGTGGTAGGGGAAAAATAAATAACCCTTTACAAAACACTTCCTCTCCCCACCCCCTTAAAATAACACAATGTAATAATTCTGTTCAGATCAAAAGAAGCCAAAATATTTCATCATACTGATGACATGAGCAGCTAATTTATCTTAGTCATCTATTTTATAGCCACATCTTACTGGACATATAGGACTCCAACATTAGCACAGAGACCACATAATCACTAAGTGGCTGAGACACATACCCAACAGGAAACTACTTTCTTTTTAGGAGGGGAAAAATATTCCAGAGCAAATGACCAGCTGTCTGCAAGGAATATAAATCCTTCCATTCCCCACTCTTCTGTCAGAGCTGAAGAAGCTTCTTGGATGAGAAATGAAATGTCTTCAAAAGAAAAAAATAATTAAGTCCAGTTGCCTCCTGAAAAATCATCTTTGGGATTCCAGAGCAGTGGCATCCCATAGCAAAAAAACAGTACTAAGTTCTTGTAGATAATAGCAATAGCACTTAGAATTATATACTGCTTTTTAATGCTTTTACAGCCCTCTCTAAATGGTTTCCAGAGTCAGCACATTGCCCTCAACAATCTGGGTCCTCATTTTATCCACCTCGGAAGGATGGAAGGCTGAGTCAACCTCGAGCCTGGTAAGATTTGAACTGCCAAATTGCAGGCTGTCAGCATTCCAACCAAACTCTCCGTCCCAATTCAGCACTTAGAGACAAAGTCCATCCAAATAAGAATTTATTAGAAAAGTCATATTGGCACATCTGGGGGAAACCCAAATCTGAATTCCTGCATTTTCCCCTGCTACCCTAAAACTCATACCCAGCCCCTTACTGATGGCCCTCAAGTTACACTCTCCAGTCCACCTCCATTCTGAACTCCTGCCAAGTACAGTCACTTCCCTCCAAACTCCAGTGATTCAACCTTGAGCTCTGGCAAAAGAATGTTGTTGTGGGTATCCTCCCTTCTCACTTCACTCTCTTTCCCACAGTTACCCATCCTCTCTTTTGGCAGCCCCAAATCTGATTCAAGATAGATTTGGGGCTGACAGAGGCAGCTGGCAGTCATCAGAAGTAGCCTACAGTACTGCACTCTAACCACTGTGCCACTGAAAAAGACCATTGGCTTGAAAGTGGGTAAAAGAATCCATATTAGAATTCAATAGCCCTCCCTCCATGCGTGACCTAGGATGGATAGGGGATGGGCCTGGATCCTCCTCTGATTGCTCAGCCAGCCTCTGCCCTTCCCCAGCCTCCTCCACTACCTCTGGAGCCACACTCCCACTCCCTGTTGGCTGTTCTTCCTCTTCCTCAGAGTCAGTCTCCACCAGAGGCATGACACTATCCCCCCCACAGGGCCCCCTCCCCCAGGATCAGGTGGACGAGGACATTGAGGAAACCGAGAAAGAAAGTCCTGGACCAAACGAGGAGCATGAACATCAGTGGCATTGCCCCAGGTGAAGTCCTCTGGTCCATAACCTTTTTATGCCACCAAATACTGAAATCAGCCCCACAACTGGCATGAATCTCAGATGCTATCCACTTCATACTCTTCCTCTCCCAGAGGGGCTACTGGAGTCGGCTGTGATGGAGCCAGTTGATGCAGACTAACAGGAAACAATGAAAAACAGGATGGATACGCATGGTCCATGGCAGGGAGAGACAATTTGCCACAGGATTGATCACCACTTCGACCGGAAAAGGTTCCAAGTAATAGTGATCAAGCTTTTTTGATGGTCGCGTTGTTGGTAAGTATTGAGTAGAGAGCCAAACCTGATCACCTACCACTAAAGGTGGAACATCAAGATGATGTCAGTCTGCAAACCAATGTCAGTCTGCAAACCCTTGGCTTTCTCTAGTTGATCGCGGACCATGTGGTGCACACCTTTTAACTCCTGCAAGAATGTATCCACTGCCGGAACTGGGGAATCAGACAGGGCTAAAGGGAAAAGTTGTGGATGAAACCCATAGGTAGCAAAGAAAAGGGACACATGGGTGGATGCATGTTGAGCATTGTTATAAGCGAATTCTGCCACCGGCAGCACTTCCACCCAATTGTCTTGTTGAGTAGTGCTGAAACAGTGGAGGTACTGCTCCAAAATAGCATTCACTCTCTCTGTCCCCCCATCAGTTTTGGAGTGATGAGCAGACGACAGACACACCTGAACCTGCAATTTTGCAAGTAGGGTCTGCCCGAAGCATGCTGTAAATTGCCCCCCCCCCCGATCTGATACCATGTAGTCTAGTAACCCATGCAACCAGAAAACAAGGGAGATAAACAATTGAGCCATTATCTTGGCCGATGGAAGACCTGCACATGGAATAAAGTGGGCCATTTTAGTTAACATATCCACCACCACCAAAATGGTTGTGGTTCGTGGTGGTAACTCAATGATGAAATCCAATGAAACTGCCCCCCCCCCATGGTTGTTTTGGTGTGGGCAAGGGCTGCAAAAAACCGGGGGCGCACCAGGAGCATACTTGGCTTGATGACAGATCCCATAAGACTCCACATATCCCTACACATCATGTTTAAGTCTTGGCCACCAAAATGTCCCAGAGATGAGGTGCAGTGTTTTGAACACCCCTCTGCCCTCTATCATGACATTGACATAGGATAAGGCCACGAAGAGGACCTCCAGGCACATAAATGTGATCACGGAACTACAACAGGTCCCCAATATATTCCAAAGGAGTCTCTTGTCTCCCATTCTCATCCAATTCTCGACATCGAGCTGCCACAATTGGGTCCTGCCGCTTCACCTCCTGAATCCTCACTTGGAGGGCCACAGGTTCCTCGGTGGCTGCAAAATGCTCCAACGGAATCACCATCCAGGGCAAGATTTTATTTTCCCTTTGGGTATACTTGGGCTTCCAAGATAGGGCATTGGAGCCTTGATTCCCTCCACTCATAACATAAGTCACCCGGAAATCAAATCGAGCAAAGAATAAGGACCATCTCACCTGACACTGGTTCAATGTCCAAGATGTACATAGGTGTTCCAAATTGCGATGATCCATCCAAACCTTGATTTGGTAAGGAGCCCCCTCCAGGTGGTGCCACTATGTCTCAAAAGCGACCTTAACTGCCAATAGCTCCTTGTCCCAAATTGTATAGTTGCACTCTGGAGCCAACAACTTCTGGGAATAATAAGTGCATGGGAACAAGGTGCCTGTGGGAGCATTGGCCTGGAGGAGCACCACACCAACAGCCACATCAGAAGCATCTGTTTCCACCACAAATGGCTGGCCTGGATCAGGGTGTTTGAGGATAGGCTCAGAAGCAAAAGCGACTTTCAACGCCTTGAAAGCTGCCTGCTCCTCAGATCCCCAATGGAACTTCTGCCCCTTCTTGAGCAAATTAGAAAGGGGATCAGTCAAGGCAGCAAATTAGGGAATAAATGTGCAGTAGTAGTTTGCAAACCCTAACAGTCTTTGCACATCCTTAACCTGCTGTAGAGATTCCCATGCCTGCAACGATTGTACATTTTCCAGGTCCATTTCCACCCCGGCAGGTGAAATACGATGTCCCAAGAAGTCAATCGTGGTTTGTGCAAACTGACACGTCTCACACTTAGCAAACAGGTGGTTATTACACAAACATTGCAACACCAGCCACACATGTTGCCAGTGTTCCTGCAGGGAGTCTGAGTAAATTAAAATGTCATCTAAATAAATGACCATGAATTGATCCAACAAATCACGGAAAACATTGTGCATGAAATGCATGAACACAGCTGGGGCATTGGTTAATCCAAAAGGCATCAGGGTATACTCAAAATGCCCATACCTCATCCAGAAAGCTGTTTTCCACTTGTCCCCTGCACAAATGTGAACCAAATTGTAGGCCCCACACAAGTCCAACTTTGTAAAGATCTTAGCTTGATGAAGCTGCTCCATCAGTTCAGGGATAAGGGGAAGTGGGTACCGATTCCTCACTGTGATTGCATTCAACTTGTGGTAATCACAACACAAACCTAGCTCCTCCAATTTCTTTTTTACAAAAAGGACTGGTGCAGCCAATGGGGAGGTAGAAGGCCGGATAAACCTTTCCAGAGGTTCTTGTCAATAAAATCCCGCAATGCGGCCAACTCCGATTCTGACAGGGAATATATCCGACCCACCGGCAATTTTGCATTGGGCAACAAGTCGATTGGACAGTTATATGCCCAATGCGAAGGCAACTGATCTGCCTCCTTCTCCCCAAACACATCAGCAAAGTCCACCAACTCCACAGGTAGATCCAGGTCCATGGGTGTAGCCACACTGCCTGCACAAGAGCACAAGCAATGGTTGGCACACTTCCTATCAAGGAACTGCACAGCTCCAGACGACCAGACAATCTGTGGATCATGAGCCTGTAACCACTCCAAACCCAGCACCACCAGAAAATGAGGCACCGCGGTAACGTAGAACATGGTTTCCTCCACATGCTGCCCAATATGCATGCAAAGGGGTTTGGTTGCAGCAACCACAGGTCTCAAACAAAGGGGCCGACCATCAATCATCTCTACCATTACTGGTGGGGACACCTGTTGCTGAGGAATGAACCACTGCTCTACAAAATGAGCATCCATGAAATTGGCTGTGGCCCCTGAGTCGACCAAGGCTCCACACCAGGCACGAACACACTGCTGTCAGCACAAGATGCTTCACCAATAACATTTGTGGTGGAGATGTCAAAGGTGGCAAGGATGGCAAGGTTGGTAAAGATGGCAGGCCTAAGGACTTTACACCCCAACCTACAGATCCCTGTAGGCCGAGTGATGCTTGTTTCCCACCACCGCAGGTGTCGCTGCGGTGGATGTCTTAACAGGACACTTGGCCACAAAATGTCCTCAATTGCCACAATAGAGGCATAAACCATCACGACGACATCTATCCTTTTCTACTTGAGTCAGGCGAGGGCAGCCAGCCTCCAACTGCATGGGTTCCTCCAAAGGCACTTCCACCAAGGGTGCCATCTTGTTGGAAACAGATACGGTCTCTGTCTGTCGTTGCACCTGTCTCTGCTCAAGTCTAGCATCGATACAAAGACACAGATGCATGAGCTCCTGAAGGGTGTGAGGGCATTCAGTGCGTACCAACTCATCCTGGAGCTCTGATGACAAACCCTCCTGGAACTGGTCTAATCGTGCTGCCTCATTCCATTGTACATCCTGAGCAACCACCCGAAAACTAGCAATATAATCCATGAGTGAGCCATGCCCCTGCTTCAACTCTCTCAAACGTCTATTTGCTGTTTGGCTTCGAACAGGGTCCTCAAACATGGCCTGAAACTGACAGCAAAACCTGGCATAATTGTCCAACACCTGGTCGGGCTGAGTCAACAGAGGTGCCGCCCAACGTGCTGCAGAGCCTGACAACAAACTAATCAAAAACCCCACCTTATCCCTGTTCGTGGGAAAGTCCTCAGGCCGAAGGCTCATGTAAAGCTTTCACTGCACAAAAAATGCTGGAAATTGGGCCAGCGAACCATCAAATTTATCTGGCACTGCCACTGGGCATTTTCAGTGTGGCCGAGCAGCTTGCATTTGTGCCACCTGTGCAGTCAAAAGAGCGACTTGCTGGCTTAACTGAGCAATCTCTGCTCTGAGTTGATCCATGGTCACCCCATAAAAAAGCAAAAATAAGTTGAAGGGGTGGTTGGAGTCAAAATGTGATGACCCACAGTCTCTCAAAATAACCCAAAACCCCAAATATACATTAAAGTCCAGTAATACCTTCAACTTAACTTCACTGTTTTATTAGGCACAGTTTAAAGTCACAAAAGTAAATAATGAGGCAAAAAGAAAACCAAAACAAACCGCATTGATGAGAGTTCCGAAGCAAGCCAAAATAATTAATCATACATTCCAGAAAGATAACAGGGAGAGTCCATGGGAAAAACGCCAACAAAGATAAACCTCTTTCAAAGGAAACAATAAACTTTGACTCCAGCAATTCTGACTACGCAGTTATAAACTTATATATATATAGCTCCCAGCTGCAAGCCACGAGGAGGATCATGGTAATCTCCTCCTGAGTAGACCTCACTTTTCCCTTATCCTCTCCTCCCTGTGTGACCTAGGATTGATAGGGGATGAGCCTGGATCCTCCTCTGACTGCTTAGCCAGCCTCTGCCCTTTCCCAGCCTCCTCCACAACCTCTGGAGCCACACTCCCACTCCCTGTTGGCTGTTCCTCCTCTTCCTCAGAGTCAGTCCCCACCAGGGGCATGACACATAGGTTTAGTCTGGAAAGATTCTGTTTATTTGGTATGAGCAAATAAAGAACTGGACTTTGGCTGGATTGTGTCACATTCTTCTTGGGCTAGGCTTGACTGTACTAGATCAGATTTTCTAGGATCAGATCTTTAATTTACATGCTGAAACTTTGGGATTCCCTAGACACTTAAAGACATGTCTTCATGTTGGCTGTTTGTGATTCTTGATGTAACCTGATAATTCATAATCTTTTATTTCAAATGCTGCACCTTGACTGATGTATTGTCTATTTAGTTAATTCAGGCATTTTCTACCAGCTGTGAAGCAGTAGAATTTTAACATGGTGATTCTACATGGATAGCTAATAAATATTAGCCACTGGAGGCCAGAACAAAAAATTAAAAATAAAGCAACAGTAGTACCAGCCAAAAACATTGGGTGGTCAGGTGATCTTTCTAAAAAGAAATGAGGCTGAAAGGCTGAGTTAGGCATTCATGACAAAAACTCTCATATAATTTCAATGGTTTTAAAACTATGCAGAAAATGGAAATTCAGATGGTACAGCTATATTTATTGAAATCCTTTCATTATTTTCATTCTTAAGAGGTCATCCTACTTATAGTAAAGGTGATACCAAGACAGATTAAGTTCCCACATCACAGTGTGGGTTAAAAAGAGCTAGAGGCAATTTACCATTTCTCTTGTGAGAATTAGCATTTCTTGCCTTATCTATTCACTAATTGGCATAATGACCTTTATTTCATTAGGCATGCAAATGTCAGCATGTTTAAATATATATTGAGTATTGGAATACCTCTAATCTATTTCAGATGACCCAGTTATATTCCATTTATTTAGTGTTCAGGACCTAACTGGTATGAATGATTCTCTACCACTCACTCAATCAACCATTGTCTATAAAACTATATAATTATAAATATATGAGAATTTTGCTCTTGGAACAAGTAAAACCAGAGTGGAGTTTACGGTCATTTAGTGAATGCCTATGAATTAACACAAACAAATGAACATTAGCCTATTAGAGAATGTAAACTTGGTGTAGTAACTTTCATAGAGTTTGTATTGTGCTTTTCTAAAGAAATAATAGTTCTGATGTATAATCAGAATTATTTTTTAATAAATTTGGCTGAAGTTATAGTACACTGAAAAATGTTCCAGTTGTATGAGCTATCTCTCAACTCCCAGCCATCTCAGCTCACGAGCTGACTTCAGAAATCTTAGTTCTTGCAATTTGCTCAGAAGGACCTGCTGGCTAGAGTGCAAGTGGATCTCTCCTTTATCCAAAGAAGTTTGCCTGATCAAGAATCACTGTCTGACTATTGATCTTATCACAATATGCTCTCCATTCCTTCAGAGATGTCTAGCTCATCATGAATCCTTACTGGAAGTTGATGCAAACTTTCCAAATGTCCATTCTTCCTCTCCAGGTCAGGAACTTTTACAAATGTAACAATCACTGTTTGTATAAAACTTTCTGTAACCTTTCATTGCAGATGTATTTTAAGGTACTTCTTTTTAAATAAGCTAGTTCATTTAGAATGCACCTCCACTTGAAAAAAAAAATTAATCTTCCTTCTGAATTATTAGCAGAATGCATTGATATTTCTATGGTGATATGAGTAAAATAAGAATGAATGAACAGTTTGAATGAATAGTACAGCATGGACTCGAGATAGCAGTTCCATGCCATATAGTTTCAGTCAGCATTTAAAAAACATGTACAAGGAAAAACAATCATTGCTATAGAATCTGCTAATTCTTCTTATTAAACAATAAGGGAAGAATATCATTAGCCTCCCATTCAATGCACTTGTGCACTTAGGAAACTGCTCCATATGTTTAATCAAAAAGAAATCAAATTACTTTAATTTCCTTAATCCAAAACTAAGAGAATAAACTATGTGTTTAATTCTACACTTTCCACCTTAGACAGCTATAACTAATGAGTCAAAAAATTGAGCAATAGGCTTTGAGCAATTCCACATTACTCCAGAGGTACATATATGCCTCTAGTGGCTGAGTGCTAGTTACTTCTTATAGTATTAGGAACAGAAATACCTACCTGAAGCATTAATCACTACATTCTTCAGCACAAAGGGGCATTTACTTAGGTACAGCAGGTATGCATAGAATAAAATTATGCACATGGCATGATTTTAATAAATCTTATTCCTGAAGCAGGTAAGATATATAACGGTTCCCCCCCACCCTCAATCTCACTCTCTCTCTCTCTCTTTTTTTTTTTTCTCTTTCTCTTTTTTCTCTCTCTCTCTTTCTCTCTCTTTCTCTCTAAAAAAAAAATTGGAAAGCTGTTCATCAAATGTAACTAAATTGGTTATGGTTAGCAAGTTGCTTTTTTTCTTTTGCAGAATCAAACTCAAAATCAATTGTGAAAATAATGTTTTTGTATTCACAAGTTATAATAAGCTACATATGTATGGCATGATATAATAATTATTGAATTATTATTATTATTAATTCAATTTGTGTAGCCACCAAAGGTGGTATTCAGTAGGTTCTGGAGAACCAGTAGCGGAAATTTTGAGTAATTCGGAGAACCGGCAAATACCACCTCTGACTGGAGATTTTACAGTAACCTTCCCCTGCCACACCCACCAAGCTATGCCTACAGAACCAGTAGCAAAAAAAAAAAAAATTCAACCCATCTGAATATTCTACCCACCACTGATAGCCACCCATCTTATCTACGCAACAATGGGCAGTCAATCGTTTCTTCAAAAAAAAAGTGCTGTTTCAAAGGGCTGCCTTCCTTGGTCCCACATGATGACAGCATTTACTGAAGAAGACCTGGAGCACATCTGCTCTGCCCCAACTTCCCAAGCAGGCAAAAATGTTTGACCTAGGTGTTTCTTTAGGTCATATTCCATGAAGGCTTTTATAGATAACAATCACCACCTTGAATTACATCTGGAACCAACTGTCAGCCAATGCAGCTGTAGAGCTGGATATCATCAGCATATTGATGGTACCAAATTCTGAACTGATTGATGATGTTATCCAATAGTTTTATGTGGCTGTAAACAGGAAGAAGAGAGCTTCAAGCTTTAAAATAAGAGGCTGTGGGTGCAATTTTCCCTTCCCATCAACACCAACTAGAAGCAATAACTGAGGAAGGAAGTAACACACTGTAACATAGTGTCTCCCACTCTCAATCCCTATCACCAGTCTGGTATCAACAGTAAATGGTATCGAAAAATCACCCATTGTTGCAATAGCACTTAGATTTATACAGTGTTTTTACAGCCCTCTTTAAGCAGTTTACAGAATCAGTATATTGCTCCCAATAATCTGTGTCCTTGGAAGAATGGAAGGCTGAGTCAACCTTGAGCCTGGTGAGATTTGATCTGCCAAATTGCACGCAGTCGGCAGTTAGCAGAAGTAGCCTGCAATACTGCATTCTAACCACTGCACCACCAGGGCTCTATAGATGACAGAGATGATGAAGCACAAGGATGGATTGAACCAGCTGCATCCCAGTTCTGCCAAATATGATTGACAAGTATGTCAAATGCTTTTTCCTGAGATACCTTGATTTGAAATAGGTCCATAACCCTTTTCTCTTTTCTGCTACATTTCCCAAATATGGGAACAAACATCTGGAAGATCACTACATAGTAGCAATGCTGTACAAATTTGTTTGGTAAAAACAAAACAAAACAAACAAAAAGGAGTTCTTCTTAAGACCAGAGCAAGTTAAAGAAATAAAATAAAAATTAAATTAATACATCAATATCAAAACTGAATGTAGCAGAAATATTTATTAAAACCTCTATATAATATTACTATCAAACAACACTTGGACTTAACTCCATTTGGGGCAGTCTTTTATAGTTTAGCTTAATTTAGTTTACTTTATTGTCATTGCAACTCGTACAATGAAATCGAACACCAACTTCAGTGCACATCATGATCATGAAAATAAACACAAACACACATCCTTCATACTCCCACATTGAATTGAAAACCCCCAAAACCACACCAATACTGCACTATACAGCAGAATTCAAAAGAACTACTGCCCTGGGATAGAAGCTGTTTTTGTCCTTTATTATTATATATTACTGTATAGTTCAAAAAAAGGGTTCCCAAGATGAAATGGATCTTTGAGAATGTTTTGAACTTTCTTAAGGCAGCAGGAGCTATAAAGAGGCTCTTCCAAAGAGGGGAGAGGGCAACCAATGATCTTCTGGGCAATGACATTAACCCTCTGGAGTGCTTTCCTATCTGCCACTGTACAATTGGCAAACCCTACAGAGGTGCAGTAAGTTAAAATATTCTCTATGGTGCAGCGGTAAAAAGTCTCCAACAGCTTTTCATTCAATTGTTGTTTTCTGAGAAGTCTCAGATAGTATAATCTCTGCTGGGCCCTTTTGACCAGGGCTGCAATGTGAGCACCCCAGGTCAGGTCCTCTTTTATGGTAACACCCAGAAACTTAAAACTGGCCTCTTGCTCCAGTCAGTCTCCATTGATAAGCAAGGGCTGGATGTCTGATCTGTTCCTTCTGTATTCCACTATAAGCTCCTTGGTCTTATTGGTCTTTTTGGACCAAGTTATTGTCTCCACAGCATGAAAGCAATCGGTCCACCTCATCTCCGTAGGCAGACTTATCCCCCTTGGAGATAAGTCCCACCACTGTTGTATCATCTGCAATATAGAGATCCCATGCTCCTGATCAGCTAACACCGTGGTTCTCAACCTTCCTAATGCTGAGACCCTTTAATACAGTTCCTCATTTTGTGGTGATCCCCAACCATAAAATTATGGCTCGGTTCCTAAGACCATTGAAAATATGTGTTTTCCGATGGTCTTAGGCGACCCCTGTGAAAGGATCGTTCAACCCCCAAAGGTTGAGAACCACTGAGCTAACAGATCATGGTGATAGCCATCCTTAGTCCTGCTTAAATACAGAGTTGTAATTGGGAAAATGTACACTATATAATCTGAATATTTCCATAAAAGGAGATGGCTTTGCAATACATGACCCACTTTCAATTTTCTCCTCACCACATGCTATTCTTCAGGAATGTCAAACAAGATTAGAAGGGAAACCCTTACACTGGGACAATGAAAAAACTCTTCCGGTATTTTTGGATGTGATATTAAAGAAATGGACGGGCACATTATTTTCCGATCTTTCTTTTTTGGTCTCACTGCAATATAGTGGAATGCGGTTGAAATAATTTTAAGGTCAGTATCTTTGGAATGCTGCCTGTTCAGAACCCATTAAGATCAATACATTAAGTGAAAGTTCATAATGCCTTAGGCCATAACTAAGTGACTTCCACCAAGGAGACTGGGATTTATCTTGGAGCCCAAAACTATCAAGTTACTTGGCTTGAAAATTAATTTAAGTCATTAACACATTCTGCCTGTATTTTTTATTTTTAGTTATTCCCATTCCAGCTTCAACCTGGAGGATTAAAGTTGAATCACATCATGGAATCAGAAATATTTTCCTTAGAAGTTTTGATTAAACAGCCTCTAGCCATTCTATGATTTTATAGGCACACATTTGAAAGACATAAGATATTTATGTTTGGCCTCAGACACCAGAAATATAATCAGCTCCTTTTGTATAGAAAAATGAAACCTTAAGATAGAAGACACACTCCTTTTAGTTTCTTTTTAAAATATTGAATTTAGGCCTTCCAAATGCCTTTAGGATGGAAAACAGCTCTTTTAATTTTTGCTGTATGTTGACCAAATAAATATTATTGATTGATAGCTCTGAGATATGCAGTGATCTTAAACCTCTTCAAATAGGAAAGATGCTAAAATAGAATCTTGTGCAATCCTTTTGAAAGTAGATTCTACAAGATAAGACTTGTTTGTCAAGCCTTACTTGTGTATGAATATTATTGTATAATATTTTAAGCTGGGCCCCCAATGGGAGGGAGCTATCATTCATGCTGAAGGTGGTTTGAGAGAAGAGTCCACCTTCTCCATGGTCTTCATGCTCCTTTCTCCTTTTAATCTTTTAATGATAAATGTTTAGTATGACTATGATTGTTATTACTGCTTTATCTTTTCATATTTCTTACTTTAATGTTTGTAAGCTGCCCAGAGTTACCTCTAGACAAGATGGGTAGTATATAAATCCAGTAAATAAAAAAAATGCCAGCTTATTATTACTAAATCAGCTTAAGGGGTGAGGTCTCCCATGTGTTTCAGAATTGTTCTCTAAAAACAGCTGTTTGAAGGCATATCACATATAGGCTTCCATTGGGGACTTAAGATTTTTTTCCCCAACCATTGTAAAACCACAAATAATTATCCTAGATTCAGCAGGTATGTTTTCCTGTACCCTCCAATTCACTAATTTCCAAAATCAATATCTAGTTGTGCTTACCAGCTAACACTTGATCAGTTGTTGGACAACAGCTAGAGGAATCAAATCTGTCTCCTTTGATAAGTGTAGGGAAAAATAGAGAAAAAAAAATAACATGAGATATTTTCAGTATGTGGTTTATGGTTTTGATCAAAACTGCTTCAAAGTGTGCCTACTAGTCAATATTTCATTTCAGCAGCTCAGATGGAATATTGTGCCTTCCTGAGGCTTTCTTATTTTTCAGCTGTAATCTTAGTTTAATAATCAGTTGGGCTAACAGGGGACCAATATGGTACGTTCTGCTGGGCTTGTCTGAGAGTTCTAGACTTGCAAGTATTCACTAGATTGATAATGAATTTCTATGAAAAGGCAGAGAGGGAGATTTCTGATTTTAACCCAATATCTCTCATATGTTCACAAAAAAACATTGTCCTGAATGTTGTTCAGGTGTGAATGTGAGCCACAACAAAAGAAGATTCAGGATCTGGGGGCTTTCATTTTTAATATTTCAAAACAAACAAACAAACAAACAAACATGTTGTCGTGTCTGCAAAAAGACGCCAGGAGTCAGTGACTACGTTTCAAGCTCTTTATTTAACAGTTGTGAACCGAACCAGCGAAAAGGAAAAAGCCCGCGGCTTTTATCCTTTTCGCTGCGGCGGCCGCGGCCAATGGCAGCGATTCAAGTCTCCCGCTCTTGGAGTGAGCCAATCGCGGGAGACCTAAAACGGGCCAATTGGCGCGGCTTGCCTGGCCAATCAAAAATCCCCGCGCTTTAGCCAATCAAAGCGCGGGGATTTCGAGTATGTAAATTAAGGACAGAACACCCCTCCCCTCTTGGTATAGTCCTTACGTTGCGTAGTCACGTAGGTAGGCGGGGCTCCGTCTAGTCCTACTTGACCTGCGCAACTCAGTTGCAAGCTGGATTTCGTCCGGAGCGGTCATGTTTTTGGCTGCTCCCTCTTCTGTACGAACCGGTTGTATGATCGGGCCGGTTCCTTCTCCGTGGCTCCCATCTGGGCCTTCCGGGTTGGTTGAGCTACGGGTTTCGCCGCTCCCGCTTGGTTTCTCCGAGTTGGTTGAGCTGGCTAGGTGGTTCTTCTCCGGTGGGGGATCGCGATGGCTGCGCTCCGGTAAGTACTGCTGGTTTATTTTTTCTTGCGTTTGCTTATTCGGGTATTCCCTCCCCCCTTGGTTCGTGTTTTGGGGGTTGAGTTCTGTTGCTGTTCATGACCTGAGCTGGTCAATGTGCCGTTTCCAGGCTCGCCCATCTGTGGTTTGGAGCCGGTATGATCGTGGGCCTGTGATCTGGGTGATGACGGCTGGGATCCATAGGGGGTCCCCCGTCAGGTTTTTCGCGTACACTAAGTCGCCGGGTGCGAATGTTCGGTATTTTGTACTTGAGTCTGGGGGCCGCTCCGGGTTATATGTTGGGTGTAACCTGTCGAGTGGGGACCTCAGCTTCCTACCCATTAGTAACTCGGCTGGGCTTTTGTTGGTAGTGGTGTTCGGGGTGATGTGTTGTATAAAGAGGAGTTTATTTATTTTGTCGTTGATCTCCCCGTGGTCCATTTTCCGGATGGTTTTTTTGGTAAATTGAACCATCCGTTCCGCCCTACCGATCGCCGCCGGATGCGCCGGTGCTGTTAATGCGTGGCGGATGCCCCTCTCCGCCAGGAATCTCTCGAAGTCGAGGGAGGTAAATTGGGGCCCGTTGTCGGAGACGACGACGTCTGGGAGGCCGTGTGTTGCAAAGAGTTTGCAAAGTTCTTTGATGATGGCCTCCGTGGTAGTAGATTTCATGTCGCTTACCTCCAACCAGTTGGAGTAAGCGTCAACTGTTATTAGAAAGGTATGCCCATTCGTGGGACCGGCAAAGTCTAAATGGATTCTGGACCAGGGCCCCCTTGGTGTTTCCCACTCCAGGATGGGTGCTGCGGGTGGGCTTGGTCTGGTCTCCTGGCATCGTTGGCACCTAGCTACCCATGCCTCTATCTGCTTGTCCATCCCTGGCCACCAAGCGTAACTCCTGGCCAGGGCTTTAGTTCTGACGATGCCAGGATGCCCCTCATGCAACATCTCTAAGACCTTCCCTTGCAACCTGTCCGGGATGACCACCCTGTCACCCCACAAAATACACCCCTTAAGCAGCGAGAGTTCAGTCTGGCGGTTTCTGAATGTCTTAACGGATTCGTCATTGTCCCTTTCAGGCCAACCTTTTTCCACCCAATGTAAAATTCGCGCCAGACGCCTGTCCTTAATAGTTTCCCGGGCAATGTCTGACGCGGTAATGGGTAGGTTGGGCAGGTTCTCGATGTTAAGGGTGTTTGTCGTTGGTGCTGGGTCAGGATCAGAGTCTGGTAAAGGCGAGCGGCTTAAAGCGTCCGCGTGCGAAATTTTCTTACCCGGCTTGTGTAACAGTTCGTAGCTGTAGGCTGCCAGGAACTCGGACCACCTTGTCATCCGGGGTGATAAAATGTTCGGGGTGGCTCGGTTTCCTGCAAGGATGCCCAGCAACGGCTTATGATCTGTCACAATGGTAAACGGGCGGCCGTAAAGGTATTCGTGGAATCGCTTAACGGCGGCAACTATAGCCAATGCTTCTTTGTCCAGCTGGCTATAGTTCCGCTCCGGTTTAGTTAGAGTCCTGGAAAAGAAAGCGATGGGTGCTTCTCTTTTGTCGGGGAGGGTATGGCTGAGGACAGCGCCGACGCCGAAAGGTGATGCGTCGCAAGTGACAACCAAGGGCAAGGTTTCGCTGAATTGGATCAGGACGGCGTCGGAGGTGAGGAGGTCTTTGGTTTTTTGGAAGGCGGCTTGCTCCCGTCTCCCCCAAGTCCAGGTTGCCGCCTTATCCAGGAGCCTATGCAAAGGCTCCGCTGCCGTAGCCTTTTGGGGTAGGAAAACATTATAAAAATTCAGCAACCCCAAGAAAGCCTGTAGTTCCGTCTTAGACCTAGGGGTGGGAGCCTCTTTGATGGCTTTCACTTTTTTAATTGTAGGGTGAATGCCATGCCGGTCTAGAAGGTAGCCCAAGAATTCCACTCGCTCTGTGCATAGTTGGCATTTTTCCCGTTTTACTTTAAGTCCCGTTACTTTAAATTTTGTTAAGACCTCCCTGAGTCGGTTTTCTAATTCGGCTTCGTTTGGCGCCGCCACTAATACGTCATCAAAATAGGGCACCACCCCCTTGATGCCCTGCAGTAAACGTTCCATCAGGCTCTGAAAGATGCCTGGTGCCACGCTGACTCCGAACTGGAGTCGGTTGCACTTGAAGGCCCCCCGATGGGTAACGATGGTCTGGGCTTCCGCTGTTTTTTCGTCGACCGGCAACTGTTGATATGCTTGGGCGAGATCGAGCTTGGCAAAGACCCTGCCCCCTCCCAGTGAGTGCAGTAGGTGTTGCACGATTGGGACAGGGTAGGCGCTTTGTTGCAACGCGCCATTTAGGGTGGCCTTATAGTCCCCACAAATTCTCACGGACCCGTCTGGTTTGACTGGGGTCACTATAGCGGTCTCCCATCGGGCATGGTCTGTCGGTTGTAGCACCCCCTGTTTGACGAGCTTGTCAATCTGCTCGTCAATCTTAGGTTTTAGGGTGAATGGCACCCGCCTAGGTTTTAGTCACTTGGGGGGAACCCTAGGGTCTAGGTCAAATGAGATAAGGGGCCCCTGGTACTTGCCCAGGCTTCCGTCGAAGACCTCCCGGAACTCCTGGGCTAGCTGCTGTTCCCAGCCGTCGTCGGCGACGTGGTTGACTCCTGTTAGCGCGATGTCGAGCGGGGCGAACCATTGTAAGCCCAGCAGGCTTGGGCGGTCGCGATCGACGATTGTGAGTGGGAGTTGTTCGGTGCGGCCCTTATAAGTTACATTAAAGTTCTTGGTGCCTACTACCGGGACGCGGTTTCCCTGGTAGTCTTTTATAATAAGTCTTTGGGCGTTTATGTTCCTCTTATGGAGGGTGGGCACTAACCGTTTTATCTCATGCCATGCAATCATGGAGAGGTAGGACCCGGAGTCCACCTCCATCTTGCATGGTTGGCCTTCAATGTGGACTTCTACGTGTACCTTTCTGGCGCCATCGGAGATGGCGTGGCCGATGGTTACCGTCTGGTGGGTTTCTTCCTTGCGCCGACTGTCGCCGCCTCTTGAGGGTTGCTGGATTCGGTCCCACCGGCCGTCCGGTTGGCGATCTCTGGTCCTGGGCGGTGGGCTTTTCCTCTTACGCTCGTGTTGGTCCCATCTGGGTGGGCTGCGAGTCTTCTTTTGGCAGCAAACCCGAGCGATGTGTCCCCTTTTTTCACAATGCCTACAGATAGAGTCAAAAAATCGGCATTCTGATCTGGGGTGGTCGCCGCCGCATCCGGCACAGTTGGTCCTCGACCTACAACCTCTTCGGTTCCGTTGGTCGCCACGCCCCGTCTGCACGCGATGTATGTCCTCCTCGTCTTCTGACGTGCTGGATGCAGACTGGAATTCTCCGTAGTGTGCGGTTGATTTGTTTTTTTGGGTCGGCCGACCTTGCCGGGTTGTTGTTTCCGCCCTTCGCGTCAGATTTTCGCATGCTGTCAGCGGAAGTGCGGGTTGCTTCTGCGGCTGCGGCTGCGGTAAGGGCGTCTGCTAGGCTGATGTCGCCCTTAGCCATAAGCCGGCTCTGGAGTGCAGGGTCCCATAGGCCGAGTACGAATCGGTCTCTTAGGAGGCTGTTCAGACCTTCGAATTCGCAGAGTCCTCCTAGGCGCCTCAGCTCGGCGACGAAATCGCTCAGTTTTTCGCCCGGTTTCTGGTCGTGCCGATAAAATTCGTTGCGCCGGATCAGGATGGGGACCTCGGGGGCGTAATGGCGCCACAGGATAGGTTCGAGGACGTCCCAGTCCATGGCGGTTGCGTCGGCTGGTTTGGCCAATGCTTTGGCCATCTGGAAAACCTCGGTTCCGCAATGGGTGAGGAAAACAGCGCGTTTTAGCGGGCCCGGGGCATCCTTCATTCCGGTGCACTCGAGGTACATGCGGAAACGGTCTGAGAACGATTCCCAGTCCTCGGTGGCGGGGTTGAAGGGGGCGGGCGGTGCTATTTTCGCCATTTCGGTGCTGAAACTGGCTCTTGTTGGACACGGGGTTCGGTTCAGGGTCGGGATCCCATCCTCGTCGCCAGTGTCGTGTCCGCAAAAAGACGCCAGGAGTCGGTGACTACGTTTCAAGCTCTTTATTTAACAGTTGTGAACCGAACCAGCGAAAAGGAAAAAGCCCGCGGCTTTTATCTTTTTCGCTGCGGCGGCCGCGGCCAATGGCAGCGATTCAAGTCTCCCGCTCTTGGAGTGAGCCAATCGCGGGAGACCTAAAACGGGCCAATCGGCGCGGCTTGCCTGGCCAATCAGAAATCCCCGCGCTTTAGCCAATCAAAGCGCGGGGATTTCGAGTATGTAAATTAAGGACAGAACACATGTAATTGTTGATGGCTTCTTTGTGTGCATTATCTCCTAGAATAGAGTTTCTTTCTATTGAGTTATCTTTTCCTTCTTGTTTCATAAGGTGGGCAAGATGACCTCCAAAGAATGCAGCAAAGTTGGCAGCAGAGCAGGAAGGATCGACCACTTGAAAAAGAAGCTAAGATAGAAATTAAATGGATATGAACAGGGATAAGATAGTCAATAAATATTTAGAAACCCTTCAGGAAAATAAAAGCTAAATCAATTGATAGCCGGAGATAGATGATAGAGAGAATAAATAGAGATGATAAAAAGATAGATAGATAGATAGATAGATAGATAGATAGATAGATAGATAGATAGATAGATTAGACAGACAGACAGACAGATAAAGATGGACAGATTGAGATAGGTAGATTCTTTCCCTTCCCTCATGGTATAAAATTCTAATATTTCTGGATGCAGCTTTGTTAAATAATGGCAAATCAGTCATCACATCTTTGAGAAAAGGAGCCTTTGAAATTATTTTAAAAAAAACCTGCTATCACCTTCATGATTACATACAACCTGTTTCAGTTGATTGCTTGTGTGGTTGTTCCATAATTCCTTGCTCTTTTTTGCCATTAAAAATCTGATGTTATTTCAGCCAATTGAGGATCTGCCTAATGGAGTGATCCTTTTATATTTTGGTGTCTAGTTATTTTCTTTTTGGGATGACTGAAATGTTCTAGCTTAATGAATGCTCTATAATAATTTTGCTAAGGTGAACAAGCAGTAAAGAAAGATTGTGATGGTTAAGATGAAGATTGGTGGCTCATTTTATTATTTCTTCTGGACTAATTTTCTTTTTTTTTCATTATTTTTACAATAAGTACAGAATTTTATTGTTTTGTAGTATTGCCAGTCTGCTGAGATTGAAAATTTCATATGTGCATCTACATAGCCCCAAACAGGTTACAACTATCTGAAAGCTGATGATGAAATCCTGTTTTAGTTATCTGAAAATTTAAAAAAATGATAAAATTCTGAGAGAAGGAAGAAGAGAAGGAGGAGAACTGATTCTACAAACATTATCTTTAAAACAAGAAAATTCTGCCTAGTGTCAAATTGTCAAACTTTTCTCTGTTGAGCATCACTCTGAACCACTATTTTATTTCCTGAGGGAGATATACAGGTGAAACTCAAAAAATTAGAATATCCTGCAAAAGTTCATTTATTTCAGTAATGCAACTTAAAAGGTGAAACTAATATATGAGATAGACTCATTACATGTAAAGCAAGACAGTTCAAGCCATGATTTGTCATAATTGAGATGATTATGGCTTACAGCTCATGAAAACTCCAAATCCATAATCTCAGAAAATTAGAATATTGTGAAACGGTTCAATATTCTTGGCTCAAAGTGTCCCACTCTTATCAGCGAATTAAGCCATAACACCTGCAAAGGGTTCTTGAGCCTTTAAATGGTCTCTCAGTCAGGTTCAGTAGGAATCACAATCATGGGAAAGACTGCTGACCTGACAGTTGTGCAGAAAACCATCACTGACATTGCAAACGAAGTTGGATGTTCCCAAAGTGCTGTATCAAAGCACATTAATAGAAAGTTATGTGGAAGGGAAAAGTGTGGAAGAAAAAGGTGCACAAGCAGCAGGGATGACCGCAGCCTGGAGAGGATTGTCAGGAAAAGGCCATTCAAAAGTGTTGGGGACTTTCACAAGGAGTGGACTGAGGCTGGAGTCAGTGCATCAAGAGCCACCACACACAGACGCATCCTGGACATGGACTTCAAATGTCATATTCCTCTTGTCAATCTGCTCCTGAACAACAAACCATGTCAGAAGCGTCTTATCTGGGCTAAAGAAAAACAGAACTGGTCTGTTGCTCAGTGGTCCAAAGTCCTCTTTTCAGATGAGAGCAATTTTTACATCTCATTTGGAAACCAAGGACCCAGAGTCTGGAGGAAGAATGGAGAGGCACACACTGCAAGAGGCTTGAAGTCCAGTGTGAAGTTTCCACAGTCTGTGTTGATTTGGGGAGCCATTTCATCTGCTGGTGTTGGTCCACTGTGCTTCATTAAGTCTAGGGTCAATGCAGCTGTCAACCAGGAGATTTTGGAGGACTTCATGCTTCCTTCTGCAGATGAGCATTATGGGGATGCTGACTTCATTTTTCAGCAGGACTTGGCACCTGCCCACACTGCCAAAAGCACCAAAACCTGGTTCAATGACCGTGGGATTACTGTGCTTGATTGGCCAGCAAACTCACCTGACCTTAATACCACAGAGAACCTAAGGGGCATTGCCAAGAGAAAGATGAGAGACATGAGACCGAACAATGCAGAAGAGCTGAAGGCCACTATTGAAGCATCCTGGTCTTCCATAACACCTCAGCAGTGTCACAGGCTGATAGCTTCCATGCCACGCCGCATTAAGGCAGTAATTGCTACAAAAGGGGCCCAAACCAAGTACTGAGTATATCTGCATGCTTATACTTTTCAGAGGTCCAATATTGTTCTACGTACAATCCTTGTTTTATTGATTGCATGTAATATTATAATACTCTGAGATTGTGAATTTGGGGTTTTCATGAGCTGTAAGCCATAATCATCTCAATTATGACAAATGACAGCTTGAACTATCTTGCTTTGCATGTAATGAGTCTATCTCATATATTAGTTTCACCTTTTAAGTTCATTACTGAAATAAATAATTAAATAAATATTTGCACAATATTCTAATTTTTGACTTTCACCTGTAAATATAATGCATGCTAAGCAGGGCATCATTTGAAAGATGAAGTTTTGCTTCTTCAAAAGAGTCATTGTATTGTTGAAGCTAGCCTGCAAGAAACTGAAACACTCTAGCCTAAATGGAAAGGAGAACTCAGACTGACATGGGTGGAAAAGTAGGTTTTTGCAATGGAGTAGAAAAACAAGGTTAAAGTTGCTTTGAGGGTGAATGGAGAATCAAAAAGAATGGTGGCATCCATTTCTGACCTTGAAAAGTGATTGTCAGCCAGATCTCATCATGAGTTTAGCAGTAAGTTCAGATCTGCCTTCTGTGTTACATCATTTATTCTTCCAGATATCTGGGGGAATGTATGACTCCACTAAGAAGGAAAGTTTCAGGGCTTGATGACATTGCCAGAGAAGAAGAAAGATTAGAAAAGTCCTGGCCTCACTCTTCAGCACCACTGTTTTTAGTCTCCTTCTCTTTGCATAAACCCCTTTCAAATCTCATCCATGTTTCATCAGAGTAGGTGGTTAAGGACAAGATTTCTCAAGTTTGCCTTTGTAATATATATAGCACTACTCTGCCCAGTCCTTCTGAATTTTTCATTTAAATACGATATCGGGAAGACAAATAGAATTGTTGGCTGGAGGGATATTCATCAAAAAAGGAAGAGGACAAGAAGAAAGCGTAAAACTTACTGCTTTAACTTGATTGCCACCAAAAGTGATAGCTGCAGACATTAATTCCCAATTCTTCTTTCCCTACAGATCAGGGTGAGGCAAATTATTCTATGTCAAATTTATCTGTGGATTTCCCTGTGAGATGACTCTTTCCTTTGAAATATTTGGAAGGTACCATGCCACATTCTTCAAGTGCCTCATGTGTTAGTTCTTAATTCAGGACAAAGCTTCTAAAAACTTCTTTTCTTGTTTCCTCTCTCTCATACCCTAGATGTGTTTTACATTGTTAATGCTGGATTTCACTAGACATTCTCTACAGACAGGGGTGGGATTCTACCAGTTCTCACCTATTCACTAGAACCGGTTGTTAACATTCTAAGCAGTTTGGAGAACCAATTGTTAGAAGAAATTACTGGCCTAATCCTGTAAGGAAGGCAGGAAGGAAGCATTCTGGTGTTGCGTACAGAAACTGCCTCTCCATTAACCCTTATTACATTCTTGGCAGGACTAGACTTCCTGTCTCAGGAACGTCTCTGGAGTTTTTTTTCCCCTCCTTTGCTGGTACTTTGCTTGTGTGGAGTGACCATTCAAAGTTACAATGGCACTGAAAAAAGTGACTTATGACCATTTTTCACACTTACGACTGTTGCAACATCCCCACAGTCATGAGAGGTTAGGCGAGGAGATGCGTGCCTCGATGTGAGTGATATTGAGTTGGCCACACCCAGCCAATAACATGACCACCAAGCCATGTCCACCCAGTCACATGACCACCAAGCCATGCCCACTAACTATGCCATGCCCATAGAACCAGTTGCTGAAAAATTTGAATCCCACCCCTGTCTACAGAGCATTTAAAATATCTCCAGCAGCAAGAAGTATTTCCTACTTAGCCATTCCTTGTCTATGTGGCTTTCTGCTACATTCTCAACACATTAAGAGGCTCTTTTTTTGTGCTGATATAGCTTTATGTCAGTTCTTTTGACTTTCATTTTCTATTTCTGACATTTTAGAACTCTGGCCATTGTGGTGTTGCTGTCTTTACAATAGCTAGGTTTCAGGCAATTGGGGAGGAGAGTAAAGTGTTCCTAAATAAACACTAATTCAGCATGCCTACATCAAGAATTTTCCACTGGGGACGTTGCTCATGAATAGTAGATAAGCTCTTTACTTTCACTGCTTTTGTTCAGATGCTTTTATATTTTTGGTATTAGCGTGAAAGACTTTGTGCAGGTTAGTTGTTAGATCCCAGGAAAGTCCAGATCCTTTCTTCTCCATGAAGCTAGCTGAATAATCACATGCAAGACCCAATCTCTTAATATGGGAGGATATATCACAGTACAGGATGCCTTGTGCTAATATGGGAAAGATGTAGATACAATTTCATGATTTTGGTTTTTTTACAGAAAAGCTTTCACTACTACCTTTCATTGCAGGAATGCTTTGGAGTCACAGGGGAAAATAAAAATGGTATCAGTGCAAGTGCTTCAAAATGTTTAAAAGGAACTCTTAGATCCATTGCAAAAGAGAATTATGCGTGGATTATCTGCTCCTCAACTAACAAATGAAGAAACAAACAAAAAGATGTTACCCAATATATTTTCTTTTGATTTGAGCCTTCAAGGCAGGGTTGACTACCAGTGATTTGCCTGGACAAATTGCTGTAGTTTTCTTGGCAAGATATTTTTGAATGGCTTGGCTTGGCCTTCTTCCTATGGCCAAGAGAGAATGACTGGCACAAGGTCACCATTAGCTTCTTGAATAAATTGGGATTAGAGCTCATGGTCTTTTGTTTTCAGACCTAGTACCTTAATCAGTAGACCAAACTGGCTCTCAGATGTTGTCTTGGTTGTATGCAAAAATATCACAATTTGCATGATTTCTCCATTCATTCCTACTTCCCAGTAACTTCTAGTCAATTAAATGCTTTCTTTAAATGGCAATAAATGTTTTCAATGAATTTGTATGACTTTATTTTTAAAGCCCATCATCACAGTTTTCTTTGAATCATTCATGACTGCCTATTCGCCAGTTTTTTTTTTTTAAAACAAATTTTATTAATTTTACAGAGAACACAATAAAACATAAACAAAACTAAAAGATCTTTTCTGAAGGTTGTCTGATCCCGGGTTGAAACTCTTCACACAGACACAAATTCAAACATCATATTCACTTTATATATCCTTCCATATCTTATTATCATTTTCTTTTTTATATTATATATATAAACCATTTTTATCAATTTTATATAAACAATGCACAAGGCATAACAGCTTATAAGTTCTTTTCTAAGAAAAAATAATAAAAGAAGAAAACCAATAGAACATAACAATCCCAAATTATAGTATCAATACTTTGTCTATTTAACTTCATATCTTATCCCAACTTCTCCTTTTCATCCAAATTATTTCTTATTAATTAAAATTTTTTTTTGCCTTTTTTCAATATACAACATCCAAAAAAAAACCAAAAACATAACAAAACCTTTATATATCCTTTCATATCTTATTACCATTTTCAATAATATTCTTTGTCTGTTCTATTTCCAACTATCCATTCATCTTTTTTCTTTTATTATACTTCTCCTATACACCAATTGGAGTAACGTCTATAACTCATTACCCTAACTTAATAGTACTTCATATAACAATTTTTCTTGGGATTCTGTTTAAAAGATTCTAAAATTACACAATGAATTTTATACTCTAAATACACATATAAAAAACACAATCTTATGTACCCTCCAGAATCCCTCTTTTATCCTAAATTAAATTCACCCATTGTCTCTGAATAAACTTTTTTTCTTTAGATTTTGCTTCCCCCCATTGAGGCTTCTCCTCCCCCCCTTTCTCTCTTGCTTATTCTTCTCCTTGCCCTTTTTACCCCTTTGTCTCTCCTCCTCCATTTTCTTACTCCCTTTCCTTTGCTTTCTAACCTTGCCTCCACCTTTCCGCTCATTTTTCTCTTCTTTGGTTGTTTTTATAATTCTTAAAATCCCCTTTTTCTTATCCTTTTTCTCCTCCTCCCCGGAAAGAACCCATTGTTCATCAAAGATGGCTTCTTCTTCCTCTTCTTCTTTGTCCCAGTCTTTCTGCTGCATAGTCAACTTTTCATAAGTACATAACGCCATTTCTAAGAATTGAAACAAAGTGCCCAAAGTATCTTCTTTTTTATATTTTTGATATTCAGTCTTTAGTTCATCCACAAGCGATGCCATTATGAAAAAAGAAACTTTTCCCAAAACAACCACAAATATTTTTAATCAAAAATAATTCAAAAAAAAAATTCCAAAAATTAATACTTTTCTTTCTTCTTCTCTTTCTCTTTCTGGGGTTAATGTTTAATCAAAGAGGTCCAATTACCATATACCTTTCTTTGGGATTCTAGGCAATCTCCTCCTTTTTCAGCTTCTGCTCCAATTTTTTTTCCTCTCCCTTCCCACTTGCAATATCAATTTTAAATAATCAGAAATCCATACCTCCAACAAGGGTTTTCCAATTTCTTAAATCTTTCAATGTCCAAAAACCCTTTTGTCCCTTAGCTTCAACTCTCAAAACAATTCACTTTCAATGTCCAATATGTCCAAACATATCTGCTGTTTCCATGGGGTGGGAGAGTGAAGAAAAAAAAAAGTTCCCTTTAACAGCTTCTCCGCCGCTTTCGATCTTCTTAGGGATACAATGTATCCTCCAGCAATTCAAACAGCTCAGTTCCAACCAATTTGAAAGATGTTACTTGACCCGGCTCAGACAGCACTTTCACTCTTCTTACTTCCTCCAGCGCAATCTTACCTGGTTGCTGGCTTCTTCGTGGCGGCCATTGCTGACCGCCGCTCCACCGCCTTGGGAAAAAGGGGTTTTTCCAGAGGAGGAGGGGGTCTGCGACACCCCCAACCCCCTGTCCAACTCCCCTCTCTCTTCAGCTGTCCCTACAGGGCAGCCATATCCCCCTGACCCATCTGGATCGGGGGTACCTCGGCGGCTAGCACAGCAGGAATCGCGAGCTGTCGCGAATTCCTGCTGCCCCGAAGCCACGCGAAACCGGAAACCTCTATTCGCCAGTTTTGAGCGTCCGTGATGGTCTTACATCTTTCTAAGGGGTATCAGGAACAAAGCCACAAATTTGTTCCTGGATTTTGCTTTGCACTTTCATCCTAAAGATAAAAGTGGGACAATAATCAAGATTGTTTTTGCATGGCCCAATCTGATTTGTTAAAATTAAATAATTGCAAGCATTCACCCTTCTATAGAGAGATTTAAAAAAGATTCCTCCATAACTATGTCATTGAAATATAATGTGTTCTGTTATTGAATTCAAAAACATGATTATACCTTTGTTCCTCTGGATGAGCAAGATGTGATATGGCTTTTGTCTGCCTTAGGCTGTCCACAATTGCTAAAATTACTGTGTGTTTCAGATAAGGTGGGGAAGAGAATGAAGACTGCTATATGGTGCCTGATGATTTATTTGTGCTTTTGTTGTGATTAAAAATGCTACAGCCATATGGGCAAGTAAAAAAAAATAGGAAGGAAAAAGATGGAGGCTGAATTTCAGAACATATAATTTTCAGTGTAAAAATTCCTGGGTGCAACCCATGGCATTTTCAGATAGGTTGGGGAAAAAAGTTGCTGTCCCAAAACTTGGAAAAATGTTTCTTCTTGGTTAGGATTATCAGATATTTGACTGGGCAAAATAGGGGCATCCATGCCCAAATTTATTGGCATCCATGAGAAACATTACAGTGAATAACAGGAGGAGGAGGAGGAGGAGAAGGAGAAGGAAGAGGAGAAGGAGGAGGAAGAGGAGGGGAGAGGAAGGGAAGGAGAAGGGGAGAGGAGGGGGAGGAGGAGATGATGCGATTATAGTGGTACTTAGGCCTACATATAAATAAAATTACTTTTTCCAACATCAGAAAGACTTGCCTGCCACAGCCAATACTTATTAAAAAGATGCCCAGCTCTCTGCTGAATGAAATAATGCTTAGAATACTGAAAACATTTAGGATAAAGAAAAAAGAGAGAAAGGAACTCCTGAATGCCTAAACCTTGGATTTATAGTCAGTAAAAACTGTATACATTTGGAGTTTATGAAGATCTACTCTATTCATCCTGCTGTTGGCCAAACAACATATACAAGGTAGAACTCTTGGATTTTAGGCTCTGCTTGCCCATGTGATGGTATTTGTTAATCTGTTTTCTGATCAGTGGATTCCTCACACCTTTCACCATGCATAGATCTGGTTGCTTCTGGCATCTTCTCAAAATCCATTCTGAATCCCAAGACTGTTGACACTAATCCTTTGGCTTCAAATGACTTTTAACGCTTTTTTACTCACAAGGGTATGTCTCTCTTGTTGGTGACAGAAAAAGATTGCTGTTGAAAAAGCCTAGACTCCCAGAGAGAAATTTCTATGGGATTTAACTAAATGAGGTAAGCTATAGACTGGGACAGCCAGGAGATTTACACACACTCTTTGCCCATGATAATTAGATAAAATCAGAACTTGTAAAAGGAAGATTTTTGACAGTTTCTTGGTTTACATGTAACTTTTCTCTCCTGAAAGTTAAGAAATAGTGAAACCCTTAGGACCATATCTGATAGGATGTAACAAACATGTATTTTTTAAAAAATCAACAAAACATGGAAAAAAATAAAACAAGATCTCAAAAAGTGGAAAAAGTAAAACTCTCTGGGTTGGGACTCATTGCAACAATAAAAATGAATATAATATCTAAGGTGAACTTTGTATATTGACTAGCACCAATCCCAATTTTAAATAAACATTTGCAGGACTGCAAAGAACAATTAACAGATTCATATGGAGGAGGAAAAAAAACTGATAGTAAGATCCAGTAAACGAGAGACAGGGATGCTTTTCCTAATCTTGAATTATACTCTCAAGCAAGTCATCAACTAAAAAAAAAAACTGATTTAACTAATGGAATCCATAGTTATTTATAATATATAGAAACATAAGAAAGAAAATAACCTGAAAGTATACAAGTCAAAGTGCTAATAAAATTGGAATCTTCTGAGAAAAAGAATAAGTCTGGTGATTTCACCAGTAGCATCACAGTTAAATGTTTTTTTATTTCAAGGATAGGAAGAGCACGAAAGATTTGATCATGTACGTCAATAAGGCATATTCAGATTCAGAAAAAATATTAAGTTTCTGCTCAGTGAAGTCAGGAATTTACCATGGTTAAAGTACCTGCCAATCATTGGATCAAGAAAAAGTCATCTCACTGTTATTGATCCAATGATTTGCAAGCACTTTAACCATGATAAATTCCTGACTTCATTGAGCAGAAATTTAACTCTTACCCCTCTTAGATATTTTAGAATACACAGACACACATTTCTTATTTATATTAATTTTATTTTAATTAACTGTGATCTCTGTATTCTACCTGCTGGTCTTTGACCAATAAAGATTTGATTGATTGAAAATGTAATGTGAGGAAAGAAGACAGGACTTTGAGAAAAATGATAGAATTTAAAATACTAATAGAGAATCAAGGCATTGGTAGTTAATTATACAATGATATTGAAATATGACCTAAAGACCAAATCAAATCAAAAACACGGTCAAAAAGGATGTAGGAATCCAAAGAATTACAAAAAAACAATGAGAATAAAATTATTTCCAAACTACAATTTGAGGGGAAATGGGTACAAAATGTTTTATAGATGGTATATAATCACATCAATGACCATCAAATCATGTAACAACAAATGCTGGAAAAGCCATAATAAAGAAGGCACATTATATTATCAATGATGGTCATGTAAAAAATTCCAAAATGGTTGGAAAGAAATAACTCAACATTCAGAAAAATCTTAAAAATAAAATTTCCAGTTGAAACTATTAAGAGTTTTTTATTAGGAATAATTCCAGAGAGAATTAATAATGATGATGAGAACCCATTAAGATACATGTTGTCAAAAACAACCATTATTTTGGCACAACATTGGAAAAGTGAAACATTCCTAATACGAGACTGGGAGACCAAATCTTAAGAATACACAGTGATGACAAAATTGATTGTATGTATTCATAACAGAAACTTAAATAATTCAAAGAGGGATGGCTTCCTCCCAATCCTGCACATTCACATTTGAAATGTGTTTTCTAATGCAATATATTGAAGATAATCTAAAAAAATAAAACCCCAGTATTCTCTAAAATTCAAAGAAAAGCTTGGTGAGAACTTTTTTTTTTATTCTAAGATCTGAAAGGACACCCTAAAAAAAAAGAAAGAATCTGTAAAAGTTTTGACAGAAGTGTTTAAGCAGCGATTTTAAACTGGAATGTCAAAGTAATGTTTTTTTTTTTTCTCATTGCTGGATTTTCTACATATGATCTTGTATTTTGAAACTGGACTGGTTTTTTCATTTATATTTATTTTTTTCTTCTCCTTTTTGATTTTGTAATATTTTAGGCTAGAGGCTCCCTTTAGTTATTTCATTTTTTAAATATATCTTTTTCTTTTTTTTAATTAATTCTTATTATAACCTGCTCAGAAAAGGAGGGGGAAAGTGAGAGCAAAGAAACGTTGTAACACCGCCAACTCGAAGCTTGAAAATATTCTATTTCCCTGTGACCAGGCAAAGCTGAGAAAGAAAGAACTGAGACTCATTTTCAAGGACATGGTTATTTGATAAGATAGAGGGAAGATCATGGGAGAGTATTATTACAGGTGCTCTTCTGGGTTTCTATCAACAGTTGGAGTCTGGTGTTGAAACTTAGGGGGGGAAAAGGTGATAAGTTTTTGGAGAAGAGAGC
Organism: Hydrophis major; assembly: GCA_033807585.1. Classification (NCBI taxonomy): domain Eukaryota; kingdom Metazoa; phylum Chordata; class Lepidosauria; order Squamata; family Elapidae; genus Hydrophis; species Hydrophis major. The sequence goes on along the minus strand of CM066334.1, from coordinate 16,599,172 downwards.
TATAAGAGCCTTGGATAATTAAACAAAGTGCAGTGTGCCCTTTTTACTTTTTCTAAGTTGTGCTATCCCTCCTCACCAGCTTTATTGTATTTCTTTTTATCTTTTTTTTTTTTTGTAATAACTATATGGGTTTTTGGCTTTGTTGGAGCTTGTCTTTGTTTTTCTTTTTTTCTTTGGAAGTCCAATCTCTATGTTTGCATCTTATTTTAAAGGGAAAGCCTTAAAAGCCTTTTTTTTTTTCCTTTTCTGGTATTTTTGCTTTTTCATCTACCTTTCTGGTTTATTCTTATGCACTTTTTTCTATTTGAGACCTTTCAATTGGATTAAGGTATTGAAGAACCTGAAGAATTTTTCCTTTTCCTTTTTTCCCCCTTTTTTTTTCTTAAGCCTTTTTCTTCATCTAACTATTGATTGGATTAAGGTATACAAGAACCTGAAGAAACTTTGTCCTCCTTTTTTCCCTTTTTTAAAATTATTATTTTTGGGCTTCTTTTTTTCTACTATTTTTATTTTGAACTATAATTGGTTACTTCACAATTGGATTAAGGTTTAGAAGAACCTGAAGATTTTGAATTGCTTAAAATGAGCAAGAAATTTACAGCTCCTGGTTCTTCAACTTCTACTTCTTCTTCTCCACCATCTGGAGGACAACGTTCAATACAGACAATGTTAAAGCAAGAAAAAGAACAAGAAAAAAAGTGACTCTGCAGATGATCATGCAAGGAATTCAAAATATTCAAGCAAGATCAGAGAATACTGAAAAGAGAATAGAGAACATTGAACAGAGAACAGAGAACATTGAACAACAAATAGAGAACATTGAACATTGAACAAAGAACATGGAAAATGTTGATGAAAAAGTGGAGAACATCCAACAAATGATGTTGAAGTATGACAAGAGATTCCAAAAAATTGAAGAAGAAGATAAACAAAGAGACAAGAAGATTGGAGATATTGATAATAGATTAATGGTGGTTGAACAAGATAAAAGTGGTGTGTTGAGATGGGAGATGGATAGATCAGAATTCTATCTTAGATTCCAAAACGTAGAGGAAGAAAAAGGACAAAACTTAGCTGAGATAATGATAGAAATAGTGGCTGAAGCTTTGGAAATAACTCAAGAGAAGATGATATTATGATGTTATGGAATAGATGAGGTTTATTGAGTTTTCACAAGATATGCGATGAGAAATAGCTTACCAAGAGAAGTTCACAATAGATTTACAAAGAAAGCCATTAAAACGCAAATATTGCAAGTGGCAAAAGAGAAAACATTGAAATACAAAGACAAGGAGATTGTGGTCTTGAAACAAATACCCAGAAGAGTGAGAGAGATGAGAAGAGAAGAGAATACCAATTCCTGTTTAAAATGCTACTTAAAAAAAGAGGTGAATTATAGATGGCTGATTCCAGAAGGTTTAATGTTCACATGGCAAGAACAGAGACATAGAATTGACTCAATTGAGAAAGTGGAATTATTTTATATAAAATTCAAAGAAAAGTATAAATTCTAAAGTAGCAGTTAATGGGAACAGTGAAAGGGAAGGAGAAAACGTGCATTCAAAACAACCCACTTTTGATGTTTTTATCATTTTTAAAAATATTTTTTTTAACTATTTTACTCTTTTTAATCTATATTCTTTATTCTTTTTATCAGCTTAAAGAACATAAAGTTATAATAAAGTTTTTCTTCAAACAAGATCAGGCCTGAGTCACATAATTTGGGTTTATTAATTGATTACCATTAAGCTGTCATTTGCAATACTTACTTTGGGTCATCTACAAAAGTGGAACCATGGTATAAAAAAGAAGGAATATCAGCTTGGCGTATAAAAGTTCTATACACTAAATATTCAAAGCCTTTTCACTAATGCTAAAATTGTAGGTTATTTAACAAGATGAGCATGGATATTTTTAATGTGTGTGTGTTTTTTTTTTTTTTTAATATGAGCATTTTCTTCTTCATACCCTTTTCATTCTGCTTGCATTCATTTAACCTGGCCCCAAGAGATTAATTTCTTTTTCATTATCATTGTCGCAGTGACCTGCAATAAATGCTGAGTTACAGCTTGATTTATCAGAAGCTGTCATAGCTATTTACCATATTGAGCAATAATCTTCATTCTTCCCTCAGTGGAGGGGGAAAAAAGAGCTACTTTAAGATCTTTGCAGGAAATATAAAAATAGAATGTCTGTTCACAAAAGGGATACACATTTTTTCTTCAGTCGAGTGTTGCACCAGCTTTTCCTCTGCATGTTGGAGGTCATGCAAAACCAGATAATTAAGTAGTCTCCTCTCTTTCCTTTTCTCCTTTCCCTTCTAATTCCCTTTCCTTCCTTTCTTTTCTTTTTCTCTGCTCTCCTCTCATTCCCTTTTCTCCTTTCCCTTCCAATTCCCCTGTCCTCTCCTCTCTCCTCTCCCTTCCCCACATTAACTTTCTATCTATATCTGGAAAGAGTTGAGTGACTTAATCTTCTTAAAAATTAATCAGGTTTTGGCTCACTTCCTTTTTGGTGCAAAGGAAATACTTATGGACTTACGTGACTGCAATTTTTAACCCTCTGATTTTCCAAGTTTAATGCATTAAATAATCTTCATAAGAATTCAAGTGAACACAACCTGGTCATTAGGAGAAGAATGTTTTGAATCCCTGGGACAGCTGATATTTTACCAATGGCCAATTCATTTGTGAAAATAAGTACCTGCATAATCAACAATGCATATCTTGCCATGCAGAATTGCTTTCCTGTATTTAATTAGAACCTTTTCTTTTATATCTCCAATCACAGTATGCCCAAAGCTAACTAAGTCTTCAAATTGTTTTTATATTCTCTGGGCTGCCCGTATTTGACTTGTGCAATAATATTCATTGGTATATTGCCATATATTGTAATGACATTTTTACAACTCTGTGCAACAGCTGTAATTTTTAATGACTTTTTCTGGAATACTGATAGTGTAACATGTACTGCTGAGTTAGGCCCAAATAAAAAGTTTATTTTTAATGTTCATTCTAGAATCAAGCTGCTGTTATCCACTAGGTAAGCTTAAATAATGAAATTCAAAATTGCTACGATGATGACAATGCTTTGTTGCAAAGACAGATGGATAATAAGATGGATAGGTTCAAAAATAACATCCTATCTAGATTTCCATTAAGCACTGAATGCAGAACAATTTTGATTTGTTTAGGCTTCAATGCATAACATCCACATCCCAAAATTGTAGATAAATTGGAATACAGTCATAGACCACAATTTGTACTTGAATCTTCATTCCAGTTTGTAAATTAAAAAGAAATACAATAATCATCCGGTAGAAGGTAAAAAGAGCACACAATGAATGTAATAGGAATAGGTTCATACAAAATGCATTAATGAAAATTGCTTATAAATTTGAACAAAGTACATTCATTGTGAAACAGCATGCACATGTATTAAATACTGAGAAATGAATGCACTTATAAGCTTTGAAGACCATCCTTCTAAATATATTACAGTCTGCTAGATTTTCACATGGTTCTGGTCCATTATAGCTTGACTTAACTCTGTGGAAAAAAATGCTCAGTAAGTTCTAATTTCATTAGCTGAAAGATAAGCTGCCTGGGAAAGCCAAGGAAAATCATCAAAACCATAAAAAAGCAACATTTAGAATATTTTGGACATGTGATATGACACCCCCAAAAATACAGCATACTTCACTTAATCCTCCAAGGAAAGACTGAAGGCAAAAGAATCCATACAGAAGAAGAACATAATTCTTCAGAATCTAAGGGACTCACCAGCACTTTTTCATGCGGCTATTGATAAAAATAGGATCACCAACATCATCACCAATGTTTGATAATGGATATGGCACAAGAAGAAGAAGAAAGATAATGCCCTTCTGAGATTTTTTTCAAAGAAAAAGAATTCTGTGAAAGTCTCATTGGTGGAGGATAGTTGATGCTCTTGAACTTTCTTAGCTAACCTAAGAAAGCTAACCTTGTATGTCTATAGAGATTCTCAGTCATCCAGGTCATGGTTGTCCCAAAGATGCTTTTTCAAGAGGCAGCTGAACTCTGGTGGGTTATATAAATCCTTCCAATTCCCCACCATTCAGTCAGAACTGAAGAAGCTTCTTGGATGAGAAGTGAAACATCTCCAAGGAAGAACAAAGAATGTTCAGTCCCCTCTTGGGGAAAAAAACACACCATTATATAATCTTTAAACTTGCCTGCCTCCTTTGATTCTATTGAATCTCAAAGAAAGTCAACCTGGTGAAATTTCTTCCACTGGACTTTTTTTCAGATAAGGAAATTGTGAAGAGTCCTTTAAGATCCAGAAGGACAGAAAGTAGTGTGTGTATCTAAACCACTTGCACTTTCCAGCTGCTATAGCTTTCTTTTCTACTTCCAATAATACAGGCTCGAAAACATAATCAAGAGACATTCAAAAGAAAATTTCAAGCACCTGGAAGATAAGAATTCCCAGGAGAAGAAAATTTCCAAATAGATTTCAGCATGGAATTAATTTTCATCTATATCTAAAATGGGTTAAACTCTCAGATACAGAGCAATAATTGCAAAGCTGAAGGGCCTCAAGAAAGACTTTCCACTAAATCAGGGGTCTCCAAACCTGGCAGTTTTAAGACTTCAACTCACAGAATCCCCCAGCCAGCCATGCCAATTCTGGGCATTGAAGTTCACAATTTTAAAGTTGCCAAATTTGGAGATTCCTTCACTACATGAAAAGTTGTCCTTTATGGAATGGGGAAAGTAGGTGCCAGCCCCCCCCCCCCCAACCAAAAAAAAAAGATAGCATAATATCAGCAGCCAACTCAATATCACTCACATCAAGGCACACATCTCCTCGCCTGGCCTCTCATGACTGTGGGGATGTTGCAACAGTCGTAAGTGTGAAAAATGGTCATAAGTCACTTTTTTCAGTGCCATTGTAACTTTGAATGGTCCCTCCACACAAGCAAAGTATCAGCAAAGGAGGGGGGAAAAAAACTCCAGAGATGTTCCTGAGACAGGAAGTCTAGTCCTGCCAAGAATGTAACAAGGGTTAATGGAGAGGCACTTTCTGTAAGCAACACCAGAATGTTTCCTTCCTGCATTCCTTACAGAATTAGGCCATTAATTTCTTCTAACAACAGATTCTCCAAACTGCTTAGAATGTTAATAACTGGTTCTAGTGAATAGGTGTGAACTGGTAGAATCCTACCTCTGGTTGCAACTGTGAAAGGTCTCTAAACAAGGCAATCAGGACTATCTGCAGTAATATCCTGGCAGTGTTAGGAACCTCCCTCTCAATCTCTGTTGTAATTTTGAAATATTTTAAATCACCTGTAGCTGCTGTATTCTTTTTAGCAAATTAATGAAAATACATCCTGGTAAGATTCATTGTCCTGAAAGCTTTCCTACTTAAAATGAAACAGAACTCACTGTTGCTTCTCAGGAAAGAAAATTTGTGGCTTCCGCTGCATACATGCATAGCTACATAGGTACACTCACACATCAATTGTATGGTCGTCTGCAGAAATAAAAAGGGAAAAGTAAGATAGAGGTCATTTCTGTGTTCATTTTAACAATAAATGGATTTGAAAAACACATTTGGAAAGATGGACTCCCTTTGCTGGTAAAGAATTCTCACGGAATAGAGTTTCCATCTTCCAAATGATACCCCCACTTCTTGCCAATGAGATACTATTCCTATTTAATTTTACTGAGAGACTCCAAATCACTAAGGCCGCTGTCAGATATGTGCTGATGAAGAGAGCTCCCCTCTTAACCCATGGCAAGAATAAGCAGGGAAATATGGCTGGATTCCCAGCAGATGCTAAACTAAGAGTAAAAATAAGTTGGGTGATTAAAAGCCAGCAGGTTATAGGCACCAGACTATCATTTAAAGTGGGTCTGTGTGTGTGTGATATATATATAAATATGTTTTCTTAAGTTTTCGCGGGTACTTACATGTCTGGCATTCAGCTTTGTTCGGGTATTTTCCCACGTGGTGCTTTTAAAGTTGTAGCAACGTTTCAGCAGAATCTCATCTGCCATCATCAGGCTTCTGTATGGTGTTTGTGAGTCAGACTTTTACAGTGGTTTCAGATTTAAATTTGGGGCAGCCTATTGCTGTGTCAGAATGGTTTTTTCTTCCTCCTGATTGGTTGAGAGTCTTGGTCTGTGTTTATTGGTCTTGGAGTTTGCTGTGTTCTGCTACTAGTATCTTCTGTCTGTTTTTTTTGGGGGGGGGGCTCTTTTTGTATCTTGATTGGCTGGCAACATTGTGTTACTTTATTGGAGGCCTTTAGTGCAGCTTGGCTTCGGGTAAATGGACGGCTATCATTCGTTAGGAAGCCGTCCATTTACCCGAAGCCAAGCTGCACTAAAGGCCTCCAATAAAGTAACACAATGTTGCCAGCCAATCAAGATACAAAAAGAGCCCCCCCCCCAAAAAAAAAAAAACAGACAGAAGATACTAGTAGCAGAACACAGCAAACTCCAAGACCAATAAACACAGACCAAGACTCTCAACCAATCAGGAGGAAGAAAAAACCATTCTGACACAGCAATAGGCTGCCCCAAATTTAAATCTGAAACCACTGTAAAAGTCTGACTCACAAACACCATACAGAAGCCTGATGATGGCAGATGAGATTCTGCTGAAACGTTGCTACAACTTTAAAAGCACCACGTGGGAAAATACCCGAACAAAGCTGAATGCCAGACATATATATATGTATATGTATATGTATATGTATATGTATATGTATATGTATATGTATATGTATATGTATATGTATATGTATATGTATATGCATATGCATATGCATATATGTGTGTATGTATATGTATGTATATAGATATAGATATAGATATAGATATAGATATAGATATAGATATAGATATAGATAGATAGATAGATAGATAGATAGATAGATAGATAGATAGATACACATACATATACACAGAAACAAACATACCACTACCGACAACAAATATATTTTGTTATTTTTGACTAAGGATTTAGTTGCACAAATTCATCATTTCACTAGGAATACCAGTTAGAATGAAGAGCAGGAAGGCATGCAAAACCACCTATGAACATTCAAAATAACAGAGTTGGAAGGGACCTTGGAGGTCTTCTAGTCCAACCCCCTTCTCAGGCAGGAAACCCTACACTACTTCAGACAAAGGGTTGCCCAATCTCATCTTAAAAACTTCCAGTGTTCAAGTATTCACAAATTCTGGAGGCAAATCATTTCACTAATTAATTAATTCCTTATACTTTCTGAATTATTCAGTCCCTGAAAGGGCTTAGCCACCATTGTGTGCACTGATGGAAACTGTAATTCTTGTAAACTGAATTGTTATAGCTCCATTTTTATAACTTGAAAATAAGAAAACATTCATAGGGTTTCTATTTTTGACTTGTCATGGAAATGCACAGAGTAGTAGACCATAACAAGGAATATGAGGAAATGGCTAGTATTACAGATCTCCATGAAATATCAGGGTATATTATTTGAATTGTCAATATCTAGATTCAATTATGAAAGCCTACATTTATGATAGGCTAGAAGAGGATTGTCAAACTCACAGCCTGCAGGCAGGATGTGTCACACTCTGGCCAGGCCCACGACCACTTTAGCGAAGGGAAAAAAAAGTTGCAATACATCACATGACACTGTGGTGACAATCCCTGGGCTAGAACAAAAAAATGGTTCCTGTATAAAGAAAAAAAGCAACTTGAAAATAATCCTAATGATGTAAATAAACAAATGCAGTCTGCATTCAGATTGGGATTTCTAGTTTGAAACAGTAGTTAGCTCTTTCAAATTAATTACAGCTCCTATTCATATATCCAGCAAAATCCTGGAGCCTAATCATTGCACTGCTACCCATATGCAATTCCATGTGGATTCTTAGTGTAATTATAAGAAGAAAATGTCACCCAAGATAGGGTCCCACCAAATAAATGAGAATATATTTTTTTTTCTTATTATGACCCTTTCATCTCTTTATTTGGGATGAGTGGAGCTGAGCATTGACTGGCTGGATGCCCTTTCTGATGCCTACGTGGAGTTTGCAGCAGATATTTTCTATTTGCATCCTGATTGAGAAACATCTGCCAGCGCCTAGGATTGAACTCTCAACCTTGCAAGTGGAAGGCAAATGTCTTTATTCCTAGGTCACTGTGCTGTTCATCAAGTAAATGAGAATAAAATATTATAATTTACCTACATATGTTGCAAAATTCTATTAAATGAATGAGAAGCATGGTGAGGTGACATTCAGCACTTTGGTGTGGCGTTAAGAAAAAAAATATCCCTCCGTTATTCTTCCATGCATTTGTGGAATGCCTGTAGACACAAATTTGATTACACCTGATTTACATACATAAGAGCATCAACAAAAGAGCATCCTTGATATCCAGGTAGTCCTTGGCTTATGACCACAATTGAGCCCGAACTTTATCTTGCCAAGTGAAACATTTGTTAAGTGAATTTTGCCCCGTTTTACAATCCTCCTTGCCACAGCCGTTCAGTGAATCACTGCAGTTGTTAAGTTGGTAACATGGTTGAAAAGTGAATCAGGCTTCCCCTTTGATTCTGCTTGTCAGAAGTTTGCAAAAGGGGACCCTTGGACATTGCAGCTATCATAAATATGAGTCAGTTGCCAAGTATCTAAATTTTGATCACATGATTATGGGGATGCTGCAATGTCCATAAGCTTGAAAAATGGTCATGGTCACTTTTTCAGTGCTGTTGTAACTTTGAACAGTCATAAAACTGTTGTAAGTCGAGGACTATCTGTATCATACAAATGATGGCCAACAGCTAAACCTATTCCTGTGTTATCACCATTTGAGCTCTACCATTAATTAGGACTGTAGAAAAAACAATTACTAGCAACCTGCCTTCAATCAAGGACCTGTATCCTGCACGAGTCAAAAAGAGGGCTGTGAAAATATTTACAGACCCCTCACATCCCAGACATAAACTGTTTCAACTCCTTCCCTCAGAACGACGCTATAAAGCACTGCACATCAGAACAACTAGACACAAGGACTGTTTTTTCCCAAATGCCATCATTGTGCTAAACAAATAATTTCCTTAACACTGTTCAACTATTTACAAAGTCTGCGCTACTATTACTATTAATCTTCTCATCACTCCTTATCACCCATCCCCTCCCACTTGTGACTTTATGACTGTAACTTTCTCACTTGTATCCTTTTGATTTATATGGACTGTTTCCTAGTATGATTTGGTTGCTTATTGTATCCTATGACTATCATTAAGTGTTGTACCTGGTGATTCTTGACTCTTGATGAATGTATCTTTTCTTTTATGTCAACCAAGAGCATTTGCACCAAGACAAATTCCTTGTGTGTCCAATCACACTTGGTCAATAAAGAATTCTATTCTATTCTATTCTATTCTATTCTATTCTATTCTATTCTATTCTATTCTATTCTATTCTATTCTATTCTATTCTATTCTACTGTACCAGACATTACCTTTCATTTGATCATTGAATACTACAGCCCCATAATAAATATTTATGCAAAATTCCATGACCTATCAAGACAGATTTAGGGGCAGCAAGTCCACCATCCAAAAAATGGAATTCATTTGTATTCTTTCTTTATTGCAGGAAACATTTACGCAAAATTCTATTTCTTTGGGAAAACTGTGGACAAAATGATACATATTTGAGAGAGGTAAAAATAATTGCAGTAGATTTCTTTCATTATCTCTGTAGTTTGCATATATATTGCAAAGTGAACTGATGCTGCTTTAGATTTGCAAAAGGGTGGAAAGGTCTTGAAAATCTAAATATTGAACAATTTAGCAATCTATTTGTTATTGTAGCACAGGATTTTTCTCCATGCGGTCACTAATAGTCAACATTGACTTTATGGCACACAATTGATCCATTTATTTTTCTTGTCTTTTTTCTATTTGTGGTTCAATGCAACAGCTTCTGGTAAAATAAAATCTTCAGATTATTAAGATTATTAAGTGTTTTTCTGATGAAGGCAATGAAGAGATCAGAATATCAAGAAGTTGGGGACTTTAAAAGCTGCTCTGAGGCTCGAGAAGATGTGTTCCACATTTCATAAAAGTTAGTTTACTTCATGAAAGAAATAACTGTCTTATTGAGTAAATTGCATGAGATGTCCAGCTAATTTCATACATATTCTTTATAGCTTTATTTAGCAAAAAGAATCTATATCATCAGAAATACTTAGGTTGTTTTCTCATAGAAAAGAACTTAATAGAGACAGTGTTGCTAAAGCAAATTCTGAATTGCTGCCATTAACTACATTTCATTTGATGAAAACAAGTGAGATTTATTGCAAAAGCAAATGTCATGAGAAAAATAAGGAGCTTTCATCATTATTTTAAAGTACAATGGGCGAGTGTCATGCCCCTGTCAGAGTCTGAATCCAAGGAGGAAGATGAACAGCTGACAGAGAGTGGGAATGTGGCTCCAGTTGGCTGTGGAGGAAACTGGGGAAGGGCAAAGTCTGGCTGGGCAGAGCAGGGAAGAGATAGAACAAGGGAGAGGGAGTTCAGAGGAAGACCCTGGCTCACCGCTTCTTCATCCTAGGACACGCAGGGAGGAATAGAGAAGAGAGCAATGTGGGTTGTGTGGCTTATGGGGGAGGAAAGGGCCCTCATTAGGCACAGCTGGGAAGAGAGTTTAAAAGAGATGCAAGCTGACTGTGGCAGCTGCTGGGAGCAAACTTGAGTTTATCTTGTGTTGACTTTGCTTATCTGTGTGCCTGGTGTCTTCCCAACTGTGTTGAGTTATTGCTGTGCTTTCACATCTGGAATTCTTGCTTCTGTCCTGCTGAACTAATTACCTCATTTTCCCTTGATTGGACTTTTAGTTACAGTTTTTGTTGACCACGTTTTGGACTTGATTCTCTGCAGTTAAAGGTTGTTCTCGGGATAGTTTTTCTCCAGCCAGAAGGTAACCAGTACATTGAGGGCAAAGTTGGAGCTAATAAAGGGATAATCCTACTGATTATCTGACTGCGTTGCCTTTGTACCACACCCCTGGTCATCACAGTAAGTCAGGGTTAGGGTAGAAGCATGTCTTTTGCTTCATCTTTCTAACATAGAAGGTATCCTGGTTTTCCTCCCTTGCTTTAGTTAATAAGAGACTTTAAAACTAGAAAGAGAAGAGCAACAAAAAGGATTAGGGGACTGGAGGCTAAAACGTATGAAAAATGGTTGGTGCAATTGAATATATCTAATTTAATGAAAAGTTTGTCGATTTGTACCTGCAGGTTACCCTAAACAGCACATTATACCACAACAATTTGTATAGAAAAGTACCTAAACCAGTGGTGGGATTCAAATGTTTTTACTGCCAGTTCTGTGGATGTGGCTTGGTGGGCGTGGCAGGGGAAGGATCAGTAAAATCTCCAGTCAGGGGTGGTATTTTCCGGTTCTCTGAACTACTCAAAATTTCCACTACTGGTTCTCCAGAACTAGTCAGAAACTGCTGAATAACACAACTGACCTAAACTCTGCTAACTTAAAGAATGCATAAAAACATTTGGGACCCATTGTTCCTGTGGAATTTAAATTTCCATGATGTTCAGACCAGTTTTATTCACAATGTTGTGGCTATTGCAGTGCCCCATGTTTATGTGGTCACGATTTCCGACATTTCCTGCCAGTTTCTCAAAAGTAAAATGAATGGGAAAGCCGATAGGAAGTCAAAAGCTGCTCCACTTTCCATTGTTTTTTTTTTGCCCACCCATGGTAACTCTCTTTAACTATTTATATAAGTAAATATTGAATTGTTATTTGTTTGTTAGTTTGCCACTACAACTATTTTTTCTATGTATGATATAGAAATAGTCCTTGACTTACAACAGTTTATTCAGTACCATTCAAACTTATGATGGCATTGAAATAAATATGACTCTTTTTCATAGTTATGACTGTTACAGTATCATCATGAACACACAATCAAAATTCAGACGCTTAACAACTGGTTCATATTTATGATGGTTGCAGTGTCACAGAATCATGTGATCCTTTTGTGACCTTCTGACAAGTCAATGGAGAAGCCAGATTCACTTAACAACTGTGTTTCTAAGTTGTTAGAACTGCAGTGATTCATTTAACAATGGTGGCAAGAAAGTTCATAAAATGGGGCAAAACTCACTTAACAAATGTCTCATTTAGCAACAGAAATTTTGGGCTCAATAGTGGTTGTAAGTCAAGAACTACCTGTACTTTACTCACATGGTCACAGGACTGTCCAATTTTGGGGCAAAAAAATTATCATAAACTTAAAATTTAATGTTCCTTCTGGCCACATCAGACTGAACCATCCTTTTTTTCAAATGATGACCCAACAGGTCACAGGGTTGTCCAGTATTAAATGGAATTAAATGCTATTGCCATTCTAAAGAGACAGTGACATATGTTTTCCTGCAGTAATAAACTTTATTTCTGCTTGCATAGAAAAATATATTTTACAGCTGGGAAGGTTATTAGATGACAATAATCAGCAAATAAGTGCCTTAGCATTCTGCCTGAAAGTCACTGATGCCAAACACATAATGGTCCATTATAGCTTTATTTGTATTTGCATATTTTGTAGACCATTTTCAGAAGCCCCAGATATTGCTCATTTTGCAATCATCACAATATCTGTGGCACATCAACCTGGAAAATGACTTGGGGAGGAAATTGGGTTTCTCTGCTCTATTAGGAGCAGTCTTTTTTTATGATTAAAGTCAGAAAAACAATGTTCCTCCTGGTTATAGTGAAATGTAGAAATTGAAGTCTCGCTCATATGCTAGTCTCTAAATGCATATTTAAAAATGGTAGAAGAGAGTCATATTAAATAATGGGAGTTAGAATTAGGTTTCCATCCCAGAATATAATTCTTGTACAGCAACATTGGTGTGGTTGCCAGAAATAATATTTTGTATTTGAGAATATACTATTTCAACAACATATTAATCTCCATAAGAAATGAAAGAACCAATTTATTTATGTTGTGGTTCTGGAAAAGCAAGTTTCTATTATCTATATTAGTACTTGGGTCCTTCACCTGTTAATTTGAAGAATCACTGGACTGTAAGATGGGCAGCTATACAAATTAGATAAATAAATAATTGCATGACATAAAACCTACTATATGTGCCACAAATACTCATCTTTTCTATACAGCCACTGGATGACAATAGATCTACAGAAAGGATGACTAACACCCTCACAAAAGCTTAGATAGGAAAACAAAACAAACAACAAAGAAACAAAAAACCTAGATTAAAAATTGTGATTTTTGCTTATTCCAAACTTCTTGGTGCCAACAGGATTTCACCAAAAACAATATAATCAAATATCTTTATTTCAGTCCTTTGGGGTGTAAACTGTGGCTCATTAGCTGCACATGAAATATGGAGATATTTCTTTCTAATTCATCAGCAGTGAAAGAAATCGATATGGAAATGAAATGGATGCAATAGAGATAGGCAAATAGCAATAGCACTTACATACCATTTCACAATGATTTACAGCCCTCTCTAAGCAGTTTACAGAGTCAGCACATTGCCCCTTGGTCCTCATTTTATCTTGGAAGAATGGAAGGCTAAGTCAACCTTGAGCGTGGTGAGATTCGAACTACCAAATTGCTGGCAGCTGGCAGTTAGCAGAAACAGTCTACAGTACTGCATTCTAACCACTGTGTCACCTTGGCTCAAATAGACTTTACCTTCTGGACTCTCATCATCAAAACTTCTGTTTTCTTGGGAATTGTATCATGTTATCCTTGGCAGGTAACAGTTGATGCATCCCATCAAAGCCTTTAAAATATGCTATTGCTAGTGCTATGTATCTGTTGGAAATCCAACAGATACATAGCACTAGCACTAGCATTTAGCCTTATATACCACCCCATAGTGCTTTATAACATTCTCTGGATGGTTTACAATGTTAACATTATTTGAATATTACTCCCATCAATCTGGGTTTTCATTTTACCAATCATGGAAGGCTGAGTAAGCCTTGAGCCCAATCAGGATCAAACTCCAGACTGTGGCCAGAATTTGCCTGCAATACTGTACTTTAACCACTGTGCCACCAGGTCTCCTATGTGAAGGTCAATCATACATTTTATAATTGAACTGATTCATGTAACATATTAAGCCATGCTGTGCCATGCCTGTTTTAAGAAGAAATTGGACTACCATTTGTCTGAAATAGTATAGGATTTCCTGCTTTAGCAGTGGGAGGGACTAGTAGACCTCCAAGGTCCCTTCCAACTCTATTATTCTGTTGTTATTCTGTTATTATGCTTACTTATTATTTGCATGGAAAACAACATGATCCATTCCCAAAATGTTTCTAAATGTTCAATCCCACCCCGTAACCCCCATGGAATGAAGTAGTATAGAATAGAATAGAGCTGGAAGGGATCTTGGAGGTCTTCTAGTCCATCCCTCTTCTCAAGCAGGAGGACCTATACTATTTCAGATAAGTGGCTGTCTTGTCTCTTCTTAAAAAACCTCCAGTGATGGAGCACCCCAAAATAATTGGCTCAGAAGACTGATTCCAGAGCTAAGATGCATTTTCTTTACTTGTCTGAAGGAACACTGTTTAGAACTAGAATATGTCAGGGAAAATATGGTTTTAATGCTTGCAAACATATGTGTCAGCTTTGGAAGCCATATTGAGATTTGATGCTCCCACACTGCCACAATTGAGCCTGGGAAACTGGGAGGGGGAATTCATTTGAGTATAACTAGTTCGACAAAATAAAATGCTTTTGCTGGTTCAAGGTCTCATAGTCTTGCACATAGTGAAAAGGAAGTCTTACTTTGGGACAGATGGTGATTGGGCCATGGGATGTGGTGATGGGTATAGGGCATGGATTTGTAGTTTTTACTTTTGCAAGGAAGCCCGAAACTTTCAGATTCGGGATTCCACAGGTCTACCAGTTATTATCCAAATAAAAGGAACCTTTGAGAGATGTCTGTCTTGGAGTTATTGGTTGGAATGGAGGTTTGCTGGAATGATGATAATACGTGGGTTTCTCTTCAAGGGAGAAATTTGCAGGCATGCTTGGAATTTTCTATTCCAAGCATGTCTTCCTTGCCCTATTGCCACTGGTTAATTAGGCAGATGGGAGTCTTGGCAATGTCATTCCTCAAAGTCCAGTGTCCCCAGCAGTCCAGAACATGTTGAAGGAGGTAATTCATTTGAGCACCTGCAATTTGTGTTCATAATAGTCAAGGCAAAGGACTCACTTCAATACACTGCTAATAAGGAAGCTTTAATTACAAAGCTCTACAGAACGCTTTGCCAATAATCTAGGTAGCTTCAAAATGGAGATATTCTGCAGGTAATGGGTAATTTATCAGCCGACCATAATATCTCTTCTGTAGATCTTACGTTCATATTGCTTGTCATACCTGTACCATCTAATCTGCTAAACACTGCCTTCAAAGCCAAAGAGTAGTGAATTGGACCACAACGTTGGAAACTCATATACTAGTTTGTCTGCTAATGGCTGCATTCATGTGGTGTATTTAAACTGATTACCAAAATCACCCATATTGTAACATTTCACGATACATTCACCTTGAATATATCCAGATGGGATGGATATGCAAAATACTAAAAAAAACTAAAAAAACCCTCCCAAACAAATGTAATACAGTGGAAGTTTAGTATATCTGCTAATGCATCAGTTAAGTCTTTTCTTTATCAGACTAGGTGTCACATATGATGTGAAATCTCAGCCTATATAACATAATATTGGATGCCTGAAACCTTCATTCCTTAAGAATGACTATTATAATGATCATTATAATATATATATGTTTATAAATATATAATGTGGCTATATTGACTGTTTGATTATATATAAACCATCTCATCTCTCTCTTTCTCTTTTTCTTTCTTTCTCTCTCTCTCTCTTTCTCTTTCTTTCTTTATCTTTCTCTCTCTCTCTCTCTCTCTCTTTCTCTCTCTCTATTTCTAGAATCCAGAATCCACTATACATAAGGGTTAAGATCATTTGAATATTGCTGTTGAGCTTATCTCCTGTTAGTAGGCTTCCTACTGTATATACCTCTGAATGTACACTATGGATGCTGAATGTTGAACTAGATGAATCTTTAGATCTGATGAAGTAGTTTTTTTTTTCTTCAGACTAAGTTGACTGAACTTAGTCTAAAGTTATAGACTGGTTCCACAACCCCTGTTTATTGGTTATGGTGGATAAAGTTATTAGAGCAATCCCATGCTTTAACTCTTATGGAACTCTTGCTAGAATTTTGCTCAATACATTATACTAGCCTAATGTTTAAAGAGTACAATCCAGAACCTCCAATCAACACAGCCAACATAATTTTTTTAATATATATTTTTATGCTAACATATCTGGAACAAGATCCTAGTAAGTACTATAGCATGACATTTTTTTCATAACAATTTTTTTAGCTTTTTTAAAGCTTAATTGAAAAAATACAAAATGGATTTAGAACAAATTAATAATCATTTTGAGTAAGGTTATTTAAAACATTTAAAACAAAGATGAGAATCAGCTCTGTAAATAAAAACACTGTCAGATGATTTGTATCGGCAATTCAATGCTTGACTAAATATAGTTTGGGAAGTTCTTTTTTCATACCTATCATGGATTGTCATTTAGTTGATCCAAACATCAATAGAGTGGAAATTAGTGCCTTTTTATTATTTTGAAGGCACAATGATTCTTTATACACATTGTAAATCAGATACTTGCGTCATGTGCAAGCATTACCTCAGCTCCATTTTGAATCTACTTGATAATAATCTTAAAGCATAAAACAGGTAATGTCGTGTCCGCAAAAAGACGCTCAGAGTCGGTGACTTTCATTCAAAGCTCTTTATTTACAATGGGGAACCAAACCGGTGAAAAGCAAAAAGCCCACGGCTTTTATACTTTTCGCTGCGGCGGCCGCGGCCAATGGCAGCGATTCAAGTCTCCCGCTCTTGGTTTGAACCAATCGCGGGAGACTTCAATCGGGCCAATCAGCGCGGCTCGCCTGGCCAATCAGAAATCCCCGCACCTTAGCCAATCAAGGCGCGTGGATTTCGAGTATTCAAATTCAGGACATAACACCCCTCCCCTCTTGGTATGGTCCATCACGTGGTGTAGTCACGCAGGTAGGCGGGGCTCCGTCGAGTCCTAGTTGACCTGCGCAACTCACTTGCATGCTGTAACTCGGCCGGAGCGGTCATCTTTTTGGCTGCTCCTGCCTCTGTGCAAACCGGCTGGATGATCGGGCCGGTTCTTTCACCGTGGCTCCCGCCTGGGCCTACCGGGTTGGTTGAGCTACGGATTTCGCCGCTCCCGCTTGGCTTCTCCAAGTCGGTAGAGCTGGCCAGGTGGTTCTTCTCCGGAGGGGACTCGCGATGGCTGTGTTCCGGTGAGTATTTTTGGTTTATTTTTTCCTGCGATTGTCTATCCGGGTATTCCCTCCCCCCTTGGTTCGTGTCTTGGGGGTTGAGGTCAGTCGCTGTTCGTGACCTGAGCTGGTCGATATGTCGCTTCCAGGCTCGCCCATCGATGGTTTGGAGCCGGTACGACCGTGGACCAGTGACTTGAGTTATGACGGCTGGGATCCATAGGGGGTCCCTCGTCATGTTCTTTGCATAGACTAAGTCACCTGGGTCAAATGTCCGGTACCTGGAGCTGGAGTCTGGGGGCCGCTCCGGGTTATAGGTCGGGTGTAACCTGTCGAGTGGGGACCTCAGCTTTCTGCCCATTAGAAGTTCTGCAGGGCTCTTGTTAGTTGTGGTATTGGGAGTGATGTGCTGTATGAAGAGGAGTTTGTTGATTTTGTCGCTGATCTCCCCGTGGTCCATTTTCCGGAGGGTCTTTTTCGTAAACTGGACCATCCGTTCCGCCCTACCGTTCGCCGCCGGATGCGCCGGTGCTGTTAATGCGTGGCGGATACCCCTCTCCGCCAGGAACCGTTCGAAATCGATGGAAGTGAACTGGGGCCCATTGTCTGAGACGACGACATCTGGGAGGCCGTGTGTGGAAAACAGTTTACACAGTTCTTTAACGACGGCCTCTGTGGTAGTGGATTTCATGTCGCTTACCTCCAACCAATTGGAGTACGCGTCAACTGTGATTAGAAAAGTATGCCCATTTGTGGGACCAGCAAAGTCTAGATGGATTCTGGACCAGGGCCCCCGTGGTGTTTCCCAGTCCCGGATAGGTGCTGCGGGTGGGCTGGATCTGGTCTCCTGGCACCGGTGGCATTTGGCGACCCATGCCTCAATTTGCTTGTCCATCCCTGGCCACCAAGCGTAACTCCTGGCCAGGGCTTTAGTCCTGACGATGCCAGGATGACCCTCATGTAGCATCTCTAAGACCCTCTCTTGCAATCTGTCCGGAATTACCACCCGGTCACCCCACAGAATACATCCTCTCAGTAGTGAAAGTTCGGTCTGGCGCTGACGGAATGTTTTAAAAGTCTCGTCATTGTCTTTCTCTGGCCAGCCTTTTTCTAACCAGTGTAAGATTCGCGCCAGACGCCTGTCCTTAACGGTTTCTCTGGCAATGTCTGATGCGGTAATAGGTAAACTCTCGATACTTAGGGTGTTTGTTGTTGGTGCTGGGTCAGGTTCAGAGTCAGGTAAAGGCGAGCGGCTTAAAGCGTCCGCGTGCGAAATTTTCTTACCTGGCTTGTGTAGCAGTTCGTAACTGTAGGCTGCCAGGAATTCGGACCATCTTGTCATCCGGGGTGACAAGATGTTCGGCGTGGCTCGGTTTCCAGCGAGGATGCCCAGCAATGGCTTATGATCCGTCACGATGGTGAACGGGCGGCCGTACAGGTATTCGTGGAAACGCTTAACGGCGGCAACTATAGCCAAAGCTTCTTTGTCCAGCTGGCTATAGTTCCGTTCCGGTTTAGTCAGAGTCCTGGAGAAAAAAGCGATGGGTGCTTCTCTCTGGTCTGGGAGGGTGTGGCTGAGGACAGCGCCGACGCCGAAAGGTGATGCGTCGCAAGTGACAGCTAAGGGCAAGGTTTCACTGAATTGCATCAGGACGGCGTCGGAGGTGAGGAGGTCTTTGGTTTTTTGAAAGGCGGCTTGCTCTCGTCTCCCCCAAGTCCAGGCTGCCTTCTTGTCTAGGAGTCTATGTAAAGGCTCCGCCGCCGTTGCCTTTTGAGGTAGGAAAACATTATAAAAATTTAGCAAGCCTAGGAACGCTTGTAGTTCCGTTTTAGACTTTGGGGTGGGGGCTTCCTTGATGGCTTTCACTTTTTTAGTCGTAGGGTGAATGCCATGCCGGTCTAGGAGATAGCCCAAAAACTCTACTTGCTTTGTACATAGTTGGCATTTTTCTCGTTTGACTTTAAGTCCTGTTTCTTTAAATTTTGTTAAGACTTGTCTGAGTCGGTTTTCTAATTCGGCTTCGTTTGGCGCCGCCACTAATACGTCATCGAAATAGGGCACCACCCCCTTGATGCCCTGTAGCAAACGTTCCATCAGGCTCTGAAAGATGCCTGGTGCCACGCTGACTCCAAATTGGAGTCGGTTACACTTGAAGGCCCCCCGATGGGTCACGATTGTTTGGGCTTCTGCCGTTTTCTCGTCCACAGGTAGCTGCTGATATGCCTGGGCGAGGTCGAGCTTGGCAAAGACTTTGCCCCCTCCCAGTGAGTGCAGTAAATGTTGCACTATTGGGACTGGGTAGGCGCTTTGTTGCAACGCGCCATTTAGGGTGGCCTTATAGTCCCCGCAAATTCTCACGGACCCGTCTGGCTTTACTGGGGTCACTATAGGGGTCTCCCATCTGGCATGGTCTATCGGTTGCAATACCCCTTGTTTGACGAGCTTGTCGATCTGCTCGTCAATTTTAGGCTTTAAGGCGAATGGTACCCTTCTAGGTTTAAGCCGCTTAGGGGGAACCCTTGGGTCTAGGTCAAACGAGATAAGGGGCCCCTGGTACTTGCCCAAGCCTCCATCGAAGACCTCCTGGAACTCCTGGGCTAGCCGCTGTTCCCAAGCTTCGATGGTGACGTGGTTGACACCTGTCAGCGCGATGTTAAGCGGGGCGAACCATTGTAAGCCCAGTAGGCTTGGGCGGTCGCGATCGACGATCGTGAGTGGCAGTTGTTCGGTGTGGCCTTTGTAAGTTATATTAAAGTTCTTGGTGCCCACTACTGGGACGCGATTCCCTTGGTAGTCTTTTATGATGATCTTTTGGGCATGTACGTTTCTTTTTTGTAGTGTAGGCACTAGTCTTTTGATTTCGCGCCATGCAATCATGGAAAGGTAGGACCCGGAGTCCACTTCCATTTTGCATGGCTGGCCTTCAATATGGACTTCTACGTGTACCTTTCTGGCGCCGTCGGAGATGGCGTGGCCGATGGTCACCGTCTGGTGGGTCTCTTCTTTTCGCCGACCGTCGCTGCCTCTTTGAGATCATTGAGTACGGTCCCATCGACCGTCTGGCTGGCGCTCTCTGGCTCTGGGCGGGGAGCTTTCTCTCCTTCTGTCGTGCTGTTCCCATTTGGGCGGGCTGCGGGTCTTCTTTTGGCGGCAAACTCGGGCGATGTGACCCCGTCGTTCACAGTGCCTACAGATAGAGTCAAAGAATCGGCATTCTGACCTGGGGTGGTCGCCGCCGCACCCGGCGCAGTTGGTCCTCGACCTACGACTTTTTCGATTTCGTTGTTCGCCGCGTCCCGTCTGCACGCGATGTATGTCCTCCTCGTCTTCCGACGTGCTGGAGGTTGACTGGTATTCTCCGTAGTGTGCGGTTGCTTCGTTTCTTGTGTCGGCCGACCTTGCTGGGTTGTTGTTTCTGCCCTTCGCGTCAGATCTTCGCATGCTGTCCGCTGACGTGCAGGTTGCTTCTGCGGCTGCGGCTGCGGTAAGGGCATCGGCTAGGCTGATGTCGCCCTTGGCCATAAGTCGGCTCTGGAGTGTAGGATCCCATAAGCCGAGTACGAAACGGTCTCTTATGAGACTGTTCAGACCTTCAAACTCGCAGAGTCCTCCTAGGCGCCGTAGCTCTGCGACGAAGTCGCTCAATTTTTCGTCTGGTTTCTGGTTTCGGCGGTAGAACTCGTTGCGCCGTATCAGGATGGGGACTTCGGGGGCGTAATGGCGCCGCAGTATAGGTTCGAGGACGTCCCAGTCCATGGCGGTTGCGTCTGCCGGCTTGGCCAATGCTTTGGCCATCTGGAAGACCTCTGGTCCGCAGTGAGTAAGGAAGACGGCGCGTTTTAGCAGGCCCGGGGCGTCCTTCATTCCGGCGCATTCCAGGTACATACGGAACCGATCCGAGTACGATTCCCAGTCCTCGGCGGCGGGGTTGAAGGGGGCGGGCGGTGCTATCTTCGCCATCTCTGCGCTGGAGCTGGTTCTTTGGTGGACACGGGGTTCGGTTCAGGGGCGAGATCCCATCCTCGTCGCCAGTGTCGTGTCCGCAAAAAGACGCTCAGAGTCGGTGACTTTCATTCAAAGCTCTTTATTTACAATGGGTAACCGAACCGGCGAAAAGCAAAAAGCCCGCGGCTTTTATACTTTTTGCTGCGGCGGCCGTGGCCAATGGCAGCGATTCAAGTCTCCCGCTCTTGGTTTGAACCAATCGCGGGAGACTTCAATCGGGCCAATCAGCGCGGCTCGCCTGGCCAATCAGAAATCCCCGCGCCTTAGCCAATCAAGGCGCGGGGATTTCGAGTATTCAAATTCAGGACATAACAGGTAACTATTACCAGAGGTGGTATTCAGCAGGTTCTGACCAGTTCTGGAGAACCAGTAGCGGAAATTTTGAGTAGTTCGGAAAATGGGCAAATACCTCCTCTGACTGGCCCTGCCTCATCTATTCTCTGCCTCCCGATGTCCCAGCTGATGAGCTGGGTTTCTTTTGTTGCCCTGCACAGGAGAATGGAGCTGGAAAGCAGGTTAGTGGAGTGGGGAGGGAATGGCAATTTTACAGTATCCTTCCCCCAGGAGTGGAGAGAGAATGGGGATTTTACAATATCTTTCCCCTGCCCCTCCCACAAAGCCACATCCAAGCCATGCCCACCAAGCCACACCCACAGAACTGGTAGTAAAAAAATTTGAATCCTACCACTGAGTATTACCATCATTTAATGAACACAAAGAGTTGTTTCATGATGTGTTTACACCACCAGTCCTTATAAACCAATTTAGTATATAGTGATTGATCAGAGTTTCTCAAGACTTCAAGAAAAAGCATTTCTTACTCAGTTACCTTAAATCTTCCAAATTATGTATTATTCAATTGAAATTAAAAGCTGTACACACAGCAAGTTATTGTTCTGACCCAAAACTTGTTCCAAGGAAACAAACACAAAACAGAGGTAACAGCAAAACCTTTTAATGATTCTTTACGAATTCTATTCCTTTACGGTTAAAAGGCTATTTCAAAAGGCTGATAAGAATGAGCCTTGCCAAGGTTGTGCAAGGCTGCCAAGAATACTAGATAAAGTTACTAAGAAATATTTCAAACACGAAGAATCTCCAAACACCAACCAAGATACTCCGAACATCCACAAGGCTTGAGTGGAAAAACTTCTTTGCTTTCTGCAAAGAATGCCGGTTTCTCACCTGGCTTTTATCTCTTAAGAAGGGGCCATTATCTTGCAGCCTTACTCCCGAGTCACCCATGCTGCTGCAGCTGCTCTTTCCTTCAAGCAGCCCTGCATGCATGTGCACTGGGTACGGGCTCCTTGGAGGCCTCTTCATCACTGCTGACAGCCTCCACAACTCCGAAGGCATCATTCCACTCCCTGATGATCCTGGCCCATCCCTTCATCACACGCAGGCCTCTCATCTGAGTCCTCTCTCTTTGAGACCTCAGCCATCCACACCTGCTGCCGATGAACCACAACAATTATAAGCTTAGTTTGCAGAACTAATCCTGTAGTGATAGGAGGATAGTTTGAACCCAACCCAGTTTTGAAGCAATTGGAAATATTGTCCTTTCTCATCACTCAATGTATCAGACCAGTTTGTTGTCCCTTGAAAGAAAGAAGATAGAGTTGTAGGATGTTTGAACAACAAAACAGGAGTCACTTCTTAGATCTGCCAGTCTTTAGATATCCTCCCATGACTCTTAATCCTTGATTGATTCCATGCCTACTGTTGCTTGACTGACCAATGGGGAAGAGGATGTATTTACTTATTCTTTCCTGGCATAAAGCTTATAGAATAGTAGGTAGGACTGGAGAAATGGGTGATATTTCTTTATTTTTTGAAATTGTTATTATTTTCTTGTTTAGTGTAACTGTAGACTGTCAATTAGGGCTGCTGCTACTCCATATTGTGGCAAATAGACATTGTATTAGCTATAAAAAGCTTCTTTCTTAAACCACTTCAGATCAAAACTTGGGGTGTTTCTCCAATCATTTTTTTATTTCTGGATAGGAATTGTGGGTTTAGCAAAGTTGCAAGTAAGAGATATAGCTAATTCTGAAAATGTATAATAAATCTCAAAAGGCTTGTTAGTGCAGAACACCATTATAAATATTTGTTGATAGATTAGGATTTAGCCAGAAAAAAATCAGTTAAGTACTAACTCTGAATAATTTCTTTGAAACTCACACAGTTTTCAAACTGCTCCCTTTTCCAGTAAAACAAAAACAAAAACACATCACTATATTGCAAAACAGACAGATAACATTCCCTCCTTGATAGCTGATTTACAAAATGGTTCCGTAAACATGTACACCCAACTCTTGAAATTTTATCAAACTGTCAAGGAATTTTAAGCACTTGGCTTTGATTTAGAAATCATTATTACAAATGTCATACTTATCTTGAATATTCAGTCCTGCCACTCTTTGCTGCAAGCTAAATTTATAGAAGGCCTTCTGCATTTACATCAGGTAAAATGTGTTTGCAAGTCATCTGACTTGCAGAACATGAAGGATTTCCCCTACTCATCAAACACTTCCAACATTGCCTGAAAAGTATCTGGAATAGTTTCTAAATAATATAGGTTCCATGTAATATATACATATGACCCCATCTATCTATTAACTGGACTCCACCAAAGGAAAACTACCAGGATGTCAAAGAAATGTAGGATAAATTTACTTGGCAGACTGGAATAGGATGGTTGTTGTCTTCCATGAACTATTACCAAGAAAATATGAATGAGCCCACATTGCCATCATTGTCCAGGAGTGGGATTCCAAATGTTTTACTACCGGTTCTGTGGGCATGGCTTGATGGGTGTGGTGTGGCTTGGTGTGTATGACTTGGTGGGCATAGCAAAGGAAGGTTACTGCAAAATCCCCATTCCTTCCTCTTCATTGGAAAGGGCAACAAAAGCAGACCCAGCTGATCAGCTGGGACTTGGGACGCAGAGAATAGATATGGGAAGGGCCAGTCAGAGGTGGTATTTGTCAGATCTCCAAACTACTCAAAATTTCCACTACCAGTTCTCCAGAACTGGTCACAACCTGCTGAATACCACCTCTGAGTTTGTCTTAAAACAGGGGTCTCCAACTTTGGTAACTTTAAGCCTGGTGGACTTCAACGCCCAGAATTCCCCAGCCAGCTTTGAATTCTGGGAGTTGAAGTCTGCCAGGCTTAAAGTTGCCAAGGTTGGAGACCCCTGTCTTAAAGGAGTTTTATCTTTTATCATGGACTACAATCTTTCAGCTGTTAGAATACTCTAAGAACAAACAATGTGTTGAAACCTATCTTCCAATTTCCTCATTGTTTTTCTTTCTTTCTGTGATGTGTTTTAGGTTTCTTTTAGTTCTGCCAGAGTAAAGAAAGTCTTATTGTGATTATTTTTCTTCATGACATATTTTGCCATTACTCAGGAGACTCCCTGGATTTCTTACATTTTGGAATCAGGTGAAGATTTCCTTTGGGATCTCTGAAATGCAGAGAAGGTGTTAAGTTTGGAGCATAGGTGCGAATGAGACGAGCCGGTAGAAACTGTTGTGAATGCATAAATACCAATAAAGTTATCATTGAGCTTGAAGTCTAGTGCAGGGTTCTGGCCCTGCACTTCTGATTGGCTGTTAATGGCACGATCGGATTGGCCCGTTCAGGAGCATCCGATTGGCCATTAACAGACCATTCCCATTGGTTAAATGGAGCTAGCGCTCCAGGTTCGCCATTGGTTTAATAGTTAATGAGTTGCCTATATAAGTAAGGCTTGAGCAGCCTTACTGAGCTGTCACATTATGTAAATAAAGAGTTTGAAGTTCACTGTTTCTACTGGCTCGTCTCCATCTTTCGCACCCATGCTCCAGACTTAACAATGGTGACGAGGATGGGATTGGATGACATTGGAGCCAACTAAGCATGTGACGGAAGCGCACAATGGTGGAACCATGTCCGGCAGCGCAATACCACCCGCTCCATTCGATCCAGCTCAAGAGGACTGGGAATCTTATATGGATCATTTCCAAATATTTTTAGAAACAAATAATCTGAAGGATGCAACGGCCGGA
Organism: Hydrophis major; assembly: GCA_033807585.1. Classification (NCBI taxonomy): domain Eukaryota; kingdom Metazoa; phylum Chordata; class Lepidosauria; order Squamata; family Elapidae; genus Hydrophis; species Hydrophis major. The sequence continues at coordinate 16,573,690 of CM066334.1, read as the reverse complement.
AAGAAACGGGCAGTATTCCTGACGCACTGCAGCCCAACGGTTTTTAAGATGGCTAAGGCATTAGCGAAACCAGCTGAGGTGAAGGCCATGGACTGGGACATCCTCGAACTGCTGCTAAGGGCCCACTACGCACCCACCGTTCCAATGCTCGTAAGACGATACAAGTTCTACCAACGGAACCAGTGGAAGGGAGAAAGTGTCGCCAATTTCGTTGCAGACCTCTGAAACTTGGGAGGCCTTTGCGATTTCACCAACCTGGAAGAGGCTTTGAGAGACAGAGTAGTCCTTGGACTAGACGCTCTAAACGTGCAGAGCAAAATAATGGCAAAGGGCAACATCACCCTTAAAGATGCCATAGCTGAAGCTACAGCAGCAGAGGCAACCAAGAAGTCAGCTGCTCAACTACGCTGAATTTGCACTCCAAACCACCAACCGGATGGCGAAATTTCACCCAATGCAGAACGGCGACGTTCAACGGCCCATCATGAGGACCTCTCTTCGTCGTCAGACAGCGACGAAGAAGAGGTCCATCACCTACGGACCGATTGGGAATGACACCCAAAGTCCCAACAACCCTGCGCTGGCTGCAGGGCCAACCATTTTCGCGTTGACTGCAAATTCCGTGACGCACTCTGCCATGAGTGTGGGAAACGAGGCCACATCAGACAGGTCTGCAGAAGCCTCCTCGGACCCAGCCAGACCTCAAAAGGAACCAATCTTCACCAATCAGCAGGGAATCGCCCTGTAAGGCGAGAACCAGTAAACCACTCCTACGGAAACCGACCCGTGAATCATCTAGCGAGACGAGAAGAGGCTCACCAAACACTCACTATTGGCCATGCCTCTTCATTAGACGCTCAGAAAATTCGGGTCAACGTGAACATTGAAAATCGGCCCTGCCCAATGGAAGTAGACTCAGGATCGTCTCTCTCGATGGTTTCATGGAAGACCCTCAAGCAACTCATCCCCACTATCCGGCGCCAAGACCTTCAATTTCAACGGTTCATCCTAAAAGACTACCAGGGGAACCGAATTCCAGTTGCAGGATCCAGTCGAGTCCGAGGTACATTCAAGAACCTCACGGCGTACTTACCCCTGACGGTGATCGATAAGGACCGGCCTAGCCTGTTGGGCCTACAGTGGTTCGCACCACTCAGCATTGAAGTGGCAGGCATTAACCAAATCAGTGGCCGTGACTGGGAGGAAGACCTCGCCCACGAATTCAAGGACGTTTTCGAGGAAAAGCTAGGCGAGTACAAGGGGACCCCGATATCTTTTAGCCTAAATCCAAAGATAGCTCCCATCTGCCTTAAGCCTCGTCGAGTTCCGTTCGCTCTAAAACCGAAAATCGATGAGCAGCTTGATAAACTGATTGCCCAGGGAGTTCTAAAGCCAACAGATCACTCCCCTTGGGAAACACCGATTGTGATACCCATTAAGCCAGATGGCTCCATTAGAATTTGCGCGGACTACCGAGCCACCCTAAACCACGCCCTGCAACAGAACCCATATCTGGTGCCAGTGGTACAGCACCTCCTCCATTCCCTGGGAGGCGGAAAGGTCTTCGCTAAACTAGACTTAGCTCAGGCTTACCAGCAATTGCCGGTTGATGAAACAACGGCACAGGCACAGACTATCGTAACACACCGAGATGCCTTTAAGTGTACGCAGCTTCAATTCGGAGTCAGTGTAGTCCCAGGGATCTTTCAGAGCCTAATGGAGAGACTATTGCAGGGGATTAAGGGCGTTGTCCCCTATTTCGATGATGTGCTTATTGCTGCCCCAACTCAAAAAATCTTGCGGGAGCATTTAAAATTAGTATTACAAAAATTTCAGGAAGCAGGCCTGAAAGCTAAAAAAAATAAATGCAAAATGTGTACCGATCGTGTTGAATTCTTAGGGTACCTAATTGACAGTCAGGGTATTCACCCTACTGATAGTAAATTAAGAGCAATAAAGAACGCTCCCAGACCCCAGAACAAAATCGACCTCCAGGCGTTCCTAGGCCTCATCAACTTCTATAATGTTTTCTTGCTGCACAAAGCAACTGTCGCTGAACCGTTACATCCTCTTTTAGACAAAAAAGCAAACTGGGTATGGAGTCACAAAGAAAAGCAGGTGTTCCGTAATGTAAAAAAACTACTGACTTCGGACGCCGTACTGATGCAGTACAATGAGACTTTGCCCATAAACATAACCTGTGATGCATCACCTTTTGGAGTAGGCACCATTTTGAGCCATGTGTTACCTAACGGTAACAAAGCCCCTATTGCTTACTTCTCAAAGACGCTCTCGAAAACCGAGCGAAATTATAGCCAAATCGATAAGGAAGCCTTGGCAATTGTATCAGCAGTTAAAAGGTTTCATGAATACGTGTACGGCCGGAATTTCACCATTGTAACTGACCACAAACCATTGCTGGGGATCATTGCTGGGGACAAACCAACTCCCTACATACTTTCTCCCAGAATGACCCGCTGGTCAGAATTCTTGGCTGCCTACAACTATCGACTACAATATCGTCCCGGTAAAGCCATTCCCCACGCCGACGCGCTGAGCCATACACCGCTTCCTGAAACCATCAACGATCCTGCACCAACGATGACAGCGTTGCAAATTGAGACACTCCACATGCTGCCATTGACTGCCTGTGACATCGCGAGAGAAACAAAACGTGACCCCATCTTGGCGTGAGTCCTCACGTGGGTGGAACATGGATGGCCATTGGACCAAGTACCAGATGACTTTGCACCATTCAAAAGTCGTCAAACAGAGTTGTTCTCGCAGAAGGGCTGTGTCATCTGGGGCGATAGAGTCGTTATCCCAGAATGACTCCAACAGACACTGCTAAGAACCTTGCACAATGGCCACCCTGGTATCATGCGTATGAAGGGCCTCGCACGAAGCTAGGCGTGGTGGCCAGGCATCGATAGACAAATCGAATCATGGGTTAAAACTTGCAAGAGATGCCAAGAAGTAAGCAACACTCCACCAAAGGCAACCCCGACCGAATGGGAGATGCCGTGGGGACCCTGGTCCCGCATCCACCTATATTTTGCTGGCCCGACCAAAGGCCACACATTCCTACTAACCGTCGACGCCTACTCGAATTGGCTCGAGATTCACCGAATGAGCAGCACAACCACTGACGCAGTCATCAAAAGACTAGAAAGACTTTTTGCAACCCACGGATTACCAGATGTTCTGGTATCCGACAATGGGCCCCAATTTACCGTGCTACCTTTTGAGCAGTACTTGGCTGACCGTGGTATTCGACATGCGCTCACTTCGCCTGTGTACCCTGCTGCAAATGGTAGGGCTGAGCGCATGGTTCAATTCATCAAAAAGACTCTTCAAAAGATTGATTACGACAACATTGGCGAAAAAATCAACTGGATCCTTTTCCTGCAGCACATTACACCTCACAGCGTCACCAACAAAACTCCCGCTGAACTGCTAATGGGACAAAAGCTCCACTCCCATCTCGATCGGTTACACCCAGCCTACAAACCCGAAAAGCCACTTGGATCCAGCAGCCGATGCCGTACCTTCCAGGTAGGCGATCTAGTATTCGCTAAAAACTTTTCGGGCAATCCGTTGTGGGTTGAGGCAACCGTAATCTGCGTAACTGGCCCTAGATCATACCTCATTCAATGCTCTGATGATAGACTTTGGAAGCGCCACATAGATCAGCTACAATCGCGGCTACCACCTCGAAATTACGAACTCCCTTTTGATCAAACTGGGGGGGGGGAGATACAGAGGAAAGAAAATTACTATTCGAAGGAAACCTTTTCGAAGAGACTGATAATGGAACGGAAACGCAGGAACAGGAACTAGGGACTGGAGGGAATGCATCTCAGGAAATGGCCAGTGATATTGATGACAATGAGAATGTGAACTTGGAACCAGAGGTACCCTTACCGCTAAACAACGATCTACCTCAGCAAGAGTGCAGCCAACCGCCAGGCATCTTGTGAAAATCCAAAAGACTAATTAAACAACTGTCCTACCTTAAGGATTATGTAACCGCGCCCCGTGGGCAGAAGCCGGGGGAAAGGGGTGTTGTGAATGCATAAATACCAATAAAGTTATCATTGAGCTCGAAGTCTAGTGCAGGGTTCTGGCCCTGCACTTCTGATTGGCTGTTAATGGCATGATCGGATTGGCCCATTCAGGAGCATCCGATTGGCCATTAACGGACCATTCCCATTGGTTAAACGGAGCTAGCGCTCCAGGTTCGCTATTGGTTGAATAGTTAATGAGTTGCCTATATAAGTAAGGCTTGAGCAGCCTTGGGCTGAGCTGTCACATTATGTAAATAAAGAGTTTGAAGTTCACTGTTTCTACTGGCTTGTCTCCATCTTTCGCACCCATGCTCCAGACTTAACAGAAACAGTGAACTTCAAACTCTTTATTTACATATTGTGACAGCTCAGCTCAAGGGCTGCTATATCCTTACTTATATAGGCAACTCATTAACTATTCAACCAATAGTGAACCTGGAGCGCTAGCTCCGTTTACCAATGGGAATGGCCTGTTAATGGCCAATCGGATGCTCCTGAATGGGCCAATCCAATCCTGCCATTAACAGCCAATCAGAAGTGCAGGGCCAGAACCCTGCACTAGACTTCAAGCTCAATGATAACTTTATTGGTATTATGCATTCACAACAGAAGGTATGCAAACTCTGAGCCCAATGAATGGCTGATATGTTTTTAAGCACTTGAGAAGTGTGCAGGCCTTATGCAGTTGATCAGGGCCCTAAAACAGAGCTGAGTATACTCTGCCACCTTTTTGTTGAAAACTCACAATGTAATTTCCTATCACTCTGAAGTGGGAACTGTATGCAAATTGAGCATATCATGGTCTAAAAATCTAAGATCACGATTAAGGCTGATAAACAAGAAAAATCCATAACTCCAGCATTTAATCTATGGCTTTTTTCAGCAGGATACATCTCTCTCTCTCTTTTTTTTTTTTGTATCCTGCCTTAATTCTTTTTACAAATAACTCAACCCAATGAACTTATCCAACATACTTTCCTTCTCCTCTTTTCACCACAGGAACAACCCTGTCAGTTGAGCTGTTTTATAGTATGATGTCTTTATTCATTACGCAAATGGGTCCTAAGAAAATCTGTACCAGGAGAGAGTGACAGGTCCAAAGACGTCTAACTGATTTTCAGACTTAAGGTGGGACTAGAACTCACAGACTCCTGGTAATTGGCCCAAAGCCAGACAGATGGTTTTTCAAGTTTAAGGTGGGACAGGTATAGAGGTGGTATTCAGCAGGTTCTGACCAGTTCTGGAGAACTGGTAGCAGAAATTTTGAGTAGTTTGGTGAACTGGCAAATCCCACCTCTGACTGGCCAAGCCTCCATCTATTCTCTGCCTCCCAAGTCCCAGGTGATTGGCTGGGTCTTCTTTTGTTGCCCTGCACAGGATAATGGAGCTGGAAAGCAGGTTAGTGGAATGTGGAGGCATGGAGTTGTTGTAGTATCCTTCCCCCAGGAATGGGGAGGAAATGGGGATTTTACAGTATCCTTCCCCTGTCATGCCCACCAAATCACGCCTACCAAGCCACGCCCATAGAACCGGTAGTAAAAAAAAATTGAATCCCATCACTGGACAGGTAGCTTTTTAAAAAACTGTATAAGCTACATTGTACATAAATTTGAGAAGTATTGATCATCCCATAAGTCATGTTTCCTGTTTTGGTTCTTGATTTGGAAGATTACAGTCTTAGTGCAGAAGCTTATAGACTGATGGCAGAAAATCTTTTTTTTTTTTAATTATTTCTATTCAGTCCTGTCCAACTTTTGGAGACTGCCTGAACAAATCTGTGCAGTTTTTTTCCACAGGGTTTTCAGAAGTGGTTTGCCATTGCCTCCTTCCTAAGGATAAGAAAAAGTGACTGGCACAAGGGCACCTAGCTGTCTTTGTGCCCAAAGTAGGACTAGAACTCATAGTTTCCTGATTTGTAGCCTGATGCCTTATTCACTACCGAAATGGGTCCTCAGAAAATCTGTACCATGTTCTAAATCAGGTTTTCATTCCTTAGACAAATGCTTGGAAATGAATGCCATACTAACACAAACATGTCTGTGTCTTTATTGGGAGAGAAAGGGTTGCATAAGCATGTCCTTAATAAGGAATTAAAGAGGAGCAAAAATCATTTATAGTTATTTATAGATGATGGGGAAAATGTGCCCGGCACATTTCAGGCTGATTAAGTTCTTTATTAGTACCTCATGTATGGTATGATTGCTGACAGCCATGTGTTCAGAAGATTATTATGATTAACCTGAATCAAATCACAACTAGAATTGAATTAGCCTTTTCTCTGCCTCCTTTTTCAATGGTTCACCCGGAACAGGGAGGAATTAAATCTGCTGGTGGTCACAGAAGGATCTGATGTCTTAGTGCAAATCAAAAATAATTAACTCTTTCTTTCTTTCCAAACATCTCATTTTCTCAAGAGACCACTATGAAGTAGGGCAAGTCTGCTCATTTGGGAACAGAGCAATTAGTTCCCGATTCTCAGCCATAAATATTTAACAAAAGCAGGAAGTATTTAATGCACGCTCATGATTCTCACAATGGCCATCCAGATGCCCACAAAACTGTATATGAGGACAGAGATACAGATTAACAGAGTTGGAAGGGACTTTATAGGTCATCTAGTCCAACACCTCCACTGAAGCAGAACCTACACCATTTTTGACAGATGGCAGTCCAGTCTGTTCTTGAAAACTTCCAGCAATGAAGTTCCAACAACTTCTGAAGGCAACTTCTGTTCCATGGATTGATTGTTCTCACTGTCAGGAAATGTTTCCTTATTTCCAGTTGGATCGCTCCTTCTTCAGTTTCCATCCATTATTCCTAGTTTGGCCTTCGGGTGCTTTAGAAAATAGCTTGACCCCTTCCTCCTCTCTGTGGCAGCCCCTCAAATATTGGAAGACTGTTATCCTGTCTCCCCTGGCCCTTCTGTTCACTAGACTAGCTATGCTCAGTTCCTACAACCGTTCATCGTATATTGTAGCCTCCACTCTAGAGATGCAACATCGTGGTTGTTTTCTTCCAGACCAGAGAATGGGGTAGGGTGGGGCAGAAATGGGGGAACAGGTCAAAATTACTGAATGGCCCTAGGTTAAAAAATAAATATGATTGTATTTCATTCACGTTTCATTAAACTATAATTTAATCTAAGTGCTTGCTCTCCAGTTTTTCCTGTTATATTAAAAAATAGGTGTTTTTATAGGCCTTTTTCAGATCTTTTAGAGGCAACAAATGGCCTTCAGCTTAAATTGTACATCTCTGATGTAAGAAGATGGTACATTTTTTAAAGTGCATTCCTAGGAAGAGATTCTGCCTCTCTGATCAACTGAAAGATTAATTCACTTCTTTTTTTTTTTTTCTGAGATAAGAGGCTTGGACACTGTGACATAATCTCCATAATACCTTCTCACCAGATGTAGGGGAGGGGGTGGAAATGTTATCTCTGAAGTGAGTAGCCCAGACATTTGACATGTACCTAACTCTGCTTTTGTAGCACAACCATCACAAAATAGTTACATTTGTTGCCTGCGAAGAAAGACTATTATTACTGGGCCATTCGCAAATTCAATTGATCACACTTTCCGAAATCAGTCTCAAAGGCACAACCATGGCGGCTGCAATTAAAAGATGGCTAATTAAAACTCATTATGAAATGGTTAATTAATTTTTATAATCTTTCAGTGATGCCTTCAATCCTTTTGGAAGGGGGGAAAAGCTACGTGACTCACTTGCAGCTGCTGGGGAAAGACGACTTCTCTCTGTTACAGATTATTTAGCAAATTCACAGCTGAGATGAGAACCATAGGCCACTGTTTCACAATGTTGGGCATTTTAGAATATTGTATCCAGTTTTGGTCAACAAATTATGAAAAAAAGATGTAGAGATTCTGGAAAGAGTACAGAGAAGAGCAGCAAAGATGATTTGGGAGCTGGAGGCTAAAACATTTGAAGAACACTTGTAGGAATTGGGTATGTCTCGTCTAGTAAAAAGAAGGACTAGTGATGACATGATAGCAGAGTTCCAATATTTGAGGGGCTGCCACAAAAAAGAGGGGGTCAATGTTAGAACAGGTACAAAAGAGATGTGAGACCAGTGTACTTCAAGCTCTTTATTTTATGTTAAGATCTGTATAAGATCTTGGAGCCGTGGCAGCCCTTCATATAGGGATTGCTCGCGGCTTGCCAGCCAATGACAGGTCTTTGAATCTCCCGCGATCGGCTCAGCCAATCACGGTTGATTCTTAGCAGGCCAATCACTGCCGTTTAGTGGACCAATCGCAGTGTAGTTTGTGTGGACCAATCAGAAGTTAGCATTTGGAGTATGTTAATACAGAACAGTCAACCTGTTCTCCAAAGTAGGTTCTCTGAAGGAAAGATAAGAAGTAAAATAAAAAGATAATGGGTGGCAACTAATCAAGAGAATCTCAAACTGCCCAAGGAGCTGCTGATCCAGTTCTACAGAGGAATGATTGAGTCTGTCATCTGTACCTCTATAACTGTCTGGTTTAGTTCTGCAACCCAACAGGACAGACATAGACTTCAGAGAGTAATTAGGACCGCAGAAAATACAATAACTACCAAGCTGCCTTCAATCGAGGATCTGTCTACTGCACAAGTCAAAAAGAGGGCTGTGAAAATATTTACAGACCCCTCACATCCTGGACATAAACTGTTTCAACTCCTATCCTCAAAGCGACACTATAGACACAAGAACAGTTTTTTCTCCGAAAGCCATCACTCTGCTAAACAAATAATTCCCTCAACCCTGTTCAACTCTTACAAAGTCTGCACTACTGTTAATTTTGTCATCACCCCTTATCACCCATCCCCTCCCACTTGTGACTGTAGGACTGTAACTTTGTCACTTGTACGCTTACGATTTATATTGACTGTTTCCTTTTATCTTTTCTTTTATGTTTACTGAGAGTATTTACACCAAGACAAATTCCTTGTGTGTCCAATCACACTTGGCCAATAAAGAATTCTATTCTAAAAAGAGAGAGAAAAGCAACCTAGAATTAAGGATAAATTTCCTAACAGTGAGAACAATCAATTAGTGGAACAGCTTTTCTCCAGAAGTTGTGGGTGCCCCATCACTGGAGGCTTTTAAGAAAAGACAGAACAGTCACTTATCTGAAATGATACAATCAGAAACTAGAAGACCTCCAAGGCTCCTTCCAACTCTGTTATTCTGTTTACTATAACTGAATGGGATAGCAGCCAAAACACCATTAAGGGGGAATTTTCCTGATTGTGTTTGCAGGAAGCCAGTCCATTGTATTCATTTGCCAATTCTTTAAGAGAAAGATGAACATCAGAGCAATGTTTGTCCTGCAATCTTTTATTCTGCCATGGATCTCCGTAGGGCCAAAAATAAAATTAGTCCCAGCACCATCCTTGGCAGAAGGTACATCCCCACAAGCTCTACGAGTTGTGTTTTTGAAGAAAAATCCAGCAAAAATCTAATAAAGTCAGTAAACCAAAAGGATGGCAAGCAGTACCATAAAATGAGAAATCTGAAGGCCAAATGGAGTTTCAGCCAGCTCATCTCAATGCCATAAAATCACTTGAGAAAAAGAAATGGCATTGCAGCCCATCAAAAAAGCTGCCAGATGTTGTTTCTGCAGTAATAGCTCCTTCAGCCTGGCATTTGCATCATGCTGTTTACAACTTTGCACTAGGAGCAACATATTCTAACTTCTGCAAAGCAGCAGTTCAAAATAGGAGTGGATGACTGTTATGCCAATGTTTTTGCTTCTTTTCAGATGCTAAGAAACATCAAGGTAGACAGGAGAAACTTCTCATATCTTAATCGGAGGTAGTCACCAGTATGCTGCAGCAGCAAACTGGTTCCTTTTATTTGTCTTTAGAGATGAAGGGAGACAGGAAAACAATATGGAGAAGCAGAGGAAGGCATTTCGGTTCCACAGCAACATGGCATGATCGTTGTTTCCTTGAAACAAAAATAAGGGAAAGGGTAGAAAGGCAACTTTCATGGATAAAGAGCTGTAAAAGGAAGTAAGTCACATCACAGAACATTTATGGGAGTGCATTTGCAAAAATTCATCAACAAAGGTTCTACCACAGTGAAAAATCTGCAACATCCCTCTTTCTAGGATCAAAAGTTTCCCAAAATTATTATTTCCTGAAACATGTAGCCAAAAATCTGTTATCCAGTTCCTTTAAAACTTATTGTTTATATATGGATAGGCTTTAAAAAAACAAATATTAGGGAAAGTTGTGTTCAACTCAACACATGTACTAGAGCAATAATAAAACCCTGCACCAAAAAGATTTAAATTAAGTATCCATCAAGGGTAGAAGAAATCAGGAGAATAAGCAATTACTTTCAAATGAGATTTTATTATAAAAATATACCAAAAAAGATACCTCCTTCTTTCTTATTCCCAGCATCTATTTTACTTTTGCTCTTTATTCTCCTATCTTGCCCTCCATTCAATTCTATTCCATTTACAGGAGTAGACAATATACATTATGTAGCTCAGGATTGAACCAAGAACCCAACATCATTAATATTGACCATAGATTCCATTACTCTTTTCTTAAGTATTTTTTGCTTTTAAACCCTTCTGGATCTATATTTTCAAAATTCTTGGGCTTTCTGCTAGCCTCCTTAAGACAGATTACTCTCAGTAACTTGGGAGAGCTCTAATGATTGATGGAAGGTGGCATCACCTCTGCTGGTGTCTGTTCTTTAATCAAAACTGATTTAGTGCCCCTTTTTCTTCTGCTGGACTTCCTGGTCACCAGTTCTTCAGAATACTGCATTTGATCATCTCTAGTCCCAGTATAAGTAGTCCTTGACTTACAACCACTCAAAGTTACAATGGCACTGAAAAAAATAACTTACAACCATTTTTCACACTTACAACTGTTGCAGTATCCCCATGGTCACATAATCATAATTTGGACACTTGGTGTTAGGAATAACAAGGTTACCTAACGTAGTTTGGGTAAAATAATATATATAAACTATGATAGTGAATTTAAGTGTGTGTCAGTCTGTGCTCCCTTTAGATCCCAAGAAAGAAATACTCAGACTCCATGGTGTAGAGCAAAGTTATCCTTTTACTGGAAAATAAAGTGGAAACTACAAATCCAATTCCGAAACTGAGAAATTGGCGGGTAGAACACACATACAAAGAAATAGAATTGCTCCCACCCCCCAAAGTTCAAATGATTCTTCCAATTAAAACTTCTGAATATGATCATGTGGTCATCTCCAGGTGGTGATGAGGCTTCTTGTCAATTGACCTTGACATATTTTGATAAAAGTTCGCAGTTGTGCAAAAGAGGACAGAGGCTAGCCAAGAAATGGAAAGTTAAAGAAAAGAATCCCCCCTCCCCTTGCTAACCCAGCAAAGGAATGCAAAACACCTCCAGCCTTCTTCCCCTCCAAGGTCCCCCCTCCAACCGTTGTCATGACAGCTGAAAGAAGTAAAAGTTGCATAGCAGCAGAGAAGCAACAGAGGAAGGTATCTTGAGGCTGACATTCGGACTCCCTAGAGAAAGGACATTAGTCCCTATAAGAAAAAATAACATAATCACATGTTAACATTGACATACATTTCTATGGTTTATCAGGGTATTTGGCATAAAATTTCTTGAGCAGTTCAGGAGCTCTAAGGTCTTTCTCATTAACCCATTCAGCATGGGACGGAGAAAAATGTTTCCAAGCTACAAGATATTAGATATGACCCCTCCATTTCCTAGAGTCTAGAATTTCTTTAATCTCGAAATGTTGTTCACCTTCAATCAACAATGGTACGGGGGGATCAGACTGGGTCAGTCTCAAGGTACAGGTACGTTCGAGTTTCAACAAACTGACATGGAAAACCGGATGAACACAACGAAGAGTCTTTGGTAAAGTCAGTTGAACAGTCACAGGATTTACAATCCTCTCAATGGGAAAAGGCCCCGCATACTTAGGACCCAACTTCTTCGATTTTTGGGTAGTCTGCAAATATTTGGTCGAGAGGAATACTTTATCGCCCACTTGATACGACATCTGTGGGGCTTGCTTTCTGTCAGCAAATTTCTTATGAGATTGGTGCGCCTCGTCCAAAACTTTGCGGGCGACCAGCCAATTAAGTTGAAGTTGAGATATCCAGACACTCAACGACTGGACACTTGGTTTTTCACCAGGCAGTTCAGGTATGGGCACAAAATCTTGCCCCATTGCTATTTTGAAAGGAGTAAACCCTGTACTGATGTGAACAGAGTTATTGTATGCTACCTCCGCAAAAGGCAGTAGATCCACCCAGTTGGCAGAAAGATATGGGCGTTCTTAAAGTTCTCAGTCCGATGCCCATACCCTTAACTATTTTCATGTTAATTACACTCCGAGTCCAATAAGGCCAACATCTCTCCCTCAGTCCCAGAGGTGGGCTGCCTTAACTTTATTGGGATGGTCATGGGCCCTTGGTTAGGACTTACCGGACATCATCTTCCGAGTCGGTCTCGCTCTCGTCGAGTGGGGTTGGAGGTCCCAGCTCCTCTCCCGCCAAAAGGGCGACCTCTACAACCTCTCTTGTCTTCAGCCTGGTCTCGCAAGGCTTGGTTGAGGGGTTTTCGGGCTTCCTCCCTGGGCCCCGTGCTTTCGGTGGGTCTGTCTTGACCCTACAATCCGCCATCCGGTGGCCCTCCTTCCCACAATGGAAGCATGCCGTGGTCTTGGCTCTTGCCGCCATCCCTCCCTTTTGGGGGGTTGAGGTCTCTCAGAGACATGGGGGGAGTGGTTTTCTCCAGGTGGGACCTCCTCTGCGTCTGCTTCGGGTTAGATCAATGTCCACCTCTTCCGCCAGCAAGTACCACGACTGTAAATCACGTTGGTCCCTTCTGGAGATGCACGTGTGGTATACATCTTCATTTAAGCCATCTTTGTAGGCTTCTACCAGGGCCCCCTGGGACCAACCTCGGATGTGGTATGCCAGCTGCCTGAATTCTTGGGTGTAGTCTGCCACCGATCTCCCCCATTGGACTAGGGTCTTCATTCTGATACTGGCCTTTCTCTCTGCCAGAGGGTCCTCAAACCTTCTCCTCAGTGCAGTCATGAAAACATTGAGGTTTCGCAGTTGGGGGGAGTTATCATTGTACAAAGTCACCACCCAGTCTGCTGCCATCCCTTCCAGGGTTCTGGTAACAAATCTCACTTTGGATGCTTCAGAGGTCAAATTCTGCCATATAACTCCCGACTTGTACTAGGAAAAATCCCAAATCTCTGGGATTTCCTCCAAACTTCACATCCAGGGGGGACAGGTGGTGTCTTCCAGGAACCACCCCTATTGCTGGGGCTCTCCGGGCGGCGGCGGGCGGCTGCACTGGCGTAGGCTGGGCAAGGGGGGTAGGGATAGCTTGACTTCCCCGGGCTGACCTCGCTCCCCCTTCCCCCTCATACCTTTGAGCCGTTCCGGGCTTCTCAGAAACATCCATAAGGAATTTCCTGGCTTGATCCAGCCTGCATTCCATCTCCTCCCCCTCCTGCCACAGACGTTTCCTCGCACCTTTTCATCTTACAATGATTCTGGGAGGAAGGGGGTCTTCAGAGTCTCTCCAACCAACCCCAAATGACCATCTGGGCATCTCGGCTGGGGTTTCTTCCAGAGTCAGGTCGGCCAGTAGGTCAGTCACCGACGTCTCCGGTAGCAGCATCGGCTGCCCCCCCGCAGCTCCCTGGTCCTCTTCATCGCTGGCTGGAGACGATATGAGATGAAACCCACTCGGAAGAAAAGTTGCTCTTTTCTCCAGGTGGGTTGATGTGGGAGTTTCGGAATAATATCACTCTGTGCTCCCTTTAGATCCCAAGAAATACTCAGACTCCATGGTGTAGAGCAAAGTTATCCTTTTACTGGAAAATAAAGTGGAAATGATTCTTCCAATAAAAACTTCTGAATATGATCATGTGGTCATCTCCAGGTGGTGATGAGGCTTCTTGTCAATTGACCTTGACATATTTTGATAAAAGTTCGCAGTTGCGCAAAAGAGGACAGAGGCTAGCCAAGAAATGGAAAGTTAAAGAAAAGAATCCCCCCTCCCCTTGCTAACCCAGCAAAGGAATGCAAAACATCTCCAGCCTTCTTCCCCTCCAAGGTCCCCCCTCCCACCGTGACAGCCGAAAGAAGTAAAAGTTGACAGCCAAAAGAAGTAAAAGTTGCATAGCAGCAGAGAAGCAACAGTGGAAGATATTTTGAGGCTGACAGTGTATGTCACTTTAAACTGCAAAGCATGTAATTTTGGGTCCGGTTGTAAAACTGCCATAAGAGGGAGCAAGAGAACCTGCTGGCTGACCATGATGGATTGATGGTTTGATAACTGGGTGTTCCCTGCTGCTGCTGCTGCTGAAGGAAGAAAGGAGGTTTGACTTCTTCATATCTCTACTGCAAGGAGATATATTACTGGACTGATATTTGTAAGTTTACTGACCTCTTTTTCGACACTGGACTTTGCAACTGAATAATCCCCAGACGGACTGAACTAGTGAATAATATATGGACTGTTTTGACTATGCTAAAACTCTTACTGGAATAAACTATTTAACTAGCACAGTGTATCTGTTTTACTGAGTGTAAGCTACAAAAACATTTATCTCACATATTTGCCTGCCTGCCTGCCTGCCTGCTGTGCACATTCTGCAAGGGCGTATCCCTAACACTTGGCAACTGGCATATATTTATATTTAAATGTCCCAGGGTCATGTGATCTCCTTTTGCAACCTTCTGACAAGCCAGGTCCATGGGGAAGCCAGATTCACTTAACAACCATGTTACTAAATTAACAAGTGCAGTGATTCACTTATCAACTCTGGCAAGAGAGGTCACAAAATGGAGCAAAATTCACTTAACAAATTTTTTGCTTAGCAATGGCTCAATTGTCATAAGTTGAGGACTACCTGTAGACACCATTCCTCTTTTTCTTTGTTCCTCTTTGTTTCTGCTCCCTCTTCTGGTTCATCGAATAAGTGGAAAATCAGGTTGTGGGAAAGGAGGAATGCAAATTTTTTTCTCTTAGGCACCTTTGGCAAAATAAATAAATAAATTTTAAAAATCCCTGTAAATATTTTGCTGTCAAACTGCAGTAATAGAATCTCTGGGTGCTCTGCAGTTTGAAATGGAGCAACAATTTGAAAAGAGCAACAAAGATGATTAGGGGGCTGGAGGCTAGACCATATGAAGAACAGTTGCTGGAATTGGCTAATCTAGTGAAAACAAGGACTAGGGCTGAGAGGATAAGAGTTCCAATATATGAGGGGCTACACAAAGAAGAGGAGGTCAACTTATTTTCCACAGCATCAAAAGACAAGATAAGAAGTAATGGATGGAAACTAATCATGGAAAGAAACCACCTAGAACTAAGGAGAAATTTTGTGAGAACCATAACCAATGGAAGAGCTTGCCTTCAGAAGTTGTGGGTGCTTCATTAATGGAGATTTTTAAAAAAGAGACTGGACAGCCATTTGCCTGAAATGGTGTAGGGTCTCCTGCTTGGGGTTGGACTAAAAGACCTCCAAGTCCCTTCCAACTCTGATGATATTCTATGTTCATTTGGAATATGGGTTGGGGACGCTTGCTCATTCTTATGATTGAGCTATGTAAGAAACCTCTATGAGTAAAGGAAAATGATGAAGAACAAGTCAAGTTATGTTTCTTCTTTTGAAGTCAAGCCCTTTAAAAATAAAACAAAGATGGAAACTGATTAACTAGTACAGATGAGATTTGTACTGATCTACCGACTCTCAGAACTGCTCTGGGAAAACTAGAAGCAGCAGGATTGCTAACCAAGCATCCCTCTTCCAATATAGAATATATTGCAAGACTAATCATCTCCAGAAATGCCTGCTTGTGGAAAGATTTGATCTTGGATTCACAAACCAGGTTGCAGATTTGTGCTCTATAGGATTCTGACCTTGTGTTTTCCCCATAGCAGGAATGAGAGTTTCCTGTGAAATAACACTCTGCTGTAAAAGTAAAATCATAGAAGATGTTAATTAACTAGGATTGCCAGTAGCTCTCACTGAGCAAAGAAGCTACACCACATGCTGTAGTGTTAAAAGCATCCTGGTGCTTGATCTATCGCTGTCATCTTCTTTACAATATTCCTGCAGGTGAAATGAATGGAGGAAAGAACAGCCTTCTGAAAAGATATATCAAATGCTGTCTTGTGAAATAAGTAGAACTGCTTGAGGATTATTATTTTTTTGCCATTTCCAAAATCAATTGTCCTTGATGACTAGCAAGTTGATAGTGACAAAATTATGAGCTCAAAATAAACAAATAATTAAATTAAAGCAATAATTGTAATTAGTTAGTAAATATGCTTTGATCTGCAAATTCAAAAGGAAATGCATATGCCATAAAGAGTCTTTAGATATAATTTTTATTTCTTTATTGATTTTATATGCCACTCAAGAATGGCATGGTAGCCTAGTGGTGAAGAAACTCACCTCCCACTTGGAAGGTTGAGAATTCAATCCTAGGGAGCAGCAGATGTTTCTATCCTAGAGTACTAAGAAAAAAAAATCTGCTGCAGACTCTGCATGGCATTAGAAAGAGCATCCAGCCAGTAAATGCTGAGCTCCATCCAATCATCCCAACTCTGCCTCAAAATAAGGGATTACAGGGTCATAAAAAGCAAGTTTTATATGCCACCCATCTCACTATTGAGTGACTGGGTGTCTTATAAATCTCAGTTTCAGTGTGACTATCAATTTCTCCCCTCTCTGAATACTTAAAAAAAAACCACGGAACACAAACAGAAAAGGCTCTTTCGCAATTCTTAAAGGTTTGCTTCTTGACTATTAAATGTAGCATCCCAAACCTTCATTCAGGCTAAGGAAGGATAACATACCAGACCAAACCAAAAGGGGGCACTAAAATTTGACGCTCCCAGGTGTTGCCTTCGAGCATATCAAAGTAGGCAGTCATATCAAACTAAATATAGATACCTTTGATTGCCTGTTGCTTGGATGATATTGTTTGCAAATGAGCTTTGAGAGAAGGTTTCATTTAAGATTTCATTTCACTGAAGGTTTCATTTCACTGAGGACAAATGCCCCTTTGAAGATGTGCATTGCCATAGTTATGATGAACTGTGAACTTGTTTTCTTTCTAACCTTGGAAGAAACATGGACATTCCCCAAGGGGAACACATACCTGCCTACACCAAGGTCATTTTGATTGTGTGCTACTGGAAATGCAGGCAGCATGCCAAGGATATGGAATAGATGAATTGCTATTAAACATAGCAAATCGTTTTTAATACCTTGCAGTAATAAAGCAACTCCCACTCCTATGCATGCATACACTGTGTAAAAGCCATTCTTTACATCAAAGTTCTTATTAATATTCTTTGCATACATGGCTTATCATGAATTTTGTGTGGGGTAAAATGTATTTTCCAATATCTAACACTGCAAAGCTGAGAATTAAAAATGATAATGCTCAATGTGATTTATAAACTTTTAATGGAAAAATCCCTGTGGGTTAGGTATAAATCTTATTTATTGCTTTAAAGATATGTAATATGCTTATTATGTAGCCCTAAAACAGCCACACTGGGAGTAGAGCCGCTGTCAGAGTTAATCCATTTAGAAATAGGAATCAACTCCTTGAGGTTTAAAGAGATAAATAATCTGATATTATGTATGGTATTGATGCTTTACTAAAAATAAAATATGATTTAATGCATTCACCAGATTGGAGCATGGTAGTAATCAGGCTATCCAGAAGGCATTATTAAAAAAGAAAGAAAGAAACACATCTAGGAGAAAGAAAGAGCACAATTGTTCAAGGAGCAGGGCTTAAAAGTGAGCTAAGTGCAAAGCAGTTTATTGGCCTACCATGGGGTCACATAAAGTGTTCTTGCTCAGAATTCCCAGCAGTTAGTCCCAGGGGTGGGCTTCAAAAATTTTAGCAATGGGTTTTCTGCCCAGTTGCTGGGTAGACATGGCCATGGTGGGCGTGGGTTCTGCCCAGCCAGCTGGCTGGGGAATTTGGGGAGTTGAAGTCTGCCAGGCTTAAAGTTGCCAAGGTTGGAGACCCCTGGACTAGTTGGCCTCCTGCACAGGCATTTTTGCCCTCCCTGGGTTCTGGATGCTTTCCTTGAGCTTTTGGGAGGGTGAAAATGGCCTACCTGGGCTCTGGAGGCTTTCTGGAATCCAGAAATGGGCCCATTTCTGACCTGACTGAACTTCTGGGAGGTCCATTTTTTGCCCTCCCCGAGCCTCTGTGCACATCTTGCACTTACCTGCATCCAAAACAGGCCATGTGGGGACTCCTGGGAGGGGAGGGGTGGGTGGAGCCAGCCAGAAGTGGGATGTGGGGGTTCTCCCAACTGCACAGAATCTTAGCTAGGGGCTCTCCTGAACCCCTGTGAACCCCAAGCAGCCCACCCCTGGTTATTCCCATCCATAACTGTGTGTGCCATTACACTATATTAGTCCCACTCTTTTGATTTGCTGATAGAATAATTTTTACTATCATAAAATGTTCACAGATCTTAGTGGTGACTTTGCATCTAATGTTTCTTTGCAGACCTACAATCCTTTGGACAAGAGAAACTCATCCTACCTGCCGTTTCTACAGACAGTCACATGTGCTTACAAGAAATAATTCAGAGGCCATATACCAGCAGAACCTGGTGCAAAAAGTTGTGAAAGTACAAAGAAAGCCCCCTTATCTTCCCTTAAAGTTATTTCTGTCCAGAAGCATTGACCCTTCATGCAATTTTCATAAAGTATTAGAGCTAAACCATGATTATGGGGACTGGTCTTGTTCTAGTGGTACATCCACTATTACTTAACCAAAGTGAGACTGAGTTTAACTTAGCTGAGTTAAACTCTGTAATGAGTTAGAATACAATAGAGCTATAAAGGGACTTTGGAGGTCTTCTAGTCCACACCCCTGCTCAAGCAGGAGAACCTGTACCAGACAAGTGACTGTCCAGTCTCTTCTTAAAAACCTCCCCTTTAAGAAGAACCCATGAATTCTGAGGGCAAGCTGGTTAATTGTTCTCACTGTTAGGAAGTTTCTCCTGAATTCCAGGTTGCTTCTCTCCTTGATTAGTTTCCAACCATTATTTCTTGCCCTGCCCTCTGATACCTTGGAGAATAATTTGATCCCCCCTTCTTTGTGGCAGCCCCTTAAATGCTAACAAATTTGCCAAATACTACTAATTTGCTATCATGTTAGCACTTAATCTTTTCTTTTGCATGATCTAGTTTGAGGTGATGCAAGGAATAAGTGAACTGGATAATTCAGCTTCTGCTACTCTTACTCATGTGTGCAGATCTCACATATGTGTAGAAAACCAGTTCAAAGAGGTGTGATCTTTCCCATCAGCAAGCTGCTTCAGTGGGCTTATTTGGTCAAAAGCATTATGTTGTATCACCCTACAAGGATCCCACATGGAATGGCAGCAAGATGTGAAAAGGATTTTTTTATTTTATTCAACAAAAACAGAGGTCCCATTGTGACTGGGAATCCTGGTTCATGAAGATCTCCAACTGTATGCATCGGACTACAGGTAGTCCTCAATTAACATCCATTTCGTTAGTGATCATTTGGAGTTAGAACATCACTGGAAATGACTGGTCCTCACACTCACAACTGTTGCAGCATCTCTGTGGTCAGATGACCAAAATCCAAGTGTTGGGTGACTGGCCCGCATTTACAACTGTTACAGTGTCCTATGATTACATGGTCGCCATTTACAACCTTCCCTGCTGGTTTTCCACAAGCATTTTCAGTGAGGAAGACAGCAGGAAGTTGGAAGTTGTGATGGATAAGGATCTCACTTAAAGACTTGATTTGCCCAATAGCTGTGAACTTCTGTTGCTAAGTGATATGGACATATGTTTCGCTTAATGATCATTTGGCTTAATGATAGAATTGTCAATCTCAGTTAAGGTCATTAAGCGAGGACTGCCTTAATAAGGACTGTATTAATAAGATCTTCAATGAATAGTGTTCTGGTTTCACGAGTTTTTATGAAAGAAATCATGTTGACTAGATCCATGAAGAGGCTGCAGGTTTTGGCTCTGGCTAGTCTAAAGAAGAATTAGGGGTGACATGATAGCAGTATTTCACTACTTGAGGGGCTGCCACAAAGAAGAGGGGGTCAAATTATTCTCCAAAGCACCAGAGGCCAGGACAAGGAATAATGTTTGGAAACTGAACAAAGAGACAAGCAACCTGGAATTAAGGAGAAACTTCCTAACAGTAAGGACAATCACTGGAGGTTTTTAAGAAGAGACCACACAGTCACTTGTCTGAGATTGTACAGGTTCTCCTGCTTGAGCAGGGGGCTGGACTAGAAGACCTCCAAGATCCCTTCTATTCTATTCTATTCTATTCTATTCTATTCTATTCTATTCTATTCTATTCTATTCTTAATCTTATTTCTTTCTACGAAATCAAGCATCATTTAGAAATCACAATGGTTAAAGTCACATTTTACCTAAATTGGAAATGAAAGAAATATTTATTATCTAGTACGGAGAAACCCTGGTGCTTGGGTTGTTGCTCAGGGCTTCTATATTTATAGGTATCTTGGATCTTTCTCTTAAAAGTGAACTCCTAGGTTAAAGACATTGAGAGTGGTAAAGCAACCTACAGAGTTGGCTCACTCCTATCTTTAGTCAGTTCAAGTCATAAAAACAAGGTAGAATTGGTAAGAGTTCCCAGACTAAGCTTTAGTTCATATAAGTAATACTTGGTGCAATTGAGCAATGGGAAATGAATCCATACTTTCTTGACTAATGCTTTTTCTATGAACATATTAAAAAAGCTGGTGTCAAAATACTCAGCTCATCAGTGCTGAAAAATTGGCACAGCCAACACCCAACCAATCTCCCATCTTTATATACACATAAAAGTGAATATCACATTTTTCTCATTCATTTGTCACCAGGCTCCATATCTTTCTGAAAGATTAATATATCTCTTTTTCATGTTTCTTAATCCAGAAAGAGACATTGTCTCACAAATACCAAATGAAACTTCTGCCGCTAAGAATGATTTTGGACCCTGATGAAAAGCTAATGAAACAAACTTTACTTCTATTCCAGAATATTTTATCAATTTAAATAGTATTATTTCATCAGGAGAAAATACATTAAACCCTATCTACTTCTTTCTCATAAAAAAGGAGTTATTTAGCACTGAATAATGTTTGTATAACTAAATGGAAAACAGACTTACCTACAACCCCATTTTTTTCTGATACTAAAGAGTCTGCTTCACTTCACGAATGCATAAATATGAAAACACGTGTTTGCAGTGGTGGATGACCTTTTGGTGGTCAAGGGCTTCACTTAATATCTTTAGAGGGTAAAAGAAAAGTATTTTATCAGAAGGAAGCTGGGCTTTGGGCAACATTTTTAAAATTTCCTCTACTTTTCTGTTGGTATGACTACAAAAGCTGTGTGTGTTCCATGTCAAACGTCAGGAAACTGAAGGTTTTCACCTTAGCCTTCATAGAAAAGAGAGAGAGAGGAAGGGAGGGAGAGAGGGAGGAAGGAGATATGCAAAAAAGCAGCCTTTGGAAAGCACAAATTGTTATGTTCTGTGCGTGGCGCAAGAAGCGGAGACGAGTCGATGAACAATGAACTTCAACTCTTTATTTAACATGGTGCAACAGCTCTTGAACAGCCCCCTTTATATAGGCAAGCTCTTGGGTATTTAGCCAATGAAACCACAGGAACGTTAGCTCTTTTTAACCAATGAGAAAGGCTCGTTAATAGCCAATCAGATTCTCCTGAACGGACCAATCCGATATCGCTATTCTCAGCCAATCAGAAGTGCAGGGCCAGAACCCTGCACTTTGCTTTAAGGTTTCAACAAACTTTATTCAAGCACTTTTATTAATTCACAACACCCCTTCCCCCCGGGTTCTGTTTAAGGGGTGCGGTAACGTAGTCTTTGAGGTAGGCAGGTTTTTTTGATTGTCTGTTTGATTTATGCTGTCCTCCCGGTATTTGTCTAGAGTCTTGTTGGGGCAGGACATTATCTGGTGAACAGGGTGCCTCCGGTTCTGTATCTAAACTTCCTCTACCATTAATGTCCTCGATATCTCTTTGAGGTGAGTTAACCCCTGTCTCCGATCCTTTTTCACATGTTGAGTCTGAGCGGTTCTTTGTTCCGCTTGTGCCTTCCGCCGTTCCAAACTCAGCCTCCTCGGCGTCTCCTCCCCCCTCAGTTTGGAAATCACCGGAATCGCAGACCACAGACTGCAGCCTTGAACGCAGCTGATCAATATGGCGTTTCCATATTCTATTGTCGCGACATTTCACTCAGTACGATCTGGGTCCGGTTACTTGGATTACAGTTGCCTCAACCCACAATGGGTCGCCATAAAAGTTTCTCACGAAAAGTCGCCTACCTGGAAATTTCGGCATTTCCTGCTGGATCCATGTGGTTTTTCAGGTTCATACGATGGGTGTAGTCGGTCCAGGTGGGAGCGGAGTTTCCGTCCCATCAATAACTCAGTGGGAGTTTTGTTGGTGATACTGTGTGGAGTGATGTGCTGCAAAAGGAGTATCTGGTTAATCTTGTCTTCGATATCGCCATAGTCCATTTTATGTAGAGTTCTTTTGACGAATTGTACCATGCGCTCGGCCCTTCCATTAGCCGCAGGATGCCCTGGTGAAGTTAGCGCATGGCGAATACCACGGTCCGCCAGGTACTGTTCAAAAGAAAGCACGGTAAACTGGGGCCCGTTGTCGGATACCAGAACGTCCGGTAATCCGTGTGTTGCAAATAATCTGTCCAATTTCCTGATGACCGATTCAGTTGTATTTTTCATCTCATGGATTTCAAGCCAGTTCGAGTAGGCATCCACTGTTAATAAAAATGTGTGTCCATTCGTAGGTCCCGCAAAGTCCAGATGAATACGGGACCATGGTCCCCTGGGTGTATCCCATTCTGTGGGGGTTGCTTTTGGTGGGGCATAGCTGACTTCCTGGCATTTGGAACAAGTCTTTACCCAGGCTTCAATCTGCTTGTCTATGCCCGGCCACCATGCGTAGCTTCATGCGAGTGCTTTCATGCGCACGATGCCGGGGTGGCCATCGTGCAAGGTTCTCAGTACCGTTTGCTGTAATCGCTCTGGGACAATGACTCTATCGCCCCAAATGATGCAGCACTTCTGGGAAAACAGTTCTGTCTGTTGATTTTTGAAAGGAGCGGGACTTGTCAGGGACTTGGTCCAATGGCCTTCCACGTTCTACCCAGCTGAGGACACGTGCTAAAACGGAATCGCGTTTAGTTTCAATCGCAATATCGCGAGCTGTCAGCGGCGGTTTTTGGAGTGTCTCGATCTGCAGTGTTGTGACGGTCAGAGCAGGGTCGTCAACGGTTTCTGGAAGCGGTGCACAGCTTAATGCGTCAGTGTGGGGAATGGCTTTCCCCGGGCGGTGTTGCAACTTATAATTATAGGCAGCCAAGAATTCTGACCAGCGATTCATTCTGGGAGATAATATGTAAGGGGTTGGTTTATCTCCTGCTATTATTCCCAGTAAAGGTTTGTGGTCAGTTATTATGGTGAAAGCTCACCCATAAAAATATTCATGAAATTGCTTAACAGCAGATACAATAGCAAGAGCTTCCTTATCGATCTGACTGTAATTGCGTTCTGCTTTTGACAGTGTTTTTTGAAAAGTAGGCAACAGGGGCTTCACTTCCGTTTGGTAAAATGTGGCTCAAAATAGCGCCCACTCTGAAGGGTGATGCATCACAAGTAACAGTTAAAGGCAAAGTTTCATTATACTGCATCAAAACAGTGTCGGAGGTCAATAAGTTTTTTACTTGTCGAAACGCCTGTTCCTCTCGATGCCCCCAAACCCAGGTTGCCTTTTTGTCTAATAAATGATGTAGGGGTTCGGCTATGGTTGCCTTGTGAGGCAGGAAGACGTTATAAAAATTGATAAGGCCTAGGAACACTTGGAGATCCGCCTTATTTCAGGGTCTTGGAGCGTTTTTGATTGCCCTAAGTTTGCTATCGGTGGGGTGAAAGCCCTGTTTATCTATTAAATATCCTAAAAATTCTACTCGATCATAGTTGACACTTGTTTTTCTTAACTTTGAGACCCGAGTCTTTAAATCTCTGAAGAACCAACCATCGCTCCCTTAGTATTTCTTGAGTCGGAGCAGCAATTAAAACG
Source organism: Hydrophis major (assembly GCA_033807585.1). Lineage (NCBI taxonomy): Eukaryota > Metazoa > Chordata > Lepidosauria > Squamata > Elapidae > Hydrophis > Hydrophis major. The sequence goes on along the minus strand of CM066334.1, from coordinate 16,549,453 downwards.
TCATCAAAATAGGAGACAACGCCTTTTATCCCTTGTAATAGTCTTTCCATCAAACTTTGAAAGATTCCTGGGGCCACGCTTACTCCGAATTGGAGTCGGTTACATTAAAACGCACCTCGGTGCGTAATGATCATTTGAGTCTCTGCTGTTTTTCTGTCTTCAGGCAGTTGTTGGTATGCCTTGGCTAGATCTAGTTTAGTGAAGACTTTTCCGCCCCCCAAGGAATGGAGAAGGTGTTGCACCACCGGTACCGGGTAAGCGTTTTGCTGCAGGGCGTGATTTAGGGTGGCTTGGTAGTCCCCACAAATTCTTAACGATCCATCCGGCTTGATGGGTGTCACGATTGGGGTTTCCCAGGGAGAATCATCGGTTGGTTCTAACACCCCCTGGGCTATTAATTTATCAAGCTGCTCGTCAATCTTTGGTTTAAGGGTGAATGGGACTCGACGAGGCTTAAGGTGGATGGGAGCTATTTCGGGGTTGAGGTTAAATGATATCGGGGTCCCCTTGTACATGCCTAGTTGTCTGCAAAGACGTCCTGGAATTCTTGGATGAGAGCCTCTTCCCAGTCATTGCTGCAGGTTCGGTGAATGCCGGCCACTTCAATTCCAAGTGGAGCGAACCATTGGAGGCCTAACAAGCTAGGCCAATCCCTGTCGATTACAGTCAAGGGTAGAGATGCAGTACGATTTTTAAAGGAGACACGGACTTGGCTCGATCCAATGACTGGAATTCGATTTCCTTGATAATCTTTGAGTATGATTCTTTGGAATCGGAGGTCTTGTCACCAGACGGTAGGGATGAGTTGCTTGAGGGTCTTCCAGGAAACCATTGAGAGGGACGATCCTGAATCGACTTCCATCATACAAGGCTGGTTTTCGATGGCCACCTTCACCCAGATCTTCTTGGCGTCCAGTGATGAGGCGTGACCAATTGTGATAGTTTGGTGTGCCTCTTCTCACTTCGTTGAGTGGTTTAGGGGTCTGTTTCTGTAGGAATGGTTGTTCCATTGGTGGTTCAAGGGTTCTTGATTTGCAGGACGGCTTCCTGTAGATTGGCGATAGTTAGCTCCCCTCGGGGTTTGGCTGGGTCCTTGTTTGCTTCTACAGACCCGTCCGATGTGGCCTCTTTTCCCACACACATGGCAGAGCACGTCGAGGAATTTGCAGTCTGATCGGGGGTGGTTTGCTCCATAACCAGCACATTGGTACTGCGATTTCTGGTGTGGTCTCGTTCAGACCGGAGCCGGTTGACCTCTTCTTCATCGCTTTCTGATGACAATTCAAGGTCCTCGTGGTTGGCTGTCATTGCCAGTTCTTCTAAGTGAGGTGAAACTTTGCTGGTGAGTTGGCGAAGTGGAGCATGGGTGCGGCGCATTCGAGCAGCCGACTTCCTGGTTGCTTCTGCTGCAATAGCGTCAGCGATGGCATCTGTAAGGCTAATGTCGCCTTTCGCCATCAGCTTACTCTGCACGCCTGGAGCATCTAATCCCAGAACTATTCTGTCTCTCAGGGTTTCTTCAAGGTCGGCAAACCCGCATAGGCCTCCTAGATTTCGGAGATCCGCTATGAAATCTGCAACGCTTTTGCCCTTCTGCTGATCTCTCTGGTAAAATTCATGCCTTCTCACGAGCATTGGTACGGTTGGTACATAGTGGGCCCTTAGCAGGGGTTCGAGGACGTCCCAGTCCATGGACTTCACTTCTGCCGGTTTTGCTAGTGCTTTGGCCATCTTGAACACAGTTGGCCCACAATGAGTTAGGAATACCGCCTGTTTCTTTCCGGTAGTGGCATCCTTCAAATTGTTGGTCTCCAGAAACATCTGGAAGCGATCCATATATGAGTCCCAGTCTTCTTGTGCCGGGTCGAATGGAGTGAGTGGTATGATGCTGCCAGACATGGTTCTGCCGTTGGTGCGTTTCAGCCACGTGCTCTGTTATCGCTCTGTAGTGTTCAGTCAGCTCTGACGTCTCCACATCCCATCCTCGTCACCAGTATTATGTTCTGTGCGTGGCGCAAGAAGCGGAGAGGAGTCGATGAACAGTGAACTTCAACTCTTTATTTAACATGGTGCAACAACTCTCTAACGGCTTCAACAGCCCCCTTTATATGGGCAAGCTCTTGGGTATTTAGCCAATGAAACCACAGGTACGTTAGCTCTTTTTAACCAATGAGAAAGGCTTGTTAATAGCCAATCAGATTCTCCTGAATGGACCAATCCGATATCACTATTCTCGGCCAATCAGAAGTGCAGGGCCAGAATCCTGCACTTTGCTTTAAGCTTTCAACAAACTTTATTCAAGCACTTTTATTAATTCACAACACAAATGTTTACCATGGTGAATTGTAATGAAAAAGCTACAATGCCATGAAAAATATAACACTAGATTGAAGAGGACACAATTCAGCCTAAAGCAACTTGGAGTAATTACAACAGAAAATATGAAAAAAAAATTCAAATGCCTAGAGTGGCTTTATTGATACTCTAATATATTTAAATATTATATTTGTTAAGATATCAGATTTTGTCCTATAAGGCATATGGCAACATTCTCAGAGGACTATTGGCTTGGAAATCAGGAACTATTTGATTACCTCTCAATGCTTCTTTGAACTGAGTGATGAAATGTTTATAAAAACCATTGGATGCAACCCTTAACTGGCTGAATTCATTAAAGGTTGATCATTACCTGGTCATTACTGAAATGACAAAAGGAGAGGGTTCCCTGTGGCTCAATAAAACAATGCTTTTGGGAGCTTGGCAGTATTCATTATGAAAATTACAATAAAGTTATGATCTCTAGCTCTTAAAACATCACTACTTTTCTATGGATTTGAAAATGTCACATGAAGATTAACTTTGATAGCTACTTTGCAAAAGTTTATTCAGTAGGGATGTTCAACCCAATCAATCTTCCATAATTCATTCCTAAATCTGATTTATTCTGTTTTCAAGTTAATTTAATGTCTGTCTGTCTGTCTAGCCAGCCAGCCAGCCTGCAGGCAAGGATCTCTTTCTTCTCTCTCTCCCTTCTCTCTCTCTTCTCATCCATATCTATCTATCTATCTATCTATCTATCTATCTATCTATCTATCTATCTATCCTCTATCATTTATCATCTATCTATCATCTATCATTTTAATGCTGATATTAAAGTATTTCTGCCCCATCTTATATTTTAAATATTTATTTAATTTAAATTTAAATTAAAAAAGAGAGAAAACTAGCAAAGTTACCAAGCAAAGAAGCAGCTTCTAGTCCTTGGAAGGAAGAGGGACACAAAACATCAAAGCAACATTTCAATTGAAGCTATGAATTGAACCCCATGATGCTTTTGTATGCATGTTGATTTTTCACATGCATACTGTACAAAGGAATAATGCTTTGACTATCTTGACACTCTGGGGCATTTTTCTGACATGGATGCTACTTTTCTAGCACCACTTTTTGTGAGAACAGTTATGGGCTCCAATATCCCAGATTTGTTCAGAACATGGTAAGATATGCTTAGGGAGCCAAGAAAAAAATAAAAATAAAAGACCAACAAGCATAATAGACAATATTGCGAAGAGATGAAGGAAGAACATCTACATTTTAGTTTCTTCTAAATGGATCTGAAAAGCATCTGATATGTACCAAAACAGACATTTTGTGAACTAGGAACACAACAAGCTGTTTAGAATTAGTCTGAGTCTTCAAATTCAGAAGCTGAAGAGTTTTACTAGTTTGAATATAGAATAGATGTTCTCAGAATTCCAAATGTGACTTTGAGCCAAAAAGATGTGCATAACTCACAAAATACATATTTTTAACTAGATTTTTCTCTCAGTGCATCCAGGTTCAAACATATCCAAAAATACTAAAATCTTTCATGTATTTTTGCAACATAGTAAATATATTCTTGTTTAGGCAGATCATTTTGAAGAAAAAAAATCCTTGTTGTAAAATATCCCTTTCTTATTTTGAATACTGCACTGCATCACAAAATTCTAAAGAATGCAAAATTCAAAGATAAAATCAAAGTAATTCAAACCTCAATCCAGGAAGCACAGATACTTGTTTGGAAATGAACTCTAAGCATATTTATTTGACATAATATCAAGCAAAGCAATTCTTCTGTCTTTTTTTGCCCCGTACCACTTTCAGAAAAAAAGAGAATTTAATTGAAATTGTCCTGAGTAGAACATGGTGTCCATATACTTTATTTAGGTGCAAAACGACCTCAGGTGACATGTTTTTCATTATGCTGCTACTTTTCTGATTCCTCATACTTTGTTTACTGCCAAGTGAGGACATCGTGTGATAAATCTGTCCACTGGACTTTTTTCATGATGAAAAGTGTGTGTAGTCCATAATGTGATGGGAAGATGAACACAAAGCAACAGCACAAGCACTCATACCACCAATGGGAAAGGCAGGCAAAATGAAATCTGAACAAAGCTAAAGATATTGGAGCAAAATGCTCATTCAAAGAACAAACTTTGGAGACACTGCAAGACAGATTTCTCTCAGGGTTCCAAGTAATGTACCCACAGCAAGCAGAACAGGAAGATTCCTCAAATAATAATTTTATTGGATAGTTCATATTGGCACGAGCTAATGAAAACCACCTCTGAAAGTTCCCATGATTTTCACCTAATTTTCCCCCCTCCCCAAGGAACCAATCACATGGTCCAATCAAGGCACTGTCCGGTTGCCTGATGACATCACTCCTCCCCCTTCTGACCAGGTAGGAGAATGTCCTTGTTTCCCAAGAGAAAATGTTTTATTTTGGTTACAAACCCCCAGCTATCTCTAACCCCTCCCCCCATCCGTCAGCTCCAGTGTGGCAACACTGGAGCTTCACAATGGCTTCGGTCAGGTCAGCTTCAGGGTTGGCCATGTCAATGTTATTCATCCCATTGTATCAATACAAGGGAATATCTGTAGCTAAGGATTGCACTCGTGGCTCTTTGTGCTTGGTTGTTTGTTTGCAAACATTTTACTATACAACTAGATAACATCATCAGTGCACACCACCCAGCTAGGTCAGAGCCACTTCCCATGGAAGATTTTACTTAGTTGAGCAACAAAACATCTGCAAGCAAACAACCAAGCTCAGATAGCATCAAGAACTCCACTTCCCATTAGTATTATGACCCCTGATGGTGCAGAAGTTAGAATGAAGTGTCGCAGGCTAACTCTGCCCACAGGCTGGAGTTCAATCCTGATAGATTTTAAGGTTGACTCAACCTTCCATCCTCCTGAGGTCACATATATGCTGCAACAGTTGTGAGTATGAGGATCAATTATTTTCAGTGATAACATTGCCTAATGTGGGTCTACAATATTGCATCCAGTTTTGGTCACCACACTATAAAAAAAGAGGCTTTGGAAAAAGTGAAGAGAAAAGCAACCAAGTTGAGTAGGGGACTGGAGACTAAGGCATATGAAGAAGGGTTACAGGAAGTGGGCATGGCTACTCTAGTGAAGAGAAAGACCAGAGGAGACATTATAGCAGTGTTCCAATATTTGAGGGGCTGCCATAGAGAGGAAGGGGTCAAACTATTTTCTAAAGCACCTGAAGGCCAGACAATGAATACTGGATGGAAACTGAATGAGGAAAGATTCAACTTGGAAATAAGGAGACAATTTTTGACATTGAGAACAATCAACCAATGGAACAGCTTGCCTCCACAAGTTGTGGGAGCTTCATCACTGGAGGCTTTCAAGAAAAGACTGGACTACCATCTGTCAAAAATGGTATAGGGTCTACTTGGGCAGGAGGTTGGACTAGATGACCTACAAAGTCCCTTCCAACTCTGTAATCTGTTTCTGTATCACTGTGGTTGTCCATGTCTCAAAGTACACTTTGTGACATATATCTCTGCTTCTTTTTTAAAGTAGGCATTTTCCCCACAACAATAAGTATGGAAACCCATGGTGGGAAACATCAAAAACTCAAGGTGTTGTGCTTGGTGCATCCTTGCTTCTTTGACCCCACCCTGATCTCTGTGAATGCCCCTCTTTATACTCTAGCAGGTGTTCTGCTGTGCACCATTTTTTGTTGTTGTTTGCACTGCACAAATGTCTAAAATTCCTTTCTCTGTTTTCTTTCTCCTCTATGTTAACTGAAGGAGCTCATTCTCTATTTTAAATAAGACACATTCTGGAAAGGTCATCTATTATCTATTTCTCCTTGAGAAATACTATTGCTTGGAGCAAATGGATTTATATCTTTGGCTTTTTTCACACATTTTCTCCCTTCATTATTGTTAAACCAAGCATCTTTTTGACACTTATCTTCCTCTATGAAAAAGCCTTGCAATTTTTTCCCTCTCGCTTGTTTTAGAATTTCTTCTGTGTGGGTTTTGAATGCATGTTTACTAGGAAAATGAACTGTGCTGGCATTTGTCTTCTCTTCGTCAGAATGAGGAAAGGTCTATCACTCTGTGGAGTTTCTGGCTATCACATCTCAAACATCATGATTTGGGGTGAATAAGGGAGAAATCTTGATTTTGAAAGCTCTATGAACCTCGGTGGTGGAAAGATTAGAGTGCTATATTGCAGGCCACTTCTGCTGACCATCAGCTGCCTGCAGTTTGGCAGGCTCAAAGTTGACCCAGCCATCCACCCTTCCAAGGTGGGTAAAATGAAGACCCAGATTGTTTGGGGCAATAGGCTGGCTCTGTAAACTGCTTAGGGGTGGCTATAAAGCACTGTAAAGTGGTATATAAGTCTAAGTGCTATTGCTATTATTGGTCACCCTCTTTCAGATTTAAGCATGTGAAACTTCAGATGGCCAGAGAAATTACTGTATATAATGACAGGATCTTCTCGTATACTCTTTAGTCATCTCATCACAGTTGGAAGAGACCTTGGTGGCCTTCTAGTCCAAGCAGAAAACCCTATACCATTTCAGACAAATGCTTGTCCAATCTCTTCTTAAAAGCCTCTAATGTTTGAGCACCCACAACTTCTGGAGGCAAATAAGCTAAGCATAGCTCAGCTGACTCTTCGTCCATCTCCTAGAGCAGGTCTTCTTGAAAATGACAGCCAGTTTCATCTATTAGCTCAAAACTGGGAGAATGTGAATTCTAGTCCAATGTTAGGCATGAAAGCCAACAAGAGTGACTTTGGGTCAGTCCCTCTTAGTCCAACCCATCTCACAGAGTTGTGGAGAAAATAAGAGAGAGAGAAAAGCAATAGGTATCTTTGTTATCTTTGAGTTATTTATAAAAATAATGAGGATGGAATACAAATAAATGTATAAATATAATCTAGGCCAAGGAGAGACTAATACTATATTACAGAATAATATTCACATTGGGTGATGAGTATCCATTGCATAGAATGATAATCCAACTTCATTAATACTGCAGATCCTTTAATCAACAGCTTAAAAAAACACATTAGATCAAATGCTTTTATTTCTTTTCCTGTATGCAGAGAAAGCCTTAAGATCTCTGGTGTTTTCAATGCTGCCAAGTCATTAAAAAAGAAGCTTATTAATTTTTGTGCCTCTCCGTGTATGTATGTAGGATTTTCTGACATTAATCACATCCACATTGCCACAGTAGCCAGCAGAAAAGGAGGTATCAGATAATCTCATTGGGAGTGTGCTCATGTTGTGGTTTTACAATGTATATTTATGCATCTATAAAATGGTTTACTGTGTTGTAAAGAGCTGCACTATAAGGCAGTGTCCACACTATATAGTTTCAATGTTCTAGCCTGAAGGGACAAAAACTTGATGACCAAATAGAGGTAGCATCCAAAATCTTTCTTCTGCTGCAGTCTTCTGGATTTCTTTTTAAAAGATGGTATCAATTTATTGTGATTTTTTTTTTTAAATAATAATACTTTATTTGTGGTTACAGACCAAAACACAAGTACAACGAAAGAAGAACATGGGAAAATTATTCATGAACAACTGGTCACCAAAAACTTGACTAAGGGGAATTACAACGTTCTCCTCTGATGGTTATAGCTCTTAAAAAAATTTGGAAACCTGAGAAGTGATGTGTGAGGAGCCATCTCCTAGACAATATAAGAACAAATTACTAACATTGGGTCTAGAAGGGTCTGTTTCAAGGAAAGACAGTAATTTAGATTTGCCTGTATTATACATAGGGCAATATAAAAGGACATGCTCCATAATTTGCTCCATAATTTGCTCCATAATCAGCTCTGTCACAGGGGCACAGCCGCTCATTAATTGGGAGCCTCTTAAATCACCCATCCAGTAGTGCTGAGGGCAAAACATTAAAGCGAGCTAGAGAGAAAGCTCTTCTATACTTGGGAATGGTTAGAGTGTAAAAATAGGAAGCCACCCTCAGTCCGTAATTATTAAATTGGCTGAAGATCAGAGGGGAGCAAGTTTTGTTGGCTCTGGCTCATAGATATTGCAAGTCAATGTCCACAAGCCACTGGACTACTGTAAGGACATAATCTCCCAGGGCATCTCCCATAAAACCTAGCAGGTGTAATTTCTTCATCAACTCCCTCTCCCAATGAGAAATTTGAGAGTCAGCAAATGCCAGGGAGAAGTAGCTACCAGGAACTGCCAGAAAGAGCACCCAAAACCACCATTTAAAGGTATTAATCCACACTATACGTTCGACTGATCGAGTGCCCAGTTCTAGGTACATCGGAGCAAAACCAACACAAGGAGGAAGACCCAGAAGTTTTCTAAGAAAGACAGCCTGGGTTCTTTCAATACAATCCTTGAAGCCCCATATCCATATGGGAATTCCATAAAGAGTTTGAGCCAAAGTTTTGGCTTTGTAAATACATAGAGCAGAAGGAATAAACTGGCCTCCTTGGGTATAAAAAAAACTTAAAACCTGCTGGTGACTCCAGGAGGCCGAATTCAGCACTTGGGTTCAATGTCTAGTCCAAGCACCGGTGTTCTGAAATTGAATACCTAAATACTTAAAATGGAAAACCTGCCTAACAGCATTACCATTGATAGCCCAGTTATACAATTTTCAGACTCTAGAGAACACCAATAAATTTATTGTGATACAAAATGCAAGTGAGCTATTTTTTTCTTCATTTTTCACCCTCCCCTTCCCACTATGCTATGATGCAATCCAACCTCTGGATTAGAAATTTTTGGAAAATATCTATTTCTAAAAGAACAATGGACACTATTAAGCAATATTCCATAAATTAATTGGGAAAATAGGGCATTTTATCCCACCTTACTATGTAGGATCAGAGAGTTCTAATGTTAAGAAAATAATAAAAGGGATGATTTGGACATCTGCTTGTAATTCTTCTCCCAGAAGAAATTTTAGAACTGTTTCAGAAGTTAGTAATGCACCCACTGAATAGGAGTTCATGTCTGTAACCTAACATGCTCTTTCTACGTAGCATAATGCCACTGTAATGTTTCTATGGAAATCAGCAGCTGAGAGTCCAGGATCTAATCCAGAAATCGGTCTTAATTGAAATGCTGTGTTAATAGGAATATGGAGAACTGGCAATGAAGTCATGTATGCTTTTTAAAAATATATTTTTCATTTATGTACTGCCACATCTTGTACTCTTATATAATTAAGGGTTGAGTAAACAATTTTAGAGATACAAGTTAATGTGAATATTCTGGGACCAGACTGAGCCAAAGTAAATAGTAAAGACAGAATAGAAGGGGGAAATCAGGACATATATGCAGCATAAGTATTTTTGTTATTGTGATGCATACAATCATCCTCAGTATTCTAATAATTCCCATGAATATGACCGTTATTATTATTATTGCTCTTACAAATCATACCATACCTTTTATAAATGTTAAATTAATAAGTTTTGTTTTCAGTTATACCCCTTTATAAAGGTTTTCTTTTTAAAATAGAAAATATGATTATAATAACTAGTAACAGTCATAATACACAGCTATTAATATTATCTTTATATCAGTTTGGTTGCCTGCACCCTTTATCTGTCTTTATTTTATATCCCTTTATACTTTCTTGGAAAAGTAGAAGAAATTGTGTTAACCAGATTGTAAAAAGGCTTATTGAATTTAAATGGTGGTAATTTAGGAGGGAACTCTGTGGGTCACATAAAAAAACCTCTGGGGGCCTCTTGAAGTTAATGCCACAAGAATGTAGAAGCTGTGAGCTCAGTCTTGCCTATTTGTGATGGTGGTTTCATGCTACTTCAAGATAGAGATGCACTGCTTGAAACTTGGAGAATTCCATTGGAAAAAGCTTTCTATCCTCAGCTAAGTCAGAGGTGACAACCTTGGTTGATCTCAGAAACTATAAGCAAGGACAATAAACAATTTGATGACACAACCTCTGTGAATTCCATGCTGTTGTATAGGCTGATTGGGAAAAAGATACCAACATTTCAATATCCAACATTTTGTTGAATGAAAAGAAATGGGTGGCATGATAACTGCTCCAAAATATTTGAGGGGCTGACACAAAAAAGAGGAGTTCAACCTATTTTTCTAAGCTCCAGTAAGCAAGATAAGAAACAGTGGATGAAAACTAATCAAGGAGAGAAGCAAACTAGAACTAAGGAGAAATTTCCTGCCAGTGAGAACAATTAATCAGTGGAACAGCTTGCCCTCTTAAGTTGTGGCTGCTCCATTACTGGAAGCTTTTAAGAAAAGTTTGGACAGCCTCTTGTCTGGAATGGTAAATGGTTTCCTGCTTGTGCAGGGGATTGGATTAGAAGACTCCAAGGTCCTGCCCAACTCTTATTCTGTTGTATTTATTCTCTTATATTTCCCCATTGGGCTGGTAGGAAAAAGGGAACTACAAGCTCTGTTGCTGTTTAGTATAAATCAAGCTTACTGAATTCATGCTAAACAGATGTATTAGGATCATAGTATTTAGATACCCAGTCAGCTGTAATAAAAAATATGTTGGAAGGCAATTGTAAAAAGAAAACCATATATTGCAGAATATATTGGTATTAGCCATATTGTCAGTGTGTGCTCCCTTCAAGATCCAAGAAAGAAATACTCAGACTCCATGGATTAGAGCAAAGTTATTCTTTTACTGGAAATCAAAGTGGAAGCTACAGATTGAATTCCGAATCTGAGGAATTGGCGCGCAGATCACATATACAAAGGAATGGAATTGTTCCCACCCCTCAAAGTCCAAATGACTCTTCCAATTAAAAGTTCTGAATATGATCATGTGGGCATCTTCAGGTGGTGATGAGGCCTCTGTCCATTGACCTTGACATATTTTGATAAAACTTCGCAGCTGCGTAAAGGGGATAGAAGCTAGCAAAGAAATGGAAAGTTAAAGACAAGAATTCATACACCCCCTCCCCTTGCTACCCACAGCAAAGGAATGCAAAACACCTCCAGCTCTCTTCCCCTCCAAGTTCCCCCTCCCCCTGTTGCTAATGACAGCAGAAAGAAATAGCATAGCATAGCAGCAGAGAAGATGCAGTAGATAGGATGCAGAAGATATAAGATGTAGAAGATATCTTGAGGCTGACACATATTGAATGACATGGGGCAGTGGTTTGATTGAGCATATGATCCCTAACTATGTAAGTTGATTTGTAGGGGACTCAGATATTTTCTTTATATATATTGCATACATAAATACACAAAGGAGTGTGACTAACACGCATAACTCATTTCCAATGCTGTGCATAACTCAAAGCAACCACCAAATGTTTGGGTTTTTCAAGCAGTTTCTTTCTACAGCACAAATTCCTTTATCAGATGCCTTCAGGTCTTTGAATTATGAAATATTGTTTGCATGTTTAATTCTTTCTTACAGGAGTAATCCTCTTTATACTATAGAATAAAAGCTTGGAAATCCTTCTGGAGCATGTTTTCATGATCATTAAGCAACATGAAGTATATTTTTATGCTGGTGTCACTTGACTGAGTTTGGCAGAGTCAGTCTTTCTTTTCTAGCTGCACAGACAGAAAACTCAAACCAGGCCCAGTTAATTTATCTATTGGAAAGAGCAGCCTAAATCAAGGAAATCCACTTATCCCGTTTGCATTGCTATTGAGACTTTAAATGAAGAATTGGAGAAAAGCTTTCAATCACATATCAGATAATATGCTTTTAATATTCATCCCTGCTCATGTTGCCTTCTAGTGCATAAGATTAAAAACTTCAAATTAAGTTAAAGGATTAAGTGAGAGCCAGCTTTTCAAAAAAATATAGTAGAATTGATTCTCTCTTAACTTGAGCCTTTGAAAAGCTTTTACAGCTGTCAAACAGGTCCTCCATAAAATTGCCAGTTAAGACAGCAGCAAGTCATTGAAAAAAACTACAGGCTTAACTGAAAGGAAGGAATGGATGGACTTCTTGTATCATTTTGTTGTGTCCTCGAAAATGATGCCAGGAGTCGGTGACTTCAAATCATGCTCTTTTATTAAAGTAGGAACCAAACTGGCGCTTTGCAAAAGGTTCGTGGCTTTTATTCTTTTAGCCGCGGCGGCCACGGCCAATGGCACCGCTTTGAATCTCCCGCGATTCAAATAGACCAATCGCGGGAGATTCTGAGCGAGCCAATCGGCGCGGCTCGCCTGACCAATCAGAGTGCCCCGTGCTTTAGCCAATCAAAGCGCGGGGATCTCAAGAATGCTAATTAAGGACAGAACACCCCTCCCCTCTTGGTTTGGTCCTTACGTCACATAGTCACGTAGGTAGGCGGGGCTCCGTCTGAGCCTACTGGATCTGCACAGCTCAGTTGTAGGTTGGATCCCGGCCGGTTCGGTCGGGATCTCTGTTGCTCCTGATGCCGTCGTGGGAACCAGCTGGTCAGTCGGGCCGGGCCGCTCTCCGTAGCTCCCTCCTGGGCCTCCCGGGTTGGTTGAGCTGCAGGTTTCGCCGCTCCCGCTCGGTCTCCCCAGGTCGGTCGAGCTGGCCTGGCTGTCTCTTCCTGGCAAGGGGTCGTGATGGCTGCTTTCCGGTAAGTATGGCTGGTTTATTCTTCTTTGGTTTTGGTCCCCTGGGTATTCTCTCCCCCCTTGGTTTGTGTTGTGGGGGTTGGTTTCGCCTGTTTGTGCGTCGGTGGTCTCTTGGTTGGTAGTCCTCGACCTTAATTGGTCGATGTGGCGTTTCCACGCTCGTCCGTCTGCTGTTTGTAGCCGGTACGAGTGTGGGCCTGTTATTTGTGTGATGACGGCCGGTACCCATAGTGGGTCTCCCCTCAGGTTTCTTGCGTATACGGGGTCGCCTGGTGCGAAAGTTCGGTGTTTGCTGTTTGAGTCTGGGGGCTTCTCCGGATTATACGTAGGGTGTAACCTGTCGAGTGGGGACCTTAATTTCCTCCCCATTAATAGTTTGGCTGGGCTCTTATTCGTTGTGGTATTTGGGGTTATGTGTTGGGTGAAGAGTAGTTTGTTTATTTTCTCCTGGATCTCCCCGTGGTCTATTTTCCGGATGGTTTTCTTAGTGAATTGCACCATCCGTTCCGCCCTACCGTTCGCCGCCGGGTGCGCCGGTGCTGTCAGCGCGTGACGGATGCCCCTTTCCACTAGGAATTTTTCGAATTCCAGTAAGGTGAATTGGGGCCCGTTGTCGGAAACGACGACGTCTGGGAGGCCGTGCGTTGCAAAGAGTTTGCAGAGTTCCTTGATGACGGCCTCCGTGGTTGTTGTTTTCATGTTGCTTACCTCCAGCCAGTTGGAGTAAGCGTCTACTGTTATAAGGAAAGTGTGTCCTTTTGTGGGCCCGGCGAAGTCTATATGGATCCTAGACCAAGGTCTCCTTGGGGTTTCCCACTCTAGGACGGATGCTGTGGGTGGGCTTGGCCTAGTTTCCTGGCATCGTTGGCACCTGGCTACCCCGGTCTCAATTTGTTTGTCCATCCCTGGCCACCAAGTGTAACTTCTGGCCAGGGCTTTAGTCCTAACGATGCCAGGGTGCCCCTCGTGTAGTAGTTCCAGAACGTTCCCTTGTAGTTTTTCTGGAATGACCACCCTATCCCCCCATAGTATGCACCCTTTTAATAATGAGAGTTCCGTTTGGCGGTTTCGGAATGTTTTGACGGACTCGTCGTTGTCTCTTTCCGGCCACCCTTTCTCTACCCAATGCAACACCCGCGCCAGACTTTTGTCTTTATTAGTCTCTCGGGCAATGTCTGACGCGGTTATGGGCAGGTTGGGTAGAGTCTCTATGCTGAGGGTGGTCGTCGTGGGTGCTGGGTCGGTGTCAGGTTCCGGTAGCGGCGAGCGGCTTAAGGCGTCTACATGGGAGATCGTCTTACCCGGTCTGTGTATGAGTCCGTAGTTGTAGGCTGCCAGGAACTTGGACCACCTTGTCATTCAGGGAGACAGAACGTTCGGGGTGGCCCGGTTTCCTGCAAGGATTCCCAGCAGTGGCTTGTGGTCAGTTATGATGGTGAATGTCCGGCCGTAAAGGTACTCGTGGAATCTTTTTACGGCGGCAACGATAGCCAGAGCCTCTTTGTCCAGCTGGCTATAGTTCCGCTCCGGTTTGGTGAGGGTCCTTGAAAAGAACGCGATGGGCGCTTCTTTTCCATTGGGGAGGGTATGGCTGAGGACAGCACCGACGCCGAAGGGTGATGCATCGCATGTGACGGCCAGAGGTAGGGTCTTGTTATACTGTATAAGGACGGCGTCTGAAGTGAGGAGGTCCTTTGTTCTTTGGAAGGCAGCTTGCTCGCGTTTCCCCCAAGTCCAAGTCGCCGCCTTGTCCAGGAGCCTATGCAAGGGTTCTGCCACCGTCGCCTTTTGGGGCAGGAAAACATTGTAAAAGTTAAGTAGCCCCAGGAATGCCTGTAGTTCCGTCTTTGACTTGGGTGTGGGGGCTTCTTTGATGGCCTTGATTTTTTGGTTTGTGGGGTGAATGCCGTGACGGTCTAGGAGGTATCCTAGGAATTCTACCCGTTCCGTGTATAATTGGCATTTCTCCCTCTTTACCTTGAGCCCGGTTTCTTTGAATTTGGTTAGGACCTCCCTTAGGCAACCCTCTAGTTCAGCTTGGTTGGTTGCCGACACTAGGACGTCGTCGAAGTAAGGTACCACCCCCTTGATGCCTTGCAATAGTCTTTCCATTAGGCTTTGGAATATTCCCGGTGCCACGCTGACTCCGAATTGGAGTCGGTTGCATTTAAATGCTCCCCGGTGGGTGACTATGGTTTGCGCTTCTGCCGTTTGCTCGTCGATTGGCAACTGTTGGTATGCCTGGGCGAGGTCGAGCTTGGCGAAAACCTTGCCCCCTCCCAGTGAGTGCAGAAGGTGTTGCACAACTGGGACGGGGTAGGCACTTTGTTGCAGCGCGCCATTTAGGGTGGCCTTATAGTCCCCACAGATCCTCACCGACCCATCGGGCTTGATCGGGGTGACTATGGGGGTCTCCCACCGGGCGTGGTCTATTGGCTGTAGGACCCCTTGCTTGACGAGCTTGTCAATTTGCTCGTCTATCTTGGGTTTAAGTGCGAATGGCACCCGCCTTGGTTTCAGGCGTTTTGGGGGGACATTTGGGTCTAGGCTGAATGATATAAGGGGCCCTCGGTACTTGCCTAGGTTTCCGTCGAAGATCTCTTGGAATTCCCGGGCCAGTTGTTGCTCCCAGCTGTCGTCGGTGACGTGGTCGACTCCCGTGACTGCGATGCCGAGCGGGGCGAACCATTGCAATCCCAGTAGGCTTGGGCGGTCGCGGTCGACAATTGTCAGGGGAAGTCTTTCGGTGTGCCTTTATATGTGATGTTGAAGTGTTTGGTTCCGACTACCGGCATGCAGTTTCCCTGGTAGTCCTTTACGATGAGTCTTTGGCTGTCTAGGATCCTCCTTTGGATGGTAGGCACCAAGCGCTTTATTTCATGCCATGCTATCATGGAGAGGTAGGACCCGGAGTCCACCTCCATTTTGCATGGCTGGCCCTCGATGCCTACCTCCACGTGGACCTTCCGGGTGTCATTGGTTATGGCGTGGCCGATGGTGACCGTCTGATGGGTCTCCTCTCTTCGCCGGTTATCGCCGCCTCATCGGGATTGTTCGTTCCGGTCCCATCTGTGGTCCGAGGGGCGATCTCTGGTCCGGGGTGGTGTGCTCTCTCTCCTCCAGTCGCTCTGGTCCCATCGGGCCGGGCTGCGGTTCTTTTTAAGGCAGCAGACACGGGCGATGTGTCCCTTCTTGTCACAATGCTGGCAGATTGATTCGAAAAACCAGCATTCGGACCTGGGGTGGTCGCCTCCACAACCGGCACAGTTGGTCCTCGACTTATGACCCTGCCGGTTCCGTGGGTTGCGGCCTGTCTGGAGGCGATGTATTTCCTCCTCGTCATCGGAAGTGCCCGATGCCGAGTGGAAATCGCCCTGGTGGGTGGTCGTCTCAGGTTGGGCCTTGGCCGACCTTGCAGGGTTGTTGTTCCCACTGCGGTCCCCAGCGTTCAGTCGGCGCATGCGGTCGGCAGACGTTCAGGTCGCTTCGGCGGCTGTGGCTGCTGTGAGGGTGTCTGCTAGGCTGATGTTGCCCTTGGCCATCAGCCAGCTCTGGAGGATGGGGTCCCACAACCCGAGCACGATTCTGTCTCGCAGGGCGTCGTTCAGGTTGTCGAATTCGCACAGCCCCCCTAGGCGCCGTAGTTCGGCGACGAAGTCGCTGAAACTCTCACCCGACCGTTGGTCCCGACGGTAGAATTTGTTGCGTCGGATTAGGATGGGTACCTCTGGAGCGTAATGCCGCCGAAATATTGGCTCGAGGACATCCCAATCCATCGCGGTCGCATCGGCGGGTTTGGCAAGTGCCTTGGCCATCTTGAAAACCTCGGTCCCGCAGTGGGTCAGGAAGACAGCGCGCTTCATGGGGCCGGTGGCGTCCTTCAGATCGCTGCACTCGAGGAACATGCGGAATCGGTCGGAGTACGATTCCCTGTCCTCGGTGGCGGGGTTGAAGGGTGCGGGGGGTGCGATTTTCGCCATCGTGGTGGTTCGTCTGGCTTCTGTCGGACACGTGGTTCGGTTCAGGGTCGGGATCCCACCTTCGTCGCCAGTGTTGTGTCCTCGAAAATGATGCCAGGAGTCGGTGACTTCAAATCATGCTCTTTTATTAAAGTAGGAACTGAACTGGCGCTTTTCAAAAGATTCGTGGCTTTTATTCTTTTAGCCGCGGTGGCTGCGGCCAATGGCACCGCTTTGAATCTCCCACTATTCGAATAGACCAATCGCGGGAGATTCTTAGCGAGCCAATCGGCGCGGCTCGCCTGACCAATCAGAGTGCCCCGCGCTTTAGCCAATCAAAGCGCGGGGATCTCAAGAATGCTAATTAAGGACAGAACAATTTTACCTAAATGTTCTAGATTCACATTATCATGTGGGGGCTTCTTTGATGCTATTCCTCTCTGGGTCACTTGTCACAGCTAAGCCAGATGCCATTATTGGCAAATAAGTTGCTTCTCATTTGCTTTGATATTCAATGAATCCAGTGAAAATCCAATGAAAACCCCATATATAAGAAGTTCTTGCAAGTGACTGAGTGTCCTGTTATTCATTTCAGAATCCTTCTTTCATTGGTGTGCATTATCTTTGGTTTTCCACACATTAGTTAGTTGCCACTGGAAGACATAATCTCTCATAGATTTTTTTTTCAGAGGTTCAAGCAATTGGGAAGATGGAAAAATGATGGAGAAATGATTGGAGACAATATATCAACATTAAGATCCTTTCCTACCTTGCAATGATAAAACAAACTCTGAAATGAAGTAAACATATTTTGCTAGGGAAAAAACTCTTGCAGCAGAGAATAAAACTTTCTGGAAACTGGAAGACAGATTTGGGTACAACAATTAAATCTAAAATGAGCTTGAAGTGAAATGAGCCAAGAGATGAAAGTCAAGGGACAAATTGGGTTCCAGCTAGGAAACCAATTAAGCACTGGAGCAAAACTTAAGAGAGGAATCAGCACAAAGGTGTAATCCATGGAAACAGTCTTGATGGAAGATATGGAACCAAAGATAAATTGTCCACATCTTATTGTTTAAGGTCAGATGAGCCATGAATGAGAATATTAATCGCATTGAGAAGCTAAAGCAAACTTTTCTTACAATGAAGCTGTTTGTTAGAATCATGTAATTGTTGTAAAAACTATATTAGCTTGCTGTTTGAGGCAAAGCACTGTTTTTTAAAAATCCCAAATATTATTTGATTGCCAAATATAAGGTTTCACAAAAGAATTGCAATTATCTATGTTCAAAGTTAAATCCAAGCAGACCCTTGCATATTCATAATTATTTAGCAAGATTCAAATTCATCATCAAAGATTTTCAACATAATGTTCCTCTGAGAAATGAATGGATCAAAAAAGATGTCGAATGCAGAGAAAACTCCCAAAACGATGTTCAGAAAATACAAGTATAGATCGACAGAAGAATCCAGGCAAAGAGCCAAAACAACTCATTTTGGTTGTTGTTGTTTTTAAATGGCAATTACCTTACCAACTTTGGGGAAATTATGGAAATTATACCTAGGTCTGAGTATGAACACTTGCCTTTAATATTAAAATATAAGTTTCCAACTAATATCTGAAGGAAAGATGCCTGCTAACTTCCTTCTATGATAGCCAAATGAAAGATAAAGGTTTTGTGGTGCTTGTGTAAGGAGAAAAATACAATGCAAATTAACTCTAAATCCACAGTCATCTAGGAAGGTTGTGAGTTTAAGGAAAAAATGTTTTATTGTTGTATATCAAACCAATTTAAAATTTACAGTCAAAGGAACAAAGGACATGATTTGACAGAGAGTGTCAAAAAATCCAAAGCAAAAAAACTGATTAAGAACTTTTAACTGCTGCCTAAGAAACACCTGAACTAGTTCCAAGAGGACCTTAATGGACACAAACAGAGGTACAAGAGGCTTCTAAGTAGATAGAAGAGTCTCATGAGGGCATCTGTTTTGCAGAAGTTAATATAAGGGGTGAAGTGGAAAGATTCTTCAATTTTTGAAATCCTTGTTAAGGCCAGTTCCAACACAGGGCCTAGATCAATGTTTTTCAAATGCTTATGCAACTTTACAATATGTGAACTACAGCTCCCATAATTCCTCAACCAATTAACCTGTGGTATACCTGTGAATTCTTAGGAATCACATCTCTAAGCCTTGTATAGGTCACTCTTAAAAGTACCTTCTAAAGATTTGCCAAGCTGACCTCCAATAACACTCCCTGAAATGAACAGATGGAAAAATAGCTAAAGCAAAAGAAAGCACCCAGCTGTGAACTTATACTAACAAAATTAATAAAGGCCAATGTAACTGGGTACATTCCAATCCTCACATTCTTATTTACGACATCAATAACACTGCAAATATCCCAGAAGACTAGATTACTGCAATAGTTCTCCCAATCTTAGAGAATGAGGTTGAAACATAGAAGCAAACTACAAATCCTTAAACCTCTTAAATATAATGTGTAAACTATATGCAAGGGATTTATGTAATTGATTGGGTGAATGGATGGGCCAAGAGCGCAACTTAAGGGACTAACATGCCACCCTTTGGGAGAGTAGCTGTGCCACAGATTGTTGCTCAATACTGCAACTTCTAGCGGATTAGTATTCAAAAAGAACTAATTCAGATGTTTATGTAGATTTTCCAGGTATTCAACTTCTTTGATTCAATTTCTGAGACCACCAGTATAAAACAAGTATACAAATTCTTCCATTAACAAAGATCTTTTGCTATTAATGCCAATTAATGCCATGTCTGTATTAGAGCACTAACCTCAGAGTCAGGCAAAATTGTATTGGAATTGTTTTAATGCTATTCCTTCAGCCACCTTGGAGGGAAGTTTCCAAATTATTCCAGCACCACAAAAGGCACTCTATGTCCATGTGGGACGATATCAAATTGAATGCATGATATATATTTCAGGTTATCCTGTTTGTGCTGATTTATGATGACAGCAGCTCCAGCAATTTTTGAAAAAAGGATGTTCATACTGACCAATTTTATGGAAGCTACCTTATAATGGAAACAAACCCCAAAGATATCTACACTGTGACAATTCTGTTTATTTTTTAATATTTAGTGACATGGATACACCATGAGAAGGTCACCATCTGAGGACAGCATAACTATCTGCAAAGGAAACCTTGTCAACACAGGCAAATTTATTGATTTCATTATGAGCTAGACTTTATTTATTATACTGGATTTCTGGTCAACATTCATAAACCCCAAGGGGATATAAGCTAAGAACAGCAGCCTTAACTGTTAGATGGCAATCAATTCTTGGAAGTGGATTCGGTACTGGTTTTATAACAAATATTCCTTATTAGCTATGCTGAGTTTTGGGGAAATTTTAGCTCAGTTTGAGCCAGGAAAGGAGAACCTGATACTTGGCTATTCCTGAAAATCACATGACTAGCACATCTGGCCAAGAGTATAAAAACATTGTAAATAATTTATTTTACTAACCCCCCGGCAATCAGTGAACTAGTTTTGCTAAGTAGAGCCAAGCCATGTTGACTTTTATTTTAATATAAAATAAAGTTAAGATCAACTCCTACTAACTACATGAACATATCCAGTGCAAGTTTTGTGACAGCAGTACAGACATTACCTTCTGGAATTTTTATTTCAATTTTCCAGTCATTCTTGGTGCAATGCATCCTATTCGGATACCACCTAACATTCTAAGATAGAATAAAATAGCCTGGAGCTGGCAAGAGATCATGGATGTAGCATGCTATAAACCAGCATTGGACTGAAATTAAATGTTGCCATGAAAACATGATAGTATCAGTTGCCAGTTGACCTTGAGTCAAGGACATTTTACTTCAGCAGGTGGCAGAAGTTGGCTGACCTTGTCTTGACTCAGAAGCTCAGCAATGTCGGGCTGCATTAATACATGAACAGAAGATCACCAGGGGATATTAAGCCAGCGGACTTAATTAGGAAGTAAAACAAAAATCTCAGAAGTCAATGGCAAACCACCTCCATACTGTCACCAAGAAAATTGCAATGGACATGTCCCTCTTTTAAAATCAGGATTTGATGGAGATTTACACATACTATAATGAGCCTTTAGGAACTTATGAAGCCTGGCAAATTTAAGAACACAGCTGCTATTTTGGATAGGCCCCTCTAAAATACAATTTAAATACTAGGCCAAGCTGTATATCCTGTAGTGAAAAAAAAAAGATAACAATTTCTCTCTTTCTATCTAAATGAACTAAAATAATTAATATTGTCATAAGTACATAGCAAAACACTCAGACTGAGCCTGTATGATATTGCATTGACATCAATGATGATATTCTACCGGTTTGGCCTGATTCTGGTGAGCCAGTAGCAGCAATGAGCAGTGGAGACGAAACCAGTTCTGTCTACCACTCTGCTGTTGGGCCCTCCCCCCTTGCCAGGGCTCCCATACTCACCTTTATCCCCTGAATTTGAAGCACAGCTGCTTTGCCCGGCACAGAAGAGTGCTGTGTGGCAGCTGCTGAAGTAACCAGGATCATGCAGGCTTGCAGGAGATGAGTTGCAACACCTCTGTGCCTGCACAAATGCCTCTGCCCCTGCACAAATGCCTCTGCCCCTGCACAAAGTGCTCATTTGGCGCACGTGTGCATGCAAAGTGTGCCCACCAAGCCATGCCCACTGAACCGGTTGCAAAAATATTTGAATCCCACCACTGATTGAAATGGTTTTAAGATACTCTTGACTTTATGTTCATGTACACTTGTTCTTTGTTATTTGCATCACACAGGTTAATTTGTTTTGAGAATTTGAGTATTGTTCTGTCTCTTGCACAGAGATGGATTTGTAGCTGTGCTGATGCAGATAGATAAATCCACAAGACATCCATAACAAAGTGCATTTAATGGTACATCAGGTATCTTCATAACTCACATTTGTGATGAAGTTCTTCTTTAATGACCAATCCTTTATATATCAGCTTTGTAAGTAAAAGATGGTTATCTCCTAACACATCTTGTAGCAGCAGAAAAAGCTATTATCAGTTCATGAGTCCAGGCAAGAATGAGGAAACCTCCCCTAACCCACCAAGGGTCATTTCAGCGACCAATCGGAATTACAGATATGGCCACGTGACATGAACTACATTTCCCAGGATACTTTGAACTACATTTACCATGATGCATTCCCTTAAGGGGACAGCTCATAATTCCTATAGGTAACTATCCAATTCCCATAGACTGACTGGGACAGCACAAGTATAGAAAACTCGAATGTATAGGACTATCAACAGCTACAAGGAGTTATATCAACTCAACTGTAAAGGCAAACATGCAGTGAGCCAAAGATCCAAAGTGATTCAAATTCAGGGGATAAAGGTGAGTATGGGAGCCCTGGCAGGGGGGGTGGGCCCAACAGCAGAGTGGTAGACAGAACTGGTTTCGTCTCCACTGCTCATTGCTGCTACCGGCTCACCAGAATCAGGCCAAACTGGTAGAATATCATCATTGATGTCAATGCAATATCATACAGGCTCAGTCTGAGTGTTTTGCTATGTACTTATGACAATATTAATTATTTTAGTTCATTTAGATAGAAAGAGAGAAATTGTTATCTTTTTTTTTTCACTACAGGAAAAACAGCTTGGCCTAGTATTTAAATTGTATTTTAGAGGGGCCTATCCAAAATAGCAGCTGTGTTCTTAAATTTGCCAGGCTTCATAAGTTCCATAAGTTCCAAAGAGGAAAAAAAAATCTCCCTGACACTCTGAATGCATGAGATGTCCATCTCCAGTGGCAGCCACTGCAATCTCTTCTCAGGAACCATTGACTATAGCCAATTGTTGAGGAGCAGTGGTGGGCCAAACCGATAGCTTCAAGGATCATCTGTGAGTGAACTGGTTCACCCCAACAATCACCTGCTGGCCCTCCCATCCATTCCAGATCTCTACTGGCCTTTATTTCCTGGTTTTGAAGCCCAATTGCTTCATGCGGCACATCGGATTGCTGCGAGTCAGCTGTTGAAGATGCAGGGAGAGTGCAGGATTGCAGGAGAAGGTTAGTAGCCCAAGCCATGCCCACAGAACCAGTGGTAGACATTTTTGAAATCCACCACTGTTGAGGAGGTCTTCATTGTATTAACATTAGCTCTAGAAGCTGGATTTTTCTGCTGAACACGAGGATACATTATTTAGAGCAGGGTGTCAAACTCAAGACCCAGGGACTGGATCCGGCCCACAGGCTGCTTAGATCTGGCCCATGTCAGGGCTCCAACAAATCCACCCTCATTCAAATCAAAAGTCTCTAGCCGCATCTCAGAGAAAAGTAAATTGATTTATTAAAGGTTGCCACATTGGCGCATGGCTGGGTGCAGCCAATATTAAATTACATCATACATTTCCCCCTTGACCCTGGTCTTCCCCCCACCCCCTGGATGTGACTTCTCCAATGGGACACATCCATCTCCAAGAGTCATCCATCATGCTCTCCAATAACCTTCTTATGCTCCGACAACTTTGTGCATTTCAAGAATGCCTTGTTTTCCTCCACTCCCTTTTTCTGGCAGCTAAACAGACAAAGGAGTATCTTTTCAGTGGACAGCCCATGTCCCTCCCCAAAACAGCAAAGGACTGGCCCATAGAGCCCACGAAGGCCAAACATCCCCCCGCCCAAGCTCCAATTTTGCTGACAGAGGGTTGCAGGAGGACATCACAGAGCTGTTTTCATGGGCAGAGTGCTCAGGCCACCACATGCGCCCCTGACATGAGTGATGCATGCTGGCCATACCCCCATTGGCCATGCCTCCCTCTCCCCTCCCAAGGTAAAACACAACCCTGATGAAATTGAATGACACCCCTAATTTAGAGTCAGTTTGGAACCAATGAGGGGAAAAAAGTAAAAATGATTTTTCCATTTACAAAGTGTTTTGGTGACAAATGCATTTGTTCTAGAGCAGTGGTTCTCAATTAGAGTTAACTCACAAGTTGATTTCAGAAGTTGTCAAAATGGAATCAATTACAGGATAATTCCCTAAAACTCTTCATCATTTGGTTAATTTTCTTCTACAATTTCCAACATTACCTTCGCTAGCTAAACAATATGAGCTTTGAATGCCAAACCACACATGACCAACAAAACACACCAAATACTAAGCAAACATATACTAGATTTTTCCTTAATTTCTTGTATTGAAATTGGGTTCTTATTTTTAGAAAATAATTAAACTACAAGAAATTCCTCTTAAAAGCTTTATTTTGTCCCATCTTGAATATAAAATTGCAGATGATAAAAACTGGAAATATTTAATGGAGTTTAATGCAATTAAAGCCATCTCTCCCACACGGGAAGATTAATAATAAAATCGGCTTTAGCAGAGAGGTTTTATGATTCCAAAAAAGCATAAGGTCACTGCCTTTTTTTTGGTCAAATTTTAAACTAATATAAAATGTTGAACACTCAAGAGTAAAAAAACTCCACAAATAATTTAAATACTTTTAACAATGTTTTCTGCCCAATACTGCAGGATGAAGTTACTACGTTTTTCTGAAACCCTCCTTTACTTTCTTCTGTAGGACATTACAATTTGTCAGTTGTGGTCTATTGAATTTACATATTGTGCATTACATAAATGTAATTTTTACACCCATATGTTTAATTTGGTTGTGTTTTGTAAGAATGGTCAATGTTTCCCAAAATTCAACTTATTTACTTAAGTGGAAAGTGGAAATAAATAGCTTCTGATAATATTTGACTCATAAATTAGAAATACTACTGAAAACATTCAGCTTATGCTTTAATTCAAATCATATGTAAGAATTAATAAAAATTACTATGCTATGAATCTAGTAATAAATAATAAGTCCTCCTCCTCCTCCTCCTCTGATTTACTCTATTACTAACTATTGCTTTGTTAGTTAGTAGACCGTTTAGAGCAGGGGCATCAAACTCA
Organism: Hydrophis major; assembly: GCA_033807585.1. Lineage (NCBI taxonomy): Eukaryota > Metazoa > Chordata > Lepidosauria > Squamata > Elapidae > Hydrophis > Hydrophis major. The sequence goes on along the minus strand of CM066334.1, from coordinate 16,524,649 downwards.
AGGCTGGTGGACTGGATCCAGCCCATGGGATGCTTAGATCCAGCCTGTGGGATTGGCCTTGAAAGAGCAAAGGACCAGCCCATGGTGCTTCTGCTGGCAAAAATGGAGCTCGACTGAGTGCAGCCTGGCACAGGCTGCATTTTCACTAGCAAACTATAAGCAAAAGGAGAAATGTTTGAGCATCCAAGAAGGGACAAGAAAGGAGAAAGAAAAAGAGGAAAGAAAAAGAAAAAGAAGAGAAGATGAGAAGAGAGTAAGGAAGGAAAAAAGAGAAGAAGGAAGAAGAAAGGAAAATGAAGAGGCACTGAAAAAGAAGAAAAGGAAGGAAGGAAGGAAGGAAGGAAGGAAGGAAGGAAGGAAGGAAGGAAGGAAGGAAGGAAGGAAGGAAGGAAGGAAGGAAGAAAAATTATAATGAGAGTGAGTGAGGGTCTCAGGGACATCCTGTATGAGCACTTGGCCACCATAGGTGCCCCCAACATGATTCCCATGTCACGCCTACCATATCCATGTCGCCCCGGCCCTCCAAGGTCAAACACAACCCTGATGTGGGCCTCAATAAAATCGAATTTCACACCCCTGATTTAGAGATTCAATATCTATGGAGATTCTCAATCATCCAGGTCAAAAAGGATTCAATAGTCTTTCACTTTCTTTGGCTTCTGTTTGTTCTAAAAGGTTTCAGTTCTTATCTGCTGTGGCAGGCATTTCTCAAATGCTACCTTGGGGTTCGACTGAGAACAGGGCTAACCTATACATTCAAATCATTCAAAAGAAAACCAAGGCCTACCAGGGTGAATATGACTCTCCAGTGGATTTAGCTGTAGGAAAGCTATGTTCAAATGGAAGCATTTTAGGCATGACTTGTTGTGTCCGTCTGAATAATGCCAGGAGTCGGTGACTTGTGCATAAGCTCTTTATTTCATACAGGAAAACTGAACTGGCGCAACGGAAAGTTTTCTGGCTTTTTATTCCCTAGCCGCGGCGGCTGCGGCCAATAGCACCACTTTGAATCTCCCGCGATTCGAATGGACCAATTGCGGGAGATTCTTAGCGAGCCAATCGGTGCAGCTCGCCTGACCAATCAGATTGCCCCACGCTTTGACCAATCAAAGCGCGGGAATTTCAAGAATGCAAAGTAAGATACAGAACACCCCTCCCCTCTTGGTTCAGTCCTTACGTCGCGTAGTCCCGTAGGTAGGCGGGGCTCCGTCTTTGCCTACTGGACCTGCTCAGGTCAGTCGTCGGCTGGATCCCGGCCGGTTCGGTCGGGTTACCTGTTCCTCCTGCTTCCGTCGTGGGAACCGCCTGGTCTGTCCTGCCGGGCCGCTCTTCGCAGCTCCCTCCTGGGTTACCCGGGTTGGTTGAGCTGCGGTTTTCGCCGCTCCCACTCGGTCTTTCCGGGATGGTTGAGCTGGCCTGGCTTTCCCTTGTTGGTGAGGGTTCGTGCTGGTTGCTTGCAGGTGAGTATCGCTGGTTACCTTCTTCTGTGTTTTGGTTTCCGGGTATTCCCTCCCCTCTTGGTTTGCGTTGAGGGGGCTGGTTGTGTTTGGTTGTCTATCTTGTGTGGCCGTCCTCGATCTTAACTGATCGATGTGGCATTTCCACGCTCGTCCGTCGGTTGTTTGCAGCCGGTACGAGCGTGGGCCTGTTATTTGTGTTATTGTTGCTGGCAGCCACATTGGATCCCCGGTTAGGTGTTTCGCGTAGACCGCATCGCCTGGTGTGAAGGTTCGGTGTTTGCTGGTAGAGTCTGGGGGTTTCTCCGGGTTGTACGTGGGGTGTAGTCTATCGAGTGGGGACCTTATTTTCCTCCCCATTAGGAGTTCCGCTGGGCTCTTGTTTGTTGTGGTGTTCGGGGTTATGTGCTGTGTGAATAGTAATTTTTTATTTTGTCCTGGATCTCCCCGTGGTCTATTTTCCGGATGGTTTTTTTCGTGAATTGAACCATCCATTCCGCCCTTCCGTTCGCCGCCGGGTGCGCCGGGGCTGTCAGTGCGTGCCGTATGCCCCATTCCACGAGGAATTTTTCAAATTCCAGCGAGGTAAATTGGGGCCCGTTGTCGGACACGAGGATGTCTGGGAGGCTGTGAGTTGCGAAAAGTTTGCAGAGTTCTTTTGTCACGGCCTCCGTGGTGGTTGTTCTCATGTTGCTTACCTCCAGCCAGTTGGAGTAAGCGTCTACCGTTATTAGGAAAGTGTGGCCTCTTGTGGACCCGGCGAAATCTATATGGATTCTAGACCAAGGTCCCCTGGGGGTTTCCCACTCTAGGATGGGTGCTGTGGGTGGGCTTGGCCTGGTTTCCTGGCATCGTTGACACCTTGCCACCCAGGCCTTGATCTGTTTGTCCATCCCTGGCCACCAAGCGTAACTTCTGGCCAGGGCTTTCGTTCTGACGATGCCTGGGTGCCCCTCGTGTAACAGTTCCAGTACCTTCCCTTGTAGTTTTTCCGGGATGACCACCCTGTCTTCCCATAGTATACACCCTTTTAGCAATGAAAGTTCCGTTTGTCGGTTCCGAAATGTTTTGAAAGTCTCGTCATTTTCTCTTTCCGGCGACCCTTTCTCTACCCAATGAAAGACCCGTGCCAGACGTTTGTCTTGATTAGTTTCTCGGGCAATGTCTGACGCGGTTATGGGTAGGTCGGGTAAAGTCTCTATGCTCAGGGTGGTCGTTGTGGGTGCTGGGTTAATGTCCAGTTCGGGTAGCGGTGAGCGGCTTAAGGCATCCGCTTGGGAGATAGTCTTACCGGGTTGGTGTGTGAGTCTGTAGTTGTATGTGGCAAGGAATTCGGACCACCTTGTCATTCTGGGAGACAGAATGTTCGGGGTGGCCCTGTTCCCGGCGAGTATTCCCAGCAGCGGCTTGTGGTCGGTGACGATGGTGAAGGTCTGGCCGTAGAGGTACTCGTGGAACCTCTTCACTGCTGCGACGACAGCCAACACCTCTCTGTCCAGTTGGCTGTAGTTCCACTCCAGTTTGCTGAGGGTCCTTGAAAAGAACACGATGGATGCTTCCTTTCCGTCAGGAAGAGTGTGGCTGAGGACAGCTCCGATGCGTCGCAGGTGACGGCTAGTGGTAGGGTCTCGTTGTACTGGATGAGGACGGAATCCGAAGTGAGTAGGTCCTTTGTTTTCTTGAAGGCGGCTTCCTCGCGTTTCCCCCAAGTCCAGGTCGCCGCCTTGTCCAAAAGCCTATGCAAAAGCTCCGCCACTGTCGCCTTTTGGGGCAGGAAGACATTATAAAAGTTAAGCAGCCCCAGAAACGCCTGCAGTTCTGTCTTTGACTTGGGTGTGGGGGCTTCTTTGATGGCTTTGATCTTTTTGTTGGTGGGGTGAATGCCGTGACGGTCTCGGAGATATCCTAGGAATTCAACCCGCTCCGTGTATAATTGGCATTTTTCCCTCTTTACTTTGAGCCCGGTTTCTTTGAACTTGGTTAGCACCTCCCTTAGGCGACTCTCTAGTTCGGCCTGGTTGGTTGCCGACACTAGGACATCATCGAAGTAGGGTACCACCCCCTTGATGCCTTGTAACAGCCTTTCCATTAGGTTTTGGAATATTCCAGGCGCCACGCTGACTCCGAATTGGAGTCGGTTGCATTTAAAGGCTCCCCGGTGGGTGACTATGGTTTGCGCTTCTGCCGTTTCCTCGTTGACCGGCAATTCTTGGTATGCCTGGGTGAGGTCGAGTTTAGTGAAAACCTTGCCCCCTCCCAGTGAGTGTAGTAGGTGTTGCACTACTGGGACGGGGTAAGCGCTTTGCTGCAAGGCGCCATTTAGGGTGGCCTTATAGTCCCCACAGATTCTCACCGACCCATCCGGCTTGATTGGGGTGACTATGGGGGTCTCCCACCGGGCGTGGTCTATGGGTTGTAGGACCCCTTGCTTGACGAGCTTGTCAATTTGCTCGTCAATCTTCGGTTTAAGCGCGAATGGTACCCGCCTTGGTTTTAGGCGTTTCGGGGGGATGTTTGGGTCTAGGCTGAATGATATAGGGGGCCCTCGGTACTTGCCTAGGTTTCCGTCAAACACCTCTTGGAAATCCCGGGCTAGTTGTTGCTCCCAGTCATTGTCGGCGATGTGGTCGATGCCCGTGACTGCGATGCCGAGCGGTGTGAACCATTGGACTCCCAGTAGGCTTGGGCGGTCACGATCGATGATGATCAAGGGAAGTCTTTCAGTGTGCTCTTTGTAGGTTACCTTGAACTGTCCGGTTCTGACTACAGGGATGCGGTTTCCCTGGTAGTCTTTCACGATTAGTCTCTGGTTTTCTAGGCCTTTCCTTTGGATGGTAGGCACCAAGCGTTTTATTTCTTGCCATGCTACCATGGAGAGGTAGGACCCAGAGTCCACCTCCATTTTACATGGCTCGCCTTCAATGCCTACCTCCATGTAGACCTTCCGGTCATCGTTGGTTGTGGCGTGGCTGATGGTGACCGTCTGATGGGTCTCCTCTCTTCGCCGGGTCTCGCCGCCTCGTTAGGATCGTCCGTTCCAGTCCCATTGGTTGTCAGCGGGGCGATCTCTGGTCCAGGTTGGTGTGCTCTCTCGTCTCCATTCGCTCTGTTCCCATCGTGTAGGGCTGTGGTTCTTTTTGAGTCAGCAGACACGGGCGATGTGCCCATTCTTGTCGCAATGTCGGCAGATTGAGTCGAAGAACCGGCATTCTGACCTGGGGTGGTCGCCTCCGCAACCAGCACAGGTGGTCCTCGACTTACAACCCCGCCGGTTCCGTGGGTCGTGGCCTGCCTGGAGACGGTGGATTTCCTCCTCCTCATCGGAAGTGCCCGATGCGGAGTGGACATCGCCCTGGTGGGTGGTCATCTCGGGTTGGGCCTCGGTCGACCTTGCAGGGTGGTTGTTCCTGCTGCGGTCCCCGGCGTTCGGTCTGCACTTGAGGTCAGTGGATTTTCGGGTAGCTTCGGCTGCTGTGGCTTCGGTGATGGTATCGGCGAGGGCGATGTTGCCCTTGGCCATCAGCCGACTTTGGAGGACGGGGTCCCAAAGACCGAGCACAATTTGGTCTCGCAGGGCTTCGTCCATGTTGGCAAATTCGCACAGCCCCCCTAGGCGCCGTAGTTCTGCGACAAAGTCGCTGAAGCTCTCACCCGACCGTTGGTCCCGCCGATAGAACTTGTGTCATTGGATGAGGATGGGCATGGCTGGAGTGTAGTGTCGCCGGAGTATTGGCTCGAGGTCGTCCCAGTCCATCGTGGTCACATCAGCAGGTTTGGCTAGCGCTTTGGCCATCTTAAACACTGCGGGCCCGCAGTGGGTTAGGAAAACGGCTCGCTTCTTCGGGCCAGTGGCGTCCTTCAGGTCACTGCATTCGAGGAACATGCGGAATCTGTCTGAGTACGATTCCCAGTCCTCGCTGGCGGGGTTGAAGGGTGCAGGTGGCGCGATGTTTGCCATCTTGGAATTTCATCTGGCTTTCGTCGGACACATGCTTCGGTTCAGGATCAGGATCCCATCCTCATCGCCAGTGTTGTGTCCGTCGGAATGATGCCAGGAGTCGGTGACTTGTGCATAAGCTCTTTATTTTGTACAGGAAAACCAAACTGGCGCAACGGAAAGTTTTCTGGCTTTTTATTCCCTAGCCGTGGCGGCCGCGGCCAATGGTACCGCTTTGAATCTCCCGCGATTCAAATGGACCAATCGCGGGAGATTCTTAGCGAGCCAATCGGTGCGGCTCGCCTGACCAATCAGATTGCCCCGCGCTTTGACCAATCAAAGCGCGGGGATTTCAAGAATGCAAAGTAAGATACAGAACATGACTAACATGTATACACACACAATTAAAAGAGTAGTGCTAATTCCATCTATGCTAATTTGCAACTGGCCTGTAGGTTTCTGCTTGGCTCTGAAAGTGTGTCCAAACATTTTCTGCATGACATTGTACAAACATTAAAAAAAAGAAAAAATCTCCCCATCCCATAAAGCTTTCACATTTTAACCTTTCCAGCAGTCTTCTCAAGCTTTCCAGGCTTTAGAGGGATAGCCCTTGATGGAATTTGGAAGTGCAAATTACTTTGTTGATTGATTTAAGCAAAGCAATCCCTCCACAAAACACAAATATAAATAAAAATCCACAGATAAACAGTGAAACTTGAGGAACAAAAGAGTATCCACAGGGAAGGGGGATAAAAGAAAATGTCTTGCAGGCAGATGCTCCTTTTGTTAAAAGAAAAAAAACCCCAACATTAGGTAAGGAGCATAATTAAGCAGAATAAAGTATATTGACATTGTTAAAGGGAATGTAACATGCTTGTTGGAAAAGAAAAGAAAAGAAAAGAAAATTGAAGTGGCAGGGGGAGAATATCTTTAGTTCTGCTATTATTTTATCCCTTGATAGAGGTAATCCTTGCTTTACAATCCACCATTTAAGTGACTGTTCAAAGTTACAATGGCATTGAAAAAAGTGATTTTTGACTATTTTTTACACTGACTATTGTTGTAACATCCCCTTAATCTAAGGTGACCAACTTTTTTACAATGAGAAGGAGGACACAAATAAATTGAAGAAAAAAAAAACAAAACTTCTTGTGCGCAGTGCACTCTTGTACACGGTGCTCTCCGTCAAAAAATTCTCCTGTGTGGAGCGCATGTGTCTCATAATCGCGTCTCACCACACTGTACCGAGCCTTGACAAATCATCATGTCAAATACGTCACATCACATACAATGGATTGGATCAGCATTGATCAAATACAGAGATTTACAGATTAGTCTTCAAATATCAAAAAACACTTTTCGAGAGAGGAAAGAACTTACAAAAGGAGGACAGTTGGTCACCTTACAAATCACATGATCAGAATTTGGACTCTTGGCAACTGGCATGTATTTATGGTGGTTGCAGTGTCCTGGGGTCATGTGACTTTTTGCGACCGTCTTACAAGCAAAGTCAATGGGGAAGCCAGATTGTCTTAACAACTGTGTTGTTAACTTGACAACTGCAGTGAGTCACTTAACAACTGTGGCAAGAAAGGTCATAAAATGGGACAGCATTCACTTAACAACTTTCTTGCTTAGCAACAGAAAATTTGGGTTCAATACCTTCTCATAAGAGAAGGAATCATTGAGGCAGGTGACACAGTAGTAATACAGAATGGACCGATCAGCTAAAAAGTAATTAGACAGAGAGATCCAAAATAAATAGTAACTGTACTTTTTCAGAAAGAAATTTCCCCATTCATTCCATAGCAAGGGCTGGTCCATGGAATGAACGGGGGAATTTCTGCATGTAGTCACTACTGATTTGGGATCTCTCGATCCAATTACTTTTCAGCTTTTCAGTTCATTCTGTACTATGATTGTGTTATCTGCCTCTATGATTCCTTCTCTTATGACCACAATTGAACCCGAAATTTCCATTGCTAAGCAAAAGTTAAGTTAATTTTGCCCCATTTTATGACCTTTCTTGGCATAGTTGTTAAGTGAATCACTGCAGTTGTCACCCATCCTCAGAAAATCTATCAGAAAGCTTTTTAAAATGAAAATACTGACATTCACTAAAGCAAATGTTGACACAGCATAGATATTAGCCATGATTGGAATCTGTTGCCATCCATCATTCTCCTACTGGTAAAAGTATGATTAAGCTGGTGTACTTTAAAGAGAGTTATGTCAGCATTTCTGCATTTTAAAGAAATGTTATATAAAAAACAACATATGTTAGGGTCTAGTTGCTTTAAAATAACGTATTCTTTCATGGAGTATGTTGACTCCATAATGTTGCCTAGAAAAAAAAGAAACAAATAAGGAGAATCTGCATACAAAATAGCTAGGTTGAGTTAGCTTCATGAAATAGAATGTACTCTACAGACACATATGTTCAAAACTGATATAAAAGCAACAGATTTAGGAGGCAGGTTTATTTTCAACATTTTTTCTTTCATAATCTGATGGAACAAATAGCAGATATGATTGCTTCTATTATATGTTCCTCCTTTATTTGTTGCAAATTTACCCGTGCTTGTAGATGAATCTTATTCCACCATTTGTAACAGCAACCCTGTACAAGCTGACTCAAAACCAATTTAATTCCAACTATTTGTTGATGGTTAGAATTTTTACTTGGTCTTCTGTTGAAGTTGGCTGTTGCCATTCTATTTTCTCTGTTCATTGGGTTTTTGTGTGTGTGTGTTTAGTTTTAGTTGTCTTGAGTGTTATGAATAATGGAGTCAAACAAATGCTTACATGAAGTGATAGGTCAGTTATTTAATAACACACAGGGGTTCTGTGTTTTTGTAATGAGATAAATACTCTACAGGGAAACTGAAAACTGACATATAAATTTATCACAACTGTGATTTTAATTGTGGATTATTTAACTGCACATTCTCTTTTTTGAAAGACAGAAAAACCTCACACTATTATAACTTAAAAAAAAAAAAAAAAAAAAAAACCTCTTGTTTCTTTTAGGACTAGCATGATTTTATATTTATTGGAAATTATACATCCTGTCCTTGCAAATTGTCAGTATGTCCCTGGAATAACATGTAACATTTCCATTAATATTTTCACCCATGACACCAATTCACTGAATAATTATTTTCTGAGAAACAAGATACTCCATACAATAATTTTGCCATAAGTCACGGGTTCAGATTTTTATTGCTGATATGGCAGTCAGTGCAAATTAATTGCAGAACAGAGGGAGATGAAGCTGGTTTAGAAAACCTGCATGGATAGTGATGCTCGTCTTTTATTAGCAATTCATAATTCAGCAGTACCTTCTGAAACAGGTTTTTCCCATTGTGATGCTTCCATGCATCAGACAGGACTCTATGATTTATTTAAGACCAGCCACAGGAACCAGCCCATATCTCCTAGATGAACCAGCGAAGTGCCAGGAAACGTTCTGTTTGGATGACCTGATCTGCATTTCTACTTTGGCAGCTATCTACTGACTTTAATAAGGAACACTGTGATTCCCACTGGCAACAATAGGAGCTGTAAAGATGAAATGAGACTGCCTTGGTCCCTAACCACAAGTGTGCCAGTGCTGCAGATAGTTCGGCAGTGACTGGCTGTGAATCATTAATATTAAATTGGGCATGCCATAAGTAAATGGAGGTGGAAGGAAAACTGTGACATGGGAATTACCATCGCTATTGACACAGCTGTTTTTGCATTAACTGTTAAAATGCACATGGAGATGTGCTTTTTCTCTCCATTAAACTTCTTCCACTTTTAACATTTTGATTTGGTATTGGATCCAGTTTGAAGTGTTTGTGTATTTTTGTTTGTCTATGTGTATAGGGTCTTTCCATTCTATCTTAGCCAGTGTGGCATAGTCCTTACCTTTCAGCCTCAAACCACTGTGATGCAGTTGTCAAGGTACTGTCTGGGGGGACATTGGGACAGTCCTTCTATCTCAGTCCTAGACTTGGAAAAAATATCTATCACCCTACCAACTTGCTAAATTATAGTCCATAACCTTCAAGGAAAAGACCTTTCTCTTGCAATGGATTTGAGGCGATGATCTATTCTGTTTCCTGATTAGATGAGAACTGGGATATCTGGTAAATTCTCTGCTTACACTGGGGATCTCAAAGAAGTTTCTTTTGCCTAAAGCATAGTGGACACTAAAGGTAGGTATTTATGGAGAAATACTGCAGTCTTTCTGGGAAAGTAATAGCATTGGAACTAGGAGCTGGCAAATGGATCAAAATACTTCTCTGGATAAAGGGGAAGACCTGAGATTGTCCTCCAGCACTCTATACAGAGGAGCTCCATGAGGCAACAATAAAGCAGCAGTGAAACTGGTTGGGGTCTTAATGACTAAAAGGGATATACTAATAATAGATCAGAAGATAAAGGTAAATAATTATCTTATTTTGGACTTATAAAAAATATGTGTTATACTTCTGAAGAAGTTTTGAGAAAATGCAGAAAGAATACAAAAAGAAATCATGTTTTGGACATTATTTAATCAACATTTTCAAAAGCAAAAAGAGCGAATATAAAATTGGCTTATATGATCAAGGTTAAAATAGATATATATCAGGTTCTTTCTAATAGCCCACAAAGGCTTTTGTTGACCAGGATGGAATGGTAAGGCTTTAAAGATTTGTTTATAGATATGAGATAATATATGGGAAGGAGATTTTTTGTTGCATTTTCCAATAAACTGATAAGCTATGATGTTAAAAGTAAAGAATTATTTGATTAACTTGGCTTATTTGATTAAGGTTTAAATATAGATATTAGCTCTGCTTTAGGTTAAACTTGTGAAGGAGTTTCTGAGAGGAGCTTGTGAGACACAAATTGAAGGGATTAATGTTCACAGATTTTAATACATTGTTTCTGGTAGTTTTAAATATATTTTTCTTAACTAGGCTCAAATGAGATTTTAAAGATTTGTTTATAGATAAGAAATAAAATACAGGGAAAAAATATTTTATTGCCTTTTTAGAAAAAATGATGTTACTGCATAATGGGTGAAGGAAAGGAATTTATTTATTTGATTAAGCATACAATATATATGCTGTTGATTCTGATAACCCTTAATGCATTTTTGTTAATGAGGATGGAGTGGTGAGGCTCTGTCATTTGTTTGATAAAAAATGCACTTTTCATATATGAGCCTGATATATATATGAGCCCTTACAGAAGCCTGATGATGGCAGATGAGATTCTGCTGAAACATTGCTACAACTTTAAAAGCACCACTACTATGACGTGGGAAAATACCCGAACAATCAGGCACCCAGATGAAACCCAGCTTCCTAACTAATGATAGCCGTCCATTTACCCGAAGCCAAGCTGCACTAAAGGCCTCCAATAAAGTAACACAATGTTGCCAGCCAATCAAGATACAAAAAGAGCCAAAAAAACAGACAGAAGATATTAGAAGCAGAACACAGCAAACTCCAAGACCAATAAACACAGACCAAGACTCTCAACCAATCAGGATGAAGAAAAAACCATTCTGGCACAGCAATAGGCTGCCCCAAATTTAAATCTGAAACCACTGTAAAAGTCTAACTCACAGACAAACACTATACAGAAGCCTGATGATGGCAGATGAGATTCTGCTGAAACGTTGCTACAACTTTAAAAGCGCAACTACAATGACATGTGAAAATACCCGAACAAAGCTGAATGCCATACATGTAAGTACCCACAAAAACTTAAGAATATGAATATATATATATATATATTTGCATTTTTAAACTTTAATAAATATTGTTATTAAAAAAAGAGTCACTGGGGAGAATTGATAAATTAACTCATGCAGTGAAAGAACAAGAAACTATAATAGAGTGCTGTTTGAACATTCTACTACCTCCATCCTGCTAAATTCTAATGCAATATGACAGGTTGGAGTTGTTTTGAAAGACTGTCCCTGGCATACTATAATATTGTTTTATCAAGATTTGCTTGGGTTGCTCTTGAGTGTTTTGATACAATATTTTAATAGCTATCCCGAATCCTGAATTTGTGCATTACTGACAACAGTTGCTCTTAAACATCTTCCTCTCCTGGAAGAGGCATGAAATGTACATGTGTTTTTTAGCAAACTACATATGAATATGCTGGCTTGCCAGTTTTCATTCTTTGTTCATTTGCAAGCTGTTCCACATGCTCCTCTGTTCAAGGCAGGTTCTCATTTCTCAAACTGATGCCTTAGGCCAAAAATAGAAATAATTCTGCACAGACCTGAGGGTACAATGTTTATGTCACCTATTTCTTAAATTGTCTTTCTACAGTGGCATTTTCCTTAGGAATTTAATTTTGTGCTTAATCCCAATTTTATTTCAGTAAAGTTCAGTGACTACTATCTTTCTTAAATTATCTTAACTAGAAAAGAACCAGCCCCTGTTCGAAGATGCTGATTACTCAAACAGGGCTGCCTATTTATGTATCATAAAATTTGTTGTGAAAAAATTCAAAGCGTGATGTAGAAGCTCAAATTATTTTGTTGATCAATATCAAAGATCAAGCAATAAAATAACAAAAAGAACATTTCCAAGATCAGCAAGTAGTGGCAATTAAGCATCATGTGTGTCGTGTCCGCAAAAATACGATCAGAGTCGGTGACTTTCATTCAAAGCTCTTTATTAACACTAGGAGAACCGAACCGGCGAAAGGCAAAAAGCCCGCGGCTTTTATACCTTTCGCAGCGGCGGCCGCGGCCAATGGCAGCAATTCAAGTCTCCCGCTCTTGGTTTGCACCAATCGCGGGAGACTCCAATCGGGCCAATCAGCGCGGCTCGCCTGGCCAATCAGAAATCCCCGCGCCTTAGCCAATCAAGGCTCGGGGATTTCGAGTATACCAATTCAAGACATAACACCCCTCCCCTCTTGGTATGGTCCATCACGTGGTGTAGTCACGCAGGTAGGCGGGGCTCCGTCGAGTCCTAGTTGACCTGCGCAACTCACTTGCTTGCTGTAGCTCGGCCGGAGCGGTCATCTTTTTGGCTGCTCCTGCCTCTGTGCGAACCGGCTGGATGATCGGGCCGGTTCTTTCGCCGTGGCTCCCGCCTGGGCCTACCGGGTTGGTTGAGTCACGGATTTCGCCGCTCCCGCTTGGCTTCTCCGAGTCGGTAGAGCTGGCCAGACTGCTCTTCTCCGGCGGGGACTCGCGATGGCTGTGTTCTGGTGAGTATTTCTGTTTTATTTTTTCCTGCGATTGTCTTTCCGGGTATTCCCTCCCCCCTTGGTTCGTGTCTTGGGGGTTGAGGTCAGTCGCTGTTTGTGACCTGAGCTGGTCGATATGTCGCTTCCAGGCTCGCCCGTCGATGGTTTGGAGCCGGTACGACCGTGGACCAGTGATTTGAGTTATGACGGCTGGGATCCATAGGGGGTCCCCCGTCACGTTTTTCGCATAGACTAGGTCACCTGGGTTAAATGTCCGGTACCTGGAGCTGGAGTCTGGGGGCCGCTCCGGGTTATAAGTCGGGTGCAGTCTGTCGAGTGGGGACCTCAGCTTTCTGCCCATCAGAAGCTCTGCAGGACTCTTGTTTGTTGTAGTATTGGGAGTGATGTGCTGTATGAAGAGCAGTCGGTTGATTTTGTCGCTGATCTCCCCGTGGTCCATTTTCCGGAGGGTCTTTTTCGTAAACTGGACCATCCGTTCCGCCCTACCGTTCGCCGCCGGATGCGCCGGTGCTGTTAATGCGTGGCGGATACCCCTTTCTGCCAGGAACCGTTCAAAGTCGATGGAAGTGAACTGGGGCCCGTTGTCCGAGACGACGACGTCTGGGAGGCCGTGTGTGGAAAACAGTTTACACAGTTCTTTTACGACGGCCTCTGTGGTAGTGGACTTCATGTCGCTAACTTCTAACCAATTGGAGTACGCGTCAACCGTGATCAAAAAAGTATGTCCATTTGTGGGGCCAGCAAAGTCAAGATGGATTCTGGACCAGGGCCCCCGTGGTGTTTCCCAGTCCCGGATAAGTGCTGCGGGTGGGCTGGATCTGGTCTCCTGGCACCGGTGGCATTTGGCGACCCATGCCTCAATTTGTTTGTCCATTCCTGGCCACCAAGCATAGCTTCTGGCCAGGGCTTTAGTCCTGACGATGCCAGGATGACCCTCATGTAGCATCTCCAAGACCCTTTCTTGCAATCTGTCCGGAATCACCACCCGGTCACCCCATAGGATACACCCTCTTAGTAGTGAAAGTTCAGTCTGGCGCTGGCGGAATGTTTTAAAAGTCTCATCATTGTCTTTTTCCGGCCAGCCTTTTTCTAACCAGTGTAAGATTCGTGCCAGGCGCCTGTCCTTAATGGTTTCTCTGGCAATGTCAGATGCAGTAATAGGTAAGCTCTCGATACTAAGGGTGTTTGTTGTTGGTGCTGGGTCAGGTTCAGTGTCAGGTAGAGGCGAGCGGCTTAAAGCGTCCGCGTGCGAAATTTTCTTACCTGGCTTGTGTAGCAGTTCGTAACTGTAGGCTGCCAGGAATTCAGACCATCTTGTCATCCGGGGTGACAAGATGTTTGGCGTGGCTCGGTTTCCGGCGAGGATGCCCAGCAATGGCTTGTGATCCGTCACGATGGTGAACGGGCGGCCATACAGGTATTCGTGAAAACGTTTAACGGCGGCAACTATAGCCAAAGCTTCTTTGTCCAGCTGGCTATAGTTCCGCTCCGGTTTGGTCAGAGTCCTGGAGAAAAAAGCGATGGGTGCTTCTCTCTGGTCTGGGAGGGTGTGGCTGAGGACAGCGCCGACGCCGAAGGGTGATGCGTCGCAAGTGACAGCTAAGGGCAGGGTCTCATTGAATTGCATCAGGACAGCGTCGGAGGTGAGGAGGTCTTTGGTTCTTTGAAAAGCGGCTTGTTCTCGTCTCCCCCAAGTCCAGGCTGCCCTCTTGTCTAGGAGTCTATGTAAAGGCTCCGCCGCCGTTGCCTTTTGAGGTAGGAAAACATTATAAAAATTTAGTAAGCCTAGGAACGCTTGTAGTTCCATTTTGGACTTTGGGGTGGGGGCTTCCTTGATGGCTTTTACTTTTTTAGTCGTAGGGTGAATGCCATGCTGGTCTAGGAGATAGCCCAAAAACTCTACTTGCTTTGTACATAGTTTGCATTTTTCTCGTTTGACTTTAAGTCCTGTTTCTTTAAATTTCGTCAAGACTTGTCTGAGTCTGTTTTCTAATTCGGCTTCGTTTGGCGCCGCTACTAATACGTCATCAAAATAGGGCACCACCCCCTTGATGCCCTGTAGCAAACGTTCCATCAGGCTTTGAAAGATGCCTGGTGCTACGCTGACTCCAAATTGGAGCCGGTTACACTTGAAAGCCCCCCGATGGGTCACTATTGTTTGGACTTCCGCCGTTTTCTCGTCCACAGGTAGCTGCTGATATGCCTGGGCGAGGTCGAGCTTGGCAAAGACTTTGCCCCCTCCTAGTGAGTGCAGTAAATGTTGCACTATTGGGACTGGGTAGGCGCTTTGTTGTAACGCGCAATTTAGGGTGGCCTTATAGTCCCCGCAGATTCTCACGGACCCGTCTGGCTTTACTGGGGTCACTATAGGGGTTTTCCATCTGGCATGGTCTATCGGCTGCAATACCCCTTGTTTGACGAGCTTGTCGAGCTGCTCGTCGATTTTAGGTCTTAATGCAAATGGTACCCTTCTAGGTTTAAGCCGCTTAGGGGGAACCCTTGGGTCTAGGTCAAACGAGATAAGGGGCCCCTGGTACTTGCCCAAGCCTCCATCGAACACCTCCTGGAACTCCTGGGCTAGCCGCTGTTCCCAAGCTTCGATGGTGACTTGGTTGACACCTGTCAGCGCGATGTTAAGCGGGGCGAACCATTGTAAACCCAGTAGGCTTGGGCGGTCGCGATCGACGATTGTAAGTGGCAGTTGTTCGGTGTGGCCTTTGTAAGTTATATTAAAGTTCTTGGTGCCCACTACGGGAACGCGATTCCCTTGGTAGTCTTTAATGATGACTTTTTGGGCATGCACGTTTCTCTTTTGCAGTGTAGGCACTAGTCTTTTGATTTCGCGCCATGCAATCATGGAAAGGTAGGACCCGGAGTCCACTTCCATTTTGCATGGCTGGCCTTCGATATGTACTTCTACATGTACCTTTCTGGCGCCGTCGGAGATGGCGTGGCCGATGGTCACCGTCTGGTGGGTTTCTTCTTTTCGCCGACCGTCGCCGCTTCTTTGAGATCGTTGCGTGCGGTCCCACCGACCGTCTGGCTGACGCTCTTTGGTTCTGGGCGGGGAGTTTTCTCTCCGTCTGTCATGCTGTTCCCATTTGGGCGGGCTGCGGGTCTTCTTTTGGCGGCAAACTCGGGCGATGTGACCCCGTCGTTCACAATGCCTACAGATAGAGTCAAAAAATCGGCATTCTGACCTGGGGTGATCGCCGCCGCACCCGGCACAGTTGGTCCTCGACCTGCGACCTTTTCGGCTTCGTTGATCGCCGCGTCCCGTCTGCACTCGGTGTATGTCCTCCTCGTCTTCTGACGTGCTGGAGTTTGATTGGTATTCACCGTAGTGTGCGGTTGCTTCGTTTCTTGTGTCGGCCGACCTTGCCGGGTTGTTGTTTCCGCCCTTCACGTCAGATCTTCGCATGCTGTCTGCCGACGTGCGGGTCGCTTCAGCGGCTGCGGCTGCTGTAAGGGCATCGGCTAGGCTGATGTCACCCTTGGCCATAAGTCGGCTCTGGAGTGTAGGATCCCATAAACCGAGTACGAAGCGGTCTCTTATGAGACTGTTCAGACCTTCGAACTCACAGAGTCCTCCTAGGCGCCGTAGTTCTGCGACGAAGTCGCTCAATTTTTCATCTGGTTTCTGGTTTCGGCGGTAGAACTCGTTGCGCCGTATCAGGATGGGGACTTCGGGGGCGTAATGGTGCCGCAATATGGGTTCAAGGACGTCCCAGTCCATGGCGGTGGCGTCTGCCGGTTTGGCCAAGGCTTTGGCCATCTGGAAAACCTCTGGTCCGCAGTGCGTAAGAAAGACGGCGCGTTTTAGCGGGGCCGGGGCGTCCTTCATTCCGGCGCATTCCAGGTACATCCGGAACCGATCCGAGTAGGATTCCCAATCCTCGGTGGCGGGGTTGAACGGGGCGGGCGGTGCTATCTTCGCCATCTCTGCGCTGGAGCTGGTTCTTGGGTGGACACGGGGTTCGGTTCAGGGGCGAGATCCCACCCTCGTCGCCAGTGTCATGTCCGCAAAAATACGATCAGAGTCGGTGACTTTCATTCAAAGCTCTTTATTAACACTAGGAGAACCGAACCGGCGAAAGGCAAAAAGCCCGCGGCTTTTATACCTTTCGCAGCGGCGGCCGCGGCCAATGGCAGCGATTCAAGTCTCCCGCTCTTGGTTTGCACCAATCGCGGGAGACTCCAATCGGGCCAATCAGCGCGGCTCGCCTGGCCAATCAGAAATCCCCGCGCCTTAGCCAATCAAGGCTCGGGGATTTCGAGTATACCAATTCAAGACATAACAATGTGTTTCCCAAAGGATACCATGCATACTATTTTTATTGGCAAAACTTTCTACGGATTGAAGCTGACAGTGAAGAAAGAATTCAAGGCAAACCTACCTTCTGTATAATATATAATACAGAAAAGAAGGCTACCAAAACATATTGTGAAGGCTGGGAGGGTATTACAGTATACTATATTGTTATGACTCCCCTTCAAAGTTCAAATGAACAAAACAGAAAGCAGCCATTTCAACAGTAAATCCAAACAGAAAGTAGTCTCACAAGATAACGGCTGTCATAAATCACAATCCACAGCAGCAAACCCCACTCTACTCAGCATACCAGTCCCGGCAAACAAACTTCTGCCTCAGAGCCTCTGCTGTAAAATCTTCACTCATTCAGTCACTTTGTTCCTGACAAACTCTCCAAACCCAGCTGTGTCCTTTTATACTCATTGAGTATATGCTACTTTCCCTATTCAGCGTCTGGCTTGCCTCCCCCCAACTTGATGTCTCAGTCTCCTCCTAGTTCTAGCATCCAGCCACAATCTGTCAACTTCTCCACTCGACGCCTCTGATTCGTTTTGTGGATCAGATGCTAGCATGAATGAGGTCTCAGGTTCTGGCGAAGAGTGTCTGTCAGATAACCTCTCATCCCCCTGGCTCACATCTGTGTCTTCTAATAATTCAGACTCCACATTTATAGCAGGCTCCAGCCTTTCATCATCAGAGTCATCAGAGTCAAAACTCACAGCAGGATCGATCCTTTCAGTCACAGCACTATATTATGAGTAAATTAATATCCAGTCAACTTTAGGCCTTTGAAGATCAAAATCAGCAATTTGAAATTTGGTATCAATGAATTGGTATGAATCAAGCAACATACATTCACTATATTATTTCCATCTTCTCACTGGCCAAAAATGATCAATGAATATAGAACTGACAACAGAGAGTCCAAAGCCAATTTTTACTCTATTACTTACAATATATGACTGATTTCTTCCAGCATGCAACCTTACAACATTTGTGGACTCATTATAAGGATGCTTAAAGTTGTAGCTGTTTATGCCCAGGAGTCTCATTTAGCTAAATTGGTGAGCTTAAGCCACCTGCCTTTGGGCATCTTCAAGAGAAGCCAAGTCAGTTTCATTACCTATCCTGACAAATTGGCATTCAATGCTAGTTTATTTTTATAATTATGTCTTTGATTGCAGAGGGAAAACAGTTTGAAATTGTTAGAATACATTTCAAATATAAGCTATAAAGCAGAATGAAAAACAGAGTTATTGATACACCCCTCCCTCAAGCTGAGCTTAGTCTTCTCTTACAAATAAGTTGCTTCCCTGTCTTCTTCAAAGGGAGTTGAGCAGTCGTTTCCAACAAGATCTAGTTTTCTTGCTGGGTATATTTTGTTTTTTTTTGTGGCAATGAAAATGGGAGGGGAATGTGTGTGTGTGTGAGTATGTGTTCGTGTGTGTGTGTGAAAGTGTGCAAGGCAGCAAAACAGCAAGTTAGAGATAATTGAGTCAGATGGAATTAACTCATCTCTAGCTGCTTTGCCAAACTCTTACTGAAGCTTCTTCATTCTGCAGTGAATTTTAATTATGAAAAGAGAGATAAAACTGAACCCAATTAACACTTTGTGTTTGATGTCTAAGTGAGGACACACCTAGCTGAAGGATACCACATCTTGTATTTTCTTAAGTTTTTAGCATACAATATGTCACATTTTGCCATGCCATTGGCACTTATTTTCATGGTTCTTTTTATTAATAATATATAATGATTGAGTATATGAGATGGAGAGAGTGGATATATAGAAATAGTTTTTTGCTTTCCAGTTTCATCAGTCAGGAGTATTTCAGAGACAGTCAAATAATGATTCATGAGGGTGCAATTAGGAGGATTATTGTAAAGGTCATAGTCAGCCATCTATACTTTGACATGTCTTCATTCTTTTCTCCAGGGGAGAAATTTCTCCTTTAATCTTTCAGTGCCTTTCG
This sequence comes from Hydrophis major, assembly GCA_033807585.1. Taxonomy (NCBI): domain Eukaryota; kingdom Metazoa; phylum Chordata; class Lepidosauria; order Squamata; family Elapidae; genus Hydrophis; species Hydrophis major. The sequence goes on along the minus strand of CM066334.1, from coordinate 16,505,755 downwards.
AATCTGAATAAGTATTGTTGTTGTTTTACTGTTTTTCTTATCCAGTTTTCGAAGCACATTGCAGATGTTGGCTGAAGGAGAATGTGATGTAAATCAAGAATAAAAGCTTGTGATTCTCCAGACATTGTACCAAAACTACTTGAGCCAGCCTAACCAATTCTGAAGGGTGCTAAAATTGCAGTTTTATTAACATCAGTGAATCTGGATAGAGAGAAAGAGATCAGACTCATATTTTTAATTTAAAGCAATTGGGAGTGAGATATATCCCACGATTGATTGATTAATTAATTCCTTCCTTCCTCCCTCCCTTCCTTCCCTCCCCCTCTCTCTTGTGAAGTTTTCCTGCCATCATTACCAAAATCCAATAAATTAGCTTTAATCCGTTTTCAAGTATTACCCATGTTACCCATCAAATTAAATGATTCCCATTGAATTAAAGCATATTATTGCCATTGTCTCTTTTTTTTGGCTTGGAATTTCTTACCATTACTGAATTCTTCACCTTCCAACTTCGCTTTTCAATCAGGTGTTTCATCCTAAGGAATGACTTTTGTGCTAGGATTTATAAAAGATGATGTTGTAAATCTATAATATTGCACCCCAAAATAATTTGCAACTTAATGCAACTGAGTTGAAGAAACAGCCATGAGATCAATGTTTTATTCTTAGTCCTGGGGGCTTTTTGCCTCTTGGCAACCTTCTGCTGTTTGATGAGAACTTTTGCATGATGAATTTTATCAGGTTGATGAGGCTGAGTTCGGAAAGATGATTGATGAGAAACTTTCCATAGTCCTCATCCTTCTTGCTCTTTTGCATAATGCCAACAGAGAGGAAAGCAAATCATTGACCTTTTCCTTGAGTAGGTGCTCAGTGAAACCAAGGGCTTCTCAAACTGATGGATTTCCTATTTTCCAGTGATAAATGGAATATTATGAAAACAAAAGCAGTTTCTCATCTCTCCATCTTTCCTGACTTCAAGAGCTGCTTGTCTTCTTATTTTTTTTATAAGTCACAGATTTAGAATTTTCATTCACACTGATGTGAATCCTTCTTCATCACTAATGAGACCACTACTCTCTTTGTTCCTTATCCTTGTCAAATAGAATCTACTTCAAGCAGAGAAGAATCCACACTAGAGCTGAACTTCACCCCAAATAATTGCATACTGAAGAACCCTCAACGCTTTGGAGGACTAAAGATATCTGACTTGGTTATTCACTTCCACCCTCCCACCACTTAATAAATAAATGGAATCTACCCAGGTTAATTTTAAGTGTATTTCCACTGCTGATGATGCCATTGAGTGACAGAACTGCCTTGAACTAATGTTGCATTATAATTTGTCCTCCACTTTCCTAAAAGTGTTTTACTGTGACAGATGATCCTGTATGAAAAGAGGGAGGCAGTCAGATATTAAAATTGCCAAATGTTACAGAGCAGCTTACAATGGCAAAAAATGTATTAGAATAAGGGGAACACTATGGGGTTTGTGTGTGTGTGTGTGTTTGTTTGTTTATATGTCATAAAATGATATTTCTTAGAGAAATATGCATTCAGATAAGCGTATGTGGAAAAATGTTAATGCATAAAAAGATACCTATGAATAATGCATACAAACAAGGTATCCATACTTTACATTTTTATGCATCTTTATTTTATGCAGACATTTTATTTTTTTTTAAAAAAAGAAAGTGTTGCAGAAATCATTTGAAAGGAACTTAAAGCTGGCAAAATAATGACTGCAGGATCCAAAGTTGAGAGATTCCCTTTCTGCTTATTTGGAAACAACACGTGGTTGTTTAGACAACTTTCACCTGTGCAACTGTCCCAGCTTTATGATTTTCCAGCCCATCTTATTTTTAAATGACTCTCCATAATTTAATGAATGTTTTTGAATCATACATTTGGTCACACAAATAAGCATGTGACATGAGTAATCCACCTTCTCCAATTAATTTTCTCTGTTATTCACAGCCATCCATAGGGGGATGAACATATTGCCATTTAGACAAGATTCTCCTTCAATCTTAAAGGTCAATGACAATTATGAACCTGCTTCCAATCCAATGTAGCACAGAGTTAATTGGAAACACAAAATAAGGTTGGGATGAATACAGAGAATTTATAGGTAATATAGACTTGGCAGCACAAGGAAACAATAGCCAATGACTTAATAGCTGCCCATCAACCCTCCTATTAACAACTAAAAAGCCCCACACAACCAGGCACCACATAAATACGGCATATTGCAATAGCAATAGCATTTTGATATATATACCACTTCACAGTGCTTTACAGCCCTCTCTTAGTGGTTTACACAATCAGCATATTGCCCTCAATAATCTGGGTCCAAATTTTACCCACCTCGGAAAGATGGAAGGCTGAGTCAACCATGAGCCTGGTGAGATTCTGCCAAATTGCAGGCAGATGGCAGACAGCAGAAGGAGCCTGCAGTACTGCACTCTAACCACTGTGTGATCATGTAGTGGTTAGAGTAGTTAGTAGAATAGCCCAAAGTACACATTCCATTAGAGAGAAGTTCTCTGAGGATGGCTCTAGCACGAGTCTGAAAACTTGGAAGACTAAACCTCTGGTCCTGGTGACTGTCCCAGATTGAGTATTTATTTATTTGATTTATTTGTTTGATTTATATTGCTGCCTATTCGCCCATGGCAACTCAATGCAGCTTACACAATGTAAAATCATATTTAAAACAAAAAATAAAAATAAAAACAATAAGAATTAACAAAAAGAATCAAACAAATTAGTAAAGTACAATAGAACAAAATTAGAGAAAAAACAAAACAAAACAAAAAACAAAAAACAACTCCCACCCACCCACTCCAATGACAGCGGGTCACACTAGCCATTTGATGGGTTTCATCCCTCTCTGGGTTTCCCAAGCCCACTGGCAAAATCAGGTTTTGGCGTGTTTGCGTCTTTTCCCATGTAAGATTGAGAGTATCTTGGTGATGTTTCAACAAGGTCCCACTTGCCATCTTTGGACTGGTGCTTTCGGCTTCATGCTTGTGTAAGGAAAGCATGATCGGAGCTGCCGATCTGGTGGGGAGGTGTGGTGTGCTGGCTCTGTTGTAAGTGGGCTGGTTGGCTGTGTTGTTATTTCTTGATTGGTTGATGGAGTTGATGTTTGCAGATTGGTTGGCTTTTTCATAAGAACCTGTGTGGCTGAGGTACTGGCTGTGTGTCTATCAGCCTCCTGTGTTGTAACGACCTGGGTAATGGGCTGTGTGATGACCTTCTTAGTTCTATTGTTGTGACCTCCTGGGTCTTGTGCTGTAATCTGCTGGTTTGTTATGATCTGGGTTGTTGTGTCCGCGAAATGATGCCAGGAGTCAGTGACTTCATATCATGCTCTTTTATTAAAGTAGGAACCGAACTGGGGCAAAGGAAAAAGTCCGTGGCTTTTATTCCTTTAGCCGCGGCGGCCGCGGCCAATGGCACCACTTTGAATCTCCCGCGATTCAAATGGACCAATCGCGGGAGATTCTTAGCGAGCCAATCGGCGCGGCTCGCCTGACCAATCAGAGTGCCCCGTGCTTTGGCCAATCAAAACGCAGGGATCTCAAGAATGCTAATTAGGGACAGAACACCCCTCCCCTCTTGGTTCAGTCCTTACGTCACGTAGTCACGTAGGTAGGCGGGGCTCCGTCTGAGCCTACTGGACCTGCGCAGCTCAGTCGTAGGTTGGATCCCGGCCGGTTCGGTCGGGATCTCTGTTGCTCCTGATGCCATCGTGAGAACCGGCTGGTCGGTCGGGCCAGGCCGCTCTCCGTAGCTCCCTCCTGGGCCTCCCGGGTTGGTTGAGCTGCGGGTTTCGCCGCTCCCGCTCGGTCTTTCCGGGTCGGTCGAGCTGGCCTGGCTGTCTCTTCCTGGTGAGGGGTCATGATGGCTGCTTTCCGGTAAGTATGGCTGGTTTATTCTTCTTTGGTTTTGGTCCCCTGGGTGTTCCCTCCCCCCTTGGTTTGTGTTGAGGGGGTTGGTTTCGCCTGTTTGTGCGTCGGTGGTCTCTTGGTTGGCAGTCCTCGACCTTAATTGGTCGATGTGGCATTTCCACGCTTGTCCGTCTGCTGTTTGTAGCCGGTACGAGTGTGGGCCTGTTATTTGTGATGACGGCCGGTATCCATAGTGGGTCTCCCGTCAGGTTTCTTGCGTATACGGGGTTGCCGTGTGCGAAAGTTCGGTGTTTGCTGTTTGAGTCTGGGGGCTTCTCCGGGTTATATGTAGGGTGTAACCTGTCGAGTGGGGACCTTAATTTCCTCCCCATTAATAGTTCGGCTGGGCTCTTATTCGTTGTGGTATTTGGGGTTAAGTGTTGGGTGAAGAGTAGTTTGTTTATTTTCTCCTGGATCTCCCCGTGGTCGATTTTCTGGATGGTTTTCTCAGTGAATTGCACCATTCGTTCCGCTCTACTGTTCGCCGCCGGGTGCGCCGGTGCTGTCAGCGCGTGGCGGATGCCCCGTTCCGCTAGGAATTTTTCGAATTCCAGCGAGGTGAATTGGGGCCCGTTGTCGGAAAGGGAGTCTGGGAGGCCGTGCGTTGCAAAGAGTTTGCAGAGTTCCTTGATCACGGCCTCCGTGGTTGTTGTCTTCATGTTGCTTACCTCCAGCCAGTTGGAGTAAGCGTCTACTGTTATAAGGAAGGTGTGTCCTTTTGTGGGCCCGGCGAAGTCTATGTGAATCCTAGACCAAGGTCCCCTTGGGGTTTCCCACTCTAGGACGGGTGCTGTGGGTGGGCTTGGCCTAGTTTCCTGGCATCGTTGGCACCTTGCTACCCAGGTTTCAATTTGTTTGTCCATCCCTGGCCACCAAGCATAACTTCTGGCCAGGGCTTTAGTCCTAACGATGCCAGGGTGCCCCTCGTGTAGCAGTTCCAGAAACTTCCCTTGTAGCTTTTCTGGAATGACCACCCTATCCCCCCATAGTATGCACCCTTTTAATAACGAGAGTTCCGTTTGGCGGTTTCGGAAAGTTTTGACGGACTCGTCGTTGTCCCTTTCCGGCCACCCTTTCTCTACCCAATGCAACACACGCGCCAGACGTTTGTCTTTATTAGTCTCTCGGGCAATGTCTGACACGGTTATGGGCAGGTTGGGTAGAGTCTCTATGCTGAGGGTGGTCGTCGTGGGTGCTGGGTCGGTGTCAGGTTCCGGTAGCGGCGAGCGGCTTAAGGCGTCTGCATGGGAGATCGTCTTACCCGGTTTGTGTATGAGTCCGTAGTTGTAGGCTGCCAGGAACTCGGACCACCTTGTCATTCGGGGAGAAAGAATGTTCGGGGTGGCTCGGTTTCCTGCAAGGATTCCCAGCAGCGGCTTGTGGTCGGTTATGATGGTGAATGTCCGGCCGTAGAGATACTCATGGAATCATTTTACGGCGGCAACGATAGCCAGAGCCTCTTTGTCCAGCTGGCTATAGTTCCGCTCCGGTTTGGTGAGGGTCCTTGAAAAGAACGCGATGGGCGCTTCTTTTCCGTCGGGGAGGGTATGGCTGAGGACAGCGCCGATGCTGAAAGGTGATGCATCGCATGTGACGGCCAGAGGTAGGGTCTTGTTATACTGTATAAGGACAGCGTCCGAAGTGAGGAGGTCCTTTGTTCTTTGGAAGGCGGCTTGCTCGCGTTTCCCCCAAGTCCAGGTTGCCACTTTGTCCAGGAGCCTATGCAAGGGCTCCGCCACCGTCACCTTTTGGGGCAGGAAGACATTGTAAAAGTTAAGTAGCTCCAGGAATGCCTGTAGTTCCGTCTTCGACTTGGGTGTGGGGGCTTCTTTGATGGCCTTGATTTTTTGGTTTGTGGGGTGAATGCCGTGATGGTCTAGGAGATATCCTAGGAATTCTACCCGTTCTGTGTATAATTGGCATTTCTCCCTCTTGACTTTCAGCCCAGTCTCTTTGAATTTGGTTAGGACCTCCCTTAGGCGACCCTCTAGTTCGGCTTGGTTGGTTGCCGACACTAGGACGTCGTCGAAGTAAGGTACCACCCCCTTGATGCCTTGCAATAGTCTTTCCATTAGGCTTTGGAATATTCCCGGTGCCACGCTGACTCTGAATTGGAGTCGGTTGCATTTAAATGCTCCCCGGTGGGTGACTATGGTTTGCGCTTCTGCCGTTTGCTCATCGACTGGCAACTGTTGGTATGCCTGGGCGAGGTCGAGCTTGGCGAAAACCTTGCCCCCTTCCAGTGAGTGCAGTAGGTGTTGCACTACTGGGATGGGGTAGGCGCTTTGTTGTAGCGCGCCATTTAGGGTGGCCTTATAGTCCCCACAGATCCTCACCGACCCATCGGGCTTGATCGGGGTGACTATGGGGGTCTCCCACCGGGCGTGGTCTATGGGCTGTAGGACCCCTTGCTTGACGAGCTTGTCAATTTGCTCGTCTATCTTGGGTTTAAGTGCGAATGGCACCCGGCTTGGTTTCAGGCATTTTGGGGGGACGTTTGTGTCTAGGCTGAATGATATAAGGGGCCCTCAGTACTTGCCTAGGTTTCCATCGAAGACCTCTTGGAATTCCCGGGCCAGTTGCTGCTCCCAGCTGTCGTCGGTGACGTGGTCGACTCCCGTGACTGCGATGCCGAGCGGGGCGAACCATTGCAGTCCCAGTAGGCTTGGGCGGTCGCGGTCGACGATTGTCAGGGGAAGCCTTTCGGTGTGCCCTTTATATGTGATGTTGAAGTGTTTGGTTCCTACTACCGGGATGCGGTTTCCCTGGTAGTCCCTTACGATGAGTCTCTGGCTGTCTAGGTTCCTCCTTTGGATGGTAGGCACCAAGCGCTTTATTTCATGCCATGCTATCATGGAGAAGTAGGACCCGGAGTCCACCTCCATTTTGCATGGCTGGCCCTCGATGCCTACCTCCACGTGGACCTTCCGGGTGTCATTGGTTATGGCGTGGCCGATGGTGACCATCTGATGGGTCTCCTCTCTTCGCCGGTTATCGCCGCCTCGCAGGGATTGTCCGTTCTGGTCCCATCTGTTGTCCGAGGGGCGATCTCTTGTCCGGGTTGGTGTGCTCTCTCTCCTCCGGTCGCTCTGGTCCCATCGTGCTGGGCTGCGGTTCGTTTTTAGGCGGCAGACACGGGCGATGTGTCCCTTCTTGTCGCAATGCCGGAAGATCGATTCGAAGAATCAGCATTCCGACCTGGGGTGGTCGCCGCCGCAACCGGCACAGTTGGTCCTCGACTTACGACCCCGCCGGTTCCGTGGGTCGCGGCCTGTCTGGAGGCGATGGATGTCCTCCTCGTCATCGGAAGTGCCCGATGCCGAGTGGAAGTCGCCCAGGTGGGTGGTCGTCTCGGGTTGGGCCTCGGCCGACCTCGCAGGGTTGTTGTTTCCGCTGCGGTCCCCAGCGTTCGGTCTGCGCATGCGGTCGGCAGAGGTTCGGGTTGCTTCGGTGGCTGAGGCTGTGGTGAAGGTGTCTTCTAGGCTGATGTTGCCCTTGGCCATCAGCCGGCTCTGGAGGATGGGGTCCCACAAACCGAGCACGATTCTGTCTCTCAGGGCGTCGTTCAGGTTGTCGAATTCGCAGAGCCCCCCTAGGCGCCGTAGCTCGGCGACGAAGTCGCTGAAGCTCTCACCCGACCATTGGTCCCGACGGTAAAATTCGTTGCGTCAGATCAGGATGGGTACCTCTGGAGCGTAGTGCCGCCGAAGTATTGGCTCGAGGACGTCCCAGTCCATCGCGGTCGCATCGGCGGGTTTGGCAAGCGCCTTGGCCATCTTGAATACCTCGGTCCCGCAGTGGGTCAGGAAGACGGTGCGCTTCATGGGGCCGGTGGCGTCCTTCTGATCGCTGCACTCGAGGAACATGCGGAATCGGTTGGAGTACGATTCCCAGTCCTCGGTGGCGGGGTTGAAGGGTGCGGGGTGTGTGATTTTCGCCATCGTGGTGGTTTGTCTGGCTTCCGTCGGACACGTGGTTCGGTTCAGGGTCTGGATCCCACCTTCGTCGCCAGTGTTGTGTCCGCGAAATGATGCCAGGAGTCGGTGACTTCAAATCATGCTCTTTTATTAAAGTAGGAACCGAACTGGGACAAAGGAAAAAGTTCGCGGCTTTTATTCCTTTAGCCGCGGTGGCGTGGCCAATGGCACCGCTTTGAATCTCCTGCGATTCGAATGGACCAATCGCGGGAGATTCTTAGCGAGCCAATCGGTGCGGCTCACCTGACCAATCAGAGTGCCCCGCGCTTTGGCCAATCAAAGCGCGGAGATCTCAAGAATTCTAATTAGGGACAGAACATGGATCATGGGCTGTGTGATGAACTTCTGAGTTCTATTGTTGTGACCTCCTGGGTCTTGTGCTGTAATCTCCTGGGTCATTGGCTGTGTTGCAACATCCTGAGGTTTTGTGGTGTAACCTCCTGAGTTCTTTTATGTGATATCCTGAGCAATGGCTGTGATGTAATGTTCCGGGTATTGGTTTGGCTCCGAGTTTGAGGTCTGGCTATATGTTCATGGCATGTGTCAGTTTGCTTAGTTTGGGGGTCGGGGTTTGTGTCAGCTGGTGATGCAGCCATGGTCTGGTTTCTGGATGGTGGTTGTCTTTTGTCTATGGGATGGGTTTGGGTTTGAGTCTTGGTGAGGAAGATTGGTGGTGGCGTCATGTGTTGTTTTGGGTCCGGTATTGGTTTTCGTGGCTGGGACTCATTTGTTGTTAAGGGCTAGTTTCAGAAAAACTGGTCAACTTCCTCACACATCTCAACAGCCTACACCCCAAAATACAATTCATCATGGAAACAGAAGCCAACAACTAACTCCCCTTCCTGGATGCCCTAATTTACAAAAAACCCAATGGCTCCCTAGGACACACCATCCACCAGAAAACACACACATCAACCTCTACTTAAATGCACAATCCCATCACCACCCTGCACAGATCAACTCCGTAGCCAAGACCCTCATCTCCAGAACAAAACACCTAGCCAACAAAGAACACTTGAGAACAGAATTACATACCCTCACTAACGTATTAATTTCCAATTGATTCCAAAGAAACACAATTACCAACCTAATCCTAAGGGAGACACCCCCAAAAAACTGAGAAACAGAACAGGACAACAGTATCGCCCTCCTCCCCTACATCAAAGGCACCACAGATAAAATCAGCAAAATTCTCCATAAACACAATATCAGGACAGCCTTCGGCACTAACCAAAAAATAGCCAACATCCTAAGAAACCCCAAAGACAAGATGCAGCTAGAAAACCAAGGAGTTTATTTAATACCATGCAACAATTGCCCAGCCACATACATTGGACAGATGAACAGGAGAATCAGTACATGCATTACAGAATACAAGAACACAGTCAGAAAAGAAGAAAACACTTCCTCCCTCTTCCAGGATCTTAAAGCCACAGGACATGAAATTAATTTTGAGGGAACAAAATTTTTCTCCAATATTGAACACTTTAACAAGAGAATAATTAGGGAAGCCATCAAAGTAGAGAAATACCCCCATAACATGAATAAACGGGACGATACCTCCCACCTATCAGACATCTGGAAACTAGCCCTTATCAACAAATGAGTCCCAGCCATGAAAACCAACACCGGACCCAAAACAACATATGACGCCACCAACAATCTCCCTCACCAAGACTCAAACCCAAACCCATCCCATAAACAAAAGGCAACCACCATCCAGAAACCAGACCATGGCTGCACCACCAGCTGCCACACCCCCAATCCCCAAACTAAGCAAACTGACACATCCATGAACATATAGCCAGACCTCAAACTCGGAACCAAACCAAAACCTGGAATGTTACAGCACAGCCATCATTCAGGATATCACATCACGGAACTCAGGAGGTTACAGAAAACCTCAGGATGTTGCAATACAGCCAACGACCCAGGAGATTACAGCACAAGACCCAGGAGGTCACAACAATAGAACTCAGAAGGTCATCACACAGCCCATGACCCAGGTCATTACAAACCAGGAGATTACAGCACAAGACCCAGGAGGTCACAACCATAGAACTAAGGAGGTCATCACACAGCCCATTATCCAGGTCGTTACAACACAGGAGGCTGATAAACACACAGCCAGTACCTCAGCCACACAGGTTCTTATGAAAAAGCCAACCAATCTGCAAACATCAACTCCATCAACCAATCAAGAAATAACAACACAACCAACCAGTCCACTTACAACAGAGCCAACACACCACACCTCCCCACCAGTATGTATAGAGAGATGGCAGCTCCAATCACTCTTTGCTCGCACAAACATGAAGCTGAAAGCACCAGCCTGAAGATGGCGAGCGGGACCTCATCAAAACATTGCCAAGATACTCTCAATCTTACATGGGAAAAGACGTGAACATGCCAAAACCTGCATACCTGTACCCATGAAAAATCTACAAAAACTTTGGGTTTTGACTGGTGTTTGCACTCAATGAAACCAATGCAGCTGTCAGCTTTAAAATTCAGCTGTCACATTTCATGGAAGGGGGTGGAGGAATTGAAAAGTTCAAGGTTATTCTGTGTCATATTAAGAAATTCCAGTTGCACTTAATTGGTTCTCATGATTTATGAAGTGTAGAAGTGGGAGGAGAGAAGGTGGATTCTGTGTAACGCACAAAAATAATTTCACTTTGGGAAATTGCGTTTGACATGCCACATCTGTTTTTAATTAAATCAATTGGAGAGAAAATGTTTCGGAGTGATTGATATCATGGATTCTTTCTGGATACCTTACAGCAGCATCCTCAATGTCATGTGATCAAAACTTGGGCACTTAGCAACTGACATGTATTTATGACAGTTGCAGCATTCCAGGGTCATGTGATTGTCATTTGTGATTTTCCCAGCTGCTTTTCAATAAATAAAGTGAAGCCCCATTCATTTAATGGCCAGATAACCACTGAACAACTGCTGTTATTCACTTAACAACTATGGCAAAAAAGACTTGTAAAATCAGCTGCAACTCATTTAACAGCTGCTTTCCCTAACAAAGGAAATTCTAATCTCAATTATGGTTGTAAGTTGAGGACTACCTGAACTTTTCTTTTCAGATTCCTCCCCTTTCTTGGCTCTTCCCAACAAGTAATTGTGATTATAAAATGAAACATTTTAGGGGCAAGAGCCTCCATCTTTTAGAGAATGTAATGTGTGTATCTGTAAAAATATAACTATAATGATTCTACCTAAAAGAATTTTGCAAAATTTATTGTTTTGCAATTTTCCCTTAAATGAGCTTCTACTCATTATATTTCTACCTCTAGTCCCCAACAACAGAGTGAATTTAAAAAAAAAAAATAGATCTTTTTGGCACAGCAGGAGCCACGTTTTCAGTCCTTTGAAGAATTTATAAAAAATGAGAAGAGAATTGAATAAAATAAAAAAGAGACAATCTCCTGAAGAATTGTAAAGTTTGAAACTGGGCTTTTTTTTTTTTTAAGTCTTAATTGAATTCCTAAAATAGTATCCTCCAGCCTGATTCTCTCCTAATATACCCTAAGAACTTGAGTTTATTGGGTTACTTGAGCAGGGATGAAATGTTATATTGCTGTAATCCTATTTATAATCTTGAAGTCAATTCATCATATTTATTTAATTGGTTGGTTCTCTTAGATAAATGATAGATTTGTGTTTGCTATATGAATCTGCTGTTCTCCTGCACCTGAGAAAGATAAATTGTCCTAATGGATAATTTAGGAAGCAATTCAAAATAGTAAGGAACAGACATGACGTTGGCTTGTTTGTTCCAATATTGTTTCAAGCTGATTGTGAAGGAGAGTTAACATTTCATCTATGTACTTGCTTAAAACACAAGGCCATAACAGTACAGAAAGCACTTGGATTTTATCACTAACAGTATTTTCCATGTGAACTTTATTCTATAATTTAATAAAAGTGCTGGAACCTTTGCCCATGAAGAGCTGTTCGCTAATATGAGAGAATTCTTCATAATACAGGTGACATTTCAGCTGCATAAATAGGACCTGTTTGTATTAAGAAAAATGCATTTCCCTTTCATGTTATTGAAGTTATTGATTGTGGAATGGTGTATTATTATAAATTTATACAACATGTATAATTCTCTTGTTGTGCCTTAACTCTCCATTATGAAACAGAGTTTGGATATTTCAGCAAATGCTTGCATCAGAAGAAAAAAAAAAACATTCAGTGTGGGAAAAAGACCTTTCTTTTTTCTTCCTTTACTTTGACTCCTCAAAAAATTTTAATCCAAGATTTTTTTCCCTAAGAACCTTCTTTAAATTGGAAAATAACAACTCAGACCAGGTCAGCAAGAGAAAGAAAGGATACTAATCTTTCACTGGGATGTTTGTAGTTACATTAGATCTTGTGATAAGTCCAGAGTTGCAGAACAGTTCTGCTTTAAGAAGGATTCTATTAAATGTAAACACTGGGATAATTTGATTCTTCTAGCATAAAAAGATACATATCCTGAACTCATCTTTCATTTTGTCTTCAGTTCTACATCAAATTATGACTATTGAGTTGTCCTTTATGAATTTGGCAGTTCAAATCTCACCAAGGTCAAGATTGACTCAACCTTCCATCCTTCTGAGGTCGGTCAAATGAGGACCCAGATTGTTGGGGGCAATACCAGCTCTGTAAACCGCTTAGAGAGGGCTATGAAGCACTGTACTTATATATATAAGTCTAAGTGGTATTGTTATTATACTTCATATTCTAGATGGTGATGGCTTTGCAACTTATACAGAAGCAGTTTCCTGGTTGCTATCAGATCAGATAGCAATTGCTACTTTTTTATTTGATTGTTTGTTTTGTATCTCACCTTTATTATTTTTAAAATAACTCAGGCAAACACATCCAGCACACCTTCCTTCTCTTATTTTCCCCACAACAATGACCCTATGAAGTGAGTTGGGTTCAGACAGAGGGAGGGGACACTCATAGTCTCTTGGTGATTGGCTTAAAGTCACCCAGCTGACTTTCATGACTAAGGGGTCATGAAAGGGCTAAAATTCATGGTGTGCTGTTTATAAGCCTTGTGCCTTAACCAATAAACCACCTGGCTTTCCTATCAGCCACCTGGTTGCAATTCCCAGAAATGATGATAAGAAATTATTTATTTTTGTCAGGATCTTGGAAAACCTTTGTTTTCAGGATAATATGCATCACCTGCTATTTATTCTGTTATACTTTAGAAACTATTATCTTTAGTCTGAATGGTAAACATCTGTGCTATATCATATTTACATTTAGTTATGCTATTCCATGCCTTAGAGTGCAATTCCATTTCAAAGATGCATTGTTTTAAGGGAGTTAGGCTGACAGTTACCTCTGCCAGAAGAAAACTCCCAACTGACCCCAGAGATTTTCCAGCAGAGAGATCTGCCAAAAAAAACCCCCCTACTTTGGTGGTCAAATAAACAGGCAGATGAACCAGAGAAGGGGGAAAAGAGAACCAAGTTATGCCACACTGAAGTATTTTTTCTGATTAGTCTACACTGCCAGCACTATTAAAACTGAGCTAAGGGAATTTCTAATTAAAATCCAACATCTTAATTTTAATGAGACTCCATCTCATTTTCCTTTTTGGTTGCACTAATACTTTGATGAATTAAGTCAAATTATATGTAATTTCCACCAGCCTCTTGTCAAGTCAACTAGGCCTGAGACTTTAATATTTTTTTGAATGGCTCAGAAGCTGAAGGGGAAACAGGATGCCCGTCTTCCCAGATACTCAATATAATCGGTTGGTTCAGATGTTCTATCAAGACATAATACATTTGGCTGCAGCTTTCAATGTTGAATGAAAACTCTGCTTTTGTAATTGGTAAACCATGGCTTATAGTTTAATGCAAATGTGGGCATAAGCCACAGGAAAGCATGTTACTATCTCAAGAATCCTCTCTGAACTTTACTTCTGAAATTTAGCAATTTGAAATGGGATACTCAGAGTAAAAGGTTTTCTTACTGTAACCTTAGCACAAACTAAAGAGAAGGATGAAGGGTGATATGATAGCAGTCTTCCAATATTTAACAGAGCTGGCTGTCACAGAGAGGAAGAGGTCAACCTATTATCTAAAACACAGATGTCAAACTCTTGGCATCACGTTGTTGTCATGTGACATTTTACAATGTTTTTTCCTTGTGTGGAGCTGGGTTGGGCATGGCCTATGCATGATGCATCTGGCCCGTGGGCCACCAATTTGCTCTAAAGCACCTAAGGGTGGTATACCATTAAAGATATAAAAAGAAATTTCCTGACATTAAGAACACTGAACCAGTGGATTGGATTGTCTCCAGAAGTTGTGGGTTCTCCATCACTGGAGGTTTTTAAGAAGAAATTGGATAGACATTTGTCCAGATTGGTATAGAAACGTGATGGCGAACCTATGGCACACATGCCTTAGGTGGCACACAGATCCATTTGTGTGGGCACCCGAGCCCCATGTAAACTTACCTCACCAAACATGCGCCTCCCAGCTGATTTTTGGGTCCTTTTCAGCCTGACAGAGGCTTGAGGGATGCCTCTGCAAGCTTTGTAGGCCGAAAAATACACCCATTTCATCACTTCCTGTATTTTCGGAAATATTGGAAATGATTAAACGGGCCCATTTTTCATCCTGCAAACCCTGCAGAGGCATCCCTCAAGCCTCTGGCAGGCTGAAAAAGGCCTCAAATGGGCCAAAAATCAGCTGGGAGGTGCAGTGCAGGTAAGGAGGTGAAGGAGGGGGGAATTGCATGTGCATGCACAGAAGGCATGGGGGGGCTGCATGCATTGCCTTCTGGGTGCTGGCACGCGAGCATGCAAGTGCTTGCATGTGCATAATTTTTGGCACAAGAGCCCAAAAAGGTTAGCCATCACTGGTATAGAGTTTCCTACTTGAGTAGAGGGTTGGACTAGAAGACTACCAAATTCCCTTCCAATATAATACCTTGCAATGTTCTAATCAAAAAACAAAACAAAGGATAATCCTCAAACTCAGGAAGCCTCTCAAATCCAGGAAAAACAAAACCCAGTGCTACCACTTTGGGTCTATCCTACCATTTTGGCCTTTGCCTATCTTTCCAAAATGTTCTCTTCTTGATCAATATATGATTGCTTTCTTCTTCTTCTAGTTTTAGCTTAATGTATACTTGATGCTGCTGTAGCTTGTTTTATAGACCACATTTAAACACTTACTTAGTCTAAGATGTTTAACTTGTAGGCTAGCTTCCTGTTTTGGCATAGTAGGAAAACCATATGCTATATTCTTTTTATCTCATATCTGCTACCAAGAAATCTCTAGAGTTCCTGATGTTTGGGTCCAGTACAATTAAAAAAAATACAATAAAGCAAATTTGTTTGTTTAGTTTTTCATAAAAATGTTAAGTTAAAAAAATCACCCACAAATCAAGACAATATGCACCACTACATAAACAATTAATCAGTGGGATGACTTGCTTCCAGAAGTTGTGGATACTTCAAAACTGGAAGGTTTACATAAGTTGTTCAGTTTTTAAGGAGAGATTGGACAACCATTTGTCTGAAATGATATAGGGTTTCCTGCCTGAGCAGGGAATTGGACTAGAAGACCTCCAAGGTCCCTTCCAACTCTATTATTAGATATTAGATATTAGATTCTGTTCTGTCCTACTGTACAGAAATCAGGCAGAATGCAGATCAAATATTCTATGGGATAAGAGGAGTTGTATTTATTGGGATAAATCAAATCAAATATCTTTATTACAGATATATTGTTACCTGCAATTTTATACAAAAAAGCAAATTACCAGTTTGAGGAAGTTTCTGCATAATTGGAAAGTAAAGAAGTGCCACAAACTCAGTGCAGCGTGGATAAAACAATTATAATATATGTAGAAATATTCAACCCACCTGGCATCAGGGTTTGTATAGCAGAAATCAAAACACTTAAATTGTCAAAGGATAGAACTTTCACAGACAAGTTGCCACAGGCATTATTCTTGTGTTTGTTGGAACTCATTAATTCCGGAAGTTCCTGCTCAGATTCAGTGATGGTTGTTAGCTTACATGGGAACAACAGTCTCTGGAGATGTTCTCTCTATTTAGGCACTTCTTGTATTCTTAGGTACTAAATTTGAAAGTAGATAACTATGATTATAAAAGTTGGACCTTAAAAAAACACAAGAAAAGACAGCAAGAAAATCAACTTTTTTGAGGTGTGATGCTGGAGAAAACTCCTGCACATTCCTTGGACAGCAAAGGTGACTAACAAACAAATACTAGAGCATATAATCCCAGACCTGTCACTGGAAGGCAAAAGCACAAAATTGTATCTGACTTATGTTGGCCCTATCATGTGGGGAAATTCACTGGAGAAAGCAACTGGAAGAGTTAGCAGTCAAAGGAAACCAGGCTGCCAAAGATCATGGTGACTGGATGCCATCAAAAGCTAACACCATCCAGAGTACAGAACAACTCAAAGAAATAGTGCAAGAGCAGAAAATGTGGAAAGATCTGGCCCATAGAAACACCAAGAGTCAGACATGACCAAAAGGATAACATCAACATCATCAAAATAGCTTTTCCCTCACAAACTAGGCATTAGCAACATTTTTTCAGAAGTTAAAGTTGCAGAAATGGACAGTAGAATAAAAGTCCTCAGAATTAGGCTCTTTTTCCCAGGATTGATCTGACCAAATTCTTTATTCTCATTAAAGACTGGCTCCTGTTCTTCTTTAAGAGAGGACCTATCTTGAAAAGCATGACAAAGTGATTCTGGTTCTAGCCTGCCCCCTTCCATAAATCATCCATCACACATTATGGGCACAGTGTAGGCTTTCGGCCTTTGCTTAACATAGAAATTTGTGCTAAGTAGCTTTTTTTGCATTTGCTAAATCAGCAGGCAAAGTCTTTATGTCTTGAGAGAAAAGGTGGAAGAACCGTTGCTGAGTCAGAAGAAAGAATAATGCGTAAAACTGCCGCTCACTTGGTATATTACATCCTCAATTCCTCTTGTAAGCTTTCCAAATTGCCCTCTTTAAATTAATGAGGTAATATACGTTTCCTAATCTATTTCTGTCATGCCTTAGGGATGTTGGTCACAGGACTTTTTAACATATTAAGTGGATGGGCAATCACCCAGCTAATAAAGCTGTTGCCTTGATCTTCCCAATTGTGTTTGCTGATCAGATGATCAGATTTGCTGGAACTCACCACAAGTATGCAATTGTGCAATTTCTCACTCTTAGCAAACTGATTTGCTCTCTAAATTCCCTCCTGATAAAAACATTTTGTCAGGTTACAGAACTTTTCCCATTCAATCAACTAGAATGAACTTCTGAAAATGCATCAAAATGTATCAAAAGGAATTCTTTATTGAGATGAGACAATTCATGTAGGGGTTAAAAGCAGCGTCTAAGGTCTCTCAGGCATGCAGAGATAAATAAGGAAGTTTAAAACCCCTCCCCTTATCTTGATGTGTATTTAGTAAAACAAAGAGCCAACATGTTAATTCCCCCACCCCCTTTTTAGAACAATCTTTTCCAGAGTTTCCCAGGACACATCTCACTGTGGAATTTTTATGGTCTCTTCCTCTCCTGGCTGTCTCTCTTAGGGGTGATAGGTTCTGGCCATCTGGGTTTCATCTCTCCATTGTATCATGTATAGGTTATACAAATTTGATATAAGATTAAATATATTCAGGTTACATCAAGAAGGATTTCTTTATCAGTCTCCACCCCCTTTTCTTCTTTCATTGAAGAAATGACAGATACATGGATCTGACACATTTGTAGTATCATTGCATAATAGCACATCAAATATAACAGAGTTAGAAATGTAATGAAGGAAGAAAGAGTGGTAAGAAAAATTAGACCTTATAGAAAATTTATCCCGTAGATTTATGCATATCAGATTCTTCTTTTTTCTTTAAGGTTAAATAAAGGTATTATTGCTATTTTTCCTCCTCATGAAATGTATAAGGTTGTCAGCTTTGAAATTCAGCTGCCACATATTTTTTTTTAGAGAGTTAAAGGAGTTGAAAGGGTCAAGGTTATTGACCCTATGTGTGTCATATTTAGAATTTCCAGTTACAGTTAATTGGTTCTCGTGATATATGCAGTGTAGAAATGGAAGAAGAGAAGGTGGATTCTGTGTAATGCGCGAAAAAGCTTTCACTTGGGAAATTGCTTTTGAACATGCCAAATCTGTTCCTAATAAATCAATTGGAGAGATAACGTCTCGGAGGGATTGATATCATGGATACTGTCTGGATGCTTGACATTTATTTCCCAAGTCTAAGTTTTATTTTTTGAATAGGCTTGGCTGATGTCACAGAGTTCTTTTCCCAGAAATGGACAAAGAGCAGCAATCAGCCGAAGTTGGAAGTGTGCAGGGTGGAGCATGTGGGGCCCCTCCCTCCGGAGCATTAATTGAATCTGCAGGAGGAGATGATGGATGCTTTCAGGATGGCAGTAGGAGAAAGAGATTTGGGGGCTATACTGAAGTGTTTCAAATCAAATCAAGAAGTTGTTATAACCCAGAGGTAACCCAGCTGTCTGAAGAGAAATCTTTCTCTAGCCCTAGGCATATGACTATTTTGTCAGATTGGAGGGAAGAGAGACAATTGGGGTCAGATTTATCTCAAGAAGACAACCCCCAGATTATTCCTGGAAGTCCATCAAGGGCAGATTTATATCAACAGTTCTAGAATTTTAAGATGACAGATTTGGTCTCACAGTCTGTTTGAGACCACCCATATTCACTTACCCAAATATTGGGAGGAACGAGGAGACTATACAAATGCCAGTTGGAGGAAACCAGAAAGAAGCATCAACTAACAGAGGTGTGTTGCAGCCTCAGAGGAAATACCCTCATTTCCCAGGAGGAATTTTGCCCCCTGCAGAGAGTATCCCTCCAGGGTGGGGATTTTATCCAGGCCAGGGGTGGATTCAATGCCAATGGCAGCCAGCACCAACACAGCCCTGATCTGAAGGGGGGTTGCCCAGCCACCAGCCACACCCCCTCCATCCGACCAGGGAACCAGGCCACACTTATCTTCCATATGGCAACCACAATTACAGCACCAACCAGAAGCTAGGCCAAAGGGACCCCTATTCCAGAGAGGCACTGCCCAGCCAGGATTCAGGGAGCCTACCCAGCCTACATGCACCACCCAGCCTGTTCCTTCCATTCCAGTACAACCTGCAGGAGCCTGGCATGTGCCATCTCCACAACCATGACCCAGGCCGGACCGAATACCCTTTGAGGCCATGTTCAATGGCTGCCATGAACATTTCAATTATTTCCTCACTCGAATTCAATCCCATATAGAACAATTTGGAGTTCAATATGCCACAGAGCGCGATTTGGTTATGGCCATAAGAAATGGGATGAATGAAGGGGATGCTTCAGACTGGGTGGTCCACCTACACAACAAACAAGCCCCTGAATTACACGATGTAAACAGATTTATTCAATTATTAAGACTCAGATTTGAAAACCCAGACAGGGTAGCAGAGAATGAAGAGAAATTAATGGAAATGAGGCAAGGCAAGTGACCATTATCAGAATTAATTTGGAACTTTAGAAGGGTCACAAGCCACCTCATGGATTGGCCTGAAAGAATGACTTTACTCTATTTTTAAAAAGCCATTGATCCAGAAGTAAAGAAGCCCTGTGAAATTAAGGGAATCCCAGAGACTTTACAGTTGTCGTATATCACCTCCCTCAGCTTAGATCACAGCATCAACCCACACAGGAAACCCCCTCTAGCAGCCCCGACTAAGAGAATTGTGGCAAGGAGATCACTGAACCTACTCGTACCCAACCCAGCAGGGTGCTGAAATGTTACTGATGTGGCCAAGCCGGTCATAGGGCAGCAGACTGCTCCTGTGCCACACGCTCCACAGTCGAAGCCTAATACAGTTGTTAGAGGTTGGAAGAATGAAGGAAGACCTCCGGGCAGGGACAGGTTTGCCAAACATAGCTGGGAAAGCCCCCTCTACGCAGATGGGAGCAACGGACTACCAGACCGACACCACGTCCCCAAAAACCCGACCTGCGAAGATGACCCAATGGTGAGTGATCCCATCATACCTTTCACAGTCAAGGTCAAGTTAATGTGGGAGGCTGGGGAGTTAGAATCTGTCATTGATATTGGGTGTTCCAGATGTCTTATCGGACTCCCCATCATTGAACAATTGGGCATAAAGACTAACACGCTAAAACGCCCAATCAGATTTGATCAAGTGGATGGAACCTTAATTGGGGGGGGGGCATTTGACAGAATTAATCAAGATGGAATTAGGGCCCCATCGCAAGCTCATACGCTTCATTGTGGCCCCCAAGATGTCAGAATCAATAATACTGGGACTTGCTTGGTTAGACAAATGGGCCCTGATGATCAAATTGGAGGATAGATTCAGAAAAACCCTTATTGGACCATGCCCATTGCCCCATCTTCCACCCACTACAAAGCCACCAGTCAGCTCAAACCCAGAGCCTGAGCCAGCATCCATGGCACCCCACCTTCTCTCAGATAACCACCAGGTACCTGACCAATACAAACATTTGGCTAAAGTATTCAGTGAAGAAGAGTGTAATGTTTTACCTCCCCATTGAGCCACTGATTGCGCCATAGAATTAGAGCCTGAGACAAAATTATCAAAACCAAAAATGTATTCCATGGCACCTGCTGAAATGGCTGAATTAAGGAAATACATCAACAGCAATTTGGAACAAGATTTTACTGAACCTGCCAAATCAAGATTAGCTGCCCCCATGTTGTTCAAGAAAGATGGTGGATTGAGATTGTGTGTTGACTTTAGAGGCATGAATGCAGTATGCATCAAAAACATGTATCCTCTCCCTCTTATGAAGGACTTATTGAACCACCTGTTGAAGGGTAAAGTATTCACCAAGCTAGATCTCAGAGAAGCTTACTACTGGGTCCACATCAAAGAGGGAGATGAGTGGAAAACTGCTTTTAACTGCCCTCTGGGTAGCTTCCAATTCAAAGTCATGCCTTTTGGACTTCAGGGGGCTCCTGCAGTGTTTATGCAGCTCATCAATGAGGTGCTACACCCGCACCTTTACCGGGGGGGGTCCTCATGTACCTGAACGACATCCTTATCTTCACCAAAACCATGGAAGAACATGTTCAATTGGTCCGACAGGTTCTAGAAGAACTTCTAGCCACCAAATTATATGTGAAACTCTCAAAATGTGAATTCCACAAAGAGTGGCTAGACTACTCAGGCTACCGAATATCCAACCTGGGGATTGAAATGGATCCCAGAAAGGTGAAAGTGGTGCTGGACTGGCATCCCCCCAGAACCCGAAAACAACTTCAAAGTTTCTTGGGGTTTGCCAATTTCAATAGACAATTCATTCCATCCTTTGCTGAAGTTGCCCTCCTGTTGACAGAGCATTTAAAACTGGGCCTGTCACCCACCAAACCAAAGCTGAGTCAACCCCTGGCTTGGACTATGGACTGTCACAAAGCTTTTGAGACATTAAAATGCCTCTTTGTGACAGAGCCCATCCTCCAGCCCCCAGGTGCAACCAAGCCTTTTATTGTCCAAACAGATGCAAGTGATGTAGTGGTGCCAGCCATTTTGCTGCAAAAAGAGTCTCAAGGCTGATTGATGCCTTGTGCTTATGTATCCAAAAAGCTGACAGACACAGAGCGAAGGTGGGCGATCTGGGAGAAAAAAGCATTCACCATACAATGGCTTGGAGGTATTTTCTAGAAGGGGCACCAGAGGCCTTTGAGGTATGGACTGATCATAAGAACCTCAAGGCTCTAAAGACCCCTAGGAGATTATCACCCAAACAAGTCCACTAGGCTCAATATTTCAAGCGATTCAATTTCAACATTAAATATATCCCCAGAGGGAAAAACGTATTGGCCAATGCTCTGTCCAGAAAACCTCAGTTTGACAGCCACTGAGAGGAAATAGTACAAGTCTTAATTTCAGACACTCAATTTGCCAGCCAAGTAACCACTAGAACCCAAGCTAACTGCAACCCCAAATGCCTGGAAGATAAGCTGACTGCAGAATTGAAAACGGCCCAATTGACTGATCCTTGGTTCCTCGACCATCAAGCCAAGTTGACAATGAATGATGGACTAGCTTGGAAAGGGACTAAGCTTTATTTACCCACAACCCTAAGACTACTAGTTCTAAAGCATAGCCAAGACTCACTGCTGGGAGGCCACTTCGGATTCCTAAAAACCCTACATTTGCTAGGAAGACAGTTCTGGTGGCCAAAAATGAAACTTGATATCAAGGACTATGTAAAAAGTTGTTCAATTTGTGCTGAAACACAGAACTGGAAAGCCTCCTGGCCTCCTGCAACAAGCTGCTGAACCAACCCAACCTTGGGAAGAAATCACAATGGACTTTATTGTTGAATTACCTAAGAGTGAAGGGAATGTGGTCATTTGGACTATAATTGACTTATTCTCTAAATGGGCCCAATTTATAGCCTGTAAAGGGCTTCCATCTGCGGAAAAAATTTGCAAAGCTGTTTGTGAAACATATCTATAGACTACATGGTGTACCTTGCAGAGTAATATCAGACAGAGGGGTATAATTTACCGCAAACTTTTGGAGGGAATTTCTGAAATCCATTGGCTCCTCTCAAGGGTTATCCTCAGCTTTCCATCCTGCTTGTAATGGAGTGGAGAGGGCTAATGCCATGATTGAACAATACGTTAGATGCTATGTAAATTATCAACAAGAAAACTGGGCTGAGTTATTACCTTTTGCAGAGGTTGCTTACAATAATGCAGTACATAGCAGCACGGGATTGACTCCATTCCAAATCAACACTGGAATGGATTTTGTCCCAATGCCAGAGTTACCTAGACAACCTCCCTCATCCATGTCCCCAACAAAATGGATGAACTCATTAAAGAAAGGGTGGGAAGATAAAACAAAAGTTTTGAAAGAAGCTGCAAAAATGTATTAAAAGCAGGCAGATAAACATGGATCCCTTCAAAGTATATTTGTCAACCAAATATCTTAGGTTGAAACTGCCCAGTAAGAAACTGAGTCCAAAATTCTTGGGTCCATTCCCAAATTCAAAGATAATCACTCTGGACACTGCCCAATTACGTCTTCCTCGACTATTGGGGAAAATTCATCCAGTGTTCCATTGTAGTTTACTAAAATCAGCTACTACATCGATGATAAGACCACTACCACTAGCTCCCCCTAAACCATTGATGATACATGGGGAAACACATTATGAGATTCTAGATTACACCGTGGCCGATTGCAATATTTGGTGTTATGGAAAGGATACCCCAGATGCTAGTTGGATAAAGAGTTGGGATGTTCATGCTGATCAATTGGTTAACCAATTCCATGAGGATTTTCCCCACAAACTGAAGGATAATGTATTAACCCCTATATGTGTGTTTTTTTCTTTTCTTTTAGAAGGAGGAGTTTTCAAGGGGGGACACCTGTCAGCTTTGAAATTCAGCTGCCACATATTTTTTTTTAGAGAGTTAGAGGAGTTGAAAAGTTCAAGGTTATTCTGTGTGTCATATTAAGAATTTCCAGTTGCAGTTAATTGGTTCTTGTGATTTATGCAGTGTAGAAGTGGAAGGAGAGAAGGTGGATTCTGTGTAATGCGCAAAAAAGCTTTCACTTGGGAAATTGCTTTTGAACATGCCAAATCTGATCCTAATAAATCAATTGGAGAGATAACGTCTTGGAGGGATTGATATCATGGATACTGTCTGGATGCTGACATTTGGTACTATAAGAACTCTGTTGGCCAAGAAATTACAAGAACTTTGTCATCTTCCAAATTAGTTACAAATATTTAAAGAGCAGAAAAATATATCTTTACTGTAAACTTTTCTTAGAGACACCCACAAAACTGTTTAGAGAAAACAGTTCAAATCTAGTTTGAGAATTTCACCAGAACTGTTAAGAAAGAGCAACAATTTTGGTGAGATACTGGGATAGCATGGGTTTTTTACTTGTGTTACGGGAAAGATGAACAGCGGCAAGTTTCCTCCAAAGGGCAAAAGAAAAATTGGATCATCTTGTTACATTTAATCTATAAGGAAGGAACATTTTAATGCTTATTTTCTGGCCTTTTAAAACATTTAAAATATTTAACTAGTATAAGCAAGGTTTAGAGCTTATGATTTTTCTACTATGCTTTTGAACATCAGCAATAAATGGTAAAAAAGTAAAAGGCAAATTAATTCTCTAAAGTAGTGAACATCAACGTCCAGAATTCCTCAGCCAGTATGGACCCAATTTGAAGTACAGAGATCTTAAAGTTGCAGAGTTGAAAAACATTGCTTGAAAGGATGAACTTTTGAATAAGCAAGTGATCTTGATCACTGAAGTCACAAAATGTACTCCAGAGAGAATCATTGGAAGATTTTGACAGGGAATGTCCATGATAAGGATTGACAACTGGTTCCTACATGTGATAAGGTGCCACTACTGCTTCTGCAGATCTTCTAAATAAAAAATTTAAAAATTCAACAGCAAAAAAAAACCATGACATGTTTGGTATTCTTGAATGAAAAAGCGTGACATTTTAACATTACTTTGGAAAAGAGGCTGGTAAGATATACTATCATGTAATCAAGAATATTCTAATCTATAAAAGAGAAGATACACCATGATTACATCCCTGTTCAGTTTTTAGATTTATGTAAGTTGAAATTTAACTGTTCCATTTTCCTGACAAATGGTATCACTATGCATTTTCTAAGTTATGAGACATTACATACATACATACATACATACACCCACACGCCCATGTTTTCCTCAAAATAAGACCAGGTCTTATTTTCTTTTGGGGCCCAAAATAAGAACTAGGGTTTGTTTTCGAATGTGTCTTATTCCCTCCCCCAATATACGGGAGGCCACTTCTTCTGCTTGCTTGTGGCCTGGAAGGAGGTCATGTGGTATGCCAGTGCCACTGCTACAAAATGCGGGGGGGAGGGATTTGGGCTGCTCCACACTCCCTGAACTAGCTTACCCTAGGGGCCCTGCAGTCAGGCCATCCATGCCCCAACACTTGCCTTGAGTGGCAGTACCAACAGCCATGTTCAGCAGGAGCCCACGTGGTCACCAGCCTACTTCTTCTGCTAGCTTGTGGCTGAAAAAGAGCAGGAGGCCAAGCGATGCTGCTCCATGTGACCTGCACCAGCTTACCTCAGGGCCCCCACTACCAGGCCAACCAAGCCACAACACCCTGCCCCATCTTGCAGCACTCTGGCTAGGTCATTGATAGTTACCATTTTCTCTGTGGTCCCAAATGCTGGACACAATTTGTTTGGGGATTTTAGCCATGTCCTTTTTTCCATGTCTTTCTGTATTATTATCTTCTGCTTCTACATGATCCAGTGAATTTTAATGCCTGGATCCATTAAAAAAAAAAAGGGTGTATTTTTTTTGGATTTTGCTCACTTACAAAAACTTGTTTGTTTTTCATTTTGATGGGAATGAAAACGTTGATTATTTATATAGTTTAGCAAATATAGCTCTTCACAAGCTCTGGCCAAGGTAATGCTGCACTTGACTGTCCAACTTTATTAACATCTCAGCTAAATGTCAACTTCTTTTTCAATGGTCTTTCTTCTCAATAGAATAGCTGGCAGTACTGCATGGCCACTTTTTTTCAGATGCTGAGCAGATGAGCAAAAAAAAGAAAGAAAAGAAAGGCTAAGCTGCAGGGTTTCAAAGGACAATCAAAAGGGTATGGTTGCACTTCAACACATTTCAGTTCAATGGGATCAGAGATCAAAAATGTCCTGGTATGCTAAATTGCCTTAATCTTAGATGAAAGAAGCAATACATTATACTTGTTCTATTACAAAGTAAGATGCTGTTGCATTGACATGAAACTCTTTCTTTCTTTTGATTTTTTTAAAAGAGTGCTTTTTGATGGAACATGGTATTTGAAAAGCCCTCAAACTTTTGCAATACTTTAATGGCTTTTGGCTAAACTGGCAGTGTTAAAGAAAAATGTAGCTTTATTTCAGAATATTTTAATTTATCTAACATCCATCATCCATCCATGGAAGAAAATTTATGAATTTGTAGGATTTGTTTAAATGATTGGTGTTTGGACAGAATAGAGTAAATGGAACCTGAGATACTTCTAGAGAAGGGGTGTCAAACTTGTGTTGTCATGGTGGTGCCACTTGACATACAGGGACTTTTCCCCCTTCACTAAATGGCGCATGGGTGAGGCCAGCATGTGACATATCCGGCCCGCAGGCCATGAGTTTGATAGCCCTGTTTTAGAGATTTCCTTCACAGTCTGGAAAAACTGATTTATATTCATTTATTAGGCAAATCTAGGCAATATGCTGTCAAGAGAATTGAATGGTTAATGTTTAGAGCCATTAAATTCTGAAGACTTTCAGTTTTGAAGAGCTGGCACTGCCAGTTGGTCCAATGGAGATGCACCATTCTAGAGGTGGCTTTGGATTAAGAGAAGACTCCGCCTCTACCCATGTACTTTGTGCTCCCTTCCCCCATCTTTCAGTTGTAAATTATTATAGTTCTTGTTATTTATTGTTTTATCATTTTAACTTTTACTACTTATTAATGTTTGTAAGTCATCCAGAGTCACCTCTACACAAGATTGGCAGCACACAAATCTAATAGATAGGTAGTAAGATAGGGATAGATAGATAGATAGATAGATAGATAGATAGATAGATAGATAGATAGATAGATAGATAGATAGATAGATCGGTCGGTAGGTAGGTAGCTCGGTCGATCGATAGATAGATAGATGACAAATAGATGATAGATATAAAGATAGATGAATGATGATAGATGATAGATATAAAGACAGATGAATGAATGAATGAATGAATGAATGATAGATAGATAGATAGATAGATAGATAGATAGATAGATAGATAGATAGATAATGTTATTATCAGAAAGAATAATTTAAAATCTCTATGGTCAACATATTCTGCCAACGGGTTCTCACTAAATAATTATAATAATTGTTACAATTATTACAATTAGCCACCATTTAGAACCTCCTATCCCTGTTTACACAGTTTGACAAAATTAGGAAAACAGATTTTTTATATCTTCATATGCAAAACAGGAAAAATATAAACCAGACAAGATTTATACCACTCCTAGAATACAAGATATACTGAGTAACTTGCAGTTTTACACATGGGATGATGTTAATGATAACTTTCTTTGTAAAACTAATCAATCCAAATCTCTCTTTATACTCCATATGCCTACCTTTGGACTTGAACTGTGTTTGAACACCAATATCTTATTAAATTAAAAAAAAAAAAAACAGCTGGCAAGGGCATGACTCAGCTGCCTTATTACCGGTACAATAGGACATGATAGGAAATAAACAGAAATTACTCCAAATTCATGCACAAGCACCAACTCATATAAATTCTAACAGCCTTTCATAAGTTCCCCAGGCTTCTCTTCTGGTCTATAGGCCCAGAATAAATTATAAGTAGAAATAAATATTCCTCTGAGCATGGAGAAAGAGAAGCAAACATTTTCATTTTCTACCTAATGGATAATTCTAATCTAGTCTTCC
Source organism: Hydrophis major (assembly GCA_033807585.1). Taxonomy (NCBI): domain Eukaryota; kingdom Metazoa; phylum Chordata; class Lepidosauria; order Squamata; family Elapidae; genus Hydrophis; species Hydrophis major. The sequence goes on along the minus strand of CM066334.1, from coordinate 16,478,252 downwards.
TTTTGACAGGAAATTTTCACCCAAAGGCAGATGGTATAACTAGATCTCTTGGCTGATGTGTTTTTATTCCTATTCTCCAATCACAGAGCAGTTAGTTTTTGTAACTTTGTATATTTTCCAAAAGGTAAACATATTCCTTGAAGATATAAAAGGCATGAAAGTGATCCAAAGAATCTGGACAGGCAAGAGAGTAGAGACAATATAGCTGAATAGTATATCTCAATGGGTCATCAACAGCCCTGTTATTAGATAGGTCAACATTTATCTGAAAATCTGGAATTATGCATGAACTTTTCTGAAGCACTGAGGTTATTTTGATTTTTCACCTTAATCTTTATGAGTTTCTTGTTCTTGAACAGAGTTTCTATAATATTGCACATCTATTAGTCATTTTCATTTCTGTTTATTTAACTGAAAACAGATAAATGAAAAAAGAAATCAAATATTTTCAGCATTTTCATAGATTTTTACCAAAGCTACATCAAAGGGCAGTCCATTCTTTTGAATTTTTTGAGATCCATACATTGAGGTTATTTATCTCCATTTATTAATATTGCTTAAATCCATAGATTTAAGCAACATTTCAATCCATACAATTTGGTGATATGGGTGCTCTATAAATTGAATGAATAAGATATCATTTTTTAAAACAATACAATTAAGATAAATTTGTAGTTGACTTGAACTTATTAGTTCAGTTTACTTTATTGTCATTGCACCTGGTACAATGAAATTAAATTCCATCTTCAGTGCACATCATACATAAGAAAACTATAAAAATAAAATAAAAACACACATCCTTCACATTCTATATAATTGAACTGAAAACCCCTGATATTGCATTAGTATTACACTATACAGTAGAATTCAATATGGTTACTGCCCTGGGATAGAAACTGTTTCTCAGCTTGTTTGTCCTTGTTTTTATTGTCTTGTACCATCTGCCAGATGGTAATAGTTCAAAAAAGGGTGCCTAGGATGAGATGGATCTTTAAGAGTGTTTTGAACTTTCTTAAGGCAGTGGGAGCTATAAAGAAGGCTATTTAGTAGGAAATGAAGCCCAAAGTCCCACCTCAAAAGAGGTTTGACTGGCAAAGAGATTAATGAATTAATAAAACTCATTGGCCATCTAGCACTATCTGTCACCATATGTATTTGTATCTTCCTTTTGAACATTGCAAACAAAGGAACTTGATTTGTTACACATTTGTCTGCAATGATCAACAGGAAATAAACAGCATGAATCCCAATTGGCAAAATTTTAAATTTATCATCTTCATTCAAGTATTGTTTGGCATCAACAAGAGCCAACAATCCTTTCCCAAATATGTATGTTTGCACATGTCAGAGATCATGCTTCTGAGTTATAATGATTTATAATAATCTATCTTGAATACAAACATGAATATGATTTGTAGGAAATTCAGAGCTCATGTAACAATATGATCTTATTGGAAAATGGTCAAGGAATGGTTTCTTTCAAGAGCAATCTAATTAACACCTATTACAGTGTTCTTTTGAACTCAGTATTAATTCAAATCAAGATTCCACACTTGAATGAGAGACAAAGCGTGCATTATGGCAAACTTGATAAAGTCAGTGAATGAAATTATCTTCTCCTCTCAAAAGTAACCCTTGATTCATATGCTCTTTCATTTGCATATCTTAGTTTGCAAAGATAAGGCATCTTGGAATATGGAATGTGCCCTAGGAGTTGGTAGACTTACAAAAAACAAAAGCTGGCATTGAATTTTGCATCAAACAATTCAACCATCAGCTGTATATGGGACAATTTGAATCCCACAGCTTGTGATTTGCTTTTTGTGGAAAAAAGAGAACATCATCATTTACAAAGAACATGTAGAATTGGAAAGAATTGAGACAGAAATTGAGACAGAAATTAAGAACTTTGGAATACTATATAATTTTCATAGGTAACCTATCTGTGCTTGTGCATGAACCATGATAGCATAGTGGTTAGAATGCAGTATTCCAGGCTAATTTTGCTGACTGCTGGCTGCCTGCAATTTGACAGTTCAATTCTCACCAGGCTCAAGGTTGACTCAGTATGCTGACTCTGTAAACTGCTTAGAGAGGTCTGTAAAGCACTGTGAAGTGGTACATAAGTCTAAGTGTTATTATTATCTGTTTTTTTTCTGCCTAAGACCTTTCCTGTTTAAGTGAAGAACTGTCTTCCACTATGGAAGTCTTAGCCACAGAAAAATACAATAAAGTGAATACATATTTAATTTTGCATGTATTAATGGCAGCTAGAATTATGTTTGCACAACAATGGAAAAATGAAGAGAAACCTTCACATGAAAATGTGGTTTAAAAAAAATTAGAATGTGCAGAAATGAATACTGGCAACACTCAAAATTAAGGGGAAGGAAGAAACTGAATACTATTTAACATGGCATTTGATTTATCAATGGCTAACTAGGAGAAACCATAGTTAGAAATTTAAAAGCAAAAGAGAATGATTTATTACATAAGGAAGATTCACTAAAACGGATAAGCAAATACTATTATTACTATTGATACTACCCTTGCTTGCCTTTGCAATTCATTCTATTTCTATTTGTAGGTCTTCATATTTTGTAACCTTCTCCAGTTTTTTCTTTTCTATTCTGCTGTCTCCAGGCACAGCCACATCCACTATCCAGACTTTGCCTTTCTTATTATTTCTCAAAATTAACAGTACCCAGACAACACACTGTTTATGTAGACATTGAATTTTATGTTTAATAATAATAAAACATATAGAAGAATCATCTGATGATGAGAGAATGATCCAAGGGGGCAAAAGGAAACAAATCAGTAAGTGATCAAAACATCTCCAAATTTCCTCTGTATAATTTGTGAGAGCTTTGAAAGTTTCAGGAGTAATTTTATGGAAAAATTATTCTGCTACTCTTTAATGCCCACTATATCCAAATTCAAACTTTCTTGAAGTAAAAACTTGGTAAAGTCTTGGGTAAAAACTGGGCCTTTTGATCTTGGAAAATATAGTTCTATAAATCAGAAACAGTCTTCAAAACTTGAATTATTCCATTACCAAAACAACTGCCAGAGCTGTACAATGTAAAATTTCCTTCATTTGCAAATGAACACTGTTCCTTTCCTTCCTAAGGAAGGAAAACTTAAAATTGTAGTCTACCTGCTGGTTTATCCTTTTTTAAAAAAAAAAACTTTATAGTTCAACAATATCAGAACAGAATAGAATAGGTGAAACAGAAGCTGCCTGCCATGACTAAGTGCAAGTCACTTTCAATAACTAATGCTAACAGACTTATTCCTTCCACTTGCATATTTTTGACAAAGGAAGAAAAAGGGAGAAATAGTTTATTACAAGTTAATAAAGGATATTACCTTCTTTGTTTTTTATCCAATGCCATTGTAATAGCCCTAACACAATGTAGTCATTAGAGGAGCATAGCATATTACCATAAAAGCAGAACTGCCAAGTTAAAAAGAACCAAGACAATTAAGAAAACTGTTCCAGAAATGTGTAGGTATATCTCATCTTTCTCTTATTCTATAGCAAGAGCAAATATAATTCACTGGAAAGGATTATTGTTCTGTACCTTAATTTGAATTCTTGAGATTCCCGTGCTTTGATTGGCCAAAGCGCGGGGTGATTGGATTGGTTAGGCGAACCGCGCCGATTGGCTCGCTGAGATTCTCCCGCGATTGGTGGATTTGAATCAAGGGAGATTCAAAGTGGTGCCATTGGCCGCGGCCGCCGCAGCTTGGAAATAAAAAGCCGCAAAGTTTTCCTAAGAGCCAATTCGGTTCCTGACTTCAATAAAGAGCTTGATACAAAGTCACCGACTCCTGGCCTCCTTCCACGCGGACACAACACTGGCGACGTGGATGGGATTCTTATCCTGAACCAAAGCACGTGTCCGACGGAAGCCAGCCAACTGACGAGATGGCCAGCATTGCACCACCAACCCCCTTCAACCCCGCTAGCAAGGACTGGGAATCTTACACGGACAGATTCCGCATGTTCCTCGAATGCAACAACCTGAAGGATGCCACCAGACCGAAGAAACAAGCCGTCTTTCTAACGCACTGCGGGCCCGCAGTGTTTAAGATGGCAAAAGCGCTAGCCAAGCCCGCCGATGTTACCGCGATGGATTGGGCTGACCTCGAGCCATTACTCTGGAGACACTACGCTCTAGCCGTACCCATCCTCATCCGACGACATTTAATTGTCATTGGGCTGTGATCAGCCCAAGTACTTGTTTCAATATTTGTTTCTTGAATATTAGATATTAATTCTGTTGAGATCCAAATCATATCTAATCTGGACCATAATAAATGTCTATTTGAATAAAAAGTATATTTTAATATTTTAATAATTTTATCCACCCAGATCAAAATGGATTTCTGCCAAAGAGACAAATCAGAGACAACATGAGAGTAATCTTGGATACTTTGGAATACTATGAGGCTCATCCTGAAAAGAAAATGGCTTTGATATTCCTAGATCCTCAAAAGGCATTTGATAATGTGAACTGGAGATGTATGTTATTACTATTGGAACAGATGGGTTTTGCCAAAAAATTTATTCAAGCAATAGAAGCCATATACAATAAACAGATAGCAAAGGTAATGATGGAGGGAGAACTTATAGACTTTATTAATATAAGAAAAGGCACAAGACAAGGATGTCCCCTATCTCCTTTGCTATTTGTATTGACTTTGGAAGTGTTGAATAGAAATATTAGGGATGATAAAAGCATAAAAGGAATGAAAATTAAAAAGGAAGAATTCAAACTACAAGCTTTTGCTGATGATTTAGCTTTTATTCTGGAAGATCCGCTAGAAACAGCGCCAAAGTTATTGGAAAAGATAGAGACATATGGTGAGGTGGCTGGTTTGAAAATAAATAAAGATAAAACAAAGATTTTGACAAAGAACATGCTACTGAGACAAAGAGAAGAACTGGCAGACCTGTTGAAAATCCAAGTTACGAATAAGGTTAAGTATCTGGGGATATATTTGACAGCAAGATGTAGCACATTAAAAGAGAATAATTATATTAAACTTAAACAACAGATAGCTTTAGATTTGAAGAAATGGGAAAACTTACAATTGTCATTAATAGGGAGAATTTCAACAATCAAGATGAATATTTTACCCAGAATTTTATTTCTGTTTCAAACAATACCATTTAGGCTTGGAAAAGACTATTTTGAAGATTTAAATAAAATTATGTTGAAGTTTATATGGCAAGGTAATAAAAACAAGAATAAAGCTAAAGCTTTTGCAAGAAGCTAGAATTAGAGGAGGTTTTGACCTGCCTAATTGGGAATGGTACTATCAAGCTGCAAGTCTGATGTGGGTCAAGGAATGGATAACATTAAGAAAGACTAGATTGTTGACACTAGAAGGTCATGATTTGCTGTTGGGTTGGCATGCTTTTTTATGGTATAAGGGAACTAAAACACAGGGTTATTTTAGAAGACATTATGTACGGGAGTCTTTGTGGTTAAACTGGGAGAAGATAAAAAGACAATGTTATTTGAAAATTCCAGTTTGGTTATCGACTATTGAAGCATTTTCCTATCCTATAATTTATAAGAAGGAACAAACAATTAGATATGGGGAACTATTGGATGAAAAGGGTGAGCTTAAATCGATTCAAAATTTAGAGGAACAAGGTATAAAGATAAATTGGTTTTCATATGCGCAAATACATTCAAGGTATGATGAAGATTCTAAAATGGAGGGATTCTATGATAAACAGACTGATCTAGATAAGAACTTGATGGGTACTGATGAGAAGGTGATTAAAAAATTATATGGTTATTTACTGGGAATTAAATTAGAGGAAGAACAAGTTAAAGAAACTATGATTGTTTGGGGGAAGAATTTTGGATATGGGATTGATCTAGAGAAATGGCAGAAATTGTGGTCTCAAAATTATAAAATGACATTGTCAACAGCATATAAAGAAAATTTGTGTAAGATGTTTTACAGGTGGCACTTTCCCCCGACAAGAATAGCAAGAATGTTTAAGAACAAATCTGAAAAATGCTGGAAATGTCATCAGATACCTGGCTCATATTACCATATGTGGTGGACCTGTGAGGACGCTAAAAAATATTGGACTAAAATTCGCATGTGGTTGGAAAAAATGACAAAGAAACGTATAGATTTGAAACCGGAGTTCTTTTTATTGGGAATCTTACCAGATACATACAGTAAAGCCTTGAAATATCTGATTGTAAATGTATTAACAGCGGCTAGGATTGTATTTGCTAAAAATTGGAAGAGTGAGAAAATACCATCAGAGGAAGAAATTATTAAGAAAATATTGGAATGTGCTGAGATGAGTAGATTGACATTTGAAATTAGAGAGCAAGAGGATAAACAATTTTATGAAATTTGGGGTCTTTTTTATCAATGGCTAGATGATAAAATACGATAATAGAATATTTAGAATGTTAGACAGCAAGGAATATCTTTATTTTTTCTTTCGCTTTTGTTATTTGACATTATATTTATAAAGTGTTTTTAGGATAGATTTGGTATGATTATATGGTTTGTTATAGAATAAACTATTTAAAGTATTGTTATCCCAAAAAGCATGAATGATTAAAAATATAGTCAAATGATTTTTTAAAAGCGACATTAGGATATATAAGTTTGGATTGACAATATGAGTTGTTATGTAACATAACTGCAATTGAGACTACAAAATGAATGCACAAAACTGATGAACCAACTGACACACTGTATGTACATAAGAGAGTTGATGTTTTAATGTTTTGTTTGTCTTGTTTGTTTGTAGAAATTCAATAAAATTCTTTAAAAAAAAAAAAAAAAAGATGTGCGAGGGCTTTAGGCAGCCCTAAAATGCTGTTTGCCCATTATTACCTGAAAAGCTCTAACTTTTAATGGAGCATATTGAGAACCATGTGACTCTTATCTTTACATGGAGTTTGGTGTTGTCCATGTCTTCTTAGTGCAAAGAATAAGGAAGATGGTTTTGATGCAAGAACTGCTACCTATAGAAGGGGAGGGTGTCAGGAAAATAACTAAACTGACAAGATTCAGATCAGTTAGTATAATTATTTAACATTCACTAATATATATTTGTTTCATTTGTCATGTTAAAATATTAAAATTCAGCAGCAGCTTGCATTTTGTGGATGATTGACTCAAATCGTCTCAGAGTTGAAGGCTGAATGGGAATTATGAGGATTGCCTTTTCCCTGGTCCAGATAATTGAGAATCTGGAAGCTTGGCTAGATGTTGTGTTTTTCTTGTTTTGCAGTGGATAGTCCATGCAAGAGGAGTAAAAATAAAAGCTGTTCTGCAGGATTGAGTCTATTCACTCTAGTCACAGATGAATAAGTTTATTGCATAGAATATTCAAGGAGTGTGTGTGTGTGTGTGTGTGTGTACGTGCATATACTTTCATAAATACACAGCATATATGGAAAGCCAAAAGAAGTAAAAGAAGAACAATGTTTTTGTTTTAGAACAGCAGATTCTTTGGGCATTGGTTCATTGGTTCAGATTAGACAATTTGGAACCTCAAAAGCTGGAGACATTTTTGGTTGCTCCTTAAGATTCTAATGGAAGAACCTGAATTATAGTCCAGGTTTCTAGAAGTGCAGCATTAGACTTTCTGCTTGGACAATGTTTCAATTGTGCAATTTCCTCCCTTCATTACATTACAGCTTAGGCCAGCAGCTTTTTGTTGGGTCTCTGTAATTACAGTGTCCTAGAATGGTCATACCTTTTTGAATCATTAATTTTCTTCTGCTGAGTCATTACAATAGTACACATCCACTGCTCCTTTTCTTTGGTCATCTTCTGTTCATGTTTTGTTCTTCAGCTTGTTTCTCACATTCTTCAGTGTTGTTGGCAACACCAAGGCGTTATGAGGTATATATTTACATGTCTTCCAGGTTGATAGTTCTTCCCTAGTAGCTTGTTTTTAGAGTGAGTTCAATTTATTTATACAGGCAGTCAAGAGATTCAACATTGATTTTTATTGTTTGTTGCATGAAAAATAGATACCTACAGTAGATAGATCTGCTAGGATTAACCTGATGTTCATCAAAGATAAAATAAAGCCTATTAAGTAAAGTGTTCATAAATTACCTGAAAGTGGTAGCAGGTAGACAGAGGAACTTGTAAGTGACTCCAAACCTGGAATAATCCATCTCAATAAACAAGGATGTCTTTTATTTATGAATAGTTGGAGAAGTTATAGTTGATGCATTTGTTATATACCAAGATATGTATTTAAAGCAAAAGGATCAGTTTGTAATTTATGAATTAGCATCATCAAGTGAAAGTAACATGGAGTAACTGAGTGTTGCAAGAGGTTGGAACCACAAAATGATCTTGGCTAGTATAGGGTATGCCAAATTAGTATAAATTCTTAAGTGATGGTGGCTCTGCGCCAAATTGGGAAGGGGGGAGAAAATAAAATGATGATGTTTCTAGAGTAATCCCCTTTTTAATGCATGGAACTACTCTAGTTTATCCTCAAGGCAGCAGGAAGATTAATAGACAGGTTTACTCACTTTTGTGTTCATGCAATTGAGTTTGAATTACAATTAATCCTCCACTGTCCAAGATTAGGATAGGGCAGGATAGGATATGATAGGATAAAAACTTGTCACTTTAAATGTACACTAATCAGCATACCTTAAAATGAAATTTTGTTGCATTCAGCTCTCAAATGATAACCATTATGCATACACACACACACACACACACACACATTGACACAGAAAAACATCACAATCTAGTTTGGACCTATACATATAAATGAGGAAAAAAAGAACTCTGTGATACTACAAGATGGTTGACATAAGGAACAAAGCTGTTACAGAATCTAGTAGTCCTATAGATACTTTGAAACCTCATCTCAGAGGAGAGCAACAAAAATAGACCGTGACATGGGTGTGTGGGGTCTCTAACAATGCTTCAAACTCTAAGAACATAGTGTTTATAAGCAGTATTCTGAATAACAGGAAATGAGATTCCTATAAACTTCTCAGCTGTCCTCACCGCTCTCTGTAGGGGCTTTCTATCTGAGGCACTGCTACCACCAAACCAAACAGGGATGCAGTTTGTTAAAATGCTCTCAATTGTACCTCTGTAAAAAGTGGCCAGGACAGAAGGAAAAAGATGTGTACTCCTCATCTGACTCAGGAAATGTAAATGCTGGTTTGCAGACTTCACACTTTAGCTAATAACACAACAAATGAAACCAGATAAATATGCTGTATGAACACAATTCTTAAGTCAAATCATTGCTTCATGGTATTAAAAGTCTATATTGTTGACATAGAGTAGCAGCTCCTCCAGTGTTTCAATCTGAAGCTGGTCCAAAGATGTAACCATGAAGCTTTGAGTGTAAATTGCTACTGTCAATATTGCTTTGGGCAAAATGTTAACTCAGAAACCACACTAAACTAAGCTATAGAGTTGCTTTTTGTTTTATCAATTCTACCCCAAACATTTACATGAAATTGTGACGTATATTATTTTAATTGTGGCTTGGCAGAAAGACCAACTTAAAAGGGCAGGAGGAAACTCTGTTTAACAATCAGTGAAATCGTAAGATCACCTCACAAGGTCTCTGAAACGAGCAACATTTTTGGGAGGAGAATGAGCATTACACAGTTCAGGGCTTTGTCTAACTATAATAAGGTTATTCTTTTTAGCCTGTGTTTATTTCTGAATTGCCTACATTTGTTTCCAGATAAATAAAATTCCAAATTTGGATTGTGCTAAACTCTAATTCAGAGTTTAGCCTCAATGGTGGTTTCTGTAGCTTACCCTCCAAATTGAGCAGTCATCTATTGGATGCATCAATTCATCATATCCATTGGAAGATATTTCTGAATCAGTTTTTGATTTTTGCACATGTGCACATAGATTTTTATCAGATCCATCCAATATTTTTTTAAACAAAATTGCTTCAACAGTTCAAACTGGAAATGTAAACCAAATCAGTTCTTCAAATTGAATTAGCAGATCCTCTATAATTTGCATTGCCCTACTCCAGGCTCACAGGGCTAGTATTCATAATCTTAATCATAATCGAGTTGGAAGGGACCTTGGAGGTCTTCTAGTCCAAACCCCTGATCAAGCAGAAAGCCCTATACAATTTCAGAGAAGTGGCTGTCCAGTCTCTTCTTAAAGACCTCCAGTGATGAAGCAACACAACTTCTGTCGGCAAGCTTTTCCACTGGCTTTTAGTTTTTAACCAATTATTATTAAATTAGTCATTGCTGCTAAACTGTCTTGAGCTTGTAGAATTAATGTCATATTTACTACTCTTTTTTTTGTTCACATGCTTGATGTGTACAAAAACAAGGGGATATATAATAATTCCAGATGACAAATGCCTGACCGCTGATTAACTGTGTAGGAGTAGGTGGTATCTGCTTCCCACATATTACATATTAGGTTCAGTGATTTTGTAAAATTATAATGGCTAGAAATGATACAATTAACTGCAATTGGGTGTCGCTTACATATTTTGTTCAGACAGATCAGCAAAGAGAGTTGGCTATCAAGAACATTACTTTTTTTCCTGAAATGCATTTTCAAAGGAATTAGAATATTTCATGGTATTAAAATGTGCATCCAAGAATCATAATGCTCTGGGGAAAATTGTTCTACTTGTTACACTGTTTAGGAAAAGCCAGGTATCTTTGACTGAATTCAAACACTGAGCAAAAATAGTTATTGATGATTGGCATGATGCTTGAACAAACGTTCTTGGAATAGTGAGAAAAGGACGTTGTCTTTCTTTGAGCTCTTTAAAAGCACTTTCATTCTGCAAAATCCAAATAATTGTAATTCCAATCTGGAATTGTGCGTGCGTGTGTGTGTGTGTCTGAACCAAAAAGCAAACAGAGAAAGTCCGGAAGTCCATCTGTTCTTGAAATGACCAGAGAGAGCACACTTAATTGGCTGCTGCCTTGGGATTACTTGTAATTTCTGTATTCTGAAAGAAGAGACAATGAGCAGGAAGACCATAACTCAGTGACAGAGTACCAAGTTTGGTTATAAAGATTTCAGGTTCAATTCTTCTCAACTTGGGTGGGCTGCAAAAATCCACCATTATGAAAAGCCAACCCATTCGGTTTAGAAAGAGAATAGGGTCTCAGAATTCTAGATGTAGTCCCGCCCAGAGTTCGTATTCAGCAGGTTGTGACCAGTTCTGGAGAACCAGTAGCGGAAATTTTGAGTAGTTTTGAAACCAGCAAATGCCACCTCTGGCTGGGGGATTTTACAGTGTCCTTCTCCTGCCACACCCACCAAGGCACACCCACAGAACAGGTAGTTAAAAAAAATTGAATCCCACCACTGCCCCAGCCCCTCAAGTTTGTATACCATGTTCTAGGCTATCCAGAGTACTACCTACAGTACTACATCCATTTTTGGTCACCACACTATAAAAAAGATGTTGAGGCTCTAGAAAAAGTGCAGAAAAGAGCAACCAGGATGATTAGGGGACTGGAGGCTAAAACATATGAAGAATGGTTACAGGAAATGGGTGGCAACTATAAAATGTGTAAAGAAAATGATTTATGAGTTGACACTGGAATCCTGACACTGGGCATGGCTAGTCTAGTGAAGAGAAGGACCAGAGAGGAAAGGGTCTCAAGCTATTTTGTAAAGCGCCTGTAGGCCAGACAAGGAATAATGGATGGAAACTGAACAAGGAGAGATTCAACCTGGAAATAAGGAGAAACTTTCTGAGAGTGAGAACAATCAACCAATGGAACAGAAGTTGCCTTCAGAAGTTGTGGGAGCTTTATCACTTGAGACTTTCAAGAAGAGAGTGGACTGCAATTTGTCAGAAATGGTGTAGGGTCTCCTGCTTTGGGGGGGGGGAGTTGGGCTAGATGACCTATAAGATTCCTTCCAACTCTGTTAATCTATAATCTTTGGTTCCATTCTTCTAATTCCTTCCTACTTGATATGGAACCAATTATTCCACTCCCTCCCCTTAATATTTTACAATGCTTTAAGAGAAAAAGAAGATGAATGAGGCACATTGCTCATGAATCAAGGTACTTAATTCACTAGTCATGTGACAGATGGCTGGGCAGCTCGACCTTTGATTCTTTTACAGTCTCTATTCACAAATCTATTATCAGGAGGCAGGGGGATCTGAAATGTAAAAACATAAAGAAACTTTCAGGGAACAGTTATATGATGGTTTAAAAAAGGCTGTTTTACTTTTCAGGTGCTACAAAAGCAAGGCTGCTCTGCCCCATTGGGTTGAGGTTCATATTAGCTATGCAAATATATTAAAGCACCAGATTGATGGAATGTTGAATGGGCTGTTGGTGGCAATTGTCAAAAAATTGTTTTAAGATTCGGCAGCTGAGATAATGGAGCAATTTAGCTGTTGCTTCATGGAAGACTGATTTAGACTTAAAGAAGTTTATTTTTAATTAGGACTATGTTCACTTCATAGATAAATATACACAACCCACACTGTAATGACTAATTCCTTTCCTTTGGAAACAATAAAGTCTTGCTTGGACTAGCACCTGCCCATCACTGAACATGGAACAATGTCACATAAGTTAGAAATGATTTCTTCTTCTTTCACTTGGAGGATGGTACGTATTCTTTTGATTTTCCTGAACTTGTTTTCAGTCATTGATGATTTTTCTGAGAAAATAGAGGAAATATAGTGTGGTGTATTTTATTCACCTGAAAGCAGGACAAGAAGCGATGGATGGAAACTAATGAAGGAGAGAACCAACCTAGAATTAAGGAGACATTTCCTGAGAGTTAAAACAATTAAATCAGTGGAATGTCTTTCTTCCAGAAAATGTAGGTGCTCCAACACTGCATGTTTTTAAACACTTGTCTGAAATGGTATAGAATAGAATAGAATAGAATAGAATAGAATAGAATAGAATAGAATAGAATAGAATAGAATTCTTTATTGGCCAAGTGTGATTGGACACACAAGGAATTTGTCTTTGGTGCAAATGCTCTCGGTATACATAAAAGAAAAAATACATTTGTCAAGAGTGAAGAATCACAGGGTACAACACTCAATGATAATCATAGGATACAATAAGCAATCAAATCATACTAAGAAACAGTCAACATAAATTGTAAGGATACAAGTGACAAGGTTACATTCATACAGTCACAAGTGGGAGGGGATGGGTGATAAGGAGTGATGAGAAGATTAATAGTAATAGTAATGCAGACTTTGTAAATAGTTGAACAGTGTTAAGGGAAATATTTGTTCAGCAGAGTGATGGTGCTCAGCAAAAATTGTTCTTGTGTCTAGTTTTCTGATGTGCAGTCCTCTATAGCATCGTTTTGAGGGTAGGAGTTGAAACAGTTTTTATCTGGGATGTGAGGGATCTGTAAATATTTTCACAGCCCTCTTTTTGACTCATCCAGTATACAGGTTCTCGATTGAAGGCAGGTTGGTAGAATTGTTGTTGTTGTTGTTGTTGTTGTAGGGTTTCCTGCCTGAGCAGGAGCTGTCTAAAAGACCTCCAAGGTCCCTTCGATCTGTGTTATTTGGTTATTGATGCTATTGTATGTGTAATTATACATACTTTCATTTCAGTGGCTACTGTAAGATCAATTCTCCTCTCCTAAGGATGTGCCAAACTAACATGCAGAATGTCACAATGCTTATTCTTCAGAATTCACAACTGCTGGCTGAAAAATACAAATATATATATATAGTTATATATAGTTATATATAGTTATATATAGTTATATATATATAGTTATATATATATAGTTATATATATATAGTTATATATATATATAGTTATATATATATAGTTTTATATATTTATATATATATAGTTGTATAGTTATAGTTATAGTTATAGTTATAGTTATAGTTATAGTTATAGTTATAGTTATAGTTATAGTTATAGTTATAGTTATATATAGTTATATAGTTATATTATAATAAATAATATAAATTATTATTAGGGACACAATACAGAAGCCTGATGATGGCAGATGAGATTCTGCCGAAACGTTGCTACAACTTTAAAAGCACAACTACAATGACGTGGGAAAATACCCGAACAAAGCTGAATACCATACATACATACATACATAACATACATACATACATACATAAATACATACATACATACATACATATATATATATATATGTTTTCTTAAGTTTTCGCGGGTACTTACATGTCTGGCATTCAGCTTTGTTCGGGTATTTTCCCACGTCATTGTAGTTGTGCTTTTAAAGTTGTAGCAACGTTTCAGCAGAATCTCATCTGTCATCATCAGGCTTCTGTATATATATAGTGTTTTCTGCAGAGAAAAAAAAAGAAGACAAAGGAATGCTAAAAGCTCATTCATGTGAAAATAGGGAAGAACTTTCTGAATGCATATGAAATTCATGCTGTCTAGAGACAAACTGACCTTACTAAAATAGCATTAACCCCAAGGAGCTATCAGATTCCAGAAGGAAAAAAAGTTGGCAGATTATTCTAAGGAAAGTATCTTATCCCTTGTCTTTTCTTCAGGTCAATGTCCTCAAAATCCTACTGAAGGACATAAACAGAAGAATCAAGTTGATTGACTGAAAACAGCAGTACCCAAGGGAGGAGGCCAGGAAACAAAAGAAGAAAGACTCCAAGCCAAACACACCTTTAAAATAAATTTATAACTCTCTGTCAAATCAGAGCAGTCAGGAAATTGCTTTCAAAGGGTGAGAGAGGGGATTTGAGTATGCTAAGGGAGAAAATAAGGTTGGGGTTTTTTTCCCTTTCCTTTCTTCTTTTGTCAAAAAATAAAAATGAAAGAAATGAGCACTGAAGTTGGTTTGTGCAAATATCATGGGACGAAGCCAGACTGACTGACTGCAATGGGCCAGGAGGTGATAGACTCATTTTTTGGGGGTGGGGGTGGGGAATTCTTTTTTTTCTCCAAAAAAGAAACAAAATCAAAACAAAACAGAAAAGGGAAAGGAAGCTATAACAGAAGCTAAGAAGCCAACCGAGCAATTCGTGGTTCCATTTCCTTTCAGCTGCTAATTCACTCTGTGACCTTAGGCTTGTCACTCTTGTCTTCCATCCTTCTGAAATATGGAGTAAGAATTAGTGCTGTGCCAAAAGACCTTTCTGCTTCAATTTCACCCCTGTTTGTGAAAAAGGAAGAAAGAATGGAAGCTGCTTCATCATGAACTATCCTAGAAGGTCCAGAGCAACATGATGTATTTTCTGGAACATCCTAAGTGTCATGGCCTCATTGGAAAGTGGAAAAAGAAAGTGCCTTAGAAACCTTACTGAACCATCAGTTGAGCCAATCTTAGCAAAAAATATGAGTCGCCACTGGATTTAGACCTTCTCTCCAGAATTCTTATTTAGACAATCAATCTTTGCGAACTACTACACACAGTATCCAGAGGTAAAGAAGTTCTTCTATGGTGATATCCTTTGGGGATAAACAGTAGCATAGACTTTCTTGACCTCAGCACAGCCAGAACAAGTTTGAAGAGCATCAATTAAATAAAACAACTGGTGCAGCTTCTGATATAAAGTTCTTTAAGAATAGATCATCGCTGGAAGCAGTGTAAAATAATCTGTACAAGAATTATTGTAAAATAATCTGTACAAAATTATTGAAAGGGAAGACTTTATCCTTTGATGACAAGATGTTTTGCCCTACATCCCATCTCCTGATTCACGAGATTAAAAGCACAGGTTAAACTATCAATAGCAAATCATTAAAATACACAAAACATGTTTTAAAGGAAATAGCTGATGAAATCAAATCATGATCCTTTACCTAGACTACTTTTGGTGAAGATCAGACTCACATTAGTAGACGGTTTGGCACATCCCTGATTTTTGGAGAAGAATTGGACTAGTTTGATTCCATTCATGATTAACTGTCAACTCTGAAGCCATCTTGTGCTGCCTCATAGTTGCCCCGAAGCCTGAGAGGGGAAGGGAGGGAAGCTAACAGTAAAAAAAAAAAAAAAAAAATTCCCGTGGGAACCAAGGTCATCATAACAGGTGGCTGGTGAAGGAGGAGAGGAGCCTGCCAGCTGTATTCATTGGATAATATGGACAATGTGACTGATGATACTGGGGAAGGGAGAAGATTTACTCTTTTAAGTAGATGAAAACCATGGGAACCTTTAGAGTTGGTTTTCACCGGTTGTGCCAATATGATGTATCTAATAAACATGCCCTTTGAGGAGTCTGCCAGACTCAGAGTTCTGCTTTCAATGGGTGCATTACTTGGAACGCTGACATTAACACAACATAATCAGCCTTATGACTGTAGTTACTAAAACTGAGTTACGGGGGCATCGCTATAAATCCACCCACAATTTCTATGTTTAAGACAGCACTGCTTCAATCCACGAGCTCCTTTCTAAGTTATTTTGTTTTCTGTGAACTTTTCATAACATGATGTGAGAAACTGTGGAGAGCTTGAGAGGTGAAAGGGTGAGTAATTGTAAAAATTGAAGAAGTAGAAGGTTAGTCATATGGCAGCTTAGCCCGATAACAACAAATTGAAGAAGCATTTCAAGTCATGCCAAAAGACTCAACTCCTAATAGCAACAGCAATAGCATTATATATCACTTTATGGTGCTTTAAGTGGTTTATAAAGTTAGCATATTGCCACCAACAATCTGGGTCCTCATTTGACCGATCTTGGAAGGATGGAAGGCTTGAGTCAATTAGCCTGCAATACTGCATTCTAACCACCGTGCCACCACAGCTCTTTATTAATTTATTATAAATGAAAGAAATTTCTCTTATACTTCCACAGTTCATAATATTTTACGTAATTTTATCTAATGTAGGCTTTTAAAATCAAAATGTTTCCAACAGGAGCTTTTTCTTATGTAGTAGATCTATGCATGCTTTGACTATGATTTGCAAAATGTAGTCTGGCAATCCATGAGATTAGTGCTGAACTGTGTATAGATACACCTGAACAACTCAAGTCTTTCCTTCAAGAAGATTTATCTGACTCTTAAAACAAGCCATATCTTATTTAAGGTCCACACAGAATTGGAAATAGAAAAAAAAAATCAGCCTACTTTAATAAAAAAGGCATGCAGATCTTGTATTCATCCAAATCAAAAGTATGATTCAGAAATTTTCTGAATCATTTTTGATTGTGCCCAGGCTGTGAGGATTCCAACAGTTACCCCCATTTAAATCATGAGTCTTGAGCCAAACTTCCAAAACTTCAAAAGGATTTATTGGGAGTTAAAATGTCTGGCCCTGCCTGGTTGTTGCTGACTCTGAGACACATCATTCATTGTCACCCTTGACCTTGGTTTTTCCCCCACCCCCTGGGTGTATCATAATTCATATTCTCCAATGGGATACATCCATAGCCAAGAGTCATCAATCATGTTTTCTAGTTAGAATTTTGCATGGCAGAAACTTCAGTCACCTAGTTATTATCTTTGAAAAACTATTTATGGAATGCACTTTCAGTTTCCAAGCTGCTGCACTGCTTCCCCCTCCCTTTCTGTTGATAACTCTAAAAAGACCATAGAAATATTTTATGAGTTGACACAGCCCTACTAAGTAACAATCTCTTTTGGAACATATTTTAATATGAATGTGAAACTTTCAGAGTAATACATTAGCTTTTGAATCATTCACAAATATCTCTATTATCAATATCGATATCTATAGATCATCTATTTCTATATCCTCTATACCTATATATCAGTTACAGTTGCTATCACCTATATCTTCTATATCAGGGGTGTTAAATTGGCAGCCTGTGGATCGGATGCATTATGTGCAGGCCATGCCCACTGCAAAGGCAAAAAGCATGGCAAGATGTTATGTGATGTCACATTTGACACCTGTGCTCTGTATCTATAATGCAGCTATATCCGCTACATGTCACTATTTCCATGTCTATACAGTATATCATCTGTTTCTATATCTATGAGAATTTATAATTGTAATTGAGCACAATGAATGCTAGGAGATAATATTTGATCCTGTTGCCTGACATTGTAATCTTGTATGAGGACTTCACGAATCCACTCCCATGAAAACTGACAGTAAAGTTCATGACTTTGTTTCCCAAACTGTATGGAAAAGAGAAATGTAAAGTTATACGCAATTAATTTTAATAGGCTTATCACCGGGGCTGCGAAAATCAATGTCTTTCCATCTCAAGTATTGTCCCAATTTGGGCACTCTCAATAATTTCATTCAAAACAAAATGATCATCTTTCCACCTCTGGGCCATGAATCAGTGAAATGAAGTGGGCCAGCTCAATCCCACTAGCCACTCTGCATCGGTAGAAAAATAGTTTCTCTGCACGTGTAATGGGTGCTCCAAAGTCTCTTTCATTCCTCCAGATCAAAGCCTCTCCAATCAGGTGCTTCCAACGGAACCTCTGTTTCAATTTGAAGTGACTTTTCAAAGCTTTGTACAAGCCCTCCTCAGCACTACAAGCCATTTGACCTTTTGTTTGGCTGCAAATAGTGCACTTTGTAATTTGGAAAGTGTTTGTGTACATCACCAAATTAAGCTGCCATAGAGGGCTGCTGTGAAATGTTGACCTGCCCTACAAATTGAACATCTAAAAATATGCTCGGAGTTGCCACCAGCTTCATTTTGTACCAGACAAGATTTCCAAGTGTTCTTAAAAAGGGAACTTCAGGAAATGTGCCTTGCAATGCAACAATTTGGCCTGAGGCTAGTTTGGTCTATGTACTTGGAGAAAGAAGGGAGGGGGAAAAAATCTAAAGGTACTTTAAGCTGAGAAATAAATCCTCTGTGTTGTATCAGAGTTACCCAGGCAAACCTTTCCAGACTCCCATGTAAATCTTTCAGCTTTACAGATCAAATGACATCTCAAAGTCTATTGTTTAGCTAAAATAAGATAGAAAATAGAAGTAAAGAACAGACATTGTCTCTGTTTAGATAAAGACAAATTGTTTGAGAGACCAAAGGGACATAAACATCAGCACAACAGAAATAGAATCATTATTAAGTCTGCCATTTGTGCACCAATAACAGTCTGGTTTGGCACAGCAACCAAACAGGACAGGCACAGGCTTCAACAGATGGTAAGGACTTCAGAAGGAACAATTGCAGCCAGCCTGTCTTCCATGGAGGACCTGTATATTGTGCAGGTCAGAAGAAGGCTGAGAAATTATCTACAGGCCCCTCACATCCTGGACATAAACTGTTCCAAGCCCTCCCCTCAAGACTCCACTATCAGGCATTGCATGCCAAACAGTCCCCACACCCCATGCCATCACTCTTCTAAACACCTAATTCCCACAGCACTATCTTATGCCTAAGGATATTTACGCATGTATTAGGACTGTATTGCTATTATCCTTCTCATCTTTCCCTATTACAAACTCAAGGTTAACTGCACCAAACTTGATTGCAAGAAATACGTCTTCAGCAACAGAGTGGTCAATGTCTGGAATACTCTACCTGACTCTGTGGTTTCTTCCCCAAACCCCAAAAACTAACCTTAGACTGTCTACCTCACCCCTTTCCCAAGAGGTCTGTAGGGGGCATGCATAAGCGCAGCAATGTGCCTACCGTCCCTCTCCTATTGTTTCTTTTATTTTGTTTCTTTTTCTTATATGTATCCATGTATTCATAACTATGTTTTTACTTATACCTATTATCTTGTAAGCAATTGACAAACCAAATTTTTTAAAAAAGTACCTTCTGCTCTTGGTACCTTATGATTATATCATTTTGTTGTTTCTATGTACACTGAGAACTTATGTGCCAGAATCTTGTGCATTTGTTCATTGTATCAGTTCAGTTTTTCATGTACTTAGAATAGAATGAGCTGGAAGGAACCTTGGAGGTCTTCTAGTCCAGCCCTCTGCTCAAGTAGGAGAACCTATACCACTTTAGATAAGTTACTGTCTTAGACTCTTCTTAAAAACATCCAGTGATGGAGCGCCCACAATTTCTAGCCTGCATTACTTTCCAATTCTCATGAAACTAAATGAATTTCTTAAAGTAATTTACAAGTGCAGCAGGAGAGGGGAATATATATTTTAACAAATATTTTGATTTGTTCACATTGTTTTGTTTTGCCTAGAGATAGTCCATTTTTGACAGGTTGCCTACCTCAAACTGACAACAAATTATGTTGATACTGTTTAGGAACTCTGGGCCACAAGAACAACTTCCCAAAGTTCTAGGTTATCTACTCATGATCTTGGAAAAACTACATTTCTAATGAGATCAGAGTGAACATAGCTTTCAATATTCTCAATGTAGCTTTTTCTTTTCTTTGTCAAATTTTTCTCTGCACACTGATGGGAAGTGACTGGGCTTCTCCCTAGATGTTTTTAATTGTTCCCTTGCATCAGAAATTAAGGCAAAGATGATACAGAACACTCAGTGTGAAAGTGACCATCCAAATTATACTACCAATAACGGATAATCACTTTTGCTTGGTTTGTATGTATATAGATTTACACAAAAACATATGTCCCACTTTGAGAACATATTGGTACATTGGAGAAAAGACAAGAAGATATGTTTGTATGCCAGAGTGCATAGCTGTACTAGCTTGCCCACAAAATATCTCCAACTGCTTGTGTAAACATCCAGATTGATTGATTGAAATAGGATTTGAAAATGTATATTTATTTATTCTTATTTATTCATTGCGTGTACATTCTGCCCTTTATCTCAGAGCTCAAAGCAACTCATTGTAAGGGTGTTCCCACAGATTTCCTGAGCAATCCCATCACCAAACAGCTGGTTTGCTAACATGCCTAGGTGAATGGTTCTTTTTTTTTTTTTTTTGAAGCTTTGAAACATTTTGTTGAGCAAAACACTACAGAAAAAGAAGAATGACATGCAGTCAGTTGTTTGCACCACATTCAGTAAACATCATTGAAGTCACCACCGTAATTTGCAGCCACCCTTTTTTCCTGACAAGCAAGTTGAGAGAATTAGGGCAAACCATGCAAAGGTATATCAATTCATTGTGCATTTTCCAGGGGACAGGATTGTTGTCGTTGGCACATGTCATCTTAGAGGTTGATGGGAAGAAAATAACTCAACTAATTTCGTAAGTTTTCTGACAGGATGGGGATGTGGGGAGAACAGTGGAGCAATCTTCCATTCTTTGGGGGGACTATTTTCAACCTGCATTAATCATGTAGCCAATGCATCTGTTTTCATAGGTTTACAACAGTAGAGCAGAGAATTTTGGTACTTTTAAACTAGCAATGCATAGTAGTGTATGGATTGCTTTCCCTTTTCTTCTCACAGATCAGTTTTAGATTCCGATGGACACATTCAGAATTAATGCACGTTATAGACTGCAGTTAAAGCCTTTAACAAATGAAAAATGCCTGTAGAATTTGCAAATTGATTTCAGAATCATAGGGCTCCAGTCCTCACATTTTTAACAATTGCAGCATTCTCCATGGTCATGTTACAAAATTCAGTATTTACAATGGTTGCATCATAATCCTGGAATCACATGATTGCCATTATGCGACTTTCCTAGCTGCCTTCCAGCTGACAAGCAAAGTCAATGAGGGAAAGTGGAGTTCCTTAACAACTGTGTGATTCATTTAACAACTTCAGGGATTCACTTAGCAACCATGGCAAAAAAGGTCATAAAATCAGGCATGATTCACTTCACAAATACCTTGCTTAGTAGTGGAAATTGTGGTTCCAATTGTAGTCATAAATTTAGGATTACCTGCATGCAACAGTTGTGAAACAGCACATTCTAATTTTTGTGTCTGTATTTGTATCTGTATCTTGAAGTGGAATGTTATGTTTCAAATCCCTAAAGTTTAATAAGACCCCTGGAAGTGACTAGAAAAATCTCCTGAAATCATCTTGTTTTTCTCTATGAGGTCTACCATAATTACGCTGTCACCATAGCAACATTTAGTTTGTGATGAGGCATCTGGATAGCCAACATTTTTTCAATATATGGAGAGTGAAGTTAGGAGTGCATGCCTGTATTTTATAAAAGCAGCAAGTCTCTACATTACTTAAAGCTCACTGTTGACAGACTAGCCAGTGTTTGACAGGAGATGCACCTCAGAGTCTATCCACTGCCACACTGAACCAAATCCCTGGCAGCTGAAGAATATAAACTTCTTTTTCTTATAAAAATATAACTAAAATTAGGTGTATCCTTTCAAATTCCATATAAAATCCTGTATTCTTACATATTCTCTGTGCAACTATGCATAGCATCATCAGAAAGAAACTGGGCACAGAGTAATCTCCTTATGCAGTTGTATCCCAAACCTGTTTCTCTTAAAGAAACCAAATCACTTTGAAGATACAATATAATTTTGTTTGTATGTGATAAAAAAAAATACAATATAGGTTAGACTTCTAGAAAAGTTGTGGTACTTTGTTGAATGGCCAGGAGCAAAAACAGTTCCGAAGCTTATATATCTTTGGTCCCGACAAAGAAAAAGGCAGACACAGAGAAAATTGCAGTGTGATGTCGTAATAATTTTGACAAACCCATGTGATTTCCTACCAAGTCAATGTTTTAGCCATAGTATCTCTTAGACAAGTGAAAGTCAGTGAAAGGAAAGAAAATTTTCGGGTAGTCCTCAACTTACAACTAGTCATGTAAGAACTGTTCAAAGTTGGTTTCTGGTTTCGCGTGGCTTCGGGGCAGCAGGAATTCGCGACAGCTCGCGATTCCTGCTGTGCTAGCCGTCGAGGTACCCCCGATCCAGATGGGTCAGGGGGATATGGCTGCCCTGTAGGGACAGCTGAAGAGAGAGGGGAGTCGGACAGGGGGGTGGGGGTGTCGCAGACCCCCTCCTTCTCCGGAAAAACCCCTTTTTCCCAAGGCGGTGGAGCGGCGGTCAGCAATGACCGCCACGAAGAAGCCAGCAACCGGATAAGATTGCGCTGGAGGAAATGAGAAGAGTGAAAGTGTTGTCTGAGCCGGGTCAAGTAACATCTTTTAAATTGCTTGGAACTGAGCTGTTTGAATTGCTGGAGGATACATTGTATCCCTAAGAAGAGCGAAAGCGGCGAAGAAGCTCTTAAAGGGAACTTTTTTTTTTCTTCACTCTCCCACCCCATGGAAACAGCAGAAATGTTTGGATATATTGGACATTGAAAGTGAATTGTTTTGAGAGTTGAAGCTAAGGGACAAAAGGATTTTTGGACATTGAAAGATTTAAGAAATTGGAAAACCCTTGTTGGAGGTATGGATTTCTGATTATTTAAAATTGATATTGCAAGTGGGAAGGGAGAGGAAAAAAAAATTGGAGCAGAAGCTGAAAAAGGAGGAGATTGCCTAGAATCCCAAAGAAAGATATATGGTAATTGGACCTCTTTGATTTAACATTAACCCCAGAAAGAGAAAGAGAAGAAGGAAGAAAAGTATTAACTTTTGGAACTTTTTTTTGAATTATTTTTGATTAAAAATATTTGTGGTTGTTTTGGGAAAAATTTCTCTTTTCATAATGGCATCGCTTGTGGATGAACTAAAGACTGAATATCAAAAATATAAAAAGGAAGATACTTTGGGCGCTTTGTTTCAATTTTTAGAAATGGCGTTATGTACTTATGAAAAGTTGATTACGCAGCAGAAGGACTGGGACAAGGAAGAAGAGGAAGAAGAAGCCATCTTTGATGAACAATGGGTCCTTTCCGGAGAGGAGGAGAAAAAGGATAAGAAAAAGGGGATTTTAAGAATTATAAAAACAACCAAAGAAGAGAAAAATGAGCGAAAAGGTGGAGGTAAGGTTAGAAAGCAAAGGAAAAGGAGTAAGAAAAGGGAGGAGGAAAAACAAAGGGGTAAAAAGGGCAAGGAGAAGAATAAGCAAGAGAGAAAGGGGGGGAGGAGAAGCCTCAATGGGGGGAAGCAAGATCTAAAGAAAAAAAGTTTATTTAGAGACAATGGGTGAATTTAATTTAGGATAAAAGAGGGATTCTGGAGGGTACATAAGATTGTGTTTTTATATGTGTATTTAGAGTATAAAATTCATTATGTAATTTTAGAATCTTTTAAACAGAATCCCAAGAAAAATTGTTATACGAAGTACTTTTAAGTTAGAGTAATGAGTTATAGACGTTACTCCAATTGGTGTATAGGAGAAGTATAGTAAAAGAAAAAAGATGAATGGATAGTTGGAAATAGAACAGACAAAGAATGTTATTGAAAATGGTAATAAGATATGAAAGGATATATAAAGGTTTTGTTATGGTTTTTTTTTTTGGATTTTGTATATTGATAAAAGGCAATAAAATTTTAATTAACAAGAAATAATTTGGATGAAAAGGAGAAGTAGGGATAAGATATGAAGTTAAATAGATAAAGTATTGATACTATAATTTGGAATTGTTATGTTCTATTGGTTTTTTATTATTATTTTTTCCTAGAAAAGAATTTATAAGCTGTTATGCCTTGATTCTTTGTGCATTGTTTTTATAAAATTGATAAAAATGGTTTATAAAAAAAGAAAATGATAATAAGATATGGAAGGATATATAAAGTGAATATGATGTTTGAATTTGTGTCTGTGTGAAGAGTTTTAACCCGGGATCAGACAACCTTCAGAAAAGATCTTTTAGTTTTGTTTATGTTTTGTGTTTTGTATGTTTGTGTATTGTGTTTTCTGTAAAATTAATAAAATTTGTTTAAAAAAAAAAAAGAACTGTTCAAAGTTATGGCGGACCTCCCTACTTACAACCTGGATTTGAAGTTCGGATGGTCACACTCCTCCCATGATTACGTGACTACCCTTTGGGTCACATTTAAGGTCATTGGTTCCCTGAACAATTTTGTGGCATTCACTTAACAACTGCCACACAAAAAAGGTTGTAAAATTGAGTCCATCACATGGGTGATCCAATTTACAACCATCATACCATGATAGGTCACTGCTCAGAGCCATTTCAGTTTTCTGTGAATGTTTTCTTATGTTAAACAGTTCATAGGTAACAGAATGACAGAATGACAGAATTGGAAGGGATGGTTTGAAGGTTTTCTAGTCTAACCTAGCTCAAGCAAGAAACATGAGTTTATGTCAACTCATAAAACAGTTATATGGTTGTTTTGTATTAGTCAACAGAAAGGGAGGGGGGAAAGGGGTTTGAAAGAGCAGTGCGGCAGCTTGGAAATCAAAAGTGCTTCCATGGATAGTTTTTCAGATATAATAACTAGGTGACTGAAGTTTCTGCCATGCAAAAATCTAACTGGAGAACATGATTGATGACTCTTGGCTATGGATGTGTCCCATTGGAGAATATGAATTATGATATACCCAGAGGGATGGGGGAAACCAGGGTCAAGCGTTACAGTGAATGATGTGTCTTAGAGCTGGCTACATCCAGGTAGTGCCAACATGTTGACTCCCAAATAAATTATGTTTAGTTTCAGAAGTTTGGCTTGAGATTCATT
Organism: Hydrophis major; assembly: GCA_033807585.1. Taxonomy (NCBI): domain Eukaryota; kingdom Metazoa; phylum Chordata; class Lepidosauria; order Squamata; family Elapidae; genus Hydrophis; species Hydrophis major. The sequence continues at coordinate 16,452,844 of CM066334.1, read as the reverse complement.
ATTTAATTGGGGTCGCTGCCAGAATCCTGGCACCTATACCATTTCAGACAATCTCTCCCACATGTCTATTTTTGCCACCACAATAATAATTTACTGAACACACACAATTAGTTCTGTGTGAACACATCACTCATATAAAATAGGTGAAAATGTGCAGGAAATGGCAACCTTATTGATCAGGGGCCTGAAACATCTTCCCTATGAGAAAAAACTATGAAATGTCAGACTTAAAAAAAAGTATTGAGATACATAAAGTCACTCATGGGATAGATAATGTTTTTTCCTCTCTCTCAAAATCCTAAGCTTATCTACTGAAAACAATTGGAAAGAAATTGAGCACAGATAAAAGAGAGTATTTTTTAAGTAGCATATGAGTGTTCAAAACAACTGACTTCCAAAAGATATGATGGGTACTAACTTGGCTTGTTTTAAAGGGTGACTACAGAATTCATGGAGATTTCTTAGTGGCAATTAATCTTGAAGAGTCAATGTTATCCCTGCAGTGGAAGCAGAAGGCCAGACAAGGAATAATGGATGAAAACTAATAATGGAGAGACTCAACCTAAAAATAAGGAGAAACTTTCTGACAGTGAGAATAATCAACCCATGGAACAGAAGTTGCCTTCTGAAGTTGTGTTCATCACTGGAAGCTTTCAAGAAGAGACTGGACTACCATCTATCAGAAATGGTGTAGGTGGGGGGGGGGTTGGAATAGATCACCTACAAGGTCCCTTCCAACTCTGTTCATCTAAGGCTCTAAGAACAGGGAGAAGGAGATCAAAGGTGAAAAAGAGGTACATCTCCACCTCTTTCTTAAAAGGCAGATCCAGGATGAAGAACAAAATGTTGGACTAAGATGTCCCTTAGACTGATCTGGCAGGTTTATTCTTATGAAAATTCAGCAGCAGCCTTTTAAAAAAATCATGAAAAAATCAATTCCATAAATGTATCATTTTCTAAATTTATGTTCCTAGGATGAGGGACTTCTTTGGCAATTTCGTTTCACATCTTTTCTGAATGGATCTTCTTCTGAGAATGATCCACTTGATATGTTAAAGGCTTTGCACATCGCTGGACCAGAAAACCCAGACATAAATCTGAACTAGTCTAAAAAACAGAAGTCATTACCTGAATCAGATGGAGAGATCAAAGTCCTCCCAAGTATGAATGAATATGGGTGATTAAGGCTTCAGACTCCAGGATAAAATGTGTGCAAAAGAGAAAGATGGTGATTTGTTTTAGGAAATGGGAGGACAGATTTTTGGCACATTGTTAATTAAAAAGTTTTCACAAATCATCTGATATGGTTGACAGAAATAGTGTTAAAATGCATCTTTCAGCTACAATACAATACACAATACACTACATTACAAACAAAAAACAAAAAACAACCACCTAGGTGAGTTGGAATGGCTTCAAGAAAACAGAAACACAAAAGATTGAGGTATCATCCCAAAAAAAAAAAAAAAATACTTTGGTCAATCCTTTAGAATAGGGGTGGGCAAACTATGGGCCACGGGCCACATCTGGCCCGTTGGTCTGTCAATCTGGCCCGTCCCTGAAAAAAAATCGTGCCAGATACGCAGGGGGGCCAGAGGGGCCAGTCAGAAAATAGCAAAGAACAAGCCTGCAGTGCCTCTGATAGTGAAAACAGGATGCGAGGGGGCCTCACACACACCTCCACACCCCGTTTTGGCCATCAGGTTGCTGCAGGAGGCGTCTGCCCCATTCCCCTGCCCCAGCCCATGGAGAAGAACTATAATGCTGATCCGGTCCTTGAAGAAATCCAGTTTGACACCCCTGATGTAACTTATTGAGCTGCGATTGAATATTGGTTAGAATGCAGTATTGCAGGCCAACTCTGAATTCCACTGCCAGGAGTTCGATCCTGACCAGCTCAAGGTTGACTCAACATTCCATCCTTCTGAGGTTGATAAAATGAGAACCCAGATTGTTGGGGACCAGATGCTGACTCTCTAAACTGCTTAGAGAGTGCTGTAAAGCACAATGGAGCAGTATATAAGTGCTATTGCTATGTCTCAAAGCAGAAGAATGACTGAAAGGGCAGAGCAAAGATTGCAAACTCAGTTGTGGTGGTGGGGAAGCTCTCTCTCTCCCTCCCTCTCTCTTGCATCTGAAGGATATAGTTTCTCCACAAAAGTCCAACTTTCAAGACCTCATTAAAAGAAAATATTGAGCTCTTCAAGCTGATTATACCTTGACATATCACCATTTTCTTTTGTCATGTGTTTAGGTATACCACTGTGGTGGTGCATCTCTTCTGACAGATTAAGGATTACGAGGGAACATAATTTTTTTTAAAAAAGGAAGGGAGTATGTAATGTATTATTCTGGCATTAAAGGAATATATTCTTCTGGCATTAAAGGAAGCAATGACCAAAACAGAGACACTGTTTCTGGGACAGCATGGAGATTTTTATCCACATATCTACAGGAAGTACACCACACCAAAGCTGTAAAGTGAAGGGTGAGAAAGTTTTCAACAAGATGATATACAGTATATACTATAACTAAACAGAAAACTGATTTTTCTCCATGGGTTGGGCTTACTTCATAAGTTTGATTTTTATATTCACTTTTGCAACCATCAATTTTTGATTTTTACAGGCCAAATTAAGGATTACTAAGTCATGGAAATATCTAGAAATATATGCTGCTAAATGTTATGATAAGCTTTTTCTAAACCACTGCTTGAAAACATTTCTGATAACATCTGCTGTTTGATAATGCAGAAAAGCAAATCTTTATTCTATCAGGAATAGTTGGGTTTTATTCTTTATATAAGAGATAAGTATTCTTGTAAAGTAACTGTATCACTAATGTCAAAAGTTATAATAATAAAAAATAAGGATGCAGGTGAATTTCCCGTCTTTCCTTATGCACTCATTACAGGAAGCCCATTCATTCAGTAACCATTTGAAGTCACTATGGTACTGAAAAAAGTGGCTTAGGACCAGAGGTGGGCTTCAAAAATGTTAGCAAAGGGTTCTCTGCCTGCTTGCTGGGTGGGCATGGCCATGGTAGGCATGGCCTAGTTGGCCACCTGCATCACAATAGGGGGCATTTTTGCCCTCCCCGGGCTCTGGAGGCTTTTTTCGAGCCTCCGGGAGGGTGAAAACGGCCTCTCCCAGGCTCCGCAGGCTCTCCGGAAGCCAGAAATAGGCCCATTTTCAGCCTTCTTTAACTTCCAGGAGGCCCGTTTTTTACCTCCTTGAGCCTCCATGCATGCCCTGCACTTACCTGCATTCAAAACGGGTCACCTGGGGATTCCTGCGAGGGAAGGGGTGGGAGGGGCCAGCTAGGAGTGGGATTTGGGGGTTCTCCAAACTGCACAGAATCTTAGTTAGGGGATATCCCGAATTCCTGAAAACCCCCAGCAGCCCTGCTTACAGCATGTTCTCATGCTTATAACCATTGCAGCATCTCTACAGTGAACTGAGCAAAGTTCAGGCAGTTGACAACTGGCATGATCACCATTTGCAAACTTCCCAATATGACTGTTGAAACATCCCTGCAGTCTTGAGATTCTTACTTCTTAATCTTTCCAGATGACTTCCAATGAAGTCAATGGGGAAAGCCAGGTTTCCTTAACATCTGTGTGATTCATTTAACAACTGCAGTTGATTCACTTACCAACTGTGGGCTTATTAAACAACCATCTTACTTAGAAATGGAAATTTTGGTCCTAATTGTGATTGTAAGACAAGGATTACCTGTAGCAATTTGCAATTTCCTAACCTCCACACTTTCATTAAATCTTGAAATAAACAATTGCAAGAGACTCTTGTTCTTTTGGTCCCCTGCTCTCTCTTTCTTCTTTGCTTTTCATTGGCATGGGCTTAATATTTCTTCTGAGTATTAATTTTATTTCAGATTTGACATTTTATCTTTTTTTTAAATTAACAGTTTTGTTAATAACTATTTCTAAAAAGAAAATGAAGAAAATGTGTTTATGCGTATTCAAATATATAAGGGTACAGTTATTAACCACTCCAATTAAAGGAACAGGGAACCTTTGTCTGGACACTATTAGCAGGCCAAACCAAAACCTTACATATAAAGTGTTATTGTGTGTAGTAGAATTTGGGGCAAGACACCTTAGCAACTTGGTTGTTCAGCAGACATATTGCATTCATTAAGAGAGAGAGGGAGAGGGACAGGGAGAGAGAGAGGGAGAGAGAGAGGATTCTTAGTTATAGAAATACTGCACAGTTGCATCTCAGGTAAGTTACAAAACTCTGCTTGGTGAGAAGAATCAATAGGAGCTCTTCTTGTCTAGTAAATCACTGGAGAGCTTTTGATTATATCAGATGAAGTATTTCTTAGGTCGTTATCTGTCTGCCTCACAGTGTGCGTTATTTATTTATGCTGCCATTTTGAGAGGAAGGAAGGAGAGGTAAATTCATTTCCCCTTTTCCTTTTTTAAAAGTTTTGTACTCTTTGAGCAAGGAAATTGCTCTTCAAATTTGTCAAAGGGAGGGAAGAGAGGATATATAGTCATACAATATTTAATTCACCTTTGTAATGTGCAGATTTGAAGGCTGGAAAGCTTCCAAAATGTAGTGCACACTTCAGTGTTCTCTGTTGCCAATAACATAATCAATAGAGAACAGAGAGTTCCAGTTTGCAGCGCTTCGGCGGCAGGCAGGAATCTACAATTGCTGGAGTGCCCCGAGCCAGCTGGCTTTGGGGCTAAGCCACCCCGTAGAGGCGGTGAAGACAGGGGAGACCTAGCAGGGTCGAGGGGAGCCGCACCTCTCCTCCTCAGCTGGCTTAACTCCCTTTTCTGAAGGCGGTAAGAGCGGTGGTCAGAAATGGCCGCCTCAAAGAAGCACACAGCCGGAAAAGAAAGTGCAGGAGGAAGTTAAGAAGTGAAAGTTTTTGGCTGACTGGGACAAAAAGCAACAACTAAGATACCCTGGAATTTAAATTTGGCTAAAGATATATCGCTCCCAAAGAAGAGTTGGAAGCAGCGAACAAAAGTGAAAAGGGATTTTTTTTTTCCACTCTCCTTCCTAACGTTGACAGCGAACAGAAATGAATGAGAAATCGGAAAAACCCGCTTTGGCATTAAGTGGTAATTAAACTGGATAATTAAATGTCAAGGGGATAATAAGGATTTCTGAACATTAAAAAAAAACTTTTTTCCTTGCTGTAAGTGGGAAGGGAGAGGAAAAAAATAAGAGCAGGATTCAGAAGGAGGAGACTGCCTAGAATTTAAAAGAATCTGATTAAATCCTAACAAGACATTTGTATCCTAAAATATACATTTTAACTGGAAGAGAAAGTGAAAAAAGAAAAAAGTGTCAAAAGATACAGCTTGTGTGTATTTGGATTGCTTGGTGACTTTGGGACTTTTGGAAATTATATTTGAATGACTAAAAACACTTGGGTGGTTGTTTGAAAAAAATTTTTTACATTGGCATCACTTGTGGATGAACTGAAAATGGAATTTAAAAAATACAAAGAAGAGGAACAAGAAGGGAAGGGCTCTCTTGGCTCTCTTTTTCAATTTTTAGAAATGATGATCTGTATCTATGAGAAGCTACAAGAAAAAACTGTGCAACAAGATTGGGATAAAGAAGAAGCTATCTTTAATGAACAAGTAACTTTACTTGGGGAAGAAAGGGGAAAGGAGGGAAAGAAAATGGAGACTTTAAGACCTAAAAAAACAACAAAAAAAGGGAAAAATAAGGTGAAAAGTGGATATAATGTTAGAAAGCAACAGAAAAGAGGAAAACAGAAGAGGGAAATGGAGGTGGAAAGACAAGGGGGTAAAAAGGGCAGAGAGAAGAAGCAAGAGAGGAAGGAAGGGAAGAGAAGAGAAGCTTCCAAGGTGTGGAGCAAGATGTAAAGAAACACGACTTATTTAGAGATAATGGGTAAAAACTTAATTGAAAAAGTGATTCTGCAAAGCTACATAAGATTGTATTGTTATATTTGTATTAGAAGTGATGTTAGAAAATTGGAAACAACATATGATTAAAAAGTGGGATAAAATACTCAGTGTAATTCAGCGAAACTTTTGTGAACAAAAGAAAGGAAATGAAATAAATGAGAAAATTGAACTAGGAAGGAATGAGAACACTTTAATGACACAATATTTTAAAATACAAGTGAAGTGGGGGGGGAATAATTATGGAAAGTTTATAAGTGTTCCCATAGAAATACGATACTTATTTAAAAAGTAATGTGTAAAATGTTTAAGATTTAAATGAATATTAATATTAACGATAGATTTGAATTGGTATGGATTGTTGTGTTAATTATATTATATATTTATAATTTTTTCTCTTCTAAAAATATAGAGTGTAACCTTAGAATGTACTATGCAGAATCCAAATGGAAGTTATGTATTATACTAAGTGTTATAAATCTAGGGGAAAGAGATAAAGACATCATACTCCAATTAGTGATTACAGGAGAAATTTTGTTTAATGAGAAAAGATAGTAGATAGCTGGAAAAAGGACAGATGAAGAATATAAGTATAATGATCTGAACTGAGATGAAATAAATAAAATAAAACTAAGCAAGTTAAAAGAGGGGAGAAGCTATATAGAAAATGTAGAATGGCAATAAGATATGGAATGGTATATAAAATGAGCATGAATTTGAATTTGTGTCTGTACGAAGAGATGTAACCCGGGATCAAGCTGCTTTCAAAAAAAATGTTTTATGTTTTTATGTTTTATGTTTTGTTTGTTTATGTTTGTTTTTAAAAATCAATAAAATTTGTTTTAAAAAAATCCATAATGAATAGAGAACAGAGAGGTAAGTGTGGGTATGTGAGGCAGGAGAAGATGGAAACTGGACAAATAAGGGAAAACAGGGGCCATATTTCACATGCACCTGAGCCAGGCTTCCATCACATATTTTTGTGCTGCTTGTTATATGAGCAAATTGCTGTCTCACAAAATTGTCCTATATGATACCAGAGGCGTAAATGGCAGGTACTGCCCATTAAATGGAAATGTGATATAACCTTTGATTCCCGTGACACACAAAATTCTAATTAACAGTTAAGGTTCAAAACCTAGAATTGGACAAGACCAGGTAAAGGTTAGAATTTCCAAGGAGGTCAAATCATAAAAGACATAAAGATATGGATCTTGTTCTAGTATCTTATTGATCACAGGAAGAAGCTGTTAGACTGGGAACCTCCAGGGTGTACCTGAACACTACCAGCAGTAATTAGCCTTGATTGTTTGAGGCTTGCTTGACAGCAAAAACCATGAGAAGATGTCTTGATTTCTTTTAAGGATGCTGTTTTGAAACAATCTGGCTTCTTTTCTTTTTGGCTCTTGGAGTATATAGCAGCTAATCAGGGATGTCAAACTTACGTCGTCATGTTGGTGTCATGTGATGTATCAGGACTCCCCCACTTGGGGCACGGGTTTGGCCACCATCCGGCTTGTGGGCCAGGAGTTTGACAGCCCTGAGCTAGATGGTCAAATATCTGAATTAGAATCATGCTGATGAGCATACTGTCAGCTTTAGAAGCCATATTCCACACTGCCACATAGCCTGAGAAAGTGGGAGGGGTGATTTCAATTGAGTAGTTCTAAGTAGATAAAACAAAATTATTTTGGTAGAATCAATGTGATGGACTTTGTCCCTTAAAGTGGATCTACCTGGTATCTCATCTGAATCTTCTATGGATAGAATCTACCTGAGAAGGCTTCAACATGCATTATGTAATTAAAACAATTGTGCTGAATTCCTTATGCTGTATTCTATTCAAAAATATAACTGAATTGTAGATAAGAGCTATAAGCTAAATAAGCATTCTTTGTCCACTTTTCATCATGCTCCCTTATGTATCTAATATTCGCCTTCACTTTTGTCTATGCTCCATACATAGCAGCATTCCAGACACAGGGAAAATCACTTCTGGCAGAAATCTGAAGTACCACCTTGTAACATTAGGTCAAATACATAATGCAACCCTATGGCCATAGGTTGCTTATCCCAGGACAGTACTAGAGAATTTTAAGTAAAAGTATTTCTAGGCTCTAGTTGGAGGAGATTGAGATTGTAGTGTTCAATCACCATATGAATTGGGTCAATCCCTTTTACAAAGAGAAGATGAAGAAAACATTTTGATTTGAACATAGTTTTTAAACTTTTTTTAATTTTTGCTCAGGTCTATTCAAAATTTCTATTTTATTAAAAGTGCAATTAAAAAGAATCAGACTCAATCTATTTTAAATGTAGGAAAATAACAACAACAACAACAACAACAACAACAACAACAACAACAACAACAACAATAATAATAATAATAATAATAATAATAATAATAATAATATTAATAATAATAATAATAATAATAATAATAATAATAATAATAATAATAATAATAATAAAAAATAAAAAAATAAAAAATAAAAAAATGAAAAATGAAAAATAGATAGATATTGCCCAAGTACTTCCCTACAGCAATTTTTAATAATTTAGTTTCTGAGTACACTTTTTCACAGGGATACTATTTGACAGTGATGGCAAACCTTATTGTTGTGGTGTGTCAAAAACACCCATGTGCCAGCACCCACAATGTGCCCTGCCTCCCTTTGCACGTGCATTCAACCTGCATTGAGTATTCACACACCTCCCAGCTGATTTTCGGCCTGTTTGAGGCTATTTTTGCCTTTCCAGAGGCTCGAGGGAAGCCTCTACAGCCTCGGGAGGCCGAAAAATGGTCCTGTTTCTGTTTTTTGGCCTCCAAAGGCTGTAGAGGCTTCCTTTGAGCCCCTGGGAGGTGAAAAACAGCCTCCCCCGGGCTCCAGAGACTGAAAATGAGAACTTCCAGTATTTCTGGAAGGCCCGTTTTTCGCCCTCCCAGGATGCAGAGGCTTTCCTTGAGCCTCCAGGAGGGTGAAAATGGCCTCAAATGGGCTGAAAATCAGCTGGGAGGTACATGTATGTGCAGTGCAGGTAAGTTTAGCTGGGCCTCACATGCCCGCACAAATGGCTCTGAGTACCATCTGTGGCACGTGTGCCATAGGTTTGCCATCATGGCAATATGATGAAGAGGAATGCTTCAAATTGCATTAAGGGTACACTGATTAAAATGTTGTGATGAACAAGCTCATGAATGTATCTAATTCATCAGTCACCCCAGGACCATCAATTATAATAGTACCCAAACTAAAATTGTTCAAGGCAAATTGTATTGATTATGTGCAGTCAAGTTGGTGTTGTCTATTAGCAACCACATAGCTACATTAGACTTTCTCCAAGATGGTCTGTCCCAACCTGGTTCTCTAGATTTTTCAGTGATGCACCCATGTTTGTTGTATTGAGTCCTTCCAGTTGGCTGCTTATTATCTGCTATTTCCTCAAACCAAAAAAGGAAACATTTTGCTGGGTATGTATTTTAACTTATGACATTAATTGAATAATTTCTAGGTTCCTGGTTTGCAGTCTAATTTCCAGAGAACACTAATTAGCAATGAAGTTCTTTTAAAATTGTACTGTGTTATTCCTGGAAGAATAAAATTCATAATGTGCTTAATAAGGCAAACAGTTGTATGATTTGTCTATATTTAGCAAGTAGAGTTTGGAGATTTAATCAGTCTCCCAGCTTCTTTCTCCCCTACATGCAGCAGTAACACACATTGCTTCATTATACAAAATCTCCATAATAGACCATCATATTTCATAGAAATAGATTATTCAGATTTATTGGGTTGGATGAAAAGGCAGATGCTGAAACTCAAAAGGAATTGATTGCATTCTGAGGACCCTACATACCATACATTATTTCATTTAAAATAAATAGCTTCTCTACAACCATGATCCAGATGACTGAGAATCTCCATATGCACTTTGGAATGAACACTCTTCGAAAAGGGTGGGAGGATGAATGGATTTCCAGAGAAAAAATGCAGGTAAACCTGAGGGCACAGATAAACCTCCAAGTGGCCTCAACGAGTCTCAGAAAGAGGACTAATGAACAGAGGACTGTGAGGAATATAAATCCTTCCATTCTGCTTTATTCATTCAGAACTGAAGAAGCTTCTTGATTGAGAAGCGAAACATCTTCAAGCAAAACAAGAAAGCCTTTTGAAAGAAAGCACCTTTTGGACAACCATGGCCTGGATGATTGAGACTCTCCACACAAAACTTCTGTGCAGCTCAACTGGATACCATAAATTGTGTTAATATTTTACCTCCAATGGCTGACATTGTGGAGTTCTAAAAAGAAACATGGAAAGTATAATATTTAAAATAATATTTGTAGAAATGAGCCATGAAAAATTCTGCTTTGTTGAAAATAAAGTAGAATCTACGTATCATCTTCCCTTTATTATAGATATATCATAAAGGAATTTAGCAACATTTGCAAAATCCTCCTCATCTCTCTGACTTTATTTCAGAATTATGGACATATTCTGGACCATTCAAAATGTCTGCATTCTGACCTCAGTATTCAGGTCTCTAAAAATTACATAGGAGAGAAATGCATTTGATCTCCTTGATTTTTCAAAAACTTTCTGGAACATCATTATTGTCTTAAATGCTCTAAGATGATACAAATATGAGTTTGCTTATTTCTTCCCTTTATGACTATATAATGCACCCCATTGGTTTCATATTTGGCTGTTTATCAAATACTTTATGCTAGAGACTACTTCTCAGAACAGGGCAGCACTGAACCAATGCATTAATAGAATAATATCTCCCATCGGTGAACTATAAACATACACATTTATGTTCAAACACTCACTGAGAAAAAGAAAATGAATGATAGAGCTTGCAGATTGCAGAACATGAGTACATGAATACAAAATTCATCTTGTGCTTTTGATGAAGTAATAATGGGCTGAAGAATAGTATTGCACATATCTTTGGATTATGTTATAGACCTAAAATAATGATTAGTGCTAGACAACCCAAGCTTGTATCTAAGTCCATGGAAGGGTGGCAAGGAGGGAAGTGTTATCACCCACATTACCATGCATTAGATTAAAAGGGATGGGCAACCTCTCAGTAGCCAATTAATGGACCTTAAGGATGTCTACTATTTTTACCTGATGCTGGGAACACACTGGAGAGCAAAGGATTCCAAAACTTGAAATAGGAAAACTCTCCAAGAGACAGAATTGCATATAATCCTTTGAAGAGGATGAACACACTCATTAAAATGATCTAACTGTGCTACCATAATCAGTGCCACTAATACCATGTCTCTTCTCAGAGTCTGGATATCAGACAGATAGTTCCCTTAAAAGATGGCAGTTTCATTTTCTGCCACTGTAGATAAGGTGTGGATAGCCTAATCTTGAGTATTTCTGTGAGTGTGATGGTATTTCAGATATTGAAGTGGTCTTGCTTTTGTTAATTTTTTTTTTTTTTTTTTTTTGCTGTAAATTCTTTTTGGAACCCTCATAAAAAATGACCACCACTGTAGTTTTGTCTAATGTAGGCATTGCTCAGAAAGTAAATTTTAATCTCCAAGATTATTTTACTTTCTAAGGCCAGCAGGGGGTATTGGAGCCATTGCATTTCCTCCCTTTGTTCTGAACACTGTACAGAAGTAAATCAAAGCTTTCTGGTTAATAGATATCAATTCAACCTTCTCCTTGCCCTTTTTACAACGTCTTTTTCACTTGTAGTCATCACAACTGACTCTAAGAGATTGGAAAAGATGTAAGAGCTATATTGATCTATAGTGGATTATTAGCTTTTTTCTTCCAGGGAGAGGGACTCTGATTGACATTTAGAGGAGTTGACTTCCATCAGTCAGCTGTGGCAAAACTATAAATGAAATCTGATTTAATTCAATATTGTTAAATTATCAAGTACATGAGGAACAATCAGCATTTATTGATACATGAATATGTGCTGCTTGGAATCTATTTTGGAGGGGGCTTCAGTTCAGATTTTGTGGGGTTGTCCTGTACTACTTCTCTTGCTCTATATGGCTATTGTTAGCATTGCTCTCCTTGATTAACTATTTCTCAATAATCTGTTATATTCTTTGATCATGTAATACTTCCCACCAGATTAAGTACATTTATTTTAGTATTTTCTTCAAGTATTTTTATGGTAAACTCTGATTTCTATTGAGGCTAAAGGAGAAATACAGCCTTTCAAATAATAGCAACAAAAGGATAAATATCACCAATTGGGATTTTTTTTAAAAAAAAACAAAAAACATTCTTGGGATTAATAGGTAATATTTATTCAACTGTTCATCTCCATCTTCTTAAGAAATCACTAGACTTCAGCTTCAGTTGCTAGGTGCTCCCCAAATCAGCAGTAGTGCTATAGATTGCTTTAGAATGATCCCAAAGAGATAGAGAAGGATGAGAGCAGTACTTCTTTAAAACAACTGCATCCTTAACGAGTTTCCTCAGAAAAGCCATTCAAGGTACATAAAGACACATGTAGATGTTTGGGAAAACAAAGCAGTGAACTCATGTTCCAATATCTTTTGAAGCACTTCTGGCAAATAATGTTCAAAGCTGAACCAGTACAGATTCTAATCAATCATTGAAATGTCAAGAACAAAATACCTGAGTTTCATCAGCACTATGATTATACTGTGAAGTAGCATTTGTTCATTTGTGAAGTCCACATCAATTTTACTGCTTAGAATCTGCTGTTAAGATTTCTTCTAAGGCAGGGGTCTCCAACCTTGGCTCCTGGAAGCCTGGCGGACTTCAACTCCCAGAGTTCCACAGCCAGCAAAGCTGGCTGTGGAATTCTGGGAGTTGAAGTCCGCCAGGCTTCCAGGGGCCAAGGTTGGAGACCCCTGTTCTAAGGGCTGGAAACATGGTGACATTTTGAGGAATAAAACTGGATGATTTGTAAACACTACATTCATTTCCGATATAACTTTAGAATATCTACAAGGATTTGTTTTTCATTTTATTCTATCTCTTGTAAAGTCTCTGGATTTCCAGGTCTCAATTGAAGATAACACAACGGAAGACAACACACAATAACTCCTCTCTTGGATGATTTTTCAGAGATAGAAATGGCTAATGGGATTAATTTCTGCTGGAACTAAGGTAGAATTTCCTGACAATGAGTACAATTAATCAATGGAACTGCTTGCCACATGGCATTGTGAGCACTCTATTGCTGGATATCTTCAAGAAAAGATTGGTCAACTATTTGTCCAGAAGAATATAAGATCTCTTGCCATGGGCAGGGGGAATTGGACTAGAAGACGTCTAAGATACCTTCTAGTCCTATGATTCTATGGGGCATTTGGGAAGGCTTGAGAACAATGGAAAGAAATGGATGGGTGGATGGAAACATTGGTATAGCAATATCTGCCACATTCAATAATAAAGCGATCTCTAAAACATGGACAAGAAAAATGAAAAAGAAATATACAAGCATTTTGATAAAAAAGATGGAAAAACAAAAGCCTCTTTTGTGCACGAAAAGAAAATAGAGGAACTGCGTAGAAAAAAATGGATTGACACAGATCTGAATGATGGAGTTTGATCAGGTGTGGTTCCAGGAGGTATCATATGGAAAGATACAGCCAATATCAGACTAAAATATTTATTTCATAATTTTATTTCTTGCTTTTTCCATCATGTCCTTAGAGAACTGAAGGTAACCTACACAGGACTAGCTAGCAATATCACCACAACCTGAAGCCTGGTTTCAGCTGATTTAGCCTTAAACAGCCTTAAACAATCAACTGATTTAGTTTAAATGGAAGTAGGAAGTTCCAAAATACATTTTGCTGTTAAGGAGGCCTTAGAGACCTCAATCCCCATTATCTCAAAAAACAGCTAAGCTTCGTTTTGTTTAAATTTCTTTCCAACAGTGAAATTCACCAAGTACTTTTATTGCAATTGTTGTCATCAACATGCTGTGATGGCATTGTGCGCTTTAACACATACATATTTTAATTCCCTTTCATATATAAGCTGTACATTTACAAAGATTAGGAAGTCTGCTGAGACACAGGATTAAAACATTTCAAATGAGTAGCATTTTATTTCAATTTGATGACATCCTATGATGGCTGGACAGTTATCAACACTGTATATTTAGATTTATACCAAGTTCTTATGTGTAATATTTGTCTATTTGATTGTTATATTAATATAGAAAAAAGGAAAAGGAAAAGAAGAAAGAGATAACATTATGGAAATGGAGAATAGCCAGAAAAACATCAGGTAGACAAAAGAGAAAGTTCCTGTTACCTAATGACCCCAAGTTTGAAGAAAACAGACATACTCTAACCTTATCATTGGCTGGGGAATTAATGGTTGATTGGTTCTGCGAATTAAGAAGTTACGTATCTGTGAATTCATCATTTCTTAACTTTCATTAAAGTGCTGAATATAATTCTTTCAAATAAGTATATCTCAAGTTGTCAGGGCAAATGCAATGTTCCTTCTTCTACCTCCCCTAGTCAATTTGGATACTATGTTGACATGAATCATTATTGATATAATACAGGTAGTCTTCCATTAGGACCGCAACTGAGCCCATAATTGTGATCATAAGTCATTGCTGTCATAAGTTGAGACATCACATGACCAAAACCGGGTTTTTTTGACAATTTTTGTGACATCAAGTGAACATGCAATTGTTAAGTGAACCAATGGGTGTGTTTTGCTGGAAACTGGAAGTAAGTGTTTCCAGTAGAGAAATCATTTTAAAAAAATTAAAATGTAACAGTTTTTAAAAATTGAAATTGAAACAAGCTTGGAGAGAAAACCATTGCCAAAACCATTTTTTAAAAAATCCAAATTGTGGTCACAAGGCTGTGAGATGCTGCAAACGGCTGTAAAGGTGAGTCAATTGCCAAGCTCCAAAAATGCAACTACATCACTGTGGTGAAGATATTGTAACTTCAAAAATGGTTTGTAAGTAGCTTTTGGGGGAGGGGGTCTACCTTAACTTTAAACAGTCACTAAGTGATCAGTCATAAATTGAGGATACCTGTAAATGACTAGGTGCTATAATTTGCATTCTCCCTTTTCCTGAAAGTTTATTTTCCTATAGAAGTGGTTGCTGCTTTCCTGCTTCACTACAACATGAGGTTAAGAATTCTTCTATCTTCTTTTAGTGGCAAACTTTCAATTTAGATTATTGTTTCAGTGGAAGAAAGTTAGACATCCTTTCCATATCTAGGAGAAACTTCCTAACAGTGAGGACAATTAACCAGTGGAACAGCTTGCCTTCAGAAATCGTGGGCACTCCATCACTAGAGGTTTTTAAAAAGAGACTGGACAGCTATTTACCTGAAATGTTGTAGGTTCTTCTGTTTGAGCAGGGGGCTGGACTAGAAGACCTCCAAGATCCCTTCCAGCTCTATTCTATTCTATTCTATTCTATTCTATTCTATTCTATTCTATTCTATTCTATTCTACCTAACCTAACCTAACCTAATTTCACCTTCTTCCTGATATAAGAAATACCAGTAGAAAGTATTTATAATTGAGGAAAATTATCTTTTATTGATATGAAACAAAACATCGCCTCATCCATTTCAGAGTGAGCAATATTGTATAAAGGGGAGAAAAAGAAAGAGAAGGAAAGGAAATTAAAGGCAGGAAATAAAATGAGATATAACTATTTATTATTTAGCATGTAGCATATAATACATAAATTAACAATATATACAGTATTTACATTTCATCTAGATTACTAGAAGCTAATAAAATATAAATTTTAAGAAGATCTATGTTCAGATACCAATGTTTAGACCATCTAACCATTGAAAGGGCAGTATCATTTATATCAGATACCGGACCAGTATATACCCTCAGCTTATGTCAAATCATTGCCATGATATGACATGGGACCCCACAATCACACTGAGGGGAGGATGCTATGCCCCATTTTTTCAAAGAGTCCTGGCAGACACCAGGTGCGGTGCGACTCCTGTGGATTGTCCATTGTTGATGCAGTAGTTCAAAGCCTGGCATCCTTTTTGTGCAATGAAATATAACTAAATCTGTAATACTACACTTTTCCATGTCTTTTTTAATCTCCACAGGCCATTCTTGTTTCCATATTATATCCATATTTTTATTTTACATTTATTTAGAATACATTTCATTCTTTTTAAACATCTCATCACCCCAATCCCAACACAGCTTTCCTTCCCCTTGATTCTCTTTTTTTTTCATATATTGAAGAAGAAGAAGAAGAAGAAGAAGAAGAAGAAGAAGAAGAAGAAGAAGAAGAAGAAGAAGAAGAAGAAGAAGAAGAAGAAGAAGAAGAAGAAGAAGAAGAAGAAGAAGAAGAAGAAGAAGAAGAAGAAGAAGAAGATCATTTTTTTTCCTACAGGATCATGTCATCTCAATATTTTTTTCTTAAATTGATCCTTTGTGTTTTCATCAGTACACATTCATTTTATTTAATCCATATTCTTTTAGCATCCATTCATTCTTGATCCTATCTCTTGTTTTACTACACTTATTTTTAGATAACTCCTTCTGACCAGTTTCAACTTATTTTTGTTTCTCCAATTGTACCCAGTTGTCACTTGGATATAACAACGTAAGAAGCAATAGGCATTTCCAATTACTTTGACAAATTTTCATTTCTGACAACAAACCACATTCTACTTGCTACCTTTCAACCTGCATTTATACATTTTAAAATGTCTCCATTTTTAGTAAACATCAGTACACAGATTTTGCTACCTACATCTTCTTTTATACCATTTATATATAACTTGCAATTGCTTGCTCTGTTTTTCTTGTCAAATAAAAACATGGATTAAATAGGCTTAATGCATGAAGGCTGAACATATATACAACTTTCAACTATGATTAAAGTGAGAACCCAGTAATATAGAAAATATTGGAACACAACTGCACTAGCATTTAAAAATAAAATTCAGCACAAAGGATTCTGTGTTACATATCTGATGCCTTATTTTAAGTTATATATAATATCAGTTGATCACCAGGATTGAAACTAGCTAGATCAATGCATCAAAATATCTTAATTTAATTAGAGGAGGATAAAAGATCAGTAGGGAGCAGAGGCATGCAGAGTTTTTGCTTAACCCAAAACTAACAAGAAGCAAAAGTTCAAATCTCTCTCTTTTTCCAAATAATTAAACAAATTTGTACAGCGACCCAACTGACATATAGCTGACTCCATGCACCTTACAACATTAAAAACCACAACATAATCACCTATATCACCAACCCCAGCAGTTGAATTACACAATCTCTTTTGCTATTGGTAATATCAAAAATATACAGAAAACTGCAGTAGTCCAGACAGTACTTGATCCCGCTGATCACAGAGACATTGTCAAATTGTTAATAGTAAACAAAGATGAAAGGTACTTACAATAACCAACATTGTATTGAAAATCCATTTCAGCAGCAAATCATTGCCAGGCTAGTTTCCAGAAATTGGTAAATGGCTTAATACCCTAAAAAAGAGAGACATTACCACAATATTGGTTCACATTTTATTATTCTTAGGTAGAAATTAAATACTGGAAATCTCAGAGATAAGAATACAGCTGGCATAAGTCATAGATAAGGTCATTAGGATATTCATGAATAATAATCCATTTCTAAGATTACATTTACTTCCAGGTGACCATTTTTGTTTCTTAGATCTGAATCACCATTTGTGGTCTGTTGCTTCTTGATACAGCAGTATGGCAATTTTCCCGGGCTCAGAGTGTTTTTCTATATTGGAACTAACAATCAGGATTGATGAGTTTGTGGCAATGAAAATTGGCTTCATAAGGTACAGAGTGCTAGACTATGGCACCAAGAGAGAAAATGTGTTTCTCTCAATTCCTACCTTACTCCTCCAATGATAGGAGTAAAGAGGGAGGAGGAGGAAGAGGAAGAGGAGGAGGAGGAGGAAGAGGTTGAGGAGTAAGAATAAATAATAATTCATAAATATCTTTCCCCTTCCAACAATACATTTTAGTACATTCTTTTTTTAAAAAATCAGTGCTATTCCTGTTGTGTGATTTTAATGTTTCTTTGTGAAGAGCCAGAGATCACAGCTTCCTTCAGCACTTCCAGGTTGATGCAATATGTTCAGAGAGTGATTGATGAGTGGAGCACTTCATACTTTAAAGTACATCAATTGAGTGAATAGATTTTATTTTGCCATGTCATTTCCTGCTAGAAACTTGTATCAACAGCTGTGATTCGGAGGATTGGGACACTGAGTCACTGAAAAGCCAGGAATCATATTTTTTTTTTATTTCTACCATTAAAAAAAGAATAAAATAAATCAAACAATTATGGCATTTTGTACAATGTATTCAAAACTGCATTTTAATTATTAAATCATAGCACATAGAATAACAGAGTTGGAAGGGACCTCAGAGGTCATCTAGTCCAGCAAAGCTTTCTGAGGAATTCTGGGGAGTTGAAATCCGCAAGTCTTAAAGTTGACAAGTTAGAGAGCCCTGATCTAGTTCAACTCCCTGAACAAGCAGGAGACTCTATATCATTTCAGACAAGTAGCTGTGCAGTCTCTTTTTGAAAGCCTCCAGTGATGGGGCACCCACAACTTCTGAAGACAAGCCGTTCCACTGATTGATTGTTCTCATCATTAGGAAATTTCTCCTTAGTTCTAGATTGCTTCTCTTCTTGATCAGTTTCCATCAATTGCTTCTTGTTCTGCCTTCAACTGCTTTGGAAAATAGTTTGCCCCCCTCATCTTTGTGACAGCACCTTAAATATTGGAACACCGCTATCATATCTCCTCTAGTCCTTCTTTTCACTAGACTAGACATACACAAGCCCTGCAACTGTTCTCCGTATCTCTTAGTCTTGAATCCCCTTTCTCATCTTTGTTGCTCTTTTCTGCACTCTTAAGGCAAGCAGAAGAGGGATCACACAGAATGGCCAGAAAACCTGGACTCAGGTTTTAAGAGACAGAATGGTGAAGTGTCTAATGGTGGAAACTTCAACATAGAGACTTGTGTACCATCACATTTTGTTATTGCTCCATTTAAATGGTTGGGACATTTGGTAATTGATGGGGAATGATTAAGAGGCAGATGAAAAATCTTTAGATTCACTTTTTTTTGGTTAAATGTACAACTAGGCTTCCCAAGGAGGCTCAAACTTTGTTTCACTACATTATCATTATTAAAGCACAGAAGCATAACATTTATAACATTTTATTAATCAAGATTAATGGCTCTGTTCTAAGAAGTGAGAGTAGTGTGCAGCTCTAACTGTGTCACAGTAAAGAGGGGAAAAGTGAATAAAACAGAGTGCCATTGCATTGTTCTTAACCAATGAATATTTATAATTAGCTCAGTACAGAAAATGTTGCTGGCAATGTAATCTTTTTTTTTTTTTTTTGTAAAAAAAATTATTTGGGTTTTCACAAAACATAATACAAATAAAATATCTTTTTTTTTTGAGAATAGCCTGATCCTGGGTTGTCATTTTCTATATAGAAACAAACTCAATTTCATATTCATCTTTATATTTTATTCCATATCTTATTACTATTTTAGCATTTTCTCAGTGATTTTTTCCTTCCCTTAGTTTTCTCAATCTTGTTTTTAATTATCTCATTCCTTTCTAAGTTCAGTTACCTCTCCTGTTCTAAGTTTCAATATCTTTCTAATCATTATGTTTATAATTTTATGTGTCCTGTTTCAATTTCATATTTTCTTTTCTCATTAAACAAGTTTTCCCCTGTAGTTACTGTTTGAAGTATGTCACGTTCATATCTTTTAATTTTTGTCAATTCAGATCTTATTTAAACTTCAGTTTATGACTTTACAGTTATAACATTCAATGTCTAATCTCTATTTTACAACACATAATTTTTGCCAATCAAATTCTGCTTGATACATTCTTAAAATACAAACTAAGTTCTTGAAGATTATATATATATGCAGGTCTTGGCATGTTCGGATCTTTTCCTGTGTAAGATTGAGAGTATCTTGGCAATGTTTCGATGAGGTCCCACTGGCCATCTTCAGGCTGGTGCTTTCGGCTTCGTGCTTGTGCGAACAAAGTATGATTGGAACTGCCGTCTCCCTATATATACTGGTGGGGAGGTTGGCTGTGTTGCCAATTGTTGATTGGTGGATGGACTTGATGTTTGCAGATTAGCTGGCTTTTTTATAAGAACGTGTGTGGCTGAGGTATTGGCTATGTGTCTATTAGCCTCCTGTGTTATAACAATCTGGGTAATGGGCTATTTGATAACCTTCTGAGTTCTATTGTTTTGACATCCTGGGTCTTGTGCTGTAATCTCCTAGGTTGTAATGACCTGGGTTTGTGATGACCTTCTGAGTTTGACCCATGACATTAATTAATATTAATGGAAGATTGTAACTAACATTAATGGTTGAGCCCAAATTGAGAATGAGTATTTTATGATATATATATATATATATATATATTTTCTGAGGTTCTCGTGGGTATTTGTATGTAGATCTTTGGTTATTCGGGTTTTCTCCCGCGTAAGATTGGAAGTATCTAGGCAACATTTCGATGAAGTCTCATTCATCATCTTCAGGCTTGGTCTTCAGCTCTGTGCTTCTCAGAGAGAGAGAGAGAGATATATGGCATTCAGCTTTGTTCGGGTATTTTCCCACGTCATTGTATTTGTGCTTTTAGAGTTGTAGCAACGTTTCAGCAGAATCTCATCTGCCATCATCAGGCTTCTGTATGATGATGGCAGATGAGATTCTGCTGAAAAGTTGCTACAACTTTAAAAGCACAACTACAATGACGTGGGAAAATACCTGAACAAAGCTGAATGCCTTCCATGTAAGTACCCACAAAAACTTAAGAATATATATGTATATATGTCTGGCATTCAGCTTTGTTCGGGCATTTTCCCACGTCATAGTAGTGGTGCTTTTAAAATTGTAGCAACGTTTCAGCAGAATCTCATCTGCCATCATCAGGCTTCTGTATAGTGTTCGTCTGGGAGTTAGACTTTTACAGTGGTTTCAGATTTAAATTTGGGGCAGCCTATTGCTGTGCCAAAATGGCTTTTTCTTCATCCTGATTGGTTGAGAGTCTTGGTCTATGTTTATTGGTCTTGGAGTTTGCTGTGTTCTGCTTCTAATATCTTCTGTCTGGTTTTTTTTGGCTCTTATTGTATCTTGATTGGCTGGCAACATTGTGTTACTTTATTGGAGGCCTTTAGTGCAGCTTGGCTTCGGGTAAATGAATGGCTATCATTAGTTAGGAAGCTGGGTTTCATCTGGGTGCCTTGTTGGGGTGTGTTTGAGCTGGAGGTATCAGGGGGGATCTGTTTGTGCCCAGGTGTTTGCCTGGCTTGTGGTGTGGAGATTTTTTTGTTTGTGAGTGCAGGCTTCCAAATGATTGACAGCCTGGTGGAATCATCTCTCCTGTTCATGCTTTCTGGTCTTTTTTTCAATCTCTATGGCTTCTCTGATGATTCTGTGGCTGGGATTTTCTATAGTGGCTAGGGTTTTGGTGCCATTGAAGTTGATGCTATGACTTGTGGCTTCCATGTGTTGGACTAGTGAGAAAGTGTGTTCCAGCTTTTTGACTGCATTTTTGTGTTCATCCAGGCAGGTGCTTATTTTCTATTGGTCTGTCCAATGTATGTGGCCGGGCATGATGCACAGGGGACTTCATATATGCCTTGGTTTTCCAGGTCAATTTTATCTTTGGGGTTTCTGAGGATGGCTGCGATTTTTCTGTCTGTTTTGAAGGCAGTGTTGATGTGGTGTCTGTATAGTATCTTACTAATTTTGTCTGTAGTGCCTCTTATGTAGGGTAGCTGTTCCATGGATCTGTTCATCTTCTGGGTCTCTATTATGTCTCAGTGTGTTTTTGTGGATCAAGTTGGTGATTTTGCTTTTGTGGAAGCCGTTGGCTGACAATATTTTAGTCAGGGTACATAGTTAAGTCTTAATGTGTGTCTTGTCTGCCAGGCGTTTGGTTCTAGTAATTAGTGTTTTAGCCATGGAGTTTATCTGTGCTGGGTGGTGGTGGGATTGGGCGTTGAGGTAGTGGTTGGTGTGTGTTTTCTTCTGGTATATGGTGTGCCTTAATGTGCCATCTGTTTTTTTGTAGATTAGTGCATCTAGGAATGGTAGTTGTTTGTTTGTTTCTGTTTCCATGGTAAACTTGATTTTGGGGTGTGCGCTGTTTAGGGGTGTTAGGAAATTGTTTAGGTTTTCTTGTCCATGGGGCCAAATCACGAATGTGTACTAATCTACAAAAATGTACTAATCTACATCATGTCCGGCCACATACATTGGACAGACCAATAGAAGAATAAGCACCAAGCCTTCGATGAAGTCTCATTCATCATCCTCAGGCTTGGTCTTTAGCTCTGTGCTTCTCAGAGTGATGTGAGCTTGCAGCTGCTTCTTCCTTTTAACTGCTAGTGGGGGTGTGACTTGATTGGATGGGGGCTTGGCTGTGTTCTGATTGGGTGGGGGTGTGTTCTCATTGGTTGGGGGGTTGGCTGTGTTCTGATTGGCTGGAGGCATGTTCTGTTCAGGTGGGGGCTTGGTTATGCTCAGGTTAGTTTTAGTTGCTGGGGGATTTGAGCTGGTGAACTGTGATCTTGCTGTTTGGCTTCGAGTTCGTGGTCGTGCTGCATCTTCATGGTGGGGGTCAGTTCGCTTCATGTATGGCTCAGAGGGGTTTGAAGTGGGTAGTGATGCAGCTGCAGTGCAGCTTCTGGTCTGTGGTCGTATCTCATCTTCTGTGTGGGTGTGAGTCTGCTTTCTACGTGGAAGTGTGGTGGTGGCATTTTGTGTGACTCTCAGGGGTGTGGGTCTGGTGTCATTCTTCATGTTAGGTACTCATCTGTTCATGAGGGCGGGTTTCCAAATGGCTGGTAGGCGGGAGGTATCATCTTGTTTATTCATGCTGTGTGGGCGTTTTTCTATCTCTATGGCTTCTCTGATTATTCTGCTGCTGAAGTGTTCGGTTTTGGCGATAGTTCTGGTATTTTTAAAGTCAATCTCATGTCCTGAGGTGTTGGACCAGGGAAGTTCAGGTGGGGCCTTGGTTGTGCTCAGGTTAGTCTTAGTTGCTGGGGGATTTGAGCTGGTGAGCTGTGATCTTGCTGTTTGGCTTCAAGTTCGTGGTTGTGCTGCATCTTCATGGTGGGGGTCAGTTTGCTTCATGTATGGCTCAGAGGGGTTTGAAGTGGGTAGTGATGCAGCTGCAGTGTGGCTTCTGGTCCGTGGTCGTGTCTCATTTTCTGTGTGGGTGTGAGTCTGCTTTCTACGCGGAACTTGAGTTAGAAAATCAAGGAATATATGAAATCCCTTGCACTGCCTGCCCCACCACATACATTGGACAAACTAACAGAAGAATAAGTGCACGCATTGAAGAACATAAGAACTCAATCAAAAAGGAAGAACCGACCTCTTCCCTGGTCCAACACCTCAAAGCCACAGGACATGATATTGACTTTAAAAATACCAGAACTATCGCCAAAACTGAACACTTCTGCAGCAGAATAATCAGAGAAGCCATAGAGATAGAAAAACGCCCACACAGCATGAATAAACGAGATGATACCTCCCGCCTACCAGCCATTTGGAAACCCGCCCTCATGAACAGATGAGTACCTAACATGAAGAATGACACCAGATCCACACCCCTGAGAGCCACACAAGATGCCACCACCATACTTCCGTGTAGAAAGCAGACTCACACCCACACAGAAAATGAGACATGACCACGGACCAGAAGCCGCACTGCAGCTACATCACTACCCACTTCAAACCCCTCTGAGCCATACATGAAGCGAACTGACCCCCACCATGAATTTTTCGTGGGTACTTACATGAATGATATTCAGCTTTGTTCGGGTATTTTCCAACATCATTATAGTTGTGCTTTTAAAGTTGTAACAATGTTTCAGCAGAATCTCATCTACCATCATCACAACTATAATAATGTGGGAAAATACCCAAACAAAGCTGAATACCATGTGTGTAAGTACCCGTGAAAATTTAAGAAAACACACACACACACACACATATGTATATGTATATGTATATGTATATGTATATGTATATGTATATGTATATGTATATGTATATGTATATGTATATGTATATGTATATGTATATGTATATGTATATGTATATGTAGGTCTAGGTGTGTTCGGGTCTTTTCCCGTGTAAGATGAAGAGTATCTTGGCAATGTTTTGGCGAGGTCCTACTTGCCATACTCAGTCTGGTGCTTTTGGCTTCATGCCAGTGCAAGCAGATGCATGCCACTGCTTGCACTGACATGAAGCCGAAAGCACCAGCCTTAGGATGGCAAGTGGGACCTCGCCAAAACGTCACCAAGATACTCTTCATCTTACACAGGAAAAGACCCGAACACACCTAGACCTACATGCCTATACTCATGAAAATCTACGAAAATATGTGTGTGTGTGTGTGTCTGTCTATCTGTCTGTCTGTCTGTCTATCTATCTATCTATCTATCTATCTATCTATCTATCTATCTATCTATCTATCTATCTATCTATCTAAAACAATAATACATAAAATATTCATTCTATTCAACCATTAATATTAGTTACAATCTTCCATTAATATTAATTAACATCTTTAACATTTCTTTTCAATTAAATATCATACTTCCTTAGGAACACTTGTAATATTTCCATATTTTTTTCATATTTCTTTCATATTTCTCTTCACTTAATTTTTTTATAAATCATTTTCTCTGTTTCTCTATATCCTGTTTCTGTCCTTTATAGCTTCTTTTCCTTTCCTTCTTCCCCCTTTCCTTCTCCCTCCCCTTTTTTACCCCTTGTCTCTCGAATTTTAATTCTCTCTTCTGTAATCCTCTCTTCTGTTTCTTCCTAATATTGTGATTGCTTTTCAAACTATTCTTTTTTTTTTTTGGTTGTTTTTTCAAATCTTAAAGTTTTCACTCTCTTTCCCCCCTTTTCTTTTTTCCCCACATAGAATTACTTGATCATTAAAGATGGCTTCTCCTTTGTCCCGTCCTTCTTGTTCTTCAAGTATTTCTTGTTGTTTCTCATAGTTCAAGATATGAAGCCAAAACAGCCTCTTCCTTCTTGGACATCTTCTCTCTGTTTTTAAAGTTCCATTTTCGGTTCTTCCAAGAGTGATGTCATTTTAAACACTTTTAAACAACCACCCAATTGATTTTCATCATTTAAATCCAATAGCCAAAAATCCAAATATCACCAAGTAATCCAAGGCTGTTTCTTCATGTTTCTTTTTTCCACTTTCTCTTCCTGGGGTTCTAATGTCTTGTTACAAAGTTTCAGTTAAATGTATTTTTTAGGAATCTTTTTTTTAAAATAAAGTTTTTTATTTTTAAACACAAACATACACATACAAAAACATAAAATCCTCGTCCATTTTATTTACATACAGTGTGTCAGTTGGTTACATATATTTTGTGCTATACTTTTGTTTTCATTTACTCACAATTTATATCAGTCTTCACACTGTCAAACTAACATTTGTTTATATATTTAGCAATTATTAATCATCCATGACTAAGCTATTTATTCCATTGTTTTATACGAGATGTTCCAAGTTTTATCTTAAAATTTATGTTATACTTTCAACCAGTGGTTATATATATCTATATTATGTTTTATATCAATCTATTAGATTTCTATAACAAAATTATCTCGTCTATTATATTAACATGCCTTTTTATCCAACTATTGATAAAACAAATCCCATATCATATAAAATTGCTTATCTTCTTGTTCTCTTGAATGGGGCGATGGTAGGAGATATACTACCATGAAAGAGAGAGATTTCGCACAGTGACAGTAAACTTATTATCTTTTGTGGGTGTTTAAACTACATGGGATCTCTAGCTTAATAGGGCCAACTTTAATGCTTCTTCCCATTGGAATAATATCCAGATAGGGATGTTGTGTACAGTTTGACATTAAGAAAGGGAATGTTCAAGTTTATCTATCCTCAAATGCCTGCTCAATTCCATTATTCAATGTAAACATTTATATGCTAAGATCTCTTAACAATATATCTTTTTTACTGCACCTGCAGCTATACCCCACATACCAGCCACAAAGGACAAAGGTATTTAATTCACTACCTTTGCTCAACCATGTTAAAATAAAAAACCTGGGAAAATAATATTGCCACCTGAATCCAATATGAACATTTGCTGAAATATAACCAACTAAAACCATGGTGACACAGTGGTTAGAATGCATTATTGCAGACTAATTCGGCCAACTGCCAGTAGTTCAATCCTGAATGGCTCAAGATTGATTCAGCTTCCATCCTTCTTAGGTCAATAAAATGAGGACCCAGATTGTGGGGGGCAATATGCTGACTCTGTAAATCACTTAGAGAGGGCTGTAAAGCATTTTGAAGCAGTATATAAGTCTAAATACTATTGATAGTGCAATATAACTCATAGTTTTGGTTTTATTATTCTACGCCATTTTGAAGGAATGGAAGATAACTGTTAAGCAAATCCTTAAGTGGAATAATTTTGAGACAATGAAAATTTTATCCCTAAAAATAAGTGAACTTCATTGAATTCTTTTTTTAAAAAAGTTTTTTATTTACTTTAACAACAAACATTAACAAATACAAACATAAAAAATCAAATAAAACCATCTTTCCATTGTACAATGTGTCGGTTGGTACATATCTTTTGTGCACAATATCAACAGTCTTTCCCTTCTAAACGCATTATTAAAATTATATTATATAAATCAACTATGCATATTATATTACATTATTAACTCCTTATTAGACTTTAATTATGAATTCATGTCATCCTTTTTGAGAAAATCTCAACTTTTACAAAACCTAGTTCATATCATTCATTTCATTTAATCAGTTATAATATATCATTACATTATCTTATCTTCACTATAACATTATATTTATATTATATTATGTTTCCCTATTTTCTTATCTAGCCATTGATAAAATAAATTTTATAATATTCTTTGTCTTCTTGCTCTCTAATTGCTAATGTCAATTTACTAATTTCTACAGATTCCATTATTTTCTTTATCACCTCCTCTTCTATCGGAATTTTTTCACTTTTCCAATTTTTGGCAAATACAATTCTGGCTTCTGTTAATACATTTATAATCAGATATATCAATTCTTTACTATATCCCTCAGGTAAGGGATATATTGCTAATTCTTGATTTACAATTGCACAACTGAGCTCAAATTCTATTGCCCCAAAAGACAATTGTTAAGAGCTGTGTCCAATTTTATGACCTTTTTGCCACAATTGTTAAGAGAACCACCACAGTAATTAAGTAAATCATGCAGTTGTTAAGCACATTTGGCTTCTCCCATTGACTTTGCTAGTTGGAAGCTCGCTGGGAAGGGTATAAATGGTGATCACATAACTCCAGGACATTATGTCAGAAATACATGCCAGTTGCCAACAACTGGCATTTTGATCACACAAGTGTTGCAGCTTCCTTATGGTCATATGTGTGAAAACCAGTCATAAATCACTTTTTTCAGTGCCATTGTAATTTGGAACAGTTGTGGTGTGGTGGCCTAGAGGTGAACTCTCATCTCACAATCAGGAGGCTGTGAGTTCAATCCTAGGTAGATCAGATATTTCCCTCTCTGGGCACAATGAGAATATATCTGCTGAACAAAACTCAGCATTGGTGACAGGAAGGGCATCCGGTCAGTAAACACTCTGCTCCATTCAGTTGCTCCTGCAAGGGATTATGGGGTCATTAAAAGATGATTGTAATTTTGAATAGTCATCAAACAAATTGTTGTAAATTAAGTACTACCCACACACAGTTAGATTTGGGTGTTTCATGGGCTATTTTTTAAGATAAAGTATTTAGCTTTTGTATTAGTGTTTTTCATTGTGTTGTATCATAAAATTAAGGCAATTTCAAATATTATACTATTGGATCAATTCTAAATTGTTAAATGCGTGTGTAATTCAATTCTAAAATGTTAAATCTGAGTATTTACATGAAGAAAATACAGTGAAAGATTTCTCTCAAAGTGTTTCTACCTGCCATAATGGGTCTACGGTAATAGAAAAAAATAAGCCCCAACCAGCTATGGATGAACTTAAGATCTTTAGAGCCATCCTTTCTATTCCACTGACATTGATGAACAACTGATTAAACTCAATCAACTTGCGATCTTTGCTCTCTCTTAACATTTTGCCTGAAGAATATGAACCATTTTACATGCTTGGAAATCCCCAAAGACTCACTAAGTAAGAATAAACAAAACAAATTAGTTAGCAATGGGCAAACCTCCACAGGAATGACTCAGAGACATAATACAACAGAAGTCAGTTATGCATGCAAAAAAGAGAGACAAACAAAAGTATTAGGCTGGTGACAATTTTTTATGAAGGGCACAAATACAAAATGATTTGCCTCGTAGGATGTTAGGCTGGGAATTCAGAAGCAAAACTTGCCTCCAGGATTCCTTGCATTATAGAAAACTACTATGCATTTTATGTACCTCCTTTTCCAATGATCAACATTATTTAACAGAACATATTTTGAGTTGTCCTTTTCTGAACTTAACAACATTTAACCATCCTGTATAAACATTACTGCGTTGAAGTCTTTATTAAAATGACACAGTGTATCTTGATTTATAACATTAATGACTAGCAAGATGGGTGGCAAATTATTTAATAAATAAATTACAGAAAAAGGAAAATAAAAATTTTAAAAAAGAGAGAACTATAGCATTGGAAGGGAAGATCAATTAGTCCAAACATTGCATTTTGCAGGTGCATTTCAATTTTGCAAGACTGCAAGATAGGATGGAAGCTCAACCTAGGAGTATTAACTCTGTGATAAGGTTACATTAAACAGAATCTTAGAAAAACTTTATTTCATCCTTTCCTTTTACTCCCTGGAAAATTAGGGTGGGATCCTTTTGAAATGTTTCATATGTCTTTCTCCCACCTTTGGACTTTGTTGACTCCATTGCTAAGGTCTTCCTCCTGTTTTCCAAGAACATTTCTTCATATTATCATAAGTAAGCAGTCCCCATAGCTTGTACAGCTTTATAGATCATAATTTGTATGTTTAATTGCATCTAGAAGCAAGCTGGCAGCCAGTGCAACTCACAAACAGGATGTCCCTGGCCACCCAACCTGCTGCAGTTTGGATCAGTTGAAACTTCTCAGTCATTTTTCAGGGCAACCTCGACCTCAGCACAAGCAGAGTTCATTTCAGTAATCAGGCTGTATGGCATGAGTGCATATGTTGTCATGAGTAACTATCTGAAGAGCTTTCCAATCTCATAAAGAGTGGCAGATCACAACACATGGTGCAAAGGCTTCCTGGCCACAGCTGCAACCATCTGTGAGCCAAGGAAGACCTCAAAATTGCAAACCATTTTTGAATGAGGAAATGCTACCCCATCCAAGATTAGAGGTGGAATAGTATCTAAGTGGTCCTATGTGGTTTGTAACATGTGATAATTTATCATTGGCAACACTTGCCACAGAATTCATTTTATTAGACAGTGTACAGTTGTCTAAAAATAAGTTCTAGTTCCATGAGGTAAGCCACATTTATGCCATGCCTCTTTGTCTGATCAAACTTTATGTGAGTTCTCCTAAAACCATCATCCTGGTACTTTGCACTTCTTGAAAATTTCTACTGTTGTTATTGAGATGCTCAGACATTCAATTGGTTCAGTCCATTTAGCGCTGTTATTTACCAACGTTTAAAAAATATTTATTTATGTTGATAGTATTCTTCTAGGTAAAGGGCCTCCTTATTTGCAACAATGCTGATACAATGCAATTTGGCCAAAGGCCTCTGCAATATAGTTATGAGTGGGTTTGTCTTGTTTTTAAGAGAGGAACAAAAGTGCATTCAGATAACTTTGATTGCTTTTAAAAGGTTAATTAAAAAATAAAATAAAATCAGACCTGAAAAGGAAAGCCTTAAAGTTCAGCCAATTAAGCCAATGCATTTGACATACAGGTATAAGCTCTGATACAGAGCAGCAGAACTGGAAATCTTGAAGACCATTTGATGTCAGCAAAGAGACAACACAAATTAACCATTACTGCCAGTGATGGGATTCTACCAGTTCCCACCTATTCGCTAGAACCAGTTGTTAACATTCTAAGTAGTTTGGAGAACTAGTTGTTAGAAGAAATTACTGGCCTAATCCTGTAAGGAAAGCAGAAAGGAAACATTCTGGTGTTGCTTACAGAAACTGCCCCTCCATTAATCCTTCTTACATTCTTGGTAAGACTAGACTTTCTGTCTCTGGAACCTCTCTGGGGTATTTTTCCCCTCCTTTGATGGTACTTTGCTTGTGTGGAGTGACCATTTAAAGTTACAATGGCACTGAAAAAAGTGACTTATGACCATTTTTCATACTTACAACTGTAGCAGCTTCCCCACAGTCATGAGAGGCCAGGTGAGGAGATGCATGCCTCGATGTGAGTGATATTGAGTTGGCCACACCCAGCCAATAACATGACCACCAAGCCACATCCACCCAGTTATATGACCACCAAGCCACACCCACTAACTAAGCCACACCCACAGAACCGGTTGTTGAAAAATTTGAATCCCACCCCTGGTTACTGCCATTTAGTGTCTATCTAAATGCTTGTACCCCATATATTGAGATTATATATTGAGATTGTATATATTACCCATATATACAAAAGAGATTCTCATTTTTTCCTGAATGTCTCTTTTGATTACCATCTTAATTGTCAATTCTTAAATTAACCATTCAAAAGTTGTTTAGCTCTGTTTTCACTTTTAAAATAAAAGATGCCATAGCTTTAAAAATTACAGTCATTATAAGTTGATTCATTTAAGGACTTTGTCCTCTTAGGTAGAAGCTCACTCTAGAACCACTCTAGGCTCAGCATTTGACCATGTAAAGCAGAGCCCCTGCCCCAACCTTTTGGACACCAGGGACCAGTTCCACGGAGAGAGGTTTTTCTGTGGGCTGGAGGGGGTGTGGTTTCACATGCTGTCTGGATCCCACGGATGGGGCTTCACTTGTTTGTGTGGCCCATTTCTGGCATGCTGCAGCCCAGTGCCAGTCCATGGACTGTGGGTTGGGGACGCCAATATAGAGATTGGAACCTAAAAGTTTCACTCTATATTTCTGTTGATTCTCCATGTTTGTTTGTTTTTTGATTTAGCAGTTTTCTTGTACGTCAGAAAGCCTACCTATTTTTTTTTCATGCGAGGACACATGACTCCAATTTGGAAGGGTAGAAAGATGCATCTTGTATACAGTTATGATATTCAATCTGATATTCCCTTCAATCTGCTATTTCTGCTGAGACTGGAACTTAATATTAATAGATCAGGCTGGCTTGATTTATTACCTGAAGTAATCCAATGACATTTTGCATAATTTGCACCATCTGCATATGTTATTCATCTCATACTATGCTTGCAAAATGTATGTTAAGAAAACACTATGTTAAGTCACAAAAACACCTCTCTGAGGATTCCAGTCTCCTTCTCCTTCCTAATTCACCTTGAATCTTCTTCAAATGGTTCTTTTTCCCTTTACAGGCTTGAAGAAAGTGTAACAAGCACCAAAGTGCTCACAGAAATAGCACTGATAGCACTTCTTCTCCTTCTCCTTCTCCTTCCCCTTCTCTCCCCACTCCCTCCTCCTCCTCCCCTTTGTCCCTCTACCTCCATTTTTCCTCCCCCTTCTACTCCTCCCTATGTCTCCTTGCAGAGAAGTTGCTTTCACAGTTGTGTTGATTACTTTGATCTATTGGAAATAATGCATAGGAGATGGTGTTTCTTGACTGCTAAATGATTGAGTTAAGGATATCCCATAAAGAATCTTATTTGTTCCACATTTTGCACTTATTGTTGCTTTCCTACAGGATTGAAATTTGAAAATGTTCTCATAATTCAGACATTTGTAAACAGTGGGAATATCAGCTAAGTATGTAAAATGGTGATCTGCGTTTCCAGGCTTTGAATTCAAGTAATAGATTTTGAACATATGAATGATTCCCTGTTTTTGCTTGATTGACAAAGATAAATGATTTTTCATTTTTCACACCTTGTACATCTACTTTTTTCATCCAGTGATGGGGAAAATGGATGCAGTGTCCAAAGTTGACTACACTCCATAACGTTTGTTGATACAAATCACAATGAATCTTCCTATGATAGCTCCCTCTCTCTTCTAAGACTCGCCTGATGGCCCAAGATATCACATTCATTCGAAACTTTTTTCAGAAAAAAATTCATGCATTTCTAAAGCCTTTGCTTAAGATGTTTTCCTCTGATCACCTGGAGAGTAAACTCTGAATATGGTGATCTGCTTGTCTTTTCTCCAGTCTCTGATGCTACTTACCCCAACTAAATCCACCTTCAAATCTCCTCCCCCTCCAACATTTCTTATTCTGTTCCTGGTTGTATTTTTTGAGCATTAGATCCTCTCATACTATGTTACTTACCAGGGGAACTTCAGTATTTTCTGTTTGGGGCAATACATTGGTGTCTTCCCATGTAGTGTTTAAACTCTTTAAGTCATCAATGAATGTTCTTCTCCATGTATTTAAGGGCATCCTCTTTTTTGTTTGGCATGGGGGGGGGAGATCCATTTCATCTTGGGAATTTGGTTATTCTCCATATGGAATATATGATTTGCAAGTTGAAGGCTTCTGCGTGCAACTACATTATGTAATTTGCAGGAGAAACTCTCTTGGAGCACTTCTTCATTAGTAGCATGGTCAAAATAGTGAATCTTTAGGATTCGGTGAAGACATCTTTGTTAGAAGACACTGAATCTCTTGTTAATACTTGCTGATGCCTTCCAGGTCTCACTGACAAAAATAGTGGTCAGGATCACTATAGAAGCAAGCAAATGGAATTTAAGTTTCAATAGATGACAAGGACCAGGTTTTATTCATCCTCTGGAAAACAGTTGTTGCTTTTCCAATGGGGCATTTGACCTCTGTCTCTGGTTGTAATACAATCCCTAATAGATCTTAGGAACACAGAGGACAGAACAAGATGGAAGAGAGGATTGTTTCTTTTTTATTTTTTTAAAGTAACCTATTAATTACTTTGCTTTCTCCCACCTTCACTTTCATTCTGTCTAAAGAGAAGGAATTCACATTAAATGTTAGGGCACATAGAAAACTTCCAAAGGAGGCTCTCGTTTCATGAAGTTTCATTTGAAGCACCTCTTTGAAGTTGTTTTGCCTGTTCCTGTTTCTAAAACACAGTGAAACAGGTGCATTGCTTCATTTCAAAGTTTCATCTGGAAGCTCCAGTTGTTGCCATATGTACAATAAATGGGTCAACTCTTATAGCAGCTACTGGAATTAGCACCTGAAGTTTTGAGTTAGCAAAAAACCCTTCAGCAAGACTCATTATAGCTTCTTCACACCTTCACAAAGTCTCCCAAACCACTATTGAAAGCAATTCTTCTAGGAGAGCTCGCACCATCTTCACCTCGCATAAATTATGTACTATGATTATAATTTATTGATAGTCACTCTTGTTATTACTGATATTAGGTTTATTGCTATTTCAATTTAGATCTCATCTTTCTATCTTGAAGTATTTGAGGTGTCTAACTGGTCAAAATTAAAATAGAGAACAAAATTCAGCAAAGTAGAAGCTAAGATCCAATTAAGCCAATTAAAAATATTTAGGTGGAAACTTGACACTGCTAAGACTTGCAGCTGTCTGATGCATTCAGTCTACTGACTTTGAACTGCAGTTGAAGTCATCTCCTAGGCCATTCCTTTGAAGTTGATGTTTCTTCCTCATGGGCTACTCATTTGCATCCTCATACCTGATGAAGCATTCTGAAGAACTTTAAAGTTCAATTGTTGGTGTCATTTTAATTATTCATAGAGCAATGAATATTCCAAAACCTGAACTGCATTTCTGGAACTGCTAATTTTCCTTCTTCTTCTGAGTGGAAATTCACTGAATTTCTCTTTTCAGTGAAAGGACAAATTTTGAACAAAGATACAAACAGCAGTGTTTGGATCAGCAATGTTCCACAAGAAGAAATCAAAAGAAGAAAAAAATTAGATAGAACAGGAGGAGTATTCTGTATTATTCAAAACTCAGAAGAATTTTTGCACGACAAGAAATAATAAAAACAAAAATCTAAAATTATTTTTCTTGCCAATCCCATTTGCATATCCATATCACATTGTGTCATTTTAATATGGCTAGGCCAAGCTTTTTGTGTATCCTTTCTTTACAAATATTTTCTCTCAAACCAAAACACTTTGGGGGAAACTGATAATCATATCTCTCTTAATTGTATTTATTTCATTATTGTACTTTTTTTTACTTTCGAGTTAGAATTTCCCAAGGGAGAATGGCAATTACAGAAACAATAGCAAACTTTCAGAGAAGGCGGAGCTTCGTTTCGGCGATACAGCTGCGATCTTGGGGTTCTGAGATCGCAGCCGATATTTTCGCCCCTGGTCGGTCCCAACGGACCTAAACCGTCCCGTAGAGACAGGGATTGTGAAGGGCACTGTCCCAGGATCCCAGAGATATTGCAAAATCTCTGGTTTGATCCGGGAGAAGTCCTTTTGCTGGCGGCGCAGAGGCAGCCTCCATAGCTGCTGAAGTCGGGATAGCTCCGGAAAGAAAGTGGCTGGAAAGAAAGTGTGTTGGCTAGGTGAGAAACTTCTTTTGTGTTGTAAATTCGCTGAGGTTTGAAAGGGCATCCTGAACAAAGAAGAAACCCGTGAGATTTTTTTTTTTGACCAAAACTGTTTGAGTGGCATTTTTCAAAGTGATGTCAAATTGAGGCTTGGATTTTTTTTTTTTTCTACTTTTTTTCTGGGGACTTTAATGTGACTTTGTAGGTAACCGGATTGAATTTTCTCTTATATATATTTTTATGCTCCTTTTGATTTTTTAATTTTCTTTAGGATAGAGGCTCCCTTTGGTTATTTTTATTTATTTATTTATTTTTTTGTATACATTATTCCTTTTTTCTGCCTGGGGGGGGGGGAAGAGCATTAAGAAACTTTGCAACACTGCCAACTAGAGGCTTGAAAATACTTCATTTGAATTGGAGAGAACTTCTCAAGGACATTTCAATGTGATAAGATAGAGGGAGAGCACAGAAAAATATTATTACAGGTGCTTTCCTGGACTCTTATCAATATTTCAACACTTGAGGCTTGGCTTTGAAGCTGCTGGAGAAGAGAGTCATAATAAGAGTCTTGGATAAATAAATAAAGTGCAGTGTGCTCTCTTATATATATATATATTTACTTGTGATATCCCTACTCACCAGCCTTTTTGTAAATTTCAATTCTAGTAATATTCTTATTTTTGCTGTTTATTTTAAAGGGAAAGCCTCAGAGTTTTTTTTTATTTCTCTTTTTTTCTCCTTATTTTTATTGGGACTTCTTTGCTCTTTCTATCCATGTTTTTGGACCACTTTGTTTTTCTTTTTTGATTATTGAGACTTCTCAACTGGATTAAGGTGTGAAGAACCTGAAGGAATTTCTTCTTTTCTTTTTGCTTTTTTTTTTTTTGCTCTTAATCAATATTATTATTTTTGGGTTTGTTTGTTTTTTTCTTTTCTATTTTTCCTTTTTTATGGTGGATTATTTCGTAATTGGATTAGGGTCTAGAAGAACCTGAAGATCTTTCTTCTTCCTTTTTTCCTTTTTCTTCTTTGGTTTTGGGCCTTTTACTATTGGATTTTTCCATTTTGGATTATAATTGGCTACTCTACCAGTTGGATTAAAAGTCAAAAAGAATTTGAAGCTTTGGAAGCATTAAAATAAGCAGGAAACCAATACCATCTGGCATTTCTACTTCTACCTCTGCTTCCCCAACAGCTGGAGGACAACGTTTAATTCAGACAATGTTGAAGCAAGATAAAGAACAAGAAAAAGTAACTTTACCATGATTATGCAAGGAATCCAAGATCTCAAGATAAAATCAGACATCCTTGAACAAAGAATAGAGAAGACTGATGAAAAAGTGGAAAATATTAAACAAATGATGGGGAAGTATGAGGAGAGATTCCAAGAAGTTCATATTAAAAAACAACATGAACAATTGTTAGTACAGCCAAAATTGGGGAAAATATTTACTTCTTTGACTCAATGTAAGAAAAGAGGAGTGGTTCTATACATTAAAGAGGCTATCCCAGCAAAACTGATCTACACGGATGAAGACGGAAGAGTATTAATGGTGGAAATAATGGACAATAATATAATAATATTGATTGCAATTTATGCTCTGAATGATAAACAAGAAGAGTTTTATAAAAAGCTACACATCAAAATAATTGAACTGGACTATGTTAATATAATTATGATGGGAGACTTTAATGGAATTGTGGACAATAAATTGGACCACATAGCAACAACAACAAAGCAAAATAGAAAGGCTCTCCCTAAATCTTTTTTTAAAATGACAGACAAACTAACTTTAAAAGATATTTGGAGAGAAAGAAATGTTAAAGCTAAACAATATACTTTTTATTCAAATAGACATCTATCATGGTCCAGATTAGATATCATTTGGATCTCAACAGAATTAATATCCAATATTCAAGAAACAAATATTGAAACAAGTACTTGGGCAGATCATAGCCCAATGACAATTAAATGGAAGGGACAAAAAAAAGATCGAGATGGACATTAAATAATACTATTTTAAAGGAGAAAGATTTTATACAATGGATGGAGAAGGAATTGGCTTTTTTCTTCAGAGAAAATAAAAAAGGAGATACTTCAACACAGATTGTTTGGGATACAATGAATGCATATGCTAGAGGTCTGATAGTAGATTTTACAAGAAAAAAGAATATTAGGAAAATGCAAGCTTCTAAGGCCTTGGAAGACGAGTATAAAAGACTTGAAAAAGAATTACGAAAATGCCACAGAAAAAAGATATTAAATTGAAGCTGAATGTAATTAAACATAAAATGGAATTAATAGAGAAAGAAGAACTGGCACAGAAAATCAGAAATTCTAAACAGAATTACTTTCAAGATGCAAATAAACCAGATAGATGGCTAGCATATAAATTGAGAAAGGAGAAGGAATCAAGAAAAATATTGAAGTTAATAGATGAACAAGGCCAAGTTTGTTATGGCAATAAGGAGAAAAAGGAAATTATTCGAGATTTTTATGGGCAACTATATAAACAAGAGAATATTGATGAGGAAAAAGTCAAACAGTATTTACAGAATGCTAATTTACCGAAGATACCTAAAGAGACTGAAGAAATGCTAGAAAGCAATATAACAATGATGGAATTAAATGAAGCATTTAAGAGACAAAACAATGGGAAAGCACCGGGTCCAGATGGGCTTCCGGCAGAATTCTTTAAAACATTTCAAGAATCATTGAGCATCCCATTGTTAGAAGTCATGAATGAAGTTATGTTAAAGAAGATGATACCCAAAACATGGTCAGAGGCTTATATCACACTTATTCCAAAAGAAGAGGCTGACCCGCTGCAAATTAAGAACTCTAGACCTATTTTCTTATTGAATGCAGACTATAAAATCTTTGCTTCAATTTTAGCAGAAAGACTTAAAAAATATTTAAATAATTTTATCCACCCAGATCAAAATGGATTTCTACCAAAGAGACAAATCAGAGACAATATGAGAGTAATCTTGGATACTTTGGAATACTATGAGGCTCTTCCTGAAAAGCAAATGGCTTTGATATTCCTAGATGTTCAAAAGGCATTTGATAACGTGAACTGGAGATTTATGTTATTACTATTGGAACAGATGGGTTTTGCTAAAAAATTTACTCGAGCAATAGAAGCCATATATATTAAACAGACAGCAAATGTAATGATGGAGGGGGAACTTACAGATTTTATTAATATAAGAAAAGGCACAAGACAAGGGTGTCCCCTATCCCCTTTGCTATTTGTGTTGACCTTGGAAGTGTTGAATAGAAATATTAGGGATGATAAAAGCATAAAAGGAATGAAAATTAAGAAGGAAGAATTTAAACTACAAGCTTTTGCTGATGATTTAGCTTTTATTCTGGAAGACCCGTCAGAAACAGCTCCAAGGTTATTGGAAAAGATAGAGACATATGGTGAGATGGCTGGTTTGAAAATAAATAAAGATAAAACAAAGATTTTGACAAAGAACATGCTATTGAGACAGAGAGAAGAACTGGCAGATCTTTTGAAAATCCAAGTTACAAATAAGGTTAAGTATCTGGGGATATATTTGACAGCAAGATGTAGCACATTAAAAGAGAATAATTATATTAAACTCAAACAACAGATAGCTGCAGATTTGAAGAAGTGGGAAAACTTGCAATTGTCATTAATAGGGAGAATTTCAACAATCAAGATGAATATTTTACCCAGAATTTTATTTTTGTTCCAAACAATACCAATTAGGCTTGGAAAAGACTATTTTGAAGTTTAAATAAAATCATGTTGAAGTTTATATGGCAAGGTAAAAAAGTGAGAATAAAGCTAAAGCTTTTGCAAGACGCTAGAATTAGAGGAGGTTTTGGCCTGCCTAATTGGGAATTGTATTATCAAGCTGCAAGTTTGATGTGGGTCAAGGAATGGATAACATTAAGAAAGCATAGGTTGTTGACACTAGAAGGTCATGATTTGCTGCTGGGCTGGCATGCTTTTTTATGGTATAAGGGAACTAAAACACAGAGTTATTTTAGAGGACATTATATACGGGAGTCTTTGTGGTTAAACTGGGAGAAGATAAAAAGACAGTGTTGTTTGAAAATTCCAGTTTGGTTATCGACTATTGAAGCATTTTCCTATCCTATAATTTATAAGAAGGAACAAACAGTTAGATATGGGGAACTATTGGATGAAAAGGGTGAACTTAAATCGATCCAAAACTTAGAGGAACAAGGTATAAGGATAAATTGGTTTTCATATGCGCAAATACATTCAAGGTATGATGAAGATTCTAAAACGGAGGGATTCTATGATAAACAGACTGATCTAGATAAGATCTTGATGGGTGCTGATGAGAAGGTGATTAAAAAATTATATGGTTATTTACTGGGAATTAAATTAGAGGAAGAACAAGTCAAAGAAACTATGATTGTTTGGGGGAAGTATTTTGGATATGGGATTGATCTGGAGAAATGGCAAAAATTGTGGTCTCAAAATTATAAAATGACAATGTCAACAGCATATAAAGAAAACTTGTATAAGATGCTTTACAGGTGGCACTTTCCCCCGACAAGAATAGCAAGAATGTTTAAGAACAAATCTGAAAAATGCTGGAAATGTCATCAGATACCCGGCTCGTATTACCATATGTGGTGGACTTGTGAGGATGCTAGAAAATATTGGACTAAAATTTGCATGTGGTTGGAAAAAATGACAAAGAAACACATAGACTTGAAACCAGAGATCTTCTTATTGGGAATTTTACCTGATATATATAGTAAAGATTTGAAATACCTGATTGTAAATGTATTAACAGCGGCTAGGATTGTATTTGCTAAAAATTGGAAGAATGAGAAAATACCATTACAGGAAGAAATTATTAAGAAAATATTGGAATGTGCTGAGATGAGTAGATTGACATTTGAAATTAGAGAGCAAGAGGATAAACAATTTTACGAAATTTGGGATCTTTTTTATCAATGGCTAGATGATAAAATACGATAATAGAATATTTAGAATGCTAGACAGTAAGGAATATTTTTATTTTGCTATTTTGTTAGTACTTTGTTATTTGACATTGTATTTATAAAGGGTTTTTTAGGATTGATTTGGTATGATTATATGATTTGTTGTAGAATAAACTGGTTTAAGTATTGTTATCTCATAAAGCATGAATGATTAAAAGTATAGTCAAAAAAATTCTTTTTTTTAAAGTGATATTTGGATATATAAATTTGGATTGATAATATGAGTTGTTATGTAACATAATTGTAATTGAGACTACAAAATGAATGCACAAAACTGATGAACCAAGTGACACACTGGATATACATATGAGAGTTGATATTTTAATGTTTGTTTGTCTTGTTTGTTTGTAGAAAAATAATAAAATCTCTTTCAAAAAAAAAAAAAAGAAACAATAGAAAACTTTCATCTAACCACAAAGCATCAAATTTAACTTGCACTGCTTATAAGAGGTGGATTGCATTCTAATGTTGATGGAAGACAATCATCTGCTTAATATGTCTGTATTTTAGTATGCAAAACAACATTCTTATGCAGCTTTGCCATGTCAAATTTTTGGCTCATTTCTGCTATGCTTGCGTCTGGGAGTCTGACAGAGATGGATACAGCCGCATCAGCAACAAACTCTAATGTCAACAGATGTACAATGAGGCCACTGCACAAATGCTGCAATTTCATATTTTTGCAATGGAATATTTGACACAAATGAATAAGGGGTCCTTGGTGCTCTCTGAGCTTGGTTGCTTTTTTGCAGACATTTCGTTATCTAGTTTGGGTAAAGAAAGGTCTGCAAGAAACAACCAAGCTTAGAGAGCAATAAGGACTCCTCATTTCAACTCTGAGCTACAAATATTCTCCTCTATTGCTGCAAACAAAGTTAGGTCAGCATTTCCCAACCTTCCCGGATGGCAGCCTAGAGTGGGGGGAGAGGGGAAAGGATGGTTTTGTGGAAGAGGCAGGTGTGGGTGCACACAGCTTCATCTGTGTGAGCAGCAGTGGCGGATTAAGGCTCTCTTGTGCCCAAAGCACTGACAAATCTTGGTGCCTCCCTCCTTTGTACATACTGTACAAACAAAGCCTAGCTTAGGTACATAAACGTTTTTGTGGTGCCCCCTTTGGGCCTGGTGCCCTAAGCACGTCCTTAGTACTTAATGGTTAATATACCACTGATGAGCAGTGGACGCATAGACCTGCCACTTGTGTGAGTGGGGCTGTGCATGCATGCATGCTTACCCACCGATGGTACAGCCTGGTTCTGAATAGGCTGCGGCCTGGTAGTGCACCATGGCCCAGGGGTTGGGGACCTATGAGTTAGGACATTTAATCAAGTAGAATATCCCATATGGCTCACCATGTTGCTCCCCCTGCCAAATTGCCCGAAAAGCTCCATGCAGATAAGGCTTTTCTTGAGCAATTAATATCCCTTATTTTCATGGAGCTGGTAACGTTGGGTAAATGAGT
The DNA here is from genome assembly GCA_033807585.1 of Hydrophis major. NCBI lineage: Eukaryota > Metazoa > Chordata > Lepidosauria > Squamata > Elapidae > Hydrophis > Hydrophis major. The sequence goes on along the minus strand of CM066334.1, from coordinate 16,411,784 downwards.
TGTATCTATTCATTAGCCATTCTGAGTGTATTTAGATGAATACAATTATCATATATTATTCTGCAGGGATTTTTTTTTAAGAAAAAAAATGAAAGTTCATATTTATTATCATAACAGCTTTTCTTAATGTGGTCTTCTATGCACATCTTTCTCTAATATATGTATGCTGCTATGCATTTTTCCTCCCACAAGATGTGCTTTCTTTATGTGTCTTCCCAAATATATACAATTTGCAATGCAGTTTCTTTTCGGCTGGCAGCTGCATCATAGCAGTCAGGGAAATGCATGGCTGGAAGGATAACTATCTTCCAATTACTTTGGGAACTGTAAACTTGCCAGTTAACCTAAAAATGAAGATTAAACAAAGTCCTTTAGCAGTACAAATGCCTAATTGTAACTCTCTTAATTTTTGTGTGTGAGTCTTCCATTTTTTTCACTACTAAAGGAAAAAATGTTAATAAGGAAAACATAAAAAAAATTTCACAGTTGTTGCGTTTAAACATCATATTATATCACATCAACATATCAGCAAATCATATCAGTATATCATATATCATATCACATCATACCATACCATACCGTACCCTTTTTCATTTTTTGAATGAAAAACTGCTAGTGACCTTCTGCTGCTGCACCATAGAGAGTATCTTAGCTTATTGCACCTCTGTATGGTTTGCCAATTGCACAGTGGCAGATAGGACAGCAGTCCAGAATCATTGCCCAGAAGATCATTGGTTGCCCTCTCCTCTCTTTGGAAGAGCTTTATAGCTCCTGCTGCCTTAAGAAAGTTCAAAACAGTCTCAAAGATCCCACTCATCCTGGGCACCTTTTTTTTAACTATTACCATCAGCTAGACAGTACAGTATTATAAAAACAAGGACAAATAGACTGAAAAACAGCTTCTATCCCAGGGCAGTAGCTCTGTTGGATTCTACTGCAGTTTTGGTGTGGTATCTGGGGTTTTCAATTCAATGTGTGGAGTGTGAAGGATGTGTTCTGTGTTTATTTTCATGGTCATGATGTGCACTGAAGATGGTGTTTGATTTCATTATAAGAGGTGCAATGACAGTAAAGTCAATAAACTAAACTAAACTATGCCATACCACGTAGGACAAAGCAATGGATGAAAACAAATGGAGAGATCCAGCCTAGAAATAAGGAGAGATTTTGACAGACAGTTCAAACAATCAATCAGTGAAACAACTTGCCTTCAAAAGTTGTAGGTGTGCCACCACTGGAGCTTTTAAGAAGAGATTGGACAGCCATTTGTCTGAAAGGTTGGAGTAGAAGGCCTGCAAGATTCCTTCCAACTCTGTTAATTCTGTATTATGTTTTCCATAAAGAAGTAAATTTCTTCCTGTTGGTTTCGCTTACAAGTGGATCCAATTTACCAGCTCCAATCTATCAGTTAGGGGGTCTAACTCCCTTTATTTATTACTGTATGCCTGGAAGCATCTTAGATTCTGCTTTATGTAAGCAATGCACTTTTCCCCTTCAACCAAAAAGAATGAACTTCTGAAAGCTAGGTATTTCCAAAGGAATTCTTTATTGTAGGGAAGTGAATCCAGTGCTAGTCAAAGCAGAATCTAAGATGCTTCCAGGGATACAGTAATAGATAAAGGGAGTTAGAATCCTTCCCCTTATTTAAATTTAGATTTAGTCAAACAAAGAACCAACATGTCAATTCCCCCTCGCCTTCTCTGGGAACGTATCTTAGAAGAGTTTCCCAGGGGTATCTTCCAGAGCTGGAATTTTATGGTCCCTTCTCCTCTTGCTATCTCTCCAAGAGGTGACAAGTTTCTGGACATCTGGCTCCAGTCCTCCAGTTGTATATCATGTGCAAGTTATACAGATTCAATATAAAATTTAATATATTCAGGTTACATTAAAAAGGATTACTTGTACCAATTACTTGACTGCAGAAAATACGACTTCAGCAACAGAGTTGTCAATGTTTGGAATACTCTTTCTGACTCTGTGGTTTCTTCCCCAAACCCTAAAAACCTTAGACTGTCTACTATTGACCTCACCCCCTTCCTAAGATGCCTGTAGGGGGCGTGCATAAGTGCAGCAATCGTGCCTACCGTCCCTGTCCTATTGTTTTTTATTTTTCTTATAGGTATCTATCTCATGTATTCAAAACTATTTATTCTTATACCTGTATCTCGTAAGCGATTGACAAATCAAATAAATACTAAATACCAACTCCCCCCCCCTTCTTTCATTGAAAAATGGCAGATACATAGATCTGACATATAGGCAAATTACCTGGACAAATGTTTTATTTTGGCTTCTTTCTTTAGCTTATCCCAAGGAGTACAAGCCTAAAATACTGCTGCTTCAACAGTTTCTCTTTAGTATGTAGCCACATTCTCTCCCAGGAGGATTCAATGAGAGGGACCATGTTTTCCCTCCTATCTAAACTACATTATATCTTACAAAATAGTTTTGAGATCTCTCCTGAAGAATTTTCTTAGATATATAGAGTATAATAATACCAGTGACTCCTCTCCTCTCCTTTATTTTCTATCTCTGCTCAGCACTGGAAAATAGGCATATTTTACAATCTTTTGGTCTTGTCTTTATGGTTGTGTGACTTTTCTCCCTTGCCGATATTGGAAACAATGGACTGGAGAAGTGCAATTATTTCTCATTGTGCTCGTCAGACCTTATAAAGCTGCAGGGCAAAACATACATGTTAGCTTTAATTCTTTTTAGAGGAGAAAAGAATTAATGTTACAATTTATTTCTACTTATTGAGATTAGCAGCAAATAGTCTATGTTATTGTGCAATATTTATGAACAAGGCAATTCATCTTTTCGGATGAGAGAAAAGACAGATCCATTTAGAGCAGAACTGATTGCAGACCGATTACCTTTCCAGGATATGATCAAATTATCAACAGCATAAAACTATCATTAATCTCAACAGATTTGCCATAGACCTTAACTGTCCTGTTTTGGCAAAGATTTAAAGAGAAGATGCTTACCAACTTAATTAGTCTAATTAACCTATGTTAATAGAATCAATTAAACTTATTAAGAAGATTAAAAAGGCTATATGTCCCTTTCAGCCCAAGCATACCAACTATTTCATGTGCATACATATATGTGTGTATATAGGGTGAGTTGCAGTAAGTAGAGTTACATCTGCATTACCAAAAGATGATAATAATATAATGCATAAAAGTAAAAGAACAAGACATTGGAAAGTGAACTGCAATCTATGGAAAGAATCATAAATACCATATTTACTGATTGGATATGTACAATTAAATTCATGACAATTATTAACTACCTGACACGGGGCTTAATTATTAATGTCTTCTGTCATCAATATCTTCTGAATCCATGACTTTTGGCAGAAAAGTTTTGGAAGCAAAGAATATTGTAAATGGCTGGATTTATCTATGCTAAGATGGGTGATCAATCAATTTAACAAATAATAAAGAAATGTACATCTGAGAATGGGTATATCTTACACTGAGAGTCCAACAATTTTTTTGTTTCATTCTACTTATATGAGTTGGCAAAATGTACAGCTGAAATGTACAGAACTATCTCATACAGTTGTGATAATGCTCAAAGAGTTTCATGGTTGCATCTGATTTTAAGAAAAAAGAGATACATATTAGGTTGTCAGTGGCTGGATGGGAACCTGCCAAAATAGGATAAGAGACCTTGAGTTCCATTAGAAGAATGTTGGGAGGTAAATAGCTAGCTAGATATACAGATAGGAAAATCCTGCAGCATTTCCATCTATGTCAAATTGCCCTAATTATACCTGTTTAATGCAGCTATTGGCAAATGTGTCCATTAATAGTAGAAACTATCACACTGTTACTAAGACCTGTGAAACTTCCATGCATCATCCCATTAGATACTTCTATTAGAATAATCACATAATCAGAAGACTGGGGAGTAACCTACAACCAATTGCCCTGAGCTTTTAATCAGTTCAGGCTGCTCCATATCTTAGAAGATCCAAAATGAAGACCTTCACAATCTCCTCAGGAGATGTCTACTGATTGAACTAGATGGTGTATTGCTTACTTTCTTTGTGTTGCTTACAGTGATCAGAAGTACTTGAAAGTACTGCAAAAAAAAAAAAAAATCAAATGCGTACACATTAATTATTTAAGTATAGTTTGGAAAGCCCTGTAAATACAAGAATGCATTCAGTAGTAAACAATGCATGTTTTATTTGCAAAATTCAGGTGGAATTTACAGCTCTGGGTAACAGACACTATCTTTCCACCCCTTAGTGAGACACCCCCTCCCCCCCCCCAAAAAAAACCCACTGTTGGTAGGGAGCATGAGAAAAAAGCATAACCTTTCTTCTAATTAGCCACAGCAGCATTTACAAAGGCTATTCTGGAGATCTGTGTATACCTCCCAATAGTGTTATCCAAAGGACCTGGAGGGAAAGATATGATAGGATCTGCTATGTGAATTACTTTTCAAGGAGTTCTTTTTTCCCCTATTCTCTTATTATAACTACATTTTAAAGGGCACAAGGGATGACCCAGTGAGTCTGTCAAATTAAAATGAAGACTCTTGTGGTTTTTCTCCTCTCCACTTCACTAAGCACACATATATGAATTGTAGGGGGGAAAAAGTCTCCAGAAATAGCAAGCAGCAAATAACATTCATCATGTTCTAACTATGGCAGCAGCAAAGAAGGTGGCACTACAATCTGTTCCTCACTAATCTTAGCAATAATTAAGATGACTAATCAAAACTTTGATCATGAGCAGAATGCTGGCCTTGAAGCACTGATAAATTGGAATTCTTTGTAAGGACCATTGGATATAAAATATAAGGTACTAGAGATAAGGTGAAATTTCCTCCTACCAACTCTCAAAGATTCATTTTCTAGTGTTATCTCCAATTATTTTTCTAATATGTTATAGCATCTGTTTTTCCTCCTCCCTTGCCACTCACATACACTGCTTCAGGTTGAGGTTAATTTAGGTCATTATGGTGAATACAAAGTGGAGATCTTGACAAAGAAGTGAAAGTATGAATAGGAAGACTGTGTTATTCCTGTTGCCATCCATTGAGGATCTGTGTACTGTATGAACCAGAAAGAGAGCTGAGAAAATATCTACAGATCTCTCACATCCTTGACATAAACTATTTTAATTTGTCCCTCAAGATGCCACTATATGGCATTGCATGCCAAAACAACTAGACACAAGATAATCCCCCCCCCCATGCTAAACACCAAATTCCCATAGCACTTTCTTATGCCTAAAGATATTTACCCATGTAGTAGGCTGCAATGCTATTATCCTACTCATCTTCTCATTTTTTTCATCTTCTCTTTTCTCATCCCTTCTCATCTTTTCTACCACCTATTGGTATCTTATGATTTATCACTTATTGTTTGTATCTTATTGTATTATCATATATGACCTGTCACTTTGGCATTTATATGTACACTAAGAGTTTAAGCACTAGAGACAAATTGGAGAAATTATTCTCTCCCTCTAGTAATTGAGTTTATTTTTTATATCAATTAGTGTTCCCAATATAGATTGGGTAATTTTTACAGACCACTTCCATAACAACTTCTTAATGTAATACTGAGGTTGTGTCTCTGTATTTTTGTTTCTACACAATCAGGGCTAGTATTTGGAGGAGAGAATTATATACAATTTTCTCCAAGACATTAACAATGAAAGATGGAATATTTCTGTCCTGATATAAATATTAAACATATAAATATTTATATTATATAAAATATGAATAAATATTTCAGATGGTTTGAGGGAGGCCATCATCAAGAAAACAAAAATCTCATATATTCACAGTTAGGCAGCTCTATTTGCAAGGAACATTTGGTTTGCTCTCATTTATCAGTAAGCACAGTAACGCATGGTCTCTCTATCCATTTTTGATTTTCTTTCCAACTGAGAAAGCAGGAGACGTGCTAAAATGTTTACCTGTTTTTGTTCTGCAATATTTTGGAAATAACCACTGTCCTATTGGGGAGCTTTGGAGATGAGAAAAATTATACTCTTGTGTGAAATTTCTTCATTAGTAGGCTTGTACAAAGCTCCAGTCTGGAAACTTGATTCAAAGACTGTTTTATTACATCTCCAAGGTGAACTAACTTTCCAAATCAAATTGGCAGGTGGAATCAAAGTATTGAATGAAATTGGATACCTCCAAATCAGTACAGTTCACTCAAACAACTTTTGTACATGTAAGTTTATCCCCCCCCCAAATAAAGTACAAATTTGCAGCTGTGTGTTTTTTATTATGAGTTGAGGTGGCACAGTGCTTAGAGTGCAGTACTGTAGGTTACTTCTGCTGCCTGCCATCTGCCTGCAATTTGGTAGTTCAAATCTCACTGGTTACCTTATTTTTCTCTCCAACCTTTTCTTCCACAAGCACTTAAAAGCTAAATTCAACTATTACCAGGCTCACCGGGCTCAAGGTTGACTCAGACTTCCAAACTTCCGAGGTGAGTAAAATAAAGACCTAGATTGTTGAGGGCAATAAGCTGACTCTGTACACCGCTTAGAGAGGGCTGTAAAGCACTGTGAAGCGGTATATAAGTCTAAGTGCTAAGTGCTATTATTATATCTGAACATTGTTCAAGAAAGCATTATATTGGGCTTGACTTTGTCTTTCTTTTTTTAACCCCACTCTGTTTTTTTATTGGAGTACAATCAAAGAAGGCTTATCACCCAGCTGGCAAGTGCTTTATTTTTTTTTCTTCCTAAAGTGCATCTCATTGACCACTTTGTAACTCAGTACAGTGTACTAAGTGGATAACTGGCAGGCTTCTTAAGTTCTCAGCTGTTTTCCTACATGCACATTCACATTCACATAACTTTAATCCAAGCTTACATCAAGCTGAATTGCACTGATATAAAATACATTTGAAAATTGCTTCTAGGCCAGATGAGACTTTAATTTTTACTGCTAACCCTCTAGTAAAACCACAATTCAAGTCTCAGCATTGACCATTTCAGAACAAGTTAATTAATATGCTAAGAGGATTTCCACTAGTGTTGTAGGCCAAAAACAAAAAAAGGAAACTAATACTGAAGCATAGGAAACAAGTAGCTTGTATAAATGAACTACTCAGCAGTCAATTTTTATAACTCCATTGGGTTTAGAGTCCATTTGAAAAAAGCCAGCAGAACCTGGAATAAAGGACAATCTTTGATGATAATTTCTATTTATGTGACTGTTTCATTAAAAGTAATTGTTCTTATTTGTATGTTATTGTATACTGTGCAATGTGTTTAGTCTGAAGCAACAAAGCTGATGAGTGCTTTAAGCAGAGAATATAGACATATTACTAAGACCTTGCATTTACCTAAAGGTTAGAAGCATCCATTGGAACTAATCCATTGAAGGGAGCTGCCAGCTGTTGCCAATTCTTAAATTCTGAAGTCAAGGAAGAGAGGATACAGAACTAGCTGGATTGTCTGTCGCTGAAATAAATCTGTCATCTGTTCTAAGGATGACTGAAGATCTTCTGCAGCCACCTGCTTAAAATGGAACCATACAGCATTACTAAATAAATTAGGAGGTGAGTATGGGAGGGGGAAAATATTTTATGAAGCAATCTCCTCACAACAAATACTTCCAGGCAGAGGAAAAATAATATGAATCTATTGGATGTGGAAAAGCAATGCACAAATCCAAAAATATCAACTGTGCATCTTGGAGATGTAATTTATTCAGCCAGCAACAAAGGGATATGGCATCTTGAGACACCTCTAATTTTATTTCAGAAAACACATATTGACCTACAATCACCTCATTTTGACCAGAACAAATGCAATTGCTTATGTCAATGAGTTTCCATAGAACTTCCACAGGATCATAGTACTGAACTAAATGTCTATGGAAATTCTCAGTCGCCCAGATCATGGCTGTTCTACTGAAAAACTGAAGAAGCTTCTTGGATGAAAAAAAACACCTTTGGATAGTACTGGATTAATAAATTTAAGTAGCATTTGTTAACCTTGTGCTTTCTGTGTCAACTCATAAAATATGAATCCTGACATTCTGAGTGTTTGGGATAAAAAAAAATCTCATAATGCTTTTCCAGTGAGGGGTACTACAGAACTTGTTTTGTTTATATATTTAATTGTTAATTAATTTTTGCAAGCATTTTAATCTAAACCACACATAACTATTTTATTTTTAAAATGCATATGTTAATCATTTTTGAGGCTGGACACACAATATGTTGCCCCATTTGGAATATGACTCAGTGGAAGCAATTTCAGCTAAACCATCAGCTCAATTTGGAAAATGTGTTAATTTTATTTGATGCCACAAATCGAGTCAGGTAGAATTAATCTGGAAAGCCAATTTGACCTTGAAAGTATCCAAACCATTTAGGTAGTTTCTTCTAAAAGTAAAAAAGGCAGTTGAGAGTATCATGTTGGATGAGTTCCATTTTCCTAGTTCATTAAGCATTCAAGAATCAGCGCCCATTGGTTTTCAAAATCCCCGTAGGTTTAAGGGAAAGAATACCTGATTTAAGAAAAAGAAAAACTGGGGTTGAAAATTAAGCACTATTGGCTTAGTGAACCACCTCTTTGGCTTGTTTTCCACTTCATTGCATGACTTTGCATGCACCCTCTGGTGACTGCCCTCTCATTCACAAGCTTTCCAGATTTTCAGTCTTAGAAGCAAAAGCAAGCAAAGGAAACTAGTCTGTTGCAGGCTTGACTAGCTCTTGGTTTCATTTTGGCAGGAATCATATATTTTGCTTAATTAAGATAAGGCTATTGCTTCTTTGCACATTTCACTAATACAGAATTTATTGATGCAGTCTGACTTGGTGCTTTGGAGTGATAAAATACAGCTGACGCAAAAGCCAAAGGCATCCTCAATTTGAAATTGGAAAGCTTACTAATGGAGATGGATTTGTTGGCTTGAACCCAACATGGGTGCTCCTCTGAAACCCAAGAAAAAATTATATATGGTTTGTTTCACATATTTATTTTTATGAAAATTTTTTTAGAACTTATCTTTCCTTCAAGGAGCACACAGGGTAGCATACATCTTCAATCTTGAGATAGATGAAGATGAGGACTGTTTTGGATTTCCAAGAAGTGTGGTGGAGGGAACAAAAGTAAAGACTGGGTCCTCATTTTACTGACCTCAGAAGAATAGAAGGCTAAGTCAACCTTGAGCCGGTCAGGATTGAACTCCAGGCTGTGGATAGAATGAGCCTGTAATACTGCATTCTAACCATTGTGCCACCATGGATATTCTATCATAGCATTTAGGAACAAACTGGAGAATGCCCATGTCTATAGGTATATAGGTTAGCTTAACCATGAACTAATAGTGTCTTCATTTTCCTTTGTTTTTTGTTGATTAGATTCTATAGATGCCATCAGCTATCATTAAAAAAGTTTAACTATAACATCAGAAATATTCTGTCCAAAGATATGTGCTTTGAAGGCCACTTCCTCTCAGCCCTAATAAAGAGCAAACCACTCCTTGCAAACCACTTCTGAAAAATCTTACCAAGAAAACTGCAAGGACTTGTCCAGGTAGTCAACAGGAGTCAAGAATAGACTTGAAGACACACACTTCCAAACCAACAAAATATACATAGGCTACAAAGCTTACCAAACAGCAAAGGGATTTTTTATTGCTCCAATTTGAAAATTCCGCACAGATATGGAAAGTTTTTCTCTGCAGAAAGATTGTCCACATAGCTTAGAAGCACTGAATCTTGGCCCATGCCTTGTTATGACTTAGATATTAGCAGTTCTTAAACTATTTTCCGTACCTTCAGATATACTCTGTCATAAATCTGCTTCTGAATCCCCCCTCTCCAGATGTGACTTTGGAGGAGGAGGAGGAGGAGTTTGAGTCAGCAGAGGAAAACACTAGGCTGATTGATGGCCTGGATCAGGACTCTGAGAGTGCTAGACTGATGGAGCAGCCCAAGATGGATCAATCAGATGAGTGACAGGCTGAGACTGAGTGAGACAAACCACAGCTGCAGCAAGTTGGCCAAGAGGCTCAAGGTGAGGACCAGGAACAGTTACCACCTATTACTGTAGAGAAATAGATGAAATCCTCCAGATTCAAGGAAACTTAGGGCAGAGAGGAGACAGGCACAATGCTGGTCAGCTAGACTATTCATGAGTAACTAACCTTGCCCCTCATGAAAGTCTGCACCTACTTAATCCCACCCTGAAGACTTGAGTGTTGCTGGAGTTCAATGTCTTGTGGGCTCATGCTGTGTATCTTGACCTGTTCAACTCATGGGATTTTTCCTGGACTTCATGTGTGCCCACTGGACTTAGTTACCTAGCGATTCTTGACAAGCTGAGCTCAGAATCTGAACCTGTACAACAGGGGTGCTTTCTGAGGACTTGCTTAGGGGTTTAAATACTTGTAGAATTCTTGCTGTATGTGCGTGTGCTTGTGAGGGGAACAGAGCAGTACACATTCTATGATTGGTGATTCCTAAAGATTACAAAATAACATATATATTTGTTAAATCTGCATTATTAGCATTTAAAAGATGACTCCATTCAGGTGAGACACACATGAATTACAAAGAGATAGGCAATACTGCATTATTTTTAGTTCCTCTTCTACTTTTTCCTTTCTCACACTATTTTAAATAATTTAAGATTTACTTTATTCAATATATTGGATAAAAGGCTATATCCATGTATTTGTATTACTTTTTAACATCTTTTATACATTTGGTGTATTAGGTTAGGTAAAACTTTATCTGAAATCTTACTTTAGAAGTGCATTAATACTACATTATTCTATCTATGGTCCCAACATTCTTATAATTAATTTGAATCTCATAGCTTTTCAGATTTAGTATTATTCTGTTGAAACTTTCTCAAAATAGTTCATCCAAAAGAATTCATCCAATTCAGTAATGTGAGCGCACATTATGCACTCTCCATCTTCATAGCTAAGAGTTATGTGAAATCTCATGCAGTTACATCTGGTGAGAGCATAGATGAGAAAAATGTTTATAAAGACTTTCCTCACTGAACATGGACCCAACAGAAGGAGAGAAATAGTGATTCTCCTCTAAGAGGAGGAACTGATAAATATAGCTTTGTTCCTTCTCTATCTTGTCATTGGACAATTATTTTTTTTAGGGCATCAGAGGTGCTATTCAGCCAGTTCTGACAGGTTCTGGAGAACCAGTAGTAGAAATTTTGAGTAGTTCGGAGAACCGGCAAATATCACCTCTGACTGATCCCACCCCACATCTATTTTCTCCTCCTGAGTCCCAGCTGATCAGCTGGGTCGTTTTTCGTTGCCCTGCACAGGAGAATGGAGCTGGAAAACAGATTAGTGGGGTGCGGAGGAAATGGGGACTTTATAGTAACCTTCCCCTGCCACACCCACCAAGACATGCCCACAGAACTGGTAGTAAAAAAAATTGAATCCCATCACTGTAGGGCATGCACTGATGATCTTCTTCTCAGTCCACTTATTGCCAAGCTATTAGCCATTTACATCCTTCTGGTTCAATTGTTGCATCTTTGGTAGAGATGGTTAAAGGAAGGCAACAGGAGCCATGACTCTCATACAGGGATGTCAAACTCAAGGTCTTTGGGGTGCTTAAATCCACAGAGCCAGACTGGAAATATTAAAGGACCAGCTTGCAATGCCTCTGGTAGCTAAAATGGGCCATGTCTGTTCCCCTGCATCTTGTTTTCACCCTCCATGGCTCCTATAGTATTCTGCCAGCTGAAAACAAGCCGGAAATGGACCCAAAACCACGTGCGGCCCATTTCTGGCTGGCAGAGTGCTGCAGGAGGCATCTGTCACCCACCCCATCCCCCCACCGGCCCGTGGAGGAAAACTACAATGCTGATCTGGTCCTCGAAAAAATCCAGTTTGACATCCCTGCTCTAATACATAGCAATAGCCTCATATCTCTTGATCCGCCAAGGATTGAATGCAATACGATGGTTATGAAGGAAAGGTAAGATGTCTAACATGGCAGTTATTATGCATTCCACTAAGAGGGTGGAATTTTTACATTAAAGAGAACTTTATGACTCCCTAAAACATTTTTTTTTTAAAGAAAATTTTATTAATTTTCTACAAACAGACAAGACAAACAAAACATTAAAACATTCAACTCTCATATTTACATCCAGTGTGTCAGTTGGTTCATCATTTTTGTGCATTCATTCTGTAGTCCCAGTTACAATTATGTTACATAACAACTCATATTATCAATCCAAACTTATCACTAAACAAAAAAAAAAAAAGAAATTTTTGACTATACTTTTAATCAGGGTGGAATTTTTACATTAAAGAGAACTTTATGATTCCCTAAAACATTTTTTACACATCAGTTTTGGACACGTTTACTTCATAAAACTTTGGGGATCAAGTGTGTCCTTCCTTCCTTCCTTCCTTCCTCCCCCCCGCCCATATAACCTGATGAGATAACATATCTCAGCCTTATCTTCCCAGTTTCATATTTATGTTATTTACAGACTCTCATAAAATCTCATGATTTTGTTTTCAATTTATCAATAAAGGCTAGAATTTTATTTACTATCACTGATGTTTGACATTTCAGTTTTTTGGAATGCACAACCAGAAATGCAACATAGTCAGAATTTATTGTCAATACCATTATTTCCCAACCTGCATGCCTGCTAGGGAATTCTGGAAGTTGAGTTTAAAATAGTTGGTCTCTCTTAAAGTTGCCAAGATTTCAAAAACACTGGCATAGAAATTATTCCCCTAGTCAAAATCTACAACAGCATTGGGGAGATATACAGGTGAAACTCGAAAAATTAGAACACCGTGCAAAAGTTCATTTATTTCAGTAATGCAACTTAAAAGGTGAAACCAATATATGAGATAGACTCATCACATGTAAAGCAAGATAGTTTAAGCCGTGATTTGTCATAATTGAGATGATTATGGCTTACAGCTCATGAAAACCCCAAATTCACAATCTCAGAAAATTAGAATATTGTGAAAAGGTTCAATATTCTAGGCTCAAAGTGTCCCACTCTTATCAGCTAATTAAGCCATAACACCTGCAAGGACTTCCTGAGCCTTTAAATGGTCTCTCAGTCTGGTTCAGTAGGAATCATAATCATGGAAAAAGACTGCTGTCCTGACAGTTGTGCAGAAAACCATCATTGACACCCTCCATAAGGAGGGAAAGCCTCAAAAGGTAATTGGATGTTCCTAAAATGCTGTATCAAGGCACATTAATAGAAAGTTATGTGGAAGGGAAAAGTGTGGAAGAAAAAGGTGCACAAGCAGCAGGGATGACCACAGCCTGGAGAGGATTGTCAGGAAAAGGTCATTCAAAAGTGTTGAGGACTTTCACAAGGAGTGGACTGACGCTGGAGTCAGTGCATCGAGCCACCACACACAGACGGATCCTGGACATGGGCTTCAAATGTCGTATTCCTCTTGTCAAGCTGCTCCTGAACAACAAACAACTTCAGAAGCATCTTACCTGGGCTAAAGAAAAACAGAACTGGTCTGTTGTTCAGTGGTCCAAAGTCCTCTTTTCTGATGAGAGCAACTTTTGCATCGCATTTGGAAACCAAGGACCCAGAGTCTGGAGGAAAAATGGAGAGGCACACACTGCAAGAGGCTTGAAGTCCAGTGTGAAGTTTCCAGTCTGTGTTGATTTGGGGAGCCATGTCATCTGCTAGTGTTGGTCCACTGTGCTTCATTAAGTCCAGGGTCAATGCAGCTGTCTACCAGGAGATGTTGGAGCACTTCATGCTTCCTTCCGCAGATGAGCTTTATGGGGATGCTGACTTCATTCTCCAGCAGGACTTGGCACCTGCCCACACTGCCAAAAGCACCAAAACCTGGTTCAATGACCATGGGATTACTGTACTTGATTGGCTAGCAAACTCACCTGACCTGAACCCCATAGAGAATCTATGGGGCATTGCCAAGAGAAAGATGAGAGACATGAGACCGAACAATGCAGAAGAGCTGAAGGCTGCTATTGAAGCATCCTGGTCTTCCATAATACCTCAGTAGTGTCACAGGCTGATAGCTTCCATGCCACGCCACATTGATGCAGTAATTGCTGCAAAAGGGGACCAAACCAAGTACTGAGTACATATGCATGCTTATACTTTTCAGAGGTCCAATATTGTTCTATGTACAATCCTTGTTTTGTTGATTGCATGTAATAATTCTAATTTTCTGAGATTGTGGATTTGGGGTTTTCATGAACTGTAAGCCATAATCATCTCAATTATGACAAATCACAGCTTGAACTATCTTGCTTTGCATTAATGAGTCTATCTCATATATTAGTTTCATCTTTTAAATTGCATTAGTGATATAAATAAAATTTTGCACAATATTCTAATTTTTCGAGTTTCACCTGTATATGCTTCTTCACATGTGATTGAATCCCCAGCAACTCTCTTCTTGGCTTGACAAAGATGCTGGGAGTTCTATTTCAATAATATCTGGAGTGCTACAAATTGCATACCACATGCTAGGATATAAGGGTGATCTGGTTGTAACCTCTGTTATCCCATTGATAGTCAGGGTTCATTTTTGTGGGAATGTCATGTTACATAGTCAGCTTATTAATGATAAACATTAGTGAAAGGATTCCTGTATTGTAAGACAAGGGGTGTCTTAGCATCTCTAAGGCTATTTTGAACTCCACCATTACAAAATGAAGCATGCTTGCAAACAGAACAAAAGTTGGGGCATGATTTGACATTTCATGTCTCTCTTATCCTGCAGAGTTTGCTCAAAAAGTCATTGTGTTTCATTTTTGACTCTGCTGTACCACAGCCTATATTACTTCCTATATCATCTCCTACTGTATTGTTATATTGAGTTTGTTATGTCAATAAAAGCAAATGCCCATGACTGACTTACTGGAAGAAAAACACCTTCTTTCATGCAATGTAAAACACAGTATCAAATACTTGCTATTGTGTCACCTTGAATTACACTTCATTTCATGCTGATGTGATAAGACATCAAAGTTATAGCTTGACATTCCACCATTATTCATTTTTAATCCGGTCTTCATTTTCCACAAGCTTGAGTAACTGAGTAAATTTAGACAAGCAGTTGCAGTGCATCAGTTGACACTGACAAACCAAATTAAGGTCCAAGAAGCTTACTATTGTTTCAACTTTGTTCTAAGGTATGAAGTGACTTATTCAATAAACCAAAGTCTGTCTGAGCTGTTTCTGCCCTAAGGTGCTACCTGAATCAACCCCTAAAAAGTATTTTAAGTGCACTTCCCCTTTGCTATGGACAACACTAATACAGAATCACAAGAGACTTCATCTCCAGATATTTGAAAATACTTCAAATATTTCCCCCTACATAACATTCGGTAAAATCCACTAGTGTTAATAACCTGATATAATAGTATCCCTGTAATTTAGTGTAATTTGGAAAAGTGAATTTGTCTGCTCCTAGTGCATAGTTCAAAGTGGATTTATCAGAAATAATTTATATTGCAGTATAAGGAACATAAATTAGATCTGTTAATATATAAATCCAAAAGGATCAAAGGATCAAAACAAATGAAACATAAGCAATGAATAATTAATCATTCATAATTTCATAATCATGAAATCCCTAAAACGTTAGCAAAAATGGAGCACACATTAGAATTTGAGCAAGAAAAATGTTGCCTCACAATTTTTATCCCTTCACTGAGCGATCAGTAGAATATGTAGTGTTACATGGCTGAAAATGTGACGATTCCTTAGTGTTATGTCCCAAAGATGTACTAAAATTTGTCATTTATATCAGCACAACAGTACTGGTATAAGTAGCAGTAACAATAAAAATAAATAAAATAAAAAGTAATGCCAATAGTAATAAGTCTCTTGGGTGTAATCCCAAAACAACTGGATAACCACTTGAACACCATAGGCATTGACAAATTCATTATCAGTCAATTGCAAAGGGCAGCTTTACTTGGAACAGCTTACAATGATGCCTCTAATACTATCAAACATCCACATCTGCCTACCCCAGGCCCTTGGGAAGGACTCAATAAGTGGATAAAAACGTCTGGCTGACTATGCGACCAACATAATAATGGCCATCTATTGTATAGATGGAACTACTCCATATTGACATTGTAACATGTATCAAAGTAACTATAAAGGTGATTGGACTGTATTGATTACTTATTGGCAAGTCATGAAAGTGATGTTTCAGAACCTGCTCACTTAAAAAAAAAATCTGTTCCAACAGAAGAAAAGATTCATAAAACTCATCAGATCTTTCTAGCATAGTCATCAGAAGGGGAGTAATTGGAATACAACAAATACTTCTTTAGAATAAGCATTCTCTCTCTCTCTCTTTCTCTCTCTCTCTCACACACACACACACATATACATGTATCATCAACTCTACTTCTTTTGATGCAAAAGATGAAATTGACTGAGTAATCAGACAATTTCAATACCTATCCTTAACTAGAGCTCTGAAAAATATTATTCCTGCACAGGAGATAATTCAATCTTTCACTTAACTCTACTTTTTGCAGTTTATAGGCTAGGCTCACATAATACTCTAAACTTCAAACTTGTATTGACAGTTTCAGGTAACACATTAGGTGGAAACACATGAATCATGATGGTCACATGCTAAGACAACTGGTCTCTCAACATGCTGAATCTTTTCTAACCATAATTGCTGAAATCTAGAGATAAACAACTTTTAAAATATCTTATCAAGTTTAATATAGTTATGTGTGTGTGTCTGTGTGTGTGTGTGTATGTATGTATGTATATATGTATGTTTTCTTAAGTTTTCATGGGTACTTACATGTATGGCATTCAGCTTTGTTTGGGTATTTTCCCACGTCATTGTAGTTGTGATTTTAAAGTTGTAGCAACGTTTCGACAGAATCTCATCTGCCATCATCAGGCTTCTGTATAATGTTCATCTGTGAGTCAGACTTTTACAGTGATTTCAGATTTAAATTTGGGGCAGCCTATTGCTGTGCCAGAATGGTTTTGTCTTCATCCTGATTGGTTGGGAGTCTTGGTCTGTGTTTATTGGTCTTGGAGTTTGCTGTGTTCTGCTTGATTGGTGTTTCTAATATCTTCTGTCTGTTTTTTGGCTCTTTTTGTATCTTGATTGGCTGGCAACATTGTGTTATTTTATTGGAGGCCTATAGTGCAGCTTGGCTCCAGGTAAATGGACGGCTATCATTAGTTAGGAAGCTAGGTTTCATCTGGGTGCCTGGTTGGGGTGTGTTTGAGCTGGAGGTATCAGGGGGGATGTGTTTGTGCCCAGGTGTTTGCCTGGCTTGTGGTGTGGAGATTGTTTTGTTTGTGAGTGCAGGCTTCCAAATAATTGACAATCTGGTGGAATCATCTCTTATATTCATGCTTTCAGGTCTTTTTTCAATCTCTATGGCTTCTCTGATAATTCACACCCCAACCAGGCACCCAGATGAAACCTAGCTTCCTAAGAAATGATAGCTTAAGAAACACACACATACACACACACACACACACACATATATATATATATATATTCTTAAGTTTTTGCAGGTACTTACATGTATGGCATTCAGCTTTGTTCAGGTATTTTCCCACGTCATAGTAGTGGTGCTTTTAAAGTTGTAGCAACGTTTCAGCAGAATCTCATCTGCCATCATGAGGCTTCTGTATAGTGTTCGTCTGTGAGTCAGACTGAGCCAAATTTCTCGCCAAACAACTACAGCTCTATGCATAATCCATCAACTCACACATAAAAAACTCATTCCAGTTCATCGAGATCATAAAGAAACAAAACTTACAACCCAGTGACCTACTAGTGAGCTTCGATGTCACATCCCTCTTCATCCAAGTGCCAATAAAAGAAGCCTTGACAGCCATCCAAAACAAATACAACCCCCCCAAGCACATCCTAGACCTGACCAACCACTACCTATTCAATACATACTTCACCTACAATGGACAAAAATACAAACAAATAGAAGGAGCACCCATTGGATCACCCCTCTCACCTGTCATTGCTAACCTCTACATGGAACACTTTGAAACACAAGCTCTAAAAAAATATGATCACAAACCCAAACTCTGGCTCAGATACATAGATGACACCTTCATAATCTGGCCACACAGGAAAGAAAAACTAAACAACTTCCTCACACACCTCAACAGCCTACACCCCAAAATACAATTTACCATGGAAACAGAAGCTAAAAACCAACTTCCCTTCCTAGATGTCTTGGTATACAAAAAATCCAATGGCTCCCTAGGACACACTATCTACCAGAAGAAAACACATACAAACCACTATCTACACGCATTCTCACATCACCACCTAGCACAGATCAATTCCGTAGCCGAGACACTCATCTCCAGAACAAAATGCTTAGCCGACGAACAACACCTAGAGACCAAACTACACACTCTCACCGGCGTGCTGACAGCCAATGGATTCCAAAGAAAGAAGATCACCCACCTAATCCAAAAAGAAACCCTAACCAAAATCCAAGACAGAGAACAAAGCCCTCCTCCCATATATAAAAGGCACTACAGACAAAATCAGCAAGATCCTCCAAAAACACAACATTAAGACAGCATTCTGCACAAACAGAAAAATATCCACCATCCTAAGAAACCCTAAGGACAAAATCGAGTTAGAAAATCAAGGAGAATACGAAATCCCTTGCACTGCCTGCCCCACCACATACATCGGACAAACTAACAGAAGAATAAGTGCACGCATTGAAGAACATAAGAACTCAATCAAAAAGGAAGAACCGACCTCTTCCCTGGTCCAACACCTCAAAGCCACAGGACATGAGATTGACTTTAAAAATACCAGAACTATCGCCAAAACTGAACACTTCTGCAGCAGAATAATCAGAGAAGCCATAGAGATAGAAAAACACCCACACAGCATGAATAAACAAGATGATACTGCCCGCCTACCAGCCATTTGGAAACCTGCCCTCATGAACAGACGAGTACCTAACATGAAGAATGACACCAGACCCACACCCCTGAGAGCCACACAAGATGCCACCACCACACTTCCACGTAGAAAGCAGACTCACACCCACACAGAAGATGAAACACGACCAAGGACCAGAAGCCACACTGCAGCTGCATCACTACCCACTTCAAACCCCTCTGAGCCATACATGAAGCGAACTGACCCCCACCATGAAGATGCAGCACGACCACAAACTTGAAGCCAAACAGCAAGATCACAGCTCACCAGCTCAAATCCCCCAGCAACTAAGACTAACCTGAGCACAACCAAGCCCCCACCTGAACAGAACATGCCTCCAGCCAATCAGAACACAGTCAACCCCCCAACCAATCAGAACACAGCCAAACCCCCAACCAATGAGAACATATCTCCACACAATCAGAACACAGCCAAGCCCCCACCCAATCAATTCACATCCTCACTAGCAGTTAAAAGGAAGAAGCAGCTGCAAGCTCACATCACTCTGAGAAGCACAGGGCTGAAGACCAAGCCTGAAGATGATGAATGAGACTTCATCGAAACGTTGCCTAGATACTTTTAATCTTATGCGGGAGAAAACCAAAACAACCAAAGATCCACATACAAATACCTGCGAGAACCTCAGAAAAATATATATATACCTCTATACCTCTATACCTCTATACCTCTATACCTCTATACCTCTATACCTATATACTTATATACCTATATACCTATATACCTATATACCTATATACCTGTATACCTATATACATGTATACATGTATACATATATACATATATGCATATATGCATATATACATATATAGATATATACTTGTTTTCAGAGGTTCTCGCGGGTATTTGTATGTGGATCTTTGGTTACTTCCAATCTTACTTTGGATACTTCCAATCATACGTGGGATTAAACCCGAATAACCAAAGATCCACATACATATATACATGTATACATGTATACATGTATACATGTATACATATACATATACATATACATATACATATACATATACATATACATATACATATACATATACATATACATATACATATACATATACACACACACACACACACACACACATATATATATATATATATATATATATATATATATATATATATATATATATATATATATATTCTTAAGTTTTCGCGGGTAGTTACATGTCTGGCATTCATCTTTGTTCGGGTATTTTCCCACGTCATAATAGTGGTGCTTTTAAAGTTGTAGCAACGTTTCAGCAGAATCTCATCTGCCATCATCAGGCTTCTGTATAGTGTTCGGCTGTGAGTCAGACTTTTACAATGGTTTCAGATTTAAATTTGGGGCAGCCTATTGCTGTGTCAGAAAGCCCCCACCCGAACAGAACATGCCTCCAGCCAATCAGAACACAGCCAACCCCCCCAACCAATGAGAACACAGCCAAACCCCCAACCAATGAGAACACACCCCCACCCAATCAGAACACAGCCAAGCCCCCACCCAATCAAGTCACACCCCCACTAGCAGTTAAAAGGAAGAAGCAGCTGCAAGTTCACATCACTCTGAGAAGCACAGAGCTGAAGACCAAGCCTGAAGATGATGAATGAGACTTCATCGAAACGTTGCCTAGATACTTCCAATCTTACACAGGAGAAAACCCGTCCTGATTGGTTGGGAGTCTTGGTCTGTGTTTATTCGTCTTGGAGTTTGCTGTGTTCTGCTTGATTGGTGTTTCTAATATCTTCTGTCTGTTTTTTGGCTCTTTTTGTATCTTTATTGGCTGGCAACATTGTGTTACTTTATGGGAGGCCTTTAGTGCAGCTTGGCTCCGGGTAAATGGACGGCTATCATTAGTTAGGAAGCTGGGTTTCATCTGGGTGCCTGGTTGGGGTGTGTTTGAGCTGGAGGTATCAGGGGGGATCTGTTTGTGCCCAGGTGTTTGTCTGGCTTGTGGTGTGGAGATTTTTTTGTTTGTGAGTGCAGGCTTCCAAATGATTGACAGCACAACTACTATGACGTGGGAAAATACTCGAACTAAGCTGAATGCCATATATATATATGTATGTATGTATGTATGTATGTGTGTATGCATGTATATATATATATATATTCAGAAGAAAAGGAGATTGCTCTTCGGGAAAAAGTTTTTATTTTTGTTCAGAATTTTCGGATTTGTTATCTCAAGTCCGTCTTCAGTGAACAGTTAGGTGGAGATGTGTCAGGGAAGGAGCTTTGGTCGTTGTTTCTGTCGTTGGTGTCAGCGTTCTATAGATTGGCAGCGCGGGCATCAATCGCGTGATTGGCTTGTCAGTTGTTTTGGGTGCGAGCTGGGTTGTTTTTTGATGTTGTTCATCCAATTATCACGTAAACTTTGATAGTTGGGGTCAATGTCTTTGTGGCGATTAATGCAATTGGTGCCAGTATGCCATGCTTCAATAAATTCGCGTGCATAACGTGTTTTGCCTGTGCCAATTATTTTGGTTGCATCCCAGTTGAAGCAATGATTGTGCTCTATACTGTATGTTGCTATTTGAGATAGTGGGTCTCTTCTTTTAACTGCTAATGTGTGTTCATGTATTCTTTCGTGGAGTTGTTTTCCAGTCTGGCCAATGTATTTTTGGGGGCATGTTTTGCATGGTATTTCATATATAACGTTTTTCATTGAGGTGATTGGGAATTTGTCTTTACCTGATATGAGTGTTTTTCTTAATGAAGTTGTTGGTTTATGTGCTATATTGATGTTAAATGGTTGTAAGTGTCTTGATATGATTTCTGATACACCATGTATATATGGAAGTGAGTACCATTTAGGTGGGTTTTGTGGGTTTTTGTTGTTTGTGTCTGTTTGTTTATGTGGTTTGTGTCTTAGGCAGTTTTTGATGAAGCTTTTTGGGTATCCATTGGTTATGAAGAGGTTGTATAGAAAGTTTAGTTCTTCTTTTCGTGTTTTTTTATCTTGGCAATAAGTGTAGGCTCGTTTGAAGAGTGTTGAGATGCAGCTTCTTTTGTGTGTGGTAGGGTGGTTGCTTCTGTAGTGGAGTATAATGTCAGCATTTGTTTTCTTTCTGTATACGCTTGTTTGTAATTTGCCATTTTCAAGAAGTTTTAAGTTGACATCTAGAAATGATAGTTGAGTATTATTCATTTCTTCTCGTGTAAATTGTATATCTGGGTGTATTGAGTTGATTGCTTTATGTAGTTGTTCTAATTCAGTGCGTTTGACAATGACAAATGTGTCATCCACATATCGAAGCCATAGTTTTGGTTTGAGATTTGTAAAAACGGATTTTTCTAGATCTTGTAACACTATTTCAGCTATGAAACCTGAAATAGGAGAGCCCATTGGTGTGCCTTTTTTCTGGAGGTAGAATTTATTGTTAAATTGACAGTAGTTGGTTAGGCAAAGGGTGATTAGCTCCATTACTCTGTCAGTGGGGATATTGATGGGTTTTTCTTCTAATTGTTGTTTAATTATATTTTTGGCATGTTCAAGAGGGATCGATGGAAAAAGTGATATAACATCAAAGGATACCATGCATTCATCTGGTTTTATTTGTATTTCTTTGATTCGTTCAAGAAAGGTGTATGCATTTGTAATACTGTGTTCTGAGTTTGCAATTAAATGTTTGAGGTGTTGGAGAAGCCATTTGGCTAAGTTGTAAGTGGGGGTTCCGATGAGTGAAATTACCATGCGAAGTGGAATGTTCGGTTTGTGTATTTTTGGAAGTCCATATGCTCTGGCAATGGAAGGGCTGGTTATTAGGATGAATTTGCTGTCTTCATTTGAAATGATTTTTTCTTTAGAAAGTCGTTTGATTGTTGAAATTATTGTATTGTTTTGTTTCTTTGTGGGATCATTTTGTAATTCTGTGTATGTTGTGGTGTCTTCTAATAATGTAGTTGCTTTGGTGATATAGTCATCTTTATTCATGATGACTGTAGCTCCTCCTTTGTCTGCAGGGAGGATGACTATAGATTTGTCTTTTCTTAAGGATTGTAGTCCAAGGTTTTCTTTTTTTGTTAAAATGTGATCTGGGTTCTTTGATCTTAGTAAACCTGTAACTGTGTTTCTGATTGTTGATCTGGTGTTATCAGTTATTTCTGGTCTGGAGAGGATTGCTTCCAGGTCAGCCATGAAATCAATGAATTGTGCATCTTTGGTGTTGAATTTTAGTCCATGGGAGAGTAAATTGAGTTCTGTTGTTGTTAATTGTCTTGTTGATAGATTTACAGCTTTTTGATTTGTTTGTGGAGGTGTTGTATTTGAAGTAAGTTTTTGTAATTTGGTTTCAAGTGATGCGCGTTTGGTTTGGCTGCTATTTGATGCTGAAGATTTGATTTTGTCATTAAGTTGTGAAAAAAGTTCTGGATAGAGTTTTTTCTCACATATTGTTTTTAATTGATCGGCTTCGGCTTTAAACCGATGAAGCCGGTTTTGTGCATCTTGAATTAAGACGCGCAGCATGCGGCGGCCGTTCTGAGCGGCTATTTTGTATCCGAACGGCGATTTGACAGGTGGATTGGATTTTACTGACCTTGGCAATACGTTTGTGTCTCTGCATCGGTGTAGAAACCATAGCTGTTGACGTGTAGCGGCTTCTCTTCGGGCAAGTTTTTCCCATTTTCGGGCTTGTCGGAGCGTATCACGCTCTTGGGTATTTCGTATAATTGTGAAGGTTTGCATCCCGAGATATAAGTTCAGAAGAAAAGGAGATTGCTCTTCGGGAAAAAGTTTTTATTTTAATATATTATATATATTGGGTATTTTCCCACGTCATAATAGTGGTGCTTTTAAAGTTGTAGCAACGTTTCAGCAGAATCTCATCTGCCATCATCAGGCTTCTGTATAATGTTCGTCTGTGAGTTAGACTTTTACAGTGGTTTCAGAATTAAATTTGGGGCAGCCTATTGCTGTGACAGAATGGTTTTTTCTTCATCCTGATTGGTTGAGAGTCTTGGTCTGTGTTTATTGGTCTTGGAGTTTGCTGTGTTCTGCTTCTAATATCTTCTGTCTGTTTTTTTGGCTCTTTTTGTATCTTGATTGGCTGGCAACATTGTGTTACTTTATTGGAGGCCTTTAGTGCAGCTTGGCTTCGGGTAAATGGATGGCTATCATTAGTTAGGAAGCTGGGTTTCATCTGGGTGCCTGGTTGGGGTGTGTTTGAGCTGGAGGTATCAGGGGGGATCTGTTTGTGCCCAGGTGTTTGCCTGGCTTGTGGTGTGGAGATTTGTTTGTTTGTGAGTGCAGGCTTCCAAATGATTGACAGCCTGGTGGAATCATCTCTTTTGTTCATGCTTTCTGGTCTTTTTTCAGAAGAAAAAACCATTCTGTCACAGCAATAGGCTGCCCCAAATTTAATTCTGAAACCACTGTAAAAATCTGACTCACAGATGAACCCAATACAGAAGCCTGATGATGGCAGATGAGATTCTGCTGAAACGTTGCTACAACTTTAAAAGCACCACTACTATGACATGGGAAAATACCCGAACAAAGCTGAATGCCATACATGTAAGTACCTGCGAAAACTTAAGAAAATATATATATGTGTGTGTGTGTGTGTGTGCGTGTGTATTCCCCAAAGAAGGGTCATCACTTTATGACTTTGCCCACATATGTGACATAATCCTCCCTCATTTCACACAAAACACCACCTACATTCTGAGAAAAAGTAGGTTGCTCTTAAAATGGCATATGGAGAAGGAAAACAGCCAAGACTTCTGTGGTGTGTCATCTTCAAGTGTTGCTTTTTTATATACCTATGTTTTAGCTTTGTCCTTTTATTTAGACTTAGTAGTACTGTGTGTTATTTTCGTGAGAAGCAAATATGTCCACTGAAACCCAGTCCCAAGAGTTTGGAAGAGCCTCAGGGTATTTTCCTTTATAGGAAGATTCTTCCAAAGTAAGAGGGAATTAGAAGGACTCATATTTGAAAATCATCCCTTGAAAGGGGAGAGGGGAAAAGACAAATAAGCCAAGTTAACACTTTCATTCATGCTAGCAATTTTTTTTCCATTTCAGTACATGATCAATGCTACAAATCACCATGTTAATTATCAGATACAATACCTCAAATCAAATCTCCTGCTTTCAATATCCTGTGAAATTGAAATATGAACTCTGTACATAAAATTACTCAAATTTTGAATTTAGTACAAAATCATGTATTTGTTTATTTATTTATTTATTCATTCATTCATTCATTCATTCATTCATTCATTCAATTTCTATAGCCACCCAACTCAACCAAGTAATTTATAGTCCAGGATTGGTTTCCATTTTAAATTAAATTATGTGACGGATTAAAGGTATAACATTATTGAACATTGAACAATATGCCTTAATCAAGTATACTTCTAAGAAGGAATAAGAGTGACTTTCCAGTAAGAGTCATATAATATTCTTGCAAGAATTAAAATATACAAAATTAATACAAATAGTCCTCAACTTTTGACCATAACATAGCCAAGAATTTCTTTTGCATATGTGTCATGATGACTGTAAGTTTAATCACCCAAGTGAACAACCTGATTGATTATGATGACTTTGTGGTGGTGGTTGTAGAATAGGCTGAGCTTAAGGGAGGAGTCAAGTGCATCATCAGCCTTGAGTCCTTTCATGCCCATAAGAGATCTATGTCCAGCCCACCTTGAATTCTATTGACTCTTATCCTTTGCCAAATGGTCATGGCTGTTAGTAGTTCAAATTCTTGTAGGGAGCTAGCATGGAACAAACTTGTACTAATTTGAACAACCTTGGTCCCTGATTTCTTGTATCTGATAGTTGTTAGATGAATGCAACAATCGTCAAGCAAACCTATTGTCCAAAAAGGGAGATTTTTTTTTTAATGGAAACCAGAACTAAATGCTATTTTCCAACAACAAAAAACATTTTAAATTGTGATCACATGACTGCAGGACATATTCCAGGAATATTTGTTTTCAAATGACTTACATAATTTTTTTTTTAAAATGTTCAGAATGTCAATTTTTGGTAGAAAAACAATGCCACATTCTCAAATGTTACTTATACCATATGTATATATGCATGTAGTGTGTGTGTGTGTGTGTGTGTGTGTGTGTGTTTAATAATTTCCCTTCTCCACTGCTATATTAAGAAGGAGAACCAGTGTAGTAACTGGTTAAAATTAGTGCACAATCGTATCTACCATCCCTGTCCTGTTGTCCCCAATTATCAGTTCCTATTTCATGTATTTAAACTACGTTTATTCTTATTTCTATTATATTGTAAGCATTTGACAAAATAAGTAAATAAAAATAAATAAATAAATAAATAAAATAAATAAATAATAAAATATTGAACTGGGACTAAGAACATTTGAACACATACTGGATGAGTTTTCAGCCAGTTATTCTTTCTCAGTCCAACTTGTTTTTCCCCACAGGTTTGTTGTTTTGGGGTTAAACTGAATAGAAATTGTCAGGTAAGCCATTCTAAGCTTCTGGAGAACCGTCTGGATATAAACAGCAAATAAATGAACACAAATAAACAAAATGAAAAGCAGCCAAAACATGCAAACAGGCTGATTCATCAACACAACAGTACTTCCTTTTTTTCCAGAAAGAAAATATATGTATATAATTGCTGTAAAAAAAAGATTTCATACACATTGTCAGCCTTCAAGATTTTCTTCCTTTGCTTTGCATCTTTTGGCTGTCATAAGTAACAGGGAGAGGAGGGGGGAACACAGTTATGGGAAGTGAGCTGGAGGTTTTACAAAACAAAACTGTGTAAGTTGTGAGGGGAAGGTTCTTGCTTAGGCTTCTATCCTATGCTATGTGCAGCTGCAACTCTTTATCAAAATATGTCAAGGTCAACAGACAGAGGCCTCATCACCACCTGGAGATGCGCACATGTTGCTGTACACAACTTTTAATTGGATGAGCCGATTGAACTATTGGGGGTGGGAACGTTGCCATCACTTTGTATATGTGATTTACACACTCATTTTCTCAGATTCAGAATTCTTTTGTTGCTCCCAGTTGACTTCCACTAAAAGATATATTTTCTCTAATTAATGTAGTCTAAGTATTTCTTTCTTGGATTTTGAATGGAGCACCATCTGACATTATTCTGAATCTACCAGGCCACCCAGAGAATTAATACATTTTCTTCCGAGGGGGTCTGAACACAATGTCTAATCCAGCCAGCAACCAAGAAGACCTGGGAGCGACCAGAGGACCAGATTCCTTGCTGTTAGAGGCGGCAGGGGAAGCTGACTTGTTAGCAGAATTAAGTCTTGGTGAAAAACCAGCTGTAAAACCCAAATGGTCTCTGGAAGTCGGGTGGAAAGTTCATGAGGAAAAGCCTCCTCCAAGAGTGACCACTACCCATCGGTGTGGAAGAAAGGAGCCATGGCAAGAGAAGGAAAGAAAGAATTTTTACTAACTCAAGCCCTGCATCTTCTAAATGAAGTTGTCGGAGAACCTCCAGCTGATCAAAAGTATGAGGAGGAAGAGGGGGAGGCAGCCCCAGCCAGAAGAATCAGAGCAGCTACCCCCATAAATCAACCTGGGCTGATGCAACACGCAGCAGCAGCCCAGGGGCCCCCAGTGGAGGGAGTAATTGGCAGAAACCATAGAACTCCAAAGGTGCCTTTGGGGGGGGGATCCCAAGGAGTTAGGATTCTTTCTGGCACAAGTCTGGAGCCATATGGAGGAATATGGAGAGAATTTTTCCTCAGAAGCAGCCAAAGTGAGATGTGTTACAAGGGCTCTGGAAGGAACAGCTACAAAGTGGATGGTGACTATGCATAATGATAATGCCCCCCCACCAGCTGATGAATTATGACCTGTTCATGACAGTGCTGCGGGCCAGATTTGAAGACCCACTTGCTGAACATAAGGCCAGAATTAGGATGAAGACCATAAATCAGGGGCAGAGATCAGTGGCTGACTACACCCAGGAATATAAAGAGCTGGCATGTCATATTCGAGGCTGGTCCCAGGGAGCCCTGATAGAAGCTTTTAAACATGGGTTTAATGAAGATGTTTATCAAAGCTGTATTGCCAGAAGAAACCCCAGTGAGCTGCAGCTGTGGTACGTGCTGGCAGCAGAGGTGGAAATTGATCTGACCCAAAACAGACACTGGGGGGGGGGGGTTGGTTGGAGCAAGTCCTCCCCCACCAGCCCTAGAGAAACCTTAAAACCTCAAAAGAGAGGGATGGCAGCAAAACCCAAGACCACTGCATGCTTCCAATGTGGGAAGGAAGGTCACCAGGCTGCAGACTGCCGCGCCAAGCTAGAGCCAAAGGGGGTTCCAGGAGGAGGAAGAAAACCTGAAAAAACCCTAGCAAAGCCTTGCAAAATGGCACTTAAAGCGGAGGAGGTTGTAGACATCGCCCCTCCGAAAGGAGAGGAGCTGGGAACTCTTCTGAAGAGAGTGAATCTGAATTGGAAGACAACTCACTGGTAACTCCAAACAAGGGTCCTATGACATTCCAGTGAGATTAAGGGTACCTACGTTGGGAGCCAAAGGGGAAATTCTGGCCTTGTTAGACTCTGGGTGCACAAGGTGTGTAATCAGCTCAGAGGTAGTAGAGAAAATGGGCTTAAGGCTAAAGACTTTAAAAACACCCATAGCCTTTTGTCAACTGGATGGATCAGTAGCTAGAGGTGGCACTGCACATTTCATAATGGAACCAGTAGAAATGACGATGGGGAAGCATAGAAAGACTTTGTGTTTTATCATGGCTCCTGGGATGGAGCGCCCCCTAATACTGGCTTTCCCTTGGCTCCAGAAATGGAACCCCCACGTTGATTGGAGGAGGGGATCATTGCACATATGTACTGACCAATGCCCAGAAAGGGAGGGGCAATCTTAACTGAAACTCAAGAATCCCACTGAGCTGGCCTCCACTGGCACTGAGAGTCTGAGGGAGGAGGAGAAAATTACAGAGGAATATTGGGACTTAAAGGAGGTATTCAGTGAAAAGACCTCGGACGAGCTCCCCCCCATCTCTCAACAGATTGCAGTATTGAAATTTTGTCAGGAGTGAAACTCCCAAAACCGAAACTATACTCGATGACACCGCGGGAGCTAGAAGAGCTGCGGTCATTTATTGATAAAAACTTGGAATGTAGTTTCATCCAACCTGCTAGGCCCCGAGTAGCGGTCCCAGTATTGTTCTGTGAGAAGAAAGATGGCTCTCTGCATTTATGTGTTGACTATAGAAAACTCAATGCCATTTCAGTGGAGAACATGTACCCCCTCCCCTTGATGAATGGCCCACTTGGCCAAAGGGAAATTTTTTATGAAACTCGACCTGAGAGAAGCATACTACCGAGTTCGAATTAAGGAAGGGGATGAATGGGAAACGGCTTTCAACTGTCCAATGGGCTGTTTCCAATTCAATGTTCTTCCATCTGGCCTACAGGCCCCCCCTGCAGTATTCATGCAAATGATCAATCAGGTGTTGCATGAACATTTATACAAAGGGGTGTTGGTTTAGCTTGATGATATTCTTTTCTACACGGAGACTCATGATGAACATGTGAAACTAGTGCAGTCAGTTCTGGAAAAACTTCGAGCTGCTGAACTGTATGCAAAGTTGTCCAAGTGTGAATTTCACCAGGAAAAAAATGACTATTTAGGCTATCGCATATCGCATGACAGCATAGAAATAAATCTGGGGAAAGTTCGTGCCATTTTGGAATGGACCCTTCCCCGCACCAGGAAACAACTTCAAAGTTTCTTGGGATTTGCTAATTTTTACAGTCAATTTATCCCTGCTTTTGTGAAGATTGCAATGCCTATCACAAATCTCCTAAAAACCAAAGGGAGGTGAAACCGGAGCCTAGTAAACCAATGGAGTGGTCCATGAAGTGCCAAGCTGCTTTTGGTTGAAAGGCAATTTTGGTGGCCTACCTTGAAAAAGGACATTGAGACCTATGTGGCTAGCTGTCCTATCTGTGACTCAGCCAAACAGCCTCCTAGTAAACCAGCAGGCTTACTACAAAATGTGGTTAGACCAACTGCTCCATGGAAGGAAATCTCTATGGATTTTATAGTGGAATTACCTGAAAGTGGGGAAAATGCAGTTATTTGGGTAGTAACTGATTTGTTTTCCAAACAGGTACATTTCATACTTTGTGCAAAAATCCCATCTGTGAAAACATTGGCTAAACTGTTTATTTTACATATCTACAAGTTACACGGGGTTTCTGAATGCATAATCTCAGACAGGGGTGTCCAGTTTACCTCAAACTTTTGAAAGGAGTTCCTGAAGTTATTGGGCTCTGACCAGGGCTTTAGCTCAACCCACCACCCACAAACCAATGGGGCTTGTGAGAGAACTAATTTGGTATTGGAACAGTATCTTAAATGTTATATAAATTATCAGCAAGATGATTGGGCTGACTTACTGCCATTCGCTGAGGTGGCATATAACAATTTGATACATAGTAGTACTGGGCTTACTCCATTTAAAAGGCTTCAGGACAAGACTTTGTACCTATACCCAAGCTTCCACAGGAGAAACCTAACATTCCTGAACTTCATTTTTGCTGGCAGAAGGCTGCAAGAGGCCGTTGCAGTCAAACATGGAGCCTGAGTGGGCCTGTGATGACCCAGGGTATGGTACAAAGGTAAATAAGCAAGAAGAGTCCCTTTATTATTCCCAACTTTGCCCCCAATGTCCAGGTTACCTTCAGTTGGAGAAAAACTCCCAAGAACAGACTTTAAGTGGAGGAAATTCAGTCCGAAAACAAAGTACATATAAACTGTGGCTAAAAATCCTTTTTTATACATTGTGTTCCCAGCTGCAGCTAATGAAGGGAATCAGGGCCCTTTCCTTCCCCGTAAGCCATGCAACTCCCGTTGCTCCCTTCTTTGTTCTTCCCTGCATGCCCTAGGATGAAGAGGGAGTGGGCCTAGGTCTTCCTCTGAATTCCCTCTCCCTTGGTCTACCTCTGCCCAGCTGGACTTTGCCCTTCCCCAGTTTCTTCCACAGCCAACGGAGACACAATCCCACTCCCTGCCAGTTGCCTAGCTTCCCCCTCTGAGTCAGATTCTGATAGGGGCATGACAAGGCCACATGGCCTCCCTGAGCTCAGTTTTAACTGGCAGAAGGCTGCAGGAGGATGTCATGGCTGAAAGCAGAGCTCAAGAAGGCTGATGTAGCTGAAAATAGAGCCTCAATGAGTGACATTGAGCTGGCCACTCCCACCCTGGCCATGCCCCTCCCTGTCCTCCCCCTGGTCAAACACAACCCTGATGCTGCTGTCAATGAAATCGAGTTTGACACTTTTGGCCTAAAAGTTAAAGAGGCAGCAGAATGAAGCAGAATGAATAAACCTCAAACTCTCATTTTCTATTTCTAAATCAGGGGTGTCAAATGTGACATCATGTGACATATTGTGACTTTTCTCCCTTTTGCTAAACTGGGCCTGGGCATGGCCAGCACATGACGCATTTGGCACACAAGGCACAAGTTTGATAGCCCTGTTCTTAATGGAAGCAAAAATACTTGCTGATTAGAAAGAAATCACCTCACAACCAAGGTGCCATGCAAACGCAACCTGGGTTGTCACTAAGACTTAATATGTTTGGTTGAACTTAGCCAATCAAGGTTGAATCCAAAGTGAATTGTGACATATCACAAGGTACAAATCCAATCTAATGGTGCCTCCTTTAAAACAAGTGTCCTAAATGAAAATCAGTAGCTTTTTTGTCTGCTAAAGCTCCTGCAATTATAAAACCAACAGCTGAAGCATGTTCACAACATTCAGCCATCAAAAAGTCAACAGGACTGCTGAAATGCATCCCTCGGCGTGCCAAATTTTAGTATGAATTATGACAGCAAAGCTACTCTCACCCAAACAAATGATTAAAGTCTATTTTACAAATGCAAGAGCTTTGATTTCAGCACTTCATCATGTTTAATCATTTACCAGCTAATTTAGAACATTCAGTAAACTGGAAACAGGTCTTTGGATATTGTTGTTGAACATATTTATCTACATTAGCAAATATTTGCAGTGCAGTTTCTTTTTTTCTCCCTTCAGCCCTCCCTTGCCAGATGCAATATGTCTCTGTAGTTTGCTAAGACATTAAATTATATAGGCATTCTTATAAAAATGCACCATAAATTGGCTTTGTTTGCATGACATATTCAGAAAGAAGCTTTAGGCAGCAGAGTTCACTTAGTACCATTTATTCCTCTCAAATGGACCACAATTTATCCAAGATATCAGATCCACTTTTTATCTTTGCACAAAATACATAAACAGTAGTTAAAGACTATTGCCTTCATTTATACAATATGAAAAACCTGGTTAGTTTTAATCTTGGATAGTTCAATTTTTGTGGCTTAGCATGCTTTGCTAAGTTGTAAATGTTGCCCAGGAGATTAGCTTATGATCAAAAGGATTCAGTCAAGACTAAACATAATTAATGCAGCTTCCACAATATGCTATTGTGCAACTATGTGATTCAAGAGCTGCGGTGGTGCAGTAGTTAGAATGTAGTATTGCAGGAATATAACTATTTTTTACTCATAGAGAATGTAATAGGCACTTTATGGTACATTAACCTCTTGCATACAATGCCCTTCTATATGATACCATCATCCCTAATGCACATATTATCACATTAAAGAGAGAGAAGTTAACAAAGTGAATAGCTTCAAGATCTGCACTCTTAACAGGAAAGTGCCGATTATCTGTAAGGTAGTTAAAAGAGCTCTTCTGAGAACTTTGTTTCTAACTGAGATCAGCTAGATATACAACTTTGTCCAATTATCTCCTGGAAATAGGTATTTCAGTATTTTTCTGATTGATAGATAAAAGAGGGTCCACAAAAGTTGAGTCCATATAGTATTGTCATTTATCCATACTTGGAATTAATCAAAATTTATGCATCAATATAGAGACAACTGTTTACTTCCCACTATATCAAGTCAAACTTTTATTTCAGTCATAAAGATGTAAGTGTAAGATATAAAAAGATAAAACTTATAACCATACCAGCAATAATAATCTAGGCTGTAAAGCATAAGAATGAGCCTGAGTTAGCATCCCTACTACAAAGCTATAAAGAATTGTAAGATTAAAATCTATATAAAAGAATTGTAATTAGTCTTAATACTAAAACTATAAAAGCTATTCTATAGCAGAACACTTATAAACATATAAAACAGTGTGATATAAGAGTTCCTAAAAGTAAAAATAAAACACTAAATGGCTTGGGCTGCTCAGTAAATCAAAAAAATCTAGTCTATAAGATATAGGAAAAAAAAACTAAGAATAAGCATAACTAACAAAAAACTATAAAATATTACAACTCCAAAACCATAATACATCATGTAGACCTATTCAGTGATCAAAACTACAGTTTCTTTATTTAAAGTGATTCTAAAAAACAAAGGAAACTGAAGGTAGGACCATAAATATGAATGACAATATTGCTATCACCACAAAGACTAACATTTCTTCTCCAAGACCCAACTATAATTTCAGTCTGTATCTCTCCAAATGGTGGGGGTGACATAGTAAGCAACTGCTACATTGAACAGTTACTTGGCCCTTTATCGTTTTTAGTTCATTGAGTAGGAAAAAAAGGAACCTGTTTTTGTTTTGTTTTATTTTTTATATCAAAGGAGAAGAGAATTTGAATGAAGTTCTCATGGTTCTCCTTGTGTATAAGGCCAAAAAGTACCATTACTACTATCTTTCATTGGAGCTCTTTGGTACTCTGCAGCTACAGATGTGAAAGAGCAGGAAAAGTGATCAAATTAAGAATAAATGTACCCAGTTTTTTCCATGAGAATTCTTTGACAAAGAGAGGAGCCCTAATAATTATACTTATCCAAAGTCCCTTCCAGATTCTATTCTATTCTATTCTATTCTATTCTATTCTATTCTATTCTATTCTATTCTATTCTATTCTATTCCATTCCATTCCATTCCATTCCATATTTTCTATTCTATTTTGTTCCATTCCATTCCATATGTTCTGTTCTGTTCTGTTCCATTCCTTATTTTCTATTCTATTCTATTCTATTCCGTTCCCTTCCATTATTACACTTGTCTGAAATGGTATAGGGTTTGGTATAATGTATATAATATATGTAATGTACGGTAATGTTATAGAGTCTGGAATACTCTGACTCTGTGGTTTCTTCCCCAAACCCCAAAAACTTTAACCTTAGACTTTCTACTATTGACCTCACCCCTTTCCTAAGAGGTCTGTAGGGGGCGTGCATAAGCACACCAACATGCCTACTGTCCCTGTCCTCTTGTTTCTTTTTATTTTTTCTTATATGTATCCATTTCATGTATTTATAACTATGTTTATTCTTATACCTGTTATCTTATAATCTCTTGGCAAAGTAAAATAAATAAATAAATAAAGGGTCTCCTGCTTGAGGACTAAAAGAACTCCAAGGTCCCTTCCAACTCTACTATTCTGTTATTATATTTTTTTTCTAGTGTGATCAATGACTTACTTAAAACATGATGTTAATGTACTGAATCTCTTATTCTTCCCAAAATGTTCTGTTTTATGTAGTAGAAGATTTCTCAAGTCCAGATAAAATTAATTTTGACACTGAGGCATAGCATTAGTTGGAAAACCAAGATACGTTTTGTTTTTGCCTCCGATCTGAGATTTTCTCCTGCATGTATAGTTGTGTTGGTATGCATTGTCTTGGAAGTATTCAACTTATTGGAATGTATACTTCTTTATCTACAACCTTCCAAAATTTTGATGCTTCAGTTAAAGGAAAGAAATCATTTCCTTTCCTTTTGGATATGGGATTATGGCAGCCTTGGAAGAGGTGGAGACATAGGGAGTAGAATGTAATAGGGAAAAGCATGATCTTGTACTGAAAAAGAATTTTTTATATCTTTTTGTTGCTATTTAGTGGTCACCTGGAATTTGCGCTTTTAGGATTTTAGCTTGTACTTTTTCAAATGGCAACTGGACTTTATTTTCCCTTGAAGGCACTTTGCAGAACTGAAGAAGCTTCTTGGATGGGAAGTGAAACATGTTCAAGGAAAACAAAGCCCAATTGCCTATTGAAAAAGCACCTTTGGGACAACCATGACCTGGATGATTGAGAATCTCCATAGACATTTAGGAGCAACAGAGTTTTTCATATAAAAAATACTATAGAAACTGAAAAAAATATTATATATTAAAATAGTTTTCTATGTGTCTTTGACGTATATAACTGTTTCAAATGGTTAATTTTAGAATGTGCAGACCTTAGAAATTGTTGGAAAGAAATGTGTTGATTTTTATACAAGTATGAACAGAATTAAAGCAACTTGCCTTTATTCTGGCTTCTGGGAAAACATTAAATATAATATGCCATGGTTTGCAGGAGTTTATTAATTAAATTAATATGGTTTCTAAAGGGCCTGAACTTTTCTTTTATTCTCATAAGAGTTGTGAAAGCACCCCGAAGAAGTGGGACTGCATTTCTGAAGAGCAGATATGTGTGATATTGACACTCAAGGAAGATCTGAAACACTTCTTCTGAATCATGCAAGGAGCATTCAATAACTTTGTTTTCCAGTAGTCACAACTACTTTATTGCCACAAGGATTAAACCTATACTTTGTTTATTCCTTTTTTTTTTTTTTGCTTGTTTGTTTCCTGAACCAGGAAGCTACTAAATGAGAACTCTTTTAACCTCTACCAATTTCAAAAGTCATCTTTGATATCATAACTGTGAGTAAAGATAGAGTCATTTGGCTGAGATGAGTGGTTACAGAAATTGAATAAATAAAATAAAACAACTAAAGCCTTCTTATTTCATTGTCAGCCAACCTACCAACTGATCTCTGATTCATCTGGCTTAATCCATTAGGGGAAGCCTCACAGGAAGTAAATGAAAATGGGAAAGTGTTCTCAAGATGCTTGTAGAAGAAAATTATTCCTCTCGAGTCACTCACAAACATATCAATTTGACATTTTTAGCTGGATAGAAACTAAGTGGAAACTAACCCGTTTAATACAAAATTACATCTTCCCTGTTCCCCTGCTTTGGAAACTGAAACTTGTAAAAAAAGTCTGAGAGTGCTATAGTGAACCAAAACACACTGAGAATCCCTTATGAAATTAGACATTATTAAATACATTTAGTTGCTCAATTTGTCAACTCTCAGTGTAGCTCTGTTTTAAATCTACTTAAAATGGCAAGAGCTTCTCAAGCTACAGTATATGCCCATAATTATAATAAATAAATCCTAATAGGCAGGGGATTTTGTCTCTGCATGTATGTGCTTAAGATTCTAGGAAGGAAGGTGTAACCCAAGCCTAACTCAAGAACAACATAGAACAATCCAGCTAAAGTTCAGTTCTTTATTTGCTAACACACAATAGACAGAATCTTGCCAGATTAAGCCTATACCCACCTCTCTCTCTCTCTCTCTCTCTCTCTCTCTCTCTCTCTCTCTCTCTCTCTCAATCATCTCCAATCTAACTCTGTGTTGTATTGTCTGTTGTCTCATCCCCTCTTTGAAATCTGCTCCTCCTTTTTGGGAAATTTCTATTTCACTGTAGTCAGTCACTTTACCTCCTTCTTCACAGACACAATCCATCAGATTGAAGAACCACTGTGGTGCAGTGGTTAAAATGCAGTACTGTATGCTACTTATGCTGATCACCTGCTGCCAGCAGTTTGGCAATTCAATCCTAAACGGCTCAAGGTTGACTCAGCCTTCCAATCTTCCGAGGTTGGTAAAATGAGGACCCAGATTGTTGAGGACAATAGGCGGACTCTGTGAACTGCTTAGAGAGGCCTGTGAAAGCACTGTGAAGCAATATATAAGTTTAAGTGCTATTGCTATTGTTATCATAGGTGGTTGGACAACTGCAGTGCAAAACAGCATAAAAATATCATAATAAAGAAAAGCAATGCTGCACAGAGAAAGACAACATAGCACCTAAGTTATATATTCTCATAAGATATTTGTTACCTACCCTAACTTGAAACCAAACAGAATAATCATGTTTAAAAAAGGCAGGATAATGCCCGTATGAGTCAGTTTTGTTTAGGTTAGAAACTGAAAAACTGCGAGTTCTTGTCCTGCCTTAGGCAAGAAGCCAGCTAGGTCAGCTATTCTTCCTCAGCCCAGGACACAATGGCAAACCACTTTTGAAATCTTGTCAAATACTGATTTGAGGGCACAAAAAAGAAGTAGCATACAAACCTCTAGGGAGGTTCTACAGTATAGGTGCTATGACAACAGGAGCTTGCTTCTAAGCCCCTTCAAATGACATTATTTGACCAACGAGACTGAATGCATGCCTACGGTATCTGCCATCCCGCATCTGATGGGCGGCTCATGATAGGGAGCAAAGGGAAGAGAAACGACAGGAAGCAAGGTTTCCTCTTGATGAGCGCGCCCCGAATGTCTTGGCACACGCTCTTTTATTGTGCTTTTTTACAAGAAAATGATTTAATCAAAGCTCAAGTCAAACATGGTAATCTCATCAGGATGTGCATGCTTACAAAGCTGCATACTGGACAGATTATTTACAATGTGGATAAGCTTATTAACAACCGTCTAGCTCCTTGTCCCTTGTACGTGCCTTGCAAAGGTCACTGAAGAGACAGAAGTTAATGATTACACGTGAAT
Source organism: Hydrophis major (assembly GCA_033807585.1). NCBI lineage: Eukaryota > Metazoa > Chordata > Lepidosauria > Squamata > Elapidae > Hydrophis > Hydrophis major. The sequence goes on along the minus strand of CM066334.1, from coordinate 16,374,222 downwards.
GATACAATGTTGCAAACACATGAATGATACATAGTTGCAATGATACATAGTTGCAATGATACATAGTTACAACACATGCCAACTGTATATGATTATGGAGGAAGGGCAGAAGCTACAAGAGGTAGATGGTACCTTGGAAAACCAGAGCCTATGCCATGAAGGTGTTTATAGATCTTAACTAGCTTTCTTAGGTCTACATGGAAAAAACAAAAATCATGCATTACATTTGCAATTCAGGATGGTTTATCAGGGTATTTTTGGTGGAACTTACGTAGCAATGTGGGTGCTTTTATGTGCTGTTTAGCTACCCACTCATTTTCTGAAGAAGGAAGGTGTTTCCAAGCTACGAAATATTGTGTGGATCCATGGTGAGTGCGTGAATCAAGGATGTCTTTAATTTCAAAATGTTGTTCCCCATGTACCATGATGGGTTGGAGGTGTGGGAAGGGGGGGGGTCTGAGGTTTGAAGTGATCTCTGGTTTGATCAAGCTACAGTGAAATATTGGATGATTCTGCCTAAGTGTTTTTGAAAATTGAAGCTCTACCATCACGTGGTTAATAATTCTGGAGATGCAGAAAGGGCCAATGAATTTTGGTTCTAATTTCTTAGAGGGTTGTAATTATTTTAAGAATTTTGTGGACAAGTATCCCATTTTTGTGAATTTTTGAAGAATTTTGTGGACAAGGTCCCCAATCTTGAAAGGTTTAGGTTCGCAACGTTTTTTGTCTGCATGAGTTTTGTAAACTGCTCTAGCTTCCTGTAAAGATAATCTTACCACTTGGCTTGTAAGTTATCCATTCACTCCTTAAGGGAGGGGATTTCAGGATCTTTAGTGGGTAGTTCCAGCATGGGGTTGAATTCTTGGCCCATGGCTACCTGGAATGGGGTGAACCCTGTGCTACTATAGACTGAGTTATTGTATGCTACCTCTGCAAACGGAAGGTCAGTCTAATTATCCTGTTGGTAATTAATAAAACATCTTAAATATTGTTCTAATACACTGTTCACCCTCTCCGTTGATCTGTCTGTTTGGGGGTGATTTCCTGATGACAATCCCTGGGTGGAGCCTAATAGGTTTAAAAATGCCTTCCAAAATTTGGATGTGAACTGAACACCCCTGTTAGGGATAACATTGTTTACCCTAACTGGTTTAGGTAAAATAATAACTAAGTAATCATAGTTTGTTAGTTAAAGTGTCTGCAACTTTAATTATGGGAAAGTAATTAAGGGAGTGGTTGTGAAAGCACTTTAAAAGAGGCAAGACTGCAGCTTGCTCTCTCTCTGGCTTTGATGATCCCTGATTACTGCTTGGAATCAAGACTGCATTGCTCGAACGGGAGAGAAAACAAAGGACTGATTTGTAAGTGAACTGACAGGATATTCTACACGGACTTTGCAAACTGAATATCCCTGAATGGACTGACTAAATGATACATGACTATTGGACTGTTATTTTGACTATGCTATGAACTCATAATGGAATAAACTATATTTTTGATAGCACAAGCGTATCTGTTATTTTTACTGTATGTTAACAAACATACAAGCTTAGCTCACTCATTTATCTGTGTGCCTATCTGACTAACGCTGCACATTCTGTTTAGCTTGTCTCCCTAACCCTGGTTGGGGAAACCAGGCTTAACACTGGTTATGGGCCCAGAGGCTGCAAAGTCAGTTTAACTAGGATAAAACAGATTTATGTAAAAAGTGAGAGTTTGTGTTGTTATACATTACAGTAAACAGACAGCTGTGTTTTATTAATTATAGTTTTATATCCATATAAGAAAACATGGCACAAGTCAATCTACAAAGTTTGTCCCTTATATCCAAGCTGGATGGAACAAACTATGTATCATGGTCTATGAAATGTAGTCTGCTTCTACGAAGAGAAGGTTTGTGGAACATAATTGAAAATCCACCAAACGTAGAAGAATGGGATCTAGAGGATGATGAAGACAGACTAAAGATAGAAGAATTTATGCATAAAAATGAACACGCTATTTGCATAATTGCTTTAACCTTAACTGATCAGCAACTTGTTTCTATCCACGGAGAGAAAACGGCTGTTGGGTGTTGGCAGAAGCTGAAGAGGATTTATGTTCGAGATAATGTTGGTGCTCACATAAATCTAACACAGAAGCTTTTCAGGACGCATCTCCAGATGAATGGTGATATGCTGAGTCATTTGAAAACTATGCAAAGCATTTTTCAAGAACTGCACGAGAAAGAGCTTATTTTCTCTGAACTACACCAAGTCTACATAATTCTATCTTCCCTTGATGAAAGTTATGACAACTACGTAACTTCCCTTGAAATATTGCCAAAGGAAAGTTTAACTTTAACTGATATAACTGGCAGATTGATTGAAGAGGCCAGAAGAAGGCTTGAAAGAGACGAGTTAAGGAGGCAGCAACCTCAAAAAGAAGATAATGAATCTCCTACTGCATATGCAATTAAAAAGTGTTTTAATTGTGGAGGAAGAGGACATTTGGCAAGATTTTGTAAAAAGGCAAAGTGCCAGTACGCTGGCCATACTAAAAGTCATCAAAAGATAAATAAAAATTTAGAGTTAGCCATGTACAGTAACGGAGCTGTAAAAAATAATTTATGGGTGGTTGACAGTGGAGCATCCCACTGTATAACAAATGATAACAAAAATTTTATTAAAATGTCCAAGAGTACACAGCAGATATCGTTAGCCAATGGCTGGAAACTGAAAGCTAAAGGTCAAGGTATAGCATATTGTTCTTTTGTAAAAGAGAATGTAAAAATGTTATATGTACCACAACTTAAGTTTAATTTAATTTCAGTTAGAATTTTGGTTAAACTAGGATATGTAGTTACTTTTAAAGGAGATAACTGCATAATTGAAAAAGAAGATAAGAAAATTACTGCATCTTTAAGAGGTGAATTATATGTGTTAAATGATAATGGTTTAAAGGTGGCTAACACGGTTTATGAAAATAAGAAACCTCATGATGAATGTATTCACTTGTTACATCGAAGGTTAGGGCATTTAAATTTTAAAATGCTAAAGAAAACTGTTGTATTATCTAAGGGAATAAGTTTAAAACCTTGTAATAAGTATTTGCAATGTAATATTTGCAATCAAAGCAAAGCCAGGGTCACACCGGCTAATAGAGTTGATGGATTTACTACTAAAGAGCCTTTAGAAGTAGTATTTGCAGATTTAATAGGTCCGAAAAAATCAAGTGTAGGAAGAGCTCGTTACATACTAAGTATAATGGACCACTATTCTAGATATGGGTTTTGCTATTTAATGAAGAGCAAAACTGAAACGTATCAAAATCTCTTTAATTGGATAAAATTTGCAGAAAGGAAAACTAAAAAGAAATTAGTAACTCTTATAACAGATAATGGTACGGAATTTACAAATAATAAATTCCAGAACAGACTAAGAATGTTAGGTATTCAACATAAAATGTCTGCACCATATAGGCCACAACATAATGCCTTTATAGAGAGAAGAGGCCAAACATTACAATCAATGACACGAACTATGATGTCTGATTCAGGATTACCTGACAATTTGTGGGGAGAAGCAATAATGTGTGGTAATCATATATTAAATAATGTTGTTAATTCAACAACAGGTGAATTACCATTCACATTGTGGCATGGTAAAAAACCTGATTTAAGTTACATGCACACATTTGGAGCACCAGCATGGGTGCATATCCCTACACAACTCAGACACAAAGGACAGCATAGAGCTAAAAGATTATATTTTGTAGGATATACATCTAATCATAGATCTTATAGATTCTGGGAACCAGGTACATCTAGAGTTTACACCAGTGCTAGTGCAAAATTCCTTGAACATATAGGATGGAATAGATTAGAGCAAGATTTAAATAATGAAGTAATTATTGACCCCTACAAAAGGCAGAAAGAACAGACTAGTTATAAGAAGAGTCCAATTAAAGAAGAAGTCCATGAAGAGCAAATAGGACCAGAACAAGAGGAAACAGTTGATCAGGAAGAGTTAGATAATCAAGAAGAGTTAATAAATGAAAGTCCACCTGTAAGTCCTGTAATACCTAGACGTACTATACGTGTAACTAGACCACCTGATAGGTATCAAGCAAGTATAGTTTGCCAAGTAACTAAAGTTCCAACTAGTGTAGATGAACTTAGGATGTATCCTGCTAAGGATCAGGAGGATTGGCAAAAGGCAATGGAAAAAGAACTAAATTCATTAAAGGTAATGAAAGTTTATGAAGATGCTAAATTACCTCCAGGTGAAAAATCCATTGGGTGCAAATGGAAATTTAAAGTAAAAACTGGAAATGATGGGACTGTTACCCATAAGGCTAGGTTAGTAGCTCAAGGATTTAATCAAACTGCATCTGATTACGATGAAGTTTTTGCACCAAGTCTTAAAGCAACATCTTTGAGAGCAGCATTAGTGTGGGCAGCTAAGAAAAACTATGTCATTAATCATTTAGATGTAGAAACTGCTTATCTGCATGCACCATTGCAGCACACTATATATTTGAAAAAGCCAGTAGGTATAAAAGACAATAAAGTAAATAGTAATGATTGTTGGAAACTCAAAAAGAGTCTTTACAGGTTGAAACAATCTGGTTTTGAGTGGAACCAATATATTGTGAAAGAGTTAAACAATATAGGTTTTAAATCTGGTTTAGCAGATCCATGTGTGTTTAAAAGAGAAAATAATGGAACGGTGTCATTATTGTTATTATTTACAGATGATATTGCTTTAATAACTAAGACTAATAATGAAGCTAATGAGATTATATCATTATTAGCCAAAAAGATAAAATTAAAGCATTTAGGTGAAATTAAAAAGTATCTAGGATTGGTTTCCGGTTTCGCGTGGCTTCGGGGCAGCAGGAATTCGCGACAGCTCGCGATTCCTGCTGTGCTAGCCGCCGAGGTACCCCCGATCCAGATGGGTCAGGGGGATATGGCTGCCCTGCAGGGACAGCTGAAGAGAGAGGGGAGTCGGACAGGGGGTTGGGGGTGTCGCAGACCCCCTCCTCCTCCGGAAAAACCCCTTTTTCCCAAGGCGGTGGAGCGGTGGTCAGCAATGGCCGCCACGAAGAAGCCAGCAACCGGGTAAGATTGCGCTGGAGGAAGTAAGAAGAGTGAAAGTGCTGTCTGAGCCGGGTCAAGTAACATCTTTCAAATTGGTTGGAACTGAGCTGTTTGAATTGCTGGAGGATACATTGTATCCCTAAGAAGATCGAAAGCGGCGGAGAAGCTGTTAAAGGGAACTTTTTTTTTTCTTTACTCTCCCACCCCATGGAAACAGCAGAAATGTTGGGACATATTGGACATTGAAAGTGAATTGTTTTGAGAGTTGAAGCTAAGGGACAAAAGGATTTTTGGACATTGAAAAACTTAAGAAATTGGAAAACCCTTGTTGGAGGTATGGATTTCTGATTATTTAAAATTGATATTGCAAGTGGGAAGGGAGAGGAAAAAAAATTGGAGCAGAAGCTGAAAAAGGAGGAGATTGCCTAGAATCCCAAAGAAAGGTATATGGTAATTGGACCTCTTTGATTAAACATTAACCCCAGAAAGAGAAAGAGAAGAAGGAAGAAAAGTATTAATTTTTGGAACTTTTTTTTGAATTATTTTTGATTAAAAATACTTGTGGTTGTTTTGGGAAAAGTTTCTCTTTTCATAATGGCATCGCTTGTGGATGAACTAAAGACTGAATATCAAAAATATAAAAAGGAAGATACTTTGGGCACTTTGTTTCAATTCTTAGAAATGGCGTTATGTACTTATGAAAAGTTGACTACGCAGCAGAAGGACTGGGACAAAGAAGAAGAGGAAGAAGAAGACATCTTTGATGAACAATGGGTTCTTTCCGGGGAGGAGGAGAAAAAGGATAAGAAAAAGGGGATTTTAAGAATTATAAAAACAACCAAAGAAGAGAAAAATGAGTGGAAAGGTGGAGGCAAGGTTAGAAAGCAAAGGAAAAGGAGTAAGAAAAGGGAGGAGGAAAGACAAAGGGGTAAAAAGGGCAAGGAGAAGAATAAGCAAGAGAGAAAGGGGGGGAGGAGAAGCTTCAATGGGGGGAAGCAAGATCTAAAGAAAAAAAGTTTATTCAGAGACAATGGGTGAATTTAATTTAGGATAAAAGAGGGATTCTGGAGGGTACATAAGATTGTGTTTTTTATGTGTATTTAGAGTATAAAATTCATTGTGTAATTTTAGAATCTTTTAAACAGAATCCCAAGAAAAATTGTTATATGAAGTACTTTTAAGTTAGGGTAATGAGTTATAGACGTTACTCCAATTGGTATATAGGAGAAGTATAATAAAAGAAAAAAGATGAATGGATAGTTGGAAATAGAACAGACAAAGAATATTATTGAAAATGGTAATAAGATATGAAAGGATATATAAAGGTTTTGTTATGCTTTTTTTTTTTTGGATATTGTATATTGAAAAAAGGCAAAAAAAAATTTTTTAATTAATAAGAAATAATTTGGATGAAAAGGAGAAGTTGGGATAAGATATGAAGTTAAATAGACAAAGTATTGATACTATAATTTGGGATTGTTATGTTCTATTGGTTTTCTTCTTTCACTATTTTTTCTTAGAAAAGAACTTATAAGCTGTTATGCCTTGTGCATTGTTTATATAAAATTGATAAAAATGGTTTATATATATAATATAAAAAAGAAAATGATAATAAGATATGGAAGGATATATAAAGTGAATATGATGTTTGAATTTGTGTCTGTGCGAAGAGTTTCAACCCGGGATCAGACAATCTTCAGAAAAGATCTTTTAGTTTTGTTTGTGTTTTATAAAATCAATAAAATTTGTTTAAAAAAAAAAAAAGTATCTAGGATTGACAATTAACAAAACAAATAATGGATTTAAGATATCTCAAGAAGATAAAATTTGCCAATTAATTAAAACGTTTAAAATGGAACTTTGTAAACCGGCAAAGACTCCAATGAGTCAGGAAGTTTGCCAAACTGATGATCAAAGTCCCAAATTGGCAGCTTATCATATATAAGTAATTGGTCTAGGCCAGATATAGCTTATAGTGTAAATCAGCTGGCACGTTTTAATTCAGATCCACATCAATGTCATTGGCAATCATTAAAGAGAATTTTAAGATATCTTAAAGGAACAATGAACCATGCATTGTATATAGAACCAAAGGGTGATTTGAGTCTTAGTGCCTATGCAGATGCAAGTTTTGCAACTGATATAAACACAAGAAAATCAACATCTGGGATGGCTATATTATTTGGTAAGACACTAATAGGGTGGAGGTCAATCAGACAACAGCATATCAGCTTGTCCACGATGGAAGCGGAATTTTCATGTCTGTCATTATTATGCACTGATTTGTTTTTGTACAAACAGTTATTATTAGACATGGGTATAACTGTTAAAGATTCCATTATTGTGTACGAGGACAACCAGGCAGCTATAAAGTTAGCTACTAGTATTGCTGTAAAAACTAGATCAAAGCATACTGACTTAAGATACTTAAATGTTAGAGAATCTGTAAAGAATGGGCTAATTAAATTGGAATACTGCATGACAGAAGAAAACATTGCAGACCAATTTACAAAAGTTCAAAGAGTAATCAAGTTTAAAGAAAGTTGTAACAAATATGATTTAAAGATGTAAATAGTTATATTATTATTTAACCTAAAAGGGGAGAATGTTAGGGATAACATTGTTTACCCTAACTGGTTTAGGTAAAATAATAACTAAGTAATCATAGTTTGTTAGTTAAAGTGTCTGCAACTTTAACTATGGGAAAGTAATTAAGGGAGTGGTTGTGAAAGCACTTTAAAAGAGGCAAGACTGCAGCTTGCTCTCTCTCTGGCTTTGATGATCCCTGATTACTGCTTGGAATCAAGACTGCATTGCTCGAATGGGAGAGAAAACAAAGGACTGATTTGTAAGTGAACTGACATAGGATATTCTACACGGACTTTGCTAACTGAATATCCCTGAATGGACTGACTAAATGATACATGACTATTGGACTGTTATTTTGACTATGCTATGAACTCATAATGGAATAAACTATATTTTTGATAGCACAAGCATATCTGTTATTTTTACTGTATGTTAATAAACATACAAGCTTAGCTCACTCATTTATCTGTGTGCCTATCTGACTAACGCTGCACATTCTGTTTAGCTTGTCTCCCTAACCCTGGTTGGGGAAACCAGGCTTAACAACCCCTATCTGAGATAATCTGTTGGGGAGCTCCATGAAGGCGATAGATGTGTATTAGAAACATCTTTGCCAATGCCTTGGCAGTTGGGATCTTTTGGCATGGGATAAAGTGAATCTGTTTGGAAAAAAGATCAGTTACAACCCAAATGACAGTATTTCCAGCACTTTTGGGAAGCTCCACTATAAAGTCTGTAGAGATCTATAAACATAAAATGGATCAAGTAGAGAAAGAAGAACTGGCACAAAAAATTAGAAGTGCTAAACAGAACTATTTTGAAGATGCAAATAGGCCAGGTAGATGGTTAGCATATAAACTGAGAAAAGAGAAAGAATCAAGGAAAATATGACAGTTAATAGATGATCAAGGTCAAATCTGTTATGGTAATAAGGAGAAAAAGGCAATCATTCGAGACTTTTATGGACAATTATATAAACAGGAGGATCTTGATGAGGAAAAAATTAAACAGTATTTACAAAATGCTAACCTACCTAAGATATCTGATGAAACTGGAAAAATGTTAGAAAGCTCTATAACAATGATGGAACTAACTGAAGCATTCAACAGACAGAATTATGGAAAAGCACCAAGTCCAGATGGTCTTCCGGCAGAATTTTATAAAACTTTACAAGAATCGTTGAGCACTGCACTGCTAGAAGTCATGAATGAAGTTATGTTAAATAAGAATATACCTAAAACAAGGTCAGAAGCTTATATTACACTTATCCCAAAAGAAGGGGCCGATCCATTACAAATTAAGAACTATAGACCTATTTCCTTATTGAATGCAGACTATAAAATCTTTGCTTCAATCTTGGCAGAAAGGCTTAAAAAATATCTAAATAACTTTATTCACCCTGATCAGAATGGATTTCTACCAAAGACAATATGAGGGTATTAAAGACAATATGAGGGTAATCCTGGACACTTTGGAATATTATGAGGCGCATCCTGAAAAACAAATGGCTTTGATATTCCTAGATGCCCAAAAGGCATTTGATAATGTGAATTGGAGATTTATGCTATTATTATTGGAACAGATGGGCTTTGCTAGAAAATTCATCCAAGCAATAGAAGCCATATATTATAAGCAAATGGCAAAAGTAATGATAGAGGGAGAATTTACAGACTCTATTAATATAAGAAAGGGTTCAAGACAAGGATGCCCATTATCTCCTTTGTTATTTGTATTGACCTTGGAAGTGTTAAATAGAAATATTAGAGAGAACAAAAATATAAAAGGAATGAAAGTTAAAAAGGAGGAATTTAAATTGCAAGCCTTTGTGGATGACTTGGTTTTTATTTTGGAAGACCCTCTAGAGACAGCTTTAAAACTATTGGAAAAGATAGAGATGTACGGTGAGATGGCTGGTTTGAAAATAAATAAAGACAAAACAAAGATTCTGACAAAGAATATGCTATTAAGACAAAGAGAAGAGTTGGCAGACCTATTGAAAATTCAAGTTACGAACAAAGTTAAATATTTGGGGATACATTTGACATCAAGATGTATTACATTGAAAGAGAATAACTTTATTAAACTTAAACAGCAGATAGCATCTGATCTGAAAAAATGGGAAAACCTACCATTGTCATTGATAGGTAGAATTTCAACAATCAAGATGAATATTTTACCCAGAATTTTATATTTGTTTCAAACAATACCAATTAGGCTAGGTAAAGATTACTTTGAAGAATTAAATAAAATTTGTGTTGAAGTATATATGGCAAGGTAAGAAAGCGAGAATAAAATTAAAACTCTTACAAGATGCTAGAATTAGAGGAGGATTTGGCCTTCCTAATTGGGAGTTGTATTACCAAGCTGCAAATTTAATGTGGGCCAAAGAATGGATAACGCTAAGAAAGACTAGATTGTTGGTATTAGAAGGTCATGATTTATTATTGGGTTGGCATGCTTTTTAATGGTATAAGGGAACCAAATCACAGGGCTATTTTAGAAGGCATTATATACGGGAATCGTTATGGTTGAATTGGGAGAAAATTAAGAAACAATGTTATTTGAAAATTCCAGTTTGGTTATCAACTATTGAAGCTTTTTCTTATCCTATAACATATAAGAAGGAACAAACAGTTAGATATGGGGAAATATTGGATGAAAAGGGTGAACTTAAAACGATGCAAAATTTAGAAGAACAAGGTATAAAGATGAATTGGTTTTCATATGCGCAAATACATGCAAGGTATCTTAAAGATTCTAAAATAGAAGGATTTTATGATAAATTGACTGATAGGATTTTGACAGGTACTGATGAAAAAGTGATTAAAAAATTATATAGTTATTTGCTGGAAATTAAATTAGAGGAAGAACAAGTTAAGGAAACAATGATTGCTTGGGGAAGAATTTTGGATATGGGATTGATTTAGAGAAATGGCAAAAATTGTGGTCTCAAAATTATAAAATGACAATGTCAACTGCATATAAAGAAAATTTGTATAAGATGTTTTACAGGTGGCACTTTCCCCCGACAAGAATAGCAAGAATGTTCAAGAATAAATCTGAAAAGTGCTGGAAATGTCATCAGATACCTGGCTCATATTACCACATGTGGTGGACTTGTGAGGAGGCCAGAAAATACTGGACTAGAATTTGCATATGGTTGGAAAAAATGACAAAGAAACATATAGATTTGAAACCAGAGATTTTTTTATTGGGAATCTTACCTGATACATATAATAAAAACTTAAAGTATTTGATTGTAAATGTATTAACAGCAGCTAGGATTGTATTTGCTAAAAATTGGAAGAGTGAGAAAATACCATCAGAAGAAGAAATTATTAAGAAAATATTGGAATGTGCTGAAATGAGTAGATTGACATTTGAAATTAGAGAACAAGAAGATAAACAATTTTATGAAGTTTGGGATCTTTTTTTATCAATGGTTAGATAATACAATATAATAATAGAATATTTAGAAACCTAGGAAATAATGAATATACATTTTTTTGTTTTCTTTTATTTTGATAACATCTTTATAAATTTTTTTAAGATAGATTTAGTATGATTTTATGATCTGTTATAAAATAAATTAAGTAAATTATAGTTATCTCGCTTAAGTATGAATTAATAAAATTATAGTCAAATGATTGTTTAATAATGATATTAGGATATATAATTGTTGTTTGATAATATGAGTTATTATGTAACATAATTACAATGGTGACTATGAAATGGATGCACAAAAAGGAGTGGCAAACCAACTGATACACTGTCTGTAAATTTATGAAGGAGGAGGATGCTTTTATGTTTGATGTCTTATGTTTTATGTGTTTTTGTTTGTTGTCAAAGTCAATAAAAGTTTTACTTTAAAAAAAAAAGTCCATAGAGATCTCTTTCCAGGGAGCAGAAGGCTCTGCTACTGTTTGTAAAAGTCCAGGATATTTTCCTTGTCTTCTCTTTGCAGCAGCACAGGTGGGGCAGCTCACAACATAGCTTTCAATGTCCTTTTTGAGGGACGGCCACCAAAATTGTCTTTTGATGAGATGCAGATTTTTTACAAACCCAAAGTGTCCTGCTATTTTGGAGTCATGGCAGCGTTTCATGATGTCCATTCTCTGGCTTGCAGGGACATAAAGTTTGTTCTCTACCCAAGCCAGTCCATCTTTGAGTAAACAAGTGTTTTTGTTAGCCTGGAGCCAGTCGTCCTTAAGTAGTGCCTCCTTAAATATTGACATCGTTGTGTCTTCAGTCAGGGATGGGTTTTTTTTTCTCTTGTGCCCAGATGATTACTTCAGTTGCTAGTTGGGTCAGTTGGATCATCGGTTTTATAACCTCAATCTTTTTATTGTTGTATTGGGGTTTTCTGGACAGTACATCTGCTAAGAAATTCTTTCTCCCAGGAAAATATTTGAGAGTGAAATTAAAATGTTTAAAGTATTGAGCCCACCTTGCTTGTTTTTCGGAGAGTTTCCATGAATTTTTCAGGGCTTCCAGATTTTTGTGATCAGTCCATACTTCAAAGGGGATTTGGTTTCCTTCCAGGAAATGTCTCCATGTGAGCATTGCCCACCACACAGCATATGCCTCTTTCTCCCATATGGCCCATCTTTGTTTGGTTTCCATCAGTTTCTTGGATGTATAAGCACATGGTTGTAATTGTCCACTTCCATTCTTTTGGAGGAGGACTGCTCCAACTGCAACACCACTAGCGTCTGCTTGGATGACAAAAGGTTGTTCAGGATCTGGGTGCTTAAGGACCGGTTCTGCTGAGAATAGATGTTTGAGTTTCTCGAATGCCACTTGGCATTCCATTGTCCAGATAAGGGGTTGCCTTGGTTTGGGTTCCTCCCCCCCCCTCTTCGTTTTTAGCAAGTTCGTGATAGGCAGGGCAATGTTTGCAAAAGCTGGAATGAACTGCTGATAAAAGTTTGCAAACCCCAAGAAACTTTGCAGTTGTTTGTGGGTGTATGGTGGGTCCCAGTCCAGTCCAGCTTTTACTTTCTGTGGGTCCATCTCTATTCCCTTGTGGGATATTCTATATCCCAAATAGTCAATTTTTTCTTGGTGGGATTTGCATTTAGAGAGTTTTGCATACAATTTTAGCATCTAAGAGTTTTGTGAGGACTGCACAGAGTAGCTTGATGTGTTCTTCCATCATTTCTGTGTAGATTAAAATATCATCAAGATACACTAGAACCCCTTTATATAAAAATTCATGAAGGGTTTCATTGATCAATTGCATAAACATGACAGGCGCTCCTTGCAGTCCAAAGGGGAGCACTTTAAATTGGTAGCATCCCAATGGTGTGTTAAAAGCTGTCTTTCTCTCATCCCCTTCCTTTATTCTAATGCGGTAATATGCCTCTCATAGGTCTAACTTTGAAAAAAAAAATCCTTTCGAGAGGTGGGCTAACATGTCCTTCATGAGGTGGAGTGGATACATATTCTCTATGCAAATTGCATTCAATTTTTTGTAATTAATGCACAAGCGTGCTGAGCCATCTTTCTTTTCGTGGAATAACACTGGGGCAGCTATTTTAGGATGGGCGGGTTCAATGAAACCCCTTTTTAAATTTTTATCGATAAATGCTCTGAGTTCTTTCAGTTCTCTGGGGGACATGCAGTACATTTGTGGTTTTGGGAATTTAGCCCTTGGTAGGATTTCGATGGTGCAGTCTTTGGCACGAGTTCATCACAAGCTTCCTTACTAAATGCTTGGGCCAGATCCTGGTACCCATTTGGGATGTTAATGGTTTCAACCGACTGTTCGGTCATGGCTGACTCTCTGTTCTCTGTTCCTTTCTTTATCCTTTCCTCTGAGCTATTTGTAAATACTACATCTCTCTGGATTTGTATAGTTCCTGTCCTCCAATTTATTTTTGGATTCCATTTCTGCAGCCATGTGAGACCTAGGACTAGCATCTCTTCCATTCCTGCGGCTACAATGAATGTGAGCATTTCCCTATGGTTCCCTAGTCTTATTTTTAATGGTTCTGTGGTAAACCTGGCTGGCTCCCCCCCCCCTCGCTGTAGTTCCATCTAATTGGCTGAAAGCAATGGGGTTTTCCATTTCTTTCAGTTGGATCTCCAATTTCTCTGCAAGGGAGGGATTTATTAGGCATCAGGTGCATCCCAAATCCAGCAACACTGCAACTTCCTCCCCCTTCCCTCGGCTGGGGATAAACAGTCTCAGGGGTAGGGTGATTGGTTCAACTGGATTGCTTACCAGTGGGTCATCTTCCGGTTCACTTTCAGACTGGCTCAGGTCCCCTTGGAGCATTGGGGATTCTTCCTCTGGGTTGGTGGAGGATTGGAGTCTCACATCTATTTGGCCTCTCAGGCCAGTCTCCTTTCCTCGAGGGCTGGATGTTCCGGGTTTCCCCCCTGCTGGGTGGTCTAGCTTTCTGGCAGGGGTCTTCGAATGGCATTCTGCTGCGCGCTGTCCCTCCTTGCCACAATTAAAGCAACCAGGCATTCTTGGAGTCATGGTGGATTGGGGTTTGAAGACTTCCCATTTCCACAGGGGTGGAGATCTTTTCCAAGACTTGTCACTGCGGTCCCTGTTATGGACTAAGCCAACGCAGCGATACAACCCTCAACAACTTTACTTTACAGCAGGCTTGTAATCCTGCACTTCTCATTGGCCCGTAGATAACGAGTCGTGATTGGTCGTTTTTGGCCAGTCTGATTGGCTGTTAACGGGCCCCTCTGATTGGACGCTTGTGAAAGTGGTAAACTCAAATCATTGGTTGTTTTGACAGCAGCCAGCTCTATAAAAGAGCTGCTGCCACCCAAGTATTTTGCTCTGTTCTTTCTTGTTAATAAAGAGTTGAAGTCACCGTTCGATGTCTTGTCTCCGTTCCTTGTGCCCATGCCCAGGACTTAACACTGGTGACAAGGATGGGATGCGGAGACGATAGAGCTGACTAAGTACGCATCGAACAAGACAGAGCACATGGTGAAAGAGCGCATGTAACAAATGACAAGATGACCAGCGGCGCCATACCACCTGCTCCATTCGACCCAGCAACCAAAGACTGGGACTCGTATATAGATTACTTCCAAATGTTCATGGAGACCAACAATTTAAAAGATGCTACGCCTGGCAAGAAACAAGCGGTGTTCCTGACTCATTGCGGCCCCACCGTTTTCAAAATGGCTAAAGCACTAGCAAAACCGGCGGAAGTGAAGACCATGGATTGGGATACCCTCGCCCCAATCCTCTGGGCCCATTACGCACCTGCAGTACCTACACTGATACATGAATTTTACCAGAGGGACCAATGGAAGGACAAGAGCATTGGAAATTTCGCAGCCGACCTCCGGAACCTAGGAGGCCTTTGTGGTTTTGCAAACCTTGAGGAAGCCCTGAGAGACCGTATAGTTCTGGGATTAGATGACCCCACAGCACAGAGTAAACTGATGGCAAAAGGAGACATCAGCCTTGCAGATGTCATCGCTGACGCTACTGCCGCAGAAGCAACCAGGAAGTCAGCACTCGAATGCGCCGAGCGAATGCACCGCATCACCAACTCGCTAATGATAGCCCGTTCGCTGCTGAGAAGCACGCTACTACTGCCCACCATGAAGACCTCGAGTCATCCTCAGAAAGTGAGGAAGAGGAGGTCAACCAGCTCCGCTCATAACGAGATCAAAGGAACCAGAGACTCCCGCGCCAATGTGTTGGTTGCAGGGCAAACCACCCGCGATCAGACTGCAAATTCCTCAACGCACTCTGCCGTACCTGTGGGAAAAGAGGCCACATCGCGAAGGTCTGCAGAAGCAAGCAAGAGTCCAGTCCCAGCCGAAGGGAGAACAACCTCCACCAGGAGACAGGCAAACCACCTGGGAATCGGGACCGCCTGAACCACCAATGGAACAACCACTACTACTGCAGAAATCGAGCACCTGCCTCTTCAACGAGACGAGAAGAGGTGCACCAAACCATTATTATCGCCCACGCTTCATCGTTCGATGCAAGAAAGATCCGCGTAAGGGTTATTATTGAGAATCAACCGTGCGTGATGGAAGTCGATTCGGGGTCATCCCTATTGATGGTATCCTGGAAAACCCTTAAACAGCTGATCCCTGCCATCTGCCACCAGGACCTCTGCACTCAATGAATGACATTTCCGACCATAGGAAAAAGTCCTACTTTTTAAGTTTTTGCGGAGCCACAGTGTTTGACACTGCTACAGCATTATTGGGTCCACGTTCAATTAAGACTGTTCCATGGGAAGAATTGCAGGAAATTCTTTCCAACCACTATTCCCCTAAGCCATCCCAAATTGCCAGGCATCATGCTTTTAGGAGACAGATTCAGGCTGAGGGAGAGACTATTAGTGAGTACATGGCTGCCCTACAAACAGCTGCCTTGTATTGTGGGTTTAGAGACTATCTGGAAGACATGTTATTAGACCGACTAGTTTGTGCAGTCAGGGATTTAAGGCTACAAAGGTGTCTATTGGTTAAAATTGAAGAGCCTCAAGCTGCTGAACCTATCAGCACTTTCAGCAGCAGAAATTCAGGGAAATCCAATTATCCGGGGCAGTTCAGCCATCCATTATGATGAAGCCTCCTCAGAAGAAGGCTATGAAGAGGTTAATGATGTAAATCGCCTCAGGTAGCAAAAACCCAGTCAAGGGGAAAACAGGCCAAACCCCAATCTGCCTCCACAGCATCAGCCCATTTGTCAAAGCTGTGGGGGAAACCACCTCAGGGCATCCTGCAAGTTCAGGAATGCCATTTGTCTAAAATGCCAAAGGAAGGGTTATTTAGCCAGGATCTGTCAAGCAGGAAAGACTTTTGCCCAAAAGCCTCAGACAACCCAACATTTCCAAAAACAAGTTGAAAACTGTTTTACCTGCTATCAAGCCAAGCTGACTAACAAAGGCTCTAACAAAATTAGTGTTTTTGTTTCTATAGAAGGAAAACTTTGCAAGATGGAGGTTGACACAGGCTCAGCACTGTCCATCATCTCCTGGAGCACCTTGAAACAACTACTTTCCAGAATGGCTAAGAAGAAGCTTCTCGGCTGCCAGTTAACCCTACATGACTACCAAGGCAGAACCATCCCAGTCATTGGAGGCAAGTTTTTTGTACAATTTCAAAATTTTAAAGGTCATTTGCCTTTAGTGGTAGTGGATGGTGCCCTCCCTAGCCTGTTGGGGTTAGACTGGTTCCCTGCCCTTGGCCTCCATATAAGCGGAATCCACTCTATTACAAATACTGAAGTGGACCCCTTGTTTAATGACTATGCTGATGTGTTCATTGAGGGGCTGGGCTGTTATTCAGGAACCCCAATATCAACTTGGATCCTCAGGCAGTAACAATCCATTTAAAGCCTCGAAGGGTTCCTTTTGCAATCCACCCCAAATTAGACATGGAGCTTGACAAATTAATTAAACAAGGTGTATTAGAGCCTGTGGACTTCGCAAAATGGGAAACCCCAATAGTGACACCCCTGAAGAAAGACAGGAGTGTAAGAATCTGCACGGATTACAAGACGTCATTGAACAAATATTTACAAATCAGCGCCTACCCAGTCCCTGTTATCCAGTACCTACTACATTCTTTTGAGCCAGGAACCATTTTTGCTAAATTAGACATGTCACAGGCCTATCAACAGTTCCCTGCTGATGACACAGCTGCTGAACTAAAACTATTGTAACGCACAGGGGCGCTTTCAAATGTAGGCACCTCCAATTTGGTGTAAGTGTAGCCCCAGGAATTTTCCAATCCTTAATGAAAGACTTCCTCAAGGATTACCAGGCGTAATTCTGTATTTTGATGACATTTTAATATCTGCCCCTGACAAGCCTCAGTTACTGCAAAGAGTCAGAGGAGTCCTCAATTGTTTCAGACAGCATGGTCTTAAGTTAAAGAAAGTCAAGTGCACTATTGCCACCCCACAGATAGAATTTTTGGGATACAGAATTGATGCCTCTGGTTTTCACCCAATCGAATCCAAAGTAAGGGCTATTCACGAGGCACCCATGCCAACTAACAAAACTGAGCTCCAGGCCTTTTTAGCACTTCTTAATTTTTATGCTTCATTTTTGCCTCATAAAGCTTCCATTGCAGAGCCTCTGCACAGACTCTTGGACAAGCAATCCCCCTGGCACTGGGGACCTAGGGAAGCCCATGGCTTCCATGCTGTCAAATCATTACTTACATCCAATGCTGTCCTGACACAATTTAATGAACATTTACCTTTAGTTTTAGCAGCAGATGCTTCTCCTTTTGGCATAGATGCTGTTTTAAGTCATAGACTGCTTAACAGTTCTGAGGCACCCATTGCCTTTTTCTCCAAAATATTTTTCCCAGCTGAGCGCAACTACAGCCAAATTGACAAGGAGGCTTTGGCTGCAGTTGCTTCTGTCAAAAAATTCCATGAGTTTCCTGCCAGTAATGGCCTGGCTGAAAGGGCAGTCAGATCAGTTAAGGAGGCCCTGGCAAGGTTTGGGCCAATAGATTGGCACTCTAGGCTCACTAAGTACCTCCTGACCCAGCACACAACTCCCTGTGCTGACATCTGCCCTAGGGTCAAAAAAACCAGGCAAGGGAATTCATTGAGAATGACCAGGTCTATACCCAGAACTATGCAGGACACCCTTTGTGGATGCCTGGGCAAATTGTGGTGGTAACTGGTCCTAAGTCTTACAGGGTCCAACTGCAAGACGGGCACATCTGGCACCGCCATATCGATCAGCTTAGAAGGTGTTGGAGTGCATCTGCAGATGGCCCTCAAAATGTTCCTGCAACAGAGAAACCGCCGGTGCCCAAAGAAACTTCCCTCGGATCCGACAGGAACGCAAACCTACCTGAACAACCATCTGTCCCTCACCCAGAAACTCCTGAAGCTGAGACGCCAGGCACCAGAAGTTGCCCAGAAAGCAGAAAAGTTCCTTCCAGCAGCAGCTTCGTCAGGACTTAGTGCCCGAGTTATCTGAAGGACTACGCATGCTCCGCTCTGGGGGAAAGGAGTGTGGCATTTGGAAAAGACTGAGCTGAAGTCTTCACTCCGGTCCATGTTTCCAGCTATAAAAGGGAGCTGTCAAATGGCATCAGCTGTTGTCCACCAGCTGTCTGTCTTGTTAGCGCGGCAGCTGCGGCAACCCTTTATTGTTACAATAAAGTAAAAGCTGAAGTTCGCTCTGTGTTTGCCTCAGGTTATTCCGCCACTCTACAACAATATCAAAGCCTTCCAAAGGCTCCAAAGCCAGCCCAGGCTCCCCTTGCCCCTCCTCCTCATCTGACTCTGCAGTTATCTCTGCTGACAGCCCATAGGCCACAATAAAGCTTCTTGGATGAGAAGCAAAATGTTTTCAAGAAGAAAAAAAGAAGGAAGTCCAATTGCCTTTTGGAAAATCACCTTTGGTACTGCCATGACCTGGATGATTGAGAATCTCCATAGACATATTTACTGTATGTTTTATTTAACCAAGCCCAACTCAAATACCTTTGTAGCCACAGTATTATGTGGAAACTAAATCAGTGAACTGAAAAATGGATACATCAAGGCAAAAATAGACATGGGGCAAAGGGGATGGAAAAATAGGTAAGATGGACTGGGAGATAAGAAAAGCAAAGAACTGTTCTTTTTGAGAAATGTGTCTGCTATGAAACCCTAAACTCTCCAATTGTTGGGGTAGCAGACTTTGCTCTTGTTTTGTTTTAAAGGGATGCAATTAGTGTTGGAAGAAATAAAATTGCTGCTGCTGATGTATCACTCTGTTTACTGGTAATGAAATGTTTATGGACCAATTTGGTATGCTTCTAAAAAGTGAATGAATTTAGTTCAGGATGAAGGAACCAGGAAGGGTGAAGTCTTCTTAAATCACTTTCAAGCAGTTCTGCATGACAAGACACTGTTATGTATGTACCATAGTTAATAAAGTATGAGCTTGAGGTTAAGTGCAGGGTTCTGGCCCTGCACTTCTGATTGGCTGTTAGGCGGCCAGATCGGATTGGCTAGTTCTTAGGAATCCGATTGGCCCTTAACAGAGGATTATTATTGGTTTAAAGTACTTGCGTTCATAGCTCGCTATTGGACAATTCTCACAAAGGTTGCCTATATAAGGCAGGGTTCACTGTTGTTGTTTTGAGAAGTCACTATGCTAATAAAGAGCTGAAAGTTCACATTCAAAGACTGTCTCCATTTACTCCAACCCATGTCCAAGTACTTAACACTGGCGACGAGGATGGGATTTGGAGACGTCTGAACCTAAGAAGTCAGGAAGCAAGACCGAGCATGTGGAAGACGACGCCAACAACGGAACCATGTCCAGAAGTATCATACCACCCGCTCCGTTCGATCCAAACCAAGAGGATTGGGAATCCTACATGGATCACTTCCAAATGTTTCTTGAAACGAATAATTTGAAGGACGCCACACCAGCAAAAAAGCGGGCACTGTTCCTGACGCACTACGGCCCAGCTATTTTTAAAATGGCAAAAGCACTCGCCAAACCTCGAGAAGTGAAAGCCATGAGCTGGGACGACCTGAGAGATCATTACGCGCCAACCGTGCCTACACTCGTGAGACGCCATGAGTTTGATCAAAGGAACCAGCGAAAAGGAGAGAGCGTGGCCGATTTCGTGGCAGACCTCCAAAATTTAGGAGGCCTCTGCGGGTTCACCGATTTAGAAGAAGCACTAAGAGACTGGGATTAGATGCACTAGGCGTGCAAAGCAAGCTGATGGCGAAAGGCAACATCAGCCTTGCTGACGCCATCGCTGAAGCCATGGCTGCGGAGGCGACCAAAAAGTCAGCTGCACAACTACGGCGAAGCCGCACTCCGGTACCACCACCGACAAGCGACATTTTATCCAAGTCTGAAGGACAGCTTGTTACGACACACCACGAGGACCTCTCTTCATCGTCAGACAGTGACGAAGAAGGGGTCCATCGAATGCGGTCCGACCGGGATCCTCGCCCTAAGCCCTTACGCCCTTGCGCTGGCTGTGGAGCAAACCATGCCAGGGCCGAATGCAAATTCCGCGACGCACTCTGCCATGAGTGCGGGAAATGAGGCCACATCAGCCGGGTCTGCCGCAGCTTACCAGGACCCAGCCAGGCCTCAAAAGGGGCCAACTATCGCCAATCGACAGGAAACCGTCCTGTAAGGCGAGAACCAGTAAACCACTCCTACAGAAATCGCGCTTTGCAAAAAGAAGAGGCTCACCATACTATCACTATAGGTCACGCCTCAGTCATGGACACTAAGAAAATTCGAGTCACGGTAGCCATCGAGAACCAGCCTTGCCACATGGAGGTCGACTCAGGATCGTCCCTCTCGATGGTGTCTTGGAAGACACTCAAGCAACTTATTCCCACAATCCAACGCCAAGACCTCCAATTTCAACGCCTCATCCTCAAGGACTACCAAGGAAATCGAATCCCTGTGGTCGGGTCCTGCCGAGTCCGAGTCTCCTTCAAAAAACATACAGCGTACTTACCTCTAATGATCATCAATAGAGATAGGCCTAGTCTATTAGGCCTCCAATGGTTCGCGCCACTAGGCATCGAGGTGGCCGGCGTGAACCGAGTCGGTGGTTGTGAGTGGGAGGAAGACCTTGTCTCTGAGTTCAGTGATGTTTTCGTGGACCATTTAGGCGAGTATAAGGGGACCCCAATCTCATTTAGTTTATATCCAAAAGTAGCACCAATTCGTTTGAAGCCCCGTCAAGTTCCATTCGCTCTTAAAGCTAAGATCGACGAACAACTCGATAAGTTAATTGCTCAAGGGGTGTTGAAGCCCATCGATCACTCTCCATGGGAATCCCCTGTTGTAACGCCCATTAAGCCAGATGGGTCAATCCGAATTTGTGGGGACTACTGGGCTACTTTAAACCACGCCCTACAGCAGAATGTGTATCCAGTTCCGATGGTGCAGTACCTCCTCCACTCCTTGGGGGGAGGAAAGGTTTTCACTAAATTAGATTTAGCTCAAACTTATCAACAACTACCAGTGGATGAAAAGACGGCTCAGGCTCAAACAATTGTAACGCACAGAGGTGCTTTTAAATGTACTCAATTGCAATTTGGGGTTAGTGTAGTCCCGGGGATATTCCAAAGCCTCATGGAAAGGTTGTTACAGGGAATCAAGGGCGTGGTTCCGTATTTTGATGACGTATTAATTGCAGCCCCTACCAAAAAAATCTTGCAGGATCGTTTGAAAAGTGTTCTTAAAAAATTCCAAGAGGCAGGACTGAAGGTGAAAAAAAACAAATGTCACTTATACACTGACAGTGTTGAATTTCTAGGGTATAGGATTGATAGCCAGGGCATCCACCCTACCGAAAGTAAATTAAAGGCGATAAAAAATGCCCCCAGGCCACGTAACAAGACCGATCTCCACGCATTCTTAGGCCTCATTAATTTTTATAATGTATTTTTACCGCATAAGGCGACTGTTGCTGAACCGTTACACCGGTTATTAGATAAAAAAGCATTGTGGGTATGGGGTTACCGGGAAGAACAAGCGTTCCGGAATGTTAAAAAATGGCTCACATCTGACTCTGTACTTATGCAGTATAATGAGACTTTACCATTAGTTATAACCTGCGATGCCTTGCCTTTCGGGGTGGGCACCATTTTGAGTCATGTACTGCCTAATGGGAATGAAGCCCCTGTTGCATACTTTTCGAAGACTCTTTCACATGCAGAGTGGAACTATGGACAAATTGATAAAGAAGATCTCACAATCGTTGAAGCTGTAAAGAAATTTCATGAATATGTGTATAGAAGGACATTTACCATTATAACTGACCACAAACCGTTGCTAGGGATAATAGCCGGGGACAAGCCAACCCTCTACATATTATCCCCTAGAATGACCCAATGGTCAGAATTCCTAGCTGCTTATAATTATCGCCTTCAATATCGCCCAGGGAAAGCCATTCCCCACGCCGACGCATTAAGCCGAGCACCGCTTCCAGAGACTCTCGACGATCCGGCACCATTGGCAACCACATTGCAGATTGAAACACTCAACTCGTCGCCTATGACCGCCCGAGACATCGCGAGAGAAACCAAACAAGACCACACCCTAGCTCGAGTCCTAGGCTGGGTAGAACGCGGATGGCCATTGGACCAAATCCCAAATGACTTCACGCCATTTAAAGCAAGACAGACTGAACTTTTTTCCCAAAAAGGCTGTGTCATCTGGGGCGATAGAGTCGTTGTCCCAGAACGACTCTGAAAGACGCTACTACAAACCCTGCATGAGGGCCACCCCGGCATCATGCAGATGAAAGCACTCGCACGAAGCTACGCATGGTGGCTGGGCATGGACTGGCAAATCGAGCAGTGGGTCAAAGCGTGTACCAGTTGCCAACAAGCCAGCAACGCCCCACCAAAAGCCATGCCTACTGAATGGGAAACGCCACGTGGACCCTGGGTCCAGAATCCACCTGGATTTCGCGAGGCCAACCAAAGGATATACCTTCCTGCTGACAGTCGACGCATATTCCAATTGGTTAGAAGTTCATCGTATGACGGCCACAACTTCTGAGGCAGTGATTAAGATCCTAAATAGACTCTTTGCAACCCACGGATTGCCTGATGTCCTGGTGTCCGATAACGGGCCACAGTTCACAGCATTGATGTTCGAGCAGTACCTCGCTGACCGCGGCATCCACCATGCGCTCACCTCGCCTGTGAACCCTGCGACCAATGGCCGAGCGGAACGCATGGTCCAATTTGTTAAAAAGACTTTGCAAAAAATGGACTATGACAATATCGATGACAAAGTCAACCAAATTCTCTTTTTGCAACACATAACTCCACATAGCGTCACCAGCAGAACTCTCGCAGAACTACTGATGGGACGAAGACTCCATTCCCACCTCGACCGGTTGCACCCTGCTTACGAACTGGAAAAGCCAATAGGATCCAGTGGCCGCTGTCGCACGTTCCAGGTAGGAGACCGCGTTTACTCATGGAACTTATCAGGTGACCCGTTATGGATAGAGGCAACGGTAGTACGAGTGACCGGCCCCAGATCCTACGTAGTGAAATGCTGTGACAATAGACTGTGGAAACGGCATCTCGACCAATTACGGTCACGACTCATAACGGCCAGTCAACAACTCCCCCATGACCAAACCGAGGGGGGGGGTACAGAAGAAGAAGATGACGTTCCAGGGAACGTGCTCGAAGGGAGCGACGAATCAAGTGAGACTCAAGAAATGGAGCAGGAAGGAGAATTGTTTGCACCACAAGAAATTGCACCTGAGCAAGAAGCAGAGACACTGCCAAACAACAATCTACCTCAACAGGATTGCAATCAACCAGTCCAACGAAAATCCGAAAGACTTAAAAGACAACCATCCTACTTAAGGATTATATAACTACATCATAATTAAGAAGCCAGGGGGAAGGGGTGTAATGTATGTACCATAGTTAATAAAGTATGAGCTTGAGGTTAAGTGCAGGGTTCTGGCCCTGCACTTCTGATTGGCTGTTAGGCGGCCAGATCGGATTGGCTAGTTCTTAGGAATCCAATTGGCCCTTAACAGAGGATTATTATTGGTTTAAAGTTCTTGCATTCATAACTCGCTATTGGACAATTCTCACAAAGGCAGGGTTCACTGTTGTTGTTTTGAGAAGTCACTATGCTAATAAAGAGCTGAAAGTTCACATTCAAAGACTGTCTCCATTTACTCCAACCCATGTCCAAGTACTTAACAGACACCTCACACTGTACATACACACTCAGGTTGATTTAAAATTAGAGAAAGCAGACACTTTGTTTATGCATTTGTCTTGGTCAAAATAACATGACCAATTCTTCATGTTTCAGCTTGAAGACAGAAAACAACTTGAAATGTTGTACTTCTATGTGCCTGCTGTGCTCTCCAACATTGCGTCTTAGATGTTAAATGGCACTGGCTGCCTTTTAAATGTATTATGGCTGGCAATTTTGCCTTGTTCCTTTTTATCCCCTGAGAATTTAACTTCGCTTAGGAAGGGGGTTCATTTCCAACATGATTTTCAGTGACATGAAAGTATCACCTTGAAAGTTTTATGTGGCTTGGATTTAAATAGCCTGAAAGAAGATCTTCTAGAGTTGTGCAGTACTTTGAATCTGAGTGTCCCCCATCCCCAAGTGTTTTTCATTGCATCAGGAGTCAAACATAGCTCTGGTATGAAATATTATTAATACAACCATTTGAGATCTAACCGAAAATGCAAAAGGTAGCCATGAAGCTCTGAAGCTTCAAATCTTTTTGAAGCTGAACCTGAACACTGCACAACCTCAACATATTTTTCATTAGAGGTAATAGAAAGACCTCAACCCTATAACCCTTCTTTTAATATAACTTTCTGAAATATAAGATGATTGATACATAATTTTGTAGCTCTGAATGGACTCTATTTTTCCCCAACATCTTTTATAACAGCCTACCCTTTTCCAAGGGAAAGAGTGCCATGAATGTGATCACAATAAGAAAAACTAATGTTTGTGTTTAACTCTGATCTATAATTATTTAGATCAGGCATGTCCAACCTCTGGCTTGTGGGCTGCAGAGGCCCTGGAAAGCTAGTACTGTGGCTGCACAAGATAATATTTTTTTTAAAAAAAAAAGTAAAGGAAGCTTGTTATTTATATATAGTATATTAATTTACATTTCATATGAGGCCCAAGACAATTCCTCTTCACTCAGAGGCCCAGGCAAGCCAAAAGGTTGGACAACCATGATTTAGCTGCCCCCAAATGCAAATTAGATACCCTCATATAATTTTAAATCACATTTATTTCTTCCTCCCCTCCTTCTTCTGCTTTATTAGGTCATCAAATCTCTGTCTATAAGAAAATAAAAATTCCAAGGCAGAATCATTATAGAGTGAAGGATCCTTGTTGCTCTCTGAGCTTGATTGTTTTCTTGCAGACATTTCATTGTCCAAACTAGGTAACATCATCAGGACTAGTCAACAGCTAAAAAACCTAATGCAATCATAAGTTGCATTAACAGAAGGATACAATCAAGTGAGGTACTAATACCACTCTATAAATTCTTAGTAAGACCACACCTAGAATACTACATCCAATTTTGGTCACCACTATAAAAAAGATGTTGAGATTCTGGAAAAAGTACAGAGAAGAGCAACCAGGTTGATTAGGGGACTGGAGACTAAAACATGAAGAACGGTTATAGGAACTGGGCATGGCTAGTCTAGTGAAGAGAAGGACCAGGGGAGACATGATAGTGGTCTTCCAATATTTGAGGGGCTGCCACAGAGAGGAAGGTGCTTTATTTTTTAAAGCACCTGTAGGCAGACAAGGAATAATGGATGGAACCTGATCAAGGAGAGATTCTCCATAGAAATAAAGAGAAATGTTCTGACAGGGAGAACAATCAACCAATGGAACAGCTTGCCCTCGGAAGTTGTGGGAGCGCCACCACTTGAGACTTTCAAGAAGAGATTGGACTTCCATTTGTCAGAAATGGTGTAGGGTCTCCTAGATGACCAACAAGGTCCCTTCCAACTCTGGTTATCTGTTAGTTTGGGTAATGAAATATCTGCAAGAAAACAAGCAAGCTCAGAGAGCACCAAGGACCCCTCATTTCAACCCTGAGCTACAAATATTCTCCTTTATTGATATTATAGAGTGATGAAGTTCTCTATAAGAGTAGGAAGAAATAAAGCTGGTGAAGATATTCACAGGCTTTAACAGGCCAGCTTGCTACTCATCAGCTCTCCAGCTCAGTCCAACAAGAGTCTCATCAAGAAGCAGTAGTGGATTAAAAGGGAAATAAAGCAGAGCAGCTTGATGCAAATCTTACATCTTCCCCCACTCCTACATTTCTCCTTCCCACCACTTTGATTTCTTTCTCAAAACTGTTTACATAAGAAGTGAAAAAGGTGTTTTGGCTTGACCACTCTTCAATTCTTACTGGTCTCTTGTTCCTGATTTGTTATCAGCAGGGAGGCAGATGTAAGGATATATAATTTCCTGCTTCCAAACTCTTGAAGTCTTTTAAAAGTCCTGATCATGAGGGGAAGAAAACAAGTTTCAGAGTATTTTGAGAAAAAATCAGGATGCATTGTTCAGTTTCTCATAGAGAGGAGGTCCAAACCACAATCAGTTTATTTTACATGGGCAGAGATTGTCTCCTCTAATCAGGAAAATTGACCCAAATAGATTTGGTTTTTCTCTTTGTTCCCCACTGTAAATTATCACTTTAGAAGAAAAGCTTACTTAGAGCTTTGAGAACTAGATCAGTGTAGATCAGGGGTCACCAACCTTTTGGCCCTCAGGAACCACCAAACTCATAATTTTAAATCCCACAGACTAAAGACCCTGGGAACCCCCCCCCCAAAAAAAAGTCTACAGGAAAATTCCTCACCCCAGTTTCCTACCGATCCATCATTCTTTCTTTGGGATCACAGGATACTGTCTCCAGCTTTGTTCTCAGGATGAGAAAGAGAGAGGCTTTTGGTTTCATGCAAGGAAAGCAGCAGAAGCAGCAGAAGTCTTTCTTTCTCTCCACCAAACTCTGCCAGAAATGAGTCTTTGTGAAACTTGTCATGCCGGTGCAGCCTCTCGGAGCAAGATGTCTTACACTGGTGTACATTACTTCCAATTTAACTTCTGGAAGTGACATGCATCTCATCAAAAACTAAATCTGTTAAGATTGGCTGAAACTGACTCAAATCCAACCATCTGTACAACCTTTAGAAGAAGAATCACATATAAGTGACATTTACTGCATTGTTTTAAAAGGCCTTCAGCTTTGACTAAAGCAACCACTTTTAAATATCCCAAAAAATTTACAAGCAATTTAAAAAGACAATTTCTTTAATTTTTTTTTGTCCAGGAGAAAGAACTAATATTAGAAAAACAACAACCCAAAAGCAAATGGATTTCAAAATGAGTTCCCTCCTCCTGCATTCATTTCATTTAATTAATATTAATATACCATATATACTCGAGTATAAGTCGACCCGAATATAAGCCGAGGCACCCAATTTTACCACAAAAAACTGGGAAAATTTATTGATTCGAGTATAAACTGAGGGTGGGAAATGCAGCAGCTACTGGTAAATTTCAAAAATAAAAATAGATACCAATAAAAACTTTCACTAGGACAGTTGAGAATAAGTTTGATGTTCACAATTTCCTCTTTGAAAAAGACCAGTAAATAGGGAACAAGAAGATGAAGAAAAAAAAGTGTGTTTTTTCACACTTTTCACACTGCAGTGAACAAAAATGTCATCATAGGAACAGGCTTATTCTCAGTCCAAAGGTTTGTTTCTGATTTCTTCCCTGATTTAAGGAAAATTTGGGAAACGATCTCACTATCATGAAAGGTTTAATTGATTCACTAACCCAAAAGAAGATGATGACGACAGTGGGAGGCAGGAGTCACTCTCTCCCTTGCAAGAAAAAAGCAAGAGCCGTTCTTATGATCTCTCTCTCTCTCTCTCCCTGTAATACAGTCAAGCCCTTTCCAGCACGCGCAATCTGCCACTGCCGCTTTGCACCTTGCAAATGCAAAATCCCGGGGTTTTTGCATTTGCAAGGTGCAAAGCGGCGGGGGCGGATCCCGCGTGCTGGAAAGGGCTTGACTGTATTACGGGGAGAGAGAGAGAGAGAGAGATCATAAGAGGAACGGAGAAGGGAGCAATGTGAGTTGCATGGTATATGGGGGAGAAAAGGGCCCTGTTTCTCTTCATTAGCTGCAGCTGGAAAAACAGGATTTTAAAAGAGCATTTGTGCAGAGCACCTCACTGGAAGCAAAACGTGAATTATCAAGTCAAGTCTTATCTGGGTTTTGGTGTCCTCCCAATTGTGTGTGTTTCGTTATCTTTTGAAGTCTGCAATTCCTTATCCTGCCCTGTCTCATTAATTGCTGCAGCATGGTTTGGTTTCTATTTATAATTTATATGTACTTTGGGTTCGGACTGAATTTCTTCCCTTTAAAAATTAAATTTAAAAATTATTCTTGAGAGAGTTTTTTTCTCCAGCCGATTACAACTGGACATTGGGAGCCAAGTTGGAAGTATTAAAAGGACTTTACCTACTTTTGTGACTTTGTTGCTTTTGTGCCATGGCCCGGGTCATCACAGGATTGCACAAGAACAGGGGTCGCCAAACTTTTGGACCTCAGGGACCACCAAACTCATAATTTTTGATCCCAGGGAATTGGTCATTAGGCACTTCTGTGGGTGTGGCCTAATTTGTGCATGTGGCTTGGTGGTCATGTGACTGGCTGGGGCATGGCTTGTATGTAAATATTATAAATATTTATATAAATATTGATTTTTTTAATAAAAAAAGATCAACTTTTGTTAAGCCTGGGTTCCCCAACCAGGGTTAGGGAGACAAGAATGTGCAGCGTTAGTCAGATAGGCAACAGATAAATGAGTGAGATAAGCTTGTATGTTTATTAACATACAGTAAAAATAATAGATACGCTTGTGCTATCAAAAATATAGTTTATTCCATTAATAGCATAGTCAAAATAACAGTCCATTAGTCATGTATCATTTAGTCAGTCCATTCAAGGATATTCAGTTAGCAAAGTCCGTGTGGAATATCCTATGTCAGTTCACTTACAAATCAGTCCTTTGTCTCTCTCCGGTTCGAGCAATGCAGTCTTGAGTTCATGTAGTAATTAGGGATCATCAAAGCCAGAGAGAGAGCAAGCTGTCCTCTTGCTTCTTTTAAAGTGCTTTCACAACCACTCCCTTAATTACATTCCTATATTTAAAGTTGCAGACACTTTAACTTATAAACTATGATTACATATTTATTATTTTACCTAAACCAGTTAGGGTAAACAATGTTATCCCTAACATTCTCCCCTTTTAGGAAATAATAATAAATATAACTATTTACATCTTTAAATCATATTTGTTACAACTCTCTTTAAACTTGTTTACTCCTTGAGCTTTTGTAAATTGGTCTGCAATGTTTTCTTCTGTCATGCAGTATTCCAATTTAATTAGCCCATTTTTTACAGATTCTCTAACATTTAAGTATCTTAAATCAGTATGCTTTGATCTAGTTTTTACAGCAATATTAGTAACTAACTTTATGGCTGCCTGGTTGTCCTCGTACACAATAATAGAATCTTTAACAGTTATACCCATGTCTAATAATAACTGTTTATACAAAATTAAGTCAGTGCATAGTAATGACAGACATGAAAATTCAGCTTCCATCGTGGACAAGCTAATATGCTGTTGTCTGATTGACCTCCACCCTATTAGTGTCTTACCAAATAATATAGCCATCCCAGATGTTGATTTTCTAGTGTTTATGTCAGTTGCAAAACTTGCATCTGCATAGGCACTAAGACTCAAATCACCTTTTGGTTCTATATACAATGCATGGTTCATTGTTCCTTTAAGATATCTTAAAATTCTCTTTAATGATTGCCAATGACATTGTTGTGGATCTGAATTAAAACGTGCCAGCTGATTAACACTGTAAGCTATATCTGGCCTAGACCAATTGCTTATATATGATAAGCTGCCAATCAAAGATTGATATATGGACTTATCAAATTTGGGACTTTGATCATCAGTTTGGCAAACTTCCTGACTCATTGGAGTCTATGCCGGTTTACAAAGTTCCATTTTATACGTTTTAATTAATTGGCAAATTTTATCTTCTTGAGATATCTTAAATCCATTTTTTGTTTTGTTAATTGTCAATCCTAGATACTTTTTAATTTCACCTAAATGCTTTAATTTTATCTTTTTGGCTAATAATGATATAATCTTATTAGCTTCATTATTAGTCTTAGTTACCAAAGCAATATCATCTGTAAATAATAACAATAATGACACCGTTCCATTATTTTCTCTTTTAAACACACATGGATCTGCTAAACCAGATTTAAAACCTATATTGTTTAACTCTTTCACAATATATTGGTTCCACTCAAAGCCAGATTGTTTCAACCCGTAAAGACTCTTTTTGAGTTTCCAACAATCATTACTATTTACTTTATTATCTTTTAAAATAATTGGCTTTTTCAAATATGTAGTGTGCTGCAATGGTGCATGTAGATAAGCAGTTTCTACATCTAAATGATTAATGACATAATTTTTCTTAGCTGCCCACACTAATGCTGCTCTTAAAGATGTTGCTTTAAGGCTTGGTGCAAAAACTTCATCGTAATCAGATGCAGTTTGATTAAATCCTTGAGCTACTAACCTAGCCTTATGGGTAACAGTCCCATCATTTCCAGTTTTTACTTTAAATATCCATTTGCACCCAATGGATTTTTCTCCTGGAGGTAATTTAGCATCTTCATAAACTTTCATTACCTTTAATGAATTTAGTTCTTTTTCCATTGCCTTTTGCCAATTCTCCTGATCCTTAGCAGGATACATCCTAAGTTCATCTATACTAGTTGGAACTTTAGTTACTTGGCAAACTATACTTGCTTGATATCTATCAGGTGGTCTAGTTACACGTGTAGTACGTCTAGGTATTACAGGACTTACAGGTGGACTTTCATTTATTAACTCTTCTTGATTATCTAACTCTTCCTGATCAACTGTTTCCTTTTGTTCTGGTCCTATTTGCTCTTCCTGGACTTCTTCTTTAATTGGACTCTTCTTATAACTAGTCTGTTCTTTCTGCCTTTTGTAGGGTTCAATAATTACTTCATTATTCAAATCTTGCTCTAATCTATTCCATCCTACATGTTCTAGGAATTTAGCACTAGCACTGGTGTAAACTCTAGATGTACCTGATTCCCAGAATCTATAAGATCTATGATTAGATTTATATCCTACAAAAAATAATCTTTTAGCTCTATGCTGTTCTTTTTGTCTAAGTTGTGAAGGGATATGCACCCATGCTGGTGCTCCAAATGTGTGCATGTAACTTAAATCAGGTTTTGTACCATGCCACAGTGTGAATGGTAATTCACCTGTTGGTGAATTAACAACATTATTGAATATACGATTACCACACATTATTGCTTCTCCCCATAAATTGTCAGGTAATCCTGAATCAGACATCATAGTTCGTGCCATTGATTGTAATGTTTGGCCTCGTCTCTCTATAAAGGCATTATGTTGTGGCCTATATGGTGCAGACATTTTATGTTGAATACCTAACATTCTTAGTCTGTTCTGGAATTTATTATTTGTAAATTCCGTACCATTATCTGTTATAAGAGTTACTAATTTCTTTTTAGTTTTTCTTTCTGCAAATTTAATCCAATTAAATAGATTTAGATACGTTTCAGTTTTGCTCTTCATTAAATAGCAAAACCCATATCTAGAATAGTGGTCCATTATACTTAGTATGTATCGAGCTCCTCCTACACTTGGTTTTTTCGGACCTATTAAATCTGCAAATACTACTTCTAAAGGCTCTTTGGTAGTAAATCCATCAACTCTATTAGCCGGTGTGACCCTGCTTTTGCTTTGATTACAGGTAAAGCATTGCAAATACTTATTACAAGGTTTCAAACTTATTCCCTTAGATAATTCAACAGTTTTCTTAAGCATTTTAAAATTTAAATGCCCTAGCCTTCGATGTAACAAGTGAATACATTCATCATGAGGTTTCTTATTTTCATAAACCGTGTTAGCCATTTTTAAACCATTATCATTTAACACATATAATTCACCTCTTAAAGATGCAGTAATTTTCTTATTTTCTTTTTCAATTATGCAGTTATCTCCTTTAAAAGTAACTACATATCCTAGTTTAACCAAAATTCTAACTGAAATTAAATTAAACTTAAGTTGTGGTACATATAACATTTTTACATTCTCTTTTATAAAAGAACAATATGCTATACCTTGACCTTTAGCTTTCAGTTTCCAGCCATTTGCTAATGATATCTGCTGTGTACTCTTGGACATTTTAATAAAATTTTTGTTATCATTTGTTATACAGTGGGATGCTCCACTGTCAACCACCCATAAATTATTTTTTACAGCTCCGTTAGTATACATGGCTAACTCTAAATTTTTATTTTTATTTTGATGACTTTTAGTATTCTGGCCAGCAATCTGGCGCTTTGCTTTTTTACAAAATCTTGCCAAATGTCCTCTTCCTCCACAATTAAAACACTTTTTAATTGCGTATGCAGTAGAAGATTCATAATCTTCTTTTTGAGGTTGTTCCCTCCTTAACTCATTTCTTTCAAGCCTTCTTCTGGCCTCTTCAATCAATCTGCCAGTTATATCAGTTAAAGTTAAACTTTCCTTTGGCAATATTTCAAGAGAAGTGACGTAGTTATCATAACTTTCATTTAGTGATGATAGAATTATGTAGACTTGGTGTAGTTCAGAGAAAATAAGCTCTTTCTCGTGCAGTTCTTGAAAAATGCTTTGCATAGTTTTCAAATGACTAAGCATATCACCATTCGTCTGGAGATGCGTCCTGAAAAGCTTCCGTGTTAGATTTATGTGAGCACCAACGTTATCTCGGACATAAATCTTCTTCAGCTTCTGCCAACACCCAACAGCTGTTTGCTCTCCGTGGATATGAACAAGCTGTTGGTCAGTTAAGTTTAAACCAATTATGCAAATAGCATGTTCATTTTTATGCATAAATTCTTCTATTTTTAGTCTATCTTCATCATCCTCTGGATCCCATTCTTCTACGTTTGGTGGATTTTCAATTATGTTCCACAGACCTTCTCTTCGTAGAAGTAGACTACATTTCATAGACCATGATACATAGTTTGTTCCATCCAGCTTGGATATAAGGGACAAACTTTGTAAATTGACTTGTGCCATGTTTTCTTATATATGGATATAAAACTATAATTAATAAAACACAGCTGTCTGTTTACTGTAATGTTTAACAACACAAACTCTCACTTTTACATAAATCTGTTTTATCCTAGTTAAACTGACTTTGCAGCCTCTGGGCCCATAACCAGTGTTAAGCCTGGGTTCCCCAACCAGGGTTAGGGAGACAAGCTAAACAGAATGTGCAGCGTTAGTCAGATAGGCACACAGATAAATGAGTGAGATAAGCTTGTATGTTTATTAACATACAGTAAAAATAACAGATACGCTTGTGCTATCAAAAATATAGTTTATTCCATTAATAGCATAGTCAAAATAACAGTCCATTAGTCATGTATCATTTAATCAGTCCATTCAAGGATATTCAGTTAGCAAAGTCCGTGTGGAATATCCTATATCAGTTCACTTACAAATCAGTCCTTTGTCTCTCTCCGGTTTGAGCAATGCAGTCTTGAGTTCATGCAGTAATTAGGGATCATCAAAGCCAGAGAGAGAGCAAGCTGTCGTCTTGCTTCTTTTAAAGTGCTTTCACAACCACTCCCTTAATTACATTCCTATATTTAAAGTTGCAGACACTTTAACTTATAAACTATGATTACATATTTATTATTTTACCTAAACCAGTTAGGGTAAACAATGTTATCCCTAACAACTTTTACCCAAAATCAGGCAAAGCAGGCAGGCAGATTGAGTTGCTCACAGAATCACAGATTCATTCAGAAATCTATCTATCTGCCATTGGCTTGCTCAATCTGTCACATAAAATTTGTTTGCAAGCAAACTCATAAAATTTGCTAGCAAGCAAATTCACAAAATTAACTCACAACACATCATGCATATAAATATTGATTTTTTTTATTTTAAAAAAAGAACAACTTTTACCCAAAATCATGCAAAGCAGGCAGGCAGATTGAGTTGCTCACAGACTTATTCAGTGATCTATCCATCTGCCATTGGCTAGCTCAGCCTCTCAAATTTGCTTGCTGGTACCACAGCAATAAGTCTCACAAGGTCATCACACAACCCATTACCCAAGCTCTTACTACACAGGAGGCTAATGGAAAAGAGATCACTACAAAACAAATGATCCAGGAGATTACAGCACAAGATCCAAGATATCTCCACAAGAAAACTTACAAGGCCATCACACAACCCATTATACCAACATCAACTCCATCAACCAATCAAGAGGCAGCAACGCAGCCAACCAGCCCAGCACTCCAGCCCCCACCACCAGTATTTATAGAGAGATGGCAGCTCTGATCACACACTGCTTGCACTGCCACGAAGCCGAAAGCACCAGCCTGAGGATGGCGAGTGGGACCTCGCCGAAACATTGCCAAGATACTCTTAATCTTACACGGGAAAAGACCCGAACACATCTATATCTATATCTATATCTATATCTATATCTATATCTATATCTATATCTATATCTATATCTATATCTATATCTATATCTATATCTATATCTATATCTATATCTATATCTATATCTATATCTATCTATATCTATCTATCTATATCTATCTATCTATATCTACATCTACATCTACATCTACATCTATCTATCTATCTATCTATCTATCTATCTATCTATCTATCTATCTATCTATCTATCTATATTTAACTATCTCTGAAATTGTTAGAATAAAGTAGGAAAGAATCCTCCAGTTAACTACT
Organism: Hydrophis major; assembly: GCA_033807585.1. Taxonomy (NCBI): domain Eukaryota; kingdom Metazoa; phylum Chordata; class Lepidosauria; order Squamata; family Elapidae; genus Hydrophis; species Hydrophis major. The sequence goes on along the minus strand of CM066334.1, from coordinate 16,339,120 downwards.
ATAGTACTTTTCAATTCTCTGATTGTCTCTATGTAATTCAACTAGTGCTTGTCCTCATTACAAAACTATTGTAACTAATTTTTGAAAAAAAAAACATATTGATAGGCTTCTTTGAAGTAATTATTGAAATAACTAAATCACTACATCATGCATTGTCATATGGTTGTAGAATATTCAAGGAAGGCATAATTTTATGTCATTGTGAATCTCATTTCATCCCATTTAAAAAATGAATAATGTGTTTCTGGGATTGTCATATTTAATTGTAAAATTGTATCTCCAGCTTTCTGCCTGCTGTCTGCCTTCCCTACTTTCCATTAATTTTAAAAAAAGGAACATACTACTTTTACATCTTTTAAGGCTGGGCACCCACACAAGACCTGGAAACAAAACATAAGAAGAATACTTTCAGGAATTGAGTATGGCTCCACAAAAAGAGGACTAGGGGTGACATGATAACCATATTCCAATATTTGAGGGGCTGCCACAAAGAAGAAGGGGTCAACTTATTTTCCAAAGCACCAGATGGCAAGACAAGAAACAATGGATTCCTAACAGTGAGAACAATTAATCAATGGAACAGCTTGCCTTCAGAAGTTGTAGATGCTTAATGACTGGAAGTTTTAAAGAAGAGACTGGACAGCCAACAGTCTGAAATAGTATTGGGTCTCCTGCTTGAGCAAGAAGTTGAACTAGAACAGGGGTCGCCAACCTTTTGGACCTCAGGGACCATCAAACTCATAATTTTAAATCCTGGGGACCACTCATATGAATTTTGAATGATGGTGGCTTATTGATGATGGTGGGAAAGATATATATATATATGTTGTGAATGAATAAATGTGTATGAATAAAGGTGTAATAAAGTTATCTTGAGCTTGAAGTCAAGGGCAGGATTCTGGCCCTGCACTTCTGATTGGCTATTAAACGGCGAGATCAGATTGGTCCGTTCAGGAGAATCTGATTGGCCATTAATGAGCCATTCTCATTGGTCAACGGAGCTAGCACTCCAGGTTTTCATTGGTTGAATAGTTAATAAGTTGCCTATATAAGGAAGGCTGTTGCAGCCATTGAGTTTGAGCTGTCACACCATGTAAATAAAGAGTTTGAAGTTCACCGTTCACCTGGCTCATCTCCATTCTTCGTACCCATGATCCAAACTTAACACTGGTGACGAAGGTGGGATATTAGACGTCAGAGCTGACTGAACAATGAAGAAGATAACTGAGCACGTGGCTGAAAATGCACAACGGCGGAACCATGTCCGGCGGCATCATACCACCCGCTCCATTTGACCCAGCGCAAGAAGACTGGGAAGCCTACATGGATCGTTTCCAAATGTTCTTGGTAACCAATAACTTGAAGGATGCCACGACCGGGAAGAAATGGGCGGTATTCCTAACGTATTGCGAGCCGACCGTATTCAAGATGGCCAAGGCACTAGCAAAACCGGCTGAAGTAAAGGCTATGGACTGGGACGTCCTCGAACACATACTGAGGGCTCACTATGCGCCGACTGTACTAACGCTCATAAGGCGGCATGAGTTCTACCAAAGAAACCAGCGGAAAGGAGAGAGTGTTGCCAATTTCGTCGTGGACCTCCGAAACCTGGGAGGCCTCTGCGGGTTCGCCGACCTGGAAGAGGCTTTGAGAGACCGAATAGTTCTGGGATTAGATGCGCTAAGCCCCTGTTGCCTATTTTTCAAAGACACTTTCAAAAACTGAGCGAAATTATAGCCAGATTGATAAGGAAGCCCTTGCAATTGTGTCTGCTGTCAAAAGATTTCATGAGTACGTGTATGGCAGGGCTTTTACCATAGTGACTGACCACAAACCTTTGCTGGGAATAATAGCGGGAGATAAACCAACCCCCTATATATTATCTCCCAGAATGACTTGCTGGTCAGAATTCTTGGCTGCTTATAATTATCGGTTGCAATACCACCCGGGGAAATCCATTCCCCACACCGACGCATTGAGCCGAGCACCACTTCCAGAGACTATCGATGACCCCGCACCTACAGAGACAATGTTGCAGATCGAGGCACTTCGTACACTGCCATTAACCGTCCGTCATATCATGAGAGAAACAAAATGCGACCCCGCCTTAGCACAAGTCCTCAGTTGGGTGGAACGTGGATGGTCGTTGGACCAAGTACCAGACGACTTCGCACCATTCAAAAGTCGACAAACAGAGTTGTTTTCACAAAAGGGCTGCATCATCTGGGGCAATAGAGTCGTCATCCCAGAGCGACTCCAACAAACTACTGAGAACCTTGCACGATGGCCACCCCGGCATCGTGCGCATGAAAGCCCTCGCACGAAGCTATGCGTGGTGGCCAGGCATTGACAAGCAAATCGAGACTTGGGTCAAAGCTTGTCATAGATGCCAGGAAGGAAGCAACGCACCACCAAAGGCAATCCCAACCGAATGGGAAACACCGCGGGGACCTTGGTCCCGTATCCATCTGGACTTTGCTGGGCCGACCAAAGGCTACACTTCTTGTTAACCGTGGACGCCTACTCGAACTGGCTCGAAATCCACCAAATGAAGAAAACGACAACCAAAGCGGTCATTAAGAAACTGGAGAGACTGTTTGCAACCCACGGATTACCAGATGTTCTGGTATCCGACAACGGGCCCCAATTTACTGCGCTGTCTTTTGAACAGTACCTGGTGGACCGCGGTATTTGACATGCACTGACTTCACCTGCGCATCCTGCAGCCAACAAAAGGGCCAAGCGCATGGTACAATTCGTCAAGAAAATGCTACAAAAAGTGGACTATGACAACATTGAAGAAAAGATAAACCGAATCCTCTTTTTACAGCATATCACTCTGCACAGCGTCACCAACAAAACTCCCACCGAGCTGCGAATGGGACGAAAGCTCCGCTCCCACCTCGACTGTTTACACCCAGCGTACGAACCGGAGAAGCCACACGGACCCAGCGGCTGATGCCATACCTTCCAGGTAGGCGACTTGGTGTTTGCTAAAAATTTATCGGGCAATCTGTTGTGGGTAGAAGCAACTGTGGTCCGTGTAACCGGCCCGAGATCATACATTGTACAATGCCGTGATGATAGACTATGGAAGTGCCATATCGATCAACTACGATCAAGGCTGCGGTCAGGGATCTCCGAATCCCCTGATAACCAAACTGAGTGGGGGGGAGATACAGAGAAAGATGAACTTCAACTAGCAGAAAACCTTTTTGAAGGGAACGATAGCAGAATGGAAACTCGAGAAGAGGAATCAGGGATGGGAGTGAGCCTACCTCAGGGTGATACCGAAGATGTTGGTGACAACGAAAACTCGAACTCAGAGTCAAAAACACCCCTTTCACCAAACAATGCCCTACCTCAACAAGAGTGCAGCCAAATACCAGGTGCACAACGAAAATCAAATAGACTAACAAAACAACCGTCCTACCTCAAGGACTACGTAACCGCACCCTGTAAATGGAACCCAGGGGGAAAGGGTGTTTTGAATGAATAAAGGTGTATGAATAAAGGTGTAATAAGGTTATCTTGAGCTTGAAGTCAAGTGCAGGGTTCTGGCCCTGCACTTCTGATTGGCTGTTAAATGGCGAGATCAGATTGGTCCGTTCAGGAGAATCTGATTGGCCATTAATGAGCCATTCTCATTGGTCAACGGAGCTAGCACTCCAGGTTTTCATTGGTTGAATAGTTAATAAGTTGCCTATATAAGGAAAGCTGTTGCAGCCATTGAGTTTGAGCTGTCACACCATGTAAATAAAGAGTTTGAAGTTCACTGTTCTCCTGGCTCGTCTCCATTCTTTGTACCCATGATCCAAACTTAACAATATATATATTTATATCTGATCTAACCTCTCTTTCTCCTCCTCTCTCTCTCTCACATACACACACACATAAACACACAGAGACAGGGATGGGATTCAAATTTTTAACAACTGGTTCTGTGGGTGTGACCTAATTTGTGGGTGTGGCTTGGTGGTCATGTGACTGGCTGGGCATGGCTTGTATGTAAATATTTTAAATGCTTATATAAATATTGATTTTTTTTAATAAAAAAGAGTAACTTTTACCCAAAATCAGGCAAAGCAGGAAGGCAGATTGAGTTGCTCACAGAATCACAGATTCACTCAGAGATCTATCTTTCTGCCATTGGCTACCTGAGTTTGCACTGAATTATAGAAGCTTCAGTCCTAAGGAAGGTTCAGTTCTGCTTCAAAGCAGAGCCAAAGATCTAAAGATTAGCTAGAAAGCAAGAAATCCAATGATTTCCTGCCTTCTAGCTAATCTAAATCTCCCGACACAGCTGAACAGCTGATGGTCAGGGAGAAAAAAAGGAAAAATAGCAACTTAGCAGGCAAGTTTGCCAGGTAAGGAGTGAATGGGCGGGGAGGGTTCCCATGGGCCATATGTTCCTTATGTTCCTGTGCAGCCTGGATTAATTGCTTTGGGGTGCTCTGGGGATGATATTTCTCTGTGAACCACCAAAATTTTCTTGTGGACCACCATGGGCCACTGCCCAACGGTTGGCAACCACTGGACTACAAGAACTTCAAGGTTCCTTCCAGGTCTGTTCTGATTCTAAAATAAGGTGCAAATTGCCTTCACACTTATGCTCTTATGGAAATTATATTTAATTAAGCAGCATTCCTTCTGAAGGCATCCTCAGGGGATTATGCCCACAGAAAGCAAACTATTCTCCAAAGAAACAAATTGTACACATAAAGTTTCATAGAAAACCAGTATTTTTAAATAATCCAAAGGCACAATTGGGAAAGCAAAATGTGCATCTGTATTGGAGCCACAAGTAAAACAAGCAATGGAATAAATAATAAATAAATAAATAAACTATTTAGAGCATGAAAAGAATCTGCCATGGCAGCTATTCAGCATTATGCAAGAATACCAATTAAATTCACAAGGCTATTTTATACCAGCAGGAGTCTGGTATATGTTTTGGCAAAAAGGACTTGAAAGCCAATTTCAAGTCAGGAAATTTCTGGATCATCTTAAGGAAAAGGTCAGCAGCCTCTCTGCTCTCAGCAAAGCTCTCCGCTTTTTCTACAACCTTTTCCACCACCAGGCTGTAAAGAAGGCATGGCACATTTAGAGCCACGGGGAACCATTTTTGTCAACAGGAGGGAAAGAGGAAAAAAGGGGGATGCTCTTCATGGAAAGATGTGTGAAAGCCAGAAAGCCAAAAAAAAAAAAAAAAGGCAAAAAATTTATGGAAGAATACTGAATCTGAATGAACAAAGGGCATTGGGGGAAACTTTTCAAAGTTAAAATCCCCACAAAATATAAAGGGGAAAATAGGAGTAGGGGCTAAAGGGAGTCAAATTCTAGCACAGCCTGCAGTTTTGATGCAAAGCAGAGGAACGTCCCATGGTATGAAAACAATGTACAGACATTGCAAACCTTTTGAGAGTTTAAAGTGAAATAGTGAGGAGGCAGAGCAATTTTGAACCCTAACCCTTTATTTTAAACAGTTTGATATACAGGTAGCTCCCGACTTATGACCACAAATCAGCTCAAAATTTCTGTTGTGACAGTCTGCCAAGTCAGACATTTTTTAGTGAATTTTGCCCCATTTTATGACCTTTCTTGCCACAGTCATTAAGTGAATTAGTGCATTGTTAAGTTAATAACATGGTTGTTAAATGAATCTGGCTTCCCCATTGATTTTGCTGGTCAGAAGGTCACAAAAGGTGATCCATCTGATCCTGGCATACGGCAATTGTTATACATATAAGACATATACTTATGGCAATTGAATTTTTTAAAATTTATTTTTAATTTTAATTATGCGAACACAACACAATATATCCAACTTATCCTTGTTATACATAAATACATATTACTTCAACATTTATAATCTGCTTATTAAAATATTAATTTCTAATTCATCTAATCATAACTACCAGTATTTCCAACTTGTCTTCTACTATATAACTATTTATAAAATTTATTCCACGTTTTATAATATTTAAACTCTCCTTTGCCTTTTATTTCTAAAGTTAACCTATCAGATTCTGCACATGCCATAATTTTTCTGGAAGTATAATTTATACAATGCATGTACTATGAAATACATTATTTCCTTTTTAAATTTTTCTGATATTATTCCAAAAAGAAAAATTCTGGTTTAAATGGAATACATTCTCCCACTATGCCAATTGAAATTTGATCATGTGACCTTGGGAATGCTGCAATGGTCAAAAGCATGAAAAATTGTCATTTTTTTTCATTGCCGTTATAACTTTGAGCAGTCACTAAATGAATTCTTGTAAGTTGAGGACTACCTGTATTTTGAAACTTGGATTTTATTTTATTTTTTAATTATGGGGCTGCATTCCTTTCCCAGGAATGGGAAAGATAAAATACATAGTTCTCATTATGGTTCATTTATTCTAGAAGTTCCTCTTCTCTTCCCCAGCCCAAAATAGAACTCCTCGGGGATTGACAAAATGACTTTTAAAGCCAATCTCCAAGGGTATCATTTGAGAAAGAGAATTGCCTATGACTCTAGTAAGACATTAGTAAGAAGCAGCACGAGGGATCTTAATACCATTTAGAGAAGGAGGTATCTCAGCCCACTTACCCATAAGGTGGGTCCTTGGCCAGATTTCAGAAGCCATTCCCAGATCAAATCACACACTTGGGAAAATACAGGCAGCTTCTGTTGATTTAAGTAATCAATATTAGGCTAGTTGACCAAACAACATGTTCTGATGTAAGGCAGTGTAGAAATGGGAGGGGCGGAAGGGAAACAAGAGCTCTTTTTCTTACATTTTCTTACACTCATCCAGAATGAATTCAGAAAATAAAGACAGGTGCCTCCCAAGAGTTAGAGCACATAGCTCTAATTCACTTAGTGATGCTGTTAAATTTAGAGGAAATAATGCTAACTCTTTTACAGGGCAGCATGGCGACGGGTTGAAGTACCGTAGTAGAAACTGAGAGAAAAGAATCATGCAGAGCAGCTAATCTTGCTTGGCTGAGTGCTATATAATCCTCATATTCTTCAGATAGCACAACAGGAAGCTGGTAAAACTTCCTTAGTTGGGGGAATAAACAAAGTTGCAGACAGAAGGGCTTAATCAAGATGAGTTCTCAGGCTGAATGGCTACGGACAGGTTTTCTATGCAGATGCTTTGCCAGCAGCTGGGCCTTAATATTTGAAGAAAAGGAACAGATGGAATCAGTACTGAAGGGAAGCCTGAAGCAGCGTATGGGAAACTCTCTTGATCAAGGATGAGCTTGGCAGAAAACCTCAAATAGATGTCTGTATGGTGCTGTTCTCTGGGAATTATCTCCAATTTTGGGGAGTTTCAATAGTCAGGTCTATCTCTCTTTCCAGCACTTTGTCCAGCTAGGATGGTATTCCCTGCAGCTAACAAGTAAATAGGGGCTTGGAGCTAAAAAGGACGCAGGACCATTGGTTGGGAACTAATGCATGGAGAGAGGAGGGAGGGAGAGAGAGAAAGAGACACAGACAGGCAGACAGACAGAGACAGAGACAGAGGTTTTCAAGTTTCATTTGTGAACAAATTGTCCATTTGGATGATATCCAGTGGTTGAAGAAGGGGAAGTGAAGCAACTGGAGAATCAATCCAGAAATGTGAATCAAGGAGCTAGAGTACAAAAAATTAAAATCTTCTACAAAGAAATAGCTCTTCAAGTAATATGAGATGGGAGTTAAAATATGTATTGTGCTTTTCCAATGTTCTGCACAGTATCTTCTGTATGAACTGGTGGTCTTGAGCAAGTCTTTTTGCTACATTGAAAAGATTCAAAGCTCTTAGTTTCATAATGTATTGGTGGTGGTGTGATTCAGTTGACTCTTCATGACCCTATGGATCATAACACATCAAGCTCCCCTGTCCTCCTCTATCTCCCAGAGTTTTCCCAAATTCATGTTCATTATGTTGATCATCCTATCTGACCAAAGGTGATATTCTGCAGGTTCTGACCAGTTCTGGAGAACTGGTAGTGGAAATTTTGAGTAGTTCAGAGAACAAGCAAATATCATCTCTGACTGGAGATTTTACAGTATCCTTTCCCTGCCACACCCACAGAACTGCTAGTTTTAAAAAATTGAATCCTTACTATTGTATCTGACCATCTTATTGTCTCACTACCTTCTGCCTTCAGTCTTTCCCAACATCAGGGCCTTACCCAATGAGTCCTCCCTTCTCATTTGATGGTCATAGTGTCTGAGCTTCAGCTTCAGTATCTGTCCTTTCAAAGAAGAGTCAGGGTTGATTTCCTTTTAGGATTGACTGATTTGATCTCCTTGCAATCCAAGAGACTCACAAGTCTTCTCCAGGACCACATTTGAAAGTATGTATATTATTCTCTAATGTAATTCTAGTACTTGTTAACTTCATTATTTGCATTAGAAAAACAAGTTGTTCTTCTCTGTCCAGAGCTGGAATGTGAACATTTCTTACAGCCTGCCTCAGGATGGAGGGGGAATCATTCCTTAGAGATCTCCCCTGTTGGTTGAAAATTTGGTAGAAGATAAGTTTAAAGTAATCTTGATAGGAACTGGAAAGATTCTACTTGGGAGATTTCTAAAGAAGCCAGTTCTTCAATTTCAGAACCAATTGTTATTTTTTCAGAACATTAAGAAATGTTCAATAGTAAGTTAAATCTGTTTAAGACCATTTGCTTTCCATGGGTAGTCACTGATAGATCTTTAGAAATGGACCTTGCCCACGACATGATAAAGCTGAAATGAACCTTTCTGTAGTAATGCTTAAAACTGATCCTAAAGAATTTTGCTGCAAACCTCCTGGGATGAACAGAATTGCCCAAAAGCCCCAGAGTGGACTTTTCAGGAACAAAATGGGGAAGATTATAAGGTTTGATAAAAGCCCCATGTTATTCTGAATTACAGAGGAGGATGAGCTTAAGGCAGTGTAAGAAATGACTGTCCACATGGATGAAATCTTTGTCAGATTTTTTTGAAAGACATTTGTAAGCAGTTGGATTGAGGGGCAGTTCCAGGCAAAAAAGACAGAATAACAGAAGGATCAAAATTAGCATTGCCAAAGTGAATAAAAGGAGGAAATGGCAAGCTATCTTTCCTGACTTGTTAAGAGTGAGTCAATGGGGTAATGTGACAACAATATTTTAAAGGGTTTGTTTCTTTTCTCTTCCAACAAGGGAGCTGAAGCTCAACACTTGGAGGAAGGAATCTGGCTTCAGGTCTTCTTCTTCAACTTCTAAAACTGTCTTTTTCCAAATACAGGAAATCTCAATTTCATGAAGTTGAAATAATTTAGATCTGGGATGTTCTAAATATTGGCCTTCATATTGAAAATATTATTAGAACAAATAATATTCTGACTTCATTTTCAACCTCCCAAGTGGGAACCAGGAAGATATTTATTAGCTGAAGCTTTCTAACAATGGATTATTTATGTAAAGTATAATTTAGGTCTGCCTATAGTTGTTTCCCAAACCTTTATCTTAAATAATTTTTTTCTTAATTTAAATCTATTTCTCCTGTCCTCTGAGTGGTTTTTTTCCCACCTTTCATCTTGACAAAAAGAAAAAAAATCTATACAGGTCTTCAAACAAGTATTCTATTTAAGTGGAAAATCAGAAGGCTTGAAACCAATACTGTCTTCTGGAAAAGCAATGACCTCTTTTTTGTTAGTTCCTCTTGGAAAGAAAATTGGTTTGCAGCTGGTGCTGCCTTGGAAAGTTGGCTTCAAGTAAATCCTGTCTTTTTCTATTAGTAAAGGTAGAGAAAGTGATAGCTTCAACATTGATGAGTTGGGAAAGGTAAAATTAGGATGAGGGGGATTTCACAAAGAAGATGAGATAAACTAATCTGCTCTGGTTTATCTGCCATTGTCCTTGGGCAGTTTGTTTATGGACTGGAGCTGAAACTTCAACTGGAGGAAATGCAGTCAAGCCCTATGCATGTCTCAGCCATGAGACCAAACTCGCTCTCTATCCACTAAGCTATCATGTGAACCTATATAATTTGATAATGATTATCTTATGAATGAATAAGACAATGTTAAAGTTGAGGAGAAAATCATGTGTTTTTAAAAAAATTGATGGAGAAGTTTTGGACAAACCTTTCCACTTCCCATATTTTTCTTCCATCTCATTTTTCCTGGGTAGGTTTTTGCATCTTCCTAAGTCATAATACGTTGCTTGGTTATGGCTAGTTGTACTTTCCAAACCTGGTCACTGCATTTCTAAAACATGCTTTGGGTCTTAGCTGCATGCATATACATATACATTCACACACACCAACATTCTAGCCATTGTCTATACACTGTAGGATGAAAGCCTCTTCCAAATGTTTCCAACCAACAGCTGATCCTGAGTTTTCTTTTGCCAGTTGGACCCGCAATACTTGTTGATGTCATTGATCCATCTTGTTTTAGGTCTCTTTCATGGACACTTTTTATCAAATGGGATACATTTTATGACTACCTTGGTCCACCTGACATCAGTTCTTCCTCCTATGTGACCAGCCTATTTCCATTTTAATTCTTTTACTCTCTTGATGATATTGTACACTTTTGTTTGTTCTCTTATCCGTTTGCAGTTTTTTTTATTCTTGTCTTGTGATGCTGAGCATGTATCTTTTCATGGCTCTTTGCACTACTTTTATACACACATAGAAACAAAGTGTGCTTGCAATAAAACATGGTTTAGTGTGATAATTCAACATTTGAATTTGAATCTGATGGCTCTAGGCTGATGTTAGATCTGGGATCAGAACTTAGATCCAGCACTGTAAAAATTGTAGATTTTTGCCCCTTTTTGTCATATTTTACAATTTTAAGATTTCCTATTCCCATTTATTTACTTTAGGATCTAGATGAAGACAACTTCATGTTTTGTCTATTGAATATATATCTGTAATGTACCCATAAAATATATCCTGGTAAATTTGGGATTGTTTATTTTACTAGTGATGTTTTAATCCCATTTCCTTGGGAAATAAGTTTACAAATGAGATCATTTTGAAACTGTTTCATTTGTAAAACACTGAAATCATTATTTTATTTCCCTGAAAATATATGTGTGTTTAATGGATAATAAGTATTTTTTTAAAAAATAAAAAAAATAAATTAATCAGTCTCTTTGTTTTAGAAGTACTGTAGTTCTGTTATAAAGGTTTTATTCTACTGCCTTTTAGGAAAAGTAAATAATACTTTCCACAAAAAGTTCCAAAAGTTTCATCTTATTACATCTTACTAGAAGATATTTGTGCCTTTCAGTCACTTTTTGACTCCTAATGATAACCTGCAGTTTTCTTGGCAAGATTTCACAAGTGGTTTACCGTTCTTTTTTTCCTGGGGCTGAAATTCAGTGACTAGCCCAAGGTCACCCAGCCTCAGGCAGGACTAGAATTCACAGTCTCCTGGTTTTTAGCCTGATGCTTTAACCACTACTCAGCCTGGCTCTCACTGGATGATTTAAACCAGACATTTTCTCTGCTTGCAATATTTTCTTATTTTCTTCATGTTAGCCCTGTGGAGGATACCTAGCAAAGCTAACCTCTTCTCCATTTAATTCAGAGCCACTCAAGCTCATATTCTATGGAGTGGATATGCATTTTGTGAAAATCTTGTTTGTTTCAGATTTACATTCTGGCTGAGTGTTAATTTGTCTGCACTAGAAACTGAAGGACTATTTACAGTGGTATAACTTATCTCCTTCCAGTGAACAAATTAACCCACTCCAGAGCATCTCATATGCAGTCTATAGGCAGTGAACACACTTCATTTAAAATCCCCTCATTTTTTTTCTCAACAAGGGAAAAAAAAGAAAATCAGCAGGTTGCAAAATAAATAAAACTTCATGATGCTCAGAGTACTTTGAGACTCCAAGGCAAATACCCAGTGTTATGTTTGGAGCGTGGGCGAGAAAGAATGGAGACAAGCCTCGGGAACGGTGAACTTCAGCTCTTTATTTACATAGTGACTTCTCAACTCAATGGCAGCTATAACCCTCCTTATATAGGCAACCCCAATAACTATTAACCAATAACAATCGAGGAGCGCTAGTTCCCTTAACCAATAGGAATTCTCTGTTAATGGCCAACCGGATTCCCCGGAACGGGCCAATCCGATCCTGCCGTTAACAGCCAATCAGAAGTGCAGGGCCAGAACCCTGCACTTTACTCCAAGCTCAAGTTCTCTTTATTAAACCTTATGCATTCACAACACCCCTGCCCCCTGGCTTCTGTTTGCAGGGCGCAATTACATAGTCCTTTAGGTAGGACGGTTGCTTTATTAGTCTTTTTGATTTTCGCTGTGTCATTTGGCTGCAATCATGCTGAGGTACATCATTGTTTGGCAACGGGGTCGCCTCTGGTTCAGAGTTCATTTATTCGTCGTTGCCATTATTCTCGGTAATTCCCTGAGGTGCATCTGTTTCCCTCTCTGGTTCCACTTCCTGTGTCTCTATTACGCCGTCGTTCCCTTCGAACGGGTTTTCTTCTACTTGGAATTCATCTTCTTCCGTATCTCCCCCCCCCCCAGTTTGGTCATAAGGGAGTTCAGGAATGCCCAATGGGAGCCGTGATCGTAATTGATCGATATGGTGTTTCCATAGTCTATCGTCAAGGCATTGTACAAGGTAGGATCTCGGGCTGGTTACATGAACTACTGTTGCCTCCACCCAGAGCAGATCTCCCGATAGGCTTTTAGCGTATACCAAATCGCCTACCTGGAAGGCATGACAGCGGCCGCTGGATCCTTGTGGTTTTTCCGGTTCATAAGCTGGGTGTAACCGGTCGAGGTGGGAGCAGAGTTTTCGTCCCATTAGCAGTTCGGCAGGAGTTTTGTTGGTGACGCTATGAGGTGTGATGTGTTGTAGAAAAAGGATTCGATTGATCTTGTCGTCAATGTTATCATAGTCTACCTTCTGCAAGGTTTTCTTAACAAATTGGACCATGCGCTCTGCTTTGCCATTGGTCGCAGGGTGTGCAGGTGAGGTGAGCGCATGTCAGCCAGGTACTGCTCGAACAACAGCGCTGTAAATTGGGGCCCGTTGTCGGATACCAGGATGTCTGGTAATCCGTGGGTTGCAAATAGTCTTTCCAAGTTTTTGATAACCGCTTCAGTGGTTGTGTTCATCATGCGGTGAATCTCGAGCCAATTGGAGTAGGCGTCAATGGTTAGCAGAAAGGTGTGGCCTTTGGTTGGACCCGCAAAGTCCAAGTGAATACGGGACCAGGGTCCCCGTGGTGTCTCCCATTCGGTAGGGATGGCTTTAGGTAGGGCGTTGCTCACTTCCTGACATTTATGACAAGCTTTAACCCAATTTTCAATTTGCTTGTCAATGCCCAGCCACCATGTGTAGCTTCGTGCGAGGGCTTTCATTCGCACGATACCAGGGTGGCCATCGTGCAAGGTTCTCAGCAGCGCTTTTTGGAGTCATTCTGGGATAACGACTCTGTCGCCCCAGATGACACAGCTTTTTTGAGAGAACAACTCCATTTGTCGAGTCTTGAATGGTGTGAAGTCATCTGATAATTGGTCCAATGGCCATCCGCGTTCTACCCAGCCTAGAACTCGCGCTAAGGTGGGGTCATGTTTTGTTTCTCTCGTGATATATTGGGCAGTCAACAGCAGCGAGTTGAGTGTTTCAATTTGCAACGTGGTTACCGTTGGTGCAGGATCGTTGAGAGTCTCTGGAAGCAGTGCTCGGCTCAATGCGTTGGCATGGGGAATGGCTTTCCCCGGGCGGTATTGCAGTCGATAATTATAAGCAGCCAAGAATTCTGACCAGCGAGTCATCGTGGGGGATAATATGTAGGGAGTCGGCTTATCTCCAGCTATTATCCCCAATAACGGTTTGTGGTCAGTCACGATAGTAAAAGCCCAGCCATACACGTACTCGTGGAATCTTTTAACGGCCGATACAATTGCGAGGGCTTCTTTATCGATTTGGCCATAATTTCGCTCAGTTTTTGAAAGTGTTTTTGAAAAATATGCAACAGGGGCTTCGTTACCATTAGGCAGTACATGGCTCAGGATGGCGCCCACTCCGAAAGGCGAAGCATCACATGTGATATTTAACGGCAAGGTCTCATTGTATTGCATAAGTACAGAGTCAGAAGTCAGTAGTTTTTTCACATTACGGAATGCCTGTTTTTCTCTATGACCCCATAACCAGTTTGCTTTCTTGTCTAACAACCGGTGTAACGGTTCAGCGACCGTTGCTTTATGTGGTAGAAATACATTATAAAAGTTGATGAGGCCTAGGAACGCCTGGAAATCGGCCTTGTTCCGAGGCCTGGGAGCGTTTTTTATTGCTCTTAGTTTACTGTCAGTAGGGTGAATACCTTGACTGTCAATTAGGTACCCTAAAAACTCAACACTATCTGTACACAATTTACACTTATTCTTTTTTACCTTAAGACTGGCGTCTTGGAAATTTTGTAGGACTAACTTTAAACGATCCCGTAAGATTTTTTTTGTAGGTGCAGCAATTAATACATCATCAAAGTAGGGGACCACGCTTTTAATCCCTTGTAGTAGTCTCTCCATCAGGCTCTGAAAAATCCCTGGGGCTACACTGACTCCGAATTGCAGCCGGGTGCATTTAAAGGCACCTCGGTGCATCACAATCGTTTGTGCCTGTGCCGTCTTTTCATCAACAGGTAGTTGCTGATATGCCTGAGCTAAGTCTAATTTAGCGAAGACCTTTCCGCCCCCCCAGGGAGTGGAGGAGATGCTGTACCACCGGCACCGGATATGCATTCTGCTGTAGGGCGTGGTTCAGGGTGGCCTGGTAGTCCCCACAAATTCGGATCGACCCATCTGGCTTAATGGGTGTTATGATTGGGGTTCCCCAGGAAGAGTGATTGGTAGGTTCTAGCACTCACTGAGCTATTAGTTTGTCGAGTTGTTCGTTGATTTTCAGCTTTAAGGCAAACGGAACTCGACGGGGCTTAAGGTGGATGGGAGCTATCTTTGGATCAAGGCTGAACGAAATTGGGGTCCCCTTGTACTCGCCTAAACTTTCCACGAAGACGTCCTTGAACTCATGGATGAGGTCCTCCTCCCAATCACTTCCGCTGATTCGGTTTATGCCTACCACTTCAATGCCAAGTGGCGCGAACCATTGGAGACCTAGCAGACTAGGCTGATCTTTGTCGATCACATTTAGCAGTAAGTATGCTGTGTGCTTCTTGAAGGAGACCTGGACTCAGCAGGAACCCACGACTGGGATTCGATTCCCTTGATAGTCCTTAAGAATAAGTTTTTGGAAACGGAGGTCTTGGCGCTGAATCGTGGGGATGAGTTGCTTGAGGGTCTTCCAGGACACCATCGAGAGGGACGATCCCGAGTCGACTTCCATGTGGTAAGCTGGTTCTTGATGGCTACTGTGATTCGGATTTTCTTGGCATCCAAGGCAGAGGCGTGACTGATAGTGATAGTATGGTGAGCCTCTTCTCGCTGTAAAGTTGGGTTTCTGTAGGAGTGGCTTACTGGTTCTCACCTTACAGGACGGTTTCCTGTCGATTGGCGATAGTTAGCCCCTTTTGAGGCCTGGCCGGGTCCTTGTAAACTTCGGCAGACCCGTCCGATGTGGCCTCATTTCCCGCACTCGTGGCAGAGCGCATCGCGGAATTTGCATTCGGACCTGGCATGGTTGGCTTCACAGCCAGCAAAAGGGCATAGGGACTTCGGATGGTGGCCCCAGTCGGACTGCAGTCGATGGACCTCTTCTTCGTCGCTGTCTGACGATGAAGAGAGGTCCTCGTGGTATGTCGTTGAAAGCTGCCCTTCTGACTTGGGTAAAATTTTGCTTGTCAGTTGGTGTACCGGAGCGCGGTTGTGGCGTAATTGTGCAGCCAACTTCCTGGTTGCTTCTGCTGCAGTAGCATCGGTGATGGCATCGGCAAGGCTGATGTTGCCTTTTGCCATCAGCTTGCTCTGCACGCCTGGTGCATCTAATCCCAGAACTATTCGATCTCTCAGTGCCTCTTCCAAATCGGCGAATCCACAGAGGCCTCCCAGGTTTCGGAGGTCTGCTATGAAGTCGGCGACGCTTTCTCCTTTTCGCTGGTTTCTCTGATAGAACTCGTGCCGTCTCATGAGCGTAGGCACGGTCAGTGCCTAGTGATCTCTTAGTAGAGGTTCGAGGTCATCCCAATCCATCACCTTCATTTCTCTAGGTTTTGCTAGTGCTTTTGCCATCTTAAAAACGGTTGGACCACAATGCGTTAGGAACACCGCCCGTTTCTTCCTGGCTGTGGCGTCCTTTAAGTTGTTAGTTTCTAAGAACATTTGGAAGCGATCCATGTAGGACTCCCAGTCTTCCTGTACTGGATTGAATGGAGCGGGTGGTACGACGACGCTGGACATGGTTCCATTGTGTAGCACCATCAGCCACGTGCTCGGTGTTTTTTCTTGGTTCCGTCGGTTCAGACATCTCCAAATCCCATCCTCGTCGCCAGTGTTATGTTTGGAGCATGGGCGAGAAAGAATGGAGACAAGCCTCGGGAACGATGAACTTCAGCTCTTTATTTACATAGTGACTTCTCAACTCAATGGCAGCTATAACCCTCCTTTGTAGGCAACCCCAATAACTATTAACCAATAACAATCGAGGAGTGCTAGCTCCCTTAACCAATAGGAACTCTCTGTTAATGGCCAATCGGATTCCCCGGAACGGGCCAATCTGATCCTGCCGTTAACAGCCAATCAGAAGTGCAGGGCCAGAACCCTGCACTTTACTCCAAGCTCAAGTTCTCTTTATTAAACCTTATGCATTCACAACACCCAGAGCTGTTGAATGCAAGTTCTTACAAATTGTTTAAAATAGTTGGTGGGGCGGGGGGGGGGACTTGGGAGACAGAGAAACAAATGAATCAGTCCTGTTTGAACAACACATCATTAAGAAACTCCAGAAATCAATTCTGAGTATAATTTTGTTCCTTTTGCATATTTCATTAATCACACCATAAATGCCTGGGAATGTGATCAATGGTTCTGTTATGAGTGCATTTGCTAATGACTAAGAAGGGGGTCAGAGATGTACTATGTATATATTGGAGGCTTGGCAATATAAGAAAACTGGAAGTAAAATAGGATATACTATTCCTAAATTACTTGCACGAGACAAATCATACTAAGCACTAAGATGCAAGGGTCCAGATCAAAGCTTCCATAATTATCTCAGAAGAAACTCTTCACTTGAATTGTAGCAAAAGGGAACAATGAAATAAAACAAGGGTGCCACAACAGCAGAAGACAGAAGCATCTGCATTTATGCTCTGAAATCTACAGTAGAAGGTCCAGTAAAATGAGACATATTAAGTACATGCAAACTGGACCAAGTGCATTTTTCTCAGGGATTCCTTTTCAAAATACTACCATCATACATCAAAATATGCTTTATTTTTCTTCAAAGAAAAAATATCGTGAAAATTTCCATGGGCTTGCATGATCCAAGGGAAATGTTTTTATTTAGTTATCAATAAATAAAACTGCTCGTGTCACCTAAGTAACTCTGGGCAGTTTACATACATCTCAAAAATCTTGTGAGAAGGAAAATGTGCATCAGCAGCTTTTACATTTCTGCAATAATACACAAGTTTGAAAGAACTATGAGAATTAGGTAAGAAGACATGGCTAACATACTGGAAGAAATTATTCATTGCCGCTGAGTCTGAATGCCAAACTAAATCATATGTTAACTGTTAAGTCCTGAGCATGGGCGCAAGAAACGGAGATGAGACATCGAACGGTGACTTCAACTCTTTATTAACTTGGAAGAACAGAGCAAAAATACCTGGGCAGCAGCAGCTCTTTTTATAGAGCTGGCTGCCGTCAAAACAACCAATGAACTGAGTCTACCGCTTTTACAAGCATCCAATCAGGGGGTCCTGTTAATCAGGCTGGCCAAAAAATGACCAATCACGACTCGCTATCTATGGGCCAATGAGAAGTGCAGGATTCTAAGCCTGCTGCAAGACGAAGCTGTTGAGGGTTGTATCGCTGCGTTGGCTTAGTCCATAACACCCCTCCCCCCTCGGTTTCGTCTGAGGAGTGGGGTGACGTATTCTCGCAAGTAGGCAGGTCACTTCACCTGTCTGCTCGACTTGCGCTGTTCCACCGGGTTCTGTCCTGGTTCTGGTTCTGGTTCTGGTGGGCTGCTAGCTGGGCTGGATGGCAAAGATTTTGGCCCCGGGCTGCTTTCCCTACTTACATCAGCGTTGTCTTCCGGGTTCCCTGGATCCGTTTCCATTGCGGTGCTGTCACATGGCGAGGCCGCTCCCTGGCTCGGTTCCCTTTTGGGTGGTGAGTATCCCCTGGTTGGTTGTGTGGGCTGTTGGGTTTCGATTATCATTTCTTCTTCATCCTCCTCAATGTTCCTTCCCCCCCCCCCCAGCTAGAGGTTCCTGTGCTAATCTGGAACAGAGTTGGTCTATGTGGCATTTCCACATCTTACCGTCTGTCATTTGTAGGCGATAGGATCGGGGTCGTGTAAGTTGCATTATTGTCACAGGGACCCACAATGGGTCGCCTGATAAGTTTTTTGCAAACACAAGGTCCCCTTCCTGGAATGCCCGACACTTACTGCTGGATCCCAGGGGTTGTTCTGGCATGTAGTTTGGGTGGAGGCGATCGAGATGCGAGTGAAGTTTCTGGCCCATCAGGAGTTCAGCTGGGGTTTTGTTCATGGTGCTGTTTGGGGTTATGTGTTGGAGAAGAAGCATTCGGTTTATTTTGTCGTCAATGTCGCCATGGTCCATTTTGTGCAGGGTCTGTTTTACAAATTGAACCATTCGCTCAGCCCTACCATTGGCCGCAGGATGAGCTGGCAATGTTAAAGCATGGCGGATGCCCCGATCTGCCAGGTATTGTTCGAATGGCAGGGCAGTGAATTGGGGGCCATTATCTGAGACCAGGACATCGGGAAGTCAGTGGGTAGTGAATAGTTTATTCAGCTTTTTAGTGACTGCGTCTGTGGTGGTGCTTTTCATCTTGTGGACTCAAGCCAGTTTGAATAGGCATCCACTGTTAGGAGGAAAGTGTGTCCTCTTGTGGGTCCCGCAAAATTGATGTGGATATGGGGCCAAGGACCTCGAGGCGTTTCCCACTGAGTTGGGGGAGTCTTTGGAGGAGCGGAGCGAGTCTCCTGGCATTTACTGCATTTTGCTACCCAGGTCTCTATCTGTTTATCTAAACCAGGCCACCATGCGTAACTCCTGGCTAATGCCTTCATCCGCACAATGCCTGGATGTCCATCATGCAGCATTTTCAATACCCTCTATTGCAATTTCTCCGGGACTATGACTCTGTCTCCCCACACTATGCAACCTTTCTGGGAGAATAGTTCTGTTTGACGATTCCTAAATGGTTTGAACGTGTCATTGGTTGCACTGACCGGCCAACCCCGTTCTACCCAGCTGAGGACTCATGCCAAAACAGGGTCTTTTTTTGTCTCTAAGGCTATGTCTCAAGTGGTGGCGGCGATTTGAGGGTGTCAATTTGCAATACGGCTACGGTTGGAGCAGGGTCCTCTATAATGTCTGGTAGTGGAGAGCGGCTCAAAGCATCAGCGTGGGGAATGGTTTTCCCCAGGCGATGTTGCAATCGGTAATTGTAGGCAGCTAAAAATTCTGACCAATGTGTCATTCTTGGTGATAAGATATGGGGAGTTGGTTTGTTTCCCGCCAAAATACCAAGTAGCGGCTTGTGGTCTGTAATTATGGTAAAGGCTCTTCCATATACATATTCATGGAAACGTTTAATTGCAGATACAATAGCGAGGGCCTCTTTATCAAGTTGACTATAGTTCCTTTCGGTTTTAGACAAAGTTCTCGAAAAGAACGCAATGGGTGCCTCATTTCCATTTGGTAGGACATGGCTTAAGATGGCTCCTACTCCACATGGTGAGGCATCACAGGTAACCATCAAAGGTAGAGTCTCGTTGTATTGCATTAATACAGCATCAGAGGTTAAAAGGTCTTTTATCTCTTTGAACACTTTCTCTTCATGCCGCCCCCAGACCCAAGAAGCCTTTTTATCAAGAAGTCTATGTAGGGGCTTGGCTACGGTTGCCTTCTGGGGAAGAAAATGTTATAAAAGTTAATGAGTCCCAGGAAGGCTTGGAGGTCTGTCTTATTCCTAGGTCTTGGGGCTTTTTTGATTGCGGTTAGTTTTTTTTCGGTGGGGTGGATTCCCTGTCTGTCGAGAAGGTATCCGAGAACTCCATTCTCTCCGTACAAAGTTGACACTTGTCTCTTTTTACCTTCAGACCAGCGTCTTTGAATTTCTGAAGGACTTTTCTGAGTCGTTGAACTAATAACTCTTTAGTGGGGGCAGCTATTAGGACGTCGTCAAAATAAGGCATGACACCTTTTATGCCTTGTAATAGTCTCTCCATTAAACTGTGGAAAATGCCCGGCACCACGCTTACTCCAAATTGGAGTCTATTGCACTTGAAATAGTGTAACTATTGTCTGGGCTTCTGCAGTTGCTGTGTCTACAGGTAGTGGCTGGTATGCCTGAGCTAAGTCCAAATATTTTTCCACCACCCAGGGAATGAAGAAGGTGTTGAACCACCGGTATTGGGTAAGCGCTCTGTTGAAGAGCATGATTTAGGGTGGCCCGGTCATCCCCACAAATTCTTAACGAACCATCTGGTTTCATGGGCATTACTATCGGGGTTTCCCAGCAGGCGTGGTCAATCGGTTCCAATACGCCCTGGGCTATCAGTTTATCTAGCTGCTCGTCGATCTTTGGTTTTAAGGCAAAAGGTACTCAACGAGGCTTAAGCCGAATGAGAGCTACATCGGGGTTGAGATTAAATGATATAGTGGTCCCCTTGTACTTGCCTAATGTTCCTGTGAACACGTCCTGGAATTCCTGGATGAGAGCCTCTTCCCAGTCGTTGCTTCTGGTTTGGTGTATGCTGGCTAGTTCAATCCCGAGTGGGGCAAACCACTGTAACCCTAACAAGCTGGGTTGGTCACGATCAACGACAGTCAGGGGAAGCGTTGCTGTGCAGTCCTTAAAGGATACTTGGACGTTGCTGGAACCGATAACTGGAATTCTGTTTCCCTGGTAGTCTTTCAGGATGATTCGTTGCATGCTGAGGTCCTGGCGGCAAATGGCAGGGATCAGCTGTTTGAGGGTTTTCCAGAATACCATCGATAGGGATGATCCCGAATTGACTTCCCTCACGCACGGTCGATTCACAATAGTAACCCTTATGTGGATCTTTCTTGCATCGAACGATGAAGCGTGGCTGATGATAATGGTTTGGTGGGCCTCTTCTCGACTCGTTGAAGAGGCAGGTGCTTGGTCTCTGTAGTAGTAGTGGTTGTTCCATTGGTGGTTCAGACGGTCCCAGTTCTCAGGAGGTTTTCCTGTCTCCTGACAGAGGTTGTTCTCCCTTCAGTTGGGACTGGACTCTTGTCTTCTTCTGCAGACCTTCACGATGTGGCCTTTTTTTCCGCAGTTAGGGCAGAGTGCGTTGAGGAATTTGCAGTCTGATCACAGGTGGTTTGCCCCGCAACCAGCACATTGGCGCGGATGTCTCTGGTTCCTTTGCTCTCATTCCAAGCGGAGCCAGTTGACCTCCTCTTCCTCACTGTCTGAGGATGACTCGGGGTCTTCGTGGTGGGTAGTGGTAGCGTGCTTCTCAGTGGAGAGTGGGATCTTGTTGGCGAGTTGGCGAAGCAGTGCGCTCGCTCGGCGCATTCGAGTGGCTGACTTCCTGGTTGCTTCTGCGGCAGTAGCGTCGGCGATGACATCTGCATGGCTGATGTCTCCTTTCACCATGAGTTTACTCTGTGCCGTGGGGTCATCTAATCCCAGAACTATGCGGTCTCTCAGGGCTTCCTCAAGGTTTGCAAAACCACAAAGGCCTCCTAGGTTCCGGAGGTTGGCTACGAAATTTCCAATGCTCTCGTCCTTCCATTGGTCCCTCTGGTAAAATTCATGTCTTCGTATCAGTGTAGGTACTGTGGGTGCGTAATGGGCCCGGAGGATTGGAGCGAGGGTATCCCAATCCATGGTCTTCACTTCCGCCGGTTTTGCTAGTGCTTTAGCCATTTTGAAAATGGCGGGGCCACAATGAGTCAGGAACACCGCTCGTTTCTTGCCAGGCATAGCATCTTTTAAATTGTTGGTCTCCAGGAACATCTGGAAGCGATCTATATATGAGTCCCAGTCTTTGGTTGCTGGGTCGAATGGAGTGGGTGGTATGGCGCCGCTGGTCATCTTGCCGTTTGTTGCGTGCACTCTTTCCAATGTGATGAACACACCAAATGCTCCTTCTTTTGCAATAGTGGTGAATATCTGTAACTCCTGTTTTCCCCACAACAGTAGTTATGTGAGGTGAGTTGGCTGAGAGAGAGAGTGATTGGCCCAAAGTCACCCAGAAGGCTTTCACATTTAAGGGGGAACTAGAATTCATAGAAAACATTTTCTATGACCGTTATTCATTTCTATGACTGTTATTCAGATTCTTTATGAGCTTTGATGGTTAAGCATATCATATGAATTGAGCCTGTAGAAATAGTTGGTGGTTAAAGTTTAAATTTTAAAAAATTAGCCCTGTAGACACTAAAGTCCGAATCAGCTTTCCTTCAGACATAATTTAAAATAGAAGCAGAAGAATATTTTATATTATGGTTGGTCACACAGTCAACTAGATGTTTATATTGAATGTTGCATTTTTGCCCATCAATCAAGTCAATTTCAAGTGGGATAGGTAGATGTTGATGTTTGTATTAGAAGTATCCTTGCAGGATATAAAGTGTTCCATGTTATTATTATTATGGTTTGTTGCACAATCACACAGCTGTTTAGACTGGATTTGGCATTTTTGTACATCTATCAAATTTCACACAGCAATGTGAAATCACAGCTGCCAGTTCTTTAACTGCTGTTGGATTTCACATACATTGAGATTTCCCCAAGAACCTTTGATGTCATAATATATTGGGGGTGGTATATATGTGAATCCAAGCTATGTAACCTTTTGTAATTGACAAATAGAAATTTTGTCAATGCATAGATTTTCTGAGTGGTGTGCAAAGTTTTTTGGTGTGGTACCCAGTGGGCCAATAAGTACTGAGACTATGACTGCTAGTTTATGCTATAATTTTTAATTGTAGATTGCATCCAGAAAGGGTGTTATGGTGACCTGATGCTATCATGATATCAGATTTGGGAGAGTTTAACAGAGTTATTTGATGTATGGTGTCTAACAGGATTTTAATGCATGCATTCAACATTTTCATTGGAAAAATGCCACTGTTCTTCAACATTTTGTTTCTGAATTTGAGTCTGAGAGTTATCAAAGGCTTATCATAAAAAAGATTCAGGATTCTTGTGTTGCCATTGAAGTGTGATTTGTTCAGTTCTGCTGTAGAGAAAGGTGAAAATAAGAGTTGCATCTTGAAAATGCCTTACAATTTGGGTGAACCTATGAAACAATTATCAAATTTGCACAGGGGAATGATTTATTTATTCCTCTTACTGTTTTTGGATAGATTAATTTCAGTCCTACTTTTGTGACTGGTCTGTAGCAAATGTGTTTCAACTAGAACCAGATCAGTGACAGTGCAAATATTCCAGAGAAAACAAAATGTACTTCTTACCTTAGAAAAATGTGGTGCCTATATTGGTATGAGGGGGTGCGATGGCTCAGTGGTTAACCACTGTCAACTCCAGATTCGAGACCCAAGTGGCATGCAATGGAGTGAGTACCCTTGATTTCCCAGCTCCTGTCCACCTAGCAGTTTGAAAGCATGCAGATGTAGGTCAAGAAATAGGTACCACTTCAGTGGGAAGGTAACAGCATTCTGTGTCGTTTTGGAATTTATCCATGCTGATTACATGACCATGGAAAATATCATTGGACAACTCTGGCTCCCCCAGCCAAAAAATGGAGATGAGCACCATGTGCTAGAATCAGCCACAACAGGATAGATAAACCTTTTTCTTTTTTTAAATATTGGTATACTATATATTAAATTCTTAGAAATAAAAGCTGAATAGCTAAATTCTCAGCATTACCAATGTTTGGAAATGCAAACATATGCATTGGATTCCTGGCAAGAAGACCTGGAGAATTCCTGGAACAAGAAAAACAAAACTCTATGGCATTTTATACATATGCAATCATATCCATCTCATTCTGGACATCATTGACATATGGTCCAAAGTTTCTGGACAGTGAATGCATAATTATTTTCTTCCAGGTGGATGTTACATGATCCTACTAACAGCTTATACAGTATAAAAGGTTTAGCTTTCTGGCAGGATTAGCTTGTTGTGACTCACAAAGGAACAAACCTTGTTGATTTTCTGCCAAGACAAATTATGGATGGCCACATCAAGGCAAATACACCAGATGGAATCTTATGCATATGTAGGGAAAATTCAACCTACCCATTCACCTCCCATTGTTTTGTTCATGCTATGGTAGTGTGACCATATTGATGAGAAGCCAGAGAGAGACTGTGTAAAAGGCCTTACTCCTGCAAAGGACATTTTTACATTGGAGCAGGAATGAAACCAGTTCTCTGACATCTCATCTCCTTTCTCTGAACCCATCTGCCCAGTACAGAGTATAACAGTTTCTGTTTAATTGGGGGCTATCTCTTACTCTTTATTTCCAAGTAGTGAACCTGTGGTGGTTAAGCCTCATTCTTACTTTATGCAGCAATGACTCTCTTGTCCATGGAGATTCTCAGTCATCTAGATCATGGTCGTACCAAAGGTGCTTTTTCAAAAGGCAAATGGACTTCGTTTTTCTTTGAAGATTTTTTGCTTCTCATCCAAGAAGCTTCTTCAGTTCTGACAGAACTTGTTGGATGAGAAGCAAAATGTCTTTTAGGAAAAACAACGTCTGGTTATTTTTTGAAAAAACAACTTTGGGATAATGGTTCTTTTCTGATTTTACAATAAATACAACTGTGGCCTCAATTCACCCAACAAACAAGTCTTGCATCTTTTTTTTCTTAATCAGGTGTTTTTTAGAACATTACCAACAGCTGTTCAGCAGCTGTAATATGTAGAATAGCAAGCTCTGTGCTGCATTTTTCAAGACTATCCATTGATATGCACATGTTCTATCAATAATAATTAGCTACCACCTTCACTGCTATCTTGTTTAAATTTGATGCTAAGAAAAAGGTTGGAGCTTGAGAATTGGCACTTGTATATACCCATCATATTATTCCTCATTCTACTTAGCAATTTAATGCAAACAGCAAAAAAAGTAAATATATTAAAGGCAGGATAGGATTGTGCAAAATATTTAGATGCAAAATGTTTAAATGTCCTCCAAGTACAAAACAAATTGCATTTTGAATATAAAATAGTTGACACAGCCAGTGCCAAAGGTGAGGTTATCTGATTTGGAATTTAATTGAGTCCAATCCTATTCAAATTTGAAATGATTTGCTCACCAGCAATAAAGAAATAGAACTACAACTAGTTATACCAACAACAATCACTGTGCTGTACCATATTCTGTCTTCGAAAAACCCTTGCTTCCACCACTTATTTGGCTGAGAACTCAAATGGATTTGCAGCAAACATTAGATAAATTGTAGGATGCTGTGAGGAGTACAGATCTGAAATTAGTGTTTAAAAAAGTATCAGTTATATATGGCAGGTAAATTGGAAAAAGCAATGACAATTTTTTAACAAGAAAGAAAACAGGAAATGGCTGAATTTGCATATCTTAGGAGAAAGTATTTTAAAAAATAGGAACTACCTGAAGAAATCTTTACTTCAGGATGTAGTCAGTTGTCAGGAATAAATATTGAAAGAAGTCAAAAAAAAAACCAATAACATCCAATTTGTTATATGGAAATGAGAAATGAGTATGCTAAAAGAGGTCATACAAAAATAACTCAACTGCTATAGAAATGGCTTGCTGAGGTGTCATTATAAAAAAAGTACAAGACCAAGAGTGAAGGGGTGCTATTTGAATAGGGAAAAACACAAAAGTCAGTGATCAGAAGGAAATAAATATGTTGAGATGATTTGATAGAAAAAGAATGGATGAGGACTAAATTGCAAAATAAGTTTAAGAGCAAATGGATTGTGTGGGGAAAAAAGACCACCACCTATGATTGGATACATAAAATGAGATCCTCCAAAAGGCAAGAGAGAAGTTCAAAAGTATGAATTATTTCAAACAAGATTGAAAAAAAATTATGCTGAAAAATTAGATTATGCTGTAAAATCCTGAGGAAACTGAATAACAGAGTTGGAAGGGAGGTTGGGGGATCTTCTAATTTCCTTGCTCAGACAGGAAACCCTATACCATTTCAGATAAAATGGTTGTCCAATCTTTTCTGGATCTCAGGGACCACCAAACTCATAATTTTAAATCCCAGGGACCAATTCTGTGGGTGTGGCCTAATTTGTGTATATGTCTTGGTGGTCATGTGACTGGCTGGACATGGCTTGTATGTAAATATTATAAATATTTATATAAATATTGAATTTTTTATAAAAAAGAGCCACTTTTACCCAAAATCAAGCAAAGCAGGCAGGCAGATTGAGTTGCTCAAAGAATCACAGATTCATTCAGTGATCTATCTATCTGCCATTGGATACCTCAGTCTGTCACATAAAAGTTGCTTCACGTGAGTCTACACTGAATAATAGAACCTTCAGTCCTAAGGGAGGTTCGGCTGTGCTTAAAAGCAGAGTCGAAGATCTAAAGATTAGCTAGAAAGTAAAAAAATCCAACCATTTCCTGCTTCCTAACTAAACTAAATCTCCTGGCACAGCGGAACAGCTGATGGTTGGGAAAAAAAAGAAGGAAAAATAGCAATTTAGTAGGCAAGTTTGCCAGGTAAGGAGTGAGTGGGTGGAGAGGGTTCCTGCAGCCATGTGGACGATGCAGCCTTGTGTTCCTGCACAGCCTGGATTAATTGCTTGGGGGGGGGGTACTCTGGGAGTGACATTTCTCTGCAGTCCACCAAAAATTTTCTCGCGGACCACCAGTGGGCCGCAGCCCACTGGTTGGCAACCGCCGAACTAAAAGACCTCCAAGTTACTCTCAGCCTATGATTCTATAATTCTCCATACTATATGTGACTTCATCTTCCATAGTGAATCATAAGACCATCGCCTTGCCACTACAGGATTTAAAGGAGAAAACCAATTGTATCTAATTTGGCAGTTTAGCTTTACCCTACTTTTCCTGTAAACTTCTTACTTATATAGCAGTTTCCTTTAGAAATGCCTTTTTTCTGCATTTCCCTTCCACTACAGCCATTCTCTTGAATACAATGAAATCCACTCACCTTGTAGAATGAGCTAATTGATAGCTTTAACAATCCCACTTATTACACAATTGGAAAACAGTCACACCATAAACTGCAGTTTCTTTGTCCCCTGCTAGGCATTCTTGGAGGCCCCATTAACTCAATTAGCCTGGTATTTCTTCAGCAGGTGTCATTTCATTTTGTACAAAGCTCTTTCCAAACATTTCTACTGAGATTAAATGTGGGATGGGGGTGTAGTAAATGGTAGAAAAATGTGTGTCTTACTGAGAAATCAGGACACAATTCAGTAAACTGTAGGTGTTAAATTCTGAGCATGGGCGCTAAGAATGGAGACAAGCCGGTGAAACAGTGAACTTCAAACTCTTTATTAACATGGTGTAACAGCTCAGCTCAATGGCCACAATGGCCCCCTTTATATAGGCAAGCTCTTAAGTATTTAACCAATGAAAACACAGGGAGCACTAGCTCCTTTAACCAATGGGAGAGGCTCGTTAATAGCTAATCAGATTCTCCTGAACGGACCAATCCGATGCCGCTATTATCGGCCAATCAGAAGTGCAGGGCCACAACCCTGCACTTTACTTCAAGCTCTCAATAATCTTTATTCAAGCACTTTTATTAATTCACAACACCCCTTCCCCCCGGGTTCTGTTTAAGGGGTGTGGTCATGTAGTCTTTGAGGTAGGCAGGTTGTTTTGATTGTCTATTTGATTTACGTTGTCCTCCTGGTATTTGGCTACAGTCTTGTTCGGGTAGGACGTTATCTGGTGAAAAGGGTGCCTCCAGTTCTGTATCCAAATTTTCATCGCCGCTAATGTTTTCGGCATCTACTTGAGGCGAGCTCACCCCCATCCCTGATCCTTCTTCACGTGTTGCCTCTAAGCAGTCATTTCTTCCGCTTAGGCTTTCTGCCGTTTCAAATTCAGCTTCCTCGTCATCTCCTCCCCCCTCAGTTTGGAAGTCAGGGGACTCAGAGATCCCCGACTGCAGCCTTGAACGCAGCTGATCAATATGGCGCTTCCATATTCTATCGCCGCGACATCTCATGCGGTACGATCTGGGGCCGGTTACTTGGACCACAGTTGCCTTGACCCACAGCGGATCGCCCGAAAAGTTCCTAGCGAAAACCAAGTCACCTACCTGGAAGCTACGGCATTTTCGGCTGGATGCAGGTGCTTTTTCAGGTTCATACAATGGCTGCAGACGGTCGAGATGGGAACGGAGCTTCCGCCCCATCAATAACTCGGCGGGAGTTTTGTTGGTGACACTGTGTGGAGTAATATGCTGCAAAAGGAGTATCCGGTTAATTTTGTCTTCGACACTGCCATAGTCCATTTTATGCAAGGTTTTCTTGATGAATTGTACCATGTACTCCACCCTTCCATTGGCCACAGGATGCGCCGACGAAGTTAGCGCATGTCGAATACCACGGTCCGCTAGGTACTGTTCAAAGGACAGCGCGGTAAATTGGGGCCCGTTGTCGGATACCAGAACGTCTGGTAATCCGTGTGTTGCAAATAGTCTGTCTAGTTTCCTGATGACCGATTTGGTTGTTGTATTTCTCATCTCATGGATTTCAAGCCAGTTCGAGTAGGCATCCACCATTAATAAAAATGTGTGTCCTTTGGTAGGTCCCGCAAAGTCCAGATGAATACGGGACCATGGTCCCCTCGGTGTTTCCCATTCAGTCGGGGTTGCTTTCGGCGGGGTGTTGCTTACTTCCTGGCATTTGTGACAAGCTTTTACCCAGGTCTCGATCTGCTTGTCGATACCCGGCCACCATGTGTAACTTCGTGCGAGGGCTTTCATGCGCACGATGCCGGGGTGGCCATCGTGCAGGGTCCTTAGTATCGCTTGTCGTAACCGCTCTGGGACAACGACTCTATCACCCCAGATAATGCAGCCCTTCTGGGAAAACAGTTCCGTTTGTCAATTCTTGAATTGGACGTAGTCGTCAGGTATCTGGTCCAATGGCCATCCGCGCTCGACCCAACTGAGGTCTCGTGCCAAAATGGGGTCGCGTTTCATTTCCATCGTGATATCTCGGGCTCTTAGTGGCGGTGTTTGAAGTGTCTCGATCTGAAGTGTTGTCACTGTCGGAGCGGGGTCATCAATGGTCTCCAGAAGTGGCGCATGGCTCAATGCATTGGCGTGGGGAATGGCCTTCCCCGAGCAGTGTTGCAACTTATAATTATATGCAGCCAAGAATTCTGACCAGCAAGTCATTCTGGGAGATAATATATAAGGGGTTGGCCTATCTCCTGCTATTATTCCCAGCAAAGGTTTGTGATCAGTCACAATAGTAAAGGCTTGGCCATACACATATTCATTAAATCTCTTAACAGCAGACACAATAGCAAGGGCCTCTTTATCAATTTGACTGTAATTGCGTTCTGCTTTTGATAGCGTCTTTGAGAAATAGGCAACAGGTGCTTCACTACCGTTTGGCAAAATGTGGCTCCAAATGGCGCCCACTCCGAATGGTGATGCGTCACACGTGATTGTTAAAGGCAAAGTCTCGTTATACTGCATCAAGACAGCATCAGAAGTCAATAAATTTTTCACATGTCGAAACGCCTGCTCCTCTCTGTGTCCCCATACCTAGGTTGCTTTTTTGTCCAATAAATGATGTAGGGGTTCAGCTACGGTTGCTTTGTGAGGCAGGAAAACGTTATAAAAATTGATAAGGCCTAGAAAAGCCTGGAGGTCGGCCTTATTTCGGGGTTTTGGGGCGTTTTTGATTGCCCTAAGTTTGCTATCGGTGGGGTGAATGCCTTGACTATCAATTAAATATCCTAAAAATTCTACACGATCCGTACATAGTTGACACTTGTTTTTTTTAACTTTGAGACCTGAGTCTTTAAATCTCTGGAGAACCAACCTCAGGCGATCCTTTAGTATTTTCCGAGTTGGGGCAGTGATTAACACATCATCAAAATATGGGACAATGCCTTTTATCTCTTGTAATAGTCTTTCCATCAAATTTTGAAAGATTCCCGGGGCTACGCTCACTCCGAACTGGAGTCGGTTACGTTTAAACGCACCTCAGTGCGTAACGATCGTTTGAGCCTCTGCCGTTTTTTTGTCCACAGGCAGTTGTCGGTATGCCTGGGCTAAGTCTAGTTTAGCGAAGACTTTTCTGCCCCCCAGGGAATGTAGGAGGTGTTGCACCACCGGTACCGGGTAAGCGTGTTGTTGAAGGGCGTGGTTCAGGGTGGCTCGGTAGTCCCCACAAATTCTTATTGATCCATCCGGCTTGATGGTTGTCACGATTGGGGTTTCCCAAGGAGAGTGATCAGTTGGTTCTAACACACCCTGGGCTATCAATTTATCAAGCTGCTCGTCAATCTTTGGTTTAAGGGCAAATGGAACTCGACGAGGCTTAAGGTGGATGGGAGCTATTTCGGGATTGAGGTTAAATGATATCGGGGTCCCCTTGTACTCGCCTAGTTTTTCTGCAAAGATGTCCTGGAATTCTTGGACGAGGTCCTCTTCCCAGTCGCTGCTGCAAGTTCGGTGAATGCCGGTGACTTCAATTCTGAGTGGAGCGAACCATTGGAGGCCTAACAAACTAGGCTGATCCCTGTCAATTACAGTCAAGGGTAGGAATGCTGTACGGTTCTTAAACGATACCCGGACTCGGCTGGATCCAACGACTGGAATTCGATTTCCTTGATAGTCTTTGAGTGTGAGTCTTTGGAATCTGAGGTTTTGCTGCCGAACAGTAGGGATGAGCTGCTTGAAGGTCTTCCAGGAAACCATCGAGAGGGACGATCCTGAATCGACTTCCATCAGGCAGGGCTGGATTTTGATGGCCACTTTCACTCAGATCATCTTGGCATCAAGAGATGAGGCGTGACCGATCGTGATAGTTTGGTGAGCCTCTTCTCACTTCGTTGAGTGGGTTAGGGTTTTGTTTCTGTAGGAGTGGTTGTTCCATTGGTGGTTCAAGGGTTCTCGCTTTGCAGGACAGCTTCCTGTCGGTTGGCAATAGTTAGCCCCCTTCGAGGGCTGGCTGGGTCCTAGCTTGCTTCTACAGACCTGTCTGATATGGCCTCTTTTCCCGCACACATGGCAGAGCGCATCGAGGAATTTGCATTCTGATGGGGGTGGCTTGCCCCACAACCAACTCATTGGTACTGTGATCTCTGGCATTGGTCTCGTTCGGATCGAAGCCGTTGGACCTCTTCTTCATCGCTTTCTGATGACGATTCGAGGTCCTCATGGTGGGCTGTCGTAAGCTGTCCATCTGATTGGGGTGAAATTTCGCTGGTGAGTTGGCGAAGCGGGGCGTGGGTGTGGCACATTCGGGCAGCCGACTTCCTGGTTGCTTCTGCTGCAATAGCTTCGGCGATGGCATCTTTAAGGCTAATGTCACCTTTCGCCATCAGCTTACTCTGTGTACCCAGTGCATCTAATCCCAGAACTATTCGGTCTCTCAGAGCTTCTTTGAGGTCAGCAAACCCGCATAGGCCTCCCAGATTCCGAGATCCGCTATGAAATCAGCAACACTTTCGCCCTTCCACTGACTCCTCTGGTAAAATTCATGCCTCCTAACGAGCGTCGGTATGGTTGGTGCATAGTGGGCCCTCAACAGGGGTTCGAGGATGTCCGAGTCCATAGATTTTACTTCTGCTGGTTTCACTAGTGCCTTGGCCATCTTGAATACAGTCAGCCCGCAATGACTTAGGAATGCCGCCTGTTTCTTTCCGGTAGTGGCATCCTTCAAATTGTTGGTCTCCAGAAACATTTGGAAGCGATCCATATATGAATCCCAGTCTTCTTGTGCCGGGTCGAATGGAGCGGGTGGTATGACGCTGCCGGACATGGTTCTGCCATTGGTGCATTTCAGCCATGTGCTCTGTTATTGTTCTTCGTCGTTCAGTCAGCTCTGACGTCTCCACATCCCATCCTCGTCGCCAGTGTTAAGTTCTGAGCATGGGCGCTAAGAATGGAGACGAGCCGGTGAAACAGTGAACTTCAAACTCTTTATTAACATGGTGTAACAGCTCAGCTCAACGGCCACAACGGCCCCCTTTATATAGGCAAGCTCTTAAGTATTTAACCAATGAAAACACAGGGAGCGCTAGCTCCATTAACCAATGGGAGAGGCTCGTTAATAGCCAATCAGATTCTCCTGAACGGACCAATCCGATGTCGCTATTATTGGCCAATCAGAAGTGCAGGGCCACAACCCTGCACTTTACTTCAAGCTCTCAATAATCTTTATTCAAGCACTTTTATTAATTCACAACACCAGGTCTAACTATTTTTGGTAGTATAGTGAAATACATGTGGCGATTGCTTCCACAAATATGCTAACATTACCATCAAGTCATAATGCCTGCCTGCCTGCCTCCCACCTGTCTCTCTCTCATCACCTTGGTGGCACAGTGGTTAGAATGCAGTACTACAAGCTTCCTCTGCTGAATGCCGGCTGCCTACAATTTGGCAGTTTGAATCTCACCAGGCTTAAGCTTGACTCAGCCTTCCAGCCTTCGAAGGTGGTTAAAATGAGGACCCAGATTGTTGGGGGCAATATGCTGACTCTGTAAACTACTTAGAGAGGGCTGTAAAGCACCATGAAGCAGTATATAAATCTAAGTGCTATTTTTATCTGTCTGTCTGTCTGTCTGTCTGTCTGTCTGTCTGTCTGTCTATCTATCTCACCCCAAATATATAATTCATATGAATTCATTAAAAAAGACCTTACAAGAGGTCATTAGGCGTTTTAGGAATTTCATGGGCCATGCAATGCTAGAGCTCACAATAGCATATGCTCCCAGCCTCCATCACAGCTGCAGTTGTAAACACAATAAAACATAGATTGCACTCAAAGCGAGTTACATGTGACTATTTTGTAGCAGCTGAACTCTATTTCAAGAATTCCTTTTAGGTAAAAGGTTTGAGAAATGATGGTTTAGAGCAGGGGTCATCAACCTTTTGGACTTCAGGGACCACCAAACTCATAATTTTAAATCCCAGGGACCACTAACTGGTTCTGTGGGTGTGGCCTAATTTGTGGGTGTGGCTTGGCGATCATGTGACTGGCTGGGCATGTAAATATTATAAATATTTATATAAATATTGAATTTTTTATAAAAAAGAGCAACTTTTACCCAAAATCAGGCAAAGCAGGCAGGCAGATTGACTTGCTCACAGAATCACAGATTCATTCAAAAAACTATCTATCTGCCATTGGCTAGCTCAGTCTGTCACATAAAATTTGCTTGCAAGCAAACTCACAAAATTAACTCACAACTTACCATGTATGTAAATATTGATTTTTTTTATAATAAAAAAGAGCAACTTTTACCCAAAATCAGGCAAAGCGGTTAGATTGAGTTGCTCACAGAATCATTCAGTGATCTATCTATCTGCCATCAGCAAGCTCAGTGTCTCAAATTTACTTACTGTGAGTCTGCACTGAATAATAGAACCTTCAGTCCTAAGGGAGGTTCAGCTGTGCTTAAAAGCAGAGCCAAGAAATCCAACCATTTCCTGCTTCCTAACTAATCTAAATCTCCCGGCACAGCAGAACTACTGGTCGGAAAAAGGAAAAATAGCAATTTAGCAGGCAAGTTTGCCAGGTAAGGAGTGAATGGGCGGGGAGGGTTCCTGAGGGCCATGTGGGAGGTGCAGCCTTGTGTTTCTGTGCAGCCTGGATTAATTGGAGTGGTGGAATTCAAAAAAAATTACGACTGGTTTTGTGGGCGTGGCTTATTTGGTGGGCATGGCTTGGTGGTCATGTTACTGGCAGGTGTGGCTTAGTGATCATGTGACTGGGTGGGCATGGCTTGGTGGTCATGTGACTGGGTGGGCGTGGCCAACTCAATGTCACTCACATCAAGAGGTGACTCACCTGGCTTCTCCCTTCCCAGCCATACCTTGTCACCCAGCCTCAACTTATCTATAGTTCTGTAAAAATGTTGTTCACCTTTTTTGACTTTATTATCTGTATACTATAGATGTACTTTCATGGACCACTGAAAGGAGGAAATGGCTCACATGCCTTACTCAAGAGTGTGATAGGCAACAGGCTTTTAAGGGGCTGCCACAAAGAAAGGGGGACAATGTATTTTCCAAAGAAGCAGAATGCAAACAAGAAGCAATGGATGGAAACTGAACAGATAGAAGCAACCTAAAACTAAGGAGAACAATTAACCAGTGGAACTGCCTGTCTCCAGAAGTTCTGGGTGCTCAATCACTGGAAGTTTTTGAGAAAAGACTGGACAGCCATTTCTCTGAAATGGTATAGGGTTCACCCCAAGGTCCCTTCTAAGTACTATTCTGACACTTTTCCCAGGATTTCTACTCAGAGTTTAGCATCCTCAGTTTTCTTGCCTGAGCTGCGGGTTGGATTAGAAGACCTCCAAGGTCCCTTTCAACTCTTCTTAAACACATGTGTATTTTATGCTCTGGATTATTGACATTGAATGCATGTAAACGCTGAAAAATATGTGGTAGCCCTGGGCAAGAGAAAGGCAGAAAAATCACTCTAGGCATAGGGATAGTGTAAAATATTAACACATGATAAATAATGGAACAATTAAAAATAATAGCACAGAGTTTTCTCTCTCTCTCTCTTCCTATTTTTTTCTTTCTTTCTCTCCCTTCCTCCCCCACTCTCTCTCTCTCTCTCTCTCTCTCACACACACACACACACACACTCAGAGAGAGAGAGAGAGGGAGAGAGAGAGAGACAGAGAGAGAGAGAGAGAACTTAACAGACAAGCATTTTGGAAGCAGCTCCTTTAAATTTCTCCAAGGCTGGAGTGGATTTCCCCATCCCCTCTGTCAGACTGAATTCCTTCTCACTCCAGCACTTTAACTCACAAGGGGAAAGCGATACTTGCAGAGTCCATGCCCTTCTTCCTTTTACCTGGGGAGAAAGAGGACATGGGGAACAGAAAACTAGGAGAGCAATTGCAAGTGAGCAACCGGGCGACCGGGTTGAAGGCATGGCCAGCCAGGGGTCACCACCCTTTCGGTGACCCATGCCAAATAACCATTGCCGGTTTGCCCGCGTAGGTGAGAACTGGTTGAATACAACCTCTGATTAATTGCTTTGGGGTGGTAGTCTGGGGGTGAGATTTTGCTGCAGCCCACCAAAATTTTCTCATAGCCCACTGGTGGGCCATGGCCCACTGGTTGGCAACCACTGGTTTAGAGAATGTCAGATACATGGGGAAAAGTGGCTTTCCTGTTCACAAAAGGGAACCCTGTTGTTAAGTCTGGAGCATGGGTGCGAATAATGGAGACGAGCCGGTAGAAACAGTGAACTTCAAACTATTTATTTATATGGTGTGACCGCTCAAACTCGAGGGCTGCTATAGCCTTCCTTATATAGGCAACTTGTTAACTATTCAACCAATAGCAATCCTGGAGCGCTAGCTCCATTAACCAATGAGAATGGCCTGTTAATGGCCAATCAGATGCTCCTGAATGGACCAATCCGATCCTGCCATTAACAGCCAATCAGAAGTGTAGGGCCAGAACCCTGCCCTTGACTTCAAGCTCAAGATAACTTTATTTGGCATTATTCATTCACAACACCCCTTTCCCCCGGCTTCTGCTTACGGGGTGCAGTTACATTTTCCTTGAGGTAGGACGGTTGTTTTATCAGTCTTTTTGATTTTCGCAAAGTGCCTGTCGATTGGCTGCACTTCTGCTGAGGTAGATCATTGTTTAACGATAGGGGTGCCTCTTGGTTCAGAGTTCGCGTTTCCGTCGTCACCAATATCACTGGCCACTCCCTGAGGTGAACTCACTCCCATCCCTGGTTCCTGTTCCTGCGTTTCAGTTCCGTTATCAGTCCCTTCAAAAAGATTTTCCTCTAGTTGCAATTCGTCTTCCTCTGTATCTCCCCCCCCTCAGTTTGGTCATAAGGGAGTTCGGAATTGCGTGACTGCAGCCGCGATCGTAGTTGATCTATGTGGTGCTTCCAAAGTCTATTGTCAGGGCACTGAATGAGGTATGATCTTGGGCCGGTTATGCGGATTACGGTCGCTTCTACCCATAGCGGATCGCCCGATAAGTTTTTAGCGAATACTAAATCACCTACCTGGAAGGTATGGCATCGGCCGCTGGATCCGAGTGGTTTTTCCAGTTCGTAGGCTGAGTGTAACTGATCGAAGTGGGAGTGGAGCTTTCGTCCCATTAGCAGCTCGGCGGGAGTTTTGTTGGTGACGCTGTGAGGTGTGATGTGCTGTAGAAAAAGGATTCGGTTGATTTTCTCGTCGAAGTTGTCGCAGTCTATCTTTTGTAGAGTTCTTTTGACAAATTGTACCATGCGCTCAGCCCTACCGTTGGCCGCAGGGTGAGCAGGCGAAGTAAGCGCATGTCGGATACCGCGGTCAGCCAGGTACTGTTCAAAAGACAGCGCAGTAAATTGGGGCCCATTGTCGGATACCAGAACTTCTGGTAATCCGTGGGTTGCAAACAGCCTTTCCAGTCTTTTGATGACCGCTTCGGTGGTCGTATTCCTCATTCGGTGAATCTCGAGCCAATTCAAGTAGGCGTTGATGGTTAGCAAAAACGTGTGGCCTTTGGTCGGCCCAGCAAAATCCAGATGGATGCGGGACCAGGGTACCCGCGGGGTCTCCCATTCGGTTGGGGTTGCCTTTGGTGGAGCGTTGCTTACTTCTTGGCATCTCTGGCAAGTTTTAACCCACGATTTGATTTGTCTTTTGATGCCTGGCCACCACGCATAGCTTCGTGCGAGGCCCTTCATGCGCATGATGCCAGGGTGGCCATCTTGCAAGGTTTTTAGCAGTGCCTGTTGGAGTCATTCTGGGATAACGACTCTATCACCTCAGATGATACAGCCCTTCTGCAAGAACAATTCTGTTTGATGACTTTTGAATGGTGCGAAGTCATCTGGTACTTAGTCCAATGGCCATCTGCGTTCCACCCATGTGAGGATTCGTGCTAAGATGGGGTCACGTTTTGTTTCTCTCGCGATGTCACGGGCAGTTAATGGCAGCGTATGGAGTGTCTCGATCTGCAATGTTGTCATCGTTGGTGCAGGATCGTTGATGGTTTCAGGGAGCGGCGCATGGCTCAATGCGTCGGCGTGGGGAATGGCTTTACCGGGACGATATTGTAGCCGATAATTGTAGGCAGCCAAGAATTCTGACCAGCGGGTCATCCTGGGAGAAAGTATGTAGGGAGTTGGCTTGTCCCCAGCGATGATCCCCAGCAATGGTTTGTGGTCAGTTACAATGGTGAAAACCTGGTCGTACATGTACTCATGGAATCTTTTAACAGCTGATACAATTGCCAGGGCTTCTTTATTGATCTGGCTGTAATTTCGCTTGGTTTTCGAGAACGTTTTTGAAAAGTAAGTAACAGGGGCTTTGCTACCGTTAGGTAATACATGGCTCAAAATGGCGCCCACTCCAAAAGACAATGCATCACATGTGATATTTAATGGCAAAATCTCATTGTACTGCATTAGTACAGCGTCAGAAGTCAGTAGTTTTTTTACATTACGGAACGCCTGCTCTTCTCTGTGACCCCATACCCAAATTGCTTTTTTATCTAGTAGGCGATGTAAAGGTTCAGCGACAGTCGCCTTGTGCAGCAAGAATACATTATAGAAATTGATGAGGCCTAAAAACGCCTGGAGGTCGGCCTTGTTCCAGGGTCTGGGAGCATTTTTTATTGCTCTCAATTTGCTATCGGTAGGGTGAATACCCTGACTGTCAATCAAGTACCCTAAGAATTCAACACGATCTATACACAGTTTGCACTTATTTTTCTTCACTTTCAGGCCTGCTTCTTGGAATTTTTGTAAAATCAGTCTTAAACGATCCCATAAGATTTTTGGAGTTGGGGCAGCAATGAGCACATCGTCAAAATAGGGGACAACGCCTTTGATCCCCTGCAATAGTCTATCCATTAGGCTCTGAAAGATCCCTGGGGCTACACTGACTCCGAATTAAAGCCGCGTACACTTAAAGGCACCTCGGTGTGTTACGATAGTCTGTGCCTGTGCCATTTTTTCATCAACCGGCTGTTGCTGATAAGCCTGAGCTAAATCTAGTTTAGTGAAGACTTTTCCGCCCCCCCCCCCCCAGGGAATGGAGGAGATGTTGCACCACTGGCACGGGATATGGATTTTGTTGCAGGGTGGCTCGATAGTCCCCACAAATTCTAATGGAGCTGTCTGGCTTAATTGGGGTCACGATTGGTGTTTCCCATGGGGAGTGGTCGGTTGGCTTTAAAACTCCCTGGGCTATCAACTTATCAAGCTGTTTGTCGATTTTTGGCTTTAGAGCGAATGGAACTCGACGAGGCTTAAGGCAGATGGGAGCTATCTTTGGATTAAGGCTAAAGGATATCGGGGTCCCCTTGTACTCGCCTAGCTTTTCAGACATCCCTGAATTCGTGGGTGAGGTCTTCCTCCCAGTCACTGCTGCCAATTCAGTTAATGCCAGCCACTTCAATGCCAAGTGGTGCGAACCATTGCAGGCCTAACAGGCTAGGCCGGTCCTTGTCGATCACCGTCAGGGGTAAGTACGCCATGCGGTTCTTGAATGCAACCCGGACTCTACTGGATCCTACAACTGGAATCCGGTTCCCCTGGTAGTCCTTTAACATGAGCCGTTGGAATTGAAGGTCTTGGCGCCAGATAATGGGGATGAGTTGCTTGAGGGTCTTCCAGGAGACCATTGAAAGAGACAATCCCGAGTCAACTTCCATTTGGCAAGGTTGATTTTCAATGTCCACTTTGACCTGAATTTTCTTAGCGTCTAGTGAAGAGGCGTGGCCGATAGTGAGTGTTTGGTGGGACTCTTCCTGTCTCGTTTGGCGATTCACGGGTCAATTTCTGTAGGAGTGGTTTGCTGGTTCTCGCCTTACAGGGCGATTCCCTGTTGATTGGCGGAGATTGGTACCTTTCGAGGTCTGGCTGGGTCCGAGGAGACTTCTGCAGACCCGTCCGATGTGGCCTCATTTCCCGCACTCATGGCAGAGCACATCGCGGAATTTGCAATCGGAACGGTAATGGTTGGCCCCACAGCCAGCGCACGGTTGCTGGGATTTCGGGTAATGGTCCCGGTCGGACCGCAGGTGATGGGCCTCTTCTTTGTCACTGTCTGACGACAAAGAGAGGTCCTCATGGTGGGTCGTCTGAAGCTGTCCTTCTGACTTAGGTGAAACTTCGCTGGCCGGTTGGTGTGCTGGAGCGCGATTTCAGCATAGTTGGGCAGCCGACTTCTTGGTCGCCTCCACTGCCGTAGCCTCAGCGATGGCATCGGCAAGGCTAATGTCACCTTTAGCCATTATTTTGCTCTGTACGTTTAGAGTGTCTAACCCGAGAACTACTCAGTTTCTCATGGCCTCCTCTAGGTCAACAAAATCGCAAAGGCCTCCCAAGTTCCAGAGGTCTGCAATGAAATCGGCAACGTTTTCTCCTTTCCACTGGTTTCTTTGATAGAACTCGTGTCGTCTTACGAACGTTGGAATGGTCGGTTCATAGTGGGCCCTTAGTTGCGGTTCGAGGACGTCCCAGTCCATGGCCTTCACTTCAGCTGGTTTCGCTAATGTCTTAGCCATTTTGAATACCGTCGGGCTGCAGTGCATTAGGAATACCGCCCGTTTCTTCCTGGTTGTGGCATCCTTCAGATTATTCGTTTCCAAAAACATTTGGAAATGGTCCATGTAGGACTCCCAGTCCTCTTGAGCTGGATTGAACGGAGCGGGTGGTACTACGCTGCCGGACATGGTTCCGCTGTTGTGTGCTTCAGCCACATGCTTAGTTGTCTTCGTCATCATTTTAGTTGGCTCTGATGTCATCCAATCCCATCCTTGTCACCAGTGTTAAGTCTGGAGCATGGGTGCGAATAATGGAGACGAGCCAGTAGAAACAGTGAACTTCAAACTCTTTATTTACATGGTGTGACAGCTCAAACTCAAGGGCTGCTATTCAACCAATAGCAATCCTGGAGCGCTAGCTCCGTTAACCAATGAGAATGGCCTGTTAATGACCAAACAGATGCTCCTGAACGGACCAATCCGATCCTGCCATTAACAGCCAATCAGAAGTGCAGGGCCAGAACCCTGCACTTGACTTCAAGCTCAAGATAACTTTATTTGGCATTATTAATTCACAACACCTGTCTTATGCTAGACATACTAATTTGAGCTGCAAACATCTAGAAACCTCTGGATGACAGCTCAGATATGATATGCCTATTGTAAAGAAAACTGGATACTGTATTCTATTTGCCCTCAGTATATCCCACTTCAGCTTATTTTTATATTTCTTTTCAAGATGGGACCCACAGTATGCCTCTTCTGCCAGTACAGGCCAATCCCAGTGGGATGAAGTGATCCCAGTGGGTGATCACCAACACTTTGAACTACACCTGGAACCAGACTGGCAACCAATGCAGTTTATGCACTAATAGTTACAAAAACCACAGATGGTTGGAATTGAACAGCAAACTCTACTATGATTTAGTTAACATATAAGTCCAGTTATTACAATAGCAGTTAAACTTGTTCAAAAGTTTAATATGTTCAGTTCATCATCATTCATGGGCCAGGCAGCTGAAAGTAAATTATTAGGGATAGGACTAATTGCACATAACCAGTTCCCTCACTATGCCTTATATACGTTTATTCACCTTAGTTGTATTACATAGATTTCTGAAACTTTATCCCACAGAATAACTAACCCCCTTCTTTCTTTGTAAAGACACAGATTACAAACTTGAGGAAAATGGGTCTTTTCATTTATCTAGGAAGTAGGAATGAACATTCAAAATATAGGCTGATTTTTAAACAATATTCTCAGATGTGAAAGAAGTACAAGCATTAGCATGGTTTTTTTTCTTTTTCATCGAAATAGCAGACTTTATTTATTGTTATAATAGAATCTGTGTTAATGGAATGAGATAAACATTTTTTTGTTCTGAAGCTTTGTATGTTATTATTCTGTTCCATATTAATAAATATTTTTCATTTTTCATGCACTTTGGAGATCAAGCATGTTACATTAATAATATGTCCAAACAGTATGCTTAGAAGGGGTGAATTGTTTACCCATGATAACATCACAAATGTTTTCTTTATTACTCTAGAGCACTAATGGGTTTTTCAACTTCATTGCTAGCTAGAGGGAAAGATAGCTGGATCTGCATCTACAATATACTGCAGGAGTGAACAGTTGGTTTAGCTTCCACTCCCTATATTTTTGTTGTTGCTTAATTGGGGTATTTTAAGTTCTAATACTTTTGTTTTTGATGTCTTTATACTTTATCTTTTGCCTTCATTTATAAAACATCTATATTGATGCATATCAAATAAATAAATTATTGCTTTTCCTGTAAAGCTGTTGAGAATGTTCATCAGTGACTGATAAATAATTGTTCAACTCCCCTTTTCATGCCCCCTATGTTTTCTCTTTTTTTTCAGGGCCAGGCATGAGCTTTTTTAATTAGTTCCTTTATTACTTTTTATTTGAACATATTACTTGAGATTGCAATGTTTGGTTGTACTTACATATTGCCAGCTACTATCAAAATGATGGTTCAGAAAGATGATAATGCTGGGTGCAGGTGTTGAAATAAGTCATCTTCATTTATTAATCAAATTTATATAGCTATTTATCACACCAAACATGACTCTAAATAGATAAGAATATAAAAGGGAAAAGAAAGAGTATTAGGGAATGTAGTCTGTGCCAGCTGGTGCTCCGTTCAAAATCCAAGAAAGAAATACTTAGACTCTTGTAATTAGAGAAAATATATCTTTTACTGGAAGTTAAGTGGTAGCAACAAGAGAATTCTGAATCTGAGGAAATAGGCACGTACATCACATATATCAAGGGATTGAAATGTTCCCACCTCCAATAGTTCAAACGGTTCTTCCAATGAAAAGTTGTGAACCTCAGCGTGTGGACATCTTCAGGTGGCAATGATTAGTTGACCTTGGCTTACTCCAATAAAGGTTTGCAGTTGCACAGAGAAGAGAAACCTAAGCAAGAAATAGAAACCCTCCTCAGTTTATGCAATATAAGTTAGTAACACCTCCAGCTCACTTCCCATACTTTTCCCCCTTCCACCCCCCGTTACTCATGACAGCCAGAAAGAAGCAAAGCAAAGGAGAAGATCTTGAAGGCTGACAGTCTGTGCTGTTGATGTGATGTGTGTGGGTGTGGGTGTGTTTGTTCCAAGATGTTTCAGTTATCTGCATCTTCACTATGCTTCTCTCCAATCATAAATATCATTTAAAAAAGAAATATAAGCAAATGCAACTTGGAGGCAGTATAAAAATAACATATATCCTTCAAAAACGATGCACTTGGAAAATATGAATTAATAGTTAGAATTCAGTATGAAAGCTCTTAATTGCACAACACATGGGCAGGCTTAAATATAGTTTCAGCTGGGAAACTGTGATCATCCTAGATCAAGCTAACTCTGAAAAATGCTAGTGAATTCCTGGAAGCCTGGCACTCAGACAAATTAGCCATCAATTGGCACATAGAGATAAACATTTGCATACTATTCAAAAGAGATAATCAAAAAATAAAAAGAAACAAAAGTCCAAAACAAATCATTCCAGCAATCAACACCAAGATAAAAGCAGAGATTCCCACCAGGATTAATACCAGACCAATAATCAAGGCAATAAACAATACCCCAATCAAGGAACACAGACAAACTCAGACAAACAATCATATAGTAAACAATAGCCTAATCAAGCAACTACCAAGAAGAAAAAAACATTCAGATCAATTCTGACAAGGCAAGCCACTTAAATTTAAACAGGGAGCAAGTTACACTTCCTTCTAGTGCTGAAGATATTAAAGCCTGGTCACACTGCAAGAACTTTGCTATAGCGGTCCTGGAGCGGTGAAAAAAAATCATCACCGCTCGTAACCGTTCACCATCGTTTAACAGAAGTTGGGCTCCATTAAGGCAACGCCATATACGCTCGGCCTCCGCTGATGATCCCTCCTACCGCTCCGAAAGTTTTGAGCTGCACAAAATATTGCGAGCGGTGAGGAGCGGACAATTGTCCGCTCCGGCAAAGTTCACCACCGCTCCAACAACGCCCGGTCAAAGTTTGCTACTGCTAGACGCAAGTTCATGGACGCTTGGGTCCGCTAGGCCAACGCAGAAATCTTCAACGCTGGACCACCGCTGTTTTGCAAGCTTTGCCCGGGCGGTGATTAAACGTTGCACTAACTTTGGTGGAGCGGTTATAAGCGTTTTATGAGTGGACACGGGATTCCTGGAATGGTGTCAGGCGTTGAAGCAGCGATCCATTGCGGTGATGAACTTTGGTTTGGCGTTGGTATGGAGGTGTTGGAGCGGAACCAGAATTTGGCTATAAATACGGGGAGAAATGGACCAGTAGCCCTTTTGGAATAGCCATTGAGTGCAGACATCTCTTGTATGGAATTTGCTCAAAGTTACAGTAAAACTGTAGTACCATGGATGCTGAGAGACTTTGTATGATTGGTGCGCTAGTCCAGCAGCAGAATCAGAACCTCCTCGGATTGCAACAAGCTGTTGACAGAAGGAGAAGAGAGAGGAGAAGGAGAGACAGAGTTGTGTGGGTCA
This sequence comes from Hydrophis major, assembly GCA_033807585.1. Taxonomy (NCBI): domain Eukaryota; kingdom Metazoa; phylum Chordata; class Lepidosauria; order Squamata; family Elapidae; genus Hydrophis; species Hydrophis major. Next base: position 16,295,275 of record CM066334.1, on the reverse strand, counting down.
GACAGTGGATACTGAGAAGGCCTGAACATGGACTGTATGAGAAGCTGATGGTGGAGCTGAGGAATGAGGATCCACGAGCCTTCCAGCATTTCATGAGGATGCCACCAGCCATGTTTGATGAAGTTGTACAGAGGCTGACCCCCACATTGACCAAGCAAGACACCACTTTCCGTGCAAGCCTGGAACCTGGTCTCAAAGTGGCAATCACCCTACGGCACCTGGCCTCTGGAAACACCTACAGAAACATGCAATACGCCTGGAGGGTTCCCCACAACACCATCAGTGTGGTAGTCAAAGAAGTGGTAAAGGCCATCATTGAGGAGTACACAGATGAACTCTTGTTTTGCCCAACAACTGAAAAAGGATGGAGAGACCTGGCTGAACAATGGTACCAGCGATGGAACTTTCCCCACACAGTTGGTGCCATTGATGGCAAGCACGTGGCATGTAAAGCTCCTCCTAACTGTGGCTCAGAATTCTACAACTACAAAGGTTTTTACAGCATGATCCTGTTTGCCATGGTGGATGCAGACTACAAATTCACTTACATTGACGTCTCAGGCAATGGCTCATCCTCGGACGCTCAGATCTACAACGAAAGTGATCTCCATCGTGGGCTCCACCAGAACAGGATTCATGGTCTTCCTCAGCCAGAACCCCTACCCAATGACAATCAGGATGTGCCTTATTTCATCATCAGGGATGACGCCTTCTCACTGCGCATCTACCTCATGAAGCCGTACAGCACCAGGAACCTCACCCATGAAGAGCGTATCTTCAATTATCGGTTGTCTAGGGCAAGACCGGTCGTGGAGAACTCCTTCGGCATCCTGGCCAACAGATTCCGGATTCTGCTCACAACCATGCAACATCACCATGAAACTGTCAGAACCATCGTGGAAGCTTGCTGCATCCTCCACAACCTGATGCGCACCCGCTACCCAGTGCTCCAAAACAGACTTGTGGACCGTGCAGAACCAGATGGGAACCTGCGGCCTGGGGCATGGAGAGAAGGACAGAACTTGGAGGACACTATCGTTGTGCAAGGCCCCAACATAGCCTCACATGAGGGGAAGAGGCAGCGAAACCTACTCAAGCATTGGTGCAACTCCCCAGCAGGATCAGTGGACTGGCAGGAGAGAATGGTTGCTATCAACTGAACACTGTGCAGAACGCTAAGGAGACACTTGTGCATTGTACATATTATATATAGTCATGTTTATTACTTTGTTGTAAATGTTATTTGACATTGTTAAAGGAAGTTCAACCCGAACGTTAATGGGGCCCCATTATTGGAAATGCAATGAAAACAAATTGTGCTTCTGTTTGTTCAAAATGTTATGAGAGATTATTAAAGGTAGTGAATGCCATTTGCGAATGACTGCTAATCTTCACCAAAATTCATATAGACATGGCTTCTGACCTCTGAATAACACCTGTGAAGTTTTAATTGCCAGTATTTCATAGATCGGCAGGAATAAGAAGCAGAAATTTACCATACATATTCTTTATTCTGAATTTTATGTTACCCCAACATAAAATTCTACATGAATCAATTATCATAAATTATATTACTATTACACCAGCTTACACTTCTGTATTTCTATGACAGTTTTCTATCAATATTTACTTCAAGATGCAATTACTTCAAACCCCCGCCGAGCCAACGCACGCATGCGCAGAACACCGCTTTATCAACGCTCGCATCACCGTTAAACCAACGTTCCCTACCGTTAAACCAACGCTAAAGCAATGCCGGCTTCAGCGGTGCACCGCTAAGGCAACGCCCGTGTTTTCGAATTTTTTTCCCATTTTGTGCCGCGGTGACGAGCGGTGTCGAAATTTGTCCCCCTCTTCCTACCGTTCAAGGAACGCTATAGCAAAGTTCTGGCAGTGTGACCAGGCCTTTACTTAGTTGGGTAATGAAACAACTGCAAAGAAAGCAACCAAGCTCAAAAGACACCAAGGACTCCACAATATGAATTTACAATTCACCAAGCTACCTGAGCTATCAGCTGGGAAAACCAGGACATGTAGAAATACACCTTGCCTATGATGTCATTTGAAATTAAATTAAGCCCTTTTTTGCCTCAAAAGCTATATACACAAAAGCCTTCATGCAACCTTAAGCTAAAATAGGACCAACCCAATCATTAGGCACAGTGAAAGAGCTGTCTAAGGTGGTAGGTTTCAAATGGCGTTTCAGGACAATGAATTGTAATTTTAAAAACTGTGTATATAATGCAGGATTGAAGAAGGCACTTATAGGATCTTATATTTCATGTAGCAAATAATTTTGCTTGCTAGGCATATTAAGACTGCTGATTTGGATGGATGAGTGGTTCATTTACTGCTGTGCTTCCTGCAACAATACATCTCTGTTAAAGTTCAGGGAAGGTAACTGGCAGTGGGATTCTAGTCTGACTTATCTTGAATTCAATGAGACCTGCTTCTGAATGCATAAGGTGCTGTTGTTAATGGAATAAATGTGCACACAGAAATTTTTGTATTTATCAAATTTAGATACCACCCACCTCACTCAATGACTCTGGGCGATTTAGAAATAAAAACCATACAGCCCTATAAAAGAGACATAGGTAAAAACAAAGTCAAAAACAGAAGCAGGGACATATTAAACAGTTGAAAAAAGGCAGAGGAAGATGGAAGAATTGCTGTGGTTACCAAATACGTAGCATAAACATGCATGCAGAAAATCTTTATCTACTTCCACATGGCCTTGAAATAGCTCAGAGGCTGAGATAATGTGAGAATAGCAGAACAATAATGCAGTGGTAATAAAACTCACTGTAATTATTAAAAAAAAGTTAGTCAATGAACAAAGCTCCCTTCCACCTGTGATTTACAGGGTGGTCTTTGTCGCATATATAAATGAATATATGCTCTCTCTACCTTGACTACCTTATTATCTTCAGTGACATGAGGCTTTCTTCGGTATTATTAATATTGCTGACTATCTGTCATACACTACAACAAAGGAAAATCTCAAGTTTTAAATTCACATTAGCTGGGCTCTCAAGATAATTTCCACTTAAGTATTAATTCTTTCTTTTACAAAGGTCCGCAGAAGTTTTTTGCTCAATAGTAAAATATAGAAATTGTAACGGGGGATTTCACAGAGGAATAACCTACTGAACCAGGCCAGGTAGATCCTACCCATCTATATTTGTGGCCAACCATATGCATTTTAAGACTCATAAGTAGGAGAAAAAGAAATACTGCATTCTAACCACTGTCTTGGCATAGTGGTTACAGTGCAGTCTTGCAGGCTGACTCTGCTCAGTGCCAGGAGTTTGATCCTGTCCAGATCAAGGTTGACTCAACCTTCCACCCTTCAGAGATCAGTAAAATGTGGATCCAGAGACTGTTGTTTTTTTGTGTTGCCAAATCAAACAAGGAAATAATACAGCAGCACAAGGAAACAAAAGCTAATCACCGGCCATCAACATACCAATCAACAAATAGGAAGGCATAACATAAATATGATGCATGGAATAGTCCAAAACACATATTCCACTAGAGAGAAGTTCCCAGATGGGCTCCAGCAGGAGTCTGAAAGCTTGGAAGAGTAAACATCTGGTCCCAGTGATCAACCAAGATTAGCTCCTTCAAAACTCTCCTGGGACATGTATAGTTGCCTTCATTCATAGATACATACCACTTTGTGATTGCTGATGTAGTCATTTCAGGTCTTGTGGACCAAAACATTGTCTATCAGTAGGCGAGATAGTTGAAGATTTGATCCTGTTACCAACTCTCTGATATGCCTTTACCAGCACTCTAATAAATATAAACCCCGGCGACAGAAAATTGACTGAAACTTAAGATTTCATTGCGTCACTTTGCTGCAGGAGACTGAATGCACAGGGATGAAAACATTAAAACAGGTGATAACTTTAAATGCTGAGCACTTGAATCTGAACATGAATCTCTGAACTGGAATAAAACATCAAGTCTGTGACATTATCTGTGGCATCATATAGAAGACAGCTAGCACTTCTGGTTTATGATTCGTGCCCCACAATTATCATTATTTAATGCAACGAAGTATTCCGAAAACTCATTTTCAGGAGATTTTGAGTTATGGGTGTATTTTTAGAAAACAACATAGAAAGGAAGGCATTGATCTTATCAGTGTTCTTCTGGGATGAGTTTTACATGTCCCTTCCTTCTTTTGACCCCATCACATGTCCTTTCTCCATAGACTCTAAAGGTAGTTCATCTCAAAAATATCCATTTAAACAAGCCGCTCCCTCTATTTTTGCTGAATTCTTAGCAGAACTAAAAAAAACAATAACTTATCATTGAGTATTGAATAAAATTTATACTATACTAGCCCATTGCAGTTATGATGCATTGAATGCCCTGAATATAATAGGCTGAGGGCCAAAGATTGTCCTAGATCACTCTATTAGTGCCCGCTGGGTTATATGCCAATAATGATAGCATGTGGCAAACAATTTACAGTATCATCTGTCTTTCCCAGAGTACTCTGCCCCCCCCCCGCTTCACTTTTCTTACCAAATTTGAAAAGGGCATCCATCAAACCAGGAAAAGGGAAAAGGAATACAGAGTGCTAGATGAAATGGTAGTAAATATGTCAGCAAATTTATGAAGCTATTTTGTGAAAGGGAATCCACCAGAAGAGATTTTGCTAGAGCACTAATAGAAATTATTTCCAGCAATAAGCAGCCTTTCCTGGGTGCCTATATTTCATGTTCTAAACGAAAAAAACATCATGAGAGGAATTCCTTCATGTTAGTTTCTTTCTGTATTTAGTTGAAGCATGATTGGACTGAGAAACTGCAATTAGTGAATAAATTACTGTTCAATGACTTATATTTCACTCATCCACCACTCAAGCTTCTCATAACCAAAGCCAATGCAACCCTATTATTTTTCCTTTGATAACTCTCCTCCCTTTTATCCTGTGAAAGGGAATGTTTTCTTGTCCACAAAACTGAACAAAAATTGTTATAACATTCCTGAAGAAAATATTGGGGTAGCACTAAAAATGTATTGCCGAACCATAATATATCTTTATCAAATACTCATTTTCTCCCTTTCCCTAGTATCTTTGCCAGATCTTGGGATTTTTTTTTTAAAACAAAAAACAAAACATTATCATGTGAGCTGCTGATTAACTGTAATATTCTGAAGTTTCACAATATAAAGAAATCGCCTGCTTGGGAACCATAAAAAATGGTCTTAATACAACAAGAATGAGAAAATAAGCTTTTGGGGTATGTTCTAATACAGAGAGATTGAATTGCTACATAGCTGCCAAAAGAAAATCACATTCTTTCCAGGGAAAAAGAAAACTGACTCATTCTAGTGCGATCATGTATATCATCTTGAAAGTTTTGTTGAATAACACGAAATAATATAGCTGGCATGCAATATTTCCATACTCCACGTTTATTGATAACCAAACATACAAAACTACCTAATATTCAGTTAGCCTACCTGACTGAATACTCAGAATGAGTGAAGTTCTTCAGGTGTTTAGGCTCAAAGTCTCAAATACAGATATCAAATTAGTGCAATATGTAGTTCATAAAAACATTCTGTCAGGTCCCATAGATCTCTATCAGGAAACTGCCATTTCTGTGGGAGGGGGAAGGCTTGGGGATGCTTTTGCAAGGGATTTTCCTTTAATCTTTTTTTCTGTTTTGATGTACCTTTTGGGAAAATGGGAGAGGGAAAAGAATGTGTCTTTGGCCACCTGTTTTGTCACACCACCAGAGAAGCAAGATCCTGATGCCTGGGAACTGCCTGTTATCACCTTCTCAATCTGAAGTTCTTACAACAACTTCACACCTTGGGATTGGCTCAAAAATAAACTGAACATTGGGAGGTGCCAAAAGAGTGGTTTAACTTAATGCTCCAGCATACGAAATTCAGATTCTGCCTACACTCTCTCTGCTATCACTGTCTTCCAATAAAGCTTCCTTTTGAAATGATGTTTGTTTCAAGAGTTCTGCTTTCTTGAGAAGCCTGGTGAAGCAGGACCTTACACATTCATTTTAAGCAAACATTTGCTGTTACAATGGCACTGAAAAAAAATCAATTTACAGACTTTGCACTGATGACCATTGCAGCATCCCCACATTCATGTGATCAGTTGCAGCCTCCTGGGCTCATATGACACCATTTGCAACCTTATCATCTGACTTCTAACCAACAAAGTCAATGGTGGAAGCCAGATTTGCTTAACAACCATGCAATTGGCTGGCAGTGATCCACTTAATCACCAGGGCAAAAACAGGTCATAATATTGGGCATGACTCATTTAACAACCATCTTGCTTAGCCAATTGTGATTGTACACCAAGGATTACCCTTAGTAGTTTCAGCTGTTTAATTACCCTTACTGATATGCAATGGACACCTTGATGGCAGGATTATCCATGAACATCCAATAAAGAGAACTGGGGAATAATATCCAGCGTTCACTCTTGCCTCTTGATGAAAGTCAGAGAAAGAAGTATGTCTTCTCTGTTTGAAAAACAGCTAATGAAAGGCTGTACAATCAGCCTATCAATAATGACAATACTGGGCACATTTTTCTGCATCCTTAAAATGCATTGCTATTTTGACCTATCCATCAAAATGTTAGTGTGAGTCTCATTTTTCTTGTATTTGGGCAGCTAATAGGATGCTATAAATGAATAAAAAGCCAGTAGAAAATGCCAATGACCTGTTTAATATTTCCAACTTGCAGGATAATTTCTTAGGGTTGTTTGATATGTTTGGAATGTATCATCCTAGGCTTCTAGAAGCAGCATTATTAATAGATTTTGCCAGCAGGATCAAAGATCTCACTCATATTACCATGATCAATCTCAATTTTATACCATTGCCTCTTGAAAGAAGCCAATAAGAATATCCAAGGATGAATTCTTTGTATGAAAAAATAATTTAACCAAACAAAACTTATTAATCTCTGTAGCTCTCAGGATGTAGTTTCAGTGTTCCAGCAGCTAGACCACTTGTTCCAATTAGACCTTGTCACTTAATATTTCTCTCTTAGGGAACATATCTTACAACATGTAATGTCCATCCCATCTTTTGAAACCTTTCAGAGAAGTTCTGCTCAGAAATCTACCTTCTAATCATACTCAACTGGCATATTTTGGTGAAATATAAGCATCTAAAAATTGAGTTAGGGGCCATGAGAAACCCATATTTATTTGGATCTTGAATTATTGCCACACAAAAAGCCAAAGCAAGTTTTTTTAGTCTGGGATTTTACTAGGAGATGGAGACTAAAAGGCCAACTGATTGTTTTTTAATGAAGTAACAAAGAAGGGAAACTCTACCAGCTGCTTTCCAGTCTTTTACCTGTCAGTAAAAGTACATAAACTAAATGAAGAAAAACACCTTTGATTTAGGCAAAACATTCCTTCCCTGGACAACCAGCCCAGACTGTTGACAAGGTGTTCAATTGACAAGGTGATCTCCTTATCTTTCTCAACAACTCAAGAACCAACTTGCTTCTTGAAGATAAGTTGGCTTGGCTATACTGATTTTTTGAAGCAGAAAACCTTGTTGGTAGGTTCTTCTTCTTCTATAGACATCAAAGTCTTTTACTGTATGGAAGCAACACAATTATGGAACTGTTCCTTTCCTACTGTTGATTCCAGCTGAAACTTGAGGGAAAATACTTGATTAATTTGCAAGAACTGAGCAATTTTTCATTTTCTTAATTGCTGACTTGATTTTGTATCATTCACAGCAAAGGACAGCAATGTATGCATTTTGCACGTACATACGTCCTTTGTCAGATGTTTGGAGTCAAGAAGCATTCTTGAAAATCAAGATTATGTTGGAGGCAGATATTTCATTTGGAGTGTATATTTTGATTTGTATTCAATTCCTTTCCCAGTTTGAAGGAAAGCTTTATATATTCTCAGCTAAGGGTTAGGGTTAGGATTCACTCTCTTCACTCTCCATCTCTTATGTGAGATTAAAAAAATAGATAAGGGGGTGCATGTCTTAAACTCTTTGAAAAAAGTTGATTTATAAATCTAAAAAAGTATTAACTAAATGAATATGATGCAGAGCTGATAAGAGCATTGTGAACTAAGTGGATGCTTCAAAAGTTGTTTCCAATGCTATCAATTCTGGATTTAATTTCAGATGAAATGGAACACAAGATCAATCAAGGACATTGGAGTCTTAGTGGACAACAAATTAAATATGAGCCAACAGTGTGTGGTGGCAGCCAAAAATGCCAATGCAATCCTAAATTGCATTAACAGAGGGATACGATCAAGATCCTGAGGTACTGATACCACTCTATAAAGCCTTAGTAAGACAACACCTAGAATACTGCATCCAGTTTTGATCACTATACTATAAAAAATATATTGAGAGTGATTCTAGAATGAATGCAGAGAAGAGCAACCAAGATGATTAGGGAACTGGAGCAGAGGTGGTATTCAACAGGTTCTGACCAGTTCTGGAGAACTGGTAGCGGAAATTTTGTGTAGTTCAAAGAATCAGTAAATGCCACCTCTGACTGGAGACTTTACAGTATCCTTCCCCTGCCATGCCCACCAAACCACACCCACAGAATCAGTAGTTAAAAAAAATGAATCCCATCACTGGACTGGAGGCTAAAACATACAATGAACGGTTGCAGAACTGGCCATGACTAGTCTAGTGAAGAGAAGGACCAGGGGAGATATTATAGCAGTCTTCCAATATTTGAGGGGATGCCACAGAGAGGAGGGGGTCAAGCCATTTCCAAAGCACCCAAAGGCCAGACAAGTTTTAAAAAATGAATCCCATCACTGGACTGGAGGCTAAAACATACAATGAACAGTTGCAGGAACTGGCCATGACTAGTCTAGTGAAGAGAAGGACCAGGGGAGATATGATAGCAGTCTTCCAATATCTGAGGGGCTGCCACAGAGAGGAGGGGGTCAAGTTATTTTCCAAAGCACCCAAAAGATAGACAAGGAATAATGGATGAGCGGAGCTGGGTCACGCTGTTACGATGTGCAATTTTGAGGCTCCAAGTTTCCGCTGTTGGACAGTCCCACCTAAACCATCCCATAGAGATGGTGACAGAGAAGGGCACATTCTGTCGATCCCAAGGACACTACAAAGTCCCTGGTAGATCCAGGAGAAGCCCTTTTTGTCAACAGTGGAGAGGCAGCCATTCAAGCTGCTGAAGCAGGGACAGCCCTGGAAAGGAAGAGATTTGAAAAGAAAGTGTGTCAGTTTGGTGAGATGAATCTCCACTTACTATTTTTTGGGAGAGAACACCCTAAAAGACTTAAATTGAAATTAAAAGTGAAGATAAAAGAGGTCAAGTGACAAGATTAAGCTGAAGGTTTTTTTTTTAACTTTTTATTGAAACCTGGAATTTGGCAAAAGCTTCTCAATTTTAAACTGGACTGGTCTTCTTTTCTAATTTTTTATTTTTTAAATAATTTCTTTGAAAATCTCTTTTGATTAAGATTCTTTTTTTTTTAGCTTTTTCATTTTAGCTTTACTTTTTTTCTTCTTTTCTAAAGACTTTACTTTTTAAAAAATCTATTCCTAGATTTGGATATATGAGGGGAAGTGAAAGTAAAGTGAAATAAGTAACACTGACATCTAGAGGCTTGGATACATTGTTTTCTTTTCTTTCCTACTTGTTTATGCATTGGTGTTAAATTCAAGGACTCTGAGCTTTTTACTGAAAAGATAGTGGGATGAGCATTGTAGATTGTTTATACAGTACTCTTCTTGATAGCTGGAGTCTGGAGTTGAAGTTGAAAAAAAGAAGATTGAAGTGAACTTGAAAATAGAACTGGAAAGTCTGATTTGATTTACCAACGAGCCTTGGACGTTTAGTAGAAGTGGTTCGTTTTCTGTCAGAACTGTTTGTTATTCTTTTTTTCTTTTTTACTTCCCCTCCAGCTGGATTTTTATGTTTGGACTTTAGCCTTTTGATCCAGGAACTAGAGTATATTTCACCCCTCCTTTTCTTTTGCTTTACCTTTTTTTGTTAAGGGAAATACATAGACTTCTACTTTTTTTTTAAAAAAAAAAATCTTTTCTCTTTAAATTCTTTTACTTTTCTACCCTCTCTTCTTTTTACATTTTTTCTTTTCTTTCTTTTTTATATACTTGGAATCAATTGGATTAAGGTATACAAGTGCCTGAAGATTTTTCCTTTCCTCTTTTTCCTTTTCCTTTTTATATTTTTTATTGGGGTGGCAAGGATCAATACAGATGATGTTGCAACAGGAGAAGGAGAAGGAAGTGACACTGCAGATGATTATGCAAGGAATCTAAAAGATACAAGCAAAAACAGATAATATTGAAAAGAGAATGGAGAATATTGAGCAAAGAACTGAAAAGACAGCTGAGAAAGTTGAGAATATCCAAGAGATGATGATGAAATATGAGGATAGATTTAAGAATATTGAAGAACAAGATGTACAAAGAGATAAGAAAATTTGAGATATTGATAATCGATTGAGTGAAGTTGAAAGAGACAGAAAGGGATCATTGGGATGGGAAATGGACAGGTCAGAATTCTATCTGAGATTCCAAAATATAGAAAAAGAAAAGGGTGAAAGCCTTGCTGAAATAATGACAAAAATCCTGGCAGAAGCATTAGAGATAACTAAAGAGAAGATGATGGATGGAATGGTTGAAGTATTCTGTGTCTATACAAGATATGCAATGAAAAATAAACTACCAAGAGAAGTTCACATCAGATTTACTAAGAAAACTATCAAAACACAGATACTGCAGGTGGCAAGAGAGAAAACATTAAAGTATAAAGACAAAGAAATTGTGGTACTGAAACAAATATCAAGAAGAGTGAGAGAGATGAGAAGAGAATACTTATTTCTGACTAAAGAGTTTCTCAAAAGAGGAGTAAATTACACATGGTTGATACCAGAAGGTCTCATGCTCACCTGGCCAGAACAAAGACACAGAATTGACACAGTTGAAAAAGCTGAGCTATTCTAGCTAGAATATTTTAGAGGAAAGGAGGAAGATACAAGAAAAGAAGAGTCGTTAATCGAATTCCAAGAGGAGTGTACAACGGCAATTGAAAAAGAAAAAGAAGAAGGTGTAGTAGGTGGTGTACCCAGAGAGCAATGAGAACCAAGATCTATTAGAGAAACAAATCCTTCTTATAAAGTCTAAAATGGATGAAAGAAAATTGATTACGAAGAATATAAATGGACTCAATTTAGTTACTAAAAGAAAAAAAGTATTCACCTGCAGCAAGTTAAAAAATATAGACCTATATCTCTATTAAATTCAGACTATGAAATCTTTGCTTCAATTTTGGCAGAAAGACTAAAAAGATATTTAAATAATTTTATCCATATGGACCAAAATGGATTTCTGCCAAAGAAACAAATCAAAGACAATGTGAGAATTATCCTGGATACTCTGGAATACTATGAGGTGCATCCTGAAAAGCAAATGGCCTTGATGTTCCTAGATGCATAAAAAGCCTTTGACAATGTGAGTTGGTGATTTATTTCACTTCAATTGATACAAATGGGCTTTGGTAAAAAAAAAAAAATTATCCAAGCCATTGAAATGATATACCATGAACAAACTGCAAAGGTTATGGTAAATGGAGAACTAACATAATCTATAGATATAAGAAAAGGGACAAGGCAAGGTTGTCCACTGTTGCCTCTGCTGTTTGTGTTAACATTGGAAGTGCTGAGTAGGAACGTTAGAGAAGAAAAAGAAATAAAAGGAATGAAAATTAAAAAGGAAGAGTATAAATTGTAAGCTTTTGCAAATGACTTGGTATTTATATTAGAGGATCCACTGGAAGCAGCACCTAAATTAATAGAAAAGATAGAAGAGTATGGAAAAGTAGCAGGTTTGAAAATAAATAAAGATATAACAAAGACTTTAACAAAGAACATATTAACAAGACGAAAGAAAGAGTTGGAGGAAGTCTTGGAAATCCAGGTCATAAATAAGGCTAAGTATTTAGGGATATATATAACAGCAAGATGTAGTACACATAAATATCTTAAACTCAAACAACAGATTGTGACAGACTTGACAAAATGGGAAAAATTACAATTATCATTGATTGGGAGACTATCTACAATTAAGATGAATGTATTGCCTAGAATCTTGTACTTATTCCAGACAATTCCAATTAGATTAGGGAAAGAGTTCTTTGAAGATTTTTTAAAAATAGTATTAAAATACATTAGGCAGGGAAAGAAAGCAAGAATAAAACTTAAATTGTTGCAAGATGCAAGAATAAGAGGAGGGTTCGCTTTGCCCAATTGGGAATTATATTATCAGATGACAAACTTGATGTGGGTAAAGGAATGGATAACATTAAGAAACAGTAGATTATTGACTTTAGAAGAACATGACTTGCTGTTGGGATGGCATGCCTTTCTCTGGTATAAGGGAACTAAAACACAGGGGTATTTTAGAAGACATTATATTCAAGAGGCATTGTTTTTAAACTAGGAGAAGGTAAAAAAGCAGTATTATTTAAAAAATCCATTGTGGATATCTACTATCAAAGCTTTTTCTTATCCAATAACATATAAAAAGGAACAAACAGATAGATATGGTGTGATATTGAATGAAAAGGGTGAACTTAAATCTATGCAAGCTTTGAAAGAACAACGTATAAAAATTAATTGGTTTTCATATGTACAAATACAATCTAGGTTTGATAAAGATCTTAAAACAGAAAGTTTCTATGATAAGTTGACTGATTTAGATAAAATTTTGATGGGTACTGCTGAAAAAGTAATTTAAAAACTCTATGGACATTTTTTAGAATTTAAATTAGAGGAAGAACAAGTTAAAGAAACGATTGCATGGGGGGAAAATTTTGGATATAGGACTGATTTAGAGAAAAGAAAAAAATTGTGGTCTCAAAATTATAAAATGACAATGTCAACTGCATATAAAGAAAATTTGTATAAGATGTTTTACAGGTGGCATCTACCCCCGACTAGAATCGCAAGAATGTTTAAGAACAAATCAGATAAATATTGGAAATGTCATCAGATACCTGGTTCATATTACCATATATGGTGGACAAGTTTGGACGCAAAAAAATATTGGACTAAAATCCACACATTATTGGAAAAAAATGATAAAACAACATATAGACTTTAAACCAGAGATCTTTTTATTGGGAATTATACTGGAAATATACAATAAAGAATTGAAATATTTGATTGTAAATGCTTTAACAGTGGCTAGAATTGTATTTGTTAAGAATTGAAAAAATGAAAAATACCTACGCAGGAGGAAGTTATGAAGAAAATTATGGACTGTGCTGAAATGTGTAATTTGACATTTGAAATTAGAGAACAAGAAGATAATCAATTTTATATGATATGGGACTTATTTTATCAATGGTTAGATAAAAAGACATGGTAATGAAATAGACTAAGAAGTTTTGTAACAGAAAATTGATATATTTAGAATATAATACAAAATATATAATCATTGGATGAATGTATAATATAAATTTATAATAAAATCTAGAATATCTTGTATGAAATGATGGAATAATAGTTTAATTAAATGAATGACTAATAACTGATAAATATATAAGCATTTGTTAGATTGACAATTTGAGAACTTTTATAACTTGTAAGTAAAGTCTATGAAAGAATAGCTCAAAAGATTTGTAACCAACAGACACACTGTATGTATATAATTGAAAGATGGTTTTATGTTTTTGTCTGTACATGTTTGTCTTAAAAAATAAAAATTTAATAAAAAAAGGAATAACTGAACAAGGAGAGATTCAATCTGGAAATAAGGAGATATTTTCTGATAGTGAGAACAATTAACCAATGGAACAGAAGTTGCCTTTGGAAGTTGTGGGAACTTCATTACTAGAAGCTTTCAGGAAGAGACTGAACTGCCATCTGTCAGAAATGATGTAGGGTCTCCTACTTGGATGGAGGATTGGATTAGATGACCTACAAGGTCCCTTCTAACTCTGTTAAGCTGTTATCTGTATAAAATGGTGGGAAATAGTTAAATAGCTGAAAGTGTTACCAGATATCCAAAATTCTGCTCCCTGAGACAAGTAAAATGACACCTTCTTCCATTTCAGGAACAATTTTTGTGGCAAAGTAATCAAACTTCAGGATTTGTTTGTGGACATATTGGCTTGGGGATAACAAGTACAATGGCCCTAGAGCTGCCCCTAAGAAGCAAATCTAACTTGATCCTTGGATTCTAACTACTCAGTCATTATAGTTTGGGGGTCATAGCTATAGTTTATGAAGTGTGGTACCAGACACTATAGTGAACTGAAGATTGTCCAGAAAGTCGAAGATTATGAAATATATATTTATCTGAGATAGAGTCTGGCATAAACAGAACATAATAATAGAGTTGGAAGGGACCTTGGAGGTCTTCTAGTCCAATTCCCTGCTCAGATAGGAAACTTTATACTATTTCAGAGAAATGGTTGTCTAATCTATTCTTAAAACTTTCCAGTGTTAGAGCACCCACAACTTCTGAAGGAAAGCCACCCCACTGATTAATTGTTCTAACTGTCAGCAAATTTCTTCTTAATTCTAGGTTGCTTCTCTCCTTGATTAATTTCTATCCATTGCTTCTTGTTCTGCCTTCAGGTGCTTTGAAGAATAGATGGACTCCTTCTTCTTTGTGCCAGTCCCATAGATATTGGAACATTGCTATCATGTCACCCCTAGTCCTTCTTTGCATTAAACTATACATAACCAAGTCTTAAGGTAAATTTTGCATCTCTTTAGGTTCAGTGTTTTGCATGCCTTTACACAAAAAGTTTAGACAGTATAAAATAAATATTAGAAATACTAATGAGAAATATGCATTAATTTGCATCATATTTCAGATCCTTAGGACTTATAGTGTAAATCATCCAATGTGCACTTACAGATACAGTTTACATGAATTAATATCAGCAATATTGATGTACAGCAAATATTTACCCAGGGATTTATATGAAGAGCTGCCATCATTTTATAACTAAGCAGGTCTACTTTCTAAATCATTGAACCAATGTTTGCATGACACATAAATGCTTAATAAAAATGTACTGGCATTTATGTCTCATATAATGGATGAATGTACCTAAATAATATCAATACACATAGACAGGGACACTTAAGGAGCACATCCCCCTTAACACAGTAAATATTTATAAATTTTGTTCACATAACATGCTGTGGCAGGTCAAGTAAATGTTTAGTAGATGTGTTCACTCAGCTCAATTGTTCAACATGTTAAACTTGGTTACAATTAAACTTGGTTTTTAACATGATATGTATACTGATATTGATTTGTGAGTTTATGATACAATGAATTGTGTGAACCCAGAATATTACAGATTACCATTAGTTCAAATATCTGTTTGTATATAACTGGAGCTTGTTAAAGGCATTTTGCTCATATTTTGAATTTTACAATGTCTACAATAGATTTCGATGATAGCCCCCATTCTTTGTTATTTTACAAATGGAACTGAGATGACTATTGTCCTGTCTCTTGTTTGTTTAGGTTCCTGAAATACTAAATAGAGATATAAGACAAACAGAATTGTAGGAGTAAAGTTTAAAAAAGAAACTTAAAAGTTAAGGGCTTTTGCAGCTGACTTGGATAATATTTATTTTTTATTGGGAATGCTAAAATTGTAATTGGGTGTGGTTCCTCAAATGGCCATAAGATGGAGCCAGAAACCTGTTTTCCTAGTTGTTAGTTGATAGATGTTCTGATGGTCGATGTTCTTTGGTTCCTGCATTTTTCCTATTTACTGTTGCTGATCGTCATTCTTCTTGGATTGCTGTAAGTCTGTTACTGAACTGTGTATGATACTGGACTTTGTTATTTGGCTTATCCCTGGACTGAATACTAAGTACTTTAACCGTGTATGACTTGGACTGTTTGTTGGACTTTGCTTAACCGTTCACTGAAAGTAAAACCTACATTTTACTGTTCAGTGTATCTGTGTGCTGGTCGTGTGTTATTCAACATCACTCTCACTACATTTCCCTGTGTGCACTCATTCTCCTAACGGGGAATTTCCTCAACAGTATCACTCCAGGCAACTCTTTATCCATTTTATTTCCCAGGGCAACTGTGTATATAAAACAATGCAAAGTCCAGATAATCCTCAACATACAGCAGTAAGTTTACTGACCATTGAAAGTTACCATGGCACTGAAAAAACTGACTTATGACTGTTTTGCACAATTGCAGTATCCCTGTGGTCATATGATCAAAATTCAGACACTTGGCTGGCAACTGATTCATATTTATGATGGTTGCAGTGTCCTGGGCTTATGCATTTTGTGACCTTCTGACAAGCAAAGTTAATGGGGAATCCAGATTCACTTCACAACATTGTTACTAACTTAACAACAGTTCTCCATGATCCCTCCACTTCTCATCCATCCAGGTTACAATGATGCATGCATTCTCAATTAAAAAATGGAGGAGGCTGGTTTTATTGCAAGCAGAATTAGCATCTGGTTTCCTGCTCCTGTGATTTGGAGGCTATTCACTTATTCACTCTGCTTCACAGAGAAGCAGAACATCCAAGCAAGTCTCCCTCAGGAAATTGACCCCTTTTGCACTTGAAAGCTGGAAGTTTGATATTTTGAAAAGCAAGAGGATGTTAACATTTCAACATTTATAACATCTGATCTCACTTGTAAAGAGGGTGGAATTTTTTATAGGAGGAGAACAAAAATAATGTACCAAGAGTTTCATAGCAAAGGTCTCATGAGAATTTTTTTTTTGCTAAAGCATCTTGCTGGTTATTCATGTATCCCTGTATCCATGCAACAATCAAATAAACAATCTACAGTAACTCTATGCTTAATTGTGAGAATAGAAATTAGTTTAAGGTCTCATAGGACACAGTGTTCATGTGAAAAAGAGGATGACAAATATTATTTTTTTAAATTGTCTTTCTCATTACTACATTTCTGGGCAGTTATTAATACAATATTACAACTGAACTTCCATGTCTGATATTAGAGATGTTTAAAAAAGGCCAATACTTGCTAATAAGATGATGTTCCTAAGACCAGGTCCACAACAGAAAAGGATCATTTCCTGGGTCCCACCCTTTTTACCAGATCTGATAATATTCAGGGACAGCAGAGATGGTATTCAGCAGGTTCTGATCAGTTCTGGAGAACCGGTAGTGGAAATTTTGAGTAGTTTAGAGAACTGGAAAAAACCACCTCTGAATGGCCCCACCCCCCATCTCTTCTCTGCTTCCCGAGTCTCAGCTGATCAGCTAGGTCTTCTTTTGTTGCCCTGCACAGGAGAATGGAGCTGGAAAGCAGGTTAGTGGTGTCGGGAGGGAATGGGGATTTTGCAGTATCCTTCTCCTGTCACACCCACCAAGCCATGCCCACAGAACCAGTAGTAAAAAACATTTGAATCCCACCACTGAGGGACAGTAGGTGCAATTGGGTAGAGGTAGTTTTTTAGATGCTCCAATATGAAGCTGGCAAAGAGGAAAGCCTTTAATAGAAAAAGCTTGAAAATGGAAGTAATTATTTGCATCTAAAATGACAACATGGATTTTGACTGTTGGGGGGAAAAACCCTAACTAATGGCTGTGGGAAAAATGGCTAATGATTCTAAAATGGATGGGACCATTTTTGTTCTGCTGAAGGTTCATTAACTCTTTAATGTTTAAATGTCCACACAGCATTTGCAAATGCTGGGTCTGGAGAAAACTTACCAAAGAAGAAAAGTACCATTGACCAAATAACTAAACAACTCATACAATGTCATGCAAATGTATCAGAAGTTAGAAGAAAAATGACTTGTCAGTAGGTCACCAGCTCGATCCAGATCAACTTCCAGTTCATTCAAATAAGAGACATTGTAAAAAAAAATGAGTGAATCCTGCAAGATCTTTTCCTAACTCCAGTTAGGAATAGTTTCGTTATTTCCCAACATAGAGTGATACATATATTCTGTGCACTCACATATACTAAGGTGTTCATATTTAGAAGCTTTGAGATAAACTTACAAGGCAGGGTGAACTTATTTATCTTCTGTACCTTTATAATGACCTGCTGTACTGGAAGGGTGGTTAGAGGACTGTTACCTGCAGAATGTGAAGCTATGAAGGGGTTGCAAATTCCTTACACAGCAGGAAGCTGGAAAATAAAGTGCTTTTCACTGTGTTTTAAACACAATAAGAAAAAAAATCTGGAATACTATGTGTCACAGACTTTTTCAACTGGACCCTTTAACATCCCTTGACAAACTGAATTCTGTAAACATCTCACATACTGTCTGAAGACTTCTGTGTGCATGTGTACATGTCTTTGTTATTCTGCTTCATTAATATCCCCTTGAGTTGTTTCATTCTCATTGCTTTCTTAATTTATTTTTTCCTGTCCTTTTCAGTTTTCTATTTTCATTGACTTTTCGTAATTTCCCCTCTTGACTTTTTATGGAGGGAGGGATAGGGATAGGACATATGAGCATAATTTCAGTAGTAGAACTAAATTAAATGCCTGTTTTATTTTTTAAGGATACTTTCTTTCAGCTTATTTTGTTTGTGAATAGCATCCACCATTCTGATGACCTCCATTTTTTCCAGATCAAGAATATCGAGGAACATTCAAGGAAAATAAAAATGTATGCACAGAACAGCAATAGCAATTAGACTTAGATATCATTTGATAGTGTTTTACAACATTCTCTGGGCAGTTTTCTCTGAAGCATTATTTCCATATAGCCCCCAACAATCAGGATTCTCCTTTTACTTGGAAGGATGGAAGTCCTGTGTCAACCTTGATTGCCCATTGGAATCAAACTTCAGGCTATGAGCAGAGTTTGCCTGTGATATTGCATTGTAACCACTATGGCACCAGGGCTCTTGTAAGTTCTTAACTGGCACCATCATGGAAAGACATTTCTAGAGAGGGAGTCAAACAAACAAAGAAACACCATGTCCAGAAGAAGGAAATGGAAATCCATTTCCATATTGCTGTCAGTAGATAGTAGACACGTCCATTAAATCACCAGGAATAGAACTGAACACAAGATTATTTTTAGCATCTTCATTAGGATTATGTAGAATTTAGAAGGGATGCTTTGTCTAAACTTTTGTATAAGTGCTGTAGATGAACAGGCTGAGCCTGAGGGAGGGGTCAAACAGGTCATCAGTCATGAATCCCTTCACACCCACAAGATATGTAAGTCCAGACCACCTTGAATTCCTTTCTGCTCTTAACTTCCACTAATTTCCCTTGACTGTTAGTAGTTCAGATTATTTTTCTTTTTGTAAAAATTTTATTTAGGTTTTCACAAAACATAATACAAATAAAATATTTTTTTTTTTAGAATAGCATGGTCCCAGGTTATCACTTCTCCATACAGACACAAACTCAATTTCATATTTATCTTTGTGTTCTATTCCATATCATATTACTATTTAAACATTTTCTCAATAATTTTTCCCTTCCCTTAGTTTTCTCAACCTTGCTTTTAATTATCTCATTCCTTTCTAAATTCAATTATATATAACTTTTTCTAAGTTTCAATATCTTTCTAATCATTATATTTATACTTTTGTCTGTCCTGTTTCAATTTCATATTTTCTTTTCTCATTAAACAAAATTTTCCCCTGTAGTTACTGATTGGAGTATGACACCTTTGTATCTTTTAATTTTTGTCCATTCAACTCTTATTTAAACTTCAATTTATGTCTTTACAATTATAACATTCAATATAACACATAACTTCCAGTTGAATTCTGCTTGGTACATTCTTAAAATACACCCCAAGTTCTTAAAGAGAATGTATATATATAACAATTATAAATAAAATACTTATTCTATTCCAACTCAGCTCTATCATTAATGTTAGTTATAATCTTTAACATCTTTAGCATTTCTTTTCAATGGGATATCATACTTCCTTAGGAACACTTATGATATTTCCATAATTTTTCATATTTCTTTCATAATCCTCTTCACTTAAACTTTTATAACTCACTAATAATAATTAAAATGTTCCCATCCTTTCCTAATTTTATTCTCTCATTCTCTTTATTTCATTTATTTATTATCAAACATTCCATTACATTACAATTAGTGTTTTATCTATCATTTTAATCACATTTGTTTCATATTTTCTAAGTTTATTTCTATTTCTAATATAACAATACTATCTTATGTACCCTTGCAGAATCCCTCTTTCAATCAAATTTTCACCCATTATCTCTGTGTCTTCTAAATAGGCTTATACCTTTTATCCTTGTAAGTTTTCTCTGTTTCTGTCCTTTATAACTTCTTTTCCTTTCCCTCTTCCCTCTCTTCTTCTCCCTCCCTTTTTGACCGCTTGTCTCTCTAATTCTAATTCTCTCTTCTGTAATTCTCTCTTCTGTTTCTTCCTAATATTGTAATTACTTTTCAAACTATTCTCTTTTTTTGGTTGTTTTTTCACATCTTAAATCCCCCCTTTCCTTTTTATTCCCCACATAGAATTGCTTGATCATTGAAGATGGCTTCTTCTTTGCCCTGCCCTTCTTGTACTACAGGCATTTCTTGTTGTTTCTCATCGTTCAGGATCTCCATTTCTAAAAATTGAAATACGAAGCCAAAAAAACCCTCTTCCTTCTTGTGCATCTTCTTTCTATTTTTAAGTTCCATTCTCAATTCTTCCAAGAGTGATACCATTTTAAAAAAATTTAAACAACCACCCGATTGATTTTAGTCCTTTAGATCCAAAAACCAAAAATCCTAAAATCACCAGATAATCCAAATAATCCTAACTGTTTCTTCTTGCTTCTTTTTTCCACTTTCTCTTCCTGGGGTTCTATTATCTTGTTACAAAGTTTCAGTTGGAATGTATCTTTTAGGAATCTTGTTTAAATTTCACTAATTCCTTTTACTTCCAGATGGTCTCCTCCATTTTTCCAGATCCTACCCTTTTGTTTTTCCCTTTTTTCTTCTTTCCTTCTTTTAAAAGTTTTTGAAAATCCAGAAGTCTTTATTATCCCTTTGACATTTTATTTTCAGCTTAAATGCCTGTTTAATGTCAAAGTGGATTTTTGTCAGTTTCTTACTTAAATCTCTTCGTTGTTAATATGGGGAAGGAAAGAAAAAAAACCAAACCCTTTCCCTTCCCTCTCTCATTCTCCGCTTCAAAATCTTCTTTGGGAGCAATGTTATTCTTTATAGTTCAAATTCCAGGGTACCTTTTGTTGTTGCTCTTTCAGTTCGACCCGGTCAGCTAAAACTTTCTCTTATCTTCCTCCTGCACATTCTTTTCTGGTCGAGTTCTTCTTTGGGATGGCCATCCATCCTCTGTTGTAAACTTTATTTTAAAAAACAATACTTCACCTAGTGCAATTAGTCCTATATCTTGCTTTCCACTTATTTCAGAGTTGTCATAGACAGATATAGGTAGAGATTGCTTAGAAATATAGGTCCAAAGATAATTACATCCATTTAGAACATAAGTGCTATAGACAGAAATTATTTCACTTCAATGCCTTGCTAGAATGAAAAGAATTCTAAGTTGTGAATAGAACTCCTTCTTTAGGTCAGCTGCAGGTACAATTTTAAATTAGTTTCTGCTAGTTTAGCATTCCAATCTTTTGTAAGCCACCTTTTCCTAATTCCACTTCAATAGCCAATGTGCTATTAAATACACACACACACACACAGGGTACCTCCTAAAATATCCAATGTTTGCACGCCTTGGTTTTTTTCCCTTTGCTATTATAAAGATGTTTGTGCACAGAATGGTTGGTTTACTTCTTAAATAATAAAAATGCATTTCATAATTTTGAAAAAAAATGGTGAGGAAATGCTGAGTTCATGTTTTGTTCTGAAGGTGCAACTTGGATAAAATCATTAAAAATTAAAAATTGGAGAATAGAAATTCTTATTTGTGTGGGTGTAAAAGAGATTGTGTGAAAGCAGGCTAGTGTAAAATGAAATGTATTCTTAACCCAAACCCACCCAGGGCAATTTTAATTCTATGGATTAAATGAACTGATTAACTATGGATTTTGGAAACTGATTCTGACTAAGTGAATCATTCCCATGTAAGAGAATATATAAGGTACTTAACTAAGTTACTCATTTTTTTGCGTGTAGTTGTTTTTAAATGTATATAGTAATAGTAATAAATAATAACATCAGCATACATACACAAGCCCACAAATGTGCACACATACATACATATTGCATATTTAATTTAAACAAAAATAAAAAGGTCGTAGATGGTGGACTTTATATCTAGGCAGTGATCAGTCATTCCAGTTGAGTCAGTATATACTTAAGTTTAATACAGCTTTTATCTAATCTCCAACTTTTCCTTTTTTAAAAAAAACGGGATGATTGTTGGGAAGATGGATGGACTACAGCTACAGGGAATCCTCGATGCAACAGATTTTCTGGATCTTTTCCAAACAGGATTCAGGATGTGAGATCAAAATTTCATTGACCAACTTGAAGCCTCTGTAGGACCTGAACTTGTTTGATTTGTTGGCAATTTCAGCACCATGAACCATGGAATCCATGTAGGCTAGTCTCATGTTGGGAGTGAGAAATATAATTTTACCCTTTCTTAGCAATTGGATTCAGTCACTGATGGTGGGAGGTGAGAGTTGGGTTCTTGGGAGCTTCATAACAGGGTGTTACGGTATTCTTGCCCTTGCTGTTTAACATGGGAAATTCGAAGACAAATCATCTGCCAACATGCTAGTGATATTCAGTATAATTTCAAATGTAGTGGAGGACCTGACTCAAATCGTGAAGGATTGAATAGGGAGAAGGGAGCTTGAACTAAATCCCAGATTCATAAGTCCTTTCCAGAGATAGTCCATCTTTGACCCTTGATGAGCTTGTACTTTCCAAGATTGAGTAGCCTTGAAATCTTTAATTCTCTTGCACTTAGAGCTCTCACTTGAAGAGCAAGTACAGAAGATCATCAAACGGTAAGATCTTGGAACTAGTTGCAGCCATTTTTTGGAAGGGGAACTTCTTGGTCAATCATGCTCTTGTCACCTTTCAATTAGATTGCTGCAATTTATACTTCATGGGATTGCCCTTGAAGACCATTTGGATACTTAGCATCCAGCAGCTTGAGGGACCTTGTAGGTCATCTTGTCCAACCCCCTGCCCAAGTAGGAGACCCTACACCATTTCTGAGAAATGGCAGTACAATCTCTTATTGAAAGTCTCAAAGTGATGAAGCTCCCACAACTTCCAAAGGCAAGCTGTTCCATTGGTTGATTGTTCTCAGTGTCAGAATACTAGAATAATAGAAAATCAATAGGAGTGTCTCATTCTCCCATGTAATATCATTACAGAACTGCCAGGAAGCTTTTGGATCTTATGTAGCTTTGGCCCTTAATGTCTCAGGTTGTTTTCTCTGCTTCCTGAATGATGTCTAGTCAAAGGGGCTCCTTGAGTGCTCCAAATATCAAAAAATGCCAACTTCAGGGACTCCGTGATGAAGATTTCATAAAGATGGTCTCTTGTTTCTAGAATTGCCTCCCACCAAATATTCAAGCACTCCATATTCTATTATATTATTTGAAAGCTCTCCTGTCTGGGATGGAGACACCTGAGAATTTTGTTGTCCAAATGAGACATATATGAATCTTCTTGTTTTTATTTTTAGATTACTCACTTTTTATGGTTTCATATTTTGAAACCATTTTGAATATATATATATATATATATATATATATATATATATATATATTCATGTTTCTTGTAAATTAAATAATTATTGGTATTACTATATAAAGCAGCTAAAGAAAACATTCAATCATTAGTTTCGGTGTGGCATCTCAGCCACAAAATAATATGTTTATTTTCTTCCATCACTTTTGTTCTTTTATTGATAAAAACTACACAAAAGCTAACTGATCAGAATAATTAATTAAAAATAAATCAAAAATGTTACACATTCTTCCACGATTTCTTTACTTTTCCCTTTTAAATCACATCTTCCTTCAAATTTCACCGAAGCATCCTTTTTGTCAGCCCATCTTAAAAATTTTCAACAGGTAGGGTATGTAATGCATATCACTATAACCACAGTCCTCCCTTTCTCTTACATTTAGAAGTTCCATGTTCAAGTGTGAGTTCATATTGCATCATTAATCCCCCCCCTTTAAAGAGCCCCAAACATAACAGAAGTGTCAACAATGAATCACAATGAAGATAAGAAAAAAAAATCAAGGAAAAGTCACCCCCATCGAAAATGTACAGCATGTGTTGTAAATGTACATGCACCCCAAGTTTTGTCAGTTATGCATCTTGGTTCTTTTACAGAATAATCATCAGTGTCCGTTTGGTTCAGCAAATGCCTTTGACACCATATTTGGAATTAGAATTTATAAGACAGACCTTGCATTCTTAGGAAATAAAAAAGTGAGAAAAAAATTGATTTGGTATGTTCCAATTTGAAAAGAGGGGTAAGACTAATAAACAATTATAAAGAAATAATACTTCATTCTGTATTTGGCAGACCCTCCCTCTCCATTCCTCCTGCACCCCAAAGTGTCACCTGTGGTTCTTTTCCATCAGAACCGTGCAATGTAGAAAAATCAAATATACAAACACAACTTTTAATCCATCCCTTTATCTTGCTAGAGTGTAATCTAACTTCTTTTTTTCATATAAGAACTCAGCAATCTTTTTATTTGTTTATTTACACCGAGAAGTTTGTTCAACAGTTTAAAATCAAAGGACATTTTGGAATTCACCAATCTGTACTGCCAGGTCACCAGATTGAATTTCCACAGTGTTCTGTGAGACATCTGCCATTTTGTTCTCTTTCTGTGGTTTTTGGATTGAGAACATTTTTCCGCCGGAACGCTTCAAAATGTCATATTGCGCTTTTCAATCTCTTGAATCGAATGGCCGTTTTTCCCTGCAGCGGGGAAAATAAGAGCCTTCCCAAACATTCTTCTTCATTTTCATTCAGAAGGTGATCCATCAGTTTGGTATTCTCTCAATGTAAATAGCTGGTGCAGCAGAGCGTGCAATGGTAGCAATGAAGCTGTGATCTCGACTCAGCTCCAAGTTGGTGGTTTCAGCCTGGTCTCGGGAGATAGTATCATATCCCTTATTTACATGGAGAGGCTTGTGAGCCTGGCAGTATCCGATCACTGGTTGGTCATAGCCGTAATAGGGCAAAGTCTTCATATGATGAGGGACCTGAGAAGACACAGATGAACATAATTTTAGAAGAGAGTACATATTAAATCTTAGCATCTAAAAGACAGGGTAGGTTATGACAAGACAAGTGCTTCAAAGATAGTTCACCAACCAATTGTTTTTATAGCTGTTAAAATCAAACATTGGTTGAATTAGATGGATTGTTTGTCTACTCCTGCATCCTGGAATTTGAATATTGGTTTTACTCTGGAGAATCATATGGGTACTACAAGTACATTGCTCCAAATAAAAACCTGCTGAAGAACAGTTCTATGAACAAATACTATTTAATCCACACAAGATTAAAAATAAAAACCAAATAGAATAATGAAAATAATGTGTTTCTCAGAGATATTGGGAATACAGGAGTCAAATGAAATGAAAGTTTGGCATGAAACTAGCTTACATAATTACAGATATTTTCATGGGTCCAGAGCAGGGGTGTCAAACTTGCAGCCCATGGGCCGGGTGCATCTTGTGCTGGCCATGCCCATCAAAAATGGGGGAAAAGTTGTGATACACCACGTGACGTGATGCCACAAGTTTGACATCCCTGGTTTAGAAATTAAATGCTGCAGGATATGCCAGATTTCTATTTAGCTATCCATTCATTTAATCTCCCCAGCCATCTATCTCCTGGATAGTTAAAAAAAAAAAAAAAGATGATAAGGCTTCCTGTGCAGTTGGCATTTAGTTCACCGTTTTAAAATTTTATTTAGCAGTTGAAGCACATGGCCATAAGGAGCCAATCGTTTTCAGAGAGATAGAGAATTATCATTAAGTAAACTGTTAAGTTCCAAGCTATCCCTTAGTGGTATTCAGCAGGTTCTGACTAGTTCTGGAGAACCGATAGTGGAAATTTTGAGTAGTTTGGAGAACCGACAAATCCAACCTCTGACTGGAGATTTTACAGTATCCTTTCCCTGCCACGCCCACCAAACCACGCCCACAGAACCGGTAGTAAAAATATTTGAATCCCACCACTGCCTTATCCCCTAAATGATAATGCCTGTCATCAAAATTACATTTACAGATTGCAAGAATTAGTAAACCAGGAGTGTCAACAGAAGTTAAATTCAAGATGGCAGCCAAAACAATTTGACTGAAGCTTCATTGTTTTAAAGAAGGTGGCACAGCTTTGATTGAATAGTTGTGACTGGCATGTTGACATTTTTTGATGTTTCCTGTAGATGTCCCTGCTCTAATTAATAGTATAAACCAATGGGTATTGTGCTTAGTTCAGAAATTGAGCCAACACCACCCTTTTCCACCACCTTGAAACAAAATCAGCAGTATAGCAGTCATTAACCAGATAGGCACATTATACTTGGTTTTGTTTTTTCCTAGAAATTGGAGATAAAAGCTTCTGAATCAAAACATTTAATCTAAATGTATTCTGAATTGCTGTTGCCCCATTCCAGTAATCTTTTTTTTCAACTTCTCTTCCTACTTTTTTTTTAATCCCTTCAAACCGTATTTATTTTTCAATGAAAACAAAATGAAGACTTTCAAACCAGGGTGTTGAGTCCGTCGCAAAGAAAGAGACTCGGGAGCAGTGACTTCTTTTAGCTCTTTTATTAAGTCCCGAGATCGGCTCGGGCTGCAGAAGAAAACGGCGGCTTTTATTCTCTGGCTGCAGCAGCCACGGCCAATGGCACCGCTTTGAATCACCTGTGATTAGTTTACACCAATCGCGGGGATTTGCGGTGGACCAATCAGTGCGGCTCGCTTGGCCAATCAGGTCGCCGTGCACTCTGACCAATCACAGCGCGGTATCTGCAAGTATGTTAATGAAGCATACAGAACACCCCTCCCCTCTTGGTATGGTCCTACGTAATGTAGTCCTGTAAGTAGGTGGGGCTCCGTACTTGTCTACTTGACCTGCGCAGGTTAGTTGGTGTTTGGTCTTCGGCCGGTTTGGTCGGGTTCTGTGTTGCTCTCTGCCTTGTCGATGGAACCGCCTGGAAGGGTGAGCCGGGCCTTTCGTTGCAGCTCCCTCCCGGTCTACCCGGGCTGGTCGAGCTGCTGGTGTTACCGCTCCCACTTGGTTTTTCTGGGCTGGTAGAGCTGGCCTGGCTGCTTCTTTCTGGTGAGGCTTTGAGCTGGCTATCTGTTTCTGTCTCGGTTGGGTGAGTATTCCTGGTTTCTTTCTGGTTGGGGTTGGTTCCTGGGGTCTTCCCTGCCCTCTTGGTTTGTGCTGGGGGCTTCCCTTCTCTTCCTGGGTGTATGTCTATGTTTGTTTGCATGTCAGTTGTGTTTCCCGTGGTTGTTCTCGATCTTATTTGATCGATGTGTCATTTCCATGCTCGTCTGTCAGTTGTTTGTAGCCGGTACGAGCGGGGACCTGTCACCTGGGTTATCGTTGCCAGTATCCAGAGGGGGTCCCCTCTAAGGTTTTTTGCATATACCGCGTCTCCTGGTGTAAATGTTCGGTACCTGCTTGATGAGTCGGTGGGTTTTTCACTGTTGTATGTGGGGTGTAGCCTATCTAAGGGGGACCTTAGTTTCCTTCCCATTAGGAGTTCTGCGGGGCTCTTGTTGTTTGTTGTATTTGGTGTTATGTGTTGAATCAATAGTAGTTTATTTATTTTTTCCTGCATGTTCCCTGTTTCGATTTTTTGAATTGTTTTCTTTGTGAATTGGACCATTCTTTCCACCCTACCGTTCACCGCCAGATGGGCCGGCACTGTCAGGGCGTGCCATATTCCCCATTCCACTCGGAATTTTTTGAATTCCAGTGCGGTGAACTGCGGTCCGTTATCTGAGACGATCACGTCCAGGAGGCCATGGGTTGAGAATAGTCTATTGAGTTCTTTGATGATGGCCTCGGTGGTGGTCGTGCTTATGTCGCTTACCTCCAGCCAATTGGAGTAAGCATCTATTGTTATGAGAAATGTGTGTCCTTTTGTGGGCCCGGCAAAGTCTAGACCATGGTCCCCTGGGGGTATCCTGGACCATGGTCCCCTGGGGGTTTCCCATTCCAGGATTGAGGCGGCGGGTGGGCTTGGCCTGGATTCTTGGCATTGTTTACAGCTTGCCACCCAGGCTTCGATTTGCTTGTCCATCCCTGGCCACCATGCGTAACTTCTGGCCAAAGCTTTTGATCTGACAACGCCTGGGTGCCCCTCGTGTAACAAGTCCAAAAACCTTTTTTGTAATTTTTCTGGAATTACCACCCTGTCCCCCCATAGTATACAACCCTTTTGTGTGGAAAATTCCATTTGCTTGTTTTTAAAAGTCCTGAATGTTTCGTCGATGTCTTTTTCTGGCCAACTCTTCTCCGCCCATTGTAATACCCACGCCAGACGTTTGTCTTTTTTAGTCTCGTGGGCAATGTCTGACACGGTTAGGGGAAGGTTGGGTATGGCCTCGATGCTCAAGGTGGATGTTGTGGGTCCAGGTTGGGTAGCGGGGTGCGGCTCAAGGCGTCTGCGTGTGTGATCGTTTTGCCGGGTTGGTGGGTCAGCCGGTAACTGTAGGCAGCGAGGAACTCAGACCACCTTGTCATTCTTGGGGATAGAATGTTCGGGGTGGGCTTGTTTCCTGCCAGGATGCCCAACAGTGGTTTGTGGTGGTGATGATGGTGAATGTTCTGCCATAAAGGTACTCGTAGAACCTTTTGACGGCAGCGATGATTGCCAGGGCTTCCTTGTCGAGTTGGCTATAGTTCCTTTCTGGCTTCAACAAGGTTCTCGAGTAGAAAGTGATGGGTGCTTCATTTCCGTTTGGGAGTGTGTGGCTGAGGATCGCCCCAATCCCAAACGGCAATGCGTCGCACGTGACGGTCAGCGGAAGGGTCTCGTTGTATTGGATGAGGACGGCATCGGATGTGAGTAGGTCCTTGGTTTGGTTGAAAGCGGCTTCCTCTCGTTTCCCCAGGTCCAGGTGGCTGTTTTATCGAGCAGCCTATGCAACGGTTCCGCCACGGTTGCCTTTTGGGGTAGGAAAACATTGTAGAAATTAATCAGCCCGAGAAATGCCTGCAATTCCATTTTGTTCCTTGGTCTGGGGGCTTCTTTGATGGCTCTGATTTTTTTTTCGGTTGGGTGAATGCCGTGCCGATCTAGGAGATATCCTAGAAACTCGACCT
Source organism: Hydrophis major (assembly GCA_033807585.1). NCBI lineage: Eukaryota > Metazoa > Chordata > Lepidosauria > Squamata > Elapidae > Hydrophis > Hydrophis major. The sequence continues at coordinate 16,265,981 of CM066334.1, read as the reverse complement.
GCTCTGTATGCAGCTGGCATTTTTCCTTTTTTACTTTTAGCCTGGCCTCTTTGAATTTTGTTGGTACCTCCCTTAGGCAACCCTCCAGTTCGTGTTGGTTGGCTGCTGACACCAGCACGTCGTCAAAGTAGGGCACCACCCCCTTGATTCCTTGCAAAAGTCTCTCCATGAGGCTCTGGAATATTCCGGGGGCCACGCTGACTCCAAACTGGAGCCTCTTACAATGAAAAGCCCCCCAGTGGGTTACTATAGTCTGTGCCTCAGCGGTTTCTGCATTGACCGGCAACTGTTGGTAGGCTTGCGCCAGGTCGAGCTTCGCAAAGACCTTGCCTCCTCCCAGTGAGTGTAGGAGTGTTGCTATTGGGACGGGGTAGGCGCTTTGTTATAAGGCGCAGTTTAGGGTGGCCTTATAGTCCCCGCAGATTCTCACCAACCCATCGGGCTTGACTGGGGTGACTATGGGGGTCTCCAGCCGGGCATGATCAGTTGGCTCTAGGACCCCCTGTTTGATGAGCTTGTCTATCTGCTCATCGATCTTTGGCCAGAGTGCGAAGGGTACCCACCGCGGTTTTAGGCGTAACGGGGGAATGCTGGGGTCTAAACTGAAGGAAATAGGGGGCCCTCGGTACTTGCCTAGGGTGCCGTCGAACACTTCCTGGAAGTCTCTTGTGAGTTGCTCTTCCCAGTCAGTCTCTGCGACGTGGTCGATGCCCGTCACTTTGATCCCAAGCGGCGCGAACCACTGTAGTCCTAGAAGGCTGGGGCAGTCTCGGTCCACGACCATCAGGGGAAGGCTTGCTGTGCGCCCTTTGAAAGTTACCTTGAAGTGTCCTGTTCCAATGACCGGGATGCAATTTCCTTGGTAGTCTTTCAGGATTAACTTCTGGCTTTCCAGCCCCCTCTTGTGGATTGCGGGCACCAAGCGTTTGAGTTCCCGCCATGCAACCATGGAGAGGTAGGACCCGGAGTCCACCTCCATCTTGCAGGGTTGGCCCTCGATGCCAACTTCCACGTATACCTTTCGGGCGTCTGCGCTTGATGAATGGCCGATGACGACCGTATGGTGGGTTTCCTCTCTCTGCCGGTTCTCGCCGTTTCGCTGGCCCCATCCATCCCAGTTCCAATGGTTCTCGGCTTGGTGGTCCCTGAGCCGGGGGGGGGTGCCGTCTCGTCTCCGGTCGCTGTTGTCTTGTCTCCAGTCACTGTTGTCTCGCCGTCAGGGACTGTAGGCTTTCTTGAGCCAGCAGACTCGGGCGATGTGGCCTCTTTTATCACAGTGTCAGCAAATCGCATCAAAAAAACAGCACTCCGATCGGGGGTGGTCGCCTCTTCACCCAGCACATTGGGGTCCTGACTTACGACTCCGCCAATCACACCGGTCTCATTCTGTGTGGAGTCGATGAATGTCCTCTTCTTTGTCCGTGGTGTCAGAGGCGGAGTCAAGGTCGCCATGGTGGGTGGTGGTGGCCTCTCAGTGGCTTGCTTCTGGATGCACCTCGGTTGCCGCACCCGCCTCGGAGGTTGCGGCTCAGTCCCCGGTGTCTGGTCTCCGCATCCGAGCTGCCGATTTCCGGGTCACCTCGGCTGCGGTGGCCTTGGCAAGGGCGTCAGCAAGGGAGATATCACCTTTTGCCATCAGGATTAGTTTTGGGATCCCACCTTCGTCGCCAGTGTTGAGTCCGTCGCAAGGAAAGAGACTCGGGAGCAGTGACTTCTTTTAGCTCTTTTATTAAGTCCCGAGATCGGCTCGGGCTGCGGCTTTTATTCTCTGGCTGCGGCGGCCGCTGCCAATGACACCACTTTGAATCACCTGTAATTTGTTTTCACCAATCGCGGTGATTTGCGGCGGGCCAATTAGTGCGGCTCGCTCGGCCAATCAGGTTGCCGTGCGCTCTGACCAATCACAGTGCGGTATCTGCAAGTATGTTAATGAAGCGTACAGAACACAGGGGAAGCTGGTTTTAAGAAAGAAAGAGGAATGCTTGTCAGGGAAAGGAACCTCAGACTCCAAACAGTATTGTGAATGATTCAGAGGATGTCCATGAAAATTAGGAAAACTTAAGGCACAAGCTGAAGTAGCACCAAATTTATTTTCTTTATAGCACTTATATAGCCTGTCTGTCAGCCTTCCCAGGTAGACCAGACAGAAATATGACCAGATGAGCTATTTCTACTTTATTGTAAGGCTGTATTATCAGAATGTTAATAGCCTGAAAATTGGAGGGGGGTTCTTTCTGGGTCTCTTTTTCATTTGTCTGACTATTCCTTAGGCAGCATTTCTCCCCACTTTCCAACATACCATTATACTACCTGTTAAGCCTGGTTTCCCCAACCAGGGTTAGGGAGACAAGCTAAACAGAATGTGCAGCTTAGTCAGATAGGCACACAGATAAATGAGTGAGCTAAGCTTGTATGTTTATTAACATACAGTAAAAATGATAGATACGCTTGTGCTATCAAATATATAGTTTATTCCATTATGAGTTCATAGCATAGTCAAAATAACAGTCCAATAGTCATGTATCATTTAGTCAGTCCATTCAGTGATATTCAGTTATCAAAGTCCGTGTTGAATACCCTATGTCAATACACTTACAAGTCTGTCCTTTGTTTTCTCTCCCGTTCGAGGAATGCAGTCTTGTGTCCTTGCAGTAATCAGGAACTTCAAAGCCAGAGAGATAGCAAGCTGCAGCCTTGCTTCTTTTAAAGTGCTTTCACAACCACTCCCTTAATTACTGTCCCACAGTTAAAGTTGCAGACACTTTAACTTACAAACTATGACTACATATTATTATTTACCTAAACCAGTTAGGGTAAAACAATGTTACTCAAGCGACTCTGGGCCACATTTACAGGATGTTCTGCCCTCCCCCCCCCCCACAAATGGCAAGTGTTCTACAGGTGTTTATTCTCCCCCTTAACATGTTCTCACCCTTGTTGTACAGGTCCAGATTCCAAGCTCAGTACAGCAAGAGTCACTGGTTAACCAAGTCCAATAGGCACATACAAAAGCCAGGAAAGCAGTCCAAGAGTCAAACAGGCCAGGATACATGGCACAAGTAGACAAGGCGCAGAACTGGGCATGTTGCTCCAGCAACACTTCAGTTCTCAGGGTGGGGTTAAGTAGGCAATGCCAGTGCAGCCCTTCATGAGAGGTCAGACTGCGTCCTATTGAGTAGTCTATCTGACCAGCATTGTTTGCCAGTCTCCTCTCTGCTCTACATGTTCTTGGATCAGGAGGAGGTGTGACTCCATCTTCTCATTGCTAACAGGCATCAGCTGCTCCCTGTTGGCCTGGAATCTCCTGACCAACTTGCTGCAGCTGTGGCTCCCCTCCATCAGACTCAACCCATAGCTCATCCGGTTGATCCAGCTGAGGCTGCTCCATCAGGCTAGCATTCTCTCCATCAGGCTAGCATTCCTGATCCTGACCAATATGCAGCACTACACTTTGCAGACACAAACTTACCCTCTTCCTCTGAACTCGCATCTGGAGAGGTGTGGGAGTGGGGCAAATCCATGACCCAAGATTAAAATCAAACAAATCTCGCAACATAACCCCTTAACTACCCTTTGTAACTGCATCCTGATCCAAATACCAGATATAAAGGAAAGTATGGAGGATTGGATCAATTTGATTTGTAAGAGCAAGATTTTCTAAGAAACAGATCTTGCAATTTGCTACAAAATACTTAAGAGATGCTTCTCCAATTAATGGGGTTAATAAAATGATTATATAAATAAATATTAATTGTTAAGTACTGAACATGAGTCGGAGTAAATGGAGACAGCCTCTGAATAGTGAACATTCAGCTCTTTATTTGCATAGTGACTTCTCAAAACAACAACAGTGAACTCTGCCTTATATAGGCAACCCTTGTGAGAACTGTCCAATAATGAGCTATGAACGCTAGCTCTTTTAACCAATAAGAATTCTCTGTTAAGGGCCAATCGGATTCCTCAGAACTAACCAATCCGATCTGGCCGCCTAACAGCCAATCAGAAGTGCAGGGCCAGAACCCTGCACTTTACCTCAAGCTCATACTTTATTAACTATGGTACATACACAACACCCCTTCCCCCTGGCTTCTTAATTACGGTGTAGTTATATAGTCCCTTAGATAGGACGGTTGTCTTTTAACTCTTTTGGATTTTTGTTGGATTGGTTGGTTGCAATCCTGTTGAGGTAGTTTGTTGTTTGGCAGTGGTTCTGCTTCTTGCTCAGCTGCAATTTCTTGCAGTGCAAACGTTTCTCCTTCCTGCTCCATTTCCTGAGTGTCACTTAGTTCGTCGCTCCCTTCGAGCAGATTCCCTGGAACTTCATCTTCTTCCGTACCTCTGCCCCCTCCGTTTGGTCATGGGGGAGTTGTTGACTGGCCGTTGTGAGTCGTAATTGGTCCATATGCCGTTTCCACAGTTTATTGTCACAGCATTTCACTACGTACGATTTAGGGCCGGTCACTCGTACTACTATCACCTCTATCCATAATGGATCGCCCGATAAGTTTCGTGCGTAAATGAGGTCTCCTACCTGGAAGGTGCGACAGCGGCCGCTGGATCCTATTGGCTTTTCTGGTTCATAAGCAGGGTGCAACCGGTCGAGGTGGGAGCGGAGTCCGTCCCATCAGTAGTTCAGCGGGAGTTCTGCCGGTGACGTTATGTGGAGTTATGTGTTGCAAAAAGAGAATTTGGTTGACCTTGTCATCGATATTGTCATAGTCCACTTTTTGCAAAGTCTTTTTAACAAATTGGACCATGCGTTCTGCTCGGCCATTGGTCGCAGGGTGCACAGGCGAGGTGAGCGCATGGCAGATGCTGTGGTCAGCGAGGTACTGCTCGAACATTAGTGCCATAAACTGTGGCCCGTTATCAGACACCAGGACATCTGGCAATCCGTGGGTTGCAAAGAGTTTGTTTAGAATCTTGATCACCGCCTGGGAGGTCGTAGCCATCATACGATGAATTTCTAACCAATTGGAGTATGCGTCGACTGTCAGCAGGAAGGAATAGCCCTTGGTTGGCCCCACGAAATCCAGGTGGATTCTGGACCAGGGTCCACGTGGCATTTCCCATTCAGTAGGCATGGCTTTTGGTGGGGCGTTGCTGGCTTATTGGCAATTGGGACACGCTTTAACCCACTGCTTGATTTGCCAGTCCATGCCCGGCCACCATGCGAAGCTTCATGCAAGCGCTTTCATTCACACGATGCCGGGGTGGCCCTCGTGCAGAATTCGCAGCAGCGTCTTCCGGAGTCGCTCTGGGACAACGACTCTATTGCCCCAGATGATACAGCCTTTTTGGGAAAAATGTTCAGTCTGTCGAGATTTGAATGGTGCAAAGTCATCTGGTACTTGGTCCAATGGCCATCCACGTTCTACCCAGCCTAGGACTCGAGCTAGGGTGTGGTCTCATTTGGTTTCTCTCACGATGTCTCGGGTGGTCATAGGTGGTGAGTTGAGTGTTTCGATCTGCAACGTGGTTGCCGTTGGTGCCGGATCGTCGAGAGTCTCTGGAAGCGGTGCTTGGCTTAATGCGTCGGCGTGGGGAATGGCTTTCCACGGGCGATATTGCAGGCGATAATTATAAGCAGTTAGGAATTCTGACCATCGGGTCATTCTAGGGGATAATATGTAGGGGGTTGGCTTGTCCCCGGCTATTATCCCTAGCAATGGTTTGTGGTCAGTTATAATGGTAAATGTCCTTCCGTACACATATTCATGAAATTTTTTTACAGCTGAAATGATTGCGAGGGCTTCTTTATCAATTTGTCCATAGTTCCGCTCTGCTTGTGAAAGAGTCTTTGAAAAGTATGCAACAGGGGCTTCATTCCCATTAGGCAGTACATGGCTCAAAATGGTACCCACCCCGAAAGGCGATGCATCGCAGGTTATAACTAACGGCAAAGTCTCGTTATGCTGCATAAGTACAGAGTCAGATGTGAGCAGTTTTTTAACATTCGGGAACACTTGCTCTTCCCGGTAACCCCATACCCACAATGCTTTCTTATCTAATAATCGGTGTAACGGTTCAGCAACAGTTGCCTTGTGCGGTAAAAATACATTATAGAAATTAATGAGGCCTAAGAACGCCTGGAGATCAGCCTTGTTGCGTGGCCTGGGAGTGTTTTTGATCGCTTTTAATTTACTCTCGGTAGGATGAATGCCCTGGCTATCAATCCGGTACCCTAGAAACTCAACATTGTCAGTATACAATTGACTTTTTTTTTTTCACCTTAAGTCCAGCTTCTTGGAATTTTTTTAGAACGCATTTCAAAAGGTCCTGTAAGATTTTTTGGGTAGGGGCTGCAATTAATACGTCATCAAAATAAGGGACCACGCCCTTGATTCCTTGTTATAACCTTTCCATAAGACTCTGGAAGATCCCCGGGGCTACACTAACTCCGAATTGTAATCGGGTACATTTAAAGGCACCCCTGTGCGTTACAATTGTTTGGGCTTGAGCCGTTTTTTCATCCACTGGAAATTGTTGATAAGCTTGGGCTAAATCTAATTTAGCGAAAACCTTACCGCCCCTCAAGGAATGGAGGAGGTGCTGCACCACCAGAACTGGATACGCATTCTGCTGTAGGGCGTGGTTCAAGGTGGCCCGGTAGTCCCCACAAATTCGGATTGACCCGTCTGGCTTAATGGGTGTTACAATAGGGATTTCCCATGGAGAGTGATCGATGGGCTTCAACACCCCTTGAACAATTAACTTGTCTAGTTGTTCGTTGATTTTTGCTTTCAGAGCGAACGGAACTCGACGGGGCTTCAAGCGAATGGGAGCTACTTTTGGATCTAGACTGAATGAGCTCGGGGTCCCCTTATACTCGCTTAAGCTGTCCGCGAAGACATCGCTGAACTCAGAGATAAGGTCTTTCTCCCACTCACAACCACTGATTCGGTTCACGCCGGCCACTTCAATGCCGAGTGGCGCGAACCATTGGAGGCCTAGTAGGCTAGGCCTATCTCTATCGATGACCGTTAGAGGTAAGTACACTGTATGCTTCTTGAAGGAGACTCGGACTCGGCAGGACCTGACAATGGGGATTCGATTTCCTTGGTAGTCCTTGAGGATGAGGCGTTGAAATTGGAGGTCTTGGCGTTGAATTGTGGGGATGAGTTGCTTGAGTGTCTTCCAAGACACCATCGAGAGGGACGATCCCGAGTCGACCTCCATGTGGCAAGGCTGGTTCTCGATGGCTACCGTGACCCGGATTTTCTTAGTGTCCAAAGCTGAGGCGTGACCGATAGTGATAGTATGGCGAGCCTCTTCTCTTTGCAAAGCTCGATTTCTGTAGGAGTGGTTTACTGGCTCTCGCCTTACAGGACGGTTTCCTGTCGATTGGCGATAGTTGGCCCCTTTTGAGGCCTGGCTGAGTCCTGGTAAACTGCGGCAGACCCGGCCGATGTGGCCTCATTTCCTGCACTCATGGCAGAGTGTGTCGCGGAATTTGCATTCGGCCCTGGCATGGTTGGCTCCACAGCCAGCGCAAGGGCGTAAGGGCTTTGGGCGAGGGTCCCGGTCAGACCGCAGTCGATGGACCCCTTCTTCGTCACTGTCTGATGACGAAGAGAGGTCCTCGTGGTGCGTTGTTGATAGCTGCCCTTCTGTGCTAGGTGAGATTTCACTCGCCGGTGGTGGTACCAGAGTGCGGCTTCGCCGTAGTTGTGCAGCTGACTTTTTGGTCGCCTCCGCAGCCATGGCTTCGGTGATGGCATCAGCAAGGCTGATGTCGCCTTTCGCTATTAGCTTGCTTTGCACACCTAGTGCATCTAATCCCAGAACTATTCGATCTCTCAGTGCCTCTTCTAAATCGGTGAAATTTCAGTGGTCCGCCACGAAATCGGCCACGCTCTCCCCTTTTCATTGGTTTCTCTGATAAAACTCGTGGCATCTCACGAGTGAAGGCACGGTTGGCGCGTAATGGTCTCTCAGGATGGGTTCGAGGTCATCCCAGCTCATGGCTTTCACTTCTCAAGGTTTGGCGAGTGCTTTAGCCATCTTAAATACGGCTGGGCCGCAATGCGTCAGGAACAGTGCCCTTTTCTTTGCTGGTGTGGCGTCCTTCAAGTTTTTCGTCTCGAGAAACATTTGGAAGCGATCCATGTAGGATTCCCAATTTTCTTGGTTCGGATCGAACGGAGCGGGTGGTACGATGCCGCCGGACATGGTTCTGTTGTTGGCGTCATCTATCACGTGCTCGGTATTGCTTCCTGGCTTCTTCGGTTCAGACGTCTCCACATCCCACCTTCGTCGCCATTGTTAAGTACTGAACATGGATCGGAGTAAATGGAGACAGCCTCTGAATAGTGAACATTCAGCTCTCTATTTGCATAGTGACTTCTCAAAACAACAACAGTGAACTCTGCCTTATATAGGCAACAATTGTGAGAATTGTCCAATAACGAGCTATGAACGCTAGTTCTTTTAACCAATAAGAATTCTCTGTTAAGGGCCAATCGGATTTCTCAGAACTAACCAATCCGATCTGGCCACCTAACAGCCAATCAGAAGTGCAGGGCCAGAACCCTGCACTTTACCTCAAGCTCATACTTTATTAACTATGGTACATACACAACATTAATAACTTATAATTTACTTTTCTTCTAGAAGCATGAGGTGACATATTGTTCTTCTTCTTTAATTTATCCTCTGACTATTACAAATCTTGGGGTTTCTCCAGCAAATAGGGTGTCAAGTTTCTTCATGAGAACAATTCTTCATAAGTGGTCATGTGCTGTTTTCCCAGACAGATATTAAATTTAATTTCAGGCGAAGCTCTTAACCTTACAGACTATAACTTAGAGAAGCAACAATCAATAAGTCCATTAGTGTGGAATGAAGAGATATAATTACTGCAGCCTTCAGGGAACTTGTTGAATGCAGTCGTTATGTCACGAATTATATTCTTGAAGGATGCTCTTAATCATAAAGATGCCACCATCACTACTCTCATATTTTTAATCTTTGGAAAGAAACAAATCATGTTTGGTATCAAACTGATCAGTCACTGAAACATTAATTGATGCATCTTTATAGATTAACCCTTGGATAGGAGGACTTCAGTGTTCCTAATCACCTTTTCTGTTCAACATACTATTATTCAAGTAGAATCAAGTAGTTCACTAAGGAGCAAAAATAATATTATGGACTTGTAGATTTTTGGTTATCCAAATGGAGATACTCTTAGGATAAACAGGTCTAGCTATCAATAGGGCACTTATGAATGTGCAATCTAGTGCACAACACTGTATGCGGAGAACAAGTCTTGCTTTTCTGCTTTCAGTGTGTTTGCACAGAATAGGACTGTACTATTTCTTCATAGAGAAGTGTATCAGGAACAGTCAGAGCCTAACTGGGACCAGTTTTCATTCTTTGCAAACAGCTAACTTTATTTGCCTTGATTTGGACTGCAGTATAGGGGCAGTCATAAAAAAGTGACCTTCAAAATAACTTGCTCTGTCCTTACAGATTCTTTCCAGGTTCTGAATCATGAATATATGGATAACACACATGGAAAGGCAATGGTCACCATTTCTTTGTTATACCCTTGATGCTTAGGACATGGTTACGGGAGATGAGAATTGCTTTTTTGATTGAGGAATATGCTCCCCTTTGCTTAAAGGAGGCAGTTATATGACTCTTATTGAAAACATTTTCTGTCTAACAGGTTCCAGAAGATCATTAGTAGTTAATCTCTAACCCTTCATTCTTCAATGAAGTGATTCAGAAGATGGTGGCCTTCCAACGTGATGACTGACCTATGCCAGAAGCTAAATGCAGGGGGGGGGGGCACAAATTGGCTCTTGAAGCACTCTTTTGCAGGGCTTCTGATTCTTCTGGTCAGGATGCACCCCAGAAGGTGCTTGAGGGATTATAAGTGTTTATAAGCTAAATGATGTTGCTCAGGGTTCCTTCAGCCTTAATACAATTTAACATCTTCATGAAACATCTATGATCATTTGGAGCTTGGAATGGGATGTCATCAGTATATCAATGAACCCAGCTCTACTGCTTATCATCTAATCCCAAGAAGCCTTGAATATCACTTAAATGTGAAATAAGAATAAGAATAAGGAGGAACATTAAATTAAATCAAGACAAGATGGAGATGCTGTTACAGGAACTGGGCATGGCTAGACTAGTGAAGAGAAGGACCAGGGGAGACATGATAACTGACTTCCAATATTTGAGGGGTTGCCATCGAGAGGAAGGGGTCAAGCTATTTTACAAGGCACCCAAAGGCCAGACAAGGAATAATGGATGGAAATTAAGGAGATTCAACATGGAAATAAGGAGAAATTTTCTGACAGTAAGAAAAATCAACCGGAAGCTTTCAAGAAGAGATTGGGCTGCCATTTGTCAGAAATGGTGTAGGGTCTTCTGCTTGGGCAGGGTTTGGACTAGATGACCTATAAGATCATTTAGTCCAGCTCTGTTTATCTGTATAATAAGGAGAATACTGGACTCAGATTGAAGTAAAGCCTATTTAGATGATATTCTAGTCCAACCTTTTAACTAAAGTAATTTTTCCTATAGTTTTGGAAATGATATCTATTTATCACTATTTACATGCATGTTGCAAAAATATCAATGTTTCTACTGAGGCAGGTTAGAGGGAGTGGACTTGGATTGCTTAGAAGAAAAAAACAAATTATATATTTCAGGGATGGATGCCAAAGCTGAGAATCCTTTGCTACATTTAAGTTTTCCTTTCTTAGTGAAAGGTTATTGTCTTTGTGTGTATATATGGGTTTTCATTTGGTCTAGCATTCTGTTTGCCTATTGCAAAAATAAATCTCTGTTGAATAAGTAAGATGACATGCTATTTATCACCAGACTGTATTCTTATTCATATTATCTGCATTTAGCCTCTTCTAAACAAATTATATGCCCATCTAATAATATCCAGTTAAATATATGGTTCATTTATTTAATGTGGTGGAACGAATGTAAGACAATTTGAAAATATTTTCTCATGTCACTGGTAAAGAAAAGCAAAAAAGAAAGAAAGAAAGAAAGAAAGAAAGAAAGAAAGAAAGAAAGAAAGAAAGAAAGAAAGAAAGAAAGAAAGAAAGAATATACACATTTATCCAAATATCCAGAGCTAGAATTTCAACACACACTATAATGGGGCATTAGGTTCTTTTTCTGAATTCCTGTTTAATGTCAATTCTGAGGATGAAACATTGTAAATCAGAGAAAAATACTGCAGTCATATGCACATTTACATGAGAGTAGGTACCATTGATCTGAGCAATTTACTTCTGTGGGGGGTGGGGGGGTGGAAGAGATAGAGATCTTGTTCAAGAACTTAAATGAAATACTATCTATTCTTCTGTACCAAGGTTAACTTTATGAACTGAAGAACTGAGTGTTAAGAATTTTGGTCTCATGGTTTGGATTAATTAGCTCATGTTAAGATCTGAAGTTTTCACTTTTGTAGAGCTTTCTATTAAATGGTAGAAACCTTACAGTTTTGATACTGTATGTTAAAAGAGGGAATGATTCAAATGGGGGAAAAGGTAAATTTATTTGATAGAGTTGTCATCCTATTCTGTGGCAATTAGTTGGCAACCTGTAAATTAAGTAACCTATAAACTGTACTGTTGGCAACAATAAACTAAATGTTCATGGACAAAGGCAATGGAAAATAAATAAAATAATTCTTTGTGTTAAAGATCTCATTTTCCTTAAAATGTCTCAAAAGCTGTGGTATACACACATTTTTTGTAGAAAAAATGAATTATTTCAAAAGTTTGTAATGTTCTTTAAAAGGTTGAATGGGTGTTCCTATAGATGAAGAACAAAAATAAAGCTACAAGCCAATATGATACATACAGTTCATTTTTCTTTTCTACCTATGCACTATTTTTCTAAGAGAGAGAGAGAGGGAGAGAGAGAGAGAGAGAGAGAGAGATGAACACCTGATTTTTTTAGACATTATACAAAGATGGGATTGATTGAAGATAACGTCTTCTTGTCTTTTCCAGGTAACATTTCCCTTTCAGAGCTATCTTAACTTCTATCTCATGTTCCACAAATATCCTTATCACAATAGGCCCCCTGTTTTATCAGGCACATGGTTGATTGAGTGCTGTGTCAAAGTCTATCTTGAACCTTCTCAACTCCCTTTGCAAAAAAAAAAAACCAAAACATTCAGATTTACACTGAATGTTGTGAATACTTGTAGATTTCTTTTGAATCTCTTTTGAACATGTTTCTGAGATCACTGTATTACTGGAGATGGGTTGCTTTTACTGTTCCATGTCTTTCCATGGTAGTGAAGTCTCCCCAGAAAGGTAAAGGTTTCCCTCAGACATATATGCTAGTCACTTCCAGTTCTAGGGGTCGGTGCTCATCTCCGTTCCAAAGCCCCAGAGCCAGTGCTGTTCAAAGACATCTCTGTGGCCATGTGGCTGGCATAACTAATTGCCAAAGGTGCACAGAACATTGTTACCTTCCCACCAAAGTGGTCCTTATTTTTTTACATGCATTTTTACATGATTTTGAACTGCTAGGTTGGCAGAAGCTGGGACAAGTAACGGGAGCTCACTCTGTTGCGCAATGCTAGGGATTTGAACCGCTGAACTGCTGACCTTTCTGATCAACAAGCTCAGTGTCTTAGCCACTGAGCCACTGTGTCCCCTAACTACCCATATTTATCCGTAGTCTCCCTAACTCCGCATATTTTCTGAAAAAAGCACCATAGGAGGAGCTCTTTTCTGATAATAGAACTCAAGCACATTAATCTGGGATTTTGTAGATCACTGAACAAATTGAAAGGGAGAATATTCAAATACAGAGGCTGTCACATAATTAAAGAATTGCAAGAATACCACATCTTATCCATGAACATTTCATCAATATTCTCTTCCCTTTGAAAAATATTTGGAAAGACAGGTCTCTTTCATCAAACTGAATGGGAACTGACAAAAAATTGCAGGTGATATATTTCTGCATGGAATTAAAAGAGAACAGCCTCCAGTGCTTCTGTACAAAAAAAAAAAAAAGGGGGAGGGGGTCATTTCTTAGTAAAACACCTCTTTGAAATGTTTGAACAAAAGAACTATCAAAATCTAAAACTGACATGTCCTTCCTACCAGCAGCTGTAATGAAAGACCAGAATGATTACAAGTGAATTTTTCCCTAACAGAAAACGTTTCACCCCCAAAGAAGGATAAAAGTGGTAACTGATTATGATGATGACATTAAAAAGAACTTCCTAGACAACACGTACAAAGAACAGCTAATCAGCAGCAGCAGAAGAAAAAGAGGGAGGCAGTTACATGTGGCAGGGGACAGCTCCTCAAATCCAGCTTCTGGTTTCTGTTGCAGAATTAAGTTCCTTTGAAGTTTCTTTCCAATTGTTGTCACAATGACATTTTTTTTTTATTCAAATGGGTTGATTAAAAATGCATTAAAAATAAGGTGGACATACTATTGGTATTTGTTTATTTATATCCCACCTTCATTATTTTTACAAATAATTCAAGGCAGTGAACATATAAAACGCACCTTCCTCCTTCTGTTTTCCCTACTACAGCTCTGTGAGGTAAAGTGGGTTGAAAGAGAGTGACTGGTCATCCAACTGGCTTTCATGGCCAAGGTGGGACTTGAACTCATGGTCTCTTGCTTTCTAGCCTGGTGTCTTAACCACTGGATCAAACTCTCATCGTCTATATCCTTTAATAAGGAATATAGCAAGGAATAATGGATGGAAACTGAACAAGGAGAGATTTAACCTGGAAATAAGGAGAATCTTTCTGACAGTGAGAACAATCAACCAATGGAACAGCTTGCCCTCGGAAGTTGTTGGAGTGTCATCCCTTGAGACTTTCAAGAAGAGATTGGACTGCCATTTATTACAAATCGTGTAGGGTCTCCTGCTTGGGAGGGGGGTTGGACTAGATGACCTACAAGGTCCCTTTCAATTTTGATTATCTGTTAATAAGTTGTATATTCTGCAAATCTTGCTCCTCCACCTCTTCTCAAACCCTGAATTTTTTATTTATTTATTTTGTCAAACAATTATTAGATAACAGGTATAAGTATGAACATGGTTATAAATACATGAAATGGATACAAATAAGGAAAAAAGAAACAATAGGACAGGGACGATAGGCATGTTTTGGTGCGCTTATGCACGCCCCCTACAGACCTCTTAGGAAAGGGGTGAGGTCAGTCTAATGTTGAAGATTTTGGGGTTTGGGAAAGAAACCACAGAGTCAGGTAGAGGATTCCAGATATTGACTACTCTGTTGCTAAAGTCGTATTTCCTGAAATCAAGTTTGGTGCAGTTTATCTTTAGTTTGTATCTATTGTGTGCTCTTGTATTGTTATGATTGAAGCTGAAGTATTCATTGATAGGTAGGACATTGCAATATATAATTTTATGTACTATACTTAGATCGGACCGAAGGCAGCATAGTTCTAGGTTGTCTAGGTCTAAAATTTCAAGTCTGGTGGCATAAGGTATTCTGCTATGAGTAGAGGAGTGGAGGACTCTTCTTGTAAAATATTTCTAGACTTTCTCAATTGTATTAATATCAGATATGTAATGCGGGTTCCAGACTGATGAGCTGTATTCAAGTATTAGTCTAGCAAATGTTTTTTATGCTCTAGTTAGTAGAGTGATATTACCGGAGAAAAAGCTTAATGCCTTTTTGGCTATGTAGTTACAGTGGGCTCTAGCACTTAGATCATTAGAGATGAGTACTCCAAGGTCCTTCACAAAATTTGTGATATCAGCAAGGTCTTGACTATTCAACTTGTATTTTATTTTTTTGATTTTTTTGCCAATATGTAAGATAGAACATTCATTTGTTGAGATTTAAAGTTGCCATTTGTTTGACCATTCTGATACATAGTTGAGGTCTTCTTGAAGGGCAGCAGCATTGTCAGTGGTGTTGAATAGCTTTACATCATCAGTGAAAAGAATGCAGTTGCTCTTAATATAATCACAGAGGTCATTAATATAGAGTATGAAGAGAGTTGATCCTAGAACACTGCCTTGGAGGACCACTGTTGACAGTTGCAAGATTTGATAGGAGGCTCCCAATTTTGACCATTTGTTGCCTATTTGACAGGAATGCTTCTATCCAGTTATGCAGGTATCCAGAGATACCATAAGACCTTAGTTTTAGGAGTAGTTTGTTGTGTACCACTGAAACATAGAAGTCTATGTAAATTGCGTCAATTGCTTTGCCCTGATTGAGTTGTGTAGTCCATATGTTTTTGCAGTGTAAGTGTTGCAGATTACAGGATAATTTCCTTCTGAAACCAAACTGTTTGTTAGAGAGTAGGTTGTTTATCTCTAAATGGAGGATAATGGATTGGTTAATAATTGATTCCATGACTTTACAGGTGATGCAGCATAAGGAGATTGGTCTGTAATTTTCAACTAGGCTGGGGTCTCCCTTTTTGAAGATGCGGATGACCGTGGCTTGTGATCATAGTTTGGCAAGATTTTAAAGATTTTTCAAAGTTATGCTTAGAGGTTCAGCTATGGCAGTGGATAGCTTTTTTAAGAAGTAGGCACAAACTCCACCCGGTCCAATAGATAAAGATGGTTTTAGATTGAGTAGTGCTTTTTCAACATTGTCTTCTGTAAAATTTATACATATTAGGTCATTGTAGTTGTCTGTGGTTCGACTAGGAAATATTGGGCATGATCCATTTCTGTTTACAAATACTGAGCCAAAGAATGTGTTAAATGTGTTTAATGGTGTCATCATTGCAGTCTTTACCATTTGGTTCTTTGGGTATATATATAATATATATATAATTTCCATCTTCCATTTCTTTCAGTCTTTTGCTCTATGTAGTATTCACTGTTGAATAGTCTGATTCAACATAAAATGATAGTAAGCACAGAGAAATGCTTCTCTTAACTGAAATACTTTAGTGTGTTACTGTTCAGAAAGTCTTACAGAAGTAACAATGTCCAGCTAGTTCCTTGTAATTTTTTTTAAAAAAGAAAAGAACAGAAATATGCATGATTGGGCAAATGCATTCAAAAATTCATCCTGCTGAGGAGTCTCTTTTTTATCCTGGGTAGATATTGGTCTCATTAGCTCTTGAGAGAGTTAGACTCTCATTCTGAGACAGTAACTCAACTGTTTCGGCAAGTCAAACAATGACTCACAGACAAGGAAGAGAAGTTGTATTCCTTCAAAAGCAAAATGTGTGTTTGAGTGTCTATCATCTAATTTCACAAGTAAGAGCATCTCCTCATTTCTCTTTTGGATAGTGCAGATAAGGCAGCATTTCTTAACCTAAGCTGTGTGGACTTCAATTCCCAGAATTCCTCAGCCAGCCTGTAGTAGTGTACAGATGAATGAAGTATTAAGGTGTTGAACAGTAAACCAATTTCACAAATATTAGTAAATTCTTAACATAAAAAATGATGCATTAGTTTACAAAATAAGTTACGATATCTGAAAAATTGTTGACAATGTCCATAATCCCTTGTTTTGCTTTTATAATTCCTCTAAACAGCTTTTAAACAGTTCTATTAAATAGGTTGTATAAAAATTAAAAGGAAGGACACAACCAATATTCGAAATGAAATTATATATTTTTATCTTGCCTTAATCATATTCCATAGGTGTTTTGTCTATCAGCGATCAGGCAAGCAGAAAATTAATGAAGTTCCCCCAGACTTTCAGGCAAAGCATTTTTTTTTTTTTTTGGTAAAAGTTTTATTGATTTTAACAACAGACAAAAAACATATAAGACATAAACCATGACATAAAAAAAATAAAAAATAAAAAATAAAAGAATTATAACATTCTTCATAAATTTACAGTGTATCGGTTGGTTTACCACTCCCTTTTGTGCATCCATTTCATAGTCATCAGAATAATTATATTACATAATAACTCACATTATCAATCATCAATAAAATATCCCAATATCATTATTGAACAATCATTTGACTATAATTTTACTAATTCATACTTAAGCGAGATAACTATAATTAAGTTAAATTATTTTATGACAAATAATGAAATCATATCAAATCTATCTTAATAAAATATTCTTAAAAATTATCAAAACCAAGAAAAATTATATATTCATTATTTCCTAAATTTCTAAATATTCTATTATCATATTGTATTATCTAGCCATTGATAAAAAAGATCCCAAACTTCATAAAATTGTTTATCTTCTTGTTCTCTAATTTCAAATGTCAATCTACTCATTTCAGCACATTCCAATATTTTCTTAATAATTTCTTCCTCTAATGGTATTTTCTCACTCTTCCAATGTTTAGCAAATACAATCCTAGCTGCTGTTAATACATTTACAATCAGATACTTTAAATTTTTATTATATATATCAGGTACGATTCCCAATAAAAAAATCTCTGGTTTCAAATCTATATGTTTCTTTGTCATTTTTTCCAGCCATATGCGAATTCTAGTCCAATATTTCCTGGCCTCCTCACAAGTCCACCACATATGGTAATATGAGCCAGGTATCTGATGACATTTCCAGCACTTTTCAGATTTATTCTTGAACATTCTTGCTATTCTTGTCAGGGGAAAGTGCCACCTGTAAAACATCTTACACAAATTTTCTTTATATGCTATTGACATTGTCATTTTATAATTTTGTGACCACAATTTTTGCCATTTCTCTAAATCAATCCCATATCCAAAATTCTTCCCCCAAGCAATCATTGTTTCTTTAACTTGTTCTTCCTCTAATTTAATTTCCAACAAATAACTATATAGTTTTTTTAATCACTTTTTCATCAGTACCTGTCAAAATCCTATCTAAGTCAGTCAATTTATCATAAAATCCTTCTGTTTTAGAATCTTTAAGATACCTTGCATGTATTTGCGCATATGAAAACCAATTCATCTTTATACCTTGTTCTTCTAAATTTTGCATCGTTTTAAGTTCACCCTTTTCATCCAATATTTCCCCATATCTAGCTGTTTGTTCCTTCTTATAAGTTATAGGATACGAAAAAGCTTCAATAATTGATAACCAAACTGGAATTTTCAAATAACATTGTTTCTTAGTTTTCTCCCAATTCAACCATAACGATTCCCGTATATAATGCCTTCTGAAATAACCCTGTGATTTAGTTCCCTTATACCATAAAAAAGCATGCCAACCCAATAATAAATCATGACCTTCTAATACCAACAATCTAGTCTTTCTTAATGTTATCCATTCTTTAACCCACATTAAGTTTGCAGCTTGATAATACAACTCCCAATTAGGAAGGCCAAATCCTCCTCTAATTCTAGCATCCTGTAAAAGTTTTAATTTTATTCTCGCTTTCTTGCCTTGCCATATATACTTCAACACAATTTTATTTCATTCTTCGAAGAAATCCTTGCTTAACCTAATTGGTATTGTTTGAAACAAATATAAAATTCTGATTAAAATATTCATCTTGATTGTTGAAATTCTACCTATCGATGACAATTGTAGGTTTTCCCATTTTTTCAGGTCGGATGCTATTTGCTGTTTAAGCTTAATATAATTATTCTCTTTCAATGTAGTACATCTTGATGTCAAATATATCCCCAAACATTTAACTTTGTTCATAACTTGAATTTTCAATAAATCTGCCAGCTCTTCTCTTTGTCTTAATAACATATTCTTTATCAGAATCTTTGTTTCAGGCAAAGCATATTTTTAAACCATCATATTTGTTTATTTGTTTATTTTTATTTTCCTTGTTAATAATCTCTATAATCTTTCTATCTTTTTTTCTCTCATTCCATTGGCCATGTCCCTACTGTCCTATTTATTAAGAAAGACATGCAGAAACTCCAGGAGAAAATTAAAGTAAAACATAGCAAAAGAGCTATTTGCAAATTAATTCAGCATTTCAACAAAATCTCCTTTGACTTCAGCTTGACTCCTGGTAACTTCCTGTCAACAATACAGAGGCATTTATAGGGTGTTTTTGTATTTGTATATGTGTGTGTGTCAAAAAAAGTCATGATGTAGGCTTTGTATTTGTGCAATCAAAGCCCTATTTCTTATTAGTATGCAACACATACACAAAATATGGGCAGGACTTTGATAATGCAGTAAACTGGAGCCATTTTTTGTTACATCTAAGACTATAGAAATGATTTTTCATTGTCTTCTGGTCTGTTTGTTATATTAGGGAAGGAAGGAAAATTATGACGGAATTTTCCGCTGTTCAAAACCAACAGATTAAGAAGCCATTGTTTTTCTCCGCAGAAAAAATATTTATGGCCCACACTAAGGTGACATAATAAAAATAATGTTTTAATTACATAACATTGTGCTTTGATTTTGAAACTTAATTCAATTATTAAGACTTAAGCCAGTTTCTTGTGTATGTCTATGTTATTCTTATAGCCTGGATTGTTAAATCCACTTTCAAATCAGTCTTGATCTTGTTCGTCTTCCAGAACATCTTTTAAACACAGCCTATCTGTCTATAGAAGCAGATACTCCTAAAATTAATTTCAGGGTCCATTGTTAAAAAATATCCTTTGATATGTTAAATCTCCAAATTGTAGCTTCATGCAGTTCTATTTTTTATCAATCCAACTTATCTTTGCCCATTCATTCATTCCTCCATTTGTTTATTATTTTCTAAGGCAGAAGAGGACACTTCAAAATTCGGGATTATAGCTTCTCATCTTTCTTAACTTTCTAACATGGCCTTTCAAAAACTACATGGGACCCAGAAACATTCTTGCAAATCAAATTCATGACCAAAGTTGAGACTGGATTTGCAGCACGCTAACTTGTTCAAATACATGAAAATATATGGAAGAGCATGGTGAATAGTGGTGTTCATCAATATAAAACTGCCAGGATCATCATGTTGCCTTAACCTTGCTTATAATTAATAGTCCTAAAGCAAAATAGTCATTAAGAAGAAAAATAAAGCTGGACAGACCATCTCTGAGGAACTACAGGAAGACCTGAGCTCAAATAGCAGAAGGAAAATAAAAATAAATAAATAAATGTAAGCAAGAACATGCAAAGTGCTCTTCAAATATCTATTCTGGCAGTGCAGAAATTGAAACACCATTATATGTCACCTGGAATTAACAGGCTGACATCCCAAGCAATTCCCTAATAAATAGGAATTTTATATTAATGCAATCCATTGATTTTTGATCTCACCATTCCATCTGGTCCTGCAGCTTTTCTTTTTAAGTCTCTAAATGTATAGTTAATGCAGTTTTTTTAAATGTATCTAAATGCATATTTCAAACCTTGTCAAGGACCAGAAATAGCCTATTTTATCCATTCTTTCTACCAATATGGTGCTATGCATATGTTATGAAAGGAAATTGCCATTATTCTTTTTTTGTTTTTGAAAATTTTATTTGGGTTTTCACAAAAACAAAATACAAATAAAACATCTTTTTTGAAAATAGCATGGTCCCAGGTTATCACTTCTTCATACAGACACAAAACTCAATTTCATGCTCATTTTTATATTCTATTCCATATCTTATTACCATTTTATATTTTCTACATAGTTTTTCCCCTCTTCTAATTTTCTCAACTTTGTTCTGATTATCTCAATTCAAACCATTATATTTATACTTTTGTCTGTCCAGTTACAATTTCACATTATCTTTTCTTATTAAACAAATTTTTCTTTGTAGTTACCAATTAGAGTATGACACCTTTATATCCTTTAATTTTATCCATTCAAGCTCTTATTTAAGCTTCAAGATTATAGCATTCAATATAATACATAACTTCCAATCAAATTCTGCTTGGTACATTCTTAAAATAGACACTATATTCTTCAAAAGAAAAAATTATATATAAAACATATTCCATTCCAATTCAATTCTATCATTAATATGCATTAAAATCTTAATATCTTTAACATTTCTTTTCAATTGAATATCATACTTCCTTGGGAACACTTATAAACTTTCCATAGTTAATTGTTTTTTCCCCATATTTCTCACTTATATTTTTATAAATCATTACTAATAATTAAAAATGTTCCCTTTTAATTCTCTCAATCATTTTAATTCATTTATTTATTAACAAACATCCCACTGCATTACAATAAATATTTTATCCATCATCATATTTTCTAAAGTTATTTCTATTTGCAATATAACAAAGCTATCTTATGTATCTTTGCAGAATCCCTTTTACAATTAAATTTTCATCCATTATCTCTAAACAAACTTATGGTTACAATCCTTATATCTTTTCCCTGTTTCTCCATTTCTTGTTTCTGTCTTTTACAACTTCTTCTCCTTGCCTTCTCCCCCCTCTTCTTCTCCCTCCCCTTTTTACCCGCTCATCTCTCTACTTCTAATTCTCTCATCTGTAATCCCCTCTTCTGTTGCTTTCTAATATTATACTTATCTTTCAAATTGTTCTTCTTTTTGGTTGTTTTTTCTAATCTTAAACCTTTCACTCTCTTTCTCCCTTTTTCTTTTTTCCCCCCACTTAAAATTATTTGATCATTAAAGATGGCTTCTTCTTTGTCCCAATCTTCTTGTTCTGCAAGCATTTCTTGTTGCTTCTCATAGTTCCAGATCTCCATTTCTAAGAATTGAAACACGAAGCCAAAATAACTTCTCCCTTCTTGTGCATCTTCTTTCCATTTTTTAAGTTCCGTTTTCAGTTCTTCTAAGAGTGATACCATTTTAAAAACTTTTAAACAACCACTCAGTTAATTTTAGATGCAAAAACCAAAAATCACCAAGTAATCCAAATAATCCAAGGCTGTTTCTACTTGCTTCTTTTTTCCACTTTCTCTTCCTGGGGTTCTATTATTTTGTTACCAAGTTTCCATTAAAATGTATCTTTGAGGAATCTTGTTAAAATTTCACTGTAAGTTCCTTTTAATTACAGTTCCATTCCTTAATTCCAGGCAGTCTCCTCCATTTTTCCAGATCCGGCCCTTCTATTCTTTTTTTTTCTCCTTTCCAGCTTTTAAAAACTTTTAAATGTCCAGAAATCTTTATTTATCCCTTTGACTTTTATTTTCAGCTTAGATGCCTATTAATGTCAAAGTGAATTTTTTTTTTCAGTTTCTTGCTTAAGTCTCTTAGCTGTTAGTATAAGGAAGAGAAGAAAAAAAAACTAATCCTTTCCCTTCTTTCTCTTCTTTGCAGCTTCAAAATCTTCTTTGGGAACAATGTTGTTAAGTTTAAATTCCAGGGTACCTTATTTGTTGTTTTTGCTGTTTGACCCGGTCAACCAAAACTTTCTCTTCTTATCTTTCTTCTGCACATTCTTTTCCGGTCGAGTTCTCCTTTGTGGTGGCCATTTCTGACCACCGCTACAACCGCCTTTGGGAAAGGGAGTAATGGCCAGCTGGGGAGGAGAGATGTGGCTCTCCTCAACCCTGCAGGCAGTCTCCTCCCTCTTCACCACCTCTACGGGGTGGCTTAGACCCGAAACTAGCTGGCTTGGGGCTCTCCAGCGGTGAGCATGGATCGAAGCCTTGGAGAGACGAGGTTTCGGTCTGTCACCGAAAAAGCTCAAACTGGAAGTCCAGGAAATTGCCATTATTCTTAAGTTTTAAGTAGGATGATAGGTGCATGTGCATGAAATGAGCAAGATATAGGCTGAATAAGAAAAAAGTAAGATGCTATGCAAAAATTCACTAAGAAAAATAGGATTCACTTCAGAGGAATTATAACTATGATCAGGCTTTAGTTATTGTAATGAAGGAAAGCTAGAGCAGTCTATGCAAGGAAAATAAGATGCCCTGTGCTTTTTCATAGCTAAACTCACTCTCTTCCCTTAATCCACACCCTTATTTATTTATTTTGCAGATTCATTCTCTAGTCCCTTGTGAGAACCAATTTCCTCAAAAAACACAAATCCAGAGATATTTTTGGCAAAAGGAGGGAGAGGAAGACAGGTTGAAATGTATTAGAAGAATACGATATGCTGTCCCTATCAAAGCTGCCTAGTGATAAAGGAGAATATGACTGATGTATTTTGGAAAGTGACATGTAGGGGTGGGTGGAGAAAGAATTAACAAGAAAACAAAAATACTTTAATCTCATCTTTGATCTAACTGGCTTCAATGATTGTAAATGCAAATTTCCTGGTACTGCTGTTACCTATTGCTTGTGATGAATTCCAAGTATAAGTAAAAAAAGAATTCTACAGGGAAAGCTAACCTGCCCTGTTGCATGTGAAAGAGCACAAAGAAAAATGTCTGTAGCTCACATCAATAAGAGACAGCATGCTTGACCGAAACCAGTCAGCTATGATTTGAGTAGTCACAGGCTAGTCTGATATTCTACAAACGTGCTGAGAAGAAGGAAAAAAAGAAGCTTTGAGTACCAAACAAAAATCTCTTCCTTCCTTCCTTCCTTCCTTCCTTCCTTCCTTCCTTCCTTCCTTCCTTCCTTCCTTCCTTCCTTCCTTCCTTCCTTCCTTCCTTCTTTCCTTCCTTCCTTCCTTCCTTCCTTCTTTCCTTCCTCCCTCCCTCCCTCCCTCCTTCCCTCCCTCCCTCCTTCCTTCCTTCTTAAGCACCCATACATCAACCACACTAAATGATCCATGCATACCCATAGAGCAATTCTTGCCTTTCTTTGGGTTCCATTTACATTTAAGACATCTCTACTTGTCTCTTTATCATCAAAGCTGACATCAGCCAGAGTACAGAACAACTTAAAGAAGTAGTGACAAATTGGATGATGTGGAGAGACCGGGCCCATAGAATTACTAAAAGTCCAACACAACTAAATGGATCTTCTCCTTCTCTTCTCCTTCTCCTTCTCCTTCTCCTTCTCCTTCTCCTTCTCCTTCTTCTTCTTCACCACCACCACCACCATCACTTCAGCAATATCGTCCTCTTATTTATTTACTTACTTAAGAGATGCTACTTAATTGCATTTGGAATTTTAACACAGAAGAGATAAAACATTAAAATACTTCCATATTTGTTGCAGCAGTCTAACAGATGTACAACAACAACTGAGGTTTATTTTACATTTTTGTTGTGGTCCGCCGATGGTCTGTGGAACTGGCAGCAGAGTCAGATAGTGGGGAGGAACACGGGTCAGTTTTGGAGTTTGGGGAGGGCTCGGACGAGAGATCTGCACCCGATACAGAGATGGGGCCAGGGCCATCTGAGAGTTATGTGAGGATTTCAGAGAATCTGACATCAGTGAGGCAGAGGAATAGGGGGAGCTGGTTCCCAGTGCACATTTGCACAGAGCTGCCAGAAGGCTAGAACAGTTAAGAAAAAAGGGGCAACTCAGGAGTAAGGCTTGGATATGATTGGCCCTTCCATAAGACATAAAGCAAAGGGACATGAGCCTTTGCAGGAAGCAACTTTGTTTGTTCTGGTCGGTTTAAACTCTGAAGATCCATGTTGACTTTGCACTCCATTTGGCCTTGTACAATTAATTGGCAATTTAGTCATTGGCAGCATTTCAAGGAAGACAATGAAAGACTGTGGGGGATTTCTGTTGGACTATTCATAAACTGTTTGGGACTAATCATGGGCTGTGAATTCATATAATTCACAGCCATTGAAATAAAACAAAAGGTTTTTGGGAACAGCGTGTGATTGTTACTGTCTCAAGATCAGAATAATTTTATGCTACATCACTCCCAAGAGGAGAATATTTGTCATTGGTTTCTTGATGAGGGTGGCATTTTGCCCAAGTAAATTCTTATCCTGAAATAAGTGTCTCATATACTTATGTTTCCATTCAAGCTTTCACACACATTGCACAAAAAAGTATCATGTATGGTAGCGGTATCAGGATCAGGCTGAGATAGGCAGAGGGGATGTGTGGAATTGTTGCTGATATTTGACAAATTGATGTCTGTAGCCAATCTGGGTTATAGATTTTGCACCTATACGTAAGTGCACTCACATGCCTATTGTCCCTGTCACATTTTAATTTTTGTTTGAATTTGTAATTTTTGTTAGATAAACAAACAAACAAATAAAATATATGATTGACTGAATGTCAATTTGCAACCCCAGCTAATTGTGGCTTATACATCAGATCATGCTTAATCAAACCATGATTCAGCATAATATGTGAGCCAGACACTACAATTCTCTTTATAATTTTGAAAACTTTCCTTATAGAAATTCATTCATTCATTCATATAACTATCCATCTCATGAACGTAATCCTGTCTTATTATCATCATGCATTCTGCTGCCTGCTTTCATCCAGAGATCAAGCCCTCCTTTGAACGAGCATCTTCAGCAACCTATTCTTATTTTCTGTGATATGCATGTCAGGGTTGGACTTGGCTACAGTGTATCTCATCTCCATATAAATAAGAATTCTGTGCGTTGGCCATCTGTATGATGGGTGAGAAGCCTAAACCTGCTTTATAGATAATTTTGCTGAACAGTCATTGCACTGGATGCCTATTATCTCCTATTCCAATCATTTAGTTTAAGAGGGGGGGAGGGAGGGAAAGGGAGAGAGAGATTTTGTGGTATATATCATAAACTAATGATCAGAGTCTGATTTATTTGTGGTTGTCAAAATCTGCAAAAATGTTCATAAAACCATCCTCATACACAGTTTTGTTTGATTATTTCAATATTGAGATGTATGATAATCCTGTGAAACAATTTAACCACTAATTAGAATGACCTAGTCTACATAATGTAGAAGGATATGCAGAAATAGCCTGGAGCCTCCTGCAGTCAACTTTGTACAAAGCTCAAATCATTAAGATAATTTGATTCCCTCAGATTTGCTATTAGTTTTCATGAACTCATCACTAGACCTATTTACTCACCCGTGCTTAAATTCCTCCTTTTTAAGTACCTAGGAAAATCAAAATCCTCCACTTTCTTGTTCTTTCAGCCTTCTAACACATTGGATGGGAAACAATTATGAAGAAAAAATGAACACATTTTGTAAAAGACAAAGGATTTGTATGATGTGAAGAATGTAAAATTGACTGGCAACAGTCAGCAGCCTGATGAAACCTTAGCATTCCTCCCAAATAAAATTGGCATTAATTTTAAATATAAATATAATCTAAAATGGTTATAGCCTGGAAAGAGGCAAAGTAGTCAATTAATAAGTAAGAATAGTTTATCTCACTCAGTTTCCAAGTAGAGACTGAGTGGTGTTTTGTCACCAATCTTCACAAACCTTGAGGTCTTTATAGAAGCTGTGAAGTTCCTGCAGGTCACACCTGTCTTTTAGATCACCCCCTTTTTTTGGATCCAAGAACCCAGAAATTGAGCTCCTAACTTGGCAATCTATAGGAGAAGAGCAAGCAGAGCTGGATGGGGGTGGGAGGCAGAGTTAAATGTGTCATCTGTTTAGAGTCCTTAAGAGAACCAAGTCTAACCCACCCACCCCAAATTCTGTTGATCCTTATCTAGCTTCAATTAACTGTTGAACTTTAGTTGACTAAATTCTTGTATATAGGCTTCAATAACTCTTCTATGTGGCACCCTTATGGTCCTGCTTCTTTGCACCTGACATTGATGTGGCTGACTAGAATTCAGCACTAATAAGGGTCAACAGAATCCAAGGAAGGCTGGACTTGGATCTATTGTGGCAATGCAAGGACAAATGACATGTTTACCTCTGCTGCCCCCTCCCCCGGTTGCCTGATCTTCTCCTACACAGTCAGCCACAATGGAAGTGAAATTTCTTTTTGATTTTCATACAATTTTTCACACCTCTTCAAAACTCAGCTTCACCAGTTCACCAGATACCATCCCATTCCTGTTTTCTGCAAAGTGCAGGTTCTGACAAAAGTATGACTAACAAAACGGATGCCTAACATTCTAAAAGTAATAGAGTCTTTTCCAAAACTCTGATGAATTCTTTTCAGTCCTGGCTGAAAGCTTAAAACCTGGGATTAAAGAACATAAAATCATATCTCTCATCTCTCTGAAAGTATCAATAGTGCTTCAAATTACCAAGGATAGATAATGATGTCAAAAAGGCTCTTCCTTTAAGGGAAATATGATAGTATCTGATAACTGATATCATTCAAAAGTATGGAAGAGAGATACCCCATATATTTAATGTGCTTTCAGAATAACATAATTATGTGGTGTTATTCAAAAGGAAGATAAAAATCCTCAAAAATAAACTGAATGATGGCTAAATGGTGTTTTTACTTTCTCCAGATAAATAGTTTCATTTCATACTAAAGATGAAGAAATTTAGATGGGGGAATCTAATTTACAAGTTTGCCCCCTTGACTCAATTTCTCCTACCCAATTTCAGTATAAGTTTTCAACTTTATGGGTTTTGACATTAACCCACAAAACATGTAATTATAGACATTTTTCCTATTAATTTTCCAAGCTAAATACCACTTTGGCAAGCATGTTTGCATTACAATTGCTTCATTGGAAAATTCTGAAAAGTGCAACTGTCAAAGGATTTGTTTCCATTACCATATCGATCCAGAAACTCTAATCTTCAAATGAGAACTCCCTTTGAAAGATGTTCTACAAATCTCTGAGGTACAAAATTATGTACAATTACTAAGGAGTAAGTATTTATTTTGCTAAGTGGGTCTTCATCATATACATTCATAAATACAGAGATCTTTCTCCATGGCAGTTTCTCCATGAAAGGAGAAACTTCAAGTGAAGGCTAAACAAGAAATATCACTTAAGAAACTAAACCCCTAATGGAGAGTTACATGTCTCATACCTATTGGTAGGACATTTCAAATTTTGACAGCTGAGTCCTGCATGAGTATTTTGAGAACTCACCTTACAAGCTTTCCGTTTCAGTCAATTTACCTAAATGATTTTCTTTTGACATTGTTACTGTGAATAAAGGTAACAAGTTCAGGAATTACATATTTACTAACTCACAGGTGTCAAACTTGGGGCGTCATGTTGCCATCATGTGACATTTCATGATGTTTTTCTCATTGGCAGAGCTGGGGTAGATGCGGCCTGCACACCATCCAGCCCGTGGGCCGCCAGTTTGAAACCCCTGTACTAACTTCTTATCAAGAGGTCAATTGAACAAATTCCATCCCTACCATATTTTTATCCCAGAAAGCAGCACAATGACAAAAGCAATATTCTCCCATTGTAATGCAAACTCCTCCCCTTTTGTATGAATGTATACAACCCATGTACAGAAGGGGCAGATGTGGCAATGTAACGGTGCAAGTCTGCTTTTATCATTTATCCTGCCCAATTCCAAATCAAGAGACTTGCTATTACATTAGAGCTTTGTAGCTATTCCAACAGAAGAGAATGTCTGTGGCTCAGGGATGAACTGTGGCATTTTTGATGCTCTCTGAGCTTGGTTGTTTGCTTGCAGATGTTTCATTAGATCCACTCCAATGGCCAAGTTAAGGATCTTGAAAGCTGAAAATTCCTGTCTATTTTTAATAGACTGAAGTATTAAAATCATTATTGTAGCTCAGCTGGGATCAGAACAACTTGCAGGAAATTTTAATATATTTCAATTTCTGTGCTTTGCAACCATGTATGCTGAAACCAAACAAGCTAAATCAAAATTAAGGAAACCATACTATGTTTTAAGAAAATGTGTGATGATCCATGTCCAGCTTACAACACTGATGATACAATAGTGGCACAATTGTCATAAGCAAGGTTGTTATTGCTGTTTCCTCTCCTTGGCTAGCTACTACCAAATGTTGTGGTGATCACTCTGGCAAATAAATACAATAATACATCTGAAAGCATTCAAACTCTCTGCTATGTTATTTACATAACCATCTCACAGGAGAAAGGCAATTTTGAGATCAGGTCAAAACAGCATATTCTTAACTTAGCAAGTTTGTGCATACCTTAAAATCATTATGTCAGATACCACTTGATGGCACTATTGAACATACTATTCCTTTAATATTTTCTGGCCTGAATAAGTGTGTTGAACCATCTTAAAATGCCATTTTGTTGTTTCTTCTGTTCCTTGCTTTTATTCTGCAAGGGGTATCTCTTTGTTAAAAAAATGACCTTTTATTCCAATGCATCAACCTGATCCATGAGTTGTTTAAATAGAAGTTAAACTACTTTTGAAATATTTTCTACAACATTATTCCCCAAAGAAATAAAGTTTACAACAATGGTTTTGATTAACCCATTATAGGTTAACAGCAATACTGAATATTTTTAGTATTTTTTATATTTATTTGATTTGTCAATTGCTTACAAGATACAGGTATGAGAATAAACATAGTTTTGAATACATGAGATAGATACTTATAAGAAAAATAAAACAATAGGACAGGGAGGGTAGGCACAATTGGTATGCCTACAGGCCTCTTAGGAAGGGGATGGGGTCAATAGTAGACAATCTAAGGTTAAAGTTTTTGAGGTTTGGGGAAGAAACCACAGAGCCAAGTAGTCCGAACACTCTGTTGCTGAAGTTGTATTTTCTGCAGT
Source organism: Hydrophis major (assembly GCA_033807585.1). NCBI lineage: Eukaryota > Metazoa > Chordata > Lepidosauria > Squamata > Elapidae > Hydrophis > Hydrophis major. The sequence goes on along the minus strand of CM066334.1, from coordinate 16,236,631 downwards.
CAAGTTTGGTTCAGTTAACTCTATTGTGTGCTCTTGTATTGTTATGATTGAAGCTGAAGTATTCATTTGCAGGTAGGACATTGCAATGTATGATTTTATATACTATATTTAGATCGGACTGGAGGTTTTCTAGGTCTAGAGTCTGGTGGCATAAGTATTCTGCAATGAGTAGAAGAGCAGAGAACTCTTCTTCTGAAATATTTCTGGACTTTTTCAACTGTGTTAATATCAGATACATGATATGGGTTCCAGACTGATGAGCTGTATTCAAGTATAAGTCTAGCAAAAGTTTTGTATGCTCTAGTTAGTAGTGTGATATTACCAGAGAATAAGCTACGTAGGATTAGATTAACAACTCTTAATGCCTTTTTGGCTATGTAGTTACAGTGGGCTCTAGCACTTAGATCATTAGAGATGAGTACTTCAAGGTCCTTGACAGAGTTTGGATCATCAAAAGGTCTTGACTATTTAGCTTGTATTTTATTTTCTGGGTTTTTTTTGCCAATATGTAAGACAGCACATTTATTTGTTGAGTTTGAAGTTGCTATTTGATTGACCATTCTGATACATAGTCAAGGTCCCTTTGGAGGGTAGTAGTATTGTCTGTGGTGTTGAATAGCTTTACATCATCAGCGAAGAGAACACAGTTGCTCTTAATATGATCACAGAGGTCATTTATGTAGAGTATGAAGAGAGTTGGTCCTAAAGCACTGCCTTGGGGGACACCACTGTTGACAGGTACAGAATTTGATAGGACGCTCCCAATTTTGACCATTTGTTATCTGTTTGACAGGAATGCTTCTATGTAGGTGTCCAGAGATACCATAAGATTTTAGTTTTAGGAGTAGTTTGTCATGTACCACTGAATCAAATGCTTTACAGAAGTCTATGTAGATTGCGTCTATTGCTTTGCCCTGGTCGAGTTGTGTAGTCCATATGTTTTTGCAGTGTAAGTGTTGCAGATTACAGGATAGTTTTTTTCTGAAACCAAATTGTTTATTAGAGAGTAGGTTGTTTGTCTCTAAGTGGAGGATGATGGATTGGTTAATAATTGATTCCATGACTTTACAGGTGACGCAGCATAAAGAGATTGGTCTGCAATTTTCAACTAGGCTGGGGTCTCCCTTTTTGAAGATGGGGATGACTGTGGCTTGTGACCATAGTTTTGGCAAGGAGCTGGTCCTGAAAGATTTTTCAAAGATTATGCTTAGAGGTTCGGCTATGGCAGTGGATAGCTTTTTTAAGAAGTAGGCACATATTCCGTCCAGTCCAATAGATAGGGATGGTTTTAGATTGCGCAGTGCTTTTTCAACATTGTCTTCTGTAAAATCGATATGTATTAGATCATTGTAGTTGTCTGTGGTTTGACTAGGAAATACTGGGCAAGATGCATTGCTGTTTACAAATACTGTGCCAAAGAATGTGTTAAAGAATGTGAATAGAGCTGCTCTTACTATTAAGAGTGTTCTATGCTTATAGAGTCAGCATAATGCCCTCGACAATCTAGGTACTCATTTTACTGACCCTGAAAGGGTGAGTCAACCTTGAGACAGTCAGGATCAAACTCTTGGCAAAAGACATAGTTAGACTGCAATACTGCACTCTAACCACTGCACCACCAGGGCTCAGTGCATTAGTAATTCTGTACCGCTGGTGAAGAGGACTCGTAGTCTGTCTTACAAAAGTTCATTTAGTGACCATTCAAAGTTATAACAGCTCTGAAAAAAGTGACTTATGACCATTTTTCATATTTACAACCATTGCAGCATCCCTATTGTCACATGATCAAAATTCAGATACTTGGCAACTGACTCATACTTATAACAATTGCAGTGTCCCAGAGTGATGTGCTTCCCTTTTGAGACCTTCTGACAAGCAAAGTCAATGGGGAAGCTAGATTAATTTAACAACAGTGTTACTAACTTAACAACTGCATTGATTCACTTAACAACTATGGCAAGAAAGGTTGTAAAATGGGACAAAACTCACTTAATATTTAGCAACAGAAATTTTAGGCTCAATTATTGTCACACATTGAGGACTACCTGTATAGCACAGGTATTGCCAATCAACATTTTTAAAAAACTGTTCTATTCAGAAGGGACCATGATTTCTGATGTATCTGTATCTTCTTTCTCTTTTGCTTTGTTCTATGCTTGCTTCTTTCTGATATTACTACTTCTATTTTTAGCACGTTATGTTTTATTATTTAAGAAACACTGCCCTCTGGCTTAGTCCCCTTTTGCTCTGTTAAAATGAAAAGCTCATTTATTCTAACCTGGCTTTAACTATTCCACTGTACAGGCATATATATTTATAATTCCTAATTTATTATTGTACTGCTTGCATGAAACTTGACACATTTACAATCCTCAGAATAAAATAGTGGGGGAAATGTTATGAATCAGTGCAGAAATGTTAAACATGTTTAACAGGGGGCTATCTATTTCAAATTGAAAGTAAGAGATTGTATGATGAAAACAGGTGCTGGAGCAAAAAATTAAATCCAAACGCCAATACTATCAAAGGATCTTTTTGGTTCAGCTTTTAAGCTTCTGATTGCTCAGCCAGCTTACCTAGGGATTATGAATGTGTCCACAGATCTCAACCCCAATTTTCCACAAATTGTTGACTTCCAAAGAATCTTTTCCTTCTCTAATTGATCAGACACATTGAGGTTTTTATTTTCTATTAATTTCTTTCCAAACCAAGTTTTATAAGAAGATTTGTACACATGAATGGAACATTACAAAAAGTTATTATAAAAAAAGCTATAAATAAAAAAAATGTTTTAATGCAATTTCTTTTCTCAAAGAAAGGCTCAAATTCTTTGCATAGCTTTGGGTGAAGATAGAGTTGTCGATAAGCTGAAGGTCAAGCAGTACGGATGTGACAATATGCAGATGTATGGTACAGCGAAAAAGGGCAGAATTTGAAAAGCTATAAAAATTAGTGTCAGCTGTTGCCAAAGGAAAGCAATTAGACAATTTAATGTTTCTATATTTTAAGCAACTTGAGCTGACAATTTCTATCCTTACAATCTTATTAGGGCAATTCCTTAAAAAAAACAAAAAAACAAGATGTAAAATAAACCTATTATAAAATCATTGCAATTCAATCAGTTTAAAATACTATACCTTGGAAATCAATAAACAAATGTTTCCCAGATATTAAGGGGAATCATGTTCCCATCCTTAGAGGCTCATAGGATCTCCAAAGACTTTCCTCAATAAATTGTTTTTAAGTACTTACAGGTGGATGGCCACTTTTTCATTTAAACTTTGACTTGTGCTGTTTAAGGAAATTGCAGAAATTTTTGGCGTGAATTATTTTGATGTTCATTGGAATTTAGCTTTGGCCTTGAAATGTAAGAAGTAAAATAATTCTTAGCCCTGGAAAAGCAGAAAATGATGATTAGGACCCCCCTACCTTGATTTTGCCCTTAAAATGAAGGTTTGGGATTGCTTTTAAGATTCTGTTAAGATTCCTTCTAGCAATCAAGTAGCACTGAATCCCTTGCTGCGCCTGATTCCTGACTGTACTTGATTTTTTTTTTAATTAGAAGCATTACCTTAAAATGTACCTTTCTACGAAGTTTTTGATTCTGCAAAGTTGGGTGGCAACATTTTTTTTTCAGATATTTCTTTTTTTTTTTTAATTTTGTACTTTATTTCTCTCTGTAAAACTTAAGAACAAGAAAAACACAAATTAATAATTAAAAACCCCTTTCTGGGATGAACCAACAAAGATTTGAAAAGAAAAAAAGAAAAAGAAAAAGAAAAGGGTTGCTTTAGCTGCTGTGGATTAATTCTATTAGCAATAGCAAAAACACATAGGCTCATAAACTGCTTCACAATGCTTTACAGCCCCTCTCTAAGCAGTTTACATACTCATTCTATTGGCCCCAGCAACCTGGGGCCTCATTTTACCCACCTCAGAAGGATGGAAGGCTGAGTCAAACCTTGAGCCTGGTGAGATTTGAACTGCCATATTGCAGGCAGTCAGCAATCATAGAGCCTGCAGTACTGTACTCTAACCACTGTGCCACTGAGGCTCATAATTCTATTGCTTGTTTCTCCACAGTCCACAACATTTGTTTACAATACATAATCTGGAGAAGCTATACTTTCAGGATTCCCACCTACCTATCCAATAGTCTAATTATATGAACATAATTGAAGACAAAAGTCAGGTTAAAAATACAATTTAATGAAGAATGAATGAATGAATGAATGAATGGATTCTTTATGAATTACTTATTGTCCAAGTGTGATTAGACACACAAGGAATTTGTATTGGTGCATATGCTCTTGGTGTACATTAAAAAAGATACATTCATTAAGAATCTTGTCTACTTATAATTCAGAATACAGAATAACAGAGTTGGAAGGGATCTTGGAGTTCTTCTAATCCAACTCCCTGCTCAAGAAGGAGGCCCTTTACCTTGGCACTTACCCCCAACAATTATAGCAAGAATGTTCAAGAATAAATCGGAAAAGTGTTGGAAATGTTACAAGATACTGGGTTCATATTACCATATGTGGTGAACGTGTACAGAGGCTAAAAAATACTGGACATGGTTGATAAAAAATGATAAAAAAAACATATGGATCTTAACCCAGAGATATTTTTATTAGGTATTTTACCGGAAATATACAGTAGAGAATTTAAACACGTGATTTTAAATGTATTAACAGAGGCTAGAATTGTATTTGCTAAAAATTGGAAAAACGAGAAAATACCAATGCAGGAGGAAGTTATTAAGAAAATAATGGAATGTGCTGAAATGAGTAAATTGACATTTGAAATTAGAGAAAAAGAAGATAAACAATATTACAAGATATGGGATTTATTTTGTCAATGGTTAGATAAAAAAATGTGGAAATGAAATATTTTAGAAAATTTTACAATATAAGGATAATAGAATTATAGAGAATATAACATAAGGATGTATTATTATTGGATGGATTTATGGTGATGTAATGAATGCTATAATGTAAATTAATGTAAAATGTTGAATACCTCGCATAAAATGATAGAATAATAGTTACAGTCAAATAAATGATTAATAATGATTATATATATATATATATATATATATATATATATATATATATATATATGTGTGTGTGTGTGTGTGTGTGTGTGTGTGTGTGTGTGTGTGTGTGTGTGATTTGGCCCCATGGAAAAGAAAACCTAAACAATTTCCTAACACACCTAAACAGCACACACCCCAAAATCAAGTTCACTATGGAAACGGAAACAAACAAACAACTACCATTCCTAGATGTACTAATCTACAAAAAAACAGATGGCACACTAGGACACACTGTATACCAGAAGAAAACACACACTAACCGCTACCTCAACGCCCAATCCCATCACCACCCAGCACAGATAAACTCCGTGGCTAAAACACTAATTACTAGAACCAAACGCCTGGCAGACAAGACACACATCAAGACTGAACTATGCACCCTGACTAAAGTACTGACAGCCAACGGCTTCCACAAAAGCAAAATCACTGGCTTGATCCACCAAAACACACTGAGACACATAATAAAGACCCAGAAGATGAACAGACCTATGGAACAGCTGTCTTGCCCTACATAAGAGGTACTACAGACAAAATTAGTAAGATACTACACAGACATCACATCAAGACTGCCTTCAAAACAGACAGAAAAATAGCAGCCATCCTTAGAAACCCCAAAGATAAAATTGACTTGGAAAACCAAGGCATATACGAAGTCCCCTGTGCATCATGCCTGGCCACATACATTGGACAGACCAATAGAAGAATAAGTACCCACCTGGATGAACACAAAAATGCAGTCAAAAAGCTGGAACACACTTCCTCACTAGTCCAACACATGGAAGCCGTCATAGCATCAACTTCAATGGCATCAAAACACTAGCCACTATAGAAAACCCCAGCCACAGAATCATCAGAGAAGCCATAGAGATTGAAAAAAGACCAGAAAGCATGAATAGAAGAGATGATTCCACCAGACTGTCAATCATTTGGAAGCCTGCACTCACAAACAAAAAAATATCCACACCACAAGCCAGGCAAACACCTGGGCACAAACAGATCCCCCCTGATACCTCCAGCTCAAACACACCCCAACCAGGCACCCAGATGAAACCTAGCTTCCTAACAAATGATAGACCAAGAGTGCAGCCAAGCTGCACTAAAGGCCTCCAATAAAGTTACACAGTGTTGCCAGCCAATCAAGATACAAAAAGAGCTAAAAAACAGACAGAAGATATTAAAAATACCAATCAAGCAGAACACAGCAAACTCCAAGACCAATAAACACAAACCAAGACTCCCAACCAATCAGGATGAAGAAAAAACCATTCTGGCACAGCAATAGGCTGCCCCAAATTTAAATCTGAAACCACTGTAAAAGTCTGACTCACAGACAAACACTATACAGAAGCCTGATGATGGCAGATGAGATTCTGCCAAAACATTGATACAACTTTAAAAGCACAACTATAATGATGTGGGAAAATACCCAAACAAAGCTGAATACCATAGATAGATAGATAGATAGATAGATAGATAGATAGATAGATAGATAGATAGATAGATAGATAGATAGATACAAACACACACACACACACACACACACACACACACGTTGGATAACATGAGAATTTATACAAATTATAACTGAGGACTATGGAGATGAAGCACAAAATACTTGGAACCAATACTTGGAACACTTGGAACTGTATGTAACTGGAAGACGGTTTTATGTTTTATGCTTTGTTTGTGCATGTTTGTTTAAAAAATAAAAATTCTTTTTAAAAAAGGAGGAGGTGGCTCTATTCCATTCAAAATGAATTGTTGTCCCATCTCTTCTTAAAAACCTCCAGTGATGGATCACTCACAACTTATGGAGGGAAGTTGTTCCACTGATCAAGTGTTTTCACTGACAGGAAATTTCTCCTTAATCCTAGGTTGGATTTCTTTCTGATAACCTTCCATCCATTACTCCTTGTCTTGCCTTCAGGTGCTTTGGGGAATAGGTCAAATACTTATTTATTTCCAAATAAATCTCTTCAGTGATCTATAGTACATGAATTTTCAGAAAGTGAAGCTGTTTTGGATTTAGAATCATTGCGTTTTTCATCAGTCTTCCAGCTTATTTAGAAGAAATGGCTAAATAGTTTGAAACAACAAACTTGTTTGAAAAGTGCCCACCTTTAGCTAGTCCTACAAAAGGGATATAAACTATTTTTAGTTTAAAACACTCTGGGAAGTCGTTTCTACATACCTGTGAACATTGAATTTATGGCAAATGTGAGATGATTGACATTTGGAAGACTCATTTGAATTACTGTATTACTAGATCAAACAACTAGAGAATACTGTAATTATGTCCATACACCAAGGAAAACTGTGATATGATTTTGTTTACTTGTCTCCTTCAACTATACCTATCAGGTGAAAGTAGTCTTTGTGATTTACAAATTGTGGCTTATGAATAAAGGTTAAATAAGCCACCTCGTTGTGACTTATTTAACAAATCACAGTTTAAGTGCAAAATATGAACCCAAGCTGTAAATTAATTCCTGACTAATTGTTCATTTTTACCTTCCAGGTTTATCCATAATACACATTAATCTAATTTATCCATGTATTCATATCTTGCCCTATATTTATAATCATATGGCTGAAAACATTTTTAGGAACGCTTTCATCAATGCAAAGAAAACAAGGAAAGAAGAATAGATGAAAGTGGCATTTACTCCCATTTTGGAATGATGTGGAAACAAGTGTAATAAAATCAGATTTCAAAATGCACAATAACACAAACTAGAATAACAAAAAGAGAAAAATAAGGAAAATCCTTTAAGCCATTAAAAAGATCTTGTTACAAAATGAGTAGTCTCCCTCAGCACCTTAAATTATAGTTGAAGAACCAACAGTAGAGAATGCATATTAAGTCTAGGTTCTTACTGTATAGAGTATTTTTTTAAAAAAAATCATGCAATTGTTATTTTAATCTTGCAAGCAATTGACAAATAAAAATAAATAAATAAAAACATTATTTGTTTAGCAGAGTGATCATGTTTGGAGGAAAAATTTGTGTCTAATTGTTCTGGTGTGCAGTGCTCTATAGCAGGGGTCTTCAAACTTGACAGCTTTAAGACTTGTGGACTTCAACTCCCACAATTCGTAACTCATTCCTATGCCTGTTTCCGAGTTAACATTAGAAAGAGGAGGGAGGGGCCTGAAATAGCAGTGTGGCAGATGAAGGCCAGAAGGACATTCCATGCTTATCTTGTGGAGATTGTAGGCTACTGGATCTTCTGCCCTCGAAAATCATTCATTGGAGAGCATGAATGATGACACCCAGCACATGTATTGTTAGAGAATTTGATATATGACACACCCAGAGGAATGTGGGGAAACAGGATCATTATGTGTCTCAGAGTTAGCTTCATATGGGTTAGTGATGGACATGCTGCTCCTAATAAATCTTCTGAATTCTTTTGAAGCTTGCCAATAAGTGAATAAAACAAACAAACAAACAAACAAATAAATAAAGTATTCGGTTGTGACTGTAAGAGGAAAACATGAATAAAATCCATTGTGCATTGTGTAGCTGTGACTCAAGCCTCAAAACTGCGAGTTTGATACTTTTCTACTGCAAGAGGGAGAATTGAAACATTGAACAATCTCACATTGTGCTCTGGGAAAATCTGGGAAAATGTGTACGTGTTAGAAAGCATCCAACTTCCTGATGTCCCATATTAGGTGATGAATTGTATACTGAAATTCAATAGGTAGATTGTAAACCAAGCTATCATAGGATGGGGCAGTAGGTTAGGGTATAAAATAGAATGCAAACTTTGCTCTGGGTTCCTCCCATCTGCCAGGGTAGGAACCCATTTCTGCAGAAATGCTACAATAAAGCTGCTTTCCTTGGATTAATATTGAATCTTTGGTGGTTTTTCAAGCCCCCACCCCACATGACCATTAAAAAAATGACCACTATGGGAAATGTGGCTTTCACAAAATATTAACTGATATATCTCCTTGGCTTATACTTTGTTTTTCCTTTAATATTGATAGTGGGCACACTTCCAAACAAATCCCTAGATTGTATACCCATATTTAAGAGTACGTTTAGGTTTTATATGCACAGCAGGCATTTTTAAAAAGAAAGATATGAGCACTTGCAAGCCTTAGACATTAAAATTAACAAAACAAAAATCAGGAGGAGGGAAACTGTGAAAACCCCAAGATACATATTTCTGGGTATATTGGCATTCAGGCATGATATTTGGGACACAGTATTTACTCTAAGCGTAATAAATTTGAGATTTGACTTTGTAACATCATTTTTGGATACAAAATTGATGGAAACATTTTTCCAAAATAAAATGATGCCAAATTCTGTCCTTAAGTTTTTTCAAACCTATTACTTTAAGAGATAACAATAATTTCAAAATACTTGAGTTGTTAGCTAACTCTCCAATACTATCTTGATTTTATCAACTTTTGTCTTTTTTGCATTTGTAAGTGATTGCTTAAGTATCATTGTTGGAAAATAACATTAAAAATTGTTTGCATCATAGCAACAGTTTTATTCTCAACCATAATAAAAGCAACAATTTACATCCATTTGTGATAAATGTAATTTTCTGAGCTTTATAAAGAACCAAATGGAAAGTTTACAAGATAACAAATTACAAACATTGGAGGTAGACTGAAGAAATATCATACAAGGAGGATTGAGGACTCAACTCACATAGAGGACAGATCAGCTATTGAAACCAATTTTCCATTCTAGTGGAAAACTACTCTTATTTGAGTAGCCTAAATGCCACAGTAACCTCTTTGACATTCAATTATATAATGCAGATGTAAAAAATGCAGAAGGACAGACAGATGGAATATTTCCCTGGTTGCTGAACTGGTTTCAAGCCATTATTTCACTATGAAGCCTTGTGTAAAATGTGTATTGTTGAGGTAATTCCCCGTTAGGAGAATGAGCACATACAGGGAGATGTAGTGAGAGAAGCATTTGAATAATACACACACAGCACACAGATATGCTGTACAGTAAATGTAGGTTTTTACTTTCAATAAAGATTTAAACAAAATTCAAACACAGTCCAAAGTCATTCGCAGGTAAGATCAGTCAGTTTTCAGTCCAGGGATAATCCAATAACAAAGTCCAGTGTCAAAAACAGTTCAGTAACAGACTTACATCAAATCCAAGAATAGAAGTCAATTAGGAGGAATGGCAATGCTCTCCAACAGAAGGAAACAGAGAGACTCACTGAGACACACTCTCTTCTGAGACCAAGACTAAGACTAAACAACCCAGGTTTCTGGCTCCATCTTATCACCGTTTGAGAAACCACACCTAATTACACTTTTAGGATTCTCTTAAAGAGACAGTATTAAAATGTCTATCCTGGTTTATATATTTCCAACCCAAACAGCTGTTAGGTAACTTATATTCCTAACATGCGCACAAGATCATTTTTATATATGTATTTATTTAAATGTACAAACTGCTCAACTGCAACATAGGGAAAAAACATGTAAAATAGCTTAAAACATTCCTGAATTGGGAGATTCTGCTCATTGTCACCTATGCCCTTGTAACCTCCAATTTAGATTACTGTAAAATGCTTTAAACGGGGCTTTCCTTGAAGAGCACTTGGAAACTTCAGCTAGGACAAAATCTGGTTGCATAGATAATAAATGGCATGTAATACCATTCCTCTGTGATCTGCATTGGCTGCCAGTGTGTTTATGGATGCAATTTATGGTGCTGGTTGTCACCTTTAAAGCACTACATGGCTTGGAACTGGGTTACTTCAGGGATTGTCTTTTTTTCTTTCCTTTTTTTAGTATTTATTTATATGTTTTTCTTTAATAAACATAAAAACTTAATATCTACATGAACAACATGTTTTCTGAATAAAATTAGTTTTTTTTAAAAAAAATAGTAGTAATAGTAATAATAATATACATATCATTAATAATAATCACATAATAATACCTGTTTCCCAAAATAAGACCTAACCGGAAAATAAGTCCTAGCATGATTTTTCAGGATGCTCGTAATATAAACTCTACTCCAAAAATAAGCCCCAGTCAATGAGATGGATGCATTTAGCACTGCATTTCACCAAAAATAAGACCTAACTGGGAAATAAGCCCTAATGTATCTTTTGGAGCAAAAATTAATATAAGACCTGGTCTTATTTTTGGGGAAACACAGGTAGTAATATTAGTGTCTGGGTTCCAGAAAAACCCAACTCCTATTAAAAACTCTGAGACAGGCATCTGCTCAAAGTTTCCTTTTATTAAAGTAGGTATACTGGCACATCTGGGAAAACCCGAATCTGAGAGTTCTGGGTTTTCTCTTAGTAATTCAAAAGACAAAACCCAACCCCTGCACCCACCAGTCCATCACATGCTCCAATCACCAACTATCCCAACTTGAGGCATCCCTCCAACTCCTCCTCCTCCAGGTGCAGGAATAACATGACCTTGACCAAAAAAAATGCTATTATGTCTAACTACCAACACTTTAGAAATCTCTCCCCCTCCTACTTTCCCAGGCACAGGAATGTGGCAGCATAGAAGCTTCTGGTTCTAATATGGCTTCCAAAGCTGACGATTAGCTGATTCATACTAGTAAATTTTCATTATATAATTAAACATTCTCTCAAACTTTTAAGTTTCTAACTCTGTTCCTGTTAGTTAACCTTTGGTAAAACAAGTCCCATGTTAAAAAGTATTCTGTTTCTTCCTTCTCCTTTATTTTGAGTGTTAATCTGTCCATCTCTGTGCATTTTAATATTTTTTTTACACTTTCATCTGTAGGGATCTCTTCATTTTTCACTGTTGTGCAAAAACAATTATCGTTGCTGTTAACACATGTAAAATTAGATATACATTCCTTTTATTATACTGCTCTGGTAAAATACCCAACAAATATATTTCTGGTTTTAAATCAATATGTTACTTTATCATTTTTTCTAACCATGTATGTATTTTTGTTCAATATTTTTTTGCCTTTTTTCCAGGGATTATTTTTTTCTAAGAGTTTCAACCTGTCCAACAGATTAGGTGCAGCTCCTGTCAGCCAGCATCTCAATTGGCAGAAGTAGAGAAGATGGGTTTTTTCTGCTGTAGCCTTCACTTTATGGAATATTTTACTCTCAGAGATTAGAATGGTCCCAACCCTGTTGCTTTTTATAAAGCTTTAAAAACCTGGCTATATATTGGGTCTTGGGCTCAGAATGCATGAAAGGCCCCATTACTTGGCTTTACTATTAAATGATTATGTCCGCTTTGGAAGCCATTATTGAGGCCAGATGCTCCCATGCTGCCAGATTTGAGTCTGGGAAAGTGGGAGGGGGGATTTATTGGAGTATATATAACATAACATTCTTTTTCGAATTCAAGGTCATGTTATTTTGTGCATAAGTGAGGGGAAGTCTCAAGTTGGGACAGATGGTAATTGGGGCATGTGATGTGATGATGGGTGTATGATTTGTAGTTTTTACTTGTTGCAAGGAAGCCCTGAACTTTCAGATTCAGGATTTCCCAGTTGTGCCAGTTATTAACGAAAATAAAAAGGAACTTTGAGAAGATGTGACTCGGAGTTATTGGGTGGAGTGGAGGTTTGTTGGAACACTGACTGGTTAATCATCAGAGCTGTTAATTACATGTGGATATTTTTATTGTTTCAATGTCTTTTAAATTGTTTCAGAATTTGAGAATTGCAAGCCATCCGGAGACTCTTGGTTGACTTAGGCAACCAAGGAATTGAATAATAAAAAATAAATTAAACCAAGTGGTCAGCCCAGGTTGGGTCCTGTCCTTATCTCCAATGAGATGTTGTTCCAGAGAATGGGGGCCATGACAGAAAGGGAATACTTCCTTAACCCCATAAGATGCCATAGGTATTACCTACCTTAATGTAAGCTAAAGGCAGGACAGAAGTTGTCACTGAGGTTGATCTAGACTCCAGTGGTACTTATCACAAATAACTAAAACCTGATTGACCTCGGTGGGCCTATTCAAAGAATGGCTGTTATCACACTAAGCAATAGTTGAATATGTTATAAAAATTCAGCTGCTGTTGCTCATAAATTATAGTTTATGATTCAGTATGCAGCTGGACTAATGACTATGTTTGGACCAAATCTATTTATTACTTTAAATGTATGTTTAAATGAATATACAAAATTTGTGAGAAATGGTTTGAGATTTGATAGACTTAGCCCCATTCCAATGTAAAATCGTGTTTATGAATTAGAATATTTACCAGTTCTTGCTCAAATTACAATTTTAATCTTTGGGTTGAGTTCTTTGGAATTTTAAATGCATAAGAAAACCTGCAGTTTTCTGAGGCTAATGTTTGTTCCTCAGTTTTGCTGGTTACGAACCACGCCTGAATTTCAAAAGAATTGGGACTTGATTCATTTTGATTTCAAAGGATTTGAAAGGCTATAATAAACATTTAAAACTCTCACAATGAGAAATGTATTGGCATCATTTGTTTAGCTTCTTATATATTCAGTATGGTAGGTTTTGGAGGGTTACAGCATTGCTGTTTTGTAGCCAAATGTATCAGAACTGGCTTGCTTCTTCCTTTGACATTTTTTCAGTATGAATCCCAGGTGTTCTGACTTCTGTATGGATAGTCCACCAGATTCTGATCTGAAAGTTTTTCTCACTTGTGGAAGATGAAAGGTATTTTTTCCACAAAACTCATCAGAGGCTAGAACTATTTTGGAAGACCTCACAGAAATAAATCAGGAAAAAAAGAATAGAACTAAACCACACAAAAATGTGGAATTAAAAGCATTAGAATAAGAGGTATCCATTCTGGAATGAGACAGTTCAGTACAATTCTTTCTGTAAAATTGTATGGAACATACCAGAACAGTCGAAAAATAAAACCTTTTGTTGATGTATGAAACACACTTCCTGTGTGCAGATTTAGAAAATTTCCAAATTTTCCAATTCTGAAAGCTAATGGCTCTTCCTTGTTAGCTTCCACCTGTGCTTTTTAAATTTTTTGTATCATAAACAAAAAAATACACTAAATAATGAAACAAATAATTTTGTTGACACTTATTTAAATTTCAATATCTCCAAGAGTGCTTTATCTAACGTGAATCTGGCTGTCCAATGAGATCTCGAAGGAAGGGTTTGCTTTAAGTCCTAATCTGACAGAATGTCATCCATATCATACCTGTGTGAGATTCTCTGAGAGTTGAATCCAACTTTTAAATAGCCATCCTTCCTGATATGTAGAACAGTTCCCTCTTCATTACAAAGCTCTATTTTCAACAGTGTTTTGAAAACATGACTTTTTAGAGAAACAATTGGAGATAAATGAAGATTCTCCTTCCCAATAGGCCATATCATGAGCTCTTGTTAACAATGTTACTGGGATTTTTTTGCATTCATTGTATTCATCATTGGAAAGAAGTTTGGAATCTTTTCAAAATGGGGCAGTGTATAAAATTAATCAACTAATGCTAAATTCTACTTTTCTTCTGAGAGCATAGTGATGCAAACATGGCAGTGTCCTTATCATGATTATAATTATAACTGACATTACAACATCAACCCTACATAGTAGGTGACACTAACAGAAAGTGATTAGCTCCAAATCATCAATGTGCTCTGAATAGACTGAAACTGGACTTTCTTGATGCAGTTTTATACAAGTGCAATTATATTACTATTCAGCCAATTGAAAAGGATATGGATGTGCAACAGCTATTATATATGCGTGTATGTGCACGTATGTATGTGCATGTATGTATGTATGTGTGTGTATATATGTGTGTGTGTGTGTGTGTGTGTGTGTGTGTGTGTGTGTGTGTGTGTGTGTATATATATACATGGAGATCTTTGGTTATTCGGGTTTTCTCCCGGTTAAGATTGGAAGTATCTAGGCAACGTTTCGATGAAGTCTCATTCATCATCTTCAGGCTTGGTCTTCAGCTCTGTGCTTCTCAGAGTGATGTGAGCTTGCAGCTGCTTCTTCCTTTTAACTGCTAATGGGGGTGTGACTTGATTGTGTGGGGGCTTGGCTGTGTTCTGATTGGGTGGGGGTGTGTTCTCATTGGTTGGGGGTTTGGCTGTGTTCTGATTGGTTGGGGGGTTGGCTGTGTTCTGATTGGCTGGAGGCGTGTTCTGTTCAGGTGGGGCCTTGGTTGTGCTCAGGTTAGTCTTAGTTGCTGGGGGATTTGAGCTGGTGAGCTGTGATCTTGCTGTTTGGCTTCGAGTTTGTGGTCATGCTGCATCTTCATGGTGGGGGTCAGTTCGCTTCATGTATGGCTCAGAGGGGTTTGAAGCGGGTAGTGATGCAGCTGCAGTGCGGCTTCTGGTCCGTGGTGGTGTGTCATCTTCTGTGTGAGTGTGAGTCTGTTTTCTACGTGGAAGTGTGGTGGTGGCATCTTGTGTGGCTCTCAGGGGTGTGGATCTGGTGTCATTCTTCATGTTAGGTACTCGTCTGTTCATGAGGGCGGGTTTCCAAATGGCTGGTAGGCGGGAGGTATCATCTTGTTTATTCATGCTGTGTGGGCATTTTTCTGTCTCTATGGCTTCTCTAATTATTCTGCTGCTGAAGCCAATGGATTCCAAAGAAAGAAGATCAGCCACCTAATCCAAAAAGAAATCCCAACCAAAATCCAAGACAGAGAACAAGAGAATGGCAAAGCCCTCCTCCCATTTATAAAAGGCACTACAGACAAAATCAGCAAGATCCTCCAAAAATACAACATTCTGCACAAACAGAAAGATATCCACCATCCTAAGAAACCCTAAGGACAAAATCGAGTTAGAAAATCAAGGAGTATATGAAATCCCTTGCACTGCCTGCCCCAACACAAACATTGGACAAACTAACAGAAGAATAAGTGCACGCATTGAAGAACATAAGAACTCAATCAAAAAGGAAGAACCAACCTCTTCCCTGGCCCAACACCTCAAAGTCACAGGACATGAGATTGACTTTAAAACTAAAAACTTCACACAAAAAGATTTCTCCTGGACCAAATCAACAAAGATCTCACACTTCACCTCAGATTCAGCAACAAGATTCACCCCTTACTTTGGGACAAATCCAAACAGCTCGCTGTCTGGAGAGCCGAAACACAGACCACCCTCAAGACAGACACACACACCAACAAACTCAGAAAACTACAACACACACACATATATATATCTTTGGTTATTCGGGTTTTCTCCCACGTAAGATTGGAAGTATCTAGGCAATGTTTTGATGAAGTCTCATTCATCATCTTCAGGCTTGTGTCTTCAGCTCTGAGAAGCACAGAGTTGAGGTGAAGTGTGAGGAGATCTTTGTTGATTTAGTCTAGGAGAAATCTTTTTGTGTGAAGTTCATTTCCTAGACCAAATTGACAAATCTCCTCACACTTCACCTCAGACTCAGCAACAAGAATCACCCCTTACTTTGGGACAAATCTCATTCATACAAACTTTCAGAAGAAAACATATACAAACTGCTATCTACATGCACTCTCATACCACCACCCAGCACAGATCAATTCCACAGCCAAGACACTCATCTCCAAAACAAAATGCTTAGCCGACAAACAACACCTAAAAACCGAACTACAACTCTCACTAACATACTAACAGCCAATAGATTCCAAAGAAAGAAGTTTACCCACCTAATCCAAAAACAAACCTCAACCAAAATCCAAGACAGAGAACATGAGAACGGCAAAGCCCTCCTCCCATATATAAAAGGCATGACAGACAAAATCAGCAAGATCCTCCAAAAACACAACATTAAGACAGCATTCTGCACAAACAGAAAAATATCCACCATCCTAAGAAACCCTAAAGACAGAATCGAGTTAGAAAACCAAGGAGTGTATGAAATCCCATGCACCGCCTGCCCCAACACATACATCGGACAAACCAACAGAAGAATTAGTGCACGTATTGAAGAACACAAGAACTCAATCAAAAAGGAAGAACCGACCTCTTCCCTGGTCCAGCACCTCAAAGCCACAGGACATGAGATTGACTTTAAAAATACCGGAACTATTGCCAAAACTCAACACTTCAACAACAAAATAATCAGAGAAGCCATAGAGATAGAAAAACACCCACACAGCATGAATAAATGAGCTGATACCTCCCGCCTACCAGCCATTTGGAAATCCGCCCTCATTAACAAATGAGTACCTAACATGAAGAATGACACCAGACCCACACCCACGAGGCCACACAAGATGCTACCACCACACTTCCACATAGAAAGCAGATTCACACACACACAGATGATGAGACACAACCATGGACCAGAAGCCGTACTGCAGCTGCATCACTACCCGCTTCAAACCCCTCCAGCCCATACATGAAGTGAACTGATGTCCAACATGAAGATGTGGCATGACCACGAATACAAAGCCAAACAACAGGATTACAGCTCACCAGCTAAAATCCCCCGACAACTAATACTAACTTGAGCACAGCTAAACCCCCACCTGAACAGAACACACCCCCAGCCAATCAGAACACAGCCAACCCCCCAACCAATCAGATCACAGCCAGGCCCCCAACCAATGAGAACACACCCACACTCAATCAGAACACAGCCAAGCCCCACCCAGTCAAGTCACACTCCCACTGGCAGTTAAGGGAAGAAACAGCTGCAAGCTCACATTACTCCAAGAAGCACAAAGCCGAAGACACAAGCCTTAAGATGACGAATGAGATTTTGTCAAAACATCACCAAAATACTTCCAATTTTACACAGGAGAAAACCCGAAAAACCAAAGATCCACATACAAATACCCGTGAAAATCGCAAAAATATATGTATGTATGTATGTATGTATGTATGTATGTATATTTCTTAAGTTTTTGCGGGTACTTAAATGTATGGTATTCAGCTTTGTTCAGGTATTTTCCCACGTCATTATAGTTGTGTTTTTGAAGTTGTAGCAACGTTTCGGCAGAATCTTATCTCATCATATATATATATATATATATATATATATATATATATATATATATATATATATATATATATATATATATATATATATATATATATATATATGGATCTTTGGTTATTCGGGTTTTCTCCCGCGTAAGATTGGAAGTATCTAGGCAACGTTTCGATGAAGTCTCATTCATCATCTTCAGGCTTGGTCTTCAGCTCTGTGCTTCTCAGAGTGATGTGAGCTTGCAGCTGCTTCTTCCTTTTAACTGCTAGTGGGGGTGTGACTTGATTGGGTGGGGGCTTGGCTGTGTTCTGATTGGGTGGGGGGGTGTTCTCATTGGTTGGGGGTTTGGCTATGTTCTGATTGGTTGGGGGGTTGGCTGTGTTCTGATTGGCTGGAGGCGTGTTCTGTTCAGGTGGGGGCTTGATTGTGCTCAGGTTAGTCTTAGTTGCTGGAGGGTTTGAGCTGGTGAGCTGTGATCTTGCTGTTTGGCTTCGAGTTCGTGGTCATGCTGCATCTTCATGGTGGAGGTCAGTTCGCTTCAAGTATGGCTCAGAGGGGTTTGAGGTGGGTAGTGATGCAGTTGCAGTGCGGCTTCTGGTCCGTGGTCGTGTTTCATCTTCTGTGTGGGTGTGAGTCTGCTTTCTACGTGGAAGTGTGGTGGTGGCATCTTGTGTGGCTCTCAGGGGTGTGGGTCTGGTGTCATTCTTCATGTTAGGTACGCGACTGTTCATGAGGGCGGGTTTCCAAATGGCTGGTAGGCGGGAGGTATCATCTCATTTATTCATGCTGTGTGGGCGTTTTTCTATTTCTATGGCTTCTCTGATGATTCTGCTGGTAGTTGGTATACAAAAAATCCAATGGCTCCCTAGGACACACCATCTACCAGAAGAAAACACATACAAACCGCTATCTACACGCACTCTCACACCACCACCCAGCACAGATCAATTCCGTAGCTGAGACACTCATCTCCAGAACAAAATGCTTAGCCGATGAACAACACCTAGAGACCGAACTACACACTCTCACCGGCGTGCTGACAGCCAATGGATTCCAAAGAAAGAAGATCACCCACCTAATCCAAAAAGAAACCCCAGCCAAAATCCAAGACAAAGAACAAGAGAATGGCAAAGCCCTCCTCCCATATATAAAAGGCACTACGGACAAAATTAGCAAGATCCTCCAAAAACACAACATTAAGACAGCATTCTGCACAAACAGAAAGATATCCACCATCCTAAGAAACCCTAAGGACAGAATCGAGTTGGAAAATCAAGGAGTATACAAAATCCCTTGCACTGCCTGCCCCACCACATACATTGGACAGACTAACAGAAGAATAGGTGCATGCATTGAAGAACATAAGAACTCAATCAAAAAGGAAGAACCGACCTCTTCCCTGGTCCAACACCTCAAAGCCACAGGACATGAGATTGACTTTAAAAATACCAGAACTATCGCCAAAACCGAACACTTCAGCAGCAGAATCATCAGAGAAGCCATAGAGATAGAAAAACGCCCACACAGCATGAATAAACGAGATGATACCTCCCGCCTACCAGCCATTTGGAAACCCGCCCTCATGAACAGACGCGTACCTAACATGAAGAATGACACCAGACCCACACCCCTGAGAGCCACACAAGATGCCACCACCACACTTCCACGTAGAAAGCAGACTCACACCTACACAGAAGATGAAACACGACCACGGACCAGAAGCCGCACTGCAGCTGCATCACTACCCACCTCAAACCCCTCTGAGCCATACTTGAAGCGAACTGACCTCCACCATGAAGATGCAGCACGACCACGAACTCGAAGCCAAACAGCAAGATCACAGCTCACCAGCTCAAACCCTCCAGCAACTAAGACTAACCTGAGCACAATCAAGCCCCCACCTGAACAGAACACGCCTCCAGCCAATCAGAACACAGCCAACCCCCCAACCAATCAGAACATAGCCAAACCCCCAACCAATGAGAACACCCCCCCACCCAATCAGAACACAGCCAAGCCCCCACCCAATCAAGTCACACCCCCACTAGCAGTTAAAAGGAAGAAGCAGCTGCAAGCTCACATCACTCTGAGAAGCACAGAGCTGAAGACCAAGCCTGAAGATGATGAATGAGACTTCATCGAAACGTTGCCTAGATACTTCCAATCTTACGCGGGAGAAAACCCGAATAACCAAAGATCCACATACAAATACCCGCGAGAATCTCAGAAAACAAATATATATATATATATATATATATATATATGTATGTATGTATGTATATGTGTGTGTGTGTGTGTGTGTGTGTGTGTGTGCGTGCACATACATACCTATACATACATACTGTGTTTCCCCAAAAATGCGACCTACTCAGAAAATCCTACCTTGATTCTCATATTCCCACCCAATATAAGCCCTACCACCCAAATAAACCCTAATTAAGACCCTGCCCACTCCAGATGTATGGGTAAAAATTAAGCTAGGGTGGGGATGGGGTAGGTGGGTTAAAGCTGCCTGTTAGGGATTACATGTTTTACCCTAACTGGTTTAGGTAAATAATAATATGTAATCATAGTTTGTATGTTAAAGTGTCTGCAACTTTAACTGTGGGATAGTAATTAAGGGAGTGGTTGTGAAAGCACTTTAAAAGAAGCAAGACGACAGCTTGCTCACTCTCTGGCTTTGATGATCCCTGATTATTGCAAGGACACAAGTCTGCATTGCTCGAACGGGAGAGAAAACAAAGGACTGGCTTGTAAGTGAATTGACATAGGATATTTCTACACGGACTTTGCTAACTGAATATCCCTGAATGGACTGACTAAATGATACATGACTATTGGACTGTTATTTTGACTATGCTATGAACTCATAATGGAATAAACTATATATTTGATAGCACAAGCGTATCTGTCATTTTTACTGTATGTTAATAAACATACAAGCTTAGCTCACTCATTTATCTGTGTGCCTATCTGACTAAGCTGCATATTCTGTTTAGCTTGTCTCCCTAACCCTGGTTGGGGAAACCAGGCTTAACACTGGTAATGGGCCCAGAGGCTGCAAAGTCAGTTTAACTTGGATAAAACAGATTTATGTAAAAGTGAGAGTTTGTGTTGTTTTACATTACAGTAAACAGACAGCTGTGTTTTATTAATTATAGTTAATCTACAAAGTTTGTCCCTTATATCCAAGCTGGATGGAACAAACTATGTATCATGGTCTATGAAATGTAGTCTGCTTCTACAAAGAGAAGGTTTGTGGAACATAATTGAAAATCCACCAAACGTAGAAGAATGGGATCCCGAGGATGATGAAGATAAATTAAAGATAGAAGAATTTATGCATAAAAATCAACAAGCTATTTGCATTATTGCTTTAACCTTAACTGATATGCAACTTGTTTATATCCATGGAGAGAAGACAGCTGTTGGGTGTTGGCAGAAGCTGAAGAGGATTTATGTTCGAGATAATGTTGGTGCTCACATAAATCTAACACGGAAACTTTTCAGTACACATCTCCATAAGAATGGTGATATGCTGAGTCATTTGAAAACTATGCAAAGCATTTTTCAAGAACTGCACGAGAAAGAGCTTATTTTCTCTGAACTACACCAAGTCTATATAATTCTATCTTCCCTCAACGAAACCTATGATAACTACGTAACTTCACTTGAAATATTGCCAAAGGAAAGCCTAACTTTAACTGATATAACTGGCAGATTGATTGAAGAGGCCAGAAGAAGGCTTGAAAGAGACGAATTAAGGAGGCAGCAACCTCAAAAAGAAGATAATGAAACTCCTACTGCATACGCAATTAAAAAGTGTTTTAATTGTGGAGGAAGAGGACATTTGGCAAGATTTTGTAAAAAGGCAAAGCGCCAGAACGCTGGCCAGAATACAAAAAGTCATCAAAAGAAAAAGAAAAATTTAGAGTTAGCCATGTATACTAACAGAGCTGTAAAAAATAATTTATGGGTGGTTGACAGTGGAGCATCACATTGTATAACAAATGATAAGAAAAATTTTATTAAAATGTCCCAGAGTACACAGCAGATATCGTTAGCCAATGGCTGGAAACTGAAAGCTAAAGGTCAAGGTATAGCATATTGTTCTTTTATAAAAGAGAATGTAAAAATGTTATATGTACCACAACTTAAGTTTAATTTAATTTCAGTAAGAATTTTGGTTAAACTAGGATATGTAGTTACATTTAAAGAAGATAACTGCATAATTGAGAAAGAAGATAAGAAAATTACTGCATCTTTAAGAGGTGAATTATATGTGTTAAATGATGATGGTTTAAAAGTGGCTAACACAGTTTATGAAAATAAGAAACCTCATGATGAATGTATTCACTTGTTACATCGAAGGCTAGGGCATTTAAATTTTAAAATGCTTAAGAAAACTGTTGAATTATCTAAGGGAATAAGTTTAAAACCTTGTAATAAGTATTTGCAATGTAATATTTGCAATCAAAGCAAAGCAAGGGTCATACCGGCTGATAGAGTTGATGGATTTACTACCAAAGAGCATTTAGAGGTAGTATTTTCAGATTTAATAGGTCCTAAAAAACCAAGTGTAGGAGGAGCTCGTTACATAATAAGTATAATGGACCACTATTCTAGATATGGGTTTTGCTATTTAATGAAGAGCAAAACTGAAACATATCAAAATCTCTTTAATTGGATAAAATTTGCTGAAAGGAAAACTAAAAAGAAATTAGTAACTCTTATAACAGATAATGGTACGGAATTTACAAATAATAAATTGCAGAACAGACTAAGAATGTTAGGTATTCAACATAAAATGTCTGCACCATATAGGCCACAACATAATGCCTTTATAGAGAGAAGAGGCCAAACATTACAATCAATGACACGATCTATGATGTCTGATTCAGGATTACCTGACAATTTATGGGGAGAAGCAATAATGTGTGGTAATCATATATTAAATAATGTTGTTAATTCAACAACAGGTGAATTACCATTCACACTGTGGCATGGTACAAAACCTGATTTAAGTTACATGCACACATTTGGAGCACCAGCATGGGTGCATATCCCTACACAACTTAGACACAAAGGACACCATAGAGCTAAAAGATTATATTTTGTAGGATATACATCTAATCATAGATCTTATAGATTCTGGGAACCAGGTACATCTAGAGTTTACACCAGTGCTAGTGCTAAATTCCTAGAACATGTAGGATGGAATAGATTAGAGCAAGATTTAAATAATGAAGTAATTATTGAACCCTACAAAAGGCAGAAAGATCAGAATAGTTATAAGAAGAGTCTAATTAAAGAAGAAGTCCATGAAGAGCAAATAGGACCAGAACAAGAGGAAACAATTGATCAGGAAGAGTTAGATAATCAAGAAGAGTTAATAAATGAAAGTCCACCTGTAAGTCCTGTAATACCTAGACGTACTACACGTGTAACTAGACCACCTGAAAGGTATCAAGCAAGTATAGTTTGCCAAGTAACTAAAGTTCCAACTAGTGTAGATGAACTTAGGATGTATCCTGCTAAGGATCAGGAGAATTGGCAAAAGGCAATGGAAAAAGAACTAAATTCATTAAAGGTAATGAAAGTTTATGAAGATGCTAAATTACCTCCAGGAGAAAAATCCATTGGGTGCAAATGGATATTTAAAGTAAAAACTGGAAATGATGGGACTGTTACCCATAAAGCTAGGTTAGTAGCTCAAGGATTTAATCAAACTGCATCTGATTACAATGAAGTTTTTGCACCAAGTCTTAAAGCAACATCTTTAAGAGCAGCTTTAGTGTGGGCAGCTAAGAAAAACTATGTCATTAACCATTTAGATGTAGAAACTGCTTATCTACATGCACCATTGCAGCACACTATATATTTAAGAAAACCAGTAGGTATAAAAGACAATAAATTAAATAGTAATGATTGTTGGAAACTCAAAAAGAGCCTTTACGGGTTGAAACAATCTGGGTTTGAGTGGAACCAATATATTGTGAAAGAGTTAAACAATATAGGTTTTAAATCTGGTTTAGTAGATCCATGTGTGTTTAAAAGAGAAAATAATGGAACGGTGTCATTATTGTTATTATTTACAGATGATATTGCTTTGATAACTAAGACTAATAATGAAGCTAATGAAATTATATCATTATTAGCCAAAAAGATAAAATTAAAGCATTTAGGTGAAATTAAAAAGTATCTAGGATTGACAATTAACAAAACAAAACATGGTTTTAAGATATCTCAAGAAGATAAAATTTGCCAATTAATTAAAACGTTTAAAATGGAACTTTGTAAACCGGCAAAGACTCCAATGAGTCAGGAAGTTTGCCAAACTGATGATCAAAGTCCCAAATTTGATAAGTCTATATATCAATCTTTGATTGGCAGCTTATCATATATAAGCAATTGGTCTAGGCCAGATATAGCTTATAGTGTAAATCAGCTGGCACGTTTTAATTCAGATCCACATCAATGTCATTGGCAATCATTGAAGAGAATTTTAAGATATCTTAAAGGAACAATGAACCATGCATTGTATATAGAACCAAAGGGTGATTTGAGTCTTAGTGCCTATGCAGATGCAAGTTTTGCAACTGATATAAACACAAGAAAATCAACATCTGGGATGGCTATATTATTTGGTAAGACACTAATAGGGTGGAGGCCAATCAGACAACAGCATATCAGCTTGTCCACGATGGAAGCGGAATTTTCATGTCTGTCATTATTATGCACTGACTTGATTTTGTACAAACAGTTATTATTAGACATGGGTATAACTGTAAAAGATTCCATTATTGTGTTCGAGGATAACCAAGCAGCTATAAAGTTAGCTACTAGTATTGCTGTAAAAACTAGATCAAAGCATACTGACTTAAGATACTTAAATGTTAGAGAATCTGTAAAGAATGGGCTAATTAAATTGGAATACTGCATTACAGAAGAAAACATTGCAGACCAATTTACAAAAGCTCAAGGAGTAAGCAAATTTAAAGAGAATTGTAACAAATATGATTTAAAGATGTAAATAGTTATATTTATTATTATTTCCTAAAAGGGGAGAATGTTAGGGATAACATGTTTTACCCTAACTGGTTTAGGTAAATAATAATATGTAATCATAGTTTGTATGTTAAAGTGTCTGCAACTTTAACTGTGGGATAGTAATTAAGGGAGTGGTTGTGAAAGCACTTTAAAAGAAGACGACAGCTTGCTCACTCTCTGGCTTTGATGATTCCTGATTACTGCAAGGACACAAGACTGCATTGCTCGAACGGGAGAGAAAACAAAGGACTGACTTGTAAGTGAACTGACATAGGATATTCTAAATGGACTTTGCTAACTGAATATCCCTGAATGGACTGACTAAATGATACATGACTATTGGACTGTTATTTTGACTATGCTATGAACTCATAATGGAATAAACTATATATTTGATAGCACAAGCGTATCTGTCATTTTTACTGTATGTTAATAAACATACAAGCTTAGCTCACTCATTTATCTGTGTGCCTATCTGACTAAGCTGCACATTCTGTTTAGCTTGTCTCCCTAACCCTGGTTGGGGAAACCAGGCTTAACACTGCCCTATTTATCTTCGGACAGTTGCAGTCAGGCCTCACATATCTCAGCCCATTTCTTTTGCAGCCAGCAAGGCTTACCTGAAGGCCTCTGTAGTCAATAACAGAGCTCTGGATCAATCTATTATCAGCTGGAGAGGCCTTCAGGAAAGTGAGGTGAGTCAGTGGACATTCTGCCTCCCCCACAAAAAAAGACCCGTTGCCTTTTTTGGCAAAAAAGTGGCAAAAAAAGTATGACAGGGTCTTATTTTCAGGGAAACACGGTATGTGTGTATGTATACGCACGCACATATATATACAGAGAGAGACAGAGAGACAGAGAGAGGGGGGGTGAGAGAGAGGGAGAGAGGTAGGGAGGGGGGAGAGGGAGAGAGAGTTTAGCCAATGTTAGATTTCTGATTTTGCTCACAGCAAAGGATTGAAGATTTCCTTATTGACATACACAGGGATGTTACCTGGTGTTAATGCTGATCTCCATTAATTTGTCCACTTTGATGACTTAAATGCCAATTTCATGCTGAATAAGTAATAATTATAATTATCGAAGTCTCTTCAGCATATTGAAGTGCTCCAATCATTTCACATATTATGTCTGTAATCTTCAAACCCCTCATTTCTCGAAACAACACTTAGCTCAACATTATATAATATTTATAACCTATATTTAAGAAGTGAATTTTGAGCATTGGTCCACAGACAGATGCTACACATCCCCAATAGCATTTTCATTTAAATCCAATGGTAGGGGTGTTGTTGTTTTTTCATATCCCTGATTCTAATTAACAATATTGTAATGAAGTATTTAAGAGGTTTTTTTTTTAAAAAAAAAAAAATAATGTAGCTTATTAGTAGAATACTTTTTCATGCTGAAGATTAAGCTTTTTCCATATTGATGGTGTTGGCAAAACCTCTTCAAGATCCTGGAAAAGTATTAGCGTTGATAGTATTGAAATAGTGGGCCATTTGCCCACTGATATGATATATGCAGCTTCCTATTTTCCTAAATCACTGAAGTTTATTTCCTGAACTAGGACATTATAAAGCTTAGCTGCCTTGTTATCTAGTGGTAAGGAAAAGTTGGACATATTAGGTGGCTGCATAATCTCTCATGTGACCTCACAAAGCTGAAATTGTAAACAGAAGCCATTGCTTTACTTTTCATAATTATAAGTCATGCAGCTGAAATTTTTACTGAAGAAGAATAAATATACAGTGGTACCTTTATAACTGTTTTGAAACTCATCACATTTGGTGCTCACTTGGGGTTGGGATTCTATCAATTTGGACTGGTTCCAGTGAGTGTTTGTCCCTGCCCACTCACCCATGCTCTTTGTTGTGCTTGATTTCCTGATTTTTTAGCACAGCTGATTCATGCGGCAAAGCGGTTTGCCATGCCTCAGCTGTTTCAGTCACTGAGGCAGCAGCAGAAGGTAAGTAATTCGGTTGAAAATGGGTGAAGCATGTGCTCAGTGAACCGGTTTTTACACCAGTTGAATTGCACCACTGTACTCAGTGCATTTTGACATGAAAATGTCCTGGTATCCATCATTTGTTTGGTTCTCAATGAACAAGCTAAAACTTTTTGGTGTCAACTGTCTCGTGACACACTGCATTATTCCTTACATGAAAAAAAAAGTTTGGTATCATTTTTGATTCTCATCATACCTCCCAGAACCAAATAATGATGAGTACAAAGGTACCACTGTAATTTAATATCTCATGATATCTTAAAATTAAGTATCAGCACAGGAGTATCAGCACAGGAGTTGATCAAGCTCTACAGTGGAGACCATGCTTTCATGCAGAAGATTCAGTCATAAGTATGTCTGGGTAGGATTGGAGAAACCTTCGGCTTCCAGGCAGTGTTGGCAATATTAGGCTACATGTGTCAATAGTTTAATTCAATGGAATTCAATGATACAAGACATTTTTGTGTCAAAACACTTTTTGGAAAAATCCTTCACTAATACTCCTGAATACTTTTAACAATTCTGAGATAAGGATAGTAACATTGTTTCCTGATAGATTACCAATTCAAAACTTTCATGATCTTAGGGCCACTCATTGAGTAGAAAAGAAGATAAGGCAAGGAATGGGAGTTATTTCCATTAGGATAGATTTTTCAATTGAGAGATTTGAGAAATGAGAAAGGATCTGTACTGGGACCCATCCTTTTAATGTGTTCGTATAAATGGCTGAATCAAATGCATTGAAACTTTGAAAATCTGAACTGCATACAGATCATTACCAAAAGGATAACATTTTAAAGGGAAAAGGGCCAATATTCTACTGCTCTTATGCAAACATTTCTAGTCACCATATCTCTCTTGGTTTTGGTAATCTCTTTAACATACTCAGTTGGAATCGGCATGAATCAAAATACAAACCAGACATTCAAATATACTTAAAAAAGAAATCTGTCATCTGTAGCTGTGAAAACTTCCTTCACACATGAAAACCCAGAGATAAGAGCTAGCAGCTAAAATCTGCAAAGCTTACACAGTGTTTAAAGAAAGGATTTTGTCAGATACAATTCAGGTTTGCCAAAGAAAGATACTGATCTCATCCAGTTCTGGGTTGAATATTTACATAATCCACTCACCCAATAGCCTTTCTTCCTGTATCTTTATCAGAGACCATCTGGTCAAATATCATGTTGAGGAAAGCTTCACTCCGCAAAGAAAGTAAATGAGTGAGAAAGCAAATAATGGACCAATTCCAGCAAGATCCAATAACAAAATATACATTTGTATCATTTACACTGCACTGATTTATTACCATTATTTCTTTTGCACATATTTCAATTTTTTTTTATTATTATTTTGAATACATATTTGGCTGTGTTATATTTGCATTACTGCAGTTATTTATTTTGGAAATAAATCAAATTCAGTTCAAGATTGTTCAGTAAATGTTCATTTGACTATCTTTACCTTCACTGAATTGGGTTCTCCAGAAAACATACATATCTATGGCTGAAGATAGGATTTCCATTTCAAATTGAAATGCTTTCAGCTTTAGGGGAAGAAGACAGAGCCTCCTCGCTGACGGATTGTGACTCTCTGCGGCTATGGTCCATGCTCTTTCGTTGGAGAGCCCCAATTATAACGATTAGGGGTTGAAGCTGCCATAGAGGGGCGGCGGAATAAGGGTAAGATGCAAGCCAAGTTGAGGGGAGCCATATCTCCCCCCCTGGGCTTGGTCTTTTACCCCCTGAAGATGACTGCAGTGGTGGTTTAAAATGAGGAGGACTCAGCTGGATTAAGATTTGTGCAGGAGGGAAGAAAGAGGTGGATAACATCTGAACCGGGACAACTGGGCAATACAACTAAACAAAAGTACCCCAGGATTAAGGCAACATGGAATTTTTAAGAAAAGAAAAGTGAGCAGCGAAATTACAAAAGGACAGGGGGAAAAAAAGAAAATATTTTTGACAGCTAAGCAGGGCTTTGAACTGGGAAAGGAAGAAGCTGGAACTAAAGATTTAACTAAAATGGACTAAAATATTTTGGGAATAAACAGGCATAAAACAAAGCTGGACTTAAGATTGTCAAAAAATAATAATAATAAAGTTTACAAATTGGAGACTGGACTGTGCTGCAATATTGAGTTTCGAAAAACCCTAAATAAAAAAATAGGGGGGAAAGCTGAAGACTTTGTATAATGGAGAGTGCCACCTTTTGACAAAAACTTGAGCTCAAACAAAAGAGAAAGCATCCTGTTTCTGAATGAACTTGTGTGGATATAACATTAAAGAAATATTGAAACCAAGTAAGAATCTTAGAAAGTGAAAGCAGAACCTGAATAAAGAAAAAAGCAAGGAAAGACTGTCTGTGGGATTGATTGATGTTTTTGGTATAGACCCCCAGCTGAGAACTTTAGAAAATTGAAAGAAGAAAGAAGGAAAGTAAAAGTGTTTTTTTGTTGTTGTTGTTGTTGACTTTAATGATCATAAAATATAAGAGTGTGTAATGATGATATCTCCTTGGGAATTAAAAATGGAACTTAAAAATATGAGAGAATTACTACAGGAAAGAGGCGAATCACTTTGCTCTGTGTTAGAAAAAATGGAAATGGCGATTGAAGAACAAGAAGAAAGAGCTTCCGAGGAGGAGGAGGTGGCTCAAGGAGAAGACATTTTAAATAGACAATTAACACAAAAAACACTACAAAGAAGTGGGGAAAGAAGGAAGGTTAAAAAGTTGAAATTTAAGAAGGCAATCAAAAGGGGGAATACCTGTGAATTCAGGAAAGGCAGAAAGACCCAGCAGAAAAGGGGAAAGGAAGATATTAAGAAAGAGAGGGATATAAATTGGAATGAGAAAAGATATGGGGAAAAGAGGGGGAGGAGAAGCAGTAAGAAACAGGTGCATGAAATAAAGAAATATGGAAATAGTAAAATGTTGAAAAGAAAATGTTTTTTCAGAGATAATGGTTGGTGAATTAAAAAGGGGATTCTGCAGGGTGACAAGAGGTAATAAGAATATTTCTGCAATTAAAAATATTTAGAAAATAGGATAATATAGATGCTAATAACTCTTATTAAAAATCAAGGGGGCGGGGGGAAATATGCTGCGGAATCCAAATGAAAAAATGTAATGATTATTATTGTAACTTCTTAAAAATAATGGTTTATTAGGAATCAAGATGAGGGAATAAAGGTATATTTTAATCATTGAGGTGTCACACTCAAAACAGTAAAAGGGGGGAAACCTATACTTGTTTTTTTTTAAGTGTTAAAATTTGTATTAATCTAGAATTTATAAAAAGAATGTGTAATGGAAAGGGAATATGACAGACTAAAGAGCCAACTAAATTAATAAGTTAATATAGACTATTAAAAGCAAGGAGAGACATTGGTAACATTATTATTATTATTATTATTATTATTACTATTATTATTATTATTCAAACATATATTGTTTATCTTTATTTTTAAAATAAATATTAAAGGATTATATCTGAAATAATTGAAATGAAACAAAAAGATGTTTTAATTGAGATTGATGAAAGAGGCTAGGATTAATGTGTTTGTTTCTCTCCTTACTGAAAATTTGGAATGGAAAAGGTAACAGTAGAATTAAGTATGTATATATGAATGT
Source organism: Hydrophis major (assembly GCA_033807585.1). Classification (NCBI taxonomy): domain Eukaryota; kingdom Metazoa; phylum Chordata; class Lepidosauria; order Squamata; family Elapidae; genus Hydrophis; species Hydrophis major. The sequence goes on along the minus strand of CM066334.1, from coordinate 16,205,944 downwards.
ATAATTGCTGTCATATTTGTATGTAAAGGTGATGACCTGGAAATATGTTGTCCACTAAAAAGAGATTTTTGTTTTTAATGTGAAAAGCTGAATAAAATTTGTTAAAAAAAAAAAGAAATGCTTTCAGTTTTTATTATTTCTGCTACAATTTATTTAACCAGATATGTGATGGGAATTTATGAAATATTAGTAAATGTAAGTCCATGGCTAGTAATGCATTGCGATAATTGTACAACCCTAGCTTGCATTAACAGAGGGATAGAATTGAGATAATGTGAAATATTAGTACCACTTTATAAAGTGCTAGTAAGACCACACTTAGAATGTTGCATCCAGTTTTGGTCACCATATTATAAAACAAATGTAGAGACTCTGGAAAGAGTGCAGAAAAAAAGCATCAAAGATGGTTAGGGGGCTAGAGGCAAAAACATTTGAAGAACGGTTGCAGGAATTGGGTTTGTCTAGTCAGGAGGCAGGACAAGAAGCAACAGATGGAAACTAATCAAGGAGAGAAGCAGCCTAGAACTAAGGAGAAATTTCCAAACAGTAAGAACAATTAACCAGTGGAATGGTTTGCCTTCAGAAGTTGTGGAAGTTCCATCACTGTAGGTTTTTAAGAAGAGACTGGACAGCCATTTGTCTGGAATAGTATAGGGTCTCCTGCTTGTGCAGGGGTTTGGACTAGAGGACCTCCAAGGTCCCTTCCAACTATTTTATTCTGGTTGCACATTCCATTCCATGTCAGCAAAGCAAATTTATAAATGCTTAATCTAGGGGATCATTTTAATTCTATCCTGGTGTAATGCAAGGATTCTAAGAAAAAGAAGAATCTCTTTCAAGTCAAGTCAGTTTGGATTACTTCATGGAGTCTTGTCTAACTATAAAAATCGTTTTCTGTAGCTTTCTTCAAGAATATTTCATTTAAAAAAAAAAAAAAACTCAATAAACATATCTTCTCCTGGAATTTTCTAATAATCTCTTATCCAAAGTTAAGTGGCTTAATTTTTCAAGCTCCAAAGTTGGCTATAACTCAGGGCTTAGTTGGTGCAAGAATATCTATGTCACATCTAATGACCTTAATCTATATCTTACTTTTTCTTTTATCAATGCTCCCCGTTTTCCAAAAACTTCTGCTTTAAAACATCACTCTTGGGACAAGAACATCTATGCAATTAAATTTGAGACAACATGTTACTATTTAATTTTTGCTGTAAAATTTGAAGAGGTCACTCAACTTGAAATGAGATTCTTTCTAATGCATGATCAACTTCCTAAGTATGTCCCTACCTCCAGGAATCACCTCCCTGCTTTCCAGTGCTTTGCTGTTCTCACCATCCAAACTTCTAAGTAATTTCACTTCCTGTAATTATTTTCTTTCAATTTTCTTTCCTTTTTCTCCTAACTGCACAAGGACTGTAAATTCATAGACAATCCTTTTCCTTTCACACCCATGAAGAAATGTATTGGGATTGGATATATAAATATGCATTTGTAGTTTACTAAGCATATCTTATTCATTTATTCTTTCTGCATGTTTTTTTTAAAATAAATGCTACATTATTCAATAAAAATCTAAAAAAATAAAAAAGATACATTTATTAGCGGATTGAAAACAATAAGCCAGGGAAATACCTTACTAATACTTGGATAATAGGGCACCTGATTGTAGGTAAGATAATCATCATTATGAAAAATAAGACCCTTCTCAATTATTGCCAAGAAAACAATACAAGGTACCAGAAATTAAGTTCCACTTATGAGATTCTTTGTCTTCAAGTCACTACACTTGCCTACCATTTGCAGCGTCACACTAGCCAACTTTCTTCTTATCCTGTTCTGAGTCAATGAACAGATGAGTTCCCAAACTTTTATTCCATTGCTTTCTGTCCTCAGTTCATCAATTTCTTACCCAAGAAAACAAAAGCAAAATCCTGCCTCAAAGGAGTTAGTTGTCTTAACAATAGCCAACAATAATATTTCTATTTTCTTAGTTATTGCTGCTTTTCTACAACATGCCTCCATACAACATGCCTCCATACAACTCCTAATAAAGTGAAAAAAGTAAATAAATAAAAAGAAGAATAAAATACATCAGAAAAATCCATTAACTGGAGGTCCAGGGCAAATTGCAATGCAAAGTTAATTAATTCTCAAGGCTACTTCTCAAAGCTGATAAGAAATATCTGGATATCAATAATGCAATAGAGAAGAATACATTAGAGAGAGAGAAAACCCTCTATGTAAATGGGAAAATAAATTCTATATGTACAATCTATACAGGAAACAAAAGAGGAACAAATGCTGTACTGTTTTTAGTTCCCAAGTTGCCACAACATTAAAAAAATGATCTAGGTAAGAACATGGGAGACACAGAAGCGAGCTGGGAAACATACAGTTGTATGTTCTATTGAAAAGGAGCATTGAAACTCACATGCCAAGCCAGGAACTTACTTGGCAATACCAATTAAAGCTGATTCATTTGAGTAGAAAAGGACCATTTTGGGTAAGCTTGCAATGCATCAAAGAGCTTCTTACTGATTACACAAATGTGAGCCTATATTCTCATGGTTTGATCCTCATGAAGCTTATACAAGGCAAACTTTAGTGATGGAAGCTGCTGGAGGATGTTTGTAACTGATCTCACAGCAAAACACCAAAGCTTGTCTTTGTAGATAAAGCCTCAATTCTCCTTCCAGATTTAATTTTTAAAAATGGCACAAAAGAGGAAGCATTTTTAATGACTGCTCTTGAAGGAAAAAATCATTTATATATTTCAGACCCAGGGCTAGTTTATGTCAAAGTGGAAAAACAAACAAACAAACAAATGATTAACCTTCACTCTGAACCTATTGTTTGTTTGGTAGTGTGAATTCTAATATAGTCCCTCCGGACATTGGTTGGATCTATTCCTGGTATTTGTCACTTGGTAATTTCCTTTTGCTTTCTTTTACTTTTCCTGTTGCTGAATAATGTTGAGTTCTTCTAGGTGTCATTTGTCTCTGGTAATTGTTAATTGTTTTATAAATACTGCAGTGCCATGCCAAGATGACAACTGTGAGGTACACAAGGAGGGTGCCAATTCCTAAGCTGCTTTCTGCTAGTCCAAATGTCCTAGCAGAAATCCCACAGGAGGAAAGAGTAAATGCTGTGCAGAACTAATCACAACATTCTAAACCCCCAGGGATAGCAAGGATACTTCTCCAATATGAATTCTTTTCTTTGGTTACTTCTGTGTCTGTAGTCATTACTGCTTTTCAAGAGAAGGATACAATACTTATTTTCATAGCTGAATGATATATCAACAGGAATGACGAAGTGGTATTGCGCTCAAAGGGATTATGGAAATAACTACCCATGAGAATACTTGAAGACAACTTTGAAAATGGATTTTATTTGAGCAGAGCATTTTAGACTCCTGTGTGTCTCTTCTATGTCAACTTGACTAGACATATCATAGTCAATTAAAGTTTTCATATTTTTTAAAGCCTTATAATGTCTAGAACCCTGGGGCCTCAGAAATTATCCTCCTGCATATAGATCTGATGAGAAAACCCAGTCATCCTCCAAAATTCAATTACATTCTGAGAATTGATAAAAGTGAACTAATACAAACAAGAATTTTTTTTGTGGCACTCAAGATTCTGGAACAACTTCCCTGGTCAGATGTATTTTTGTTCATCACCATTCTTTTGGCACTTCAGACAATTGTGCTCAACAAGATCTTTTCTACTTAAAACTTCCCATCAGTGTTGCTTTAGAATTTGTTCCTATCAGTGTTGTTGTTAGTTTACTATTTTATTATTGTTTGCTCTTTTTTCAATGCACTTTATACAATTTCATTTTTCTTGAAAACTTCTTGAGTTGGCTTTACCAAGAAATTCAAGATGTAGGGATTATACACAAGCACTTGTCATGAGTAATCAAAATTGATTACTGTAACAATAAAGAAATAATATAATTTTATGTCAAAAGTTCTTTTTAAGGGATTGTGGCATCAAGAGGGCACCTTTGGGGCCTTCTCCTACTCCAACCCCCCAAGCTCCAGCAACTTCAGGAGACATTGGAGGCTGTGTTTGCGTAGAATTGCTGATATAAAGATGTTTGATTAGAGCCTGATTTGTGGACCTTTCCTCTTTTAACTCCAGTGGCCTCAAATAAATTTGCAAACATCCTGTTTATTCTCTTCTCTTGTGTCTTTCCTTTGCTTCTTTGCAATTGGTATCCTCTGTTCATTAAATACTTCTTGCTCTTCCTGAAATTATTAAAAGTACCTTCCTAATTCTAATTCAGGTTGATGAAAAGCAAAAACATTGTTCTTAGTATTTTTAAAGGAGAAGATGATTTCAGGGAATTCCACTAGGGTAAAAGTGATAGGTGGATAGCACTGTCCAACTTTTCCCAGCACAATAATGTTCCCCCAAATTTGCAACCTCTGTGGCTTCCCAGGCTTCCATTAAATGCTGTAGGAATGTACTAGGTGGGAGATATCTGTCCTTCAGTATTCCTAAGCCTTATTTGAAAGAACCCAAGATTATCATTCAATTTACCTTGAATAATAGATATATGCCAATGTTTCATGCAATGCAGTTTAGCTTATCTAAGGATACATGGACCACTTGTCCATTTCAGCTCTTGCTATTGTCACAGAGCAATAGCAATAACACTTACATGCTTCACAGCCCTCTCTAAGCTGTTTACAACATCAGCATATTACTCCCAACAATCTGGGTCCTCATTTTACCTACCTCAGAAGGATGGATAGCTGAGTCAACCTTGAGCCAATCAGAATCGAACTCCTGGCAGAAAGCAGTGAATTAGCCTGCAATACTACATTTTAACCGCTATGCCACCATGGCTCTGTGTCCATCACCTAGATGCAATACATATAAAACATGACTTGATGAACTAATTCTACTTTATTGTATGTCTACATTAATATACTCTTGAAAGTCTGAAAATCTCTGGTAACAACTTTTTAAACCACTTGATCCATTCGGGTGTGTTTTTCCTAAGTTTCTTCCTCTGATTGTTAAGTAACTGCAGGGTCCTCTCCTCTCTTCCTTGTTCATTCCCTAAGCAGCATCTCTTCTCTGCTTCTTCAAAATCATCCTCACATATTATTACAAAAGTTCTGGATCCATTTCACTGTGGTTTAACATACACTGAGGAAATGGCATGACTTACACCACACATTGAAAGGATTTGCAGAGGTGCAGCTGTCTGCCTCTTGCAGGGACTTTACTTTGATGTGGTGGCTTCTGCTCATCCTCCTTATGCATAAATCCTGACTAAATGAAACAGCCTTTCACCATTGAGAATCGGGCATTCCCTTTGCTTTGCAATTTTGCTTCAAAAGGATGCTCTCCCATAGCCTTTGATGAAAGTGAAAATCAGCACAGCCCATCATTCTTGCATACTCATGAAGGCTACCAGCTTTCTCCACTGCTAGCTAAGGCAGCCTGATAAATGAATATTGATTTCCTTTCTCTGAGAGCCACAGCAAATTTGAGTTTGGGAAATGGTTCTTTTATCAGCATTGGGTTGGTGAAGTGTTAAATGAAAAAAATAAAATAAAAAAAAAATAACAACCTGAAATGTAACTTATATCAACAGAAGCCTGGGCTGAAACCAATTGTCCAGATTAAAAGCTGGAGAGCCAGAGGAAAGAGAAAATTATTAGGCAGGCAATCACGAAGCCCAGCTGTTCTTTAGAACATGTTCCAGTCTAGCCTTAACTAAAAGGCATTTGGGCAAAATATGAGGGAAATTTGCTACTTAAAATATGATAAAAAAATAAGCTGTGCAAAATTATAATAGGTCGATGCTTGGGATGTGCATGAAGAAAAAAAAAAAAGCCACTGAATTTATTTCCTGGGGGAGTGGGGAAAAAAAAGCAACCCAATATAGGGGAATAGGTGAGGAAGTTCATACTGTTGTTGGCACATATTTATCACAAGGGGACCTCAAATATAGACAAAGGAGAGCTTTAATGGTTGTTGGCAATGTGTGCCGTTGTTTTGTGCTGTCTGATTTTGAGTTGTTAATACTGGAATGCCATGCCCTTGAATTTAGTCTGATTTAGCTTTCAATTTGGGTTATGTTGACAGCAGTGGCATATGTTTAGATTGGAAGAAGGGAAGATGCTTGAATGATGTGGACTATCCCAGTTCATTAAAACACAAATGCATTATACAAGCGTGGCTAGGTGGGAGTGACTATGTGGATGTGGCCATGTGACTGGGTGGGTGTGGCTTCTTCCTTTTTTTGCACACACACCCCATGCTCTATTTTTTTCCTGCCTCCTGGGCCTCAGGGAAGCATCCTGGGAGCAGAAACAGCCTCCCAGGAGGCCTCCCTGAATCCCAAGAGGCAAAAGATAGAGCACGAGAGGGGCGCAGCACACACAGACACCGCATGCCTCCTTTTGCCTCCTGGGCCTCAGGGAAGTCTCCTGGGCAAAGCACTAAGACAGCATGGGGTATCCTGGCACAGCTGATCATCAGAACATAGTGGTTTGGCCAAACTGGTAGCTGTTTTTTTTACTACCAGTTCAGCCAAACAGTAGCATTTTTTATTACTGGTTCAGCCGAATACCAGTAGAATACCACCACCGAAGCAGATATAAGTTACTCCTGCATGGCTTCATCTGATCTTTCTCCTTATCATTTCTTCTTATAAGCTTCTCTCTCTCTCTCTCTCTCTCACACACACACACACAGTCTCAGGTGGTAGAATGTGGAGGAGGATTGCCAGTCAAGTTAATCTCATATAAGATCCCATCCTGGGAATTATGAAATGTGAATCTTTTATTCTTTCTACACAGAGTTGCAGAGATTCAGAACTGCCCTAACCTACATCTAGTCAAATATAGTTTTATCTGAGTTATAGTATGATTCAAGATACTCAGTGGTGCAGTGGTTAGAGTGCAGTACTGCAGACTATGTCTGCTGGCTGCTGCTGACTGCAATTTGGCAGTTTGAATCTCACCAGGCTCAAGGTCGACTCAGTCTTCCATCCTTCTGAGATTGGTAAAATAAGAACCCATGTTGTTGGGAACAATATGCTGACTCTGTAAACCACTTAGAGAGGGCTGTAAAGCACTGTAAAGTGGTATATAAGTCTAAGTGCTATTGGTATTGCTATTGTGAGAAACCAGACTTCATTTTCCTCTTCATTTTCCTTCTCACTTTTGTGTGTGTGTGTGTGTGTGTGTGTGTGTGTGTGTGTGTGAGAGAGAGAGAGAGAGAGAGAGAGAGAGAGAGAGAGAGATACAAACAGACAGAGATGAATTCAAAATTGCTACTTTTTAGCAGAATCCACATAGTTTACCAGAATGCTATAGGATTACATTACAATAAATGATTGCAGGATCTTTCAAGCTATTTCCTTTAAATGCATCTTTCTAAATGTTTCTACATACCTATTGTTTCTATTAAGGATGCAGTTCCAACACCTTGATTTCCCCTCTATAAACAGGTGAATATCTACCTTCTATAGAAACTCATTTCTATCGTTGTTCATTTTAACCCTGTGTTTATTGCACGTGGTATAACTACTTCATTGGCAGAGACTATGATGTTCTCTCCAATCCAAAGCAGGTGGAACTCATCCTACCTGGGAGCTATTAGCTATCAAAATTGGCAAACCACATATGGGAAAAAGGGTATTCAGTCAGAAGACTCATTCAAGTGAATCAATGCTTCTGTTCTAGGTAGGAATAAGAGAAACATCTTCCTAAATGTAAGAATCACAGCAGAAAAAAAGAGTGCATGTTTTATTTTTTCTTTTATTTTTTTTTCTATCTAATTAACACAGCATGCACTAGATTGTGTGACTATAGGATTAGAAAGATGTTCAGCTGCTAGGCTGCTGTCTGTTCCTGTTGCATTCTGAAATTGTCAGTGCAAACATCTCTCCCCTTTATTTGCCCTTGATGCTAACCCAAATAGATTCTGTCTGAAATTTGCAGTGGAACACAGCTTGGCTCTCCAAGTACTATTGGGTATCCAGTACACACTCACCGATCCCACTGAAACATATTTTTTTGTTAATGCAATACTAGCCATCTGTTAAAATAGAACTTCAGATTAATGTTGCTCAAGTGGCTGACATTGCCAGATTCCTTGGTGCTTCCCTGTGAGAGGTTTTTTTTTTTTTTTTTTTTCCAATTTGCACATCATTGTTTTGGCATGTTTGATTTGACTTTTAGGAAGACAATCAGTCTCACAGCAGGCTCTATCTGTTTCTGTAAAATGATGAGAAATTTCTCCAGCTCTTCCAACAAATGGGGAGCCATTGATTGAATGGGAAGAATTATCATTGTAGAACACTAACACCTGAATATTTAAAGAGGAAAAGAAATTAAAACCACTATCCCTCCCTAGCCCTTAGTAAGATGAGTAAAAAAAAGAAGAACATTCTTCCTACTTTTAGTGCATGGGATCACAATCAGTTTAACAAACAGAGGCAGACCTTTTCATTGTACAATCAAACAACTGTTCAGGTGGAAGATGCTTGAAAGGTAGCAATTTTTTATGATAGAAACAGGTGTTGTGCAAGAAATCAGGAACCAGAGTTGTGCAGATGAGTACAAGTTTTTTCCATGCTATCTCTCTACAACATGGGTGTCAAACTCGCCATGTCACATTGCTGTCACGTCATGTATCATTACTTTCCCCCCCCCTTTGAGGAGCTGGGATGGGCCTGGACTGCAAATTACACAACCAGCCCAGGGGTCGCCAGTCTAACACCCCTGCTCTACAACAATCTGAACTACTAATGGTCAAGGCAAGTTGTCAGTAGATAAGAGTCAACAGAATTCAAGGAGGGTTGAACTTAGATCTCTTGTGGGTGTGAAGGGACTTGAGATTGATGATGTGCTTGATTCCTTCCTCGGGCTTAGCCTGGTCAGTTCCTACAGCAAGCATGGTGGGTAGTTTATCCTATTCACTTAAATGATTCTGCCAGTCCATCACTACTCATTTCATGAAAGGTATTCTGTTAACTACTTAAATCGGGTCTCTTTCTGTACATGCAAGGGATAGAAAGGCACAATTTTGTCCTTTATTTCAGTTAAGGTGGATAAAATAGGTTATTAGAATAGAATCACAGAGTTGGAAGGGACCTTGGAGGTCTTCTAGTCCAACCCCCTGCTTAGGCAGGAAACCCTACACCCCTTCAGAGAAATGGTTATCCAACATCTTTTTAAAAACTTCCAGTGTTGGAGCATTCACATTCACATTAATTCATCATATTAATATGTATTCACATTCATATTAATTGATTAGTCTTATGATCATGTTTTAAAAAATCCCTAAAATAAAAATCCAATTCCAGAGTAATCTAAATAAATCTAACTCCAGAGTAAAACAGACAAAAGTAATTAGAGTAATACAATACATCTGTGGTAAATATGATGACTCCATGTTCAGATAAATACATCCCTTTTACAAGTTTCCCCAATCTGTTTGATATAAAAGATTCTTAGCTTAAGTGCCTTAATTATAAATTTAGCAGTTATCCTCACAATGTATACATTAGAGCCCAGGAAGAAATAGGACAATCTGTGATTCAGATCCCAGTGGGCTAATCTGTCAAGTAGGAATGTTAAGTAGCTAAGCCTAAGGGGGACAAACAGTTGACAGACAAATAAAATATGAGCAATATATTCATTGGCTGGGGCATCACATATACCCTTCCTGAGTTTTCTTGTGTAAACTCAGGAAATTCAAACTGTCCCAGGAGTTGATGATACAGTTTTACAGAGGAATTATTGAGTCTGTCATCTGTACTTCTATAACTGTCTGGTTTGGTACAGAAACCAAACAGGACAGGTTAGACAAAATGACTTTATTGTCATTTTGAATGTACACTAATCGAAATGCACATTAAAATGACATTTCATTGAATGCATCTCTCAAAGGCTCACCACCTCCAATATACATTACACAAACATGACAAAATAAATGAATACATGCAAACTATGCATATACCCAATATATTATATGACACAGAGTAACAACATAGTCTAGTTCACATGCATACATGTACATGGTAAGAAAAACGAATCTTGTGGGTTTACCAGATGGATGACATAGGTGACAAAGCTGTTTCAGAATTTGGTAGTCATGCTAGAAATACTTCGAAACCTCCTCCCAGAAAGGAGCAACAGAAACAGACCATAAAGTCTCTTGAGAGTTCCATGGATAGCTAAGACTGCAGAAAAAGCAATTGCAACCAGCCTGTCTTTCACAGAAGACCTGAATATTGTGTAGGAGGAACAAGAAAATATCTGCAGTCCCCTTATATCCTGGACACAAACTATTTCAACTCCTTCACTCAGGATGGCACTATAGGGTATTATATCCCAAGACATCTAGACACAGAGACAATTTTATCCCTTGTGCCATTACTATGCTGCACACCTTATTCTCACAGTTGACAACATATGGTGACTACTACATCTTGTCTAATGTGTATGTATATTAATCCATAGAGTGTGATTGTAATATGATTTATCCTTTATATTATCTCTTATTTCCCCCTACTGGTTGCATACTGTCAGTATCATGATTATTTCTCTGTTGTTTTGCAAGTATGGTACATTGAGTGTTTCTGTACCAGAGACAAATTCCTTGTGTGTCTAATTTATTGGCCAAATAAATATCTCCTCTCCTTTCCTCTCCTCTCCTCTCCTTATGGCAGGTGGTGGAAGCAGGCCCATCAGAGGTGGTGTTCAGCAGATTCTGACCAGTTCTGGAGAACTGGTAGTGGAAATTTTGAGTAGTTCAGAGAACCAGCAAATGCCACCTCTGACTGGAGATTTTACAGTATCCTTCCCCTGCCATGCCCACCTAGCCATGCCCACAGAACCGATAGTTAAAAAATTTGAATCCCACCACTGGGGCCCATATTTGGCATGGCTTGGTAAGAGACTTTCTTGAGATGCTACTGTTTGTTTCAAAGGCAGAAAGAATAGAGGGACAAAATCTGGAGTATTCAATGAAAAGCATTTAGCAAAAATTGTACTGTGGGGAGCTAGGCAACTGCTGTTTTCTGAGTAAGATTATCCCTGATTTGCACTGATGCTCCACAAGTCTGGAATTATTGTCTAGTTTCATTGAGAAAATGGCTGGAAGTCCACACCAGTCAGAAAATAGCTGCATACTAATTATACATAACTTTATGAATGCAAATAAATTATCAAAACAGACACATTCCTGCTGGAACTTATGATACCATCCCAACTTGATGCTGAAAAAATAGGTTCTATGTTCTCCATTTTATATGCTCTTTGATTTTATAAGAGAAATTAATAATTCCTTCTTCATGGTCAACTCATTGAGCTTGCTGCATCAAAATTGGCTGGCCTCCTCTCTTGCCCTCTTTTGGAGACCACAATTCCACTCCCCACCCCATCCCCATTATGTCTGACTTTTACACTGCTGAATAAATCCATGTTTTGATTTTCCTAGCTTTATGTGCCATACCTGCTCCTATTTATTATACAGATGCCACGGTTTTAACTGAAATTGCCTCTTGAGTGCTAAGATGCCGTGAGTAATGTAGAGACATCAGAAATGTGGAAATTGAGCTTTTATTTGTATACAGCATCTGGAGGCTACCATATTGGAAAATTCTGGGATACACAGATGTTACTAAGCACAAAATGTAGCCCATTATTTTTTACTTCGAGTTCAGTTACAATATATTAAGAGTTGATGTTTTGTATTATATGTTTGAAGCATATAAATGCATATATGCACAAGAAATGCACACTCACACTATATAATATATGCATGAATACGCATATGTTCTCTTACATACAGAAATACAGAGATTTTAACAGAAATAAATGACAATTTCTATCCAATCTGATGAGACAAAAAGGACGAGGGAAAGTGAGGAAGAAAGGGGATAACAATAACAATTATGTAGAAAAAGAAAGGGAGGAAAATATTTACAATAATAAAAGATAGAACCTGTGAGCAACTGTATGTTCAGCTGTATAAAAATATGAGCAGATGTATTCTCAGTGATACAAATGTAATGAGCCTAACATCTAAGGTGGGAATTTAATTTAACTGTAAATAATCAAATCAACATGTTTCATAATTATATCAATTATAAATGTTTCTCCTCTTTGAGAAAATACAATTTAAAAATGAAAACCATAAACATGATTAAAGCATGTTAGTTAAAAAACTCAGAGACTCTTCATGTGCTGATTAAAATTGATAATGTAAATTAGGAGGATTATGTTTTCATGGAACTAATGTTTGAGTAAGTGTAAGTATCCATATATAGTGCATGAGTAAGTGTCCACATTTCCCCACACTCTGTCTTTGACCATTGAAGATAGTCAGACCTTAAGGCCTGGTCACACTGCAAGAACTTTGCTATAGCGGTCCTGGAGCGGTGAAAAAAAATCATCACCGCTCATAACCGTTCACCACCGTTTAACAGAAGTTGGGCTCCATTAAGGCAACGCCATATACGCTCGGCCTCCGCTGATGGTCCCTCCTACCTCTCCGAAAGTTTTGAGCTGCACAAAATATTGCGAGCGGTGAGGAGCGGACAATTGTCCCCTCTGGCAAAGTTCACCACCGCTCCAACAACGCCCGGTCAAAGTTTGCTACCGCTAGACGCAAGTTCGTGGACGCTTGGGTCCGCTAGGCCAACGCAGAAATCTTCAACGCTGGACCACCGCTGTTTTGCAAGCTTTGCCCGGGCGGTGATTAAACGTTGCACTAACTTTGGTGGAGCGGTTGTAAGCGTTTTACGAGCGGACACGGGATTCCTGGAACGGTGTCAGGCGTTGAAGCAGCGATCCATTGCAGTGATGAACTTTGGTTTGGCGTTGGTATGGAGGTGTTGGAGCGGAACCAGAATTTGGCTATAAATACGGGGAGAAATGGACCAGTAGCCCTTTTGGAATAGCCATTGAGTGCAGACATCTCTTGTATGGAATTTGCTCAAAGTTACAGTAAAACTGTAGTACCATGGATGCTGAGAGACTTTGTATGATTGGTGCGCTAGTCCAGCAGCAGAATCAGAACCTCCTCGGATTGCAACAAGCTGTTGACAGAAGGAGAAGAGAGAGGAGAAGGAGAGACAGAGTTGTGTGGGTCAGACAGTGGATACTGAGAAGGCCTCAACATGGACTATATGAGAAGCTGATGGTGGAGCTGAGGAATGAGGATCCACGAGCCTTCCAGCACTTCATGAGGATGCCACCAGCCATGTTTGATGAAGTTGTACAGAGGCTGACCCCCACATTGACCAAGCAAGACACCACTTTCCGTGCAAGCCTGGAACCTGGTCTCAAAGTGGCAATCACCCTACGGCACCTGGCCTCTGGAAACACCTACAGAAACATGCAATACGCCTGGAGGGTTCCCCACAACACCATCAGTGTGGTAGTCAAAGAAGTGGTAAAGGCCATCATTGAGGAGTACACAGATGAACTCTTGTTTTGCCCAACAACTGAAAAAGGATGGAGAGACCTGGCTGAACAATGGTACCAGCGATGGAACTTTCCCCACACAGTTGGTGCCTTTGATGGCAAGCACGTGGCATGTAAAGCTCCTCCTAACTGTGGCTCAGAATTCTACAACTACAAAGGTTTTTACAGCGTGATCCTGTTTGCCATGGTGGATGCAGACTACAAATTCACCTAGATTGACGTCTCAGGCAATGGCTCATCCTCAGACGCTCAGATCTACAACGAAAGTGATCTCCATCGTGGGCTCCACCAGAACAGGATTCATGGCCTTCCTCAGCCAGAACCCCTACCCAATGACAATCAGGATGTGCCTTATTTCATCATCGGGGATGACGCCTTCTCACTGCGCACCTACCTCATGAAGCCGTACAGCACCAGGAACCTCACCCATGAAGAGCGTATCTTCAATTATCGGTTGTCTAGGGCAAGACGGGTTGTGGAGAACTCCTTCGGCATCCTGGCCAACAGATTCCGGATTCTGCTCACAACCATGCAACATCACCATGAAACTGTCAGAACCATCGTGGAAGCTTGCTGCATCCTCCACAACCTGATGCGCACCCGCTACCCAGTGCTCCAAAACAGACTTGTGGACCGTGCAGAACCAGATGGGAACCTGCGGCCTGGGGCATGGAGAGAAGGACAGAACTTGGAGGACACTATCGTTGTGCAAGGCCCCAACACAGCCTCACGTGAGGGGAAGAGGCAGCGAAACCTACTCAAGCATTGGTGCAACTCCCCAGCAGGATCAGTGGACTGGCAGGAGAGAATGGTTGCTATCAACTGAACACTGTGCAGAACGCTAAGGAGACACTTGTGCATTGTACATATTATATATAGTCATGTTTGTTACTTTGTTGTAAATGTTATTTGACATTGTTAAAGGAAGTTCAACCCGAACGTTAATGGGGCCCCATTATTGGAAATGCAATGAAAACAAATTGTGCTTCTGTTTGTTCAAAATGTTATGAGAGATTATTAAAGGTAGTGAATGCCATTTGCGAATGACTGCTAATCTTCACCAAAATTCATATAGACATGGCTTCTGACCTCTGAATAACACCTGTGAAGTTTTAATTGCCAGTATTTCATAGATCGGCAGGAATAAGAAGCAGAAATTTACCATACATATTCTTTATTCTGAATTTTATGTTACCCCAACATAAAATTCTACATGAATCAATTATCATAAATTATATTACTATTACACCAGCTTACACTTCTGTATTTCTATGACAGTTTTCTATCAATATTTACTTCAAGATGCAATTACTTCAAACCCCCGCTGAGCCAACGCACGCATGCGCAGAACACCGTTTTATCAACGCTCGCATCGCCGCTAAACCAACGTTCCCTACCGTTAAACCAATGCTAAAGCAACGCCGGCTTCAGCGGTGCACCGCTAAGGCAACGCCCGTGTTTTCGAATTTTTTTCCCATTTTGTGCGCAGTGACGAGCGGTGTCGAAATTTGTCCCCCTCTTCCTACCGTTCAAGGAACGCTATAGCAAAGTTCTGGCAGTGTGACCAGGCCTTTAGAAGTAAGTTAATACTATTAAAAATGGTGGGAACCTCTTTTCATTCTGAGCATCCATTTCAATGTATGTGTCTATTTACTTTGAAGCGAGCACTGAAGTACAGGTAGTTCTTGACTTTATGACCACAAGTCGAGACCAAAATGTCTGCTGCTAAGCGAGACAGTTGCTAAGTGACCTTTGCCCTATTTTGCAAATTTTCTTGCCACAGCTGTTAAGCGAATCATTGCAATTGTTAAGTCATTGTAACACCGTTGTTGAAGTGAATCTAGCTTGCCTATTGACTTTGCTTATCAAAAGGTCACAAAAGATGATCATCTGACCCCAGGACAATCTAGCCATCAAAAATATGAGTCAGTTCCAAGAGTCTAAATTTTGATCACGTGACCCTGGGGATGCTGTAAATGTGAAAAATGGTCACTTTTTCAAAGCTGTTGTAATCTAAAGCTGTAGTCATTAAACAAACTGCTGTAAGTTGAGGAGTGTTTGTAGGTAGAGAAACAGTTTGAATGCTCAAGTCCATCATACCAATTAAAAATGAGTCCAACAGGAACCGATAAAAATGTGATTTCATTCCCGTAAAATCAGGAATATTGAAGGATTCAGGAAGCTTGGATGTTTCCAAGTGGAGAAGGAACTTGGGCAAAGAATGCTGCATAGTACAGGCAAAAAAATTATTTATGAAAGATAGGATGCTCACGCATATGTCTCAGATGGCAAGTGTTCTGGCCACATGAATGTGTCATATCTTTGAAAACTTTCATTTGAAAAGATCTCTAAAGTAAAGCTAAAGAATGCTATTCTGCATAAGGTCTGTCCAGCTGAATCCAGCAAAAGTTGCCAAAGTTCACTGTGGCCACCAAGTCAGAAGACCAGACCTAGCTATTTATTTATTTTTCTAGAATTTATGAAAGACAGACAGGTATTTGATCAAGTTTTTTCAAAACTTTTAAAAGAGCAATTGAATAAAATAGATTAGCTGGTAGCTTCATATCCCCCCACATAATCCTTTAAAAAGCAATATTTGAGGAAAGTAACTAATTTAATAGGAATTAATTGCAGAAGGCAAGGGGTTGTAATTCCTGCTTATAAAACAGGAAAATTAATAAGATCCTGAAAACTGCAGGCAGCTTCCTTTGCTGAGTATAGTCAGCAAATTATATGTTGGGTGGTTTTATGCAAATTGGTTGACACAACAAAACTGCAGAGTGGATGTTTTGGTGGGCTTTGAAGCTCAAAGGGCAATTTTTGATATCTGTTTGATCTTAAAGCTTCCTATTCAGAAATAAGGCAAGCATATCCAAAGGAAGCTCTGAACTTAACTCTTTCAATTGTTGACTAAACACCATGAAATTACAGGACCCTCCATGGATAGACATTAACTTCTAGTTTAACTTAACTTATATCAAAATGGTAAGATACTGCATTTTATGAGTTTTACCTAGAAAAGACAGATAGCAGTTATATTCCAGAACTGGAAGATTTTAAACATACATTGACTTCTGTGATATTTATCATCTTCCTTATTGGAATTCTTACAGTCTTGTTATTCCCCAACATCTAGTTTGGCCAGTAGATCACTATTTTATACAGATGACACCACAGCACATGGACAGACTTACAACACCTCACACATAGAGAAATTCAACCGTAGATTCAATTGGGAAACTGTAAACATCCGGACCCGGCTAAATCCAGACATGCTAGGGAATTCCTGGAAGCCTGGAATTCAGACAAATCAACCATCAACAGACACATAGAAATGAAGTATATTTGCACATACAAAAGATAATAAAAAAGCTTAGAAGAAAACAAAAAGACAAGAACATGTCCTCTCCAGCAGCCAACACTGAGATAAGCAGGGATTAACACCAGACAAACATCAGGCAGAAAATGATGACCTAATCAACTACCAAGGAGAAAACCAAACCTCTATCAAAACTGGCAGGGAAGACTACTGTATATAAATAGGGAACAAACTCTGTACACATTGGCACTAATTATGTTACGTAGTTGGGTAATAAAACATCTGCAAACAAACAAACAAGCTCAGAGTCCACCAAAGACTCCACAGTTATATAAACGAGTTGACAATTCTTTTTCTAACTTCAGATGATCTAAGACAATATTATAATTCCTTGCACAAAACAAACCCGTCACAATTCATTGTCCCACCTCCCACAATAAGCCAAGTTTTTGCAAGGCATGATAAAGTAATAAGTGATAGCTATACAACTTCATCTGTTAAATATTACTATCTGGGATGGGACTGTTTTCAATCCACAGTGATCTAGAAAGCACACATAAAATATTTGGCTGAAAGTGTCTCAAGAAGTGAAGCATTTACTATTTATGAAGACTTGGTGGCCTATATGCTAAAAGATTTCAAGGCCATGTTTGCAGCACAATTTCTATATGGCATTCAAATTTGGATCTGTAAAGATTATAGACTCAAGGCCATGAAGTCAAAATGCCTTTTGTCAATCCTGAATGTGTGTAGGTATTGAAAATGTAGTTTTTTTGTTTACAAATGAGTTAGTGTCAATAGAGACTAAGAATTGAGTCTTCCCTTTAATTTTAGCTAAAAGATTTCTCAACCCTCTTCTTTTATTATATTACTATAAGGACTCACCTCTCCTCTCTGTTCAAAAAAAATGGAAACAATTAGCATTTCAAAAGGAAACTTTCATTGAAGGGAAGGGATGGCAAGACAAAGGAAGCAGGATCTGAGGATTCCCGCGCAATTCCATTAGTTAAAGCAGTTAGAAATCCCTCCCCTCAGTCCAGTGTTGAATAAGCTAATCCACAGGTGCAAAGTTGTTTTGAGAATCACAGGCCGAGAAGGTGATAAGAGCATCAGGCATCGCTTTTTGGAGGCTCCAGCTGAGACAAATGCCCCTCTCCCCTTACATTCCCAAAAAAATAAATCAAAGTACAGGATAGATAGGAACCAGAAAAAAGTCCATAACCTAAAGAATGCACCCTCTCCACCAAAATGGCAGAACCCCATCAGAGATCCATGGGACCTGACTATTGCTTTAAATCATATTTATTGAAAGCTGTGTTGGAAAAATGCTGCCTCTGTGGCTATTTCTTGGAATGCATTGTTTCTCTTGCTTAAAAGAGGCAAAACAATGGTCATTGGAAAGTGAATACTTGTGTTTTTCAATCTCAACAATTTTAAGATGTTTAACTCCCAACCAGATACTGGCTGGGGAATTCTGGGAGTTGAAGTCCACAGATCTTAAAGTTGCTGAGGTTGAGAATCAGGGCCTTAAAGGATGCCAGTAGCTTTACATAAGTTTAGTACATATTTAATGTAATGTAAACTATACAAAACTGGTCAATTATATACTAACTAGTTAGTATCTGAAAATTCATTGCGTGCATCATCTTTGCCCTTGTGGGGGTAGAAATTGCAGTACAATAGCAGTATCTTATTGTATATCCTCGTTATAATTTATTTTTATTGTATTCATTTTAGAAAGTTTTATAAAGGTCTCAATCTATTGCTTGATATGTCCAGATTAATCTATTTCTAGATATCCGCATCACGCAATCAAATTTTTCTTCACTGATTATTGACTATTTTAACAAAAGTTTGACAAAACAGCCTATTTTATTTATGGTATTTGTCAGCCACCAAGTATGAGGCTTTAAGTTAGTGATGAAATAAATTAGACTATGAGTATATTGACATTAATACCAGTACTGTCAGCCTCAAGATATCTTCCATAATATATATATTCTGCATCCTAACTATTGCATCTTCTCTGCTGCTATGCCAATCTATTTCTTTCGGCTGTCATTAGCAACGGAGGGAGAGGGGAACTTGAAGGGGAAGAAAGATGGAGGTGTTTTGCATTCCTTTGCTGTGGGTAGCAAGGGGAGGGGGATTCCTGTCTTTAACTTTCCATTTCTTGGCTAGTGTCTATCCTCTTTGCGCAACTGCAAACTTTTATCAAAATATGTCAAGGTCAATGGACAGAAGCCTCATCACCATCTGAAGATGGCCACATGATCATATTCAAAACTTTTAATTGGAAAAGTCATTTGGACTTTGGGAGGTGGGAACATTTCCATTCCTTTGTATATGTGATCTGCGCGCCAATTTCTCAGATTCAGAATTAAATCTGTAGCTTTCACTTTATTTTCCAGTAAAAGGATAACTTTGCTCTAACCCATGGAGTCTGAGTATTTCTTTCTTGGATTTTGAAGGGAGCACAAACTGACATTATTCCGAATTCACACATCAACCCACCCGGAGAAAATATCAACTTTTCTTCCGAGGGGGTTTCCTCTCATGTCGTCTCCAGCCAGCAATGAAGATGACCAGGGAGCTGCGGGGGGGCAGTCGATGCTGCTACCAGAGATGCCGGCTGCTGACCTGCTGGCCGACCTGACTCTGGAAGAAACCCCAGCTGAAATGCCCAGATGGTCGTTGGGGGTTGGTTGGAGAGACCCTGAAGACCCCCCTCCTCCTGGGATCACTGTAAGTCAAAGAGGTATGAGGGAACGGCTGTGGCAAGAGAGGGAAGAGATGGAATGCAGGCTGGATCAAGCCGGGAAATTCCTTATGGACATTTCTGAGAAGCCCAGCACAGCTCCAAGGTATGAGGGGGAAGGGGGAGTGAGTTCAGCCTGGGGAAGTCAAGCTGCCCCCACCCCCCTAACCCAGCCTACGCCAGCGCAGCCACCCACTGCTGCCCGGGGAGCCCCAGCAATAGGTGTGATTCCTGGAAGACGCCACCTGCCCCCGTTAGATGTGAAGTTTGGAGGAAGTCCCAAGGATTTGGGGTATTTCCTGGTACAAGTCGGGAACTATATGACAGAATATGAAAGGGATTTCACCTCTGAAGCAGCTAAAGTGAGATGTGTTACTAGAACCCTGGAAGGGATGGCAGCAGACTGGGTGGTGGCTTTGTACAATGATAATTCCCCCCAACTGTGGAGCCTTGATGTTTTCATGACTGCATTGAGGAGGAGGTTTGAGGACCCTCTGGCGGAGAGAAGGGCCAGAATCAGAATGAAAACCCTAATCCAAGGGGGGAGATCGGTTGCTGACTACACCGAAGAATTCAGGCAGCTGGCATACTACATCTGTGGCTGGTCCCAGGGGGCCCTGGTAGAAGCCTACAAAGATGGCTTAAATGAAAATATATACCACATGTGCATCTCCAGAAGGGATCCGCATGATTTGCAGTCATGGTACTTGCTGGCGGAAGAAGTGGACATAGATCTGACCCGAAGCAGACACAGAGGGGGTCCTGCCTGGAGCACCGCTCCCCCCACATCTCTGAGAGACCTCCAACCCCCGAAAAGGAGGGGTGATGGCAAGAGCCAAATCTACATCCTGTTTTCATTGTGGGAAGGAGGGCCACCGGATGGCGGATTGCCGGGCCAAGCCGGATCCAAAGGGAGTGCGGGGCCCAGGGAGGAAGCCCGAAAAACCCCCAACCAAGCTTCACGAAACCGGGCTGAAGATAAGAGAGGTTGTAGAGGTTGCCCCTCCGGCGGGAGAGGAGCTGGGACCTCCAACCCCCCGTGATGAGAGCGAGACCAACTTGGAAGATGACGTCCTGGTAAGTCCTAACCAAGGGCCCATGACCATCCCAATAAAGCTAAGGGTGCCCACCTCAGGGACCGAGGGAGAGATGTTGGCCTTATTGGACTTGGGGTGCACGAGGTGCGTAATTAACATAAAGGTAGTCAAGGATATGGACATCGGACTGAGAACTTTAAGAACGCCCATATCCTTTTGCCAACTGGATGGATCTGAGGCGGGAGGTTGCCCTGCACATTTTATAATGGAGCCCCTAGAGTTGACCATGGAATCCCACTGCGAGACCCTGTGTTTTATTGTGGCCCCTGGGATGGAACAGCCTCTAATATTGGGACTGCCCTGGCTTCGGAAATGGAATCCCCATGTGAACTGGAGTGAGGGGTGGATACGTATCCGCACCGATCGGTCATTGGAAGGGGAGGAGCAACCCTACCTGGAAGGGGAGAAGAAATCCCATCCTAAACTCCAGAGTCCGGCCGAGACAGCTTCCGCAGGTGCCGAATGTGTGTAGGGGGAGGAGAAAATCCCAAAGTAGTATTGGGACCTAAGAGAGGTGTTTAGTAAAGAGGCCTCCGACGAGCTCCCCCCTCATCGGTCAACCAATTGTAGTATTGAATTTCTACCAGGGGTGATGCTCCCGAAACCAAAGCTGTATTCGATGACACCACGGGAGCTGGAGGAACTGAGAGTGTTTATCAACAAGAACTTGAAACGTGGTTTCATCAAACCTGCCAGACCTCGAGTGGCGGCCCCTGTGATGTTCCGCGAGAAGATGGCTCTAAACGCTTGGTGTTGGACTATAGAAACCTAAATGCAATGTCTGTGGAGAACGTGTACCCCCTCCCTCTGATGAAGGACATGTTAGCCCACCTGGCCAAAGGGAAGATTTTCACAAAGTTGGACTTGAGGGAGGCATACTACTGAATCCAAATTAAAGAGGGAGATAAGTGGAAGACTGCGTTCAACTGCCCGATGGGTTGTTTCCAGTTCAATGTTCTCCCTTTTGGCCTACAGGGGGCACCTGCCGTTTTCATGCAAATGATCAATCAAGTGCTCCATGAACATTTATACAAGGGGGTCCTGGTC
Organism: Hydrophis major; assembly: GCA_033807585.1. Lineage (NCBI taxonomy): Eukaryota > Metazoa > Chordata > Lepidosauria > Squamata > Elapidae > Hydrophis > Hydrophis major. The sequence continues at coordinate 16,184,258 of CM066334.1, read as the reverse complement.
TACCTTGATGATATTCTTATCTACACGGAGACTAGAGACGAACATGTGAAACTGGTACGCTCCGTGCTGCACAAACTGAGGGCCGCCAAATTGTACACCAAACTATCCAAATGTGAGTTCCATCACAAAAAAATTGACTACCTGGGATACCGTATCTCACCTGAGGGCATTGAGATGGACCCAGAGAAAGTGCGAGCCGTATTGGACTGGGCCCCACTGAGATCCCGAAAACAGCTTCAAAGTTTCCTTGGATTTGCTAACTTTTACCGGCAATTCATCCCGTCTCTTGCTAAAATAGCCATGCCCATCACCAACCTCCTGAAGATAAAGGGAGAAACGAAACCAAAGTCCAGCCAACCATTGAATTGGACCATGGAGTGCCAAGCCACATTCGAAAAGCTTAAAAGACTATTTGCTGCAGAACCAGTACTGAAACACCCATAAATGGATGCCCCTTTCATGATCCAAGCTGATGTGAGCGTTGTGGCGGTGGCGGTGGTCTTACTTCAATTAAATGAGAAGGGGACACTACAACCGTGCGCCTACACTTCCCGTAAATTGACAGACACTGAAAGGAGATGGGCTGTTTGGGAGAAGGAAGCTTTTGCAGTCCGTTGGGCCCTACTAACTTGGAGGCATTTTCTGGAAGGAGCGAAGCACCCATTTGAGGTATGGACTGACCATAAGAATCTGGAAGCCTTAAAAACTCCTCGGAAGTTATTCCCTAAGCAAGTTAGGTGGGGTCAGTATTTCAAGTGATTCAATTTCTCTCTGAAGTATATCCCAGGGGGAAAAATTTTATGGCAGATGCTTTGTCTAGAATGCCTCAATACAACAGTATCCGTAAAGAAGTGATAAGGCCAATCGTGTTCACTACACAGCTGGCTGCTCCTGTAGTTACCAGAGCGCAAAAGAGGAAACAGGAGAGGGATCTGTCCACTGACCTGATGGAACGATTTAAGGAGGCCTTGAAAAAGGGATGAGTGGTTCCTGGAAAATGTGAATAACTGCACCGTTCGAGATGGACTAGCCTGGATAGGCGCAAAATTGTATGTACCCCAAACCCTGAGAAGCCAAGTGTTACAACAAACTCATGACTCCAAGGTAGCTGGTCATTTTGGGTTTGTGAAGACCCTACATTTGGTGAAATGGCAGTTCTGGTGGTCTTCATTGAAAAAGGACATTGAGACTTATGTAGCGAGCTGTCCAGTTTGCGCTTCAGCAAAAAGACCTCCTGGTAAACTACCAGGTCTGTTGCAAGATGTGGCTAGGCCAATTGCTCCTTGGAGGGAAATTTCCATGGACTTTATAGTAGACCTACCCGAGAGCGCTGGGTACACAGTCATCTGGGTGGTTACCGATTTGTTCTCCAAACAAGCCCATTTCATCCCTTGCTCCAAGATTCCCTCGGCGAAGTCATTGGCCAGAATTTCATTATACATGTCTACAAGTTGCACGGTGTTTCTGAGCATGTAGTTTCTGACTGAGGGGTCCAATTTACCTCAAACTTTTGGAGGAAATTTTTGAAGTTAATAGGATCCACCCAGAGCTTAAGCTCTACCCATCATCCCCAAACTAATGGGGCTTGCGAGAGAACTAACAGGGTGCTAGAGCAATATCTCAGGTGTTACATAAACTATCAGCAGGACAACTGGGCGGATCTACTGCCTTTTGCGGAGGTGGAATATAATAACTTTGTCCACAGCAGTACGGGGTTTACTCCTTTCAAAGTGGCAACAGGATAAGATTTTGTGCCCATGCCTGAGCTTCCTCATGAAAGACCCAATGTCCAGTCATTGGACGACTGGATATCTCACCTTCAACTTAATTGGCCGGTCGCTCGTAAAGCTTTGGACGAGGCGCACCAGTCTCATAAGAAATTTGCTGACAGAAAGAGAGCCCCGCAGAAGTCTTATCAAATGGGCGACAAAATATTCCTCTTGACTAAACATTTGCAGACTACCCAGAAATCAAAGAAGTTGGGTCCTAAGTATGTGGGCCCTTTCCCTATTGAGCGGATTGTAAATCCTATGACTGTTCAGTTGACTTTACCAAAGACTCTTCGTCGTATTCATCTGGTTTTCCACATCAGTTTGTTAAAACCCGAACATACCTGTACATTGAGACCGACCCAGACTGATCCCCCCCGTACCATTGTTGATTGAGGGTAAACAACATTTTGAGATTAAAGAAATTTTCGACTCTAGGAAATGGAGGGGCCTTATCCAATATCTTGTAGCTTGGAAACATTTTCCTCTGTCCTATGCTGAATGGGTAAATGAGAAAGACATTAGGGCTCCTGAAATGCTCAAGAACTTTTATGCCAAATACCCTGATAAACCATAGAAGTGTATGCAAATGTTAACATATATGTTTATTTTGTTTTTTCTTACAGGGACTAATGTCCTTCTTCTAGAGGGTCCGAATGTCAGCCTCAAGATATCTTCCATAATATATATATTCTGCATCCTAACTATTGCATCTTCTCTGCTGCTATGCCAATCTATTTCTTTCGGCTGTCATTAGCAACGTAGGGAGGGGGGAACTTGGAGGGGAAGAAAGATGGAGGTGTTTTGTATTCTTTGCTTTGGGTAGCAAGGGGAGGGGGATTCCTATCTTTAACTTTCCATTTCTTGGCTAGCATCTATCCCCTTTGTGCAACTGCAAACTTTTATCAAAATATGTCAAGGTCAACGGACAGAAGCCTCATCACCACCTGAAGATGGCCACATGATCATATTCAAAACTTTTAATTGGAAGAGTCATTTGGACTTTGGGGGGTGGGAACATTTCCATTCTTTTGTATATGTGATCTGTGCGCCAATTTCTCAGATTCAGAATTAAATCTGTAGCTTTCACTTTATTTTCCAGTAAAAGGATAACTTTGCTCTAACCCATTGAGTCTGAGTATTTCTTTCTTGGATTTTGAAGGGAGCACAGACTGACAAGTACTTAGTAACAATTCTATAGAAGTAAAAGATAGCAGAAAATACATTCTGAGTATCTTCCTTCTTACTGAATGGAAATAGATTGTTAGTTCAGGAAATAGAGAAATAGAAAGATATCACCAATATTAAAGCAACAATATCCCCAATTTGACAACCTACAGAAAATCAAACTTCAACATGAAAAATTTTCAGCCAGAGTTATAAGGTTTGAAAATCTTAAAATCCTTCCTTCCTTCCTTCCTTCCTTCCTTCCTTCCTTCCTTCCTTCCTTCCTTCCTTCCTTCCTTCCTTCCTTCCTTCCTTCCTTCCTTCCTTCCTTCCTGTTCAATATGTTTGATTCTGGAAGACTGCCTAGACAAGTCTCTATAGTTTGTGTGCCAAGGCTTCTCAGAAGTGGTTTGCCATTTTTTCCTTCCTAGGGCTGACAGAGATGGCCCCAAGGTCACATAGCTACCCCAGGTGGGACCAAACTGGCTCTCCAAGCCTAATAAATTGGAATAAAGAAATGTAGTTAATATATATGTATAAGTGTGCGCATGTATGCATTTGTATTATTTTATTATATATTATTTTATTTTATATTTTTATTTTATTATTTTATTTACACATATTTTATTCACTCGTATTCTGATTCTATATACAACAAAGAAATCTTGAATTGCTGTTCTTGTTTTTGTTCTGTCTGATGATCATCAACAAATTTCAAGAATTACAAATGGTAAGTTTTGGTTTGTGTATTGAAAGTGCAAAATTAGATATGTTCACATTCAAATGCAAGCTAAATTAATTTCTTCCCTTTCTTTTGTGTCACATACATATCCCAGCGAGCTGCACAACAGTGTATTATTATTATTATTATTATTATTATTATTATTATTATTATTATTATTATTATTTTTAAGTAATGGAAAATAAATTATTGGTAAAACTTTGTTAAGTGAGATGTAAACAATGAGATATAAACATTGAGGCTATCTTTGTTCTTCATTAGGAATACATGTAATAGAAGGAGCACACTGCACAAAAATGAAGCTTATTATTGATTTTCTCTTATGAACCTTAACTGAAGAATCATTCACATGGAAATCAAAAGAGGATGTAATCTATGCTTACATGAACATTCAAAGAAAATTGTCCCATTGTCCTACAGGAAAGATCACTGCCTACCTAAAAGTTTAATAATGGATTTTTAGATTCCAAACCGGCTCTCTCATGTCAAGTTTCTATATCATCTAAAAAAAACCAAACCCTTGCATTCAAAAGCCAGAAATTGACATTTCTCTTCTGGAGCACTTTTAAGCATAACTATTTAAAACCAAGGCTGGTCAGATAATGTCCATCTGCACATCTAAAAACTCCTAAGCAAAGCATTAGAATCCAGACTTTATTTATATGTGTGACTCTGACCAATACAGAGGCTACAAAATAGTCTTAAAACATAAACATGTTGGAAAGTGCAACTCACTTCTTTATTCAAAGGTGGCCTCACCTTGTGAAAAAAAGGCAAAGGTAAGTTAAATGTAGAAAATAAATTAAGGTGCTAGACAATGTAGAAGGAAATAACTTTACCCAATATATGACATGCTTCAAATCCTACCTTTCTTGAATAGGAGTGCCCTCAATAGAAAATATTTTCTGGGAGACCCATGGCTTGAGAATTCCCTTGCCCTGATTTAAAACATTTGAATTGCTCCTCTTAATAGGCACTGGATTTAAGAGGATGTAGGTTCAGATGTTGAGTAGTTCTGATAGTCAATTCTTCTTGTACATTCATGGATGCAAACAACGTTCTTAAATGATTACATAAGTCATCTGGGAGACTGTGGGCAAAGATATTTATCTATCTCAGATGATGTAACAAGCATCAGTTAGGTGCCTCTGTCTTTGAATAAAAACTAATGGAAAATGAAGGAGAATGAAAAGGAGAGTCCTGACTACACAAAGAAAGATAGTTGTGGAGGAAGAGAATTCTCCCACACAAACACATTTTAATTTGCTTTGGTGAGAGCTGTTTTCCATGCTAGTGCTGCATTCTGGAGTTTTATCATTTTGTCTGTGGTTTGTGTGCCTGAGGCCTCAGTCACCCTTGCTGGAGACAAGCTGGTTTTTCCCTCCGTTCAGTTTGAAGAGCACCCAAACCTGCCAGACTGAGATGTTCTGACTTTTCAGAAGGACAGTACTGAACTATTCTGAAAGCAACAGCCTGAGGGGAAATTGGGCACCTCAGAAATCTGGACAAGCTGTTAACTAGTGAGTTGATTTTATTCCGTTCTTGAGAAATTATACTGATAGAACAATGTTTCTTCCCTGCAAGACATGTCTGAATGTATCTGGAGACCCATAACTCTAAGATACTGCAGGAATCAAAGATGCAAAATGGAGATTGCAAAGAGAAGATTACCTTCTACTATAACAGAGTGCTCTGTCTCTGCAACATCAGTTCAGCTAGCATGGCAATTAGTCACCTGCATGTCTTTTGAAATGGTAAGAGTCAAATATCATCCTGATAATGATTCTGGTGGGACTGAAGCTGAAAGCTTCAATACCATAAGCCTATGGCAGGATAATTGCTATTCAGGACAAAGTGTTTGTCTTTTTGGGGGGGAAGAAACAAAAATCTATGATGAAGGGGAATGGATGTTTTTTTGCCTAAAGATAGGCCCAAATGTTCCCCATTTCAACTTCCTCAACATACAGGTAGTCCTCAACTTACAACCACAACTGAGCCCAAAATTTATGTTGCTAAGTGAGAGATTTGTTAAGTGAGTCATATATATGAACCAGTTGCCAACTATCTGAATTTTGATCACAGGATCATGAGGATGCTGTGAAGGTCGTAAGTGTGAAAAACTGTCATAAGTCACATTTTTCAGTGCTGTTGTAACTTTGAATGGTCACTAAACAAACTGTTGTAAGTCAAGGATTACCTGTATTTTAGTGTTCAATTTTCTACTGATTTTCTGACAAGGGGCTGAAAGGAATTTTAGCTTTGTTTTTATTGTTCACCTGATTCATCTTCATGAGATGGCCAAAACTGGTCTTCCTTATTTTCAAAGCAGTTAATTTTGATCTTCCTCATACTTTTTATGATTTGCATTTCCCAATATGGAACAAGTTTTGCTTTTTTAAAAAGAAGACTAAATACATAAAATTATCTGCTACAATGTCCTACCAGTCAATGACTACTTCAGCTTCAGCTTCAACTGCAACAACACAAGAGCACACAACAGATACAAACTCAAAGTAAACCATTCCAAACTTGATTGCAGAGAGTATGACTTCAGCAACAGAGTGGTCAATGCCTGGAATACCTGAGTCTGTTGTTACATCCTCTAACCCCCACTCCTTTAACCTCAAACTATCCACTTTAATCTCAAACTATCCGTTCCTAAGGGGTCTGTAAGGGGTGTGCATAAGTGCACCATAGTGCCTGCTGTCCTTGTCCTATTGTCTCCATTTATTTGTACCTATTTCCTATATTCTTACTCATGTTTATACTTATACCTATTATCTTGTAGGCAATTGACAAATCAAATAAATAAATAAAAAAATAAAAGTTATTTGAATCACAAATGAAATGAAGATAATATAATGAATAAAAAATATGATATTATGTTAATGTTATGAACATAGAATAATAACATTGTAAAGTAGTTTGGAGGTCATCTAGTCCAACCCTATTCCATTCCAGACAAATGATTTCCCAATATCTTCTTGAAAACAAATGATTTCCCAATATCTTCTTGAAATCCAGCCCACAACTTCTGAAGGCCAGTCCTTCCATTGATTAAATTGTTTTCTCTGCCAGGAATTTCTCCTTAATTATAGATTAGATCTCTCTTTAATGTTCTTCCAGCCATTACTGTACTTCTTATCTTACCTTTTTATGTTCTACAGTACTGAGCTAAAACCAAACTGATCATAAAGTGATATATAAACCAAGCCAATACATAGAAAACATGTATTATGAGAAGAGGAAAAGTTGTGATTCTTAACTGCTGTATAAAAATATAAAGTCCCTGTCAATTAGTTTTATTCTTGATAATCACCTACAAATATAGCTTGTCTCCAATGTATGACCATAACAAGGACAAATAGGCTGAAAAACATCTTCTATCCCAGGGCAATAGCTCTTTTGAATTCTACTGTATAGTGCAGTGTTGGTGTGATGTCGGGGTTTTCAATTCAATGTATGGAGTATGAAGGATGTGTGTTCGTGTTTATTTTCATGGTCATGATGTGCACTGAAAATGGTGTTTGATTTTGTTGTATGAGGTGCAATGACAATAAACTAAACTAACTAACTGAGCCCAGAATTTACGTTGCTAAGTAAGAAATTTGCTAAGTGAGTTTTGTCCCATTTTACGAATTTTCTTGTCACGTTAAATGAATCACTGCAGTTGTTCAATTAGTAACATAGTTGTTAAATGAATCTGGCTTCCCAATTGACTTTGCTTGTCAGATGTTTGCAAAAGGTGATCACATGATGCCTGGACATTGTAACTGTCATAAATATGAACTAGTTGTCAAGCATCCAAACATAAATCATGTGTGCATGGGGATGCTACAAAGGTCATAAGTGTGAAATATGGTCACAAGTCACTTTTTTCAGTGCTGTTGTAACTTTGAGTAGTCACTAAATGAACTGTTGTAAGTTGAGGACTATCTATAGTTCTTTTGGCTGCATTATAGAAGTGGTTTATTACCACCTTCTTTGGATTTTTTTTAAAATACCAAGTATTGCCAACAGCACTGGAACTCTTAAAAGTCAAATATAATTAATATAATTGATAAACATTATTTTGTTTTCTTTGTACCTAAGGCAATTTTTTTTAAAAAATTAGACATTATTATTTTAAAACCATAAGAAAAATAAACAAAGGAAACAGCTAGTTTGGTCTAGTGGTTAAAGCACCAACCTAGAAACCTGGAGATTGTGAGTTCTAGTCCCACCTTAGATATGAAGCCAGTTGGGTGACTTTGCTCCGGTCACTCCCTCTTAGCCAAACCCACTCAGAGTGTTGCTGTGTGAAAAATATGAGGAGAAATCCAAAGGAAATTTATTTTCTTCTCTCTATTAGCCATATGTGATGCTTTGGATTCAATTCAGAATGGGAATTTCAGAATATGCAGGTATAGTTCCTGTTGCTCATGATTTATCAAAACATCCACATCTGTTTCTAGGTTATCTCATTCTGGATAAAGCTGTGGCTGTTTCAAAAAGTAGCAGATATGCATTGCATCAGCGTACAGATATATTCGTAAACACATCTTTTAAATGGAATCCAAAGCATTATTTCCTTCCTTTCCATCCTAACAGATTGAATGCATAAAGATCAATGACTTCACAAAATATCCATGGAAGACCTTGGCTTAAAAACCCTGCCAGGTACCCAAGAAGCTCAGCTGTTATGAGCAACCACAACAATCAATCAATCAATCTCAGATGAGTGTTACTAATTAGGTGCCTTAGCTGGTTATAATCATATTTATAAATCATAGTTCAAATGCTATTCCTTCTCTCAAAGTTGCTATTCTAACAAACCAGTTTGAGAGGCACATTGATACTCATAGTTCTTCCCCAAAACCTGCCATGACTCCTTCCAATGCCTTGGAAGCTGTTAATGAAGTTGAATAAGAACAAAAATAAACACTTAAAATAGACCAAAGCTGAAATACAAGCCACTATTTTTTCCCAAAAGTTCATCTTAATATCCAGCTTCATTTGCACTTATCCTGCAGTCTCGATATCTTTCATGACTGCAAATTACTATACAAATTAAGAATGAAAGTAGCACAGACTTAGAAGCTGACTTTTCTTATACTGATTTACCTAATCCCATCCTTGGATGTGGTAGATAAATTTTGCTTGGCTCTAACTAAAAAATTGATGACAGCTTGGGACTCAGATGTTAAGATTTACTCAAATTCTCTGCACAGCCAGCCAGGACAAAATCCTTAATAACCGATGCCACCAGAAGAAGGCAATGTGCCTGAAAGCACCTCTTTTAGGGCCTGCCAAACTTTGTGGCCTACACAAATTTATTTTTAAAAATTATTTTAATTGAAATAAGTTTAATTGGAACTGTTAAAAAGCAAAGCAACCCTCTCCTCTTTTGTTTCATTTTATGAATCTCTAGCTCTTTTGGCAGCCTTCTTAGAAATTATGAATGGTTTCAGTCTGGATTTTAGTCTGTTTGACTGTTCCCTGGCCCAAAAAACATGACAAAGGTAACTGTAATAACCCAAATATATTAGAAGGCACCTGAAGCACCTGAAGGCAGAACAAGAAGCAATAGATGGAAACTAATCAAGGACAGAACCCACCTAGAACTAAGGAGAAATTTCCTGATAGTTATTTATTTGTTAGTTTGTTTGTCAAATACAATTACAATATAATAGACATAAGAATAAACATAAGTATAAATACATGAAATAAGTATGAATAATTGGGGACAATAGGACAGGGACGGTGGGCATGATTGTATGCTTATGCATGCCCCTTAGTTAGAGCAATTAATCAGTGGAATAACTTGCCTCCAGCAATTGTGGGTGCTCCACCGGAAGTTTTCAAGAAGAAATTGGACAACTATTTGTCTGAAATGGCATAGGGCTTCCTGTTTCAGCAGAACTAGAAAACTCCCAAGGTCTCTTCCAACACTGTTTGTCTCTTAAAGGTCATGAGATGTAATCTTAGGTGCTAGAAATGGGCTCAACAGATCATCTTCTGGTTAAGATGGAATTTTTGAAACAAGCCATACCCAATAAATTAGTCTTCCAGTGACAACCATTTTGTCAAAGCACCTATTATATGTAAAAATATGCACAGGTTATGAAATGAAAGGAGTTTGAAACTATGGGAATCTATGGGAGGGCTAGGCTTTATTAATTTGTTTGTTTAGTCTATAAACTGTGTCATTGATCCAAGAGAATATAAATTCTGAATCCTGAGGCCATTCTTTTTCTCCTTTTCATAGCTCCTCCCTAATATATGATAAGAACCAAAGTGAGAGCACACCGAGGCAAGCCTATATAACTAAGAATAACCTCTGAGAAAGAGACATATGTGTATGGGAGGAATCAAACCAAAGGGTACACCAACTGACAGCAAACAGTGAATGATAAAATGAAAGTGACCGTCAAGCCACCAGCCTTCCTTAAATGGTGAAGAGTTATTAAATTTGCTTAGTCTTGTGATGAAGATTGGAAATTACAGCTTTATATATTTCTGTTCTTTTTCTTCTTTCTTTTTTCTGCAAAAAATATTTTATTTTTTGACCTTTTCTCTTTAAATTTAGTTTGTATTGATTTTCATTATTGTAATTAGAATTCTTTTTAAAAGTATATTGAAAAGGGGAAAAATATGCAGCATGGCCAAACAGTCAATGGCAGGGCGCCTGAAAGACATGTCGAAAATGATGAGTGCTAGAAGCAGTGTAATGTTTTGTACATGTGCGTATATGCTGGTCTATGATCAAAGTAAAGATTTTATTGACTGTTTGCTTTTGATCCATGTGTGCAACATCAACATACATACATTAATGGCAGAGTTTTTTATGATGGTGTGAGCCTTATGCTTCCCAGTCATTTTATTGCCGGTTTTGCTTTCCTTTTGGTTTTCAATTTTCAGAAATTCGTGCACTCACTCTGCTGTTTAATTAAATCTTTAGGCACTTGGGATGGAATTTAGATTTTAAATACCTCTCACAGGACAATGTGCTTAGGAAGTTAAAAGAAAGTGAGAAAAAGTAGTAGGTAAAAGAATATATAAAGCTGGTCTTAAATGAAAATTCATAAGGAGCTTGGTTGAAAAGTTGCTTTTCCTTTGCCATCTTTTCTTCATCCCCTGAGAGTTGCATTGAATGAATGTTGAGTTGGCCACAGCTGACATCAAAACAGTGAATTAACCATCTTCCCTGAATTGAGACACATGTACATGCACAAACAGGATTAAATGGGCATGGCTATTCTCAAGAAAATTACTTAGGCAATCTCACTAAAATTCAATGTTCCAGATTTTCTATATTCTGAGGTTTTCTATATGCTAAGAATATTAAGATAGAAAATGCATGACATCCAAAAGAAGTCAAACAGGTACAGTTTTGAAGATTCCCAATCTGACATGAGAAATCACATGACTGACGTATTAATCACTTATGGCATTCACTGACAATAAATTGACTGTTTTACTTTGACAATGAGCTGGGCATTCTTTTAATAAAACAAAACAAAAATATGTTTGGATTTTTGTTGTTGTTGTTATTATTTTGTTCTGTTTCTCAGTCAAATACCATTGGAAAAACTACCAATCTGTAGCAAGGCTTAAGTTGGACAACTATCAGATGCAAAAGATATGGTGATGTTCTATAATTAAAGTGATTTATTACTACTCATGCACAGGAATCTACTCTACTAACTATTAGACTTTTTGGCACTAGATAAAGGTCAACAGAATTCAATAGGGATTTGATTTAGCCTATTTGTGGTTATGTAGAGATTCTAGGATGATTCCTCTTTTGACTCCAGTCCCAATTCTGCCACTCTTTCTCCTTCAAAAGTCTAAACCACACGATTCTGGGTGGAAATGAAAGAAACACATCTGGGGAACATTGGGGTGGAGAAAAATAATGATGGTTGAAAGTTTTACATTTATGTCATTGGTTATTTATTCCTGATATGAACTACTTGGGGAATATTTACTGACCCTCTGAAAATATTCAGATGAACTCAGTGATCAGCTTTTATCAACATTTGAGGATGAATATTGGGAAAATAAGTTCCTTTGACTGAAAAAGATTAACCTAGATAGAGGGATTATCTACTTAACGAAGCAGTAGCTGTCTACAACTAGTATTCATGTGGTGGCTATTTGATAAAGTAGAGACAATGGCTTTTCAATGAATAATTTACTAACAGTTACCACTTCCAATGTAATTAGGTAATTAATTATATTTTCTAATCTATTAAGCTTTGATTGCTTATCAGAGCATTCAAATGCAACATTTTCCTCTTGTCACTTCCAATTAATTTTGCACTTAAAAAGAGACAATGAGAGAGAAGGAAAAAAAGAAACAAGAAAGCTTAATAATCATGCATTCTTCTCTCTCATTGGGATGATACATATATTTAAGGGTCTGTGTGATAATTGGAAATCTGCTCAGAAAGTTGACTGAGCCTCCTTATGGTAGACTCAAAAGAGGATGGACTCTGTGTATTGATGGAAGAACATCTGCTTTCTTCAATCCTGAGCCTCTCCAGTTAAAACTAGGATGCATTACTCAAAGTCATTGCATTCCACAAAGGGCTGCCATTTACTTCATCCTATCAATGTTCAAGAAGTCCTAACTCATGACTATGATCTATGTATCATATATATATATATATATGATGACTATGCATCAGAATGGTCAAACAAATGGCAACTTCAAATTTCAACAAATAAATGCTCTGTCTTACATATTGGCAAAAAAATAATAATCAGAAAATAAAATACAATCTGAATACTCAAGTCCTTGTTGATGATCCAAATTCTGTAAAGGACCTTGGAGTACTCATCTCTAATGATCTGCTAGAGCCCACTGTAACTATATAGCCAAAAAGGCATTAAGACTTGTTACCCTAATCCTATGTAGCTTTTTCTCAGGTAATATCACACTACTAACTAGAGCATACAAAACATTTGCTAGACCAATACTTGAATACAGCTCATCAGTATGGATCCCCCATTACCTATCTGATATTAATACAGTGGGGAACGTCCAGAAATATTTCACGAGAAGAGTTCTCCACTCTTCTGCTTGTTGCAGAATACCTTATGCCACCAGATTTGAAATTCTAGACCAAGACAACCTAGAACTATGACGCCTTCGGTCTGATCTAAGTATAGTACAAAAAATTATATATTGCAATGTCCTACTTGTCAATGAATACTTCAGCTACAAGAGCAAACAATAGATACAAACTCAAGGTAAACCGCACCAAACTTGATTGCAGGAAATACGACTTCAGTAACAGAGTGGTCAATGTCTGGAATACTCTACCTGACTCTGTGGTTTCTTCCCCAAACCCCAAAAACTTTAACCTTAGACTGTCTACTATTGATCTCACCCCGTTCCTAAGAAGTCTGCATAAGCACACCAACGTGCCTACCGTCCCTGTCCTATTGTTTCTTTTTATTTTTTTCTTATATGTATCTATTTCATGTATTCATAACTATGTTTATGCTTATACCTGTTATCTTATAATCACTTGACAAAATAAAATAAATAAACATAAATAAATAAATAAATAATCTTAGGAAAATCTAACAAACTTAGGCAGCATCCAGATATATATTTGTGATTTATCTAAATTAAATCTATATTTAGATTTCTAAGGCTGCCAAACTTTGATGTTACTGGGAGTCAGATACTGAAAATTAAAAAAAAAAAGAAAACAAAATCATTATTTATCAAACAAAGTATTACGAAATGAGGGACAGAAACAAACTCTATTGGCATAGCCCAACGGTCACTTCTAGGATAGTAGTCTATTGAATCTCCATGGGGATACTAAGCTAGAAACAGGTGTCACAACAAAGAAGATCGACTCCCTAGGTCCCATAAGATGGCGTTGATTAAAAGATGGGATGTAAAGTGAACTCACTTTACTGAATGGGAAGAAACCTGGGAGAAAGGCAGTTCTGAAATAACCAGGGATATTGTGTGATATTCAATTTCCAAAATACCCATCAAAATGGGGGGTGTTTAGATTTCTAGGATATGGACCACATATTTAGGGGGCACTAAAATTGGAGAAGGTCGGATTAAGGATGTATTAGTTCAGGTAAATTCATAATGGAGTTTTGAAGAATCCCTATTTGGGGTTAATGTAATATGGAAAAGAAATAACCTTAAGTGGTAAAGTAGAGGTCTCTAAACTTGGCAACTTTAAGACTTGTGGACTTCCAGTCACAGAATTATCCAGCCAGCTATGGTGGCTGGAGAATTCTGGGAATGGAAGTTCACAAGTCTTAAATTTGCCAAGTTTGGGGACCCCTAGGATAAAGGAAGAGAGACAACCGTGATATAAAAGAAATTTATACTCAGAGCAGAAATGTAATCTGAGAAAGTGTTTCAAATTTGACCTCCCTTGTTATCATGATGATAAAGGCGGGGTGGGGGGAGGAAGCATATTTGGACTTGCAAGAATCTGTTATTTTAACTATAATAAAAGTAGTTTTAGCAGCCGTAACTTCAGTTTCTATTCTGGTCTACCTCAAAGAGCTGACATTTATTTTGTTAAGGCAGCAATTTTGACAGATCCTGAAACCCTTGAATGGGTTGAAACTGTGGATCATGTGAGTTGTATTACAATAAGAACTGGTAACAGTAGTTGGGATCAGTAAGTATTGCAGAGGTCACCAAACTTGGCAACTTTAAGACTTGTGGACTTCAACTCCCAGAATTCTCCAGCCAGCAAAGTCTTAAAGTTGCCAAGTTTGGAGACCCCTGAAGTAGTGCTTGAATTATTCCTTGCATACATGGGTACATATATCTTCTAAATGCACTTTTCTGAATATTCCTCCGACTAATTTTAGAATGTATTCTCTGGAAGTCAGCACATGTATTGACAGTATTATTTCAGCAGCAGAGAAATTAGAGTAGTAATTAAAGTGGCGTGAGCTTAGCAAGGTGGAGTTACATCAGTTTAATGGCAAACCTTGTCAAGATTTTACTTGCATTTTATGGAGGGGAAAAATTCCCCAACATGGGTAGCTGAAATAAAATCAATTCCATTAATAGCTAAAATATGGATTATGCATGAGACATTTGCAAAGATAGGGTCAGAGGGAGGTGGAGAAGAGTATTTACCTGATGTAAAATCAGGCATAATTACATCACAGGGATTTAAAAATAATTCCAAATGACAGACAATGGGGGTTTAGCTACTCCTCTCTATATTTTATCTGTTCTTTCAGATGATAAGTTAATCAGAAGAAAAAAGAAAAGGATTTCCCTCCACTATCTCAATACCTCCTTGAATGACCAAATAATGTAAAGGGATGATTTGCACCTCACCCTCCTCTACTTTAATTCTTATTTTAAAGACCAATGAAGATCAATTCTGTTTCTTTCAATTCCCTTTTTACTCTGAAATGTAGAATGTGTTGACATCCTTCAGTGCTATGGTAACCGCAGCTAGAAGAATATCTTGGGAAGATATCTTTTCTAGCAGTTGCTAAGGGATTTTTTTTTTTAAAAAAAGAAATCTAGCCTGCACTGACAAGGATCTCAATTTTTTGTATTGTTTTGTCCCAAAGACCATAATCAGTAAATTGCAAGAAACTCATCTTAGTTTATCTAACCTCTGGAGAATATACAATAGTACTTCATCACCTCTACTAAGTTCCTAGAATCTTTGCCTTGTGCCTTTGATGCAAAAGGTTATTCTGCCATTTCCTCCGGCCACACCAGTCATTCCTTTGATTGACAGCCAGCTTTTCTCTGGCTAACAATGTCTACCCTGGTAGAATTATAGAGGAGATAGAGTAAGATTAGTTTTCCGTCAGGTCTGCTTTTCCTTACCCCGATTCATTTTCTTATGTTTGCTCTCTCTAAAGGCATTCTTTTATAAAATAAGGTGTTAAAAGGAGAAAGGGAGCCAAAGACAGGCCTTGCTGAAGATCAGGTTTAACTCTAAACTCAACAAGCATATATATAAAATATAATATAATTTTTATGTTCTTAAAAACAAAGCAAATACCGTATATACTCGAGTATAAGTCGACCCGAATATAAGCCGAGGCATCTAATTTAACCACAAAAAACTGGGAAAGCTTATTGACTCGAATATAAGCCAAGGGTGGGAAATGCAGCAGCTACTGGTAAATTTCAAAAATAAAAATAGATACCAATAAAAACTTTCACTAGGACAGTTGAGAATAAGTTTGATGTTCACAATTTCCTCTTTGAAAGAGACCAGTAAATAGGGAACAAGAAGATGAAGAAAAAGAAGTGTGTTTTTTCACACTTTTCACACTGAAGTGAACAAAAATGGCATCATAGGAACAGGCTTATTCTCAGCCCAAAGGTTTGTTTCTGATTTCTTCCCTGATTTAAGGGAAATTTGGGAAACGATCTCACTATCATGAAAGGTTTGATTGATTCACTAACCCAAAAGATGATGATGATGACAGTGGTAGGCAGGAGTCACTCTCTCCCTTGCAAGAAAAAACCAAGAGCCGTTCTTATGATATCTCTCTCTCTCTCTCTCTCTCTCTCTCTCCCCCCCCAATAAAGTCAAGCCCTTTCCAGCACGCGCGCGCGATCCGCCCCCGCCCCTTTGCACCTTGCAAATGCAAAACCCCAGGGTTTTTGCATTTGCAAGGTGCAAAGCGGCGGGGGCGGATCGCGCGTACGTGCTGGAAAGGGCTTTACTGTATTACGGGGAGAAAGAGAGAGAGGGAGAGATCATAAGAATGGCTCTTGCTTTTTTCTTGCAAGGGAGAGAGTGACTCCTGCCTCCCACTGTCATCAACATTTTCTTCTTTTGGGTTAGTGAATCAATTAATTTGGGAAATGATCTCACTATCAGAAAACAACGTGAGCTGCCACCACCACCTCCTCCTCCCCCTCCTCCCGAGTGGACTGAAAGCAGCTGGAGCTGAGGAAATGAAGCTGAGTGGAGTGACCTCGGCTCGCGTTCCTTTCTCAGCCTAGAGCTCAGAAAACAACGCGAGCTGCCTCCCCCTCCCCCTCCTCCCCCTTCTCCTGAGTGGATTGAAAGCAGCTGGAGCTGAGGAAATGAAGCTGAGTGGAGCTGAAGCAACCTCGGCTTGCGTTGTTTTCTCAGCCTAGAGAAAGGGGAAGGGGGCTCATCTGGACCAAGGGTGAGTCTCCCCCTCAGTTTCCCCTGAAGGATCTTCTGTCGCTTTTGCCTTCTCCCTATATCTTCCCTCTATTAAAATCCCCCCCACACACACACACACACTTATTTTCGGTTGGATAGATTTCGTGTCTGAGCATTCTCACATGGCGGTGGGTCTTCCCCTCAAAAAAAAACAGTTAAAAAAAGAAAAAACAATATATCCTCAAGCAAGAACTTTTCTGCTTCCGATTACCCCCATGCTTAAAAGTTGCAAAGGAAACACGGAAGCAGGGAAGCAGCTGCCCAGCTTCGGAGCTCCACACCATTTTTTTTTCAGAGGGGAATCTGACTCGAGTATAAGCCGAGGGGGTTTTTTTCAGCACAAAAAATGTGCTGAAAAACTCGGCTTATACTCGAGTATATACGGTAAGTTATTTTGATTCTTTCTTGGTTCCTTATTATCATGTGTTTGTCTAACTTTATTTCTTGAACTTGAGGGTTTGAGTTGTGGTTAGTTTTAAGTTTGTAATGAAATTTCCACATATTTTGCAGGAAGCATTTCCAAGAATTGTACTGGGCAGCTGCAGTTTTAATGTTTATTTGGGATCTTTTTGCAAACAATTTTAATATGAATTGTTTTTTGAGTTTGTTAAGGGGCTTTGAAATCAAAGAGGAAACTATTTTGGCATGCATTCTTATCAACCCATTGAGTTTTCCCAAGGACCTGGGATAGGCAGCTGTTCTTCTTTGACAGTATTAAAAGTTATTGTTGCCAGAAATATTGTGGTTAAATGTTGTTATTATTATTAAAGATGCTGTACAAATGCCTGTGCATTAATTGGAGCTATAATGAATATTACTCCATGGACAATGCCAAATTGTTGGTTTTCAGATTGCTAAGATCCAATTCATTCATACAATTTATTCCAAGTCTGAAGCATTCTGAATGTTTCTATTACATTTTCAACTATCCAGGATGAATATTCATGGAACATGCAACCATATGTCTCTTTTTCTGCCTGTTATACATTTCTGCAGTTGGGTCAACATATCACACAAACCCATTCCTTGTTTCACCATGGTCTGGCAAGTGAAATACAATTGGCTAGTTTGTTTATTAAATGAATTCATAGACCATGATTACAAACTGCAAAAGCTAAGCTTGCATAAAATACTAATCAAGAGAGTTCATCATGATGCATAAAACTAATCTTATCTAAGCCTTCATGTGCATTGTTTGAAGGCTTCCGCAGTCCTTTACGTCTTTGTGTATCATTCGCAAAATATATTTACCACAGAGTTGCTGTAACATGATTTTCATGCCCCTGTCAGAGTCTGAATCCAAGGAGGAAGATGAACAGCTGACAGGAAGTGGGAGTGTGGCTCCATTGGCTGTGGAGGAAACTGTCCACCTGGGCAGAGCAGGAAAGAGGTAGAACAAGGGAGAGGGAGTTCAGAGGAAGACCCAGGCCCACCCACTCTTCATCCTAGGGCACACAGGAAGGAATGGAGAAGAGAGCAATGTGGGTTGGGTAGCTTACGGGGGAGGAAAGGGCCCTGTTCACTTTATTAGGCACACCTGGGAAGAGAGTATAAAAGAGATGCATGCTGAGTGCGGCATCTGCTGGGAAGAAACGTGAGTTTACCTTGTGTTGATTTTGGTTATCTGTGTTCCTGGCATCCTCCCAACTGGGTAGATTTACTGCTGTTCCTTCATGTCTGGAATTTCTTCTCTTGCCCTGCTGGACTAATTAGCTCACCTTACCTTGATTGGACTTATAGCAGGGGTGGAATTCTGCTGGTTCTGTTCGGCTCTGTAGAACTGGTAGCTCTGAAGAGCAGCAGACATAGAACCAGTTCTATGTCTGCTGCTGTTTTGGCTCACCCACCCGCCCAGGCTCTTACCTGACCTTTATATCCTGCTTTTTCAACCTCAGCTGCTTTGCGTGGCACAATTGTGTTTGAAAAAGCAGGAAAAAAGTGCTTTTTCAAATGCTGCGCACCCGCGCACAGCGCTGTTCAGCTGTCCAGGAAGCAAGCTGATGATGTTTCACACGTAAAATGTAAATCACTGAACCGGTAGTTACAACGGTTGGATCCCACCCCTGACTTATAGTTACAGTTTTTGCTGACAATGTTTTGGACTTGATTCTCTGCAGTCAAAGGCTGTTCCTGGGAGAGTTTTTCTCCAGCCCAGAAAGTAACCAAGACATTGGGGGCAAAGTTGGAGCTAATAAAGGGACTCATACTGATTATCTGATTGTGTTGCTTTTGTGTCATGACCCTTACCTGAAGCCCATTACTCTCCACACACACACACATACACACGCACACAAATTATATTATATTATATTAATTATATTATATTAATTATATTATATTATATTAATTATATGTTATGTTATGTTAATTATATTATTATATTATATTATATTATATTATATTATATTATATTATATTATATTATATTATATTATATTATATTATATTATATTTACATTACATTATATTATATTATATTTACATTACATTATATTATATTTACATTACATTATATTATATTATAATTACATCACATTACATTAGTGATAGATCTGTAATTCTTCCCCTATTTGGAATTTTATTTCTGCTCTAATTTCAATTCTTTTGTTTTGAGAGTGGGGGGAGGAAGGGAGAGAAGGAGAGAGAGAGAGAGAGAGAGGGATGGAGAGAGAGAGAGAGAGAGAGAGAGAAGAAATACACACACACACACACACATACATTAGAATAAAATTTCTAAGATGTTAGTGAATAGCCTTATATTAAATTATGACAGAATGTCACCTCAGAAGATTGCCTGGTTCCCTGAACAAACTACATCATTTTGAAAGTACTGCTGTCCAATGGCTGAACAATCTAGATATCTGGCTAAAGATAGATTTAATCACTCCAGTAACTGTTCAAACATAATTTAAGTCTAATTCATAATTTTATTTATCACTCATAATATGTGTTTTTAAAATATTTCACTTTTCTGGTATTTTATACTTTGATACACATTTTATATGCTGTTTCTGTGAGTTTTTATATGCTAATGTTGTATTCTGTCATGCCACATGAAATAAAAATATTAATAAGTGAATAGCTACATATTGTTTGTTGTGTTAGTAGCTAATACATAGAATTTTCTGTGTAATGTATTGAATGAAATGAGACAGTTAGTTTAAAAAATGGTTTCCTTTAAAAAAAAATTATATGGAGTTATATAGGAATTATAGCACGTAGATAGCATCACTACATAAATCAGATTACCTTTATTCCTTGTAAAGTCAACACCTGCTTGCAAAATTTACAGCTGCTGTAAAAATGTTTGAAATATAATGTGTTTGTATGATCTGTATATCCAATTAAACCAACTGATTATCACTGTTTAGATAAATATATAGGTGAGAACATTTGTTAATATCAAAGATTTTATATATAGTTTTGTATATGCAATCTATTTTAGGATGAAATAAAATAAATGGAGAAATGCATGAAGAAATTATATTTTTGAAAAATAACCAGTTATTTTGTATAATAAATAAGAATCTTCATGCAGGTTTTTAAAATAAAAAGTATAATTTGATATAGAAATGGGATAATATTAGCCTAAGGCCAAAATAATCTTTAGGTAGGCAAAGAAATTGTATGGATAATTGTTGTGAATCATGGAGAGAAGACGTTTTTCAACAATTTTGTAAAGGCAAGATGATAATAATGATATGATGATATATTAAATTTTTATACCGCTTGATTCCCATCAACTCTGTGTCAGATCTGGAGTCAGAGGAGAAGACCAACAATGAGCAGCTGGATGCAGAAGAGCAAAATAGACCACAAGTGATCATCTCCAGAGTCGAGGAACAGGATTGTTGTCTATATAGACAGAGGAGGTAAGGCTGGTCAGCAATCAGCAGAAACAGCTGTCATCGCTTTCCAAAGTTGAAAGTGCTAAATTATTGCCTCCTCCCAACTCAAGAATTTGGTGCATGTAATGGACTGTGCATCTCTAGGAGCAGAGGGGGAGATTTTTGACAACATACAGCAGGGGTGTCAAACTGGTGGTCCATGGACCGAATGTGTCATGCACAGGCCACACCCAGCCCAGCTCCATGAAGTGGGGGCAGATATCATGAAATGTCAGGAAGAGGCTCAGATAAGGAGGATAAAGAAAGTGCACAGTTCTGAACTGGATGTGAGAGAGAGGAAGAGGTTCAGGATAAGCACAACTTAGAATCTCTCATGGTATATCCAGTAGATTAGAAGGTTATAGCTTCAGTCTGGCAAGATTCTGTCCATCAAGGAGTAGGCAAATAAATGACTGGATCTCATTGTCTTGTCTCTGAGTTGAGGCCTGGCAATGGGCTATAAGGAGAATAGAGCAAAGGCATTCTTTGAGACTTTCTCCTCTATCCCAAATGCTAATCCTAAATGAGAAACTCCAGGACTGCTTTTTGTTAAAATAGCAAAGATAGCAGCAAATTCAAGTCCTTTTGTTGACAACAACTATCCATTAATTCCCATTCTATGCACCTTGACTTATGAACTTCACAATCCTGACTTTGAAGGTTCAGCTGATGAACCTTCTACAAACTATGGCCTTTGGATTTTACCTGACTACTCTTCTGTTCACCACTATGATTTCAGAACTCTGTAAGTTGCTAAACTTTGGGGGAAGTAATCTGCAAGTGTGTGTGTTTGCAAACCTCATTTAGTAAAGTGTGCAAACTACTTCTTTGTGTATGTGTGCATGCTTGGCCTGGGACAGGACACTCTTAAAAGGCAAAAAAGGAGAAAACAAAAAAGAGCAGAGGTGGCAGGGATAACAAACCCAATGGGGACAAAGAAAAATAAGACAATTGTCAGGTGCGAAGAATCAGGACTATACATATAGCTGTAGTTATGCTGATTTATTGCTCATGCCCATAAGAATCTAGTCAACTAACAGTCAGCACTAAATTGGAACTCAATAAGAGTTAATGGAATTCAAGAGGGGTTGAACTTAGACCATTTGTGGAAATTATTCCTCTCTTGACTCCCCCTCTGCCTGTCCTTCTCCTATAACAAAGGAACTTCAATCATTCTTGCCAAAGGCCTGGATAAAGACCCAAATGAATGTGTGTTATATTATACACTGAGTGAAGGTTTTCAGGACCCTTTAAAACACCAGCAGGGTTTCCCCTTAGTAGAAACATTAGCACTGTCATACAAAAGGACTCATTGAAGGAGTTCCCTAATGACATCTTCCAAAACATTTTAAGGAAAGCATGGGAAACTCAGGATAGGGTAGACTCCTGGACAGGTGATTGTACAACAAAACTATTGGATATCAAAACACGCTCTTTGATCACCTGGCAACTACATAAGTACAAGAATAATGTATAGTACTTTGCTCATGAGAAAATGGTTTTCCTTTGAGCAGAAGGAAGCTAAGATATTTCACTAGATTAAATGGGAATTTGTAGGAAAAAAATGAAGAGAGGTGGTTTCCTTGAGTCCCTGTTGTTCTCACTAGAAAAAAAAAAAAACAAAGTTATGAATGAACATAACAGGATGTAGAACTGAGATGTCAGACCAATATTCCCATCTTTCCCCACAATAAACAAGGCTTGTATACAATGTAGTTGTCAGTGGTACAGAGGGGTTCTAGAATTCAATCTTTCTTCCACAAACTAATTTCCCAGCAGAGACATATCCTGGATATTAAACTTGATTGCATTTGATTTCCACAACAGTTCCCTCAAATTTTCTCTCTCTGCACTCAGATATTTTCAAGCCAATTTGAATTCCACCAGGGAATTGAACTTGCTTGCAAAAATGTTTCTTGGAAATATAATATATAACAATGCTCAGAGCAATATACCAATACAAGAATGAAAAAAAGGACAATGATGGATTATGCCTGGATTCTTGCTCAGACTCTTAAAAGCAGAAGTACATAATATGATGCACCAGGGCTATTGAGATGCCCCAGAAAATTTTCAAAATGATACAAAATCTTAATTTTTAATATGACAGGTGGGGAAATTAATTAAATATATGACTGAAGAGTTTTACTTTTAAATAATGTAAATGATCACTCCCAGAGTGAGCCCAGTTTTCAGAAACCAGCACATCCATATGCTAATGCACTGAAACATACTTTTGTTTATAACTGGAGTGGTTCAAACTGGATTAGAATGTAACATGTTTAATGCAAATTAGATTCTTTGATAAACAAGTTGTCATTATACTTGTCTCTGCTCTTAAATCCGCACATTTGTACATTTCCTTTAGGAAATGTAAACACATTTCTACTTGGGAAGAGCTTGTGGATCTGAACTCTAAACCCCACCAAATTGGATCACGTTTATTCAAACTCTCTGACAGTAAACACAGTCAAGATATTCTAAAGATC
The DNA here is from genome assembly GCA_033807585.1 of Hydrophis major. Classification (NCBI taxonomy): domain Eukaryota; kingdom Metazoa; phylum Chordata; class Lepidosauria; order Squamata; family Elapidae; genus Hydrophis; species Hydrophis major. The sequence goes on along the minus strand of CM066334.1, from coordinate 16,161,044 downwards.
GGAGGATATAATGTTAATCTGAATCTCCTATTATGCCACATTTCACCCTGTCTTCTATCAATGCATTTTTCCTTCAATTGTCCTTTGTCAGTGGAAATCAGAAAGTTTGGGGCAAGGGGAACAACCAAAGTAATGAAAGCCTTGGGAGCATATGATTTACCGTCAGAGTTTGGGACTTAAAAGAATAGCTCCTGTTGCCCTCTTACAAAAAACAAACAAAACAACAACAGCAACAATCCAAATGCATGTATATATTATAGTTTAGCTAAATTTATAATGATATAATCTATCTGCAATATATGGGAAATGTATATGTCAAGTAAGGATTAATCCTTGTAAATTATCAAAATTGGACTAAGTTGAACAACCTCTTTCTATGTATCATCTACCTACCAACTGGCAGTGAAACTATAGAATAATAAAGCTGATTTCAGAAGACATGTGATAGCGAGAACTCAGTTGTCCCAACTCATAACAGCAGTGACAAAAATAACATCTCATGTGAATTAAATATTCACATTATTGCAATGGAAAATTAAATTGATAGGTAAAGAGACTAAATTCCATCCAGAACATTGTTTTAACAGTGGGAAGATGCAAGAAATCTATACATTGGTTTGCAAATGAATGATTTCCAAATAGGACAACAATGAGGTATTGGCAAAGAAATTAATTTTATTGTGAAAAACAAAGTCTTTCCCCTTGCTGTTTGATTGTGATTTTTGTGTGTGTGGAAGGTTTTAGTTGTGACTGTTAAGGACTCCAGGATTCATCTCTGAAGAAACAATTTGAAGGAATTATATGTTGCATACTCAATTCTTCAGTATTAGCATAGCATGGTGCCAATCTCTGTATCTCTCCAAGAGGCCCAAGTGTTGCTGCCACTTAAATGGAAAAAGATTGTGCTATGTGAAAGATTTGAAGTTTCTAAGGGGAAAGCTATTTTATTAGAAAGACTGGGAATTAGAAAATGCCCAAATGGGATAATCTTTCTTGCAAGGTGGGAGTAGTCAACAGTATTTTACATTGTTTGTGACAACAAGCCATTTTCTTTGTACTCATAGTTTATTGATAATATGGAAAAGCTCTCTATTGTTTTCTCAGAAACATGGACTTGCAAATACTTTTAAGGATTATAGATATTTGTGAAAAACCCAGCATGGTCTTCCTGTGAGGTGGGAACCCAGTGGAGAATTAGATTCAATTCCTTGCTAAGCCACAAAGCTCAAAAGATTATTATGATTCACTCATTATCTCAAAATTTCACCTACTTTAAAGAGATAAAAATGCTCAGGACCAATTATTTATGTTATTCAAAGTTCTTTCCAAGGTACAAATTGGATAAAAATAACAATCAATAAGCAAACTAGCATTATATGAAAGCTGTTATAGGAACCTGGCTTATATTACACATAGTTTTTTAACTTCCTTGCAGCTATATCTTGGACCCAGGGTATCTTCTAAAGTTTCATTGGGAATAGTCCATGCATGGTAGGTTATGACTCTTGATACCAATTAATTAGTTAATAGGAATGAGAAAAGGAGCGGAATTGCATTTTAATGAAATATTTCAATGAGGTACAGTGCTGAAACAGATTGACCCATCTCAATTGGAAAAGCAACCTCAATAGACAAGGTAACAACAACAGCATGTCAAATCAAGAGTCAAGATGGTTCAGATGAATACAGGCTCACACTGAATGCTAACACAATGAGAATCTGAACTACTAAATTAAATTAAATTTGTGGTACATAAGGGTCAATTGAATTCAAGGTGAATTGGTCTTAGATCTCTTGTGGGCATGAACTGACTCAAGACCAAATGACATACTTGATCTCTCCCTTGGGCTCAGCCTGGTCATCTCCAACATATTATATGTATCCTACTTGAGTTGGTCACAATGAGGCAGAACAAGTGCCCATTTTCAGTGTAAGGAAAGAGATGTGTAACTTTTCTATGTTTTGGAAAAGTAATTTTAATTCTGAAAAAAATGCCTCAATATGTTTCTTTTTTCTCTGTATCATAATTTTTATCATATTTTGTAGTGTTAAACAATTATTATTTTCCCCCAAGAAATAGGGATAATAGGTCTTGCAGTGAGATAGGCAGCAAGCAAATATAATACATAAGTATGTAAGCAAGCAAGCAAGCAAGTAAATAAATAAATAAAGTAGATTTAAAAATTTGTTTGACATTTGATTAATAAGGGATATGTAATCAATAGAAAGGTAACACTGCTTAATCTAAGGAACCTCAGCCTTAGGCAATGAATCATATATATCACAATAGCTTGAACTTCATAAGTTTGAAAGTTATAGGTTAACACAATCTCATCCAGATACAGTCACTCTGGTGTGATTCCAGACTACTCTGTCCATCAAGTAATTTGAAAAGAACTCATATTTGATGGTATTACAAATCACAGGGATTCAACAGAATCAAACAGAACGTTCTATTCTTGGGAAGATCTTGATGTAGATGGTGACAAAGGCTGTTTCCAATTCAAATTCAGGCCTGAAGTTAGTCTGAAATATATTTGCACCATAGTGGTACAGTGGTTAGACTACAGTATTGCAGCTCACAGTTAGAAGTTCAATCCTGACTGGGTCAAGGTTGACTCAGCTTTCCATCTTTCCAAGGTCAGTAAAATGAGTAGCCAGATTGTTGGGGGCAATATGCTGATTCTGTAAACCATCTAGAAGGGATTGTATAGCATTATAAAGTGGTGTATATGTCATGCCCCTGGTGGAGACTGACTCTGAGGAAGAGGTGGAACAGCCAACCGGGAGTGGGAGTGTGGCTCCAGAGGTGGTAGAGGAGGCTGGGGAAGGACAGAGGCCGGCTGAGCAGTCAGAGGAGGATCCAGGCCCATCCTTTATCCATCCTAGGTCATGCAGGGAGGAGAGGATCAGGGAAAAACAAGGTCTATTCAAGAGGAGATTACCATGATCCTCCTTGGGGATTGCAGCTGGGAGCTATGTATATAAGTTTGTAACTACACAGTTAGAATTGCTGGAGTCAAAGTTTAGTATTTACTTTGAAAGAGGTTTATCTTTGCTGGCGTTCTTCCCATGGACTCTCCTCGGTTATTTTCCTGGAGTTTATGATTAGTTATCTTGGCTTGCTTTGGAACTCTCGTCAATGTGGTTTTGGTTTTCTTTTTGCCTCATCATTTACTTTTGTGACTTTAAACTGTGCCTAATAAAACAGTGAAGTTAAGTTGAAGGCCTTACCAGACTTTAATGTATGTTTTGGGTTTTGGGTTATTTTGAGAGACTACGGGTCATCACAATATAGTGCTACTGATATTACTAAGTGCTATAGCAATTCTCAATCCCCATCTCTTTAAAATAGCATTATCCGGCAGAGCCAGAATCATCAGGTAGAGTGAAGATGTAAAGGCCTTACCACAGCTATTCCTAAAATGATTCATTTATCATTTACTTCTCATCAGGACTCTAAGCACTAAAATTGATCATTTTAATGACACAAGAAGAAAGTTTTTCATCTCCTCTATCATAGTTAGTTGGAAGTTTTCTAATCCAGCTGAATAAGCAGATTCCAAATTTCTAATCCGTCATTTGTAACTATTATAGCATACTGTCTTAGTTTTAAAACATAGGAAACGCTTTATCCAGAATTTGTATATCGAAATTGTAGGTAACAAAGCCTTGGTTGTTGTTTTTCTGTCCCTAATTATTTTTCTACACCCAAAAATTCTGGGCAGATATACAGTGGAAAACTGGGGTCAAATTTTCTAGGTTTGTGTGTGTGTATGTGTATGTTTTACTTGTTGATTGTAGTGGTTCATTCTAAACATTCAGAAAACCAAAAAGAGTACTGTTTATAACAATTACGTCAATCACGGGTCAGTTGTCAATTCTGGAGGTCAACTAAGTTTTCGGTGGAATAATAGCCAAAGAAATAATTTAAATCTGTCTTGGTTTCTGTGTGTCATATAGATCTTGTTCACTTTCATAGCTATAACAATTAGATGCACATGTACTTTTAAAACAAATAATTTCCCTTACAGCCAAGCAATTCTCTTGTCTCTATAAATTGCTAAACAAGTGATACCTCTAATATTTAATAAAGTGTTACAGTAGATGTGGAATTAATTTCTGTCTATCTATCTGTGTGTGCATGTGTGTGTGTGGGGGTGTGTGTGGGTGTGTGTGTGTGTGTGTGTGTGTGTGTGTGAGAGAGAGAGAGAGAGAGAGAGAGAGAGAGAACATTCTTACTGCCATAATTTCAACATTTGAACAATAACAATTATGAAGGGAGTATAGTTAGCAAAATCATTTTAATCTCCAATCTTGTGGACCAAAAATTCACCTTCAGCCAAAATTTTTATGGAAAATAGGAATGAACATTTATGAACAGATTTTTATTAGAAGTCTCTCATGCTCATCCTTGGCTAATAATTTGCAAACCCAAGTAGACAATAACTAATGTTTGCTGACTTAAAAGAAGCTTCTCAGGAAATAAGCTCATTTAGAAAAGAAAGTTCAGATAAGATTAAAACAAGATTTTGATAATACCAGTTTCAATTTATCTTTGGATTCTAAGATGCTTGTGAAACATTGTATATTGAATTGAATTCCTAACCAATCAACAGATGGCAAGCAGATGGCCACAAGATCCAGAGATGTGTATAAACCCAACTTAATTGAAATGAAATTAATAATGTATTGCAATGAATTCATTTAGTGTAGATCAAAGACCACCCTCAAGTCAATTAATGGGAAAAATGGCTTTAAATAAGTAAGGCTCTGATTTTATATTCATAAATGGTTTTTTAAGAAAAAAGTAACAAATGTATTGTTTCTTTTGAAAAATATGTATCATACCTCTCTTCTCTCTTTCTCTCTCTCATATGTCTCTCATCTGTCTATCATCTATCTATCTATCTATCTATCTATCTATCTATCTATCTATCTATCTATGAATTTAACTACATAGAAAAGTCCAATTAATGAATGATTAACAATGGGAATGTACACACTCTTCTCCTTTTCCTCACCTGCACCCCTACCCCACAAAAATAAGCAAAATAGATAAACAGTCATACATTAATTTACAATAAAGAGACAGAAAGCAAGTCTTGATATATTGTTCCATTCAGAAGAATGAGGGGGAATTACAAATATTGGTAACCTATGAAATTTCTATGGACAACACACACTCTGGAAATAATAATTTCAGAGAAGACATGTTTTTAATTTACTATGCATTTTCTCTTGACCCAAGAAACAATTGTGATTATTCTGAGTCAGGCATGTTACCAATGAGGGATTTTGTTCAGGAATTCCAGATAGTCATTTTTAAGAAGAAGAGAGGGAAAGAGAGGGAGGAGGGGAGGAGAAGGGTGGACAAGTGGGAGAGAGAGAAAGACAGAGACAAAAGTGGCTTGTCACTGTTTTATCCCTGGGGCTGAGAAAAAAGACTGAGCCAAGGTCATTCAACTGAATAACGCCTAAGGCGTGGCAAGAACTCAGGTTTCCCGGTTTCTAGCTTGGTGCCTTAATCAGTATAATATAATCTTATATTGTGTTTTGTAAAACAAGCAGCAACCAGTGCGGGTCTTTTAGCCCAGGAATGATATAATCTCTATATTTTGTCATGGGGAAGTAGCTTTGCCAAGATGGGATATAAACCATCCAGTTCAGAAATAGGCAAGATTTGCACTAGTTCTAATGGTATAAAAAGCGTTTTTTTCCCCCATAGCTACCACTTGTAAAACTAGTCAAAACTAAGGATGAAGGGACACGCCCAGTCCTTTGCAAAAGTATGACTCCCTCTTAAGTAACCAGTCTCTTAAGCATCCAGCTTCCTACTGACAAACAGCATCTTGATCTTGTGTGAATTTAATGTTGTCCTCTTTTCTCTCATCCAGCAATATTGCTGCTGAGTTTCAGCAACAAGATTGGAGATGAGGAGAAGAGGTTGAAAGGAGATGGGGTTGAAATTTTTCTTTTCTTTTTTTTTTGGATCTTCTGGGTCACTAGAAGCCCAAAGTCACAAATATTAAGGCACAGATTTGCAAATAACAATGCAAATATCTTGAGGATAGTGTCCCATAAATAACATATGATAAGCAAAGATTTGCTAGGATACATTTTTATTTTAACATTTTTTTTTTTTAAATGAAAGAACTAAGACCGACAAAACTAATGAAATTACCTGGTGCTGGAAGAGAGCCAATCCAAGGCTCTCCAAGAAAGAAAAGAAAGTGTTCTTCCCTGCACTCCTCAAATCAAATCATTCTTGCTGATTATACAGCAGAAAAGGTTGTGTGTGTGTGTGGGGGGGGGGGGAGAAATAGGAATAACTTAATGTTCAGTTCTTGTTTCTTTGACATAGCACAAAGAATGCTACTTGGCAGCATGCAACAAAAGTGAATTTTTCTTTGCCCTTTTTTCATTGCAGAAGTTTTTAGAAACATCTGTAAAGTTGTAGAACATAGAATAATTGAGTTGTAAGGGACCTTGGGGGGCTTCTCATCCAACCACTTGCTCAACCAGGAAACCCTATACCATTTCAGATAAATTGTTGTCCAGTCTCTTTTAAAATCCTCCAGTGATGGAGCATCACAATTTCTAAAGGCAAGCTATTCCATTGGTTGATTGCTCTCACTGTTAGGAATTTTCTCCATAGTACTGCGTTGCTTCTCTCCTTGGTTAGTTTCCATACATTGTTTCTTATCTTGCCATTTGGTGCTTTGGAAAGTAGTTTGATCCCTTCTTTGTAGGAGCCCCTCCAATATTGGAATACTGCTATCATGTCTCCCTTAGTCCTTCTTTTCATTAGACTGGACAAACCCAGTTCCTGTAATCATTCTTCATATGATTTAGCCTCTAACCCCCTAATCATTCTTATTGCTCTTCCCTGCACTCTTTTCAGAATCTTCACATCTTTTTAAATATTGTGGTGACCAGAACTTGAGACAGTAATCCAAGTGTGGTCTTACTAAGGTTTTGTAAAATGGCACCAGAACTTCACATGATCTTTCCACTGAAGGAGAATTCTTCTCGCATTGTTTCCTCTGTGATTCTGATCAGGTATACCAATCTGTCTAATTTTAATGATGAGCTGTGTAGATATTATGGTTTAACAGGATGAATTTTGCTGCTAAGGTAATAACTAAGCCACCTTCAGAAGTGAGAAGTTAAACCATTAAGAGATGGATATAGTTGTAAGGGGATGATTTTACTAGAATATTAATTTATGACCTTTATTGTAAGTAAAAACCACTACTTGCTTCCACTGATAGCATCCAGAATTTAGCCCAGACTGGTGAGAGATTATTCAAAACAGGTTTAGGAGACTGCAGAGGCTATTAGAGGAAGATGTGGAGGAAACTAAAGTCTTTGTCATACAAGCAAGGTTTAATTTGCCAGCACTGAATTTCTTTCTTAAAATTTGCTGGACATTTACATATCTCTAATTCATAAATTCATATGTTAGAGATATTGATAGAATACAGCAGATGTTAGTGCATACAATAGGCCTGCACAGTTAGAAAATATTGTTGAACAATGTAATCATTCTGTAATGATGATTACAGAAGAGAAAATAACAGGATATGGAGTACCTTGAAACTTGCTGGACTTATTGTCAGATAGGTCATATAAAATGGCAGTCAGAAAGAATGAAAGGGTGATTGCAAGCCTGTCAATATAGTTTAGATATTAATATGGAAAATGGGAGAAGGACTCTCCTTAGATGGAAAAAATATAACACTTTGAATAAACATTAGTGCACAAGATTAGCATTTGCTTAGAAGAAATACAGATGAGCCAGATTGTTGGGGGCAATATGCTGACTCTGTAAACTGCTTAGAGAGGGTTGTAAAAGCACTGTGAAGTGGTATATAAGTCTAAGTGCTATTGCTGTTGTTATAATTCTTTGGAAGTGAATGGAAGAATGAATCAATAGAAGAACCAGGTGAATTTCTACAATATTTTCCAAGGGCATGAGAAAGGATGTTCAGATAAGCCTCTCCCTATATCCTCTATACTCCAACCATGCTTTTCTACACTTTATATCTTCAGATATATATATATATATTTAGGAAAAAAATACCAGTTCACTGTTTTTAAATCAGGTTTAGCACTGTTACATATTTAAAATGGCAGAAAATTGCACAACTGATTTTCAATCCTCAGAGTCAAAGAGAACTTCTAAGGACACTGCAACAATTCTGGTTTTAATTTTTAATTCAGATCTTTGACTGTAATAAAAGATTGATTGAACATTATATGTAGGAGAAGGAGTGACAGAGTTCTGGAGCAGAGTCAAAAGAGGAATCAGTCTAGAATCTCCACATAGCCACAAACAAAGTCCAATCCCTCTTGCATCCCATTGACCTTATCTAATGCGAAGTCCCGATCTTTCATGTTCATGAAGATAAATGGTGTCCTGGGGGTCCTCTGTCTTGGGGACTCAAGTTTCCCATCCATTCTCCAGTGCAACAGATACCAAATGAGTGAGATGGGCTTGAATTGGGCTGCCAGATCTGAGCTTCAAATATTAGCATTACCACTAGACAGAAATAAAGAGACATAGAGAACTCTTTTTTTGCCAACCATACTCATGCAGATTTTTGTAGTTTAGATCTGATAATCCTAGGAATAATTGAAAGCTACTTTGACTTGATTTGGGGTGGTAGGAAACATTACTGATGTATGATTCAAAGTTAGATTGCCAATTCAAGCCCATCTCACTCATGAAAGGGGGGAGGTGTCCCATATTTATTCATTTGCCAGTCATACATGTCTTGATATAATTAATTAAACTGTATTCCTTTTGCATTATGATTGCAATGGAGAAGGAAAGCAAACACATTTTCCCTTATCCTGCAAATAAATGGTTTTGAACGACTCACTACCGTGTCAGCTAATTTTACATGAAGCTTTGACAATCATTATCAGAGGAAAAAAATGTATGTCACTCTGTGTGTGTTTTGCAGTGGGGAAAGGGAAGATATTTTACCAAAGAATAATTACAACTTGTGTCAAATCAGCACAAGTATCTCAATTTCTGGGCAATATAATTAGATGTGGGTTGTTTTAATCACAATATGTCATGGAAAACAATTTCACGAGATAGTTTTCGTGCACACAAGTCAACATGACATCTTATAATTAGAAAAGCACAGTGTACCAAACTACCTCTGAACATGCAAAACACCAACAGGAATATTTTGTGCATCAATTTAGCATGTATGTTCAAAATTTATACTTACTATTACCTGGGGGCTTGGATGAGCAATTTTCTTGGGACTGGGGACTTTCTTCCCATTAATTTTCCTCTATTCTCTGGATATGATCAGGCTACAAAGGCAGAATTCCAAAAGGTAAGGACATTGAATATCAATCTCAAGTCAGCACTCTTTGTCCAAGCAGCAGGACATTAATAGTATAAGGCACATGGATGCCTAAAATGCACCTACAATATCTATCAGAATAGTATATAGAGCCCAGCAATAGCATTTAGATTTATATACCACTGTATAGTGCTTAACTGCTCTCTCTAAACATTTTACAGAGTCAGCCTTTGGTTCCCAGCAGTCTGGTTCCTCATATACTGACCTTAGATCTACTTCTGTTAAGTAATAACCTTCTCATCCCATCCATGTATATCAGCCTCATATAACAACTGGGCTATCCTAACCCTAACTCATTTTAATAACCTCAGAAGGATGAAATCCTTGAGCCAGTCAGGATCAAACTCCTGGCAGTGAGCAGTCAGTCTGCAATACTGCATTCTAACAACTGCTCCACCACAGCTCATAGCAGAGAGGTATGGATGTGCCATTATGTCATGTCCCTTGTAGAGAGTTTTATATGATTTCTAGATGATCATTAAAGTATATTAGTTTTAGGAGAGATTCAGGTCCAGAGCTCAGAGGTTGTAGGAAGGGATACATAGAATCAGGATGGTAGAGGCTTATTAGTAGTTATTAAGGTGCTGACCTAAAAAAAAGGAGACTGTGAGTTCTAGTCCTGCGTTAGTCATGAAATTCAACTAGGTGACTTTAGTCCAGTTTCTCTCAGCCCAACTCATTGTTATGGAGAAAACAGAAGGAGGAAGGAGTATTCGATATGTTTACTGCCCTGAGTTATTTATAAAATAAATGGTCTATCCCAGGGGTAGGATTCAAATTTTTAACAATCGGTTCTGCGGGCGTGACTTAGGTGGTAAGCATGGCTTGGTGGTCATGTGGGTGGACATGGCTTGGTGGTCATGTTATTGGCTGGATATGGCCAACACAATATCACTCACATCAAGGCACACATCTCTTTGCCTGGCCTCTCATGACTGTGGGAATACTGCAACAGTTGTAAGTATGAAAAATAGTCATAAGTCACTTTTTTCAGTGCCATTGTAACTTTGAATGGTTACTCCACACAAGCAAAGTACCAGCAAAGAAGGGTAAAAAAAACTCCAGAGAAGTTCCTGAGACAGGAAGTCAAGTCCTGCCAAGAATGTTTTAAGGGTTAATGGAGAGGCAGTTTCTGTAAGCAACACCAGAATGTTTCCTTCCTGCCTTCCTTACAGGATTAGGCCAGTAATTTCTTCTAACAACCAGTTCTCCAAACTGCTTAGAATATTAACAGCCGGTTCTAGTGAATAGGTGCGAACCGGTAGAATCCCACCCCTGGTCTATTCACCTTCCCTTAAGTTCCGAAAGCAGAGTCTGTTGGATCCTCTATAGGATGAAACCATTCACACAGTCTCTGCCTCCTAAAAAGCTCACAAAGGAATTATTTGGGTCCAGGTCTAATGTTCCAAAGATTCTGTTCAAAAAGTTTGGGTCTAATGTGCTACTTTTGAGATTACTTAAAGGGCAAACATGCCAAAATTCTTTAAATACACTGCACCTTCTCATATGATTCAAAACCTTCTGACATGCATTGTTTTACTACAATTTTTGGAAGAAGTTCTTATTACTTTTGTTATGCTATTTCCCTAGAAGAACAAAAATATTGTTATGCCAATTTGTGCCTTTCAGATTCCAACCATTTTATCATTAGTACTGCAGACTATTATTGTGCAACACTGGTGAAAATATGGCAACAATCTTTGTTTGATCGAACAAAGATAGTTTAAAGGTTGATGAATTAAGGATAAACAATATATAAATGTTTATAGTTGCATAAATTGTATATATTTGTAAACAATGTACAAAATAGCAGTATAAGAAAATTGCCCCAGCTTGTTGAATTGTCGAATTTAAGAGATTTTTTACTTGTTTTACTTATTCTTGTTTTTTTAAAGTTATAAAAGATCAATAAAGTTTATTAAAAAAAATATGGCAACAACTCATACCAAAGTGATCTATCTTTATTTTGCATGTGTTTTATTATTTGTGGTACAGTCAATTTTTTATTGTGTAAATTGGGGGGGGGGGGTGTATTGGGGGTGGGATTAAAATCAGCACATTGGGGAAATTGTTTTGAGATAGCTTTGAAGGTATAAAAAAATCATTTTCTTAAGTTTAAGGCATTGACTTTGCTTCAAAAACTCAGGCTAGCATCTCCTCCCAAACTCTGGACATTCTATTAGTTGTCCATGCCAGTTCTACCATTCAGAATCAAACAAACACTCTCCACTCTGTGGCTGAAAAATCTAAATCCCTGCAGGATGCTTAAGAGAAAGGCAGCTGTATTCAGTTCCACCAGTTATTCCCTTGTCTCTACAAAGCCAGGACTATTTACTTTTTAAATGATGAGTTGACAGCCACAGGTCCTTAGAGAATCCATCCAGGTATTTTCTTTCAAATGTATCAAAATCCCTTATATATTTTGTTTTTGTTTTTCTCCAGCAACTCACAAGATTGTGTGCAAAATCGAGTTTTTTCCAGTTGAATTTAGAAAGAGGGCCAAGCCTGTTCATTGCCATGGTTGGCACCACTGATATCTTTTACTGAGTTAATTAGTGATTGTAATGTAAATTATAGCCAGTTGGATCTTCCAAGAGATTAAGACATCACCCAGATGAGATAACCCCTCAACATAGTATTTTTAAGCTATATTACTTGCGCTAATGAAAATAAAGAATAAAAATAAGTGGGTCACATTGTTTCTTATCTATTTCAGTTTCAATCCTAAACCCAAACTGCAATTGAAAAAAAGTATGCCAAGCTTGCATCGAGAACACACCCACCCAGATACACTGACTGACCTCTCTGCTAGATCGGGTGAGATGGGCAGTTATAATCCTGGAAGAGGTCTTTCAGATAATTTGGATCCATGCCATGAAGGACTTTAAATATTAAAACCAACACCTTGAATAGGACCCAGACGCAAACTGACAACCAATGCAGCTTATGGAGCAGAGATATCACATCTAGTGTACTAAAGATACACATAATTCCCTGTACCACTGTTTTCTATACCAGGTAAAGATTCCAGATTCTCTTCAAGGTCAGTTCCATGTAGGCATATTACTATAGTTAAATTGAGAGGTGATTAGAGCATGAGAGAGCGTGAGTAGAACCCCCCCCCCAAAAAAAAAAAAATCTAGGAATGGGCACAGCTAACACACAACAGGAAGCTGTATAAGACTCTTAGTCATGAATGCCATTTACTCTTTGGGTACAAAGTACGAGTCCAAGAGGACCTCTATATGATACACTGGATCTGTCTGGGGCAGTGCAACCCCATCTAGCACCAAAAGGCATAATCCTAGAACTGACAGGCCCCAAAACCCAGAACCACTGAGTCTTGCCATAGTTCAGTTGAAACCTATTGTTCCCTATCCAGACCCTCATATCCACCAGGGACCAAACATTCATGGCATGATGTTATCACTTAAACCTAGGTGTACTTTTAATATATTTTTATGATATATTGTAAAGCTTAGAAAATGATAAAAGCCAAAGAATGAATTTTCCCATCTGGGTAGCAGTCTAGAGAAAAATGTGAATTAGGCTGAATTCCTTGAAAATGCAAACTACACAAAAATTACCTATCCTGCTAAAAGAAATCCCACTAATGGCTACGTTCCTTGTTTATGTTACATGATTATTGCATGTTCTTTTTCAATTTATTCGGCCTTTCTTTCACCCAATAAATATTTAACAGTGTCTGGTTCACAGTATTAAGAGGTTATCTCCAAACTATGTGCCTGATTATCAATACTGGAATAACACTATCAAAAACCTTATTACAGCACTGAGGATCATGGATGGAAGGGTAACTTTCGTCATTACATGGTCCAGTCAATAGGATTTACCAGTTAGATGAACCAGCTTGAATTGAAAGGAATGTTGCAGTTTCCTTTGTCCTATAAATCATGTGAAGGATAACAATTTACATAAGAGGTACAATTATTTACAATGAAAATCTTCACTGTCAACCTGGACATGGAACATATTTTATGTTAGCCATAAACGTGATAGTGAAGGGAGACCTTCACATATACTGCTGTACACAAACTCCTCATGGAACACAATCTGCTATACTCATGGAAATCAGCTTCTCAATATGTCAGTTTGGAGAGGAAAGATTTTACTTATAGAAAATTGCTCATGTCTTTGTAGGCTTGAACAGGAACAATGATGTGTGTTATCTTTACAAAGCAGCACACAAGGAGTTAAAACTGCCAGTTAAACCTAACAAGAGCCCATTCTTCCCAGCTGCTTCCAGTCTTGAACATAAATGCCATAAATATTAAGCATGGAATTTATGATTTTCAGGTGTCTTGAGAGAAGTGCTATCAGCCACCAAGCACCCTTAGATTTATATCAGCTATGATTTAATTATTTGGCAAGGAACATTGTGAGTCATGTCAATGCATTTGTCCTTTTCTGTCAATGAAGCAAGCAACAATTTTGCTTGTTGGAAGAAGCCCCATAATGGACTGAGAAGAAATAAGACTGAAAAGCTGCGACTGTGATTATTGTAATTTTCAGTGTTACAATGAAAAATGATTATCCTTTTAAGCCTGCACGGACTCTTCAGAATGCACTTGAATAATCACATACGTTTGGTTTTTCATATGTACTTATAAAGCTGTTATGCTAGTTTTGCCCCTGCAGCAGTTTTCTGTATCATGGACTGTGTCCTTCTAAATGTCACCAAGTGAGTCAGAAAACAAAAGGACAAAATAGGCAGAAATAATACATTTTGTTTCATGACAGGGCTTTGGGCACGGTGCAGATTTGCTTTCATGAACTGCCCAGATACAATTCATTTTCAGCATGAATAGAAACTCTCTGCCTCTAAATATCTTGGCTGAAAAAGGACATGTATGTATATGTACATACTTACATTTTAAAAAATGAAAACAAAGACATATTTAGGAAAAATTACCTGTAATGTTCTCTACACTGGGAAAAATTAATATCATGGGGAATATATTGCATTGAGATAAGAAAGATCCTATCCCAGATCTACTTTCAAGCCATGTAATTCTTAGTTTGAATTTGAACCAGTTGTTCTATAAGTTGCCTGGAAACCCCAGATAAATCAGAATTTTTAAAAGAATAGGAATAAAAATAAAAGTACAGTGGTATCTTGGTACTCAGCATTAATTCATTCTGGAAAGTGCAACAAGTACTTAAAAGGACCAGCCCTAAAGAACCATGTGATATGACTCTTTGTTTCAGCCAGGAAAAACTTTTCCTATGTTAGTGACCGTCCCAACATGGCTGACTTCCTGTCTGTGCTCTGTGGCTGTCTCCCTCCTTTTGCAGAAACCTTCCTTAGCATGGCTGACTTCCTGTCTGTTCTCCATAGCTATACCCCTCTTCCTATAGCACTGTGTCGAGTAGTAAACAAAGGCTGAGTACTGGGACAATTTCATATCAAAATGTTTTGAGAACCAAATTCAATGAGTTTTGAAGCAGACAAGTACCAAAGGTACCACTCTATGTATTTGTATGGAAGTATATATAGCCACATATGCAGACACTACTTGCACATCAGAAGTTTGGCATCTCCCAAGAATCTAAGTCTTAAACTTCTGAAAAACTTTTAAATCTTCATTGCATCCACAAGAGCTAAAGAGGTCATCTTTTGCCTACAGAGAAGCAGACTCTTCAATCTTGCAAAGGTTGTGGTATTCAGCAGTTGCAACTATCTGCTCCTTTGTACTTCAAAATAAAGACATAAAGCTTGCAAAACTCATCCCAGTTGTTTACGGTACCTGGGCTCAGATATTTCTTTGAGCCAATTTCCAGCCTTCTTAACATTTCCTGGTGAGTTTTGCAAAGACCAAATTGTGTCTGAGATCATCAGAATGCAGAGTTCAACTATGAAAACAGAAAGGATTGTTTTCTTTCCCTGACAAGAGTATCTAACAAAGATACTACTTTATTAACCTCTCTCATACTGGGTTTTCCTTACTCTCTGCATGAAGCTTCAAGCTTCCTTTAAAACATTTCCTTTGTCCTAGCTGTAGATTTAAAAGACTTTACAGATGTATGATTTTATCTTAAGAAACTACAGGAAACATTGACTTCCTAGTATTTTAATCCCAAACTGTTAAAATTGGCTGACAATTTAATATGCCCTTTCTTTTTGCTCACTGTGGTCACAATCATATTGGTTTATGGAAGTTTCACTTCCTGGGGTATTTAATGATGAATCAAGAAATGGGCTTTGGTAATAAATAACCTTAACTGGATACAAATGTAGCAATTTTCTTAATGCAGTTGTAGAATGAACACCCCATTCAATAAAACCATTTTTCCATAGGGTATCCCAGATGCAGATTTTTGTTTTACTACTTATCCTGAATTTTGCCATGAGAGTGATGGAATAATGTTCTCAGAGGAAACAATTCCATCAAGAATAATTCCATCAATCAATGTAGATCAATGTACCCAGGCTGAACCCAAGGGAGGGGTCAAAATCATCATCAGTTTCAAGCCCCTTCACAGATCTAAGTCCAGCCCACCTTAAATTCCATTGACTCTTATCTATTGCTAATTTGCTTTGACCATTAGTAGTTCAAATTCTTGTAGAAAACTTTAGCATACAATAAATTATATATTCACTTGAATTGTCTGGACTCCTGATTTCCTGCACTTGACAATCGATCTATCCATCTACTTTTCTTTCTATTTTTTCTAGAACACCTTTTCCATCAATAGAAGATAATATTTGTAGCTCAGGGTTGAACTAGGGTGCTCTCTGAACTATATTGTTTTCTTGCAGATGTTTCATTATCCAACTAGATGACATTATCAGTGCTAGAAGAGTGACTTTGCTCATTTCTCATATTTTAATAACTTTTATAATACTTTGGGACTTTGGATCTTTCCCAAGGATCTAGGATAATTAACGATACTGCCATAATATATGTTCTATTCCAAATAATACAACTTTTGATAATTGAATAATATTCTGTCCATTCATTCTGTATCCAAGTGCTTTTCTAGAACTCTTGGTATGGCACCAAGGCCACTAGGCACTCTTGGCACCATTTTGTCTTTATTTTGCCACATTTCCTCAACCTCTATTTCTTTCTTGTTAACCATCCTGTCTCCAGCTGCTGTAATATCAATTATTCATATTTATTTCTTTGTAAAAGTAGTCATAGCTAGCTTATTACTCATATCAGGCTAAATGTTTATTGGCTTGTGTTTGGAAGTCTCAAAGCCTTTTGATATCTCCATTTTCAATTATTTTTTTTAAATGTTGCTGGTAAATTATGACATGAGCAGTTATTAATATGATGATGATGATGATGATGATGATGATGATGATGATGATGATGATTGTTGTTGTTGTTGTTGTTGTTGTTATTATTATTATTATTATTATTATTATTATTATTATTATTATTATTAAATTGAAGGTTGAAACTAAAGTCCTTTTGTGTATTCTTTGAACATGCCATGATTCATAGAGCTGTCTGTGTGCAGGAAATGTGCATAAATTCAGAAATATAACTACAGGATTTAGGCAATTCTTATGAATGAACAAGAGTTGGAGCTTTGGTTTTCTAATTAATTGATACCAAGAGTTATAGGGAATGCAATGGGATAGTTTGAGTAATGGCTATCAAAGAGTTAGCAAAGGTAGAAGGACCTTAGCATCATAAAAGCATTATTGTCACCAAGTTCAGAGACAACATACCTCTGATTTTGATTTCCTAGGAAACAAGAGCCAAAAAAAAGATTTTAAAAAGGACTTCTGTCAGGCTTCTGTAGACTTTTCAAAGATACTGTGAAAAACCTAACTATAAAAGCTTTGGTTTAATTGCATTGTGGCCCATTTTATATTTTAATTCAGAGACTCTAAAAATATTTTAGGTCAACAGAGAACACACTGGAACACAGATCCCTTACTATATATGATGGAGAGTGCCTCTAGAGCAGGGGTCTACAACCTTGGCAACTTGAAGACTTATGGACTTCAACTCCCAGAAGAGAGCAGGGGTAGGGAACCATGGTCCTTTTATGACTTGTGGACTTCAGGGGTGGGATTCTATTGGTTCAGCCCAGTTTGGCCAAAACCCTTGCTCCAAAAATCAGCTGGCAATGAACCAGTTCACTGTGACTATCATGTGGGCCTACCCGCCCATCCCTACACTTTATACCTACCTATATCTTCTCAGCTGATTAGCCCACATAGTGGATTGCTACTTCTCAGTTGTGTTACTCTAGTGCTGCACACACAATCACTGAACCAGTTGTTAAACCCGGAGACTCCCACCCCTGCTTCCATTACTAGAATTTCCAAGCCAAACATGCTGGTTTTCAGGAATTCTGGGAGTAAAAATCCACAAATCATAAAATGGCCATAGTTCCCCACTCCTGCTGTACAGAATGCACTAGTTTCACATATTCATCACGAGTCTCCGCATAGATAAGAATATCATCAAGATAAACCAATACCCCCTTGTATAAATGTTCATGCAAAATGTTTATCATTTGCATAAATACTGCAGGGCCCCCCTTTTGACCAAACAGAAGAACGTTGAATTGGAAACACCCCATTGGACAGTTAAAAGCAGTTTTCCATTCATCACCTTCCTTAATTTGAACTCAGCAGTAAGCTTCTCTCAGGCCGAGTTTTTAATTTTTTTTCCCTTTCGCTAAGTGAACCATCATATCCTTCATCAAGAGGAGGGGGTACACATTCTCTACCAAAATGATGTTGAGGTTTCTATAGCCAGCACACAAACACAGAGAGCAATCTTTCTTCTCACAGAATAATACTGGGGCCGCTACTCGGGGCTTAGCAAGTTGTATGAAACCATGTTCCAAATTTTTATCAATAAATGACTGCAGCTCTTCTAGCTCCCACGGTGTCATCAAATACAGTTTTGGTTTTGGGAGTTTCACTCTTGGCAAAATTTCAGTTCGGAAATCTGTTGAGCGGTGGGGGGGGGGGTCATCCAAGGCCTTCTCACTGAATACCTCCTTTAAATCCCAATATTCCTCTGGAATTTTCTCCTCCCCCCTTAGATTCTTGCTGCCAGTGGAGGCCAGTTCTGTGGGATTCTTGGGTTTCAGTTGAGATTGTCCCTCTCCTTTGGGGGGTTGGTCAGTACGTATGCGCAATGATCCCCTCCTCCAGTCGACGTGGGGGTTCCTTTTCTGGAGCCAGGGCAAACCCAGTATTAGGGGGCGCTCCATCCCAGGAACCACAAAAAAACACAAAGTCTCTCTATGCTTCCCCATCATCATTTCTACTGGTTCCATTAAGAAATGTGCAGGGCCACCCCCAGCTACTGGTTCATCCAGTTGGCAAAATGCTATGGGCATTTTTAAAGTCTTTAGCCTTAAGCCAGAGGTAGGCAACTATGGCCTCTTTATGACTTGTGGACTTCAACTCCCAAAATTCCTGAGCTAGCATGGCTTGCTCAGGAATTCTGGGAGTTGAAGCCCATAATTCATAAAAGGGCCATAGTTGCCCACCCCTGCCTTAAGCCCATTTTCTCTACTACTTCCGAGCTGATTACGCACCTTGTGCACCCAGAGTCTAACAAAACCAACATTTCCCCTTTGGCTCCTGATATGGGTACCCTTAATCTCACTGGAATGGTCATAGGACCCTTGTTTGGACTTACCAATTCAGAATCACTCTCTTCAGAAGAGGTTGGAGTTCCCAGCTCCTCTCCTTTTGGAGGAAAGATCTCGACAACCTCCTCCACTTTAAGCATTGTTTCGTGAGGCTTTGCTAGGGTTTTTCAGGTTTTCTTCCTCCTCCTGGCACCCCTTTTGGCTCTAGCTTGGCATGGCAGTCTGCAGCCCGGTGACCTTCCTTCCCACATCGGAAGCATGCAGTTGTCTTGGGTTTTGCCACCAGCCCTCTCTTTTGAGGTTTTAAGACTTGAGGGCTGGTGGGGTAGGACTTGCTCCAACCAAGCCCCCCCTTCCCCCCAGTATCTGTTTCAGGTCAGATCAATTTCCACCTCTGCTGCCAGCACATACCACAACTGTAGCTCACTGGGGTCTCTTCTAGCAATACAGCTTTGATAAACATCTTCATCCAAACCATCTTTAAAAGCTTCTATCAGGACTCCCTGGGACCAGCCTTGAATATGGCAGCACCAGCTCTCTAAATTCCTGGATGTAATCAGCCACTGATCTCCGCTCCTGATTTATGGTTTTCACCCTAATTCTAGCCTTACGTTCAGCTAGTGGATCTTCAAATCTGGCATGCAGAGCTGTCATGAACAGGTCATAATTCAACAGTTGGGGGGCATTATCATTATGCAAAGTCACCATCCACTTTGCAGCGGTTCCCTCCAGAGCTCTGGTCACACATCTAACTTTGGCTGCTTCCGAGGAAAAATCCTACCCATATTCCTCCATATGGCTCCAGACTTGTGCCAGGAAGAATCCTAACTCCTTGGGAATCCTAACTCCATATCTTACTTCCAATGGAGGCACCTTTGGAGTTCTATGCCTTCTGGCAATTACTTCCTCTGCTGGGGGCCCCTGGGCTTCTGCTGCCTGTTGCGCCAGCTCAGATTGATTTATGGGGGTAGCTGCTCTGGTTCTTCTGGCTGGAGCTACCCTCCCCTCTTCCCCCTCATATCTTTGATCAGTCTGAATTTCTCCAACAGCTTCATTTTGAAGATGCAGGGCTTGAGTTAGTAAAAAATTCTTTCTTTCCTTTTCTTGCCATGGCTCTTCTCTTCCATGTTGATGGGTAGTGGTCACTCCTAGAGGAGGCTTTTCCTCAGGATCTTTCCAGCTGACTCCCAGAGACTATTTGGGCTTTACAGCTGGTTTTTCACCAAGACTTAATTCTGCTAATAAGTCGGCTACCCCTGCCGCCTCTACCAACAGGGAATCTATTCCTCCAGTCACTCCCAGGTCTTCTTGGTCACTGTCTGGATTAGACATTGTGTTCAAAGTTTGATAATTCTCTGGGTGGGCTGGTAAATTGAGATTCAGAATAATGTCAGATGGTGCTCCATTCAAAATCCAAGAAAGAAATACTTAGACTCCATTAATTAGAGAAAAGATATCTTTTACTGGAAATCAAGTGGTAGCAACAAAAGAATTCTGAATGTGAGAAAATGAGCGTGTAAATCACATATACAAAGTGATGGCAATGTTCCCATCCCCAATAGTTCAATTGGCTCATCCAATTAAAAGTTGTGTATAGCATCATGTGAGCATCTCCAGGTGGTGATGAGGCTTCTGTCTGTTGACCTTGGCATATTTTGATAAAGAGTTGCAGCTGCGCATAGCATAGGATAGAAGCCTAAGCAAGAAACTCCCCTCCCCAACTTATACAGTTCTGTTTTGTGAAACTTCCAGCTCGCTTCCCATAATCATGTCCCATCTCCTCCCCACATTACTTATGACAGTTGAAAGATGCAAAGCAAAGGAAGAAAATATTGAAGGCTGACAATTGGGGCATCATTCACATATCTCACTCTAGAGCTGTGCAGAGTCCTTTGGCAAAAGAGATGACTGTCAGATCCGTGTACCTGCCATTCTGCAATGGAAGAAGAAAGGGTGGGGGGAGAGTTGGTGCAAGTAATCCTTTTTTGATATAACCTGAGTATCTTAATTCTTGTATTGAATCTGTATAACTTGCACATGATATACAACTGGTGACTGGACCACAGATACCTGGAAACTTGTCACCTCTTGGAGAGACAGCAAGAGAAGAAGGGGCCATAAAAATTCCAGCTCCAAAAGAAACGTCCTGGGAAACTTTTCTAAGCTATGTTCCCAGAAAAAAAAGAGGGGAATTAACATGTTGTTTCTTTGTATTGACTAAATCCACATCAGAATGAGGGGAGGGGTTCTAACTCCCTTTATCTATGCTGGAGGCATAGATAGACTCTACTTTGATTAGTACCTGGATAACTTCCTTTTCAATAAAGAATTCCTTTTGAAGTAACCAGTTTTCGGAAGTTTATTCTTTCATTTGAAGGGAGAGAGTCTGGGCCTTACATAAAGTAGGGTCTGCAATAGTGGTCAACCCAGGGAGGAATTATTTTTCCTTCCCCAAAAGAACTTTAATCTACCATGGGGACCCTGCAAAAATGTCTGAACATAGCAAAGAGCAAGGGGAAGCCAAATGATGGGGAGAAACTGTTAAGCCTGTTCCCCCAACCAATGTTAAGGAAACACGCTAAACAGAATGTGCAGCTTTAGTCAGTTAGGCAGATAGGTAAATGTGTGAGATAAGTTTGTATGTTAGTTAACACTCAGTAAAAAGCAGATACGCTTGTGCTATCAAAAATATAGTTTATTCCATTTAAGAGTTTATAGCATAGTCAAAAACAGTCCATTCGTCATGTATCATTTCAGTCAGTCCATTCGGGGATACTCAATTCACAAAGTCCGTGTTGAATATTCAATGTCAGTTCACTTACAATAAATCAGTCCATATTATCTCTTCTCATCGTTGAGAAGAATCAACACTCTTTTCTCTCTCCCGTTCCAATAGAAAAATAAAACACAGTCATCAATTCATCCAGTAATTAAGGATCATTAAGCCAGAGAGCGAGCTGCCGTTGTCTTGCTCCTTTTATGGTACTTTTACAACCACACCCTTAATTACATTCTTGCAGTTAAAGTTACACACACTTTAACCAACAAACCATGATAACTTATTTATTATTTTACCTAAACCAGTTAGGGTAAACAATGTTATCCCTAACAGAAACTTTGACAACTACCCAGCCAGACACTGGCTTTGTGTATCCCATTGAAGACATTAAAGTTGCCTGCAAAAATTCCACGAAGCCCCAATGGTCTATAGGCGTAGGAAAGAGATACAGCTGGTATGGAAGAACCAACGGAGTAACCGTCACCCGTGGTAACCATAAACACAGGTGGAAAATGGAGCTGGAGGCCCTTTCTGATCAGGAAAAATGGGTTGTGAAACCATTGGCTGATTACCAATTGAAACGGTACATAAATCGTCTCATGAGGGAAGCCCTGGAGGGTCTCAATGTGAAGGATGAAACAGGTCACCTACGAAGAAGAGCGAATGAACCAGAAATTGAGAGAACCCGAGCTGTCACCCCAATCCAGCTGAGAATGATCAAGCAATGGAACAAGCTGGAGGACCAGCAGCAGTGCCAGGTACTCGACCCCTTGCTTCTCCAGAGCAGGGCCAAACCAGAGACATACAACTGCAGGGAAAGATCCTGCCCTTGGGGGTGAAATTCAATGGGGACCCCCAGAAACTGGGATTCTTCTGGCGCAAGTCCTCACCTATATGCAAGAAATGGGTGGAACTTCCCAAACCAGGGGGCCCAAGTGCGAGTTGTCATCCTGGCCCTAGAAGGAGCAGCCACCAGATGGATGGTAACCTCCACAACGTTAATACCCCAGAGCTGAGGAACCTCGATCACTTCATGACAGCCCTAGCCATTGCTTTGAAGACTTGATCAAAAAGCCCGTGACTGCATTAGGGTTGTAAAGCAAGGCCGTCGCCCTGTGGCTGAATACACCAATGTTTAATAATTACTGAATTACGGATTTGGGCTGCCATTGCTACTGGTCATGCTAGCTGAGAATACCTGGCCTAAGTTCAAAGACTGTAGGATAAGAATAAGCTGGACTGGAAGGCAAGGTTAAATGTGCCATCAGTTTGGAGTAATTGCATTGCTGCAAAAGGTCAACCCCACCCCTATGAATGTCTTTGCCCCTTATCGAGCACCAATTTAGCATTGACCATTAATTGACTAGAACCTTGTATAGAAAGCACTAATAAACTCATCTGTGCTTTGAACTTAAAGAATGCTTCTGTCTATTTGTAGCTGACAGAGACAAGTCCAATCCTTTATTTGTTCACACCTAATAGATAGAATATTGCCAAATTAAAGCTATAATTTTCTAAGCTATTTGATATATCCTGAGAAATTCTAAGATGTAATTATCCTGAACCTCTTCCATTCTTCTCCAACCTGCTCAGAACTGTGTGGACTTTGATCCGGGTCTCCTCCTGAGAAAGCTCTGAGTTGTAAAAAAAAACCCTCTTCCCTGCTGTTGCAGGTGCTTATTCCATTATTATTCTTCAATAATATCTGCCAGGTGGCTAGTTCCTCACCTGTATTTCACAGTGACTGAATTGTATCTGCCTCGAATATGAAATTGCCTTGAACTGAAATGGAATTTTCATTGAACTTGTCTTTGGAAACATAAACACACACAGAGATACACACACACACACACACACAAGCAGAAAAGCTAAAAGCAGCACTATTGTTAGAATGATCAAAATGAGGTTCCCCCTCTTCATATTAGTAGAACAATTACATATGGGTAATTGACATGGAAGTGTGAAAATGGGATTGACATATAAGGATAACCAAGGTTCCTGTGTTCTACAGATAAAGAATGTCATTCCACGTACAACAGAACATCATCTGATTTACAGAAGACAGAAGGCAAATTCATTGTTGACACCTCTACCATTTTACATTGCATCAATCAGAATCTTAACCCTTTGACTTAATTTGTCATACTTCTTCTTTCAGCCCTCAATAACTGAAATGTCTAGGAATAGACATTCTTCTTTCGGTGTCTCATTAGCATTGTTGCAACAATCCTTCTAGAGTCTAGACAAAGACATGGGAAGCTCAATAGCAGTCATAGAAAGTAACAGTGGATTCACCAAGATATTGAGAAGCTGCTTGAGGAGAAAAAGTCCATTTTTCTCAGTCCTTCAGTGTTCAGGAACAACAGTTGAGAACATAAATAGCATGACTAGAAGCTTAGCAATCCAAATCAAATAGCACACAAAATAAAATATCTAACCAAGATATTTCTTTGTCACTTGGAAACTGATGTCTCCTCAACTTCCTTCTCCAACCTCCCCAACTACCCTTTCTTCAGAGCAGCTTGTATACTTAACAGGCATTGATTATGCAGTTACCTTGCAGCCTTCCTAAGAAATCTAGATAGGAAGTATGTCCACAAACTAATACTACTATATTGTAAGGCTATATTACTATATTGTAAGGTTACATTACAGAGTATTGCAAGTCTGAAAGTCCCCTGCCTTTACAGCCTATGAAACTAGGAAGGGTCTCTTCTGAGATGTTTACCAAGCTGGCATTCCTTCTGTGAACCAAGCTGTCTCTCATCCAACTGATTTGTGACCTTCCTTCCTTCCTTCCTTCTTTCCTTCCTTCCTTCTTTCCTCCCACCCTCCCTCCCTCCCTCCCATGTGGTTTCTAAGTTCACATAGCTTTCTAATTGTTTCTGGACAGAGACATCGTGTATATTTGAAGAATTGTTCTATAAAATATGATTGGCACAGTGCAGGTAAAATACATTTTTCATTTGTTTGTTTACTTCATTGGAGCCTGCTACTTATCAGCCTCTCCCATGCTAGAATAAAAGCACCAATTCACAACTTTGTGGAGGAGCAATGGTGGCCATCCCAAAACGTAAGATGAAATAATATCTTAATAATCCTGGAAAATATTTAGAGAAGTGGCCATGTTTTCCTGGAGGAGAAATTAAGTTTTAGAAAGGGCAGAGGTGGAATAAATTCTTTCTGGAAAGAAAGGTTGGCATAAGAAGTGAATAATACTGTGTTTTCAGGGGAAAATAATCTTAAACTCCTCGCACCCCCACCCATTATATAAAGTTTGCAATACAGTCAGAATACAGAGTTTCTGTTTTCTTTCTCTTCAATTTTAATAGTTTCCTGCTTTGGTTGATAATGTTAAAAAAAACTCACAGGGAAAAATTTAAGAAGATGAGTAGTGTTAAATGAAGCAAGAGTGTCATCTGCTGAAAGCAAAAGAAATGACCAGATGATATTCACAAACAAACAATGCCATATATTCCTTTTGTGCTTCCTAGAAAATGGTTGGTTGGTTGCTTGCAGATGTTTTATTACCCAAATAAGTAACATCATCAGTGCTAGTGTGGTCTCTATTTACATGCAGTAATAGGTTGGTGAGGGCATGGTTTTCTCCTTGGTACTTCCTTGGTAGTCTTCCTGTATATAAACAGGGAGCAAAGAGGTAGCTAAGGATTTTGTGAGAGATTGTGAGAGAGATAAGCAAAGATTCACACCATGATTCACATTACACCAACAATCAAGAAGCAAACAAGCCCAACCAAGACCACTCCCTCCTATGCTGCTAGGGAAAGCCACTAGTATATAAAATAAGAACAAACCTTACTCCCTTACTTATACTGGTGATGTTACCCTAGTTTGGTAATAAAATTTATGCAAGAAAACAATCAAGCTCAGAGTGTACCAAAGACCCTATAGAGTAAATTGTCTCTTCAAGGCTGAGCAGACTCCTTGATTTTCTGTGCTGACACTCAATCCATGAGAAGTAACAAGAGGAAAACTCCATCCAGGAGATTTCCCACCAGCAATTCTATGATCATTGCTAAGTGGGACTTCTGCCTTTGAGAAATATTTGGAGAATCTACTTTCCTGGGAGCAATTCAGAAAAACCACCCATGTAATGAGCCCACAAATTTGAGGAGGACGTTAACAAACAGAATATCAGAACCTTGGTCCAAGCAGCTGGAACTATTGATCTGCTAAAATGCTGCCTTGCAGCACAGAATACTTAAGTATTAAGAATTGCGATATACCACAGGCTTATATACCATAGTGCTTTACAGCCCTCTCTAATCGGTTTACAGAGTCAACCCCTGGCCCCCAACAATTTGGGTCCTCATTTTACCCACCTCAGAAGGATGGAAGTAGGGATGGGATTCAGCCGGTTTGGGCAAACTGTAGTTCTGAAGACCAGCTGGCCCTCTCTTCCCCTCCCAGGAGTCCCCACACACCTAGTTTTGGCTCCCAGGTAAATGCAGGGAGGCTTGCTAGGCCCAAAACAGGGCATGGGGGTGCAGCAATGCTCCCCCGCACCCTGTTTTAGCTGTTCTGAAGTTCCAGGGAGGCCTCCTAGGCACAGAACAGGGTGCGGAGGGTGCACACCCCCACATCCCGTTTTTGCTCCCAAGAGGCTGCAGGGAAACTTACTAGGTCCAAAACAGGGCATGGGGGGTGGAAAGAAAGGAAGGGAGGGAGGGAGAGAGGGAGGGAGGGAGGGAGGAAAAGAGGGAGGAAGGAAAGGGAGAAAGAAAAAGAAAGGGAAGGAAGGGAGTAAGAGGAAGGGAGGGAATGAAGGAAGAAAGGGAAGGGAGGGAGAAAGAAAGAAAGAAAGAAAGAAAGAAAGAAAGAAAGAAAGAAAGAAAGAAAGAAAGAAAGAAAGAAAGAAAGAAAGAAAGAAAGAAAGAAAGAAAGAAAGAAAGAAGGAGGGAGGGAAGGGAAAAAAGAAAGAGAAAAAAGAAAGAGGGAGGGAAGGGAGAAAGAGGAAAGGGAAGGGAAATGAGATATGGATGGGTGGATAGAGGGAGGGAGGGAGAGAAAAAGGAGAGGAAGGAAGGATCACAAACCCTGGCACTAGATGCAGCCTCAGAGGATGCTTTGAAACAGCACAGCAGTCCAGGGCTGGAAGGGACATCAGTCATCTAGTCCAACCCCCTGCTCCAAGAGTTTCTTTCTTTTGACCCACCCAGTCACATGACCACCTAGCCATGCCCACCAAGCCATGCCTACAGAACCAGCTGTTATAAAATTTGAATCCCATCCCTGGATAGAAAGCTGAGCCATCTTGAACAGGTGAGAATCAAACTGCTGGCAGTGAGCAGAGAATTAGTCTGCAATACTGCATTCTTATTACATACCTCTTATTCTTGGCTGCTGCTGAGCATTATCAGTTCTATGCCCCTTTCTCTCCCTTGGCAGCTCCTCAGGAATCATGGGTGACAAATGCAGTGTGCATCCACTCAAGGACAGTTACTGCACGAAGCGCATGCGTAATTAAAGCCAAGAATGAATCGTTATGAGCTTGAACTTCAGCTGCACATTAATTAATGGGAAACTCTCCCCCCACCCCCACTAACTGCATGTAATGAAGTCACAGCATGTTCTAATGTATGACTGCCAATTTTTAATGCTTTACGTTCATTAAAGGAAGCAAATCTTTGACATATATTCACGATGACAGATTCGCTAGATTTATTTCAGCCTAAACAGCCACACTGGTCATTAAGGAAACAATTATTTAGGAGTGACATGTAAGAAAACTGTATTCAAGCATGGCATTTTTGCTCCTGCTGCTGTTTAAAGTAGAAACACTCAACCAGGTGCCCTTCAGATGCTTCTGAGTTCAATTCTTCAATATTCTAATTCTGTTAATGGCAGTTAGTGGCACTTCTAGTCCGAAGCATCTCAGAGAGCATTAGGTTTCTCATGAAAATGCAATTAGCAGCAAGATTCAGAAATTCTATCTTAGAAATAATTGTTCAATTGGAAAAATGAACTGTTTAGGAATAGTGAAGCTACTGTAGCAATAGCAACAGGACTTAGACCTAATATACCTGTTAGGGATACACACCCTAGCAGAACATGCAACAGCAGTCTAGCAGGCAGGCAAATATGTGAGATAAACATTGTTGTAGTTTAAAACAGATACACTGTGCCAGTTAAATAGTTATTTATTCCAGCAAGAGTTATAGCATAGTCAAACAGCCCATATGTCATACACTAGTTCAGTCCATCCGGGGATTAATCAGTTGCAAAGTCCAGTGTCGAAAAAGAGGTCAGTAAACTTACAAATAATCAGTCCAGTAATATATCTCTTTTGCAGTTAGAGATATGAAGAAAATCAAACCTCTTTTCTTCTCTCAGCAATAGCAAGGAAAAACACACAGTTATCACCATCAATCCATCATTGTCAGCAATCCAGTAAAAGCCAGCAAACAGTGAGCTCTCTTGCTCCCTCTTATGGTGATTTTACAACCGCACCCAAAATACATATTTTAACAGTGATACACACACTTAAACTCACTAACATAGTTTATATATATTATTTTACCCAAACTAAGTTACGTAACCAATGTTATTCCTAACATTCTCCCCTTTTGGGTGATATAATAATATATATATATCTATTTACAATTTCAACCCATAGTTTTCACAATTTTCCTTGTACTTGACTGAACCTTGGGCTTTCGTAAATCCATCAGCAATGTTTTCTTCAGTCATGCAATATTCCAATCTTATTAAACCATTTTTTACAGATTGTCTTACATTCAAATATCTAAGATCAGTATGCTTAGATCTCATTTTTACAACAATATTTGTAGCCAACCTTATGGCTGCTTGATTGTCCTCATAAACTACAATGGCATCTTTAACAGTTACTCCCATATCGAACAACTGTTTATACAGAATTAAATCAGTACATAATAAAGATAGACATGAAAATTCTGCTTCCATTGTGGACATACTTATGTGTTGCTGTCTAATTGACCTCCAATCAATCAGTGTTTTACCTAATAGTATAGCCATACCTGAAGTTGATTTCCTAGTTTTTATATCTGTTGCAAAACTTGCAATAGCATATGCACTTAAAATCAAATCATCTTTTGGCTCCAAATACAATGCATAGTGCATTGTCCTTTTAAAATACCTTAATATACGCTTTAGCACTTGTCAGTGTCTTTCAGTGGGTTCAGTGTTGAATCTTGCCAATTGATTAACGCCAAAAGTAATATCTGGCCTTGACCAATTACTAATATATGATAAACTAACTATTAATGATTGATAAATAGTCTTATCAAATTTTGAGCTTTGAGCATCAGTATGACAAAATTCCTGACTCATTGGAGTTTTTGCCTGCTTACAAAGTTCCATTTTATACATTTTTAGCAATTAGTAAATTTTATCTTCTTGTGATATCTTATAGCCACTATTGGTTTTGTTTATTGTCAATCCTAGATATTGTCTTATTTCTCCTAATTGCTTTAATTTTATCCTCTTACCTAATAATGATATTATTTCAGTAGCTTCATTATTAGTCTTTGTAATTAAAGCAATATCATCTGTAAACAACAATAATAATGACACTATTCCATTTGTCTCTCTTTTAAATAAACATGGATCAGCTAAACCTGCTTTAAACCCTATATTGTTTAACTCTTTTACAATATATTGGTTCCATTCATAACCAGATTGTTTTAATCCATAGAGACTCTTTTTAAGTTTCCAGCAGTCATTATTATTTTTATCATCCTTTATACCTACTGGTTTTCTTAAATATATATTGTGCTGCAATGGTGCATGCAGATAGGCAGTTTCTACATCTAAATGATTTATGATATAGTTCTTCTTAGCTGCCCACACTAAAGCTGCTCTCAAGGTTGTTGCCTTTAAATTTGCAAATACTTCATCATAATCACATGCAGTTTGATTAAATCCTTGAGCTACCAACCTAGCCTTATGGGTAACAGTCCCATTTTTACCTGTTTTTAACTTAAATATCCATTTGCAGCCAATGGACTTTTCACCTGGAAGTAATTTGGCATTTTCATAAACTTTCGTTTCTTTTAATGAATTTAATTCTTTCTCCATTGCTCTATGCCAATTTTCTTGTTCCTTTGCAGGATATATTCTAAGTTCTTCAACAGTAGTTGGAATTTTACTAACTTGGCAAACTATACTTGCTTGGTACCTGTCAGGTGGTCTCGTTACATGTGTAGAACGTCTAGGTATTACAGGACTTACAAGTGGACTTTCATGTACTACCTGTTCCTGGTTATCTATTTCTTCCTGTTCACCTATTTCTTCCTCTTCTGGTCCTATATGCTCTTCCTGTACTTCCTCTTTAATTGTACTCTTCTTATTACTGATTTGTTCTTTTGGTCTTTTGTAGGTTTCTATAATTACTTCCTTACTTGAATCTTGCTCCAGTTTTTCCCATCCTACATGTTCAAGGAATTGTGCACTAGGACTACAGTAAACTCTAGATGTACCTTTTTCCCAGAATCTGTATGATTTGTGATTAGATTCATAACCTACAAAGAATAACCTTTTAGCCCTATGCTGCCCCTTATTTCTCAGTTGTGTAGGAATATGCACCCATGCTGGTGATCCAAATGTGTGCATGTAGCTTAAGTCAGGTTTTCTACCATGCCACCGTGTGAATGGTAATTCACCTGTTGTTGAATTAACAACATTATTTAATATATGATTACCACACATTATTGCTTCTCCCCACAAATTTTCAGGTAATCCTGAATCTGACAACATAGTACAAGCCATTGCTTGAATTGTTTGGCCTCGTCTTTCTATAAAGGCATTATGTTGTGGCCTATATGGTGCAGACTTTTTATGTTCAACACCTGCCATCTTCAGTTTATTTTGGAATTTATTGTTTATAAATTCTGTACCATTATCAGTTATAAGAGTTACTAATTTACTTTTAGTTTTTCTTTCTGCGAATTTAAGCCAATTAAAGAAATTTTGATATGTTTCCATTCTGCTCTTCATTAGATAACAGAAACCATATCTGGAATAATGGTCCATTATACTTAGTATATAACGAACATCTCCCACACTTGGTTTTTTAGGATCTATAATATCAGCAAATACGACCTCTAGAGGCTCCTTTGTTTTAAATCCATTAATTCTATTTGCTGGCATTACCTTGCTTTTTTCTTGGTTGCAAGCATTGCAGTGCAAATACTTACTACAAGGCTTCAGTTTTATACCATCAGATAGTTCTACCATTTGTTTAAGCATTTTAAAATTTATATGCCCTAAACGTCTATGTAACAAATGTATGCATTCATCATGAGGTTTAACATTATTATAAACTGTGTTAGCTACTTCTGAATGATTATCATTTAACACATATTATTCACCTTTTAAAGTTGCAGTCACTTTTTTACCTTCTTTTTCAATTATGCAATTGTCTCCCCTAAAGGTAATTACATAACCTAGTTTAACCAAAACTCTAACCGAAAGCAAATTAAACTTAAGTTGTAGTACATATTGTTAGGGATAACATTGTTTACCCTAACTGGTTTAGGTAAAATAATAAATATGTTATCATGGTTTATTAGTTGGGGTGTCTGCAACTTTAACTGTGGGAATGTAATTAAGGGAGTGGTTGTAAAAGCACCATAAAAAGAAGCAAGGTACCGCAGCTTGCTCTCTCTGGCTTGATGATCCCTAATTACTGGATAGACTGAAGACTGCGTTTTTCCCCTACTGGAACGGGAGAGAGAAAGGACTGATTTGTAAGTGAACTGACATTGGATATTCTACACGGACTTTGCTAATTGAATATCCTTGAATGGACTGACTAAAACGATACATGACTAATGGACTGTTATTTTGACTATGCTATAAAACTCTAAGTGGAATAAACTATATTTTTGATAACACAAATGTATCTGTTATTTTTACTGTATGTTAATAAACATACACATTTATGTGTATGCCTATCTGACTCATGCTGCACATTCTGTTTAGCTTGTCTCCTTAACCCTGATTGGGGAATACAGGCTTAACACTGGTTATGGGCCCAGAGGCTGTAAAATCAGTTTAACTAGGATAAAACAGATTTATGTAAAAAGTGAGAGTTTGTGTTGTTACACATTACAGTAAACAGACAGCTGTGTTTTATTAATTATAGTTTTATATCCATATAAGAAAACATGGCACAAGTCAATCTACAAAGTTTGTCCCTTATATCCAAGTTGGATGGAACAAACTATGTATCATGGTCTATGAAATGTAGGTCTGTGGAACATAATTGAAAATCCACCAAACATAGAGGAATGGGATCCAGAGATAGAGGAAGATAGACAAAAAATAGAAGATTTTAAGCAGAAAAATGAACAAGCTTTTTGCATAATAGGACTAACACTGTCTGACCAGCAACTTGTTCATATCCGTGGAGAGCAAACGGTTGTTGGGTGTTGGCAGAAGCTGAAGAGGATTTATGTCCAAGATAACATTGGTGCTCACATAAATCTTACACGGAAGCTTTTCAGGACGCATCTCCATATGAATGGTGATATGCTGAGATTTGAATTCTATAAAAAGCATTTTTCAAGAACTGCATGAGAAAGAGCTTATTTTCTCTGAACTACACCAAGTCTACATAATTCTATCATCACTAAATGAAAGTTATGAAAACTACGTCACTTCCCTTGAAATTTTGCCTAAGGAAAGTTTAACTTTAACTGATATAACTGGCAGATTGATTGAAGAGGCAAGAAGAAGACTTGAAAGAGATCAGTTAAGGAGGGAGCAACCTCAAAAAGAAGATATTGAATCTCCTACTGCATAAGCAATTAAAAGTATTTTAATTGTGGAGGAAGAGGACATTTGGCAAGATTTTGTAAGAAAGCAAAGTGCCAGAACGCTGGCCAGAATACTAAAAGTAACCAAAATAAAAATAAAAATTTAGAGTTAGCCATGTATACTAACGGAGCTGTAAAAAATAATTTATGGGTGGTTGACAGTGGAGCATCCCGCTGTATAACAAATGATAACAAAAATTTTATTAAAATGTCCAAGAGTACACAGAAAATATCGTTAGCCAAT
Organism: Hydrophis major; assembly: GCA_033807585.1. NCBI lineage: Eukaryota > Metazoa > Chordata > Lepidosauria > Squamata > Elapidae > Hydrophis > Hydrophis major. The sequence continues at coordinate 16,128,215 of CM066334.1, read as the reverse complement.
GGCTGGAAACTGAAAGCTAAAGGTCAAGGTATAGCATATTGTTCTTTCATAAAAGAGAATGTAAAAATATTATATGTACCACAACTTAAGTTTAATTTAATTTCAGTTAGAATTTTGGTTAAACTAGGATATGTAGTTACCTTTAGGGGAGATAACTGCATAATTGAAAAAGAAGATAAGAAAATTACTGCATCTTTAAGAGGTGAATTATATGTTTTAAATGATAATGGTTTAGAGGTGGCTAACATGGTTTATGATAATAAGAAAACTCATGATGAATGTATTCACTTGTTACACCAACGGCTAGGGCATTTAAATTTTAAAATGCTTAAGAAAACTGTTCAACTATCTAAAGGAATAAGTTTGAAACCTTGTAATAAATATTTGCAATGTTTTGCCTGTAATCAAAGCAAAGCCAGGGTCATACCGGCTAATAGAGTTGATGGATTTACTACTAAAGAGCCTTTAGAAGTAGTATTTGCTGATTTAATAGGTCCAAAAAAACCAAGTGTAGGAGGAGCTCGATACATATTAAGTATAATGGACCACTATTCTAGATATGGGTTTTGCTATTTAATGAAGAGCAAAACTGAAACGTATCTAAATCTATTTAATTGGATTAAATTTGCAGAAAGAAAAACTAAAAAGAAATTAGTAACTCTTATAACAGATAATGGTGCGGAATTTACAAATAATAAATTCCAGAATAGACTTAGAATGTTAGGTATTCAACATAAAAAGTCTGCACCATATAGGCCACAACATAATGCCTTTATAGAGAGACGAGGCCAAACACTGCAATCAATGGTACATACTATGTTGTCTGATTCAGAATTACCTGACAATTTATGGGGAGAAGCAATAATGTGTGGTAATCATATATTAAATAATGTTGTTAATTCACCAACAGGTGAATTACCATTCACATTGTGTCATGGTACAAAACCTGATTTAAGTTACATGCACACATTTGGTGCACCAGCATGGGTGCATATCCCTGCACAACTCAGACACAAAAGACAGCATGGAGCTAAAATATTATTTTTTGTAGGATATGAATCTAATCACAGATCTTATAGATTCTGGGAACCAGGTACATCTAGAGTTTACACCAGTGCTAGTGCTAAATTCCTAGAACATGTAGGATGGAATAGATTAGAGCAAGATTTAAATAACGAAGTAATTATTGAACCCTACAAAAGGCAAAAAGATCAGACTAGTTATAAGAATAGTCCAATTAAAGAAGAAGTCCAGGAAGAGCAAATAGGACCAGAACAAGAGGAAACAGTTGATCAGGAAGAGTTTGATAATCAAGAAGAGTTAATTAATGAAAGTCCACCTGTAAGTCCTGTAATACCTAGACGTACTACACATGTAACTAGACCACCTGATAGGTATCAAGCAAGTATAGTTTGCCAAGTAACTAAAGTTCCAACCAGTGTAGATGAACTTAGGATGTATCCTGCTAAGGATCAGGAGAATTGGCAAAAGGCAATGGAAAAAGAACTAAATTCATTAAAGGTAATGAAAGTATATGAAGATGCTAAATTACCTCCAGGAGAAAAATCCATTGGGTGCAAATGGATATTTAAAGTAAAAACTGGAAATGATGGGACTGTTACCCATAAGGCTAGGTTGGTAGCTCAAGGATTTAATCAAACTGCATCTGATTATGATGAAGTTTTCGCACCAAGCCTTAAAGCAACATCTTTAATAGCAGCTTTAGTGTGGGCAGCTAAGAAAAACTATATCATTAACCATTTAGATGTAGAAACTGCTTATTTGCATGCACCATTGCAGCACACTATATATTTGAAAAAGCCAATTATTATAAAAGACAATAAAGTAAATAGTAATGATTGTTGGAAACTAAAAAATAGTCTTTACGGGTTGAAACAATCTAGCTTTGAGTGGAACCAATATATTGTGAAAGAATTAAACAATATAGGTTTTAAATCTGGTTTAGCAGATCCATGTTTGTTTAAAAGAGAAAATAATGGAACGGTGTCATTATTGTTATTATTTACAGATGATATTGCTTTGATAACTAAGACTAATAATGAAGCTAATGAGATTATATCATTATTAACTAAAAAGATAAAATTAAAGCATTTAGGTGAAATTAAAAAGTATCTAGGATTGACAGTTAACAAAACAAAAAATGGATTTAAGATATCTCAAGAAGATAAAATTTGCCAATTAATTAAAGCGTATAAAATGGAACTTTGTAAACCGGCAAAGACTCCAATGAGTCAGGAAGTTTGCCAAACTGATGATCAAAGTCCCAAATTTGATAAGTCCATATATCAATCTTTGATTGGCAGCTTATCATATATCAGCAATTGGTCAAGGCCAGATATAGCTTATAGTGTTAATCAGCTGGCACGTTTTAATTCAGATCCACATCAATGTCATTGGCAATCATTAAAGAGAATTTTAAGATATCTTAAAGGGACAATGCACCATGCATTGTATATAGAACCAAAAGGTGATTTGAGTCTTAGTGCCTATGCAGATGCAAGTTTTGCAACTGACATAAACACTAGAAAATCAACATCTGGGATGGCTATATTATTTGGTAAGACACTAATAGGGTGGAGGTCAATCAGACAACAGCATATTAGCTTGTGCAAAATGGAAGCGAAATTTTCATGTCTGTCATTACTATGCACTAACTTAATTTTGTACAAACAGTTATTATTAGACATGGGTATAACTGTTAAAGATTCCATTATTGTGTACGAGGACAACCAGGCAGCCATAAAGTTAGCTACTAATATTGCTGTAAAAACTAGATCAAAGCATACTGATTTAAGATAGTTAAATATTAGAGAATCTGTAAAGAATGGGCTAATTAAATTGGAATACTGCATGACGGAAGAAAACATTGCAGACCAATTTACAAAAGCTCAAGGAGTAATTAAGTTTAAAGAGAGTTGTAACAAATATGATTTAAAGATGTAAATAGTTATAATATTATTATATTTACCTAAAAGGGGAGAATGTTAGGGATAACATTGTTTACCCTAACTGGTTTAGATAAAATAATAAATATGTTATCATGGTTTCTTAGTTGGGGTGTCTGCAACTTTAACTGTGGGAATGTAATTAAGGGAGTGGTTGTAAAAGCACCATAAAAAGAAGCAAGGTACCGCAGCTTGCTCTCTCTGGCTTGATGATCCCTAATTACTGGATAGACTGAAGACTGCGTTTTTCCCCTACTGGAATGGGAGAGAGAAAGGACTGATTTGTAAGTGAACTGATATTGGATATTCTACACGGACTTTGCTAATTGAATATCCTTGAATGGACTGACTAAAACGATACATGACTAATGGACTGTTATTTTGACTATGCTATAAAACTCTAAGTGGAATAAACTATATTTTTGATAACACAAGCGTATCTGTTATTTTTATTGTATGTTAATAAACATACAAACTTATCTCACACATTTATCTGTATGCCTATCTGACTAACGCTGCACATTCTGTTTAGCTTGTCTCCTTAACCCTGATTGGGGAACACAGGCTTAACACATATAACATTTTTACATTTTCTTTTATGCAAGAACAATATGCTATACCTTCACCTTTAGCTTTCAGTTTCCAGCCATTAGCTAATGATATCTGCTATGAACTCATGGACATCTTAATAAATCTTTTCTTATCTTTCGTTATGCAGTGCGATGCTCCACTATCTGCAACCCATAAATTATTATTCACAGTTTTGTTGCTATACATGGCTAACTCTAAGCATTTTTCATCGTTTTGATGCCTTTTAGCATTCTGGCTGGCACTGTGGCATTTTCCTTTCTTGCAGAATCTAGCCAAATGTCCTTTTCCTCCACAATTAAAACATTTTTTAATTGTATACACTGACAAAGATATTTTCTCTTCTTTACATTGTGGTTGTTCCCTTCTGAGTTGATCCCTTTCAAGCCTTCTCCTGGCCTCTTCAATTAATCTGCCAGTAATGTCAATTAATGTGAGGTTATCTTTTGGCAGTACTTCAAGTGAAGTTACGTAGTCATTGTAGCTCTCATCTAAAGAAAACAAAATTATAAAAAACTTGGTGTAGTTCTGTGAAGATAAGTTCTTTTTCATGCAGTTCCTGAAAAATTCTCTTCATAGTGTTTATATGAGTCAGCATGTCTCTATTCTTTTGAAGATGTGTTCTGAACAGCTTCCGTGTAAGAACATAAATCTTCTTTAAATTCTCCCAATATTTCACAGCTGTTTCTTCTCCACAAATATGGACAAGCTGTTGGTCAAAGAGTATCAGTCCTATTATACAGAGAGCTTGCTCATTTTTCAGTTTATATTCTTGTATTTTCTGGGCATCATCCTCATCCTCCGGATCCCATGCATTTACTTCTGGTGGGTTTTGAATTATACTCCACAAACCTTCTCTGTGTAGAAGTAGGCTACGTAGAAGTTACGTAACCAATGTTATTCCTAACTTCATAGTGCCTCTTCCACACTGCCCCAAAGGAGGACATGAAACTGTCCTGAACAAAGAAGTCACTAGGCTAAGACTGGGTTAGTTTTGATCCAATGAGTTGCGGGAACACAGAAACAACTTTATGATGTGTCATTCAAGCCACTCTCTAAGGCTAAGCAGTTGCCTCAAAAGGATGGAAGGCTGAGTCGACCTTGAGCCAGTCAGAATCGAAGTCCTGACTATGAGCAGAATCAGCCTGCAGTACTACATTCTTATCATTACCCCCTCATGGCTCATTGAGGCTTCGGACAGAGTAATCAAATATTATTTGTTTTGGCTGGTAGCAGTTCTTCAGGATAAAAGACTAAAATTGGCCCCCTCATCTTGTCTAACTGCCTTAGTAGTTTCCAGCTATAGATCTTACAACGTTTTCTGCAGGATTTCCTGCAACATTTCGCAATCATCGAAATGATAGCACATTTGGATGCTACAGACCATGTCTTAATTTGACATTCAAACGCTTGAAGGGAAAAAGAGAAATCATATTCCGGCTCAGTCTTCTCCTTCCTGTATTCTAACTAGAAAGGTTCCACATGAAACTGAAGACACATTTGTCTGCTCACAATCACAGTGCATGCTGCAAGAGGGATTTTTTTTTTTTTAAAAAAGGTTTAAATTCATAAATGCACTGTGGGAAATGTAATTTTTTTTTTTTTTACAAAATGGAACAAAGATTGCCTGTTTTGTCCTCTTTGTTCTTTTTACAGACTATGGCTACCTAGAGGGACAATGTCCCCAGTACAATTTTGAAATTTTGGCCAAAAATACTCTACCCAGAACCTCAACAGCTGAAGGCAAGTAAAGAAACAGATTATTAGGACATTCAAACAGATGTAGTCGGTGTCTCTTTTAAAAACAGTGGTAATGCTTCTTTTCATTGGCAATAGATATTAGAAGCCATTTAATTTCCACCTAAAATATGGACTGACTAAAGTAGTCCTTGACTTACAAACATTTGTTTAGTGACCATTCGAAGTTACAGCTGGAAAACATGACTTATTACCATTTTTTCATACTTACAACTGTTACAGCATTCCCTACCACCACCATGATCAAAATTTGGATGTTTGACAACTGGCTCATATTTATGATGGCTGCAGTGTCCCAAGGTCATAAAATCACATTTTGTGACCTCCCAGCAAGCAAAGTCAATGGGGAAGCCAAATTCACTTTACAGCCATGTTACTAACTTAACAACTGCAGTGATTCATTTAACAACTGTGGCAAGAAAGGTCATAAATTGGGACAAAACTCACTAAGCAAATACTTCTCTTAACAATAGAAATTTTGAACTGTGAACTGTGGTCATAAGTCCAGGTACAAATAAGTACAAATACCTGTATTTGTACAGCATGAATTTGTGAACTATTCTTTAAAGAGAGGAAGCTGAAAGCTGACTCCCCGACCCATGTAAAAAACAAAAATATAATGGGAGTGACAATAAATGATGAGTAGCACACCTCTGAGGATTATTGCACAGGAGGAAATAATTCAAAGCAACCAGGTTCTTCCTCTGGATACATGACAAAACCGTATTTCTTCTTCCACAATGGGAAATGTCATTTTCTTTCGCAATGGGAAATGTTACAGGCAGCTATGTATAATGTAGGGGTGATGAATTGCTGCCTGTGTGTGGCTCATATGTATACCTTTTGGAGCTACTGTATTTCAACATTTCAGCCACCGGAGGAGATTTGAAATTATTAACCACCCAAATCCAATGGATTTTTATTTACTTATTTATTTGTCACATTCATATAGCCACTCGTGTGAATTTGACTAATTCAACTACAGAAAGCATACACCAAAGTTAAAGACAAGGTATTCAAATTAGTATGAATGCTATTAATATTAAAAATGTAAGGAACAAAAGTAAAACAGAATTTTTTAAAAAAGCGATTAGGTAAAGGGCCATCTCAGTATTTCACCAGTTTCCTGGTGTTCCCTGTTTACATAACAAGGTCTTGAGGCATATCTGGAAAATTGAAAGGTTTGAAACCAACCCCCTTTTGAGAAGAAGGGATTTGGGAGAAGAGGATGTTCCCTAAAGTGGGGGCCACAGCATAAAAGGTCTGTTGCCAAGGACCCTCCAAATCAGGGGTCTCCAAACTTGGCAACTTTAAGACTTGTGAAATTCAACTCACAGAATTATGGGAGTTGAAGTCCACAAGTCTTAAAGTTGCCAAGGTTGGAGACCCCAGCTCCAAATGAAGCACCCAGCAGATGGGACCTAGACTTTACCCTCTCTGCTGGATCTGGTAGGAGAGTGGTTCCACAAATAAATGGTCCCATTCTTTGTATTGTTTTAAAAGTCAAAAACAGCATCTTGAATTGGACCTGGAAATAGACTGGTAACCAGTGCAGTAACCAGAACAGAGATGTAATGTGCCCATTATAGGAGCCATAGTGGGACAGTGATTAGAATGCAGTATTGCAGGCTAATTCTAATGACTGCCAATAGTTCAGTTTCTCACTGGCTCAAAGTTGACTCAGCCTTCCATCCTTCTAAGATCAGTAAAATGAGGATCCTGATTGCTGGGAATAATATTCTGACTCTGTAAAACACTTAGTGAGGATTGTAAAGCACTATGAAGTGACATATAAGTGCTATTACTAAATGCGATGATGATGATGCATTCTGCATCAGATGAAGCTTCTGCATAGTCTTCAAGAGCAGCCCATGTAGTTGGCATTGCAGTAGACCAACTGGAATGTGAATAAGGCATGAGTAACAATGAGTACAGCTCCTCTGTTAAGTTCTGTGCATGGGCGCTAAGGATGGAGACGAGCCGGTGAACAGTGAACTTCAAACTCTTTATTTACATGTGTAACAGCTCAAAACTATGGCCACAACGGCCCCCTTTATATAGGCAAGCTCTTGAGTATTTAACCAATGAAAACACAGGGAGCGCTAGCTCCATTAACCAATGGAAGAGGCTCGTTAATAGCCAATCAGATTCTCCTGAACGGACCAATCCGATGTCGCTATTATCAGCCAATCAGAAGTTTACTTCAAGCTCTTAATAATCTTTATTCAGGTACTTTTATTAATTCACAACACCCCTTCCCCCCGGGTTTCGTTTAAGGGGTGTGGTCACGTAGTCTTTGATGTAGGCAGGTTGTTTTGATTGTCTATTTGATTTACGTTGTTCTCCCGGTATTTGACTACAGTCTTGTTCGGGTAGGACATTATCTGGTGAAGAGGGTGCCTCCAGTTCTGTATTCAAATTTTCATTGCTGCTAATGTTCTCGGCATCTCCTTGATGCGAGCTCACCCCCATCCCCGATCCTTCTTCACGTGTTGCCTCTGAGCGGTCGTTACTTCCGCTTAAGCTTTCTGCCATTTCAAATTCAGCTTCCTCGGTATCTCCTCCCCCCTCGGTTTGGAAGTCAGGGGACTCGGAGATCCCCAACTGTAGCCTTGAACGCAGCTGATCAATATGGTGCTTCCATATTCTATTGTCGCGACTTCTCACGCAGTACGATCTGGGGCCGGTTACTTGGACTACAGTTGCCTTGACCCACAGCGGATCTCCCGAAAAGTTCCTAGCGAAAACCAAGTCGCCTACCTGGAAGTTACGGCATTTCCCGCTGGATCCATGTGGTTTTTGAGGTTCATATGATGGGTGCAGACGGTCGAGGTGGGAGCGGAGTTTCTGCCCCATCAATAACTCAGCGGGATTTTTGTTGGTGACGCTGTGCCGAGTGATATGCTACAAAAGGAGTATCCGGTTAATCTTTCTTCTATATCACCATAGTCCATTTTATGCAAAGTTTTCTTGACGAATTGTACCATGCGCTCGACCCTTCCGTTGTCCGCAGGATGTGCCGGCGAAGTCAGCGCATGGTGAATACCACGGTCCGCCAGGTACTGTTCAAAGGACAGCGCGGTAAATTGGAGCCCGTTGTCGGATACCAGAACGTCAGGTAATCCGTGTGTTGCAAATAGTCTGTCTAGTTTCCTGATGACTGATTTGGTTGTTGTATTTCTCATCTCATGGATTTCAAGCCAGTTTGAGTAGGCATCCACCGTTAATAAAAATGTGTGTCCTTTGGTAGGTCCCGCAAAGTCCAGATGAATACGGGACCATGGTCCCCTCGGTGTTTCCCATTCAGTCGGGGTTGCTTTCGGAGGGGCGTTGCTTACTTCCTGGCGTTTACCCATGGGCTTTTACCCATGTCTCGATCTGCTTGTCGATACCCAGCCACCACGTGTAGCTACGTGCGAGGGCTTTCATGCGCACGATGCTGGGGTGGCCATCGTGCAAGGTTCTTAGTATCGCTCGTCGTAGTCGCTCTGGGACAACAACTCTATCACCCCAGATAATGCAGCCCTTCTGGGAAAATAGTTCCGTTTGTCGATTTTTGAATGGGATGTAGTCATCAGGTATCTGGTCCAATGGCCATCTGTGCTCGACCCAACTGAAGACTCGTGCTAAAATGGAGTCGCGTTTCGTTTCCATTGCAATGTCTTGGGCTGTTAGTGGCGGTGTTTGAAGTGTCTCGATCTGCAGTGTTGTAACTGTCAGAGCGGGGTCGTCAATGGTCTCTGGAAGTGGTGCATGGCTCAATGCGTTGGCATGGGAATGGCCTTCCCCGGGCGGTGTTGCAACTTGTAATTATATGCAGCCAAGAATTCTGACCAGCGAGTCATTCTGGGAGATAATATATAAGGTGTTGGCCGATCTCCCGCTATTATTCCCACAAAGGTTTGTGGTCAGTCACAATAGTAAAGGCTCGGCCATACACATATTCATGAAATCTCTTAACAGCAGACACAATAGCAAGAGCCTCTTTATCAATTTGACTGTAATTGCGTTCTGCTTTTGATTGCGTCTTTGAGAAATAGGCAACAGGTGCTTCACTACCATTTGGCAAAATGTGGCTCCAAATGGCACCCACTCCGAATGGTGATGCGTCACACGTGATCGTTAAAGGCAAAGTCTCGTTATACTGCATCAAGACAGCATCAGAAGTCAATAAATTTTTCACATGTCAAAACGCCTGCTCCTCTCTGTGTCCCCATACCTAGGTTGCTTTTTTGTCCAATAAATGATGTAGGGGTTCAGCTACGGTTGCTTTGTGAGGCAGGAAAACGTTATAAAAATTGATAAGGCCTAGAAAAGCCTGGAGGTCGGCCTTATTTCGGGGTTTGGGGGCGTTTTTGATCGCCCTAAGTTTGCTATCGGTGGGGTGAATGCCTTGACTATCAATTAAATATCCTAAAAATTCTACACGATCCGTACATAGTTGACACTTGTTTTTTTTTAACTTTGAGACCTGAGTCTTTAAATCTCTGGAGAACCAACCTCAGGCGATCCTTTAGTATTTTCCGAGTTGGGGCAGTGATTAACACATCATCAAAATATGGGACAACGCCTTTTATCCCTTGTAATAGTCTTTCCATCAAACTTTGAAAGATTCCCGGGGCTACGCTTACTCCGAACTGGAGTCGGTTACATTTAAACGCATCTCGGTGCATAACGATCGTTTGGGCCTCTGCCGTTTTTTTGTCTACGGGCAGTTGTTGGTATGACTGGGCTAAGTCTAGTTTAGTGAAGACTTTTCCGCCCCCCAGGGAATGGAGGAGGTGTTGCACCACCGGTACCGGGTAAGCGTTTTGTTGAAGGGCGTGGTTGAGGGTGGCTCGATGGTCCCCACAAATTCTTATTGATCCATCCGGCTTGATGGGTGTCACGATTGGGGTTTCCCAGGGAGAGTGATCGGTTGGTTCTAATACACCCTGGGCTATTAATTTATCAAGCTGCTCGTCAATCTTTGGTTTAAGGGCAAATGGAACTCAATGAGGCTTAAGGCGGATGGGAGCTATTTTGGGATTGAGGTTAAATGATATCGGGGTCCCCTTGTATTCGCCTAATTTTTCTGCAAAGACGTCCTTGAATTCTTGGACAAGGTCCTCTTCCCAGTCGCTGCTGCAGGTTCGGTGAATGCCGGCTACTTCAATTCCGAGTGGAGCGAACCATTGGAGGCCTAACAAACTAGGCCGATCCCTGTCGATTACAGTCAGGGGTAGGAATGCTGTACGGTTCTTAAACGATACCCGGACTCGGCTGGATCCAATGACCAGAATTCGATTTCCTTGATAGTCTTTGAGTATGAGTCTTTGAAATCTGAGGTCTTGCCACTGGACAGAAGGGATGAGCTGCTTGAGGGTCTTCCAGGAAACCATCGAGAGGGACGATCCTGAATCGACTTCCATCAGGCAGGGCTGGTTTTTGATGGCCACTTTTACTCAGATCTTCTTGGCATCAAGAGATGAGGCGTGACCGATCATGATAGTTTGGTGAGCCTCTTCTCGCTTCGTTGAGTGGTTTAGGGTTTTGTTTCTGTAGGAGTGGTTGTTCCATTGGTGGTTCATGGGTTCTCGCTTTACAGGATGGCTTCCTGTCAGTTGGCGATAGTTAGCCCCCCTCGAGGTCTGGCTGGGTCCTAGCTTGCTTCTACAGACCCGTCCAATATGGCCTCTTTTCCAGCACACATGGCAGAGCACGTCGAGGAATTTGCATTCTGATCGGGGGTGGCTTGCTCCACCACCAGCGCATTGGTACTGCGATCTCTGGCATTGGTCTCGTTCGGACTGAAGTCTTCTTCATTGCTTTCTGATGACGATTCGAAGTCCTTTTGGTGGGCTGTTGTAAGCTGTCCTTCTGACTGAGGTAAAATTTCGCGTGTGAGTTGGTGAAGCGGGGCATGGGTGCGGTGCATTTGGGCAGCCAACTTCCTGGTTGCTTCTGCTGCAGTAGCTTCAGCAATGGCATCTTTAAGGCTAATGTTGCCTTTCGCCATTAGCTTACTCTGTGTGCCTGGAGCATCTAATCCCAGAACTATTTGGTCTCTTAGGGCTTCTTCTAGGTCGGCAAACTCGCATAGGCCTCCCAGATTCCGGAGATCCGCTATGAAATCAGCAACACTTTCGCCTTTCCGCTGACTTCTCTGGTAAAATTCATGCCTTCTAATGAGCATTGGTACAGTCGGTGCATAGTGAGCCCTCAGCAGGGGTTCAAGGATGTCCCAGTCCATAGACTTTACTTCTGCCGGTTTCGCTAGTGCCTTGGCCATCTTGAATATGGTCGGCCCACAATGAGTTAGGAATACCACCTGTTTCTTTCCGGTAGTGACATCCTTCAAATTGTTGGTTTCCAGAAACATCTGGAAATGATCCATATATGAGTCCCAGTTTTCTTGTGCCAGGTCGAATGGAGCGGGTGGTATGACACCGCCGGACATGGTTCCGTCGTTGGTGCATTTCAGCCACGTGCTCTGTTATCGTTCTTCGTCGTTCAGTCAGCTCTGACATCTCCACATCCCATCCTCGTCGCCAGTGTTAAGTTCTGTGCATGGGCGCTAAGGATGGAGACGAGCCGGTGAACAGTGAACTTCAAACTCTTTATTTACATGTGTAACAGCTTAAAACTATGGCCGCAACGGCCCCCTTTATATAGGCAAGTTCTTGAGTATGAACCAATGAAAACACAGGGAGCGCTAGCTCCATTAACCAATGGAAGAGGCTCGTTAATAGCCAATCAGATTCTCCTGAATGGACAAATCCGATGTCGCTATTATCGGCCAATCAGAAGTGCAGGGCCAGAACCCTGCACTTTACTTTAAGCTCTTAATAATCTTTGTTCAAGTACTTTTATTAATTCACAACATCCTCAATCTGAGAATGGGCACTACCAATACATAATGGCGGATTAAGGCTCACTGGTACCCTAAGCACTGACAAATCTTGGTGCCTCCCTCCTTTGTATATACTTTACAAACTCTCAACTTTGTGGTGCCCCCTTTGGGCCTGGTGCCCTAAGCACATGCTTAGTCTGCTTAATGGTTAATACACCACTGCTGATACACAATATAATGTTGAACCTCCTATTCTCCTAGCTCCTCAAGCAGAAGACATAAGTCTAAGATAATCCCTGTCTGCACACAAGGTCTACTTGGAGCAGTTCAACCTCATCCAGAACCAAAGTCTTAGAAACCAACAGATCCCAAATTTCAAAGCAACTCAGTCTTGCCAAGATTCAACTGACATCTGCTGTTTACCGTCCTGACCCTCACAGCCTAAATGAACATTTCTGCTCCATTCTCCATTAACTATGGACGGTTCCTTCTGAGACATTTGCCACTCTCCCATTGTTTCTGAGGGCTAAACTGTTTCTTATCTGACCATTGTTTACTCAGGTGCTGTTGCTGTTACTCTTGTCTCTCAAGATCATTTTCACAGGACATTATATTATCTTCCAGGTCAATCTCACCCAGAGTAGCTTAAAGTAATTTCCTCAGGCATAGAAAGCTGGGAGTCATGATGGATCGCTAGATGGAAACAATGGGCAAACAACAGGTGAGTGTGTAAACCTCTGTGTTGTTCTTGCTCTGTATTCCCTTGGAAAATTGTTTGTGAGGCTCCCTGATGCAACACTGCTACTTCAATGTCAAAGGAGCTATAATGTTGGCTCATGCTACAGGCATGGCATTTTCAACTACACTGTAGAACTCATATTTTTTTTTCTTTCAATATTGAATTATGTAACTATTTTAGAAAAGCCTTACATTTGCACAATTTTGTTTTATAATTTGCTGTCAATTTTCCAACTCACTCCAGATAGAGAAAAGTGCTTCTTTTTCCTTTAACAAAAGAAAAGATAGGCACAATCTGCAGATCTGTATGGCAACTGAAAGCATTTCCTGCTTTGTGAAGAGATCAAGTTTACTTTAACATTTAAGGTAAGATAAAGGCCTCAGTTAAAGAAATCATCCATCTGGAGCATAATCCTAGGATTAAGATTTTCTGATCTATGATATCAAAAACCACTCACCCCTAATAGATCAGTTAATCACCCAAAGCACTTAAAGAGATGTCTGATATCAACAATAAAAGAAGGGAGGGCAGAATAAAGATATGATTGCCATGGGAGTTAATGGATTGTGGTCTCAGAGACATTGAGATTTGGAAGCATTATGCACAGTGTTTGGAAGCAATAAATGACAAAAAAAGAGTGTGTGGTAGAAAGTCTCTTTTACAGATTACAGATTAACAAAGTTGGAAGGGATCTTGTAGGTCATCTGGTCCAACCCCCCACCCAAGCAGGAGACCCAACACCATTTCTGACAAATGGCAGTCAAATCTCTTCTTGAAAGCCTCCATTGATGAAGCTCTCACAACTTCTGAAGGCAACTTTTGTTCCCTTGGTTGATTTTTCTCACTGTCAGACATTTCTCCTTATTTCTAGGTTGAATCTCTCCTTGTTCAGTTTCCATCCATTAATCTTTGTCTGGCCTTCAAATGCCTTGGAAAATTGCTTGACCCCCTCCTCTCTGTGGCAGCCCCTCAAATATTGGAAGACTGCTATCCTGTCTCCCCTGGTCCTTCTTTTCACTAGACTAGCCATGCCCAGTTCCTGTAACTGTTCCTCGTATGTTTTAGTCTCCAGTCCCCTAATCATCCTGATTATTCTTCTCTGCACTTTTTCTAGAATCTCAACATCTTTTTATAGTGTGGTGACCAAAACTGGATGCAGTGTTCAAAGTGTGGTCTTACTGTGCTGTACTTGACTGTACTAGATCTGTGCAATGGTACTCATGCCCTGTAATGGCATGTGGGAAACATTGAGTAAAGAAACACTGCCAAGAGAATGGTCAGATAAGAGACAGCAGAGACCATAACTGGATAATAGGTGGGGTAAAAGGCTCAGAAGGGACCCTCCTCAGTTTCATGAGTTGTAAAAGAGTCGGGGTGGGGAATACTATTTTCATATTTGCAAAATTTGGTCAATGTAGCTTTACAACAAAAGTGGAATTAACTCATCTGGTCATGATGCCTCACAAAATGGGCAGGCTTCCATACAAGACATCCTTTTGAAACATGAAAGCAATTCTGCAGTTTTCCCTGCTTTGGAAGGGGCTGTCCAGCCAAATATGCATAAGGAGACAGCTGAAAGTAGTTTCCAAAGCAGTTGCATGAGCTTTGCAACATTGCAGATGCATTATCAAATTCAAAATGAGATATTTCATATATACTTCAGCATCATGCAAATAATCTATTTTTAAAGTATTGTACAGTCTTAGAACATGCCAAATATATAGCTTACAAACCTATAGACCTTGTCAGCTTTCCCAGGTAAACCAGGTAGGAAATATGACTTAATGAACTAATTCTATTTTATTGTAAAGCTACATTAACAGAACCTTGCAAGTCTGAAAGTGCAGACTTTCTGTCACCACTTTTAACTGATTGATCCATTAGGGTGGATCCTTCCAAGTTTCTTCCCCTGACTTCTAAGCCACTGGGGGCTCCTGCCTCTCTTCTTTGCTTGTTTCCTAAGCCAGGGGTCTCCAACCATTGCAACTTTATGACTTGTGGACTTCAACTCGCAGAATTCCTCAGCCAACGCATGCTGGCTGAGGAATTGTCTTGGAGACCCCTGGTCTAGGTAGCATCTCTTCCCCTTCTTCTCCAAGGTCATCCACAAATTCCATTATAACCCAGAAAGGTTGAGCCAGGGGGTAACACTTAGAATTCTAAGAACTTCTTTTTTCATGTATTTTTTATTAATTTTCTATTATTACAACATGAAATATCATAGTTTTAACAGCATTCTTGATATCTGTATATTTTCTTATCTTACATAACTTAACACATTGTATTTACATTTATCAAATGTTTATTAATACCTTTAACTATAATTCTTAATCTTATATTTTTATCTATTTACAAATTTAAGTTTTACTCTCTTAAGGTTTCTTACAGTGAATTCCTGTCTTATTTCTTAGTTCTGTTTGCTACCCAATCGTACCATTTATTCCAAATTGAGAAATATTCGGAGTCTTCTTTTTCTTTTAGTTTCAATGTTAACATATTCATTTCAGCACTTTCCATTATTTTTTGTAATATTAGTTCTTCCTTGGGGGTATTGGGAGTTTTCCAAACTTGTGCAAAGGCTATTCTGGTGGCTGTTGTGATGTGTAGCAGTAGATATTTTACTTCTTTTGGAATACAGTCCTTGATGATTCCTAAAAGGAAGGTTTCCGGTCTGAACTCAATCTGATAACCAGTAATCTCTTGTATTCAGTTTTTAATTTGAATCCAAAATGTTCTGGTCTCAGGGCATAGCCACCAATTCTTATTGGCACATTCACAAAATGGCCCCCATGAACTTAATTCTCATTATCAAATAATTCTGCAAGATCTAGAACTGAATCTTTGTATCTTGAAAAATTAAATCCAATGGTAGGTAAGACTTTTCACCAGACTGTTCATTAGGGTTAATTTTTGGTGGGCAGAACTAAAGTAAGCAGTACCTGAAACAGAGTCAAAAGTAAAAAGACACTCATTTTCTTCCTGCAATATTTTTTCCCTGATTCAAGCAGAAAGTAGCAGGGAAGGGACAAACAGCTCATGCTGTAATTATAAACTGATTTCTTGAACTGAAATTTGGAAATGAAGTCAAACCCCACATAAAAAATAGACAGAAGGCTGTAGGTTACTCACCTGTAATCTATGCCATCTAAAAAAGAGAAGGGTGGGGAAGATTGGCAGTCAAGAAAACAAACAAATGGACCATATCAATCTTGTGGTCCTGGCTCCCACTTATGGGTCATATAGATGGCTGCTGTCAGGACTTCCTTTTCTGCTTACCTCTGGTTATCTATAGAACAGGGGTGTCCAACCTTGGCAACTTTAAAGTTGCCAAGGTTGGACACCCTTGCTATAGAAGATGACCAGGCTGAGCCCAAGGGAGAGGTCAAAGGAGTCATTAGTTTGGAATCCCGGCATGTCCACAAGAAATCTAAGTTCAAATATAATAAGAAAATTCAGTACTTGATGCTTGATGTAATAACAGCAACGAGAATTAGATGCGCATAAAATTGGAAAAACAGAAATACACCCACAGAGGAAATGGTAATGAGGAAAATATTTCATTGCATTGAAATGGACAGGTTGACGATGGAAATTAAAGATAAAGGAGAATCAGAATATTATTCCATTTGGGACATATGATACAATTGGTTAGATAACAGATGCAAAGACTAGAAAACTACAATGAAAGACAACCAAAGTACTAGAAATAATATGAATATAATGATAGTTAAAAATATATACAAAAAGAAACTTCGGTTAGAACTCCAGGAATAAGAAACATAAATATGGTATTATTATAAAGAAAACTTAAATGGTTGAACATAGGAGGTATAATAGAATGCATAATGTATAATGTTGATACGACCAGTATATCGTGGTTGTAAACTTGAAGCTGTAATACAAAAGGGAAAAAAAAAGTATAATAAAACTTTAGTTTAAAAAAAGAAATCTAAGTCCAGCCCTCCTTGAATTCATTGACTCTTATCCACCACCAATTTGATTAATTGTTAGTAGTTCAGAGTCTTGTATAGACATAGCACGAAATAAACTTGTACTCATTTGAAGAACCCTGTTTCCTGATTTATTGCACTTGGTTGCTGTCTTTTCATTGGCTTCTGATTCCAAATAAGCCTGAAAATGTTTTAAAGCATCATTAGACCTTCAAATCTACAGGCAACTAATATACAACAAATAATCTTAACTTAATATTTACTGTTACTTGCTTTCTTTGATTACATTTATTGCAACGATATTTATACACATTCAACAATATAGTTCCATCATCTTTGGGGTTTTTTTTTTCAGCAATAGTTCCCTTGTATGTATATTTCTCATCTGTAATTTGTTTTGCTTCATGATTCCACTAAGCAACCTCTCTCACACTTTCCATTAAAGTAATTCTGCACAATTCTGTAGCACTCTGTAAAATAATTCTTATTGTTCTGCTTGCACATCCTATTTCCTTATGCCCATTTTCCAGGCATGTTGCTGTGATAATAAACTATCACCTAATGTTTGTTCATTCAGGGTTCATACTTTATGTTTCATTGTTCTACTTTCATTTTGTTTTCTTTCATTTCAATTTTTTAAAAAAAAGTTCCCATGGACATTTCCCCCCATATCCATTCATTACATTATTGAATAATTGCCTGTCCCAAAATGAGAAGTACTCATTACTTAGTTTGCTAATTTTCTCAGTCTTTCATCACAAACAATCAAAGCAATGCTTTTAGATTTATTTTCATTATTTTGCCATGTGTATGTATATGTATTCACACAACCAGGCTTAAAACCATACATTTGAAATGAATAGATCTTTTTCTTTGCAGATATTCAAGCAATCACAGATCTCATTCATTCCTTGGTCTACAAATGGGCCAATCATTTTTTCATCTCATTTCAGCTTAGAATGTCACTTTAAGGATTACAGTTAGTCTCTACGCTGCATTAACTTAGAACATTACACAGTTTTTCTAAAGACTCATTTCTTGATTGTCCATCATTTATTGGAACAGAACTTGCAATCATTGCCAGTTTCTGGAGGGCTATTTCTATACACTTCCTTAAATTATTTCTGAAAATAATAGAAATGGGACAAAAATAAATAAAACAAGCACATAAATAACAAATAGATGACATCAATTCCAAATTTTAGTCTTTTTGTTAATACTAAAACTGAAAATAAAGTAACACATTTTATTTTATGTAATAATAAAACTATACAAATAAAATTATTTAAAATGATAAAACCTACATCACCGTCTGCACTCTCACTGCATAATATCTCACCACCTTCATTCAGATATATTACCTCAACTTCTATGCTTCTCATTTTTACTCCTTCCTTCCTTCCTTTCTTCATATTTACCTATATCTGACAGGTTAGGTCTAAACTCAGACAAATTAAATGCCAAGCATATGTTCCATATTAGTTTGAATAATGCCTTCCATAGTTTGGTTTTAAACCTGGTTTAATCAGAAAATATTCCTGACTGTCTACTTGCCTTCAGAAACTGATTGCAGTGATTGCAGGATATCTAATGCTATGAGTGGAGATGGGGGAAATCCCTGTCATTACAATTTGCATAATAATTTCTGATCTTGGAAATAACGTAGCAGATTCAACCCCAGGTTTATTTATTGATGGAGCCACGGTGGCGCAGTGGTTAGAGTGCAGTACTGCAGACTACTTCTGTTGACTGCTGGTTTCCTGTAATTTGGCAGTTTGAATCTTACCAGGCTCAAGGTTGACTTAACCTTCCAAGGTCAGTAAAATGAGTACCCAGATTGTTGGGGGCAAGGTGCTTTCTCTGTAAACCACTTAGAAAGGGATGTAAAAGTGTAAAGCAATATATACGTCTAAGTGCTATTGCTATTGCTATGTTGGTATATCCCATATGTTTATTTTGGAGTAGATGTTTGTGGTAATAATATTGTACCACACTATTGAATATTTATCATGAGCAGAAGCTGAGGTGGCACAGTGGTTAGAATGCAGTATTGCTGACTGACTCTGCTCACTGCCATGAGTTTGATCTTGATGGGGATCCAGGTTGATTCAGTCTTCCATCCTTCAAGGGTGACCAAAATGAGAACCCAGATTGTTGGAGACAATATGCCGATTCTGTAAACCACTTAGAGTGCTGTAAAGTACTATGAAGCAGTATATAAGTCTAAGTGCTTTTGCTAAATGCTATTGCTATAAATCTGAGCAGATTAGAAATGGTCCTGTACAACACTGTAAAAGGGGACATAGTGGGGACAGAGAAATGATAAATAACTTGCTTTAGTGGGATTGGGAAGAAGGGGAGGATGACAGTGATATATAATATGATATTAAAGTGTCATAGTGCAACTGTCACTCTCAGCATTTCCACAGCAAGAACAAGTTAGTTGCAGTCAAAGCGTCAACAAGAAGCTGCCTTCTGGAAGTGTAAGGTGATCTGACAGATTTTGTTCTTCTCTATATTACTGCAATCCAGAAATGAAATTTCCCATGTCTCTCTCTCTCTCCTATCTATTATTGATTTATTTAAACTAAATTTGTAGATCAGTGATTGCATTACCTCTGTAAATACCATGAGCTAAATAAATGAATAATGAATAAACAAATAAACAATGTAAAAATAATTAGAAATGATATTTTGAGAGAAAACTTCTTTAGACACATGTATTTCATGTAAAACAATATTCAAAGAGCAATTCTACTGGATTCCAAATGGTTGATCTTGCAGCCTCTAGTCTAAAACAATGTGGTCAGCGGCCAATGACAAGTTTGTACCAATCTGCTCTTTTCAGTATCTTATGGTTTAACAGCTTTTTTTCCAATAACACACAGTAACTATGAACATATTTAGACCCAATTTTTGAGGGTCTTAAACTTTCTGTGGTAACTTTAGAGTGCCTTTTTTTCTGCCCAATTTTACCAATGCATTTATGGTTAGTTTCTCAAGTATTCTGGAAAAATTGAAAACAGGTTTAAGATTTCTGTGGTGGCATTGGGCTTGCAATTGGAAAACATAGAAGGAGATACTGCTACTATTGTTCTTGTCTGGTTTTCATATTAATCTTACTTCTTGGTGCTCTCCAAGCTTGGTTGCAGACATTTCATTACCAATTTAGGTAACATTTTCACTGCTGATCTTATTATAAAACCTTCCAAATCTGAAAAAAAACCTCCTGAGACTTGTTTGCTCCCGAGAACTTTTTGTGAGGTTGAATTGAAACAAAGGAAGCAAAGGAAAGTGTGGCTCACTGTGTAGAAGATGGCACAATGAAAGATAAACACTCACACCCATGCCTTGGTAATTTTGTGAATAAATACAGGACCACACATTAAGTTTTTACCTTTTTTCTTCCCTTCTTTGAAACAATTTCAAAAGCAAATTATCTTTCATGACATCAAATGAGAAATGATAAAGGAAAATGATGGAAACTTTTCTACCTGTTACTGGATCAGATCCTTTATTTGTTGGTGTGATGAAAAACATTTATGAAGTTTTTCTCAAGTTTTCTGTAGGGATGATAGGGGAAGGTGGTGTTTCAGGCCTTAATTCTTGATCTAATCAGTGAGGGCAACATCATTCATGATGACATTTTTTTTTTTTTAAGTTCTGGAGAATAATAACAGTTACCTGCTATTTTTTACTTAGGACTATGCTAGTATTTTTCCCAAGAGGTCTAAGTTATTATGCAATCCAGACCCAATCTTTCTCTGTGATTATAAAAAAGTTACTTTTTGTAAAGCTGACTAAAATAGCACATTCTATCAATTTTCTTGTTCAGTAATAATCATAGACTATGAAAATATACATCTTTATAAATCAATACCTTGTCTGATGGTACAGTCAGAACTGAAATAGAAAGAATTGGTCATGTTAATCTCAGTGGGGAAGAAATGATAGCAATTTAAAATTGGTGATAAAAACCCCAATACTGTCTCTTATATTGAGAAGTGGGGAGTGCTCATTAGATGTAGAAATTGGGATCTATCTATCTATCTATCTATCTATCTATCTATCTATCTATGCATTGATTTAGAGAGTTAAGAGAAAGCAAGTTCATATAATGTGGTCCAATTTTTCCTTTACCTAAGTGTAACCAATGAATTGTATACTAGGGTTTTGCTTCCCCCCCCCCCCATGCTTGTTTTAATGAAGTGTGGCAACCTGCAGTTCAAGTTATTACTGCCTATTTTGTTTGTCATTTGGTGTTTGCAGTAGAAATCTAATCAGTACAAGCTGGAGAAGCCATATGCAGCCTGGAATCTTCCTACCTTGAGAAACAAAATGGCATCAAGGCAAATCTTGGTTTGCTGGATCTGAAGCTTCCAATCACTTTAGACCAGGGGTCTCAAACTCGTGGCCCGCAGGCCAATTGCAGACAATATCCTGTGGCCCCCACCGTGATATGAAAGTATAATATTAGTGTGGCCCACGGAGGGAATGGACCTCTGAAGGAAGTCCCACCTGCCGTTCCTCATCGTGACTGACATTCGGGCCCGGCAAGTTCAAGCAGCCAGCACATAGAACAGGGCGGTGCCGGATGTTGGAGAAGCAGAGCGGAGCCAGAGATCATTAGCCTCATCTCTCGCAGCACAAGAAGCCTCCCCCAACTGGCCAGCTGCTCTCTTCCTTCTCTGCCTGTTTGTTCTGTATGGCCGAGGAGGAGGAGACCAACCGGCTGGTTGGGGGAAGCTTTCTGCACCGAAAGAGGCAGCTACTAATCTCCAGCTTTGCTTCACTTCTCCAATGGTCTGGCTTCCCCTCTTGCTCCTCACAGTTGCCCTGAGCTGGTGCAGTTCTTTACTTGGGCAGCCAGACGCCTGCAGCAGCGCCCACAGAAGCAACAGGCAGTTCCACCTGGGCTCCACTCAGGTGTCCGGCTGGGGCTGTCAGGAGTTGCTACCACTGGCACAGCTCTGCGCAGCTCCACTCCCGTGTTGCCTTGGGAAGGGAAAGGCAAAACCAGGAGCTGCTGACAAGTAGAAGCCGAGCGGAAATGACGTCTGAAGAGAATCCCTTATGCGGCCCAGCCTCACCCAGACTCTGCCTCCAGCGGCCCCCAGGTAAACTGAGTTTGAGACCCCTGCTTTAGACAATCTATTCCTTACAAAGTCCTGAAGTATGGAAGAATCTATCTCTTCACATACTCTTTGACTAACTGCCACATAATCTCTTTGGACATTGAGCATTTTACTGCTTGGTTTTACAAGGCATTTGCATATATGAAAAGAAGCTAAAGATAGACTGAGCTTCTGAAGGTCATATAATTTGATCTTCCAAAGGGTTTGGCCCAGAGGTAGTATTCAGCAGGTTCTGATCAGTTCTGAAGAACCAGTAGTGGAAATTTTGAGCAGTTCAGAGAACTGGCAAATACCACCTCTGACTGGCCCCTGCCCCCATCTATTCTCTGCCTCCTGGGTCCCAGTTGATTGGCTAGCTCTTTTTTTGTTGCCCTGCACAGGCAAACAAAGCTGGAAAGCAGGTTAGTGGGGTGGGGAGGAATGGGATTTTGCACTAACCTTCCCCCTGGAGTGTGGTGGGAATGGAGATTTTACAGTATCCTCATGCATGAAGCCAGAATTGCCTTGCCTGTTTACAATTCTTATAACCATAGTAGGCTTCTAAAAATATTAATTTTGTGTTTGAAAAGGTTGTTCTATCTTACATGTGATGATAGTCCCAAAAATGTAAGACTACTGTTAGCAGAAAAATACAGTACTAATATTGAATGAAATGTCCATTTAACAAAACTGTCTGTGAGTTAATAAGGTGTTTCCACCACATAAAAGCTATTATTGCACAAATGAAATAAACGTCAAGGACATAGTGCCTTAATTGATGTGTTTGTTTTACTTAATTAAGTAGACCTTAATAATCTTATTAAGATTATTAATGAGCATAATAATCCATTCAAGTCATCCATTTCAGTTATCAACGGTATTAAGCAAATTTGAGGAGAAATCTCAAGTTACTTTGTGACTTTCAAAAAAAAAAAAAATTAAACAAAAGATTCGGCTGAGTACATTCCACCAAATTAGAACTTGACTTCATGGCAGGTAGAATGATACAGCATTTATTACAACTATTTTGACAGAATCAAAATTGTTTTTCATTAAACCTTGCAATATATCAACAATATAAGTGCCACATAAGAGTATCAAAATGTCATGCAAGATTTCATGAGATATTGACACCTTTGTATTACATCTGGTAATCTTGTCAGAAATTGTGGAGTATTGAAGTTATTGTATATGGTAGCAACTAAAATGGGGAAAGGTTTCCAGGCATGCATCAGATTGTCCAGCTGTTAAGCTGTCCAGCATTGTAAATGAAATTATATTGGGATTCTTTAGCACAAGCATTCAATTCTACCCAGGAAAATTCATCCAGCAGCTATAGTAACGGTAGCATTGCATATCACAATTGTACCATTTCTAATAGAGGTAGAAAAGATATGACAGCTAAGGGCAGTTTCCATAAACTCAAAAAAAGATTAACTTGATAGAGAGGACAAAGATCATGGATTTAACCTCTATAGAAATGACAGAATTGAACGGACAATTACAGTATGTTGGGATAGCAACTGGGGTGGGATTCTACCAGTTCAGACCGGTTCGGGCGAACCAGATGTTAAAGTTACATCTGGTTTGCCAAACTGGTATTTCAACTGATTAGCTGGCCTGGGCCACCACCCCCGCTCCCCTTCCGGGAGACTCC
The DNA here is from genome assembly GCA_033807585.1 of Hydrophis major. NCBI lineage: Eukaryota > Metazoa > Chordata > Lepidosauria > Squamata > Elapidae > Hydrophis > Hydrophis major. Next base: position 16,104,611 of record CM066334.1, on the reverse strand, counting down.
ACGCGGCCCAGTTTTGATGGAGGTAAGTGCAGGGTCTGCGCGGAGGCTCTGGGAGGGGATAAAAACAGGCCTTCTGGAAGTCTGGAAACGGGCCTGTTTATGGCTTCCAGGGGGCCTCCAGACTCAGGGGAGGCCATTTTTACCCTCCCAGAGGCCCAGGGGAGGCCTTCGGACCCTTGGGGAGGTGAAAAATGAGTCTCCCCCAAAAACCCGGAAGTTACAGAATGGGCCTGTTTCCAGCTTCCAGAGGGCCTCCAGAGCCTGGGGGAGGCTGTTCTTGCCCTCCCAGAGGCCAGGGGGAGACCTCCAGACCCTTGGGAGGATGAAAAAATGATATTTCCAGAAAAAACAGAAGTCACAAAATGGGCCTCTGGAGCCCGGGGAAGGCTGTTTTCACCCTCCCAGAGACCCAGGGGAAGCCTCTGGACCCTTGGGAGGGTGAAAATGGCCTCTCCAGGCTCTGGAGGCCCACCAGAAGCCAGAAACAGGAAGTTCCAGTAGGCCACCATGGCTATGCCCATCCAGCAACCAGGCAGTGAACCGATTGCAGGGATTTTTGAATCCTACTCCTGGATAGCAATCAATGTAATTTTATCCCCAAATTTCTGTTTTTAAGTGACATATGTTAAATGCATTTTGCCCCATTTTACAACCTTTCTTGCCACACTTGAATCACTGCAGTTATCAGATTAGTAATGTGGCTGTTAATGGAATCAGGTTTCCACATTGACTTTGCTTGTCAGGATGTTGCAAAAGGTGATCGCATGACTGAGACACTGCAACCATCATAAACACAAGTCAGTTGCAAGCATCTGAATTTTGATCATGCGACCATGGGGATGTTGTAACAGTCGTAAATATGCAAAATGGAGATAAATCACTTTTCTCAGTGCTGTTGTAACTTTGAGTGGTCGCTAAATGAACTGTGATAAATCGAGGACTATCTGTACATCCTAATTTCACATATGGGGAGCTACACATTAAGCAAAGATAATAGGGCTCTCCAAAAGTACAAGAATTACAATTACTGTTATTGGAAGAAGCCAAAATCCTAAGTATGCCACGAAATATAGCATATGCCCAGAAGTGCAGGCTATTATGAGTTAGAACTGCATGCACTACACATTTGGTTTATATGCTGCATTGATTCCAGTTTGCTTTTGGGTTCAATTCCAAATGCTGGTTATGACTATTAACACACAGCATGACATGGGACCAGCTTATTTGAAGGACCCTCTCTTCTTAATCTACCCATCCCGTCAAGTCTTGCAAAAGAGATATGTGTGGATACAATTGCTAAAGTGTTCTATCTGATGGGTCCCAAGGCACAAGCCCTTTCAGCTGTGGTCCTGCCCTCATTCTCACCAAGGTGAGGTTAGCTCCTCCCTACAAGCCATCCAAAGAGCCCTTAAAACATGTCTTTTCTCCAGAAATTTGAGTATCCCATGAAAACAGGGGGTCTTCAAGATGGTTGTATGTGTTTAGGATATTGTTCAGTCTTCTACAGTCTTAGTTCTATTTGTATTTATTTAAAAAAAATAGTTGAATGTATTTGTTTTTACATGTCTATTTTTGCAGTATCTTGCCCAGAACCATGTTAAAAATAAATAAAAAAGGGGATGTATGCATATCTATATATCTTTTTGTGTATGCAAGTATGTGTATTTGTCTGTGCGACATTTTGCAAATAACTTTCTAAGTGGAACTATGAAATTTAACAGAATTTATTCAATTAGATTTTAATTGTTCAATTATGAAATTATCTGTAGTTTTGTAAGTTAATTGGAGGTAAATATTTTTACAGTCCTTATTGTCATACATAACTTCATAGATTCGAGACAACAATGGTATGATATACATTGGATTGTTAAGAACCTTAGAGCAAAACTGTATTAGAAGTTACCTGAAATAATATATTTCCACACAGACTGGATTCTATTGTATTAACCATGATTAATGTTCCAATAGCTGAAAAACCAAAGGATGTAAGATTTGCTACATATTACAGAATATTGCAGAACAGCTTTAATAACATTATTATGAACAAATTGAAATAAAATAAAGTTGGCAACATGCTTTATTATTTGACTGGAATGTTATTCATCTTGAGCAGTGACAACCAAATAATATGCCAATGAGACAGTGATACCATGATATTTCTCTTTCATATTATCCAAATATTTCAAGATACAGTGGCTTGCAGTGACAAAATACTGATGTTGGATCTTTCTAGGATTCGTAAACTGAACCCTGGTTTTTCAAGGAACAATGATCATATGGTAGAGATTGAGAGACATGTCCTACTAAACCACTTTAAACCAGGTACCATGTTAGAACTTCAATGGTTAACAGAGTGTTATCTGATTACCTCTTAGGATAATATTGTAAGACTAGCTTTCTAAGGACAACTGTAAATTCATAACTTCAAGTCCATTCAGAAAGACTCCATAGTTATTGAAAGGAATGTTCCAGAAACTCAAAAGGATAGTTATCTCACCAAGTTCCCAACACAAATCATCCACTAACTTATTTGGATAATTGCTTTTTTTTCCATAAAAAAAATAAGCCTGGAGCTGAGAGTTCACTACTATAACAAATACAATTACCTAATCCAACTCTTTTAGAATTTTGTGGGGCAAACATGTCTGATCTTACAAGCAAATGTATTTGGATGTATAAATGCATTTACATAAAACTGAGTTCAAGTCCCACCTTGGTCAAGAAAGCCAATTGCATGATATTGGGCCAATCACTCTCTCAGTTAAACCTACCTCACAGGATTGTTGTTGGGAAAATAGGAGGAGGAAGGTGTGTTGGATATGTCTGCCACATTGAATTATTTCTAATATGAATAAAGGTGGGATACAAATGAATGCATGAATGAATGCATGAATGAATATTTAACAATACATCCCACTCCTGTCAGGGAAAACCATGAAAGAGATACAACATTAACATAAAAAAATCAAATAAATAAAGTTTATTTTATTTTATTTATTTGTTTGTTTGTTTGTTTATCTATTAATTTTTTTAAAACTTACAATGAAAGAACTGAAAGCAGTTAAGGGCCAAAAGCATAACTGAGAGGAATTAATCAACTTGTTTGTATACATAGGAATGGGGTTATGTAAAGGTATATGTGAATGACCTTGGGTCACAGGAGGAAGGGAAAGAAACCAGGCAACTGGCTTCTCATCCCACAAAAGGAGGGAGGATGAGGTTCATCTCAGAAAAGATCCTCCATAGTTCTCCAGAGAATAAAAGGAGAGGAAGCGAGAAATTCAGTCTTACAAGATTTTAATGCAACTTTACAATAAAGATAAAACTAGAATTCATTATACTGCCTACCTTGCAGGGCCAACAGGCCACTGGTATCAGTGGTGGGATACAAAAAAAATTACTACCAGTTCTGTGGGCGTGGCTTGGTGGGCGTGGCAGAGGAAGGATACTGTAAAATTTACATTCCCTCTCCACTTTTGGGGGAAGGTTATTGCAAAATCCCCATTCCCTCCCCACCCCACTAACCTGCTTTCCAGCTCCGTTTTCCTGTGCAGGGCAACCCAAGAAGACCCAGCCAATCAGCTGGGACTCGGGAGGTGGAGAGTAGATGGGGGTGGGGCCAGTCAGAGGTGGTATTTGCCGGTTCTCCGAACTACTCAGAATTACCACTACCGGTTCTCCAGAACCTGCTCAATACCATCTCTAATCTGTATCTAGGGTAAAAATGTTCCAAAGACAGGGGCCACTACCTAAAAGGCCTATCAGCTGTTATCATGGCTGTTCATGTTTTTGATCAGCTGTAATTTACCATGATGTTCAAACTCAAAAGAATGGCTGACTTTTGCTTTGTAAAATCAAGCTATCACCATAAACATGGGTTTGAAGTTCACCATAATTACAGGAATTAATCCAAACATATTTTATTTGGTTGGGTATTATAAATCAAAAGGTCTCTATTGTAAAATAGAAATAATTCCTATGCCAGTGAAGGCAGAAGGAAAAATCTGGGTATTATTTGCATACTATCAAATCATTTTTTGCAGAAGTAGTCTGTTGTGTATGTACCATACTTAATAAAGTATGAGCTTGAGGTAAAGTGCAGGGTTCTGGCACGATCTGTTAGGTGGCCAGATCGGATTGGTTAGTTCTTAGGAATCCGATTGGCCCTTAACAGAGGATTATTATTGGTTAAAAGAGCTAGCGTTCATAGCTCGCTATTGGACAATTCTCACAAGGGTTGCCTATATAAGGCAGAGTTCACTGTTGTTGTTTTGAGAAGTCACTATGCATTAAAGAGCTGAAAGTTCACTATTCAGAGGCTGTCTCCATTTACTCCGACCCATGTCCAAGTACTTAACACTGGCGATGAGGATGGGATGTGGAGACGTCTGAACCTAAGAAGCCAGGAAGCAATACCGAGCACGTGATAGACGACGCCAACAACGAAACCATGTCCGGTGGCATCGTACCACCCGCTCCGTTCGATCCAAACCAAGAGGATTGGGAATCCTACATGGATCGCTTCTAAATGTTTCTCGAGATGAATAACTTGAAGGACGCCACAGCAGCAAAGAAGCAGGCATTGTTCCTGACACATTGCAGCCCAGCTGTATTTAAGATGGCTAAAGCACTCGCCAAACCTCGAGAAGTGAAAGCCATGAGCTGGGATGACCTTGAACCATCCTGAGAGACCATTACGCGCCAACCGTGCCGACACTCGTGAGACGCCACGAGTTTTATCAGAGAAACCAATGAAAGGGAGAGAGCGTGGCCGATTTCGTGGCGGACCTCCGAAATTTAGGGGGCCTCTGCGGGTTCGCCGATTTAGAAGAAGCACTAAGAGATTGAGTAATTCTGGGATTAGATGCGCTAGGCGTGCAAAGCAAGCTAATGGCGAAAGGTGACATCAGCCTTGCTGAGGCCATCGCCGAAGCCACGGCTGCAGAGGTGACCAAAAAGTCGGCTGCACAATTACGGCGAAGCCGCACTCCAGCAGCACCACCGACCGGCGAAATCTTACCCAACTCAGAAGGGCAGCTCTCAACAACGCACCACGAGGACCTCTCTTCGTCATCAGACAGCAACGAAGAAGGGGTCCATCGACTGCGGTCCGACCGGGACCCTCGCCCTAAGCCCTTATGCCCTTGCGCTGGCTGTGGAGCAAACCATGCCAGGGCCGAATGCAAATTCCGCAACGCACTCTGCCATGAGTGCGGGAAATGAGGCCACATCAGCCGGGTCTGCCGCAGTTTACCAGGACCAAGCCAGGCCTCAAGAGGGGCCAACTATCGCCAATTGACAGGAAACCGTCCTGTAAGGCGAGAGCCAGTAAACCACTCCTACAGAAATCGAGCTTTGCAAAAAGAAGAGGCTCACCATACTATCACTATAGGTCACACCTCAGTTTTGGACACTAAGAAAATTCGAGTCACGGCAGCCATCGAGAACCAGCCTTGCCACATGGAGGTCGACTCGGGATCGTCCCTCTCGATGGTGTCTTGAAAGACACTCAAGCAACTAATCCCCACAATCCAACGCCAAGACCTCCAATTTCAACGCCTCATCCTCAAGGACTACCAAGGAAATCGAATCCCCGTTGTCGGGTCCTGCCGAGTCCGAATCTCCTTCAAAAAGCATACAGCGTACTTACCTCTAACGATCATCGATAGAGATAGGCCTAGTCTATTAGGCCTCCAATGGTTCGCGCCACTCGGCATCGAAGTGGCCGGCGTGAACCGAGTCGGTGGTTGTGAGTGGGAGGAAGACCTTATTTCTGAGTTCAGCGACGTCTTCGCGGACCGTTTAGGCGAGTATAAGGGGACCCCAATCTCATTTAGTCTAGATCAAAAAGTAGCCCCTATTCGCTTGAAGCCCCATCAAGTTCCATTTGCTCTTAAAGCAAAGATCGACGAACAACTCGACAAGCTAATTGCTCAAGGGGTGTTGAAGCCCATCGATCACTCTCCATGCGAAACCCCTATTGTAACACCCATTAAGCCAGACGGGTCAATCCGAATTTGTGGGGACTACCGGGCCACTTTAAACCACGCCCTACAGAAGAATGCGTATCCAGTTCCGGTGGTGCAGCATCTCCTCCATTCCTTGGGGGGTGGAAAGGTTTTCGCTAAATTAGATTTAGCTCAAGCTTATCAACAACTACCAGTGGATGAAAAGACGGCCCAAGCCCAAACAATTGTAATGCACAGAGGTGCTTTTAAATGTACCCGATTGCAATTTGGGGTTAGTGTAGCCCCGGGGATATTCCAAAGCCTCATGGAAAGGTTGTTACAGGGAATCAAGGGCGTGGTTCCGTATTTCGATGATGTATTAATTGCAGCCCCTACCAAAAAAATCTTGCAAGATCGTTTGAAATGTGTTCTTAAAAAATTCCAAGAGGCAGGAAGGACTTAAGGTGAAAAAAAATAAATGTCACTTATATACTGACAGTGTTGAGTTTCTAGGGATTGGATTGATAGCCAGGGCATTCATCCTACCGAGAGTAAATTAAAGGCTATAAAAAACGGCCACGAAACAAGGCCGATCTCCAGGCGTTCTTAGGCCTCATTAATTTCTATAATGTATTTTTACCACACAAGGCGACTGTTGCTGAACCGTTACACCGGTTATGAGATAAAAAAGCATTATGGGTATGGGGTTACCGGGAAGAACAAGTGTTCCGGAATGTTAAAAAACTGCTCACATCTGACTCTGTACTTATGCAGTATAACGACACTTTACCATTAGTTATAACCTGCGATGCATCGCCCTTCGGGGTGGGCGCCATTTTGAGTCATGTACTGCCTAATGGGAACGAAGCCCCTGTTGCTTACTTTTCGAAGACTCTTTCACAAGCAGAGCGGAACTATGGACAAATTGATAAAGAAGCTCTCGCAATCGTTTCAGCTGTAAAGAAATTTCATGAATATGTGTATAGAAGGACATTTACCATTATAACTGACCACAAACCGTTGCTAGGGATAATAGCCGGGGACAAGCCAACCCCCTACATATTATCCCCTAGAATGACCCGATGGTCAGAATTCCTAGTTGCTTATAATTATCTCCTGCAATATCGCCCGGGGAAAGCCATTCCCCACGCTGACGCATTAAGCTGAGCACCGCTTCCAGAGACTCTCGACGATCCGGCACCAACAGCAACCACGTTGCAGATAGAAACACTCAACTCACCGCCTATGACCGCCCGAGACATCGCGAGAGAAACCAAACAAGACCACACCCTAGCTCGAGTCCTAGGCTGGGTAGAACAGGGATGGCCATTGGACCAAGTCCCAGATGACTTCGCGCCATTCAAATCGCGACAGACTGAACTTTTTTCCCAAAAAGGCTGTATTATCTGGGGCGATAGAGTCGTTGTCCCAGAATGACTCCAGAAGACGCTGCTACAAATTCTGCACGAGGGCCACCCCGGCATCGTGCGGATGAAAGCGCTTGCACGAAGCTACGCATGGTGGCCGGGCATGGACTGGCAAATCGAGCAGTGGGTCAAAGCGTGTACCAATTGCCAACAAGCCAGCAACGCTCCACCAAAAGCCATGCCTACTGAATGGGAGATGCCACGGGGACCCTGGTCCAGAATCCACCTGGATTTCACGGGGCCAACCAAAGGATATACCTTCCTGCTGACAGTCAACGCATACTCCAATTGGTTAGAAATTCATCGTATGACAGCTACAACTTCCGAGGCAGTGATCAAGATCCTAAATAGACTCTTTGCAACCCACGGATTGCCTGACGTCCTGGTGTCCGATAACGGGCCACAGTTTACGGCACTAATGTTCGAGCAATACCTCGCTGACCACGGCATCTGCCATGCGCTCACCTCACCTGTTCCCCCTGCGACCAATGGCCGAGCGGAACGCATGGTCCAATTTGTTAAAAAGACTTTGCAAAAAATGGACTATGACAATATCGATGACATGGTCAACCAAATTCTCTTTTTGCAACACATAACTCCACATAGCGTTACCGGCAGAACTCCCACAGAACTACTGATGGGACGAAGACTCTGTTCCCACCTCGACCGGTTGCACCCTTCAACCGGAAAAGCCAATAGGATCCAGTGGTCGCTATCGCACCTTCCAGGTAGGAGACCACGTTTACGCACGAAACTTATTGGGCGACCCGTTATGGATAGAGGCGACAGTAATACGAGTGACCGGCCCCAAATCCTACGTAGTGAAATGCTGTGACAATAGACTGTGGAAACGGCATATCGACCAATTGCGGTCACGACTCACAACAGCCAGTCAACAACTCCCCCATGACCAAACCGAGGGGGGGGGAGGCACAGAAGAAGATGACGTTCCAGGGAACCTGCTCGAAGGGAGCGACGAATTAAGTGAGACTCAGGAAATGGACCAGGAAGGAGAATTGTTTGCACCGCAAGAAATTGCACCTGAGCAAGAAGCAGATCCCCTGCCAAACAACAATCTACCTCAACAGGATTGCAATCAACCAGTCCAACGGAAATCTGAAAGACTAAAAAGACAACCGTCCTAAAGACTATATAACTACACCGTAATCAAGAAGCCAGGGGGAAGGGGTGTTGTGTATGTACCATAGTTAATAAAGTATGAGCTTGAGGTAAAGTGCAGGGTTCTGGCCCTGCACTTCTGATTGGCTGTTAGGCGGCCAGATCGGATTGGTTAGTTCTTAGGAATTTGATTGGCCCTTAACAGAGGATTATTATTGGTTAAAAGAGCTAGCGTTCATAGCTCGCTATTGGACAATTCTCACAAGGGTTGCCTATATAAGGCAGAGTTCACTGTTGTTGTTTTGAGAAGTCACTATGCAATAAAGAGCTGAAAGTTCACATCCAGAGGCTGTCTCCATTTACTCCAACCCATGTCCAAGTACTTAACATTGTCAATTGATACCCTCCAAATATTCTGGAGATCAGTTTCAATAATCCATTATCACTGGTTATGCCGATTGAATCTGATAGAAATTACAGCCCACAATTTCTGGAGGCACCAAGCTGCCTATCCTGGTTTAAAGGAATGTCGAAAAACAGGCAAATTTACCTCTTCCATTTATTTTCTCAACTTTTCTCTGATTCCCATAGTTATGCTTGGATAGAATCAATCACTGAGATGACCAGATGAGATAAAACATATTTCCTCTCCCCTTTCTCTCTGTGATTTAAATATGGGAAATATTTATATGCAGATGAGCAGAAAATGCTCTAATTTAAATAAAACAATATTTAAATAGCCAGTGACACTCATACACAAATATTATGAAATGGGGGTGAGAACGCATGAACTATTTTTCACCCAGCGTAAATTTAAAAAGCAATCTAGCAACTGCTAGGGAATACTAAAATTTGACAGTGATTAATTGAATAGAAGTATAAATTATCCTGCAAGGTTAATCAACAGATGCCATTTTAAAGTTCTCTCTGTCTTACAATACACAAACATTTACTAGTGAGAGAAAAAAGGACTTGTTAGTCAGATATTGTTTCTCTATACACTCCACTGATAGCCTGCTTAACTGATGACATTCACAGCACACTAAAACATACAAATCAGAGCAAATGGCTTTTTGAGATGATATTTCTGCCTTTTACTCCAGGAGGGTTTAAAACTGCACTGCACTGATCCATTTCCTTAAAAAAATGCATTTAGCAGTTCAGCTGTAGGGAATGCTTGGGTCACAGTTTGCTCTCGCTTTTTTTCCTTGCTTTTTCCTCCTCGAAAGATTATGTTTAATCTAGGCATCACCCCTATGGAAATGTTGGATTTATTTCCCATACCACTTAAAAGCAATAGCTTAGAGTCAGACAACATTCATCACTGCTTTATAGCATTACCAGGAAACAATTCTAATAGCTTTGGCAGTTGCAAGTTCCCTTCTTATCCTGTTTTCTCTCCAAATTCAAGGGTGAAAACAAAGCAATTCCTTTCCTTTAATTGGAACCTAAAGGTGTCCCTTTCCAAGATTTCTGTCATGTTCTCCCATCCTAAATGTAATTATTTATTCATCAATTCATATAGTCATCCATCTCACAAAAGTAGCTCTTAACGGCATAGAAGCAACCAAGCAAAACAATTAAACCTGTTACACACACAGCAGTGGTCAGATTCCATTTTTTTTTACTACTAGTTCTGTGGGCATGGCTTGGCTTGATGGGCATGGCAGGGGAAGGATATACTGCAAAATTTCCATTTCCACCCCCCTCCAAGGGAAGGTTACTGCGAAATCCCATTCCCTCCCCACCCTGCTAACCTGCTTTCCAGCTCCGTTCTCCTGTGCAGGGCAACAAAATAAGACCCAGCCGATCAGCTGGGACTCGGGAGGCAGAGAATAGATGGAGACTTGGCCAGTCAGAGGTGGTATTTGCCAGTTCTTCAAACTACTCAAAATTTCCGCTACCAGTTCTCCAGAACTAGTCAGAACCTGTTGAATACCCCCCCACACACACACACACACTGCAGGAGAATGGACCAACATCCTACACCTAGTACAATTTCTTTGGACCCTGGTCTGCTGAAACAGTAAAGTTTTTCGGGATTTCCTAAATGCCAGTAGCTTTAGGGCAGATTATACCTTAAGAAATGATGTTCCAAAGAGTGGGTGCCATGGAACTGGATCACATCAGATGGAACTCTTTATAGAGGAGATCCATAACATGCCCCTCCTGCCAAAGTGTAGCGGTCTTTCAAATAAACTGGTTCCATATCAGGTAGGGCTTTAAAGGTCAAAACCAGCATTTTGAATTGAACCTGGAAGCAAACCAGCAACCACTTGATAAATATTAATTGAACCAAAGGTAGCATTGACCCAGAATTCAGAAATTTCTTTTGGGGACTCATTCTTTCTTGAAAAATATAAGATCGTTTTTGCAGAATGCTCTGTGAATATTCCCTTTGTAGGTGTGTGTGGGTAAATAAAGTCTTGCTCTAATAATGCTACAGATCAATCCTCGATGTAGAGCATTGGGAAACATTTAAAACCATGGCTGGGTGCCAACTTAGTAGCACCTGCTGCCACTAGAAGGCAGAGGAGAAAGAAAGTAAATTGTGTTAGTATGATTGTTTATAGTGAGCCCAGTCTCAGCAAACTAAATAAAGACTTCCTTGACTTGAGCTTGGCTCCCATCACTATATGATACATCCATGCAGTTTTCTTGGCAACAATACACTGTAGAAGCAAACAATATAGTCGGCTATTTCCTTCTTCCGAGATGTTCTTTAAAATTCTCCTTCTAGTCTACGGCCCTGATTTTGTCTGGAAGTTTTGTATCAAAGAACTGACAAGGTCAAACCTTTCTTATTGTTTTCTGAGATCAGCCAAAGGTAGCTAGGTACTGCATCGGACTGCAACTGAAAGCAGTGAACTGTCTCTCTCTTCTGTGTGTATGTGACTGTATATATACTTGATTTCACTGTGTCTCATTTTTCTTTGACTTATTATATATCTTGCTGAGAAATAGCAGTAAGGCATACATAATATGAACTGTGCATCAATAAAAAAAGAAGAATGTTATTCCGCTATGCTTAAGCCATACCAGGGTTGCTTTCTATGCAAGACTGTGTCAACATGAATATCCCACTGGCAATGGTAAGTGGAATTGCTAAGCAGTTTTCCTGCTCAATATATAGATACCATGAACTCAAACCAGAGCAATTGGTTTGCTATTCATATTAATGGAACTTTGTATAAAGCTTTTCAGTTTGTAGAATGGAAGGAACAGAGGATGAAAGTAGGAGAAGGAAAATAACTTGTAGCAGCTTTTACTACTGTGAATTAATGTCACCAATTCCAAAATATGAAAATTTGGCTGTATGATGTGATTTTCAAGGTAGATTATAACAATAGAAATAAACATGATTTGGAATAATGTCACACCATGTTTCATTCTGCATTTGTATGCTTCACTTGATGGGGAAAGAATCAAAAGAACACTTTGTGATATTTTTCAATGCTGGGTTATAGTTTCCTGTATGTTCTTTCAAAACAGCCTTGGACTTATTGTCCATGCATATCCTGTAATGATGTTATTTGTATATCATTGTTCTGTCCTCACTAAACATTAGTCTGTGTGCAGTTTGACATGCAGTGAAACCCACCTATCCTCCAATAAAACAAACCATGTGCTTAGATCTGAATGCTTTATTGAAAGAATAGGATACAGTGAAATTGGGGAAAATAGGAATACATACAACGAGAACCAATTACAAGTATTACATTATTGCTGAATATAACAATGAATAAATACAAGCAATTCAAATTTCAGCAATGCTCTGTGTGGGATGTGTGTTTGTCTTTGGATGACCATGTGCCACAGAATAACATGGATTCTTCTTTGTGCTTCTGCCTTCTCCAAATGCTAAGGGGAATGGATTCTGGCTTCCCAGCATGCATTTGTTTTGAGAGTGCAGACTGATGGGCAAAATGGATTGGGTCAGCTTCAAACAATATACTTGGTATTTTGTCTCTCTGGCCACTAGATGGTGATAAAGAGTAACAACAGTATATACAAGTTATATGACAATCATGAAGGAAAAACTGAAAAAATTCCAGTGGCTGAGTCAGCTTTTCAAAATATATTAAGTTGTTGTTGTTAAAGAAGTGAGACTCTATCTAGGAAGATAATCAAAGTCATGCTTGTAGTTCACTTTATGACCTGTAATCATAATTGATCAAAAGTTCTATTCGCTGTAGCACATTCGTTGGATATGACCTTCACAGGATTCCTTGTCAAAGCATGTCCTACCAAAAGTTTAAATAAAAATATAACACCTTCCTCTACTTCATTGATCAATCATGCAAAAGAGAAATGTTTTAGAGTTGCATTTAAAAGCACCTGCTAAATATGCAGCTGCGAAAAATGCCATCAGAATGGGTGTGCTTTTTCTCCAGGATCTTGCTCATTTTTTGTAAAAAAAAATACCTTGATTAGTTAAAGCAACAATCTTCATCTCTTCTTTACATACAGGAATGGACAAATCTGACTTCAAGGAACAATTGTGCATTTTGTCAAATATCTTTCAAAAGCAACTTAAAATAAAATGAATTGATTATGATATGAAAGAGCATGATAAGGACAGAAGAAACTCTCTGTCAGTTCAATGGTTCATCCTGAGAATGAGTTGAATATTGGCCTCATGGCCATCATTTGAGTTTGGTTGTTTCCCTGCAGACGTTGCTCTAGCCAATTAGGTAACATCATCAGTGTTAGTTTGAGTAATGAAACATCTGCGAGAAAAGAACCAAGCTCAGAGAGCACCAAGGACCCCTCATTTCAATCTTGAGCTACAAACATTATCCCTTATTGGTAGTCATCACCATCATCAAGAAGAAAAAAGATTTGTTTTAACAGAGAACCTATAAACAAACAAACCTAAACTTTAGCCTCACTACATTCTTCTGATTGTGAATTATTATTTCTGTTTGCCTTCTTTCCCCCCCCCCCAAAGCAAGCACTTTCCATTCTCCCTTCTACTTATTGAATCCATTTCAGCCCACCTGATAACTCCCAAGTTTTTTTTTTCATCCCGTCTCTCTCCATTCAATTACTATTGTACATAACTTTTGCAGACAGCTTCTACACTCTTTGTTTAGCCATCTTCCTAATCATGGATCTGAAGCAAAAATCCAATTACAGACAGACCATGGTATCATTAGATTCCTATTAGCAAAGATAAAAGCCATTCCTAGCCTTCCACTTTCGTTGTCTTGCAACCCACTGCATGAAGGACACAGCAAATCCCCAAGAAGATTTTACTTCTGTTGATAAAAGGTCATCAGTGGGGATAACAGAATTTGGTACTCTCAGAAATTACAGTATCCACATTTCTTGTAGGCAGGCTATACAATTAAATGCTAGCAATTTTTCTTTCTTTCTTCTTTTTAAAAAGCAGGACAATCATTTGCACCCAGACTCTTTTCTATGAAAGTGGCTGCTGTTTGCTTACTAGATAGAAAGTATACCCCTAAAAAAATAATCTGTTTTACAGATAATGATCCAATTAAATGTTAAAATGAAAGATACAAATGTCCAAACTTGTTGGGGGCCTTTCTCTTATGCTAGGCTTGGGTAAAGGATAAGTATAGTCTAAGCACAAAGAGAGAATTAATGCTGAATTATCTAAAAGGTTAAATCATGGCATTTGGTCCAATTGCCACGATTTAACCTTTTCGACACAGGTAGTCCTCAACTTATTAAGTCAAAATTGCAATGACACTGAAAAAAGTGACTTATGACAATTTTTCAGACTTACGACTATTGCAGCATCCCCATGGTTGCATGATGCTTGGTAACTGCCTCATATTTATGACAGTTGCAGTTTCTAAGGGTCATGTGAACCCCTTTTGTAACTTTTTGACAAGCAAAGTCAATGGGGAAGCCAGATTCACTTAACAACCATGTTACTAATTGAACAACTGCAGTGATTCACTTAACAAATATGGCAAAGAAAGTCATAAAATGGGGCAAAACTCATTTAACAAATGTCTCACTTAGCAGCAGAAATTCTGGGCTCAATTATAGTCCTAAGTCAATTATGGACTCAATTATGGTCCTAAGTACTACCTGTACTTTCATCCTGGATGATTGAGCTTTCATTGACATATTAATCCTGAATTGTCAGCAGTGACTGCAACACAGTTAATCCTCAATTTATAACAACAATTGGAACCAGAATTCCCATCACGAGGCAAAGCAACTGATAAGTGAGTTGCACCCAATTTTATTGCCATTTTTGCCATGGTTGTTAAGCTAATCGCTACAATTAAGTGAATCACATGATCATTAAGTAAAACTGACTCTCTTTTTTTTTCCAGAAATTGACTGGGAAAGTTGCAAATGGTGATCCCATGAACCTGCTGTCCTGCAACCATCATAAGTAAATTTGGATGCCAAGCACCCCAAATTTTCATCACATGGCCATGAAGATGCGGTGACAGTCAGATGTTCGAGGACAAGTGTAAACCACTTTTTAAAGGGTTGCTATAATTTCAAGAAACCACTAAATAATAGCTGAGGACTAACAGTACTATTTAAAAAAAACATTATGGAACTTTGGATCAGTGGAATCTTTGCTATTCCTGCACATTTCAAGGTTCGCCACTACATAAAACTATGTTAACGCCCTGTGAAAATATGTCTCAAGAATGGACAGAAACTCTTCCTTTCAGAAGGTTGATTGGGGAGAGCAAGGGAATCTAACAAAAGGAACATTGTGGCATTGGGTAGAAAAGGTCACCCTTGATGCACATTTGTCATGTCATGCACATATAGATGAAGGTAGAGTTTGTGACACAGCGCTGTGACCCTGCTTTTGTCACTATGAAAAAGCAGCAAGAACTTGTACAAATTTCTGCCTCGACAGTTTCAGTATTTACTGATTATCACCATAGCTTGTAAAGAAATATAAAGGGCTATAAAAAGGATTTTTAAGGGCTTTGACAGAATTCAGCAATGTTATAAAACAACAGTCTAGACATTGATAAGGCTTATTTATACATTGCCAATAAAATTTTATTCTGAAAGTGAACAAGTCAAAGGTTGTACGATTAAAGAGGATATATAATATGGATTCCATTAACTATAAGTAACAAGGGGAATTTCAGTGGAAGACTAACAACTTTACTGCATATTTCATAATTAAAGAAAATTATAAAATGACTTTTCTCTCGCAATCAGCCAGATTTGCAAACATAATATATGCTTTAAGGTGAGGATGATCTCAATTGTATCTATCTATCTATCTATCTATCTATCTATCTATCTATCTATCTATCTATCTATCTATCTATCTATCTATCCATCCACCCATCCATCCATTGAACTTTGCTTCCAAGAATTCAAGGTATTTACAGAGGAATCTCAATTTTTCTCCACTTAACTGAAATGAAATCAAATATATTTTTGAAATCTAGAAAAATTGTGTAAAAGGAAAAGTTTGATTCCTCAGAAAACTTTTTAGGTAACTATTGCAGAAAAACTCTATCATCCATTCTGGTTTCAAAGGTCCAGGCTCTGAACCTAACCTGCAAGCGTTATATTATATTTTCACTTTCCATCAGATAATTTTCAGTAGAAATGCCTAGCATTATTTTGGCCTATGAAACTTAAATGTATTGTTCTATAATCACTGCAACTATATTGGTATCCTCGATACCATTTTGCATCTTTCAGTATGCTAACGCCCAACCTTGTTTTTGTATGAATTTACTCTTTTTTTTTTATCCTACCTTTTTGCATATTTGGTCAACTCAAGATGACAGACATAGCCAATATTCCTGCTTCCTATTTTATCCACAACCTGTGACATGGGTTTGACTCAGGGGTGATATTTAGCAGGTTCTGACCAGTTCTGGAGAACTGGTAGTGGAAATTTTGAGTCGTTCAGAGAACCGGCAAATCCCACCTCTGACTGACCCCACTCCCATCTATCCTCTGCCTCCCATTGAATCCCAGCTGATTGGCTGGGTCTTCTTTTGTTGCCCTGCACAGGAGAACGGAGCTAGAAAACAGGTTAGTGGGGTGGGGAGGGAATGGGGATTTTGCAGAATGGAGATTTCACAGTATTCTTCCTCTTCCACGCCCACCACGCCATACCACGCCCACCAAGCCACACCCACAGAATCAGTAGTAAAAAAAAATTGAATCCCACCACTGGTTTGACTGAAAGAGAATGACTGGTCCAAAATTACCCAGTGGCTTTCATGTCCAAGGCAGACCTAGAACAGACTCCTGATTTCCAGGCCAGCACCTGAACCACTGTACCAAACTGGTTCTCTAAGACAGATGCCACTAACAATCTTAATATACCTCCGTCTGCTGGGGGGTGGAGAATGAAGAATTTATACTTGTTCGTTGTGTGCAAGTGTGTGTGTGTGTCCTTCAGTCAATGTTGATTCCTGTTGACTGCCTGGACAAGTCCTTGCAGTTTTCTTTCCAACACTTTCAGAAGTGTCTAAACAGATTAAATCATGGCAACTGGACTGAAGTTTGTTATTCTGAGACATTTCCAGATTCCTCCAAGTAACTTCATCAGTCAAAATAAAAATTAGTTAGGCAGACTCAGAGAATCATTGGAATGTACTAAATCTTGACATCCCAACTTCAGGGTTTCTCCCCCAAATGTGTTGTGATACGTCTTTCAGAAATGGTTTACCCTGGCCTTTTCTTCCCAGGGCTAACAGAAAATGAAAAGGTCACACAAGTGGCTTTGGGACTAAGTGAGAGTAGAACTCTCTGTCCATGTTCACTGTACAATCTAGCTCTCAGTTGCCCATATACTGAGCTGATTATAGTCTCTATTGAACTAAGTGTGATCCTAAAATGGCCAGGTGTTACAAAATTTGAATGTCAACCATTTATTTTAGTTCTGAAGCTTGGAAAACTCCTTAGTGAGGATACAATATTTCCAAAAGTATTTAAGAAGAATGATTCCTGGTGGATTCTTATTCTGACTGGAGTTTTCTCAAAAATAGATAAAAAATGTTGCATCTTCCCATTGGAAATCACATACCGTTATTATATACTAGTTTTCCAAAAGGGCATTTGGTAGAAACCTACCAATTATCTTCCAATTACATTGCTAAATATTCCTTCTAAGTTTTATGCATGACATATTTTGAATAATTTAGAAAATTAGGAGGAAGAAACAAAGCTTTTCCATCTGGAACAGGCAGGATTTTGAAAAGGACAAAATGCAGAAGATCAGGGCACACTCTGAATGCTCTTATTCAGAAATATACCAATGGAGAGACAAAAAAAAATATATGTCACATTCATTGAATTCACCTCTGCTTTTGATTCATTTGACAGGTCCCAATTATGGGGGAAACTTTCAAGGACAGACATAGATATGTGTCTTCTCAAATTAAGAATTAAATTACCCACTGATATTACAGCCAGAGTAAGAATGCACTCACAAGGGTCTCTGTCAGATCCTATTTCATTGGAAACAGGAGTCAGACTGGGCTGTTTACTTTTTCCTTTTTTATTTAACTTTCATAATAATGATACCACAATGTCATGAAGTCACAAAGCTTCTTCTCCCTCTTATTCAGTAGATTTTTTAAAAAAAATGTAATGTAAGTTGGGACATGTCTCTTATTTCCCATTGCAAGGTTGGCCTTAGAAGACTATTGACCAAATTACTGCTTACTGTTAATGAGAAAAACAAGATAAATTATATAACCAAGGTAATAGTCTTTGCTAGAAACAATAATAAACATGGATAGACAATTAGTGCCAAAGTCCCTTTTTACCCTGTGTGATGGCACAGTGGTTAGAATGCAGTTTTGCAGGCTAGCTCACTACTTACTGCCAGGAATTCAATCACGACCAGTTCAAGGTTGACTCAGCCTCAGCCTTCCATCATCAAAATGAGGGACCAGATTGCTGGAACAATATGCTGACTCTGTAAACCACTTAGAGAGGGTTGTAAAGCACTATGAAGCAGTATATAATTCAAAGTGCTATTGATATCACTAATGCTATTAAAATATCTAAGTGCCATCTTTTCCCATGATGGAAAAGATATTTAACCATCATTTAAAGAGCCCAATACACCCTTTGTCCTATGATGAATTTTTTTCTATTCCAAAGAAGGGTGGCTGATTCATGTAGAATATCCCAGGAAAAGGATCTATGATATCCTGGGCAAGAAATTTTGGTTATAGTTTTCAATTAGAGGAATGAGAAAAATTGTAAACTACAAATTATAAATTAACAATGTCTGCTGCTTATAAGGAAAACTTTTATGAAATGTTTTATCATTGGCATCTAGCACTGGCAAGACTGGTAATATATATATCCAAACATGAGTACAGAATAGTGGAAATGTAAGCATAAACAGGGTACCTTCTTTCATATGTGGTGATCATGCCCCAAAGCAAGAAAATGTTGGACAAAAATAAGAAATTGGTTGCAGAAATTATTGGTCTCCAAATTGAGTTTAAATCTGAAATGTTTGTATTCAGAATAATTAGAGGAGAATTTAATAAAGAAAATAAATACATCATAGTACATATACTGACTGTGGCAAGAATTGCTTACGCACAGTGTTGGAAACTAGATAGTACCCTTTCTGAAAGTATGATAATAAAGAAAGTGTTGGATTGTGCAGAGATTGGAACTGCAAGATAGAGAAGATATGAAATATTATACGGTATGGGATAAGTGGTATAACTGGTTAGACAGTAGAAATAAAAATTAATGTATTTGTGTATGTTGACCTAAATGGGAATGTCGATGTCACAGTGTTTCAAAGATTGTATATGAGTTTTTAAATGTGGAAAAGACAATAAAATTATTTTTTTAAAAAAATCTCCCAGGGAAAGGTGATAACCCAGATGCCCAAAGTCAAAAGTAACAGATTAATAGAGTTGGAAGGGACCTTGTAAGGTCATCTAGTCCAACCCTCTGCCCAAGCAGGAGACCCTGCACCATTTCTTACAAATGGTAGTCCAGTCCCCCTTGAAAGCCTCCAGTGATGAAGCTCCCACAACCTCCAAAGACAAGCTGTTCCATTGGTTGATTATTCTCCCTGTCAGAAAATTTCTCCTTATTTCTAGGTAATATGAGGCTTAGATATGTGATGAGAAGGCTAGTACTTAACAGAAGTAGACCTCACAAGGAAGAGTTTGGTACTTCCCAAGGACACCTTTTTGAGGATGGAAGTAGTGTTACCTTCCATCACTTTGTATCTTGCATCATTGGGCCACCATGAGAAACTAGAGAGCCTTCCAGAATTCTGCCTTGCTTTTTTTTTTTTTTTTTCATTACACAATTGAGAATCATTGGCTGAACTTTTGCCTCTTATCCTATCCCCTTTAGGGGAAGTCAGCTTTTGGAAGAAACAAATATTAGAGATGAACTTTCTAAAAGGGATACTAAAAATGATGCTAAAAATGATACTACTGCACTACAAACTTCCAAACCTTCATCTTTGGTTTATAGAATTTCCCAGTGTCGAATTAACGATATCAAATTTCCCACTAAACAAAGTTACCACATGCCTTTGCTTGCAGACCATGCCTTTGGCTAAATTTTAAGAGAGATTTTGTGAGTGTCTTGTTGAACAATACCTCTGACCTTGTTGTTCTTGTTCAAGTGGAAGACGTTATCATTATGTTTTCCCCTGACCCATCTCTCAGGTGATTATCAGGGATAAATTACTGGTGGTAGGTGAATTCAAGGACCTGTGTCTCAAGTAATTGAATTAACTTCATACAAAATTGTTTCTCCTGTTAATAGTCAAGTTACATGTTGCCATTAAAAGTTAAAAAGAAATACTGGATTTATGCTGTACATTACGACTTTTGCTTAAAACAACAAATTTATTTACTTACCTACAGCTACACTCTCCATCAAACTGGAACAATTACTAAAACTCCTGGGTCTTAGGACAATTCACTGCAGCCCACTCGGCACAGCCAACTCACCAGGGCCTACTTGGTGCAGCCAAGTAGTTTGTTTTCAGTTCCCAGGGCTGTAGCTCTTTTGAATTCTGCTGTATAGTGCAGTGTTGATGGGGTGTCGGGGTTTTTAGGTTCAATGTGTGGAGGGTGAAGGATGTGTGTTTGTGTTTATTTTCATGGTCATGATGTGCACTGAAGATGGTATTCGATTTTGTTGTACGAAGTGCAATGACAATAAAGTAAACTTAACTAAAGTTGCCATGGGACAATGCACTGTGGCCAATTCACTATGGGACAACTCACCACAGGACAATTCAATGAGGGATTATTATTATTATTGTTGTTGTTGTTGTTGTTGTAGTAGTACACAAAAATGACAGTGTATACAGCAAACGAAATAACTATGCAGGGTTTCGTATCACAAATCACTAGTCAAACACTTCCCCAGTGTTTAGGACTGTGTGATGTATTGGCAGATTATGCGAGCAGATACCAGTAAGGTGGCCTTTTGTAGCTGACCAATGGTGATTTTGTCAGTGCCAATTGTTTTTAAATGCTTGCCTAGATCTACCCAGTGTGCTGAGTACCACTAGAACCACCTCCACTGGTTTATGCCAGAATCTCTGCAGTTCGATTATCAAGTCCTGATATTTGGTGATTTTTTTCAAGTTGTTTCTCGTCGATTCTGCTGTAACCAGGTATGACAATGTCAACGATCCACACTTTTTTCTTCTCCACAATCATGATATCCAGGGTGTTGTGTTCCAAAACTGTATTCTGAAGTCAGTATTATTATTGCTGCTGCTGTTGTTGTTGTTATTGTTATTGTTGTTGTTGTTGTTGTTGTTGTTGTTATTATTGTTATTATTATTATTATTGTTATTATTATTATTACTACTCAAAGGATTATAAAAGCTGGTAGACATAGGAATGATTTCCTTTGATACAAGTGATAAAATAATTTTGATGAAAAGGTGGCCAACAAAAATAAAAGGAACTAAGTGAATTCTCCAGCAAGTTGTCCCATGGTGTGTTGGCTGTGAGTTGGTTGTAATGAGTTGGCCATAGTGGGTTGACCATGGTGAGTTTCATTCTGACCGCTCCCTCCCATTAGTTAGGAGGGAGCAACTTTTTGCATCCCAACCAATGCCAGCACCTCAATATCAAGGTCCTCCCTGATTGAAGTTCATAAGTGCTATTCATTTCTTCAATTATTACCTATGGGCTTTTTTCAGAGCACACTTTATTGCCTACCCTTTTGCAATTAGTGATGGCAGCTATAAAAAAAAGCCCTGTAGTTCTTAGACAATGTCTTTGTAATTCTAGTGAACCTACAATGTGTTTTTTCTTAATGTGTAAATTCTATGCAGAATTGCCCTCTCAATTAATTCATCCTCTAACAGAAAGACTGCCGGTGTTCCAATCAATGTTACTGATATTTTTTTTTGCTTCTTCTTACATGATAGGTGTTCTAAAATCTCTTTTAAATTGCTGAGTTTTATACCTTGGCTATAAAATTATATCACTTCCTTTTTTAAAAAAAAAAAAAAATAGAAATACACTATTAAACTGTTGTGCTATTATTATATTTTTGGATTGTACATAGGTACTTAATTTGTACTGTTCCTGGACCATAATAACAAGGGGATAATATTTCTTTCCTCAACCAATTCCTCAGGGAAAAAAATGATGGAAGTCTCTGGAGCAGATGACAGGTGTAAGCAGCACACATTCTCAGCCCCTTTGAGACCAGTTGTTGTGTATGACAAGCAAGAGGGCTGCTTATGATATGGCAGGCCTTGTAAAAGTTACAAGATGCAAGCTCACCTCACCATCCACTGGCCCACTTTTGCTCCTGCTGTCACTCACTAGTTATCTCTATTCCCCAGGATGCTGTTATGTTGGAAATTTAGATTCAATTCTAAACCCAACTCCACCCCTGCCTGGACAAAGATTACAGCTGCAATTCTGCCAGTATCTTTAGTTGAGTGGTAGCAACTCCAGCCCAATGCCAGTTGCCACAGGACAACTGCCACTGTTCTGCTGCCAATTCACTGCATAGTCCATAGCTGTCAAGCCATGCAGTTCAAATTCTTATAACAAATGCTGGCTAGTGAGCAGATTGTCTTCCTGGTTGCCAAAGAACAGACTCTGTTCTCCACCAAGTCTCATAGTCAACACCAAACTCCACTGCCCTGGTTCATTACCCAAAGGAAATCAGGCAGTTACCAATCTAAGACATGTTAGTCTTGGAATTGTTACAAGGGCAATTACAAAGAAGAACATTATCAAATTTTCTCAGTGCTACATTTTCACATTAGTCTTGCTTGAGGAGAAAAATAGCATTAGGATTTGGCCCAAGTTCTGTGATGACAAGATGTTGAACTTATCATTTCTTGCCTGCCAAAATTAAAAGAAGAAAAAAAAAACACTTTTATGTTTCTCAAAAAATATAGTTTATTGGGAAGAGCAAGGACTCTGCAATTCTGAAAAGCTAAAATTTGAAGATTTTACTTCTATCACATCTAATGTGTCCATGCTCTTTGCTCTGGGACAGGACTAGCATGTTTCTGGGAGATATATTGGCAAATATAGAATAAGGACATTTCAGAAAAGAGATTTCAAATTTGGTGTGTGTGTGTGTGTGTGTGTAAGTAAACAGGTGTGTTCAGTTACATTTACTTCCATTTCTTATTCCTCTCAACCTTGATCTTCTTCTGTTCCATTTCCACATCTTGCAACTTGAAAGGCATATATAGAAAATGTGTATGTATTAATTCCTCTATTTAAAGCAGAGGATTCAGGCATTCATTTTTTAAAATGTACAGCTTTGCAAATGGAATGCATTTATATATAGTTGCCTTTAGTACAAAGTTTCTGGGTTTAAAAAGAAAAGGAGAAATTGCATTACCAAATTTGGTGATGCTGATCAGCCAAGAATCATTTGCATTTGCATTGCTTTGGGAAATATGAATTAGGTATGTTTGCATTTAATGCAGTCCAAACTAATTTCTCTCCCACTTCTAATTTAGAATTAAAAAAAAAAAAAAACTAGACAGAAATTCCATAGTGTTCTTAAACAATGAAAATCGGTTTTGCTGAAGAAAAAAAAAGTCTAAATGTATTCTCAACAGTAGAATGGCTTTTATGCTAACTATAACTTAGAGTGAATGGAAATGCTTGCTGAGAGAAAAGCATAAAACTGACTTTGATGCACTAGAGAATGGAAAACTGTGTTTATATGCCTGCAATATGAACGGGCAATTCCGGATGGCATTGACCACAGATTACTTCTCAGCAGGGGAGACATGAAGGGGGTAACTGAGCTATCCCTGAACAAATTATATTCTTTGAGAATACAACACAACTCTCACCTTTCATGCTTTGAAGCACTCCACCTCCCCACTGAAACCTATGGTGATCTCCATCAAAATTATTTCTCAGCTGCTCTAGTATCCATCAATAACAGTGGAGTAAACTATCTCTGTGTTATTGTGTTATTCTGGAAAGTCATTGAGATGAGTGAGTCTAGTGAGATGTGGAAAGTGGGGGAGGGGGTAGAAGATGAATATATCAATAAGGATGACAAGTGGGACCTGCTCTGCAACAAAATTGTTGTTTTATTGATTATATTCCACCTCTATGCTATGGAGTGAATAAGACAGATTTTAATAAATATAGTAGAAATGGTGCAATGATGTTGCTTGCTTTCAAGACTGTAGCAGCAGCTGTTCTCTAACTAGTTCTCTATTCCTCCCCTCCAAATAAATGGCATACTGATCCCTGGATATGCTTAAGTCATGGTCAACAAGCATCTTCATTAAGTATAGATTGGAGTAGGGGTGGGATTCAAATTTCTTAACAACTGGTTCTGTGGGCGTGGTCTAATTTGTGGGTGTGGCTTGGTGGTCATGTGACTCACTGGACATGGCTTGTATGTAAATATTATAAATATTTATATAAATACTGAATTTTACAAGAAAAGAGCAACTTTTACCCAAAGCAGGAAAAGCAGGCAGGCAGATTGAGTTGCTCACAGAATCACCGGTTCACTTAAAAATCTGTGTATCTGCCATCGGCTACCTGGGTCTGTACTGCTTCAGTCCTAAGGAAGGTTCAGTTCTGCTTAAAAGCAGAGCTGAAGATCTAAAGATTATCTAGAAAGCAAGAAATCCAATGATTTCCTGTTTTCTAACTAATCTAAATCTCCTGGCACAGCAGAACAGCTGATGATCAGGAAAAAAAAAGAAAAATAGCAACTTAGCAGGCAAGTTTGCCAGATAAGGAGTTGGTGGGTAGGGGGGGTTCCTGTGGGCCATGTGGGCAGTGCAGCCTTGTGTTCCCATGCAGCCTGGGTTAATTACTTTTGAGAGGAGCTCTGGGGGTGACATTTTCTGTGGACCACCAAAATTTTCTCACCAGTGGGTGTGGTCCTTCTTAACAAGCTGCAAACTGTTGCTGCTGCTGCAAGCCACAAATCCAGGCCAGAAGCAGTTTTTGGAGCTTAACAGCCATGCATTTTCAAGTCGCTTCTTTAAACTGCTCCAAGCTTGAATTTCTCGTGGATGCTGGAAGTTTCTTTCTTTCTTTCTCTCTCCCCTTTCCTTTCTTTCTTCCTTCCTTCCTTCCTTTGTTCCTATTTCTTTTTCTTTCTTTCTTTTTCTCTTTCTATATTTCTTTCTTTCCCTTCCTCTTTCTTTCTTGCTCTTTCTTTCTCTCTTGCTCTTCTTCTTTGGTCTTTCTTGCCCTTCCTTCCTTCCTTCCTTCCTTCCTTCCTTCCTTCCTTCCTTCCTTCCTTCCTTCCTTCCTTCCTTCCTTCCTTCCTTGTCTCTCTCTCACGCACACTCAAAAACACACCAAACTCTTTCTCATGACACACACACACCTGGTCTGGGACAAACTGATCTGGTGAGTTCTAGAGCAGTGGGCAGTGGCAGAACGAAAAAGGAACAGCCCCGGCCTCCGAAGCATCCCTCTGCCCTCCTTTTCAGCAGGGGCCAGGAGGGTTGCAGTGGAAAGCAGCCCCAGGAGTTCCTGGCCTCCCTTTCAGGCTACCTCCATTGCCCCTCTCAGGCTCAGGCTCAACCCTCATGTCAAGAAGCAGGTGGCCAGGTGGGAGGAGGCCCAGCATGGATGCAAGGTGGGGGAAGCCCATGGAGGGCAGGGTGAGGCCTGGGGAGCTACCGGGGGGTGCCTGCGGAGGGCAGGGCAAGGCCTGGGGAGCTACAGGGAGGCATGTGGAGGGCAGGGCAAGGCCCGTCAAGCTACAGGGAGGCCCTCAGAGGGCAGGGTGAGGCCTGGGAAGCTACCGGGGGGGTGCCTGAGGAGGGCAGGGCAAGGCCTGGGGAACTACAGGGAGGCATGTGGAGGGCAGGGCAAGGCCCGTCAAGTTACAGGGAGGCCTGCGGAGGGCAGGGTGAGGCCTGGGGACAGTGGGAGAGGGGCTAATGCACCTCGCAGGCTTACCTGTGAGCAGACAGGAGCTGTTTCCCAAAGGGAGGGGGACTTGCAAGCTTTTCACTCTGCCACAGCGAAAGGCAGACAGCAATGGCTGGCCTGGCAGGTGGACAAAATCAGGCTGCAGGCATGTCACACATGCACATGATGTTGTGCATACACGATAGGGACTGACTGGGCAAGGGGCAGAGAAGTGGGCGGAGAGGGTGGGGCAAGCCAAAGGCCCAATTTATCGGTTCTCTGAACTACCAGGAATTGTAACAACCAGTTCTATAAAACCAGGCCAAACCAGTTGGTTCATTCACGCAATACTTTCACAAGCCAGGTTTTGAAGTTGTAGCTCAGCCTAGTGAGCAACAGACTAAACCAGGGGTGTCAAACTCAAGGCCCAGAGGCCAGATCCAGCCTGTGGAGTGTTTAAATCTGGACTACAGGGCCACCCTGGAAACAGCAAAGGACTGGCCCGTGCTGCCTCTGCCAGTGAAAATGGAGTTCAGGAAGGCCACATGTAATCCTCCTAGCTGGCAGAGTAATCGGGCCACCGCAGGCATCCCCGAGTGACATTGAGCTGGCCACACCCTCTGGTCTCACACACACACCAAGGTCTACAACCCTGATGCCAGTCCGCAATGAAATCAAGTTTGACATCCCTGGACTAAACAGACTAAATAAGAGATTGGATCAAGCACCAGGTGCTTAGAATGAAAGTCAATATTGTAGTGGAATTGACACTGTTCCTCTGGAATCCCCATAAGAAGTTTCTCTGTAGCTTCTTGCTGGAAAAGTGAAATGAAAATAAAGCATAGTAATAATTTGTAGAGCATGCCAGTCCTTAACACATAACACCTGCAACAATTTACGGATGGTACAAATTAAATGGAGAAGATGCTATTAAGTATAAACCTCATTTTAATTTCATATATGATATTTTGGATTCACTAATCTCATCGCCAGTACTGAATTAACCTTTTCTCATGCTCCTCTTTTCACATTTACAAACAAACTCTTTGGCTTTGAATTGCTGCTTATTTGAACCACTCAACTGTTCAGACATGAATTGAAGATAATTATTAAAGCATCACTACAAGATTTGGCATTTGTAGCATTGCAATAAATAAATAAATGAATAAATAAATAAATAACAATGATGAGACAAATTGCACTTTTTTTTTTTTCTTTGGAAAACCAATTAACTTGTGATCTCCTTCCCCCTATAATAAAATCAAACAAGATGAATGCTACTACTCCAGTAACTGTCATGTTAAACATAAATTGTTTGATACTGTTTATCTGCACAGGGAGTAAACTAATTCCCAAAAGAAAAAAAAAAGTAGTTGGAAAAAAAGCTAAGTGAAAACAAAATTGTCACAATTAAGCATCTCTAATTCCTACATTAATCTAGCCATGTGGAAACTAGTTTCTAAAAGCTTTTCTTGAATTATTTGAATAATATTTAAATTAATCTCAGATTGAATTAGCCTTGGTGTTTAAAATAATGTTTGTTCCCCCCAAAAAATATTGCACTAGGGTCTTTTACTGGGAGTAAGCTAATTCCCAAAAGAATTTTGAGAAAGAGGAGAGAAAAATTGTCAGATGCCAAGAATCAAGAACAACACATGGGGTTACTTCTGGGTAATTTTCTTTATTGTTCTTAATCTATAGACAGAAACTTGCCAGACTAAAGTAACTATTTGCATAACTATAGATATACTCTGGGAAATATTATAGAGGAACTAAAGTATGGTCTTCCTGCAGACCAAAGTTTTCAAACTCTGCATTCTCTTTGCCTTCCGGAATTCATTCCCTCCTCCTGGAAATCCAGACTATATTCCACCATAAAATTAGCTTATCTTGTGGCAGTCAGGAGGTCTGTGTATTCCTATAACATTCACAGAGATGTAAAAATTCTTGCTTCTTATGGTGATCCACTCAAGCAGACTATGTTGTTCACAATGAACCAACTGCCACTTTGATCAACAGAATCAGAACACTCCTATTTATAATAAATCTAATGGGGGCTGCTGTCTCCTTTTTTTAAAAAAACTGTAGCCATTTCATGGAAAGATAATGACCATTAATGATGGGACAATGCAGATACAGATTAGATACAGATTATCAGAGGTAGAAGGGACCTTGTAGATCATCTAGTCCAGCCCCCCACCCAAGCAGGAGACCCTACACCATTTCTGACAAATGGCAGTCCAATCTCTTCTTGAAAGTCTCCAGTGATGAAGCTCCCACAACTTCTGAAGGCAGGGTGTTCCACTGGTTGATTGTTCTCACTGTCAGAAAATTTCTCCTTATTTTAAAGTTGAATCTCTCCTTGTTCAGTTTCCATCCATTATTCCTTGTCTGGCCTTCAGGTGCTTAGGAAAATAGCTTGACCCGCTCCTCTCTGGGGCAGCCCCTCAAATATTAGAAGATTGCTATCATGTCTCTCCTGGTCCTTCTCTTCACTAGACTAGCCATGCCCAGTTCCTGTAACTATTATGCTCAAAATATGCTCCAGTTCCTTATTCATTTTACACACAATTAAAATAAGTATTTAGAAGAAACAACAAATTCAATGAATTAAAAAGGAAAAAGTCTGGCAAAAAGCCTAATAGGTTTGATTCTTTCTCATGAGATTTATTACAATGAATGAGCTCAATTGAATAAATTGATGCTCTTCAAAAAATGATGTTCCTGGTCATCTCAATGAGCTTTGTTTTAAAGACCTTGGTTAAGGATTGAGATTCTTTTTTTAAAAAGTGAAAAACATTGTTGCCAATTAATAATATAAGATAAGGAAAGTCTGTTCTCAACAAGAGTAAAAATATATTGGGTCAGGACCCTAAAATAAAAAGATTTACTGAGATGAAGATCAGAATGAGACCTCTCTGGGCAAGTGAAAGCTATCTTGTTGAGTATAAGTGATTGAAAATTTCTTAAAACTCAAGCAGCATTGAATTTCCAAGCATTGTGGATGAATAGACTCTGTTGGATATAACACTATACCCTGAGCAAAACAAGTTATCAGTGCTTAAATCAATGACTCCAAATGAAAAGTCACAGACCGATGGGCTACCTTTAGACTGAAAACTCCACAGGGTGTGTAATAGATTTGTGGAAGTAGGTAGGTCATTCTGCTGAAAAAAAAAATCGAATTCTTTCATTACTATTTTTTACCCTGATATTTTTCCTACATATCTTAAAGTTTGTGCATTTCAACAAAGCATCTATTTCACTGGTCAGAAATGTGGGTGTTATAAATGTTATTGTTGATGACCTATTAATAGGTTGACTCCGAAAGATGAGTCAGCGTTCTAAATCAGAAAGCCATAATAACAAGTCTCTTACTCTCTTTTTCATGTCAACAAAGGAGAAATAAGTTCAAACATCAGAATCTTCATTGTCATTTAAATATCCCTCTTTCACAAATATATTAACTGATTATAGAGATGCAAATTAAATGCCTAGGAAAGTAAAGTAGTTACTATTATATATCACATTTTAACAAAATACAAGACTGATTATATGTTTCCCCTTTCTTTATTCATCTTTAGAAGACATCCAGAAAGCCAGGCTCATAACTAGATTGAAACTGGCCAGAGAACTGGGAAGAGTGGCTGCTTTTTGGTGCCAGCCTAGGGCATACTATTCAACCAGAAAAATATGATCTCAAGCAAAGTTGAAGGTGCCTTCAGTCACCCTAGTTACAGTATTGAACTCTAATGCTTGTTGGAATTCCCCAGTTACTAATAAACCTTGTCTGTTTGGAATATGGATATCAGTCTTTCCCCAATTCTCTGAAGAAAGTACACACACCAACAAATTGTCACAAGATGATACAAACTCAATAATTGTTGTAATGAATGAATATCCTAGGGATATAGGAACAGAGTGAAGTTTTTCTTTTGAGTAGAAACTCTGCAAGGACCTCTGAATAGTCAGTGGATGAAATAATGTGTGCTTCTTGGTTGACATATTAAACTTGTTTCTGTTAAGTTCTATTAACATTATACTAAAGGTGGTACCACACAGCTGAATGTAGTTGATCATGAAAGTGTCGGAAGTTTAGAAGATACTATTTTCTTCTACCTACCCTGGAATTTACATAACTTTCTTTTGATTCAATTCACTTTTTCCTATCAGCTAAATTGGACCAGGATTGGAGAAGATCTACCCAGTTTTAAGTTTCAGTTTGTCCATCAAAATATATCAATCAAGCTTTCATTATGCTTTTCTCGCTCTCTCTTTTCATTCATTCATGTGGTTTCTTGATACAACTTTGGATCCCAATCTCATTCTACCACCAATGGTAGTAGAATGAGAATTGGAATGAGAATTTTGAGGAAGTTGAATGGATTTATTTATTTATTTAGTGTATGGCACTTGTTAGCCAGGGATCAGCAAGGTGGCTGCCTGCCTCTATGAAAGGGTTTTTTTGGTGGTGTTATCTTTGCCCACAGGATGCCTGAATGCCAGTAAGCATTCAGGGAAGGCTCCTTTCTTGTCCCTGTGTGGTTTATTCACTCACGGAATCGAACCACGGAGCTGCCAACCTTAGCAGTGCACAAGCCCAGTGTCCTACCGTGTGACCAACTGAATTACCATTTCACATAAAGAAAAAATTCTGAAAGGTGCTGCTAAGATAACAGTGATTGCTACCGGTATTAGTTGTATTGACTTTGTGGAGCCTTTAGTAAAGATCATCATTTTCAGATGCAACTAATAGACTTCTTGGAAAATTGCCTTGTAGTGAGATAGGTGGCAAACAAATTTAATAAACAAAAAACCAAGACACTCATGTCGTTGCTGAGCATTATATTATATACTATTATATACTATAAATATATATTATATATTATATTATATACAGATTATTTTGGAGAGAAGTAAAGAAACCCTTTTCTATGATGAAATGTTGGAGGAGGAGGAAGATGTGATGAAGTAAGAAGGCCACACAGTATTTCAGATTTGAAAGCAAAAATGATTTTAGGAAATCTAGTTTTCAAGACTGCGCAGCTGCATTGTAATTCCAGGAAAACATGCATTTGGCTTAAGAGCCGTAGACAGATGCTATGTGAGCACTGCCTTTTCATTTTTTTTTCTTTTTTACCTTCAAATCCAAAGTACTGCATACTCCTAGTAAATAAACTAATTTATTCCATCTTAGGCAGAGAGGTTTAAAATCTTATCTCTAAAATGCCGGGTTTGAGCTTCTGAAAATTCAGCCATACTGTGATGCCGAATAAAAGCCCCCCCCCCCAACTTTCTTCTTTTTAGGTTCCTCATCTTTAACCACTATATGACCAGCAGATAAAACATGATCCCCTAAGGGGCTGTACATTTTGATTCTGGATGGTACGAATGGATGAAAATCGGATCTAACCTTGCTTGTAATAAAATCACTCTGATACACATATTTCTCCCAAATGCAGCAGAAGTTGAGACATAAAAATAAAATTTACACATTTCTCAAAGGGTTTTTGGTTTGATTTAGGATTCAGAATATGGCCCTGAATGCTTTCCATTTCTTCACTGAATATAAGCAAAGCACATGAACTGCCTCGGAACCTGAGTTTTCTATCAGTGGAATAGTAATGGGGTAGTCATAACTCTAGAGCGGGAATAGTAATGATATTGATTCATTGCAAACTGAATAGAATCTACTCATTTCTTGCCCCCAAAAGAAAAGGAGACATTTATAATTTAATTCTTATTTCCTGGTTCTTATCTCCTTATATGCTATACATCACAAATACTGGTGGTCTTTTTTTCTGAATTACTTTTGGAGTGGTGATGGTGTTTGTCTGGATTTGATAAGAAAAAAAAATTAAAAATAATAGAAGACAAGAGAAAATGATAATTCCAATAAAGGAAGCAGAATCCCAATAAGATAGAAAGGTTTTAAGTAGTCAAACATAAGTGATTTGCAGATTTACTTAGTGTCGGATCTGTGTATCTGTCATTTCTTCAATGGAAGAAGAAAAGTGGGAGGGAGACTGATTAACATGTTGGCTCTTTGTTTTACTAAATACACATCAGGATAAGGGGAGGGGTTTTAAACTCCCTTATCTATCTCTGCATGCCTGAGAGACTTTAGAGGCTGCTTTTGATCCCCTACATTAATTGTCTCATCTCAATAAAGGATTCCTTTTGATATGTTTTCAGAAGTTCATTCTAGTTGATTGAATGGGAAAAGTTCTGTACCTGACACTTAGTCCATGTACTGAACATTGTTGTCTCTGAGGTAAATGATGTAAAGTTACACCAAAGACTACAATGAATGAGAACAGCTTTCATTTCCAAAGGCATTACTGAGTTTTCCATCAAAAAAGAAACCAAAACTATCAGGGTTTTCCGAATTAGAAGTGTACCTCCAGTGGTGAGGTGCAGACAGTGTCCAGGACTTTTTAATTTAATTAATTTAATTAATTTAATTTAAGAACTTTTTAATTATCTTGAAGCAAGAAGTCCACTTTCCCCAAAGTTTCATTGTATAGTTTTCCTTATTCATTTGGGTTCATTTTGGCATTTAGGTTTTTTGGGAAAGTGTATAAATGGAAGTAAAACTAAAGGGAGGCCCATTGGCAGAAAAGATTAGGAGCCCCTGATTTATAAAGTGAATAGGGAAACCCACCCAGAGCCTAACGGGTCATCATAACACGAATATAGGAATCCAAAAACTAAATAATACAATAATTAAAACTGAATGTGAGCTAGTTTTTTTTTTTTTTTAAACTAGAAATAGGAAAAAGAAATAGTGATATATCAGCCAGTTGCCCTAAAAGCAGCTTGCTAAGAGCCATGGTGGCACAGTGGTTAGAATGCAGTATTGCAGGTTAACTCTGCCCACAGCCAGCAGTTCAATTCTCACCAGTTCAAGGTTGACTCAACCATCCCTCCTTTCGAGCTTGGTAAAATGAGGACTCTGTAAACTGCTTAGAAAGCACTGTAAAGCACTATGAAGTGGTATAGAAGTCTAAGGGCTATTGCTATTTAGCCAGGATGAATTAATCCAAACAGTTTTCCTTCCTAACATGATGTGAATGGTATTCATTTCTTAATAGCTCCATATGTAATGGCAGGAGGATTCCCTTCAACTGATTCTGTACATCAATCAATCAATCAGAATAGAACTAGAAGGGACCTTGAAGGTCTTCTGTCCAACACCCTATTCAAGCAGGATACTTTACATACACCATTTCAGACATGTGGCAGTTCAGTCTTTTCTTTAAAACTTCCAGTGATGAAGCACCTACAAATTCTGAAGGCAAGTTCTTCCACTAGTTCATTGTTCTCATGGTTAGGAAGTTTCTCCTTAATTGTCTCCTTGATTAGTTTCCATCCATTGTTT
The DNA here is from genome assembly GCA_033807585.1 of Hydrophis major. NCBI lineage: Eukaryota > Metazoa > Chordata > Lepidosauria > Squamata > Elapidae > Hydrophis > Hydrophis major. Next base: position 16,071,406 of record CM066334.1, on the reverse strand, counting down.
CTTGTCTTGCCTTCTGGTGCTTAGGAAAATAAGTTGATTTCCTCTTTTTTGTGGGCAGCCCCTCAAATACTGTCGACAGTCACTTTTGCTGGAGACAGAAGTATTTCTTCCATATGCTAAGGCAGAGACAGTCCTTAAACACAGCATTGCATGAGAAAGATACATGCTTTCCCATGATTATTCATAAGGATTGCATTACAGATTCCTTTTGATATTTTATTACTAAGAGCAAAGAGGCTAATCATTCTCTTTACACATTTTTGCTTTCCAAGCTTTTCATTTCCCCTTCTCAAGCAATGTCCTATGGAATGAATGCTGCAGAACTAATATGATTTCTTGTCAGGTTTTTTTTGTGGATATGGTTATCTGGTTTTCTTTAAAATGGTACAGAGTGATTGGTCATTGTCTTCTTCTGAGTTTTGTTTTGTTTTTGTTAACTTTCCATTGTAACTGACAGTCTGGTATACATTGGAGTACCAATTAGTCTTGACCCTGCTGATTGGCTTGAGTCCTGTCAGCCTTCCCAGTAGACCAGACAGAAAACACAACTGGATGAGCTAATTCTACTTCATTGTAAACCTACTTTAACAGAATCTTTGCAAGTTTGAAAGTACAATTCTTCCGCCCATTCTTCTCTCAGGAATTCTTTTCTAATCTTCTTTTAATCAAAGCATGACAGGCCATCTTTCCAGGTACAAGCTCAGGGACTTCTGATAGCATTTTTCATACTCACCTATGAGAAACTGAAGGACAGATCAGTACTATCAGCAATGGACATGGCATTTGTATCTGGCACCTATTATCTCTTCCTACCTGTTTATATAAGCAGCATTCTTTCTGGCTCAGATGCACTGATGCTGGAAACCACAAAACCTTGCAATCCATTGTTGTAATTAATGACCTGCTTGGAGACCTGTGGCAGACTTGATAAAATCTCTTGGATTCTTTAGCTTAGCTTTTCAAGAAATGAACTGGAATATAAATAACAGTGTGTTTGCTCTACTCCTCTCCTTTGTATGCTTATTAAACCTAAAGGCTTTTACAGATGATCTTACTCTCAAAATGTTTATGTGGAATCATACAGTGGGGAAGAATGGGAACCAGTCCTGGAGTCTGGAGAAGATTCAGACGAGGGTCCTGTGTCTGGAGTCTGGCAGCAGTGAGGCAGAAGAACAAGGGGAGCCTGTTCCCAGTGCGTGTGTACACAGAGCTGCTAGAAGGCAAGAGCAGCTGAGACAAAAGGGGCAATTCGGGAGTAAGGTTTGGAGGTGATTGCCCCTCCCCTAAGGTTTATACATGGACATGCAAAGGCAAAGAAACCTTTGCAGGAAGCAAAGTCATTTGTTCTGTTTGGATTAATCATTGAAGCTCTGTGTGGACTTTGTACTTTGGTTGGTTTTTTATAATTCATTTGGCTCTTTTGTTGTTGGCAGCAATTCAAAGGAAAGAAAGGTGGGTGCTTATCTCGAGGGACTGTTTGGGACTCATTACAGGCTGTGAATGAACATAATTCCCAGCATTGAAACAAAACAAGAGTTGTTTTAATTAAGTGTGTGATTAATTACGGTCTCAGGAAGCCTTGGTCAAAACAGTTTACTCCTACCATTGTTTGCATAATTTAATATCAAGCCTTGCCTGAGTTTTGCATAACTTGTTTTGCATGCATGTGCAGCTTTTATCCACTTAAGAACTGTACTACATTTTGGGTGGCTTATTGAGAATTGATAACTTCATTGTCAATTCTAAAGCTGGTGGTTCTACTTGTCATTAGTTTGATCTTCTTTATATTTAATTTTATTTCTTTATATTTAAATTTTAGTCAGATTTTGTTCACTTTGCACCTTAATTTTTATAACTAGGCTTTGCAGATTCTTTACATGTTTGGCTATCAGGGTAGTGTCATCAACACAGCACAGGTTATTAATGTTTCTTCCTTGATACAATAAAACATGGAATAATATGGCTTTTAGTCACTGAGAGGGTTTGCATAATGGGGGGCCCATGAAAACATCCCAATGTCTTAAAATTGTTTAGTTGTAGCAATGATTCGGGGGAAAAATTCCAAAGTGAAGTTTCTTCTTGTTTTCTCTTTTTCCTTTTCTTTACTTCTGTCTTTTAAGACTCTTTGCATAATTTTTAATGCTGCAATACTGACTGAGTTTTGAGACCGAATATTAAAGGTGGATTTGGACCAGTAATTCTCCAATAATCTTTTGACGAGAATAGCATAAAGAGAAGACAAAGATTAATTTGCCTATGAGTAACTTCTCAATTGTCATTTCCCTTTTCAAACACTTGTAATTTTTAATTTGAGGGAAAAACTACACACACACACACATATATAAACACACACACATATATATAAACACACACACACACATATACACACACACACATATATACACACACACACACACACAGACACACAGACACACATATATATATATATATACAGACACACACACACAGAGACACACACACACGTGTGTGTGTGTGTGTGTGTATAGGGTGTGTAGGTGTGGGTGTGAGTGTGTGTATTCCAAGCTTTTCAATTTCCTCTTGTTACTAATATTTCTCAGAGATTTTATGTCTCTGAAAGTCAACAGAAACATGGTTTTCAAATATTCTCCCCTAGCAAACATTTTCTGATTCACTTGGCTGTCATTCAATTGTTTTAAACTGCCAGAGACACATGACAGACAGAGACAAAATTTCCATATGTTATAAAGAGTTCCAGTATACATTCTAGGAGTATGATTGTCAGCGGCTGCCAGAGGGAGAATCACAGATCTTGGATTCTTGTTGTGTATGCATGGGGCAAAATATAAGATCTGTAGTTTGGAGTTTCCTGCTGATCCTAAAATGTTTACAACTTCTGAACAGTTTCTGTCCTGGAAGGTTGATATTGAATTATGCAACCAACTCACTGGGAATGGCTATAAAAGGCTTCCTGTTTGTGATTATGAAATATCTGATTTACAGAGAATGCTGTACCCTTATTCCTGCATAGATCACTGGGTGTTCCATATGCCTTATGACGTGCTGGCCGGACCTGTTCAGCCTAGGAACATTGAATATAAAGTGACAGTGTGTCTTAGAATTTACATTGTTCGCTTACTACCAGCACAGGAAATCCTCGTGTTTTAATAGCCGCACGCTCGCTCACATTTTTGGTTCTGCACTAGGTGAACCAATTGTTACAGTCTGTGCAGCCCACCTCTGCTTACTACAATCATTTTAGGATATTCATAGTGTTTAAAAACTGACACCCAACAAGAACTTTATATAACATTTGAATTACTCCATAGATCGATGATTCCTTAGAACATATGGTAATTGGTAGAAGACAATTTTCTCTTGTTTTCTCTGAATAAGACTCATTAAATATTAGATCAAGGATTACCTTCTTCTCGTTTTGCTTGACAAATCCAAAAAGGAGAAAGCATTTTGAAAAAGGGAGCTGGTGGGGCATTACTACATGCAGAAGAAATGTAAAGCTTTAAGAAAGGAGAGATGAGAACGAAATATTCACTGATCCACCTAACTGCTAATCTCCCAGCTTCATCATCACCAGAGATTTTTCTTTGTCATGAATTTAGTTATTGCCTTAGGCCATGTACATTTCTCAACCTGCTCACTGTAGGAATATTTCCGGGTTGTTTCAAGGATAACAAAAAGTATCTGAAGTGAACTCTGTAAAAAAATTCTCTTTCAACTCTTTTCTTCCTATAGCCCACAGCAATTTGTGTTAAGTACTTGGACATGGGTCGGAGTGAATGGAGACAGCCTCTGAATAGTGACTTTCAGCTCTTTATTAGCATAGTGACTTCTCAAAACAACAACAGTGAACTCTGCCTTATATAGGCAACCCTTGTAAGAATTGTCCAATAACAAGCTATGAACGCTAGCTCTTTTAACCAATAAGAACCCTCTGTTAAGGGCCAATCGGATTCCTCAGAACTAACCAATCCGATCTGGCCGCCTAACAGCCAATCAGAAGTGCAGGGCCAGAACCCTGCACTTTAACTCAAGCTCATACTTTATTAACTATGGTACATACACAACACCCCTTCCCCTGGCTTCTTAATTACGGTGTAGTTATATAGTCCTTTAGATAGGACGGTTGTCTTTTAAGTCTTTCAGATTTTCGTTGGATTGGCTGTTTGCAATCCTGTTGAGGTAGATTGTTGTTTGGCAGTGGTTCTGCTTCTTGCTCAGGTGCAATTTCTTGCGGTGCAAACGATTCTCCTTCCTGCTCCATTTCCTGAGTATCACTTAGTTCGTCGCTCCCTTCGAGCAGGTTCCCTGGAACTTCATCTTCTTCCATACCTCCCCCCCCTCGGTTTGGTCATGGGGGAGTTGTTGACTGGCCATTGTAAGTCATGACCGTAATTGGTCGATATGCCGTTTCCACAGTCCATTGTCACAGCATTTCACTACGTAGGATTTGGGGCCGGTCACTCGTACTACTGTTGCCTCTATCCATAACGGGTCGCCCGATAAGTTTCGTGCGTAAACGAGGTCTCCTACCTGGAAGGAGCGACAGCGGCCACTGGATCCTATTGGCTTTTCCGGTTCATAAGCAGGGTGCAACCGGTCGAGGTGGGAGCGGAGTCTTCGTCCCATCAGCAGTTCTGTGGAAGTTCTGACGGTGACGCTATGTGGAGTTATGTGTTGCAAAAAGAGAATTTGGTTGACCTTGTCATCGATATTGTCATAGTCCACTTTTTGCAAGGTCTTTTTAACAAATTGGACCATGCGTTCCGCTCGGCCATTGGTCGCAGGGTGCGCAGGCGAGGTGAGCGCATGGCGGATGCTGTGGTCAGCGAGGTACTGCTCGAACATTAGTGCCGTAAACTGTGGCCCGTTATCGGACACCAGGATGTCAGGCAATCCGTGGGTTGCAAAGAGTCTGTTTAGGATCTTGATCACCGCCTCGGAAGTTGTAGCCATCATACGATGAATTTCTAATCAATTGGAGTACGCGTCAACTGTCAGCAGGAAGGTATAGCCCTTGGTTGGCCCTGCGAAATCCAGGTGGATTCTGGACCAGGGTCCCCGTGGCATCTCCCATTCAGTAGGCGTGGCTTTTGGTGGAGCGTTGCTGACTTGTTGGCAATTGGCACACGCTTTGACCCACTGCTCGATTTGCCAGTCCATGCCCGGCCACCATGCGTAGCTTCATGCAAGTGCTTTCATCCACACGATGCCAGGGTGGCCCTCATGCAGAATTCGTAGCAGCGTCTTCCGGAGTCGTTCTGGGACAATGACTCTATCGCCCCAGATGATACAGCCTTTTTGGGAAAAATGTTCAGTCTGTCGAGATTTAAATGGTGCGAAGTCATCTGGTACTTGGTCCAATGGCCATCCACATTCTACCCAACCTAGGACTCGAGCTAGGGTGTAGTCTCGTTTGGTTTCTCTCACGATGTCTCGGGCGGTCATAGGCGGCGAGTTGAGTGTTTTGATCTGCAATATAGTTGCCGTTGGTGCCGGATCGTCGAGAGTCTCTGGAAGCGGTGCTCGGAGGCATGGGGAATGGCTTTCCCCGGGCGATATTGCAGGTGATAATTATAAGCAGCTAGGAATTCTGACCATCGGGTCATTCTAGGGGATAATATGTAGGGGGTTGGCTTGTCCCCGGCTATTATCCCTAGCAACGGTTTGTGGTCAGTTATAATGGTAAATGTTCTTCCATACACATATTCATGAAATTTCTTTACAGCTGAAACGATTGCTAGAGCTTCTTTATCAATTTGTCCATAGTTCCGCTCTGCTTGTGAAAGAGTCTTCGAAAAGTATGCAACAGGGGCTTCGTTCCCATTAGGCAGTACATGGCTCAAAATGGCGTCCACCGCGAAAGGCGATGCATCACAGGTTATAACTAACGGCAAAGTCTCGTTATACTGCATAAGTACAGAGTCAGATGTGAGCAGTTTTTTAACATTCCGGAACACTCGTTCTTCCCGGTAACCCCATACCCACAATGCTTTCTTATCTAATAACCGGTGTAACGGTTCATCGACAGTTGCCTTGTGCAGTAAAAATATATTATAGAAATTAATGAGGCCTAAGAATGCCTGGAGATCGGCATTGTTGCGTGGCCTGGGAGCATTTTTGATCGCTTTTAGTTTACTCTCGGTAGGATGAATGCCCTGGCTATCAATCCGGTACCCTAGAAACTCAACATTGTCAGTATATAAGTATAAGTATATAAGCTTTTCCTTTACATTATTGCATTATCACATGGTATCCAATAATGGCTGTGGTATCAATAGTGGTATCAATATGTTGGCTGTGTTGCTTGAGAACTCCTTCATTGTTGCTTCTGTTTTTCTTCCCTTCTTTTATTATTTCTTTTCCACAGTGTTTGTATCTTTAAAGAATCCTTACAATGATTAATGAACAGACCACAGAGATTTTCTCTTTTCATCTCTCTTATTTATTCCCTCCTGCTTTCTAGTAGTCTTGTAGTGGGAATCAGAATATCACCTACCAGTTGTGCAGCTTCAGAAGTCAAACTTTCTCTATGGCCAACAGCTTGGGGACATAGGATTTTACTTCAAGATGGAACCCATATTTAGGAAGACCGCTTGAGCTTTATAGAACACTGTTATTGGATCATTAATCCCTTTGGAAAATCAATGGATGTAGAAAATTTAGGATGGTGTAATAAAGTATACTAGTCACTCTACTGTCACATTGTTGTTGTTTCCCTAGCAAAATGAACCAGTCCAACTTTTTTCCTCTCTATTTTTCCTGTATGTCATCTCAGTTGAATCACTTTTGTTTCTGCATTATTTCTTATACCAGTTTGCAGACTTCTTGATGTAATCATTCTCCCAGCAGGGGCAAACTAAGTTATGCACCAACCACCTATTTCTCCCTTTAACAGAAATGAGAAAGGCTGGTTGGCAGCAATAAAATGATAGGGCATAAGGTTGTGAGGCCTGAAATAACATTAACATTATATTTGAGTAATCAGAAGCACATTTCTACCAACAAGAATGTGTTTGTATCAGGCTTTCCAAGAGAGCAAACTCGAAGAGCTATTGCGCTTCGATAACCAAGGTCTTACAGCAAATAAGTTACCACAGAGTTACTATAGAAAACTATAGAATTATGTAAAAAGAATGTTTGATTTCTAAATCTTTTAACTGGACATAAATGGCTCCTTGCAAGTCTAAATAGAAAGATCCTTATCATCCCAAATGTTACGAAGATATGGATGATCTATTCATATATTTTTTCTTTTCTACACCACACAGTATTTACCTACTTCATTTTTTCCTTATTCACTCTTCTAAACATCCCAACACAAAATGTGTTCATTTTTTAAATCTTTATAAAAAAACTTTTTAAAAGATCTGATAAAATTGTGTACATTTCCCAATGTCTTTAAACATGCTTATCCCTGTTGTAAAATATATTAATGTTTTTTAATGCAAACATGCCTAATTTAGGGTGTTGTACAAGTAAATTTCAAGATATTATATATGCTTTTAGAAGTTGCTGTGGATTGTTGAGTGATAGAAGATGGGATTCCATTTAATGCTTCCATGGCAGATTCTATTTTGGTAGCCTCATAAGCCTATGCAAATCTCTGCTGGATTTTATTTCTTCATTTGCAACTAGTTAAAAAGAAGCATTTTCTCTTAGGACTTGAGAGGAACAGGTGAAGGCTTGCCCTACCCATATTATTGGTTTCTAGACTTGCTGAGGATTGGTATAAACATTTTCAAATTGTAGCATTTACTACACTAAAAACATACTTCTATTTGTTTGTGGCTCTCTTTTGCAGTCACAATACTGTTCTCCATTTCTTTTCATTTCCAGTGCAGTGATGGTTATTATGATGATGATAGTAATTATTTTAGAGTGGGGACAGCCAACAATATTATATGATAAATGAAAGAGCCTACAGAAAAATATTCTCCCAACTCCACTGCATGAGTGATCTCTCTACTGTGAGTGATCTCTCGACTGTTGCATCTCTCTACTGTGTGCAATCAGACAAATGGCAATCATTTCCAATAAGAAAGCTATTTCTTGTTGCCCATGTATCACTATTTTCTAATGAAAAGAAATGAGTAGGAACACAAAACAAAAATGTATAGAAAAAATACCAAAAATATAAAAAAGGTGGTGTTGTGTATGATAGGATGCCTAGCTACCAAGAATATTCCTTTGCTTTGCTTTTTGTCTGAAGGATTCCCTCACAGTGGACAATTCAATGAAATGGTCAGCTCTGTTTAGAAGTTCTAAACTCCATCATTAATCTTTCTCCTCTCCCTTGTTTTGCATTTCTGGAATTCTGCAAAACTAAACTTGGCAACCACTTTTATTTAATGAGGTGGCATTCCTTCTATCATTGGAAGTAATATCTGAAGTCATAAAAATAACACTAGATCTGCAGCAAAGTGGAAGGAAGAAATGACTAAGAATTAGTGAGCCTATCACTTTTGCAAACTGTGGAGTCCTTGCTTTTCTCTGAGCTTGGTGATGTGATGGACTCTTTTTTTTTTAAAACAAATTTTATTAATTTTCAAAGACAATACACAAACAAACAAAACATAAAACAAAAAAACATAAAACATCTTTTCTGAAAGTTGCTTATTAAGTTTTAACAAAACAAAACATTTTATTTGAGTATAGCATAGTTCTAGATTATCACATTTCCATACAGACACAATTTCATATGCATATTCATCTTATGTATTCAACTTCATATCTTATTACTCTTTTTCCAACTTCTTACTATTTCTCCCTTTACTTCTCTTAATTTTCTTTTATGGTTATCTCATTTTCTTCTTATTTAATTGTATTTCTTTTACCTAGATTTCTATATCTTTTTATTCATTGTACTTATACTTTTGTCTGTCTTATTTACGATTTCATATGTTCTCTTCCAACATTCTTCCAAAATTTTATTAATTTTCAATAAACAAACATAGTCAAAACAAAACACAAAACACAAAAACATAAAACTTCTTTTTGGAAAGCGGCTTAGCCCCGGGTTACATCTTTTTGTACAGACATAAATCAAATTCATGCTCACCTTATATACCATTTCATATCTTATTTAACATTCTATATTTTCTATATGTCTTCTCCCCTCTTTTCACTCTCTTAATTTTATTTTATTTATTTCATCTTAATTTAAATCATTATACTTGTATCTTTTGTCCATTCTTTTTCAATTATCTATTTATCTTTTCTCTTTAATACAAAATTTCTCCTGTAATCACTGGTTGAAGTGTGACGCCTTTCTATCTTTCCCCTAAATTTAACACTTAAAATAATATATAATTTCCATTCTGATTCTGCTTAGTACATTCTACGTACTACATTTTAAAATAAGAAAATAATAAATTTATAATATAGTTAAAATAATGTTCCATAGCAAATTAAACTCCATCATTAAATCTTAGACATTTTACACATTCCCTTTAATATTTTATTAACTCATATAATATTCCAATTTTCTAACTCTATTTCAAATACAAATACTACAATGCAATCTTTTTTTTTTTTGAAACAAATTTATTAATTTTAAAAACAACCAAAACATCATTAAACATTGAACACATAAAACCTCTTTCCATTATAAATTTTTACAAGACAGATAAAACATTATTTTATTTGATACAACATAATTCTAATATATCCCATTTCCACTTAAATATCTTTTAGCAGATTTCTCATTATTTCTCTTTTCTCTTATTCAATTAAGTTTCTTTTCTATATTTATCCATTTTATAATCATCATATTCATATTTCCCTCTGTTTTGTTTATAATTATCCTCATCTAGCTTTCCTCCAAGGTTTTATTAAATCTCAAACAAACATAAACACACAAAACACAAAAACATAAAACTTATTTTTAGAAAGTAGCTTGGCCCTGGATTACCTCTCTTTATATGGACTTCAATTAAATTTATGCTCATCTTATATACCATTTCCTATCTTATTTACCATTCTATATCTTCATTATAACTTCTCCCCGCTTTCCACTCTTCTTAATTATATTTTATTTATTTCATCTTAATTTACATCATTATACTTGTATCTTTTGTCCATTCTTTTCCAATTACCCATTTATCTCATTCCTTATAGTAGAAAAAAAAAAAAAAGGATTTCTCCTGAAATCACTAATCGAAGTATGTTTCCTTTCCATTGCTCCCCTAAATTAACATTTAAGGTAACACCTGTTTCCCCATCTGATTCTGCTTAGTACATTCTACCTACTAATTTTTAAAAGAAAGAGAAAATAGTAAATCTATAAAGTAATTAAATACATAATTAAACATTAAATCTTATAACATTCCAATTATCTATTCAAAGTCAAATGCTGCCATAATAAATTTATACTAACATAGTCAAACTCTATGCTTAAACTAAGTATTTTAAACATTCCTTTTAATAATTTATTAAATCTTAAAATCTATCATTGTTAAACATTTAATATTTTAATCTTTATTTAATTCTTATAAAATTCTAATTTTCTATTTCTAATACAAATACTACAATACTATCTTATGTACCTTGCAGAATCCTTTTAAGAAAAAATTTACATTACCCTTTATCCCTAAAAAAAAAAAATATTTTTCCCATCTTGTTTCATACCTTTGTGGCTTTTTTCCCCCTTTTCCCTTCCTTTTTTATCCCACCTGGTCTTTTTACCCTCCCTTCTCCAAACCTCCGCCTTTTTTGTTCTAGTTAGGATATAATTTCTCCTTAGTTTTTTTCTTTCTGCTTGATTGTTTGCCTGGTTTAAATCTCTACTTATCTGGGTGCTGGTAAAGATGTATTCTGGTCTTTTTTACTTAATGTATCAAACATTATTACATTTCACAGGGAAGTAATTTGTATTGAAGTGGGGGGGAATTAAATGCTTGCAAATTATTCCTAAATAATAGTTAAACTAAAAAAAACCCTAAAACTTGTTAAAAGCTAAAAAAATATTTTTAATTAATCTCTATTGTAATGTTGATTTTAAATACCTGTATTTTGTATGTTTTACTGCTTATTATACACCAACCAGAGTCACTTCTTGTGATATGGGTAGCCATATAAATTTGATTAATTAGTTAATAAATGGCACTTCTCTCTAAGATGTAAAATCTAGAAGGAGTAGATGAATTTGTGTACCTTTGTAGATTGCTTAACAAAGATTAAATTTGTTATGAATTAATAAAAGGGTTTGAATAAAGTTTGTTGAAACCTTAAAGCAAAGTGCAGGGTTCTGGCCCTGCACTTCTGATTGGCCGAGAATAGCGATATCGGATTGCTCCATTCAGGAGAATCGGATTGGCTATTAACGAGCCCTTCTCATTGGTTAAAAGAGCTAACATTCCTGTGTTTTCATTGGCTAAATACCCAAGAGCTTGCCTATATAAAGGGGGCTGTTGAGGCCGTTTACTGAGCTGTTGCACCATGTTAAATAAAGAGTTGAAGTTCACTGTTCATCGACTCGTCTCCGCTTCTTACGCCAAGCACAGAACATAACAAAATTTAAATTTTAAAAAATGACAGATGAAATTTTTGGAAAGATAGTAATCTGTTATTAGGAATATATATTTGTTGAAATGGCTGTTTATAAAAGAATGTTCCTTGCAAGATTCTTATTTGGCAGTAAGAGTTGGATTACTTTTTATATAATCTAAAGTCAAAGATAAGTACAGGGATTCAATAATTTAAAATAAGAGCTCAGCAGAAATAGCAGAATTGCAAAAGCTCAAGAATCCCTAGGATTCAGAGTTTTAGGACCTCAGAGGTGGTCATGGAAGCTTCTTGAGGACTTAACTACACTATGTGGTGAGAATGGCAGAAGAAATGGGGATGTGAAAGGATGTGAATCATGTAATGTATCAGTTCCCGTTTCTGGATCAACTCAACATCCTCACTAAAAGCACAGGGAGAACATAAACCGACAATAGCCTTGACAGCCCTTCTACTATATTACAATTGCAAATCTAATTGCAACTCTAGTTAATCAGAATATGATTGTTGCTCCCTTCTCCACATGTATGTGCAAAGTACACAGTTGAAGCTGACTAATTGGACCAAGTTAACTGTGAAAACCTCATTGCTTTCTTCTGTCACAACTCCAACTGCTGTTGTTCAGTGCATTGCCACAGAGAACCCTAGTAAGTTGTCTCAGGTCGTGAACTTCGAATCTCATTTCTCAGAACAAATTGTCCCTATCTGAACTGCTCATGGGGTATAAATATACTGTTGAGGAGTTCAATGTTTTTTATGAACCGACAAAGGGCAAGAGATTTGCTTATTATAAAACCAAAATGTCATGAACTCCCTCTGCTATTTTTTTAAGTTTGTGTAAAGCAGAATCAAATATGTATTTTTGTTGGGTGGTTTTTATGCATTTCCTAGGAAATGTGTATTTTCTGGGCAATTGCCTTGACAGCTGTACTTATTCAAAAAGAAGGAGAGAGAGATTAGCCTAATTATGGAAACAAAAGTTGAGATGATAGACAAACTAACAGAATGTATGACCCATCCAATGATCATCAGATCTCTGCTTTCTACCTGTGACTTCCAGATATTTGGACTCTTCTTTTTTTTGAAATCCCAGGTAAGCAACAAAAAAACAAAAAACACCTAAATTAACTGTCAGATCAATGGACACATATTCACTCTCAATGTTTCTGGTGAGGAGGATAATAAATTGTGAGAAGATTTCATCCAGTCCTTGTTAGTATGTCAGTTTGCTATTTGAAACTGCAATCTGAAGGGCTTATAATTAGACTGAGTTACATTTAAATGTGTCATTTAAAGCAGCAGGCTGGCATACCTGTCTGGAAGTTGATCTTTTCATAAGCCTGTGCCCAACCCTGCCATGTCTACTCCACATTAGCATCTCCTTAAGGTATTGAATACCACAAAAAATATTGAAAGAAAATTAGCATCTTATCACTGAGGCACTAATTTTCCTGGGCAAAACCTGAAGTTACAGCAGGCAGCAATGCACTTAAACTATTTATTGTATATGGGGCACATGCTTTAGAAGAAATTTTGGAAAATTAGCAAAGAGATGGTGGATGGATTGTAAATCAACTTCCCAGCACTGAAATATAATCCTAGGAAAAGAAAATGAACATAGGTATTTGTAGGATGGAATGGAATATCACACAGAAAATTTTGAATTTAAGATTCTAGGTACTCAATAATGTTTTCTTTTTCTTTCTTAGCAACACATATTTTACTCATCTTTATTGTTCTTTTCTGCACTCTTTCTAGAGTCTCAACATTTATTTTTCTGGTATCATGTTGACCAAAACTGGGTGCAATATTCCAAGTATGGTCTTACTAGTGCACTATAAAGTGGTACTAACACTTCACATAATCTTGATGCTATCCCTCTGTTGATCAGGACTTCAGCTATATTCCTCTTGGATACTGAATTTCAAGTGTTGTTTATTTTTGTGGTATTTATTTCTTTTTCCTCACTTAATCAGGTGTTTTCCTTCTCTTAAACTCTCAAGACTATATCTTCTGTTGATTTTCTCCCTCTTCTTCCTTTTCCCCCCTTGCTGCTATGTTTTAAGAGATTTCTTTTTCCTGAAGCTTCCATCCATCCTGGTATGTATAATTTAAACACCAGTTAAAATAGCTATTCCTTTATTTTCAAACTGAACTTCTGTTTCTGCCTTGACCTTCCACTTGCCTTCCCTTATCAGTCTGAAAATAAGCAGACCTCTAATTTTTAGGATGGGTTTACCCTGATTAATTGTATTGATATGTACAGGGACAATGCTTTCTTGGAAAAAAAATAAAGGACAAACCGAAAAAAGGACAAATCTGAAAAGGTCCACAAAAATGAAGAAAAATTACTTGTTCATGTTTATTAACTTTGCTTAACAGTGAAAAAATCAAGAGCAAAATCAGGAAAAAAAATATTTAAATGAAATAAACACCAAGGACAGCTTTCTGGAATGAAAGACTATAATTAGGAGTGGGATTCTACCAGTTCTGTCCACTTCTGTAGAACTGGTTGCTCTGAAAAGCAGCAAACAGAGAGCAGACATATAACCGGTTCTATGTCTGCTGCTGTTTTGGCCCACCCGCCCACCTGGGCTCTTACCTGACCTTTATTTCCTGCTTTTTCAACTTGAGCTGCTTTGTGAAACACAGCTGCAGTTGAAAACGCAGGAAAAAAGGGATTTTCCAACCGCTGCGCACTTTCACGCAGCACTGCTTAGCTGTCCGGGCAGCTCAGCAGGTCGTAAATTGCATTTGCGTGACACAGAGCGACAGAACCAGTAGTTATACTGGTCGGATCCCATCCCTGTCTATAATAAAGGATGTATGGCCAATGTATGGTCAGTGAGAATTATGTGAGTTTATGTCCAACTTTCAAATTTATTACTTCTAGAGCTTTTTTGTTGTTGTCACCTTTATATTAGAATAGAATAGAATACCTTTATTGTCATTGCATTCAAAATACAATGACATTTGAAAGCTACTCCAGCACAGTGCCCCAAACATCACATCACAATCACACTTCATAGTATTTAAAAAGTAAAATAAAAGTAATAATAATAATAATAATAATTAAAAACATAGTCTAAAACCTATTTAAAACATATATTAGGTTAGATACTTTAAAAATGCCACTTTATACATAGAACTAAATCACAAATGTACTGTTTGATTGAAGACAATTATTGCCTTAGAAAAGAAACTGTATCTCAGTCTATTAGTCCTCGTTTTAAGATACCTATAACGCCTTCTTTATGGTTACAATTCAAATATGAATGTCCAGAATGAGAACGCTTTGTGGAGATTTTCTGTGCTCTAGAGAGGAGTCTGGTCTTTGCAATCTCTTCCAAAGAAGAAAGAGAGCAACCGATGATTTTTTGTGCTGTATATTCCATTCATCTTTATTAAATAGAATTCATAGGTTAATCATTCAAGGAAACATTCAACAGTAATAGAATCCCAACATCAATAGAACCCCTAAAATCAGAAGGAGGTTAATAGCTCTTTTCCACTTAACAGATTTTTATCTTAAAAATTCAAGCTTTGGTGAACAACTCACCAACCACAGCTCACATTATCAGATATATAGAGTGTGTATACTATTGTGGGATTTAAATTGTGAAGGGATGGAGATGGGGCAGACTGGTTAATTTTATAGATAAAAGTTATTTGTGAGATAGATTAAAAGTACTATATCACTTAAAAACTGTAAAGAGTTAAAAACATTATACTTGTTAAGACTTTTGGAAAGAACCTGAAACTTTTTTGATGTATGTGAGTTCAGGTACCATATCTTGCTTTTCTAAAATAGACATTTTGAGACCTGCAGTACTGTATCCTGGGAAGGTGAAATGTTCTGATTTGACATTGTCTTTGTTCTGAATCCTGGTATAAATAGAAGAACAATTTCTCCTCTTACATTGACTACAAGGAATTATAGAAGATAATTTCTATTAACTGTTAACAATGCCATATTCGACTATGATAACTCAAAGTGCCATTTTTCACTGCACTGAACTAAAAAATCTGGAATCCACTAAAATTTAAATTTCAGCAGCTGTGTAATACTACACAATTAGAAGATTAGAAGAAACCAACCAAACATTTTGTTAGGTTTGAGCATGGGCGAGAAGAACGGAGACAAGTTTCTGAACGGTGAACTTCAGCTCTTTATTTACATCGTGACTTGCTCTTTTAGCATCAGTAAAACCCGCCTTATATAGGCAAACCTTGTAACGTTTAACCAATAACAAGCTAGGAACGCTAGCTTTTATAACCAATAAGAACTCTCTGTTAAGGGCCAATTGGATTCCCCGGAACGGACCAATCCGGTCCGGCCGCTTATCAGCCAATCAGAAGTGCAGGGCCAGAACCTTGCACTTACTCCAAGATCACATTTTATTAATTATATTGCATACACAACACCCCTTCCCCCTGGTTCCTTAGTTCAGGGCGCAGTTACATAGTCCCTTAAATAGGACGGTTGTCTTTTTAGTCTCTTTGATTTTCATTGTATCGGTTGGTTGCAATCCCGCTGAGGTAGATCGTTGTCTGGCAGTGGGGCTGTCTCTGGTTCAGAGTTCACTTCTACGTCGTTGCCCACATTTTCCTCGATTCCCTGAGGTGCAAACATTTCTCCCTCCGGCTCCGCTTCCTGAGTTTCTATTAAATTGTTGTTTCCTTCGAACGGGTTTCCTAGGGCTTCATCTTCTTCCGTACCTCCCCCCACTCAGTTTGGTCATAGGGGAGTTGCGAACTGGCCGCTGCAAGCAGGGACCGTAATTGGTCGATATGCCGTTTCCAAAGTTTATCGTCAAGGCATTGCACGAGGTAGGATCTAGGGCCGGTTCCACGTACTACTGTCGCTTCCACCCACAACGGGTCGCCCGATAGGTTTTTTGCATAAACCAGGTCTCCTACCTGGAAGTTGCGACAGCGGCCGCTGGATCCTAGTGGTTTCTCTGGTTCATACGCAGGGTGCAACCAGTCGAGGTGGGAGCGGAGCTTTCGTCCCATTAGCAGTTCAGCGGGAGTTTTGTTGGTGACGCTATGTGGGGTGATGTGTTGCAAGAAGAGGATTTGGTTGACCTTGTCGTCAATGTTGTCGTAGTCTACCTTTTGCAAGGTTTTCTTCACAAATTGAAACATACATTCTGCTTGGCCATTGCTTGCAGGGTGCGCAGGCGAGGTGAGCGCATGGCGAATGCCGCGGTCAGCGAGGTACTGCTCGAATGCTAGTGCAGTAAATTGTGGACCGTTATCGGATACCAGGACATCTGGTAATCTGTGGGTTGCAAAGAGTCTGTTTAGAATCTTGATGACCACCTCGGAGGTCGTAGTCATCATGTGATGAATTTCGAGCCAATTGGAGTAGACATCGATGGTAAGCAGGAAGGTGTGGCCCTTGGTTGGCCCCGCGAAGTCCAGGTGAATTCAGGACCAGGGTCCACGTGGTGTCTCCCGTTCAGTAGGCATGGCTTTTGGTGGAGTGTTGCTGACTTCTTGTCATTTGGGACAAGCTTTAACCCACTGTTCGATTTGCTTGTCAATGCCCGGCCACCATGCGTAGCTTCCTGCAAGGGCTTTCATTCGCACGATGGCGGGGTGGCCATCGTGCAAAGTTCTCAGCAGTGCTTTTTGGAGCCGTTCTGGAATAACGACTCTATCGCCCCAGATGACACAGCCTTTCTGGGAGACGAGTTCGGTCTGTCGAGATTTGAATGGTGTGAAGTCATCTGATAACTGGTCCAATGGCCATCCGCGTTCTACCCAGCCTAGGACTCGTGCTAGGGTGTGGTCACGTTTGGTTTCTCTCACGATATCTCGGGCGGTCAATGGCGGCGAGTTGAGTGCTTTGATTTGCAACGTGGTTACCGTTGGTGCCGGATCGTCGAGAGTCTCTGGAAGTGGTGCTCGGCTCAATGCGTCAGCATGGGGAATGGCTTTCCCCGGGTGGTATTGCAGCCAATAGTTATAAGCAGCTAAGAATTCTGACCATCGGGTCATCCTAGGGGATAATGTGTAGGGAGTTGGCTTATCTCCGGCTATTATCCCCAATAAAGGCTTGTGGTCAGTCACAATAGTGAAAACCCTACCATACACGTATTCGTGAAATCTTTTCACAGCCGAGACAATTGCGAGGGCTTCTTTATCAATTTGCCCACAGTTCCGCACCGTTTTTGACAGAGTCTTTGAAAAATATGCAACAGGGGCTTTTTCCCATAAGGCAGTATGTGGCTCAAAATGGCGCCCACCCCAAAAGGCGATGCATCACAAGTTATAACTAACGGCAAAGTCTCGTTATACTGCATGAGTACAGAGTCAGAAGTGAGCAGTTTTTTAACATTTCGGAACGCCTGTTCTTCCCGGTAACCCCATAACCAAATTGCTTTTTTATCTAACAATCGGTGTCACGGTTCAGCGACAGTTGCTTTGTGCGGTAAAAATACATTATAAAAATTGATGAGGCCTAGGAATGCCTGGAGATCGGCCTTGTTTCTTGGCTTTGGAGCGTTTTTGATCGCTTTTAATTTACTTTCGGTAGGGTGAATGCCCTGGCTATCAATCAGGTACCCTAAAAACTCAACACTGTCAGTACACAATTTACATTTTTTTTTTTTAACCTTAAGACCGGCCTCTTGGAATTTTTTTAGGACTAATTTTAACCAGTCCTGTAAGATTTTTTTTGTAGGGGCTGCAATTAATACATCGTCAAAATAGGGGACCACGCCCTTAATCCCTTGCAATAACCTTTCCATAAGGCTCTGAAAAATCCCCAGGGCTACACTTACTCCAAATTGCAGCCGGGTACATTTAAAGGTACCTCGGTGCGTCACAATAGTTTGGGCCTGTGCCGTTTTTTCATCTACTGGTAATTGCTGATATGCCTGAGCTAAATCCAATTTTGCGAAAACTTTTCCGCCCCCCAGGGAATGGAGGAGGTGCTGCACCACCGGAACTGGATATGCGTGCTGCTGCAGGGCGTGGTTCAAAGTGGCCCGGTAGTCCCCACAAATTCGGATTGACCCATCTGGCTTAATGGGTGTTACAATAGGGGTTTCCCACGGGGGAGTGATCGATGGGCTCCAACACCCCCTGAGCTATCAGTTTGTCGAGTTGTTCGTCAATTTTCGATTTTAAGGCAAATGGAACTCGACGGGGCTTTAGGTGAATGGGAGCTATTTTTGGATCTAAGCTGAATGAGATCGGGGTCCCCTTGTACTCGCCTAAGCTGTCCGCGAAGACGTCCCTGAACTCAGAGATAAGGTCTTCCTCCCAGTCACAGCCACCGACTCGGTTTACGCCGGCCACTTCAATGCCGAGTGGCGCGATCCATTGGAGGCCCAGTAGGCTAGGCCTATCTCTATCGATGACCATTAAAGGTAAGTATGCTGTGTGCTTCTTGAAAGAGACTCGGACTCGGCAGAACCCGATGATGGGGATTCGATTCCCCTGGTAGTCCTTGAGGATGAGGCATTGGAAACGGAGATCTTGGCGTTGAATTGTGGGGGTGAGTTGCTTGAGTGTCTTCCATGACACCATCGAGAGGGACGATCCCGAGTCAACCTCCATGTGGCAAGGCTGGTTCTCGATGGCTATCGTGACTCGGATTTTCTTAGTGTCCAAAACTGAGGCGTGACCGATAGTGATAGTATGGTGAGCCTCTTCTCTCTGCAAAGCTCGATTTCTGTAGGAGTGGTTTACTGGCTCTCACCTTACAGGACGATTGGCGATAGTTAGCCCCCTTTGAGGCCTGACTGGGTCATGGCAAGCTGCAGCAGACCCGTCCGATGTGGCCTCGTTTCCCGCACGCATGGCAGAGTGTGTCACGGAATCTGCATTCGGATCTGGCATGGTTGGCTCCACAGCCAGTGCAAGGGCGTAAGGGCTTCGGCCGAGGGTCCTGGTCAGACCACAGCCGATGGACCCCTTCTTCGTCACTGTCTGACGACGAAGAGAGGTCCTCGTGGTGCATTGTCGCAAGCTGCCCTTCTGAACTAGGTGAGATTTCTCTGGCCGGTGGTGGTACTGGAGTGAGGTTTCGGCATAGTTGTGCAGCTGACTTCTTGGTTGCTTCCGCTGCGGTAGCATCAGCAATGGCGTCGGCAAGGCTGATGTTGCCTTTCACCATCAACTTGCTTTGTACGCCTGGTGCATCTAATCCCAGAACTTTGCGATCTCTTTGTGCTTCTTCTAGATCGGTGAATCCACAGAGGCCTCCCAAATTTCGGAGGTCTGCTATGAAGTCGGCTACGCTCTCTCCCTTTCGCTGGCTTCTTTGATAAAACTCGTGGCATCTCACGAACGTAGGCACGGTCGGGGTGTAGTGGTCTCGCAGGATAGGTTCAAGGTCGTCCCAATCCATGGCCTTCACTTCTCGGGGTTTGGCTAGTGCCTTAGCCATCTTAAATATGGTTGGACCACAATGTGTCAGGAACATCGCCCGTTTCTTCCCAGCTGTGGCGTCCTTTAAGTTGTTCGTCTCTAGGAACATTTGGAAACGATCCATGTAAGACTCCCAGTCTTCTTGTGATGGATCGAACGGAGCGGGTGGTACGATGCCGCCGGACATGGTCCGTTGTTGGTGTCATCTGTCACGTGCTCAGTGTTCTTTGAAGTTTCGTTGGTTCAGATGTCTCCACATCCCATCCTCGTCGCCAGTGTTAGGTTTGAGCATGGGCGAGAAGAACGGAGACAAGTTTCTGAACGGTGAACTTCAGCTCTTTATTTACATCGTGACTTGCTCTTTTAACATCAGAAAAACCCGTCTTATATAGGCAAACCTTGTAACGTTTAACCAATAACAAGCTAGGAACGCTAGCTTTTATAACCAATAAGAACTCTCTGTTGGCTTCCGGTTTCGCGTGGCTTCGGGGCAGCAGGAATTCGCGATAGCTCGCGATTCCTGCTGTGCTAGCCGTCGAGGTACCCCCGATCCAGATGGGTCAGGGGGATATGGCTGCCCTGTAGGGACAGCTGAAGAGAGAGGGGAGTCGGATAGGGGGTGGGGGTGTCGCAGACCCCCCCCTTTTGCCGGAAAAACCCCTTTTTCCCAAGGCGGTGGAGCGGCGGTCAGCAATGGCCGCCATGAAGAAGCCAGCAACCGGGTAAGATTGCGCTGGAGGAGAAGAGTGAAAGTGATGTCTGAGCCGGGTCAAGTAACATCCTTTAAATTGCCTGGAAATGAGCTGTTTGAATTGTTGGAGGATACATTGTATCCCTAAGAAGAGTAAAAGCGGCAGAGAAGCTGTTAAAGGGAACTTTTTTTTTTTTCTTTACTCTCCCACCCCATGGAAACAGCAGAAATGTTTGGATATATTGGACATTGAAAGTGAATTGTTTTGAGAGTTGAAGCTAAGGGACAAAAGGATTTTTGGACATTGAAAAATTTAAGAACTTGGAAAACCCTTGTTGGAGAGTGTTAGGGATAACATTGTTTTACCCTAACTGGTTTAGGTAAATAATAATATGGAATCATAGTTTGTAAGTTAAAGTGTCTGCAACTTTAACTGTGGGATAGTAATTAAGGGAGTGGTTGTTAAAGCACTTTAAAAGAAGCAAGGCTGCAGCTTGCTCTCTCTCTGGCTTTGATGATTCCTGATTACTGCAAGGACACAAGACTGCATTGCTCGAACGGGAGAGAAAACAAAGGACTGACTTGTAAGTGAACTGACATAGGATATTCTAAATGGACTTTGCTAACTGAATATCCCTGAATGGACTGACTAAATGATACATGACTATTGGACTGTTATTTTGACTATGCTATGAACTCATAATGGAATAAACTATATATTTGATAGCACAAGCGTATCTGTCATTTTTACTGTATGTTAATAAACATACAAGCTTAGCTCACTCATTTATCTGTGTGCCTATCTGACTAAGCTGCACATTCTGTTTAGCTTGTCTCCCTAACCCTGGTTGGGGAAACCAGGCTTAACACTGGTTATGGGCCCAGAGGCTGCAAAGTCAGTTTAACTAGGATAAAACAGATTTATGTAAAAGTGAGAGTTTGTGTTGTTATACATTACAGTAAACAGACAGCTGTGTTTTATTAATTATATTTTTATATCCATATAAGAAAACATGGCACAAGTCAATTTACAAAGTTTGTCCCTTATATCCAAGCTGGATGGAACAAACTATGTATCATGGTCTATGAAATGTAGTCTGCTTCTACGAAGAGAAGGTTTGTGGAACATAATTGAAAATCCACCAAACGTAGAAGAATGGGATCCAGAGGATAAGGAAGATAAACTAAAGATAGAAGAATTTATGCATAAAAATCAGCAAGCAATTTGCATAATTGCTTTAACCTTAACTGATATGCAGCTTGTTTATATCCATGGAGAAAAAACGGCTGTTGGGTGTTGGCAGAAGCTGAAGAGGATTTATGTTCGAGATAATGTTGGTGCTCACATAAATCTAACACGGAAACTTTTCAGTACACATCTCCATAAGAATGGTGATATGCTGAGTCATTTAAAAACTATGCAAAGCATTTTTCAAGAACTGCACGAGAAAGAGCTTATTTTCTCTGAACTACACCAAGTATATATAATTCTATCTTCCCTTGATGAAACATATGATAACTACGTAACTTCACTTGAAATATTGCCAAAGGAAAGCCTAACTTTAACTGATATAACTGGCAGATTGATTGAAGAGGCCAGAAGAAGGTTTGAAAGAGACGAATTAAGGAGGCAGCAACCTCAAAAAGAAGATAATGAAACTCCTACTGCATACGCAATTAAAAAGTGCTTTAATTGTGGAGGAAGAGGACATTTGGCAAGATTTTGTAAAAAGGCAAAACGCCAGAACACTGGCCAGAATACAAAAAGTCATCAAAAGATAAATAAAAATTTAGAGTTAGCCATGTATACTAACGGAGCTGTAAAAAATAATTTATGGGTGGTTGATAGTGGAACATCACATTGTATAACAAATGATAAGAAAAATTTTCTTAAAATGTCCAAGAGTACACAGCAGATATCGTTAGCCAATGGCTGGAAACTGAAAGCTAAAGGTCAAGGTATAGCATATTGTTTTTTTATAAAAGAGAATGTAAAAATGTTATATGTACCACAACTTAAGTTTAATTTAATTTCAGTTAGAATTTTGGTTAAACTAGGATATGTAGTTACTTTTAAAGGAGATAACTGCATAATTGAGAAAGAAGATAAGAAAATTACTGCATCTTTAAGAGGTGAATTATATGTGTTAAATGATGATGGTTTAAAGGTGGCTAACACAGTTTATGAAAATAAGAAACCTCATGATGAATGTATTCACTTGTTACATCGAAGGTTAGGGCATTTAAATTTTAAAATGCTTAAGAAAACTGTTGAATTATCTAAGGGAATAAGTTTGAAACCTTGTCATAAGTATTTGCAATGTAATTCCTGTAATCAAAGTAAGGCCAGGGTCACACCGGCTAATAGAGTTGATGGATTTACTACCAAAGAACCTTTAGAGGTAGTATTTGCAGATTTAATAGGTCCTAAAAAACCAAGTGTAGGAGGAGCTCGTTACATACTAAGCATAATGGACCACTATTCTAGATATGGGTTTTGCTATTTAATGAAGAGCAAAACTGAAACATATCAAAATCTCTTTAATTGGATTAAATTTGCTGAAAGGAAAACTAAAAAGAAATTAGTAACTCTTATAACAGATAATGGTACGGAATTTACAAATAATAAATTCCAGAACAGACTAAGAATGTTAGGTATTCAACATAAAATGTCTGCACCATATAGGCCACAACATAATGCCTTTATAGAGAGAAGAGGCCAAACATTACAATCAATGACACGAACTATGATGTCTGATTCAGGATTACCTGACAATTTGTGGGGAGAAGCAATAATGTGTGGGAATCATATATTAAATAATGTTGTTAATTCAACAACAGGTGAATTACCATTCACACTGTGGCATGGTACAAAACCTGATTTAATTTACATGCACACATTTGGAGCACCAGCATGGGTGCATATCCCTTCACAACTTAGATACAAAGGACAACATAGAGCTAAAAGATTATATTTTGTAGGATATACATCTAATCATAGATCTTATAGATTCTGGGAACCAGGTACATCTAGAGTTTACACCAGTGCTAGTGCAAAATTCCTAGAACATGTAGGATGGAATAGATTAGAGCAAGATTTAAATAACGAAGTAATTATTGAACCCTACAAAAGGCAGAAAGATCAGACTAGTTATAAGAAGAGTCCAATTAAAGAAGAAGTCCACGAAGAGCAAATAGGACCAGAACAAGAGGAAACAGTTAATCAGGAAGAGTTAGATAATCAAGAAGAGTTAGTTAATGAAAGTCCACCTGTAAGTCCTGTAATACCTAGACGTACTACACGTGTAACTAGACCACCTGATAGGTATCAAGCAAGTATAGTTTGCCAAGTAACTAAAGTTCCAACTAGTGTAGATGAACTTAGGATGTATCCTGCTAAGGATCAGGAGAATTGGCAAAAGGCAATGAAAAAGGAACTAAATTCATTAAAGGTAATGAAAGTTTATGAAGATGCTAAATTACCTCCAGGAGAAAAATCCATTGGGTGCAAATGGATATTTAAAGTAAAAACTGGAAATGATGGGACTGTTACCCATAAAGCTAGGTTAGTAGCTCAAGGATTTAATCAAACTGCATCTGATTACGATGAAGTTTATGCACCAAGTCTTAAAGCAACATCTTTAAGAGCAGCATTAGTGTGGCCAGCTAAGAAAAACTATGTCATTAACCATTTAGATGTAGAAACTGCTTATCTACATGCACCATTGCAGCACACTATATATTTAAAAAAACCAATAGGTATAAAAGACAATAAAGTAAATAGTAATGATTGTTGGAAACTCAAAAAGAGTCTTTACGGGTTGAAACAATCTGGGTTTGAGTGGAACCAATATATTGTGAAAGAGTTAAACAATATAGGTTTTAAATCTGGTTTAGCAGATCCATGTGTGTTTAAAAGAGAAAATAATGGAACGGTGTCATTATTGTTATTATTTACAGATGATATTGCTTTGATAACTAAGACTAATAATGAAGCTAATGAAATTATATCATTATTAGCCAAAAAGATAAAATTAAAGCATTTAGGTGAAATTAAAAAGTATCTAGGATTGACAATTAACAAAACAAAAAATGGTTTTAAGATATCTCAAGAAGATAAAATTTGCCAATTAATTAAAACGTTTAAAATGGAACTTTGTAAACCGGCAAAGACTCCAATGAGTCAGGAAGTTTGCCAAACTGATGATCAAAGTCCCAAATTTGATAAGTCCATATATCAATCTTTGATTGGAAGCTTATCATATATAAGCAATTGGTCTAGGCCTGATATAGCTTATAGTGTAAATCAGCTGGCACGTTTTAATACAGATCCACATCAATGTCATTGGCAATCATTAAAGAGAATTTTAAGATATCTTAAAGGAACAATGAACCATGCATTGTATATAGAACCAAAGGGTGATTTGAGTCTTAGTGCCTATGCAGATGCAAGATTTGCAACTGATATAAACACAAGAAAATCAACATCTGGGATGGCTATATTATTTGGTAAAACACTAATAGGGTGGAGGTCAATCAGACAACAGCATATCAGCTTGTCCACAATGGAAGCGGAATTTTCATGTCTGTCATTACTATGCACTGACTTGATTTTGTACAAACAGTTATTATTAGACATGGGTATAACTGTAAAAGATTCCATTATTGTGTTCGAGGATAACCAAGCAGCTATAAAGTTAGCTACTAGTATTGCTGTAAAAACTAGATCAAAGCATACTGATTTAAGATACTTAAATGTTAGAGAATCTGTAAAGAATGGGCTAATTAAATTGGAATACTGCATGACGGAAGAAAACATTGCAGACCAATTTACAAAAGTTCAAGGAGTAACTAAGTTTAAAGAGAGTTGTAACAAATATGATTTAAAGATGTAAATAGTTATATTTATTATTATTTCCTAAAAGGGGAGAATGTTAGGGATAACATTGTTTTACCCTAACTGGTTTAGGTAAATAATAATATGTAATCATAGTTTGTAAGTTAAAGTGTCTGCAACTTTAACTGTGGGATAGTAATTAAGGGAGTGGTTGTTAAAGCACTTTAAAAGAAGCAAGGCTGCAGCTTGCTCTCTCTCTGGCTTTGATGATTCCTGATTACTGCAAGGACACAAGACTGCATTGCTCGAACGGGAGAGAAAACAAAGGACTGACTTGTAAGTGAACTGACATAGGATATTCTAAATGGACTTTGCTAACTGAATATCCCTGAATGGACTGACTAAATGATACATGACTATTGGACTGTTATTTTGACTATGCTATGAACTCATAATGGAATAAACTATATATTTGATAGCACAAGCGTATCTGTCATTTTTACTGTATGTTAATAAACATACAAGCTTAGCTCACTCATTTATCTGTGTGCCTATCTGACTAAGCTGCACATTCTGTTTAGCTTGTCTCCCTAACCCTGGTTGGGGAAACCAGGCTTAACAGAGAGTATGGATTTTTGATTATTTAAAATCGATATTGCAAGTGGGAAGGGAGAGGAGAAAAAATTGGAGCAGAAGCTGAAAAAGGAGGAGATTGCCTAGAATCCCAAAGAAAGATATATGGTAATTGGACCTCTTTGATTAAACATTAGCCCCAGAAAGAGAAAGAGAAGAAGGAAGAAAAGTATTAACTTCTGGAACTTTTGTTTGAATTGTTTTTGATTAAAAATACTTGTGGTTGTTTTGGGAAAAGTTTATCTTTTCATAATGGCATCGCTTGTGGATGAACTAAAGGCTGAACATCAAAAATATAAAAAGGAAGATACTTTGGGTGCTTTGTTTCAATTTTTAGAAATGGCGTTATGTACTTATGAAAAGTTGATTACGCAGCAGAAGGACTGGGACAAGGAAGAAGAGGAAGAAGAAGCCATCTTTGATGAACAATGGGTCCTTTCCGGAGAGGAGGAGAAAAAGGATAAGAAAAAGGGGATTTTAAGAATTATAAAAACAACCAAAGAAGAGAAAAATGAGCGAAAAGGTGGATGCAAGGTTAGAAAGCAAAGGAAAAGGAGTAAGAAAAGGGAGGAGGAAAAACAAAGGGGTAAAAAGGGCAAGGAGAAGAATAAGCAAGAGAGAAAGGGGGGGAGGAGAAGCCTCAATGGGGGGAAGCAAGATCTAAAGAAAAAAAGTTTATTCAGAGACAATGGGTGAATTTAATTTAGGATAAAAGAGGGATTCTGGAGGGTATATAAGATTGTGTTTTTATATGTGTGTTTAGAGTATAAAATTTATTATGTAATTTTAGAATCTTTTAAACAGAATCCCAAGAAAAATTGTTATACGAAGTACTCTTAAGTTAGGGTAATGAGTTATAGATGCTACCCCAATTGGTGTATAGGAGAAGTATAGTAAAAGAAAAAAGATGAATGGATAGTTGGAAATAGAACAGACAAAGAATGTTATTGAAAATGGTAATAAGATATGAAAAGATATATAAAGGTTTTGTTATTTTTTTTTTTGGATTTTGTATATTGATAAAAGGCAATAAAATTTTAATTAACAAGAAATAATTTGGATGAAAAGGAGAAGTAGGGATAAGATATGAAGTTAAATAGATAAAGTATTGATACTATAATTTGGAATTGTTATGTTCTATTGGTTTTTTATTATTATTTTTTCCTAGAAAAGAATTTATAGGCTGTTATGCCTTGATTTTTTGTGCATTGTTTTTATAAAATTGATAAAAATGGTTTATATATATATATAACAAAATGAAAATGATAATAAGATATGGAAGGATATACAAAGTGAATATGATGTTTGAATTTGTGTCTGTGAGAAGAGTTTTAACCCGGGATCAGACAAACTTCAGAAAAGATCTTTTAGTTTTGTTTATGTTGTGTTTTCTGTAAAAAATTAATAAAATTTGTTTTTTTTTAAAAAAAAAGAACTCTCTGTTAAGGGCCAATCGGATTCCCCGGAACGGACCAATCCGGTCCGGCCGCTTAACAGCCAATCAGAAGTGCAGGGCCAGAACCCTGCACTTACTCCAAGCTCACACTTTATTAATTATATTGCATACACAACACATTTGGTTAAGTTCTGCACATGGGTGCAAGGAACGGAGACAAGACGGTGAAAAGTGAACTTCAAACTCTTTATTAAACATTCTGAACAGAGCAAAACCCTAGGGTAACAGCATCCCTTTTATAGGCAAGCTGCTGCTCTAATAACCAATAAGAAACGTGGAGTGTTAACCCCCTTAACCAATGAGAGTGGCTCATTAACAGCCAATCAGATCCTCCTGAACGAACCAATCCGATATTGCTATTATCGGCCAATCAGAAGTGCAGGGTTAGAACCTTGCTATTTTCTAAAGCTTTTAATAAACTTTATTTTAGTGTTTTATTAGTTCATAACAGTTACCATTTGAGAGATACAGGTCATTTTTTTAAAAATCCTTTGTAAAGAATGTTCTAAACATCAGGAAGAATAGCAGAGGCAAAAGTTCCGCCACCTTATTCTTTCTTTCAGAGAATGTAAGCTGCCTATTTATATAAAGTTTGTTGATATATTAGCAAGGAACAAACCCCACCATTGCTAGCACTGATGATGCTACCTAGTTGAGTAATGAAACAATCTGCAAGCAAACAACCAAGCTCAGTGAGTGCCAAGCAATTTAAAGTATTGTTTGTTTGTGAATATTGTCATGTCATTTCTTCCTACATTCATCTTAAGACACTGTTGCTTCCTTTAACTCTGCTCTCCACAGAAGATACAATTCTCTGGGGAAGATTTAATGCTGGGAAAGGTGGAAGGAAAGAGAAGCATCAGCATTAAGGTGGATAGATTAAGCTACAGTGGTATATTAATCTAAGCTGGATATTCAAGTTTTCTATCACTACTAGGTGGCTAAATTCAGGGGTGAGATGCTACTGGTTCTGCCCAGTTCTATAGAGTGGGTAGCTCTAAGAGCAGCAGACATGGAACCGGTTCCGTGTTTGCTGCTGTTTGGCCCATTCACCCGCCCAGGCTCTTACCTGTCCTTTATTTCCTACTTTTTCAACCTCAGCTACTTTGCATGGCACAGCTGAGGTTGAAAAAGCGGGGAAAAAAAGAGGCTTTTCAAATGCTGCACACCTGCGCACAGCAGTTTTCAGCCATCCGGGTGGCACAGCCCAAGGTTATTTTAAAACGTAATTACCGAAGCAGTAACATCAGTTGAATCCCACCCCTGGCTAAATTCATTCATAATGATTAATGAATGTACTGATACTATATATACCGACAATGATAAGAATCTCATATGAACTAAGATGGAAGGACACATTAATTCCCACAAGGGAAGAATAAATGGTGAAGATGTGGGAGTTGGCAGAGATGGCAAAAGGGACTGTTCTAATTAAGAGACAAAAATATTCAATTTGGTTTCCATTTAGAAACCACTAAATGGACTTTGTATTTGAAACTGAAAACAAATACTCTAGTTTTAGGTTTTGATAAATAAAATAATTATCTTGTTCTATAAATGGCATGAAATATTTAGAAATGTAAAGCAAACAGTTGAAGTTGTAACTTTTTTTGTATTCTACTACACTGAAAAAGTTGGAAGATTATTTTTATCTTCCATTTTATTTTGTTCTGCACTTCTCTTTTTAATTTTCTCAATTTTTGTTTCTATTTGTATTTTATTTTATAATAATTTTTTAATAAAAAGTTTGAAAATAATGGTTTTAGGTGCAGAATAAAAGTAACTGTGAGTGTTTCTGTTAAATGTTCCTGAAAAATGCAAATGTCTCCTTGATCAGTTTATGATCTACTTAAACAGCATCAATTGCATGAAACTCAACAAAAACACTGGCTAGGAAGAAGGTCTTGTAAAATTTCTGCAATAAAACTTCTGCAAATTTTGCCAGGCAGCAGTGTCTCTAACTGAAGCATCCTGTTGGTTATACTGCTGAGTTATCCATTTTCTTCTCAGCTAGACTGAAGATACTTCATTCGCAAGAGTAAAACTAATAATAAGAGAATAAGTATACAAAGAAATTGTCTTCCAGCTTGCGAGTAGGTGTAACACAGTAAGCCATAGGAGATTTTGATGGTATATTTCTTTTCCTCATGAAAGAAGATAACAACAAAGAATAAGAAGACAATGAGTTAGGAATAGCTGCCTCCACTGTTCTGAACAAAGACCCAAAACAAATCTTTGTTGGATGACTGATTTTGTAGGGAGATTTTTCAGGCTCTGTTAGTTTGCTGTTTACCTGTGTAAAGCAATCATGATGATGTTCAAACCTCACAACCTCAATGAAAACTATCTGACAAATAGTTGGCTAGGTATGTCTTCATAATTTTCTCATAGCTCAAGACACCTTCAGTTCATTTTCTTTAACCCTATTTTATTTATTTTTATTTTATTTGGTTTGTCAATTGCTTACAAGATAATAGGTATAAGTAAAAACATAATTATGAATACATGAAATGGATACAGGGACGGTATGCACATTGGTGCACTTATATGCAGGCCCCCTCCAGACCTCTTAGGAAAGGGGTGAGGTCAATAGTAGACAGTCTAAGGTTAAAGTTTTTGGGGTTTGGGGAAGAAACCACAGAGTCAGATAGAGTATTCCAGACATTGACTACTCTGATGCTGAAGTCGTATTTCCTGCAATCAAGTTTGGTGCAGTTTATCTTGAGTTTGTATCTATTGTGTGCTCTTGTATTGTTTTGGTTGAAGCTGAAGTATTGATTGACAGGTAGGACATTGAAATATATAATTTTATGTACTATACTTAGATCAAACCGAAGGCAGCATAGTTCTATGTTGTCTAGGTCTAAAATTTCAAGTCTGGTGGCATAAGTTATTATGCTACGAGTAGAGGAGTGGAGGACTCTTCTCGTAAAATATTTCTGGACTTTTTAATATCAGATATGTAATGTGGGTTCCAGACTGATGAGCTGTATTCAAGTATTGGTCTAGCAAATGTTTCATATGCTCTAGTTAGTAGAGTGATATTATTGGAGAAAAAGCTACACAGGATTAGATTAACAACTCTTAATGCCTTTTTGGCTATGTAGTTACAGTGGGCTCTAGTACTTAGATCATTTGAGTTGAGTATTCCAAAATCCTTGACAGAGTTTGGATCATCAACAAGGTCTTGACTATTCAGCCTGTATTTTATTTTCTGATTTATTTATTTTTTTGCCAATATGCAAGGCAGAGCATTTATTTTTTGAGCTTTGAAGTTGCCATTTGTTTGACCATTCTGATACATAGTTGAGGTCTTTTTGAAGGGTAGCAGTATTGTCTGTGGTGTTGAATAGCTTTATATCATCAGCGAAAAGAACGCAGTTGCTCTTAATATGATCACAGAGGTCATTTATGTAGAGTATGAAGAGAGTTGGTCCTAGAAAGCTGCCTTGGGGGACACCACTGTTGATAGGTACAGGATTTGATAGGACTCTCCCAATTTTGACCATTTGTTGTTTGTTTGACAGAAATGCTTCTGTCCAGTTATGCAGGTTTCCAGAGATACCATAAGATTTTAGTTTTAAGAGTAGTTTGTCATGTACCATTGAAACAAAGGCTTTACAGAAGTCTATGTAGATTGTGTCTATTGCTTTGCCCTGATCAAGTGTAGTCCATACGTTTTTGCAGTTGCAGATTGTAGGATAGCTTTTTTCTGAAACCAAATTGTTTATTAGAGAGTAAGTTTCTTGTCTCTAAGTGGAGGATAATGGATTGGTTAATAATTGATTCCATGACTTTACAGGTGACGCAGCATAAAGAGATTGGTCTATAATTTTCAACTAGGCGGGGGTCTCCCTTTTTGAAAATGGGGTGACCGTGGCTTTTGACCATAGGTTTGGCAAGGAGCTGCTCTTGAAAGATTTTTCAAAGATTATGCTTAGAGGTTTGGCTATGACAGTGGGTAGCTTTTTTAAGAAGTAGGCACATATTCTGTCTGGTTCAATAGATAGAGATGACTTTGGATTGCATAGTGCTTTTTCAACATTGTCTTCTGTAAAATCGATACTCATTAAATCATTGTAGTTGTCTGTGGTTCGACTATGAAATACTGGGCATGATCCATTACTGTTTACAAATATTGAGCCCAAAAAATGTGTTAAAGAGGTTGGCTTTAATAGTGTTGTCATTGCAGTCTTTATCATTAGGTCCTTTCAGGGGTGAGATGGACCTTGAGTCTTTTAGTTTGTTGTTTACAAAATTGTAGAAAGCATGGGTGGAATTGGTGTGTAGAAGGTTTTCCTCTTGTTTAATGTGATAATTGCTGCATTCAGTCTTTATCTGGTGGCATAATTTTTTGTATTGGCTTTTGAAATTGGCAACGTGACCAGATTTGTTTTTCTACCAAAGTGATCTCTTTTTGGATTGAAGCTTCCTTATTGTTATGGGTAATCTGTTTTTTCTGGTTTTTGGAGTTATTATTGGTACATATAGTTTGATGACTCTTTTGACTTCAAGTAAAAATATGTTGTAATGTAATGTAATTTCCTAATTCCATCCAGAAATCAATCAAGAAGAACCATAGATAGATTTAAAAGTTTATTTTATTACGTTAAATTACATTATGCCAATTGGGGGTTTACATTAGAACATTTCCAGTCTCAAAATGATGGAAAATGGGACTGTCAAATTCTATCAATCACTGTCAAAAAAGATAGTCCAGGCACCAGTGAGGAGGTGGTAGAGGAATTACATGTTTTCATTTCTATTTTAGAATCTTTTCTAGTTCCATTCTCAATTATTCATTGCACATGCATATTATATTAGAAAACCAAACAAAAGCAGGCAGCAAACAAAATAATTGGTATCCGAAAAGAATGGGGAAAACTGATGTCACCTCAAGGTGTGCACACCTATGCAACCACACATAATTTTCTACTTTCAAAGTGAAACTTCCTAGGTTAGGAGCAACCCATCTTCCAAATGACCAAACCTAAGCTGCTGAAAAAAAGTAAATTAATCCATATATTGAACCATTAACCAGGGGCATGGATTCCTCTCAGAATTAATATCTTTCATGCCACATTTTGAGACAACTCTCTCTCTTTCAATCTCTCTCTGTCACACACTTTTTTTACTGACTGATGGGGAAAAAAGAATAGGAGATACTTGACTTCTTGTTCCTTCTCCATTCATTGCTAAGATTAATATTTCCTACCAAGTGGAGCTTCTTCTTGTATTATGAACATACTTACACACATCCATATTTTCTGAATAAAATGTATATTACTTTAAAAGCCTTTTTTTAGTGCCACTTGTCATGTTCCTCCAATGAATTCTTGACTCTTAACAGAGTGAGCTGACACCTAAACACTTAGAGGAAATTTTCCATCTCTTTTGAAGAAACAATTGTGACTTTGACTTTTTTTTTTTTTCATGAAGACAATGAAATCAGTCAATTACATAATTTCAGTATATCATTCTCAGTGTAGAAACATCCATATGTCTATTGTGGGGACCATTTAAAATGTAAAGTTTGTTCAGAACAAAAGAAAAAAAGTGAGGAAAATGATCCTTACTCACATCACATAATTGGTTATATAATCAGAAATTTAAAGACAGATTGTAAATTAGGCATTCTTCTTGGATGGAAACCATTGTTGATATTTTTGGAAAACTGGCTTTTTCAAAATGTCCCTCACCCAGCAAACTAAATAAAGTATTGCAAGGAATAAATATAATTTCTGACTTAAAAGATAATTAAGAAAGGAGGGAAACCAAACAATATATATACAGTATGTGTTTGTATGTCTAGGTATGCATATATATGCACAAACACACATATTCCCAATTTCTTTCAGTTCTTTCCCTTCATAATTTGTTATGAATTCATAATTACTATAAAATGATGAATCAAGTGAAACTCAGTTATCCTAAATCTTTTCTTTTTCCAAATCACCTACATTTCAGTTCTCTTTTCACTTACTTCATTCCCTACAAATCCCTCAATTCTTCCCTCTGTTTCCCACCCCAGGGCCATAATGCCAAATTCACAGTATGAAAATTAAACATCCCACAACTGTCTCAGCCTGGGGTTTTGTTGAACATATTGAAGACAGCAGGAATAAGCCATAGAACAGTTCAGCATTTTCAGTGAAAGGGAAAAAGATGTTTTGGAACATAATGGGTACAAATGCTCCAATGCAATCCAAGGGAAAGATACAGTTACTCAAAATTATTGAATAAGACATAATTTTATAATTTTACTGATATTTGCTGGAAAGGAAATTGGAATTCCCATCCCTCATCTGATCCCTTCCTTTCAGTTCTGTTCTAGCATGCTTTGGAGGAAGGAATTTGGGCATTTGCTATTATTTATTATTTATTCTCTTTCCTTCCATCCATCAAACAAAGTTTCTCTGCTTATCTTGAAACCTTTTTTTGAAACTGTTTAGTTTGGGAGTGTCAGCCTCAAGATATCTTCCATAATATGTATATTCTGCACCCTAACTATTGCTTCTCTGCTGCTATGCCAATCTATTTCTTCCGGCTGTCATTAGCAATGGAGGGAGGGGGGAAACTTGGAGGGGAAGAAAGCTGGAGGTGTTTTGCATTCCTTTACTGGGTTAGCAAGGGGAGGGGGATTCTTTTCTTTAACTTTCCATTTCTTGGCTAGCTTCTGCCCCTTTTGTGCAACTGCAAACTTTTATCAAAATATGTCAAGGTCAACTGACAGCAGTCTCATCACCACCTAGAGATGGCCACATGATCATATTCAGAACTTTTAATTGGAAGAGTCATTTGGACTTTGGGGGGTGGGAGCATTTCCATTCCTTTGTATATGTGATCTGCGTGCCAATTTCTCAGATTCGGAATTAAATCTGAAGCTTTCACTTCATTTTCCAGTAAAAGGATAACTTTGCTCTAACCCATGGAGTCTGAGTATTTCTTTCTTGGGATTTGAAGGGAGCACAGACTGACATTATTCCGAATCTCACACATTAACCCACCCGGAGAAAATATCAACTTTTCTTCCAAGGGGGTTTCATCTCATGTCGTCTCCAGCCAGCGATGAAGATGACCAGGGAGCTGCGGGGGGGTTGGGGGGTGGCAGTCGATGCTGCTACCAGAGATGCTGGTTGCTGACCTGCTGGCCGACCTGACTCTGGAAGAAACCCCAGCTGAGATGCCCAGCTGGTCATTGGGGGTTGGTTGGAGAGATCCTGAAGACCCCCCTCCTCCTGGAATCACTGTAAGTTGAAGAGGTGCGAGGGAACGGCTGTGGCAAGAGAGGGAGGAGATGGGATGCAGGCTGGATCAAGCCGTGAAACTCCTTATGGACGTTTCTGAGAAGCCCGGCACGGCTCAAAGGTATGAGGGGGAAGGGGGAGCGAGTTCAGCCCGGGGAAGTCGAGCTACCCCCACCCCCTAGCCCAGTCTATGCCAGCGCAGCTGCCCACCACCGCCCGGGGAGCCCCAGCAGTAGATGTGGTTCCTGGAGGACGCCACCTGCCCCCCTTAGATGTGAAGTTTGGAGGAAATCCCAGAGATTTGGGTTTTTTCCTGGTACAAGTCGGGAGCTATATGGCAGAATTTGAAAGGGAGTTCACCTCTGAAGCAGCCAGAGTGAGATGTGTTACCAGAACCCTGGAAGGGATGGCAGCAGACTGGGTGGTGACTTTGTACAATGATAACTCCCCCCAACTGCAGAGCCTTGATGTTTTCATGACTGCATTGAGGAGAAGGTTTGAGGACCCTCTGGCAGAGAGAAGGTCCAGAATCAGAATGAAGACTCTAATCCAAGGTGGGAGATCGGTTGCAGACTACACCCAAGAGTTCAGGCAGCTGGCATACCACATCCGTGGCTGGTCCCAGGGGGCCCTGGTAGAAGCCTACAAAGATGGCTTAAATGAAGATATATACCACATGTGCATCTCCAGAAGGGACCCACATGATTTGCAGCCATGGTACTTGCTGGCAGAAGAGGTGGACATAGATCTAACCCGAAGCAGACACAGAGGGGGCCCCGTCTGGAGCAAACCGCTCCCCCCATGTCTCTGAGAGACCTCCAA
Source organism: Hydrophis major (assembly GCA_033807585.1). Taxonomy (NCBI): domain Eukaryota; kingdom Metazoa; phylum Chordata; class Lepidosauria; order Squamata; family Elapidae; genus Hydrophis; species Hydrophis major. The sequence continues at coordinate 16,035,833 of CM066334.1, read as the reverse complement.
ACCCCGAAAGGGAAGGGTGATGGCAAGAGCCAATCCACAGCCTGTTTTCATTGCGAGAAGGAGGGCCACTGGATGGCGGATTGCCGGGCCACGCCGGATCCAAAGAGAGTGCGGGGCCCAGGGAGGAAGCCTGAAACCCCCCAACCAAACCTCGCGAAACCGGGCTGAAGATAAGAGAGGTTGTAGAGGTCGCCCCTCTGGCAGGAGAGAAGCTGGGACCTCCGACCCCCCTCGACGAGAGCAAGACCGACTCAGAAGATGACGTCCTGGTAAGTCCTAACCGAGGGCCCCTGACCATCCCAATAAAATTAAGGGACCGAGGGAGAGATGTTGGCCTTATTGGACTCTGGGTGCATGAGGTGCATAATTAACATAAAGGTAGTCAAGGATATGGGCGTCAGATTGAGAACTTTAAGAACGCCCATATCCTTTTGCCAACTGAATGGATCTGAGGCGGGAGGTTGCCCCGTACGTTTTGTAATGGAACCCATAGAGATGACAATGGGATCCCACTGCGAGACCCTGTGTTTTATTGTGGCCCTTGGGATGGAACAGCCTCTAATATTGGGATTGCCCTGGCTTCGGAAGTGGAATCTTCATGTGAAATGGAGATAAGGGTGGATACGTATCCGCACCGATCGGCCACCGGAAGGGGAGGAGCAACCCTGCCCAGAAGGGGAGGAGAAGTCCCATCCGAAGCTCCAGGTTCCGGCCAAGACAGCTTCTGCAGGTGCTGAACGCATGGAGGGAGAGGAGAAAATCCCAAAGGAGTACTGGGACTTAAGAGAGGTGTTTAGCGAAGAGGCCTAAGACGAGCTTCCTCCTCATTGGTCAACCAATTGTAGTATTGAATTTCTACCAGGGGTGACGCTCCTGAAACCGAAGCTGTATTTGATGACACCGGGGGAGCTGGAGGAACTGAGAGCGTTTATCGACAAGAATTTGATATGTGGTTTCATCAAACCTGCCAGACCTCGAGTAGCGGCCCCTGTGATGTTCCACGAGAAGAAAGATGGCTCCAAACGCTTGGTGGTTGACTATAGAAACCTGAACGCAGTGTCCGTGGAGAATGTGTACCCCCTCCCTCTGATGAAGGACATGTTAGCCCATCTGGCAAAGGGGAAGATTTTCACAAAGTTGGACTTGAGGGAGGCGTATTACCGAATCTGAATTAAAGAGGGAGACGAGTGGAAGACTGCATTCAACTGCCCGATGGGTTGTTTCCAGTTCAATGTTCTCCCTTTTGGCCTACAGGGGACACCCACTGTTTTCATACAAATGATCAATCAAGTGCTTCACGAACATTTATACAAGGGGGTTCTGGTCTACCTTGATGATATTCTTATCTACACGGAGACTAGAGACAAACATGTGAAACTGGTACGCTCCATGCTGCACAAACTGAGGGCCGCCAAATTGTACGCCAAACTATCCAAATGTGAGTTCCATCAAGAAAAAAATCAACCACTTGGGATATCGTATTTCACCCGAGGGCATTGAGATGGACCCAGAGAAAGTGCGAGCCGTATTGGACTGGGCCCCACCGAGAACCCGAAAACAGCTTCAAAGTTTCCTTGGATTTGCTAACTTTTATCGGCAATTCATCCCATCTTTTGCCAAAATAGCCATGCCCATCACCAACCTCCTGAAGACAAAGGGGGAATTGAAACCAAAGCCCAGCCAACCATTGAATTGGACCATGGAGTGCTAAGCTGCTTTTGAAAAGCTTAAAAGACTTTTTGCTGCAGAACCAGTACTAAAACATCCAGACATGGATGTTCCTTTCGTGATCCAAGCTGATGCAAGCGATGTGGCGGTGGGGGTGGTCTTACTTCAATTAAACGAGAAGGGGACACTACAACCATGCACCTACACCTCCCGTAAATTGACTGACACTGAAAGAAGATGGGCATTTTGGGAGAAGGAAGCATTTGCAGTCCTTTGGGCCTTACTAGCTTGGAGGCATTTTCTGGAAGGAGCGAAACACCCATTTGAGGTATGGACTGACCATAAAAATCTGGAAGCTTTAAAAACTCCTCGGAAGCTATCCCCTAAGCAAGTTAGGTGGTCTCAGTTTTTCAAGCGATTCAATTTCTCCTTGAAGTATATCCAAGGGGGAAAATTTTTTATGGCAGATGCTTTGTCTAGAATGCCTCAATACAATAGTATCTGTAAATAAGTGATAAGGCCAATTGTGTCCACTACACAGCTGGCTGCCCCTGTAGTTACCAGAGCGCAAAAGAGGAACCAGGAGAGGGATCTGTTCACTGACCTGATGGAACGATTTAAGGAGGCTTTGAAAATGGATGAGTGGTTCCTGGCAAATGCAAATAACTGTACCGTGCGAGAGGGTCTAGCCTGGATATGTGCAAAATTGTATGTACCTCAAACCCTGAGAATCCAAGTGTTACAACAAACTCATGACTCCAAAGTGGCTGGTCATTTGGGATTTGTGAAGACCCCACATTTGGTGAAACGGTAGTTCTGGTGGCCTTCATTGAAAAAGGACATTGAGACATATGTAGCGAGCTGTCCAGTTTGCGCTTCAGCAAAAAGACCTCCTGGTAAACCACCAGGTCTGTTGCAAGATGTGGCGAGGCCAATTCCTCCTTGGAGGGAAATTTCCATGGACTTTATACTAGACCTACCTGAGAGCGCTGGGTACACAGTCATCTGGGTGGTGACTGATTTGTTCTCCAAACAAGCCCATTTCATCCCTTGCTCCAAGATCCCTTCGGCGAAGTCGTTGGCCAGAATGTTCATTATACATGTCTACAGGTTGCACAGTGTTCCTGAGCAGGTAGTTTCTGATCGAGGGGTCCAATTTACCTCAAACTTTTGGAGGGAATTTTTGAAGTTAATAGGCTCCACCCAGAGCTTAAGCTCTGCCCATCACCCCCAAACTAATGGGGCTTGTGCCTCTCACGGGGTGCTAGAGCAATACCTCAGATGTTACATAAACTATCAGCAAGACAACTGGGCAGATCTACTGCCTTTTGCAGAGGTGGCATATAATAACTCTGTCCACAGCAGTATGGGGTTTACTCCTTTCAAAGTGGCAACAGGGAAAGATTTTGTGTCCATACCTGAACTTCCTTGTGAAAAACCCAATGTCCAATCGTTGGGCGACTGGATATTTCAACTTCAACTTAATTGGCCGGTCACTTGTAAAGCTTTGGACGAGGCGCACCAGTCTCATAAGAAATTTGCTGACAGAAAGCGAGCCCCGCAGAGGTCGTATCAAGTGGGTGACAAAGTATTCCTCTCGACTAAATATTTTCAGACTACCCAGAAATCGAAGAAGTTGGGTCCTAAGTATGTGGGACCTTTTCCCATTGAGCGGATTGTAAATCCTGTAACTGTTCAGTTGACTTTACCAAAGACTCTTCGTCATATTCATCCAGTTTTCCACATCAGTTTGTTAAAACCCGAACATATCTGTACCTTGAGACTGACCCAGACTGATCCCCCCACACCATTGTTGATTGAGGATGAACAACATTTTGAAATTAAAGAAATTCTAGACTCTAGGAAATGGAGGGGTTGTATCCAATATCTTGTAGCTTGGAAACATTTTCCTCCGTCCTATGCTGAATGGGTAAATGAGAAAGACATTAGGGCTCCTGAATTGCTCAAGAACTTTTATTCCAAATACCCTGATAAACCATAGAGATGTATGCAAATGTTAACATATGTTTATGCTATTTTTTCTTACAGGGACTAATGTCCTTCTTCTAGGGGGTCCGAATGTCAGCCTCAAGATATCTTCCATAATATGTATATTCTGCACCCTAACTCTTGCTTCTCTGCTGCTATGCCAATCTATTTCTTTCGGCTGTCATTAGCAACAGAGGGAGGGGGGGAAACTTGGAGGAGAAGAAAACTGGAGGTGTTTTGCATTCCTTTACTGGGTTAGCAAGGGGAGGGGGATTCTTTTCTTTAACTTTCCATTTCTTGGCTAGCTTCTGTCCCCTTTTGCGCAACTGCGAACTTTTATCAAAATATGTCAAGGTCAACTGACAGAAGCCTCATCACCACCTAGAGATGGCCACATGATCATATTCAGAACTTTTAATTGGAAGAGTCATTTGGACTTGGAGGGTGGGAGCATTTCCATTCCTTTGTATATGTGATCTGAACGCCAATTTCTCAGTTTCGGAATTAAATCTGAAGCTTTCACTTCATTTTCTTTTTTTTTTAAAACAAATTTTATTAATTTTACAAACACACACAAAACACAAACTAAAACATCTTTTCTGAAGGCTGCCTGATCCCGGGTTAAAACTCTTCACACAGACACAAATTCAAACATCATATTCATTTTATATATCCTTCCATATCTTGTTATCATTTTCTTTTCTTTTCTTTTTTATAAATCAATTTTATTAATTTTACAAAAACAGTGCACAAACAATCAAAGCATAACAGCTTATAACCATTTTCAATAACATTCTTTGTTCTATTTCCAACCATCCCTTCATCTTTTTTCTTTTACTATACTTCTCCTATACACTATTTGGAGTGACACCTTTACCCTAACTTAAAAGTACTTCATATAACACTTAATTTATCTTGGGATTCTGTTTAATAAATTCTAAATTTACACAATAAATTTTATACTCTAAATACACATATAAAAACACAATCTTATATACCTTCCAGAATCCCCCTTTTATCCTTAATTAGATTCACCCATTGTCTCTAAATAAGCTTTTTTTCTTTATATCTTGCTTCCCACCATTGAAGCTTCTCCTCCCCCCCTTTCTCTCTTGCTTATTCTTCTCCTTACCCTTTTTACCCCTTTGTCTCTCCTCTTCCCTTTTCTTACTCCCTTCCCTTTGCTTTCTAACCTTGCCTCCACCTTTCCTCTCATTTTTCTTTTTTTTGGTTGTTTTTTCAAACCTTAAAATCCCCCTTTTCTTATCCTCTTTCTCCTCCTCCCCGGAAAAAACCCATTGTTCATCAAAGATGGCTTCTTCTTCCTCTTCTTCTTTGTCCCAGTCATTCTGCTGCGTAATCAACTTTTCATAAGTACATAACGCCATTTCTAAAAATTGAAATGAAGTGCCCAAAGTATCTTTTCCATCTTGTTCTTCCTTTTTATATTTTTGATATTCAATCTTTAGTTCATCCACAAGCGATGCCATCCTGAAAATCAAAACTTTCCCCAAAACAACCACCCAAGTATTTTTAGTCAAAAGTAATTCAAAAAGAAAGTTCCAAAAGTTAATACTTTTCTTCCTTCTTCTATTTCTCTTTCTGGGGTTACTGTTTAATCAAAGAGGTCCAATTACCATATTTCTTTTTTTAGTATTCTTGGCAATCTCCTCCTTTTTCCACTTCTGCTCCAATATTTTTCCGCTCCCTTCCCACTTGCAACATCAATTTTTAAATAATCAAAAATCCATACCTCTAATAAAGGTTTTCCAATTTCTTAAATTTTTAAGTCCAATGTCCAAGCAACTTTCAGAATATTTCACCTTCAGTGCCCAAACAAATTTCAAATCTTCTTCTGCTTTTTTCATGGGGTGGGAGAGTGAAGAAAAAAAAAAATCCCTTTAACAGTTTCTCCGCCGCTTTCGATCTTCTTAGGGATACAATATATCCTCCAGCAATTCAGACAGCTCAGTTCCAGCGAATTTAAAGGATGTTGATTGACCCGGCTCAGCCAGCACTTTCACTTTTCTTGCTTCCTCAAGCACGATCTTACCCAGTTGCAGACGTCTTCATGGCGGCCATTGCTGACCGCCGCTCCACCGCCTTGGGAAAAAGGGTTTTTTCAGGACGAGGAGGGGGTCTGCGACACCCCCAACCCCCTGTCCAGCTCCCCTCTCTCTTTGGCTGTCCCTACAGGGCAGCCATATCCCCCTGACCCATTTGGATCGGGGGTACCTCGGCGGCTAGCACAGCAGGAATCGCGAGCGGTCGCGAATTCTTGCTGCCCCGAAGCCAGGCAAAAACCGGAAAAAAGCTTTCACTTCATTTTCTAGTAAAAGGATAACTTGCTCTAACCATGGAGTCTGAGTATTTTTTTCTTGGGATTTGAAGGGAGCACAGACTGACAGGGAGCCTAGTAGATTCCAAGATGACAATTTCAGTAATTATCACTATTCAACAGATACATTGATTAGTAACGCCCAACAAGTCAGAGTTTTCCACCTTTTCTACTGCTACAAGGAACAGAAAGAATGGCTTCCTCACTCAAATCAAGAAAGATAAAGCAGCCTAATTAAGCCACAATCCACAATCTATAACATTAAACCAAAGGTGCAAGTAGCACCAATCTCTGATTTTAATTAATTAAAAAGGTGAGAATTTACATTATTGATATTTTAAGATAATCACTGCTATTATGATGATTAAATATATTTTATGTTACTTCCTCTACATACACACTTTAGAATGTTAAAAAAAAAAAAAACCAAAACATATAAAAAATAAGTCAGCTTATGAGCAAGATAAATGAACATAAAGAAAGAAGAAGAAAAAGGCAGGCTAAGAGAAAACAAAATTGTAGCATTCATATAAAAAGAGCCTGGATGGAGCAGGAACTATTTACAAAGTCAGAAAAAGATGTAAAGGAATCTTAGGCATTTCAGGAGAGAGTGCATTCTATGGCATAGGCACCATCGGGAAAGAGTACTTGCAAGTCAATGCAGCATGGCAACCTGAAGTTCTAAGGCACAAAGAAGAATCTTCTCATACAATCTCAGCAATTAAACAGGTCTGTGACAATGGAGGCAGTTTATTGAACACTGTCAGCCTCAAGATCTCTTCTACACCTTTGATCTCTTCTATACCTTTTCTACTGCTATACTCACTGCTCTCTTTCGGGGGGAGGGGGGAACTGGAAGGGAAGAAAGCTGGAGGTGTTACATTCCTGTGCTGGTCAACGGACAGAGGCCTCATCACCACCTGAAGATGCCCACATGACCATATTCAGAACTTTTAATTGGAAGAGTCTTTTGGACTTTGAGGGGTGGGAACAGTTCCATCCCTTTGTATATGTGATCTGCGCGCCAAATTCTTTAGATTCAGAATCTTCCCTGTAGCTTCCACTTTGAAATTTAGTAAAAGAAAAAAAACTTTGCTCTAACCATTGGAGTCTGAGTGTTTCTTTCTTAGATTTCGAATGGAGCACAGATTGACAAACACCTTAATTCCACATTATTTGTGTAGCGTAAAAAGCCTTTAGTTGAAGTACGGCAATTTATTAGTGTAGTGGGATGACAGAATGGCCTTGAAGGACAGGAGAAAGAATCACTAGAAAGACAACAGTCAGATAAACCTGAGTGTGGGGCAAAATTGTAACCTCAGAGAACATCTCAGACAAGATGCTCCACAGTTATCATAAAGATAAAGGGAGAGAGGAGGAAGTGCATTCTGACTTGCAAGATACTATATCTTTATAATAAAATTAATATTATTACCTTGTGTAACTTTGGTTTCCGAATCTGGTCTAGGGTTTGCTCTTGGGTTATATTCATTTTATTTTATTTTATTTTGTCAAATGCTTACAATATAAAATAAGAATAAACATAATTTAAAAACAAGAAACAGGAACTAATAATTGGGGACAGTAGGACAGGGATGGTAGACACGATTGTGTGCTTATGCATGCCCCTTACAGACCTCTTAGGAATGGGGTGAGGTCGATAGAGGTTAGTTTGAGGGTAAAGGAGTGAGGGTTTGAGCAGGTGACAACAGAATCAGGTAGTGGGTTCCAGACATTGACCACTCTGTTGCTAAAATAATACTTCCTGCAATCAAGTTTGGAGTGGTTTACATTATATCTTATTATTTATATATATAGTAGCTTGCCCTACTAGTGTTGGTGAGGGTGTTTATATTCCAGTACAGGTGATCCTTGACTTATAAAAATTCTTTTAGTGACTGTTCAAAGTTACAAGGGCACTGAAAAAAGTGACTTATTTCCATTTTTCACACTTACAACAGTTGCAGCCACCCCATGGTTATGTGATCAAAATTCAGATGCATGGCAACTAACTTACATTTATGATGGTTGCAGTTTCCTGGGCTCATGAGATCTCTTTTTCAACCTTCTGGCAAGCAAAGTCAATGGGGATTCCAGATGCACTTGACTATGTTGCTAATTTAATAATGGCAGTGATTCACAGCTGTGGCAAGAAAGGTCATAAAATGGGGCAAAACTCACTTAGCAATTGTCATGCTTAGCAACACAAATCTTGAGCTGAACTTGAATACTACCTGTATTGTAGTTCCTGTTGTTTCTTTGGAAAAGAAAAGCTAAACCTTTTCTCCCCTTAAATATATTCAGAGTAAGTTGTAATGAGCTGTGCATTTGATTAAATAAAGACTCAATTTTACTCCATCATGTGCAGGATTATCATAGAAGAGAAAGCCCCATAAAAGTCTCAACTGTAAATGAATACAGTTAATGAGAAAAGAGTCATATGAGGCTTGTAAAAACATCATTGTGCTTCAAAACCTGCTACAGTCTATAGCTCCTAGGCCACTCTTACTTTATAAAAATGAATCTCTTCCTCATTTAAACAGATATCTCAGTTTTCAGAGGCAATAAAAGTAATTGGGAACAACAGGGACAGAGTAGCTGACAACTTTCAGACTCACAGAGATCAAGTGTGCCCATTAGGCCATGTTCAACTAACATTAACATTGGTTTATTTAATAAATTAATATGTTTTGTGACTCCAGCTCAGTTTAATCAAAGTAATACAGGCTGTTCTCCACTTACAAACATTCCTTTAGTGACCATTTGAAGTTACAACAGCACTGAAAAAAGACTTATGACCATTTTTCACATGTATGACCATTGTAGCACACCCAAGGTCACATAATCAAACTTTGGGTGTTCGGCAACTGACTCACATTTATGATGGTTGCAGTGTCCCAGGGTCATCATCTTTTGGGTCCTGCTGACAAGCAAAGTCAATAGAGAAACCAAATTCATTTAACAATTGTGTTAGTAATTTAACAACTGCAGTGATTCACTTAACAAATGTGGCAAGAAAAGTCATAAAACAGGGCAAAACTCACTTAACAAATGTCTCAATCAGCAACATAAATTTTGGGCTTAATTGTGGTCATAAGTCGAGGACTATCTGCAGATGAATTCTGATTTGGTAACCAAGAGAAACAAAAACAGGGTTGGGGAGAAGGTTGGGAAACGTATCTCTCCCCAAACCCTGAAGATGAATACTCAAGATTGTTAGGGATAACATTGTTTACCCTAACTGGTTTAGGTAAAATAATAACTAAGTAATCATAGTTTGTATGTTAAAGTGTCTGCAACTTTAACTGTGGGATAGTAATTAAGGGAGTGGTTGTGAAAGCATTTTAAAAGAAGCAAGGATGCAGCTTGCTCTCTCTCTGGCTTTGATGATCCCTGATTACTGCAAGGACTCAAGACTGCATTGCTCGAACGGGAGAGAAAACAAAGGACTGACTTGTAAGTGAACTGACATAGGATATTCTACATGGACTTTGCTAACTGAATATCCCTGAATGGACTGACTAAATGATACATGACTATTGGACTGTTATTTTGACTATGCTATGAATTCATAATGGAATAAACTATATTTTTGATAGCACAAGCGTATCTGTTATTTTTACTGTATGTTAATAAACATACAAGCTTAGCTCACTCATTTATCTGTGTGCCTATCTGACTAACGCTGCACATTCTGTTTAGCTTGTCTCCCTAACCCTGGTTGGGGAAACCAGGCTTAACAAAGATTTTAAGTGTTTTTAACTGATGCATAAACTAACATCTAGGGTAATTGGGCTGCTGGCATTCAAAACATTCTTTTGTCACTTACAAGAAGGTAAGGATGACTGATCATTAAAACTGGGGGTTGGGTTTGATTGAAGTGGAGCTGGTACACAGAAAAAGCAGAAATTACCCCATCTTGGCAGTAGCTTTTTGCCATAGTTGTCCAGAAAATGCTCCTTTGTTATTTTATTTTGTTACAAACGATCAAAGGATTATACAGCCATCAGTTGCCTTCAAAAAATTGTGTTGTCATCTTATCATTTTGGAAGAAGGCAGCCAAAATGACAAGGAGCACTTAGTAACTATAAAAGAAGGAGGAGAAAAAAGGACAAGATGCTAAGATAGACTCCCCACTCCAACTACTTGAATTCAAGTTGTAATTGACTCTCCAAGACTTGAAGATTCCTCAAGTTTTCCTGTGGGAAACAAGGATATTCTCACCAGTGCTGGCTAGGAGAGGAGTGAAGTAACCAAACAACTGGCCAATACCTGGACTGAACATCTGAACAGTGACCTGTGGTGAAGGGGAGACGTTTACTTTTTAATTAGGTGAAAATTGCAGGAAGTTTCACCAGTTGTGTCACTCTGACATATCCTATAAATTGTTCTTCCAGGAATTTGCCTGCTTCAGAGTTCTGCTTTCTATGGGTGCATTACTTCGAACGCTGACACAATGCACATGAATATTCTGATGCCATCCCATGGATTCATTCCATACAATATTTTTGGGAAAACAAGAGGGATGTAAGGCTCCCAAAAACTCAAGAAAATTACACTGAGCAGTTTCCTTTATTGTCCCTCACCTATAGACAAAAATCTAGCTAAGCTAAAGCAGACATAAATGTAATGCATATATTTTCATAATTATTAGGGAGGAGCCATCTTCACCTCCTCTGTGCCTCATAAACTATCTTAATTGAGTTGTCTCTTGCTCCTAGGGTCTGCATTCCTTCCTTCTTGGGAATGTGGACAACAGGGGGTGGGGAGCAGAGTGGGATGGATGGAATCCAGGAAAATATTATGCATCACGGGCCTCATCCACTTCACATCATAACCCCTGATCTTTTCAAGCACATTGCAGTATCCATCCACTGAATAACTGCCTACAACCAACCTTTACATTTTTAAAGCCATTGTGACAATCTCTGCCTATTGTCTAAACCAGTAGTTCTCAACTTGTGGTCTGTGGACCCCGGGGGGGGGGGGGGCTGTGATGTCACAGGGGGGCCATGAAAGCTTGGAGAAATGTTATGATTTAAATATTGAGTTAAGTTTTGGGGGCCCATGGTCATGGTCATGGCCACAAAAGGTATTTAAAAGGGGTCCATAGTGATGAAAAGGCTGAGAACCACTGGTCTAAACATCAGCCATTGGACTTTTTTTGTCATGGACGTTTAAGAGAAAAGCATTGGAGAAGGCTTCAAATATATCCATGATGACATAGTACATTTCCCTTTGGATGGTTGGGAGGAATCAGCTAGCTTCATTCATCAATGTGACCATAAAATTTAGCAGCAGTACATGTTCATTATACTGTATTTCCAATTCATGGTCCCAAACTGATGTATATATTGAATCACAGCCTCTAGCCCATTATCCATCAATATTGATTTTAGGGGTGCTTATGAGGAAGTTCTGTGCAGACTACAAGATGACATGCAAACAATCACAACACATACCTGAATAAGCCACAAATAACTGAGTGAGTTAATGTGTTTCAGTTTTAGTTTCTGGCTGCAGATCTCTGTATAAGGGAAAGCAAATTTTCTGTGTAAAGCTTTCCTTCCCTAAGAGGTATAAATGGATATTTCAGAATAATTCCCAACAAAACTGATGGCTTGGCCACTTGGAGTGATATTTGAAACCATTCTATTTTCTTTCCCTGTGCATTTTTCCACAAACACTTCTTATTTTTTAGATGACAACTATGCAATAGCTGTGTCCTAATGACAAATATCCCTTGGAGTTAATTTGAGAGCTTGGCACATAATACAACACATCAACAACCCCTGATTTATGGGTGTATTTCTGCATCATAACAACTGAAAACTAACACTGTGTTGCCAGAAGCAATTACTTTATTACAAAGGATGTAACCATGGAATGCACTAATTTAATCTGATGTCCAGGTAAGACTGAAGGAAAATATGCATTTCCAAGAAGAAAAATAAAATAAAAAAGAACTTATTTTGGAATCTCACTTTTGTGCAAAAAAATTTTTTTTAAAAAATTTTGTCAGCATTAAGCTAGAACTTGAATTACTTATCTGGTTTTATTTGTGAGAAGCTGCTTTTGCAAAATATGATAATCTTGGTTATAAAATAATCTGAAAAATGTTTAAAAATAGTTTTATCATAGTGTGTGTCTGGGTGCATGGAAAGAGAAGGAATAAGAATAAAACAAATCAACAACATGTACATATTTGAATGCATGATGATTTTTAAAGCCAGGTGGTTTACAAAGAACTCATCAACTTGCATAGAATATAAATGATAAATCTGGAGGGTACCTGAGCTTTGATTTTTGTATTGGTCCTGTTATCTTTAGTTACCAGATTCTTCAGGATTCTGACATACAATGAACCCAGTTAAATCAATACTAAATTGAAATTTGTGAAATTTGTAAAAATATTTGTTTTTGTTTTTACAAATGGATCCACCATAATGAAATGCTTCAGCTGTGGAGGTGCATTGTTTTTCTTTGCAAGATAAATGTTAACCAGAGACAAGTTGACTAACTCCACAAAGCACTGAGATAATGTTAAGCTTATAGAAAATCCCTCTGTTGATCTCAGGTGCTCAATCTACCTCCATTAACAGCAATCACTTATGATGAGTGAAGCAAAACACTTTGGCTATTCATTCCATTGGGAAGAAACAGAACCCAGAGAACTTCATATAGTTATCACATTTTTCCTCCCTGTGGTCAAGGCTGCATATTTCTTTCTCCAAATTATTCCCACAACGCTAATTGGTAAACTATCTTGAGGTGAGAAATTAGTTCAAACTCCCCTTTGGGCTTTCATGGCTGAAGATAGACTGGAACACTTTAACCACCCTTGTCACATTGGTTCTCATTCCATACTGAGCTATACCTCCTTGCTGGGGATATTATACATTTTTTGAGATTCTTGCACAAAATTTACAGATAAGAGATGCAAGAAAAAGGAACAGAGTGAGATTCTCTTCCTTTCTGCAGAGAGGGAGGCAAACAATCTGTCAAGATGTTGTTCAGAAGAGCTGTTTAAAAATAGCAGCAGTCAATGCCCAAAATCAGACCTCAGTGCAACATTCTATGGTTGTGACTGACCCTTCATCTGAATAAGTGAAAGAAGTGTGTGTGTGTGTGTGTGTGTGTGTGTGTGTGTACTATGCAGAGAGGCCTCAGAGACAGTTCAACACACAGTGACAGGGTGTAAAAGGCAGACAGGAATAGCATACACTGCATGGTACAATCCAGTTGTTGGCATTGTGTACAAGAGCATCTGCCTATGGACTAGACCCTCCCAAGTCTAGATGAGAATTTCCACAGAAGGTCATGCAGAATTAAAAAATGGTAAAATCCTGTGTGACTTCTGGATCCAAACAAGACAGGCAGACACTAGCCAATCAACTAGATATTCCATTAGGACAAAGACCAGAAGATAGTAGTGGTATAAATCAACGTTGCTCAACCTTTCCAAATGGTGGATTGACAGAGATGGCAGTAGCAGCGGTGGCAGGGAGAGGGATGGTTTCACACACATGCACAGATGCCACTTTCACAAATGCAGCTGTACATGAGCATGCACTCTCCCAACACTTCTGAATGGTTCTGAATGGACTGCGGTAAGGCACTGGATCGCAGACTGGAGGGAGAGAAGGGCTTGGGAATCCCAGATGTAAATGACAGCAAAATCAGGAATAAAGAGTTTGAGAAACTAGAGACCTACCAGGGCCTGAAGGTGGAACTAGAATTGATGTGGAAACAAAGGCGAATGTGGTCCAAATGGTGGGAGAAGCATTCAGGGCTGTGACTCCTAAACTGGCAGAAGGGCTCCAGTAGATCCCAGGACTGACATCAGAGCTCTCTGTCCAGAAGATGAAGGGCTAAGAACAGCTAAGATTCTGCATGCAGGGGTGGGCTTCAAACATTTTAGCAAAGGGTTCTCTGCCAGGTTTCTGGGTGGGTGTGGCCTAGTTGGCCTCCTGCACCATGGTGGGGGCGGGGGGATGTTTTTGCCCTCCCCAGGCTCTGGAGGTTTTCCTTCAGCCTCTGGGAGGGTGAAAATGGCTCTCTGAAATCTGGAAATCCATTTCCGGGCCCCATTTCCGGTCTTCCCAAACTTCTGGGAGGCCCATTTTTCGCCCTCCCCAAGCCTCCTTGCATTTACCTGCATCTAAAATGGGCCATGTGGAGACTCCTGGGAGGGGCAGAAGTGGGATTTGGGGGTTCTCCAAACTGTGCAGAATCTTAACAAGGGGCTCTCCCAAACCCCTGCAAACCCCCAGCAACTGACTGCACAGAACCATCAAACTCCTGGGCATCAGAAGAGGACCCAAGATTGAGGAAGACACAGACCACCCATAGGATGAGAAGGGAATATTTATAGTAATGCACCTCAATTCCATCTCACTCATTTTAAACAATCTAGTTGTGCCAATGAGTGAATTATATAGCTCTTCAATCCATAAGAAGTGCATTAAGAATGAACAATGAGACAAATCAGATGAAATACTGCCCTTCCGTTTGGATTTCCAAAGACAAATGTCAATTATCTGTCAGTCCCCATTGTTCCTTGTCTGAGCAGCAAGTAATCTTAAAGCTGTTGCACGACAATTAATCTCTCTTCCTCTCTAGGCTTCATTGTTGGAGTACTTATGACAATGTCCTGCAAAATACCTTCACAGAGAATGCTGATCCAGTTGCATCTTTTTTAACAGATGTTGCTTGTCTGTTATACTTTTGTAAAAGGTGTCATGTAACAGTTCTTTAAGTTTTATCCTTGATTTGTGTGTATTTGTACCTTGTGATGGGACCACAATACAGAACAAGCACTGAATGTGGTTTGTTACATTTTAGGTACAGTATTTCTCTGTCTCTCCCTCTGTCCTTCCCTCCCTTCCTCTCTCTCTCTGTCTCCCTCCCCCCTCCCTCTCCTCCTCTCTCCTTCTCTCCCCCGTCTCTCAATTAGTATCAATAGCAATCAATACAGACACTGTATGGGTCCTATCATACTTCCAGAGTCACACCCATTAATAAAAGCACATTTCAGGATCTTGTGAAAATACAGCACTGTTGAGACCAATTTGATCTCCAGAGGTGGGGGGATAAATTTCCATGCAAGGAGAATATTTCATTAGCAAAACCAAACCAAAAAGAAGCATCATAGAAAAATAAAACTTGCCATAATTTTTTTAAAAAAGAAAATAATATGCAGGTTGAAATCTTTAGAAAGAAGGCCATGTAAAAGCTTGACAGGGGAAATGGAAGAGAATGAAAGATGAAGGGAAGGAAAAAAGGAGAGCAACCCAGGTCAATGTAGTGGGAAATCAGGATTTCTAAATTCTTTGAATGAACCAAATCCGGTGCTTTGAAATAGTATGCTTTAACATATTACCAGATGAATCTAACTGCTGGAGGGGGCAAAACTTAGTTTAAACCCTTTATGCTTGAATTTGTAATTTGATTGTTGCTAGCCATCTTCAATATGTACAATGTAATTGGATGTATAAATTAAGCAATTAGTTCAGATTAAACTATTCATGTCTATTTCTATGACTTAGGGCATTCATGCAGTTTAAGGAGCAGCACCTTGTCTATGTTGTTATCAGATCATTTCTGGTTCATATTATCAACCTGTGATGTTTTGGAAATGGAACATAATAAAATCAATACTGATGTGCAGATCTCATGAAAAATAGCACATTGAAAAGGAAAACATGTCATAGAACTGATCATTAGGGCAAGTTATTTTCTAATATCTTACTAGTTAGTGTAGTACTACTCTGTTACTTGCATATATTAGAATGAGATTCCAACTAGAGAACAAAATGTTGAAAATTTGCTAAAATTTGTATTCCTTGTCTACACCACCTCACTTTCCAAAATCACTGCTATGTAAAAAGCTGGAACTATGATTATACCTTTGTTTGTTTAACGTGACAGCATATACACCACAGATGGGATTCAGCTGGTTCTCACTGGATTGCCCAACGGTTCGTTAATTGCTTGTGCAGTTCAGAGAACCGGCTAAAAATAAAGTGCAAGAGAGGGGTTATTTTTTCTCCCTCTCCCTTCAGTTAATAGCTCTGGGCAGACAGCCCTGAACCACTTAACAGTTGCAGCTGGAATGCAGCTGATACATGCTGAATCAAGTCAATAAACAACAGAAACTGCCAGGATTAGGGCAGGGAAACCTATCAATCACCCATCTAGGGATGGGATTAACCTCTTCCCTTCAGGAAGAAGGACAAGATTACAATCATTTTCATTATAAATAGTATTTAGTAACGCTTCTTTGATCAGCTGATACTCGCTGGAGTTCCCCAAGACCTTTTTATAGCTGCTGCAGTGTTGACTACTTCTTATTTCTTCCTGGAGAAAAAGATACAGGAGGAGACAATGATGCAGCTTGATCATACAGGCTGTGAATTTAATGCATGTGTAGTCCAGCCAGCTGTATTGCTTCTGCTGTGAAGCATCCAATTTAAAACATAGAAAACATAGAATAATAGAGTTGGAAGGGTTAATGGCTTTTGGCAGCACACCCAGGCTTTTAATTAGCACCAGCAAGAGTGTGCTCTTAGTTTCCCTCTCAGCTGCTGCATTTACTTTGGGGTTGACTTTTTTTAAAGGGGGAACGGCTGTTTTAAGTTTTCTGCATTGTTTTAGTGGTTCATGGCACTGTCATTTTGGGGTGTACTTCCCTCACTCTTTTTGAAAGCCTCTAGCGATGGAGCACCCACAACTTCTGAAGAGAAGCTATTCCATTGGTTGATTGGTCTCACACTTAGGAAATTTCTCCTTAGTCCTAGGTAGCTTCCCTCTTTGGTTAGTTTCCATCCATTGTTTCTTCTTGTGCCTTTTGGTGCTTTGGAAAATAGATTAAGTCCCTCATTTTTGTAGGAGCCCCTCAAATTTCCTGACAGAACAATTAATCAGGGAACAACTTGCCTCCAGAAGTTGTAAATGCTCCAACACCGGAAGTTTAAGAGAAGAGATTGGATAACCATTTGTCTGAAGTGGTGTAGGGTTTCCTGCCTAAGCAGGGGCTTGGGCTAGAAGACTTCCAAGCTCACTTTCAACTCTTATCCTGTTTCTGTTAATTTCCATGGTTGTGGATGGATTAGAACCTATTCCCTCCACTCCTAATCCAACACCTTCACCATTATACCACATTAGCTTTCAGTTCTAATTCTGTATCACTAATTCTAAGAACCAACTCTGTAATTCTATTCTAAATATTGGATTTTGAATCCCACCACTGATACACACACACACACACACATGTATGTATGTATGTATGTATGTATGTATGTATGTATGTATAGAAAAAGGGAAGGAAAGCCAACACAATTAAACACTGAAACAAGCAATGAGAGCTATTCCACCTACAGGTTCCCTCTGGCTTTATTAGTGAGCATCATTAAAACTTCAAATTTGAAGTACCAGCCCAAGCAAACAGTGGATGGAAAATTAATGATGTTAATCAACAACACGTTACTAGACTTCTTTATTTTTCTCTGGAGGGTTAGGTTTTTTCTTCAGCTCATCCTTTAGCAAAGTCATACAAGCAGCAAGGTTACCATAGTTATAGCAAAAATCTCAAATGAATGTAGCCATTCTTTGCATTATAGTTGGGACATTGTCATTCAGGCAAATGAAACATACCTTTTATTTGATTCATACAAATGTGGGTGAAAATTACAAGAACATGGGTGAACTTTAAAAAGGTCTTCTTTAAAAAGGATCAGCATGGGTGATAGTTATTCTGTAGGCTTCAAAGAAAATATTTAACATAAATACTTTGACATTGGATTGCATATTTCATTAGACATCTTAGGGTAGGTACCTATTTCTATCGAAACAGTAGCATTGAACTCAGCAAAATTCAAATCTGAACAAATAACATGTTTACATTGTTCACTCTTGTTTCTCAATCTAGACATGTTCCAAAGAAACACACTTGGATTCCCAGAACTGGGCAGTAAGAGTCCTTCAAGTTTTTGGGGTTCTATAATTTCCCAGAATTTGAAATGGACACCTAACATTTGAACCATCATTAAAAAGGCACAATGAATATGTTCTTCCTGTGCCAACCCAGAAAGCTCAGACTACCCAAGGAGCTGCTGATACAGTTCTACAGACAATTTTTTGAGTTTATACTTCTATAACTTTCTGGTTTGGAACAACAACTAAACAGGACAGGTACAGACTCCAATGGTTAGTTAGATCTGCAGAAAAAGCAATTGCAATTCTAGAATACCTATATATTGTGAATACAAGAAGGAAGGCTGTGAAAATATCTACAGATTTCTCACATCTGGAACATAAATTGTTTCAACTCCTCCCCTAAGGATGCTGCTATAGGGCATTGCGTGACAAAACAACTACGCACAAGGGCACATTTTTCCTCTGTGCCATCACTCTGCTGAACACCAAATCCTCACAGTATTGTCTTATGTCTAACTATATTTATATTATATGCCTGTAGTATTATATTACTATCCTTCTCATCTTCTCTACTCTTATTGGTCTCATTATTGTGATTATTATTACTGTCATTTTGCATGTACACAAAGAGCTTTTACACCAGAGGAAATTTTTTTGTGTATCTAGTTATACTTGGGAAAATAAAGTATTCTATGTATTTCTGGTAGCAGAAATTTTGAGTAGTTTGGAGAACCAGTAAATACCACCTTTGGCTGGCCCCACCCCCATCTATTCTCTGCCTCCCAAGTCCCAGCTGACTGGCTGGTCTTCTTTTGTTGCCCTGCACAGGAGAACGGAGCTGGAAAGCAGGTTAGTGGGGTGGGGAAGGAATGGAGATTTTACAGTAACCTTCCCCTTCTATGCCCACCAAGCCACACCATGCTCACCAAGCCATGCCCACAGAACCGGTAGTAAAAAAAATATGAATCCCACCACTGGGTTTAATATGTAACAAAGGAGTATGCCAAGCTATGTAATTTTATGTAATAATTTTTGTTTTAAAAATCAGCCCTATCATTAGATGGTTTCAAGTAAAGATTGGATCCTTTGTGGGTGGGGGGATGGATTAGAAATCCCCCAAGTCCCCTTCCAGCCCTATGATACTATGAACTAGTTAACTCCAGGGAGAAAAAATGGTGGCAAATGAAATCTTTTATTATTATTTATTTAAATTGAGCCGCCCAAGTCCAAGAGACTCTGGAGTTAAAACATTTTAGTTGAAAAATATTTTCAAAGAATCCTATTATAAAACTGGAGAATACGATGTTTTCCATGTAGATATTATTTTTGCCCAGAAGAAATATAATTGAAAGAAGTTTGTGAAGACACAGGGATACTATTTTTTAAAATAAGCAGACTCTTATTCCTTTACAATATTTCTAGGCCAAACTGTCAGGGAGTGAAACTAAGCCTTGTTAGATCATGTAAATAGAGTTCCTTTCAAAAATATTTGAAACCCCATTTCCCCTGTTTTAATATAAATTCATAAGCTTTGCAGATGGACAAACATGGGAACTTTCTCCCCCATCCTTCCTCTGCTGAGTATTTAATTTGCAAGTTCAACCAGAAGATTTAGGGGAAATTATAGGTGTATGTTTGGCAGCCTGGCATAGGCTGGCTGCCAGTAACCCAATAAATTTAAGAAAATGCCATTCTGCTTCCTAGAAAGAGAATACAATCAAAAGAAAAAAAAAATACAGTAAGTGCTATGTCTGATAAACCAACAGAGGAAGTTGGAGCAGATTCAGACCTCTGAGTCTAGTAAGAATTTCACTGTCCAACATTACATTATTACAACACTGTGGATACTTAAATGGAAGAAGCTATAGAATCTGTACCTCAAAGTATGTAGTTCGGAGCAGCAGTGGGATCCTACCTGTTCCACTACCGGTTCGGTGATTGCATACCTAATACACATGCGCAGCATGGTTCACTGGTAACTTTCTGAGAATTTCAGCTTGTTCAGCTCTGTGCTGTACATAGATGAGGTAAAGGATGTTTGTATATACACACACACACACACAAACACACACACATGTGTGTGTGTGTGTATTGGACAAACCAACAGGAGAATAAATGCACTCATCACAGAACACAAAAACGCAGTCAGAAAAGAAGAAAATACTTCCTCCCTCTTCCGGCACCTTAAAGCCACAGGACATGAAATTAATTTCGAAGGAACCAAATTAATATCCAACAGAATAATCAGGGACGCCATTGAAATAGAGAAACACTCCCATAACATGAAGAAACGGGATGATACCTCCCACCTACCAGACATCTGGAAACAAGCCCTCACCAACAAACGAGTCCCAGCCACAAAAACCAACACCAGACCCAAAACAACATAGGATACCACCGCCAATCCCCCTCATCAGACCCAGGACCAAACCCATCCTATAAACAAAGGACAACTACCATCCAGAAACCAGAGCAGGCTGCTTCGGCAACTGTCGCACCCCCCGACC
Organism: Hydrophis major; assembly: GCA_033807585.1. NCBI lineage: Eukaryota > Metazoa > Chordata > Lepidosauria > Squamata > Elapidae > Hydrophis > Hydrophis major. The sequence continues at coordinate 16,015,394 of CM066334.1, read as the reverse complement.
CCAAAACCAAACAAGCTGACACATGCCAAGAACAGAGACCCAGACCCCAAACTCAAAGCCAGACCAAAACCCAGAATGCTACATCACAGCCATCCGCTCAGGACATCCCATCAGAAAACTCAGGAAATTACACCACAAGAACTCAAGAAGCTGCAACACAGCAAACGACCTAGGAAATCACAGCACAAGACCAAGGGATACCACAGCAATAAAACTCACAAGGTCATCACACAACCCATTACCCAAGCCATTAAAACACACACACATACATAATATATATGTTTTCTTAAGTTTTTGCGGGTACTTACATGTATGGTATTCAGCTTTGTTCGTGTATTTTCCCACGTCATGATAGTTGTGCTTTTAAAGTTGTAGCAACGTTTCGGCAGACTCTCATCTGTCATCATCAGGCTTCTGTATTGTGCTCGTCAATACTATACAGAAGCCTGATGATGGCAGAAGAGATTCTGCCGAAAACGTTGCTACAACTTTAAAAGCACAACTATAATGACGTGGGAAAATACACGAACAAAGCTGAATACCATACATATAAGTACCCGCGAAAACTTAAGAATGAATACATACATACACACACAAACACAAACACACACACACACACACACATATGGATTTTTGGTTATTCGGGTTTTCTCCCGCATAAGATTGGAAGTATCTAGGCAATGTTTCGATGAAGTCTCATTCATCATCTTCAGGCTTGGTCTTCAGCTCTGTGCTTCTCAGAGTGATGTGAACTTGCAGCTGCTTCTTCCTTTTAACTGCTAGTGGGTGTGTGACTTGATTGGGTGGGGGCTTGGCTGTGTTCTGATTGGGTGGGGGTGTGTTCTCATTGGTTGGGGGTTTGGCTGTGTTCTCATTGGTTGGGGGGTTGGCTGTGTTCTGATTGGCTGGAGGCGTGTTCTGTTCAGGTGGGGGCTTGGTTGTGCTCAGGTTAGTCTTAGTTGCTGGGGGATTTGAGCTGGTGAGTGTGATCTTGCTGTTTGGCTTCGAGTTCGTGGCTGTGCTGCATCTTCATGGTGGGAGTCAGTTCACTTCATGTATGGCTCAGAGGGGTTTGAAGCGGGTAGTGATGCAGCTGCAGTGCAGCTTCTGGTCCGTGGTAGTGTCTCATCTCTGTGGGTGTGAGTCTGCTTTCTGTGTGGAAGTGTGGTGGTGGTATCATGTGTGGCTCTCAGGGTGTGGGTCTGGTGTCATTCTTCATGTTAGGTACTCGTCTGTTCATGAGGGCGGGTTTCCAAATGGCTGGCAGGCGGGAGGCATCATCTTGTTTATTCATGCTGTGTGGGTGTTTTTCTATCTCTATGGCTTCTCTGATTATTCTGCTGCTGAAGTGTTCTGGTATTTTTAAAGTCAAAGATAGTTCTGGTATTTTTAAAGTCAATCTCATGTCCTGTGGCTTTGAGGCGTTGGACCAGGGAAGAGGTCGGTTCTTCCTTTTTGATTGAGTTCTTATGTTCTTCAATGCGTGCACTTATTCTTCTGTTAGTTTGTCCAATGTATGTGGTGGGGCAGGCAGTGCAAGGGATTTTGTACACTCCTTGATTTTCTAACTCGTTTTGTCCTTAGGATTTCTTAGGATGGTGGATATCTTTCTGTTTGTGCAGAATGCTGTCTTAATGTTATGTTTTTGGAGGATCTTTCTGATTTTGTCTGTAGTGCCTTTTTTATATGGGAGGAGGGCTTTGCCATTCTCTTGTTCTCTGTCTTGGATTTTGGTTGGGGTTTCTTTTTGGATTAGGTGGGTGATCTTCTTTCTTTGGAATCCATTGGCTGTCAGCACGCTGGTGAGAGTGTGTAGTTCGGTCTCTAGGTGTTGTTCGTCGGCTAAGCATTTTGTTCTGGAGATGAGTGTCTTGGCTACAGAATTGATCTGTGTCGGGTGGTGGTGTGAGAGTGCGTGTAGATAGCGGTTTGTATGTGTTTTCTTCTGGTAGATGGTGTGTCCTAGGGAGCCATTGGATTTTTTGTATACCAAGACATCTAGGAAGGGAAGTTGGTTGTTAGCTTCTGTTTCCATGGTGAATTGTATTTTGGGGTGTAGGCTGTTAAGGTGTGTGAGGAAGTTGTTCAGTTTTTCTTTCCCGTGTGGCCAGATTATGAAGGTGTCATCTACGTATCTGAGCCAGAGTTTGGGTTTGTGATCATATTTTTTTAGAGCTTGTGTTTCAAAGTGTTCCATGTAGAGGTTAGCGATGACAGGTGAGAGGGGTGATCCCATGGGTGCTCCTTCTATTTGTTTGTATTTTTGTCCATTGTAGGTGAAGTATGTATTGGATAGGCAGTGGTTGGTCAGATCTAGGATGTGCTTGGGGGGGGTTGTATTTGTTTTGGATGGCTGTCAAGGCTTCTTTTATTGGCACTTGGGTGAAGAGGGATATGACATTGAAGCTCACTAGTAGGTCACTGGGTTGTAAGTTTTGTTTCTTTATGATCTCAATGAACTGAAATGAGGTTCTTACGTGTGAGTTGATGGATTCTGCATAGGGCTGTAGTTGTTTGGTGAGAAATTTGGCTAGGTTTTGTAGAGGTGAGCCTATGGAGCTAACTATTGGTCTAAGTGTGGTTCCTTCTTTGTGTATCTTGGGGAGACCATAAAGTTTAGGGCATCTGGATGATTACTCTCTGGGTATGATTCTTTGCTGGATTTCGTCACTGATGGGGGAGGCTTTTATTTTGGATTTGGTGGTTTTTTCTAGGTAGGTGGTGGGGTCTGTCTTTAGGGGTTTGTATGTGGGGTCTTGGAGTAGGTTGGTTAACTTGGATTGGTAGTCAGATGTGTTCATAACCACTGTCGCGTTGCCCTTGTCTGCTGGTAGGATTATTATGCTGGTGTCTTCTTTCAGGTTAAGTAGTGCAGTTTGTTCTTCTTTGGATAAGTTGCTTTTGGGTGGTTTGCTAGTGCAGAGGATGTTGGTGATTTTGAGTCTGATTCTATTAGCATCATCAGGGTTGTTTTTGGTCAGGCTGGTTTCAACTCCGCATATGATGGTTTCTGTGGGAATGTGTTTGGGAGCGACAGCAAAGTTGAATCCTTTAGAAAGGACCTTGGTTTCGGCTTCGGTGAGGATCTTGTCTGCGATGTTGTGCACTGTTTGTTTCATGTGTGGTTGTGAGAGGGGAGGAGTTGGTTTCTGGCGTTGTTGTAGTTTTCTGAGTTTGTTGGTGTGTGTGTCTGCCTTGAGGGTGATCTGTGTTTCGGCTCTCCAGACAGCGAGTTGTTTGGATTTGTCCCAAAGTAAGGGGTGAATCTTGTTGCTGAGTCTGAAGTGAAGTGTGAGGAGATTTGTCAATTTGGTCTAGGAAATGAAGTTCACACAAAAAGATTTCTCCTAGACTAAATCAACAAAGATCTCCTCACACTTCACCTCAACTCTGTGCTTCTCAGAGCTGAAGAAACAAGCTTGAAGATGATGAATGAGACTTCATCAAAACATTGCCTAGATACTTCCAATCTTACGGGGGAGAAAACCCGAATAACCAAAGATATATATATGTGTGTGTGTGTGTGTGTGTGTGTGTATCTTTGGTTATTTGGGTTTTCTCCCACGCAAAATTGGAAGTATCTAGGTGACGTTTCGATGAAATCTCATTCATCATCTTCAGGCTTGTGCCTTCGACTTTGTGCTTCTCGGAGTAATGTGAGCTTGCAGCTGCTTCTTCCTTTTAACTGCTTGTGGGGGTGTGACTTGTTTGGGTGGGGCTTGGCTGTGTTTTGATTGGCTGGGGGTTTGTTCTCATTGGTGGGGGTTTGGCTTTGTTCTGATTGGTAGGGGGAATGGCTGTGTTCTGATTGGCTGGGGGTGTGTTCTGTTCACACCCCCAGCCAATCAGAACATAGCCAAGCCCCCACTCAATCAAGGCACACCCCCACTAGCAGTTAAAAGGAAGAAGCAGCTGCAAGCTCACATCACTCTGAGAAGCACAGAGCTGAAGACCAAGCCTGAAGATGATGAATGAGACTTTATCGAAACGTTGCCTAGATACTTCCAATTTTATGTGAGAGAAAACCCGAATAACCAAAGATCCACATACAAATACCTGCGAAAACTTCAGAAAAAAAAAAAACACACACACACACACACACACATACACTCACATACAGTATATATGAAAGAGAGAGAGAGAGAGATCATACCGCTCTTAGGTGAATTTAGTCAGAGAATTTCCATTTCGCAAATTTATTTATCGCCAGACGATTAGTTTTGCATTTTTCATTAATGTAGCTAAAATTTATGCATTAGTTTATTTCTTCCATCACCTCCAAGTCAATATATTCAGATTTAGCAAAGAGATGAATCTTTTGACAATTTTAAAAGATAAACACAGAATATATTTGGGTTTAAAAGATGAGAAATTTGATGGTATTTTTGTAAGAATCATTGTAGATATTCTAACTGAATTTGGGAGTGATAGAATAAAAGAGAGATAGATAGATAGATAGATAGATAGACAGACAGATAGATATTGAGTTCTCCCTTTCTTTTCACTATCTCCTCAGTCAACTGAATTAAAGACATTTAAATATACAAATATCTTGAATAACCTGCATGATTTTAAAAATGACAACTGCTATAGAAGTTCTGATGGGTGCAGAGTGGGACCTAAGTGTAAAAAATGTTTGTGTGTGCTACATTTCTTCTTTGTCTAACACCAAGTCATTGCTCTAATCAATATTTTATTAACTTGGCGAGTCACAAAGTTCTCTATATGGTTGAGCTTCTATGATTCATTGAAGAACAATAGACTTATTTTTATGGCACTGCTTATAAGGAGCAGTGTGGTTAAAGTCCCTAATCCATTGTAGAAATGGCAGCCATTCACAGTACTTTTCTGATGAGTAAAACAATATAGATAGATATCCCATGATAACTTCCACTCATTGTGCAAAATCTATCTTTCTCTCTCTCTCTCTCTCCCTCTCTCTCTCTCTCCCCTCCCTCCCACACACAAACACATACACAACAGTGCAGTGGCCTAGCAGTTAAGATGCTGGGCTTGTGTACTGGAAAGGTTGCCAGTTTGAGACATAGCACAGTATGATGGGGCGAGCTCCCATTCCTTATCCCAGTTCCTGCCCACCTAGCAGTTCAAAAGCATAAACATGCAGCATAAAAATGCAAATAGATAAACAGGTACCACGCCAGTGGGAAAGTAAATGCGTTTCTGCACACCTTGGCATATATTCAAGATGGCTACATGACCATGGAAGTGCCCTTGGATAAAGCTGACTCCCTCAGCTAAGGTGAGTCAGACACAAATGGGCAGGGGAAAATTTTACAATATCATATTCATACCCCTAGATACAGAGTCAGCTTTAAAAAGTGGGGTTTGGCAGGGTGTTTAAGTAGACTTGTCAAGAAATAACTCACAAAGTTCCTTGAACAAAATACATATTTCACCATTTTTAACATCTTATGAATGCTGTAGGGCCATAGGCAAAGGTTCTGCTTTGGAATATCTACCCATAACAGAGGCAAGTGTCTTAGAACATACAGGTTTATCATGTTCAGAATATTCTTGATAATGATGTTCAGAATATTCTTGATGATGTCAAGCTAGATAGCATGAGAGATTATAGGTCAACCAATATCCAGCTAAGATGATAAACTTATAAGATTCACTAAGCTCCTGCCAACTGTAAACCTAAGTTTGTTACTAGTATAATACAGCCCTTAAAGCAAGGGTGTCAAACTCATGGACCATGGACTGGATGTGCCATGTCACGTGCTGACCCTGCCCCCACCCAGTTTAGTGAAGGGGGGAAAAAGTCGTAATATGTCAAGTGATGATGATGTGATGTTGTGAGTTTGACACCCCTGCCTTAAAGACTAAAATGAGATGAGATGCTGAGTTATTACTTCCAGCCTTGGTTATGTATCCATGGATTTTAAACAGCTTTCCTTCTTTTAATCTCTTCCTCCTAACCCACTATCCACTTATACCTTATGAGTTGGGTTACTTTATCAATTGTATAAATACCGTATATACTCGAGTATAAGCCGAGTTTTTCAGCCCATTTTTTGTGCTGAAAAAACCACCCTCGGCTTATACTCGAGTCAGCCGCTATGGCACCATGCCTGGCCTGCGCTGGCGTGGCTGCAACTGATCGTGCCTCCAGGGCAGCATCGCCGCCGCAGCTGTCTACCCACTGAGGGCCACACAGGCGACCCCAAGCGGGCTCTCCTTCCCCATTAACGGGCCCCTGGGGCCCCGTGAGCTCCTGCGTTGCGCGCTTCCAGCTTCGCCAACAAACCGCCAGGCTCAGGCAGCCTCCTCCGCCCCCTACCCTAGCGGCGAAGAGCTGCTCTGGGGGCAGCGAGACAAAGTGCCTGGCTGCGCCGTGGCGGGAGCCGCCGAGTGGAAGAGGGCCGCCCTCTCCTGGGGAGCGCGGCGTTTGCGGCTCTCCTGTTCAGTCCCCAATGCTGAAAAGACTTTCGGAGCTGCGGGCTCTCCTTCCCCATTAACGGGCGCACTTCCAGCTTCGCCAACAAACCGCCAGGCTCAGGCAGCCTCCTCCGCCCCCTACCCTAGCGGCGAAGAGCGCATGCGCTCCGGGGGCAGCGAGACAAAGTGCATGGCTGCGCCGTGGCGGAAGCCGAGAGGAAGAGGGCTGCCCTTTCCTGGGGAGTGCGGCGTTTGCGGCTCTCTTGTTCAGTCCCCAACGCTGCAAAGACTTTCGGAGCTGCGGGCTCTCCTTCCCCATTAACGGGTGCGCTTCCAGCTTCGCCAACAAATGGAGCTGCAAATCTGGTAATCGCTTGCGGAGCCTCGGCACGAACCCCCTTTCCCCGCACTCCCCCCCTGCACTCCTCTGGCAGCAGCAGGCAGAGAAAGCCCCATTTTCCCCTGGCTTTGATGGCACGCGTGAGTTGGCTTCCCACTCTTTTTTTTTTTAACTCTCCTCTTCCTCCTCCTCCTCTCCTCTCCCCTTGTTGTCTGGTCTTCCCTAAGGAAACTCGAGGGCTCACACTTCCAGGTGTTTCTCCCTGTCCTTCTCCCTGTCAATGATCTTTTCTTCCCTTCCCTTCTCTCAGCCCCATCCTCCTTCACCTTTGTCACCACAATCCTGAACAGATGAAGTTTGTACTTCTCAAGAAAGGTTGAATGTTCCTTTTGAGGAGGGAACCTAGTGTGACATCTGTATGTTGACCTACTAATGAGACATGGCATGTGTGCACATGCAATGGAGGCATGAGGGAGAGCTGTGAAAGAGATGGTGGCTCTCCAAAACAGGATGTACATGCAGCACATACATATGCTTTTTTCTTGCAAGGGAGAGACTGACTCTGTTTGGACATACAGATGATGATGAGGAATCCAGTTTTGAAGGATTTTAACTCTTGTGTTTTATCTTGGTTGCTGATTGAGCTAAGGTTTTTGTACTTTTAAAGTTATTGTTGATACCATATTCGTTTTGTTGGCTCTCTTTTCCACTTACAGAGCTAGTTTACTGTTTGTCAGGCTGTGCTCCCTTTAGATCCCAAGAAAGAAATATTCAGACTCCATGGTGTAGAGCAAAGTTATCCTTTTACTGGAAAATAAAGTGGAAGCTACAAATCAATTCCGAAACTGAGAAATTGGCGGGTAGAATCCACATAAAAAGAATTAGGTTTGTTCCCACCCCCCAAAGTTCAAATTATTCTTCCAATTAAAACTTCTGAATAAGCTCATGTGGTCATCTCCAGATGGTGATGAGGTGTCTTGTCAAATGACCTTGACATATTTTGATAAAAGTTCGCAGATGCGCAAAAGAGGACAGAAGATAGCCAAGAAACGGAAAGTTAGAGAAAAGAATCCCCCCTCCCCTTGCTAGCCCAGCAAGGAATGCAAACACCTCCAGTCTTCCTCCCTCACAAAATCCCCCCTCCCACTGTTGTCATGACAGCCCAGAGAAATAATGAAATAACAGCAGAAAGGCAACAGAGGAAGATATCTTGAGGGCTGACATTCAGACCCCCTAGAAGAAGGACATAAGTCCCTAAAAGAAAATAACATAATTACATGTTAACATTGTTATACATTTTCAGGGTTTATCAGGATATTTGGCATAAAACTTAATTAATAGTTCAGGAGCTCTAAGGTCCTTTTCATTTGCCCACTCAGAATGGGACGGAGGAAAATGTTTCCAAGCTACCAGGTATTGGGTACGACCCCTCCATTTTCTAGAGTCTAAAATTTCTTTAATTTCGAAATGCTGTTCACCCTCAATTAACAATGGTACGGGGGGATCAGACTGGGTCGGTCTCAAGGTACAGGTACGTTCTGGTTTCAACAAACTAATGTGGAAAACTGGATGAATATGACGAAGAGTCTGGTAAAGTGAGTTGAACAGTCACAGGATTTATAATCCTCTCAATGGGGAAAGGTCCTACATACTTAGGACCCAACTTCTTCGATTTTTGGGTAGTCTGTAAATACTTGGTCGAGAGAAATAATTTATCGCCCACTTGATATGACATCTGCGGAGCTCGCTTTCTGTCAGCAAATTTCTTATGAGATTGGTGCGCCTTGTCCAAAGCTTTGCGGACGACCGGCCAATTAAGTTGAAGCTGAGATATCCAATCACTCAGTGACTGGACAGTTAGGCTTTCACCAGGCAGTTCAGGTATGGGTACAAAATCTTGCCCCGTTGCTATTTTGAAAGGAGTAAACCCCGTACTACTGTGAACAGAGTTATTATATGCCACCTCCGCAAAAGGTAGTAGATCCACCCAGTTGTCTTGCTGATAATTTATGTAACATTGGAGGTATTGTTCTAGCACCCCCTTAGTTCTCTCGCAGGCTCCATTAGTTTGGGAATGGTGGGCGGAGCTTAAGCTTTGGGTGGAGCCTATTAACTTCAAAAATTCCCTCCAGAAATTGGAGGTAAATTGGACTCCCCGATCAGAAATTACACGTTCAGGTACACCATGCATTCTGTAGAGATGAAGAATGAATAGTCTGGCCAACGACCTCGCCGAAGGGATCTTTCAGCAAGGGATGAAATGGGCTTGTTTGGAGAACAAGTCAGTCACCACCCAAATGACTGTGTGTCCACTGCTCTCGAGTAGATCTACTATAAAGTCCATGGAAATTTCCTTCCAAGGAGCAGTTGGGCTGGCCACATTTTGCAACAGTCCTGGTGGCTTACCAGGAGGTCTTTTTGCTGAGGCGCAAATCGGACAACTCGCCACATAAGTCTCAATGTCCTTTTTCAACGAAGGCCACCAAAACTGCCGTTTCACCAAATGTAAGGTCTTCACAAATCCAAAATGACCAGCCACTTTGGAATCATGAGTTTGTTGCAATACGTGGCTTCTCAGATTTTGAGGTACATACAATTTTGCCCCCATCCAGGCTAGGCCATCTCGAATGGTGCAGTTGTTCGCATTTGCCAGAAACCACTCATCCGTTTTCAAAGCCTCCTTAAACTGTTCCATCAGATCAGTGGATAGATTCTTCTCTTGGTTTCTTTTTTGAGCGCGGGTAACTACAGGGGCAGCCAGTTGTGTAGTGGACATGATTGGCCTTATCACTTCTTTACGGATACTGTTGTATTGAGGCATTCTAGACAAAGCATCTGTCATAAATTTTTTTCCCCCTGGTATATATTTCAAGGAGAAATTGAATCGCTTGAAAAACTGAGCCCACCTAACTTGTTTAGGGGATAATTTCCGAGGGGTTTTTAAAGCTTCTAGATTCTTATGAACAGTCCACACTTCAAATGGGTGTTTTGCACCTTCCAAAAAATGCCTCCAAGCTAGTAAAGCCCAACAGACTGCAAACGCTTCTTTCTCCCAAACCGCCCATCTTTTTTCAGTCTCAGTGAATTCACGAGAAGTGTAAGCGCATGGTTGTAGTGTCCCCTTCTCGTTTAATTGAAGTAAGACTGCCCCCACTGCTACAACACTTGCATCAGCTTGGATCATGAAAGGGGCATCCATGTCTGGGTGTTTCAGTATTGGTTCTGCAGCAAAAAGTCTCTTAAGTTTTCAAATGCAGCTTGGCGCTCCATGGTCCAATTCAATGGTTGACTGGGCTTTGGTTTCAATTCCCCCTTTGTTTTCAGGAGGTTGGTGATAGGCATGGCTATTTTTGCAAAAGACGGGATGAATTGCCGATAAAAGTTGGCAAATCCCAGAAAACTTTGAAGCTGTTTACGAGTTCTCGGTGGGGCCCAGTCCAAAACGGCTCGCACCTTTTCTGGGTCCATTTCAATGCCTTCGGGGGAGATACAATATCCCAAGTAGTCGATTTTTTCTTGATGGAACTCACATTTGGATAGTTTGGCGTACAATTTGGCGACCTTCAGCTTGTGCAACACAGAGCGTACCAGTTTCACATGTTCGTCTCTAGTCTCCGTGTAGATAAGAATATCATCAAGGTATACCAGAACCCCTTTGTATAAATGTTCGTGAAGCACTTGATTGATCAGTTGCATGAAAACAGCAGGCGCCCCATGTAAGCCGAAAGGGAGAACATTGAACTGGAAACAACCCATTGGGCAGTTGAATGCAGTCTTCCACTCGTCTCCCTCCTTTATCCGGATTCAGTAGTACGCCTTCCTCAAGTCCACCTTTGTGAAAATCTTCCCCTTTGCCAGGTGGGCTAACATGTCCTTCATCCGAGGGAGGGGGTACATGTTCTCTACGGACACTGCGTTTAGGTTTCTTTAGTCCACTACCAGACATTTGGAGCCATCTTTCTTCTCGCGGAACATCACAGGGGCCGCCACTCAAGGTCTGGCAGGCGTAATGAAACCCCGTTGCAAGTTCTTGTCGATAAATGCCCTCAATTCCTCCAACTCCCCCGGTGTCATCGGATACATCTTCGGTTTCGGGAGCATCACCCCTGGCAGGAATTCAATGCTACAATCGGTCGACCGATGTGGAGGGAGCTCGTCGGAAGCCTCTTCACTAAACACCTCTCTTAAGTCCCAATACTCCTTCGGGATTTTCCCCACCCCTTCCACATGTTCGGCACCTGTAGAAGCTATCTCGGCGGGTACTTGGGACTTCGGATGGGATTTCTCCTCCCCTTCCAGATAGGGTTGCTCCTCCCCTTCCAGTGGCCGATTGGTGCAGATGCGTATCCATCCCTCTCTCTAGTTCACATGGGGATTCCACTTCCGAAGCCATGGTAGTCCCAATATTAGAGGCTGTTCCATCCCAGGGGCCACAATAAAACACAGGGTCTCATGGTCATCTCTAGGGGTTCTGTGATAAAACGTGTGGGGCAACCTCCTGCCACCGACCCATCCAGTTGGCAGAAAGATATGGATGTTTTTAAAGTTTTCAGTCCGATGCCCATCCCCTTAACCACTTTCATGTTAATTACACACCTCGTGCACCCCGAATCCAGTAAGGCCAACATCACTCCCTCAGTCCCAGAGGTGGGCCACCTTAACTTTATTGGGATGGTCATGGGCCCTTGGTTAGGACTTACCGGGACGTCATCTTCCGAATCTGTCTCGTTCTCGTCGAGTGGGGTTGGAGGTCCCAGCTCCTCTCCCGCCGAAAGGGTGACCTCTACAACCTCTCTTGTCTTCAGCCCGGTCTCGCGGGGCTTGGTTGAGGGGTTTTTGGGTTTCCTCCCGGGGTCCCGGGGTTTCGGTGGGTTCGTCTTTACCCGGCAATCCGCCATCCGGTGGCCCTCCTTCCCACAACGGAAACATGCCGTGGTCTTGGCTCTTGCCACCACCCCTCCCGGTTGGGGGGTTGAGGTCTCTCGGAGAAGTGGAGGGAGTGGTTTTCTCCAGGCGGGACCTCCCCTGCATCGGTTTCGGGCTAGATCAATGTCCACCTCTTCCGCCAGCAAGTACCATGTCTGTAAATCACGTGGATCCCTTCTGGAGATGCACGTGTGGTATACATCTTCATTTAAGCCATCTTTGTAGGCTTCCACCAGGGCCTCCTGGGACCAACCTCGGATGTGGTATGCCAGCTGCCTGAATTCTTGGGTGTTGTCTGCCACCGATCTCCCCCCTTGGACTAGGGTCTTCATTCTGATCCTGGCCTTTCTCTCTGCCAGTGGATCCTCAAACCTTTTCCTCAGTGCAGTCATGAAAACATCAAGGTTTCGCAGTTGGGGGGAGTTATCATTGTACAAAGTCACCACCCAGTCTGCTGCCATCCCCTCCAGGGTTCTGGTAACACATCTCACTTTGGCTGCTTCAGAGGTGAACTCCCGCTCAAATTCTGCCATATAACTCCCAACTTGTACTAGGAAAAATCCCAAATCTCTGGGATTTCCTCCAAACTTCATGTCTAGGGGGGGCAGGTGGCGTCTTCCAGGAACCACCCCTATTGCTGGGGCTCCCCGGGCGGCAGTGGGCGGCTGCGCTGGCGTAGGCTGGGCAAGAGGGGTAGGGATAGCTTGGCCTCCCCGGGCTGATCTCGTTCCCTCTTCCCCCTCATACCTTTGAGCCATGCCGGGCTTCTCAGAAACATCTATAAAGAATTTCCCGGCTTGATCCAGTCTGCATTCCATCTCCTCCCCCTCCTGCCACAGCCGTTCCCTCACACCTTTTCACCTTACAGTGATTCTGGGAGGAGGGGGGTCTTCAGAGTCTCTCCAACCAACCCCCAATGACCATCTGGGCATCTCGGCTGGGGTTTCTTCCAGAGTCAAGTCAGCCAGCAGGTCAGTCACCGACGTCTCCGGTAGCAGCATCGGCTGCCCCCCCGCAGCTCCCTGATCCTCTTCATCGCTGGTTGGAGACGACATGAGATGAAACCCCCTCGGAAGAAAAGTTGCTGTTTTCTCCGGGTGGGTTGATGTGGGAGTTTCGGAATAATGTCAGTCTGTGCTCCCTTTAGATCCCAAGAAAGAAATACTCAGACTCCATGGTGTAGAGCAAAGTTATCCTTTTACTGGAAAATAAAGTGGAAGCTACAAATCAATTCCGAAACTGAGAAATTGGCGGGTAGAATCCACATAAAAAGAATTAGGTTTGTTCCCACCCCCCAAAGTTCAAATTATTCTTCCAATTAAAACTTCTGAATAAGCTCATGTGGTCATCTCCAGATGGTGATGAGGTGTCTTGTCAAATGACCTTGACATATTTTGATAAAAGTTCGCAGTTGCGCAAAAGAGGACAGAAGCTAGCCAAGAAACGGAAAGTTAGAGAAAAGAATCCCCCCTCCCCTTGCTAGCCCAGCAAGGAATGCAAACACCTCCAGTCTTCTTCCCTCGCAAAATCCCCCCTCCCACCGTTGTCATGACAGCCCAGAGAAATAATGAAATAATAGCAGAAAGGCAACAGAGGAAGATATCTTGAGGGCTGACACTGTTTTTCTTTGAAATAAATATTCAAAAACATTTAACTTACTGATGCCTCAATTAATGTAATTTTATTGGTATCTATTTTTATTTTTGAAATTTACCAGTAGCTGCTGCATTTCCCACCCTCGACTTATACTCGAGTCAATAAGTTTTCCCTGTTTTTTGTGGTAAAATTGGGTGCCTCGGCTTATATTCGGGTCGACTTATACTCGAGTATATACGGTACTTTTATACAATACTATTTGTTATTTATTATTATGCTGTTTATTATTTGCATAATAAATATACATTTATTATACAAATAACAAATATACTGTTTATTCTTGATTGGTATGTGTGCATGTTTCTCTGTGTTTAAATACTGTAGCTATATCCTAGCCTTACAGCTAAACCATGATACTGTTGACTATTGATGCTATATATCTTAGAATGTTAGTTAGGCAGAACACCAAAACATTGGATCCTATAATGTTACATTGTTCACAGTTACTACTAAAAAACTCCTGTCTTACACAATTAATGGTGGAGATTTACGATAGTTCTAATATGAAAGATTTACTTTTGAGGGTACAATTAGTAATAAACAAATAATACATTCCAGTTCATTATATGAAGTGCATTCTTCAAATAGTCAAAGAAAACTATTTTGGGGTAAAATGCATTTTATTTTTAATCCTGTAATTTCCACAATTATTCTTCTAATCTGATTCCAGAAAGATTTTAATAGAAGAACAAGAGCATATTACAATAGCAATGATTTTAAATTCAAACAATAGCCCACTAAGTTATTGGCAGCTTGTTCTGTTAGAGACCATAGATGGATGTTTTTTCTAATCCTAGTGAACAGATATGGTGTTTATTCTCACTTTCTAATTGCTCCTTTCCTCCCAGAGAGATAGAATTTAAATTCTGGAAGAAAACAACAGATTACACTTCTGCCTGGAACTACTACTTTGATTTCATACTGAGATAGGTTCTAGCTTGTTATCCTTTGTGCAGCACTGATGTTTGAAAACAATATAATGACTGTCATCTCATTTCAATAGACTCTCTAAAACAGATGTGGTTATTCTGGGTGAACAACTGGTCTAAAAGTTTTAAATCAGTTAAAAAAATGAACTGACCTTTGTAAAGTTTCTTTTCTGCTTCTGCCTGACTTATCCTCTCATTTCTTTGCTGCAAATCAAGCAGCATTATTTTAAAAACAGTCTTCCTCTCTTGGCAACTTTTTGAAGGACTATCATACATCCCAAGAGGAAATAGTCAGGCTCAAGAATAGCCATGTAGCTTGCTTCCAGAGATCAAGAATCAATCTTTATGGGGGTCATAATATATGTGAGTATCCTGAATATCTGTAAGCTTCTCATAGTTTCATTTTATTTATTTAGAAAATTTATATTTTCACCTGGCAACTTATGGTGGCTTATAAGCATATAAAAACTCCATATAAAAGAAATAAAAAGAATAAAAAGAAAAATAATAAAACCATAACACCCCACTCCACATCCCAGTGACAACACACATTCATACTAGCCATCTATAATGGGCTCTATCCCGCTTTGGGTTCCACAGGCCCATGACAGAAACACATCTTCAGGGCCTTCTGAAAGAGTGTTAGAATGGGGGCCAGTCTAATCTTGGGGATGGGGGAATGATGTTCCAAAGAGAGGGATTTGTTCTTCTCAGCTGGTCTTCTGAAAGCTTTGCACACAAACCACTATTCAACAGCAGAAAGCAGGTTTCAAGGTGTTTAATGTCAAACAACAAACTTCCCATCCGGCAAGAACAGCATACAATCCAGTCTAGGTTAGCACTGGAAGCTTCTGCCTTCCAATGCTATTTTAAGGTATAAACACACCCATCTAAATGCTCCTATCTCCTGCACCTGCCCCTAATTAACCCCTTACTTAATTACCCTTTAGGTCACCATCCAGTTATACCTAATATGTCCATTGTTTCCTATCTCTGCAATCTATCTTTTGCCTATGAACCCTACCTACTCACGAGTAACCTATATAACCAGATTTTCCCCCATTATCCATTGCAGCACTATAGTCAATTCCAAAAGCCACAAAAGGAGAGGGGGTTTCCCGGATTCCCCCTCTCGTCACTGTCGACCATCCCGCTCTGCTGAAGATGTGTATGATACAGTTAAACAATCTCAGAAGTATATAGTGCCAGGCTTCAGCAGCTCTTGCAAAGGTGCTGATGGACTCAGTTTATGTATCAGTACTAATGGAGCCTGACAGTTCTACTATCAACTATCAAGCTTTAGAATAATCTGTCCATACATCTATGGAGATACTCAAGTCATTCAGGCCATGGTTGTCCCAAAGGTGTTTTTCAAAAGGCAACTGGACTTTATTTATTTTTCTTTGAAGACATTTTGCTTCTCTTCTAAGAATCTTCTTCAGTTCTTCTGAAGAAGCTTGTTGGATGAGAAGTGAAATGACTTCAAGGAAAAACAAAGAAAGCCCAGTTGCCTTTGAAAAAGCACCTTTGCAACATTTGTCCATACATTCCTACCAATACAATTCTAAAGCACGTAGGCCTAGAAAGTCTTTTGAATTACTTGGAAAGAACATCCCTTGGAATTAGTATATAACACAAAGCCCTTTTTGTTGTTTCTTCTTAAAATCTCAGTCTTCAGATACGTTTTCTTTTTTCCACAAAACATACAAACTTCTTAAGGTCTTGTTATGACCAAGTTGAATATCTAGACTGCTGCAGCTTCCTTTTATTTCATTTTTTAAATGGTCATTCATTTTAGCATCAAATTCTTTCCTAATCCTTGGCCAAAGGCTCAAATAGATGTTTTAAAAATGATTAAAGCACAATTCTGCAATGCAGATGAAGCTCAAACATTCATCAGATCAAGTCCCAAATGTCCCTTTGAAAGGCATAGAAACAGACCTGCTATTTTTACCCTGCTGACAGTAGAAGAAAATCAGCAAGTTCTCTAGTCAAGTAATTTTGTAAGCTATAATACATATCTTTGAGGGAAAGAAAAAAGGAAGCAAAATATATAAGTCCTGTATCCCACAGCTAAGCAAAATTCATAGTGGTTCATAATATATTACAATTCTGCATCTAGAAACAGTTCTCCATTATGAAATAGCTTTCATGAATATAAATATTTTTCAAGGAGAAAATTGTGGTTCACACATTACTTTCCAGTAGATGCAAACTTATTAGAATAACTAGCTCACAGCTTGTCTTTCCACTGTTAGCCAATTCCCTGACACTGTGAGAACCAATTATCTATGTGGCAATTGGTCCAAATAACATCCTGACACTTCAAAATAGCAACAGGGCAGACATATATAAACGAAACAAATCAAATTTTCTCTAAAATTAGGTAAGAAGACATGATCCTAGAAATAACATGGACATCAAACTTCCATAAAATAGGCTAGCTAGACCAACAGCACTATTATGGATAGTCTCCTTTGAATTAAGAAGGAAAACCTGTATGTCAATGGCACATTTTAATTTAGTATAGTTTAGTTTAGTTTATTGTCATTGCACCACATACAATGAAATCAAACACCATCTTCAGTGCACATCATGACCATGACCATGAAAATAAACACAAACACACATCCTTCACCCTCCACACATTGAACCAAAAATCCCTGACATCACACCAACACTGCACTATACAGCAGAATTCAAAAGAGCTACTGCTCTGGGATAGAAGCTGTGAAACATCTTGGGAGATTCAATGAAGTGCTGATATAATGGGAACAGTCAGATACCTATATACCTGCAGCTGGATAGTAGGTTGGGCAAGAGACTTAGATCAGGGCCCCCAAACCCTGGGCTGCATCCCACTACTGGCCATGGCCTATTTGCAACCAGGCTGTGTGAGTTGCTGGCCAGTCTACACACATGCATGCAACTCAACTTCTGTGAGCATCGGACCAACACATGTGCACGCACGCACACACACACACACACACAGAGTCAACTTGCACAAGTCGAGCTGTACACACATGCACGTGTACATTGAGCTGTGCCCACCTATGCAGGCTGGCCCCCCGCTTGCACAGCCCAGTTGCTCTCTTCCCCCCTGCCAGATTGCCAACCCACAAGGATGATACCCTTTCTAGTTTTCTGTAAAGAAAATGTGGGGAGTGAAGAACTGTTCCCAGATTTGCAAAATTCTGTCAGTATCCGTAAGACAACAAAGTAGAATTGGCACATCTGTTTTTAAGTTTCCTGTCTGTACTACCTAATAAAGCTGACATCAGTCTTGCAAGTCTGAAAGTACAGTTTTACCCCATCTCCTTTCCAGGCTGAGAAACTAGGGAAGATGTCTTCGGAACCCTCAAGGATTCAGCTATTTTTCAATGAAACTTGAGTTACAGCCATACATGGTTGGATTGTTTTTGGTTTGATATATAGGCAAATAAGCAGAAGAAATGTCAGTGCTGATGGGAGGGATTAGGGTTAGGGAGAGATGTCAGAGAAGAAATCGTAGGGAAGGCAACCAGAAGTTCAAGAGCAATTGATTTTTTCCTTCAGTGGACTTGGGGCAAAGTATCCAATTCATCAAACCTTGACAGATTTATATCCATATGTCAGTGCTGATAATTATAAACTTCCTGATAGTACCTGCTTAGTGCACAGGTAGCCTTAATTTCATGCAACATATAGTTGGAATTAGAGTGGCATAAGCTACCTAAACATTAATCAATAAATATTTTTGATTTATTTCTCACTTTTATTAATTTTACAAATAACTCAAGATGGTGAACACACCTAATAGTGCTTCCTGTTTTTATTTTCTCCACAACAACCCTGTGAGGTTGATTCAGTTGAGAGAGTGTGATTGGCCCAAGGTTATCCAGTGTAATGTCTCTGTGGGAATCTGATTCAGAGGGGAGGGCTGAGCAGCTGACAGGGAGTGGGAGTGTGACTGTAGAAGAAACTGGGGAAGGGCAAAGGCCAACTGGGCAGAGTAGGGGAGAGGTAGAGCAAGGAAGAAGGAATTTGGAGGGCACGCAGGAAGGAACAGGGAAGGGAGAAACATGAGTTGTGTGACTGATGGGGAAGGAAAGGGCCCTGATTCCCTTCATTAGCTGCAGCTGGGAACACAGTGTTTAAAAAGGGAAGCTCCACTCAGCAAAGTTGTTGGGAGCAAATCGTGAATTATCTGGTATCGTGGAGACTTATCTGGGTTCCTGGTGTCTTCCCAACTGTGTGTGTTTTGCTGGGCTTTCAAGTTTGCAATTCCTTCTCCTGCCCTGTCAAGTTAATTACTGCAGCGTGGTTTGTGTGGATTTTTATTTACAGTTTGTACGTACTTTGTTTTTGGACTGAATTTCTTCCACTTAAAGACTGTTCTTGGGAGAGTTTTTTTCTCCAGCTGAAGGTAACCTGGACATTGGAGGCAAAGCTGGAGGTATTAAAGGGACACTTCTGGCTTATTTCACTGTGTTGCCTTTGTGCCATGCCCCGGGTCATCACATGCAGCTTGTTTTCATGCCTAAGGCAAAACTAGAACTCACAGTCTTCTGGTTTCTAGCCTGATGCCTTAAGCATAGACCAAACTAGTTTGTTACTATCTCCTATCTCTCTCCCCTCCCTCTCTCCCTTTCCCACTCTTTCATTCAACTAGCGAAGTAGATTTGTTACTCCATTTTCAATGTCTATCTTTCTTTCCTTTTTGTCATATAAAATTCATATTGAAACACATACTCTGATATATGTCATAAGCACAAATCCCAATGCCGTACCACATGTTTATCAAAATACATATTTACGAATATGTTCTAACTGAAAAAAAAATCCCAAACAAATTCTGGCTTGATTAAATGTAGAATTTACTGTATGTGGTTAATAACAATAGCAGAAATAACATTTATGAGTTTTAGGGGTCTAGCTATCTTATAAAATAAGCAGACAAATAAAAAGTGACGTTATTTTTGTTATGCACATTGTATACAGATCTGGTAAGTCCAGGAAGTTAACATATTTGACTATTTTGGAATAAATTGAATTTAATTGCCTTTAAGGGATGGCAGTCATAAAAATATGTTTTCAAGGATCTCTTAGGCACCTGTATATAAGAAAAAAAAGTGACACTACAAAATAGAATAGTTGCCATGGCTGTGAGATCATTATTGTGAAGACCTTATTCTACTTGCCCAGGAGATAATAATTAATTAATTAATTAATTAATTAATTAATTAATTATTTCATCAAATTTATATAACCACCCATCTTCCCCAAAGGGATTCTAGGCAACATGGAACAATAAATAAAAAAAGACAATTTAAACAGATAAATGACATCAGTCATAGCAAGTATGGAAAATATATCTGGAGAACAAGGTCACTTTAAAAATTTAAGACGCAAGTCAGACACACAATCAAATTGTTGTTCCCCCTTCAATCTGATCTTTCTTTGTCTCTGAAGTATATAGAGTCATGATTAATCTTTCAAAGTGATACTGAAGATTTTTTTTTTCCATACAAGATTATTTTTCTTATGGGAAAAAGAAAAGAAACAACTTTCTAGAGTTTTATATGTCTGTAAATAATTCTACAAGACAAATATATAAGCTTTCTCAAATTAAGTTATCAATGTGTAGGTTTATGGAATTTTTCTTATTAGCTTTTACAAATAAGAGAGAGAATGCATTCCTTTTAGTATAGAAAAAAAAAATTCAATTGACAGTGTGCCCATTTGTTCATTTTCAGCAAATATTAACATGGAAGACAATTTTCTTCTTGCCACAATTACTTTAATTTTTACCAAGATGAATGTTTTGAGCAGCAGACAATAATTAAATCACATTCTCTTTCAAGAAAAGAAAAAGAAGAGGCCTCATTTTTCCCCAGCATGTTTTGTTCAACATTTTGTAAATCATCTAATGATTTTCTGCTCATTTAAATATTGCTTCCCCAAACCAAACTGATTAGATTATGTTTAAAGCATAGGACAGTCTTTAATTTCAGTAGTGCGGGGGAACCTCAAGTTCCTAAATCAGCTAAAGATTTCCTGCTACTATATATGCTATGGCTCTTACAAATGCAAAAGCTATAGGAACAATGCTGTTCCTTCCCTTGGGGTTAATCTCCAATACATTAAAAATGAATTATAAAAAAAAAAACTGCAAAAAAGAGAGAGAGAGGAGGCATTATTTGAATTATGGACAGCATACTGTAAATAAGTTTCTTCCTTTGGCAGAATAGCTAAAAGAGGTTATCTGGGAAACTGGGATAATCCTTTCTCTCTCTCTCTCTCTCTCTCTCTCTCTCTCTCTCTCTCTCTCTCTCTCTCTCTGTGTGTGTGTGTGTGTGTGTGTGTGTGTGTTGGGGGCAATATTCACAGGGCTGTAAAGCACTGTGAAGCTATACACAAGTCTAATTACAAGTCTCTCTCTGTGTGTGTATGTGTGTGTAATAGTGTGTGCATGTGAGTATAGACACACACATATATACATATACATACATAAGAGGTACTACAGACAAAATCAGTAAGATACTACACAGACATCACATCAAGACTGCCTTCAAAACAGACAGAAAAATAGCAGCCATCCTTAGAAACCCCAAAGATAAAATTGACCTGGAAAACCAAGGCATATACGAAGCCCCCTGTGCATCATGCCCGGCCACATACATTGGACAGACCAACAGAAGAATAAGTACCCGCCTGGATGAACACAAAAATGCAGTCAAAAAGCTGGAACACACTTCCTCACTAGTCCAACACAAGGAAGCCACAGGTCATAGTATCAACTTCAATGGCACCCAAACCCTAGCCACTATAGAAAACCCCAGTCACAGAATCATCAGAGAAGCCATAGAGATTGAAAAAAAGACCAGAAAGCATGAATAGGAGAGATGATTCCACCAGACTGTCAATCATTTGGAAGCCTGCACTCACAAACAAAAAAATCTCCATACCACTAGCCAGACAAGCACCTGGACACAAACAGATCCCCCCCTGATACCTCCAGCTCAAACACACCCCAACCAGGCACCCAGATGAAACCTAGCTTCCTAACTAATGATAGCCGTCCATTTACCCGGAGCCAAGCCACACTAAAGGCCTCCAATAAAGTAACACAATGTTGCCAGGCAATCAAGATACAAAAAGAGCCAAAAAACAGACAGAAAATATTAGAAACACCAATCAAGCAGAACACAGCAAACTCCAAGACCAATAAACACAGACCAAGACTCCCAACCAATGAGGATGAAGAAAAAACCATTCTGATACAGCAATAGGCTGCCCCAAATTTAAATCTGAAACAACTGTAAAAGTCTGACTCACAAATGAACACAATACAGAAGCCTGATGATGGCAGATGAGATTCTGCCGAAACATTAAAAGCACAACTACAATGACGTGGGAAAATACCCGAACAAAGCTGAATGCCATACATACATACGTATATTTTTTCTTGTTAAATGAGACCTTATTACACTAAATTTTCTTCCAGGATGATATGTTGATACTAATAACCTCAGCAGGTTAAGTGATTGGGGTAACATATTGTTTCCTCTCAGGTTTATGTAGGATATATAATTAGACATGAACCATAGAATGACTATCAATATTTCTATATACCATTCAGGAAAGCCTGTATCTTGCTTATTGTCCCTACTAGTAAGAGGAAGTGGGGGACACAAAAAGTTCTGGCAGAGAAATGCATTATCGGTACCTTGGAGAGCTCCCTGCAGGTGGTTTTCTGATTCAGTTAACTCTCAACTGCTCTCAAATTGTTCTTCTAACAACTACCAGGGATTAAATTCAATTTCAAGAAGATTGGAAGTCAATGGTTCACACAGTCTATTGTCTAGGGATCCTGTTAATCTATAACGGTACTGTAGATTACACTTGGGGCTAGACTAGACAGAGAAGAGAAAGAGATATAGAACATAGAAACCCATTTAAGTCTAGTGTTTAAAGTGCTGGCCCAGAAACTAGGATTGTGAGTTCTAGTCCCATTTTAGGCAAGGTAGAACTTTTTACATGCATGAATCTTTACACCAACATCCACATCTGCCTATCCCAGGTACTTGGAAAGGACTCAATAGGTAAACAAAAATGCCAAATCCAGTCAGACTCTCTGGCTGACTCTGTGAGGAACCATAATCAGGTAAGAAGACTGGGTCTTGCTACCATATTTTATTATTCAAAGATAGAGGAAAAATGACTCAGTGTTGGCATGTCCAAAGCCACCTTCTACTGGCAACACAAAACAGAAGATGATTATGTGCAACATGCATACCTTTACAATAGGCTGGCTTTGTGTGTGTGCTGTGTGTGTGTGTTTTGAAACACATTATAATCACATTTGCTCACTGTCAACGAAATTATAAATGTGTATAGAATCAACCGACATCATTTAAGCCTTGTTTGTTCTTAATTGAGTTTCCATCTTATTAATTGAGCTGTACTTGAGTTTTTCTTTGCTGCTGTCTGTCATTTGTCATGTGGGGATATATATATATATATATATATATATATATATATATGTTTTCTGAGGTTCTCGCGGGTATTTGTATGTGGATCTTTGGTTATTCGGGTTTTCTCCCGCGTAAGATTGGAATTATCTAGGCAACGTTTCGATGAAGTCTCATTCATCATCTTCAGGCTTGGTCTTCAGCTCTGTGCTTCTCAGAGTGATGTGAGCTCGCAGCTGCTTCTTCCTTTTAACTGCTCCTGGGGGTGTGACTTGATTGGCTGGGGGCTTGGCTGTGTTCTGATTGGATGGGGGGGTGTTCTCATTGGTTGGGGGTTTGGCTGTGTTCTGATTGGTTGGGGGGTTGGCTGTGTTCTGATTGGCTGGAGGCGTGTTCTGTTCAGGTGGGGGCTTGATTGTGCTCAGGTTAGTCTTAGTTGCTGGAGGGTTTGAGCTGGTGAGCTGTGATCTTGCTGTTTGGCTTCGAGTTCGTGGTCGTGCTGCATCTTCATGGTGGGGGTCAGTTCGCTTCATGTATGGTTCAGAGGGGTTTGAGATGGGTAGTGATGCAGCTGCAGTGCGGCTTCTGGTCCGTGGTCGTGTTTCATCTTCTGTGTGGGTGTGAGTCTGCTTTCTATGTGGAAGTGTGGTGGTGGCATCTTGTGTGGCTCTCAGGGGTGTGGGTCTGGTGTCATTCTTCATGTTAGGTACGCGTCTGTTCATGAGGGCGGGTTTCCAAATGGCTGGTAGGTGGGAGGCATCATCTCGTTTATTCATGCTGTGTGGGCGTTTTTCTATCTCTATGGCTTCTCTGATGATTCTGCTGCTGAAGTGTTCGGTTTTGGCGATAGTTCTGGTATTTTTAAAGTCAATCTCATGTCCTGTGGCTTTGAGGTGTTGGACCAGGGAAGAGGTCGGTTCTTCCTTTTTGATTGAGTTCTCAGACTAACAGAAGAATAGGTGCACGCATTGAAGAACATAAGAACTCAATCAAAAAGGAAGAACCGACCTCTTCCCTGGTCCAACACCTCAAAGCCACAGGACATGAGATTGACTTTAAAAATACCAGAACTATCGCCAAAACCGAACACTTCAGCAGCAGAATCATCAGAGAAGCCATAGAGATAGAAAAACGCCCACACAGCATGAATAAACGAGATGATGCCTCCCGCCTACCAGCCATTTGGAAACCCGCCCTCATGAACAGACGCGTACCTAACATGAAGAATGACACCAGACCCACACCCCTGAGAGCCACACAAGATGCCACCACCACACTTCCACATAGAAAGCAGACTCACACCCACACAGAAGATGAAACACGACCACGGACCAGAAGCCGCACTGCAGCTGCATCACTACCCATCTCAAACCCCTCTGAACCATACATGAAGCGAACTGACCCCCACCATGAAGATGCAGCACGACCACGAACTCGAAGCCAAACAGCAAGATCACAGCTCACCAGCTCAAACCCTCCAGCAACTAAGACTAACCTGAGCACAATCAAGCCCCCACCTGAACAGAACACGCCTCCAGCCAATCAGAACACAGCCAACCCCCCAACCAATCAGAACACAGCCAAACCCCCAACCAATGAGAACACCCCCCCATCCAATCAGAACACAGCCAAGCCCCCAGCCAATCAAGTCACACCCCCAGGAGCAGTTAAAAGGAAGAAGCAGCTGCGAGCTCACATCACTCTGAGAAGCACAGAGCTGAAGACCAAGCCTGAAGATGATGAATGAGACTTCATCGAAACGTTGCCTAGATAATTCCAATCTTACGCGGGAGAAAACCCGAATAACCAAAGATCCATATATATATATATATATATATATATATATATATATATATATATATATATATATATATATATATATATATATATTTATTTCTAGGTTTAGTCTAGTAAATGTATGAATCTTCAGAATAGTTTGCAATCAAGCATGTTAGGAAACGTTGACTTTACTACAGAATTAATGGCATATAGGTATAAAGGACTGATAATGGCACTTTGTGTTAAAGAATGCTGCAAATTTGAAGAATTAAAACCAGACTAAAGTCAGGTACCTTCAAAGTCTGATCAACTCAGAAAATTTGAAAAGTCATATAATTAGTTAGGTAGTTGGTTATTTGGTTAGTTATACACTGCCTTTATTATTTTTTATAAATAACTCAAGGCCATGAATATATCCAATACACCTCCATTCTCCTATTTTTCCCACAACAAAAGCCCTGTGAGGTGGGTAGTGCTGAGAAAGAGTGATTGGCTCAAAGTCACCCAGCTGGCTTTCATGGCTGTTCATTTTTTTTTATTGTTGTTGACCTATGGGAACAAACAATTCTTTTTTCTTCCAATCCCTGATTTCCTTTTCCCTTACATGTTTCATTACTCATAATATAAAACCTGCAATTTTTGTAAGTCAACTTAATAATCGGGTAATACTTGCAGCTTTTTTTGCACAAAGTAAAGTAGGCAAGAAACAGATCAAAAAGAGGTGAGAATAGAGAGAATAGTGTACAGGTTAGTTAGTCCTCAACTTACAACCACTCAGTGATTTTTCAAAGTTACAACCACAGGGGAAAAAATAACTTATGACCTGTCTTCACACTTACAATTGTTGCAGCACCCCCAGTTTCTGAAATAAAATTTGGGTGCTTGGCAATTGGCATGTACTGACAATAGTTGCACTATTCCAGGGTTATGTGATTGCCATTTGTGATTTTCCCAGCTGGCTCCTAACAAGCAAACCTAACAGGAGAAGTGGGAATCATTACATGATTCACTACAACTGTAATGATTTCCTTAACAACCATGCCAAAAAGTTGCAAAATGGTGCAATATTCACTTAACAGCCATTTTGCTTAGCAATAGAAATTCTGATCTCTGTTGTGGTTGTAAAATGAGGATCACCTGTACTTTCAATATATATCAAAAGTCTTCATTCAACATATTATTAATATACCTGAGATGATCTAAATAGTATTTTCCCAGGCCACACACAAATCTTTGCCGAGGTCAAATATGGTGGTATACTATCTAATACTCCATGGTTCTGAACCTATGTATATTACATTTCAGGTAAACTACTGCTAGATGACCCTATTTCATTGTGATCTACTATTTTTTTCCCCATTCATATTGGAATGTGCACTTGCAACTTAATAGTGACAAGAGAGAAATTGTGTATCTATATCATGGACATTTCATACATGATTCAAGATGTAATTCAGCATAAATTGCTTCATGCATTTTTATGAAAAAAAATATTGTATTTAAGGAGATACACCCTCACTGTTACAGACAACTACTTTACTGAAAACACTAGCATGTTGAGAGTATTCTCTTCCTCTCCTATAGTGGCAATCCTAAATATTTCCATCTGATTCAGAAGGGATTTGCTTGGCTTTTTCACCTGGTGACAAGATTTTTAATTAAATTGTGCTGTTACCCTTGCAGTCTTTTATCTCAAACACATTAACCAGGTATTCATGAACTTTTCCCTTGGCATCTACAAGGCTCCTTGTCCCACCTGATCCTTTAGGGACAGTAGCATGCTTCAAAACAAGCACCAGCCAACATAATCATCTTGATATCCCAGAATTCCTGTAAGATTCATCTGACTCCTTGGATTGATCAATTGATGATAGCTGGTCTTAGTTCAGAATAAGAGCAAAAGTTATCAGGGATAGGAGAAAATAGACTGTTGGAAAAAGAGCAGCAGGCAGACTTGTGGAATATCTATGTTTCATAATTGATTATGCCTCCCCCTCAACAATAATTTTGCAAGAAAACTCAGAGCACATTCTTTATTATAAAAATCCCTGCTATGCACATCCATCTATGGGTAAGTTCCACTGAGCTTTCTGAGTGAGACTTTACTTCCATTTAGTTGTGTCTATGGCAACAGTATTTCTCTTTCCTAAGAAATGAATGCTAATTACAGCTCAGCCAAGTAAACACATCTTATTTGAAAGATTTAACAGCAAAGCACAAGAACTCTACAGAGCCTTTGAAGAGGAGATACTTTGTGATAATGCTTGTGATTGCTTTCCCAATTTTGACTGTAGAGGGGGACTTCATCCTAGCTCTTCCAGTAAATGTATGGAAATGTGCTTCAATCCAAAAGCACAATCAATTCTAAGCATATATCAAATGCTGTTCTGAGATGTCCCACTTTTGAGTCTGTCAACTAAAATGAAAATCTTCTGAATGTAGTATAGAAGTTCCTTTTGGGAAAAGTAAGGTAGTTGGCTGAATTAAGTTAGCCATCTTTGATTTAAATCAGAAAAGTGAAGGAATTCAATTTCCCAATTTAAGCATTACTTTAAAATTGGTCATTCCAACTATTAGCACTTAGCCAACTCCTTGAGGTACAGCTGAGGTTTTTCCAATAATCCAATAGGCTGATTACATTATTATAAATGTATTTAAATAACATACACAAACACACCAGTAATTTCCCTCTCTTCTTAATTTATTTTGTCTCCAGGCTGAACTTCGTTGAACTTCTCCTTTTATATCTTCCCAGTTCATTTGAATAGACTTTGGCTCAGCAACCACTGAGACTCATACTCAGATGCTTTCGCTTAGTCCTAAAGAGATTGGCACTGTCCCTTGACCATATTCTTCTTTCTGACTTACCACCTAGCTATTCAGATGATGAAGATAGCAATATTAAACATGCATTTACTAAGGTATTGTGATTACACTGACATCTCACAGGTAAAGTGTCAACAATATAGATTGCAGAATAAATCATATAAACATCATTTTGAGAGGAGAAAAGGTTATAATCTAGGATTCCTTTATGATGCAAAGGAGTTCCTAATATATTTTGAAAAATAGAAGTTATATATGTTCAATAGTAAATGAACTTCTGAGATGTTTTAAAAGCCACTTTTTTAAAAAACAAAGAGTAGAAAATGAGAAATGGTAAGAGATTAATTGAAAAGATTGTTTTATTGAGAAGCAATAATGTTTCCATGATTGTCCTATTCTTCCAATATTGCACAAAGAAAGATTGCTTGTATTTTCTATGAAAAGCATAGATCATGAGTACAGTACATAAAAGATCAACTGAAAACTATGGTACCAGCAGGGAAGGTCAAATGAGACAAAATGGTGAATGCATCATCATGATGTAAAGTCCTATTCTTTGTTTCAGTTTCAATGATGCATGCGTTTAGAAATGGGATAAAGCTTACATTGTAACTCATAATTCATAATAGTATCCTATTATAATTTATGTTGATTGCTTATTTAGTATCATATGACCTCCCTACTGAGTGTTATATCTTATTATTTAAGATTATTATACTTTATGGTTATGATCATGATTTATCACTTCTTGCTTGTATGTATGCTTGAGAGTTTAGGAGACAAATCACACTTGGCCAATAAAGAGTTCTGTTCTGTTCTACTCTATTCTCCATAATTGTGCTGATTTTGATCCCATTGTGCACACCCACTGCCTAGGTATCAACTAGCCCACCCCATTCATGCCAGCAGAAGACCCCTACTATGGATCTGATTTTTCTTCTGATTTTTGTTGGTTTAGTTTTGATTGTAAATTATTAGTTATTCTTAAGAAACTGAGAAAACGCATTTATCACCCAAATGAACATGCTAACCAATGCTAATTTAATGTTGAAAATTGACTTTTTAAAAATTTACAGTGACTGGTAGAAAATGGATTTTAAAAAAACCTAACTCATAATTTGCTTAAAAATAAAATATACATTATATTATGCATGGTACAAATTCTGGATTCTGAACAAAAGAAATGCTCAGTTGAAGTGAGAGGTCAACACAGTATCACAATTCTATTTTAACACCTTCCTTAACTTTAACTTTTATTCAAAATGTTGCATAGTGTACATGGAAAATGATGAACAAGCAAGACAGAAGCTGGTAAACTGTGAAGAAGAGTTTCTATTTGTGAACTTTTTAATGGAAGTGTTAATGCAACTGATTAAACTTTTAAAATTTAAAGGTCCCACCTTTTCATGTTCTGTCTAGATACAAAGTTAAACAAGGAGTGAGTTAAAATAGGTTTAACTCATTCCTTGTAATATGTGGGTAATGGAACCAGATTAACCTGAAGAATCACTAGATACAACATCTAAATGCTTGCTGTTCCAATAACAACAACAACAACAACAACAACAACAACAACAACAACAACAATAATAATAATAATAATAATAATAATAATAATAATAATAATAATAATAACAATATGACCCTATTAATTTAAAACATGATTATTTTTTTAATTTAAGATGTATTTGGGAATTCTGTTTACTGCAACAGAACCTCCCTACTGCATAGAAACACACAGTCTTTAGTTGCTCAAAGGGCTTGACAAATGATAATAAATTAAGAACCAGAGTCCTAATTCTTGAATCCTTTCTTTCAGTTTATGAATAAAAGGAAGGCTATCTATTTAATATTCAAACATTTAAACAATATTAACAATAAAGCAATTCTCAAAGTCAAGGCTCAAGAAATAACTGTGGTACAATAATTGTCAAAACAATATGCTACGTTCACAAATCTCAGTTTTGTACAAGTCAACCCTTGTTGACCCAGTCAAGATCAATGAGACACAATGAAGTGAGAAATATAACATTTTGAATAAATGTCCATTCATCTTTTTTTTAAAAAAAATATAACCTTAAAACTCCATTTTCCTTGCTTGGCTAGCTAATAATCACAACTTAAATGAAGGAATCATTTTACAATCAGAAAGCTACAACTCAACATAATCACATTAAGCAGAACTTTTAAAATTCACCTTTGATCTACATTTTAACTGGAGCCATTTTCTTCCACTGATATGCAATGTACTATGAATTAATATAAAGATATCTTAGTTACATATGCTTGTAAGCCTTTTTATCAGATATAAGAGATATTTTCTTGACCTATAAACCCACTATTTCTGCATAATTATCCAGTTAATTAAAATATAAAGCATACTATCCAGCATTGGGTTATAAGGGCAAGGCTGCAGAATAGGCTTCTCTGAAATTCATGCATCAAGGTAAATTATATATTCTACAGTATGAGAAGGGAGATCACAACTTTTTACTTCATTTATCAATAAGCAAACCAACTCTATATAATTTGTATTCATTTCTCAAGGATCCCATTTTGTTGGGATTCAGGGCTGGGATTTTGATGTATGAGATTTTTCCAGGCAATGAGTCATGTTTAACATTTAACTATCTGACAAAATAAGAAACAAAATAAGTCCCAGCTTCAAAACCAGACTCTAAAAGGTAGACCAGGCATGATCAGAAGCAAAAGACTGATCTATTAAAAATCCAGTACATAGGTACCAGCTACTCCTGCCTATAACGTACTAGTCCAAGACCATTGCAATGCATAGATGGAAGGGGGAGAAAACCCAAAAATATTGAATTTTCTGGTTTCCTTCCCACTAACAGCTTTTTAAACATAATCCATAAAAAATAATTTATCAAGAACTGAGACCTTGAATAAGTACCCATAGGCTCTCTCATTCCAATATTGGATGATGTCTGATACAGAGTCTGGCTATTCCGGTTCGCAACTAAGAAGAAAATTCTCCAAGGAGAAAATTTCAGGTTGAAGTTAGGAATAGGAGTCAAGATTTTTATGTGTTGTTTTTACCGCAGCCATCCATGCCTGAATATTTTCAGAAAGAAGCAGCAGCATAGAATGAAGAGAGGAGTGTTTTTCATTTTACTTTGAAAAGTTGTTAAAAAGAGAAATCTATATTTTAAATATTACAAGTCATCCTGGAAGAGAGCTTTGCAGCTACTCATTGTTATTATCTTTTTTTCAGAAATGGAAGGGTAGCCTTCCTTACTGAAAAGAAACATTTCTCAATTGACAATTGGTTCATTTGACACTCCTTAAAATATTGCCTCTTTAATAAATAGTGATCGCAGCAAGTCTAGCCCTGAGGAATATGTAAGACTGTAAGAGCTTATTTAATTATAGCCCAAGACCATTCATGAAATAGAAACAGTGCAGGTACTGTAAATAAAATAAATGAAAATAAATGAAAATTCTGGAAAAAAATTTAGTAAAGAGGAGCCAAATGACTTCTGCAACTATTGTCAGAAATTTTGCAAACTTCTCAGAGTTTTCTGATGATGAACAATAATCTCATCATCACAAGAAAAATTAAAAAATTACTAACAATTCAAACTATACATTTCAATTGCCATATAACAATACCATACAGGATACAGATGTCATACTGCATTTGCCCATGGAAGGATGGTTTTTATATAGGAGATCAATCTATCTGTTCTCATCACAGTAGATAATTCATGTCAAGGTAAATAATTTCTTTGAGAATCATCTAAGATATTAAAGAATTATTTAGGGATCTTGAGATGCTTTTCATGCAAGTATGTAAATTTGTTGGAATTCCCCATTTGAAATTCATAACAGTTCCTGAAGAACATTATAAAGCTGCCTTAGACAATTACTTATAATGTGTTTTATCCATTATCCCTTATATTACATATTTTGCCATTTTTATTTTGTTATAGCTAAGCTTGTTGTAAATAAACTTTATATTCCATAGAGTAATGAAAATTTATTTTGCCTAATCAAGTGGAAAATCTGAGTTGATAAATCTATGCAGAAAGGAGCAAGAGATAAGTAAATGGTTACATTATCTTTACCATGTGAAAAGAGCTCAGCCTTATTTGCAATTATTTGGATTTATTTACTTTTGATTATCGTGCTACCATTCAGCAATTCTCACAATGAACAAATAGATACACTTTTGAAAGTGGACAATTACATATATAAATATTTTTTTAGGATATTAAGGTAGTGGAATAAATCAAGAAACTTTATCAAATCTCTCAAATACTTATCATGGTTAGGATCTACATCGTTGATATTTTCCACATCATGCAATATTTATTTATTTATTTGCTGCCATCTTGCTTCATGTCATTTTGCTTCAGAAAGACTCTATCTACCCTATTTTCCTGGGATCAAATGAAGAAAGTCATTCAAAAACATGAACCTTGTGAAGCCTTCATTGCTATGAAAATATAAGAAGCTATAAGAAAATGGCTGAGCTTAATGAATTTCTATTCTACTGCACAATTATCCATGACATTTCCTTTCTGAAACAGATTTCTCTAGAGAGAATGGCAAGGAAACTATGTATTGGTATATTATTATTGGTTCAAACACCATTGCCCATCAAATTGCAATATCCAATTTCTTCAGCTGTGCTGTTTGGCTTCTGATCCATAAAAGTTTAAAAACTGAGTCAAACTGCCAGGTTTTCTGCAGTGGATTTTTAAATATGAAAAAAATGGGACAAAGAAAAGATTGAGTTTATGCTGCTCATGGACTTTTGGTGGTGTGTTCATAAGGTAGTGTACATGGTGATCTTAATGAGAATCATACATATTATACTTCAATGTAGTTAATATTAATTTCAGTAAGAACTGTCTTTCTTGGTGTAAGGAAGATTAAAAGGATTACAAGGAAGATTAAGAGAGTCAGTTTGGTCTAGTGGTTAATGTATCAGGCTAGAAACCAGGAGACTGTGAATTCTAGTCCTATTTTAGGCATAAAAGCTGGCTGACTGACTTTGGCCAGTTACTCTGTTAGCCCAATTTACCTCACAGGCTTGTTGTGAGGAAAATGGGAAGAGGAAAGAGTATTAATTATGTGGAATATAAATAAATAAAATTGGTACACTTTCTCTTTATCAGAAGATTGGTACACTTTCTCTTTATCAGAAGATGGCCTCTGTTTAATTACAGTTTGTTTGGTTCCTTAAGTAGAAGAACTGTGAAACCAAGAGGCAAGACATTGAGGAATTTAATGAGAATCTGAAGTTCTGATGGCCATTCTCGTATTTTTGAAAACTGTGATGGCTTTCTTTTATATTCCCATTGATAGATCATAGTGTCTCTGTTGTTACACACATCAGCAACTACTTAAAGAAAATTGGCTAATAAAAGTTCATGTTACAAGTATAATGACCTTCGGCTGAACAGCTTAACCACATTGGTGCTTAATGTAGACTGACAAAGTTTCAAAAAACAGAATCTATATCTACCTTTATCAGAACTAGATTGTTAAATTAATGAAAATCCAAGTACTGTGTTTCAATAAAACTATTTGGAAAGAATTTGAAAATTTTTCTCAATGTACATATTTGTGTCAGACAAAACTGTCCTCTTTTAAGTAGCTCTGTCCTTGTGATGAGATTTTTTTTTTTAAATTTCATCCTGAATTTTCCTTCCCATCTGGAGTACAGAATTGTTCTAATCTGCTTAATGAATAATATACAACATTAAAAAAAATGAGAAAGGCACGACTTCTTTAAAAAAGTAAATTATATAGCCTAATTACTCCCTGCTCTAATTAAGCAAGTCACTTTTATTAGGCCATTCATGCAACATGGGAAGTAGCAATTTGGTTTCATAATATAACTGTCACAAATTAATTCTCTGTATGTACATTAAAGCATTAAAATGGTACTTTGATATGTCCTCATCTGAATGAATTGCTTAAAAGTGTTAGAAAATGCAAATAGTTTTAAAAGAAATCAGCACTATTTAGGCTAGGCAATGCTACAAAGAGGTATTGGCTTCGAGGAAAGATTGTGCACAGCATACCTATGAAGCTGCTTCATAAAGTCACATGCTTTTCACTTCTAGAAATATCTGAGTTGTTTTGCTTCAGAACTGTCAGACTTCTCCCTGGCAACCTGGCTGGAAACAGATCCAGTGAGATAAAAGAACTTCAGAGAAGTAGATGTGTTGTAGAAAAGCTTAAATCATTACTAAAGACTCCAGCAACTGCTGTGCTTGAAACAAGAGCCCAATTTATAGTTAAATGAAAAGATGCTACCCTCCCCCCCCCCACTTTATGATATAACTAGAAGTCACTCTCTTGGAGGCAGAAATAATGGCTTCTTTTGACCCCTACTTTTAGTAGTGGATTGATCTGTTGACTGTTTACCGGTGACCATGTGGGACAGGGACCATGTGAGACAGCATAGCTGGCTGGAGAATTCTGGGAGTTGAAGTCCACAAGTCTTAAAGTTGCCAAGTTTGGAGACCTCTGATTAGGAACTTGCTCTTATATCTGTCTTGTCTGGAAGTTCAAAAAGATCAACAAGACCTTGAGCAAGCATGAAGAAAGACATACCCATCTTGCACACCAGAAATTTTAATAATGTATGCTTGTTTAAGCAAATGCTACCGGTACTTCATTCCTATCAAATATAGAATTCAGTTAAAATAGACCTATGTGGGCTTTTAGGCTATATCAGCTCTCATAAACCTTTAGTTATTATATCCATTGGTAAAGATTTGTTGGCATTATATCCTCAAATATCTTGGTTATTCCTGGAACAGGAAAGATGTGTACAAATTGTCTTTCAAAAGTCTCCATTGTATGTCAGGCAAAGAAATATTAGCAGAAAGGTTCAAAACAGAGAGTGTCAATTAATCCAATTCGCCTAGAAAAAGCAAATTGGGATCTTGAAAAAGCTTTGTTTAACTCCCATTAAAGGCAACTGCAAGATGGAGATTCTTATCAAAATGACAAATGTCATACACATATGCAATGACATGTATAAATGGAACAGGTCTTGAATCATGACAACAAATGTTGCTTTCATCATTTACCCTTGCTTGTTCCCTGTGGATACTTCAGAATCTCATAATTCTCCAAACTTCATCTTATATTTGTCTTCCCTTGAGCCTTGTTATTGTCAGGTCATGATTTTGATTTACATTATTATTATGGTTCGTTGCACAGTCAGTCAGATACCAGCACTGGATTTGGCATTTTTGTCTACCTAGATATGGATATTTGATGGTGTTACAGATATTGTCACAGGATGTAAGCTGTTCCAAATAAAGCTGCCTTTTGCCATTGACTGATGGTGAATTTGTTTTGGGATTGCATCCAAGGAGTCTATTACCATTGTATTACCTTTGCTTGATGATGATGATGATGACAGATAGTTATAATAATCCAAATGTTTAGACTGGATTTGGTATTTTTATCCATCCATCAGGTCCTTCCCAAAGACCTGGCAGGAAAATGTGTTTGTTGGATAGTCTTATATGTTTTGTATATGTTAAATACTCACAACAAATTTATATTCCAGCACAAATTACATTGAATACTACTTTAAGTCTGGATCCTAATCATCCTAATTATCATTATCACCACCGTGCTGAAATTGGTCATAGATTAAAAAAAGAAAGGTCACAGAACTGAGAAGGCTAATTATTTATTTCACCCATGATTGTTGCGTTTCATTTCATGGGGAAAAGAAAAAAAAAATTGTTATAGAACAAAAAAAGTAATTATAGATGGAAAAATAGATTCCTGATATAAAATTTCCTGATTGCATAATTGGTTATTACTTTGTGAGTGTTGATTGATTGCTTTTAGAAATATTTTATTTTCCCTAGAAATCATTATGTATAGAGTGAGAAAGGTTTACCCAATGAAACCCTAACCTCAAAATGGCTTTGGTGGAGACTTTTAATTGTCAACTTTACACAGGGAATTTGTGGATGGGCTTCTGTATTCATTGGCTTAACACAAGGGGAGGGGATGTAATTAGGCTTTGCATTTATGCAATCCAGACTGGAAACTATGTTAATGATGAAGGATTTTTTTTGCAGGTTGCTTATATTTCTCAGTCTGGTGGCTGTTTTTTCCAGGTCTGCAAAGGCAGTTAATGAAAGAGTGAGAGTGAATTGTTATGTGATTTTTGGATATTTGTGGGGAAACATTATTATCTTTCTGGCTGAAAAAAAAAAGAATTATTTGACCTCACATTTACTTTACAAATATGCATGCACACACAGAACTTTGTTTGAAACTACATTACCATGTTGATATTTGGACAATTCTTGGGCTTTAATTTAATTTGCTAAGCATTTTTCAGACTTTGTTAACAATCTGTTATAGACAGTTTATTTATGTGTTTGTGTGAGTGAGAGAGAGGGAGGGAGGGAGGGGGGGAATCAATCAATCATCAATCCTTTAATTTTGATTATTATATTTGAAGCTTGGCTGCTATGGTGTATTTGTTTTCTACTATTTATTTTCTTGTAAGCCACCTGAAGTCTCCTATAGTATGTGAGATGGGTAGCTACTTAAATAAATAAATATGGAAATATAATTAACAACCATATATCCACATACCCATTTATTTCTTTAAACAAATAAATCACGTTGTATATAATATGTGTGTGTGTGTATAGCTAAATATACTCATTCATCAAATCACTCATGACAATTATACACGTTAATCATGCCATTTAGGAATCTGCTCAGTTTATTCGTTCTTTTGCAGTGAAAGAGAAGAGAAGAGAAGAGAAGAGAAGAGAAGAGAAGAAAAGAGAAGAGAAGAGAAGAGAAGAGAAGAGAAGAGAAGAGAAGAGAAGAGAAGAGAAGAGAAGAGAAAATTTCTTCACCTCTAGGGACGAAAGGTCAGAGGTAGAGTGGGGAATAACCAAAGCAAATGCAAGTTTTCAAGTTCTATATATGATACCTAAAATCTCAATTAAGTATTTTGAAAGCTTGTCGAGAAAATTAATTACCCTTTTGATTCAGAGTGCATTTTGTCCCCACTGATAAAAGCAACATCTAACAGCTGAAAATGTATATTGATTGCCATAAGATAGTTCAATGAATATGTAGGCTTTCAGTGCTATTAACATAAGAAATGGAACACGAGATGCTTGATGGATCCAAAATCACCCCTTTCTTAAGCTAGTTTGCCCCTGAAATAAACTGAAATGGCTGCCTTTTAAACCTCATGTATCTTTCCAGTTTCCTTTAAACAGAATCACATCACTGCTATTTTCCATACATACAACTCATTTAATTTTTATTCCTGGTCATTGACAGTAATTCAATAATTTTGAAATATTGCATTATTGTCAAAGAAGGGAACTTGCACATGCCAAATTCTGGAAGCCAACCAGGTGAGTTGGCTCAGGCTGGCTGGCAATTCATGAAGCTGTCATCCCAGCACATCTGGAAGGCCCAAGAATAGAAGGAATAATTTATAGGAAGAACACATATGAAAATATTGTACTAGTCTAATAAGAGTAACTTCAAACCATTCTTAAATGAATAGTGATATGTCAAGGACTATCTGTAAAATAGAATCAGATGTACCTAAAGAAAATTAATGGTTGCAGAAGAGGGAAATGGCTACAGAGTGAAGCTATCTCAAACTATCAGTCTTTAATTCTTTTTCTCTCCTGTGATTCATTTAACTGAACTATGGAAGGTGAGCTGCAGACATCTTTCTATGATCTAGCTGACATGTATTACAGCTGATAAGTAATTACTTGTCATTCAGAAGCATTTCACAATGCCCATATGGATTAAAGCCTGAGCAAGTTATTCAGCATTAAGGAGGACTTTTTTATACTGATTTTTTTAAAAAATACATTCCTGCATGTTATGCCAGTTTATACTATAAAAAAATTAGGTCATGAAACTTAGATAACTTAAGGTTCAGCTATGAAAAATGGGGGTAGGGATCAGGCTAATTTAATTACAGATTAAGAGATTGATTTCTTCTTAGTACATAACATGAATATTAACTCTATTTAACCTGTGATTTTGAACCTGACCATTTAAAAATTGGCTGATTCTATAAAGTCAAATCTTATATTATCTTATTGTTTAATGAAAGAAGTGAAAATTTGACTCAGGAATGCAGGTTTGTCCTTCAGCTGAAGCCCAAGTTTACAGCACACAAGATTTTTTTTTTTAATAAATAAATAAATTAAAAGTATGTATGAATACTATATTTTGAAATCCATAGCATTGGGGATTATCCCTACTTTCAGGAATCCTCTATCAGTTCTGACAGTGTCAAGGAGGAGAAGGAGAGGCAGAGCCTGAGGAAGGAATCAAGAGAGGAAAACCTGGAATCATTATGTTTTCACAAGCAGTCCAACTCTTCCTGAATTCCTGATGTCATTTGTGCTAATGGGTATTTGACTATATTCCTGTGTACAGGCATGAGCAATAAATAAGCTTAAGTGGAACTTAACATGTGGTTGGGATTCTTCACATTTGACAGACAACAAATAAAAGCATTATCTGAAAATGTATGTCATCTGTGTTTAAAAAAAATGGGGACTGGAGGTTCATAATGACAGTTTGTCTTTTGATACATGGATGCTTGTGGTAGAGTCATTTTCAATAAGTTGGAAATTTTGTGAGGAAGCTGATGAAATATTCTCCAAATTCCAAAGCAATTCCTTTAGTGAATTAAAGCTTCAATACAGTGGTGGGATTCAATTTTTTTTACTACTGGTTCTGTGGGTATGGCTTTGTGGGTTTGGCAGGGGAAGGATACTGTAAAATCTCCAGTCAGAGGAGGTATTTGCCAGTTCTCTGAACTACTCAAAATTTCCGTTTACCAGTTCTCCAGAACTGGTCAGAATCTGCTGAATACCACCTCTGATTCAATAGCTATGTTGTCTTGTAGGTACTAGAACTTCTGTCACTGCAACTTCACACAAGAAGCAGCAACTTTCATTCCTAACAAATGATTTCCTGGTTTACATGTGGAACAAGTAGTAAAGTCAGCTGAAGAGCAGTACTACATTCTATTTTGAATGACCATGATGTTAAATTCAAGCTTCTTACATTTTGTGAACTCACTCAAGAACATAAAAACTCATTAAACTTCCTCACCATCCAAGTCACAAAAACAATCCTTTGTCTGGCAAAATTACCCTAACCCTAACCCCTGTCCTGGGTAAATCAGTGTGGGGATACAGTACAATATTTTGGTAAGTTAATGAAGGATAGGTAGTGCATTACATAAATGCAGTAGTTTTCCAATAGTTACCTTTATTTTATTTTCACTTATTAATTGATTCCTTTTATGCTGCTCATTCCCCCATAAAGTGATGGTTGTTCTCTGTTCCATATAACTCACTCACTGGAAGTGTATGAACATGTAATTTAACCAGGATGGTGAACTTCATCTTAAAACTGATTAAATCACTCTTGCCCAAGCAGATATCATCCATTAAGTACCATACTGTACTTACTAGGCATGGTAGTAGAATTCCTATTATCTTCCATCAGCACAGGAGAGTTGAAGCCACTTTTATTCAATGTTAATTTTTTTTCTTTTCAGTTTTTCATCAAGATAAATGAACAAAGGAATCTGCATCCTTAATACCATGATGAGCTATAATATCTATTTGGTGGAGACTATGCCATTATTAAAAAAATTAGATCCTAGAACTGTAAATAACAATCATTACAGTTACAAAGAGTAAAAGTTAAAAAAAGAAAGAGAAAAAATACTCTAGGCTCATTATCCAATTCTGTTCATCTTGATTTCTTTAGATTTGGACCTTGAGTTTACCTGAGTTTGCTATTTATTCAATAGCAGCAAAAGAAATCAATATGCTTAATATCTAAATTTGCTTGAAATATGTGCAATTTTCAGTTCACATAACAATGCCGATTACTGACACATTGCTTCAAGCACATTTGCAAATTGAATTACAGTGCAAACAGGACTCTAAATGCAATCACAATGCAATTGCATCAAAATGTCTTTTTCATTTTCTGACTCTGCCGGCGTGCATATGGGTTGCAGCATATCATTATGCCTGGAGGGAAGGCATATACTTAAAACTGCACCATGCCATTGAAAATTCCAAAGATTAAAAAAAAAAAAATTATCATGCAAGTAAAAGTTACAAGATGCTAACTTGTAGAACAACATAAGAGGAAAATCATTTTTATGGATCCATCTTCATTTTTAATATAATAATAAATATAATTAATATAATATAATATAATATAATATAATATAATATAATATAATATAATATAATATAATATAATATAATATAATATAATATAATATAATATAATATAATATAATATAATATAATATAATATAATATAATATAATATAATATAATATGTTTGCTCAATGCTGCTAAGGTATGCTTCAATATTACATGAAAATAAGCTGTTTCAACATCAGGAGTCAGTTATATTCTAGATGATGTTACTGCATCCATGCAAACAGAAAGAGACTAATTGGGAGGTTATTATAAAATGAATTGGGAAAGGCTATATGGCAAATCAAGGTCAAATAATGATGATAAATCAGCATGAGGAAGCTTTTTTGTAATTCACCTCCAATTTCTGGCTCAATTTTTAAGGTCAGAATTTCTGTCTATGGGTTTGCATATAGGGGTGTATATGTGTGTGTGTGTGTGTGTGTTCTTGATTTGTCTGCTTCTCAATTCCCCAGAATCCAGCAATGCTACTGTAAGCCAGGATACCATTCTCTTTCTTTATATGATTTCTCCTGCTTCTAATTCATGATACTTACTAGCTGTTTTTGAAGCTGGTTAACTTAAAAAATGTTTTTTTTGTTCCTGTAGGGGTTTTTTTTGTGGGGGAGAGAGGGGAGGCTGTTCAAAGACTAGCAAAAGGAGAATAGAGTGCCAATTTGACAATTATATGCTGCAAATGTTCCTTCAGTTGAACTAATAGTTCTCAGGAATGGATCTCTAATCATCTCTGTAATTCTAGAAAATAGAGACCTATTCAAAAGTACAGTCTTCCAAACCGGGTGAAATCTAGTAATTCTGCTCCAAGCCCACTGGTTTTGGATGACTGTGCCTCTGAATAAATCTCTATTTTCTAGTATTTCAAACATGGTGTGTAATTTTAATGAGCTGCATCATCAACCATAACTAAAGTATCAAGATCACATGTAAACTGTAATAGAACCGAGCAAAACCCATGCCTGATTTTCAATTCTTCACATTTCTTTTAGAATCCAATTAATCTTCTTGTAATTGTTTCTGTTAATAGACTTTGCCAT
This sequence comes from Hydrophis major, assembly GCA_033807585.1. NCBI lineage: Eukaryota > Metazoa > Chordata > Lepidosauria > Squamata > Elapidae > Hydrophis > Hydrophis major. The sequence continues at coordinate 15,974,783 of CM066334.1, read as the reverse complement.
CACAAAGAAATGTACCTTGTCTATGTATTTTAAAATTTAAATATTCCTGTAACTTCAAATAATATATTTTTATTATTTTATTTCAACTAAGTTTTACTTAAGAAAAAAAGAGAGCTAAAACTCTCCTGAATCAGATCCCTTTCTAACGGTTAAATCAAATCTCTTGTTTTACTTCATCTTTCCTGGAGAACTCAGATGGTTATAAACTTATGACAGATGTATATAAAAATAAAATTCCTCAATATTTTTATTCTATATCCTTCTAGATGTAATTCCCTTAAGTCAGAGCTTTTCTGTTCTTTTCCAACCTATTCTGAATAGAAATGAGTCTCCTCTAATTGCAGCATATTCTAATTTATATTTACTGTATTTATCCTTCCAGATTTCTATTATCCATTATTTTATTAAACAATATATAACCAACACTCAAATAATATTGATGAAAAAAGATAAAACTTCAGTTATCTCTCTATCATAGCTTTTTTCATGCATACCTGTTCAGTTGGCAGATGAATTAAATTTGAATGAAACTTTAAATTAAAAATTACATTTAGTAACAAAGTTTGTAGAGGTTCTGAAGACTGCATCTAATTTTTTTGTGACTTCCACAAACTCATGTTGTACATCTCTGTCATTCAGCACTATTAAAAAAAAAAATAATTCCCATGAATAAATGTTATTAGCATACTTTATATAAGTATGCTAGCCCCATTAAGCTCAGTCAAAAAGATTGTTATTCCCTGTAGTCTTGAACTATCTACTATAGACACAGATAATGTTTCATAATGCCAAATAAAATAATTGGCTTATCTGTGTCATGGGTAGGAATTATTCATTTCTTTTCTCACCTTTACTCATAAATGCCAAGGACAATACTAGGAGATAGATGATAGTTACATAGATAAATAGGTAGGTAGATAGATAAGTAGATAATCTAACTTTCTTTCTTTCTTTCTTTTCTTTCTTTTTCTTTCTATCATCTATCGTCTATTTACAGGTTGCCCACAAGTTGCTGATGCTAAGAAAATGTTCTACTTGTTTCTTGAGCAAAGGAACTGCTTTTTCAGTGAGATATGTGATATCCCACAGTTTTTTTAAAATCTGTTACATTGAATTTTGTGAACTGGAAGGGGGTGATTTCAGATTTCAAGTTACCCTTTTTCTTGATATTCTATACAAAGACTGGATGTACCATTGGCTCAAGTAGATATCTTCTAAATCCAAAGATTCAGCATTGCTTCAGCACTTAGCAATAATCTTTCCTAGAACTGTGCCAATGAAGAGGCAGGTGTTTGCTTTGGTACCATCAGTGATTCATCACATTAGCAGTCCTGCCTTCGAGTAGTATGCTGTAAGTCTTTAGGTGACTCATGACTCTTAGTCCACTGAGAGAAAACCTTACTGCTGCATTACTTGATTGATAGCAAGAGGAGAGGTATATATTGCCTTGTTTATTTCAACAGGCCTTCAAATTGCTTTTCAAGCATTAAATTATCGAGCAGTATTCATACTGCTCGCTTCCTAGAGTAAGATATTTATTCCGCTTCCCGTTTGCAGGAAATGTCAGAGAATGAGAATGTACACAGATTGATAGTTTTACCAAAGGTCACAGAGGAAGTTGTCCTAAGGTCCCAAAGGAAACTGATAGCTAGGCCAAGGATTATGGAAAACAAAGTGGGTATTGGAATTTAATTTTGATCTTTGCCAGTAAAAAGGCAGCAGAAGCAAAAGTTGGATAAAACTCGCTTACATTTCACACTTTTAACGCTTATAAAATGTAATTGGCTTAGTAGGTTGTTTAGTTAAAATAAATCTTCAATAAATTGAAAGGTGAATGGTAAGCATAAAAATGTGGATATAATAGGTCAAACAGGGGGAAGAAATAGTTCAATTGTTTCCTTAAAAAAAGAATCTTCATACATAATGAGTGAATTAGCACATCTTGATAAGCCAAAAAGAAATAAACCTTTGAGAAGCTTCCAGTTCATAAAATTCCATGTAACAGGGCTAAGGAAAGACTTTGAGAATAAAATCTTTTACTCAGTGGCAAGACTCTTTTTTTTTTCTTAACTACCGGTTCTGTGGGCGTAGCTTGGTGGGTGTGGCAGGGGAAGGACACTGTAAAATCTCCAGTCAGAGGTGGCATTTGCTGGTTCTCTGAACTACTCAAAATTTCCGCTACTGGTTCATCAGAACTGGTCAGAACCTGCTGAATACCACTTCTGCTTTTACTTCTAGAGGTCACCCAACTTGAGGAAGTAAGCTCTGATATGATAATCTCTATTATCATCATCTCTACTGTATTTTCCCCATTACTGTTATTTGTTTTGTGTGTAATTCTGTCAATACAAAGACAGATTATTGGGCACAAATCATTTTGTCATATATTTGTCTACAGCACTATTTAAATGTTGCCCATCTATAAAATTAAGACTGTGCAAAAATAAAGAAAAGGTGCACCTAGCAACCATAATTCAGATTGTATTATCTGCTGGATGTATTCCCATGCTTTTTTGGGGATGGAAGTAAAACTCTGTAAAAAGAAAATTGATATCTATCTGTAAGCTCAAAACCATGAAAAGCTGTCTCTAAGTTTTCTTATTTACAAACCTTTTTTTTTTTTTTTGCAAATACTTTGGTTTTATTTTGATGCCAACTCTTTGTATATCTATGCATTCTTTTCTAATTCACAATGACCTCCCAAAATATTAGCACTCTTTGAACACATCCTTGAACATTTCTCCAGTTGTCATGCCAACCATGTGGAATCCTCACTGCATTCATGGAGTAGATCTATAGCTGACCTATTTCACTGTAACTTCAAAACCCATCAGTTTGCTGAGACATTTTTTCATTGCTTGCATTTGCAAAAGATCTCTAATAATTGTCTTGGTTTTGTTGTTTTTAATATGGTTTTATATATTTGTGTCTTATTACATTGACTGCAAACTTGGGCAGTCCTTTTGTAGCTCTTTTTTATATAAACATCTTTTTTTAATCTAAGAATTATAATTGGTGCTATTACACCAAATGCAACATACACACACACACACACACACACACACGGATCTTTGGTTATTTGGGTTTTCTCCTTATGTGGGAGAAAACCCGAATAACCAAAGATCCACATAAAAATACCCACGAGAAAGGTCTAGATATGTTCGGGTCTTTTCCCGTGTAAGATTAAGAGTATCTTAGTGATGTTTCAGCGAGGTCCCACTCGCCATCCTCAGACTGGTGCTTTCGGCTTCATGCCAGTGCAAGCAGTGTGTGATCAGAGCTGCCATCTCTCTATGATGTAAACTCCATCAACCAATCAAGAGGCAGCAGTGCAGCGAACCAACCCAGCACACACACACACACAGTATTTATAGAGAGATGGCAGCTCTGATCACATACTGCTTGCACTGGCACGAAGCCGAAAGCACCAGCCTGAGGATGGTGAGTGGGACCTCACCGAAATGTCACCAAGATACTCTTAATCTTACATGGGAAAAGACCCGAAAATGGAATTGGTAGAGAATCTATAAAATAAATGAGATGGTGAAATGAAATAAAAAATAATGCTTAAAAATCACAATAATTATCTGCTTCTCTTACAGTGTGATTACGTTACATTAAGTGATACAGTCATTATTAGATTTGTGCATACTCTATAAGTGAGGTTACAAAGCTGGGTCTTGACCTGATGCGAAAAGACAGATATTTGCAGCAACCTTCTGCCCTTCATATGAAAGACAAACCAAGTAATGCCAATGATTAGGATTGCAGCTGTTCATCTATGCCTCAATTTTTTTTCTTCAGTTCTAACTTTTCATCTGTTTTCATACTTTTCTAGCAAGAAGGAGATTTCTTTAAGTTTGTAAACCAGTACAACACAACATGATAAGTGGTACTTGTCACATGAGGAGAAAGAAAGTAGAAAGTGATGTACAATAACTCTACTGTCATATCTGCAGAACATATAATGATGCTTGTTCATTTTCTACTATTCTATGTTTATGTTAACAGCCTTGACAAATTCTTAGCATTGTCTTGCATTGACCACTAATATTTTGCATACTAAATCCTCACCACTAAGAATGGTCAATGAAGAATATTAACTTTGGAAAAATGTATAATTCCAAGGTGCCCAAAGTGGGAAGGGGAAGAAAGTATTTTCTTCTTTTCTGTGTGAGGACTAATGGACCTGACATATTAACCATCTCCAATTTTCACCTGGCAAAACTCTATTGTGTTATAATGGTTATCTGGAAGGACCAAGCTTTTTTAAAAATTTGTAAATTGCTGAACAAATTTTCAAAGATGGTTTTTCATTATGCTTTCTTTTCTTATCCCCGTGGTTTCCTTCTCTCCTACTGATATGATTGTCAGGGAATGTCATCAACACCACTTCAGATCTGTCAGATATAATCTTTTAATCTGCCAACTTTTTACAAGGCAAAGATGAGATAATGCAGAGACTGACAAGAGATTCAGAAAAATCTGGGATGTCGCAAAGCCAGTTAAAAGTTTTAAGTTTCCCCATTGTGTGGATCCTGTCAAACGTGGCCCCTGAAATTTTTATAATGACAGCTGCTGTCAGTTTAAAAGGGTAAATTATTCAGTTCAGCCAAGAATGTTGACAGTAACTATAAGATGGTCTTGGCAATTAAGAGAGAAAAAGAAAGAGAAATTCAGGGGGAAATTCGGGTATTTTGGGGAGAGGGGTGCTATTTAATCCAAGTTAAGCATATTTAACTACTAACAACTTCATTTCATCTATTCTATTCCTGAAAATTAATACTATTATATATTAATAGTCTTAATTTACTTCTTGTTAACAGCTATTTGGAAAGACTGGCATAGGCAGGGAGAGGTGTGAATCAGTGAATTACTTTAGGATCTTTACATAGTCACAAGAGAATAAATCCAACCCCTCCTTGAATGTCATTAAAACCTTATTTAGTTTTACCTAGAAGCAAATCATTATTTTGTGCATAGGCTAGAGCAATGAAACAATAAGTTGAACCTTTCATGTGTGAGCCTAGTTTTTTGTGCTTGACAGAGGGATTCTGATAAGCATGCTGCAGCATAGATTTCTACTTTTCACTATTTTAGAAGAGGATGTTGGTCACTCAACCAATTTTATTAAGCAGGGCAGATATTGGTGACATCCAAATTAGTATAGACAAACTGCCTATATTCTATACCTATTAAGCTTGCCTCAAGATCAGAGGTGGTATTCAGCAGGTTCTGACCGGTTCTATAGAACCGGTAGTGGAAATTTTGAGTAGTTCGGAGAACCAGCAAATACCACCTCTGTGTCCTTTCCCTGCTATGTCCACCAAGCCATGCCCACAGAACCAGTAGTAAAAAAAATTGAATCCCACCACTGCTCAAGATATTTCAAGCTGTGGGTTTGGCAAGATTTAGGATTGAAGAAATGAATTGTTATGCACCTAGCAAAACATACAAAAGTAACTTTTTTGTACACTGCAACCATGTATCAGGCTTAATATGAATCAAACTCATTAAACTCATCCCAATCACTGTGAAGTACCCAGATTTAATACAGTGTAGTTAATGCACGTCAACTAACTACCCTATATTAAATCTGAGGAATACACTCACCTTCAACATTAATTGAATATGTACTTTTTATTTTTATTTATGAAATATAGCAAATTCAAAAAAAAGTAATATAAAAGTAATAGAAGAATAAAAAGTAATACAGGGGATTTACAAGGAAAATGGTAAAGTAAAGAAATTATAAAGTAGTTCAATCTTTGCCATGACAAATATGCATGGATCAAATATGCATATAGAATACCTATCAGATAAATTTTGCTAGATTTATAAAATCAAACTTTGAATATCTCACTTTGATGAATTATTTGTAATGTATTATATGCTGGATATTAATTTGGTAGTGCAGTAGCTCAGTGGTTAAGACACTTGTCTTATTGGCTGAAAAGCTGGCAGCCCAGGTTTGAGACCCAAGCTCCACATGTCGGTGTGAGTTCCAATCCTCACCTCTGTTTCTGCCAGCCTAGCAATGCAAAAGTATACAAATGCAGGTAGGTAAATAGCTACCACTATACTAGGAAAGTAACAATGCGCCATGACTTCATACTGGCCCCTTGACCATGGAAATGTCTCCAGAGAGTACTGGCTCAATGGCCTTGGAATGGGGATAAGCACCACCCTCTATACTCAGCAATGACTAGCGGAGTAAAATCTGCAGGGACTCCTCTTTTTTGTGGGGGGAGGGGGTCACAGATTTGAATTATATTCAGTTATTTTTTATTTACCAATTACAGGCCAGCATGTGATGTTGTTGTTTTTTAATTAATAATCGGAAGAAGGATAATTGAGAAATGATCAATACAAAACAGTTTTGTGTTGCTACCAAGGAGACATTTTCATATTCCTGCACTCACCAAAAACTGAGCTCAACTTGAAAAAAAAGAGTTTTGCAGTGGATAGCTTAAAATGGCCACCAGTAGGAACAGAACTGTGAATGAAATGCTTTGCTCCGCAGACTCCTTTAATTTTTTAGCAAAAAATTATTTGGATCTGTGTTCAAATTAGTGCAGAGATGCTTATGTAGATGCTCTGGTATCTCAATGCCTGTATGATATATTAATCTGATGGAGGAAACAAAATCTGGAGAATGACCTTCTCCATTCCCCACTCCCCTTATATCTTAAGTCCTTTTCCATAATATCTATTTTTGACTGGCTGATTGTCAAAACACTGGTAGGCTTTTTAAAGGGCAAAAAAAAAAAGTGTGTTAAGAAATTGAAGATTATTTTGGCACACAAATGCATGAAGCATCACAGCCACTTGCCAGTCTACTAGGCAAATTGTCACTCTCTAAATGACTCACATTTTCTCCTTTCCCTCTAATAAATTAATAATAATTGAAATGAAGATTGCTGCAGAGATTTGAGCATAGTGATCCATTCCTATGAGTTTCATATCTAGGTTATTATATGGGTTCTCTGCCCTTGAAGACATCCAGAAGTTTCAATTCAGAATGACTGGTATGGTATGGTAGAATGACATCATACACTTTTTCAGTCAGAAGGCTGCAAAAGGAGATCACATAATCCCAGGACACTGCAACTATCATAACTACGATAATTATGAGCCAGCTGCCAAAGATCCAAATTTTGATCACATGACCATGGCGATACAGCAAGGGTCATGTGTGAAAAACAGCCATTAGTCACTTTTTTCTTCAGTGCCATTGTAACTTGGAACAAACTGTTTTAAGTCAAGGACTACCTGTATATCAAAACAGATAGAACTCATTTGAACTAAATTCCAGCAAGCTACTTAAAGCATTCTGCGCAGAATTTATTTTATCATCTTTTAAAGTATTTTACTTTAAAGTAGTATACTTTATTATACTTAAAGCAGGGGTGGGATTCTACCATTTTGCACCTATTCGCTAGAACTGGTTGTTAACATTCTAAGCAGTTCAGAGAACCAGTTGTTAGAAGAAATTACTGGCCTAATCCTGTAAGGAAGGCAGGAAGGAAACATTCTGGTGTTGCTTACAGAAACTGCCTCTCCGTTAACCCTTATTACATTCTTGGCAGGACTAGACTTCCTGTCTCAGGAACTTCTCTGGAGTTTTCTTTCCCTCTTTTGCTGGTACTTTGCTTGTGTGGAGTGACCACTCAAAGTTACAATGGCACTGAAAAAAGTGACGTATGACCATTTTTCACACCTACGACTGTTGCAGCATCCCCACAGTAATGAGAGGCCAGGCGAGGAGATGCATGCCTCGATGTGAGTGATATTGAGTTGGCCACACCCAGCCAATAACATGACCACCAAGCCACGTCCACCCAGTCGCATGACCACCAAACCATGCCCATCACCTAAGCTACACCCACAGAACTGGTTGTTAAAAAAATTTGAATCCCACCCCTGACTTAAAGTGTTACACTTTAAAAGGGCAAAATATAACAAACATTCCAAGATGACTTTTGTTAATGTGTTTGTTTTAAGAGCTATGTAACAAGTAGCTATAATTTAAAAGAATTAAATCAGCTTTCTAATCCTTATATCTTTCTTCCTTCTTCTGCCTTATTCAAGTATAGAACTCCATATTAGTGTAAAGATTTGATGCCGACTTTTGAGATTGGTTTTGATTACATCAGTATCTAATAGAGTTTACTGTTTCCAGTGCTTAATCATTACAGAGAAGGGAGAAAGAAAAGGACATAATCACCAGATACTGTTATATCAGCATGAGTCCTATAATTTTATGGCAGTAATCCCCAAATAATTTGCTACTTGATGATTCTTAATTTTTAAAAAAGAAGTTTCTGCATTGTTGTACTTGTCAGTCTGTGCTCTCTTCAAATCCCAAGAAAGAAATACTCAGACTTCATGGTTAAAGCAAAGTTATCCTTTTACTAGGAAATAAAGTGAAAGCTTCAGATTTAATTCCGAATCTAAGGAATTAGCACGCAGATCACATATACAAAGGAATGGAAATGCTCCCACCCCCCAAAGTCCAAATGAGTCTTCCAATTAAAAGTTCTGAATATGATCATGTGGTCATCTCCAGGTGGTGATGAGACTTCTGTCAGTTGACCTTGACATATTTTGATAAAAGTTCGCAGTTGCGCAAAAAGGGACAGAAGCTAGCCAAGAAATGGAAAGTTAAAGAAAAGAATCCCCACTCCCCTTGCTAACCCAGCAAAGGAATGCAAAACATCTCCAGCTTTATTCTCCTCCAAATTCCCCCCTCCCTCCATTGCTATTGACAGCTGAAAGACATAGATTGGCATCTCAGCAGAAAAGCAATAGTTAGAATGCAGTTTATACATATTATGGATATCTTGAGGCTGACATTTGGACCCCTAGAAGAAGGACATTAGTCCCTGTAAGAAAAAACAAAATAAACAAAATAAATAACATTTGTAAACATCTCTAAGGTTTATCAGGGTATTTGGTATAAAAGTTCTTGAGCAGTTCAGGAGCCCTAATGTCTCTCTCATTAACCCATTCAGCATAAGATGGAGGAAAATGTTTCCAAGCTACAGGATATTGGATACGACCCCTCCATTTCCTAGAGTCTAGAATTTCTTTAATCTCGAATTGTTGTTCTCCCTCAATCAAAAATGGTACGGGGGGATCATTTTGGGCTGGTCTCAAAGTACAAGTATGTTCGGGTTTTAACAAACTGACGTGGAAAACCAGATGAATATGACGAAGAGTCTTTGGTAAAGTCAACTGAACAGTCACAGGATTTACAATCCGCTCAATGGGGAAAGACCCCACATACTTAGGACCCAACTTCTTCGATTTCTGGGTAGTCTGAAAATATTTAGTCGAGAGGAATACTTTGTCGCCTCCTTGATACGACATCTGCAGGGCTCGCTTTCTGTCAGCAAATTTCTTATGAGACTGGTGCGCCTCGTCCAAGGCTTTACGAGCGACCGGCCAATTAAGTTGAAGTTGAGATATCCAATCGCTCAATGATTGGACATTGGGGTTTTCACGAGGAAGTTCAGGTATGGGCACAAAATCTTGCCCAGTTGCTACTTTGAAAGGAGTAAACCCCATACTGCTGTGGACAGAGTTATTATATGCCACCTCCGCAAAAGGCAGTAGATCTGCCCAGTTGTCTTGATGATAGTTTATGTAACATCTGAGGTATTGCTCAGATGGTCCTTTCGCAAGCCCCATTAGTTTGGGGATGGTGGGCGGAGCTTAAACTCTGGGTGGAGCCTATTAACTTCAAAAATTCCCTCCAAAAGTTTGAGGTAAATTGGACCCCTCGATCAGAAACTACCTGCTCAGGAACACTGTGCAACCTGTAGACATGTATAATGAACATTCTGGCCAACGACTTCGCCGAAGGGATCTTGGAACAAGGGATGAAATGGGCTTGTTTGGAGAACAAATCAGTCACCACCCAGATGACTGTGTGCCCAGCGCTCTCGGGTAGATCTACTATAAAGACCATGGAAATTTCCCTCCAAGGAGCAATTGGCCTAGCCACATTTTGCAACAGACCTGGTGGTTTACCAGGAGGTCTTTTTTCTGAAGCGCAAACTGGACAGCTTGCCACATAAGTCTCAATGTCCTTTTTCAATGAGGGCCACCAGAACTGTCATTTCACCAAATGTAGGGTCTTCACAAACCCAAAATGACCAGCCACTTTAGAGTCATGAGTTTGTTGTAACACTTGGATTCTCAGGATTTGAGGTACATACAATTTCGCACCTATCCAGGCTAGACCATCTCTAACGGTGCAGTTATTCGCATTTGCCAGGAACCACTCATCCGTTTTCAAAGCCTCCTTAAATCGTTCCACCAGGTCAGTGGACAGATCCCTCTCCTGGTTCCTCTTTTGCGCTCTGGTAACTACAGGGCAGCCAGCTGTGTAGTGGATGCAATTGGCCTTATCACTTCTTTACAGATACTGTTGTATTGAGGCATTCTAGACAAAGTATGTGCCATAAAAAATTTTCCCCCTGGGATATACTTCAAGGAGAAATTGAATCGCTTGAAAAACTGAGCCCACCTAACTTGCTTAGGGGATAGCTTCCGAGGAGTTTTTAAAGCTTCCAGATTTTTATGGTCAGTCCATACCTCAAATGGGTGCTTCGCTCCTTCCAGAAAATGCCTCCAAGCTAGTAAGGCCCAACGGACTGCAAATGCTTCCTTCTCCCAAAATGCCCATCTCCTTTCAGTGTCAGTCAATTTACGGGAGGTGTAAGTGCATGGTTGTAATGTCCCTTTCTCATTTAATTGAAGTAAAACCACCCCCACCGCCAGTAATTTTTTCTAACAACCGGTTCTCTAAACTGCTTAGAAAGTTAATAACTGGTTCTAGCCAATAGGTGCGAACTGGTAGAATCCCAGCCCTGGTCTTAACTTTCTTCCCCTACTTATTCTCTTTAAAAGCCCTGTTTCACTTACTTGGAGTACATCTCCTGTACAACCTGGAAATGGAGCTATAATGTTCCATATTTCATTGTTACCAAGATTCCATACAAGCAACTATATACAATTTGATGGAAATTATTCCAGAGACAATCATTATTTAAAGGAGATTCAATACGATGTTGAAGTAGTGCTATTTCCTTTTGCCTGGCAGTTTGCTTGCTTTTACTTGTACCCTGGTTGCATATTTGCAAAAATATATATATTGAAAGTCAAATAAAAATCATCCAGAGAATTAGATTGAGATATTTTTAAGTTCAGTAACATCTAAATAGATGGAGATGCAGGGGATATTTCTTTTTGTTTTGTCCAATCCAAATATTTGTTTTTAGACTATAGAACACCTTGGCTTAGAACAGGGGTGTCATACTCAGATCTCACCCATGGAATGCTTAGATCTGGCCCACTGGGCCACTCTGGAAACAGTAAAGGACTGGCCCGCAGCAACACTGACAGTGAAAATGGAGCTCAGGAGGGCTGTGTGCATCCTCATGAACCTCATTTTAGCTGGCAGAGGGTTGCGGGAGGCCGTCACAGCTGGAAATGGAGCCCAGGAGCCCGTTTTCACTGGCAAAGCACCTGGGCTATCACAAGCACCCCCAACACAAATGATATTGAGCTGGCCATGCCCCCCTGCCCCCCCCCCCCGAGGTCAAACACAATCCTGATGCATCCCTCAATGAAATTAAGTTTGACACCCCTGGCTTAGAACCAGGTTCTTGCATCAAATTTATCCAGAAATATATGTAACCATTATAAACAGCTGGTAAATAACAGTTTTAATTCTTCTAATCTGAGCCTCTTTGATCTGTTTTATACCCTGAAAACTGTTTCCATAAAGCTGAAATTTAGAACACCTGGATTATCATCTGGATTATCATCTGGATTATCATCTGCATTGAAATTGACAATGAGAAATCTCCTTGGTTCAACTGGCAGTTGGTCTGATATCTCTAAGTTCTTTTTCCTAATATGTCCTGTATTCAACTGGCAATGCTTTTTTTTTTTTCCTTTCAATTTTCTAAATGCTAAAATGCCAATCAGGCCAGTAAACAAAGAAAATTATCTTAATTATGGAAATAAATGTGTTCCTCAATAAATACAGTTTTAAGTTCTCTGGGTTTAAAAATCTTTATTGAAAACATTTATAACCTACCTGAAAATTCTTCATATTCACTACACTGCCTGAACAGGTTTTTTTTAAGCAGCTATGCTTTATATTGACATACTCACTGCTGCGAATAACAGGTGAGGAAATTCTTCTGTTGCTGGTGATTCATTTTTGTTAAAACAAAAACAAAAACAAATGAGTGTTGCTTTAAAGAGCTAAAAGAGGTGGTGGTACAAGCAAGAAGTAAAATCCTGCTTCTGATTATTGTTTTAATTAAATCTGGAACAAGGAGAAGATAGTCAATTCTAGGGGAAGGCGAGAAAAGAAATGACTAAAGCTGAACTTATAAATCTGAAGTGAAAATGCACTGCTGATGCATACTTTTCTCTACTTTATCCTGAGTTCACTAATAAAACACACCCATGCACCCATATACAAACATGGAAAATTACCATGTATTTGTTGGATGCAACTGATAAGTGTTTGAGATTAATCTAATTTATTTTCATCCCAACTTGTTAGAGCACATCTGTATATCATGGGAAAAAACAGTTCATAAATGTAAATGAGTGGAATTGATTAAATCAAGTTGCTATATTGAGATATAAGGCCACAGTTTGGTGTCTTGTTAGAACAATCCCATATACAGTATTTGAGTTTATATTCCTTTTGATGTATGGCATTCCCAAATTGCCACCTCCTTTTGATTTATAGGAAATGTTTTTCTCCCTGTTTTATTGTTTTATTCTCTCCCTGTTTTATTTTATTCCTCCCTTTTGGTTTCTGAAGCAAAACAGACACAAGAGCTCCACTACATATAGTAGCTTGAGATCATTTATCTAGGGAGTCTGTATGCTATTGTCTTTTGATTTTTTTTTCTTTTATCAGGGTGGAATCAGGGTGGTTGAATGGAGATGAGTGTTTACTGGCTGGATGCCCTTCCTGATGCCTACATGGAGTTCACAGCAGATATTTTCTCTTTGAGCCCTAATAAAACATTTGTTGCTGCCTAAGATTGAACTCTCAACCTTCTGAATGGGAGACAAGTATCTTCATCTCTAGGCTATCATGCCATCATATGCTATTCTTTCTTGATATCCCTATAAATCTACTTGATTTAATTAATTCCAGTCATTTAAGAACTGATTTTTCCCCATAATAGCCATCAGTTCAAAATGATTTCCCCTCCCTCCAATTAAATGGGTCTGATTTTCAGAGACTGCCTGGACAAATCTTCACAGTTGGCATGACAAGATTTCAGAAGTACTTTGGCATTTTGTCCTACCAAGGGTGAAGAGAAATGGATCGGCCCTAGGTCATCTAGCTGGCTTTATGCAATCATGGTCTCCTAATTTCTTAACTGCTACACAAAACTGGTTCTCATCAGTTAGCTACTTAGATATAAATCCAAGTAAGTTTAACCACATTTCCAGCTCAAATGTGGAATAATTTCAAATGTGCAATAATTAATCCCCATGGGAAACATTGTCATTTATTAGTTTTTATCTTGTTGCATTGTCCTAGATAGGGTTGCATTTTTTATTCCAATTTCTTCCTTTCTATATTACATGAATGTGTACTTTATTTGGAATCATGCAACTTTATACTTTTGTTTTTATATTTTAAGCTATCTAAAAATGTGAATACTACTAATTGGATGTCAAAACCCTCTCAGAATAAGTCACAAATCTAGCTGTGAAAGTTTTAAAACTGAGGGCATCGTGTGAAATTAGCTCTCCACCTCACCTATAATGCTTAGCTGAGTCAAACATGATAAAGTGGTTATTTTGAAACACCTTGAAATTCCCTATTTCTACTTGTTATATTTTGCTTAAAAATAATAACACTGTGTTAACTGATTTGGAAATGTGATCCCGTAAAACAGCATTAAACTTAAGACATTTTATGTATGCATAAGACTACTAGTAAATCAAATGTAGACTTTCTGCATGAAAAAGCAGTTGACGATGAAACCCAGGTTTTAAAAGACTAAAAATATTCTGATGGAAAACAATTCTGACTTGATGTCACTCTGAACCAGAAAATGTAATAATATGATGGATATTTAAATCATTTTGGTCCTCAGATAGGCAAAATAATACAAAAAGGGACACCAGCATTGTAAGCAGAAAATATGTTCAAATATTCAAAATATTCAAGTGTTGTCACCTTGGTGTCTAAATCTATTTTAGATATTAGTACTTTGAAGAAGATATTTAAAGAGAATGCTTTATCTGATCATAAATCTAATAATAAATTTTCAGATAATAAATATTTGTCAACTATTACTTTGGGTAGCATACAAAAGGGGAATTTACAGAAGCCTTTTTATTTATTCAAAATGGATAACTCAGTTACTTCTTAATTTGGGGGAGTTCAGGAAAGCAACTTCAGTTAAGGAACTTTCATGCTGTTCCATGCAGGATTAACCTTTTATTCTTCTGATCCTATTTTCCTTGTTTACCACCTACTCTCCAGCAGCAAAATTAAAAGTTGAGGTTTTAGAATTAGAAGGTTACATATTTAAATCTTGGTATGCTTTTTCAAAAATGAAGGTCATGTGGGATGTAACCCTTGTATTAGATGGCATAAGAAGGCCTTTGAATCTAGATCTTTCTAAGTATCCATTACAGACTGTCTTAGAACATAGAATAACAGTTGGAAGGAACCTTGCAAGTCTTCTAGTACCAATCTCTGCTCGAGCAGGAGATCCTGTACCATTCTAGGCCAGCGGCTGTCCAGTTTCTTAAAAGCCTCCAACTTCTGAAGGCAAGTTTTTTGATTGATTGTTCTCACTATCAGGAAATTCTAGGTTGGCCCTCTCTTTGATTATTTTCCATCCTCTGTTTCTTGTCTTGCTTTCTGGAAAATAGGTTTACTTCTCTTCTTTGTGGCAGCTCCCCAAATATTGAAACACAGCTGTCATGTCTTCCCTAGTCCTTCTTTTCACTACACTAGACCAACCCTATTCCTAAAACCATTCTTCAAATGTTTTAGTCTCCAGTTCCATAATCATCTTTGTCACCCTTCTAGGCTAGTAGGTTAATGGCAGATGCGAATCTAGTTCATGATTCATGCTATTTACCATTATATGTCAAACCAGCTCTCACTGATAGCAATATGATGATTCTTACATCCAGAAGAAGTGATCAAGAGCAAATTCTATTGGTTGTATCTTGATACAATCAAATGAGATTTTCTGTTCATTACTTCAACATGTCCAATGATAAGTGAGACATTTAGATGATCAAACTAAATCAAAGCTCAGATGAAGGCTTTAGTTTCAAATGTATCCTCTTTGCAAATAATCACAGAATAAAATTTCCTTAAAACTTGTGAGAAGGTAAGTGAAGTCTAGTGGCAATATTAACTCAACTTTTCTATAGCTTGGCATTGACTAGTTTACTTGATGTAGATCCCATCTGCTTACAGATGAAAGAAAATAAAATGAAAATAAATGTTTGCTAACATCAATGGCATTTTCTACAACTCCCAAAAGAGTTGTAAAATTGTTTCAAATTGTTCACCATGAAAATAAAATTATGACTTCAAGTAAGCTTGAGTAATACCACTCTATTTGATGCATTATAAGCATTACTTATTGGCGGGGTGGGTGGGGAGGAGAGAATGAGTTCTTTTTGAGATGGCCCATTAAGTTGTATTGCTCACTAGTAGAAGAAGTATATAATTGCATTCATGTAAGTGTGAATGATTAAGATCAGGGAATGGGAGAATGACATGGTTTTGATTGCCAAAATGAAAAAAAAATAAAGAATGCACACATTTGGAATAATTAAAACATTCATTATGATAGTTTTTTTTAAAAAAAAAAAACTGGAATGGGGAAATATCTCATAATTCACACAAAAATGACCTTTTGCAAACATTTAAAACAGGAAGAGGTATGCAAATAAATAAACCCTCCAAATATATTCTGGGAATGGTTCACAATGAAAAAATGCTGAACACCAATCAGAATGCATTATGTTTCTAAAAACTCAGAATTCAATCAGTTGGGCTTGGTTATTAAGCTACAATGAGCTGAGCTTCTAAGACATTAAGAGTAGAAAATATCATTAAGAGTCATTAAAGTAGAAAATATCAACAAGAAGAAGTGACAATCTATCATGCTTGATGGATATATTAAAAAAAAGTCCAGAAAGTTTTGGAATACAATGCATACACTATTTCAGAAGATTTTAAAGATTAATATATAACTGAAACCATAGGCTTTTCTTTTGAGACTGATTGATAAGCTGTTGGAAAATAATGAGACAATTGCTGAGAATAAATGCACAAAGGTGGAATGATTTGACATTACCCACAATGAAAAATATGGAAGATGAAGAGGATAGAAATTGCTAAAAGGGCCAGATTGACCTCTTTAATTAGAGAAAGGATATTATTATTGCTTATGGCTAACTTGATACCCTTTATAGACTTTGGGTGAAATAGAAACAAATGAACATATGAATTATGGTTTGGTGATTAGAAAAAAAAAATAGATTATAGAAAAAAGAGATATGTTCTATATATATTGCAGTTTGGACTTTATGATTTTCTTCTTTTTCTCTATTCTCTATGAGTTTTTTCTTATTTTTTAATCTTTCCTTTTAAAAATTTAATAAAGCTTATGAAACAGAAGCTTAGAGTTCAACAAAATATTGATGATAATCTTCAAAACTGAATAAAATAAATAGTCTTCAGTGTTTATACTTTTCCTTATGCTGCTTAAATAGAATGCTGCATATTGACAGTGAACCAGACCGACTTAGCTTAGTGCAACAGACTGTATCATGATCTTAACATTAAAACATGGAAGGGCTGGAAAAGATCTTGGAGATCATCTGGTCCAGCCCTGAACTGGTGCAGGAATCCTCTACATGGCTATCTAACCTCTGTTTAAATATTTTCAGTAAAGGATGCAGTCCATTTCTTTGGGAATGCATTCCATTGCTAAGTGGAAGTTATCTTTAAAATTATTTTTCCCAATATCCAGCCAAAATCTACCTTCTATTTTAAACTTTTTTTTGTCTTCTGGAACAACTCCAAACATTTCTGCCCCATCTACAATATAGCAAAACCTTTGGATAGCTGGACAGTTATCATGTTTCCCCAAGATCATCTTTTTTCCAGGCTAAAATATCTAGTGCCTTCCATCTTTTCCCATAGCTTTGTGAATGCCTATTAAGGTTGCAACGAGTGTGAGAGAATACTAGTTTACAGCTTGTGATAAAAATCATAAGCCATGGAATTCACCAGCCATGCACAGCAGATCATTTGGAGAAATGAGAGTTATGTGATAGATTTCCTGGTTTGTCTGCCTACTAGAACTATAAAAAAATGAGTCAGATAGTCAAGCAGTGCCAGACAACAGTTCATAGCTGGTGAATTATACTTATCTAGACATAGTATATAATAAAAACAAGCTTACAGAAGATTATGTTAACAGTAGTTTAATGGTTGGCAACTTCATCCATTCCAACCTTTAATCAAATGCCTACTATTACATTGATGAACTTATGGATGCACAGGCAAGTAAAACTACTGTGGGATCAATGCAAATCATACACAATGCCTGGTCTTTCCCCCACCTCCTGGATATGACTTCTCCAATGGGACACATCCACCTCCAAGAGTCATCCATCATGTTCTTCAATAACCTTCTTATGCTCTGACAACTTTGGGCTGCCAGGGTGATTATATAGGCATTTAAGGAATGCCTTATTTTCTTCCACTCCCTTTTTCTGGCAGCTAAAAAGACCAGAGGAGTATCTTTTTAGTTGACACCACCCCAACCCAGTGAACACTTTTTATGTCCTCTGAGTTCTTTGGACATCTGCCATCTCCACTGGGGCAAAATGTGTTTTGGCAAATGATCATATTTAGCATTAGAAAATTCAGTGCAGATTTCTTGTACTTTCCTTAGTAAGCCTTCCTACCATGAAACTGTGAAACATGACCTTCGTCTGTCTCCTATAGCAATCCAATAATTATGATGTCATCCTGAGGATCTCTGATGTAAGAAGTGGGAAAGACCTCACCTACTGGTACAGAAACAATTTCCTGATTAAGGACTCAATCACAACAATCTCAAAACACATTACTGATTACTTTGGTTGCTCCCTGGCCATCAAATGTTGTATGATGCCACTACAGATCTTCATTTTCCATGTTGAAGGACTTCCTTTTTACTTATTGAGATTAATGAAACATTTCACTTCAAAAATTTTCGGTGATGTTTTACGTGAGAGAGTAGTGTTATTTTGTAAGCTTTCATGGCTGATATCAGTTAGGTAGTTTCATCAGCAACTGTGACTAGCATCTTTAGAAGTAAGGTGATCTGCACCTGAATTGTCCATGGTCTGTATAGGACATCACATTGACCATGTAGATGTCAGCCATGGTTGCCAACAAAACCTCAGGAAATTTGTTCTCTAGAGAACTGTCAATAAACCCTGAAGCCCCATTCTGTCCAGTGGTGTTATATTCAAAGCATTTAAAGTTTGAAATCTGAAGGGAAACCAAACACCACAGTTTATTTCACTTCTAGGAAAACTAAGGCTAAGAATAAATGGTCAGCAATCTTCCAAGCCACTGTCCATTAAGGAAGGGATCCATTGGTAATGTGAAAGCAGTTACACTGAGACAGCTGACCAGCACAAATATCAAAGACAATCAATAATGAACTGTTAAACACTTTTCAATAATTGAGTTCCTTGTTGATGAAATCTGAATATGCTAACAAATCTACAGCATCTCTCTCTCTCTTTCTCCCTCCCTCCCTCTCTTTCTCCCTCTTCCTCTCCCTTCCTCCATCATCTGTCTGTCTATCTATCTATCTATCTATCTATCTATCTATCTATCTATCTATCTATCTATCTATCTATCTATATCTATCTATCCATTCATCCATTCATCCATCCATCCATCCATCCATCCATCCATCCATCTATTTAGGACAAACCATTGGTGGATGGGCCTTAGCAGAAGAAGAGAGGTAGGAACATTTAACTGGTGGAGTGATTGAGGTGCTGGACAAGAAATGATGCCTGGTGCCCTCTTAGGAATGAAAAACAGCTGTGTGACTTTGTGTCAGTCATTCTCAGCCCATCCCTGCCCACCTCACAAGGGAAAATAAGAAGCATCTCTTTGAATTGTACAAAATAAAGATAAAATGTAAATCCAGTCAATAATTCTGAAGCCAGAGATAGAAAACTGCATCAAGAATAGATACCACTTCAAAGTTGAGTAAGTAACTTAACATGGTAAGGAAAGCATATAGTGCCTGGTGTTGGAATTTTTTATCTTTGTTGCTGTATTTGTGGTATTTGATATGTATGTGTGTATTGGGAAAGATGGGTGGGTAATATGGACTTTGCTCTGGAGGGGGACTTAAGAAAGCCTCTCCATAAGGATATATTGGGGGTATTTTTCTCTGCAGATCCAACTTCAATCCAGACATAAATTTGATCTCCACCCCACTCCGTGCTAAATTTGCTCCTTTTTTTGTTTGGTTTTCAGAAAAACATCCTGCTCATGGACAGAGAGCTGACCTCTTTTACATAATATATTTCCCCCTTTGGGTTGGAACGAATAAACATGGAGATACATGAATTAAATCTTTTACCATGTGTGATTTACATCTGTAGGGCAATGTTTCAGTCTTTGAGTGCAGTTTTGGATTCTTTAAAATGAATTAAATATCAATGCCCTCTCTCAGAGGCAACTTTCTCTAACATATGGAAATTTGCATGCAAATTTTTTCGCACTTCATAATTTAATCCAATTCACTTGCTGAATATCATTTTAAATGCAATTTTTCTTATGGATTTTTTTGATATAAATTTTGCCAACATAAATTTGCTTTACACAATTCTCCCCTTTTCATGAAACCTTTAGAACATATAAAACCAGAATTTTTGGGATCACAACCTGATAGATAGATAGATAGATAGATAGATAGATAGATAGATAGATAGATAGATAATCATGCATCTTTCACATGCAATTAATGTGTGAATTTTTAACTGGCAAAAGATGAATCTATATTCATTAATCTTTACTGGGTTCACAGTACGACCATTTTAGCAACACTCACAAATCTATTTCCAATTAATTCTATTGTGGGTTTATTTTATTTCACTGTTCACTGTCAGACTCCTACAAGCATACTTACTGAGAATTTTATTACTAGCCTTGAATTGCAGTGGACTCTAGATTTCTTTGGAAGGACAAAGGGAATTAACAAAAATGACATGAAAATGCAATAGGTATATAATCAATTGTATAGAATGAGCTGAAAAATATCATTGCATCTGAATTCCCTTCTGTTTGTCTAAAATTTCAACTTACTGTGGTGTGAAATTGGCCTCAGTGGTTGCTCTTACCCATTAAAATAAAGTTAACCAGACTTTTAAAGAAGCAATTAACACTTTTAGTAAAGATGGAAATAATGGCCTGAAAGCCTGACTTCTATTGAAGATATGGATATATCTACATTTTCTTGCAAATGATATGATAGAAATTTGTCGCTGATATTGTCCAAATAACTGTTCAATTTTTCAGTTTTAATTACAGTCAGGGGTGGGATTCAAATTTTTTAACAACTGGTTCTGTGGGCATGGCTTAGGTGGTGGGTGTGGCTTGGTAGTCATGTGACTGGGTGGACATGCCTTGGTGGTCATGTTATTGGCTGGGTGTGGCCAATTCAATATCACTCACATTGAGGCATGAATCTCATCCCCTGGTCTCTCACTGTGGGGATGCTGCAATCGTTGTAAGTGAAAAATGGTCATAAGTCATTTTTTTCAGTGCCATTGTAACTTTGAATGGTCACTCCACACAAGCAAAGTACTAGTAAAGGAAGGGAAAAAAAAACCCCAGAGAAGTTTCTGAGACAGGAAGTCTAGTCCTGCCAAGAATGTAATAAGGGTTAATGGAGAGGCAGTTTCTGTAAGCAACACCAGAATGTTTCCTTCCTGCCTTCCTTACAGGATTAAGCCAGTAATTTCTTCTAACAACCAGTTCTCTGAACTGCTTAGAATATTAACAACCGGTTCTAATGAATAGGTGTGAACTGGTAGAATCCCACCCCTGCTTACAGCCCTGGGATTTCATATGGTCTGCTGTCTAAACACTAAATAATATGGAACCTGCTGAAGTTCCTTTGAGATCAAGTAAACTTAACTGGGTGCTATGAAATATTTGTGAATATTTCATGCAAGAAATGTGTATTCGTATATTCTCTCCTCTTTTGTATTTCTAAGTTTTAGAAGGGAAAAAAATCTAAATAACTTCAAAATACTCTTTCCTCATTCTGCAGCTTCTCAAATGGTAAAACATTTCAACAGTTATGCTCTTCAAATTACACGTTCTTCAGATGAGTGAAAGCTGGAGAATTAAGACTTCATCATTGAACCTGTTTTTGGTTGGATATTTTCCCTTAAGATATCAAGAATTCTAGATGAGAGGCACTCACTGAAGCTGATTTGGTAATACCTTGCTTATTAATCCTACATTTCTCTGTGAGCAATTATCTTTTTTTCAAGTCTTGAGGAGCAAGGCTCATGAGGCTTACTCATTGTATTCCACTGAGGGTAGTGCTGGTGATATAGGGTCAAATGGGATATTTTTTTGCCAAGCAGTTGTTCTGAATCCTATATCTGTTCTGTATTGATTTGATGAAAATTATTTGATTGCTTGGTGGACCTGTGAATATTTTATTCTGCCAGGTGGTTATTATTTGGATTGCATAATATCAGAATTTTATTTTAACTCAGTGCAGGGAAAGATACGGTTCTCTGAAAATCATACATAAATAACCTATAGGTTATGGAAAAGGGTATACAAAAATCTGCCTATAAGAACATGATAGGAAAGGAACTGTGCTTTTCACAAAATAAAAATCAGCATCCAGCTTGGTAATATCACAAAATGGAAATGGAAATGAACATATGTAAAACTGGCATAAACTGATCAGAACCAAATTGGTATCTATCTTTATAACAAATTAAAGGGGTGTCTTTTTAAAATGCCTTTCACAATGCCTCCAATGGGACACTGTAGGAAGAGAAACAATTGGTAGGATGAATATTTTCTCCTGAAGGCTAGAATGACCATTGGTTGGGTCTAGATGTATGTCACAATCCATATAAGCAATGAGATTATTCTAAAAGTCAATTTTGTATAGCTGGGTTGATTTCACAAAACAATAGCAATAGCACCAGTAAAAGCACTTAGTGCTATTATACCATCACATAGTGCTTTACAGCACCCTCTAGGTGGTTTACAATGTCAACATATTGTTCCCAACCATCTGGATCCTCTTTTTACCGACTTCAGAAGAATGGAAAGCTGATTCAACATTAAGCCAATCAGAATGAAAATGCTGGTAGTCAGCAGAAATTAGCCTGCAATAAATACTTCATTCGAACCACTGTGCCACCACAGTTCTTAGACTCTTAACCCTCCTATTTCATCATTTAAGGCTTAAACCTCCTATTTCATCACTTGAGTCTTCCCTAAAAAGGATGATTTTGCTTATAGAATTTCAGGGGGAAAATGGATTGACTGTTATCTTTCCCACTCCTTATAGTTTCAATCACCCAAACTCAACCAAGATCTAAAAAACTAGGCCCATCCACTCATGTTTCCCATGGAGAAACCAAACCAATTTTGTAATTATGACAGCTAGACCCACAAAAAGGTCTCCATCCCGTTTTTATGGGCAAATGACAGGTTACACTGCAGTAATAAGCTCCTGAGCTTTGGCTCCATTCTTTGGTAAAGGAAGAGATAGATTGACTCAGAGAAGAGAGACAAGAAAATCCTTGAGTGATTCTCTATGTTCTTCAATCCAATACTTCCTCAGGATGCTTTGCAGGAAAAAAAAAAAGGCATCACTGTTCCTTCTTGCTTGCAGCTGCCATATGCCAACCCCCCACCCTTGCCTTCTGTTCCTAAGACTATAGGATCACTCTCCTTTCATAGCTTTGTTTTCTCTATTCAAATGGCTTAAACAGCAAGACACCACTTTGCACACAATTTCCTCTTTTGCTTTCCTTCCTACAGATGTCTATTTTTAGAGTGCAGGGCATAGCTTGCTGGAGAAAGCAATGTTTGCATAAAAGACAACATCCATATCCCCCTCTCCCCACAAAGTTGCCAAGAGCTAAAACATAAAAAAGACAATCACAGTCATTAAGCCATGTTTTTCTGTTGAACAAATATCCAACATCCTACTTCTTAAAAGAAAATGGTGTTTAGTGCAATTCAATACAATGTCCCTGGGTTTTAGAAATTCTAGTCAGTATGAACAATGGCCAAGCATACAATAAAGCCCCCCTCTTCTCTCTCTTTCTCTCTTTCTCTCTCACACACATACAAACAGAAATTTACAATTAGACAACTAAAGGCATCTAAATCATCCAAGACAGTATGTTTTATATAGTCCCATATTCCCTTCTTTCTTTTTGACAGATTGAACACAACTGCAGGCCATGATATTGGGATACTTATCCCAATATCATGGCCTACAGTTGCATTCAATCTGTCAAAAAGAAAGAAGTGATCCAGGTGCTTGTTACCATTGTTGCCTGTATCTGGAAGGAATGAAGCAATATCAAATTAATATAATATTCCCTGTCAAGATGGACTGATAAAAAGTATGGTTTTGGACCAGGAGTGTCCTGAAATAAACCCAAAGTTACCCAAACAAAACACAGTGATCCACCTACTTTAGGATTTACTAATGGTTTACGGGAACACTATTCATTTCTCTTGCTTAGAAGAATTCATAAAATGTTAACATTTCCTGACATTTTGAAAGGCGGCATTTCAAAAACAAAACTTGCATTTTGAGTTGATGGTATGCTACTAAGTTGGTGTTTACTCTTAACAACCATAGAGGCAGAACTTCTCCAGGAGGTGCATCCTGTTGCTGTAAATTGAATCTATCCACTTTCTGGCTGGTCATCTTTTTCTTCTCTTTCCTGACACCATTTAGATTGGATAGAGAAAATTTATGGTTTCCCAGATAATACAAAACTTTACCCCCTTCTGAAGTAGTAGGGACAGTGATGGAGATGCTGGGAAATGTAGCTAAATCACATTTCCAACTCTGATTTGTGGTATATTAGGGGAAATTCTATAAGAAGTTGGAAGAAAAGAGGGCTAGTTGGTAGAAAAAAATGCATTGGAGTAACGTTATATACCTAAATATGTTTAAAATATGTTAATTTCCAGTAAGTAAACACATGGAACTTTACTTATGACAGCTCTTTTAAGAAAACTGATTGAGACATTGATTCAGACATTGAGTCCATTGGCATATGTGATAAAAGCATATTTTTATTGCCGTCCATTTCAATGGGTGAATGGATAACAAAAAAAAATATGTTGTTGCTTTTAAAAGAGCACTTTAAAACAGTTAAAAATAAGCAGAAACATCCATCAGGAAGAAAAGAAAAATGGTTTCTTTCTTTAAAACTCATTAAAACTAACGAGACAGATATTTAATACGCTTAGGAAGCATTTACACAAGCAAATGTAAAAGTGGTCTTGTCCTTTTATAGTTCATGAACTTTAACAATTCTTTAAACTTTTCTGCTAACACTTGGATTGTTCCTCATTAATTGGATGCATATTCTGTGCTACCTAGCCAAAAGTATGACCATATTTCTCCAACAATACGGCCTCCCCCAATAGGAAGTCCCAGCATGTTTTATAGGCATAAAAACAAATTAAGCCCCTCCCCCCAAATTAAGACCTATATTAAACATGCAAAATGCGGGGGAATGGTGGGGGGACGACACCTTGCCATTAAGAAGTACTTTTGTTGCATACCTGGAGATGATGCTGCCTGCATTTACTTCTCCATTGGTGGGACACTTCGTATCGGGAGACCTTCCGCCGCCATTGCTTTCCTTTCTCCCCGTGCTGCTGCGGCATCTAGAGCAATGCCACGGTGTTTGGCGCAGCCATGTGCGGCCAGCCAGGGCTCCTTTCTGCAACTGGCGCTCGGAGGAGACACTTGGCTTCAGGTGCTCCTGTTGCTGCCTTTCCTTCGCCTTCGAAGGCAAAGCCAATTCTTTTAAAAACGATGCCCTACTACTGGCACGACAAAGCCTTCTCTGCCCGAGAGGGCAGCCCACCCCATGTGGGGAGGCAAATCTCCCAGGGCCGCAGCGCAGGATCAGCCCACCCCGGGAGAAGCGCCCAGCTGCCATCCCTGCCTGGTGCCGGGCAGAGTGTGAAGAACTTCGCCTGGGGCACCCAGCGCAGCTGACAGGTGGGCCCTCCTGCCTGGTGGTGGAGCTCTCACCAAGGCAGCGAGCACCTCCCCACCAGTCCCTCCGCTCATCCCGCCAGGGCTGCGCCAGACCCGTCCAGGCTGGGCAGAGCCAGAAAAACAAGCCGCGGGTGCACACCCGCCTGCCAAGCAAATGAGCCAGGCCAACCCCAGCTTGGCTTCCTTCTCATGTCCCTCCAACCCGAACCCGAAGGGGCCACCAGGAGAGGCTGCCTGAGGCAGTGATAGCGCCCACCTGTCCACAGATAGGGAAGCGAGGCGACGGCAGTGCTGCTTCCCTGGCCGGTGGGTCTGTCGGAAAGAGCCTGAAGCCACCCATCCTTTCCACCCCTCACCCAGCCTGCCCCTGTCCCCATGCATCTCCAAATGCACCAGCAGCTCCAAACACTGCAGCAGCATGAGCACTGGGCAGAGGCACTCACTTGGCAGCTCCAAACGCTGCAGCAGCATGAGCACTGGGCAGAGGCACTCACTTGGCAGGGCTCAGCTCGGAAGAGGATGCGGCGCAGGCCGTCGTCTTGCCTCCCTGTTCACAGATGGGTGGGCGCTATCACTGCCTCAGGAGGCCTCTCCTGGTGGCCCCTTTGGGTTTGGGCTGGAGGGACTTGGGAAGGAAGCCAAGCTCAGGTCGACCCAGCTCTTTCGCTTGGCAGGCGTGCGTGCACCCGCAGCTCGCTTTCCCGGTGCTGCCCAGCCAGCCGGCTCTGGTGCTGCCCTGGCAGGATGAGCAGAGGGCCCGGCAGGGAGGTGCTTGCTGCCTTGGCGAGAGCTCCGCCACTAGGCAGGAGGTCCCACCTGTCAGCTGTGCTGGGTGCCCCAGGCAAAGCTCTTCATGCTCTGCCCGGTGCCAGGCAGAGATGGCAGCTGGGTGCTTCTCCCAGGGTGGGCCGATCCTGAGCTGCGGCCCTGGGAGATTCGCCTCCCCACATGGGGTGGGCTGCCCTCTTGGGCAGAGAAGGCTTTGTCGTACCAGTAGTAGGGCATCATTTTTAAAAGAATTGTCTTTGCCTTCAAAGGCGAAGGGAAGGTGACGACAGGGGCACCAAACCCCGCAGCAGCACAGGGAGAAGGAAAAGCAATGGTGGCAGAAGGTCTCCCAATACAAAGTGCCCCACCAATGCAGAGGTCAACATCCAAGCTGTCACTGCTCGCCCGAGGATGCATGGGGGGCAATTAAGTCACCCCCCCCCCCCAAAAGACGGCCTGGCTATTTTTTCAGGGATCAAAAATAAAATAAGGCCCGGACTTATTTTATGAGAAACATGGTATCACCATCCTCTCGTCATTCCAGAGCCATTGGAGATCTATGACATTGGTTATTTGTTGCTTGGTGGTTTGCTAATGATGTTGTCTGGTTGGGTAATGAAATATCTGCAAACAAACAACCAAGGTTATAAAGCCACAAGCATATCATAGTTTAGCCCCAAGTTATTGATATTATACTGACAGTCTTCTATTATTTTGTGTGTACATACATGCATGTGCTGTTAAAACTGGCAATGTTACTTAGTTGGGTAATAAAACGACTTCAAACAAATGCAGGGAATCAAAAAGAGGGGTCAACTTATTTTCTAAAGCATCAGAAGGCAAGTCCAGAAGCAATTGATGGAAACTAACCAAGGAGAGAAGTATTGTGAACTAAAGAGAAATTTCCTGATAGTGGAACAGCTTGAGTTCAAAAGTTGTGGATTGTCCATCACAGGAGGCTTTTAAGAAGAGACTGGACAGCCATTTGTCTGCAATGGCATAGGGTCTGCTGCTTGAGCAGGTGTTGGACTAGAAGACCTCCAAGGTCCCTTACAACTCTGATAATCTCCTGTTCTGTTCAAATTATGAATTCAGATAGCAACAAGAACACCACAATTCAGCCCTGAGCTACTGACACTGTCTTCTTTTTTTATTCTATTACCGGTACTTATTTTCCTATTTGAAGAGGGGAAAAAAATAACATAGTACTTCTCCATGAACACAAAATGCTTGCTTGTTTGTTTGTCATTTGGAGCTTTTTCATACATTGGTCACAACACTGGAAAAGAAAATCACATTTACATTTAGCAACTGAATTAAAAATTAGTGGTTTGATTGACGATGCAGCTGTATAAGGAAAAAGCCAGAAGTTTAATTTATGATTGATCTTCTGGGAGGATATCCCTTAGGGGAACAGAGCACCATTAGCTTCAAAGGATTAGCTCAAAAAATTATTCACTGAAATGCAGATTAATTCTTCATCTTACTACTGGATACATTTCTTTCTTTCTCTCTCTCTCTCTAAGGATGAACTCTGAATTTTGAACCATTAAAGGTAACTGGCATGTTATATACTTGGTTGTCTGGCAAATATTTCACTCTGCCATATATTCAATATAAGTTTCTGTATTTTTCACACATGTTCTGTTAAAATTATATAGGTAATCCTCAATAAACGATGGAATTGTCACTAAGCAACATGATCATTAAGAGTGATGTCACATGATTGGCATTTACAACTTCTTCAAGGCTTCCATGTTGATTTTGCTTGGCTGCAAACTTACATGGGCTTAAATGTAATAGTGCAATAATAATAATAACTTTCTGGTTTGGTTCTGTAACCCAATAGGACAGACACAGACTTCAGAGGGTAATTAGGACTGCAGAAAAAACAATTACTACCAACCTGCCTTCAATCGAGGGCCTGCATACTGCACAAGTCAAAAAGAGGGCTGTGAAAATATTTACAGACCCCTCACATCCTGGACATAAATTGTTTCAACTTCTACCCTCAAAATGCTATAGAGCACCACACACCAGAACAACTAGACACAAGGAGAGTTTTTCCCCAAACACCATCACTCTGCTAAACAAATAATTCGCTTAACACTGTTCAACTATTTACAAAGTCTGCTCCCACTGTATGACTGTAACTTTGTCGCTTGTATTCTTATGATTTATATTGACTGCTTCCTAGTATGATTTGATTGCTTATTCTACCCTATGACTATTATTAAGTCTTGTACCTTATGATTCTTGACTCTTGATGAATGTATCTTTTCTTTTATGAACACTGAGAGCATTTGCACCAAGACAAATTCCGTGTGTATCCGTCCAATCACACTTAGCCAATAAAGAATTCTATTCTATTCTGTTCTATAATAATAATGCTTTTTTTGTAGTTTATATTCCCAGACTCCTTTGTCCCTCCCAGTTTAAAAAGGGAAAAATCAATAGATAGTATAGATATAAAACAATAGATGTACTTCCTTCCTTATGCAATTATAAGAAAATACAGATTTACAAAACATATTCATATTCTAAGAAAATCCATGGAGTTAAAGGCACTGACATCACAGATATCTTGTATCTTTTTTTTTTTAAGTGGAATCTGGATGAACTACAAAACTTAATGATCAATAAGGTGAGACACATTTTTTCCTCCACTGCTCCCCGTTATCATATGTGAAAAGACTAAGTGAAGAAAGGTCAAGACTTCATTTAAGAGTGAAAATGAATAGTTCTCCAAATGATATATGACATGAAATAAGAAATAGAGGCAGCTGAATAACTCCATTATAGAGAATATGAATGTGGTCTGCAAGGACTGGAACTTAATTAACATTTTTAAACCATGCTTTGACATCTTTGCCTCCCCTTATCAGACTATTTGTGTAGCCTCAGGTGTTAAAATGACAACATTCATACCTCTCATAATTCAAGAATTCCTTGATAGGAAATGGTTTACCACTACTACTGCCAGCAAGAAAAATAAAATGGTATGAAGACAAATGGAGCTCATGTGTATTGAAAACTGATTATGTTGTGTCATAGAAAAACTTGAGAAATTAATGCAAAGGATATATGGGTGCCAGAGGTGGTATTCAACAGGTTCTGACCAATTCTGGAGAACCAGTAGTGGAAATTTTGAGGAAAAAAACCAGTAAATACCACCTCTGACTAGAGATTTTACAGTATCCTTCCCCAGCCATGCTCACCAAGCCATGCCCACAGAACTGGTAGTAAAAAAAATTGAATCCCACCACTGATGGGAGCTAATACTCAATAATCGAAACAATAACCAGAAAACTTGAATCTATTAATAAAATTTAAAAAAAGGAGTCCCTGTGGATTTTACTCTACTAGTTGTTGCCAACTATAGGGGGAAATGCTCAAGTCCGTTTCAAGGCCATTGAGCTAGTGCTGTCTGAAGACATTTCTATGGTCAGGTGTCCAGCATGATATCACAGAGCACTGTTACCTTCCCACTGAAGTGATACCTATTTATCTAATTGCATTTGCATGCTTTTGAACTGCCAGGTTGGCAGGAGCTGGGGCGAGGACGGGAGCTTACCCAATCCCATGGTGCTCAGGTTTTGAGGCTTTTCATCATACAAGCCTTAGCTTGTATCTTAGCTACTGAATCATCATACCATCATTAACAGAAAAAGGGTTAATAGGATGAAATCTGGCCATCCTTTGTGAAAGCGAATAGCTTGAAGTTAGGAATGAAGACTTGATTTAATTCTCTACATGATTTACATTTGAGATATAATCACCAGTGGAGATTCTTTCACAATAGCTACACTAGCTTTTCTACAATTAATCTGCTTACCAGAAGCTCCCTTATCCATTGTGTCTTTTACACTTGTTTCTGAGAGGAGCTTGACAGATTTCTTCCAGTACAACGACATAACATCAATCAACTACAAAACATTAGTCCTATATTAAAACTTATTTTGTGAATCCTCATGAAATAAGCCACAGTTATCATAATTAAATAGTAGAGACTCATAGAATGGAATGTATTGCATGCCTGTTCTGAGTAATTTTGGTTGACAAGTCACCAAAATAGATATGACCAGTATAAAAACTCTGGAATCTTCTAGTACAACGAACTGAATCAAAGGAAGAAAGGAAGGCCTTTACTGTGGTGATTTTATAAGAATCATCAGGAGCTAGAATAGACAATCCTGACCAAGTTCAACCAACATTCCATTCTATCAGAAGGATGGTTCACAAACCAAGTGTCTAATCCAACCCTTCATGATGACATCTTCCTTAGAAAAAAAAGATGAACCTTCTCTTCCAGTGCAAGTTGAAGTGTCAAAGCTTGATTACATATAAATCTGTTCAAACCAACCCTAAAATTGAGCCACTTACATGAATATACAATGCAATTAGAAGGAAATGGTCATCTCAATATTGCTGCACTAACGAGAACTGCCTCTATGAAATGACTATATTCATTTAATTAAAAAACCCATTATGGAACCCATTCAAAAGGCTGTTCATTGAACTCTTCAAAATAAATCTAATTTGTTTTAGTGCAGAGTTTAGGAGTGTCATTTCATTTGTACAAACAGATTCAGAACAACTAGAGCTTTGGGTAATAGAATAAACTGCACACAAAAGAATGAAGGGGCGTAGAATTCTATGCACACAGCTGTGAAAATCTGGGGGAAGCTTTTTTAAGATTTTTTTTCTCTTACTTTTTTTGTACCTATTGCAATATAAAGTTATTGTGGGCAGGTGTGTGTATGCCTATGGAAGAGTGTGCCTTAAAAAGGGGGGGGGGGTGTTAATGGACAAAAAATGAAACCATCTTATGGAAATTGTTTTTATATTTGATGACAGGAGTGAGTTCATATGAATAAAGGTGGAAGGACTTACAAATATCTATGGATGGTGAAGCTGATAGAATTGTTGCAGATCATGAAGGTGCAACATTGATTAAAGGACAGAGTTTAAATTTATTTCCACTTGGAAACTTTTTTTTTTTTTTTACAAAAAACCCAAAAGCAATAAAATGTTGATTTTGGGAATGATTGATTAGAATTATGTGGGATTTCTATAACCTTTGAGTAATAGCCAGATGCACTTTTTAATTCATTTCAGTACCAAAGAAAGTTGGAAGTTATTCTTTTTCTATTTTTTTTTCCTTTTTTTCCTTTTTGTACATCTATCTTTTCTCTCTTTTGATCTCTTTTTCTTTTACACTTTTTTTCTTTTCTGTTTAACTTTTAAACAGACATACAAAGCAGAATATATGAAAACAAATTAAATCAAAACTCTCCCAGAGCATCAGTGATAGGATTCAAAAAAATTTACTACCGGTTCTGTGGGCATGGCTTGGTGGGCATGTCAGGGGAAGGATACTGCAAAATCCCATGCCCTCCCCATCCCACTAACCTGATTTCCAGCTTCCTTCTCCTGTGCAGGGCAATAAAAGTAGACCAATAGGATCAGCTGGGACTCGTGAGGCAGAGAATAGATGGGGGCAGGGCCAGTCAGAGGTGGTATTGCTGGTTCTCTGAACTACTCAAAATTTCTGGTTCTCCAGAATTGGTCAGAACATGCTGAATACCACCTCTGCTAACATATTGTAATGCATACTGTACATACTAGGCTTAATTAATGCTGTGAGCTCACTGTCTAGAGAAAAAAACCAGGTCTTCACGTGGGTATATGTGCACTTTAACTTTTAAGGTTATGTTTTGAAAATCAATAAAGTTATATTAAAAAAAAATATGCAGGAATAAAAATGGCATATTAAGAAGAAATTATTATCCAAAGCCACAGTTTTCCACACTGAATAGATTTTTACCCATCACAGCCCATCTAAGTAGGGCTCTCAAGTCCCAGAATCCCCCAGCTATATTAAGAATTGCTTGGAATTCTGGAGTGCACTTCTCTGAAATGCACTGAAATTTGAGTAAAAAAGCACAAGAAATCCATGCAGAATTTTTGAATAAAGAACTGTGAAGTGGTATATAAATCTAAATACTATTGCTATTTTAGGAAGTAGCATTAGTACTATTAGTTCCATCATCACTGTAAGTTGCACAAGCTGGGTTCTTACCAAAATTATTTAAAATATCAAGCAATAAGAAAGAAAATAAATGGCCCAGACATGACATATGGTATATGCATATACACCCACTGGTTTTCTCCAAGGCACTGAACTCACAACATTAGTTAAGCCATGTAAGTACAGTATGCATTACAATATGCTATGGGAGAGTTTTAATTTAATTTGTTTTTATATATTCTTCTTTGTATGTCACTGTATTGTTATCTATCTAAAGTCATTAGGTTGAAATAGGCAGCCTTAGAGGGAGGGAGGGAGGAAGGACTATCTGTTGCATTTATTCCAGTGTTATAGTAGACCAATTAAAAGGGAAGAGCTATGCACATTTCCTTCAACTCTTGGAGGAAAGGTGAAACAAGCAATTAGGATACATCACAAAACAATGGACTAATAAGGTAGGAGCTATGCAGCATAATGAGCAGATATAAAAATAATATTGAACTTAAGTAGCTCAATATTTTTATTCAAATTCTGTGAAAGAACAGTCAGAGAATTAATATATTTCACACTGAGTGAATGTTTGGCTAAGGTAAGATTTATATCTAGGGAGAAGCCCAGGCATTTGGTGTTATCAGCCAGCTCCTCCTCCAGAGCTGCTTAAGAAGAAGTGGGCTGGAAAGGTACTAGCTGGTTACATTTTGAGTAATGAGCAAGTAAAGTAATAGGCCTCTGCAAAATGTCAAGAGAGCTGGTCTGTTTCCCAGCTGCTCTGCTTTGAGGCTAGGGGCATCTGCTGTTGAGCAATAGGTTGCTGAAAGGGCAAAGAAATGGCCAAAGTGAAGTGGCATAGCTCTTCTGAGCTTTCCACACAAGGTTTTTTTGAAGTTCTGCTTCAATTTGGTGAGTCAGTTCAACACCCCTATAAAATGATACTGATTACCATGCATCCCATCTCCACATGTATTCAACATGTAATTTTACAACCGTAGCACTTATTTCACACAAGAGTTTTCCAAGTCCCAAGATTTAATCATATGATTTAAATGGAGGTAGTGACAAAAATAAACCTGGCTCCATAAGAGGCTGTCAGTCACTGATAAACTTTCACTCTGCTGTATTTTCTTCCAAAAGAGCCAAATGGGACAGGAAAGCTATCCAGAGATTTTGCTGCACGAAAATGAATCAGATAATAAGATGTGTGGGTGTGTGCTTGCACAATCAGGTAGAGTGAAGAAAGAGGTGGGGGGATAAATTCCAGCACTGAACTTTGCATCCAAACGTTAATTTGCAACCAGGCACTGGAAGATTTGAATTGTTTATGTGCTTGTTAATTCTAAGACTCAGCACTGAAAATAAAAAAAAAAAAAAAAACTATTATGTTCAGCTCAGGGAAGAGGTCCTTTGGCAGGGTGCATTTACTGCTAATGAAGGAATATGATGCATGGTCTGAGCAGCATTTAAAAATGTAGCGTGTTGGATGAAGAGAGTCAAGTGTTGTCCACATGCCACAAATTCCCACAGAAACTCACAGGGCCATATGGCAGAGCAGAAGAGCAGATGATGTGATTAGGCCATCAATATAACCCAGCAGAAATTTCATCCTGTCTTTATGGCAGTGCATGCATCATTTCATTATGCTGCTAGGCATGTCGGAGAGAAGCAGGAAAAGACCACAAAGAATGACACAACTTCACCAAAGCCTTGCAATTTGCTTTAGTGCTATCAATATATGGCCCATGCTGCAAAGAAATCACTTTCCACAGGCTCCCAGCAGAGGTGGTATTCAGCAGGTTCTGACCAGTTCTGGAGAACCAGTAGCAGAAATTTTTAGAATACCACCTATGATTGGCTCTGTCTCCCATCTATTTGCTGCCTCCCAAGTCCCAGCTGATCAGAATCCCAGCTGATCTGCTGGATCTTCTTTTGTTGCCCTGCACTGGAAAACAGAGCTGGAAAGTAGGTTAGTGGGATCGGGAGGGAATGGGGATTTTGCTATTACCTTCCCCTGCCATGCCCACCAAGCCACACCCAGGGGTGGGATTCTACCAGTTCGCACCTATTTGCTAGAACAGGTTGTTAACATTCTAAGCAGTTCTGAGAACTGGTTGTTAGAAGAAATTACTGGCCTAATCCTGTAAGGAAGGCAGGAAGGAAACATTCTGGTGTTACTTACAGAAACTGCCTCTCGTTAACCCTTATTACATTCTTGGCAGGACTAGACTTCCTGTCTCTGGAACTTCTCTGGAGTTTTTTTTTTCCTCCTTTGCTGGTACTTTGCTTGTGTGGAGTGACCATTCAAAGTTACAATGACCTGAAAAAAGTGACTTATGATTGTTTTTCACATTTATGACTGTTGCAGCATCCCCACAGTCACAAGAGGCCAGGTGAGGAGATACGTGCCTTGTTGTGAGTGATGTTGAGTTGGCCATGTCCACCCAGTCACATGACCACCAAACCATGCCCACCAACTAAGCCATGCCCACAGAACCAGTTGTTAAAAAATTTGAATCCCATCCCTGACCACACCATGCCACCAAGCCACACCCACAGAACCGGTAGTAAAAAAAAGTGAATCCCACCTCTGGCTCTCAGGCATCTGAAAGATCACACCAATGAAAGGTTTGGTAGAATAGTGTAATCTCCCCTGTACAAACAAACCTATAGCAGGATAAGTAGCTTTAAAGGTAAAGTTTTCCCAGGTCCAGTTGTGTCTAACTCTAGGGGCAGAGTGAATCTCCTTTCTTAGCTGAAGGAGCCAGCATTGTCTGAAGACATTTACCATGATTATGTAGCCAGCATGACTATGTGCTGAACCACATGGAACACTGTTACCTTCCCACCAAAATGGTACCTATTTATCTGCTTGCATTTGCATGCTTTCAAACTGTTAGACGGGCAGGAGCTGTTTACATACCTAGTGACTGAATGTATAAAATGTGCTACTTCATATCCAAAGAAACCATGTTATGGCATTACATATGCATGTAATATGACCCAAGTTAACATCGAATCCATCCTTTACCACCTTCCAGTTTTGTTTCATGAAGGCCTGCTTAATACCATATCTTACATTTGAGGCATTTAATATAAAAGCGCATGGTGTATTTGCCATAAATTTACAGTTCTAACATACTATTTTGTGTCACGTGAAGTAAAAAAACCTGAACATAACCTGTGTTTGGGGCACAGGATAGAACACACCAAAGCATTAAAACCCGGTTTAAATCTGTTCCAACAAGTTCTCTCTTCCAGTTTTTACCAGCAATGTATTATTTCTTCATGGATGTCCATAAAATGCTTCCCACTCTTTTAAATGTGCTGAATTTGGTGTCAAGATAAAGTAGGGCAAGATTGGATAAGTCATTCAGAAGCTTTTCAGTTATTCTACCCAGTAAGAAATAGTATTTTGAATAGAATTTGAAAAGATTCTGTATCTTTATTATGTAAATATGCATAACTTTGGTAAGCTTTATTTCTAAGCCTATTGTTCTAATACAATTTCACTGAGATCCCAGTCACTTTTACTGTTGCTTTGAATAGTCATAGAGCTGAATAGTAGTTCCCCAAAAGATTTAAGTGGCAAAGAAAGAAAAGCAACACCAGCTCTTTGAATGACAGGATAATTTTCCCACCTCTCTGAAATGATGTACAGATGATATATAGAGGGATAAGAAAGAGTAGAAGAGGACAAGGGATGTGTCACAAGCAGTCAAGACAAATGCACAGCGTGAACCAATTGAGTGAGAAAAACCTCCAGGGAATATCATAAGTACTTAGCAATGTGGTCGGTGCTTGTACACCATACTCTGAAAAAAAAAAACTTTATTATGTAAGCACAATCATGGCTTATGTATACAACAGGGAGCAGATCTAAGTGTTCTCATTGTAGAATACATTTTGACCATATTGGAACTATGTTAGTACAGAATGCAAGAAAGGAAAATCTTGTGATTGCTTGCTTGTGATAATGCCTAACAGAATGTCTTACAGAGAACCCAAAGGAGGATAAGTGAGAGCATTTAGATCTTCTATTTTTGAGATGTTAAGAAAAAAATCAGCCGATCCAGTTCTTAAGCAATCTCAGGGAGGTAGGGATTCAAATCATTTCTCCAGTTAGAGAAAGTAATCCTGTCAGATCACTCAAGTTTATACCTTTGAACACCAGTTCTGCCTGCAATATATCTCATCTCACAATGAATTAATTGTGCATGAGAGAGCAAAACAAAGAAGATAAACCATCTTCATGGTACATGGTGCTTTGGGTCTTATTCAGTAATTTTGATGGTGGTTTTGTTGAATCACCTACCTAATGAACTGTCCTTAAATATAACATTTTGAATCTTACTGTGTTACAGAGCCCCTGATTATGACATCAAACATGTAAACAAGCTAAATGCACTACAAACATGGGTAATATCCTGTCCACACACTTTTATCTTTCTTGGTGACTTCAATATACCTCACATTAACTGGACCCTAAATGAATGTAAAACTGAACCCATACATGCAACCTTCTACAATGTTGTAACAAACCTGGGACTGGAACAACTAGTAACCAACAATACTAGACTGAACAACTGCCTCGATCTCATCTTCTGCAATAGTTTAAATTCAATTTATGGAATACAAATTAAGGAACCCTTTTTCAACAGTGACCACAGAATGATTGATTTTTGTCTCAACATACGTCAACACAAAAATCAACACAATCATGTGATCCCTAATTATAACTTCAAAAAAGGCAACTATGGTCTTATAGACAATGATCTCTCATCCCTTGATTGGCAATTTCTATTCACTGGATGCAATACTGTTGAAGACCATTACAACATATTTCTACTTGAAGTCAAAACAATCATCAAACTATATGTACCAATAACAACTCCAAAAACCAGAAAAAAAAAACAAATTACCCAAAACAAGAAGGAAGCTTCAATCCAAAAAGAGATCACTTTGGCAGAAAAATAAATCTAGTCACGTTGCCATCTTCAAAAGCCGATACAAAAGTTTATGCCACCAGATAAAGACTGAATGCACCAATTATCACATTAAACAAGAGGAAAACTTTCTACGCACCAATTCCACCCGCACTTTCTACAATTTTGTAAACAACAAAGTAAAAGACTCAAGGTCCATCCCACCCCTGAAAGGATCTAATGGACTGCAATGATGACATTATTAAAGCCAACCTCTTTAACACATTCTTTGGCTCAGTATTTGTCAACAGCAATGGATCATGCCCAGTATTTCCTAGTTGAACCACAGACAACTGCAATGACCTAATACATATTGATTTTACAGTAGACAATGTTGAAAAAGCACTACGCAATCCAAAACCATCTCTATCTATTGGACCGGACGGAATATGTGCCTACTTCTTAAAAAGGTTATCCATTGCTATAGCCGAACCTCTAAGCATAATCTTTGAAAAATCTTTCAGGACCAGCTCCTTGCCAAACCTATGGTCAAAAGCCACAGTCATCCGCATCTTCAAAAAGGGAGACCCCAGCCTAGTTGAAAATTACAGACCAATCTCTTTATGCTGTGTTACCTGTAAAGTCATGGAATCAATTATTAACCAATCCATCATCCTCCACTTAGAGACAAACAACCTACTCTCTAATAAACAATTTGGTTTCAGAAAAAAACTATCCTGTAATCTGTAACTCTTACACTGCAAAAACATATGGACTACACAATTTGATCAGGGCAAAGCAATCGACGCAATCTACATAGACTTCTGTAAAGCCTTTGATTCAGTGGTAAATAGCAAACTACTCCTAAAACTAAAATCTTATCGTATCTCTGGACACCTGCATAACTGGATAGAAGCATTCCTGTCAAACAGAAAACAGATGGTCAAAATTGGCAGCATCCTATCAAATCCTGTACCTGTCAACAGTGGTGTCCCCCAAGGCAGCGTTCTAGGACCAACTCTCTTCATACTCTATATAAATGACCTCTGTGATCATATTAAGAGCAACTGCATTCTCTTCGCTGATGATGTAAAGCTATTCAACACCACAGACAATACTGCTACCCTTCAAAAAGACCTCGACTATGTATCAGAATGGTCAAACAAATGGCAACTTCAAATCTCAACAAATAAATGCTCTGTCTTACATATTGGCAAAAAACTCAGAAAATAAAATAGTCAAGACCTTGTTGATGATCCAAACTCTGTCAACAATCTTGGAGTACTCATCTCTAATGATCTAAGTGCTAGAGCCCACTATAATTCCACAGCCAAAAAGGCATTAAGAGTTGTTAACCTAATCTTACATAGCTTTTTCTCTGGTAATATTACACTACTAACTAGAGCATACAAAACATTTGCTAGACCAATATTCAAATACAACTCATCAGTCTGGAACCTACATTACATATCTGATATTAACACAGTTGAGAAAGTCCAGAAATATTTCATAAAAAGAGTTCTCCACTCCTCTACTCGTATGCCACCAGACTTGAAATTCTAGACCTAGAAAACCTAAAACTACGCCACCTTCGGTCTGATCTAAGTATAGTGCAGGAGTGGGCAAACTACGGCCCGCAGGCCACATCCGGCCCGTTGGTCTGTCCAATCCGGCCGCCCCTGAAAAAAAATCACTGGGCGTGGCGTATTGCACTGCGCCGCGTGGCCCCCAAAGCTGCAAAACAGTGCGGAGTGCTCTCGAGGTAGGAAAGAAAAGAAGAACTTTGCAAAGGCCTCGGCTGAGAATTCGAAATCACCTTTGAGTGCGACCTCTCCGAAGGTGAGTCCCCGCCGATCCCCCCTTTTTTTCTGGGGCTTCCAGACTTAAACTTTGCAAAGGCTAAGTTTGTAGGCGGGATCGTCTTTCGGCCGAGGAGCGGGAAGTGTTCCACCCAGCGAGTGGGCGGGCTGCTTGGAACGGGCTGCTTGGAGCCACCTAAAGCTAGGCCGCTGCTGGTGGATCCTTGCCCTGCCTTGGTGCCCCGTTTCCCGGCTCGGCGGTCCTGCTCAGGCCTGCTCCCAGCACCCTGCAACTTCCTAGCAACTGCCGGAGCACCGCCGGGTCGCCTCATCCAAGCAGCCCGCCTGCCCACCGGGCGGAACCCTTCCTGCTCCTCGGCAGGAAGACGCTCCCGCCTGCAAACTTTGCCTGTGCGAAGTTTAAGCCTGGAAGCCCCAGAAACCCGAGCAACTTCCCAGCAACTTTTGGCTTCCTTTTAACTCACGGGTGCTCGCACCTGGCCCCGAGCCGCGCGGCGGAGAAGCCCGGCGGGCAGGTGGGCTGCTTGGAGGAGGCGACCTGGAGGTGCTCCGGCAGCAGCAACAGGCAGTTCCACCCGGGTTCCACTCAGGTGTCTGGCTGGGGCTATCAGGAGTTGCTACCGCTGGCGCAGCTCCGCGTGGCTCCAGTCCCGTGTTGCCTTGGGAAGGAAAAGGCAAAACCAGGAGCCGCTGAGCCTGAGCCTCCAGTGCCGCTGCTGCCATTGCAAAGCACCGCCGCGGCTCTTCCTTTTTGCCTTTCCCTTCCCAAGACAACGTGGGACTGGAGCCACACAGAGCCACGCCAGCGGTAGCAACTCCTGACTCAGGGGGCCTCCGAGGGGAGAGTAAGGAGGAGAAGAGAGGAGGGAAAGGGTGGAGGGGACCGATTCCCAAAAAATCTTGTGCTGACCCAGCCCGTCTGTCAAATTTTAAAAGTCAATGCGGCCCCCGAGCCAAAAAGTTTGCCCACCCCTGGTATAGTGTATAAAATCATACATTGCAATGTCCTACCTGTCAATGAATACTTCAGCTTCAACCATAACAATACAAGAGCAAACAATAGATACAAACTCAAGATAAACCGCACCAAACTTGATTACAGGAAATACGACTTCAGCAACAGAGTGGTCAATGTCTGGAATACTCTACTTGACTCTATGGTTTCTTCCCCAAACCCCAAGAACTTTAATCTTAGACTGTCTACTATTGACCTCACCCCTTTCCTAAGAGGTCTGTAGGGGACGTGCATAAGTGCACCAATGTGCCTACCGTCCCTGTCCTATTGTTTCTTTTATTTTTCTTATATGTAGCCATGTATTCATAATTATGTTTTTACATATACCTATTATTTTGTAAGCAATTGACAAACCAAATAAAATTAAAATAATAAATAAATAGTTGAGGAAGAGGTTGGAAAGATGATTAGTTGGACCTGGGCTATAGTTGAGAAAAAAGAGGTTCTAACATCTCTGAAATAGGCATAAACCCAGTCACTTCTCAAGATGCCAAGTTTGTATCCTATGGAAATGAACAACTTCCACCTTAGGTTTATCTGTCTTGAGGAAGTTTGTAAAATTACTACACAAGGCTCTTGACAAATTGTCTAGACCTTTGGCTGTTTGGATTCAAACATGGGCACAGGAAAGATAACACTTTAGTCATTCTTGTGGATGACCTGTGTAGAGATGTGGATGGAATAAGACCATCCTTGTATTATCAATTAGATGTACCCTTTTATAAAGGTTGTGCTTCTCTTTAAAAAGGCAGGTTCATCAGGGTGTGGGAATCAGGTGGGGTGGGGGGAAGAGGTTGAACACTTGAATCCTTTGTTGTAGATGGAAGGAACATTTTCCTTGTTCTGTGAAGTTAATAGAAGGAATCCATTAATTTGTTAATGATGCTCAATTGGATATCTGCATAAGAACTCTGATGGGCTATGCAGATTTCCTCTGTCTGTAGTTTGTCAGAGTCTTGTTGGGTATAAATAGGTTCAGATCTGACTTGGTTCAACCCTTATTCTAAGAGGGAGTTATTTTTGTAAACTACACTATTTTATCAACAGAACAGTATTCTTATTTCTCAGAGTAATGAAAAGTAACTGAAAGTAGCTCTTTGCATCAGTTTTGATACCATTGTAGATTGGTATTTGATACCATTGTAGATTGGTATTTCAAAAATATATTTCTGTTTTGCCCCCAACAGATGAATTTCTGCAGAGCACCAGTCATGGTTGTTAAGCTTCTAATGTACAGTTGTCATGTGTACATGTACAATAGATGATTTTGTTATTTAAAAGCATTTCATCTTAAATAAGTTTATTATGATGGTGTTAACATAATTAAGTAATTAAAACATCATTCAAAGTATTATAGTAATGAAACATATCCAATTGCAATCTTATATTAAATAAAAATTGATCATTGTCTGCATTTATTATCAGCATTGATCCTTACTATATATACTAAAAGCAAAGGTTTCTCTTGTCCAGTCATGTCTGACTGACGAAGTGCTCATCTCTGTTTCTTAGCTGAGGCCAGCATAACTATATGCCAAGGTGCACAGAATGTTATTACTTTCCCACCAAAGTAGCATCCATTTATCTACTTGCATTTGCATGCTTTCAAACTGCGAGGTGGGCTGGAACTGGAACAAGGACAATAGCTCACCCCATTGCAAGATGTTTGGGTCTTGAACTCAGCTTTCCACCTAGAAAGCTCAGCGTCTTTAACTACTAAGTAATCATGCCTCCCATATTATATTAACACTTCTATTATTCTTTGAGATTCTTTGAGATGTTCACTTCTTATTTCTACTTTATTTAGGCTGAGGGAATAACCCTATGACACACATTCACTTTTTTTTCATTTTCTTTCTTTATCTTCCCCCTTTCACATGGAAAGTTCAATGGAACCAGCTTAATAATGATCCCACTGAGTTTGCAAATATTGTTTCTGAATAAAGAAATAATACTATGAAGTTGTGCCATAGGAGTTTTATTTCCTTTGACTTTCTTGCTTGTTTATTGCATGAGGGAGATGCTATTATCCCTGTCTCTACCACCGGTGAAAATAAGACTTAACTGTCAATCTATGGCAGAGGCCAACTGACTCTAGAGTACTCCCTATGTGACCAAGAAGTGATGACTGGTGAATCA
Source organism: Hydrophis major (assembly GCA_033807585.1). Classification (NCBI taxonomy): domain Eukaryota; kingdom Metazoa; phylum Chordata; class Lepidosauria; order Squamata; family Elapidae; genus Hydrophis; species Hydrophis major. Next base: position 15,932,736 of record CM066334.1, on the reverse strand, counting down.
TCATTATAATATCTCTTTCTGAAAATCTGCAAACTACCCTTCTGGGAATTTGCTACCTAGCAGTTCTATGTGAATCTTCAACTAGCTTAGAAAAGCTAAGCTCACTGGTGCTTATAGCTGTTTTCCACTTGCTTGCCTTCCTGTTTAAAGACAAATCATAAAAGATAAAAAAATGCCTACACTATCAATTTGAAACTGGGATCCTTGAAGATGACAGACTCATAAAGCATAGCTGTAATGATGGCTATATCTGTAGCAATGCAATCTTACGGGGCTGTGTTGTACGGCTGCTGCAAAGATTTGATGTCATATCAGCATATCTTCCACTTCACATGAAACAAGAAAGGATCAGCTTCTTATTCAGTTGTATACAGGATATTGCAGTTTATAATATATTTCGAAATTGCTCAGGTGGAAAATTTGAAGGGATAACAACTAAATCTGGGATATAAAAATCTGGGCAATGTGGAAAGAAGCGAAATAGTGTTTCCTTTGCTGACATCTAAAGGTTGTCTGGATTTTCACATTCTGTGTCTTATAGGTCTGTGTCTGATGATGTGATTATTGAGCAATAATGTGTGTGTGAGTTTCTGTATGAACATGTTTATGTTTAAATAGCGATTGGCAACTAGTAATCCACAAATGCCATCTATCAGTAATAGAACAGTATTCCTGGCACCAAACAGATTTGTTAAGATCACAGCTTCTAAAGTTCCTAAGAAGTGGTCATGTGGAAATATTGGGAGATGTGATCTCAATATATTTGGAGAATAATATCAAGTTACAATATCAAATAAGCCCTCACAGATGAGGGCAGATATCTCTTTTATCCAGCATTCTATTTTCTAAACTGATGAATCAGTGGCTCTTGAATTCCAGTTCAACTTAAATTTATTACAATCAAAGATCTACGTAAAAAAACTCTAATAAAAAATACTAAATAGGACCATCTTTTTAAAGAAAAAGAAATGCTAAATGAATTAATAGATCATAAAAGATTGATTTTTCATAATTTCTCAACAGAATAGATCTCATGTAGAAACAGCAGTTGAGCAAAATTTTGTGACCACCTTTGATTGATATGGAAACCAATTCTCTAATAATACATTTATACATTTTCTCTGATCTATCTGGGTGTATGGTAATGAGCAGTTATATTAATTCATTTTGAAGCCATGTATAGAATAGACAACAAAATAGCACATGGTCTATTATTTCTTTTCCTTTTTAACCTGCACTGTCAATCTGCTTTTAAAAGGTTGTCATATTTTCCATTGAGTAACATATTTTATAGTACTGGTTCTCAACCAGTGGTTGTTGGGCCCCTTGGGGGGCATGGTGTCATCACAAAGGGTCCGGGAATATTTATTGCAATCTAATGCTTTAAATCTTGGGTCAAGTCTTGGTGGCCCGTGGCCATGGTCACAAAAATAGTTAAAAGGGGTCTGTGCTTTATAGGACAAAGGAAGTAAATGGAGTTACCATTAAAGCAGTGCCCTTTTTAATAGCTATTTAATTTTCAGTCAGTGGAATTGGAAATGAAAACCCAACAATTCTACCTGGCAAATTATGAAAAGTTGAATTTCCCCCCCACAGGGTGAATCAAATGTATTCCAATCAACAAAATGACTAGAAGTTGATTGGTGAGGACTAATTTAAAACAGAAATTCAAATGACTAATGATAGCCCTAGTCTGGGATGATGACATTCCAGATTTCAACTGCAGCACCAACTCTGTTAGCCAATGAAGAACACATACAATAGAGCTTTTGAATGGAATATTAAGTTATTTGCCAGCCTTATGGGGTAGATTTGACAGAAAACACAATCAGGTGAGCTAATTTGGCTCAGTATTTGTAAACAGCAATGGATCATGCCCAGTATTTCCTGGTCGAACCACAGACAACTACAATGATTTTACAGTAGACAATGTTGAAAAAGCACTACGCAATCCAAAACCATCTCTATCTATTGGACCGGACGGAATATGTGCCTACTTCTTAAAAAGGTTATCCATTGCTATAGCTGAACCTCTAAGCATAATCTTTGAAAAATCTTTCAGGACCAGCTCCTTGCCAAACCTATGGTCAAAAGCCACAGTCATCCGCATCTTCAAAAAGGGAGACCCCAGCCTAATTGAAAATTACAAACCAATCTCTTTATGCTGCATCACCTGTAAAGTCATGGAATCAATTATTAACCAATCCATTATCCTCCATTTAGAGACAAACAACCTACTCTCTAATAAACAATTTGGTTTCAGAAAAAAACTATCCTGCAATCTGCAACTCTTACACTGCAAAAACATATGGACTACACAACTCAATCAGGGCAAAGCAATCAATGCAATCTACATAGACTTCTGTAAAGCCTTTTTGATTCAGTGGTAAACAACAAACTACTCCTAAAACTAAAATCTTATGGTATCTCTGGATACCTGCATAACTGGATAGAAGCATTCCTGTCAAACAGACAACAAATGGTCAAATTATGAAATCCTGTACCTGTCAACAGTGGTGTCCCCCAAGGCAGCGTTCTAGGACCAACTCTCTTCATACTCTACATAAATGACCTCTGTGATCATATTAAGAGCAACTGCATTCTCTTTGCTGACGATGTAAAGCTATTAAATACCACAGACAATACTGTTACCCTTCAAAAAGACCTCGACTATGTATCAGAATGGTCAAATAAATGGCAACTTCAAATCTCAACAAATAAATGCTATGTCTTACATAAAAAAATAATAAAATAAATAAAATAATAAATAAATAAAATAAAATAATAATAAAAAAATAAAATACAGGCTGAATAGTCAAGACCTTGTTGATGATCCAAACTCTGTCAACAATCTTGGAGTACTCATCTCTAATGACTTAAGTGCTAGATCCCACTGTAACTTCATAATCAAAAAGGCGTTAAGAGTTGTTAACCTAATCTTACGTAGCTTTTTCTCTGGTAATATTACACTACTAACTGGAGCATACAAAACATTTGCTAGACCAATACTTTAATACAACTCATCAGTCTGGAACCTACATTACATACCCAATATTAACACAGTTGAGAAAGTCCAGAAATATTTCAAAAGAAGAGTTCTCCACTCCTCTACTTGTTGCAGAATACCTTATGCCATCAGACTGGAAATTCTAGACCTAAAAAACCTAGAACTACACCGCCTTCTGTCTGATCTAAGTATAATATATAAAATCATACATTGCAATGTCCTACCTGTCAATGAATACTTCAGCTTCAACCATAACAATGCAACAGCAAATAATAGATACAAACTCAAGGTTAATCGCACCAAACTTGATTGCAGGAAATACGACTTCAGCAACAGAGTGGTCAATGTCTGGAATACTCCACCTGACTCTGTGGTTTCTTCCCCAAACCCCCAAAACTTTAACCTTTTTGCTGTCTAGTATTGACATCATCTCTTTCCTAAGAGGTCTGTAGGGGGCATGCATAAGCACACCAACGTGCCTACCGTCCCTGTCCTATTGTTTTTTTTATTTTTCTTATATGTATCCACATATTCATAACTATGTTTTTACTTATACCTATTATTTTGTAAGCAATTGACAAACCAAATAAAATAAATAAATAAATAAATAATTTTACTTTATTAAAAGACTACATTAACAGAATCTTGCAAATCTGACAGTACATCTCTCCAGTTGTCTCCTTTATAGCCCAAGAAACTAAGGGGGAAAAAATCTCTTGTGAGACATTAGCTATGATCCCATTCCTTCTGTGGACATGACTGCTTCTTTTCTGACCAACTATGGAAATTAAAATCAATAATGGCTGCAATGTTTCTCAATGAGGTGCCTTGCAAAACAAAGGGCAAGGCATGAATAATTGCAGCTAGTGGCTGCAGAGAGATTTAATTAGCTCCTGTGCTTGACAGTCCTTGTTGGAGAACACAATTTGTCTCTTTAGTGCTTGAATTGTGTTCCTGTTTCTTGTTTTTGATTCTTGGTTTGGCTTCCTGTGACTTTTAGAATGTTTCTGGACTACACTATCGCTTGTTGACTTCTATTTGGCTCCCTTGGGGCAAGCATTCTTTACTAGGCATTTGAATCATATTCTTGTCTGCTGTTATCTGCCTAAACCATTGTGAATATTCCTGCTTCTCAAGTATTGTGTTTACGAATATGGGTCGCCAACCTTGAAACACAATACCATGAAGAAACACCACAATTATAAGGTAAGTTCCTAAAGGAGAATTTCTCTGATTTGGACAACCAGCCAGAAATATTTGAAAATAGCAGTCATATCTCCTCAGTCAATTTATTCTGTAGTGTAGGAGGAACTCCATAAGGAATTTTTCTGGATGAGTTTGTATATGGTCCACCTGAAATGATATTTCTACAAAACATCAACCTTCCTTTAATCAAAGTTTGAGTCTGATACCACAGGTGAATATCTTATATTTTAACTTATCTTCAATCAAAAGTGCCATCATCTTACTTGTAAATTACAGGTAAATTACCAGTAAATTACAGGTTTATGTACAGTACACAAATCCACATTTAGATGCATTCTACTTCTGGATATGAAGCTAAATCAATTAGAATTGTGAGACAGGGATAAAACCTATAACAAATTATTTTAACATTAGCTAACAAAGCTAGAATTATCAATTTTTGAAGTATTATTTCCATCTGCTTGTCTTTATGTATTGTTTTCATTACTTATTTGCTTCCACAAAGTGCTTTCATCACCACACTCACATGGACTTCCAGTCAACTAGCAGATGTGTATGTAATGAAAGCTTATGAACAGCTTCCACCCAAAAATATTATTTTTAGATGATAGAAGATTTGAAAACTCTGTTGGTATCTTTGATCAAGATGTTCCTCTCCTACAATAAATTCCATGCATTTGTAATTCTGTCAATGAACCCTAGACAGATATCTTCTCCTTGAAAGTTCAATTTTAAGAATGTATATTCAGAGACTTCCTGTTTGATTTACCACTGGGAGAGAATCTCCTATTAGTTTTTGCATATGAGATAAGTTGTTTATAGAAACAGTCAAAACTGCCTAGGATTTCCTTGGGTTAAATTTGGAAGTTCAAAGAAGCTATGCCACTGTCACTAAAAATGACATATTTACTTATGTAACTAATGTATATGCTTTCTATTCCCAAAGGCCCAGATGGCTTATTAAAAAAAAAAAAAAAAAACCCTGCTACCTCTGAAATGGAAAATATTTAGAAAAAAATCCTTCCTTGGGGAAATTCAGGAGGATAGCTGTAAAAATTTTCTGGTAACCAAAGGATGTGTGATTTCACAAAGTCATTTGCTTATAATTATAAGCACAATCTAAGTCCACATGGCGAGCTGCTGGTTTACATGTGTGCCAATCAAGGGACAAGACATCTTTAGTCCAAGTATTTACATTAAAGTATTTTATTATTTGCAATGACTAATATACAAGCAGGCAACAACAGGCAAATGAATTGATTAAAAAGAGCAGCCTCACTGGTCTGTGGGTGTTACCTAGATGATTAAAACTTGGTCATTCCTTCCATATCTGCCTGTGCAAGCAAATCCATTTTAATTCTTCTTTTTTATCACACTTAAATGATTTATTACAATTCATACCATGTCATCTCTATTGTGTCTTTAAAAATTGATGCGTGAATTAAGCAGAGTTTAATAATGGCAAAAATTTCTTAAGCCTAGGGTAAAGTTGTACAGGTACATTAAAGCAATAGGTGACAGCTTGCAGAACTGCATTATTAGTGTCCTCTCCACTAAGAATAATCTACACTCCATCCTTGCACAGTAGATAGAGGAAGAGTGACAACAAGGACTGGGTATGTATATACATATATCATGGTTTGCCTGGGCACTATTATTCTGCCTGAATGTTCCATAGGAACTGTTTTATAACCTTCCAGATACACTCAAACCTTGTCAGTCATAGTATAGAACACAAGTTTGTCTCAAAGCTCATACAGGTATCTGTCAACTTGTCCCCAGTAACAGATAAGATGTTTTCTCTGAAAGACACGGATTCATCCTTGCTATTTATCTTTCCCACTGTAGACAGATAGAGAATTTTGGAGACACTCTCAATGCATTTATGGTCATCTAAAAGTCAACAGATCTAGAATTAAAGTTACTTGAGGATTTTTTTTTGCCACCTCCCAAATTAAAAATCTTGAACTGGACCACAATTATTTTTCAGATTACCTGCAGATTTTACAGTGCAATTCCTGACTTAATCAGTGTTTAAAAATGTACTTTAAGACAAGGTATATTGAAATCTGCTATTTTTATTTTTATTTGTAGAAAATAAAAATAAAAAATCCCACTTAAGTCAGCTTTTTAATGTGCCATTTTTAATGTGCATAGGATGCATAGAAGAGGATGGCCATTGAAAACTGACATAGACAGAAATAGACAGATTGTTCTGTCACCCTTAACCAACATTATTTTGGACATGACATAAAACATAATTCATTATGACATAATCAGCCTCTGCCATCCTGGTTTTAATGTTTCAGAATGAATATTGTGCTAATTTATTTGAAATCAATTCATTAGAGCTAAGCCAGTTTAAATGTGTATATTCTCACACTTAAAGATATATTGTGCCAGATCAGCAAACTATTGACCTTAAAACAATGGAATCCTAATTAAAGTGGCACCATAGAGATAGAAAGTGCATAACTAGGAGTGATACAAATCAATGCTAACTTGTAAGAGACAGGACATGTAATTATCAGCATATATAAATGCTAACATTTCCTTCTTTTCCAACTAATGAAAGAATTATCGCTCTCCCCCTTCTCTCTCTTTTTGTATGTATGCATGCACACCCATATATGACTTGTTATTTCAGAAATTTATTTTTTCTTTTAGTTCAGTGTCTAAATAAAATTATATAGCTAGCCAGCTAGATGAGAGACACCACAGAAAAATGTTATATAAAATAATCTATCTATCTATCTATCTATCTATCTATCTATCTATCTATCTATCTATCTATCTATCTATATCACATTTCTGAACTGCCTATCTCCTTCAAAGAGAAAGAGATATATTATACTATGCATATAAATAGATAATAGCAACAGTGTTTAGACTTATATACCACTTCACTATGCTTTACAGCTCTCTCTAAGCGATTTACAGATTCAGCATGTTGCCCCCAACAATCTGGGTCCTAATTTTATTGAGCTCGGAAGGATGGAAGTCTGAGTGAACATTGAACCAGTCAGGACTGAACCTTTTTCATATCTCTGAAAGGAAACCTATTTTTCATTATCATTTCTTTTTATTTAAGAACCCAAAGAAGTCCAATGAAGTATTTATTTCAGCAATCTGTCTGCAAATGGAAAGTCCACAAGCCTCCATAGCAGAAGCAAGCTGTGGGCTTCAACAACAATAGAGCTGATAAATACATTGAGATAACACATATCCAGAATGAAAGAGAATGAAACAGCCTTACTACATGACAATCTGATGTGAGCATGATGCCTCAGAGATCCATACGAGATCTGTAATGTTTATGCAATGGTAGCATAAACAAGGTAAATGATATTTTCCATTGAGAAAACTTGGTTGATGATAGATTTTTCTTCAAGATTTACACCTCTCTCTCTCTCTCTCTTTCTCATTTTAGAGGCTTTTTAAGCACAGAAAATCTCTGGTTCAAAATACTGTATATTTTAAAATATAAACAAATATGAATTTCATCATTCATTCTAATAAAACTGAATAGATAACTAACATTCTGAATTGGTATGAAACAGCTTTATATGTAGCAACAGGCCTGCAGGATTATCCCTCTAATCAGCCACCATTAGCCTGGATTCTTCCAGTTTTAATTTCCGAAATTTCTAGCCAGCATTGATAACAATCCTGGAAGAGGTAAACTATACACTTTTTGAGGGTATCTCGGCTAAGAAAAAAGTTGTTTTAATACAGCACTTATTCTCATATAGATGCTTAAGGATCTTTGATAACTGCTACCAATCAAAGAAGAAAAGCCTAAATTATGTGGAATAAAGATTTATAGGAAACAATTTTGTCTATTGCTATCATAAACTAAATCACTGAATTGCAAAGATGCAAGCAAGACTATTACTTTTCCTCAAGAAAAACATGGTGTTATTTTTCTTCTTCTACCTTCACTCCTTTTGCTGTCTTAGTTTCATAGAAAGGACACAACTAACAATGTTGCAAAACTCTGCTGATTCAGAAAACAACATAAATCAAACCATTGCTAATATGACTTACAAGAGGGGACAAGGTATAGCCCATTAGTAACTCCATAACAAAGAGATAACAAAGATGGCCTTTGAAAAGAGATTTTATGACACTGCAGGATATAAAGAGAGAATCTCTCTTTCTCTCATTTGACATTACTGTACTATGCTTTTCTCTCTCAAACCAATACGCCAGATGGTAAACACCTCATTCTAATACAGAATTCCTTATGGTTCATTAAACCCGAGGGAGGGAAAAGAAAGGAAAGCTGAGGAAATTAAGTGATATGGATATAAATATTCTTTGAGCAAACAATGGATTCTCTTGTTTAAATATTGCTTTCTTGCAACTGCCAAGAAATGGGCAACTAATTCAAGGACATGGATATAACAAAAGCAGAGACTTAATGAGCCCAATCTCTTGAGCATTAACTTCTTAGGTTGTGACCCACTTAGGAATCCTATTATGTCCCCCCAAAATCCCACTTCCATGTATTCATTCCATCACTCTCTTTTCTTTGCTATCATTTCAGATTATCATGGTCTGATGCAACTTTGGAAACAGTCACAAAAGAAAATGATGTGTTTGCCATTCTTCTGCCTAATTGCATCAACATTAATGAACAATGCTACAGTTGTACCTCAGTATTTATTATTAATTGTTGTGGGAGGCATGATGAGTACCAAAAACAGTGAGTACCAAAAAGATTTTTCCCATAAGAAATAAGGTAGTGAGTCACAAGGTAGCCGGCACTGATAAATTCTACCGTGTGCATTGAATACTAAAAAACCATGAGTACCTGGATAAAATTTTCATGCCAAAATTCATTGAACACCAAATTTGATGAGTTTCAAAGCAGCTGAGTACCAAGGTACCACTGTATAGAGTTTGAAATACAACATTTTTGAAAAATTATTTCCTTCCTCAGAAGGCAATCAGACTATGAATTTCAGTTGCAAATCCCTGACATTCTTAAGTTTGTTTCCCTTAAGATTGTCTAGAGGGAACTGTGGATGCATTACACAATATGCATATACCTGTAGAAATGAAAGTGGCCACTGAGTAACAGTACTTCATCTTGTGATTTGTTTCATTGTGTTCCAGTAAAGTTTGTTTTGCATATTGAGATAATCTCCAGATAAGGTAAGGATATTAGTTTATCCTTGATATTCTCAAGGCGCAAGAAATTATTTCAAGAAATGTCACACTGGGAATTTCGTGCTTGATAGCCTTGTTTTGCAGATATCTCTACTAGTGCATGGTAATATTGTGCATATTCGTAGTTCAATATTTTTTCCCTCTAAGGAGAAGTAGCCTTGAGAACAAGATGAGATTGAATGAGTGAAAAATGCAAAGAACATTTTCAGGAAAACATTAGGAGAAATCTTCAAACATAGAAAATTGCTTATACAAAAATGTAGGCTTTCTGTCATGTCCCTGTTGGAGCCTGACTCCGAGGGAGAGATGGAACAGCTGACAGGGAGTGGGAGTGTGGCTGTCAGGCTACAGAACCTTTTCCCATTCAATTAACAAGGACGAACATCTGAAAACCAAACGTATCAAAAGGAATCCTTTACTGAGATGAGACAATTCAACGTAGGAGTTCAAAGCAGCGTCTAAGGTCTCTCAGGCATGCAGGGAGAGATAAGGGAATTTAGAACCCCTCCCCTTATCTCAATGTGTATTTAGTGAAACAAAAGCCAGTATGTTAATCCCCCCCTTTTGTAAGGAACAATCTTTTTCACAGTTTCCCAGGGCATACCTAATTTCCCCCACCCCCTTTTTAGAATGAACTTTTCCAGAGATTCCCAGGACACATCTCACTGTGGAATTATTTATGGTCTTTTCATCTCCTGGCTGTGCCTCTCAGAGGTGATAGGTTCCGGCCATCTGGGTTTCCTCCCTCCATTGTATCATGTGTAGGTTATACAAATGCAATATAAGATTAAATATATTCAGGTTACATCAAGAAAGGATTTCTTTATCAGTCTCCCCCACCCTTTTTCTTCTTCCACCGAAGAAATGACAGATACACGGACCTGATATCACACTAAAGAAACCATGAGTACCTGAATAAAATTTTCATGTCAAAATGCATTGAACACCAAATTTGATGAGTTTCAAAGCAGTTGAGTACCACGGTACCACTGTATAGAGTTTGAAATACAACATTTTTGTAAAAATATTTCCTTCCTCAGAAGGCAATCAGACTATGAATTTTAGTTGCAGATCCCTGACATTCTTAAGTTTGTTTTCCTTAAGATTTAACTGAAGTAGTTAAAGTAGTAGTTAAGAAAGGAACAAAAGGAAGTGAACACATTCCATGACTGTTGCCTAGAGGGAACTGTGGATGCATTACACAATATGCATATACCTGTAGAAATGAAAGTGCCCACTGAGTAATAGTACTTCATCTTGTGATTTGTTTCATTGTGTTCCAGTAATGTTTGTTTTGCACATTGGGGTAATCTCCAGATAAGGTAAGAATATTAGTTTATCCTTGATATTCTCAAGTGCAAGAAATTATTTCAAGAAATGTCACACTGGCAGATATCTCTACTAGTGCATGGTAATATTGTACATATTCATAGTTCAATATTTTTTCCCTCTAAGGAGAAGTAGCCTTGAGAACAAGATTAGATTGAATGAGTGGAAAATGCAAAAACATTTTCAGGAAAACATCAGGAGAAATCTTCAAACATAGAAAATTGCTTATACAAAAATGTAGGCTTTCTGTCATGCCCCTGTCATGCCTGACTCCGAGGGAGAGATGGAACAGCTGACAGAGAATGGGAGTGTGGCTCTGTTGGTTGTGGAGGAAACTGGAGAAGGGCACAGGCCGGATGGTCATTCAGAGGAAGATCCAGGCCCATCCCCCCCTCCCAGGCATGGAGGGAGGAGTAGATAAGGGAGAAAGATGAGTAGCAGCAACTGGGAGGACTGTTTAAAAGGACAAACTGCATATGGCAAAGTTGCTGGAAGCAAAGCGCGCATTCTTGTCAGAGCTTATCTGTGTTTCGGCTTCCTCCCAACTGGTTACTGAGTTATCTAGAAGAAGTCTATGATTAATCATCCTTGCCTGCAATAGTAATTCCTTCAGTGTGATTTGTGTTGGATTTTTTTATTTCGAACTGACTTTACTTTGAGAAAAAACTGCATTTACTCCCTCCATTCTTTAAGACTTCGATATCCAGCAGAGGATAATTGGACATTGGGGCCAAGTTGGAGGCATTAAAGGGACTTTCTTCTATTTTTGTGACTTATTTTTGTGTCATGCACCAGGTCATCACATTTTCCTTTACTGCAGTGTTTAAATCAGGGTTCCCCACAGTGGACCCCTGAGGGTCAATGGGACTGTCCAAGGGGTTTTTGTTATTTCCATTATTCACAATAATACCACAGTAGTATTTATTCAATTATTTTCATAAAATAAATGTTGGGTGGGTGGGTGGGGTGTCAATAAACCTAAAGTCCATGAAAGAGTTGATGAGCTGAGGAGTTTGGGGATCCCAGATTTAAATAGAGGATGGGCAACATTAAGCAAGTATATAATCACTGCATCAATGTGCAGATTCTATACCAGGAGACTGCAACTTTAAATACTCAAAGAGCCATTTGGACCCGTTTCCCACAAAAAAAAAAACACACCGGGAGCCACATAACCTGGGTGGGCATCGCCAATTCAATGTAATTCACTCCCACATGACCCCCCTATAGCCATGCCTACCCAGCTGGTCATTAGAGAAGAGACCCGGTTGTTAAAAACACTGGCAACTACAAAACCCCTCCCCCCCTCTCTCTTTCTCTCTCTCCTCTCTCTCCCCTCTGTATTTCTGTGTGTGTGAGTGTGTATCTTTCTCTCTTTGTCTCTCTCTCCCCCTTTTTCCCTCTCTCTCCCTCTCCCTCCCTCCTCTCTCTCTGTATATCTGTCTCTCTGTCTCTGTCTCTCTATCTCTCTATCTACCTACCTACCTACACCAATCTATACCTATCAGGATTTAGACTGAGTCAGATGCAAGGATATATATCCCACCAGTTTTATATGGCCTGCTAGCACCTTTTGTGTACTTTTTCAGCTTGTTTTATTAGAGGACATTCAACCCAGTTGTGGGATTCAATTTTTTTTACTACCGGTTCTGTGGGCGTGGCTTGGTGGGCATGGCTTGGCTTGGTGGGCGTGGCTTGGTGGGTGTAGCAGGGGAAAAATACTGTAAAATCTCCATTCCAACCCCACTCCAGGGGAAGAATCCCTCCCCATTCCTGGGGGGATGTTATGGCAAAATCCCCATTCCCTCCCTACCCAACTAATCTGCTTTCCAGGTCTGTTCTCCTGTGCAGGGAAACAAAAGAAGACCCAGCCAATCAGCTGGGACTCAGGAGGAAGAGAATAGATGGGGGCGGGGCCAGTCAGAGGTGGGATTTGCTGGTTCTCTGAGCGACTCAAAATTTCTGCTACTGGTTCTCCAGAACTGGTCAGAACCGGCTGAATACCACTTCTGATTCAACCTATTTTTCTATTTGGATCTGAGATTAAAATACTTTAAGCTTTTTTTGCCTTAAAAACTCTGAAACCCTTCCTCCCACTCTTCATATTCTAGTCCTCCTTATTTTCATAATATTGTGTTTGGATTGTTGTGCTTTGTTTTGACATTTATTCCAAACTCCAATTTAACTGGGATAACTTCTAAAATTGATTCTGAAACTGGATTTTATAAGAAGTTTCTTCTGTTTTATTCTCTTTTGCACATTACCAATTCCCCTTCCCATATTACTGATGTACTCTAGTTAACTGATAAAAGTAGAGAAAGGGACATCTTGAGATGATTACATTTATCACTGTATTAACATGTCATAGTCAGAAATTTAGACTGGATTTGGCATTTTTGTCCATCTATCAAGGTCTTCCCAAGGACCTGGGATAGGCAGATATGGCTGTTTGATGGCATTAAAGGTATTGTCACAGGATGTAAGCTGTTCCAAGTAACATTGCCTTTTGCAATTGACCAATGGTGATTTTTGTCAATTGTTATGATTATAAATGCACAACAATTGGCAGCTGTGATTCCACATTGTTGTGCATTTATAATCATAACAATTGACAAAAATCACCATTGGTCAATTGCAAAAGGCAATGTTACTTGGAACAGCTTACATCCTGTGACAATACCTTTAATGCCATCAAACAGCCATATCTGCCTATCCCAGGTCCTTGGGAAGACCTTGATAGATGGACAAAAATGCCAAATCCAGTCTAAATTTCTGACTATGACGTGTTAATACAGTGATAAATGTAATCATCTCAAGATGTCCCTTTCTCTACTTTTATCAGTTAACTAGAGTACATCAGTAATATGTAGGTCTTAGCATTCATTATATATCAAGCTCTTTCCAAGAAACTAGGATATCATAATATGTTGGTGATATGTGTGTGTGTGTGTCCAAGCACTGTGGGGTTTGTTTGTAATTGACAGATGGAAATTTTGTCAATTATTATTTGCTGCAGATGTACTTTATGTATTGACTCGTGTCCATAGATAAACCACCACAAAATTAAATTTGAAATAATAAATTATGTGATTGCAATATTATGATGTTTGGCTGCAATGAGTCAGATCTATAGTTTACTATTATACCATTATGTACAACAGCAGCTGCAAAACAAAAATCTTGTCACCATTAATTCTGTAAAAAATTTCAGTGTGTAAAGGATGCTACTGAAACACTTCTTTGCATCAAATGGCTAAATCAATTTGACTTGCTGAATCAATATTTCTGAATCAATCTGACAATTCAACTTTTGTGTTTTCTCACATTTTTTTTATCAGATCTGATGATCTGAATCAAATTGTATCTTGACTGATTGACGCACCACTAATTGCCATGAAAAGGATCTTAATTGAAATTGTCTGGCCCCCCTCCCAGTTTTATTAGTAGATTGATTAACAATAAGTGTGGAGTTTTGCATAGTGGCCATTTATACAGCTAGTCTGTGACATATTTATTTAATGTATATGTATGTAGTAGATAAATCCAGAAAAATTACAAGTGAATTATAGACTCTGAAATTTGGGGTGGGGGGAGTGGGGGTGTTTGTCAGAAAAAAAAAAACCCCATGAATAACTTCCTGAAGTTTTTATTTCTTGAAAAGTTTAAATGAATTTATTCTAAGGCATAGTATTTTATCCTGTCAGTTATTTTCTCATGAAGGATAAATGAGAGAACAAGAATAATCTTTGAGATTATTGCTAAGGATATGAGAAAACTTTTCTTCTCCATTATTATTACAGTTATTTGTACTTCACCCAAAAGCGGTATTGCATCTTTAGTGCATTTATCTACAGTATGTTCAGATATAAATGGTAGAAAGGTAGAATTTTCTGAATTGCCTGGCTAATCCAAATATGTGTTCATTGTTCCATGCTGAAAATGCTAACCACATGTTGTCTTGCAAGATGCCAGACTGTTCCTTTCTTTTTTTTTTTTAAAGAGGAGACTTGCCCATTCAGTTTGATAAATGGGTTTCTAAGCTACTCACAGAAATAAAAAGGTAGACAGCAGCTGTTGAATGAACTATATCTACAAATTAACCTGACTACAAATAGAGAAACCAAGCAATGAAATAAATTGGAGTTCAGCTTAGTTATCTTGGAGAAAATCTAGGAGTCCAAAAAGCTTGATGACACTTAATAAAAAAATCTGGGTGTGCATGACAATCTCCTAATGACCAACAATGTTCAAAAGAAGCCATGCAAATTTTGGAGCCATACAAATATTGCACACCTTGGCAATAAGACCTATAAAAGAGGTTCCTCCATTCCAACTGTAACAAGCTCCAGTAATATCAATATGACATAAGATCATGATGTCAATGCTCCAATGATGCAATATGTAATATTCATCATATCATCTGAGACCATGACCATGTCACCTGCATGACAACATCACAAGGCCCCTATTAATGTTTGTCCTGCTTGCTGCTGGATAAAGGTGTCCATCATTCCATTTCATTCTCTTTTAAGAGAAAAGCAACAGTCCTTTCTGCTCTTCCGTAAGAAAAGCATTAAGTGAAGTTGCTTTTCTCTAATGCATCTCTCAATCACCGAGAAGCCTGTCGAGCTATTTCATCCTCCTCTCACTCTGTTCTCTTATAGCTTTTGCTTCTAATGGAAAGTCAGGAAGCCAGTGTAATGGTATGCAAAAATGGGAGACCTTGGCAAACTGGAGGATGGGATGCAGACTGGACAACTGATGTATAAAAGGTATCTCAGGGTGGACATGGGAAACATTTCGGAAGTGACCCTCCCTGGTTTTCTGGAGAGTAAAAGGAGAAGAGAAGAAAAATACTTTCAACCTTGCAAGATTCTGTTAATGTAGCCTCACAATAAAGATAGTGCTATTATTCTTGATTGTTCTTCTGGTGCCTGGTACCTTGCAGGGCTAACAATCAGGGAGACTAAGTTGCTGGGAAGCTGGATTAACATTGAAAAGTAGGATCACCTGAGAGTCCTTTCAGCCATTTCTATTACATTTAATGAAAATAGTCTAAACTTACTGGGGTTGGAAGGTGGAGTGGGCAGAGAGTGAGAAAAAAAAACCCCTCTTCTTTAGCTACCAATATTACTAATGCTTCAGGAACCCCCAAAATATAGATATTCACTGCTTTGCCCCATTGGCCCCTGTTCTGCAATACAGCTACTGTAACTGTTGGGAAAGCAACAGTGGGTTTTGACTTAGGATTGCAATCTCAAACTGCTTAAATGCAAAATTCTGGAAATTAATAAGGCCAATCTCCAAGGACAAGCTAACCATTTCAGCTTGCATTATAAAGTGACTTTGTAAAGTGGGAGGAAAATAAAACACACTTTTGGTAGCACCCTACAGCACCAACCATGAGACAAACAAAATTAAATAAAAACAAGGGAGAAAAAAATAATTAGGTTTTGCCCTGTGGTGCATTTCCCTTGCAAATCTCAAAGCATTTGGAGATGATAATGGATTAAAAACTCCATTCCCTGTTGACAGTTACTCCTGGATGTAATAGACATGGCAAACAAAGCTTAAAGAAAGGGGAGGGAATGAGTTCTTGAATGCAACTGTGTGTGTGTGTGCGCGCGTGCATGTGTGTGTATGCACAACATGGTGATCTACAGATGGAGCTTTCACCTCACCACTAGGAGTCTGTGAGTTCAATCGTAGGTATATATGTTATTGTACATTAGCCATAGTTCCTCTCTGCGAAAGATGGACAGTTCAAAAATGTAACAAACAAACAAACAAACAAACAAACAAACAAATAAACAAATAAACAAATAAACAAATAAATAGTGTAATGCATGGATGATTACTTAAGCCACAGTTTCCCTGTGCTTGCACTACTTACATGAAAATCATCTTGAAATCAAGCAAATTAGGAGCTGGTAAATTAGGAGCTGGCAGAGGTCATCTCAGAACCACTGCACCATATCTTTCAAAAAACCTGGAGCACCGGGGAACTACCAGAGGACTGGAAAAGAGCTGATGTGGTTCCCATCTTCAAAGAAGGGGAAAAAAAGCAGACCCAGGAAACTATAGACCAATCAGTCTAACATCAATACCCGGGAAAATACTGGAAAAGATAATAAAAAAACAGATCTGCCAACATCTAGAAACAAGTAAAGTAACAACTAGCAGTCAGCACGGGTTTGTTAAGAACAGTTAATCAGAAACCAATCTTATTTCATTCTTCAACAGTGACTAAATTAGTCGACCAGTAAAATACTGTGGACATGTATATTTAGATTTCAGCAAGGCATTCAACCAAGTAGACCACAACCTACTTCTTAGTAAGATAGAAAAAAGTGGAATAGATAGCACCACCTCTAGATGGACTCACAACTGGCTGGCAAACCATACTCAACGAGTTGTCCTTAATGGGTCTAAGTCTACACGGAGGAAAGTAAGCAGTGGGGTGCCACAAGGTTCTGTCCTAGGCCCAGTACTCTTCAATATCTTTATTAACGACTTAGATGAGGGAATAGAAGGGGAACTTACCAAATTTGCAGATGAAACTAAGCTGGCAGGAATACCTAACATCCAAGAAGATAGGCTCAAGATCCACATGGATCTTGACGGACTAGAACACTGGGCTGTATCTATCAAAATGAAATTCAACGTAGAGAAAAGTAAAGTCCTACACTTAGGCAAGAAAAACCAGAGGTACACATATAGACTGGGTGAAACCAGGCTCAATAGCAGTAACTGTGAGGGGGATCTTGGAGTCTTAGTGGACAACCAGCTAAATATGAGCCAGCAGTATGCAGCAGCATCCAAAAAAACTAATGCAATCCTGAGTTGTATTGACAGAGGGATACAATCAAGATCAAGGGAAGTACTGATACCATTCTATAAAGCCTTAGTAAGACCACACCTAGAGTACTGCATCCAGTTTTGTTCACCACATTATAAAAAAGATGTTGAGGCTCTAGAAAAAGTACAGAGAAGAGCAACCAGGATGATTTGGGGACTGGAGGCTAAGACATACAATGAACTTTTGCAGGAACTGGGCTTGGCTAGTCTAGTGAATAGAAGGACCAGGGAAGACATGATAGGAGTCTTCCAATATTTGAGGGGCTGCCACAGAGAGGAAGAAGTCAAGCTATTTTCAAAAGCGCCTGTAGGCCAGACAAGGAAAAATGGATGGAAACTGAACAAGGATGTAACCTGGAAATAAGGAGAAACTGTCTGACAGTGAGAACAATCAACCAACGGAACAGCTTGCCCTTGGAGATTGTGGGAGCACCATCATTTGAGACTTTCAAGAAGAGATTGGACTGCCATTAGTCAGAAATGGTGTAGGGTCTCCCACTTAGGCATGGGGGTTGGACTAGATGACCTACAAGGTCCCTTCCACTCTGATTATCTGTTAACTATCTGTAAATTATACTAAATTGATGGACTCAATTTTCCTACATACAGTCAGCCTCAAATATACTCAGAATTATTCTCTAGTGTTTGAATTTATACTCTGCTTGGGGTACCAGATATTCATCATCGTGCTGAAAAAAAGCTGAAAAGCCTTGCATCATTGTTTACAGATCTTTTAGGGCAGAGCTTATTCTTCTAGCTAATTCTACTAACTGAAAAGCCAGAGTCATGCTTTGATATAATGCACAAAGAATAATTAACCTTCTAACCCATGACCACAGCTAGTGGTGGATAATTATAATAGGGATTTAGTACAGGTTTCATGTATAAAGAAAGTTTGTATAAGAGTTGAATTTGGGGACTTATTTGCAGGGTGCTGTTCTAAGAGTTGCCTGAAAGAGAATAAAAAAAGAATTAAATAAAAAAGACTGAAATTAACACCTTTCCTATTCTGTAGTTCAAAAATGTACGTGGGTGACAATGTGCTTCCTGCCATTGATGTGATTGCTGTGATATACTAAGTATGTAAAGCATTCCTTGTTCATTCACCATGTGGATTCTGTTCTATATGTGTGTTTGTGTGTGTTTGGAGAGGGAGGGAGGAGAGAGAGAGAGAGAGAGAGAGAGAGAGAGAGAGAGAGAAGGAGGGAGGGAAGGAGGGAAAGAGAGAAGGAAGGAAGGAAGGAAAGAAGGAAGGAAGGAAGGAAGGAAAGAAGGAAGGTTCTCTTTTCCTCTGGAGTACTGTTTCTGAATCTTGGCAACTTGAAAATCTGAAGACTTCAACTCTCAGAGTTGCCCAGCCAGCATTTTTATATATATTACTGCTTTGGAGTAGATCACCTACTTGAAAAGAAACATAACATGCAGATGACCCTTCACTATCAACAATGTTAGCAAGGAAATTTTAGTTTCCTGATGAGGAATAGGTGTGTGTTATCTAGAATCCTAAAATACTAAAAAAGAAAAAAAAAAAAAAAGCCATGGACAGCATTAAGACCAAAACCATGTTTAGTGGAAGAATATAATGGAAGCAAGCAAGGTGGATTTATTACAGAGGACTGAAAACTAAGCAAAATATCATGCATGGGTTTGTGTATTTTCGAGAAATTCAATAGATACAACAATCCCATGTGAAAACATCAATATTTCCTTGCAATATAGCAGTGGAGAAACTGTTGAGGGGTGGAATGGGGGGGGGGGGGTTATCAACCTTAATTTGAAAGACTAGCATAGAAATATACAGACTTTTAAGCCCTGACTTTTAAAAAAAAGTAATAAAAAATTTGTTATTAAATAACTAATGTAAAAAACATTGATTTATGAGTTAAAATGTGCCTTATAGCATTTAATAGAATACATGCACCTAGGTTTTCTTACACATTGATTTTTATTATTTTACTTTCTTAGAGGGGCTTCAGCTAAAAAAAGTAATTTGAAATCCCATCCAGGGCTTGTTGGTTGAATTAAATAATTGTTAGCATGATTCTTCCGAAAACAGAACATTGTGTTTCCTTTATTAAATTTCCAACATGGTACAAAATGAGAAGCGACTGCTTTACAAGAATTGATCACTAGCATTAAAATATAATTTTGCTCTAAAGGTATTGTTTGCAGCTGCCATGTTCACCAATTCAATGATACAATGAGATTAAATTCAGAAAAACAGAATAAATGGCTTCTGCAGAACTACAGCCTCTGAAATCAATTAAACTTATGGTGATCATCCTTTATCATAAAGGTCAACCCTTTATTTCAGAAAGATGCTCTCTGAGTCATTTGTTTTGTAAAAAAAACTCACTTTGGTCCTTTCTTTTAAACGTTTACTGCTATTAAACTTTTACCTACCAATGGTAGCACTGAATGCCCCACTTTTCACATTGCTCAAGAAAAACTATTTCAAGTCTAGAGTTAGAAAGCAAAAATTGTAGTCTTGAAATGTCTCAGATTAACAAAGTTTGCCATGACTCAACCTTTAGACACCTTTGGCTTGGATGATTGGAGTCTTCATCAAAATATTAATCCATTTTGGGGAGAAACCTCTAAAGTTGGTGTGGCAAGAGTAAGTACATTGTGACAACTTTCTGACTTTCTGCCTAACTAATTTTGCTCGGACTGATGAAGCTGTTTGACTGAACAACAAGTCTCAGATTTTTTTTAAAATGGTCTAGTTGCCCTGATTCAACCTTTTGATACTTTTGACCTGAATGATTTAGTCTTCATTCACAAACGGTCCTCTCATTTGTCTAGACTTTTACCCAAACTGGTAGGTTCTAAGTTTCCTTTTGCTTCTGTAATTTTGCCTTCTCACCTGGTATATATATATTTAAAAGCATCCATCAACATAAGTAGAGCCTCACCTGTCTAGCTATTACTACATTCAGTGAGCAATTGGTTTTGATGAATTATAAGAAATTATCTTCATACATAGGCTGGGAGGATATAAGCTTGAAAAAGGGAATGTGGGGAAAACTGAGACAGACTTATGAGGCTAGAAAAGAGATGTCTCAGAGGATCAAAAAAGTCAAGATGGAGGCAAAAACGTGTTCAAAGCCCAATCTCCTTTTGTAAGTGACCCACTATGTGGCACACATAAAGAGGAGCATGGCTTCAATCTTACAATCACAACTGCTGTTTCAACACATTTTGCTCACCTCTATATTAGGACTTAAACCTGGACTTAAATATATGAATCTTCCATTATATATGTTGCTGCTGTTCCATTTTTATTCCCTCCCTACTGGTCCATCATATTAAACATATAATCTGACAAGTATCCATATTCCAGTGTATGTAGAGAAAAGTTGTGTACATTAAATGTGGGGCTGTATGTCTCTGCCGAATCTTAATATAAGATTAATTTGTGATCTTATCTGGTTATATTTGCAATAAATTGGACTTGATACCACTGGCTTAGAATACCATTTTAGAAAAGTGTAAAGATTGGGAATTTCCAAAAATATTTCTCAATTAGGAAATGTGAAACTATTCCTGTTATTGTGTAGTTGATAGATAGATGGTTCAGAATTGTCCTGAGTATTTAGGTAAAAACAAATACAAATAAGAGGAATATAACTCCAAGTCTGGCTTATATTTTGAGAGGCCTTCCCATATTTAGTTCATAACATTTCTTAAACAAATTTGAATTGATTTCTCTGGCAATGTTACTTCCTTTGTGATGATTTTATTTTCTGTGCACATTGCAACCATATGGTAAGAAAAATGGCTCAAACTTTCAACTCATGTGGGCTTATTCTAGCAATTATACTACTTTTGGTTATATACTGGAATAACTATGATAACAAGCTCATATCTGACCTCAAGTTGAGAATTATTACCTGAACTCATTGAAATTTTGAAAGGGCAAATAGATGTTAATTTTGTATTCTATTTGGTTCAGAATGCTCAGATTCTCTAATTAACAAATATCTGTTAATGGTTTTGTCCTCATCAGTACCAGTCAGAGGAAATGAAGTATTTGGCAAAGTTGCATGAAAATCAGATTATGTCAGCAAAAATCATAATTGGGAGGGCAGAAGCATATGTTACAAATTTGGTACATAAATTAGAGTGGGTTAGGATACTGACATACATAGTATAGAAACATAGAAAAATATGTTTATGTTGCAATAATAGTAGATTTTCAGGGCAGCTTTGAAAATAATTTGCTGAGAATTTAGAAGGAACTGTCAATCTTCCCTGATAAACCATACAGGAAACACAACCAAATGAACTAATTCAACTTTATTGTAAGGCTACATTAACAAAATCTTGCAAATTTGAAAGTACAATCCTCCCATCATGCAGCTGCTGGTTATGCCCTTTCTTATCTGACTGTTCCCTAGGCAGCATCACATGTCCCTATCATACCATTATAGGAACTGAATTGTCTTAGGCAGTAAGGAAAAGCCATGCAGGAATCTTCACATTGCTAATAACAGCAGATTTCCCTTTGCCATTAAATAAAACCTTTGTAAATTTAATGGGGAGCTTGTCAAAAAGAATGTAAAAATGAATGTACATGTATAAGATAACTGAAAGGTTGAGAGGAAAACTTGCTACAGATCCTTTCCACATTTTGTTTTTTCTTTCTTTTTTTTAACAACTGAACATTGATTGTATTCACAGGGACATGACAATGAGGATAAAAACTTTATGGTGAACCAAATCATTAACACACTAAAGCAGCAGCTGCTATAATATTCACTGCTGCAGATTTTATAAACCAAAACCCCAGGGAACTGAAAGTTCCGTATAATTTTTTTACCATGAGTGCATTGAAATGGCTGACTACCTAAGCTTTATTTCTCTGCTGGCATTATCTAGAACTGCTTCATTCCTTCTACGCACCCATTCACAGAATATTTAAGCTCCTACTGGCATTACATCTTCATCCATGATTCCAGCTGAATCTTTTGTAGCAGCTGTGATCATGGAAATGGTTGCTATCATATACTCCAATTCTCACATGGGGCATTGTCAAAACGTTTGCAAGAGCTGGAACATCTGGCCATTGGCTCAGTTGGATTCCTATTTGTCATGCCTTCCTAAATGCTTAGGGTGGATTACTAGAATTAAAAGACAACACAGAACGTAACATAGAGATGACCTGCTGAATTAAATTCAAGCAACTGATTAACTCTGGCTGCAGAATCTCAATCCACTCTTTTACAGCAGCTTTGGAAAACATATAGGTTCAGACAGTGGTGAATGTGGATTAAATAGCAGAACAAAACATAAAACAAAACCCACAAGGAATTAGTAACTGTTTTGTTTTGTTTTTGCTTCACCATTTGATGTTGGTAACAATAAACAAAAACAGTGACTAGAACTTGTAAATTCAACAGTAAATATATGCATAAATGTCTGAAGACAGGAAACAGTTCATGAATACACATTTTCCTACATATGTTTCTCTCTGTATGTTTATTTTCCCATAATAGACTTCATTAGTTAAATGTTTGGACAATTATTGCAAACACAAAAAAAAATAGAGAAGCTTGTGGACATATGTAGACTTAAATTGAAGGTTACTTATCGCCCATTTAACAACAACATAGAGCCATATCAGGGGTGTGATTCATATCAAGTGTGTGATTCAAATTTGTTAACAACTGGTTCTGTGGGTGTGGCCTAATTTGTGGGTGTCGTGTGGTGGGCATGTGATTGGGTGGGCATGGCTTGGTGGGCATGTGACTGGGTGGGCATGGTTTGTATGTAAATATTATAAATATTGATGTAAATATTGATTTTTTTTTTAATTAAAAAAGATCAACTTTACCCAAAAGCAGGCAAAGCAGGCAGGCAGATTGAGTTGCTCATAGAATCACAGATTCACTTAGAGATACATATTTCTCCAATCAGCTACCTGAGTCTGTCACATAAAATTTGCTTGCAACAAACTCACAAAATTAACTCACAACACACCATGTATGTAAATATTGCTTTTTATATATATAAAAAAGCAACTTTTACCCAAAAGCAGGCAAAGCAGGCAGGCAAATTGAGTTGCTCACAAAATCACAGATTCACTTAGAGATCTGCAATTGGCTACCTGAGTCTGCACTAAAAAGTAGAAGCTTCTGTCCTAAGGAAGGTTCGGCTCTGCTTTTAGATTAGCTAGAAAACAAAAAATCCAAGGATTTCCTGCTTTCTAGTTAATCTAAATCTCCCAGCAGAGCAAAACAGCTGATAGTCGGGGGAAAAAAAGGAAAAATAGAAACTTACCAAACCAGGCATGTTGGATGGCTCGCATTCCAGGTAAGGAGTGAGTGGGCAGGGAGGGGCAGGGCCAGTCAATGGAGTGATTTGCTGTTTCTCTGAACTGCGGACAATCATAACACGTGTGTGTACAGCGTTTGCAAGAAATCATCATCTGTGCCACCTGGACAGCTGACAAGCACTGCACTCGGGTGCGCAACGTTTGAAAATCCTTTTGTTTCCTGCTTTTTCAACCTCAGCTGTGCCACACAAAACAACTGAGGGGGGAAAAGCAGGGAATAAAGGACAGCCTAGAGCCCGGGCAGGTGGGTGGGCCAAACACCAAACAGGTTCGGTGTCAGCTGTTCTTTGCAGCTACCAGTTCTATAGAACTGGGCTGAACCGGTAGAATCCCACCCCTGAGCCATATCCTACTGTTATGATTTGTCTTCAGCCATTCAATAATACCAGTAAAAGGGAGGGACTTGAAGAGAAATCAGGGGAAGATAAAATTATTTTTTAATCCAGTTTCTTGGTTGAACCTCCAACCATCAATGTTTTTACTGGGTGCCTTTAACTTCCCCTTCCTGTTTTTCTCCCACACCTATTGACTTATTTCCAGTCCCTTATGCATTTTTGCCTTTCATATCTCCATGTTTCTAGCTTTCTTCTTCTAATAGCACTCCATAAGAAGAAGTTGGATTTCTAGGTAACTCTAACACCTGAATTTACATGGGATGTTTTGCATGAACATTATTATATTGTGTTAACTCCAAGATTAGTATTGTTATAAATGATGGGATTCTTTACCATTTTAGCCAGAAATTGATGAACCTGAACATAAAAGCACTTTCAGAAATGATACCATTTCACAATCATGTCCCATTCTTTATGTCAGAAAAGGTGATATGGAGATATGGAGAAGAGCAACTAATATGGGAATTGCCACTCTTGACTACTAGCGAAACAACCAAGTAAAAACAACAATGCAGTTGTGTGAAGCACTTATTACCTTATCTATCCCTTGCAATGTCCTTGATAGGGTGGGAGATCAGCATCTATTGGATCAAATGTGATAGAAATCCACTATTTTTCCACCTGAACATACTAGTGTAGGAATCGTATTTTAAAAAATGCTATTTCTGAGCCTCTTTTCCTCTAAACCAATTCTTGGGGGGGGGGGGGATATTTTTGGCACAAGGATTATATATATATCATCTCTTAAAATAACAGGTTTTTTTTAGAAAATTAACAGAACTGTTTCTATTCTAATCTGAATTCACATCAGTCACATCAGCTGATCATATGTTTAAAAAAAGCTGCATGAGTAATGGAAGAAATCTGATTTAAATGGAGAAAAAAAGCAATGAATTATGTTTCCCTAGTGGAACATATAGGGAGCCTTTACTGTTCTTGATGTGGCAGAACAGCATTCTTCTAATATCCCTCAGTATTATGTTGGCTAGAGCTATGAGGAATTAGATTTCAACAACATCTGGAGGGTCACAGTTTATAAATGAAGATAACACAGGTAATCTTCAACGACTGATTGCTTACTGATCATTTGAAGCTATCCCCGGACTACCTATACAGGGGTCTTCAAACTTGACAGCTTTAAGACTTGAAGACTTCAACTCCCAGAATTCCTCCTCCAGTCATGTTAGCTCAGGAATTCTGGGAGTTGAAGTCCACATGTCTTAAACTTGCCAAGTTTGAAGACCCTTGACTTATGACCTGGATTCAAAGTTATGATGGCCAGTCCTTTTCTCCGCAGTCACATGATTGAATGTTGGGTGCACAGCAATTGGCCCACATTTCCAAGCATTGACAGCATCTTGTGGTCATGTGTGGGTTTTTTTTTTCCAGACACTGGCATTTACTTCTTGTTTCCTGCAAAAATGCTCATTGCAAACAATGGATCTGCTTAATGACCACTGCATTTGCTATTGAACCATTGCAAAAAAAAAAAAAGGCTATAAAATTCAGCATGGTCACATGGTATTTTGTTTAATGACCAGCATAACTTACAACACAGGCTCGATTATGGTTGTACGTCAAGGACATCCTGTAAGTCTTATGGTAGCTATCTGTTTGCATGAAATTTAGACTTTGAGTGAGAACATGCAGAAAGGGAGACCATGTTGATTGCTTCTCATTTTTGACTTAATAACTAATTCTTTCCATCATGCGTAAAACTAGCAATATTTATTTCAACCAGTTCCTCTAAAGGAAGATATCTCATCTCTTTATGCTCCATCCCATGAACAGCTGAATGCAATGAATGAGGTTCAAATCAGATAACAGATAGCAAACAATCAAAGTTGGAAGAGACCTTGTAGGTCATCTAGTCCAACCCCCCCTGCCCAAGTGGGAGACCCTACACCATTTCTGAAAAATGGCAGTCCAGTCTCTTCTTGAAAGTCTCCCACAACTTCTGAAGGCATGAAGCTCCCACAACTTCTGAAGGCAAGCTGTTCCATAGTTGATTGTTTGCACTGTCAGAAAGTTTCTCCTTATTTCTAGGTTAAATCTCTCCTTGTTCAGTTTCCATCCATTATTCCTTGTCTGGCCTTTGGGTGCTTTAGAAAATAGCTTGACCCCTTCCACTCTGTGGCAGCCCCTCAAATGTTGGAAGACTGCTATCATGGCTCCCCTGGTCCTTCTCTTTACTAGACTAGCCAAGCCCAGCTCCTGTAACCGTTCTTCTTATGTTTTAGTCTCCAGTCCTCTAATCATCCTGGTTGCTCTTCTCTGCACTTTTTCTAGAGCCTCAACATCTTTTTTATAGTGTGGTGACCAAAACTGGATGCAGTACCTCACTTGTTCTCACTTGTATCCCTCTGTTAATGTAATTTAGGATTGCATTAGCTTTTTTGGCTGCTGCTGCACACTGCTGGCTCATATTTAGCTGGTTGTCCACTAAGACTCCAAGATCTCTCTCACAGTTACTGCCATTGAGCAGTAACTCAATGGTTAACTGGTTTCACCCAGTCTATATGTGTACTTTTGGTTTTTCTTGCCTAAGTGTAGGACTTTACTTTTCTCTACATTGAATTTCATTTTGTTAGATATGGCCAAACCAAATCAAATGTTTATTGTCAATGCACAATATTTGTACAATGAAATTGAAAAGATTCTATGGAAGGAGGCACATTTTGGACAGCCCTGTGGAAACATGGGGACAACCCTTAATTAATACTCTTCCATTTTTAGTATATTGTTCTGGTGTCTTCCATTTTTGGTGTCTTAACTCATGACATCCCTTGGAGACTGTTTTCAAGAAAGTCCTAAAGACCAAATTATTTATTTACTGTAAGTATTTCCCCAGATATAACATGATTGGAGCTGAGGTCTAGGAACAGTGGAGGATTTAGTACATTGGCTCATTATTGGATTTATTGTTTTGTGCCTTTTATATAAACCACACAGAGAATGCTTATAGCTGACTTCGAAGCATTTTAAATAGCAATGAAAGTTTAGAAATAATATGAATAGCAACTCTCCCATGCCTTCCATTTTTTTTAATGATGTTTTTACTTGCCTGGTGTTTGTGTGTATTTCTTCCAGGAAATATATATGCTATTAGTCCTGATCTAACACTTCCTGGCAGATGGCAGGTAGGAAGCAAATCCGGTAGGACTGATTGCTATTGGATGCAAAAGTTAGCTGCAATACCTTCCAACCATTTCATGCTGACTATAACTGACAATCTGAAAAGATCTAGATAATGCCTGACCAAGCAAGTAAAATGATATCAGATCAAAACAGATGATTCATTCTGATTTTTTTAGTAGATCCAATCCACAGTCATCTGATAGAATGAGCAGCTCCATACCTCAGGGAAATCAATCTCTATTTTATATCTCATTTGCACAAATGAATACCCAAATGGAACTTCCTTTTTGTAATAATACAGATTTTTTTTCTTTTTCTCAATACATTGTTTCAACAATCTGGGCTACTACATATAACCAGAGCCAATAGGATTTAAAAACTAAATAAATAAATAAAATCCGGGAGTGAACTAATTATGCACTCTGGGTAAAAGTAATGTGAAGAATGGAAGAAGGAAGGCAATAGGCAACATTCAATACTGCTGTGTGTATAATGCAATAGATAGATACAGATTAACAGAGTTGGAAGGGATCTTGTAGGTCATCTAGTCCAATCCCCCACCCAAGCAGACCCTATTCCATTTTTGACAGATGGCAGTCCAGTCTCTTCTTGAAAGCTTTCAACTTCTGAAGATAAGCTGTTCCATGGGTTGATTGCTCTCACTGTCAGAAAATTTCTCCTTATTTCCAGATTAAATCTCTCCTTGTTCAGTTTCCATCCATTATTCCTTGTCCAGCCTTCAGGTGCTTTGGAAAATAGCTTGACCCCTTCATCTCTGTGGCAGCCCCTCAAATATTGGAAGATTGCTACTATGTCTCCCCTGGTCCTTCTCTTCACCAGACTAGCCAAGCCCAGTTCCTGCAACCGTTCGTTGTATGTTTTAGCCTCTAATCCCCTATCATCCTTCTCTGCACTCTTTCTAGAGTCTCAACATCTTTTTTATAGTGTGGTGACCAAAACTGGATGCAGTACTCTAAGTGTGGTCTTACTGAGGCTTTATAGAGTAAAATTACAACTTCCTTCATTGTATCCCTCTGTTAATGCAATTTAGGATTGCATTGGCTTTTTTGGCTGCTGCCGCACACTATTAGCTCATATTTAATTGGTTGTCCAATAAGACTGCAAGATCCCTCTCACAGTTACTGATATTAAGCCTGGTTTCACCTAGACTATATGTCTACTTTTGGTTTTTCTTGCCTAAGTGTAAGACTTTGCTTTTCTCTATATTGAATTTCATTTTGATAGATACGGCCCAGTATTCAAGTATGTCAAGATCCATCTGAATCTTGAGCCTATAAGAAGTATCTAATAGCAGGTTGGTTTAAGAGAGGGAATTGGAAAAATATTTGGGAACTGTAATTGGGGAAAGAAAGTAAAATGTACTTGTAAATGTAGCTGAAAAGAACCAATGTGTTGGGTGCTGGGAATACCAGGCAGGGATACAAAGAAACTGGGTACCATGAATTCAGTTGGTAACTGGATTAAAGTTTTCATTGATTTCAAAATTGCATTTTTCAGTTACAATTAATTATCTATCCTTATGAGATAAGAACTAATGGGGAAGAAGTGTTATATTACAATTAGATTTATATTAAACTTCTTCCCTATTAGCTCTTCATTGATCTCTCCATGCATATCACATTATCTTGATTCCATGGTGGAATCAAGCCATGGTGGCACAGTGGTTAGAGTGCAGTACTGTAGGCTACGTCTGCTGACTGCCGACTGCCTACAATTTGGCAGTTCAAATATCACCAGGCTCAAGGTTGACTCAGCCTTCCATCCTTCCAAGGTTGGTAAAATGAGGACTCAAATTGCTGGGGGCAATTATGCAGACTCTGTCAACCACTTAGAGAGGGCAGTAAAGCACTTGTAAAGTATTATACAAGTCTAAGTGCTATTGCTATTTGATGTTCCCAGCACCTGCTGGCCAGCTTATTACAGGTAGACCTCAATTTACAATAGTTCAGTTAGTGACTTTTACAATGGCACTGAAAAAAGTGACCTATGTATGTTTTTCACACTTACAACTGTTGTAGCATCCCCATAGTCACATGATCAAAATTCAGACACTTGGCAACTTACTCATATTTATGATGGTTGCAGTGTCCTGGGGTCATGTGAGCCCCAAATTTAAAACTGAAACTGTAAAAGTCTGACTCACAGACGAACACAATACAGAAGCCTGATGATGGCAGATGAGATTCTGCCGAAACGTTGTTACAATTTTAAAAGCACAACTATAATGACATGGGGAAATACCCGAACAAAGTTGAATACCATACATGTAAGTACACGCGAAAACTTAAGAATGTATGTATGTATGTATGTATGTATGTATGTATGTATGTAGTGGCTCCAATTCCTGAGCCTGTGCTGTTAGAGGAAGAGGACTCAGAAGATGAAGAGGAGGAACAGGGAATGCCTTCCTCCCCAGGACCTTCCTCTCTGGCAATGCCTTCCTCCCTGATAATGCCTCAGGTTTCATCAGATAACCAAGAGGAACAGCCTGAGATTAATCAGGAGGAAGGCATATTGGAGCAGCCCCTGACAGGGAGTCAAGAGGAAGAATGTTGGCTTGATTTTAGGCAGCGTCGTAGGGAGAAATGTGAGCAGCAACGTAGGAGGCGTGGGAGGGTCAGAGAGTGAGCTGAATCATTGAGCCATACCCCACAGGGGATAAAAGTGGGTGTGTTGTCGGCTGGAAGTTTGTATGGAACAAGTTTGATCTTACTTCAGGTTTTCTTTGTGAATGATTTTTGTGGCCTGCCTTGTAATTTTCTGTAAGTAGCTTTTTACTCGTTATCAGTTCGGACTTGGCAAGCAGAGCTTGTTGGAATGCCAAGGACATTATCAGTTCCAAAGAATTAACTCTGTGAAGTTCGAGCCAGACTGCCTGCCTGTGTTTGTGTGAGTTTGTACTCTTCCATCTTTTGGAAAGAAGAAAGGTGAGACAGAATGTGTGTGTGTCTGTGTGTGTCTGTGTGTGTCTCTCTCTGTGTGTGATTCAGCTTTGTTCGGGTATTTTCCCACGTCATTGTAGTTGTGCTTTTAAAGTTGTAGCAACGTTTCAGCAGAATCTCATCTGCCATCATCAGGCAGTGTTTATGTATGAGTCAGACTTTTACAGTGGTTTGGGGCAGCCTATTGCTGTGCCAGAATGGTTTTTTCTTCATCCTGATTGGTTGGGAGTCTTGGTCTGTGTTTATTGGTCTTGAAGTTTGCTGTGTTCTGCTTGATTGGTGTTTCTAATATCTTCTGCCTATTTTGTGGCTCTTTTTGTATCTTGATTGGCTAACAACATTGTATTGCTTTATTGGAGGCCTTCAGTGCAGCTTGGTTCTGGGTAAATGGACGGCTATCATTTGTTAGGAAGCTAGGTTTCATCTAGGTGCCTGGTTGGGGTGTGTGTGAGCTGGGGGTATCAGAGGGGATCTGTTTGTGCCTAGGAGCTTGTCTGGCTAGTGGTGTGGAGATTTTTTTGTTTGTGAGTGCAGGCTTCCAAATGATTGACAGTCTGGTGGAATCATCTCTTTTATTCATGCTTTCTGGTCTTTTTTAAATCTCTATGGCTTCTCTGATGATTCTGTGGCTGGGGTTTTCTATAGTGGCTAGTGTTTTGGTGCCATTGAAGTTGATGCTATGACCTGTGGCTTCCATGTGTTGGACTAGTGAGAAAGTATGTTCCAGCTTTTTGACTGCATTTTTGTATTCATCCAGGCGGGTACTTATTCTTCTATTGGTCTGTCCAATGTATGTGGCGGGGCATGATGCACAGGGGACTTCGTATATGCCTTGGTTTTCCAGGTCAATCGAATTGCTATTCCTTCCCATAACGTTACTTCTCAACAAAAAGGCAATGTAAAAAGATTGGGGTCATACATGCTAAAGCCAGATAAACTATGTACGCATAACACAGTACATTTGTGCCCAATGAATGAACCATATATACTAACACATAACAGGATGACCAAGTTTATACAACATGCAAAGACATTGCTGCATAATAACTTGTTGAAACACAACATATTCGACTCTGTTTTAGCCTAGTTTAGTGGGTTGTGGGAATCCCAAAAAGACAAAGAACTGTAAAGGAGATTCTGACATTTCGTCATTTTACGTAACAGGGTATGTGAAATACTTGAAATGAACAATCAGGGAATGCTCTTGGGTAATGTCCAGGCACATCTTACACCATAAACAAAATCCTTTTACAAAGAAACTCATATATTGTGTTAGAGATGATTTCAAAGGACTTCATTTCAGTCTCAGTTTATGCAATGTTCTTGGCTGCATTCTTTATGAAATTAGGCTAGACACTTGGAAAGGTTATTGAACTGATGAACGAGCTAAGTACATGCAATTAACCACCCAGATGTTCTTGGATAAGCTGGGATGTGAATCAACATAATTAATATTGGAGGACAGAGCATTCATCTATAGATATAAGCTCTTAAAATGTAATATTCTTTTAGCAAACCAATATTTCAAGAATATTGCACATGAAAGTTTTAGCAAACAAAATTACATTTGGCTACGAGTTTTCATAGCCCAAAGGCATATTTTTCACTTACGGATTTATCCCTATTCCCCCGCCGCCGCCGCCACCCCAGATGCAAGGCTTTCATTAGTTCACAAAGTAAACACCAAGTTATAATTATTCTAAGAAAAAATCTAATTTTGCACAAAATTACCAGAATTGTACCTTTTTTATTAACTCGACTTGATAAAAAGTAAGGTGGATCACATAAAAAACCAGTTTCATTAATATTCTCCAGTGCGTCATGTTGTAATTTCAGCTTCCATTCTCTTTTTTTTCTTTTGCCCCATGAGTCAATATGGGAGAATGTCTGGCAATCTGCTCCTGCAATTATCTTTCTTTCCTAGATTTGAATTGGTAACTAATAAAGTGTAAATGAACAGAACCCCCTTCTGTCTGTCCCCACACTCTCACTTTCCTTCTTTGGTTTGCACAGCTAGTGGGTGGCTATTAAGACAAATGTTCTTTTTTTCAAGGGAGAACTAGAAATACGGTATATTAAGAATTCAATCAAAGATATGATATAAAGGACAGGCAAAAAGACATACCCAAGCTTAAAGAAACTGGACTTAATAGCTACTGCTAGAATATAGTACTAGCACATTCTGAAACTAAAGAATTACTTATCACATTTCTTTACACAGACTTGATTATCTTTAGACACTGCCAGTTTATACAGGATTTAATTTGTCTTTATTGGTAAGTGTATCTGAGGACCTTTTTTTCATAATGAAGGACATACACCATTGTTTATTATGTGCAATACTGAAGTCTATGGAGGAAGGAAGGAAGGAAGGAAGGAAGGAAGGAAGGAAGGAAGGAAGGAAGGAAGGAAGGAAGAAGGAAGGAAGGAAGGAAGGAAGGAAGGAAGGAAGGAAGGAAGGAAGGAAGGAAGGAAGGAAGGAAGGAAGGAAGAAGGAAGGAAGGAAGGAAGAAGGAAGGAAGGAAGGAAGGAAGGAAGGAAGGAAGAAGGAAGGAAGGAAGGAAGGAAGGAAGGAAGGAAGAAGGAAGGAAGGAAGGAAGGAAGGAAGGAAGGAAGGAAGGAAGGAAGGAAGAAGGAAGGAAGGAAGAAGGAAGGAAGGAAGGAAGGAAGGAAGGAAGGAAGGAAGAAGGAAGGAAGGAAGAAGGAAGGAAGGAAGGAAGGAAGGAAGGAAGGAAGGAAGGAAGGAAGAAGGAAGGAAGGAAGGAAGGAAGGAAGGAAGGAAGGAAGGAAGAAGGAAGGAAGGAAGGAAGGAAGGAAGGAAGGAAGGAAGGAAGGAAGGAAGGAAGGAAGGAAGGAAGGAAGGAAGGAAGGAAGGAAGGAAGGAAGGAAGGAAGGAAGAAGGAAGGAAGGAAGGAAGAAGGAAGGAAGGAAGGAAGGAAGGAAGGAAGGAAGGAAGGAAGAAGGAAGGAAGGAAGGAAGGAAGGAAGGAAGGAAGAAGGAAGGAAGGAAGGAAGAAGGAAGGAAGGAAGGAAGGAAGGAAGGAGGAAGGAAGGAAGGAAGGAAGGAAGGAAGGAAGGAAGGAAGGAAGAAGGAAGGAAGGAAGGAAGAAGGAAGGAAGGAAGGAGGAAGGAAGGAAGGAAGGAAGGAAGGAAGAAGGAAGGAAGGAAGGAAGGAAGGAAGGAAGAAGGAAGGAAGGAAGGAAGGAAGGAAGGAAGAAGGAAGGAAGGAAGGAAGGAAGGAAGGAAGGAAGGAAGGAGGAAGGAAGGAAGGAAGGAAGGAAGGAAGGAAGGAAGGAAGGAAGGAAGAAGGAAGGAAGGAAGGAAGGAAGGAAGGAAGGAAGGAAGAAGGAAGGAAGGAAGGAAGGAAGGAAGGAAGGAAGGAAGGAAGGAAGAAGGAAGGAAGGAAGGAAGGAAGGAAGGAAGAAGGAAGGAAGGAAGGAAGGAAGGAAGGAAGAAGGAAGGAAGGAAGGAAGGAAGGAAGGAAGGAAGGAAGGAAGGAAGGAAGGAAGGAAGGAAGGAAGGAAGGAAGGAAGGAAGGAAGGAAGGAAGGAAGGAAGGAAGGAAGGAAGGAAGGAAGGAAGGAAGGAAGAAGGAAGGAAGGAAGGAAGGAAGGAAGGAAGAAGGAAGGAAGGAAGGAAGAAGGAAGGAAGGAAGGAAGGAAGGAAGGAAGGAAGGAAGGAAGGAAGGAAGGAGGAAGGAAGGAAGGAAGGAAGGAAGGAAGGAAGGAAGGAAGGAAGAAGGAAGGAAGGAAGGAAGAAGGAAGGAAGGAAGGAGGAAGGAAGGAAGGAAGGAAGGAAGGAAGGAAGAAGGAAGGAAGGAAGGAAGGAAGGAAGGAAGAAGGAAGGAAGGAAGGAAGGAAGGAAGGAAGGAAGAAGGAAGGAAGGAAGGAAGGAAGGAAGGAAGGAAGGAAGGAAGGAAGGAGGAAGGAAGGAAGGAAGGAAGGAAGGAAGGAAGGAAGGAAGGAAGGAAGGAAGGAAGGAGCATCCCCAGTCAAGGTTCTCTATAGCAAACATTTTTGGACCTGTGAAGTGTCTGTGTGTAGACTTCTGAAGAAGATCAAACCAATTGCACCCCTACAGAGCAGAATGAACCATAACTCATCTCCAAAACTACCTGGATACCCATAAATAATGTCCCTGGAAGAGCACTGATATCACAAGGAGGTTTTGAGAAAATTCTAACCCATGTTTTTTCTAGACTTTTAAGCTTAGGAATTGGAGGAGGAATATTTTGGAAAGATCATCTCATTTTTATTTTTAAAACCCTTTCAGTCACTTGACCCTAAAAAGTCCTTCAAAAGAGAATATATGAAAATTGTTTATCTATCAAAGGCAACCTGTTTTCATTTCACTCTTATTTTAAAAAGAGAAAAACAAAACAAAAACAATGCATATGGAAACCTGCCAATTTGCTACCAAATTTTGAGAGCAGAATCTCAGAGTTGGTAGACTACAAGCAGGGTGCTAAGAATTACATGCAGTTAATACTTCCAGTAGAAACTGCACAACTGTATTAATGTCAATTCCATATCAGAATCCTGGCTGATACACAATATTGTCTGTTATATTTCACTGGTGTAGACAAAGGACTATGTTAAATTCTCCTTTTGTCCTATATGGGCTATAAGCATGGAAGTAGACTGTGATTTTCTAAATCAGCTAGAAATAATTGTTCATTCAGTATACAGGTTAAGACTTGACTAATGTGTATAAACTGAAAAGTATCAGCTCTTCAACTACCTTCATGTTTTAGATAACTGTATTTGTGGTTGCTTTGTTTTCCTAAAAGGGCAAAAACATCAATATTTTATTTATCAGTCCACATAATTCTAAGTAATCATTGAAAAAGGTCTGACAATTAGTCCTCAGTTAAGAATGTCTGTATTAAGATCAAGACCAAGATAGGAATGAGCTTTCTATTAATTTAAAATGGTGGATGGCATTTACCTCCCTTGAACCTACAAAGCACCGAAGCCCTGTAATGCTTTCAAACAGGGGCTGAAGGCACCTGCTTTTTATATACAGCTTGGGGTTTGTTTGTTTTTTGCAATTTTTGATGTTTCCTGAAAGCATCACAGAGTTTCAGTGCTTTGTTGGCTCAAGGAAGGACAATGCCGTCTATCACTATTCATTTGTAAGTATGAGTTCTGACTTAAAATACAAAATTGGGTTAAAGACAGAATTTAAAAAATATAACTCATTTTTATCCGGGGTATTGCATCTATATTTCTCTTACTATCTCTGCTAATATTTCTTTTCCCAGTTTCCCTTTGGTGTTGCCCCCTCTTCCATTACATATTTTGTTACTTTTTTTTCCTTTCCAAGCATTATATCACAAAATTCAAAGAACTGAAATATTTGAAAAGAGAATTCCAAGCCATGAGGTGCAGATATGGTCAATCTTGTCCCTAAAGTGAGAAAACAAACAACATTCAGTAGTTCAACCTCCAACTTTGAGATAATAATCCAGAAATCCAATATCTCATATGTGTTGCTCGTGCTAGGAACAGATGGTCTAGCAAAAAATTACACTTGGCAAGATTGAGGAAGAGAGAAGAGGAAGACAACAGAGAAGAAGATAGGATCACTAGTATTTGAGCTTGACTCAATGGATCTTAACTGCACAATGAAGACATTTTCAATCAATATTTAAATATTTAAATCACTGCTATTGCTCACAGGGCTGATAAGCTGGTGGATCAAATACAAAATGTATAAGTGTTCGTCGCGTCCCTGTGTTTCTAGGCTAACATACAGCCGTAAGAGACTTTTAGATGTCAGTAGAACGGGTCTTATCGAGTTAGACCTGGCGTGCGTGGAGATGCTACGGAGCTACGGTCTTTTCCAGCGGCTCCAGCGGCCTGCTATGCCGCCGACCCCTACGGGAGTTACACGCCCGCTTTGGACGCGCCGCAGGCGGTGCTCGAGAAGGAGGAAGCGAGGCAAGCGTGGAGGTGTCCGAGCGAGGTTAGCGGCTAATCCAAACAAGCCAGCTATTCCTTCCATCCTACTTGCTAACGTACGCTCTTTGGACAATAAACTGGATCACATACGACTTTTGCGAGCATCCCAGCAGTCCGTGAGAGAATGTTGTGTTTTTGTTTTCACTGAGTCATGGCTCAACGACGGCGTCCCGGATTCCGCCATCCAGCTTGAGCAACTAACATGCTATCGGGCTGATAGGACTCTCACTGGGAGAGGTAAGACCCGCGGCGGCGGGATCTGTGTTTATATTAAAGACGCCTGGTGCCAGGACACAGTAGTGTTACGAAAACACTGTTCAGCCCTTGTAGAGTTTATGTTACTTAAGTGTCGGCCTTTCTATCTGCCGAGGGAGTTTACAGCCGTCTTGCTAGCCGCTGTTTACATCCCTCCCTCCTCCAACAACAAGGACAGGGAGGGGGCTCTGTGGGAGCTGAACAGTGCTATCGGTGAACAACAGATAGCACATCCAGACGGGTTTCTCATTGTGGCGGGGGATTTTAATCATGCAAATCTTAAGTCGGTGTGTCCACAGTTATACCAGCACATTGACTTTCCTACAAGGGGAGTCAACACACTGGACCTTGTTTATACTACTCAGCGTGGAGCCTACAAAGCCTCCCCTCTCCCCCATTTGGGTGCTTCTGATCATATTGCAGTTATGCTAATGCCGGCGTATAGACCAAAGATTAAACTCAATAAACCGGTTCAGAAACAAATTAGGGTGTGGCCAGAAGGTGCTTCCTCTGTGCTCCAGGACTGTTTTGGAACTACAGCCTGGGACATGTTCAAAGAGGCAGCCACCTTTAATGGCCACACTGACATTGAGGAATACACAGAGACTGTTACTGCCTACATCACCAAGTGTATTGATGATGTCACGGAAACAAGGACTATTACTGTACGGGCCAATCAAAAGCCTTGGCTCACAGGAGAAGTCTACAGGCTACTGCGGGCCCGGAATGCCGCCTTTAGAGCAGGTGATGATGTTGGCCTGAGAACAGCCAGGGCTAACTTGGACCGGGGTATCAAAGAGGCAAAGAGGCAGTATACCAGGAAGATAGCCCATCATTTCAGTGACAGCA
Organism: Hydrophis major; assembly: GCA_033807585.1. NCBI lineage: Eukaryota > Metazoa > Chordata > Lepidosauria > Squamata > Elapidae > Hydrophis > Hydrophis major. The sequence continues at coordinate 15,895,263 of CM066334.1, read as the reverse complement.
GAGATACCAGGAGCCTGTGGCAAGGTCTTCAGACCATCACGGACTACAAACCCTGGCCTCGGACCTGTGATAATGACATCACTCTGCTGAACAATCTGAATGATTTCTTCGGTCGTTTTGAGGCACAGAACGGCACTCCTGCACGAAAGTCCGTACTTCCACCTGGCGACCATGTGCTGCGCCTGTCTCCAGCCAGCGTGAGACGATCCTTTTCCAGGATTAGTGCCCGCAAGGCTGCGGGGCCGGACAACATTCCTGGTCGCGTACTAAAGGACTGTGCAGAGGAACTCATGGATGTCTTTACAGACATCTTTAACATCTCTCTGAGCCAGGCTGCGGTTCCTACATGCTTCAAACTAACTACCATCATTCCAATACCCAAGAAGGCTTCCCCTTCCTGTTTTAATGACTACCGCCCTGTTGCACTGACTCCCATCATCATGAAGTGTTTTGAGCGGTTAGTCATGCAGTATATTAAATCCATCCTTCCTCCTACCTTGGATCCCTTCCAGTTTGCATATCAGGCCAACAGGTCCACCGATGATGCTATTTCTACTGCCCTTCATTCAGCTCTCACCCATCTGGACACTAAGGACTCACATGTCAGAATGCTGTTTATAGACTTTAGCTCAGCGTTCAACACCATTATCCCCCAGCAGCTTATACGGAAACTGGATCGGCTGGGTGTGAATACCTCATTGTGCAACTGGTTGTTGGACTTCCTGACTGGGAGACCTCAGACAGTCCGGGTTGGCGGCAACTCATCGGGAACTATTATTTTGAATATGGGGGCCCCCCAGGGATGTGTGCTCAGCCCTCTACTTTTCACTCTGCTGACCCATGACTGCACACCTAAGCATGGTACCAACATCTTCGTTAAGTTTGCGGATGACACAACTGTTGTTGGTCTCATCCATAATAACAACGAGTCTAACTATAGGGATGAGGTGAGCCAGCTCACCACATGGTGTGGTGTTAACAACCTTTCTCTTAATGTTGATAAAACTAAGGAGATCATTATCGACTTCAGGAGAGCACGTACCCAGCACCCTCCTCTGTCCATTAACGGTACAGTTGTGGAGAGAGTGAGCAGCACTAAATTTCTGGGCGTGCACATTACAGAAGATCTTACCTGGAGTATCAACACCACATCACTTTACAAGAAAGCACAACAACGTCTTCACTTTCTCCGCAGACTGAGAAACGCCAGAGCCCCTACCCCTATCATGCTCTCTTTTTATCGTGGGATTATTGAGAGCATCCTGACCAGCTGCCTCACTGTGTGGTATGGCAGCTGCACAGCATTCTGCCGTAAGACCTTGCAGCGCACAGTGAGAGCAGCTGAGAAGATTATTGGTGTCCCCCTCCCACCCATTCACAATATTTATAATACACGCCTGACCCGTAAAGCTATTCAGATCTCAGGCGATGTCTCCCACCCCACACACAGCTACTTCAGCCTCATGCCATCAGGCAGGAGACTGAGGTGCCTTCGGGCTAGGACTTGTAGATTAAGGGACAGCTTTGTCCATCAGGCTGTCAGGCAGTTAAATTCCCTGCCAGTTCTCCCCCCTAGTCTGTTTCCGTTGTCTTCGCATTAATACTATATACATACATGAACATTCATTGTGTTTTAATTGCTGCTTTTCCCATGCACTTTAGCACTCACAGTACTTTTAATGTTTTAACTTTTATCCTGCATTTCTATTGCCCTCGAATCCGCTGCACTAGGGTTACTGTTAGTGTTTTATTGTATTTTATTGTTCATTGTATTTTTTTATTGTTTTTATTGTTTTTATTGTTCTACTGTATTTTATTGTATTGTTGTTACTTTTTTTACTGTACTGTGGGAGAGTGGGAACGTAATTTCATTCCTATATATGATTTGCTTGTCATGTATGGAGTGACAATAAAGGAACCTTGACCTTGACCTTGACCTTGAAAACTTATTTCTTTTACTTAGAATTTGGTATCCTTTGTTGTCCAACAGTGCAGAGCTATGAAAGGTGAAATATTTTGGCTGTAGTCTATAAATCAGCAAGGAGATTTGTGTGTATCTTGTGAGTGATAGACACTGACATCAACCAAATATATGCAGTTAAGAATAGTGAATCAACAGAAACACTTTGTGAAAGGCAGGCAATTCTTCTATAAAGCCACTTTTCTTCATTATTTTTAAAAACAAGAAGACATTTGAACAAAAGGATTTTTTTTAAAAAAAATCTGACTTTGAAGAAAAAGGATGCCATCAACAGTCTACTACAGCCTATCTTCTGTAGCTCCCATAGAATCCTTAATAGAAATATTACTATGCATGTGAGTAGCACCCACATTTCCGCTAGTTGAAATGTCTGGATAACAGAAGTGATGCTGCTTGCCTCCAAGTACAGGGATGGTGACTACAATCACAACTACAACCAAAAATAATCACCAAACCACAGCCACAAACAATTACTATCCCTTCAAATAATTTCACAAATAATATCTCCTTACCCATCAGAGACACCATGGAACGTGAACAGAAAATCCAAATGCCATCTTATTTGGTCTCGAAGACACCAACGAATTAGACAACATCACCAAAGTTCATGATATCATAAGCAACTCAAATACAACAAACATCTCTCCTGAAGATATCATTGAAATAACCAGAGATGGCCCTGGGTGCAAATACAATGACAGCTTTGTGGTCCCAAAATTTTGTAGAGTTGTGTGCAAAAATGAGTCCAGCAAACGCATATTCATTCATACAATAAATGCCATTGCAAAAACCAATTCCAACCACAAAAAACTTCATTCAAGACCAGACTTATCCATACTGCAAAGAATCTGCTCCCGTGAACTCCACGCAGAACTCAAAAACCATCTAGATAATGGAGAAAAGGATCTATACATTGACTACAGAGCTGATTGCATCAAAAGAAATTCACACAACCCACAACTCCGCATCCAACCCCACTCCATCCAATCCAACATCACTCAAAACTAGGCACACATGCCCCTAACTACCTCTATTCCAACCACAACTGGCCTTAAATGCAAGCTACTCAATGCAAGAAGCCTTGTAAATAAAATACCTGAATTTCTCCTCTTACTAAATATGGCTAAATTCGACATATTTATCTGTGAAACATGGCTCGACGCATCTCTCCCTGACTCCATTACCACAGCAAGAAACTATCATGTTTTCCGATCAGATCGTGAAATCCATAGAGGAGGTGGTGTTGCTATCTTGTATAAATGTCCCTACATCTAAAAAACATCCAAGTTACTCAGAAGCTTGCTAAAAAGGGAGACCCCAGCCTACTTGAAAATTACAGGCCAATCTCTTTATGCTGTGTCACCTGTAAAGTCATGGAATCAATTATTAACCAATCCATCATCCTCCACTTAGAAACAAACAACCTACTCTCGAATAAACAATTTGGTTTTAGGAAAAAAAAAACTATCATGTAATCTGCAACTCTTACATTGCAAAAACATATGGATTACACATATGGGCAAAACAATAGACGCAGGGCAAAACATCAGGGCAAAACAATAGATGCAATCTACAAAGACTTCTGTAAAGCCTTTGATTCAGTGGTACATGACAAACTACTCCTAAAACTAAAATCTTATGGTATCTCTGGACACCTGCATAACTGGATAGAAGCATTCCTGTTAAACAGACAACAGATGGTCAAAATTGGGAGCGTCCTATCAAATTCTGTACCTCTCAACAGTGGTGTCCCCTAAGGCAGTGTTCTAGGACCAATTCTTTTCATACTCTACGTAAATGAACTCTGTGATCATATTAAGAGCAACTGCATTCTCTTCGCTGACAATGTAAAGCTATGCAACACCACAGACAATACTGCTACCCTTCAAAAAGAGCTTGACTATATATCAGAATGGTCAAACAAATGGCAACTTCAAATCTCAACAAATAAATGCTCTGTCCTACATATTGGCAAAAAAAAATCAGAAAATAAAATATAGACTGAATAGTCAAGACCTTGTTGATGATCCAAACTCTGTCAAGTATCTTGGAGTACTCATTTCTAATGACCTAAGTGCTAGAGCCCACTGTAACAACATAGTCATAAAGGCATTAAGAGTTATTAACCTAATCTTATGTAGCTTTTTCTCTGGTAATATTATACAAATAACTAGAGCATACAAAACATTTGCTAGACCAATACTCAAATACAGTTCATCAGTCTGGAACCCACATTACGTATCTGATATTAACACAGTTGAGAAAGTCCAGAAATATTTCACAAGAAAAGTTCTCCATTCCTCTATTCGTTGCAAAATACCTTATGCCACCAGACTTGAAATTCTAGAACTAGAAAACCTAGAACTATGCCGCCTTCGATCTGATCTAAGTATAGTATATAAAATCATACATTTTAATGTCCTACCTATCAATGAATACTTCAGCTTCAACCATAACAACACAAGAGCACACAATAGATGCAAACGCAAGGTTAATCGCAACAAACTTGATTGCAGGATATACGACTTCAGCAACAGAGTGGTCAATGACTCTGTGGTTTCTTCCCCAAACCTCAAAAATTTTAACCTTAGACTGTCTACTATTGACCTCACCCCTTTCCTAAGAGGTCTGTAGGGGACATGCATAAGCGCACCAATGTGCCTACCATCCCTGTCCTATTGTTTCTTTTATTTTTATTTTTTTTTATTTTTCTTATATGTATCCATGTATTCATAACTATGTTTTTACTTATACCTACCATAAGCAATTGACAAAAATAAATAAATAAATAAATAAATAACATTTTCTCTTTTTGAGGTGTTTCAAAAGCACCTTGGGATTTGCTGAAGGATGTTCCAGATGGAATACTAAGCAGTATGTCAGTCTTTGCTCTTTAGAAACTGGCAACTGCATTATTTCATGAAGCATCTACCAGAGAATACTTTGCTCAAAACACTGTCAACTCAAACATTATTTTGATGCTTTACACAGCCATATAAATAAATTAAACGCTGGATTTCTTTTTTAAATATTAAAAAGAAAGTATAATTTAAGACATGCAGGTGGTATTTGTACTCTTATTATCAAATGTGCTGATGGCTGCTTTGCCATCCATTAAAATTCTTCTGACTAGGATATTAATTCTCTAATCAGCTTAAACTAAGCTTAGCAGGCAAAATTACTATGCTTGAAGGGTAGGAAACATAAGGTACTCAGTTGGGAGTGCACAGCTAATAAAGGAAGAACACCTAGCAACCACTGCACATTTGTCTTTTTTCTGTTCAAAAGTTTTGGGTGTGTATGTGTGTCTCTCTGCATTGAATAACTGCAACATAAAACCCAACTGTTGCTATTTCCCAAGTTTAGGATTTTTTTCTTCCTATTTTTTTTTTTTTTAAATCTAAATTAAAGAAAAAAATCTTAGCTCTCTTTGCCTTTTGAGAATACCTTACTAAAAGGTTGGTGGTGGTGAGAGATAACATATGAGAAATTTGGAAGGGACACATGAATGATTGAAAATTTTATTCATTTTCCAAACACAAATGCTGATCGTATTACATAGTTCAGAACTATCTGAAAATGTTGCATTTCTCTAAATTTTGAGATGAAATTAAAAAAAAAGAGTGTCCATATTGGAATGCACTTGCAAGTACACATTGTTAGATTTGTTTCCATAAAAATGCAGATGGATGCAAAAAAAGGGAAATGAACGGAGTTCTAAAAGAACATGAAACTGACAAGAACCAAAAATAGCTAAAGATTTTTTAGCATAATAATTGTTCACACAACCTTTGCCAGTAGAAGTTAATCTGAAGCACAGACAAGTACACAGATTCACATATTTAAGCCAACATGCAGTACACAACATTTGAACTCACACACATTGGCACTCAGCAATATATGGAACTATGATAGCATTCTGTGCAATATTTATATTTCTGTTCAATAGATAGTTAAACAGACAATAGATTTTCAGTTAAGACAACAAATACCCTTTTTGTTACACATTAGAATAGTACAAGCTGTGGCAGATTAAACCAACATTCTAATACAGGAGGTGCTAAACACATTTCTATTTTAATCTCTAGAGAATTCTTGACATGTCACACCAGTGCAGTATTCAGGGTTGGAACCTTATAAGATTCTAGACTTGGAAGAATCAGCACCCAAGGATGATAATGTGCCCTTAAACACTTCTGTTGATGCTGACTAATTCTCTATTTTCACTACTTTACATTAAGCACAGAAATGTATCTGCATTCTTTTGAAAATTGGGGATGTGAATGAAATGCTACAAACAAAGTAAGAGCCTCCAGCCATTCTTCATTTCTATGAATAACACCATGCTGTAAGTCACTGTTACTCAACCACAACAATTTTAAAACATGCAGACTTCAATTCCCATAATTGCCCAATGTTTCTTTTAACCCACTCTCTCTCCCTCCCAAGATCTTTTTTTTTTTAAAAACAAATTTTATTAATTTTACAAACACAATACACAAAACATAAACTAAAACATCTTTTCTGAAGGCTGCCTGATCCCGGGTTAAAACTCTTCACACAGACACAAATTCAAACATCATATTCATTTTATATATCCTTCCATATCTTGTTATCATTTTCTTTTCTTTTTTTTATAAACCAATTTTATTAATTTTACAAAAACAGTGCACAAACAATCAAAGCATAACAGCTTATAACCATTTTCAATAACATTCTTTGTCTGTTCTATTTCCAACTATCCATTCATCTTTTTTCTTTTACTATACTTCTCCTAAATACTATTTGGAGTGACGCCTTTACCCTAACTTAAAAGTACTTCATATAACACTTAATTTATCTTGGGATTCTGTTTAATAAATTCTAAATTTACTCAATAAATTTTATACTCTAAATACACATATAAAAACACAATCTTATATATCTTCCAGAATCCCCCTTTTATCCTTAATTAGATTCACCCATTGTCTCTAAATAAGCTTTTTTTCTTTAGATCTTGCTTCCCACCATTGAGGCTTCTCTTCCCCCCCTTTCTCTCTTGCTTATTCTTCTCCTTGCCCTTTTTACCCCTTTGTCTCTCCTCTTCCCTTTTCTTACTCCCTTCCCTTTGCTTTCTAACCTTGCATCCACCTTTCCTCTCATTTTTCTTTTTTTTGGTTGTTTTTTCAAACATTAAAACCCCCTTTTTCTTACCCTCTTTCTCCTCCTCCCTGGAAAAAAACCATTGTTCATCAAAGATGGCTTCTTGTTCCTCTTCTTCTTTGTCCCAGTCATTCTGCTGCGTAATCAACTTTTCATAAGTACATAACACCATTTCTAAAAATTGAAATGAAGTGCCCAAAGTATCTTTTCCATCTTGTTCTTCTTTTTTATATTTTTGATATTCAATCTTTAGTTCATCCATAAGCGATGCCATCCTGAAAAGAGAAACTTTCCCCAAAACAACCAACCAAGTATTTTTAGTCAAAAGTAATTCAAAAGGAAAGTTCCAAAAGTTAATACTTTTCTTCCTTCTTCTATTTCTCTTTCTGGGGTTACTGTTTAATCAAAGAGGTCCAATTACCATATATCTTTTTTTAGTATTCTTGGCAATCTCCTCCTTTTTCCACTTCTGCTCCAATATTTTTCTGCTCCCTTCCCACTTGCAACATCAATTTTTAAATGATCAGAAATCCATACCTCTAATAAGGGTTTTCCAATTTCTTAAATTTTTAAGTCCAATGTCCAAGCAACTTTCAGAATATTTCACCTTCAGTGCCCAAACAAATTTCAAATCTTCTTCTGCTTTTTTCATGGGGTGGGAGAGTGAAGAAAAAAAAAAGTTCCCTTTAACAGCTTCTCCGCCGCTTTTGATCTTCTTAGGGATCCTCCAGCAATTCAGACAGCTCAGTTCCAGTGAATTTAAAGGATGTTGATTGACCCGGCTCAGCCAGCACTTTCACTTTTCTTGCTTCCTCCAGCACGATCTTACCTGGTTGCAGACTTCTTCGTGGCAGCCATTGCTGACCGCTGCTCCACCGCCTTGGGAAAAAGGGGTTTTCCAGGACGAGGAGGGGGTCTGCGACACCCCCAACCCCCTGTCCAGCTCCCCTCTCTCTTCGGCTGTCCCTACAGGGCAGCCATATCCCTCTGACCCATTTGGATCGGGGGTACCTCAGCGGCTAGCACAGCAGGAATCGCGAGCGGTCGCGAATTCCTGCTGCCCCGAAGCCACGCAAAAACCGGAAACCCCCCTCCCAAGATCTTCATACAAATAGGAATTGCTGTTTTCAGTATGGCCCACTTCAAAGTTAAGAGAATTTTCAAGGTCAATTCCTTATTAAGGTACCTGTCTTCAAATATTGCATGCTACAGCACAGAAGTATTGTCCTTTTTGTACTTGTTCCACATTCACAAAGACATGAATCTTGTTTTATCTGCCTTATAGGGGTAACACCAAAATATTGCCTGTCAATATTGTCATCTAACAGAAGTGAAGGAAATTACAGAGGTCCTACCAATCCTTTCCACTGCATTCTATCTGCATTCTCAGTCTCCAGGCACCTTAGCTTAACCTCTGGAAGCTGAATTCATTCTTTTTGCCTTTACACGAACAAAATTACATCTTGGTTGTGCCACATCTTTAAGGTAATCAGCATCCCATTATTATTTCATTGGAATGTCTCAGGTTCAAAAGAAATCAGCAGAGTCTACCAAATCACCTTGAAAAATGATACATATTTTCAATAGAAACAAGGAACAGAATATTTTACACCAAAGGCAGTCAGCAAAGACTGCATAGCAATAGAAGCATATTTCAAGCTCTATTTTTTAAAAATCATTTTTCAGGGCACCCAAATCTTGTTTAGATAAAATAAAGTCACAGATCTATCAGGGCCATATCTTTGCTCACTACCACTTTCAGATATTGGAAGATACACCCATAAATTCAAGCTGTACAAAGAATGACTCATTATGCTTTAAGATACCAGCTGGAAACTAAATGTCATTCAATATGGCCAAGATCAAGAAGACTGCAGGTTTCATGGTCTAAAACATCCAAAGGGAACCAATCTGCTGAATAATGACTTCATCCAAAACATTTTGAACCCATTAAAGAATAATAAAAATTAAGTGTATGGAAAGAAGGAAGGAAGGGAAGGGAAGGGAAGGGAAGGGAAGGGAAGGGAAGGGAAGGGAAGGGAAGGGAAGGGAAGGGAAGGAAGGAAGGAAGGAAGGAAGGAAGGAAGGAAGGAAGGAAGGAAGGGTCAACCAGATATATTGCAGTTAATGTTATACTAATATTTACTTCAATCCCCACCCTCCAAATTCAAGCTTGAAAGTTGCATTTAACTAAAAGGGAGAAAAAAAACATGAGAAATTCTTTTTTTTTTTTGTCTGATATCAGTTAATAAATTCTGACTTTTCCCTTATCTCTTCTGTACTTTTCTGTTTAACTCAAATACATAACATACCAAGTAACTCTCAGAGGAAGTTGCAGATAAATGAGGGTATAAATTAAAATGGCTAATATGGATCACAAATAAATCATATATTTTAGCATTGGCCTTTATCACTAATCATCAATAATCAAGGCAGATTATCAGAAATCAAGGTACACTTTGCAGTTTTTCAGAAAATATTTCCTGAATTCCCTTTAACTTTAAAATTTATTTGTCCCCTTTTTGGTGGAGAAGATACCTTTCATTTTTCCTCTCCTATCTTTTGTATCTGAATAATTGAGGTTTTCTGAAGGAATCCATATTATTGGCTCACTTTACAACGCACCAGATGGATAGGGGTTACTTGAGTAAGACTCAACATTTTGACTGTAATGAACAGTAAATTTAAGATTTCCCTCTGTGACCTGACTCGGGTAAGCAAAATTGCTTTGCTTAATTCTAGATGATTGGCACTACCCTAGAAGTCTTTGCAAAGCTTTAGTACTGCAGTTAGTTTTCTGGGCAATGCAATGTTTACACAGTTATTTTTGCAAAATTGCTTGGCACCCAAGGTCATGGACAGCTGTGATCTGGGAGGATATATTTTCAGTCCAACACCAAGGAATAAGTGAAAAATATTACAAGAATATATCTGGGCTCATTCTACAAAGCAGGACACACTCTGATAATTTCACAACCTGAACTGGATTGTGTTTTATGGGAGCACTGCAGACGACCTAGTGTTGTGAACCTACAGCCTTTTAAATATATCACAGGCAAATCCACATTTTGTACTATCTTTTTGTTTCAACACATCCAATCAACCACTTCACAATGCTTTACAATTCTTTCCAAGTGGTTTACAGAGTCAGCATATTGTCCCCAACAATCTGGGTCTTTATTTTACCCACCTCGGAAGGATGGAAGGCTGAGTCAACCTTCAGCTGATGAGACTCAAACTGCCAAAGTCCTGGCAACTGGCAGTCAGCAGACGTAGCCTGGAGTACTGCATTCTAACCACTGTGCTGACATGGCTCTTAAAGTATTGCATTATTCATTGATGCCTTGCTAAACACAGTGAAGTCTAGTGCAATGTATATGGTCATATTTTCCAGTATTACCTATTTTGATTGGCAGTGCTTTCCAACCACTTTATGGAATCTCCATATTTTTTCATTTTAAAAAATATAATAATATATATCAAATATAATAATAAATCATATATATATGTGTGTGTGTGTGTGTATGTATATATACACACATACACACACACACACACACATAAAAATATAATAATGAATAATAAACCAAGACAATAAACCAAGACAATCCTTTATGTGTTAAAATGCATTTTATGGATCACCTAATATCCATAGTAGTTTTCATCCCATTAAGTAGGACAGGAAGAGCATGTTCTGGGTTCTGTTGATTAGAGGTTATTATCTAGCAGGACTCAGGAAGTGATTTCTTTCTAAAGCTGCATGTGCCCTCTGATATACCATAAAACTCTTCTCATTATTCAGAAATCTTTGAAGATCTGACTGTTTTTCCTGGTCATTGGATCCACCTTGTTGATGTACAATGTTTATGGCAGTCATTGTTCAGCTGGTCATGATATGACTTTTTATATTGTGTTTTTATTCTTTTTTTTTTTAAAGTCTTTGTTAGTTGTGCAGTTGCCTTAATGATATGGGTGACCACATAAATTGATTAAACAAATTATTCATTTATTAAATTCACATGCTACCCATCATATTGAAAAATAAGCATCAATTCTGCTACTTCACTCCCTGAATGTTTTGGCACTATCCCTGATTTTTATAGCTAGAGAACAAAAGAAGGACACAGCACATGGAAATATCTCTCAATAGAAAGATTTAATTATTGGCACATTTGAAATAAGAAATATAGTTTGCTTGACCCTTGATAACTCAAAGATGCATTTCTGTGCAATCTAGAACAGCCATATACCCTCTTTTAAAAGTGAAACATGACAGAACAAGGAAGAGGTGCATTGTAGAATGGGTAACCCCTTCATTCAATGTGTATGGAGTTTCTCAGTCATCCAGGTCTTGGTTGTCCCAAAAATGCTTTCAAAAAAGGCAAGTGGACTTTCTTGATTTTTTTTACAGTTCTCTTGCAAACCATATAAATATTTTTCCTTTCCTCAGTTAGAACTGAAAAAGCTTCTTGGATAAGAAGTGAAAGGTCTTCAAGAAAAATCAAGGAAGTCCTGTTATGTTTTTGATAGCACCTTTCAGTACCAAGGACAGTGTCCATGGATGAATTGAAGTTAATATGCCCTTTATAAATGATTGTGAAGAAGGTCCTTAGTGTTTTTCCTATTGTAACTTCATGAACCTATGATTATTTTGTCCTCCCTAGTACAAGAAAGCATTCTTAATTTCAGGCTTCAAAATGTACTTCATCCTATATGTCCAGCCCAATGACAGAAAAATATCCCAAAGGAATAAAAGCATAGAATCTTTTAATTAAACATTTAAATGTCATTATTAAGGAGAGATGTTTCTGGGAAGATTTTCATTTACTTAGCTAGGGCTGCTGTGTTGGCATTTCTCTGACTGCATTTTAGTGACCTCTTGGCTTAAGTAACCAAAGTGTCAAGAGTGATCTCAATTCTTAAAAGACATTCTTAATGCTTACTTTTGCTCATCCAAAACTGTGATGCTCACAGGGTGTCATATTTGTAAACATTTAGCCCTCTTTCTTTTTTATCCAACTCTTTTAAAAATATATTCAAAAATAGCTGATTTTACCATTTGCTCTAGAAATGCATGCTCCCTAGAAAAAAAAAAATCAACAAAATAAACTGTTAATGTAAAAATAACTGTTGCAAAAAAAGGTTAATTAGACCAGTTTCACCATTGTTGGAACTCTATCACAGTGTTAGACATATAATTTTTTAGAACTGTATTAAAAAAAGTCTGTTCTTCAATTTCCTATGTTTATTTTCCCCATGAAATAGTTTCAGGATTCTTTCCTGGTTCATATGTATTTATTTAATTTCTATAGCTGTCTATCTCAATAAATGATGGTGGGATGCTTACAATTCCCAAAACAAAAAAATAATTAAAACAATAAAAAGCATTTTGTACATAATCTCAATCTTCTTTACTATTTCACTCTCAGTCCCTAACTTTTTCCAATTCTGCTTTTGCAACTGCTTTATTATTGTGAAGTGACCAAGATAGATTGCATTGTTTCCTCTTTCACCTCACTTCACTTCCATAATCTCTTCCTCCACCATTCAGCCTAGGGGAGTAGAGAAGAAAGTAAAGCCTTTCTCAAAAAACTGTATTTTGAAAAAAAAAATACAGAACGCTATATTGGCACAACATTAAAAAAATAGCAGAGACAGGAAAGAAAAAAGAAACAGCTTTACTACAGTGAACAAAGCTTCAATATCAAAAATGTTCTAACAATGAAATACATTATACATGTGAAATGATGCAGAAGAGATCCGAACAGCCATTTCTGTCTCTGACAGTATAGCTTCCCTTTTCCTTCAATACACGTAACTGCTTTTTCCCCTCCAGAAGACATGAGAAGTGCCCATCTCCAGATTAGCAGCTAATTGGTTGCTAGTAGGACTAGAAGACATTGTAGATGTCTTACAATTCCAGTTCAATTGTGCTGGAACATTTGCACAAGTATTGCTAATCAACCAATTAGAGTTATACAACCAGTAATAACTAGACTGAGATAATGGAAACACTTGTCAAAATGAACCTGGCATAATTAACTTCCTGTTGATTGTTTACATATATTCCTGAGTTGAAAGCCTGAAGACAAGGATTAATCATGGTTTTTTTTTTGTAGGTATTTATTTAATGTTAACAACACACAGCATATAGTTGTGGATATGGAAGTGAAATGGCTTTTGGAAAGCAAGCTGGCAATCAAAGTGAAAACGAAACAGTGAGGGAACAGGAGAGGTCAGAGTTTGATTAATGAGCATTGTGACAACCACATGGTTATTGTGTCTGGGAATGAATTCTATGTGAAGCTGTGATGCCCCAGGAAAGAAATGAGATTCCAGATGTATTTAAAGAAGGTAAGTATTGAGTTGATGGACACACCAATGAAAATGATGCAATATAACTTACAATGATGGAAAATGTGTTGCAGTAAATCAACCCAACATAATCCATAATCTCTAACCCTTGCTGATAGAAATTCTTCTAAATTGATGTTGCAAATATCTTCCAAGCTTGAGATTATCTGTGTGCAACTGTAAAGAGTTAAAAAAAAATTACCAAATTTCTAGATAAGACAGATGATTTCTCTGCATTTTTTCAAGGGAAAAAAAGAAATGGAATACAATTTCAAAGGAAAAATGAAAATCAGTTTGAACAGCTATTGATAAAGCCCTATACAAAGACCTCTTTCTTGAAGTGTTCCCTTGAAATTTTAATGTAGATCAGGGAGAATAGGAGAATACAGACTACTGTAGAAAAGATTATATAACGAGCAGATCATTCACACTTAGCTCTTTTTTCCCCCCTTCCATTCAATCACAGTTGGTTCTCCACAACTTTCTGGATCAGTCCCTGCAGAGGGTTTTTTGGGCAGAAATTGTCATTGTCGTTCAAAGAATTGCAAAAACAGCAATGGTTAACTGGGAATCACTTTCTGGTAATGGAAACAATAAACATAGTTTGCATTTTGCACCCATTGTTTCTGTAATTAGGTCCATTTACCTTGCTAGTCATCCTCTTCTTTTTCCTTCTACCTCCCCAATATTATTGACCTACTAGAGAGTTGGGTCCTTGTATAATATGTTCAAATATCATCATTTGAGCCTGGCCATTTCTGCCTTGAATGAGAATGCTGAGTTGATTTGTTCAAATATGCATGTCTTGGTCTTTTTGTTTTTGTTTTTGGCTGACTGTGGTATTCTCAAGAATCTTCTCCACACTGAAGTGTGTTGGTGGAGACAGAAATCCTCAGTAATGCACATTAAATAGCAATCCCAATGAAGAGATCAAGGAAACAGAAGACGTGCAGCACCTACAGCTGATGTAGGTGAACATTTGCAAATGTTCAGTGAAGTAGTTTACAGCTGGTGATTAAGCATTGTTTGCCTTATTCTCATCTCAATACTAAAATATAGATACACTTACAAAGACAATCCAGATGTGCAAAGAACAGAAAACAAGCTTACTCTGAGAGCCATTTCATGATTTTAAAAGAGTGGAGGCTGTTCCAAAAATTCCTGATTATGTATCTCTGTAATACTGTTTAAACATTATCTAAACCAGCATCCGTACTTGAAAAGAAGCAATTAACATGGATTTAGGATAGGAACACGAAGAGAATGTTAATAACAAAATAAGCAGCACAGAATGAGTCTAAAAACTTTCAGGGTGTCTGAAAGTTCACCTTAAACAAACACTCCCCCCAAAAGAAATCATTTCTTATATTTTACTAGACTTCTAGAAAAGAGAGAGATATGCTCTAAATAATATTTTTCAGAGCAAACAGTATTTTCTGTTTTCTTAAACTATTTTGGGGAAAAAATGGAATTAACTTCCTCCAGGCTGATAGGAAAAAATGACATCTGCAAAGCCTGATAAATTTGTTTCATGAAATTAAACATATTCTTGACCTTTGCCTGGAATTGTCTCTTCTGTTCCTCTTTTACATTATGTGAAAGATTTTTCTGTAATGCTGAGAACTGAAAAACTCTTTAAAACACTATTTAATTTATAACAACCAAGCAATTGGCTTATAGTTTCTCAACAATTTGTTCAATTGTTTGTCAGCTATTCTTGAGGAAGCAGTCAGGGGGGTGTATAAACATTTGTATAAACCAAAGCATCACTTTTGACATTGTTACATAAAACATGTGTGGCAATGTTTGGATCATAATCATCTTATCATCAACATAGAATATATCAGAAGAGTTTCAAGCATCTGTGAAGCACTAGCAGTGAAGGGTATCAGTATCAGTGTTTATTCCATTGTCAAAAAGTGTTAGGGGTTGCTAAGGATTGCTCCAGTCACTATTCAATTGCACTCAAGCCTTAGCCATGAAAGTCAACTGGGTAACTTTGGGCCAGTCACTTTCTCTCTCAGCCCGACAGGGTTGTTATTGTTGTGGGGAACACAGAAGTGAGAAGGTGTGTTATGTTCTCTACCTTGAATTATTTTTAAAAACAATAAATGTTTTTTGGGATACAAATAAAATGGGATACAAATAAAAGAAACTAAATGAATAAATTATCTGATGTTTAAGCTGGCTTCAGAAGGGATCTTGTACTCATGACCACATTGCAAATCCACACTGGCTAATGGAAAAATCTCAAGAACATTTACATCTGCTTTATTGGCTACAAGAAAATCTTTGATTGCATCAATCATAACAAGCTGTGGAGAGTCCTGGAAGATCTGGGGATACCAACACATGGGGCCAAGTTAATGGAGTTACTATATACAAATCAGGAAACCACTGTCAGGGTACTAAATAGAGACAGTAATTGGTTCAAAATAGAGGAAGGAATGTGGCACGGTTGCATTCTTTCACCTTTCTTATTCAACTTATATGCAGAAGTGATCATAAGGAAGCTGGAATTTGAGAGATCAAAAATTGGAGTATCCAGCCAGGCATCTCTCAAACCTAGTGACAGTCAGCAAGGGAATTAAACAAGGTTGTGTTCTGGCTCCATTACTCTCAACACAATAGCTTAACAATGGAGATTTAAAAAACAACAACTACAACCCAAAAATGGATAGCAGACCTGTATCTATGCTCCTTTATGCTAACAATGCAATTCCATTATCACAAATGCCAACAGAAATTAGAAGGGTTATGGGAGCCTTGGCCCAATTCTGTGAGGAATATTCATTATAAATCAATTATGGAAAAAAACACCAAAGCTATTTTGCAAGTGGTTTAAAAAATTGTCTTGAACTTTTGAAGGACATAAATAAAAATAGAACAGATCCCCAGTTACAAATTCTTGAGATCTGTGCTGCACCATTCTGGAAAATGTCACGTTCGCTTGTTAGGTTGCTTCAAATGCCCAGAGGAGTTCAGCTGCAATTCTTTCTTTCTTCTTCTCCAGAGGTGCCCAATATATGCCATCTGTCCTTAACCTTCCTAAATCCAAGACATTATCCCAGCTGTTAAATGGAGCCCAATTAAACCCAGAAATCAATTAGCAGAATTTGGAAAGGATATAATCAAAATCCTTAAGAAAGCCATTCAGCAACCAAAATATGTGCCTAATACTGTTTTGTGGTTGCAAACAAGACTTAGAAAAATCAAAACAGGAGCATGGCTATGCACATTTAAACATTGGTTAAAGGTTCACTTTCAAGCTCAAGATCTGACATTAAGTGATAAGCATGATTCTGGAAGTTCCAAACTGAAAAAAAAAAGATATAAATTGGGGCTTTTCATGTCCATGGAACAAGATCAAGTAATAGCAGTACTTAAAGAAAGGATCCTTGATATAAAATTACAGTCAAAATACAGCAAACACTCATCTAGGGTACAATTGGGAGACAGTTTAAGCCAACATTGTACCTAGATCAACACAAATAATAATTTTTGAGAAATAGTTACATTAGTACAATTTAATATTATACTATCAGCAGAGCTGAAGGGAAAGTTTTGCAAAATTCATATGCAAAAAGACTATGCTCTACTAATAATGGTAATATTGAAACAAGAATTTATATTGCAATTTCTTTAGAGACATGTGCAAAGAGCTCCTAGCACATTTTCTAATTTCATTTCTGGGGTGGACTGAAGAATTTTAAATGCAATTCTTTCTATTAATGATCCCCGGGTAACTCTAGCCATTGCACAATTATCTTTTTTCAGATTATAAAATATATATTGCTGACACTGAAATAGTGCAAGTATGATTACAGATCTTTTATCTTATGCATTTTATTTTCTTCTGCATGTTCTATCTTCTAGCCCTAATTTGTAGTTTTTGTTTAGACTGGGTCATTGATCTGTAATAAATAATTTTATTTAATTAAATTTGAATAGATGGATGAAGATGTTTATTTTTAAACCTGGGCATCATATAATGCACACAAACATTAAGGCAGTACTATCATGGCAAGAGTTTTGATAGACAACAGCCCTAATCCCTTAATTTATCTCCCTATTGGCTTTTAAATAAATGAAGGACAAACTGTAGTAAATTAATTAGACCTGGACACTAATGACTTCAAAATTCTCCACCAAATTGGTAGGCAGAGCAATCAAGTGGACAATTTAGTCAGAGACAGGTGATGTTTTTTAGTGATCTTTTTCAAGAATTCCTCCTCAGTGGTGATAGTAATAGGAGTAGGAGGCAACTTCCAGGAGAAATTCCCTTGTGATGCAACTGAAAGCAGAACATTTGGAGATAATGGGAGAGACAATTTTTCAATAAAAGACAGAATATATTCACTTCCTGAAAATGGTGAACTCATCCAAAGCTCTTGGCTAGCTTTTACTGTTATCTTCCTGTCCTCAAACAATGCAATGACTTTAATCCATGACTTTATCATATGGAAAACTGAGACATACAGAATACAAAATAACAGAGTTGAAGGGACCTTGGAGGTCTTCTAGGCTGTGGCCCATTTGGAATTTCTGTCCCTCTGGGGAGGGTATTTTTGTTCCCAAAAGACTTCCCTGGGCCCAGGAAGGAAAAAAAAATAGAGCCTGGAGGGGGCAAGCAGCACCCCCATGCTTCATTTTGAGACTTTCTGTGCCTCAGGGAAGCCTCATGCGGGGCAATTTTGCTCCCAGGAAGCTTTCTTGGAGCCCAGGAAGGCAAAAATTGGAGAGTGGGGGGGGGCTGTGCCCCCCTCCCTCCACTTTTTGCCTTCCTGGGCCTCAGGGAAGCCTCCTGGACAAAGCAGTAAGTAAGTGAGGGGAATCCTGGCACAGCTGATAGTAGGAACAGCTGATTGTCGGGAGGGAGAAAAAGGAAATACCTTAAGGAGTAACTGGGTGAGCAAGCATCTTGGTGAGTGGGGCAAGTGAGTGACCGGTGACCAGGCTGGGGGCATGGCCATCCAGAAGTTACTACTGGTTCGGCAACCCATGCCAAATCCTTGAATACCAATACTGATTGGATACCACCACTGGCTAAATGCCACCACTGGTTGGTGCATGCACATGTAGCCCGACTTGCACAAGTGGTGCGTGTGTGTGTGTGTCTGTGTGCATGACTTGCATGAGCAGCGGATGGTTCCCCTCTCCCCCCTTGCTGGGCTGCCAAGCTGAGAGGTTGGGAACCACTGTTCTAGTCCAACCCTGCCTGCTCAAACAAGAAACCCTAGACTATTCTGGACAAATGGTTGTCCAAATCTCTTCTTAAAACCTCCAGTGATGGAGCACACCCACAACTGCAGGCAAGACATTCCACCGATTAATTGTTCTCACTGACAGGAAAGTTCTCCTTAATTCTAGGTTGGATCTCTCTTTGATAAGCTTCCATGGAAGGTAATCAGACAGCAGCCCGATTATTCCAGCTTCACTCTAAGCCCTGAGGAGAATAGCAAGTGACTAATGAAGTTCTCCTCCCAAACACTGCCTCATTAGCAGCATGTCCTCATTTGAGAGGCCAGATTTACCATAAACAATTGCATCCCTTCTGTGCTGTCCTTAGCAGCAATTGGGCAATGGCACTATAGGAATTTACCCCCTGCTACTCAGCAAAGCATTAGGACTGGATGGTTGAGATTGTTAACTAAACATACAATGGGAACTGTCCTTCTTAAGGTAATTCACAGCCTTTAAAAGAGAACATGGACGGGGAGCCCAAAAGAGACTTAATATTCCTGAAATATTTATCAACAGTTTAAAAATAATTGCCAGTATTACTATAGCAGTGTTCCTGTGTAGATTCTAAGCATGGCATCATAGCAGATTTGCAAATACAAGGAAGGTAATGAATAGCCCTATCGTGTGTAAGGCAAGTGAACATTTGTCTGGTTCTCTGTTGATGGAGAGATAATTAGCATGTATGTGGACCAAGAGCCTTCCTACTTTCAAAAACGAATAAAATCAAATTTTGTCAATCCTTCTGTAGGTTTAAATGTCTTCCCATTCTACTACCTGGAGATTTTAAATTCATTGCTTTTACACCTAAGGAAGACATTACTCAGATGTGTCCCCAAGAATGATCTAATCATGAATGAAATCTGGGATCATTGGGAATCTGGCAAGAATACCACATCTTAAGTGGCACCTCATCAAGTATTAGAATGGATTAAAGCAGAGGCAAGAGCTTAGAAGAGTTGGTGGTTGGTTGGTTGGTTGGTTTTAGCTTTTGTGTATCATGGTTCAAGAGCTGTGACAAGTGGATCTTATCAAGATTTCCAGATTTTTGGGATCGGTAGATGAGAGGCATTTCCCTCAAAATCTGATCTGATAATCTTACTAAATTCTAATTTGAAAAATTCAATTAAAAGGAGTCTTTGTATGTACTGAAGAATTGAATTGATTGGAAGACTTTCAACTTGATTCAACAAAATTGATTCATTTGAAACATAGCTAAATCCCAGCTTCATATAGTTATTTGCATTATAATAGTGTGGGTGGAGGCTTGTTCCTCAAGCTTGTGGGCTAGTTTCCAAATGTTTTGTTACCAGGCTATAACAGTGCATTAAGACAAAACAAAGATTCATACCAGGTTTTTTTTTTAATTTTCTTTCTGAAAAAATGAAGGAAACCCACCCCATTTTTTAAACTTGCTATTAATGGCATGATTTTTAAGAAATGAAAAAATGGGGTTTAAGAACCTCATGGAGTGTACATTCCTGACTTAGACAACATAAAATATCTGTGGAGATTCTCAGTCATTCAGGTCATGGTTGTCCCAAAGATGCTTTTTCAAAAGCAACTGTACTTTGTTTTTTCTTTGGACATTTTGCTTCTCATCCAAGAAGCTTCTTCAGTTCTGAAAAACCTTTGGGACAGCATAAAATAGTCTTCAACAGGCCTAGTTCAATACACCTTTATTTCCCCTTCATATTCCACCCTTGCAATAGTCCTTAATTCAGTGATAGCCTACATGTTTTATAGGAAAAATGTGTTAGGTTCAATCTGAAATAGTTAAGTAGGTTTACACCAGTCTTTCATCATCGTGGTTCAAACAACATTAAATAAATGATTTTTTTTTTTTTAACATAATGAGCTTTAAGCAAGTCAACTATCTTGAGCTCATTGTAAAAAAAAAAATGGTCCATTTTGTTATTTTATGGTTCAGGATACTGAAAGTTTGGTTAATTTAATAAATCACATTAGCCTTGGATAAATATGTGGTGCAAACGTCGCAAATACAGTTATTTGGGCATGGTTTAGCCTGCCAATGGAACCTAGTCATTATCATTTATAATCTATCATAAATGGGTTAGCCTGGAAATTTGGTTAGTGATCATAATAAATAATCAAAATTGTTTCCAAAGGGCACAATGGGAAATTGTCTGGAAACAAAATTACAAATGACAATCTTAAATCAGCCACAGGTTCACTTCGATTGATGTATCTGGCAAACATTTCTATTTCAGATGAGCAAAAATTGCATAACTTATGGCTAAATGATGCCTTTCAAAGGTAAATGGAAAAACTATTTTCCCCCATAAAGCAAGTTAACAACCCCACAGTTTGCCTTATTTCTCAATGAAATAATTAAATAGGATTATATAAACATATTTTGTGTTCTATTTAAGGCACTATCATAACGAAACAGAGAGTGCCAAACTGAGATCGAATTTCAAATGTTTCATTTATTTTCCAAAACCAGACAACAATATTCCTGGACAGTAATTATTACAAGAAACTATCCCCTTCATATTGCTGATGTTTTTAAGCAGTAAGGTTTGTCTAAAGAAAATAAGACCTAGATACTAGTATCAGTTATGGTTTTCAAGTCTTACAACACCCACTGTGTTTCAACAGAAAATTCCAGTGTTATTTAGTTAGTTGCCTACTATTTCCTCCCTCATTCCATCCCTTTTTGCTCCAGAGTCCTCTTTTACCTTCCTCCCCAAGAATGCCCCTCACTTTGCTAATCCAATGCATTCACTGTTAATTGCTCACCTGCACCTGGTTTAATACTGATCAGCAACTTATGCTGTTCTTCCTATTATTCTGAAGACAACAGCAAACCGGAGCCACAGACTGCAATCTGCCCACTGATTTCTACATTTGCATATTCTGAACATACTATAGCTCAGTTAGGGAATGATGCTCTATAATCATTATGTGGATGCATTTTACATTTATGGCATTCAGCTTTGTTCGGGTATTTTCCCAGGTCATTGTAGTTGTGCTTTTAAAGTTGCAGCAACGTTTCAGCAGAATCTCATCTGCCATCATCAGGCTTCTGTATAGTGTTCATCTGTGAGTCAGACTTTTATAGTGGTTTCAGATTTAAATTAAATTTTACATTTAATATATAGTTTCATGTTACTTTAGTTTGAATACATATACATACACTCTACCTGGGAATTCATAGTATAAAGTGGTTTCAAACTCTTTTAATATAGTTGATGCTAGTCCAAAAAACTCAAAGTTACAAATCAGATTAACATGACGATGTTAAACTCAAACTGTGTTGGAAGAACCAAATCTTTATTTCCAACTGAAAGATGAGCAAAAAAGAAAACAACCAAGTCTCTGGAAATTTTAGCTTAGCTGCCCAAGACATGAAGTTGCATTGTTTTCTATTTTCTGCCAAAATGAAAAGCATAGCCAAATCTGTATATACCGTAATCCCACATGTTCCACTAAAAGGCTTTGGAAAATGAGAAAACATTCCCTGGTCCTCTAAAATTAGAGTTCTGATTAACATGCTTGGGAAGGTTATTTCACAACTGGATACCACTGAGGGTGTTCACTAGAGGACAGAAATGCTTTGTAAACCTTTCATTACGCCATATGGATCTCACCATGGCATAAATAACAGAAGTTAGATCATGCTGGGAGCAAACTATTGATGAGATTCTATCTAAAGACTTCCAGCTTTACTGTACAGTTTGAACATAGACAACAGAATATTAAGCAGAAGACTCAACATGCATTTAAAATATCTCCTTAGAATTGTTAAAATTTGACTATGTACATAGTATGGAGCTTGGATTTTTACTGTCTATTCCAGTGGTGGGATTCAAATTTTTTAACTGTCAATTCTGTGGGCGTGGCGTGATGGGCATAGCAGGGGAAGGATATTGTAAAATCTCCAGTTAGAGATGGTATTTGCCAGTTCTGAAAACTACTTAAAATTTCCACTACTGGTTCTCCAGAACTGGTCAGAACCTGCTGAATACCACCTCTGGTCTATTCATAATGGATACAAAATAATATCCACATATCCTCCCCATGACTAACATGGAAAAGATATGTGGATATTAAAGTACAATGGATGCTAATCAACTAGAACCATGTTTCTTCAAAAGGGTATCTGCCTTCAATCTGCAAATTATTAAATGCTACATCCATTTTCCAAACATATATCATTATGATTCTAGCACCAGTAAAAGTGAGTAGGAAACAAAGACAGAGATTCTATTATTCAAGAGCACATTTGGCAGAATAAAAATCTTAGATTCTGAGATTTCTTTTTCATTCATTTACTGCTCTTTAGTCTCATGGAAAATCTCAAAATAGTTTAAAATTAGATGATATGCAATAAAATGATGAACAAACATAATAAGAAAATATCATTTGGTATCCCCCAGGACAACTAGTAATACAAGTAATTTGAAAAATGTCCAGGCAAAAAAGGAGGGTTTGATAGTTGTTGACAGAAGCACTCTCTGAATTTAATGGGATGATCATTTCATTTTGCATTAGGATCAGATAACAGCTGAAAAGAAAAATACTCCCCTCAATTCCTAGGAAGAAGTTGTCATTCAAAGCATTTAATAGCAAGCAAAGTGACAACCACTAGTCTGAAACCATATAAAAAGTCTTAAATTAAAAGAGTTCCCATTAACTTCCTTACCAGAAAGGTAAGTTGAGCTACCATCTCTTCTATCAGAAAATAATATTAAGGAGGTCCAGTTCGATAGTCAAGCATGGCTAGTATTTCTGAGAATACCAGTATACAGTTCTGAAAGAAATTATGCATTTCTATGGTTCTGTTTAGGAGCTTCAATTTATTTTTGTTGGTTTCACCAAAGTCATATCAAATGTGACATACAGATTGATTTAATGTAGATAAGAAGTTGTAGTGATCATGGAGACTGTAGATGAAAAATTGCAATTATGGAGCAGTCAAGTACTTGAGTCACGTATGGGTTAGAGCAGTGATGGCTAACCTTTTCGGCTTGGTGTGTCAAAAATCCGGAAAAGTGTAGCCTTCCTCGGGTCGTGTGTCACTTCAAGAAATATCAATAATTTGGTTTATGATGGACTGGGCTGGGGTGATCACACAGGGCTGTGAAACTTGTCTCCCTGGTCTCAGGGCTGCAGGTGCAGGATGTGGGGATCGGAAGGCCACCTTACAGGGCTGTGAACCTCATGGATCTCCTTTCCTCCTGTAGCATTCCTGAGGTAATGAAACTGACAAACCTCAGTTTATGGCGGTTAAAACTGGTTCTCTGCTGCAAAGATCTTGCAGCAGCGGTGACACCACGCCTCCACGCAACAAGCAGGGAGCAGGGATTGGAGCAGAGCACAGGCAGCCTCTAAATGTGCAGGTTTTCCCCACACCAACAGGCGTGTCAGTCAAAATGCCTCGGTGTGTCACGAGTGACACGTGTGTCATAGGTTAGCCATCACTGGGTTAGAGCATGGATGAAGTAAGTTCTTCTTTAAAGTAGATATATGCAGGAGAATTTTCAAAAGTTCAGCAAGACAACAGGCTGAAAACTAAACTTAGGAAAATAAGCTAATGGATCTAAATTTAAGCAAGCATCCTATAGCAAGGATTCTCTGTCTTATGTCAACACGGTGTAACACTGATAACAATGGAACATTGGCCTTTTAAAATTCACCACAAAAATGTTTTTCCTCCTACAATGTATCATGCTCAACATTCAGTGAAGATACCATCCCACACAGAATCCGAAAAGAATCTAAGTGAGAAATAGAAGGGTTGGTAAATTGTATTCTTTAACCCTACAGATATTGAACATCTATTTCAAATATACAGTATATTTACAGAGAGGGAGAGAGGAAAAGAGAGATGAAGAAGGAGGAGGAGGAGGAGGAGGAGGAGGAGGAGGAGGAGGAGGAGGAGGAGGAGGAGGAGGAGGAGGAGAAGAAGAAGAAGAAGAAGAAGAAGAAGAAGAAGAAGAAGAAGAAGAAGAAGAAGAAGAAGAAGAAGAAGAAGAAGAAGAAGAAGGGACAGACAGATAGAAATATTGTAGAAAAGACAGATACATAGTTCAACATAAGGCTATTTGATCTGTTTTTGGTTTTTGTTGCTACCAGGTGAAATCTGAAACACCTTTACTAGTAAATGCATCTATTTAGTGGGACTCTCTTTTTCCTGATTAAAGATTTCCAGCCAGCTTTCATGGCTTTTTCAGTGCTCAATATCTTCCTTTTTCAATTAACGTTCTGCCCTATGACTTCTCAGAATGCTTGATAATTTCTTTAGTTCAGTTTATTCTTGTAATTGATGTACTGCCAGCATGCTTTCGTGTGTTTTTTTTTCACTCTAAAAGTTTCACTGGATGTTCATACTAAAATAGTTCAATAAGAGGAATTTCCCACTGGGATTTTATAGAAGCATGGGAGAAGGCTGCAGATTAATGGAGGTACTAGAAGGATGCAAGACTTAGCATAGACATATGCATCCTTTGCAACTCTATAATTGAATATAAGTTGATATTAGCAATCTGTACCATATAGTATCAATCTAGACTATTTTTACACAATGTATTCAAAAATGGATAAACACATACATACAAACATATACACATACTCTCTCTCACACACACATATCTATAACACACACACACATATACTCTCTCTCACACACACACACACACACATACACACACACATGTACACACACAATCAGGACTATGGATGATCTCAATTCTTTTCAATCAGACTATTAATCTGTCTGCTTCAAATGTATCTGAACTGACATAAAATGGTAAAAGCACAATTGATTTTCAATCAATTATTAGAAATATTTGACTTCACTCTTTATATCTTCCAACAGCAGCATAGCTGAGCTCATAATAGCACTAGCAATTAGACTTATATACTATCCCATGGTGCTTTGCAGCATTCTCTAAGTGGTTTACAAATGTCAGCACATTGCCCCCAACAATCTGGGTCTTCATTTTACTGACTTCAGAAGGATCAAACTCCTGGTTGTAGGCAGAGTTAGCCTGCAATACTGCATTCAAACTACTGTACCACCAACAGGCTCCTAATGTCCAGAGCACAGCATTTCATAGAATTGTATTGTCAACTGTATTCAATTATACATGGTTGGCTGACTGACACAGCTAGTTGTGTCTGGATAACTGCATAACTGGATAGAAACATTCCTGTCAAAGAGGCAACAAATTGTCAAAATTGGGAGCGTCCTATCAAATTCTGTACCTGTCAACAGTGGTGTCCCCCAAGGCAGTGTTTTAGGACCAACTCTCTTCATACTCTACATAAATGACCTCTGTGATCATATTAAGAGCAACTGCGTTCCCTTCGCCGATGATGTAAAGCTATTCAACACCACAGACAATACTGCTACCCTTCAAAAAGACCTCGACTATGTATCAGAATGGTCAACAAATAGCAACTTCAAATCTCAACAAATAAATGCTCTGTCTTACATATTGGCAAAAAAAAATCAGAAAATAAAATACAGGCTGAATAGTCAAGACCTTGTTGATGATCCAAGCTCTGTAAAGGACCTTGGAATACAAAGTTCTAATGATCTAAGTGTTAGAGTCCACTGTAACTATATAGCCAAAAAGGCATGAAGAATTGTTAACCTAATCGTACATAGCTTTTTCTCTGGTAATATTACACTACTAACTAGAGCATACAAAACATTTGATAGACCAATACTCAAATACAGCTCATCAGTCTGGAACCCACATTACGTATCTGATATTAGCACAGTTGAGAAAGTCCAGACTTATTTCACAAGAAGAGTTCTCCACTCCTCTACTTGTTGCAGAATACCTTATGCCACCAGACTCAAAATTCTAGACCTAGAAAACCTAGAACTATGCTGCCTTCGATCTGATCTAAGTATGGTATATAAAATCATACATTGCAATGACTTACCTATCAATGAATACTTCAGCTTCAACCATAACTGTTAAGCCTGGTTTCCCCAACCAGGGTTAGGGAGACAAGCTAAACAGAATGTGCAGCTTAGTCAGATAGGCACACAGATAAATGAGTGAGCTAAGCTTGTATGTTTATTAACATACAGTAAAAATGACAGATACGCTTGTGCTATCAAATATATAGTTTATTCCATTATGAGTTCATAGCATAGTCAAAATAACAGTCCAATAGTCATGTATCATTTAGTCAGTCCATTCAGGGATATTCAGTTAGCAAAGTCCGTGTAGAAATATCCTATGTCAATTCACTTACAAGTCAGTCCTTTGTTTTCTCTCCCGTTCGAGCAATGCAGACTTGTTTCCTTGCAGTAATCAGGGATCATCAAAGCCAGAGAGATAGCAAGCTGCAGCCTTGCTTCTTTTAAAGTGCTTACACAACCACTCCCTTAATTACTTTCCCATATTTAAAGTTGCAGACACTTTAACTTACAAACTATGATAACATATTATTATTTACCTAAACCAGTTAGGGTATACAATGTTATCCCTAACATTCTCCCCTTTTAGGTTAAATAATAATATAACCATTTACATCTTTAAATCATATTTGTTACAACTCTCTTCAAACTTAGTTACTCCTTGAGCTTTTGTAAATTGGTCTGCAATGTTTTCTTCCGTCAAGCAGTATTCCAATTTAATTAGCCCATTCTTTACAGATTCTCTAACATTTAAGTATCTTAAATCAGTATGCTTTGATCTAGTTTTTACAGCAATACTAGTAGCTAACTGTATAGCTGCTTGGTTATCCTCGTACACAATAATGGAATCTTTAACAGTTATACCCATGTCTAATAATAACTGTTTGTACAAAATCAAGTCAGTGCATAGTAATGATAGACATGAAAATTCCGCTTCCATCGTGGACAAGCTAATATGCTGTTGTCTGATTGACCTCCACCCTATTAGTGTCTTACTAAATAATATAGCCATCCCAGATGTTGATTTTCTTGTGTTTATATCAGTTGCAAAACTTGCATCTGCATAGGCACTAAGACTCAAATCACCCTTTGGTTCTATATACAATGCATGGTTCACTGTTCCTTTAAGATATCTTAAAATTCTCTTTAATGATTGCCAATGACATTGATGTGGATCTGAATTAAAACGTGCCAGCTGATTAACACTATAAGCTATATCAGGCTTAGACCAATTGCTTATATATGATAAGCTGCCAATCAAAGATTGATATATTGACTTATCAAATTTGGGACTTTGATCATCAGTTTGGCAAACTTCCTGACTCATTGGAGTCTTTGCCAGTTTACAAAGTTCCATTTTAAACGTTTTAATTAATTGGCAAATTTTATCTTCTTGAGATATCTTAAAACCATTTTTTGTTTTGTTAATTGTCAATCCTAGATACTTTTTAATTTCACCTAAATGCTTTAATTTTATCCTTTTGGCTAATAATGATATAATCTCATTAGCTTCATTATTAGTCTTAGTTATCAAAGCAATATCATCTATAAATAATAACAATAATGACACCGTTCCATTATTTTCTCTTTTAAACACACATGGATCTGCTAAACCAGATTTAAAACCTATATTGTTTAATTCTTTCACAATATATTGGTTCCACTCAAACCCAGATTGTTTCAAGCAGTAAAGACTCTTTTTGAGTTTCCAACAATCATTACTATTTATTTTATTGTCTTTTATACCTACTGGTTTTCTTAAATATATAGTGTGCTGCAATGGTGCATGTAGATAAGCAGTTTCTACATCTAAATGGTTAATGACATAGTTTTTCTTAGCTGCCCACACTAATGCTGCTCTTAAAGATGTTGCTTTAAGACTTGGTGCAAAAACTTCATCGTAATCAGATGCAGTTTGATTAAATCCTTGAGCTACTAACCTAGCTTTATGGGTAACAGTCCCATCATTTCCAGTTTTTACTTTAAATATCCATTTGCACCCAATGGATTTTTCTCCTGGAGGTAATTTAGCATTTTCATAAACTTTCATTACCTTTAATGAATTTAGTTCCTTTTTCACTGCCTTTTGCCAATTCTCCTGATCCTTAGCAGGATACATCCTAAGTTCATCTACACTAGTTGGAACTTTAGTTACTTGGCAAACTATACTTGCTTGATACCTATCAGGTGGTCTAGTTACACGTGTAGTACGTCTAGGTATTACAGGACTTACAGGTGGACTTTCATTTATTAACTCTTCTTGATTATCTAACTCTTCCTGATCATCTGTTTCCTCTTGTTCTGGTCCTATTTGCTCTTCGTGGACTTCTTCTTTAATTGGACTCTTCTTATAACTAATCTGATCTTTCTGCCTTTTGTAGGGGTCAATAATTACTTCATTATTTAAATCTTGCTCTAATCTATTCCATCCTACATGTTCTAGGAATTTAGCACTGGCACTGGTGTAAACTCTAGATGTACCTGGTTCCCAGAATCTATAAGATCTATGATTAGATGTATATCCTACAAAATATAATCTTTTAGCTCTATGCTGTCCTTTGTGTCTAAGTTGTGTAGGGATATGCACCCATGCTGGTGCTCCGAATGTGTGCATGTAACTTAAATCAGGTTTTGTACCATGCCACAGTGTGAATGGTAATTCACCTGTTGTTGAATTAACAACATTATTTAATATATGATTACCACACATTATTGCTTCTCCCCACAAATTGTCAGGTAATCCTGAATCAGACATCATAGTTTGTGCCATTGATTGTAATGTTTGGCCTCTTCTCTCTATAAAGGCATTATGTTGTGGCCTATATGGTGCAGACTTTTTATGTTGAATTCCTAACATTCTTAGTCTGTTCTGGAATTTATTATTTGTAAATTCCGTACCATTATCTGTTATAAGAGTTACT
Organism: Hydrophis major; assembly: GCA_033807585.1. NCBI lineage: Eukaryota > Metazoa > Chordata > Lepidosauria > Squamata > Elapidae > Hydrophis > Hydrophis major. The sequence continues at coordinate 15,865,718 of CM066334.1, read as the reverse complement.
AATTTCTTTTTAGTTTTCCTTTTTGCAAATTTTATCCAATTAAAGAGATTTTGATACGTTTCAGTTTTGCTCTTCATTAAATAGCAAAACCCATATCTAGAATAATGGTCCATTATACTTAGTATGTAACAAGCTCCTCCTACACTTGGTTTTTTCGGACCTATTAAATCAGCAAATATTACTTCTAAAGGCTCTTTAGTAGTAAATCCATCAACTCTATTAGCCGGTGTGACCCTGGCTTTGCTTTGATTACAGGCATTACATTGCAAATACTTATTACAAGGTTTCAAACTTATTCCCTTAGATAATTCAACAGTTTTCTTAAGCATTTTAAAATTTATATGTCCTAGCCTTCGATGTAACAAGTGAATACATTCATCATGAGGTTTCTTATTTTCATAAACTGTGTTAGCCACCTTTAAACCATCATCATTTAACACATATAATTCACCTCTTAAAGATGCAGTAATTTTCTTATCTTCTTTTTCAATTATGCAGTTATCTCCCCTAAATGTAACTACATATCCTAGTTTAACCAAAATTCTAACTGAAATTAAATTAAACTTAAGCTGTGGTACATATAACATTTTTGCATTCTCTTTTATAAAAGAACAATATGCTATACCTTGACCTTTAGCTTTCAGTTTCCAGCCATTGGCTAACGATATCTGCTGTGTACTCTTGGACATTTTAATAAAATTTCTGTTATCATTTGTTATACAGTGGGATGCTCCACTGTCAACCACCCATAAATTATTTTTTACAGCTCCGTTAGTATACATGGCTAACTCTAAATTTTTATTTATCTTTTGATGACTTTTTGTATTCTGGCCAGCGTTCTGGCGCTTTGCCTTTTTACAAAATATTGCCAAATGTCCTCTTCTTCCACAATTAAAACACTTTTTAATTGCATATGCAGTAGGAGATTCATTATCTTCTTTTTGAGGTTGCTGCCTCCTTAACTCGTCTCTTTCAAGCCTTCTTCTGGCTTCTTCAATCAATCTGCCAGTTATATCAGTTAAAGTTAGGCTTTCCTTTGGCAATATTTCAAGGGAAGTTACGTAGTTATCATAGCTTTCATCAAGGGAAGATAGAATTATGTAGACTTGGTGTAGTTCAGAGAAAATAAGCTCTTTCTCGTGCAGTTCTTGAAAAATGCTTTGCATAGTTTTCAAATGACTCAGCATATCACCATTCTTATGGAGATGTGTACTGAAAAGTTTCCGTGTTAGATTTATGTGAGCACCAACATTATCTCGAACATAAATCCTCTTCAGCTTCTGCCAACACCCAACAGCTGTTTGTTCTCCATGGATATAAACAAGTTGCTTATCAGTTAAGGTGAAAGCAATAATGCAAATAGCTTGTTGATTTTTATGCATAAATTCTTCTATCTTTAGTTTATCTTCCTTATCCTCTAGATCCCATTCTTCTACATTTGGTGGATTTTCAATTATGTTCCACAAACCTTCTCTTCGTAGAAGCAGACTACATTTCATAGACCATGATACATAGTTTGTTCCATCCAGCTTGGATATAAGGGACAAACTTTGTAGATTGACTTGTGCCATGTTTTCTTATATGGATATAAAACTATAATTAATAAAACACAGCTGTCTGTTTACTGTAATGTTTAACAACACAACTCTCACTTTTACATAAATCTGTTTTATCCTAGTTAAACTGACTTTGCAGCCTCTGGGCCCATTACCAGTGTTAAGCCTGGTTTCCCCAACCAGGGTTAGGGAGACAAGCTAAACAGAATGTGCAGCTTAGTCAGATAGGCACACAGATAAATGAGTGAGCTAAGCTTGTATGTTTATTAACATACAGTAAAAATGACAGATACGCTTGTGCTATCAAATATATAGTTTATTCCATTATGAGTTCATAGTATAGTCAAAATAACAGTCCAATAGTCATGTATCATTTAGTCAGTCCATTCAGGGATATTCAGTTAGTAAAGTCCATGTAGAAATATCCTATGTCAATTCACTTACAAGTCAGTCCTTTGTTTTCTCTCCCGTTCGAGCAATGCAGACTTGTTTCCTTGCAGTAATCAGGGATCATCAAAGCCAGAGAGATAGCAAGCTGCAGCCTTGCTTCTTTTAAAGTGCTTACACAACCACTCCCTTAATTACTTTCCCATATTTAAAGTTGCAGACACTTTAACTTACAAACTATGATAACATATTATTATTTACCTAAACCAGTTTGGGTATACAATGTTATCCCTAACAATAACAACACAAGAGCACGCAACAGATACAAACTCAAGGTTAACTGCACCAAATTTGATTGCAGGAAATACGCCTTTAGCAACAATGGTCAATGTCTGGAATACTCTATCTGACTCTGTGGTTTCTTCCCCAAACCCCAAAAACTTTAACCTTAGACTGTCTAGTATTGACCTCATGCCTTTCCTAAGAGGTCTGTAGGGAGCGTGCATAAGTGCACCAACGTGCCTACCATCCCTTGTCCTATTGTTTCTTTTATTTCTTATTTTTTAACAAACTTTATTCAGTTTTCACATTAAATCTTTTATTTTTCTTGTATGTACCCATTTCATGTATTCATAACTATGTATATACTTATACCTATTATCTTGTAAGCGACTGACAAATCAAAATAAATAAATAAATAAATCACAAATAATCAAAAATTACATTATGTCCGTATATTGCTGCTATTGCAATTCAATATTAAAATGTTGAAACTCTTAATAAGCTCTCTTTAATGTAGAAATGTAGGCATACCTATTATAAACTCTTCTAAACCATACTTTTTATTAGCATATTATCCCATCTTTCATCCAAAAGATCAAGAAAAAAACATCAAGAAAAAAAACATATAAGAAAAGCCAATAAACAGAATGAAACAAGTGGAGATAAGCTAGACACAAGAATGAAATGATTTAGATATTACAGCACTCAAGTGATAATAAAATCTTAGGCATACAAAAAGCATCCCTGAAATAGAAACTGGACAAATTTATTAGGAATTTATTAGGAAGACAGCCCAACCTGCCATGTCTTGCCTGGAAATACACCCTGTTTCTGTTCTGGATTGTTAAGAGAAATTGTTAGCTCTTCCAAAGATCAAGATGAAGGTCATTAGATGCCTGAGTGAAGAATCTTCTCAAAGTTAAGATTTACAAATAATGAAATCAATTCAGTCAAGGGCATAAAGAACAGTGTAAGAAAAATAATTACAAAAAGTATTTTTAATACTGGCTAACTAAACTGGAGAATTTTATAACGACCTTTCAAAATCTTGCTTCACAACCAGCTGCACTTTTATCTACAATGTCCTCAGAGGCTTCCTCACAAACACACATCTTACTTCTCAGTAGGCTTTTTACTTCTAAGGAGACCATGGCTGTTGCTAACCTTTTGACCAAGTAGTGGGGCAGATCTTTATTTTGTAGTAAGCAACAGTTATTCATTTTCAGAGGGCTTATTATTACATTATGTATTAAATTTGCATTCATTCTTTATAGACAAATAGTTAATGCACCAAGTACATATTTGGAAAATTGTCCACAGAGAACTCTATAATAAAAGTTTCTTACTCTTTCTGCTCTCCAGATTGCACTCGAAAGTAACTGGTCAATAAATAAAAAGCTTGAAACAGTAATAAAACATTCTAATGTAAACCATGTATATGACCACAGTGCCTTGAAAGCCAAAATGCCATCTAGCAATAACTACTATATTGTATTAAATGTTGGTTTTTAAATGATACCTGTTTGGAACATGACATGCTGTATATGCAGCATGTCAGAATTAAACTATTTTAAAAAATTGTAACAGATATAAACAATTGGGTATTCACTGGAAGATCATACAGTTCACTGCTATTCATAAAGTAGTACCTTGTCAGGTTTTTATTCCTTAATATAGTCTTAAAACAGCACTACCTTTGCTTCCAAATTTATAAAGAAGCATGCCCTAATAATTAACACAAGAAAACCCATTTTTGTTGATTTGCCAATAAAGCTGAAGATATGGAACCTAACATTCTGTATTTCCAATCTATTTGAATTTAACACAAAGTTTCCATTTTCTTTTTTCAGATAAGTGAAGGCACTCCAATTTGGGGGTGGGGATTAATGCTGCAAAGTTGATTTTCATGAGCTCAGAATTTTTACCAATAGGAGCATTCCAAGAGGACTGGATAAAAAGTACTCTTCCCTTATTCTTCCATATGCCTTGAGACCAGATCAGGAGAAATTCTAAATGCATATATCCACAGATAGTCATCTGTGCTTTCTTTCTCCTGATATCTGTTCAGTAGGACATTGGAAGGTGTCAGTGCCCTATCACCAGTTCCTGATCATAACTGAACATATGTTTCTTCCCATAATATAAACTGAAAGCATTTTTTGGTAGTGTTATTTTTAATGTATTAATTACTGTACAACTTTATCTGCATTTGCTTACTGAGAGCCATTCTGAGTGATTTTGGGAAGAACATAGTAGACAACTCTAAATCTAACAAAGAAAAAAATTAAGAATCTAATTTGACTAGACACTGTCCAATGGAAGTCATTTCCTAATCCAGGTGCTGTCAATCATCAGTAGGAGGAAATCTAATAAAAACATTTGACCTTAATATAAACTCTAGCTCTTTGAATGGCTGCCTTATTTGCCAGGGTTGCTTCTACCATCATTTTACATGTTTTTAACAAGGGCATGCTCCTGCTACCCCACCTGTGTATTATTTTACAACACATAATATTATCCGACATCACAAAAACTACTTGATGCAAAATCAATTTTGCATACTACTTCCTGTTTAAAATGTGGCCAGAATGAATACTGACCAATTGAAATGGAACAAACAGCATGTCCACCCAATCCTAATCTGCTACATGTTCATTTTCTGTGCCCTCTGCAGTTAACTCTAGGATGGCATGCAAGTACACAAGCCCAAAAAACACAGTGAAATACAATCAAGTCCAATAATTAATTTGCTTGGACTAGTGGACAGAACCTGGTCAAACTAAAGCTATAAACTTTTAAGATACTAGATTCTAGTCTGACTGTGCAGTCTCTTCACCTGGGCCTTTCTCTGGGAAACTCTGTTGCAAAAACTCCCCCTCATGCTTCTCTAGGTGCACATTCCATTACATGATTTAAAAATGACACAAATAAAGAAATCCAGAACGAACCAATCTACATAGAGCAAATAATCAGTCTGCTTTGAAAAAAAAATAGATTAAGGTTTGTCTATTCTTTAGAAAGCTTGATAATTTGATGTTTAGTCACAATTCCAGTTTCATCTTCTCTACCCCAAAAAACTGAATTTATTGACAAGAAAGAGGTATAAGTAGCCTGTAATTAAAAAGTATTATTAGAACTAGTAAATATGAGTTGCAAAAATTCAGATGACCACTAAATGATAAAAAAAGAATCAACATTTTATGTCTCTCCTTATTCCGTGGATGCCCAGATTTTTGTAGTCTAGGTATGAACAATCTAAGAAATGAAAAAAAAAAAAAGTCAGAGATGAAACTCTTGTTCTATCCAATTATGACATCCATATAAGGTAATTCATTTTAGATTTCATGGTGAATTGAATTGAACTAAAGCAGCATGTGTGACTAGAGCCAAAAAGAATACTTATTAACTTTCTGGCATCTTTGTCTGTTACTATCTCACAAGAGATCTATTTTAAGCTCTTGCATTTTAGTTCAGTTGCATGCAATGAGATTGAGGGCTGCATGAGATATATCATTGGCAAAAGGCTGCATACTGTAATTTATGAGAAAACATTATAAGAATACCCATAGAAAGAAGCTTCATAATAAAGCATACTGCTTCACTGTTTAATTCTATCTTGGCTGCACATAGCTATGCTTCTCCCATACAACACAACAGCTTAGTGAGATGCATGAAACTAAAGTGTGGTGCCTTAAATGAGAATAGCCAATATATACTCGTAGAAAGGTGCTGACTTGGGTGGTCAGAATGTTTGACAGAAGTTAAACATAACAGATATTGAGCTATATAATCAGATACAAAATTTATGAAATCTCTGATCTTCTTTATTCCCAAGCTAAACCTTGAATATGCCATGTCTATATTTATACATATGAACATCTGAGGTATTAAAAATCAAAACTAGAAATTAAGATACTGAGGGACCAGTATAATCTAATAACATAATTACAGTATAACATAATAAGAGAGGGAACACATAGTTCTTGTAATTGTCAAACCACTTGGGGATTATGCACTCTTGCTTATGTCTACATATACTCATAAAGAGATTTCAGTATTACCTTCTGCCTATCCCAGTTTTAAAAAAAAATGGAGTTGCCTTGGAGACAGAATTGAGATGAAACACCTTCATCTCTGTAGGGACATTGTACCCTATATATATAAACACACAGTCGTTGGTCACATAGCTCTTACTTTGAAGTGTATCAAGGTGTTGCTTGGTTAATCAGTCTGCCCTTTGGTCTCACTTTTTTTAAGTACTTAAAGCTAAGGTACAGGGAGAAAGTGACCTCTTCTTTTTTTTAATTCCATGGCAAGGTGACATACATAATAAATTAATGTATTTAGCTGAAATCTATGCAGATCACTTGACTGACTCTCAGTGGAAAGACCCACTTAACATTTCATGTTACCAGATATAGGAAGAAAACTTATTATAGTTTAAACAAGCTTTTTCCCCTGTCAAGCCTAAACATTTTTAAGTTAGGTTGAGATAGCATATGGACAAATTTGATGAAGGAGCTACAGTTGAGTCCAGTCTTTCATGTATCAAAGGAAGAAGGTACAGTAAACTAGATAAAGGAATGCATCTGGAGAATGTGTTCAAAGTTGAGATTAGATGAAATCTGTTCCGAACTAAGCAACGTTTCGATGAAGTCTCATTCATCATCTTTAGGCTTGGTCTTCAGCTCTGTGCTTCTCAGAGTGATGTGAGCTTGCAGCTGCTTCTTCCTTTTAACTACTAGTGGGGGTGTGACTTGATTGGGTGGGGGCTTGGCTGTGTTCTGATTGAGTGGGGGTGTGTTCTCATTGGTTGGGGCTTTGGCTGTGTTCTGATTGGTTGGGGGGTTGGCTGTGTTCTGATTGGCCGGAGGCGTGTTCTGTTCAGGTGGGGGCTTGGTTGTGCTCAGGTTAGTCTTAGTTGCTGGGGGATTTGAGCTGGTGAGCTGTGATCTTGCTGTTTTGCTTCGAGTTCGTGGTCGTGCTGTATCTTCATGGTGGGAGTCAGTTCGCTTCATGTATGGCTCAGAGGGTTTTGAAGTGGGTAGTGATGCAGCTGCAGTGCGGCTTCTGGTCCGTGGTCGTGTTTCATCTTTTGTGTGGGTGTGAGTCTGCTTTCTATGTGGAAGTGTGGTGGTGGCATCTTGTGTGGCTCTCAGAGGTGTGGGTCTGGTGTCATTCTTCATGTTAGGTACTCGTCTGTTCATGAGGGCGGGTTTCCAAATGGCTGGTAGGCGGGAGGTATCATCTCATTTATTCATGCTATATGGGCATTTTTCTATCTCTATGGCTTCTCTGATTATTCTGCTGCTGAAGTGTTCGGTTTTGGCGATAGTTCTGGTATTTTTAAAGTCAATCTCATGTCCTGTGGCTTTGAGGTGTTGGACCAGGGAAGAGGTCGGTTCTTCCTTTTTGATTGAGTTCTTATGTTCTTCAATGCGTGCACTTATTCTTCTGTTAGTTTGTCCAATGTATGTGGTGGGGCAGGCAATGCAAGGGATTTCGTATACTCCTTGATTTTCTAACTCGATTTTGTCCTTAGGGTTTCTTAGGATGATGGATATCTTTCTGTTTGTGCAGAATGCTGTCTTAATGTTGTGTTTTTGGAGGATCTTGCTGATTTTGCCTGTAGTGCCTTTTATATATGGGAGGAGGGCTTTGCCATTCTCTTGTTCTCTGTCTTGGATTTTGGTTGGGGTTTCTTTTTGGATTAGGTGGGTGATCTTCTTTCTTTGGAATCCATTGGCTGTCAGCACGCTGGTGAGAGTGTAGTTCGGTCTCTAGGTGTTGTTCGTCAGCTAAGCATTTTGTTCTGGAGATGACTGTCTCGGCTACGGAATTGATCTGTGCTGGGGGGTGGTGTGAGAGTGCGTGTAGATAGCGGTATGTGTTTTCTTCTGGTAGATGGTGTGTCCTAGGGAGCCATTGGATTTTTTGTATACCAAGACATCTAGGAAGGGAAGTTGGTTGTTAGCTTCTGTTTCCATGGTGAATTGTATTTTGGGATGTAGGCTGTTGAGGTGTGTGAGGAAGTTGTTCAGTTTTCCTTTCCCGTGTGGCCAGATTATGAAGGTGTCATCTACGTATCTGAGCCAGAGTTTGGGTTTGTGATCATATTTTTCTAGAGGTTGTGTTTCAAAGTGTTCCATGTAGAGGTTAGCGATGACAGGTGAGAGGGATGATCCCAGGGGTGCTCCTTCTATTTGTTTGTATTCTTGTCCGTTGTAGTGAAGTATGTATTGGATAGGCAGTGGTTGGTCAAATCTAGGATGTGCTTGGGGTGTGTGTGTGTTGTATTTGTTTTGGATGGCTGTCAAGGCTTCTTTTATTGGCACTTGGGTGAAGAGGGATATGACATTGAAGCTCACTAGTAGGTCACTGGATTGTAAGTTTTGTTTCTTTATGATCTCGATGAACTGGAATGAGGTTCTTACGTGTGAGTTGATGGATTCTGTATAGGGCTGTGGTTGTTTGGCAAGAAATTTGGCTAGGTTTTGTAGAGGTGAGCCTATGGAGCTGACTATTGGTCTAAGTGGGGTTCCTTCTTTGTGTATCTTGGGGAGACCATAAAGTCAGATGCCCTAAACTTTATGGTCTCCTCCATAACAACACCTAGAGACTGAACTACACACTCTCACTGGCGTGCTGACAGCCAATGGATTCCAAAGAAAGAAGATCACCCACCTAATCCAAAAGAAACCCCAACCAAAATCCAAGACAGAGAACAAGAGAATGGCAAAGCCCTCCTCCCATATATAAAAGGCACTACAGACAAAATCAGCAAGATCCTCCAAAAACACAACATTAAGACAGCATTCTGCACAAACAGAAAGATATCCACCATCCTAAGAAACCCTAAGGACAAAATCAAGTTAGAAAATCAAGGAGTATATGAAATCCCTTGCACTGCCTTCCCCACCACATACATTGGGCAAACTAACAGAAGAATAAGTGCACGCATTGAAGAACATAAGAACTCAATCAAAAAGGAAGAACCGACCTCTTCCCTGGTCTAACACCTCAAAGCCACAGGACATGAGATTGACTTTAAAAATACCAGAACTATCGCCAAAACCGAACACTTCAGCAGCAGAATAATCAGAGAAGCCATAGAGATAGAAAAACGCCCACACAGCATGAATAAACGAGATGATACCTCCCGCCTACCAGCCATTTGGAAACCCACCCTCATGAACAGATGAGTACCTAACATGAAGAATGACACCAGACCCACACCCCTGAGAGCCACACAAGATGCCATCACCACACTTCCATGTAGAAAGCAGACTCACACCCACACAGAAGATGAAACACGACCACGGACCAGAAGCTGCACTGCAGCTGCATCACTACCCACTTCAAACCCCTCTGAGCCATACATGAAGCGAACTGACTCTCACCATGAAGATGCAGCACGACCACGAACTCGAAGCCAAACAGCAAGATCATAGCTCACCAGCTCAAATCTCCCAGCAACTAAGACTAACCTGAGCACAACCAAGCCCCCACCTGAACAGAACACGCCTCCAGCCAATCAGAACACAGCCAACCCCCCAACCAATCAGAACACAGCCAAAGCCCCAACCAATGAGAACACACCCCCACTCAATCAGAACACAGCCAAGCCCCCACCCAATCAAGTCACATCCCCACTAGTAGTTAAAAGGAAGAAGCAGCTGCAAGCTCACATCACTCTGAGAAGCACAGAGCTGAAGACCAAGCCTAAAGATGATGAATGAGACTTCATCGAAACGTTGCCTAGATACTTCTAATCTTACGCGGGAGAAAACCCAAATAACCAAAGATCCACATACAAATACCTGCAAGAACCTCAGAAAACACACACACACACACACACATATATGGCATTCAGCTTTGTTCGGGTATTTTCCCACGTCATAGTAGTGGTGCTTTTAAAGTTGTAGCAACGTTTCAGCAGAATCTCATCTGCCATCAGGCTTCTGTATAGTGTTCGTCTGTGAATTAGACTTTTACAGTGGTTTCAGATTTAAATTTGGGGCAGTCTATTGCTGTGCCAGAATGGTTTTTTCTTTGTCCTGATTGGTTGAGAGTCTTGGTCTGTGTTTATTGGTCTTGAAGTTTGCTGTGTTCTGCTTCTAATATCTTCTGTCTGGTTTTTTGGCTCTTTTTGTATCTTGATTGGCTGGCAACATTGTGTTACTTTATTGGAGGCCTTTAGTGCAGCTTGGCTTTGGTTAAATGGTCGTCTATCATTAGTTAGGAAGCTGGATTTCATCTGGGTGCCTGGTTGGGGTGTGTTTGAGCTGGAGGTATCTGGGAGGATCTGTTTGTGCCCAGGTGTTTGGCCCCATGGACAAGAAAACCTAAACCATTTCCTAACACACCTAAACAGTGCCCACCCCAAAATCAAGTTCACCATGGAAACAGAAACAAACAAACAACTACCATTCCTAGATGTACTAATCTACAAAAAAACAGATGGCACACTAGGACACACTGTATACCAGAAGGAAACACACACCAACCGCTTCCTCAACGCCCAATCCCACCACCACCCAGCACAGATAAACTCCGTGGCTAAAACACTAATTACTAGAACCAAACGCCTGGCAGACAAGACACACATTAAGACTGAACTATGCACCCTGACTAAAATATTGACAGCCAACGGCTTCCACAAAAGCAAAATCACCAACTTGATCCACAAAAACACATTGAGACATAATAGAGACCCAGAAGATGAACAGACCCATGGAACAGCTGTCCTGCCCTACATAAGAGGCACTACAGACAAAATTAGTAAGATACTATACAGACACCACATCAAGACTGCCTTCAAAACAGACAGAAAAATAGCAGCCATCCTCAGAAATCCCAAAGACAAAATTGACCTTGACAAGACATATACGAAGTCCCCTGTGCATCATGTCCGGCCACATAAATTGGACAGACCAATAGAAGAATAAGTACCCACCTGGATGAACACAAAAATGCAGTCAAAAAGCTGGAACACACTTCCTCACTAGTCCAACACATGGAAGCCACATAGCATCAACTTCAATGGCACCAAAACCCTAGCCACTATAGAAAATCCCAGCCACAGAATCATCAGAGAAGCCATAGAGATTGAAAAAAGAACAGAAAGCATGAACAGAAGAGATGATTCCACCAGGCTGTCAATCATTTGGAAGCCTGCACTCACAAACAAAAAAATCTCCACACCACAAGCCAAGAAAACACCTGGGCACAAACAGATCCCCCCTGATACCCCCAGCTCAAACATACCCCAACCAGGCACCCAGAGGAAACCCAGCTTCCTAACTAATGATAGCCATCCATTTACCCGAAGCCAAGCTGCACTAAAGGCCTCCAATAAAGTAACACAATGTTGCCAGCCAATCAAGATACAAAAAGAGCGCCCCCCCCCAAAAAAAAACAGACAGAAGATATTAGAAGCAGAACACAGCAAACTCCAAGACCAATAAACACAGACCAAGACTCTCAACCAATCAGGCCGAAGAAAAAACCATTCTGACACAGCAATAGGCTGCCCCAAATTTAAATCTGAAACCACTGTAAAAGTCTAACTCACAGACGAACACTATACAGAAGCCTGATGATGGCAGATGAGATTCTGCTGAAACGTTGCTACAACTTTAAAAGCACCACTACTATGACGTGGGAAAATACCCGAACAAACATCCTTTTTAGTAGGAGTTACCAAACTAGAGGGCATGAGTCTGATTATTCACAAATAAAGCTTATTCATGTGTAATGCCCCTTGAGTAGACAGGAAAATTAGAACTGCAATGCTTAATGGGGAAGTTTAAAGGTCATTGGTCAAAAGAGCCCTGGGTTAATGGCTCAGCAGATGGCATGTAAAAGGTTGTGAGAGGGACTTCCTTCTGGGTGAAGGGATTGGGACTATGGCATGGAAGATTATAAATGTACTTCATTTCAGTAGGAATAGTCTACAACTTATAAGTGGAGAGAGGTAGAAAAACACAAGACAGTTTTGTATTCTCCAGTATATTTCCAAGTATGATGAATACTAAAGAATCATGGAAGGATAATGCAGAATAACTGAGGGATACCAGGCATCTAATTTTTGCTATAGAGTTATATTAAATCATAAATTGATTTAAATTAAGTTACTATCCTTGGAAGTACCAAGGATAGCACCAAACCACATTGGTTTATTTTTTTTTTTACAAGGAATATATAGTGTTTCACAGTTGGCCAATTCAATAACCACTGATATAAAATTTCAAGATCCAATCTGGATCGGCCACTGAGATCAGAAGTTTAGAGAGGAGAGAGAGAGAAATTCCCTGAGAATGGGTTCCAGCATGAGGCTGAAAGTTCAGAAAATCTAAACCTCTCATTCTAGTGATTGACCCAGCTTGGATCTTGCAACATTATCCTAGGACATGTATATTTGCTTCATTCATAAAATTAACTTAAATAATGAATGAATATATCAATAACTCGGTGATAACTCTGCTCAATTATATACAAAACGTTAGGTGATATGAATATCTAGCTGGTACTATGATGTCCTAGCTGAATAGTGAAGATGGAATAAGAAGCCACCATATTCACTTGGTCAAGACACTGGAAAACAATACAAATCAGCATTACAGATTGAATAATCATTACCTACATTTATATCACAGTACTGCCCCCATTACTAGGATAGTAGCATCATGAGCAAACCTTTAACTGTTGCAGGACCAACACAAAATTGAATCCCATATGTTATTTCAATATGTCCAACTTGGGTATCTCCTAATAGTGATGGGGCACCCAGACCTATATCAATTGTTCAGGGAACCATACTCAATATATTTACATTGAGTTATAACCCCACAGAAATGTTGGTTTTCTAGTGACATATTGATCTATATTTATGTACATACAGAATGGTAAGCTCCAGCATCAATAAAGAGGAAATTTACATACTGAGTGTAAAATTGTGGCTTCAATGATACTCAGTTGTGATTTCAGCAAGCTGGCCAATATAACAACTGCCGTATGTTTCCCGGTACCATCCTGTAATTTTTACCATTATTAAAAGTGATGAACTCATATACTGCTTTTGATTCAAAGAACATGTGGCACTTATGAGTCATGTCTGCAAATGTTTATACACACCGGTTGCTTCAAATGATAGTGATGGGCTTAGCCCACTGATTTTGAAGAACAATTGCAAAAATTAAAGGGTTGATGTAATACATATATATGCCAAAAAGAAAAGCTTGATTTCCAGTTCACATTCTTTACCGTATGTCAGGAGCAATAGACACATATATTCTACATTAAATTATCACCCCTTGGATTGTAAATATTATGAAGAACATCTTCACAGAAGAAGCCATCATATTTCCAAGCTATTGTTTCTATTGCAGAATAGCTCTTAATAACCAAGCAAAAAGAAATCTTCTCTTATTTTCTACTGCTTCTAAGAAATGTGGTGGTGCAGTAGTTAGAATGCAGTATTGCAAGTTAATTCTGTCCACAGCCAGGAGTTCAATTCTAACTGGCTCAAGGTTGACTCACCCTTTCATCCTTCCAAGATCAGTAAAATGAGGACTCAAGATTGTTGGGGACAATACACTGACTCTGTAAACCGCTCAGAGAGAGCCATAAAGCACCGTGAAGCAGTAGGTAAGTGATATTGCTATTCTAACTTTTAGAAAGTCATTTCCATGAAAATGTTGGAGAAATTATCGTGAGTGAAGTGCAGCAATTCTGCATTTATGTAGTTAAGATGTGGCCAAGAGATGCATATACATATCCTAGTGTTCATAGTTTAATTGTCTTTCCACTAATCTGTAACTTTTCTGGGTTCTCAGGATTCCACTGAATCCTAAAGGAGCACCTGAGCAAAATCCCCAAAACAGAAGCATTGGATATCCCACTGGGTCTTTTCAATAACTATGCTACTGTGTCTCTGTTATTTGTATTAAAACAGCCATTTGCTAACTATACTTGTAGATACAGGATTGCAAATGCTATAGATCTATAGTACAAATCCATCAGCTCCCACAAGATGGAAGTAATGAATGTACATCATGATATCCCTACGTAAATCAAACCCTTTATGCATTTGAATCTGACATTAGGATCCAAAATTGGAAGTATTTTGTCATCTTCAGACTTGTGTCTTCGGTTTTGTGCTTCTTGGAGTAATGTGAGCTTGCAGCTTTTTTTTCTTTTAACTGCCAGTGGGATGCGACTTGACTGGGTGGGGACTTGGCTGTGTTCTGATTGGGTGGGGGTGTGTTCTCATTGGTTGGGGGCCTGGCTGTGATCTGATTGATTGGGGGGTTGGCTGTGTTCTGATTGGCTGGGGGTTCTGTTGTGTTCTGTTCTGGTGGGGGCTTGGCTGTGTTCAGGTTAGTCTTAGTTGTCGGGGAATTTGAGCTGGTGAGCTGTGATCCTGTTGTTTGGCTTCGCGTTTGTGGTCATGCCACATCTTCATGTTGGGTGTCAGTTCGCTTCATGTGTGGGTCGGAGGGGTTTGAAGCAGGTAGTGATGCAGCTGTGGTACGGCTTCTGGTCCGTGGTCGTGTATCATCATCTGTGTGGGTGTGAATCTGCTTTCTATGTGGAAGTGTGGTGGTGGCATCTTGTGTGACTCTCAGGGGTGTGGGTCTGGTGTCATTCTTCATGTTAGGTATACATACAAATACCTGCGAAAATCTCCAAAAACAAATATAAATATAAATTATATGTATGTATGTATGTATGTATGTATGTATGTATGTATGTATGTATGTATGTATGTGTCATTCAGCTTTGTTTGGGTATTTTCCCACGTCATTGCAGTTGTGCTTTTAAAGTTGTAGCAACATTTCAGCAGAATCTCATCTGCCATCATCAGGCCTCTGGATGATGGCAGATGAGATTCTGTCGAAATGTTGCTACAACTTTAAAAGCACAACTGCAATGACGTGGGAAAATACCCGAAACACACAGAGAGAGAGAGAGAGAAAGAAAGAGAGAGCAAATCCCATTCACTCCAGCATTGAAGATTTTACCTACTTGGGTAATGAAACATCTGCAAGAAAAAAAAAAAAATAACCAAGCACAGAAAAGCATCAAAGACACCACAGTTCAACCCTGAGCTACAAATATTCTCTTCTAGAAGTACTCTTTTTAAAGTTTTGCAACATGTCCTGAAAGTGTTTGTTTATTCTGAAGTTACATCATCATTTACTGATTATAACCCATCATGTAACCATTGCATTCAAGCTACAAAACAATATACAGGTTTTTTTCGACCTGTTTATTCATGTCTATTTGCAGACCTCTAGGAAGTTATAAATAGCTTGTTTGATTTAAGTGACAAAGACATCATTTTTCAATCACATTCCAGGACTATACACATCTCTCATCTACATCGCTCACTTTTCTCCACTTTTACATTCGTGCCATGGAAATCTGAGATTTAGACAGGAAAGTCATTTTCTTTCTGCTGCCATGACTATCAATATTTCATTTTTCTTCACCCAGGAAAATGACAATAGAAAAAATACCCAAGACTGTGACAAATAAGAAATGTAAACTGAATTGAATAAGCTAAACAGAGTTATGCCTATGCCCTGTAGTTCAACCATACAGCATATTAATTAAATGGTCTTTCTAAGGTCTTGTGCTATAAATGTTATACAGTAAAACTGTATTTATTATGCCTCCAGTGAATTAACATCTTGATTTTCAATGAACGCCTGTGCAAAGCTTGAAACATTTATAAAATACTAGCACGATTCTAAAATTTATCTTCCAGTTTCTCAAAAGGTTTCCTCCTTGTACAAGAGCTAACGATACTTCAGGATTTATTGACAGTACTGCTTGTGACATTATTGAGAGGATGTTATTGATCTGAGGTGGTAGAACATACTTGATCACTTGGCAGCTTCCGTGCTGCCCAGAGTTTGCAATCTAATGGGGATTGTGAGAAGCAATAAAGATTGTAGACCACAATGAAAAGCAGGATGTTGCATTTATCTTACAGCCAATCCGCACTTAAGAAAATTGAGGAAATACTGTAGTTGCATGTTCTTCAATGCAATTTACTGAAATTGCAGTTTGGGGTAGTAGTTAAGGCATCAGTAATACAATAGTACCCCTCCCTGCTGCTTTGAGATATCAATCTGCAACAGAAGATAACATTGCCAGGTTCTGCAAAACAGTGATTAAAATCTGGTATATGGTGACCTATGCTATAAACTAGCCCCTAGTTCAGTGGTCCCCAATCTTTGCAGCTTGGTATCCTGGTGTGGGTAGCAAGGAACTGGACCATATGAGCAGCAGGCACACACACAGAGAGAGCTCAACTTGTGCAACTGCTGGTCTGGCATGCTCATGCATGCGCATGGAGTTCAAGTTGTGCAAATTGAGCTGCATCTGCATCTGCATCTGCATGCTTGCTGGCCTGTCACTTGCCCAAGTCAAGCTGTGCACTCATGCAGATGCGCCAACCCACCACAGACACAGCCTGGTTGCAAATAGGGCATAGCCCAGTAACAGGCCATGGCTCAGGCATTGGGGACCCCTGATCTACTTCATCATTCTAAACTGCACTATACCATGACAGATTTAGTCTGCCATATTCTAACATTAGGCTTCCCTACAGCCATCTAATAGCAATAGCACTTAGACTTATATACTGCTTCATAGTGCTTTACAGCCCTCTCTAAGCGGTTGACAGACTCAGCACATTTCCTTAAACAATCTGGGTCCTCATTTTACCAACCTTAGAAGGATGGAAAGCTGAGTCAACCTTGAGCCTGTCAGGATTGAACTCCTGGCAGTGAGCAGAGTCTATCTACAATACTGCATTCTAACCACTGTGCCACCATGGCTAAGGAATCTCTTTTAGATTCCTTTTAGACTTTTACTTTTTATCTATAATTTGATTTTTAGCCTTTTATTAATTTTTAGCCTTTGATGTACTTTCTATGCTTTCTAATGACTGCATTCCACCCTACTTAGGTTGGTCTTTGACTATAATAAAGATTTGATTGATTTGATGGGCTGATAGTATTTTATGTATCTAAAATAATGGTCAAATGCTAAATACATGGCATCAAATAAAAACAAAGCAAAACAAAATATAATGAAAGAAATGGTGGTCTGTTAGATCAAGCTATCACCATGATCGGATCTCTGTTTATATAATATCTATCCTTTCATCTATTGCTTCTAGGTGGCTTGATCTTCAAAAAAGATATCTACATAATTCCTGCTAAAGTCCACATAGGCACCTTCTATGGTTCCTCAAACAAGTGGCACCTCAGGCTCCCCACACCTCTGATTCATTTGAAAAGAATAATATTTTTTTGTTTCTTTGCTAAATCGTGCATCTTTCAAATCCTGACAGTACAATTAATCACAAACTAGGTGACACCTAATAAATATTCCCATCCCAGAGGGACTCACAAATTAACATGTTGATGTCATTAAATATTTAGGTCTTTATTAACTGCTGTATTCGGTGGTCATACTCAGATAATTTTGAGGCTAACAAATATATCTTCATGCATTTCAGAGTGTTTCTGTATAATGCATGCAGCTGGGTCATAAATACACTTTCCTGATTTTATAACATCCTTTGAAAAAGGGCCAGTTATAAAGGAAATTATGACCCAGTTATGAAGGAAGATAAAAAAAGCTAAACAATTTTCAAGAATGATATACCTGGAGCAGTTAAGTTTCTCCAAAACAATCTGTCCTTTACCTGATCTTTCAGGACTTCCAAAGGACACTCACTGCCACTGTAATTGATTCCATTCAATTTGCTGCTCATTGTCTTCTTTTTCTTTCCACCTTCCTTGTGTTATGGATATCGACAGAGCTGGGTCTTTGTATAACATGTCCAATGTATGGTAACCTGAACTGGTCCTTAGGACCTTGATTGAAAACTCTTGATTGCTTTCTTCCATGATCCTTTTATTTGTTTTCTTGTCTATCCATGATATTCTCAATACAAAGCTTTCAGAACTTTGATATTTTTTTATCCTGTTTTTTTCAAAGTCCAACTTTCCGCAGGGTGTCACAAGAAACCCAAGGAAAAAACTGAAAGGGAATTCCTAACATTAAGTAGTCAGGAAGGCTATTGAAGAAGCTAACCAAAAAGTGTAGCCAAGGTTCAACCCTGGCCATAGCGTCTCCCAAATCTCTCCTTCCCATGTGGATAGGGTAAAAATTATAGATTTTTTTAAAATAGGGAATGGCAAAAGTCTTAAGTAATAAGATAGATGTCTTCTGCAGACATTGATTTTATTCCTTAAAACTTAAATGAGCATTGTTATGTTTTGGAGTATAGCCTTCAAAATGTTTCACAAAGTTTGGTACTTCTCTTAAGAGTGCAAAACATGATCCCTGAGATAAAACCATTAAGAGATTCTGGCACTCATCATGATTGTGTAAGCATCCTTCCCATTCAAAATGGAACTTTTAAAGATTTTTTTTCTAAAAAAAACCTTAAATCTATATGTTTTTATCTGATAATTTATTTTTTTAAATGAAAAATAAGATGGACTGTAAGTCTGAGATACACTAAAACATAAGCATGCACATGTTTTATTAAGCTTTCTTAATCATCCTATGCTTTGGGGAAGGCTTGTAAGACACAAGAGAAGTTTGTTTGTTTTTTAAAAAAAACAATATATTGGTTAACTAGAAATGATTTTTTTAACAAAAATAAAAACTTTTAATGAGGAGGCAAGTAATTTGTAATGTACTGTATTGTATACATGTAACTGTGCATACGTATACATTTGCATTCCATTCCATTAGCATTGACCTTCAGAGAAATGAGTATTGACTTAAATGGGAGAATTAAGCAAGACACACCAAGTATAGTCTGGTTAGAAATAAAA
Source organism: Hydrophis major (assembly GCA_033807585.1). Taxonomy (NCBI): domain Eukaryota; kingdom Metazoa; phylum Chordata; class Lepidosauria; order Squamata; family Elapidae; genus Hydrophis; species Hydrophis major. The sequence goes on along the minus strand of CM066334.1, from coordinate 15,846,622 downwards.
TGCAAATATGACCTATTGAAGATTAACAAAGCTAATATATTTTTTGGAATAAATGAATAAAATGGGTATTTTATAGAGATGGAATAGATTAATATATTAATATCTACATGAATTATTTGCCATGTTAATACCTAAGAAAGTTGAGTTGCTTGAAGAAATTCTGTAGGATTTATCATGAAATTTCTACTACAATGTAACTCTTATTATATGTTTCACACCATACATTTTTCTTACTATAATCAAACTCAATAATTTTCCAACTCATATAACATCTCATAACTGAGAATCAAGAAAACTTGGAAAGTAATGGTAGAAGCTCTGAAAAGAAGGTTGAATCTTACCCTCCACCTGTGATTTTTGTGTTTTGTCCAATGATCCTCAAGTTGATTGTACATCATTTGATTCCAAGGTGTGGAACTCAGTGTCCCCCAGTGATAAATTCTCACAATGATTGCCATTATGTGTTGGCCTCAGTGCCACAAAAGAATAAGAAAGTAGAAAATAGAAGTCTGGCTTCTTTATTTACTTATTAATGGAACTAGTAGAAGCTGGCCAGAATTTTAATACTGTTCTTCTTCTTGTAAATCTGTAATGAGATCTATGATGAATTAATTGGCTACACTTTGTCTACAAAGCCACTCTACATTGTTCTGAATGTCCATAGCTGCTATTCAGGCTCCTGAGTCTGTGTGTTCCAAACTTGATTTAATCAGGGATCCTCTCTTGTCAAATAACAGAATAACAGAGTTGGAGGGGACCTTGGAGGTCTTCTAGCCCAATCCCCTGCCTGATCAAGCAAGAGACCCTCTATGATTTCAAACAAGTGGTAGTCCAATCTCTTCTTAAAAACCTCCAGTGATGGAGCACCCACAACTTCTGAGGGCAATTTCCCAAATCTGTATGTCCCAATCTTGATTTAATCAGGAATCCTCTTTTGTCTAATGTTGTCTGAGATATCACTCAACTGAATAATAGCAGACTTAATGAGATGAAAATCTTCTGAACTCATCGATAGAAAGTATTTGTCTGGCTTACGTTATCAAATGAAATATATGATTATTATAATTAGTAACATTTCATTTTGAAATAAAAAAATAAAAATAAAAGAGAAAGCTTTCAAATTCAGAGCTCTGGCCTCTTCTAAACATGTTGGATATTTTCTTTATTCAGAAAGCAAAAGGGAAAAAAATAGTTGATTTTCTTCTGTTCATTAAACAAAGAAGCATATAATTAGCCAATTTCTCCCTTTCCATAACTTAGGGACAAATCACAACTTGACCTATGCCACTGTGAAGTATTTTTTAGGAATCTGACAGATATAAAAGCTTGGAGTACTCAGACTTTGACTGGCCAAGTCTTGCTGAGGTGATAGAAGCAACATCTCCCATGATTAGTTGAGGTAAGCTGAACCCCTAAGGAAGAGGACAAGAACTTTGTTGACTGCTTACTCAATCTTTTGTTTACTAGATACATGCCTCTGCAAGTGACATGCAGTAGGTACGTGTTGCAGTCCCAGCTTCAGTGGGTGGTAATTCCATATTCCTTTAAGGAGTCTGTAGTATAATTCCATAATTAATTTAATAAATCAGACTTTAGTATTAAAAGCATTGAACTGTTAATTAAATGCTTATTTGTTCATAGTTTAAGGAACACAATGGAGTTAAATAAAGAAAGTTTGCTTTCCTTTGGCTCTATTCCCATATTCTCTTTTTTGAAAAATTGTTTTGTATCCTTCCTTCATTATTTTTATAAATAACTCAAGGTGGTAAATATAATTAATAGTACTTTCTCCTCCTATTTTTCCCAAAGCAAGGCAGTTGTGCTGAGAGACAGGGACTGGCCCAAAAGTTATCCGAGTATATTAGACAATTTTCCAGGCACTGTTCACTGAAATCAAGAAATCACTGGAAGTCTTTTGCCTAGACAGGCAACCTTCATATGTAGAGAATATATGAAGGATTATTTATTTATGTTTTATTTATTTGCTGTTCATGTTTCTAAATCACCCATCTCTCTCTCTCAAAATGGGGCTCTGGGCAGTGTACAGTATAATAACAATAATAACAAGGAAAAGTAGAAATGAGTAAATTGACATTTGAAATCAGAGAAGAAGAAGATAAACAATTTTACATGATATGGGATTTGTTTTATCAATGGTTGGATAAAAAGATGTTATAATGTAATAAACTAGGAAATCTTTTAATAGAAGTTTAATACATTGATATAAAATATAATATAGATATATATAACTGTTATGTCTCCCCTTTAATTTCAGGTGAGCAAAACAAAATTCAGCCGTTTCAGAATTAACTCAAATCAAAAACAAACTCCCACAAGAGAATGGCTGGAGTAATTCCAAAACACAGCAATAAATCCACACTCTGTCCAGCAATCCTGGTGTAGCAGTAATTCACAAGCCTCAGAGAGTTTGCTGCATGTCTTCACTCAATTTAGACACTTTGCTTCTGGTGAGTTCCACCAGCCCAGCCGTGTCCTTTTATCCACTTATGGAGCATGTTAATTTCCCTAATTAGTTACTGGCTCAACACCTCCTCCCTAATTGAGATTGGCATCTGAGCCTCCTTCTGTTTCTGTTTCAAGACATAAGTTCTTCAAGTTTTCTTCTCCACTGGAAAACTCTCTCATGCCTTCCTTGTCAGCCATTCCTAGCTGCTGCTCAGATAAAGAACCAGAGGAGGTCGAAGGTCCTGACAACTCCATTAAATCAGGTTTATCTCCCCTTGTTAAATCCTTCTCCTCATCCTGGCTACTGTCCAAGTCACTAAGCAATGCTGGCTCATATTTTGCTGCCATATCCTCGTCATTTGAACTCATATCTGCCACAGGAGCAGATTCCAAACCCGGAGTCACAACATATAACCATTGGATGAAAGTACAATATAAATTTCATAATAAAATTTAGAATATCTCATATAAAATGATGGAATAAATAGTTTAGTCATGAATGATTAATAACTGATAAATATATAAGCATATGTTAGTTTTACAATGTGAGAATTTATATAAATTGTGAGTAATGACTATGAAAGAATAGCACAAAAGATTTGTAACCAACTGACACACTCTATGTATATAAGATGGAAGATGGGTTTATGTTTTTATGTTTTGTCTGTGTATATCTGTCTTAAAAAATAAAATAAAAAATTAAACAACAAGGAAAAGTAGTATCAATAGCAATAAGCAATCCCAAAACATCTGAAGTACAATCTCAAAACATCTGGGTACAATCCCAAAACATCTGAAGCAGCACTTGAACATCCTCAGCATTAACAAAATCAACATCAGTTGCAAAAGACAGCTTTATTCAGAAAAGTTTACATCCTGTGACAATATCTCTAATGCCATTAAACATCCACATCTGCCTATTCCATTACACTTGAGAAGGACTTAATAGGTGGAGAAAGTGCCACATCCAGTCTGAACATTTGGCTGATTGTATAACAACAACAATAACAACAATAATAATGATAATCAGAAAGAAAAAGACTGCCTGCCATTAACGAAGTACATAGCAAATGAGTGAAAGATCTACCAAATGCTGTGAACAACATTTTAACTTCCATCCCATCCAGCACACTATGTGAAACAAACCAACTAATCTACAGCACAGCCAAATACACATTAACAGAATTGGAAGGGACCTTGTAGGACATCTAGTAGAATCCCACACCCAAGCAGAAGACCCTACTCGATTTCTGACAAATGGCAGTCCCACCTCTTCTTGAAAGTCTCAAATGATGAAGCTTCCACAAATTCTGAGGGCAAGATGTTCCATTGGTTGATTGTTCTCACTGTCAGAAAATTTCTCCTGATTTCCAGGTTAAATCTCTCCTTGTTCAGTTTCCATCCATTATTTCTAGTCTGGCCTACAGGTGCTTTGGAAAATAGCTTGACCCCATCCTTTCTGTGGCAGCTCCTCAAATATCGTAACACTGCTATCATGTTTCCCCTGGAGCCACCATTATAACTGCAGAACTGGGTTATAAGATGCCAAAAAAGAAACCCCAAACTGAAACACCAAAGTGGAAAATTTGACTTTAAAAAACAACAAACCAACAACACCAACAACACCAAAGTACAAGATGTCAGTAATTTGAAATACTTGAAAGAAGGAAAACTAAAGAACAAAATACTGAAAAATAATTTACCCCAAAAATACAACCTGGAGGGAAAAACAATAACGGAAATAATGAAAGACCTAAAGCAGTGTGTAATAGCTACAGCAAAGAAAATCAAAAGATACGGACAAATAAAACAATATAGCGAAAATTCCCAGTTCAGAAGAAACACCTTTTCTACCCATCACTTGATGAAAGTTCAGTCCAAACTCACCCATGTAAAGAAAAAAACTTTAAACTTTTGGAAACAACTGTGGGAAAACCCAGCGGAACATGATAAAATTGCTTCCGGGATCAAAGATATTCAAAAACAAGCAACCCGAAACAAAATGGAGAATATTGTAATAACAACTGATATGGTTGCAAAACAAATAAAGAAGGTCAAGAACTGGAGTGCACCTGGCCTAGACGAACTGCATTGATACTGGCTAAAACACGTGCTAGTCTCCATCACTGCATGGCCACTCAATTTGATGAAATGCTTCAAAATACAACAAGTGAAGAATGGTTAGCAGCAAACATACTTGATAATGAAATATCCAGAGAAGGGCACAGAATCAAGCAACTATCACCCAATTACTTGTCTGCCAACAATGTTCAATTTTTTTACAAGAATACCAGCAAATTCAGTATTCAATCATCTGATGGAAAACAGTTTGTACCCAGTAGAACAAAAAGAAATTTATAAAAAATCAAGAGGAACAAAAGATCAGCTACTCATTGACAAAATGATACTAAAAATGCAAAAGCAGAAGAACAAATTTAAATATGCTATGGATAGATTATAAGAAGGCATTTGACTCATTACCCCACAGCTGGATTAATACCTGTCTGGAAAATTTTGGAATCAGCAAAAATATTTGTACATTTTTGAAAGGAAATATGCAAACATGGAAAACTAAGAGCAAATGAGGAGAACATTGGTGAAGTTAACATCAGACAAGGAATCTTCCAAGGAGACTCACTTTTGCCACCATCAGACCAGGAAACTTCCAAGGGGACCCACTTTTACCACTACTGTTCAACTTCATGTTAATTCCTGACAATAATCCTATGAAACACAAAACTGGGCTACCAAATCTCAAGACAACATGGCAATATACTATATTACTATACTATTACTAAACATGGAAGACTTAAAAATGTATGTGAAAAGCCCCATTGAAATTGAATCAATACTCAACATAGTTCAACTATTCAGCAGTGACATCAGAACGAACTTTGGACTTGAAAAATGTGCTATACTATCCATGCAGCAAGGAAAAATAGAAAAAATAGAAGGAATAGAACTGGGAAATGGAAGCATCGTGAAAGCATTAGCAAAGGATGATGGTTTCAAATGCTTAGGCATATTGAAAGCATATAACATCTTGAATTGAAAAGTCAAAGAGTTATTGCAAAAGAAATACATCAGGAGAGTCTGCAAAATATTAAAATCAAAACTGAATGCTGGAAACATAATTAAAGCCATTAATACATGGGTAGTTCCAGTGCTACACTACCCAGATGGAATAATCAAAATAATTAACTAGACTGTGGCTGAACTGGAAGACTTGGACAGGAAAATGCATAAAGTTGTACCACACTTGTACCACATCAACAAAGTGACATTGACAGGTTGTATGTGCCAAGAAGATTAGGGGACAGAAGGCTATTGCAAATCCATCAAATTGTAGAAGAAGAAAAATGAAGCTTGAATGATTATGCGAACCAAAGTACAGAAAAATTAGTGCAAGCTGTGAAAACAGAGAACTTTAAAAAAAAAAAAAAACAGAAACAAAGGAAGAATATAAGGAAAAACAACTGGATTACAGATTGTATGGATGGAAAACCAAAGCTCTGCATGGACAGCACAAGTTGAAACTGTTTCACATCTAACATGTAAGTGCAGCAAAATTGAGCACACTGATTACAAAGTTAGACACAAACGAGTTGCTAAATTAATCCACTGGTCATTATGTAAAAAATACGACTTGCCTATATCCAAAAAGTCATGGGAACTGTTGTGGTTTGCCAGCAGCCTATGCAGACGGCAGTGGAATGAGACAGTGGGGAAGAACAGGGACCAGTCAGGGAGTCTGAGGAGGACTCAGACAAGGGTCCTGCGTCCAATGCAGAGATGGGGTGAGGACCATCTGGGAGTTGTGTCTCCACAGTCTGGCAGCTGTGAGGCAGACGAACAAGGGGAGCCTATTCCCAGTGCACGTGTGTACAGAGCTGCTAGAAGGCAAGAGCAGCTAAGACAAAAGGGGAGACTTGGGAGTAAGGCTTGGAGCTGATTGCCCCTTCCCTAAGGTATAAAGGAAGTTCAAATTTGAGAAACCTTTGCAGGAAGCAAAGTCATTCACTCTGTTCGGATTAAACCTTGAAGTTCTGTATGGACTTTGTACAGTTGGTTTTTTACAGTTAATTTGGCACATATATAGTTGTTGGCAGCAATTCAAAGGAGATAAAGGTGGGTGCTTATCTTGAGGGACTGTTTGGGATTCATTACAGGCTGGGAATGAAAATAATTCCCAGCACTGAAATAAAACAAGAGTTGTTTGGACTGTATGCTTAATTACGGTCTCAGGAAGCCTTGGTCAGAACAGGAACATAAAGCGGAAAAACTTGTCAAAAATGAGACAGTGAAGATCTTCTGGAACTTTCAAATACAGACAAATCATATTTGGAATATAAATATCACAGTTGTCGAAAACCAAAGAGTACAATTTATTGATATTGCTGTATCAGGGCAATATCTGGGCCAGAGACAAAGAAAAAGAACTGGAAAAATGACAAAATATTGTGACCTGGCCATGAAACTATGTGATTATGGATGCAACATGTAACAGTGATACTCATTGTCATCAGGGCACTTGGTACCATGTCCAAGAATTTTTCAAAATATATTGAGAAATTGCAAGTTCCTGCAACAACACCAGCAGAACCGCAAACAAACTGCGCTACTCAGAACATTGTATATCTTAAGAAAATACTTGGCTGATCCCTAGGATGCTGACAGCAACCCGTATCAACGATTAGCGCAGGTCAATTATGTTTGTGATACATTTTTAAATGTTTTGTTGACTGAGTTTCATGTTTAATGAATAAAAGAGATAATAATAACAACAATAACCTGCCATGTAATATCCCAGACTTAACAGAGACATGCCCATCAGTGCCTTCATCACTGCATTCTGCACCACCTCAAGCTTCCTAGTAGTTAATTAATTAAATTAAGTATTCATTAATATTGTCACTGATTTTCTAAGGAGAGACAAGTGGATGAGGTAGGCATATGTTCTTCTCTCTCTCTCTCTCTCTCTCTCTCTCTCTCTCTCTCTCTCTCTCTCTCACACACACACACACACACACACACACACACACACACTGCCTAGATTAATCATCACTATTATTCCTCATCAGATCTTGTCAGAAAGGAAAAAACATGACACAAATAATTTGGATTCTTTTCTTCTCATGAGTTGTTCTCAAGTTTTAGTGAAACATTATGTTTAAGAAAATGTCGAAAATCAAGCAAAATTCAGGAACTTCACCATCCCCACTTGCATTAAACTACATTATAAAAATTACTCTCATTATGGCAATGCTGCTTGAGTGTATTTGGCTACACAGGGGAGGCAATATGCTAAATATTAATATTAAACCTGAAGGCATTCAGCATGCTGTGACCTAAATTCATTTCACTTTCTGAGAGTGCTTGCAGACAATAATCTAAAGCTGCTAAATGAGGAGATATCAGAGTCTTGAGTTCCCACATTGCTTATTGATGACATCTATTTGAAGCTACTTCAAGCAATTCTTTATTTCATCTGAATCCACTTTTGGAGGGCAAGGGTTGGTATTACTCATCAGAGTGAAACTTAGGGAAATTAGTATGGAGCTTGTTATGGAAAATCTCACCGTGTTCAATTGCAATATTCATTGTGTGGCATGGTACAGTCCCCAATGTACAAAAATAAAGTTGCATTCATGTGTAAATAATTTAAAATATAAAGATACTTGCTTCAATCCAGTAGTACAAACAAACCAAAACCAGGTTGGACTTATTTAGCAGGAAGAAAACAAAATAGTGACCAAGAAGGAGGCAGATGCAATTTGGTGCAGAAGAAAATTACAATTCTCATCCTAGCTGAGAATTAGCCTGCGCTGAGAGCATCTCTTGTAATACCTGTTAATTAAATGGCAACTGCAGCTGATAGCAGCTAGCAAATGGCTATTTCCTAATGTATCCATAAAGAGGTAAAACTTTTGGGAATTTTTAAAAAATATTCATTCTTCTTGCTGATATTATTATGGTTAATCTTCAATTTGATTCACTCAAGAGCGGTTAAGACACCATCTGATGATGATGATGATTGATTGATTGATTTAATCTTCAATTCAATTCACAGTCTGGGACTGGTAAAACTTAACAGTTCAAGTCCTAACTAAAGACTTAAGAGCTGTTAAGATATATTATCATCATCGTTTTGTTGTTGCTATTTAATCCGTATTTATTGAATTGGGAAAGTGTCCCAATAACCTTAATAATATGTTTTTTTTTTTTTCAATTTTATCTAAATATCAGAGATTGTCTGGAGAAGTCTCTGCAGTTTTCTCGACAATGTTTTTCAGAAGTGGTTTGCCACTGCTTTCTTCTTAGGGTTAAGAGAAAATGACTGGCTCAAGACCACCCAGCTGGCTTTCTGTCTAAGTCCATATAAGAATTCATGGTCTCCCAGTTTCTAGCCTGATGCATTAACCACTACACCAGACTGGCTCTCTATATTGTAGTTGAATTCATATGCTGCCTGCCCTGATCTGGATTCAATCAATTTTTCATTCCCTAGAGTGAAGCACTTTCATTTATTTTATTTTAATTTAACATCTTGCTTTTCCACTTGGGAAAAAATACAATGTATAATGCAATTTGAAGATTTGAAGACATGCTGCTTAATCTTTTTCCTCCAGGACTAGGATCCCAATTCATATAGTACTTTTCTGAATTACATCAAAAAGTTGAGTCCAAACCGTCAAGCTGAGTTAACTTTTACATTATTCTATCAGCATTTTTCCTTTTCTAGGTGGAATCCTTTGGCCCATGCATTCTGATTGTGTAATGGTCTGTGGGAACGATCTACAAAAATAGAAGAATGAGTCACAACTTAGACAATTGTCTGACAAGAGGCAACTTCGTCCACTGAAGGAAAAGGGGCATGGGAAGAATATCACAAGGAACCTTTCTGAAAAATAAAAGTAAAGTAAGGGAGAAATAATTTCAGTCATAAGATATTCTGTTACTGTAACCTTACAATAAAGGTAGGCTTGGCACTCCTATGCTTCTGGTCTAACTTGAAGGGCTTAGAAGTTGAGATGGATTGCACAGAGTTCCACCGCAATATCTTGTTGAGAAGAGTTATGAACTCAGAGAAAATTCATCCCTCTTGCTTTTGAATTCCTTACCTACAGGGAAGTGCCAAACCCACATACTCGTTATGTTTCTGCAGAGTCATCAAAATTAGCTCTGTTTCACCAGAAACAGAGTGGTTACTGATGATTATTGTTTGATTTTGGTTAGCCATTTTTAAATGTGCGTTTTGCTTTGCTTTTAAATTTTCACACTCTCTGAAACCTCGGAAGTGGAGCAGTACAGAAATATTTGCAAATAAATAAGACTATTATTCCAGTACATCTTGTGAGCCATGTTAGAAGATAGCAGTTTTGAAGGGTGACATGTGTTAGGGATAACATTGTTTACCCTAACTGGTTTAGGTAAAATAATAAATATGTAATCATAGTTTGTTAGTTAAAGTGTCTGCAACTTTAACTGTAAGACTGCAATTAAGGGAGTGGTTGTAATAGCACCATAAAAGAAGCAAGACAACGGCAGCTTGCTCTCTCTGACTTGATGATCCCTAATTACTGGATGAAGACTGCGTTTTTCCTTACTCGAACGGGAGAGAGATAAAGGACTGATTTATTGTAAGTGAACTGACATAGGATATTCTACACGAACTTTGCTAATTGAATATCCTTGAATGGACTGACTAAAATGATACATGACTGAAGGACTGTTATTCTGACTATGCTATAAACTCTAAATGGAATAAACTATATTTTGATAGCACAAGCGTATCTTTTATTTTTACTGTATGTTAACAAACATACAAGCTTATCTCACTCATTTATCTGTATGCCTAGATGACTAACGCTGCACATTCTGTTTAGTTTGTCTCCTTAACCCTGGTTGGGGAACACAGGCTTAACACTGGTTATGGGCCCAGAGGCTGCAAAGTCAGTTTAACTAGGATAAAACAGATTTATGTAAAAAGTTTGTGTTGTTAAACATTACAGTAAAAAGACAGCTGTGTTTTATTAATTATAGTTTTATATCCATATAAGAAAATATGGCACAAGTCAATCTCCAAAGTTTTTCCCTTATATCCAAGCTGGATGGAACAAACTATGTATCATGGTCTATGAAATGTAGTCTACTTCTATGAAGAGAAGGTCTGTGGAACATAATTGAAAATCCACCAAATGTAGAGGAATGGGATCCAGAGATTGAGGAAGATAGACTAAAGATAGAAGAATTTAAGCATAAAAATGAACAAGCTTTTTGCATAATAGGACTAACCCTATCTGACCAGCAACTTGTTCATATCCACGGAGAGCAAACAGCTGTTGGGTGTTGGCAGAAGCTGAAGAGAATTTATGTCCGAGATAACGTTGGTGCTCACATAAATCTAACAAGGAAGCTTTTCAAGACGCATCTCCAGATGAATGGTGATATGCTGAATCATTTGAATTCTATAAAAAGCATTTTTCAAGAACTGAACGAGAAAGAGCTTATTTTCTCTGAACTACACCAAGTCTACATAATTCTATCTTCACTTGATGTAAGTTATGATAACCATGTCACTTCCCTTGAAATATTGCCTAAGGAAAGTTTAACTTTGACTGATATAACTGGCAGATTGATTGAAGAGGCAAGAAGAAGACTTGAAAGAGACCAGTTAAGGAGGGAGCAACTTCAAAAAGAAGATAATGAATCTCCTACTCCATACGCAATTAAAAAGTGTTTTAATTGTGGAGGAAGAGGACATTTGGCAAGTTTTGTAAAAAAGCAAAGCACCAGAATGCTGGCCAGAATACTAAAAGTAACCAAAAGAAAAATAAAAATTTAGAGTTAGCCATGTATATTAACGGAGCTGTAAAAAATAATTTATGGGTGGTTGACAGTGAAGCATCCCACTTTATAACAAATGATAACAAAAATTTTATTAAAATGTCCAAGAGTACACAGCAGATATGGTTAGCCAATGGCTGGAAACTGAAAGCTAAAGGTCAAGGTATAGCATATTGTTCTTTCATAAAAGAGAATGTAAAAATGTTATATGTACCACAACTTAAGTTTAATTTAATTTCAGTTAGAATTTTGGTTAAACTAGGATATGCAGTTACCTTTAAAGGAGATAACTGCATAATTGAAAAAGAAGATAAGAAAATTACTGCATCTTTAAGAGGTGAATTATATGTTTTAAATGATAATGGTTTAGAGGTGGCTAACATGGTTTATGATAATAAACCTCATGATGAATGTATCCACTTGTTACACCGACGGCTAGGGCATTTAAATTTTAAAATGCTTAAGAAAAATGTTGAATTATCTAAGGGAATAAGTTTGAAACCTTGTAATAAGTATTTGCAATGCTTTGCCTGTAATCAAAGCAAAAGCAGGGTCACACCGGCTAATAGAGTTGATGGATTTACTACCAAAGAGCCTTGAGAAGTAGTATTTGCCGATTTAATAGGTCCGAAAAAACCAAGTGAAGGAGGAATTCGATACATATTAAGTATAATGGACCACTATTCCGGATATGGGTTTTGCTATTTAATGAAGAGCAAAACTGAAACATATCTAAATCTCTTTAATTGTATAAAATTTGCAGAAAGAAAAACTAAAAAGAAATTAGTAACTCTTATAACAGATAATAGTGTGGAATTTACAAATAATAAATTCCAGAATAGACTTAGAATGTTAGGTATTCAACATAAAAATCTGCACCATATAGACCACAACATAATGCCTTTATAGAGAGACGAGGCCAAACACTACAATCAATGGCACGTACTATGTTGTCTGATTCAGAATTACCTGACAATTTATGGGGAGAAGCAATAATGTGTGGTAATCATATATTAAATAATGTTGTTAATTCAACAACAGGTGAATTACCATTCACACTGTGACATGGTACAAAACCTGATTTAAGTTACATGCACACATTTGGAGCACCAGCATGGGTGCATATCCCTACACAACTCAGACACAAAGGACAGCATAGAGCTAAAAGATTATTTTTTGTAGGATATGAATCTAATCATAGATCTTATAGATTCTGGGAACCAGGAACATCTAGAGTTTACACCAGTGCTAGTGCTAAATTCCTAGAACATGTAGGATGGAATAGATTAGAGCAAGATTTAAATAACGAAGTAATTATTGAACCCTACAAAAGGCAGAATGAACAGACTAGTTATAAGAAGAGTCCAATTAAAGAAGAAGTCCACGAAAAACAAATAGGACCAGAACAAGAGGAAACAGTTGATCAGGAAGAGTTAGATAATCAAGAAGAGTTAGTTAATGAAAGTCCACCTGTAAGTCCTGTAATACCTAGACGTACTACACGTGTAACTAGACCACCTGATAGGTATCAAGCAAGTATAGTTTGCCAAGTAACTAAAGTTCCAACTAGTGTAGATGAACTTAGGATGTATCCTGCTAAGGATCAGGAAAATTGGCAAAAGGCAATAGAAAAAGAACTAAATTCATTAAAGGTAATGAAAGTATATGAAGATGCCAAATTACCTCCAGGAGAAAAATCCATTGGGTGCAAATAGATATTTAAAGTAAAAACTGGAAATGATGGGACTGTTACCCATAAAGCTAGGTTGGTAGCTCAAGGATTTAATCAAACTGCATCTGATTACGATGAAGTTTTCGCACCAAGACTTAAAGCAACATCTTTGAGAGCAGCTTTAGTGTGGGCAGCTAAGAAAATATATGTCATTAACCATTTAGATGTAGAAACTGCTTATTTGCATGCACCATTGCAGCACACTATATATTTGAAAAATCCAGTTATTATAAAAGACAATAAAATAAATAGTAATGATTGTTGGAAACTAAAAAAGAGTCTTTACGGGTTGAAACAATATGGCTTTGAGTGGAATCAATATATTGTGAAAGAATTAAATAATATAGGTTTTAAATCTGGTTTAGAGATCCATGTGTGTTTAAAAGAGAAAATAATGGAACGGTGTCATTATTGTTATTATTTACAGATGATATTGCTTTGATAACTAAGACTAATAATGAAGCTAATGAGATTATATCATTATTAGCCAAAAAGATAAAATTAAAGCATTTAGGTGAAATTAAAAAGTATCTAGGATTGACAATTAACAAAACAAAAAATGGATTTAAGATATCTCAAGAAGATAAAATTTGCCAATTAATTAAAATGTATAAAATGGAACTGTGTAAACCGGAAAAGACTCCAATGAGTCAGAAAGTTTGCCAAACTGATGATCAAAGTCCCAAATTTGATAAGTCTATATATCAATCTTTGATTGGTAGCTTATCATATATAAGCAATTGGTCTAGGCCAGATATAGCTTATAGTGTTAATCAGCTGGCTCGTTTTAATTCAGATCCACATCAATGTCATTGGCAATCATTAAAGAGAATTTTAAGATATCTGAAAGGAACAATGAACCATGCATTGTATATAGAACCAAAGGGTGATTTGAGTCTTAGTGCCTATGCAGATGCAAGTTTTGCAACTGACATAAACACTAGAAAATCAACATCTGGGATGGCTATATTATTTGGTAAGACACTAATAGGGTGGAAGTCAATCAGACAACAGCATATTAGCTTGTCCACGATAGAAGCAGAATTTTCATGTCTGTCATTACTATGCACTGACTTAATTCTGTACAAACAGTTATTATTAGACATGGGTGTAACTGTTAAAGATTCCATTATTGTGTACGAGGACAACCAGGCAACCATAAAGTTAGCTACTAATATTGCTGTAAAAACTAGATCAAAGCATACTGATTTAAGATACTTAAATGTTAGAGAATCTGTAAAGAATGGGCTAATTAAATTGGAATACTGCATGACAGAAGAAAATATTGCAGACCAATTTACAAAAGCTCAAGGAGTAATTAAGTTTAAAGAGAGTTGTAACAAATATGATTTAAAGATGTAAATAATTATAGTATTATTATTTCCTAAAAGGGGAGAATGTTAGGGATAACATTGTTTACCCTAACTGGTTTAGGTAAAATAATAAATATGTAATCATAGTTTGTTAGTTAAAGTGTCTGCAACTTTAACTGTAAGACTGTAATTAAGGGAGTGGTTGTAATAGCACCATAAAAGAAGCAAGACAATGGCAGCTTGCTCTCTCTGACTTGATGATCCCTAATTACTGGATGAAGACTGTGTTTTTCCTTACTCAAACGGGAGAGAGATAAAGGACTGATTTATTGTAAGTGAACTGACATAGGATATTCTACACGGACTTTGCTAATTGAATATCCTTGAATGGACTGACTAAAATGATACATGACTAAAGGACTGTTATTTTGACTATGCTATAAACTCTAAATGGAATAAACTATATTTTGATAGCACAAGCGTATCTGTTATTTTTACTGTATGTTAACAAACATACAAGCTTATCTCACTCATTTATCTGTATGCCTATCTGACTAACGCTGCACATTCTGTTTAGCTTGTCTCCTTAATCCTGGTTGCGGAACACAGGCTTAACAACATGTATCATCATTATTTATTTGTAAGAGCTACAATTATATGTTCCAAAATTTCACATATTAGATTCATGGAGGATTATACAGTATGTTACAGACAATAGGCACAAGTGTAAAACAAAGAGAATTTATTTTATATCTAGCTGGCAGGGGAATTCCCCACTATTTATTTTCCATACTGTGGAATGTATGATAGCCTTGGAGCTAGCTATCATACCCATGCAGAAAATTCAAAGTGAAACAGGAACTTTCTTGAAGAAAGACCCAGTTGTCATAATCTACTTGTTTGACTGCCACTTCTTTCCAAATCATTTTTTTTTATCTGAACAGCAGATAAATAGCTGAATAGCTTTCTAATAAATTCTCCTCTAACAGTTGCTCCAAGATACTTGTTTAAGATTAAACATATGCAAGGCCTTTCTGTGCAGATGCGGAGGTGTTTAATACATGACCATAAACATCTATTTCAAGAAATTTATCCAATGTTTCACTTTCCTCCCAATAAAAGTCTATCTTATGCACCTCTGATCCTAGACCTACAAGTCAGCCCTATCCACCAGAAGCAGTTGGAAGCACCAATGCAAAAGAACATAGAGCTCATTCATCAGAATAACTAGAAGTAGTCCTCGTTTAACAACTTGTCTCTTAGCAGCCTCTAAGTGTTGCTCTAACACTCTGCTAGAGAGAAGTTTCCTGAGGATAGGCTCCAGCATGAGTCCAAAAGCCTGGTAAACTAAATCTCTGGTCTCTGTGACTGATCCAGATTGGATCCTGTAACTTAGCAACCATTTGAAGTTACAATAGACTCCCCTCCCCCTGGAAAAGGTACTTAAGACCTGATTTTGAAGTTCCAATGGCCATGGACCCATGGCCTCGTGATCACATTTTGGGCACTTGGCAACTGTCTATCTTTATGGCTATTTTAAGTGTCCCACAATTACATGATCATAATTTCTGTTATTTTTGGTCTGTTTCTAGCATTTACTTCAGGATTCCAACAAAAAGAAAATGTACAAAGCATAGAACAGATTCATTTAATGTCCACCTCATTTGTTTCTGCTCTATCTAATAATGTCAGCATGCCATGTCCAAAACTGCTGTGACTCTTAAGGACAAAATGATACAAAAATCAAAAATAAGATTGTGTGCTCTTAGATTTCAAAGCTTAACCTTAGAAAGAAAAGGAGCAGAGATAAACACCACTGACATAGTTCTTGATCCTCACTGGTCCACATTAAAAATAAAGATGTAGTTTGCAGGAGACATTAGGTCAATATACAACGTACCCCTGGTAGATAAATTCTCTGGAGGATCAGCTAAATTTTACACGAACCTTCTTATTCAGGATTTATCATGGTTTTCAAAGTAGCTAAATTTTGTGTTGCTGTGAAATGAAAGCAAGATATATTTGGTCAAAGACATTTTAACTTAGTTTTAAAATAATTCTTGATACGTCTTAACTATTAATTGTAGGAAAAATACAGCTTTTATGTTTACTTTATAACGATTAATGTCTTACACTTATGTCCAGATAAAAACAGTATTAATATAACAATAGAAAAGTGAAAGTTGTATTTGTGATTTATTTCACTAGCTGTTAGTATATTATTGTATTTATTTGCTTTGCTCTGGTTTTGTTTGTTTTATTCTTTTAAATTGTGCTGGTCATTGATCAAATAAATATTTTTTTATTCCTTGAACATTCAATTTAATTTGATATAGAGATTTGAATTAAATTGGAAAATCAGAGTAATTTGAATTAGAGTTTCAAATCAGTTCAGAAAATCAATCCAGCCTCATTTAGATTTTTCAAATAATTTGGAAAATCAATTTATTTGATTTGGATTTCCAAATTAAATAAGATTCAGTCTCAAGTCTCTGAATCAGGTGTTATTTTTTCTTTGGAAGCACAATTCATTGCTTTGAATTATCTGATAAATTTTAAATGCTGAATTTATTGGATTGATATCACATAGAATTCAATAGATATTCATCATGCACAGTCAGAATCACTGAAGCCTGAAAAAAATTAATAAGTATATGGCATGATATGCTATGATGTGATGTAAATCTATTGGAATTTTGTGATTCATTCTTACTTGGCAGAATACATAATGTTACCAGCATGCAAAGAAGCCACTTAGATTACCTGAAGACTTCCTGCAAAATTATAGAATTTCTGAGATTGTGGGATTATTTGAGGTATGTCCTTTAAGACATGTCAGGATATTTTATGGTGGCATATATGAGTATTTCCTCTTTTTAAAGTAGCCCAATTGAAAGGAAACACCATCACATTCTTATGGAGGTTACAAATTTTGGTTTGTTTTTCAACTCCAAGTAATAGGAAATGTGAAAGTTGAATCTAAACAACTATATTGTATTTTCTGCCATTTGATACCTCTCAATTATTTCTTCTTGTGGTTAAGGTTATTATTTCTTATTAAAAAGCAATACAAACAAAACAGAATTTTGGCCAAACAGAGATCAACATAATCTTGTGTTGGACTTCCAACAAAATGAAAGATTGGATCACAAACAGTTGAAAAAACAGAAGAGAATTTCTACATAAAGCACAATTTTTTCATTATATTTAATGGCATAGGGATTGCTGCATTAGTGTGCAGGAGATGCAGTAGAGTTGAATATATTTTAAATTCTATGCTTTGGTGATGCTTTGTGGTTGCTTTGTATTCACTCAGCCTTTTAATAAAAGGGAACCATGTTCTTAAAAAGAAGTTATATATATGTATGTTGAAATAGCCATGCCTGGATTACTGCTAAAAATGCATCATACGTTCCTATAAAGATATTTCAATAAAAGATACCAACAGCTAGCTTGATGAAATGTGCCCACTATCAGTCTTTGAACTGACTCTTATCACCATAAATGAAAAACTGTGCTCAAGGTTTAATTCATTGTTTAAAAATGGGCTTGTGGTAGATTTTATGTCATTGCTGCACTTTTCTTAAGCTACTCATTGTTACATTTTTCTTAAGGCTTGTTTGTTATACATATGTATTTTTAGTTTGTAATTCACAAGTTTTGTTCCTGTTTTGGAGGAAACAGGAGTTTTGGAGTTGTATTTATTTACAGATTTATTTATTGGAATCTGTATGTCAACCCTGAAGCTGACCTGACCAAAGCCATTTTGACAGCTTCCATGTTGCCACATTGGAGCTGAGGAATACAAAGGGGGGATTTGAGATTGCTGGGATTTTGTAGCCAAAACAAAATACTTTCTCTTGTGAACCAAGGACATTCTCACACCTGGTCAGAGGAAGGAGGAGTGATGTCACCAGGCAACCAGACAGGACTGTGATTGGACCATGTGACTAGTTGTTTTGAGAAAGTGACAAACTTTTACTTTTAATGAAGTGAAAACCACAGGAACCTCCAGAGTTGGTTTTCACCAGATCTGTGCCAATATGATATATCCAATAAATCTATTATTTGAGAAATCCACCTGCCTTGGAGTTTTGCTTCTATGGGTCTATTACTTGGAACTCTGACATTCTTTTCAGTCTTCATGAGGGCTAGATCAGGCAAGATCAAAAGCAGAGGACTTGAGAGTAAACTACTCCTTTATAATAACAATATGTCAATGCTAAATGTTCCTCTTGCCCCAAAAGGAATGGAACGCAGCCCATTACGATGCACAAATGAGAGAAAAAATAATTGAAGGTGTGAGCTTATATCTGATGCTTCTCTGTGTAAATGTGTGTCTGTGTACTTGTGTGCTAGCCTTTTGGTTCCTGTGTCAGTATATGGATGAAGCCCAACACTATAGCAGGTGTAATGCTGGCATATGGCCAAGAGGAAGGGGAGGAGAGATTGAAATGAGTTTATTTTAGATCTTTCATTAGTAATTAAGTGCAGGTTTGGATGATGAACTAAGAAGTTTGGTGCCATTTTTATTACTCTTGCCAGCTTTCAGTTGATTAATTGGCCTGATTAATGGGCTGAAGCATTAATTACATAATATATTTCTCTTTAATCACTTGACTTCCAGAGCAGCAAATGTTGAGAACCATTGCAAACATTGCATTGCTAAGCCTTACCTGAATATACTTTACAGTCATACCATAAAATTGTCTTTAATCAATGAATTAACTAGCTGTTCTAAATTATGACTTAGCTGTAACCATGTCTCTGGGATGAATTTACAAAATGTAGGGTTCCTCTAGCCTACAGATCATGTCGCCTTGCTTTGTTTGTGCTTATAAGACTAAAATGTGTTGACTGGCATTACATAACACACCTAACCAGTTTGTTAAGAGTTTGCAACTACACTGAAGTATTTTAAGCTTAATTACTGCTAATTTTTATCTCTGTATATGTCCAGTTTGTTCAATTAGCTTACGATTTAATGTAGTATTCAAATCCACAAAATTAGTTAATTCAATTACAAATAACATCTGTTGCATAAATCCCACAATTTACAATTTATATTTCCTAAAACTACTATAAGTTTCATTTCATGTTCTTTTATGTGGAACTCTGTTTATGGGATCTCTACATTGTGTTTAATAAATCATTGTTATGTACAGATCATTTATGTCTTGTACTATAAGTAACATTTATGAACACATTTTCATACTTTCTGTCACTATAAGTTTGAACAAGGCGTAAATAATTAAATACATGTTTGAGACCCAGATACCTACAAAAAGATGTTTAAGCTGCATATTTTTTGCAGCTACGTTTCACTAGCAATATAAAGTATATAATTATACAACAAATATTTAGTTATTGCTAATTTCTAAGAGAGTTGTTTTAAATACAACTGCAGTGGCACCTGTTTTATTCTAAATTCCAAGTAAGTTCCAATACTGTATTTAAATATATGTTTGAGATACAAAAACAAAATAAATCAAAAACCCTGTTTAAATTAATTGATTTAGCTTGTATTTATTTAAACATCTAACTTGTTTTGGGATACAGGTGTCCAAGTTGGTTAAAAATAGAAAATTGCAGTTATTATTAAAATACACACTAAAATATATTGATTGATAAATAAGTCTATAAAATGAAAATGAAAACCATCAGCCAAAAGTAAGTTAAAAAACTAGTACATTTAGCAAAAACCGCTGCCTATAGCTGGGAACTCTAATTAGATGTTATTTTATCTATGGAAGCCATGTTCCTTGCCCTGTTAACCTTTTATTTTTAATAAAGAGAGATATTTGTATAATGAAATAGAAGATATTCACAGATTTCCTTGGGCTGACATGTAACAAATTATCTGCAAAAAAAAAAAAAATCACATCAGATTTTTCTCCAAAAATTATCTTATTTGAAAGTCATTTCTTTTATTAAATCTGACTGGTTGAGATACTCATAAGAAATATGCTGGTTGTTACTGTTGTTACTGTTATTATTTCAGTTTGTACAGCTATGTATACTGCTGCAATTCTGGGTGGTATATGGTCTCTGGTATTATTCTAAAATCATATAAATAAAAATACGTGCAAAGTAGAGGCACCTTCTCCCCCATCTCTGTAATAAGAATTCAAAGCTAGACAAGAATAAAAATCTTTGCTTCCTGAATCTCATGTAGGCAGTGTACTTTCCTTAAATAACAGCCAGTGTCTGAGAGCAACACCATGAGTTTATGTGTTCTAGCACATAAAGCATGAATGCATGAAACATGGAAAAAATACCTTTGCTAAATTTCTTCTTTTAATTAATGTGACCTTTGAATTGTGCTATTAAGTTCCATTTCTACTTGCCTATCAACCAGTCATATGTCTATAATTTTTTGAACATGAAAACTTTTAGGATATTAAGGAAATTATTCAAAACTCAATGGGAAATTTCAGAAGCAGGTTAACTTTCATGAAACATATCCTTTGAACTCTAAAAAGCAAAAAGGTTTTTCTGACAGCACCATGTGATCTGCTGCTTTTGTGCTACAGACATGTTGTGCCACAGACATGACATGTTGTTTCAACACTGCTCATCCCAGTGAAATTTACTTGTTGACTCCTACAGGAAAACTCAGTAATGGCATGTGTCAGGGTTCCAAGTAATAGACTCATAGCAAGCAAAACTCCAAGGCAGGTGGATTCCTCAAATAATAGCTTTATTGGATATATTATATTGGCACAGAACTGGTGAAAACCGACTCTGAAGTTTCCTGCTGTTTTCCCCTAATTAAAAATGAGTCAGTGCTGCCAACTCTCACGCAATCAGAGTGAGACTCACGCAATTCAACCAATTTTGACTGTCTCACTCTGATAAACGAAATCTCACGCTAAAGGCCCAAGAGATCTTCCTTGCAATGGGAATTCCGGCCTCGAATAAAGGCGCGCTTGTGGAATAAGACCCCCTCCACCCCAAATTTTATTTCTAATTCATCTTAGATTTGCAATTTAAAGCAGGCTAATCCGCTTGCAAATTTGCCGAAGAACGGCGGGTTTAACAGAAAGAAACTCCCCTCCCCGTCTCTTTCCCCCATGGCCACACCTCTCTAGCAAACTAATCTGAATTTTAACCCTTCAAAAACCGTAGCTCCTTGCCTCTAACTTTGCTTTAGATGTGATTTTTCAGGGGATCGGTGGCTCCGAGCAGCCGCTCGCCTCGCCGATAAAAATATATTTGTTTTTCGATTGTACTAAGGGCATTGGTGAAGTGTTCCCTGGTTTATTTTTCCTTTTGCCCTTTTTATGCAAGCTGCATCAGCTATTCAAAAGTTAGAATGGAATAGAATTGGAATGAAACTGGAATGGAATGGAATAAATTGGAATGGAACTGGAATAGAACAGAACAGAAAACTATTGTCACTTTAAATGTACACTAATCAGCATACATTAAAACAAAATTTCATTGCATTCAGTTCTCAAAATATAACCATTACGCATATACCCGCATATACCCGCATATACCCACATACACATACATATATGACAAAGAAACATCACAGTCCATTTCAAATAATCACCCAATTATTTTTTCAAACCTTTTATGAAACTAAAAGGCCTATGCTATGTCTCATTGGTTTTCATAGTCAAGTTCCCTCACTGAAGAAAAATGTGTTTTTGTAATATGTGTCCTCATTTTTTTTCTTATGCCTATGGGTTAAAATGTATGTATGTATGTATATGTCCAAATCATGACTAAAGTATGCATCAGATTGCACCATTTAAAATGTAAAATTGTCAAAGCTCCCTACCGTGGAAGGGGAGACACCCCCCTTCCACACCATCCCCCCCTCGGTCGCTTCGCTCCCTCGGGCTTGGTCGCTCCGCTCCCTCGCAGTGTCTCACTCTGAACTATCACTCAAGGTTGGCAGCCCTGAATGAGTTTGTCACTTTGGTTTGTCGAAACAACCATTCGCATAGTCTAATCACAGTGGTGTCTGGTTGCCTGGTGACATCACTCCTCCTTCCTCTGACCAGGTGTGATAATGTCCTTGGTTCCCAAGGGAAAGCATTTTGTTTTGACTACAAAAACCTAGCTATTTCAAATTCCCCCTTCCCATCCCTCAGCTCCAGTGTGGCAACCCTGAAGCTTCCAAGATGGCTTCAGTCAGGTCAGCTTCAGAATTGACAGCATCATTTCAACAGTGCAGAAAATTAAGATTGTCTAGACCCAAATCTAGAGACAGAATAATATTGCAAGTAGCCCAACTTTTTATGGGAAAGAAACTCTGTCTGTGTGTTTGTGTGCATGTGTGTGTGTGTGTGTGTGTGTGTCTTAGCATAAGAGAAAGTTATCAACCAATTAATTTCGAGGAGAAGTAATGTAAAAGGTTAGGAGAATGCTTTTCAATTATCAATGAGTAAGGATTATAAAAAGGCTGTTAGGGAAAAACAAAAGTCTCAGAATGTCTCTGGCTTAAAATACAAAAAGGTTCTAAACTGAAAATTGTTCTTTGAAGGAATTCTTGTAGTCTCATCTCTTTATCTCAATAACACTTGCTAAAGAAACCTCTGAGAATCTTACTTAGAAAACAATCACTTTCTGTTTTAGGCAGCTGCTATAGAGAGCTACACATCTCAATTTTTCATTTTGCTTAACCCTACATACTTTTCTGTTCCACTTTTAATCTTTACAGGTAATTCTCAACTTAGTACCATAATTGGGACCGGAACTTCCATTGCTAAGTTATTAAGTGAGTTGGGCCCAATTCTACAATCTATTTTTGGCACAGTCATTAAACAAATGGCTGCAGTCATTAAGTAAATCCAGCTTAAGTAAATCCCTGTTGACTGTGAGGTCACTTAGAAACGTTGCAGATTCATGACCATCATGCAATACATGCAGGTTGCCAAGCACTTGACATGTGACCCAGTTTCTACCCCCTTTATATGGACATTCAGGGAGTTCCCACTCTCTAGGAGTTACAGCATAAGGCCGGAGGTATTATCTGTAGCTGCAGGAGATGACCAGGCTGAGCCTGAGGGATCAGTCAAGCACATCATCAGTCTTGATTTCCTTTACACCCACAATAGATGTAAGTCCAACCCAGCTTGAATTCCATTGATTCTCCACTAATTTGCTTTAACTTTTAGTAGTTCAGATTCTTGCAGAGTTTAGCATGCAATAAACCTGTATTGATTTAAACAGCCTTGCTTCCTGACTTCCTGCACTTGATAGTAGCCTTTCCACTACAAATAGTCCTTGACTTACAACAGTTCATTTAATGACTGTTCAAAGTTATAACAGCATTGGAAAAAGTGACTTATGACCATTTTTCATGCTTATGATCATTCCAGAATCCCCATGGTCACATGGTCAAAATTCAGATGCTTCACAACTGACTTGTATTTATATGGTAACAATACCCAGAGGTCACCTTTTGTGACCTTCTGAAAGGGAAGTCAACGAGGAAGCCAGATTCACTTAACAACTGTGTTCCTAACTTAATGACTACAGTGATTCACTTAACATCTGTGGCAAGAAAGGTCATAAAATGGGGCAAATTTCACTTAATCAATGTTTCACTTAGCAACAAAAATTTGGGCTCAATTATGGTTATAAGTCAAGGACTACCTGTATTCTAAAATAACTTTCTTCTGAAAGATGTATGGTCCCCATTCGTGTGTGCTTCTGGAAGCAGGAAAAAACACAGATCTTCCAGAGGGCTTTGGAGATGAACTATTACATAGGGACATAGTTTTTATGATTTTATAATTATTGGTTTCCATTTCATTTTTTTTCTGATATGTATTTTATTTTTAATTCTTAAAGTCTTTAAGGCAGGGGTCACCAACCTTTTGGACCTCAGAAACCACCAAATTCATAATTTTAAATCCTGAAGACCATTAATATGAATTTTGACTGACGGTGGCTTGCTGAGGTTGGTGGGAGAGAGAGAGGGAGAGAGAGCTGAACTAACCTCTCTCTCTCTCTCTCTCTTTCTCTCATACACACACATTCTCTCTCTCTCTCTCATACAAACACACAGAGGCAGGGGTGGGATTCAAATTTCTTAACAACCAGTTCTTGGGCATGGCCTAATTTGTGGGTATGGTATGGTGGTCATGTGACTGGCTGAACGTGGCTTATATGTAAATATTATAAATATTTATGTAATATTTTGAATTTTTTATTTAAAAAAGAACAACTTTTATCCAAAAGCAGGCAAAGCAGGCAGACAGATTGAGTTGCTCACAGATTCACTTAGAGATCTGTGTTTCTGCCATCAGCTATCTGAGTCTGCAACTGAATAATAGAACCTTCAGTCCTAAGGAAGGTTTGGCTCTGCTTAAAAGTAGAGCTGAAGATCTAAAGATTAGCTAGAAAGGAAGAAATCCAACAATTTCCTGCTTTCTAGCTAATTTAAATCTCCTGGCACAGTAGAACAGCTGATGGTCAGGGGGGAAGGAAAAATAGCAACTTAGCAGGCAAGTTTGCCAGGTAAGGAGTGAGTGGGTGGGGAGGGTTCCCACAGGCCATGTGGGTGCAGCAACCTTGTGTTCCCAAGCAGCCTGGATTAATTGCTTTGGGGGGTGCTCTGGGGGTGACATTTCTCTGCAGACCACCAAAATTTTCTCGTGAATCACTAATGGGCCACAGCCCACCGGTTGGCAACCACTGCTCTAAGGTGTCAAAAATATTTCTGATTTCAGATAATTGAATAAATTTCATTAAAAATTGAATAAATAAGTATCAATATTCTGAAGTATGGCTAACACAAAGGGAAATCTATAGGTCCCACAGGTTTTGCTTATTTCTGTGTTAATACTGCTTTCTTCTAATGTCTTGTGATGAACTCTGGCTTGGGACAAGGATAACATCTGAAATGGAATCTTTTTTCCCCTATATCGACCACTGCATTCCTAGTTTTTCAAAAAGTGTTGACCTCTCAGGAGACAGATATGGGGAAACAATGATGTCACTATGTAGGAACAAATTCTTCAGTCCTCTTTAATTTGTTCATTGGAAAGTTGGGATTCTTTAAAACACCCTCCCATATATACACAAACTTTTCAAAATGTACGTAAAGATTCTTTTCAAAGACATATAAATTGTGGCCTACTGCAAATTGCCAGGATTTTAGGGACATGATCTGGGAGCTAGGAGATCATCCACAAAGACTGTTTGAAAATTGAGAATAATCACTGATGGTGTTACCTAGTTTGAGTAATGAAATGTTTGCAAGAAAACAACTAAGCTCAGAGAGCACCAAAGACCCCTCACTGTTTGCAAAGGATCAGAATTCACTCATATGCTGCTACTCTTTGGAAATATATTTTGGGGAGGGGGAGTTATTAAACTTGAATTATTTTCTGTTACTCAATATGAGTATCAAGGCTTTGCATTTCATGGAAAATGCAAGTAATGTAATGCATATTACTGGATTGAAGTAATGGCCATAACTGTATTTAAGGAAAGATCAATTGCAACAATATTACCCATGATTCTCAGTGCTGTCCATGGAATGTAAGCCCTTAAAAGCAGATATTACAATCAAATATAAGTTGTAAGATGTGAGTTTGAACAATGTGCTTTGCTGGAAATCTTTGAAGTAACATAAGAAGGGAAAATATGGGAGGGAATAATGTTTATAAGTTAACTCTTCATCTGGAATTCCTGTTGCCATTAACAGAATTGTTTTCATTTCAGCATGAATATGTTGGTCAATTGGTCAGCTGAGTGATTCCCACATAATGGTATTCTATTTGATCAGTTAGCAAAAGAGCAAATATTACAGCTCTATAGATGATTCCATCCAGATGAAATGTGACAGATATTCAATTCCTTTCCCTTCAAGTCTAGAATACAAATTGCCCAAGGCTTTATTAAAGAAAGAATTCTACTTTTTTCACTACTAAGCCAGAAGACTCAATATTTTTGAACAAATATTTTAAAATTATTTTCATTTTTTTATTTTTGTTGGTCAATATTACACTTAGAAGGTGAATGCAATGATCTTGCATATGTTACCACATCATCCATTGTTGACATGCCATTATAACATTTTCCATTGATCTCTTCTCTAACACTATAACAGCTAAAATCTCTCTCCAAATCTACTCCTGACCTGTGCAATTTCACAGTACAGATACGCTTCTCCTAACGTTCACATTTAGGACTTGCAACTCTGTTGTTAAGTGTCAGGGTCATTAAGACATCCAACAGATTTATGACCACTCCAGGCTTATGACTTCATTTTCACTACAGTCATTATATGAGACATCACATGACCATGGCTTGCTGGCTTGTCCATTCAGTCAGAAGCAAGGGCTGAAGTGCTCAAATGGCAATCATGTGACTGCACAAATGCCTGATTGCTGCGAAGCATCTAAATGTCCCAAAGGTGCTTTTTGAAGAGGCAGCTGGAATTTCTGGCTTTTCTTTGAAGATTTTCACTTCTCATCCAAGAAGCTTCTTCAGCTCTGACTGGATGGTGGGGATGGAAGAATTCATAAATGCATGGCACAACATAGGAGAACAGACTCGTCAGGACAAAATTCAGCAGTCCATCTTCATTTAAAAGACAAAGGCCACTCTGATGAAGACAGCAAAGTCTAGATTTTGGACAGAGAAGATCGCTGGTTTGAAAGGGGGATCAAAAAGGCCATCTATGTCAGAGTTGAACAGCCCTCTCAACAGTGGGGGAGGAATATGACATCATCTATCTCCAGATTACAACATAGTCCTTTTAATAGATCCAAGAAGGGTCCACCATTATTTGCATTACTCAATAATGACGACACATATAAATCTCCAGGTAGCCTCAATGACTCTCTAAAACAGGGTTGTCAAATTAATGTTGTCACGGTCGTGTCACATGACATATAGGGAATTTTTCCCCCTTTGCTAAACCAGCCAGCCCAGGATGCACCCGGCTCATGGGTTGGGAGTTTGACAGCCCTGCTGTCAACTCATGAAGCCTTCCTGACCTGCATTCTAAAATAATGCAAATGACCAACTGTCTTCAAGGAGTATATTTCTTCTGTAACCTACCATCCAGTCATTGGAGGAGGAGGAGAGAGGCTGACTGATGATAAATAAATGCCAACAGTTTAAGAATGTTTCACTTTATGGAACTTCCGGTTTGCGTGGCTTCGGGGCAGCAGGAATTCGCGACAGCTCGCGATTCCTGCTGTGCTAGCCGTCGAGGTACCCCCGATCCAGATGGGTCAGGGGGATATGGCTGCCCTGTAGGGACAGCTGAAGATAGAGGGGAGTCGGAAAGGGAGGTGGGGGCATCGCAGACCCCCCCTTTCTCCGGGAAAACCCCTTTTTCCCAAGGCGGTGGAGCGGCGGTCAGCAATGGCCGCCACGAAGAAGCCAGCAACCGGGTAAGAACTGTGCTGGAGGAAGTGTGAAGAGTGAAAGTTCTGTCTGAGCCGGGTCAAGTAACACCTTTTAAATTGCCTGGAATTGAGCTGTTGGTTGCTGGAGGATACATTGTATCCCTAAGAAGAGCGAAAAGCGGCGGAGAAGCTGTTAAAGGGAATTTTTTTTTTTTTTTTACTCTCCCACCCCACGGAAAAAGCAGAAATATTTGGATATATTAGACATTGAAAGTGGATTGTTTTGAAAGCTAAGATAAGAGACAAAGGGATTTTTGGACATTGAAAAATGTGAGAAATTGGAAAATCTCTGCTGGAGGTATGGATTTTTGATTATTAAAATTCTCATTGCAAGTGGGAAGGGAGAAAAAAAAATTGGAGCAGAAGCTGAAAAAGGAGGAGATTGATTAGAAGTCTTTGTGGATCCCAAAAGAAGATATATGGTAATTGGACCTCTTTGATTAAAAATTAATTCAGAAAGAGAAAGAGAAGAAGGAAGAAAAGTATTAACTTTTGGAATTTTTTTTTCTTTTTTTAATTGCTTTTGATTGTCTTTGATTAAAAATTCTTGTGGTTGTTTTGGAAAAAGTTTCCCTTTTCATAATGGCATCGTCTGTGGATGAACTAGAGATTGAATATCAAAAATATAAAAAAGAAGATACTTTGGGCGCTTTGTTTCAATTCTTAGAAATGGCGTTATGTTCCTTTGAAAAGTTGATTACGCAGCAGAAGGACTGGGACAAGGAAGAAGAGGAAGAAGAAGCCATCTTTGATGAACAATGGGTCCCTTTTGGAGAGGAGGACAAAAAGGATAAGAAAAAGGGGATTTTAAGAATTATAAAAACAACCAAAAGAGAGAAAAATGAGCGAAAAGATAGAGGCAAGGTTAGAAAGCAAAGGAAAAGGAGCAAGAAAAGCGAAGAGAAAAAACAAAGGGGTAGAAAGGGCAAGGAGAAGAATAAGCAAGAGAGAAAGGGGGAGAGGAGAAGCCTTAATGTGGGGAAGCAAGACCTAAGGAAAAAAAGTTTATTTAGAGATAATGGGTGAATTTAATTTAGATTAAAAGAGGGATTCTGGAGGGTATATAAGAGTGTGTTTTTATATGTATATTTAGAATATAAAATTTATTATGTAATTTTAGAATTTTTTTTAAACAGAATCCCAAGAAAGATTGCTATATGTAGTATTTCTAAGTTAGGGTAATGAGTTATAGATGTTACTCCAATTGGTGTACAGGAGAAGTATAGTAAAAGAAAAAAAAGATGAATGGATAATTGGAAATAGAACAGACAAAGAATGTTGTTGAAAATGGTAATAAGATATGGAAGGATATATATGCTTTTTTTTTGGGATTTTGTGTATTGATAAAAGGCAATAAAATTTTAATTAATAAATAATTTGGATGGAAAAGAGAAGTAGGGACAAGATATGAAGTTAATATTATATGAAATATTGATATTATAATCTGGAAATGTTATGCTTTATTGGTCTATTATTATTATTTTTTCTTAGAAAAGAATTTATAAGCTGCTATGCCTTGATTTTTTGTGCATTGTTTTTATAAAACTGATAAAAATGGTTTTTATATATATATATATATAAAAGAAAATGATAATAAGATTTGGAAGGAGATATGGGTTGAATATGATGTTTGAATTTGTGTCTGTGTAAAGAGTTTTAACCCGGGAACAGACAACCTTCAGAAAAGATCTTTTAGTTTTGTTTATGTTTTGTGTTTGTATGTTTGTGTATTTTGCTTATGGTAAAACTAACAAAATTTGTTTTTTATATATAAAAAAAAGGAAAGAATCAATAAAACCTTGGAGGAATGCTAGACGAGAATAATTTATACAAGCCAGAAAGAAAAGAATATGATGACTATAAAATGGATAAATATGGAAGAGAAATGAAATTGAATAGGAGTAAAGAGAAAAAATGAGAAACTTGCTGAAAGATGTTTGTGTGTCCATATGGAGATGGGATAAATTGGAATTATGCTGTATAAAAATAATGTTTTGTTTGACTTGTAAGGATTTACAATGTTAAGAGGTTTTATGTGTTTATGTATTTAATGGTTAATGATGTGTTGTTTTATCTTTAAAATTAATAAAAATTTGTTTCAAAAAAAAAAAAAAGAATGTTTCACTTTACATATCAGTTGCGGACTGTGAATTCAATAGATTCCCATTCAAGAGGAAAAAAGTAATAATTGCTTTTCATCTCTAATTCCAAAGTTGCTTCTACAAAGGTTTCCAAAAGAAGCTTGTATGGGGATTAAGACTAGAAGACACCAGGAGTTCTTAGCCAGAAATAGTGATTATAGATGCTTACAAAAATTACTAGTTTTTAAGGCCAGCAAAAACCACCCATACATAATTTGCAAGTATCCATTAATTGAAAGAAGGAAGCTAAAAGTCTTTAGTTTAAACACTGGAGATATAAATGTGTGTATTAGTGGGCAATCAAGTGGCTTAATTATTTTCTTCAATAAAGATTCTAATCTATCTGGTTTATTTCTGTGAACCTTCTGCCGATCTTATCTAAAAAACCAAATCAGTCATCAAATATCAGGAAATCGGAATGTACTGCCAAATCCTGATTAGGAAAATCAGGGAGCTATGTGGAGCAAGATCCAGTCCATTCCAACAATCATGAAGTGAAGTGAGGCATATTTATTTACTTTATATCTCATCTTTATTTGAGGTTGACACAGCCTTCCATCCTTCCAAGGTTGGTAAAATGAGGAGCCAAATTGTTGAGGGCAATATACTGACCCTGTAAATTGCTTAGAGAGGACTGTAAAGCATTCTGAAGCATGGTATGTAAATCTAAGTGCTATTGCTATTATTTTTTACAAATAACTCAAGATGGCAAACATATCCAACACACTTTCCTCCTCCTATTTTCTGCACAACAAATTTGTGAGGTGGATAGGCCAAAGAAGAGTGTCTAATCCTGCTTGCTTTTGTCACTAAGGCAGGATTAGAACTAACAGTCTCCTGCTATTTAGCTTGGTGCCTTAACCACTAGACCAAAGGTCTTCAAACTTGGCAAGTTTAAGACTTGTAGACTTCAAATCCCAGAATTCCTGAGCTAACATGACTGGAGGAGGAATTCTGGGAGTTGAAGTCCACAAGTCTTAAAGCTGTCAAGTTTGAAGACCCCTGCATTAGACCAACCTGGCTCTCTGTTTAGCTATCTTACGATTCCCACTATCCACCATTTACCCACAACTGAGAGCAATCACTGCAGAGAAATATAGGAATATACCTTTCACACTCACAACCTTGAACATATCCACAGATAAGAGATTGTTAAGCTACTATATCAAGTTGGTCAAGGTATCTAGGCTGCTTTATACTTGAAAAAAAATTCATTTCTTTTCCATCGTCTGCATTCCTAAACAACTCTTAAATTCCTTTTGTGTTCTTTTGAAGGAACATCATTAAAATCAATCTTTGTCAACCTCACCAAAACTAAAAATGAAAAGCATGTTGCAAGGCAAGATTTCTATATTCATGGCATTTGGCAAGAAGGGCAACAAAACTGAAAGAATTGCACCACAAAGTGTATAAAAAAAGGATTTGGGTTGCTATGGTTACCTAATGATCCCAATGTAGCTTGCTATAATAATCTCTCTGGGCCCTCCCATATGCACAATGCTGAATTATACGGCACAATTTTCCCACTTGCTTTTCATTCAGAATTGGAGTGGGTGCAAGTTAAGGCAGGTTAAAATTAAAATAAACTCCCCCCCCCCATGAGGCAACAGTCTGATTCCCTGCTTGTTATACAATACTTTTGCCTTTTTTTAAAGGTTAACCTGAAGTTGAACTTCAGTTTCATGAGGGAGTATGCCATATATTGAGGTGATATGAATACAAGAAAAGTAGCAATAGAATTCTATCAAGAAGGCATAACAGAATTACAAATAAAACAAAGGAACTGGAGGATGTTCTTTTTTCAGTCTCAAGAAATCTTTGTGCCCAAGAAGAGAGACTTCTCATTTGAAGTTTCCTGTTACGTTTTCTAGCATAAAATACAAGATTTTACACATTGTCTCATATCTTCACTCCTTTCCTAACTTAAAACATTTCCTACCCAGTTTTCTTCCACACTTCCCATTCTAACTAGGAAATTCAACAAAGTTCAGCAAGCTAGATTTTGGGGCTTTTAAATCTCTCCTTAAACAAGAGGTGAATTTCATGTTTTCCAAAAATTTTCTGGCATCATTAGAAACTAGAAAAGAAGCAGAGTTTCATTCTGATTCTTCTGAGCTAATAAAAGTCTTCACTTGCTTTTACTTAACTCCCTAAGTACTCTGCTTCTGCTCCTTTTCCTCCAAGATGTAGAAGAAGGCATTGTCTATGGCTGAGACAAAATTAAAATGGAAGGTGAAAGAAAGATAGCAGTGTGATATTGCTCACTTCTTCCTACCAGAGAAGTCTTGAAATAGAAAGGACAATGAAAGAACCTCAAGAAAGGAGCCAGTGTGAGATCTGTATCCATTCCTGTGTAAGGAAAGGTTTACTTCAGGGTGATTCAGAAGGCTGGTTTCTACAAATCATACTTCATAGTTATAAACAACTATAAACAGATACAACTGATCATTTTTTTTATCATAAAAAAGTTTACAACACCTCTTTGAAATGTTCAGTGAATGTGCAATTGATTGTCGGACCGCACATGCTAACCTAGGACATGTATAAGTGCTGTTTGTCTCAATGAAAATGTAATTGAAATTCATGTTGTGTTTTCCATATGTTTCATAAAACAAAGTTCCATAAAAACATTATGCAGTTACTCGCATTATTTTTGCAAGGTGGCAAAATAATGCTTTTATTGTTTTTCTGTTATGTATTTTTACATTTCACAGACGGCAAATAGCGAGAGAAATTGTAATAGGAGAAAGAAATGCAAAATTCAAAAAGTCACTTGGTAATCATTTAAGACAAGTGTAAAAGTGTACACTCTTCCCATAAGAAATTTGTTAACTTTTTCTTTATTTTTTTGTTAAGTATTTACCATCAAGTTGAAAAAAAAATGTTTAAAAGTACAGAATAAATTTGGTACTGTGCTTGTTACCATACTGAAGAGATGCAAATGATATTAGGTCTAAGATTTATACAAATTTTTCAATAAGGAAAAAAGCCAATTCTGCTGACTAATTTATTCCTAAGGAATAATTCTACCAGCTCTAATAATACACATAATTACACACCTCAGAAGAGTGTTCGGGGTACTAATTAGTTAATGTTTATACAGCACGTTGAACATGTTATGCATTTAAGTATTACTATTAACTAAACAGAATATTCACTTTCAATTAATGTGTGCCATAACTTGGGCTGGTAGTATATCAGCTATAGTTATTATATACAGAGCTATAATTGACTCAAAGTGATACATAGAGCACTGGGAAATAAATAAAATTGCTGATTAATGTAGAATAAGAGCTAGGAGCTCTAACTAATTTCAGAAATAGTCTAGAAAATACCCTTATATTAAATTAGGACATTGATTCATCTTATTTGCTTTATTGACTAACTATGATTAGTCAACTTTTCTGCATTTTTTAAAATGTTTTTTGTTTAATTCCCCCTCTGTGTGGGTATTTTCCCACGTTATTATAGTTGTGCTTTTAAAGTTGTAGCAACGTTTTGACAGAATCTCATCTGCCATCGTCAGGCTTCTGTGTTGTGTTCGTCTGTGAGTCAGACTTTCACAGCCATTTCAGTTTTAAATTTGGGGCTACCCTACTGCTGTGCCAGAATGGTTTTTTTTTCATCCTGATTGTTTGGGAGTCTTGGTCTGTGTTTACTGGTCTTGGAGTTTGCTGTGTTCAGCTTGATTGGTGTTTCTAATGTCTTCTGCCTGTTTTGTACCTTTTTTTTTTTTTGTCTTGATTGGCTGGCAACATTGTGTTTCCTGTATTGGAGGCTTTTAGTGTGGCTTGGCTTCAGGTAAACGGGCAGCTATCATTTATTAGGAAGCTAGGTTTCATCTGGGTGCCTGGTTGGGGTGTGTTTGAGCTGGAGGTATCAGGAGGGATTTGTTTGTGCCCAGGTGTTTGCCTGGCTTGTGGTGTGGACATTTTTTTGTTTGTGAGTGCAGGCTTCCAGATAATTGACAGTCTGGTGGAGTCATCTCTTCTATTCATGCTTTCTGGTCTTTTTTCAATCTCTATGGCTTCTCTAATAATTCCGCAGCTGGGGTTTTCTATAGTGGCTAGGGTTTGGGTGCCATTGAAGTTGATGCCATGACCTGTGGCTTCCATGTGTTGGACGAGTGAGGAAGTGTGTTCCAGCTTTCTTACTGCATTTTTGTGTTCATCTAGGCAGGTACTTATTCTTCTATTGGTCTGTTTAATGTATGTGGCAGGGCATGATGCACAGAGGACTTCATATATGCCTTGGTTTTCCAGGTCAATTTTATCTTTGGAGTTTCTTAGGATGGCTACTATTTTTCTGTCTGTTTTGAAGGCAGTCTTGATTTGATGTGATGTCTGTGTAGTATCTTACTGATTTTGTCTGTAGTACCTCTTATGTAGGGCAGGACAACTGTTCCATAGGTCTGTTCATCTTCTAGGTCTCCATTATGTCTTAGTGTGTTTTTGTGGATCAAGCCAGTGATTTTGCTTTTGTGGAAGCCATTGGCTGTCAGTACTTTAGTCAGGGTGCACAGTTCAGTCTTTATGTGTGTCTTGTCTGCCAGGTGTTTGGTTCTGGCAATTAGTGTTTTGGCCACGGAGTTTATCTGTGCTGCGTGGTGGTGGGATTGGGCGTTGAGGTAGTGGTTGGAGTTATGTTTGGAGCATAGGCGAGAAAGAATGGAGACGAGCCTCTGGAATGGTGAACTTCAACTCTTTATTTGCATGGTGACAGCTCAAACTCAATGGTAGTTATAGCCCTCCTTATATAGGCAACCCAATAACTATTTAACCAATAACAATCTAGGAGCGCTAGCTCCCTTAACCAATATGAACGCTCTGTTAATGGCCAATCAGATCCCACGGAACGGGCCAATCCGATCCTGCCATTAACAGCCAATCAGAAGTGCAGGGCCAGAACCCTGCACTTGACTCCAAGCTCAAGATAACTTTATTAAACCTTTATGCATTCACAACACTCCTTCCCCCTGGCTTCTGTTTACAGGGCGCAGTTACATAGTCCTTAAGTTAGGACGGTTGCTTTATTAGTTTTTTTGATTTTCGCTGTGTGTTTTGCATTTGGCTGCAATCTCGCTGAGGTAGATCGTTGTTTGGTGAAGGGGTTGCATCTGGTTCAGAGTTCATGTTTCCGTCGTCACCAATATCTTCGGCAACTTCCTGAGGTGAATCTATTCCCATCTCTGGTTCCAATTCCTGTGTCTCTATTCTGCTATCGTTCCCTTCGAACGGGTTTTCTTCTAATTGAAATTCGTCTTCTTCCATATCTCCCCCCCCCTCAGTTTGGTCATGAGGGAGTTCAGAAATGCCCGACCGGAGCCGTGATCGTAATTGATCGATATGGCATTTCCATAGTCTATCGTCAAGGCATTGTACAAGGTAGGATCTCGGGCCGGTTACACGAACTACTATCGCCTCTACCCACAGTGGATCGCCCGATAGGTTTTTAGCGTATACCAAATCGCCTACCTGGAAGGTACAACATTGGCCGCTGGATCCTAGTGGTTTTTCCAGTTCATAAGCTGGGTATAACCGGTTGAGGTGGGAGCGGAGCTTTCATCCCATCAGCAGTTTGGCGGGAGTTTTGTTCGTGATGCTATGAGGTGTAATGTGTTGTAGAAAAAGGATTCGGTTGATTTTGTCGTCGATGTTATCGTAGTCTAATTTCTGCAAAGTCTTCTTAACAAATTGGACCATGCGCTCAGCCCTGCCATTGGTCGCAGGGTGCACAGGTGAGGTGAGCGCATGTCGGCTACTGCGGTCAGCCAGGTACTGTTCGAAGGACAGCGCGGTAAATTGGGGCCTGTTGTCGGATACCAGAATGTCTGGTAATCCATTCATTGCAAACAGTCTTTCCAATTTTTTGATAACCGCTTCGGTGGTCGTGTTCGTCATGCGGTGAATCTCGAGCCAATTCGGGTAGGCGTCGATGGTTAGAAGAAAGGTGTGGCCTTTGGTCGGCCCTGCAAAGTCCAGGTGAATATGGGACCAGGGTTCCCGTGGTGTCTCCCATTTGGTAGAGATGGCTTTCGGTAGGGCGTTGCTCACTTCCTGGCATCTCTGACAAGCTTTAACCCAATTCTTGATTTGCTTGTCGATGCCCAGCCACCATGCGTAGCTTCGTGTAAGGGCTTTCATTCGCATGATACCGGAGTGGCCATTGTGCAAGGTTCTCAGTACTGCTTTTTGGAATCATTCTGGTATAACGACTCTATCCCCCCAGATAACACAGCCTTTTTGAGAAAATAACTTCGTTTGTCGAGTCTTGAATGGTGTGAAGTCATCCGATAATTGGTCCAATGGCCATCCGCGTTCTACCCAGCCTAGGACTTGCACTAAGGTGGGGTCACATCTGGTTTCTCTCGCGATATCTCGGGCGGTTAATGGCAGCGTGTGGAGTGTTTCAATCTGTAACGTGGTTACCGTTGGTGCGGGATCATCGAGAGTCTCTGGAAGCGGTGCTCAGCTCAATGCGTCGACGTGGGGAATGGCTTTCCCCAAGCGGTATTGCAGCTGATAATTATAAGCAGCCAAGAATTCTGACCAGCGAACCATCCTGGGGGATAATATGTAGGGAGTCGGCTTATCTCCAGCTATTATCCCCAATAACGGTTTGTGCTCAGTCACGATAGTAAAAGCCCGGCCATACACGTACTCATGAAATCTTTTAACGGCAGATACAATTGCGAGGTCTTCTTTATCGATTTGGCTATAATTTCGCTCAGTTTTTGAAAGTGTCTTTGAAAAATATGCAACAGGGGCTTTGTTACCATTAGGCAGTACATGGCTCAAAATGGCGCCCACTTCAAAAGGCGAAGCATCACATGTGATATTTAATGGCAAAGTCTCATTGTACTGCATGAGTACAGCATCAGAAGTCAGTAGTTTTTTTACATTACGGAACGCCTGTTCTTCTTTATGACCCCATAACCAAATTGCTTTTTTCTCTAGCAAACGATGTTGCAGCTCAGCAACAGTTACTTTATGTGGTAGAAATACATGATAAAAGTTGATGAGGCCTAGGAACGCCTGGAGATCGGCCTTGTTCCGAGGCCTGGGAGTGTTTTTTATTGCTCTCAATTTACTGTCGGTAGGGTGAATACCCTGACTGTCAATTAGGTACCCTAAAAACTCGACACGATCTGTACACAATTTACACTTATTCTTTTTTACCTTAAGACCGGCATCTTGAAATTTTTGTAGAACTAATTTTAAATGATCCCGTAAGATTTTTTTTGTAGATGCAGCAATTAATACATCATCAAAGTAGGGAACCATGCCTTTAATCCCTTGTAATAGGCTCTCCATCAGGCTCTGAAAAATTCCCGGGGCTACACTGACTCCGAATTGCAGCCGGGTACATTTAAAGGCACCTTGGTGCGTCACAATCGTTTGTTCCTGTGCCATCTTTTCATCAACAGGTAATTGCTGATATGCCTGAGCTAAGTCTAATTTAGCGAAGACTTTTCCACCCCCCAGGGAGTGGAGAAGATGCTGCACCACCAGCACCGGATATGCATTTTGCTGTAGGGTGTGGTTCTTTGGATTAAGACTGAACGATATTGGGGTCCCCCTGTACTCACCTAAATTTTCCGCGAAGACATCCCTGAATTCATGGATGAGGTCCTCCTCCCAGTCACTTCCGCTGACTCGGTTTATGCCTGCCACTTCAATGCCAAGTGGCGCGAACAATTGGAGACCTAGCAGACTAGGCTGATCTTTGTCAATCACAGTTAGCGGTAAGTATGCTGTGTGCTTCTTGAATGAGACCTGGACTCGGCTGGAACCAACAACAGGGATTCGATTCCCTTGATAGTCCTTAAGAATAAGTATTTGGGAATGGATGTCTTGGCGCTGGATCGTGGGGATGAGTTGCTTGAGGGTCTTCCAGGACACCATCGAGAGGGATGATCCCGAGTCGACTTCCATTTGGCAAGGCTGGTTCTCGATGGCCACTGTAATTCGGATTTTCTTGGCATCCAAGGCAGAGGCGTGACCGATAGTGATAGTATGGTGAGCCTCTTCTCGCTTCGTGGGGCGATTCAAAACTCGGTTTCTGTCGGAGTGGTTTACTGGTTCTCGCCTTACAGGACGGTTTCCTGTCGATTGGCGATAGTTAGCCCCTTTTGAGGCCTGGCTGGGTCCTTGTAAACTTCAGCAGACCCATCCGATGTGGCCTCTCTTCCCGCACTCATATCAGAGCGTGTCGCGAAATTCGCATTCGGACCTGGCATGGTTGGCTCCACAACCAGCACAAGGGTGTAGGGTCTTCGGGTAGGGGTCCCGGTCGGACCACAGTCGATGGACCTCTTCGTCGCTGTCTGACGATGAAGAGAGGTCCTCATGGTGGGCCGTTGTAAGCTGCCCTTCTGACTTGGGTAAGATGTCGCCTGTCGGTTGGTGTACCGGAGCGCGGTTGCAGCGTAATTGTGCAGCCGACTTCCTGGTTGCTTCTGCTGCAGTAGCATCGGCGATGGCATTGGCAAGGATGATGTCGCCTTTCGCCATCAGCTTGCTCTGCACGCCTGGCGCATCTAGTCCCAGAACTATTCGATCTCTCAGTGCCTCTTCCAAATCGGCGAATCCGCAGAGGCCTCCCAGATTTCGGAGGTCTGCTATAAAATCGGCGACGCTTTCTCCTTTTTGCTGGTTTCTTTGATAGAACTCGTGCCGTCTCACGAGCGTGGGCACGGTCGGTGCGTAATGAGCTCTTAGTAGGGGTTCGAGGTCGTCCCAGTCCATTGCCTTCACTTCTGCAGGTTTGGCTAGTGCTTCAGCCATCTTAAATACGGTTGGCCGGCAATGCATTAGGAATACCACCCGTTTCTTCCCGGTTGTGACATCCTTTAAATTGTTAGTTTCCAAAAACATTTGGAAACGATCCATGTAGGACTCCCAGTCCTCTTGCACTGGATCGAACAGAGCGGGTGGTACGATGACGACGGACATGGTTCTGTCGTGTAGCGCTGTCAGCCATGTGCTCAGTGTTTCTTCTTAGTTCAGTCAGCTCTGACGTCTCCACATCCCACCCTCATCGCCAGTGTTATGTTTGGAGCATGGGCGAGAAAGAATGGAGACGAGCCTCTGGAACGGTGAACTTCAACTCTTTATTTACATGGTGACAGCTCAAACTCAATGGCAGTTATAGCCCTCCTTATATAGGCAACCCCAATAACTATTTAACCAATAACAATCTAGGAGCGCTAGATCCCTTAACCAATATGAACGCTCTGTTAATGGCCAATCAGATCCCCCGGAACGGGCCAATCCGATCCTGCCATTAACAGCCAATCAGAAGTGCAGGGCCAGAACCCTGCACTTGACTCCAAGCTCAAGATAACTTTATTAAACCTTTATGCATTCACAACAGTTGGTGTATGTTTTCTTCTGGTATATGGTGTGTCCTAGTGTGCCATGTGTTTTTTTGTAGATTGGTACATCTAGGAATGGTAGTTGTTTGTTTGTTTCCATTTCCATGGTGAATTTGATTTTGGGGTGTGTGCTGTTTAGGTGTATTAGGAAATTGTTTAGGTTTTCTTTTCCATGGGGCCAAATCACAAATGTGTCATCAATGTATCTTAGCCATAGTTTGGGTTTGTGGGTGGTGTTAAGCCTGGTTTCCCCAACCAGGGTTAGGGAGACAAGCTAAACAGAATGTGCAGCGTTAGTCAGATAGGCACACAGATAAATGAGTGAGCTAAGCTTGTATGTTTATTAACATACAGTAAAAATAACAGATACGTTTGTGCTATCAAAAATATAGTTTATTCCATTATGAGTTCATAGCATAGTCAAAATAACAGTCCAATAGTCATGTATCATTTAGTCAGTCCATTCAGGGATATTCAGTTAGCAAAGTCCATGCAGAATATCCTATGTCAGTTTACTTACAAATCAGTCCTTTGTTTCTCTCCCGTTCGAGCAATGCAGTCTTGATTCCAAGCAGTAATCAGGGATCATCAAAGCCAGAGAGAGCAAGCTGCAGTCTTGCTTCTTTTAAAGTGCTTTCACAACCACTCCCTTAATTACAGTCCTACAGTTAAAGTTGCAGACACTTTAACTAACAAACTATGATTACATATTTATTATTTTACCTAAACCAGTTAGGGTAAACAATATTATCCCTAACATTCTCCCCTTTTAGGAAATAATAATAAATATAACTATTTACATCTTTAAATCATATCTGTTACAACTCTCTTTAAACTTAATTACTCCTTGAGCTTTTGTAAATTGGTCTGCAATGTTTTCTTCTGTCATGCAGTATTCCAATTTAATTAGCCCATTCTTTACAGATTCTCTAACATTTAAGTATCTTAAATCAGTATGCTTTGATCTAGTTTTTACAGCAATACTAGTAGCTAACTGTATAGCTGCTTGGTTATCCTCGTACACAATAATGGAATCTTTCACAGTTATACCCATGTCTAATAATAACTGTTTGTATAAAATTAAGTCAGTGCATAGTAATGACAGACATGAAAATTCCGCTTCCATCGTGGACAAGCTGATATGCTGTTGTCTGATTGACCTCCACCCTATTAGTGTCTTACCAAATCATATAGCCATCCCAGATGTTGATTTTCTAGTGTTTATATCAATTGCAAAACTTGCATCTGCATAGGCACTAAAACTCAAATCACCCTTTGGTTCTATATACAATGCACGGTTCATTGTTCCTTAAAATTCTCTTTAATGATTGCCAATGACATTGATGTGGATCTAAATTAAAACGTACCAGCTGATTTACACTATAAGCTATATCTGGCCTTGACCAATTGCTTATATATGATAAGCTGCCAATCAAAGATTGATATATGGACTTATCAAATTTGGGACTTTGATCATCAGTTTGGCAAACTTCCTGACTCATTGGAGTCTTTGCCGGTTTACAAAGTTCCATTTTAAACGTTTTAATTAATTGGCAAATTTTATCTTCTTGAGATATCTTAAAACCATTTTTTGTTTTGTTAATTGTCAATCCTAGATACTTTTTAATTTCATCTAAATGCTTTAATTTTATCTTTTTGGCTAATAATGATATAATCTCATTAGCTTCATTATTAGTCTTAGTTATCAAAGCAATATCATCTGTAAATAATAACAATAATGACACCGTTCCATTATTTTCTCTTTTAAACACACATGGATCTGCTAAACCAGATTTAAAACCTATATTGTTTAATTCTTTCACAATATATTGGTTCCACTCAAAGCCAGATTGTTTCAACCCATAAAGACACTTTTTGAGTTTCCAACAATCATTACTATTTACTTTATTGTCTTTTATACCTACTGGTTTTCTTAAATATATAGTGTGCTGCAATGGTGCATGCAGATAGGCAGTTTCTACATCTAAATGGTTAATGACATAGTTTTTCTTAGCTGCCCACACTAATGCTGCTATTAAAGATGTTGCTTTAAGGCTTGGTGCAAAAACTTCATCGTAATCAGATGCAGTTTGATTAAATCCTTGAGCTACTAACCTAGCCTTATGGGTAACAGTCCCATCATTTCCAGTTTTTACTTTAAATATCCATTTGCACCCAATGGATTTTTCTCCTGGAGGTAATTTAGCATCTTCATATACTTTCATTAACTTTAATGAATTTAGTTCTTTTTCTATTGCCTTTTGCCAATTCTCCTGATCCTTAGCAGGATACATCCTAAGTTCATCTACATTAGTTGGAACTTTAGTTACTTGGCAAACTATACTTGCTTGATACCTATCAGGTGGTCTAGTTACACGTGTAGTACGTCTAGGTATTACAGGACTTACAGGTGGACTTTCATTAACTAACTCTTCTTGATTATCTAACTCTTCCTGATCAACTGTTTCCTCTTGTTCTGGTCCTATTTGCTCTTCATGGACTTCTTCTTTAATTGGACTCTTCTTATAACTAATCTGATCTTTCTGCCTTTTGTAGGGTTCAATAATTACTTCATTATTTAAATCTTGCTCTAATCTATTCCATCTTACATGTTCTAGGAATTTTGCACTAGCACTGGTGTAAACTCTAGATGTACCTGGTTCCCAGAATCTATAAGATCTATGATTAGATGTATATCCTACAAAATATAATCTTTTAGCTCTATGCTGTCCTTTTTGTCTAAGTTGTGAAGGGATATGCACCCATGCTGGTGCTCCAAATGTGTGCATGTAACTTAAATCAGGTTTTGTACCATGCCACAATGTGAATGGTAATTCACCTGTTGTTGAATTAACAACATTATTTAATATATGATTATCACACATTATTGCTTCTCCCCATAAATTGTCAGGTAATCCTGAATCAGACATCATAGTTCGTGTTATTGATTGTAATGTTTGGCCTCGTCTCTCTATAAAGGCATTATGTTGTGGCCTATATGGTGCAGACATTTTTTGTTGAATACCTAACATTCTTAGTCTGTTCTGGAATTTATTATTTGTAAATTCCGTACCATTATCTGTTATAAGAGTTACTAATTTCTTTTTAGTTTTCCTTTCAGCAAATTTTATCCAATTAAAGAGATTTTGATACGTTTCAGTTTTGCTCTTCATTAAATAGCAAAACCCATATCTAGAATAGTGGTCCATTATACTTAGTATGTAACGAGCTCCTCCTACACTTGGTTTTTTCGGACCTATTAAATCTGCAAATACTACTTCTAAAGGCTCTTTAGTAGTAAATCCATCAACTCTATTAGTCGGTGTGATCCTGGCTTTGCTTTGATTACAAGCATTACATTGCAAATACTTATTACAAGGTTTCAAACATATTCCCTTAGATAATTCAACAGTTCTCTTAAGCATTTTAA
The DNA here is from genome assembly GCA_033807585.1 of Hydrophis major. Lineage (NCBI taxonomy): Eukaryota > Metazoa > Chordata > Lepidosauria > Squamata > Elapidae > Hydrophis > Hydrophis major. The sequence continues at coordinate 15,803,932 of CM066334.1, read as the reverse complement.
AATTTAAATGCCCTAACCTTCGATGTAACAAGTGAATCCATTCATCATGAGGTTTCTTATTTTCATAAACTGTGTTAGCCACCTTTAAACCATCATCATTTAACATATATAATTCACCTCTTAAAGATGCAGTAATTCTCTTATCTTCTTTTTCAATTATGCAGTTATCTCCTTTAAAGGTAACTACATATCCTAGTTTAACCAAAATTCAAACTGAAATTAAATTAAACTTAAGTTGTGGTACATATAACATTTTTACATTCTCTTTTATAAAAGAACTTATACCTTGACCTTTAGCTTTCAGTTTCCAGCCATTGGCTAACGATATCTGCTGTGTACTCTTGGACATTTTAATAAAATTTTTGTTATCATTTGTTATACAGTGGGATGCTCCACTGTCAACCACCCATAAATTATTTTTTACAGCTCCGTTAGTATACATGGCTAACTCTAAATTTTTATTTATCTTTTGATGACTTTTAGTATTCTGGCCAGCGTTCTGGCATTTTGCTTTTTTACAAAATCTTGCCAAATGTCCTCTTCCTCCACAATTAAAACACTTTTTAATTGCATATGCAGTAGGAGATTCATTATCTTCTTTTTGAGGTTGCTGCCTCCTTAACTCATTTCTTTCAAGCCTTCTTCTTGCCTCTTCAATCAATCTGCCAGTTATATCAGTTAAAGTTAGGCTTTCCTTTGGCTAAATTTCAAGGGAAGTTATGTAGTTGTCATAACTTTCATTAAGTGATGATAGAATTATGTAGACTTGGTGTAGTTCAGAGAAAATAAGCTCTTTCTCGTGCAGTTCTTGAAAAATGCTTTGCATAGTTTTCAAATGACTCAGCATATCACCATTCGTCTGGAGATGCGTCCTGAAAAGCTTCCTTGTAAGATTTATGTGAGCACCAACGTTATCTCGGACATAAATCCTCTTCAGCTTCTGCCAACACTCAACAGCCGTTTTCTCTCCGTGGATATAAACTAGCTGTTGGTCAGTTAAGGTTAAACCTATTATGCAAATAGCGTGTTCATTTTTATGCATAAATTATTCTATTTTTAGTCTATCTTCATCATCCTCTGGATCCCATTCTTCTACGTTTGGTGGATTTTGAATTATGTTCCACAAACCTTCTCTTCGTAGAAGCAGACTACATTTCATAGACCATGATACATAGTTTGTTCCATCTAGCTTGGATATAAGGGACAAACTTTGTAGATTGACTTGTGCCATGTTTTCTTATATGGATATAAAACTATAATTAATAAAACACAGCTGTCTGTTTACTGTAATGTATAACAACACAAACTCTCACTTTTACATAAATCTGTTTTATCCTAGTTAAACTGACTTTGCAGCCTCTGGGCCCATAACCAGTGTTAAGCCTGGTTTCCCCAACCAGGGTTAGGGAGACAAGCTAAACAGAATGTGCAGCGTTAGTCAGATAGGCACACAGATAAATGAGTGAGCTAAGCTTGTATGTTTATTAACATACAGTAAAAATAACAGATATGCTTGTGCTATCAAAAATATAGTTTATTCCATTATGAGTTCATAGCATAGTCAAAATAACAGTCCAATAGTCATGTATCATTTAGTCAGTCCATTCAGGGATATTCAGTTAGCAAAGTCCATGCAGAATATCCTATGTCAGTTTACTTACAAATCAGTCCTTTGTTTCTCTCCCGTTCGAGCAATGCAGTCTTGATTCCAAGCAGTAATCAGGGATCATCAAAGCCAGAGAGAGCAAGCTGCAGTCTTGCTTCTTTTAAAGTGCTTTCACAACCACTCCCTTAATTACAGTCCTACAGTTAAAGTTGCAGACACTTTAACTAACAAACTATGATTACATATTTATTACTTTACCTAAACCAGTTAGGGTAAACAATGTTATCCCTAACAGGTGGCATTGGCTAGGGCTTTGGATTCGAATTCTTCCATTAACAGGTTTGCAGTGATGGGTGACAGTGGTGATCCCATAGGGGCTCCTTCAATTTGCTTATATCTTTGTCCTTTGTACATGAAATATGTGTTGGTTAAGCAGTGTTCTGTTAGTTCCATGAGGTGTTTGGGTGGTTGGCATTTATTTTTGATTATTTCTAGGGTATCTTTTTTCGGGACTTGAGTGAATAGTGAAACGTCGAAACTTACAAGCAGATCTATTTGTTCCACGTGTAGATCTTTGATGATTTCCAAGAGGTGGTATGAGTTTTGTACATGTGAAGCTGCTGCTTTAGCATGGGGCTGTAGCTGCTTTGCGAAGTATTGAGCTAGGTTTTGTAGTGATGCTCCTCTGGAGCTGACTATGGGTCTGAGAGGTATGCCTTCTTTGTGTATTTTTGGGAGGCTGTATCGTTTGGGGTATCTGGAAGATCGTTCTCTTGGGATGATCATCTGTTGGATCTCTTTGCTCATGTGGCTGGTTATAGAAGTGAAAGTCTGACTCACAGACAAACACTATATAGAAGTCTGATGATGGCAGATGAGATTCTGCCAAAACGTTGCTACAACTTTAATAGCACAACTATAATGACGGGCAAAATACCTGAACAAAGCTGAATACCATGTGTGTGTGTGTGTGTGTGTGTGTGTGTGTTTGTTGAGGTTCTCGCGGGTATTTGTATGTGGATCTTTGGTTATTCGTGTTTTCTCCCGCGTAAGATTAAGACACACACACAAAAAGAGTCACAAAACAGACAGAAGATATTAGAAACACCAATCAAGCAGAACACAGCAAACTCTAAGACCAATAAACACAGATCAAGACTCCCAACCAATCAGGATGAAGAAAAAACCATTCTGGCACAGCAATAGGCTGCCCCAAATTTAAATCTGAAACCACTGTAAAAGTCTGACTCACAGATGAACACTATACAGAAGCCTGATGATGGCAGATGAGATTAAGAAAACATATATATATATATATATATATATATATATATATATATATATATATATATGTATGTATGTATGTATGTATATGTATATGTATATGTATATGTATATGTATATGTATATGTATATGTATATGTATATGTATATGTATATGTATATGTATATGAATATATATATATATTCATTCTGAGGTTTTCGCCGGTATTTGTATGTGGATCTTTGGTTATTCGGGTTTTCTCCCGCATAAGATTGGAAGCATCTAGGCAACGTTTTGATGAAGTCTCATTCATCATCTTCAGGCTTGGTCTTCAGCTTGATTGGGTGGGCGCTTGGCTGTGTTCTGATTGTGTGGGGGTGTGTTCTGAATGCCATATATATATATATATATATATATATATATATATATATATATATACACACACACACACACACACACACACACACACACATATACATACACATATACATACATACATGCATATATATGTGTGTGTGTGTGTGTTTTTCTTAAGTTTTGGCGGGTACTTACATGTATGGCATTCAGCTTTGTTCGGGTATTTTCCCATGTCATAGTAGTGGTGCTTTTAAAGTTGTAGCAACGTTTCAGCAGAATCTCATCTGCCATCATCAGGCTTCTGTATAGTGTGTGTATGTATGTATGTATGTATATATATGTGTGTGTGTGTTTTCTTAAGTTTTCACGGGTACTTACATGTCTGGCATTCAGCTTTGTTCGGGTATTTTCCCATGGGAAAATACCCAAACAAAGCTGAATGCCAGATATATATATATATATATACACATAGAACATTCAACATATGTGTGTGTGTGTGTGTGTAGTTATATACATACATTGTCTGAGGTATGTGAAGAAAACAAGATAACGATCATACAAAGTTGGTAAAAGAGAGTGCTTATAGGAAGAGAGACAGAAGATTTTTTTGTGGTTTACTTATTTATCAAGTTTATTTGCTGCCCATCTCACAGTTCTTGGTTCCTTTGAGTCAAATAGTCAGTATGAGCCAAAAATTCTGGCCATAATGTGCTATCCTTTAGTGTGCAATTTTGGTTTGATGCTAGAATGTGTTTAATCTCCCAAGTTAAACAGACATCATAGATTACAGTTTCAGTGGCCTTAATGTTGGGGGTGAGAGTTTTCTATCTGGCAAGACAGATCCTCTACATTTCCATGCATCTAATAAATTTTTGGTTGACTCTTCTTGATGGCATAAATATTCAGAAAAAAATTATGGAACCGTGTCTCCTTGAGGAATAAAATCAAAACAAAAGGGTGATTAAGATTAGCCTAGAGTATATCTGGAAGTCTTCCTCTTGAATAATGTTCTTTAATCAGCCTGTTCATTCCTCGGTCTTCTAAGAGGTTACATAAATTCATCAATTTAATTTGCTCTTGAATGCTCATTTGATCTAGCCTGACCACTGAGGAGAAAATGGCTTTTAAATGTCAATCAAAAGACACATGTATATGGAATGCTGGGTTTTGGGGGGGGTTTTTTCGCAAAACTGATTAAAATGTCAGCGTTATGAGAGACAGGAAGCAGATGGATCTCCATAGATTGTTGTCGCTAAGTCCAGAAAGAACACAGACCGATGTTATCATTCTTACCTCTTCCATCCCTATTCAGAATTATTGTCCCATCATTCACAGAAGCTTTAATGCTGTTGGAATGAAGTTGTTAATTTCAAATTCTCCAGACAATGAATCAAGGCTAGAGAGTTCTCATTTGAGGAAACAAATGAGCTGGAGCAGTTTCTAGTCTAAATTAAGAATTTAGAAAATGGCACTTGCAGTTGTTTGCAGTTAATGCATTCCTATCCTTTCCTTTCTTTTTTCATTAATATGTTATAACCACTGGTGCAACTCGTATTAATTTAAAACTCTCATCACCATTATAGGCTTAACATGGCATCAAAATACCTTTTTGACTTCACTATGTCAGAAAACTGGTAGAATGATTAAAAAAGTTACGCTCAGGTGTGTTCTTATTCAGTTATTCTTTAAAGAGAACACATACATAGGGTTATTGTACACAAAGTTCCACTATGCATCCTACAACAGAGTAGATCAACCATACAGAGCAATAGGTAGTTTTGAAAGTATCATATATTTTGCACAATCTTTTCCCAATTTTTTTTAATGAAAATTGCAAATAAAGGAGTACAATTAATTATGCTATTTGCTTAAATAAATGAAAGAGAAAATGTCAGTTTATGGAATGACATTTGAATTGACAAGAGAAAACTTAGTTTATGGAACAGGTAAAAATATTTTAGAAAAAATAGTATTAAGTTTTAGGGGAACATGGATGGTTTTTCTGCACTTGGCTAAAAAAGGATTATTAGCAGGGTTTTTTTCAAATATCACAAGAGTAAAACCCACAAAAGAATCATATTTGAATGACTCTATGTAAGTTGTAATATTATAATATTCTGTCAATGTTTGCTTTGTACAAATGGTAGGAAATTAAAACTGTAACAAATTGTATAAAATGCTTATGTATAAAAATGTGAAGGGGAAAACATGGTACAGAACTGAGCATGCAGCCACTGCTTTTATAAACAAGATCAATTAATTCAAGAGAAATCTAGATGAAATTAATTTTAACAACATTCCTGGAAAAAAAAACGGACAAATCAAGTCTATTGTGACACAGATATGCCACTTTAGCTAACAAGAAGGGATATTTGTGTGTGTGTCTATCTGTGGTTTGCCCTTTGAAAGTTCCATCTTATGCTTCATGGATTAATATGTGAAGGCTCAAGTCCAAATCTCTAAGTTTAAATCTTAAGATTAAACCCAAATTCTATATGTTATATTTTGCAAATATTACTCAAGAACAGTAAGTTGTGGACCAAAACAATCTTGCTGTATTCTTTAAGAGCTTCTGGCTTTGAATTTTAAAATAAAAAAGAAGAAAATTTTAATGCTTATTTCTGAATATCTCTCTTTATCCATCCATGTCTATCCCCATTTTATTTACATAAACAGAGACACCTCCCTCCCCCCCCCTCTCTCTCTCTCACACACACACACACAGGAAACCTAAAATAAGTCATCTGTGCTTTCTTAATTTAAAAAAGTGCACAAGAAAATGCAAGTACCGTATATACTCGAGTATAAGCCGAGTTTTTCAGCACATTTTTTGTGCTAAAAAAAACCCCCTCGGCTTATACACGAGTCAGATTCCCCTCTGAAAAAAAAATGGTGTGGAGCTCCGAAGCTGGGCAGCCACTTCCCTGCTTCCGTGTTTCCTTTGCAACTTTTAAGCATGGGGGTAATCGGAAGCAGAAAAGTTCTTGCTTGAGGATATATTGTTTTTTCTTTTTTTTACTGTTTTTTTTGAGGGGAAGACCCACCGCCATGTGAGAATGCTCAGACATGAAATCTATCCAACTGAAAATAAGTGTGTGTGTGTGGGGGGGATTTTAACAGAGGGAAGATGTAGGGAGAAGGCAAAAGCAACAGAAGATCCTTCAGGGGAAACTGAGGGGGAGACTCACCCTTGGTCCAGATGAGCCCCCTTCCCCTTTCTCTAGGCTGAGAAAACAACGCGAGCCGAGGTTGCTTCGGCTCCACTCAGCTTCATTTCCTCAGCTCCAGCTGCTTTCAGTCCACTCGGGAGGAGGGGGAGGAGGGGGAGGCAGCTCGCGTTGTTTTCTGAGCTCTAGGCTGAGAAAGCAACGCGAGCCGAGGTCGCTCCACTCAGCTTCATTTCCTCAGCTCCAGCTACTTTCAGTCCACTCGGGAGGAGGGGGAGGAGGAGGTGGTGGTGGCAGCTCGCGTTGTTTTCTGATAGTGAGATCATTTCCCAAATTAATTGATTCACTAACCCAAAAGAAGAAAATGTTGATGACAGTGGGAGGCAGGAGTCACTCTCTCCCTTGCAAGAAAAAAGCAAGAGCCGTTCTTATGATCTCTCCCTCTCTCTCTTTCTCCCCGTAATACAGTAAAGCCCTTTCCAGCACGCACGCGCGATCCGCCCCCACCGCTTTGCACCTTGCAAATGCAAAAACCCTGGGGTTTTGCATTTGCAAGGTGCAAAGGGGCGGGGGCGGATCACGCGCGCGTGCTGGAAAGGGCTTGACTTTATTGGGGGGGGAGAGAGAGAGAGAGAGATATCATAAGAACGGCTCTTGGGTTTTTTTGCAAGGGAGAGAGTGACTCCTGCCTACCACTGTCATCATCATCATCTTTTGGGTTAGTGAATCAATCAAACCTTTCATGATAGTGAGATTGTTTCCCAAATTTCCCTAAAATCAGGGAAGAAATCAGAAACAAACCTTTGGGCTGAGAATAAGCCTGTTCTTATGATGCCATTTTTGTTCACTTCAGTGTGAAAAGTGTGAAAAAACACACTTCTTTTTCTTCATCTTCTTGTTCCCTATTTACTGGTCTCTTTCAAAGAAGAAATTGTGAACATCAAACTTATTCTCAACTGTCCTAGTGAAAGTTTTTATTGGTATCTATTTTTATTTTTGAAATTTACCAGTAGCTGCTGCATTTCCCACCCTCGACTTATACTCGAGTCAATAAGTTTTCCCAGTTTTTTGTGGTTAAATTAGGTGCCTCGGCTTATATTCGGGTCGACTTATACTCGAGTATATACGGTAGTTCCTTTTGCTATTTTTCATTTAAACAAGACATCCAATTTTCAATTTAAAGAAATAGTCATATGTGTGATTGTTGAAATTCTAAAATGTCTTCTGATATTTTTGAATGTTACCTCATACATTTTCAAAAGTACAAAATAGGTATAAGGGCCCCGTTTCCTAGCTGTATTGCTAACTGGCCAAGTATGTTTACTGCTGTGCATGGTTTAATTTAAACATTTCTATTGTCTCTAATATTTTAAACTGCTTTAGCATTTTGATTGTAATACATTTTTTGAATTGTAAGCTACCCAGAATTATTGGCTGAGATGGGCAGCTATAGAAACTGAGTCAATAAATAAATAAGGACGTTCCACAGAAAAGCAGTGCCTCCTTGTGTCAGGCCCTGATCTCCCAAAATGTGGAATCAGTTATCATTTCTCTCTGTTTGATCTAAATAGCCTGTCTACTACTAGTTGAAACAGGAGATACTATGATAATTTGGACTAAAAATGTGGGTCATAGTATAGAATTAGATAAGTGGGAACACATCTGGAAAACAAATTACAAATTAACCATGTCAGTCTCGTGTAAAGAAAACTTATATAAAATGGTTCATCACTGGCACCTACCTCCTGCGAGACTGGCTAAGATGTTCCCCAACCTACCACCCAACTATTGGAAATGTAACTACGCACAAGGAACATATTTCCACATGTGGTGGACTTGCCCATGTGCTCAGAAGTTTTGGAGAAATATTAAAAATTGGATTTTAAATATAACAAAACAAAATTTAAAACTTGAACCCAAAACCTTTCTGCTAAGTATGATAGATTTAAACATGGAGAAAAAATATCAATATTTAATCTTGCACATCATAACTGCGGCCAGAATAACCTCGCGCACAAAACTGGAAACTGTCTTCCATTCCTTCAGAGGGTATGGTAATTAAAAAAATACATGAATGTGCTGAGATGGATAGTCTAACCAAATTGTTAAAAAATAAACAAGATAATGACTATTATGAAATATGGAACATTTGGTATGAATGGTTAAAGAAAAGGTAATATCTGATATTTGGATAAGTTATGGAAATGACAGAAGACGTGCATTTAATCATAAACTATACAGAGAAATTAAAACATTAAAAGAACGAAAGAGTTATTGTAACAAGGCAGAACATATCAATGATAAAGAAAAAAATTAACCATTGCTCAATATATGCTGTAAAATGTGTGTGTGTGTGTGTGTGTATGTATATATATATTGTTTTCTTAAGTTTTCGCGGGTACTTACATGTATGGCATTCAGCTTTGTTTGGGTATTTTCCCACGTCATAGTAGCGGTGCTTTTAAAGTTGTAGCAACGTTTCAGCAGAATCTCATCTGCCATCATCAGGCTTCTGTATTGTGTCCGTCTGTGAGTCAGACTTTTACAGTGGTTTCAGATTTAAATTTGGGGCACCTATTGCTGTGCCAGAATGGTTTTTTCTTCATCCTGATTGGTTGAGAGTCTTGGTCTGTGTTTATTGGTCTTGGAGTTTGCTATGTCTCATAGAGACCCAGAAGATGAACAGACCCATGGAACAGCTGTCCTGCCCTACATAAGGGGCACTACAGACAAAATTAGCAAGATACTATACAGATACCACATCAAGACTGCCTTCAAAACAGACAGAAAAATAGCAGCCATCCTCAGACACCCCAAAGACAAAATTGACCTGGAAAACCAAGGCATATACGAAGTCCCCTGTACATCATGCCCAGCCACATACATTGGACAGACCAATAGAAGAATAAGCACCCGCCTGGATGAACACAAAAATGCAGTCAAAAAGCTGGAACACACTTCCTCACTCGTCCAACACATGGAAGCCACAGGTCATAGCATCAACTTCAATGGCACCAAAACCGTAGCCACTATAGAAAATCCCAGCCACAGAATCATCAGAGAAGCCATAGAGATTGAAAAAAGACCAGAAAGCATGAACAGAAGAGATGATTCCACCAGGCTGTCAATCATTTGGAAGCCTGCACTCACAAACAAAAAAATCTCCACACCACAAGCCAGACAAACACCTGGGCACAAACAGATCCCCCCTGATACCTCCAGCTCAAACACACCCCAACTAGGCACCCAGATGAAACCCAGCTTCCTAACTAATGATAGCCGTCCATTTACCTGAAGCCAAGCTGCACTAAAGGCCTCCAATAAAGTAACACAATGTTGCCAGCCAATCAAGATACAAAAAGAGCCAAAAAAACAGACAGAAGATATTAGAAGCAGAACACAGCAAACTCCAAGACCAATAAACACAGACCAAGACTCTCAACCAATCAGGATGAAGAAAAAACCATTCTGGCACAGCAATAGGCTGCCCCAAATTTAAAACTGAAACCACTGTAAAAGTCTGACTCACAGACGGACACAATACAGAAGCCTGATGATGGCAGATGAGATTCTGCTGAAACATTGCTACAACTTTAAAAGCACCGCTACTATGACGTGGGAAAATACCCGAACAAAGCTGAATGCCATACATACATGCATACATACATGCATACATACATACATAAACATATATGTCAAATAAATGTTTTTTCTAGAATAATTTAAAAAAAAGAAAAAGAAATAGGAGATACTATGGATAGTCAGCTGCCAAGGTTCAACCAGCAACTGAAACTGTACCCAGAAACTAATGTTGCTATGAGAATACCAGATTGTTTTATTTTAAAAAACTTTTAAAAATGTACTTTTAGCTAACATGCTTAAAAAGAAAAAAAAGAAAACCTTTAAAAATAAAAAATGTAATCTGTATGCTATCTGGCAAATTACATATATATACAGTATATTTATGTCTGTCTGTCTATGTATATGTATATGTATGTATATATATAGATATACACACACACACATCTATATATACCTTTATCTACATATACTACACAGATACCTGTATTAACCATATGTATATGAGATATCTCTATCTTCCTCCCCACCCCACAAGTTAAAAAGCTAAACCAGAAAACTATCCTTAAAATGCAAGAAACAGAAATGGGGAGGTGGAAGATGGAAGATGGAAGAGAAATTCCATAGAGTGGTGACATATAAAGTAGAACATTCTTCTTATGGAAAAAAATTAATACATGTAACTGAAATTTCTATTCAGGTCACGAATCTCACATCTGCTAGCAAACAGGTCACACTATTTAAAAAGAGAGGGAGATTCAATTGTTTGTATAAATGTGGAAACATACACAAAATCCATTCCCTGGGAGAGGAAAGAAACTTAGAGTAACACTGATGAGGCAGATGAGACTTTAGAAAATAGAGAGCAGCTGAAAATTGTGGAGTTTTGGGAAATACCTATTTAAGGTAGTGATAGCAACAGTGAAAGACATTCTAATGCTTTGTTCCCTGAAGAAAGGAGCTGAACGTTAATGACATTCTAATCCAACTACTTGTTTAGAAAGCATGGTCGGGCCAGTTCAAAAAAACTTGGAACGTGTGCTATTAGAAAACCAGAAAAGATATTTCAGAGCTACGATTTAAGTTCAGAGCTAAAGATTTTCCAGTGTTCATAAAATTGGTATTCCTCATATTATCACTCTTCTGCTATGCTTGGACTCAGTCCAGTATACAGGGACATCTTGTGGTTGAGGCATATACTAAACATGAGTGTGCTATTACCAGATTATCAATCACAAGTGCTTCCTAGATTGACAAAACCTTCTGATTCCAAAGCTTATAAAGTATTCAGGTCGTGAGGAAGAAAATCTTAATTCCTCTAATAACAATACTTATTATTTTCTCCTTGAGAAGTGTTGTGAATGAATAATACCAATAAAGTTATTTTGAGCTTGAAGTCAAGTGCAGGGTTCTGGCCCTGCACTTCTGATTGGCTGTTAATGGCAGGATCGGATTGGTCTGTTCAGGACCATCTGATTGGCCATTAACAGGCCATTCCCATTGGTTAATGGAGCTAGCACTCCAGGTTTGCTATTGGTTAAATAGTTAATAAGTTGCCTATATAAGGAAGGCTATAGCGGCCCTCCAGTTGAGCTGTCACAATATGTAAATAAAGAGTTTGAAGTTCACTGTTCTACCGGCTCGTCTCCATCATTCGCACCTATGCTCCAGACTTAACAAGAAGGATCATGGACTCTATGTGAATGTCATATCACCTATCAGTGCTTCAAAAATGCATGTTTTGTTGGCAACAAGAAGAACTGTCAAAACTATGTTCTAGGACTTACCTATTCAATATATTTTGAACAGATTTTCAAACTGGTGATTAGAAAATAGGATTAGCAACTTATTTATAAAGTTCAACAAGAATGAAATGATAGCAAGTATCTTAGAAACCCAATCAAGATTCAGGTGAATCTTGATAAGATGGAACAAAAAGCAGATATCAGCAAGAGAATTTTCAGTTTGCAGAAATACAAAATTCTACTTTCAAATAAGTAACCACCAATGGAATGAACATAATATTGAGGTGGGAGCTATACTAAGCAGAATTACATGTAAAAAAAGGGTATGTCCGATGAATCATGAACTTAAGATAAGTCAGGGAGAAGTAGATGAAAAAAAAAAAAGATAAAAATCCTAGATGTACAATGTAATAGTTTAGTTAATAGTAAAATAGTTTAACAGTAATAGTCACAGTTTCTCTTTATATTGCTCAATCCGTATCTAAATTCAGTTCTGGGTGCCTCATTTTAGGAATGGCATTGATACACTTGAACTTATTCAGACAAGAACAATGAAAATAAAATTGGAAAGAAACAATTATGAGGAATAGTTAGAGACATGGGATGCATTTAGCCTGGAAAAGAGTTGAAAGAAATCTGGCAATTCTATTCAGTTCCTGAAGAGATGTCACATAGAAGATGATATAGACTTGTTCAGAGTTGTGTAAGAGGAAAGGTGTTTAAAATCACAGCCCTTAAGAACCACAATTGGAATGGTATCTCCATTGCTAAGCAGATCAACCATTCAGTGAAACATGAATTACATGACTTGTAATTTTACTGCCAGAAACCCATTGACTCAGCTTGTCTAAAATCAGTTGTGAAGTAAGCAAAAGGAGATGACGTGACCACAAGACATACTGCAATAGCTGTAAATGTCCATCATTTGTGAAGCACCCAAATCTAGATTATATGATCATGGAGGCACTCTGATGGTTGAACCTGCAAAGACTGGTCATTTAATTTCTTTTTTTAGCTATGTTGTAATTTCAAATGATCACTGAACAAGGCAGTTGTTAAATGAGACCACCTGCCCAAGAGTACAGATTTTAGCTGGACATTAGGAAAAAAATTCTTAATTAGAAACTGATAGACTTTCCTTTGCTGAAGAAGCTTCAGCAGAAGATGAATATCAGTCAAGGATGCTCTAATAATGGATTTTTGCACTGGACAGAGGATTAAAATAGATGTTCTCTAAATTCTCTTCTAATCCTTTCATGTCAATATTTTTCATATGTTTCCTTTTCTTGCAGGGATTTTTTCCCAAAATGGTTTATTACTCTATCCTCTCTCCAAAAAAAATCAGACTGACTTATTTTTGCAAAATACTTGCTTTGCTATGTCTTCTTACAATGAAGCTGCATCTGATCAGAATTAGAACAGTCAAAATAAAGATGAAAGATCAAAACAGTGAAGAATACAGACAGTAGGCTGCAACTGTAGTTTGGGGACCTTTTGTGGAAGATTTTGCTGCACTTCTTATAAAGAATATTGATGCAGAAGTTCTGGGAGCTTCATCACTGGAGACTTTCAAGAAGAGATTGGCCTGCCATTTGTCAGAAATGGTGTAGGGTCTCCTGCTTGGATAAGGGGGTTGAACTAGATGACCTACAAGCAGAGGTGGTATTCAGCAGGTTCTGACCAGTTCTGCAGAACCAGTAGCGGGAATTTTGAGTAGTTCGGAGAACCGGCAAATCCCACCTCTGACTAGAGATTTTACAGTATCCTTTCCCTGCCATGCCCACCAACCCATGTCCACAGAACCAGTAGTAAAAAAAAATTGAATCCCACCACTGCCTACAAGGTCCCTTCCAAATCTATTAATCTGTAATGCAATTATACCTATATTGCTACAACAAGAGCAGGGTGCAAAACACAGACTACATTAACAATGTATTTTATAAAACTAACAGGTGTCTACCTTTCAGTCTAGGAGACAACTCCCTTGACAACCTCAATATCAGATACTATAACTAGACAATCTGGTTATATACATTTGAAACTAATAGTCATACATGGAGACTTTATATCAGATCAAGAAAGTTTCTTTTTTTTTTTTTGTTCTTACTCAATTAAAAAAAACATTAGTGCCAAAGACTAGTACTTCCAATGTAGATTCTTCCATTGAAGTCTGAGATTTCATCTAGCACACGTATATTACAGCTTTCCCCAACCTCATGACCTCCAAATTTGTATATTGGATTAGTAATTAGCTATTATATTTTTAATATTACTCAATTAACAATCTCAAAGCATCCTTCCAACATGGTCATTAACTATATTGTCTGGAAATCAGAATTTGAAGTTTATTTTTTAAAAAAAGAAAGAAATTGAAGTCTGAAGTCTGTTACATATAAAAATTGAAATCTGATACATATTAAATTGAGAGAAGTTGGTTTTATTTTTTTCCACTTTTATCTAATTTGTTTGCTACTGTTTTATGGTTATTTTGTTTCAATTTTCATACTGTGAACAGTTATCAGGGAGCTTGCAAATGTAATAAATGTTTAAAGCATCTCACTAATAATACAATCTTTTTAGAATTAATAAAACACTCTTATCTTTAAAGCAGTCCACACATTATTTTAGTACACTGTAGAAGGTTGGGTAAGAACTGGTTATACCTCAGATATGATACTATAAGTCTGATTATTCTTTCTGGTTTACTATACTTAATAAGATGTGCGTTGCAGTCTGTGAGAGATATTTCCTACTATGGAACCATCTTTCTGATCTTAAGAAAATAATGGCTTTTTTGAAAAGAAAATGGGGCACAAGATTGGAAGCAGAAGGGAAACAGATGGAAAATCATAACAGAAGCAAAAAAAAAAAAACAGCTAGAAACTCCTTAAATGAAATCCACCCATTATGACTTATGCTTTTATGAACTGGAGCCCACTAAGAGATACGTAAAATATTATCATAATTTGTCAGGCATGCTTGTATGTGGAAGGAGTAGAGAAGACTAATTCAGAAATAAATGAAATGGATGTATTAGAGGTTGGGCTTATGCTTCAGAGTATACAAATTGAAAAATGTTGCATATTAAGTGACAATTAACAACATGGCACTGACTATAACACAAACCTCCTTGCACTTAATATATGTAATGAGATAAAAAAAAATTGCTGTCCCTTTTAAAATTGTATGTAATTGAAATTATCTTATAGCTTCAGAATGGTTTTCTAGTTGTTATTGAATGAACTGGCCTGATTTGTTAATTTTAGTAATCAAATTTATGCAGCTGCCCTCTCCATATAAGGCTCTAGATGGCTCACAAACAATTAAAATAATATATAAAATCAGCAAACCAATATAATAAAGGAACTAAAATTAATATAAAACCATACATTAAAAAGTCATGGCTGAGGTAATCTCCATATGTAATAGTCAATCAACACATTAGAGTCAGGAAACAAAAGGACAGACATGTTTATTGAATGCAGGACTGTTATTGATCAAGTTAGGTTAGTCTTGTTAAGAAGTCAGGTTAAAGATCTGAAGGATTTTTCTGGTAGTTACTTGATGACATTTCTAAGCAGCTGCAGGCTTCCTAACTACTGTATTTTGTTCAATCACCTGATCCAGATCACCACAGGATTCCCAAAGGCTGTGTAGGTTTCTTTTAGAGATCCATACTGTCCTGGGAAATTTCTCTTCTAAGTCATCTGTTCCTAGAATGGAAAGATTGTATGTCTATGTATCTCATATTTCTCAATAACTTGTGTCTGAGACAGAGGGGAACGTTGACTTAAAGTAGGTAGGATTGTTTATTTATAGCCTGCCTTTCAAGTTCAAGATAGTATACGTATTGTCTATTTTTCTCTGCAATATTCCTGAGTTGGCTGGGCAAGGAGATAATGATTGGTCCTAAGTTACTGTATCTAGTTACTTTCTATAAGTGAGAACAGACTTGAAACTACGTTATCCCTGTCCAAGGCAACACCTGCTCTAATGCAATCACCACTCTATGTGAAGTCAGACACAGCTGGGGAATTTTGTATTAGTGGAGCTTTTTATTTCGAAGGGACAGAAAGGAACAGAGAGATCGTTTTTAAGAACTAGCTTATGGATGTGTCAAATGTCATTGAAAGAAAATTTAGATTGCAACAAAGCAAGTAAAAGAAAGGAGGAGCTGAGCAAAATCTCAACTTTGTGTTTGTTAACTTCCCCCCATTTTTTTCCCAATGGATTAGTCTAGTTCATTTTTGTTCATTATTTTTGCGCCACTGTTTTACATCAAAAACAAAAATGCTGCTTTCAGTATTTTCCTCAATGTTTACCTTTTATTCTTTTGTGGTAAATGTTATGGATTATGTTAAGCCTGTGTTCCCCAACCAGGGATAAGGAGACAAGCTAAACAGAATGTGCAGCGTTAGTCAGATAGGCACACAGATAAATGTGTGAGATAAGTTTGTATATCAGTTAACATACAGTAAAAATAACAGATACACTTGTGCTATCAAAAATATAGTTTATTCCATTTAGAGTTTACAGCATAGTCAAAATAACAGTCCATTAGTCGTGTATCATTTTAGTCAGTCCATTCAAATATATTCAATTAGCAAAGTCCATGTTGAATATCCAATGTCAGTTCACTTACAATAAATCATTCCTCTCACCGTTGATAAAATCAACTTTCTCTCTCCCGTTCCAGTAGGGAAAAACGCAGTCTTCAATCCATCCAGTAATTAGGGATCATAAAGCCAGAGAGAGCAAGCTGCCCTGGCTTGCTTCTTTTATGGTGCTTTTACAACCACTCCCTTAATTACATTCTTACAGTTAAAGTTACAGACACTTTAACTAACAAACCATGATAACATATTTATTATTTTACCTAAACCAGTTAGGGTAAACAATGTTATCCCTAACAGATTAAACCATCGCAGCGGTACAACCCTAAACAGCTTCATCTTACAGCAGGCTTGTAATCCTGCAATTCTCATTGGCCTGTGAATAGCGAGTCGTGATTGGTCAGGTTTGGCCAGTCTGATTGGCTGTTAATGGGAACCCCTGATTGGACATTTGTGAAAGCGATAGACTCAGTTCATTGGTTGTTTAACGGCAGCAAGCTCTATAAAAGAGTACTGCTGCCCAGGTCTTTTGCTCCGTTCTTTCTTGTTAAATAAAGAGTTGAAGTCACCATCTGATTTCTCGTCTCCATTCTTTGCGCCCATGCCCAGGACTTAACAGTAAATATTAACATTTGCTTGAGCGTAGGCATTTCTATAATAGATATGACTGCATTTACAATCCAGCAATTTAAAAGACAGAACTTGCAAACAACACTGTCATTTTGGCTTTTGTGGGACTTATTGCAATTGTTTTGCTAAAAAAAATTGGTCTCTGACAAACTATAAATAATGGTAATGAAGACAAAATCAAGAAATCTGTTTTCATTTTAGAGTTGATTGATCTAATGGAGCTGTGAAAACTGTTGCTTTCTATAGCACATGGTATGAAAAGAGATCAGAGATGATTCTTAAGCATTCTTGAGCTAATGATCTGTAGCCCAAGTAGCGACAAAATCGAAAATAGATAGACCAGCGTAATAATGATTCAGCTATCAAATGACCAAGGAAGCATTAAGATAACAAAGTCCAATCTGATGAAAAGATGACAGACCCCTGATAAGTCTAACAGTTCCTTCCAGCTTCCTCTAACATGTATTTAGCATGTTGGTTGATTATTATGTGACATCAAGTCAGAGGTCACTCTTAGAGGCTACATATAATAGATGGTTGCATAAACAGAGAGAGAATATACAGCCTTGTCTTTTTACTTTGCCAGTTTTACCATATTCTGCCTATACTATAGATTTCTTATCTGTATAAAATTGGTATGAAGACAATGAGGTTTTCTGGGATTCCTGTGCTTCTAAGCAAACTCCACAGCTTAGTATGATTGAGACAATCAAGGGCCTTTCTATAATCAATGAAGCACAAACTGATTTATTTTTGGTATTCTTTCATTCTTAATAACCAGGCATAGATCATAATACATCCCATTCCTCATCTTTTTTTTTTTTTTTAAAAAAACAACTTGAACATCTGGCACCTGTTTTTTCATGTAAGACTTCAATCTGCATTGTATGATCCTAAACATGATTTTACCAGCATGTGAAATTAAGACTATGTACATCCTTTTAAGTTTCCTTTTTTGTTTTTGTTTTGTCTTTAATTGGAATAATTGGCCAGTATGTCATTTTCCAGATTTGCTTTGTAGGAACATTTATTGATTTTTCTTCTGTAGCCTTTTGACATCTAACTGGTATGACATCTAACTTACCATGGCATCTAACTGGTCTTTACTTCATCTTCTAATATTAGAGATACTTCACCATTGGAAATATTTTAGAAAATATTTTGGATGTCTTATTAACATCTCTACTGTATTTCAGTAAACTGTTTCTATTTTTTTTTCTTTGAATTAGTTGCTATGTGTCCATTAATATCTTTTAGCATAACAGTTTGAGGTTGGACCCTTCTTCTCAGTTCAGAGATCTCCTAGAAGCCTTTCCTTGTTTCTCCATGTCTGTTTCCACTTTCAAGGCCTTTACAGATGTTCTTGGAATAGTGCTTCTTGTCTCTTCTACTAACTCTCTAAAGCTCTACTTCAAAAATTCCTTTCTGAGATTTTTGCCTTTCTTGGCTTTGGCTTCTCTTCACTGCTTGGCAATTTCAATGCTTTACTCTAAAATTCAGTTTGCATTTTTTTATAGTCTCTTCTCATAGCCATCCTTACTGACCTCTTTTAAGTTTATTCCATTAATTCCTCTGATTCTGGATCAATGAAATTCAGGACTTATTGGAGTGACCAATAAGCCATTCTCCTGCTTCATTTTGGTTGTCTAAGGCATACAAATCAACTGTATTTTTTTCCTGAATGTTTCCAACTTTGGCATTCCAGCCAATTACATTTCAACAACTAAATATATATCCAGAGTTTATGCAGAAAACAACCATTATTATATCTTTAAACTCAGATACAGTTTATCTTTAACATGATCAACACAGCTCTCACTATTGCTAACCTATTTTTCCCCAGGTTATTGCTTTAAATATCCTCTTTCTCGTTTTGAGAAATTATCACAAATAGGGGTAAGTTTGCAAAAACCAATTGCATACACAGGGGACAACTTCCTGAAGCTTTTACTGAAGCTTGTACTTGGCAACTGCATCTATTTGGTATTATATCCTCCCTAGTGGAAAAAAATTGAGAGAAGATTTGCTGAAGAAATGGCAAGCAGTGGATGGCAATGTTCCTTATTAATAAAGGAGAATATTTGTAACTCAGAGTTGAAATGAGGGGTCCTTGGTGCTTTCTGAGGTTGGTTTTCTTCTTGCAGATGTTTCATTACCCTAACTAGGTAACATCATTAGTGCTGGTGAATGATAGATACCCTAGTTTAGTTGATGATTTTACTCTAGTTTAGATAATGGAACAACTGCAAGAAAACAATCAAGCTCAGGGAGGAACCGTAATATTCTTTATTATTTGTGCATACAATATGGATTAGATATATTCTAGGAGTAGCAAATGGAAATTATCTCCCACGTGTAAGTTAATTGTAGCCTGAAGATGGGACAATTATGTCCTCTATTAATTATGTGGAACATGATCAGATCTTTCTGTACTAATAAGAAATATATGCCTAATATCCATGTAAATAAGCAAAGTGTTAAGTTTTGAGCATGGGCGAGAAAGAATGAAGACAAGCCTCTGAACGGTGAACTTCAGCTCTTTATTTACATCGTGACTTCTCACTTTAACAGCAGTTGAACCCGCCTTATATAGGCAAACCCTGTAACTTTTAACCAATAACGAGCTAGGAACGCTAGCTCTTAGAACCAATAGGAACTCTCTGTTAAGGGCCAATCGGATTCCCCGGAACGGGCCAATCTGGTCCGGCCGCTTAACAGCCAATCAGATGTGCAGGGCCAGAACCCTGCACTTACTCCAAGCTCACACTTTATTAATCTTTATGCATACACAGCACCCCTTCCCCCTGGCTTCTAATTTGCAAGGCGCAGTTACATAGTCCCTTAAGTAGGACGGTTGTCTTATTAGTCTCTTTGATTTCCATTGTATCGGCTGGTCGCAATCACGCTGAGGTAGATCGTTGTTTGACAGTGGGGTTGTTTCTGGTTCAGAGTTCACTTCTACACCGTTGCCCACATTCTCTGCAATTCCCTGAGGTGCAACCGTTTCTCCCTCCAGCTCCGCTTCCTGAGTTTCTATTAAACCTTTGTTTCCTTCAAACGGGTTTCCTAGGAATTCATCTTCTTCCGTACCTCCCCCCCCTCAGTTTGGTCATAGGGGAGTTGCGGACTGGCCGCTGGAAGCCACGATCGTAACTGATCAATATGCCATTTCCAAAGTTTATCGTCAAGGCATTGTACAAGTTAGGATCTGGGGCCAGTTACACGTACTACTGTCGCTTCCACCCACAACGGGTCGCCCGATAAACCAGGTCTCCTAGCTGGAAGGTACGACAGCGGCCGCTAGATCCTAATGGTTTCTCCAGTTTGTAAGATGGATGCAACCGGTCGAGGTGGGAGTGGAGCTTTCGTCCCATTAGCAGTTCGGTGGGAGTTTTGTTGGTGGCGCTATGTGGGGTGATGTGTTGCAAGAAGAGGATTTGATTGACCTTGTTGTCAATGTTGTCGTAGTCTACCTTTTGCAAGGTTTTCTTCACAAATTGGACCATGCGTTCTGCTTTGCCATTGGTCGCAGGGGGCACAGGCAAGGTGAGCGCATGGCGGATGCCGCGGTCAGCGAGGTACTGCTCGAACGCTAGTGTGGTAAATTGAGGGCCGTGATCGGATACCAGGACGTCTGGTAATCCGTGGGTTGCAAAGAGTCTGTTTAAGATTTTGATAACCGCCTCGGAGGTCATAGTCGTCATGCGATGGATTTCGAGCCAATTCGAGTAGGCGTCGACGGTAAGCAGGAAGGTGTGGCCTTTGGTTGGCCCCACGAAATCCAGGTGAATTCGGGACCAGGGTCCACATGGTGTCTCCCATTCAGTAGGCATGGCTTTTGGTGGGGCGTTGCTGACTTCTTGGCATTTGGGACAAGCTTTAACCCACTGTTCGATTTGCTTGTCAATGCCCGGCCACCATGCGTAGCTGCGCGCAAGGGCTTTCATTCGCACGATGCCGGGGTGGCCATCGTGCAAGGTTCTCAGCAGCGCTTTCTGGAGCCATTCTGAGATAACGACTCTATCGCCCCAGATGACACAGCCCTTCTGGGAGAAGAGCTCGGTTTGTTGAGTCTTGAATGGTGTGAAGTCATCTGATAGCTGGTCCAATGGCCATCCGCGTTCTACCCAGCCTAGGACTCATGCTAGGGTGTGGTCGCGTTTGGTTTCTCTCGCGATATCTCAGGCGATTAGTGGCGGTGAGTTGAGTGCCTCGATTTGTAACGTGGTTACCGTTGGTGCAGGATCGTTGAGAGTCTCTGGAAGTGGTGCTCGGCTCAATGTGTCGGCGTGGGGAATGGCTTTCCCCGGGCAGTATTGCAGCCGATAGTTATAAGCAGCTAAGAATTCTGACCATTGGGTTATCCTAGGGGATAATATGTAGGGAGTCAGCTTATCTCCGGCTATTATTCCCAATAAAGGTTTGTGGTCAGTCACAATAGTAAAAACCCGGCCATACACGTATTCATGGAATCTTTTTACAGCTGAGACAATTGCGAGGGCTTCTTTATCAATTTGTCCATAGTTTCGCTCAGTCTTTGAAAGAGTCTTTGAAAAATATGCAACAGGGGCTTCGTTCCCATTAGGCAGTACATGGCTCAAAATGGCACCCACCCCGAAAAGCAATGCATCACAGGTTATAACTAACGGCAAAGTCTCGTTATACTGCATGAGTACAGAGTCAGAAGTGAGCAGTTTTTTAACGTTTCGGAACGCCTGTTCTTCACCATAGCCAATTTGCTTTTTTATCTAACAACCGGTATAACGGTTCAGCGACAGTTGCTTTGTGCGGCAAAAATACATTATAAAAATTGATGAGGCCTAGGAACGCCTGGAGATCAGCCTTGTTTCGTGGCCTGGGAGCATTTTTGATCACTTTTAATTTACTTTCGGTAGGGTGAATGCCCTGGCTATCAATCAGGTACCCTAAAAACTCAACACTGTCAGTACATAATTTACATTTGTTTTTTTTAACCTTAAGACCGGCCTCTTGGAATTTTTTAGGACTAATTTTAACCGGTCCTGTAAGATTTTTTTTGTAGGGGCTGCAATTAATACATCGTCAAAATAGGGGACCACGCCCTTAATTCCTTGCAATAACCTTTCCATAAGGCTCTGAAAAATCCCCGGGGCTACACTAACTCCGAATTGCAGCCGGGTACATTTAAAGGCACCTCGGTGCGTCACAATAGTTTGGGCCTGTGCCGTTTTTTCATCTACTGGTAATTGCTGATATGCCTGAGCTAAATCTCATTTAGCGAAAACTTTTCCGCCCCTCAGGGAATGGAGGAGGTGCTGCACCACCGGAACTGGATATGCGTTCTACTGTAGGGCGTGGTTCAAAGTGGCCCGGTAGTCCCCACAAATTCGGATTGACCCGTCTGGCTTAATGGGTGTTACAATAGGGGTTTCCCAAGGGGAGTGATCGATGGGCTCTAACACCCCCTGAGCTATCAGTTTGTCGAGTTGTTCATCGATTTTAGATTTTAAGGCAAACGGAACTCGACGGGGCTTTAGGCGAATTGGCGCTACCTTTGGATCTAGGCTGAATGAAATCGGGGTCCCTTTGTACTCGCCTAAGCTGTCTGCGAAGACGTCCCTGAACTCATAGACAAAGTCTTCCTCCCAGTCACAACCACTGACTCGGTTTACGCCGGCCACTTCAATGCCGAGTGGCGTGAACCATTGGAGGCCTAGTAGGCTAGGCCTATCTCTATCAATGACCGTTAAAGGTAAGCACGCTGTGTGCTTCTTGAAGGAGACTCGGACTCGGCAGGACACGACGACGGGGATTCGATTCCCTTGGTAGTCCTTGAGGATGAGGCGTTGGAAGCGGAGATCTTGGCGTTGAATTGTGGGGATGAGTTGCTTGAGTGTCTTCCAGGACACCATCGAGAGGGACGATCCCGAGTCGACCTCCATGTGGCAAGGCTGGTTCTCGATGGCTACCGTGACTCGGATTTTCTTAGTGTCCAAGGCTGAGGCGTGACCGATAGTGATAGTATGGTGAGCCTCTTCTCTCTGCAAGCTCGATTTCTGTAGGAGTGGTTTCCTGGCTCTCGCCTTACAGGACGGTTTCCTGTCGATTGGCGATAGTTAGTCCCTTTTGAGGCCTGGCTGGGTCCTGGCAAGCTGCGGCAGACCCGTCCGATGTGGCCTCGTTTCCCGCACTCATGGCAGAGTGCGTCGCAGAATTTACATTCGGACCTGGCATGGTTGGCTCCACAGCCAGCGCAAGGGTGTAAGGGCTTCGGGTGGTGGTCCCGGTCAGACCGCAGTTGATGGACCCCTTCTTCATTGCTGTCTGATGACGAAGAGAGGTCCTCGTGGTGCATTGTCGCAAGCTGCCCTTCTGAATTAGGTGAGATTTCACTGGTCGGTGGTTGTACCGGAGCGTGGTTTCGGCGTAGTTGTGCAGCCGACTTCCTGGTTGCTTCTGCTGCAGTAGCATCGGCGATGGCGTCGGCAAGGCTGATGTTACCTTTCGCCATCAGCTTGCTTTGGACGCCTGGTGCATCTAATCCCAGAACTATGCGATCTCTTAGTGCCTCTTCTAAATCGGTGAATCCGCAGAGGCCTCCCAAATTTCGGAGGTCTGCTATGAAGTTGGCCATGCTTTCTCCCTTTCACTGGCTTCTCTGATAAAACTTGTGGTGTCTCATGAGCGTAGGCACGGTCGGGGCATAGTGGTCCCGTAGGATAGGTTCGAGGTTGTCCCAATCCATGGCCTTCACTTCTCGGGGTTTGGCTAGTGCTTTAGCCATCTTAAATACGGTTGGACCACAATGCGTTAGGAACACCACCCGTTTCTTCCCAGCTGTGGCGTCCTTTAAGTTGTTCATCTCTGGGAACATTTGGAAACGATCCATGTAAGACTCCCAGTCTTCCTGTGTTGGATCGAATGGAGCGGGTGGTACGATGCCGCCGGACATGGTTCCGTTGTTGGCGTCGTCTGTCACGTGCTCGGTGTTTTTCGAAATTTCGTTGGTTCAGCTTTCTCCATATCCCATCCTCATCGCCAGTGTTAAGTTTTGAGCATGGGCGAGAAAGAATGGAGACAAGCCTCTGAACGGTGAACTTCAGCTCTTTATTTACATCGTGACTTCTCACTTTAACAGCAGTTGAACCCGCCTTATATAGGCAAACCCTGTAACTTTTAACCAATAACAAGCTAGGAACACTAGCTCTTAGAACCAATAGGAACTCTCTGTTAAGGGCCAATCGGATTCCCTGGAACGAGCCAATCCAGTCCGGCCGCTTAACAGCCAATCAGATGTGCAGGGACAGAACCCTGCACTTACTCCAAGCTCACACTTTATTAATCTTTATGCATACACAACACAAAGCATAATTGATAAATATCACACATGGGAACTGTGGTCTTAAACTTCTCTGAACTCAAGAGATTTGTTCAGACAGGACAACATGAGATTAACAAGAGATTCATCATATATAAATAAAGAAATCCAGCACTATTATCAAGCTTCTTTAGGCCTCTAATTAAGGGGCATACACATCACCCTTAATTACTTTGGGGAGACAGGGTTAAATTTGCCTCTCTTTTTATCAAGCTTCCAAATTGTTAGGGATAACATTGTTTACCCTAACTGGTTTAGGTAAAATAATAACTAAGTAATCATAGTTTGTATGTTAAAGTGTCTGCAACTTTAACTGTGGGATAGTAATTAAGGGAGTGGTTGTGAAAGCACTTTAAAAGAAGCAAGGCTGCAGCTTGCTCTCTCTCTGGCTTTGATGATCCCTGATTACTGCAAGGACTCAAGACTGCATTGCTCGAACGGGAGAGAAAACAAAGGACTGACTTGTAAGTGAACTGACATAGGATATTCTAAACGGATTTTGCTAACTGAATATCCCTGAATGGACTGACTAAATGATACATGACTAATGGACTGTTATTTTGACTATGCTATGAATTCATAATGGAATAAACTATATTTTTGATAGCACAAGCGTATCTGTTATTTTTACTGTATGTTAATAAACATACAAGCTTAGCTCACTCATTTATCTGTGTGCCTATCTGACTAACGCTGCACATTCTGTTTAGCTTGTCTCCCTAACTCTGGTTGGGGAAACCAGGCTTAACACTGGTTATGGGTCCAGAGGCTGCAAAGTCAGTTTAACTAGGATAAAACAGATTTATGTAAAAGTGAGAGTTTGTGTTGTTATACATTACAGTAAACAGACAGCTGTGTTTTATTAATTATAGTTTTATATCCATATAAGAAAACATGGCACAAGTCAATCTACAAAGTTTGTCCCTTATATCCAAGTTGGATGGAACAAACTATGTATCATGGTCTATGAAATGTAGTCTGCTTCTATGAAGAGAAGGTTTGTGGAACATAATTGAAAATCCACCAAACGTAGAAGAATGGGATCCAGAGGATGAGGAAGATAAATTAAAGATAGAAGAATTTATGCATAAAAATGAACACGCTATTTGCATTATTGCTTTAACCTTAACTGATCAACAGCTTGTTTATATCCACGGAGAGAAAACGGCTGTTGGGTGTTGGCAGAAGCTGAAGAGGATTTATGTTCGAGATAATGTTGGTGCTCACATAAATCTAACACGAAAACTTTTCAGTACACATCTCCATAAGAATGGTGATATGCTGAGTCATTTGAAAACTATGCAAAGCATTTTTCAAGAACTGCAAGAGAAAGAGCTTATTTTCTCTGAACTACACCAAGTCTACATAATTCTATCTTCCCTTGATGAAAGTTATGATAACTACGTAAATTCCCTTGAAATATTGCCAAAGGAAAGCCTAACTTTAACTGATATAACTGGCAGATTGATTGAAGAGGCCAGAAGAAGGCTTGAAAGAGACGAGTTAAGGAGGCAGCAACCTCAAAAAGAAGATAATGAAACTCCTACTGCATACGCAATTAAAAAGTGTTTTAATTGTGGAGGAAGAGGACATTTGGCAAGATTTTGTAAAAAGGCAAAACGCCAGAACGCTGGCCAGAATACTAAAAGTCAACAAAAGATAAATAAAAATTTAGAGTTAGCCATGTATACTAACGAAGCTGTAAAAAATAATTTATGGGTGGTTGACAGTGGAGCATCCCATTGTATATCAAATGATAACAAAAATTTTATTGAAATGTCCCAGAGTACACAGCAGATATTGTTAGCTAATGGCTGGAAACTGAAAGCTAAAGGTCAAGGTATAGCATATTGTTCTTTTATAAAAGAGAATGTAAAAATGTTATATGTACCACAACTTAAGTTTAATTTAATTTCAGTTAGAATTTTGGTTAAACTAGGATATGTAGTTACATTTAAAGGAGATAACTGCATAATTGAGAAAGAAGATAAGAAAATTACTGCATCTTTAAGAGGTGAATTATATGTGTTAAATGATAATGGTTTAAAAGTGGCTAACACAGTTTATGAAAATAAGAAACCTCATGATGAATGTATTCACTTGTTACATCGAAGGTTAGGGCATTTAAATTTTAAAATGCTTAAGAAAACTGTTGAATTATCTAAGGGAATAAGTTTGAAACCTTGTAATAAGTATTTGCAATGTAATATTTGCAATCAAAGCAAAGCCAGGGTCACACCTGCTAATAGAGTTGATGGATTTACTACCAAAGAGCCTTTAGAGGTAGTATTTGCAGATTTAATAGGTCCTAAAAAACCAAGTGTAGGAGGAGCTCGTTACATACTAAGCATAATGGACCATTATTCTAGATATGAGTTTTGCTATTTAATGAAGAGCAAAACTGAAACATATCAAAATCTCTTTAATTGGATTAAATTTGCAGAAAGGAAAACTAAAAAGAAATTAGTAACTCTTATAACAGATAATGGTACGGAATTTACAAATAATAAATTCCAGAACAGACTAAGAATGTTAGGTATTCAACATAAAAAGTCTGCACCATATAGGCCACAACATAATGCCTTTATAGAGAGAAGAGGCCAAACATTACAATCAATGGCACGAACTATGATGTTTGATTCAGGATTACCTGACAATTTGTGGGGAGAAGCAATAATGTGTGATAATCATATATTAAATAATGTTGTTAATTCAACAACAGGTGAATTACCATTCACACTGTGGCATGGTACAAAACCTGATTTAAGTTACATGCACACATTTGGAGCACCAGCATGGGTGCATATCCCTACACAACTTAGACACAAAGGACAACATAGAGCTAAAAGATTATATTTTGTAGGATATACATCTAATCATAGATCTTATAGATTCTGGGAACCAGGTACATCTAGAGTTTACACCAGTGCTAGTGCAAAATTCCTAGAACATGTAGGATGGAATAGATTAGAGCAAGATTTAAATAATGAAGTTATTATTGAACCCTACAAAAGGCAGAAAGATCAGACTAGTTATAAGAAGAGTCCAATTAAAGAAGAAGTCCATGAAGAGCAAATAGGACCAGAACAAGAGGAAACAGTTGATCAGGAAGAGTTAGATAATCAAGAAGAGTTAATAAATGAAAGTCCACCTGTAAGTCCTGTAATACCTAGACGTACTACACGTGTAACTAGACCACCTGATAGGTATCAAGCAAGTATAGTTTGCCAAGTAACTAAAGTTCCAACTAGTGTAGATGAACTTAAGATGTATCCTGCTAAGGATCAGGAGAATTGGCAAAAGGCAATGAAAAAAGAACTAAATTCATTAAAGGTAATGAAAGTTTATGAAGATGCTAAATTACCTCCAGGAGAAAAATCCATTGGGTGCAAATGGATATTTAAAATAAAAACTGGTAATGATAGGACTGTTACCCATAAAGCTAGGTTAGTAGCTCAAGGATTTAATCAAACTGCATCTGATTATGATGAAGTTTTTGCACCAAGCCTTAAAGCAACATCTTTAAGAGCAGCATTAGTGTGGGCAGCTAAGAAAAACTATGTAATTAAACATTTAGATGTAGAAACTGCTTATCTACATGCACCATTGCAGCACACTATATATTTAAGAAAACCAGTAGGTATAAAAGACAATAAAGTAAATAGCAATGATTGTTGGAAACTCAAAAAGAGTCTTTATGGGTTGAAACAATCTGGGTTTGAGTGGAACCAATATATTGTGAAAGAGTTAAACAATATAGGTTTTAAATCTGGTTTAGCAGATCCATGTGTGTTTAAAAGAGAAAATAATGGAACGGTGTCATTATTGTTATTATTTACAGATGATATTGCTTTGATAACTAAGACTAATAATGAAGCTAATGAGATTATATCATTATTAGCCAAAAAGATAAATTTAAAGCATTTAGGTGAAATTAAAAAGTATCTAGGATTGACAATTAACAAAACAAAAAATGGTTTTAAGATATCTCAAGAAGATAAAATTTGCCAATTAATTAAAACGTTTAAAATGGAACTTTGTAAACCGGCAAAGACTCCAATGAGTCAGGAAGTTTGCCAAACTGATGATCAAAGTCCCAAATTTGATAAGTCCATATATCAATTCTTGATTGGTAGCTTATCATATATAAGCAATTGGTCAAGGCCTGATATAGCTTATAGTGTAAATCAGCTGGCACGTTTTAATTCAGATCCACATCAATGTCATTGGCAATCATTAAAGAGAATTTTAAGATATCTTAAAGGAACAATGAACCATGCATTGTATATAGAACCAAAGGGTGATTTGAGTCTTAGTGCCTATGCAGATGCAAGTTTTGCAACTGATATAAACACAAGAAAATCAACATCTGGGATGGCTATATGATTTGGTAAGACACTAATAGGGTGGAGGTCAATCAGACAACAGCATATCAGCTTGTCCACGATGGAAGCGGAATTTTCATGTTTGTCATTACTATGCACTGACTTAATTCTGTACAAACAGTTATTATTAGACATGGGTATAACTGTTAAAGATTCCATTATTGTGTACGAGGATAACCAAGCAGCTATAAAGTTAGCTACTAGTATTGCTGTAAAAACTAGATCAAAGCATACTGATTTAAGATACTTAAATGTTAGAGAATCTGTAAAGAATGGGCTAATTAAATTGGAATACTGCATGACGGAAGAAAACATTGCAGACCAATTTACAAAAGTTCAAGGAGTAATTAAGTTTAAAGAGAGTTGTAGTAACAAATATGATTTAAAGATGTAAATAGTTATATTTATTATTATTTCCTAAAAGGGGAGAATGTTAGGGATAACATTGTTTACCCTAACTGGTTTAGGTAAAATAATAACTAAGTAATCATAGTTTGTATGTTAAAGTGTCTGCAACTTTAACTGTGGGATAGTAATTAAGGGAGTGGTTGTGAAAGCACTTTAAAAGAAGCAAGGCTGCAGCTTGCTCTCTTTCTGGCTTTGATGATCCCTGATTACTGCAAGGACTCAAGACTGCATTGCTCGAATGGGAGAGAAAACAAAGGACTGACTTGTAAGTGAACTGACATAGGATATTCTAAACGGATTTTGCTAACTGAATATCCCTGAATGGACTGACTAAATGATACATGACTATTGGACTGTTATTTTGACTATGCTATGAATTCATAATGGAATAAACTATATTTTTGATAGCACAAGCGTATCTGTTATTTTTACTGTATGTTAATAAACATACAAGCTTAGCTCACTCATTTATCTGTGTGCCTATCTGACTAACGCTGCACATTCTGTTTAGCTTGTCTCCCTAACCCTGGTTGGGGAAACCAGGCTTAACACAAATATTGTAAGGATTTGGCTCAGAGCTGTGGGCATCAAACACAGGTATCCCGTATGCCAATAAGAAGCAAGGATTTGGTCATTCTTACCACAGCTTGCAGGCAAACACTCATAGACTCACATGACATTTATAGGCTTAAAATAAAAAAAAATATTTTTATGCATTAGAACATGGGATATTTGATATTTAATCATCATTATCATCTTTTAACAACCCCCTAATCCCTTGCAGGGTGGAGTCTGGGCAACTGAATGGAGCTGATTGTTTACTGGCCAGATATCCTTCCTGTCGCCAATGCAGAGTTATATTCAGCAAATGTATTCTCAATGTGCCTAGAGACAGAAATAACTGCCTCTACCTAGGATTGAATTTACAGCCTCCCAATTGTGAAGTGAGAGCTCCACCTCTAGGCCACTGCACCACTCATAGTTGATATTTAATGAAAAAGTAAGTATGTGTATAACTGTGTATGATACACACACAGACACACAAATGAATAACACATTTAAAAAAAACAAGTGACCAATTCATATTGGAACATCAGGAAATAGAGTTTTCCATGCTGTTCCCAGATTTCCATTTTTCCCTCTCATTACTATGACAGTCTGAATAAAAACATTAAGCTCAAGAGGAGGAAGTTTTATGTCTCACCACACCAAACTTCCTTGATTCGACAAAAAAAAAAAAAAAACTTTCACCACCTGCAGAATTTTAAATTCTTCATTTACATTTGTTTTAGAAAACATTTTTTAAAACATATAATAGAGTACTTGTTATCTTACTTGCAATAGAAAGAAGAGAGTGTATGTTTAGGAACTTCTTAAAATGCAGCATATAATTTTAGCTTTTCTAGTCCTAGGTCTCTTATTATCCATAATGGAAGGACCTGCCTCAACTATATTTTCAGGAAAGCATGACTCTTGAAAAGGAACCAAAGTTCCCGTGCAAAGCATTAAGCTATTTTTCCCTCTTCAAACCCCACCCCGATCCATCAGTCCACCAGTAGCCAATATAATGTTGCAAAAATGTTTTGAGAACTCTGAGGCTGGGAGGAAGCCCATCCATCGCACAGACCTGGTGCCTCTCCCTGGATTTTCCTTGTTACAGCAAAAACATGCAAAGAATTCACCTCCAACAAACATCCCTCTCCAGAATGTTAGTGTCTCTATGGGGACCTGACATGCTGCCCCCCTGAAAGAAGGATAGACCAGGGTAGTACACCTTCCACAATTCTTTCCAGGCTCCTCAGATTCCACCTAATATAAGGACCTGCCTTAGTTATATTCCCAGGAAAGCATGACTCTTGAAGCAGTGATAGCTCAAAAAGGAACAAAAGACACTCAGCTTCTATGTATCCTTTTCCACAAGCAAAATGTTTATGCATTGAAGGGGACCCAAAGAGAAGGACACTTAGACAAAGCAAAGAAAGTGAAGTGAACTCCTTTGATGTTTGATCCAAAGTTTTAAAGTACTCTCTGATACTCTGTTTAAAGTGTTTTTATGTTGTATGCTTTGTAAGCACCCAAGAGCTGTTATTCCAAAAGACTCAGGTCAGCCTATACTTTGAAAAGTAATGAACCTGTTATATTTTATGTTAAAGAAAAATATGATATATGTCTATATAAAAATCATACACAAGACATAAAAGGAAACTCAACAGTTACTTTACCCAGGGCCTAAGAAAACAGACCGATTTTCAAGGACCTCGGGGATATTATCAGGGTTAGGGTTAGAGCCATACAGATCTCTGAAGCAGCAGTGGTATATAGTTTAATAACTTTAAAAAATATTTTTATTGTTAAAATAAAAAAATAGAAATGTTCAGTTAAGAAGCGAATCAACGGCAACTGTGTGTTCTAGAAGGAAACAATTACCATACACACAGCAAATCAAGGTCTTGTTTTTTGTCTTGTTTTGTTTTTCAAATATGGAAAATATATCTGATTTTTCTCTTGTCTAGTGTGCCTCTACTATTTATAAACTTCATTAATTTATTTTTCTTAGTTCAAACCCCAAAATCTCCTTGAGATCTTTGGAACATTCAATAATACTTGAACAATCCAAAGATTTAAATTTTTATCCATTTGAATTTTTCAAGTGTTCCTGCTGAACAATTTAGAAGAAAATTTTAGAAAGAAATCTACTTGAAAGAGTGTTTTGGAGCTGGATTTTTTTTTGCACATTTCTATCATTTTGGTGTGCTTTTGACAGGTTACTTACTGAGTACTTACTTATATTACTGAGGTTATCACTAAATATACAAATGCAGCAATGTCATATGCATTAAAAATAAACTTTGTTCTGCCCACAAAGTGTCAGAACAAAACATGCAACTTTTAGTTTATAAAGAGATTCAGGTGCAATGATGTTTCTGTACAAAGATGCAAGAAATGGCAGTATTTCCTGTGAAATCTATAAAAGCAACAGATGGAATTTTAAGAAGTTGGATGGAAAGACCATTGATACTTTTAAACTTTGGTGATGGAGAAAACTGAGAATACCAGGGACAAAGAAAAAAAAAACCAATTCAAAATAATGAATTATCCCATAAATCAATTAAGAGTTTTCACTCAAAACACAGAACACATGATCATCATACTTTGCTTGTATTAGGTAAGGATGCAGTTCTCTGGAGAGATATACAATGCGACGTAAAATGAAAAGAAAGAGAATAAGAAAGTGAGCAGCAAGTAGATGGATGGATTAATTTACAACAGTGAAAGATACCCCATTGAAAAACCTGAAGCATCAGTTGGAGAGCATCTATTGTTCACGAATAGTTAACACTGATTCGATACCATACAATCCATCAATCAGTTCTGAATGAATGTCCTGATTGAACATTATATATATAATGATGAAGGACTTTTGTGCATACCCAGAGTACATTTTTCAAGATCTCATTATCTGTGGCTTCATTATCAGTAGCTGCTAGAGTGGAACAGATTCCTCATCATAACAAGATTCACTTATATATTATAGGAGTGTAGCAAGAAGATTAATTATGTGACTGTTAACAAAGAAGGTCCCAAGACCTATACAGAAATCTAAAGGAGGTAATATTTTCATGTCTCTACCAAACAATATGATTTAACTTGCAAATAACAAACAACCCCATATGCAATTGGAAAGATTGCTCTTTCTTTCCTCCTGACTCTGGAAACTGCAAGGACAAAAGAAGAGGAAACTTACCGCTGACTAGTCTTAGTATTACTTTAAATCCCCTTTTGGATTTAAAAGACAATAAGACACAATAAAGTAATCAGGTGCAGACATGCTGCAATCCCAATCCAACAATAATTTCTACTAAATGTCCACTGATCAGAACTTTGTGTTAAGTAGACACAGGTCAAGAGCTATAAGAGTCTTAATTACAATAAGGTAAAAGTTTCACCAGTCCAGTAGTACTTGACTCTAGGGTGCAGTGCTCATCTCCGTCTTGGCTGAGGGAACCAGCATTGTCCAAAGACATTTTCTATGGTCATGTGGCCAGCATGGCTATACACTAAAAGCACACTCAATGCAGTTACCTTCCCACCAAAGTGGTACCTATTTATCTACTTGTATTTGAATGCTTTCAAACTGCTAAGTAAGCAGGAATTTTGGCTTTAAACTTGGGGGCGGGGGTTGTGTTCTATGGGGTTTTAGTGTTTTGTGCTTTTATTACTGTGAGGCACCCATTGATTGTCCGCCTTAAGCCATCTGATATTTAAAATAAATACAGTAAATAAACACATTTGGCCATAATATTTCAGATGCAGATTTAATAAAACAGTTACTTGGAAACCTGTTGTCACCCCACCCTCTTTAATTCTTTGCATAATGGAGATCAAAATAAAACACATCACTTTGTGAAGCAAAGAATTGAGATGGAGTCATCTCCTAATTGAATTATTGGTTAATTCCTCAATGCACACTATTTTGCAAATTAATGCTAAATTGAAAATCCACTAAATGTTTGTTGTTATTTTTCTTTTGTATACAGTTTTTGTCTAGTATTCACTTTTACACTTACCTCATAGATAATCTTACAAGTCATATGCATATAATCTTTGGAATGGAAATATTTTGTGCCAAAATACAATAGACAGCGAAGATTATGTGACCATTTTTGCTGCAATGGAAGATATTTTGGAAGGTTATACTATTTTACATAGAGAGAGCAAAATCTGTGATTATTTTTTTCAACATCTCTAAAAGCAAAAGTTTGCTCTTGTCTTCAAAGATTATAAAAGTCAGCAGAGGTGGGAGAAAAAAACAATCTATATCAAATTCTGGTTGAAATTCAATAATAGAAAACTAATGTAGCTGAAATTACATGCTTCTTGCTAACCATCAATGCACTGCCATTAAATGGGTGGTAGAAAGTGTAGCGGTGTTTTATAAATCAGAACATTGCTATTACACACATTTTTCCCCCTCCAAAAATGGTTCAAGAGATTTGTATTCTTTTTTCCCTGAGTCAAATTTAAATGCAGACTTGAATTCTAGAAATAGAGTTTGGAGTGCTCATACTCTATGTCTCTCCTAGCAATATTCTTAATCTTTGAAAATATATGCCTTAGATACCAGAATTACCTACAGAAGCAGTTTTGATAATGCAAGCCTATCAAGTAACAGTAATCAACTGGTTGTTTCATATTAATGAAACATGTTAATTAGTTTTCAGCATCACATGCTTTTTTTAAAATTGTATGTGCTGTTTTTAAATGTTTAATATTTTATTTGCATACTACCCTGAGTCCCTCTGTGAAGGAGATTGGTAGTTTTAAATTTTTGATAAATAAATAAATGTTCTTTCTGGTGTCATCAGTATAGGATGAAGCAAAAGAAACACCCTGTTCCAATTTGCATTTTCTTTTCACCTTGCTACCTGGCCTGGTTTGAACCAGATGCTAAGAGCGCAACAAAGTCAATAGCAAAGCTCATGGGAATTGGATAGCTTCAGGAAACTCCAAGCTCTGTTGCTCAACAGAATTCTTCTTGTCCTGAAAACTCATTATCTTCTTTTGCTCCATCCCTTCCCTGAGTCAATGACTTAGATACCTTTTGGCCTGGAAATAATATTACATTACTAGATTCAATAAGGCAAAGTCAAATGTATAATTAAATATAGGTAAAGAACCCAGGAAGCAATCTTCTACTGACATGGCAAGTCCCAGATATGCACCTTTCCATGCATCCATCAGCTGGCATTTTTTGATACATTTCTATTTCAATATAAAACACAATGACCAACATGAGATTGGAGCCATCAAACATAAGAATTGATCTATTTCTACATCTCTATCTACATGCACATTCTCCCCACAGGTTCATAAACCTCCTTCCCTTATTGTATTTAGAAGCACACTGAAGATAGTTTTATTTCACTGAGCCTTCGGCTCTTAGTTAAATGTTATCAGCAGCCATTCTCTTGTCTTTGGGGTTTTTAATGCTCCAACAGACACTTTTTGATTGGGGCAGACCCATAAAACAAGCAAGTAAATGCTAGCAAGTAAAATGAAATGAAAGCACTAGAAACGTTAGCGCACAATAGTTCCTTCTCATTTTATTTTCCCAGGAGAAAATAAATTAAACTTTAACATAGAGCCTGAGTTCCAATAACACTATATGTCAAAAACAGTGAGGTTCAATTTTGGGTATCTATGAAGAGGCTAGCAGAAATTTTTAGCCTAGCAATGATATTGCTGTTTGGTATTAGATTAAGCTACTTTCCTTTATCCATTCAGGGCCTAAACATTTTTCTGACCTGAAATCAAGTATTGGCTGAGCAAACCCTTTTTAACTACCAAGTCTATAACTTGGTCTCAAGAAGACTCACCATTAATATGGACAACAGATTTATACACCGATAAAATAACTTCTTTATTGCTGCCTTTTATTCACAATTAGAAATGGTCTCTCCTGTATATAGGATGATTACACTGTCTATTTTAAGAGGCCATTTACAGAGAGGCTGAAAAATAAGCAATAAGCTTTTTTTTTTTTTCCTCTGAAGGGGAAAAAAATCCAGTGAGTATGCTCTTGCACGTTCTCTTTCTTAACTGCTCAGGATAACAAAGAGTAGATGAAAATATCAGTCAAGCTAAAAATTATGACTTGGCTTTTCCAGTGCTTAACCAGGGAAAAAGATTTTTGTGGTAAATAATCAAGAGCAAAAGGTTAATAATTCCCTGAGACTGTCTGGATTTATTTATTTTTACTTTGCTCATAGGGTCTCTGGATACATTTGACAACTAAAACATGTGCATGCAGAATCTGTTTCCATAAGCAAATGGTTGCTAATTTGAAGTTGCCACTGGTTGTTTCCTAGTTTGATTTGTCCAACTTGCAAGCTAACTGTGAAAAGACATGAATTGCCCTTGTTTCTACATTTTATTTAATGTGTGACACTGGTGAGGCCTTTTAAATCAAAGGCTCTTAAAACATGATTTAGAAGCTCTGGGAACAAAGGTAGCAGTGGTAACATTGGAAGCAATGGAAAAGGTAGGAAAATAGCATTAACATAGGGCAGTTTCGCTCTACTGCATAAAATTGCTTGAAATTAGAACCAATGAAATTAATTAAAAACATCAATTTTTGATTCAGAGTAAAAAAAGAAATTTATGAAAATTTGAATCTGGACTCTGCAAATCTGAAATTCAAGCTTACTTAAATACCTCCTTTCTTACACCAAAACACTTTCATTTTTGCTTTTGCTATATATATATATATATATATTTCCTGGAGAAAATGGTTAAGTGCAATTTGTTGTAAAATGTTAAATTGAAGCAGGCATCCTTTATATAGGCACCCTTGTCCCAACTCCAGAAGGGTGGCGATGGGAGAAGATATGAAAAACATGCTTTCTGTAAGATAAAGCAATTGTTCATGGACTCCATAGGATATTAGATTATCAAAATAAATTCATGCATCTGCTTCAAGGGTTGGAGTATTTATACAATTTGCCATAGCAATGCAGATGAAAACAATTCCTCTGAAGCTTTTAACTATGCCAGTTAATTATGAATAAATTCACTGAGACAATTGGTCTTACAAAACTACATTTCCTGTGTTCCCTAACAGCAAAAGGTTGTCCACTATCTGTTGCTATGAAGCTCCCAATTACCCAGCTATGCTTAGCTACTAGTTATATCCCTTGACCTTTGTTTGCTGATGACTAAACAACAGCATAAAAATCTGGGAGAAGGGGGGAGCAGTGAGTCTAATTGAAATTTTGAATGTGTGCTGTGGCCGTTCTGATAAAATAGCTTCCTTTAAGTGGCATGGTCATCCACTGAATGACAAACAGAAAATATTGCTTCTTACAATGTATGAAACCTAGTTTATTTTTGTAACTTTTGGGGCTGGGGAGAAAGGGGAAGGTGAAGTAGGAAAGTAGGTATATTGCAAAGAGATTAAAATGTTTATTGTTATGAACTAATAAAGGCGTTTAATAAACTTTAACAACCTTAAGTAAAAAGCAGGGTTCTAATCCTACACTTCTAATTGGCCGATAATAGCAATGTTGGATTGGTCCTTTCTGGGAAATCTGATTGGCTGTTAACGGGCCAACTCTCATTGGTTCAAGGGTTTAACACTTCCATGTTTTTCATTGGCTAATAGGACAGCAGCCAACCCTATAAAAGGGCTGCTGCTGCCCTAGGTGATTGCTCTGTTCAGAATGCTAAATAAAGAGTTGAAGTTCACTGTTCACTGCCTCGTCTCCGCTCCTTGCACCCATGCGCAGAACTTAACACTGGCAACGAAGGTGGGATGCGGAGACATCTGAGCTGATTGAACTCTTACAAAGCACCAAACAGAGCACGTGGCTGAAGGCACATCAACAACAGAAAACATGTCCGGCGGCACCATACCACCCACTCCATTTGACCTGGCATAAGAAGACTGGGACTCGTACATGGACCGGTTCCAGATGTTTCTGGAGACCAACAACTTGAAAGACGCAACTACGGGGAAAAAGGGAGCAGTGTTCCTGACCCATTGCGGGCCAGCCGTCTTTAAGATGGCCAAGGCACTAGCGAAACCGGCTGAGGTGAAATCCATGAACTCGGACGTCCTCGCACTCCTTCTATGGGCCCACTATGCACCCGCTGTACCAACGCTTGTCCGAAGACATGAGTTTTATCAGAGGGACCAACGGAAAGGAGAGAGCGTTGCAGATTTCATCGCGGATCTCCAGAACCTGGGAGGCCTCTGTGGGTTTGCAGACCTCGAAGAAGCTCTGAGAAACCAAATAATTCTGGGATTAGATGGCCACATGGTGCAGAGCAAGATCATGGCCAAAGGGGACATCTATCTTGCCGATGTCATCAAAGACGCTACTACAGCAGAAGCAACCAGGAAGTCAGCCGCCCGAATGCGCCGCACCAAAGCACCACTCCATCAACTCGCCAACGATACCTCACCTCGCCGAGAAAGGCACACAACAGTGGCCCACCACGAGGACCTAGAATCTCCATCAGAAAGTGAGGAGGAGGAGGTCAACCAGCTCCGGTCCAAACGCGACCAACGCAACTCGCGGAATTGAAGACTACCGCACCAATGCGCGGGTTGTGGGGCAAACCACCCGCGATCAGATTGCAAATTCCTCAACGCACTCTGCCCAGGGTGTTTTAGAACCAACTGACCACGCCCGTTTGGAAACCCCAATTGTAACACCCATCAAACCAGATGGATCGTTAAGAATTTGTGGGGACTACCGGGCCACCCTCAATCACGCCCTTCAACAGAACGCTTACCCGGTGCCGGTGGTTCAACACCTTCTCCATTCCCTGGGAGGCGGAAAAGTCTTCGCTAAATTGGATTTAGTGCAGGCGTACCAACAACTGCCTGTTGATAAAAAACCACAGGAGCACAGACGATTGTTACGCACCGAGGCACCTTTAAATGCAGCCGACTCCAATTTGGAGTGAGCGTGGCCCCAGGGATTTTTCAAAGTCTGATGGAGAGACTTTTGCAAGGGATCAAGGGGGTCGTGCCATATTTTGACGATGTTTTAATTGCGGCCCTGAATAGAGAGGTACTAGAGAGGCGTCTAAGAATGGTTCTCCAGAAATTTAAACACTCCGGCCTAAAGGTTAAAAAAAATAAATGTCAACTGTGTACAGAGAAAGTAGAGTTCCTGGGGTACCTAATCGATAAGCAAGGCATTCACCCCATAAATAGCAAACTAAGAGCGATAAAAAATGCCCCAAGACCCAAGAATAGGACAGACCTCCAAGCTTTCTTGGGGCTCATTAACTTTTACAACATCTTCTTGCCCCAGAAAGCGACCGTAGCTGAGCCCCTACATAGACTTCTCGACAAAAAAGCCACCTGGGTCTGGGGACACCAAGAGGAGCACGCATTCCGACAAGTGAAAAACTTACTAACCTCCAATGCTGTTTTAATGCAGTATAACGAGACTTTGCCTTTAACCATTACATGTGACGCGTCACTGTTTGGAGTAGGAGCCATTTTAAGTCATGTGTTACCAAATGGTAGAGAGGCCCCTATTGCCTATTTTTCAAGGACCTTATCAAGAGCTGAACGCAACTATAGCCAAACTGACAAAGAGGCTCTTGCTGTTGTATCTGCTGTGAAACGGTTTCATGAATATGTGTATGGGTGAGTTTTTACTATTATTACCGATCACAAGCCTTTGCTGGGGATTATAGCGGGAGACAAGCCATCCCTCTATATATTGTCACCTAGAATGATTCGTTGGTCGGAGTTCTTAGCTGCGTACAATTATAAATTGCAACACCGCCCGGGGAAAGCGATTCCCCATGCTGATGCATTGAGCCGTGCCCCACTTCCAAAAACCATCGACAACCCAGCTCCAACCCTCACGACACTCCAGATTGAAACCCTACATTCACTGCCACTAACAGCCAGAGACATCGCTATCAAAACAAAACGAGATCCTGTCCTGGCATGAGTTCTCAGCTGGGTCGAACGAGGATGGCCAGTAGAACAAACCCCTGATGACTTCACCCCTTTCAGAAACAGGCAAAGAGAACTTTTCTCACAGAAAGGCTGCATCCTATGGGGAGACAGAGTTGTCGTCCCAGAGCGGTTACAATGAACAGTTTTGAAAGCATTGCATGACGGTCACGCCGGCATCGTGCGTATGAAAGCGCTCGCATGAAGCTACGCATAGTGGCCAGGCATCGATAAGCAGATTGAAGCCTGGGTGAAGACTTGTCTAAAGTGCCAAGAAGTCAGCAGTGCCCCACCTAGAGCAACTCCAACAGAGTGGGAAACCCCCTGGGGGCCGTGGTCCAGCATCCCCATTGACTTTGTGGGACCTACTAAAGGACATACATTCCTCCTAACAGTGGATGCCTATTCCAACTGGCTCGAAATCCACAAGATGAAGCCGTTTCAGTCATCTGCAAATTAAATAAACTATTCACAACACATGGACTGCCAGACATTTTAGTCTCCGATAATGGACCCCAGTTCATGGCCCTGGCATTCGAACAATACTGAGCGAACCGGGGCATCCGCCATGCGCTAACCTCGCCGATGCACTCTGCGGCAAATGGAAGGGCTGAACACATGGTCCAATTTCTTAAAAAAACTCTCCACAAGATGGACCATGGGGACATTGACGACAAACTGAACAGAATACTCCTATTCCAACACATCACCCCGCACAGGGTAACCAACAAAACGCCAGCTGAACTGTTGATGGGACGCAGGCTTCGCTCCCACCTCGACCGTCTCCACCCAGCCTACGCGCCAAAGAAACCCTGTGGATCTAGTGGAAAGTGCCTCGAATTCAAGGAAGGTGACTTAGTCTTTGCTAAAAATCTTTCCGGCAAACTGTTGTGGGTCGAAGCAACCGTTACCCAAGCCACCGGGCTCAGATCATAACACGTACAAACAAGGGACGGGAAAATATGGAAATGCCATATAGATCAGCTTCGCTCTAGGTTGCAACCCAGTTCCCACGACTCCTGTGACCCTCAAACTGAGGGGGGAGGGGATGTCGAGGGAACCGAATTCGAGATTATAGATGACGAAATCGAAGGAAGTCAGCAGCCTGGCGCATCACCTGAAGAAGAATCAGGAATGGGGGTTGCCTCGCCACAGAGAAATACCTTAACGGAGGCGAGCCCGCAGAGACCGGAGGACAACCACGACAGAATCAGCGGCGCCGAGTCATTCTGTGAGGATGCGGAACCGCCTGTACCAGATAAATCAAAAAACGTTCCACCGAAACCAGACTACAGACAGGAACCGGTGGGACAGCGCAAATCTGATAGACAGTTGAAACAACCTGCATATCTACGGGATTATGTCACTGCACCCCTCAAATGGAGCCTAGGGGGATGGGGTGTTATGAACTAATAAAGGTGTTTAATAAAGTTTAACAACCTTAAGTAAAAAGCAGGGTTCTTATCCTGCAATTCTAATTGGCCGATAATAGCGATATTGGATTGGTCCTTTCTGGGAAATCTGATTGGCTGTTAACAGGCCAACTCTCATTTGTTCAAGGGTTTAACACTTCCATGTTTTTCATTGGCTAATCGGACAGCAGCCAACCCTATAAAAGGGCTGCTGCTGCCCTAGGTGATTGCTCTGTTCAGAATGCTAAATAAAGAGTTGAAGTTCACTGTTCACTGCCTCGTCTCTGCTCCTTGCACCCATGCACAGAACTTAACACTTATGGAAGGTCTATGAAACTGAAGATCTTTGAGGAAAAAAGATAACCTTTAAATATGTGTGCTTTGCAGAATCCTTCCTTCCTTCCGCCTCCCTCCTTCCATTCTATCTCAGCCTCTACCTCTTTTTCAATGAGATAAGATTGGAAGTGGACCCTGTCATAGTGCAAGAATAACACTGGAAGCAGAAGAATTAGATAAAATTGGGAAGTAGGTCAGGCAGGTGCTGAAGGAATCTGCAAACTGCTCAGCAGGCTCATTTCATGTTAAAAGGCAGGGATGCCAGAATTCCATTGTTGTTGGGGCAACTTCCAAAAACAAATGCTGTCATCAAATCAAATGAGAACTGGTAGGAGGAAAGAACTGCAAGAGGAATTGTCATGCTAAAACTAAATCCTGAAACTACACTTTGTAATTTCTCTCAGTTGGTGTAGGGTAGATGTATTACTGCAGCTGCTCTTTTACAAGAGTGACGGGTGGCAACGATAGAAATGCGCAAGTATCATGAAGCTTTTCACTGAGATCTCTGAATTTAGAAGCAGAGGAGTGAAATTATGCATACCTGTTATTTTTGTTCCTCCAACCCATCTTAAAACTAGTAATTACCTCTTCCCAACACATGCAAGTTTAAAGTAGAAACGAGGCAAAGAGTTTCAAACAGGAAGCTGTTTCACTGTTCATCCTGCTTCCCTCTCAGGAGAAGCAAGGAGACATTGACTGGAAAGGTCAACTTTATGGAGGGTTCTGGATTCATTTCCACAGAAAAGTCATTCATTTTTAAAACAAGGGCAGGGCATTTAGAGTTATACATAGCCCAAGCATTTTCTGCTTCTTTTGCTGCATCTGCTTAGGATGTCTATTGCTGAGAAAAGTTACGTGGCAAATGCTAAGGTGCAATGGGTCTTCCTGGAGAACAATTAATTAGATACTTTTCCCAGCTTCACCGGAAGCCAGCCACAATGTTGGCATTCAGGGCTGAGGCATGGATGTGGAACATAAGAGCAGAAAATACTGTATCAATACAGACTGTTCCCTTCCTTCAAAATTAATCTTCATCTAATGACAGCCATAGCACTCAGATTTATATACCGCTTCACAGTACTTTTACAGCCCTCTCTAACTGGTTTACAGAGTCAGCCTATGGCCCTCAACAATCCGGGTCCTCATTTTACCCACTTT
Organism: Hydrophis major; assembly: GCA_033807585.1. Classification (NCBI taxonomy): domain Eukaryota; kingdom Metazoa; phylum Chordata; class Lepidosauria; order Squamata; family Elapidae; genus Hydrophis; species Hydrophis major. Next base: position 15,761,432 of record CM066334.1, on the reverse strand, counting down.
GGAAGATGATGATGATCTCATAATCTTAATTTTACTTTGATATAGTAACAGTCATTAAGCACAAAACTCCTCTTCCCCAAAGGAACTTTAAGAAAAGAGAAAGAGAAAGAATAGATGAATACAGCCTAGTACTAGTTGTCATTTTCCTTTTAAACCGATAGTTGCACTTGCAAGACTAAGGAAGGGATGCGTGTATCTACCCCATATATTACATTCATTAGTTACTGAGTGGAGAGCCAGTTTAGCTTTGTGGTTCAGGCATCAATCCGTAAACTAGGAATCCATGAATGCCAGTCTTGCATTTGCTATGAAGTCTTAAGGCAATACTTTTTCTCTCAATCCTAGGAAGGAGAAAATGGCAAACTACTTCCAAAGATTACAATTTACAATAATAAAATACAAATTTTAAAAATATAAAAAAGAAAAAAATAAGAATATAGTAAAGAAAAAGAAAAGAAATACATAAAGAAGTGTCTTTCCCCTTCACCCAGACAAGTATAAATATTTGTAATAACTTATCATCTTCTCTTAAGATACAAATAGTCTCTTCTTCCCATTTCCCTTCTCATCTATAAACAAATCCATAAATCTATTTCAGTCCTGATATCAGCAAAAGTCCGTTAAGGGTTACTAAAGTTAACAGCATATCTATTTTAGCCTTGAAACAAATAAACAAATGTTATATTCCTTCCTTTACTGCTAACAGTCCTGATCTTTCGTCCCCATCGCACAATATCCTAAAACTTGATTTCTTTACATTTTTTTCCTTTCTTTTCTTCTTTCTTTTTATAAATCCACTATAGGAAAGTTTTTCAGATCATTTTTTTGGTTTGTTATTTATACATCATTTTTAATTATTTATATGTCCCTTTTAATTATTATTTCATACCAATGGCTGGAAAGGGCTGGACTAAAAGACAGCACTGAAACACTGATCATAGCAAGAACAGGACTCCAAGCACTAGATCCATAAAAGCAGGGATCTACTACACTGAAAGGATTCAAAGTGCAGAGTATGCAGAGAGGCCTCAGAGAAGTCCAACACATAGTGGCAGGTTGTAAGATGCAGGCAAGAATAGCTGGCCTGATATACAGGAACATCTGCACAATGAATGGGCTAGACCCTCCTAACTCCAGATGGAAGATTCCCTAGAAGCTGGCAGAGCATGAGAGGGTTAAGATCCTGTGTTATCTCTGGATCCAGATGGATAAATAGATACTGGTTAATCAATTAGACATTGTCTATGGACTAGGACAGAAGACAACAAACCCGATAGATGTAATGGTGTCGAATCACAGCAACCACAGAGAGAATTAAAATAGAGCTGGAAGGGACCTTGGAGGTCTTTTAGCCCAGCCTCCTGCTCAAACAGGAGATCTTAAACCATTTCAGACAGGTGGCTGTCCAGCCTCGTCTTAAAATCCTCCAGTGATAGAGCATCCATCACATCTGAAGGCAACTTCTGTTCCACGAGTTAATTGTCCTCACTGTCAAGAAATTTCTTCTTAATTTCAGGTTGTTTCTCTCCTTGATTAATTTCCATCTGTTGCTTCTTGTCCTGCATTCAGGTGCTTTTGATAATAATGTGACCCCCTCTTCCTTAGGACAGCCCCTCAAATAGTGGAATACTGCTATCATGTCCTCCCTGGTCCTTCTTTTCTCTAGACTGGCCAAATCCAAATCCTGCAACCGTTCTTCGTATGCTTTAATCTCCAGGCCTTTGATCATCTTAGCTGCTCTTCTTTGCACTTTTTCCAAAGTCTCAACCTCTTTTTTTGTAATGTGGGGACCAATTCTGCAAAGTGACTTGAAGAAGGCCACTGTAGAGAATGTGGAAAGTAGAGGCAAGAGTGGCTCCAGTAGCAGTAGGAGCACTTGGGACTGTGACTCCTATGCTGAGAGCAAGGCTCCAACAGACCCCAGGAGCAACAGCATAGCTCTTTGTCCAGAAGACTGCAATATTATGAATAGCTAAGATACTGTGGAGGACCTGAGATTGAGAAAGTTATAGACCACCCATAGAGGTGAGAAATTATTATAATTTTTTCAATAAGAGACTGACTTGAGAGCAAAACTATAGCTATGAACAGAATTACTTGTGGAGATGGGTAGCTATAAAAATCCAATTAGTAAATACAAAAAATTAATCCTGACTGTAGTTATGCAACATTCTAAATATTAAAAAGAACAGTTGTAACTTTCCCTGGGGTTGACAAGGGAAACTTCTAAAATCATGATAGGTATAGCTTTCAAGAGCAAAATGAGTAAGGCCAGGAATGTTTTATGAGTTGACACAACAAGCAGAAGACACTTTGTTTCTAGAGACATTGCTTACCTCCTCCTTTGCCATCTAATTTGCCTAAGGCAAGCCAATTTTCAAGATAAGTATCATTAAAACTTGGCTGCCATATATATTCCACTTGTATTATATTATAATTGTTTTTAATTATTTTAGGTTCAGTGCCCAGAGCTACTTGCTTGAGATGGGTAGTTATAGAAAAGCAATAAACAAACAAGTAAACCAATGAATCAACTCTGAAGCACATGCAATTGTCACATAACATCATATTTTTAAAATCCCATTTTAAAATTAACTAAATTATAATTTAAAAGTGGATACAATCAAAATCGAATACTAATGAAAACAACAGCATCATTTTCTATTACATTTCATAGCTGTATTGCTTTGGATTTTTCCTATCAAAATGGAAAGGTTGTTCAATGAGAGTCATTTATAAAGAGAAAGGTATTTCAATCAATCAATCAGAATAGAGCTGGAAGTGACCTTGGAGGTCTTCAAGACCAGTGGTCGCCAACCAGTGGGCTGGGAACCACTGGTGGTTTGTGAGAATATTTTGGTGGTGCACAGAGAAATGTCACCCCCAGAACACCCCCAAAGCAATTAATCCAGGCTGTGTGGGAACACAAGGCTGTGCCCACATGGCCCGCAGGAACACAAGGCTTGCGTCACTTGCATTAAGAACAACATGAGGTAGTGAGGGGAAAAGGGAGGGGAAACTTGCCCCACTCACCCCACATGTCTCGCCTGGTCATCGGACTGCTTCTTTCTGCTTCTTTCTTCTGCTTTTGGCTGCACGCAAGGAAAGCAGCAAAAGTCTTCCTTTCTTTCCCCTAAACTCTGCCAGAAGTGAGTCTTTGGAACACTGCAAGGCCTCCTGCTCCAAGAGGCTGCAGCAATGCAACAAGTCTCACAAAGATTCGTTTCTGGTGCAGTTTGGGGGAGAGAAAGACTTCTGATGCTTTCCTTGCGTGCAGCCAAAAGTCTCTTTCTCCCCCTGAGAACAGAGCTCAAGACAGTATCTTGCGATCCCAAATAAAGAATGATTGATCGGTAGGAAAATGGGGTGAGGGATTTTCCTACAGACTTTTTGGGGTTCTCTGGTCTGCGGGATTTAAAATTATGAGTTTGGTGGTCCCTGAGATTCAGAAGGTTGGCAACCCCATGCTCAAGCAGGAGACCTATACCATTTCAGATAAGTGACTGTCCAATCTCTTTTTAAAAATCTCCAGTGATGAAGCACCCACAACTTCTGAAGGCAAGCTGTTCCACTGGTTAATTGTTCTCACTGTTAGGAAGTTTTTCCTTTATTCCAGGCTGCTTGTGTCCTTGATTAGTTTCTAGTCATTATTTCTTGTCCTGCCCTCTGCTTTGGAAAATAAGTTGACACTGTCCTCTGTGGCAGCCTCTCAAATACTGGAATACAGGAATATTGCTATCATACTTATATTAAAATACATTCCATACTGCTATCATGTCCCCCCTAGTCCTTCTTTTCTCTAGACTAGCCAAACCCAAATCCAACAACTGTTCATGTTTTAGTCTCCAAGCCTTTATCTTAGTTGCTCTTTTTTGCACTTTTTCCAAAGTCTCAACATTTTTTTTGTAATGTGATGAGCCAAACTGGATGCAGTATTCCAGGTGTGACCTTGCTGAGGCTTTATAAGTGGTACTAACACTTCATATGATTGATTCTCTGTTTATACAACCAAGGATTGTATTAGCTTTTTTGACTGCTACTGCACACCGCTGGCTCATGTTTAAGTTTAAAACATTTAGTCCCCTTTAATAATTTAAACAATACAGTTTAAAAAAATGAACAGCAGATGAGTCAATTCAAAATGCATCTACCCCTGTTCATATTTAAATGATCGTCCACTCTCCAAGGTCCCTCTCACAGTTACTGTTTTTGAGCTAGATTTAACATAATTCATACTTGTACCTTTGGTTTTTCCTGCCTAAGTATAAAATCTTGCTTTTTTTCAATATTATATTTCATTTTGTTGGATAGGGCCCATTGTTCAAGTCTGTCAAGATCTTTTCGGATCCTAAGCTTGTCTTCTAGGGTGTTGGCTGTTCCTGCTAGCTTAATGTCATGTGATTTTACATGAAAAATTAGGCAATAATTTAAATATATTGGACATTACCGATATGTATGCATGCATATGAATTTACATTCTGTATCAATAGTAGGATGCTAAGATTATATATGATCCATCTCAAAACAATTTACTTGAAAAAAGTCAATTTAGAATTGTCAGTCTGTATTTCTAAATCAATAGGAAGAAACTGAATTGATCCAATTCAGAAATTAAATTTGATCAGGGAAAAAGGATGTTTTATGCATGCCACAAAGACCCTCAAACTGCCAGATTAATTGGAAAATACCTGATTCAATTTGATGACTCAATCCAAATCAATAATTCAATTCAGTCAATTTGATTTGGAGATTCAATCATCTACCTGTCAAACTGAATCTCCAAAATGAATATTGGTACAGTCCTAACCCTACTATGTAGTTTGTATTACAAAATTATATATTACAGAAATGCTAAAAAGAGAGGAGGGGGATGTAAATTTTTTTCCTAATATGGTTAATGATCTATAGAAACAAAAGTGAAAAGTGAAGTTTCTTTTTTGCTATTAGAAGATCTTCTGTTTTCAAGAGAAAAAGAGAGGATTAGAAAACATTCTCAAGTCAACACAAAAAATAATACTCATTCTCACACAAATTGTTTGTTGGTCTCTTGGAAAATGTGTGCATGTGTGTGTGTGAGTGCTGAAGGCATATCACATGTCATGCTTCCACAGCTGGAAACAATGATTTCTTGCAGAACCTGTGTCATATTTTTAAGAGACTTGTGTTTTTAGAAAACACAGTCTCTTTAGGTGAAACCAGGCTTTACAACAAATAAAGGCAGCAGATGCTCCAGTTATATGCTCAATGGCTCCATTTCAAAAATAAGCTGAAAGCCTTCTCTTTCTCAGCAGCACCCACTCTTTTGTCCAAACCAAACAGCAAATTGCATCAGCAGCAGCAGCAGCATCATACGTTTTTGCTATTTCAAATTTAGTAAACTCTTTCTTGCAACATCTTAGATTTAATTTGTGGTTTTCTCCCCTGCCACACAAATTTAGATATGTTCTTGTGTCACTGTTTACATGGTCTATCAATTGTCAAAAGAAGAATTATTTGAATCAAAAACATCATTCTAGGCAAGACATTATAGAAATTATAGAAATTCTCCCTGGCACATGACTCTTATAGTTTTCCCCATCTTAACATATCTTTTTTTTTTAATTTAATGTCTTAATGTCATTATTTTGAAATAACCTACAATTAAGACATAACCTGAGGCTTTGATAGCAGGCATATTTGTGGTACAAGAAAATCAAGGCTAATGTGGATATTAAGAAGCATTATGTTAGACATCCGTATTGAGAATGCAGAATAGATATGAATCCAGGTTGTGCCTGAAACACACTTCTGTGATTCACAGCACCAGAAGCATTTTATAAACAAGAAATAACAGGCAAAATAAGCAGACTTGGCTCTGATGCTGAGGCTTTCAAATTAGAACACAAAAAAATCCACTACATTCTTACTAGAATTTTACATGCACAAAGTAAACTTCATAAAAATATACCTCTTGACAGCATTGGTCAAAATATACCACTGGTATAGTAAAGCATTTCTACCACTCGGTGCCCTTTTCTTCTTATTTCTTTATATTTTTTTCTCATAGAACATAGGATAGGAAGGGAGCTTAGAGTTCTCTAGTCCAACCCTTTCCTCTATATCATTTTTAACAAACGAATGCCCAGTCTCTTCTTGAACACCTTCAGTGTTGGAGCATTCACAATTTCTGGAGGCAAGTTGTTCCATTAATTAATTGTACTAACTGTCAGGAAATTTCTTCTTAGTTCTAGGTTGCATTTCTCTTTGATAAGCTCCCATCTTTAATTCTTGTCCTGGCCTCAGGTTCTTTGACAATAGGCTAATCCCCTTTTTTCTGTGACAGAAAAAAGTACTTGAGTACTGAAAGACTCGTTAAATAATATTTCCTCCAAGTTCCATTTTCCTAAAGTTTTTCCCCTAAAGTTACTCTTGCATCTCACCATGTTCATCACCTTTCATAGGCCATGTTTATTTCTTCCATCCTATAGGAGGTCCTTCAGTCAACCACATACTTCTCCAAATTATAGCAGCTAAACTTCCTGATAAGCTTTAGTCAATGACATTTCTCTGTGACTTGAGGTAATTTTAGGGAATTACTGTTGCCACCCGATATAAATCTTCAAATAAACCATGAAATATACAAATCCTCCCATTCAAAGAGTGATCTCTACAGAACAGCTGATACCTTATCAGATGACTAATAACGCAAAAGATTTATTCTTTAAAACTAAGTTAATTTCTCTGGTCTTTACACAGCAGTCAATTTTCATCCAATCTTTTCTGTTTAAAGATTACAGAATCTTACATCATACAAAATAAATTTTATTTTTTATCCTACTTTTTATTATTGTTCCCTTTCTTCCAATATGAGCATGTGCAAAATAACTGTTGACATCTCAATGCCATAAAAGGAGTTCAAAATAGCTTCCTGTGGTCATTATGTTATTACATCAACAAACCATATGATGGCAACTGCTTTCTTGGAATCAAGACATTTACATTCTAGTGCCTTGATTATTTTTCTTGGATTCCCTGAAATGATTTAAGTTCAGGATCATTGTCAAAAACAATAGTGCTAAGGTCTACCTTAAATGCACATCTACAGAACCCAATGAATACTGAAATAGACATCATTTTAGGAGAGAATTCATGGGATGACAGTCAGCTATGGGAACAGGTGCACAGATTAACCTACTCTCTCTGTAGCTTTCCATATCTTCATCAAGTTAAGTTGAAAGTCTCTCTCTCTTCATTCCAAAATAACAATGTTAATGTAAGTTCATTCCTATATTCCCAATTCACTTAAAAAAAGATCAAGCCTGTTTGACTTTGTCCTGCAAGTAGAAAGTTATATACCAACCCTGCAGAATTAAAGGATTCATGATTGCATATAGTTCTCATAAATGGTTTGGATGTCACCATCTTTCAAAAATTGCCATTAATTGTAATTTTTAAATGTGGTAATTAGGAAAGTTAAAAACTAAATTTCTGCTTGCTTCGTTTATTGTTAAAATGAAGTTACATCTGGTTCCACTCATTCTTTGTGCAAGCCTATCATATTTTGAGGGGTATATATGACCCTACCACCACCATGCATCATTCAAAATCCTTATCTCTCAGGAAGGTTTATATACACACTGTACCCATTTAACATAATCAAATTCCAAGAGTCAAACACAACTTTTTTATAATCCTTGGAGTTCAAAATCAGTGATATTTCATTTCATTATTACAGTCATAAGATTACAATTACCAAAACTCTATGCATGCATTTTTAAGGGAAATACATTAGAAATAATGAAAATTAAACTTGAATTAAAAGAAGAGGAACATGAATCATGAGAACCCAGCAATTGATTCAGTGTTGAACTTTTGAAAAATACAAACTGGTGCATGAAACTTGACAAATTTGTAAACGTGGTAGACATTTGCTAACAGATAAACAAATTAAAGTTGCCAGTGCACCCTGGGATTTCAGCTAGCAAGAAAAAGTAAAAGCAGACCTACTTGCATTGTAATAAAAGTGTTATAGGAATATGTGGGCTAAAGAGTCTACTTGATCCATAAAGACAAATATGTGTTTTTTTCCCACTAGTATTTTCTGGAAGTGCTTTTTCATCACTGCTGTTTTCATCACTGATGTATCAAAACATTTCAATAATATTTTTTTCTTAATTTACTCCTGAGAGTAAAGATAAAGCTACTGTTTTTTTTTTAAAAAAAAACTAGTATGTCACTGGCATTGTTTCCCATGGTTCATTAAAACTTCAATGTAACCTCTAAAATAGACCTAACATAAAGTGAAACTTTTTTTTTTTTAAACCCAACCCATCAGTTCTAAAATGTCCAAGCAAGAAATAGTTTGACCAACCTATGAACATGGAAGAAATTCTGGAATAACTGTCCCATCCAGCAAAGGTCCCAAATGTTAAATGGAATCTGACTATCAAAAGGTTGCTTATACAGGTATTCCTCAACTAATGATCACAATTGAGCCCAACATTTCTGTTGTTAAATGAGACATTTTTAAGTGAGTTTTTCTCCTTTTTACAAACTTTCTTGTTACGGTTGTGAATCAGGGTAGTTGTTGAATTGGTAACATAGTTGTTAAGTGAATCTGGCTGCCCCATTGACAGAAGGTTGGAAAAGATGATCACATGATACCTGGAATACTGCAACTGTCATAAATATGAACCATGCAGTCATGACTTTTGATCACATAATCATGGAGATTCTGCAAATATCATAACTGTGAAAACAGTCATAAGTCACTTTTTTCAGTGCTGTTGTAATGTTGAATGATCATTAACTGAACTGTTGTAAGTCGAGAACAACCTGTACATTTTTAGAACATGGAAGAAGAATTTGGGGAAGTCCAGAAGCTGGAAACTGCCATCCTATTATCCAGCTGTTGAAGGATGTTAATAATTCATCATCAATAGTGATCTGATAGGCCATTCCTGCTAACAAGAAGCAAGCAAGCAAATATAACCTAACTTCTACCTGCTTGGGATAGCAATAATGTGTTTTATTTTAAACAACTGTTAGAAGTTAGTATTACTAGTCTTGTCAAGTGACTTCAACATGGTTATTAAGCAGAATCACTTAAACATTTCTTTTGCCATTTCTTTGCAACACAATGCTAATGAACTCCACATGGACAAGATTTAAGGCCAATTTACAAGGCCAATGTTTGTGAGCAAATTATTGACCAAGTCTCTGAATTCGAAACAATAGAAACATTTCATTATTGGTTGTGATAGAGATTTTCCAGTTGTAAATTAGCTTTGCCTTAATCAAGTGGACTGTATCTGTACACTTTTTTCTCTACTGAGCTCCAAAGTTCTCTGGAATTGTGAGAAATCATTTGCTTCTTTCTCACATTTTATTTTCTCTTTGCTATGATGATACCACAAAAATCCCTATTGTTATTAATTCCACCTCTTTCTTCCTTTAATTGGGAATATTTGAATTACAGATATTTTTTAGATGTTAGATGTTTTTAGAGATTTAGATTGACTGGGTCAGTTAATTTCACCTTGGATATTCCCACAATTTATTTTGTATGTTGTCAGAGTACAGCAATTTATTGGTCCTGTTCACACAATCTACTTATCCAAGTCTTCAAATCCGTGTACAGAATCCTCACACAGTTTCTCTTGGAAATTCCTTAATATATATATTAAATACTCCCCCCCCCAAAAAAAACTTTTTGGTAATGACTCACTAATGTAAGACTTAATTTTATTTACATATATATTATTTTCTATATAGTATTACTAATATTGTAATTTACTGAATATACTGAAAATTATCTCTAGAGTTCAGTTGGATAGAAGTAGCTTCTATAATTCATAAATAAATACATTTAGCTGGAAATGAGTTTACAGATTGTTTTTGAAGGGCATCAAAACCAGGTAATGGGATATGTGGATTATATTACTGTTTGCTTAAGTGTGACATTAATGGAAATAACTGCACCCTTATAACTTCATACTTCAGGGGTTGAACTTAGAATGTGGGGATGACTTCATACTGCTGCAGATGTTCATCATAAAAAATCAGAATTCTTTTCTCATATAACAGTTATTGATCTTCTATTAGAAAATGGAAATTATCCCTATATTATGCTTCCTAATCCTTGCTTGGGTGTATGACAAATGAAAACAACACACTAGAAATATTTATCCCATTGTTAGTTTATGAAAAATGATAAACCAGGATTTACAAACGCTAAAGAATTATAATCAAGCAAACCCTATCAAATTCAGAGGAACCTACTTTTGAGAAGGCATAGCCCATTGTTTTATACATTTATCTATAAAACAATACATGTATAATTGATTTTTAAATTATATGTCTCATTACCACAGAAAAGAAACATCTGTCAGACTTCCTATATTTCCCCTAGGTTGGCCTATGTTCTTTAGTCAATAGGAAACATTTTAAACTTATTTTCAAGCAGAACAACTGAGGTGATTTGAGCATAACCAAAGCCCAGCAAAGTCATATCCAATGATCCATTTAATTCACTAGACTCTAATAGGGATTTATCAGCTTGTTTTGGACTCTTCAGGAGTTATAAACATGTTTCTGAAGAAACTAAATTAGACTGATGGGAATAGCCTTTCTCAACAGGTAGAAAAATAATTAAAGTGTCCACTCCTTTATTATTTATTAAAAGAAAAAAAACAATGGATATATTAATTAAAGTCAAAATGGCGGCACAGGGGGAAATACAGTGAAACAAGTAAATACTTTAAGTGCAATCCCAATTGTCTTTCTATTGAAATACCTCTAGAAACTAAATCCGGTCGTATGGGAAAGCAAAGGAATCATCACTGTAATATGGTTGAAACAGATTTTCTCCTAGGTATCTGTAATTCTTATTTAAAATATTCGTTCTGATTCAGATAATCAATCTGATCTGATCTGACATTCTAATTGATTTAGAATATAAAGTTGATTGGATTTTCTAATCAATTCAGAAAGGCATCAGAAAATGTACATTCAAACAGCTGAATTGATGAAAGGCATCGGAATTGATTCTGAAGTTCAATGGAGAGTGTCCATCTTATTTGCAAGGTGCTTTAATTTGCACTGTCTTTAAATTGAAGTGCTTTTTAATGTAACGAAATATCAAAAGCGTAAGAGCAATCTATCTTGGTAAATTTTGGGCACAGGCTTCATAGCATAATACATATTCTGGTCAGAAGCAGGTTGGATTTTCAGGAAAGACAATTAGGAGGATTGTAAATTCTGCAGCCGCTCAAGTCAAATAACACCTCCCACCCTGTCCCCATGCTACCAAGAACCATAACTAGAGTACACATTATTCGTCTTCTCTCCTCCCATCCTGTTTGCAGCAGCCTTCTGTGAAGCAATAGGTCCTTAGATGCTCTTTCTCCCATCCTTGAGAACAGCAACATATCCTCCCATTCTCTCCAAACATCATATTCATATTTGAATCCAAGCTTCCAATTGATATAAAATAATTATTCTCAAATGAAATGTTAGTGGAGAACCTGTCTTTCCCCAGCAAATACACTTTAAAGACATTCTTTGATTTCAGCACCACCAACCATAAAAAAGACCACATTTAAACCCTTCTTTATTCATCAAGGCACTTCAGAAAGAACTCCATAGTATGTTGAACATCCACCTTCCTTACATGTCAAAGAAGTGACATGTAACGAGATATTTTTAACATGCATGAAGAACCAGGACCAAAATGCCGGGAAGGGGAGAGTTTGTAAAGTAAGTTATTTAGAATTTCATTTGAAATAGGACAAAGACAAAATTTGATAGTATAACAGAGCCTCCCCTTTGTTGCTGTTATCTCTCAATATAAAATCATGATAGAAGTAATCCTAACTTTTAACCAGCATAAAATAGCTAAAGCTGGACCCCTGTTGCGGTTCACCGCAAACTCATTTTTATTCTTAAACTAATAGCTTTCAAGTCTGAATTCTTGAAAGTTAGACACCATCACTTCCCTGACTGTTGCAATTTAATTAATAACCTTTCACCCCAAAGAAACCCCAAAGCAAGAAGACTCATTACTCTTTCTAGTGATTAGAGTCACCTCAAGAGTGTCAAACATTTACCTCTCCTTCCCAGCAGCAGAAATGGATTTAGGAGGATCATGGTTCATACCTCACATTCCCTGGAGCCAGAAATGGTATACGTGCAGGGTCCAGATCCATTAACCGATACATCCATGGCCTCAGAGTTTGTTGGCTTGTAGTCCACATAATACTCCTGTAAAGGGGAGTTCATTTGCCTTTCAGATTCTCGGGCTTTTTTCCTACGCCTTTTCATGAGGGAGTGTTGCTGTAGCTGTTTCATGCTGGCTGGGTAGCGTTTCCACGAAATATAAATGACCAACAAAATCATAGCCACTGAAAGAAAAAGGGCAACACTTCCAGCAATTATTTTGTGAAATGAAACATGCTCATATTCTGGTTCTGGTCCAGATGTTGGGAAATCTGGAGAAGGGCTTGGTGTAAAAGATGTTGGCTCATAATCTTCCACTTTGGGAATGGTGGGTCTTGGAATAAAGATGGGTCTCTGCTGGGTTTTAGGGACCTGGTAAGGTTTTTCAGTGACCACCACTGGGATTTCTGCACAAACATTGTAGGTTTCTACAGCATCGCTCACCTTTTCACCCTGAATATGTTTAGGGCCTGCACAAATCATGGTACTTTCTTTGTTTCCCTTGAAGTTTTTAAGCCAGTTAAACAGAGGGCAAATGCTCCTGGTACATTCCCACATATTTCCAGAAAGAGTAATAGATATCAAAGAAATCCAGGCCTTGACAGTCTCCTGAGAGATGTTAGTAAGTTTATTGGAATCCAAGTTGAGCTTCTGCAAGTTTGGCAGGCACTGAAATGTCCCAGGTTCAATCCCTGCAATGTCATTTCCCGATAAATCCAAATTGTGCAAAGAACTCCAGGTCCAGGTCAACCCTTGGCTTAAGGATCGGATCCTATTCCACTGCAAGTAAATGGAGCGGAGATTAAAGAGACGAGGAAAGTGAGCAAAGTTGATCTTTGAAAATTGGTTGTGTTCCAAGTGGAGCTCTGTGAGCTTCAAAAGACCAGCAAAGGCATTGCGAGATAAACTCCGCAGACGATTGTAGCCTAAATCCAGAAAATCAAGGTTGCGACAATCTTGGAAAACCCGAATAGGAACCGTTTTCAATGAGTTGGATCGTAAGTGCAAGATCAGGAGTTTGCGAAGACCTTTAAACTGCTCTGACTGAAGCGCCTGTAGCTTGTTGTAAGACAGGTCTAGATTGCGAAGGTTGGGTACTGGGTGAAATGTTTTATTGTGAAGGTGAGTAATTTTGTTGGAGCTTAGAATTAATTCCTTCAGCCTTCGGATGCCTTGGAAGGCATCCTCATCCACTGAAGTGATGTAGTTATGATCAAGGTAAAGCCATATGAGTTGGTGTAGGCCTGCAAACTGATTTGGCTTGAGCTTCTGGATGCTGTTGTACCGTAAGGATAAGCCTTGAGATCCTCCAGAAATGTTCTGAGGAATGTCTCTGAATGCATGGGATTCACAGTACACAATTTTGCCATCACACCTGCAGTTCTTGGGGCAAGCTCGCTGAGCCCCACTCAACGTCACAAACAGCACAGTAGGAAGGAGAACAAACACTGCACTCATGCCCCTCAGATGCTTAATTACATGGAAACCTATAATATGAAGGTGACAAATATACATCGTGAGGCCACTCAAATCAGAATCATAGTATTCACTATCAGGATTTCAAACAACAAATGAAAGAGTTGAATCCATGATGACGCCTTGCTTCCATGCAGTTCAACCTCCCTCCCTCCCTCTCCCCACTTGTTTTACATGGAGATGTTTGTTATACTGACTCTTTTTTCCCAATGTTTCCTTGTCCCTAACCAACCAACATATACAACCAGACTATACTTATTCATTTACCTCTAGATGATTTATAACAAATTACATTTCCCTTCCCATTTTTAATTCATAGCAGCAGGCATTAGCATGATGCACAAACCCTTATCATGAGGATGTTGTAGATTTAATACTAAACATATTTGTCAAGTCACTGTGAAGTAGATTTTGGGAAGAGAATGCACCCAAGCTTGAATTGTTAAATATTCTTAAATCAGTAAAAGGTTTCTTAATAAACTAGCTCACAAGTACACATCCCCTGAGTCCTTCAAGAGATGCACAGATGACCTTAAAAATATGTGTTAATGTAGCGTGACAAATAGAAGTTAGAAAAAAATGGAGAGAGAGTAGGGGAAAGCACACGGTAAGATATTTTATTTCATGTGAGCTAAGCATAATCTAAACAGACAGGTATGAATGTCTTATGTGTCAAATCTTATGTATGAAAAAAAAATCTAAGGATGCTAAATAGCAATGACAAGGAACTTCTGGATATCATAATAAAATGCTTGTGGTCATCAGGCATACTTTCATATCTTTACACATAATAGCTAACATAACTATATTGTAACTTATTGATATATTTTAATATACAGTAGCATGGTTTTATTGTTTTAGCATCTACATTTCTTCTATAATTACAATGAGTCACACCCAATATTTATTTTGGGTAAAAGATGGGACAATATTATTATAATTAATAATAAACATGAATTGAAACTCAATCCCAGATGAAGCAAAAAAAAAAAAGGTGAATTTTCCTTCTCTTTTTTCAGTTCCAATTTTGATAGTCCACATTGAACATATGTAGCAAAAAAGTTATTTTATAGTCCTCCTTCTGATCTTTTCACGCTCCCCATGTTCTCTGAATAACTACGTGAGTCTTGGGAGAATTAAGCCACATATAGGCTTAGGGTTCTCCAAAATAAGGGGAGAAATTGGACCTTGTTCTAGTCTTGAGATAAGCTTCAAAGTATAGCTTTCAAGAGTTATAACCATTCTGGTCATTTGTTTTGCCCCCTTCAATTGGGAATTCTGGAAAAGCATTGCCTTCTTAACAGTAAATAATATTATTAGGTTGGGGGATAGAAGAAAAGAAGGAACAAAGAATAGCCAAATAAGCCATTATTTTTATTCAGTGTTTATTTGAGTGGAGGCAAACTGCTAATCCAAAGAGCTTTTGACTGTTTGTTTCTGACACGTTCATTTCAATGGCAAGATTCTCCCTTTCCTTCCTTCATTTAAATTCTGATCTTTTCTTCATTTAAATTCTGATGCCAGGAGGAGCAACACCAGAAACATATTCCAACCTACACATGGAGGGAAAAACATAATTCTGACACATTTGGAGGAGGTTTCTGGAAGGCGGGGAAGAGAATCTCCAAAATAGGTGTTGGAGATGTAACAATTTATTTTGGAGGATGGTGCATGCATGTGTATGAGGGATATCAACTTAGTTCCCAGGAGCAGGTTCATCAGCAAATTCCCCCCCCCTTTTTTTTTTTTTCTTCAATAGAGGGTTGATGATCTGGAATTATCATTAGCACCACATTTGTAAAAAAAATTAGGACATGAAACTGAGCAAATCTAAATGGGGATGAAGCATAGATTGAATAGCAGAGCACCAGGGGAGTAGAAGAAATGACAGAACTGGGGGTGGGGAAGAGGCAGTAAATACAGAGAGAGGGGAAGAAAAACAAACTGTTCTTGTCTGTACATCTACCACTAATAATGGAGTAAGGGTGTTCATCTGAAGGTGAAAGATCTCACAAAGCACCAGAGGGGAGAGTAAAGGATGGGATGAGGCAGAAGAAGGCAGAATCTATAGAAAAGTAGCTTGTGTGAGTCACCTAGCAAAAGGAACCCAGTAGTGTTATTTTGGTGGGTTTTCTTCCCCAGCAAATGGGCAGGCAAGAGATGTGCACTCACACAGAGAGAGAGAGACACAAAACACATGCACCCTCAGCCCTGGGCACAGCTGCAGCCTTACCAAAAAAAAAAAAAAAGTTCGCTTACCCATCGTTCCCTCATCTGCAATTGTATCCTGTTTCTTCTTCCAGATGTTGTTGTTTGTTGCTTGGAATGACCTGGGAGGTTGACAGTTCTTGTGGTGGTTGTTTCTTACCCACCCCCCTTTCAAGCCGGTCCTTTTCCTTTAAAGCATGGTATCACACAGACTAGTCCAGCTGCTACCTACTTCCATGCCATCCAAGAGGATGCCAGGAATCTGCACAAAGTTACTGAGAAGGAGAGAAAGAGGAAGGAAGGAAGGAAGGAAGGAAGGAAGGGTTAGGGAATAGGGGCAGTGGAATGTAGGGAAGACAGGGTTAGGGGGAAGGAAGGAAGGAAGGAAGGAAGGAATAACCTAATCTCTGAAAGCCATGGAGCACCTCGCCTGGACCGTTGGCATCAGTCGTCCAGCCTCTCGTTGGAGCGCGAGAGGACCATGGAGGCGAAGCAACTTCTCAGCCAGGGGGAAGGGGGGGAGGACGAAAAGGCCGCGAAGTATCCTCCTGCTGCAAGACAGCCTCCTCAGTCGGCTGCCTCTCTCCATCCCCAAGCACGGCGACCCATTCCTTCAATCCAGCTGTCAAAAAAAAAAAAAAATATGGGTGACTCCTCAGGGTCTCGTCTCCAAGATTTTGCCCTCCTTTCTTCGTCGTTTCAAAAGCTAGTTTTTATCCATGGAGGCGCTCGGGTTCCAAAGAGAGTGAGTGCGTGTGTGCCTGTGCGCGCGCGCGCGCGCGTATTTTGTGGAGCCCTGTGCTGCGCGCGCGAGGTTGTTCTCCACATTCAATCTCCCACCTCTCCACCTCCCTTTCTCTCTCTCTCTCTCTCTCTCTCTCTTCTTCCCCCCCCCCTCCTTTTTCTTTCCCTCTTTCCCAGACACAGATGAACTGCTTAGGAGCTTGTTAGTGCTAATGTTCTACTTTGCGATACATTGAGTGCCCTCCACTGGAGAAAACGAATCACATATTAAAAGCACGAACCTAGTGAGAAGGTTTACATTGCTATGCAGGCTCCCTTTTGCGCGGAGAAAATTAAAGATGCAGGAATACAATTTTTCACAGCTGCCCCCTCATGCTGAATAAGCTTCTTCACGCCATGGCTGCCGTGTTTATCCTTTTTAAAATAATTTTGTTGGAGTTTCAAAGAGAGTTCTTCACACACACCAAAACAACTTTGACCCCATACTTGAGGAACCATTTTCATTGCCCTTAGTATTTTGATTACATGTTATCCCAATGGTGCTTTTTCAGGAGCCAGCTGGACTTCGTTTTTCTATGGAGTCGTTTGACTTCTTATCCATTCAGAGCTGAAGAAGCTTCTTGGGAGAGAAGTGAAATATCTTCAGAGAAAAACAAAAAAAGTCCAGTTGCCTTTTGAAAAAGCACCTTTGGGACAACCATGACTTGGATGACTGAGGATCTCCATAGACATTTGACAATGTAAGATTCAATTAGGATTTGGCCAACAAACCACAAAGAAAGCCAAAGATTGTAGGTTAGATAGGGAAATTGAAAAGAAGACAATAGAAATCTCTTTCTTAAGCTCAATTCAAAGATTCCTTGAAGCCAATAATATATCTATATCTCTCTATAGCTGTATCTAATCTATGTATCTATACCTAATTACCAAATCCTAAGAAACTTCCTCTGAGCCCATGACTATGTTGATTTTCTTTTTCTTTTAAAAGTAAAACTATATTCCAATAATTAGATACACTTTCTTAGATACTTAACTTTCTTAGTATGGCAAGATCAAATTTTGCAGAATACACTTTTACTCTTCTTCAACAAAATATATTATTCTATATGTCCACTATTTTTATCTTCAATAATGCATTATAGTAATTTACAATATCTGATATAGAGGTTGAGCTAACTGCTCTGCAATTTCCTATATCTTCCAATATATAATTTTAAAATGTTACTTTGGCAATTTTTCAGTCATCAAAACATCCTTCCTCTGGATAAAGTCTAACATATCTTCATTGCTGGTCTTTAAGAATTCTCCACTGAATGCAATTCTGGATTTGGCAATTTGTTAATTTTTAATTTGCAACAAGTCCTAAAACTTCATCACTTATCCCACTTTTCTTTATAAATTGACTTCCTCACTAACTAGATCTGCACTGCAGGCAATGTCAAGTTATAGATTAGTTTCTCTTCTACTTGAAAAAGCTGTCAGGATGTTTGTTTAGCCAACTCTCTATCTCTTTTAAGCAGAACAGCTATTCTAATTTGCCTCATAACTATTTTTTACAGGTGAGATTTTCATATAATTCAGATATTATTCAGTCAAAACCCTAGCTCTTCACTTTTTCCTCATATTCCTGAGTCATGACAAAAAATTCTTAAATAGAGAAAGCAAAGTTTGAAGTCTTGCAAATCAATAACATTTGACTGGGGTGTGTTGTTGTTTTTTTGTTTTTTTTTACATGTATACAGAATCCAGAACATCAGAACTGGGCAGAGACAATAATGAAGAGAGATGTGGAAGTTTGAGTGACTTCATACTTTCAATTCAGACTCCAGCATTATCACATACCAACATTGGATTATCTGATTTTTTTTTCTTTTGCGTTGAAAAGTACACCCACACCAACACAAATAAAGTATTAAGATGATTAGGCTACATAATACCTCTTCTCATCTCTCTCTTTATTGCCTTCACTTTATCACTTCACAGCCTGACTTTTTAATCTGATTCCCAATTAAAACCTACAAATAACAGTTTGAAAAATTCTTGGTTATAGGACAGCTTTAAGGTCTTGAGCTCTGTGTAGTTGACATCTTAGAGTGATATGTTTAAACCTGTATTTACATTTGCAGATTGTTTGCATCAACTTTAAACTTTTTCACATTCTTGTGAAAGGAATATAAACATATTTGATTTACCTCAATAAAGGTGAATTAGATGGTCCCACTACCACATATAATTGGTTGAACGACTGCCTGCAACACGTGGTACTTCCATGGAGAAAGGTATCCATCAGGGTGGGCTGCTGGGGGTTTGCAGGGGTTTAGGAGACCCCCTAGCTAATATTCTGTGCAGTTCAGAGAACTCCCAAATGCCACTGGCCCTTCCCCTCCCTTCCTCGCCCACCCCTCCGCTCCCCTCCCCTCCCAGGAGGCTTGAAAGCAAATTTTCTGGGGAAAAGTTAACAATGGGTGAGAAGACAGGCTTGGAGGCAAAATCCTCTGGAGCAGGAGTCTCCAACCTTGACAACTTTAAGCCTGGTGGACTTTGACTCCCAGAATTTCCCCTCCAGGCTTAAAGTTGCCATGGTTGGTGACCCCTGTTCTGGAGAATATGTTTAGCTAAAGAAGACTATGCTAGGAGGAGGCATGATAACAATCTTTCCTACACCTAAAAGGCTTCCCTGGGAAGAGGGGATGAATTTATTCTCCTTAGTATCTGCCAGTAAGACAAGAATCAATGGGCGAAAGGTTTACAGAGAAAGAACTGGATGGAAAAAAAAAAGAAGAGGAATATCCTCAATGTGAGAAGTTGTTGAGC
Source organism: Hydrophis major (assembly GCA_033807585.1). Taxonomy (NCBI): domain Eukaryota; kingdom Metazoa; phylum Chordata; class Lepidosauria; order Squamata; family Elapidae; genus Hydrophis; species Hydrophis major. The sequence continues at coordinate 15,741,995 of CM066334.1, read as the reverse complement.
AAAGGAACAGCTTGCCTCTTTTAATTGTGGGTGTTCCACCACTCAAGGTTCGAAGTAAATGTTAAAAAGCCATATTCTATTTTGGGCAGAAATTGGAATAGATATTCAATAAAAGGACTTCAGGGTTCTTTTCTTCAGGGCTTCAATCGCACCAAACTTGATTGCAGGAAATACGACTTCAGCAACAGAGTGGTCAATGTCTGGAATACTCTACCTGATTCTGTGGTTTCTTCCGAAAACTCCCAAAACTTGAACCTTAGACTGTCTACTATTGACCTCACCCCTTTCCTAAGAGGTCTGTAGTGGACGTGCATAAGTGCACCAACGTGCCTACCATCCCTGGCCTATTGTTTCTTTTATTTTTATTTATTTTTCTTGTATGTATCAATGTTTTCATAACTATGTTTTTACTTGTACCTATTATCTTGTAAGCAATCGACATAATAAATAAACAAACAAACAAACAAACAAATAAATAAAACAAAACAATGGGTTCTCTGCCCGGTTGCTGGGTGGGCGTGGCCTAGTTGCCCTCCTGTGTGGGGGCATTTTTGCCCTCCCCAGGCTCCAGAGGCTTTCCTCAAGCCTCCAGGAGGTCAAAAACGTCCTCCCTGGGTTCCGGAGGCTCTCTGGAAGCCAGAAACGGGCCCATTTCTGGCCTTCCTGATCTTCCAGGAGTCCCATTTTTTGCCCTCCCGGAGCCTCCATGCACGCCCTGCACTTACCTGCATCCAAAATGTGCCGTGTAGGGACTCCTGGGAGGGGCATGGTAGGGTGGGCGGGGCAGCCAGGAGTGGGATTTGTGGGTTATCTGAACTGTGCAGAATCTTAGCTAGAGGATCTCCTGAACCCCTGCGAACCCCCAGTTCAGAACTCCTGCCTATGATTTTAGGTACTTGATATAAAGTATGCCTATCTCTACTACTATTGTCAACCAACTTCCCAGAGATTCATACAGGATTTCTTTTTCCTATCTGACCTAGAGTAGATGGGTAACCTCTGTTTACAAAGATTATGTTTTACCTCTGAGTTTTTAATTATGTAGTCTTATTGTCTACAAACCCTAGGGTCCAGCCTGATGATGCTATTCATTCAAAGGAAACCAAGACAACACTGTATTTTAGTTTCTTATTCCCCAGTTGTGGATATTCTACCATAGGTTGCCAGTGAGAAGCAGTATCTGCTTGCTACCCAAGAAGCAGAAAGAATGAGCTGTTAACTGAACCTTATTTCCCCTGGGATGAAATTTGCTTTGAGACTTATAGAAGTGTTTGTGTCCCATGGCAAATCCAGAACTTGGCTTCCCAAGAACACTCTCACAAAATCCTCACTTGGGAGTTAAATATCTGGAGCATTCGCTACCTAAGTGCTTTGCTTAAGCACCACCATAACATTCTAGTAATATAGGTATCCTACATGAATTTGCTAAGAATGAATATCTTTAGGAAAGAGCCTTTGTTTGTAGGTATAAAAGACTGCCTGAGTTAGGACCCTGTTTTAATTCATATGGAAGAGAGTGCACATGCAGCTATACTTACAAAAGTGTTTCTCCTGCAGACATTTATGTGCTGAATGTGTAAGGAACCACAGTAGAAAGTCTGCAATGTTGGTGAGAGATAGTGCACTTTGAAATATTTGTATTATACTTATATAGATTACATCATCTATAATAATATAGATATTATAATAACATATAAATAAATTATATAAATAGGTAGATAACTAATATTTTTCACACATGAAAATTGGTGTAGTTTCGTATAATAAGCATAGCTCAGAATGTTGTTCTATATTGAGAAGAAATGGGCTCAATTTATTTATTTTTATTTATTTGGTTTGTCAATTGCTTATAAGATATAGGTATAAGTGAAAAAATAGTTAGGAATACGTGGATACATGTAAGAAAAATAAAAAAAATATTGTTTAATGTCCATCTAGATCTTCTTTTTTGTCCTTTCCATTTAATTGTCATTGGATTATGGTCTGCCCATGTACTTGTTTCAATATTTATTTCTTGAATATTAGATAATAATTCTGTTGACATCCAAATCATATCTATTCTGGACCACGATAAATGTCCGTTTGAATAAAAAGTATATTGTTGAGTTTTAGCATTTCTTTCTCTCCATATATCTTTTAAATTTAATTCATCTGTCATTTTGAAAAAGGATTTAGGGAGAATTTTCCTATTTTGTCATGTTGTTTTTACTGTATAGTCCAGTTTATTGTCTACAATTCCATTGAAGTCCCCCATCACAAGTCTTTTAACATGGTCCAGTTCAATTATTTTCATATGTAATTTTTTATAAAATTCTTCTTGTTTATCATTCGGGGCATAAATTGCAACCAAGAGTGTTTTTATATTATTATCCACTATTTCAACTATTAATACTCTTCCATCTTCATCAGTATAAATCAGTTTGGCTGGAGTGGTTTCTTTGATGTACAAAACCACTCCTCTTTTCTTACAATGAGTCAGAGAAGTAAATATTTTTCCTAACTTTGGTCGTATCAGTAATTGTTCATGTTGTTTTTTAATGTGTACTTCTTGTAAGCAAATTATATCAAATTTTAGCTTCTCTAATTTGTAAAAAGTTTTCCTTCTTTTGGTAGCTGAATTCAGTCCATTTATATTCATAGAAATCAGGTTTTTTTTCTCCCATGGTTATGCTTTATATTTAGGTCTAACAGCTCTCGTGGATCTTATTTCATATTGTTCTTTGATCTCCATTCGTCCACCTATTGCGCCTTCTTCTTTTTCCATCTCCATTTGGTCCTCTTCAGATTCAGTTAAAATATTCTCTTTTTCTATCTCCATTTCTCTTCTTTTGAAAAATTTCTTATAGAATATTTCTGCTTTCACAATTGAATCAATTCTGTGTCTCTGTTCTTGCCATGTAAACATTAATCCTTCTGGAATCAGCCATCTATAGTTCACCTCTTTTTTCAATAGCATTTTGGTCAAAAATCGATATTCTCTTCTAATCTCTCTCACTTTTCTTGGTACTTGTTTTAAGACCAGAATCTCTTTGCCTTTGTATTTCAATCCCTTCTCTCTTACCACTTGTAATATTTGGTTTTTAATAGTTTTTCTGGTGAATCTAACATGGACCTCTCTTGGTAATTGGTTCCTCGTCGTATATCTTGTGAAGACTCGATATATCTCATCTACTCCATCCATCATCTTTTCCTCTGTTATTTCCAAGACTCCAGCCAAAATTTCAATCATTACTGCCACCAAGTTTTGTCCTTTTTCTTCCTCGATATTTTGGAATCTAAGATAAAATTCTGACCTGTCCATCTCCCACTTCAACATCCCACTTTTTTCTTGTTCGACCATTGTTAATCTGTTATCGATATTTCCAATTTTATCATCTCTTTGCTTGTCTTTCTCTTCTATTTTTTGGATTCTCTCATCGTGTTTCACCATCATTTGTTGAAAATTTTCAATTTTTTCATCAATCTTTCCAATTCTTTGGTCAATACTCTCCATTCTTTGTTCAATACTCATTTTAAGTTCTTGTATTCCTTGCATAACCATCGTTAAATCCACTTGCACTTTATCTTGCTTCACCATTGTTGAGAGTTGTCCTCCAGATGACAGGGAGACAGGAGCAGAAGTTGAGATGCCCGAAGGTAAAATTTTCTTACTCATTTCGATAACTCAGGGTCTTCCGGGTCTTTTAATCCAATTAGTAAGGTAGCCAATTATAATCCATTAAGAAAAAGGAAAACACCATAAAAAACAAAAAACAAAACCAATAATAAGTAAAAAGCCCAAAATTAAAAAGGAAAAATTCTTCAGGTTCTTCAAGACCTTAATCCAATTGTGAAATACGCAATTATAATTCAAAAGTAAAAATTAAAAATGAAGAGAAAAAAAGAAACAAAATAAAGCCCAATAATATCAAAAAGAAAAAGGAAAAAGAAAAAAAGAGTTCTTCAGGTTCTTCCCACCTTAATCCAATTGAAAGACCTCAGAAAATGAAAAATAGCCATAAAAATAAGTCAAAAATAGAGATCAAGAGGCAGACATCCCTATGAAAAAAAGAAAAAAGTGAAAAAAGAATATTCTGAGACTTCCCCTTTAAAAAAAATAAAAATAAAAATGAGGTATAATAAAAAATAAAAAATAAATATATCAATATTACAAAATGCCGTGGGGTTGGAAGGGAGAGATAAAACAATTAATAAGGAATTGAGAAAAAAAACGCACACTGCCTTTTATTTGTCCAAGGCTCTTATTTGGCTTCTCCACAAATTTCAAAGCCAAACTTCAAATATTCAGTTAATAATAGAAGTCCCAAAGAGCACCTATATAAACATCCTCCAGTACTCTTTCCTCTATCTTATCATTTCCAGTAGCCTTGAGAAAAGTTTTTCAAACAAGAGTTTTTCAACTTCAAACAAAATATTTTCAAGCCTCTAGTTGGCAGTGTTACAAAGTTTCTTCAAACCACTCCCCCTTCTTCCCCCCTGAAAAAAGCCTAAAAAGAAAAAAAAAAGTATATATGTATATTTATGTGTATTAAAAAAAAATATTTAAGGGGTCCTCTATTTTAAAATATATAAACAGAAAGGAGAAGAGAGAGCAAGTAAATATAAAAATATAAAAGAAAAAACCAATCTGATTAACTAGATCGCAATAGAAATTCAGTAAAAATAAAAAAAAAGTAAAAATAAAAAGCCAAGCCTCACTTTGACATTACTTAAAAAAAATCGCTGCTAAATCAAATTTTGTCAATAAGTTTACAGATTTCTTCTCATATTAAAGTGTTCTTAAGTCCCAGGCAAAAAAAAAGATCCTCACCAGCCGATACACTTCTTTCTATCTCGTCCTTCCGAAGCTGTCCCAACTTCAGCAGCCTAATGGCTGCCTCTCCACCGTTGGCAAAAGGGCTTCTTCTGGATCGACCAGGGACTTGCGATGTCCCTGGAATCTACAGAATGCGCCCCTTACTGTCCCCGTCACTACGAGACGGTTTAGTCCGTTAGGACCGACCAGGGGAGAAGATATCAGCTATGATCTCGGAGCCCCGAGATTGCAGCTGTATCGCAGCGAAGAAGCTCCGCCTTCTCCCCCTAGGATTGTATTTGCTAAACAATGAAAGAGTGAGAAAATACCATTAGAGGAAGAAATTATTAAGAAAATATTGGAATGTGCTGAAATGAGTAGATTGACATTTGAAATTAGAGAACAAGAAGATAAACAATTTTATGAAGTTTGGGATCTCTTTTATCAATGGTTAGATAATACAATATAATAATAGAATATTTAGAAATTTAGGAAATAACAAATATATAATTTTTCTTGGTTTTGATAATTTTTTTAGACTTTATTGAGATAGATTTGGTATGATTCTATGATTTGTTATAAAATAATTTAACTCAATTATAGTTATCTCGCTTAAGTATGAATTAGTAAAAGTATAGTCAAATGATTGTTCAATCATGATATTAGGATATTTAACTGATGATTGATAATGTGAGTTATTATGTAATATAATTATTTTGATGACTATGAAATGGATGCACAAAAGGGAGTGGTAAACCAACCGATACACTGTAAATTTATGAAGAATGATATATTTTTATGTTATGTTTTATGTTTTATATGTTTTTGTTTGTCGTTAAAATCAATAAAACTTTTATCAAAAAAAAGAAAAAATAAAAATAAAAAAATAAAAGAAACAATAGGGCAGGGATGGTAGGCACATTGGTGCGCTTACGGACGCCCCCTACAGACCTCTAAGGAAAGGGGTGAGGTCAATAGTAGACAGTCTAAGGTTAAAGTGTTTGGGGAAGAAACCACAGAGTCAGGTAGAGTATTCCAGACATTGACCACTCTGTTGCTGAAGTCATATTTCCTACAATCAAGTTTGGTGTGATTAACCTTGAGTTTGTTTCTATTGTTTGCTCTGGTAATGTTATGGTTGAAGCTGAAAAATTCATTGACAGGTAGGACATTGCAATGTATGATTTTATATACTATACTGAGATCAGACCTAAGGCAGCATCGTTCTAGGTTTTCTAGGTCTAGAATTTCAAGTCTGGTGGCATAAGGTATTCTGCAACGAGTAGAGGAGTGGAGAACTCTTCTTGTGAAATATTTCTGGACTTTCTCAACTGTGCTAATATCAGATATGTAATGTGAGTTCCAGACTGATTATCTGTATTCGAGTATTGGTCTAGCAAATGTTTTGTATGCTCTAGTTATTAGTGTAATATTACCAGAGAAAAAGCTACATAAGATTAGGTTAACAACTCTTAATGCCTTTTTGGCTATGTAGTTACAGTGGGCTCTAGCACTTAGGTCATCTGAGATGAGTACTCCAAGATCCTTGACAGAGTTTGGATCATCAACAAGGTCTTGACTATTCAGCCTATATTTTATTTTCTGATTTTTTTTTTGGTCAATATGTAGAACAAAGCATTTATTTGTTGAGATTTGAAGTTGCCATCTGTTTGACCATTCTGATACATAGTCAAGGTCTTTTTGAAGGGTAGCAGTATTGTCTGTGGTGTTGAATAGCTTCACATCATCAGCGAAGAGAATGCAGTTGCTCTTGATATGATTACAAAGGTCATTTATGTAGAGTATGAAGAGAGTTGGTCCTAGAACACTGCCTTGGGGGACACCACTGTTGACAAGTACAGAATTTGATAGGACGCTCCCAATTTTGACCATTTGTTGTCTGTTTGACAGGAATGCTTCTATCCAGTTATGCAGATGTCCAGAGATACCATAAGATTTTAGTTTTAGGAGTAGTTTGTCATGAATCAAAGACTTTACAGAAGTCCATGTAGATTGCGTCTATTGGTTTTCCCTTATTGAGTTGTGTAGTCCATGTTTTTCAGTGTAAGAGTTGCAGATTACATGATAGCTTTTTCCTAAAATCAAATTGTTTATTAGAGAGTAGATTGTTTCTAAGTGGAGGATGATGGTTTGGTTAATAATTGATTCCATGACTTTCCAAGTGATGCAGAATAAAGAGATTGGTCTGTAATTTTCAACTAGGCTGGGGTCTCCCTTTTTGAAGATGGGGATGACCGTGGCTTTTGACCATAGTTTTGGCAAGGAGCTGGTCCTGAAAGATTTTTTGAAGATTATGCTTAGAGGTTTGGCTATGGCAGTGGATAGCTTTTTTAAGAAATAGGCACATATTCCATCCAGTTCAATAGAAAGAGATGGTTTTAGATTGCATAGTGCTTTTTCAACATTGTCTTCTGTAAAATCAATATGTATTAGATCATTCTGGTTTTCTGTGGTTCAACTAGGAAATACTGGGCATGATTCATTGCTGTTTACAAATACTAAGCCAAAGAATGTGTTAAAGAGGTTGGCTTTAATGGTGTCGTCATTGCAGTCTTTACCATTAGGTCCTTTCAGGGGTGGAATGGACCTTGAGTCTTTCAGTTTGTTGTTTACAAAATTGTAGAAAGCGTGGGTGGAATTGGTGCACAGAAGGTTTTCTTCTTGTTTAATGTGGTAATTGGTGCATTCAGTTTTTATCTGATGGCATAAATTTTTGTATCAGCTTTTGAAGTTGGCAATGTGACCAGATTTGTTTTTCTGCCAAAGTGATCTCTTTTTGGGTTGAAGCTTCTTTATTGTTTTGGGTAATTTGCTTTTTCTGGTTTTGGGAGTTGTTAATGGTACATATAGTTTGATGACTCTTTTGACTTCAAGTAAAAATATGTTGTAATGGTCTTCTACAGTATTGCATCCAGAGAATAGAAATTGCCAATCAAGGGATGAGAGATCGTTGTTTATAAGATCACAGTTGCCTTTTTTGAAGTTATAATTGGGGATTCTGTCATTGTGATGATTTTTGTGTGAGACAAAAGTTAATCATGTTGTGGTCACTGTTGGAAAAGGGTTCTTTAATTTGTATTCCGTAAATTGAATTCAAACTATTGCAGAAGATGAGATCGAGGCAGTTGTTAAGTCTAGTGTTGTTGGTTACTAGTTGTTCTAGTCCCAGATTTGTTCCTGCATTGTAGAAGGCTGCATGTGTGGGTTCAGTTGTACATTCATTAAGGATCCAGTTAAAATGAGGTAGATTGAAGTCACCAAGAAAGATAAAAGCTTGTGGGCAGGATGCTGCCCATGTTAGTAGTGTATTTAGCTTGTTGGATTCTTCCTGGAATCTCTAGGTAGACATAATTCTTGGAATTTCTAGGTAGATATAAACTTCCAGAGTGATTTCTGGAGAGCTATGAACCAAAATCAGTTGCCTGGATGCACAAATAGCTTTAGACCATACATGTGGATTGATTAGCATGTTGTTTGAATCTAGTCCCATGTGGTTTGCTGAAGAAATTGTGGTTACTTGGGTTCTGTTATTTGTCAGCCAGATCAATATAAGACAGCTTCTTCTATGAAGAGCTGTCAGAAGTTCCCTTATATCACTAAAATAATTATTTCTGTGGAACTTGACCCTCTCATGGCCACATTGACTTGATTAAATAAAATAACCTGAGTTACAATATAGACCAGTTTCTGCAAAGGAACATTATTTATATGCTTACAGTGCATGTCCTAATCTTTAAATCCTGCCCTTTTGACATTGCTCTAGTTACATCTGGCCACATTTACAAAATGGATATATCAGGTCCTACATTTCTTCTTTTTTTCTTTTTTTTAATCAATATTTTTCAAATTTCAATCTACATATACATATCAATACATAGACAGTGTGACACCAATACATCATACATTTTAGCACAAGCAAAATTAATAAAACTAACCATATCTCTTAATACACATTCACATTAAATTATAATCTTTCATTGCTTAATTTTCCAACATTTCCATACTCTCTCCTAGTGCCAATCACCATATCATTGAAACATACCTAGTAATTTCATTATTCAATTTCCTCTTCTATTGTTCATTTTTTGAAAATAAAAGTTCTCATTTGGCAAGCAGTGTGGTTCCAGGTTTCATATCTCAACACAAACATCACCATAGTTATCCATTCATCTTATTTATTCAATTTCATATCACTTCACAGTTCATATTATCGTTTTTCTTGAAGTATTCTCATATCTTATTTTACAGTATTATTTAAAATTCATATTTCATTTCTATATCCATGTCCCATATTGCCTTTATCTGTCATATTTGCAATTTAAGTAATCCTTATGCTATTAATTCTAGAAATTGTCCCTTTGGTTATTAATTCGAGCTTGCCACCTTCATTCTACTTAATAACAGCATTTCTCTATTTACTACATATCAGGTATACACATATTTTGCATCAGATTCCACATAACATTTTCTCAATCACCATGCTTATCATTACAAATGTACTAATCTAATCAATTAATTATAGAAACTGATATTAAACTTTCCATAGTAATTCTCATATTTTTACACATCGCTAATCATCAATTAATATATAATATTGTTATAAATTCCCATTTCCACATTTATTTCATTGGATTCCATATCTAATGTAGTGATAATCTTTTAATAAAAAAGAAAAAGAAAGAAAAAATGAAAAAAAAATAATATCAGTTACAAATTTGTCTATTTTCAGTACTTATTCTTACATATCACAACACATTACCTTGTGGAATCTCCTTCCCTATTCTTATTTACCCATTATCTCTCACTCTCATAACAATGTAATTTCTTTTCATTCTTGTTTGCTTCCTGTTTTTCTTTATTTTCTGGTCTTTTCTCTTGATTCCCCTTTTCCCCATTTTTATTTCCCTCCATTTCTCATTCCAGTTATTTATTTTATCTCCTTCCCTCTCTCAATCTTTCTTTTGTACTTCCCTTTTCTGCTTTTTCCCTTTCCTGTTTTTTGTTCTCTGAACCATTCCCTTTTATTTTTACATCAAGCCACTTAATTTTAATTCTGTTTTCCCCCTGCTTAAATGATTGTTGCTCCACTAGAACTTCAAAGCTGTTTTTTCTCTATCTGACTCCTCCCTCTCTGGTTTTCTTTGTTCTTCTACAAGCTGAGTCACCATTTCTAATTTCTGTAATACATTGCTGCACATTTCCAGTCTCACTTTCATCATTTCCTTCAAGTCTTGTAGATCCAATATTATTTCAGCAAATAATTCCCCCATTGTGTCTCCTCCTTTGTTTCTTTTTTTGTTTTTCCGCTCTTCATTAATATATATGTTCAATCCACAAATCAACAGTGTCTTTTATATTTATTTTCAACAATCAATATCTATAAGCCTTTATTTCTAGGCCTTCTGGTAGGTCCTTTTTCAGCTGTTTCCTGAAGTCACCGGGTGGTTCTAAGATGATTTTTTCCCATATAGTATTTTGGTATTACTTTTCACGGTTTTTATTTTGTTGTGATGGTGTTTCTCTTATTTTCTTTTAAATTCCAAAATCCAATTTATTAGACAGACCAAGCACTTTTCAAAGAGTCACTGAAATTTTTCCTGTACCATCAGATGGCACTCTTGAGTTTTTCCATAATCCATTCTTTCTTTTACTTTACTTTCTTTTTTAATCATAAAATTTTATTAAATTCACTAATTTCAATTATTAGCTATTATTTCTTTTCAACACATTCAATTCCAGCATTTATTTATGCCTATTTAGTGCCAAACATCCAATAATTATCCAATTTAATTTCCAAGCCTTTTGTTATTCTAATATTTCCCTCTGAATTTTCTCCTCCAAATTAATTTGTTCCAATAGCTCAAGCCAGTTTTATGAGTACAAATTTCCTAATCACTCTCTCTTGTTGCTGCCCCTGCACACTTTCCTCCAAATAGTCATTTTATTCTTAATACCAGGGTACCTTACACTCCACTTGCTGCTTCTCTGCTCCAGCACAGTCTTAGTTTCCTGGAGTGCTCCCTCTCTTTGTAGTGGCCATTTTAGACCTGTTGTAATTTGCTTTTGGAAGGTGTTTTTCTTGTTAGGGAGTGGAGTTGCGATTTCCCTCAACCCTCCAAGTGTTTCTTCACCACCCCTCCAAGGTGGTTCCAGTTGCAATCAGGACCCTCCAACAAGTGAGTTTTGAAGCAAAACCACACATGATCATGGATTTCAGTCTGACACCGATGACAAGCAACCGGAAGTCTGGTCCTACATTTCTTGTCCCCAGTTTGCCATCTCTATATTTCACAATACTTATAGGAATGGTGAAAAGTTTTACTCCACAGTTGTAGTGAGGTGTAACTCATTGTTTCCTATAAATGGTTACCTTCAGAAACTGTTATCAGAATCAACTGTTAATAAGAAGAAATGATCCATAATGATATCCAGGAATTTTATATATGCAAACAACTTGAGCTGGATTGTTTAGGCCAGGGGTCCCCAAACCTGCCAACTTTAAGACTTGTGGACTTCAACTCCAGCATCTGGCTGGAGAATTCTGGGAGTTTAAGTCCACAAGTCTTAAAGTTGCCCAGTTTCAAGACCTCTGGTTTAGGCTGATGAATTCATATTGAGGGCAAGAAAAAGTATCTTTCAAATGAAGCTGGACTCATGGTTACTCTTTCTTGGTTACAGAAAAAGAAACAGCAAACTTCCCCTTGCCTTATTCCAGAATGCTGACTTTCCAGGTCATTTTTTTGTTATGGTTTTTAATCCATAAAGAAATTGCAAACCATAGGCTGGGTCATCTTTGTCTATTAATGCTTCTGTTACTGGCCTTAAACATGATTTAAGCCATTCAGGTTGTGTCTTCTAATTTCTATAAGTACTCTTAATGAATGAGGAACAAGCCACAATGAGACAGCAGTTTGCTTGCACGTAGAGGATAAATAGGTTCTCTTTCCTGACATCAGTAAATTATTAGCCTTAGCTCCTTAAGTGGGACCAGGAATTGAAGGGGAGAAAAAACTAGTCATAGTTTGCTTATATAAATAAAAGAATGATCACCAAAGTAGAATCTGTATGAATGGGAATGGACTTGATTCATTAAATCCATCTCAAAACATACTTTGGCAGTGTCAAAATGTATCTATTTTTAAGTATATATGCATGCATGTGTATGTGTGTATCTATACCTGTATCATCTCTCTCTCTCTCCCTCTCTCTTTCTCTCTCCCTCCCTCCCTCCCTCTCTCTCCCCTTCCTCCTCCCTGCATTTTGTGGAAATAAAGCATAGCTTTTGAAGAACTGCATACATGTATATATCCACATGCATACACAAACCAGTTTAGTGATTAAGACACCAGGTTGGAAATCAGAACATTTTCTGGTATTGTGCAGAAAGACATCTGGTTGTCCATGGGCCAGTCCCTCTCTCACAATCCTAGAAAGTAGGTCTTGTCAAACCACTTCTGAAATCTTGTCAACAAATCTGCAGAGAGTAGTCTAGGACAAGAGTTAGCCAGTCAGTCAGTCAGTCAATTTGTCTCTCTGTCTCTGTCTCTGTCTCTGTCTCTCTGTCTCTGTCTCTCTCTGTCTCTCTGTCTCTCTCCCCCTCTCTCTCTGCCTCTCTTTGTCTCTGTCTGCCCTACCTGCCTACCTATCATCTGGTTGTCCATGGACCAGTCTCTATCTTTCAACCCTAGGAGGTAGGTCTTGTCAAACTGCTTCTCAAATCTTGTCAACAAATCTGCATAGAATAGTCTAGGACATGAGTCAGTCACTCACTCACTTTGCCTCTCTCTCTCTCTCTGTCTCTCTGTTTCTCTCTCTGTGTGTTATCTATCTATCTATCTATTATCTATCTATCTATCTATCTATCTATCTATCTATCTATCTATCTATGTTTCTGAGTCAGATTTATGCATGTATGATATATACAGATCTATGCATGTATGATATATACAGATTTATGCATGTATGATCTACACAGACTTCATTTAGAATTAAACGATCAGCAAGTAAACAAGGACTAAGAATACCCAACAAGATCTTGAAGTGGCGAAGGAGAGAGGAAAGGGAAAAGATTTGGTTTTTTTCCCTTCCTTCCTTATATTGTCAGCTAAGAGACTTAAGTAAGAAATTGATAAAAATCCACTTTGACATTAATAGGCATTTAAGCTGAAAATAAAATGCCAAAGGGATAATAAAGATTTTTAGATATTTAAAAACTTTTAAAAGCAGGAAAGGAGAGAAAAAAATAAAAGGGCAGGATCTGGAAAAATGGAGGAGACTGCCTGGAACACAAAGGAATTTACAGTGAGACTTTAACAAATTTCCTAAAAGATACATTCCAATAGAACCCTAGGAAGAGAAAGTGAAAAAAGAAGCAAGAAGAAACAGCTTTGGATTATTTGGATTATTTGGTGAATTTTGGATTTTTGGCTATTGCATTTAAATGACTAAAATAAATTGGGTGGCTGTTTAAAAGTGTTTAAAATGGCATCACTTCTAGAAGAATTGAAAATGGAACTCAAAAAAAAAAACAGAAAGAAGATGCACAAGAAGGGAGAGGCTCTTTTGGCTTCTTATTTAATTCCTAGAAATGGAGATCTGGAACTATGAGAAAAAACAAGAAATGCTTGTAAAACAAGAAGATCTGGACAAAGAAGAAGCCATCTTTAATGATCAAGTAATTTTATGTGGAGGAAAAAAAGGAAAGGGGGAAAGAGAGTGAAAAGTTTAAGATTTGAAAAAAACAACCAAAAAAAAGGAACAATTTGAAAAATAATTACAATATTAGAAAGCAACAGAAGATGGGATTACAGAAGAGAGAATTAGAAAAAGGAAGACAAGGGGGCAAAAAGGGGAGGGAGAAGAAGATGGGAAGAAGGAAAGGAAAAGAAGTTATAAAAGACAGAAACAAGATATAGAGAAACAGGGAAAAGGTATAAGGATTGAAAGTATAAACCTGTTCAGAGATAATGGGTGAAAATTTAACTGAAAAAGGGATTCTGCAAAGGTTCATAAGATAGTATTGTTATATCAGAAACAGAAATAATTTTAGAAAATATGATGACTAAAATGATGGATAAAATATTTATTGTAATATAGTGGAATGTTTTCAATAAATAAATGAAAGAAAGTGAATGAGAGAATGAAATTAGAAAAGGATGGGAACATTTTAATTATTATCAATGATTTATAAAAATATAAGTAAAGAAATATGGAAAAAAGAATTAATTATGGAAAGTTTATAAGTGTTCACAAGGAAGTATGATATTCAATTGAAAAGAAAAAGATGTTAAGACTTTAATGAATATTAATGATTGAATTGGAATGGAATTATATATATAAATTTTTTAAGGATATAGTGTGTATTTTAAGAATGTACCAAGCAGAATTCAATTGAAAGTTATATTGAATGCTATAATCTTAAAGGTATAAATTGAAGTTTAAATAAGAATTGAATGGACAAAATCAAAAGATATAAAGGTGACTTACAATTAGTAACTACAGGGGAAAATTTGTTTAATGAGAAAAGATAATGAGAAATTGAAACAGGACAGACAAAAGTACAAATACAATGATTTTAATTGAGATATGAGATAATTAAAAATAAAGTTGAGAAAATCAAAGGAAGTGAAAAATTATGTAGAAAATGTTAATACAGTAATAAGACATGGAATAGAACACAAAGATGGACATGAAATTGAGTTTGTGTCTGTATGAAGAAGTGACAACCCGTGATCATGCTATTCTCAAAAAAAGATGTTTTATTTGTATAATGTTTGCATAAAAAATTAAATTAAATTTAAAAAAAATTATTAAAACAAAACAGGGATTGCACATAGAATGATATCAGACCTCTGAAAAGTATATGCATGCATATGTACTCAGTACTTGGTTTGGGCCCCTTTTGCAGCAATTACTGCCTCAATGCGGTGTGGCATGGAAGCTATCAACCTGTGGCACTGCTGTGGTGTTGTGGAAGACCAGGATGCTTCAATAGCGGCCTTCATTTCTTCTGCATTGTTCGGTCTCATGTCTCTCATCTTTCTCTTGGCAATGCCCCATAGATTCTCTATGGGGTTCAGGTCAGGCAAGTTTGCTGGCCAATCAAGCACAGTAATCCCACTGTCATTAAGCCAGGTTTTGGTGCTTTTGACAGTGTGGGCAGGTGCCACGTCCTGCTGGAAAATGAAGTAAAGCTCGTCTGCGGAAGGAAGCATGAAGTGCTCCAAAATCTCCTGGTAGACAGCTGCATTGACCCTGGACTTAATGAAGCATAGTGGACCAACACCAGCAGATGACATGGCTCCCCAAATCAACACAGACTGTGGAAACTTCACACTGGACTTCAAGCCTCTTGCAGTGTGTGCCTCTCCATTCTTCCTCCAGACTCTGGGTCCTTGGTTTCCAAATGAGATGCAAAAGTTGCTCTCATCAGAAAAGAGGACTTTGGACCACTGAACAATAGACCAGTTCTGTTTTTCTTTAGCCCATGTAAGGTGTTCCTGATGGTGTTTGTTGTTCAGGAGCAACTTGGCAAAAGGAATATGACATTTGAAGCCCATGTCCAGGATCCATCTGTGCTCCAGCTCGTTCCACTCCTTGTGAAAGTCCCCAACACTTTTGAATGGCCTTTTCCTGACAATCCTCTCCAGGCTGCAGTCAGCCCTGCTGCTTGTGCACCTTTTTCCTCCACACTTTTCCCTTTCTATTAATGTGCTTTGATACAGCACTTTGGGAACATCCAACTTCTTTTGCAATTACCTTTTGAGGCTTTCCCTCCTTATGGAGGGTGTTAATTTCAATCCACCTCAGATTTCCCTTGCCTCTTTGTGTATTTGATATTGCTTGGTATAAAATCTATGTTATGGAAATCTACCCAAAGTAGTTTATGAGTATTTTAGTATATTTCTGAACATCGCAAAAGCAGTGAAAAGATATTGCCTAGATAGATGTACAACATATGGCTTGGATGGAAAATGGTGATGAATGAATTTATGAGATTTTCATGGGCTGTGCAGCACACAAAGCTAATGCTGCTTTCTCTAACTCACATACTTATAAATGTGTATAAAGAGGATGTTTCTGACTGCCAAGTGCATTTACAAAAGAGCACTATAAGTAATTGCCTTGCCATCTCTGCCCATGCCATCTCCGATGCTGGTTAACATCGACTATATATCACAGACAAGTTCATTGGTCATTTCTATGCTGCATTTTGGGTGTAAAATATTTATCTTACTTTCACTTTGATGTTTGCTATAAACTAAACAATCTGAAGACTGTTGATCAGAGAAAATATTTGTCCAATTAAGCATTCTGTATTATATCTAATGTTTTCTTTCACTTCTATGGGGGTCCCTTATCCAGTGGAAGAATAGAAGAAGGAAAGCTACATTTTTGCCATTCTCCTCCTGCAATTCCATCCATATAGTATTTTCCACAGTATTCCAGAGAGCGTGAGTGTAAGTAGAGCTCAGTGTTCATCGTAATAGGGAGTAAATTAGTTGGGATGGGGTGGACATCACTCTTTCTTTCTTTATGTAGAAGCTTCTGTTGAATCAAAAAAGGATTCCACTGAATTAGAGCTGCACCCAATGCTGCAGCTGCCTAAAAAGCCAACAAAGTCCTAGGCTACATTAACGGAGGGATAGAATCAAGAACATATGAAGTGTTTGTAGCACTTTATAATTCTTGATAAGATCACACTTGGAATATTTTGGTCTCCGTGATATAAAAAGATGTTGAGATACTAGAAAGGCTGTACAGAAGAACAACAAAGATGGTTAGGGCACTGGAGGCTAAAACAAATGAAGAATGGTTACAGGCACTGGGCATGGCTAATTTAGTGAAGAGAAGGACCAGGGGAGACATGATAGCAGTCTTCCAATATTTGAAGGACTGTCACAGAGAGGAGGGGGTCAAGCTATTTTCTAAAGTACCTGAATGCAGGACAAGAAGCAATGGCTGGAAACTAATCAAAGTGTCAGGCTACAGAACTTTTCCCATTTTCTCAACTAGAATGAACTTCTGAAAACGTATCCAAACGTATCACAAAGGAATTCTTTATTGAGACGAGACAATTCCTGTAGGAGTTCAAAGCAGCGTCTGAGGTCTCTCAGGCATACAGGGATACATAAGGGAGTTTAGAACCCCTCCCCTTATCTCAATGTGTATTTAGTGAAACAAAAGCCAGTATGTTAATTCCTTCCACCCCTCTTGTAAGGAACAATCTTTTCACAGTTTCCCAGGGCATACCTAATTTCCCCCCCACCCCTCTTGTTAGAACAAACTGTTCAAGAGGTTCCCAAAGTACAATCTCATTGTGGAATTTTTATGACCTTCTCATCTCCTGGTTGTGCCTCTCAGAGGTGATAGATTCTGGCCATCTGGCTTTTTCCCCTCCATCTTATCCTGTGTGGGTTATACAAATTTGATATAAGATTCAATATATTCAGGTTACATCAAGAAAGGATTTTTTTACCAGCCTCCCCCCCTTTTCCTTTTCCACTGAAGAAATGACAGATACACGGATCTGACATCCTGCCCTCCTTAAAAAACAGATAGGTCTATCTGGAAAAAAACAAAAATCATGCATTACATTTGCAATTCAGGATGGTTTATCAGGGTATTTTAGGTGGAACTTTCCTAGTAATGTGGGTGCTTTTATGTGTTGTTTGGCTACCCATTCATTTTCTGAGGAAAGAAGGTGTTTCCAAGCTACTAAATATTGTGTGGATCCATGGTGAGTGCGTGAATCAAGGATGTCTTAAATTTCAAAATGTTGTTCCCCATTACCATGATGGGGGTTGGAGGTGTGGGAAGGGGGGGGGGTCTGAGGTTTGAAGTGATCTCTGGTTTGATCAAGCTACAGTGAAATATTGGATGATTCTGCCTAAGTGTTTTTGGAAATTGAAGCTCTACCATCATGCAGTTAATAATTCTGGAGATGCAGAAAGGGCCAATGAATTTTGGTCCTAATTTCTTAGAGGGTTGTAATGATTTTAAGAATTTTGTGGACAAGTATACACGGTCCCCAATCTTGAAAGGTTTAGGTTCGCAACGTTTTTTGTCTGCATGAGTTTTGTAAACTGCTCTAGCTTCCTGTAAAGATAATCTTACCACTGGCAACATGGCTTGTAAGTTATCCATCCACTCCTTAAGGGAGGGGATTTCAGGATCTTTAGTTGGTAGTTCTGCCATGGGGTTGAATTCTTGGTCCATGGCTACCTGGAATGGGATGAACCCTGTGCTACTATGGACTGAGTTATTGTATGCTACCTCTGCAAACGGAAGGTCAGTCTAATTATCCTGTTGGTAATTAATAAAACATCTTAAATATTGTTCTAATACACTGTTCACCCTCTCCGTTGATCTGTCTGTTTGGGGGTGATTTCCTGACGACAACCCCTGAGTGGAGCCTAATAGGTTTAAAAACGCCTGCCAAAATTTGGATGTGAACTGAACACCCCTATCTGAGATAATCTGTTGGGGAGCTCCATGAAGGCGATAGATGTGTATTAGAAACATCTTTGCCAATGCCTTGGCAGTTGGGATCTTTTGGCATGGGATAAAGTGAACCTGTTTGGAAAAAAGATCAGTTACAACCCAAATGACAGTATTTCCAGCACTTTTGGGAAGCTCCACTATAAAGTCCATAGAGATCTCTTTCCAGGGAGCAGAAGGCTCTGCTACTGTTTGTAAAAGTCCAGGATATTTTCCTTGTCTTCTCTTTGCAGCAGCACAGGTGGGGCAGCTCACAATATAGCTTTCAATGTCCTTTTTGAGGGACGGCCACCAAAATTGTCTTTTATGAGGTGCAGAGTTTTTACAAACCCAAAGTGTCCTGCTAATTTGGAGTCATGGCAGCGTTTCATGATGTCCATTCTCTGGCTTGCAGGGACATAAAGTTTGTTCTCTACCCAAGCCAGTCCATCTTTGAGTAAACAAGTGTTTTTGTTAGCCTGGAGCCAGTCGTCCTTAAGTAGTGCCTCCTTAAATATTGACATCGTTGTGTCTTCAGTCAGGGATGGGTTTTTTTTTCTCTTGTGCCCAGATGATTACTTCAGTTGCTAGTTGGGTCGGTTGGATCATCGGTTTTATAACCTCAATCTTTTTATTGTTGTATTGGGGTTTTCTGGACAGTACATCTGCTAAGAAATTCTTTCTCCCAGGAAAATATTTGAGAGTGAAATTAAAATGTTTAAAGTATTGAGCCCACCTTGCTTGTTTTTGGAGAGTTTCCATGGAATTTTCAGGGCTTCCAGATTTTTGTGATCAGTCCATACTTCAAAGGGGATTTGATTTCCGTCCAGGAAATGTCTCCATGTGAGCATTGCCCACCGCACAGCATATGCCTTTTTCTCCCATATGGCCCATCTTTGCTTGGTTTCCATCAGTTTCTTGGATGTATAAGCACATGGTTGTAATTGTCCACTTCCATTCTTTTGGAGGAGGCAACATCACTAGCATCTGCTTGGATGACAAAAGGTTGTTCAGGATCTGGGTGCTTAAGGACCGGTTCTGCTGAGAATAGATGTTTGAGTTTCTCGAATGCCACTTGGCATTCCATTGTCCAGATAAGGGGTTGCCTTGGTTTGGGTTCCTCCCCCCCCCCTCTTCGTTTTTAGCAAGTTCGTGATAGGCAGGGCAATGTTTGCAAAAGCTGGAATGAACTGGCGATAAAAGTTTGCAAACCCCAGGAAGCTTTGCAGTTGTTTGTGGGTGTGCGGTGGGTCCCAGTCCAGTACAGCTTTTACTTTCAGTGGGTCCATCTCTATTCCCTCATGGGATATTCTATACCCCAAGTAGTCAATTTTTTCTTGGTGGAATTTGCATTTAGAGAGTTTTGCATATAGTTTTAGCATCTAAGAGTTCTTGAGGACTGCACAGAGTAGCTTGATGTGTTCTTCCATCATTTCCATGTAGATTAAAATATCATCAAGATACACTAGAACCCCTTTATATAAAAATTCATGAAGGGTTTCATTGATTAATTGCATAAACACAGCAGGTGCTCCCTGCAGTCCAAAGGCAAGCACTTTAAATTGGTAGCATTCCAATCATGTGTTAAAAGCTGTCTTCCACTCATCCCCTTCCTTTATTCTGATGCGATAATATGCCTCTCATAGGTCTAACTTTGAAAAGAAATTTCCTTTCGAGAGGTGGGCTAACATGTCCTTCAAGAGGGGGAGTGGATACATATTCTCTATGTAAATTGCGTTCAATTTTTTGTAATTAATGCACAAGCGTGCTGAGCCATCTTTCTTTTCGTGGAATAACACTGGGGCAGCTATTTTAGGACGGGCGGGTTCAAT
This sequence comes from Hydrophis major, assembly GCA_033807585.1. Lineage (NCBI taxonomy): Eukaryota > Metazoa > Chordata > Lepidosauria > Squamata > Elapidae > Hydrophis > Hydrophis major. Next base: position 15,721,868 of record CM066334.1, on the reverse strand, counting down.
GAAACCCCTTTTTAAATTTTTATCAATAAATGCTCTGAGTTCTTTCAGTTCTCTGGGGGACATGCAGTACATTTGTGGTTTTGGGAATTTAGTCCCTGGTAGGATTTCAATGGTGCAGTCTGTGGCACGATGGGGTAGAAGTTCATCACAAGCTTCCTCACTAAATGCTTGTGCCAGATTCTGGTACTCATTTGGGATGTTAATGGTTTCAACTGACTGTCTGGTCATGGCTGACTCTCTGTTCTCTGTTCCTTTATCTTTTCCTCTGAGCTATTTGCAAATACGACATCTCTCTGGAATTGTACAGTTCCTGTCCTCCAATTTATTTTTGGATTCCATTTCTGCAGCCATGTGAGACCTAGGACTAGTGTTTCTTCCATTCCTGGGGCTACAATGAATGTGAGCATTTCCCTATGGTTCCCTAGTCTTATTTTTAATGGTTCTGTGGTAAACCTGGCTACCTGCCCACCCCCCACTATAGTTCCATCTAATTGGTAGAAAGTGATGGGGTTTTCCATTTCTTTCAGTTGGATCCCCAATTTCTCTGCAAGGGAGGGATTTATTAGGCTTCGGGTGCAACCCAAATCCAGCAACGCTACAACTTCCTCCCCCTTTCCTCAGCTGAGGAAAAACAGTCTCAGGGGTAGGGTGATTGGTTCACCTGGATCATCTTCCGGTTCACTTTCGGATTGGCTCAGGTCCCCTTGGAGCATTGGGGGTTCTTCCTCTGGGTTGGTGGGGGACTGGAGCCCCACATCTATTTGGCCTCTCAGGCCAGTCTCCTTTCCTTGAAAGCTGGATGTTCTGGGTTTCCCCCCTGCTGGGTGGTCTAGCTTTCTGACAGAGGTCTTCAAATGGCATTCTGCTATTTAGTGTCCCTCCTTTCCACACTTAAAGCAACCAGACGTTCTTGGAGTCATGGTGGATTGGGGTTTGAAGACTTCCCGTTTCCCCAGGGTTGGGGAACTTTTCCAAGACTTGCCACTGCGGTACCAGTTTCGAGTCATGTCTATCTCTGTCTCCTCTGCCATCATGTACCATTCATGCAACAGGTTCGGAGCCCCATGGGCCAGGCAGGCAGCATATAGGTCATCATTTAGTCAATCTTTGAACCAACAGACTAGGATATCCTCTGGCCAGTCCACCTGGCCGGCCAGGTCACAAAATTGCTCGGTGTATTCTGCTACTGGGTGATGGCCTTGTTTTACAACTCTAATGCGGTCACAGGCTTTTCTATTGGCGAGGGGGTCCTCGAAGCAGTGGCGTAAGGCTGTGTTGAAGTGATTGAGGTTCCTTAATTCTGGGGTATTGACGTTGTGGAGTGTCACCATCCATCTGGCTGCTGCCCCTTCAAGGGCTAGGGTGATGATTCGTACTCAGGATCCCTGGGTTGGGAAATCCCGCTCATATTCTTGCATGTAGGTGAGCACTTGCGCCAGGAAAAATCCCAGTTTCTGGGGGTCTCCATGAAATTTTACCCCCAAGGGTGGGATCTTCCTCTGCAGTTGGATGTCTCTTGGTTGGCCAGAGTTAATCCCTTGATCCAGGGCATTTAGGGGTTGGGTACCTGGTATGGCTCCTGGCCTTTCGGCTTGTCCCTCTGCCCACTCAATTTCCACTGTATCAGGGGTGGTAGATCGGGTTCTCTCATTTTCTGGTTCCCTCGCTCTCCTGTGATGTCGCCCTGGTGCATCCCTCATCTCCAGGGCTTCCCTCATGAGGCATTTTATGTACTGTCTCATTCAGTCATCAACCAGTAGCTCCTCATCCTTGATTCGGGCCTCCAGCTTCCTGATTCAGGCCTCCAGCTCCAATTTCCACCCAGGTTTACGATTGCCCCGGGTGAAGGTTACTCCTCTGGTTCTTCTGTCCCAGCTGTCCCTTTTTCCTACACCTATAGACCACCAGGGCTTGGTGGAGGTTTCGTAGGCAGCCTCTCTGTCTTCGATGGGGTGCACCACGTCAGTATCTGGGTGGGTACCTGTCGACGTTTCTCTCCAGTATTCAGTGTCCCCTTGATCCTTGCTGTCCTCAGACATTTTCCTTTCTTGCAGGGTCCTGTGGAAGTTTTTTTTTTTTTTTTTTTTTTAAATTCCTCTCCGGGCTGACCTCTATTGCAGACGCTGCTTTATGTCAGGCTATAGAACTTTTCCCATTCATTCAACTAGAATGAACTTCTGAAAACGTAGCCAAACGTAACACAAAGGAATTCTTTATTGAGATGAGACAATTCCTGTAGGAGTTCAAAGCAGCGTCTGAGGTCTCTCAGGCATACAGGAAGAGATAAGGGAGTTTAGAACCCCTCCCCTTATCTTGATGTGTATTTAGTGAAACAAAAGCCAGTATGTTAATTCCTCCCCATCCCTCTTGTTTCCCAGGGCATACCTAATTTCCCCCCCACCCCCTTTTTAGAATGAACTATTCAAGAGGTTCCCAAAGTACAATCTCACCGTGGAATTTTTATAACCTTCTCATCTCCCGGTTGTGCCTCTCAGAGGTGATAGTTCTGGCCATCTGACTTTTCTCCCTCCATCGTATCCTGTGTGGGTTATACAAATTCGATATAAGATTCAATATATTCAGGTTACATCAAGAAAGGATTTCTTTATCAGTCTCCCCCCCTTTTCTTCTTCCACTGAAGAAATGACAGATACAGGTATCTGACACAAAGAAAGAACCAACCTAGAACTAAGAAGAATTTCCCTGATAGTGAAATTAATTAACAATTTACAGTTAATTAACAAAAATAATAAATAATCAGTGGGATTATTTGCCTCCAGAATTTCTGACTGTTCCAACACGAGATTTTTAAGAAGAGATTGGGCAACCTTTTGTCTGAAATGTTATAGGGTTTCTTGATTGAGCAGGGGTTAGACTAAAAGAACTCTCATTCTTTTTCCTCTGGATTGCAAACAGGCCTATGGAAATTTGCTTATATTATGGCTAAAGAAAAGTTGGGTGATTAAAAATTAAAGAACTATAGATTAAATCTTTGATCTATGGGTGGAGAAACTTTAGACACAGATATAGATTAACAGAATTGGATGGGACTCTGTAGGCCATCTTGTCCAACTCTTGTCCAGGTCCCACAACTTCTAAAGGCAAGCTATTCCATTGGTTGATGTCAGAAAGTTCAGAACCATTGCTACTAAAAAAGCCCAATTGAAAAAGTCTTCCATTTAGAATCTACTGGAGGTAGGGAAAAGGGGAGGCTGTGGACCAAAAGAGATTTTACTCTAGGTTGAAATATAGGAAACAGAAAAGTGATGGATCTTTGCACTTTCTACTGGTAACATAAGGCAATAGTAGAGTATGACTATGAAATAGTCATAATTAGGATGGGGCAGAAAAATCATTTGGCATTGTTTTTCTATAAGCTCACATTAAGCTTAGCAAAAGACAAGCTGATTTCAACATTTCTTTGCAAGGAGAAGCAAATATTATGCATGGCATTCTTGAATGTGTAGTATGATGGTCTCGTACTTACACAGGACAGTCCCCCCCCCCCATGCCATCACTCTGCTGAATACCTAATTCTCACAGTGTAGTCTTATGTCTAAGTCTATTTACCCATGTGGTATGGCTGTATTATTATTCCTTGTCATCTTTTCCTTATTTTGTTATTATTATGATTATAATTATTCTGTTGTTTTGAAAGTACACTGAGAGCTTCTGCACCAGAGACAAATTCCTTATGTGCCTATACTTGGCCAAATAAACCCATTCCATTCCGGTCTAGTCCAGTCTAGTTTAGTCTAGTCTAGTCTAGTCTAGTCTAGTCTAGCCTAGCCTAGCCTAGCCTAGCCTAGCCTAGTCTAGTCTAGTCTAGTCTAGTCTATATTATTCCTCAGTTTAAGATGGCAAATGCATATGTGTGAATGACCTGTATTTCAATATATAAATATTTTCCTGTATTCTGCAGTCTTTATAAATTGTCACACTTTAATTAAATCCTAAGGGATCAGCAGGGAATGCTTTCCTCACCTCAATCAAGCTTTCTGACCAAAGGGGAGCTCAAAAAGATAGAATACAAACATTAACACCAACTACAAGTTGTTCTGAAGCATCCTGAACCATACAAAAGCAGAAGTGACTTTTAAAAGGAAATAAAACTTTTGAACAATTGCAAATTTTTGTATAGATGGGAAAAGAGAATGATGGAAATAAGAGAGAGAAAGAGAGGGGGGAATAGATCCAGTTTGATGAGTGGTTAAAGAATCAGTCTGGAAATGGAAGATTGTGAGCACTAATCCCAGTGACATTGGTCCAGTCACTGTCTCTCCACCCTAGGAAGGAGGTAATGGCATACTATAGCAATAGCAATAGCACTTAGACTTATATACCACTTTATAGTGCTTTACAGCTTCTCTAAGCAGTTTACAGAGTCAACTTATTGGCCCCAACAATCTGGGTCCTCATTTTACCCACCTCGGAAGGATGGAAGATTCAACCTTGAGACTGGTGGGATTTGAACTGCCAAATTGTAGACAGCTGGCTATAGAAGTAGCTTGTAGTACTGCTGTCTAACCACTGCGCCATGCTGAGGCTCATGCTGAAATCTTTGCATGAAAATTGTTGGGATTTGTCCAGGCTGTCACCAAGAGATACAAAAAACAAAATAAAATAATAAAACAAAACTGACAGAATGTTAGCAATAGAATGGAGGAATTTTGCATTCCTCATTTATGCTACAATTATATTTCATGTAATCATTTACACGGAAGAACATTTCCAAGTTAGTTAATTGAGCTCTATAAAAATAATTCAGACCTGGCAATTGTTAATACATTTAAAGCCTTTCCATTTGTTTCATTCTTGGAACAATCCATCAAGCTTAAAAACTTGCCTGTCTTTACTTTTACTTCCTAATCTTATTAAAAAGAGAAACAATCAGACAGACTGAGAATGAGCAAGAGAAGATCTGCAATGCTGTGCTATTGCTTTAATGCATGCTCATTTATGTTTCAGAACAGAAAAGAAGGTTGGCATTAAAGAACCGTAGCCTTAACCATGTCAATTTGAAAATCAGAACAAGATTTGCTAAACAGGCCTCTAACATTGTAATGCAGCCCTATTACAAACTGCAGCGGGAAAACCTTTTCACAATGTCCTTACTCTCACTGATTTCTCTGAGGATATCAGCACCAGCCATTTTATTTGTGCTTGCTGGGAAAGAGGAGAATAATAATTGAAACAGCAACAGTCAGGTGGCCAGAACATCTGCAAATGTACCAGCCCTAAGGTAAACATGATATCCACGAAATGGTTAGTTGAAGAACAAGCTAGCTTCTAGGGAAAGAAAGAATTCAAGTATAAGGTTTCTCTCTTACTTTCAGGCCAGATGACCATTTTGCTGGGTCAATTATTCCCTTTAAACTGAATTATCTTCTAATTCTGTAGCTTAAGATGGATCGGTACAGTACCTAAGCACCAAAAGATTGACCTTCTGAAGCATAAATATAACAGAGTTTTCCCCCCCTCCCTGTGTCTATACAACAAAATCTTTTCAGGCAATGGAAATCTTTGCATGATTTTACACAGTGTCACAAATGATAGATGGAGATGTAGAGACAGAGATATGATTTCTCCAGGGAAAGGGGGGTATCTCCAATAATTTATCAGCATATGTTTTGGCAGTGACATTGTCACCTCTGCTAAAAAGCAAAATGTTTTCCCTGTGGGAGATTTCACACTGTGTGAAAGATGATGGTACGGTAAAAGACAGTTCATTCCTATATATCCCATAGCCCAATCATAATTTAATAAGCAAGACTTCCACAAATTCTCTGTATTGAAAATGGAAGGAATACTGGAGGAAAATGTCCAGCCCTAGTATACCAATTTGTACCCACCAAATAGATATAGGTAGTCCTTGACTTCTGACCACAATTGAGCCCCAAATTTCTGTTGCTTATGACCACAATTGAGCTCAAAATTGTTGTTCTTTAACTATCTACTTGATGGGCCGGGACTTAGAATTCCAATTTTCAAGTTGTCAGGTGAGTTTTGCCCCCATTTTATGACTTTTTTTTTGCCACAGTTGTTAAGCAAATCACTGCAATTGTTGAACGAATCATGTGGTCCTTGAATGAATCTGGTTTTTCCCATTGATTTTCCTTGCCAGATGCCAGCTAGGTAGGTTGCAAAGGGTAATTACATGACTCCCAGGTCAGTGTGATTGTCTCTAACATGTGCCAGTTGCCAAGCGCCCAAATTTTGATCATGTGACCATGGGGATGCTACAATAATTGTATGAGTAAAAACTATTCATAAGTCACATTTTTGGTGCCATTGTAATTTCAAATGGTTACTAAATGAATGACTATAAGTGGAAGACTACTTACATGGAGATGGCATGAGATAGGATGTCCACATGTGAATGGGGAAGGAAGAGAAAGATAGAGGCTATCATAATATTCAAATACATTTCAGAGGCTCTCATGTCAGGCTAATTTAATTAGTTGCCCAAATTAGCTAAAGTAGAGCCAGATAGCTGAACCACAAATGCAGAAAGTTGTCCTAAGTAGTACAAGTGAATTGCAGAGAAGTTGGCCCTAAAGACTGGCCCAATTAATTTATGTCAACCTTGGTTAACAATACACATAATATTAGTTATACATTGAGCCCTGGTGACACAGTGGTTAGAATGCAATACTGCAGGCAAACTCAGCCAACAGCCTGGAGCGTGATGCTGACTGAGTACAATCATGGTTGACTCAATCTTCCATCCTTCTGAAGTTGGTAAAATGAGGACCCAGACTGTTGGGGGAAATATGCAAATAATGCTGAGATTGTAAATCACCCAGAGAGTGCTGTAAAACATCATGGGTCAGTATATATGTCTATATGCTACTGTTATTATGTTAACATTATATCTTAGGCTAAAACAAATAAGCCATATTATTTCTTGGCTAGATGGCAGTGCCATTTCCTCAGTTCAGCTTTTATGAACTTAGCCTATTTGTTTAAAAGTCACATCAAAAGCTGCTTGATACAGTTTGATATCCGGATTGGTGGTGATGTATATTCTAGCACAGTGAATGCTACATTTCTTCTTGTTGCTGTTGTTTCATATTCACTGAAAAGCACCATGATTGGCATTTGAGATAAACTTCACAAAAATTACATTTATAAGATCAAATACTTGCCAAGGCTTCAACTCCAGTACGAATTAATTAAAACTTCAAGGTAAGATCTTGACATATCTGCATTAAGCTTCAGCCTAAAGAGGATTTTACATTTTATTTAAAATCCAGTTGAAATAATTTATCCTGACGTCCATGCATTAATGACCTAAGCTTTGCAAAGCCCAAACTACTTGAATAACCATGGAATTCCCACAGAGATCCTGCCATTAGGGAAACAATGCAAGTTCTCCGACCCAACTGCAAAAAAAGAGCCATGCCTAGATTGTCCCTTTTTGCACTGCAGAACAATATAAGCCTCTTAATATTTTTATTCTTAGAAATTCATAAATATGGACATTCTTTGATTTATTTTTTCTATGAGTTGAAGTATATGCAAACATTTATTTTAGTGTGCAAGTCTACTAAAAACCCTATATTATTCCTAGCACTGGCAATTTTCCATGTAACTCTCAGAAGCAGTATAACTCTTAGATCTGTCCTTACCGTTCAATGACAGAATGGTGCTTTGATCAAATGCAGGATTGGGTACCTATTCTCTATGGCCCATGGCCCTTTTTGTGGCACAAGGCAACTTTTCTTAGATCACACTAGAATGTATTAATTATAATACTAGATCAAGATTGTTTTACTGAGGTTTCAAACAAAAACAACTGAAACTTTAATATGCCTGCCCAGCATAGAGCCATATAATCCAGGAAGCAATGTTCTTTAATTGTCTGCATGAGATATGACAAATCAGACTGCCAGTCATGGAAAATGACAAGATCATTTTGATGATTGAGACCATGCACTCTACCAGGGCAAAGGAAGTAGAAATGGCTTTCTTGAACCACAAAATGAGTTGAAACAGATCTTTTTGGAACTCCTTGTAGGATTTAAATTTAGACTTTTGCTTAGGGAGTGTGCATAAGCACACCAATGTGCCTACCGTCCCTGTCCTATTGTTTCTTTTTTTCTTATTCGTATCCATTTCATTTATTCATAACCATGTTTATGCTTATACCTGTTATCTAATAGCCGCTTAACCAAATAAAATAAATAAATAAATTAATTAATTAATTAATGAAAATTGAGATAATGTGTTCTTAATTATCTAGTTGGTGATTCTTCAAGTGTAGGATCCTGGGGCCAGAAGTCTCAGGAAAATAAGAATTGGGTCTTAAACGTACAGGATTATTTAAGGATCGTATCATGTAGGGAAGGAAATAAAAAAAAATCTTGTTCAATGAGGCATCTCTCTCCACAAAAGATCATCATATACAGTAAGGTATCAACTCGCAGCCCACAGACTGAATGCATTATGTGATGGCCTCACCTCTGCCTAGTTTAGCAAAGGGAGGAAAGTCTCAATACATCATATGGCGCTGCCATGATGATGCAAGTTTGACACCACGATATACAGAATCCTAAATTACTCAACCTGCATCTTTCTCTTGTATTATGGTCTTGCTTCATAGGTGGCAACAGAAAAAGGACAAACCTGGCCTTGTTGCCTAGGCAACGCATGAACTTGGCCTCTTGCTGTACCAGGCTGTAGCCTGACAAACAAGGTTGGATGTTATGGAAACTTATTTTATAGTGTGAAAAAACAGAGTGAAAAATCAGTGGGATTGAGAATGATCAGAGGAGAAATGTTTCTTTAGATGTATGGAGACTGTATAGACTAATTGTAAATCTAGTTTAGTGGTACAGCTTTTATCTGGATTAGGAATCCTATCTTGACTTTAAATGGCATGCTGAAGAACTCACACTATTAGTGGACAACAGAGCTGAAGGAAATGTGGTTTCATTTCCTTTGTGTTTACATTTTATTAAAATCATATTTGGGTCACTGTATTGTGTGGTGCTTCAGATTTGATGATAAAAAGGTGTTTTGTCCACAGTGACATAAGTGTAACCATTTAAAACAGGTAATCCCAAAAAATGATACATTTGCTTTAATGTATTATAGACAAGTGCTACGCTTGCCCTCCTGCGCATCCCAAAGCACTTTTTATCAATTATGTCTGAAATATTGTATTACCCTAATAGTTCATATGGCAATTCTTCAGTCATGGATTTCTCCTTTCTAGCACTTTAAAAATTAGAGTGCTGAATTTTCAAGATTGCATCCAGGTAACCTGCTGCAGATTCAAGTGATTTATGGCTTTATTAGTTCATATCAGCACTTTGAATTAAATTAGTCTGTCATTTAAGGGTGAGAAAACTAGACATTTGCAACTAGAAACCAAGGTGAGTGCATGAATTCAGGTTAGCAAAAAAACTCATGAAACAACACAGAATTGCATGATGATTGTGACTCATATTAAAACAGCTGGCTGGCAATGTTTTAATTTTCTATAATTGCAATTATAATTCTGCAGGAAGACCAAAATAACAATAAGCAGCTGACTTATATTCTAAACTGACATTAACTGAATATGAGACCAGTTAAGACTATATGAGGTCAGTATCACAGCTGATACTGACCTCATATTTGGCTCAATTTTGGCTTGTTTGGGTAGATGCTGGTTAGTACTTTGATTCCCCCAAAAATGGTTTAATTTGCCTGACTACAATAGCAGCCTACTTTTAGTTTATGTTGTGTGATTAAAGTCTACAAACAAAACCAAGAAAGCATTTATTTATGGTTACTGTATATTTATTGACTTAGGATAGACAGTGTGAATGCATACACAGGAATATATAAGGTTTTTTTTTCACAATTTAACATTTAAAAAAAAATAATAATTGATGTGTATCTTTGTTATGCCATTAATTTTATATTAGAGATGCTCAAGTATCTATAATTAATACATTTATTTTAAAACCACTCATTTTTTCCACTAATTTTAATATGTTTAATGTTGTTACCCTGCTCTTTCTGTAGATGTTATGTTTACATCCATTGTGCTTTTATTGTTATGTGGCATAAACCTGGGAATTAGTCTAGAATTTGAAATATGGACCATGAAAAGACCAGTCTTACTTGAATCTTTTCAGAAGAATTTATTTAATTCTATTGAACATGTGTACTAATATCCCAGGAAACCTATTCATAGTCGCATTCTCAGTGTCATAAAAGGAAGGAATGCAGCGCTTATATATATCTTGATTTCATAATGTTATTTCTAAGATTGATAGTTTATAGAGAAAAACATAGATAGATTCCTAGTGCAAATGTACGTGCAAAGAACCTTTCTCTTTTTATGGGATAGGACTCAGAATTAATCAGATCCAATCAGCCTATAGCATTTTTAATCACTACAAATTCAATAGCATCTGATTCAGGGGGCCATCTCTAAACAAGACTAGACTAGTTCCAGTTAGAGGAAATGTGCTGGTGAATGAAACTGGTTAAGAATCAGGAAGGAAAATTCAAACTAAAAACCATGAACTTCTTTTTAATTTCACCCAATGAACAGATTCTTATACCCATTTTTTCCCCCCAAAATGCAAATGCACATATTATTTGAAACAAAAAATGTGTTGCTCTAATATCTGTTGCCCAGGGAAAGGGTTTGGAAAGCTCTTTGTAGACTTACCACAAAATAAGGATATGTAAGAACTTGAATGACTCAATTCTGGTTAAGCACCAACTAGTATTGACAAAAATTTGGCACCCTTAAATAAGTTGAGGAGCCTCTTATCTGAGGTATGGAGGCTGTATTAGCCCACTTGGGGAGCATTGAGCTAAGTGAACCAGGGTTACAAAGCAGACTAAACTATACTAATTTGTTCTGACCCATTTTAATTTATAAACTGTGATTTATAGTTTAATCGGATAGGTGTCTCCAGAAAATTGTACCCTATATTACAAGCCATCCTTAAACCTTGGCTTTGTATGATGCATGAGCATGCATTGTAAAGTAGCTCCTTTTCATCTATCCTTTGCCTTTGGTAATTCATCTCATTTTCATCCCTTTCCAGTTCAGCATAAAATAGAAATGAGAATTTGGTTTGTGCATTTCCACTTCAAAACTATGATTTCCTTAAGAACCTCTCACTGAGCAGTTAAGGAAAACAGAGGGAGAATGAAAGAAAGAGAAAAAGTGAGTTTTCATGTTGCTATTCTCCAGCACAAACAACTCTCTTTGTGTCTAAATGACAGCAAGACATTTCCATTGGAAGCTGCTGACCCTCAAAAATCTTGCTTGCACTTTTGCATTTTCTGCTATGTAACCTGTCATAAGTCCATATGTGACACATGGTTGGCAGCCGCAGAGAAAGTAAATGAGGATTTAAGGAGCTGTAACTATCCAAAGCTAATGTTTCCAATAGAAGAGTGTATATGTAGTTCAGGGTTGAACTGTGGAGTCCTTGGTACTTTCTGAGCTTGGTTATTTGCTTGCAGATGTTTCATTACTTGACTAATATTTTCAGTGCTAATATTTCCCTTCCCCCCTGCAATAATGGAGGGCTAATATATATCTAGAAAGAGTCTGTGTGGAAAGAGAGAAATATGAGTATCTCATATTCTTCTATGAGCAAGCCAGACAAGTCTACTTATTAAAAGGTTTAAAGAGCAGTTGACAAAATTTTACCTTTATGCATTGCTGAAGGGTACAGCTCCTAATATTCCAGTACAGTGGCAAAACTTTGCTCGGAAGCTGTACAAATCTTTAAGTGCCTTATGAATAAAAACTGTTAGCAAGAAAAATATGTATATTTCAGCCCACATTAATAGTGCATGCCACAAAGTCATCTGCTTCTTCCACTTCAGTTTTTCTTATTTATTCACATGTACACCCAACTGTATATAGCAACAAATAAAGTAGAGAGGTTTTATAAATAATATGGTTGGTTTTTAGACTACACTTCTTCAATAGATTTTATGCGTATAATTTTATGCTATTTTAAATTTGTTATTTGTTATAGATAGATAGGTAGATAGGTAAATAGGTAGATAGATAGGTAGGCAGGCAGGCAATCTATCTTCTATCAGGCTAGACCATCTTAAGTTCAATGCATGGATATTAGTGGATATTAATCAGTTGGTAACACAATTATACATTGTGAATTGGATTCAAAGTGAAGCTAGTAAAGAATAGTATGGCAAATTAATCCAGTCTAAATCAAGTCATATTATTTTTGATCAGTTACTAAAAGGGACCTAATAGGGGACCTAACTTTATCTTTCAATGTAAATAACTATCTTGAACAGAAATTCAATTTTACTTATTCGTTAAACTTATATGGCATCCATCTCACTGTTAGTGACTCTGGGCAGCTTACAATATGGCAAAAATAGATAATACAAAATGATTAATATTAAGAAGATTAAATAAAAAACTAAAAACCAAGAGGATAGGTAAGATGGAGGTGGGGATCTTCTCTCTACTCAGATATCCTCAGTATAATGCATCCTTATTGGGGCCCAGGCCAGCTGGCACAACTCTTCTGGAAGGCCAGCAATGTGGGGATGGACCATACCTCCAGTGGAAGAATAGGACAGGGGTCACAGCAGAACCCACTAGCTAAAATTCTTTGGCAGATAGGATTCAACATGGGCCTCTTGTACTGGAGTGAGTGGGACAGGCTAATCCTATTTGGGGTGAGACAGTTCCTCACATACCTTGGACTCATGCCATTAAGAGTTTTAAAGGTAATGAAGAGAACCTAAAAGAAAACTAGCAACCAATGCAACTTGCACTACAGCAGTCTAGAACAATTCTTGCTGCTGTGTCCTAGATCAGTTGTAACTTCCAAATACTCTTCATGGGTAGCCCCATGTAAAGGGATTTGTACTCCAACTGAGAGTTGACCAGAATATGAATGACTGCACATTCTTGTCTTAAATATTAAAAGCAGCTGGTTGACTTTGAACCAATCACTCTCAGCAATGCATTGGGAACTGAAAAGCATCTATTTAACAGCTTGCACTGGACTACTATGATAGATTATGGTCCATAACTTTCAGTGAAGAAGCCTTCATTCTAGAGAGATAAATTATAACATAATTTTATTTTTTTTAAAAAAATCTGGGTTTTGTCTGTTTGGTTTCACTTACAGAGGGTTTATTATGTTACTCTGATTGATTGTTATTAGGATTCCAGGGTTTATATTAAGATGGGTGACCATATTCATTCTCTAAATAAATACACAACAGAATAACAACAAAATGAGAAGGGACCTTTTAGGTCTTTTTACTATACCATTTCAGACAAATGGTTGTCCAATCTCTCCTTAAATGCCTCCAGTGATGGAGCATTCACAACTTCTGGAGGCAAGTTGTTCTATTGATTAATTATTCTAACTGTCAAAAAGTTTCTCCTTAGTTCTAGGTTGGTTCTCACCTTGATTAGTTTTCATCCATTGCTTCTTGTCCTGCCTTTAGGGGCTTTGGTTGCCCCCCTCTGCTTTATTATCACTAATCACAAGGTTAGTATTGAATCATATATATTGAAAAAAAATACAGTGATGGTGTTTGCCTGATACCCTAAACTATAAGCTGTAGCTTATAAACTACAGAGTTTCTTTTCCTAAAACACCAGTAGCAAGCCAGCTATTTTCTCAAATTGCACAATACGAATCCAAGCATTATTTCTTTATCAAGCTCTAAATTCTACCCATTGGGATAACAGGCCTTCAACTATTTATATAAAATTTATCCATGAATTAGAGAGGTTAATAAAGACTCATTTTTCACCCAAGGGACTGCTAATTTCCCTGGCTGACTTAATTTGAATTCTAATATATCCCTTGGCCATGTAAACCTCAAGAAACTAAAGCAACTTCAGTTACTGTTATCCATGGATAATTAGTTATACACATCTGGCTGTACTGATGGCCTCATTTCTACTACAATTTTGGGCTAAATTTAAAATTCAGATGAAGAAATATATATGTTGAGATAAGGACTGGCATCTATTTGTTGGGAATGAGAAAATAATGCCATTCTTTTGGAGTAACCCAATTATAAATTACAAGCAATATTTCAGCATAAATAGAATTTAAACTCTGGTGGGGGAAATGTGACTGTTTTAGATGCTTTCTTGTCACTTTCATATATTTGTTGTGTGATGTGGGAGACAAAATTTGAACAGATCAAAGAATGAGTCAGTCGATGTACTGTTTCCATTCATAGCAAATTTGTTTGGTGTTGCTTTTCAACATGTTGACTCAAGGAAAACCTTTGATTAAATAAGTATTTGCCTTGTACTCAGAGATGAGTATGCTTTAATGTCTATTGTCCCAAGGCAGAGATCCCTAAATTTTAGCACTGGGAAACAGTTGTTATCATGTGGCCTATTTGTACAAATTAATATAAGAATATGGAAAGAGACATGGAAAAGTCTTCAGCCTTTGGTAAAATGGGTGTTGGATTGTTTCCCAATATGTCCAGATCATAATTCAACAACCTATTGTATCAATGTTGCAATAAGTGGCTGAATAGCATCCCATCATAAGATCAATTTAATCCAGCTTCCCACCCCCTCACAGTATCCAATCAGGTATCTCTGGGGAGTTCATTAGCAGAAGATGGAGACATAGGTATTTCCTGCCATTATTCCCCTGTAATTGTTTTTAGAAGCATGCTGGCCACAACCCAGAGGCAACATTGATTCTCAAGATGACTAGTCTTTGATCGACCTGTCCTCCAGGAATCTGTTACCATGTCTTGGTGTAATGAATTCCACAGGTTAATTATGTGTCCAGTCAAGTACTTCATTTTGACTGTTTTAAACCTCCTTTCAATCAATATTATTTTGCATTTGTCTTTTCCAAGCTAGGTATGATTTGTACACCTTGATCCTATCACTATTGTATCCCTTTTTCTCAAGCCAAAGAATCTCAAGCATTCTAGTCTTTCTCATGAAAAGTACAAGACCTTTGGTTATTGCCTTCTTCAGTTTTTCCAGCTCTCTTAGATGAATTCATTCTAAAGTTAAGATGAAAACTGAAGACTCATATAGGAATTACTGACAGCATGCTTTGACTAACATTTTAACCTCCTTAGTGTAAATAAGTTCTATGCCAAACTGCCTCAAGATTCAAGAGAAAAAATAGCTCCAATATTGAACAAATGACATGTGAGGTAGATGAAAAAGTGTGCTCTTGTCTATTGTGATTTAAGAGCCTCTACAAGAGCTTTCTTAAGAAGAATGACAGGTATTTGTGAGTCCATCTGACATTTGTTTCATGTGTATGTGTTGGCTGGTATAGTGTCCCTGAAAAAAAAAAGTGTTGTGGTGATGACAGAGATGTGGAGAGCTCTGGAACTAAAATAAATAAATGCTGGAAACACTGGAGAGGAAAGTTGGATTAAGCCTGAGAGACATTGTTTAAAACAAACCCAGGCTCTTTTGAAGCTTCAGTCATTCAGGTTATTAAGTCAGATTATAATGTCTAAGTAAGGAGATAAACCAACTTAGCAGCTGCAGCTAATAACATTGATGTTTGCTCTTCCCTCAACAGACAGCTCTCTTTCCTCCCTGTTGGTTTTCCAGCTGCAGGGAATATCCCAGTCTTTGCCTGGGACATCCAGCAGAAGCTTTGTCTGCCTTTACTTATACTCTGCATCAACTTGGTCTTGCTATTGCTGCCATCCTTTAATCCAGGGTTGTCAAACTCATGGCCCGCAGGTCAAGTGTGTCATGTGCTGACCCCACCCCTGCCCATTTAGTGAAGGGGGGAAAATCCTGATATGTCACGTGATGCCGCCATGATGCTGTGAGTTTGACACCCCTGCTTTCAACCGTCCATCCATCCAAAGCTTTTCCTAGGATAATGTTATAGGGCAATTTGGGACTTTTTCCTCTTCTTGCTCCCAATTCCACTGGGACTTTGGATATAGCACAGGGCTAGGATTCTCCATTAACACATAAAACCTTCTCTATTGGGAGATGCATTGGGGTGGGGAGACACATAAGATTATCATGTTGAACTAAGGTTGATGAGAGTTCCAGTAGTCATTGACCATTGCGGTTGTTGGTTCAGTTTCATTGCAATGACTGAAAACATCTCTTCAACTAGGTCACGGGTGTTAAACTTGATCACATCACATGATGTCACACGATGTATCATGATGCTTTTTGCCATTATGGAGCTGGGGTGGGTATGGCCTGCACATGATGCACCAAGCCTGCGGGCTGTCAGTTTGACACCCCTGAGCCTAGATCAAAGGTGTCCAACCTTGGCAGCTTTAAGACTTGTGGACTTCAATTCCCATGCTGGCTGAGAAATTCTGGGAGTTGAAGTCCACAAGTCTTAAAGCTGCCAAGGTTGGAAACTTCTGAACTAGATAGTATTTATCCCTTGCTTGACAGGACAATACAAATATATGGCAATTAAATTTTAACTTGCTTAAAGGCACTTCCATATTTTTCTTTCCCAAAGTCATGATGCTAATTTTCATTGTATCCAGAACTGTAGATGAGAGGTCTTAACATGTTCAAACTGATTGCTATGTAAAATGAAATAAGATTTAATACCAACCCCACTTATTTCAGTCAATTTTCAAGTGAAGTCTTTTTACCTATTCTCTAGCTATTTCTTCTTGGACCTCTCTCCACAGTTAAGAGAATATGATCTACAACCCAGAGTTTCCATCCAGGTAGTGAAGTAAAAGGCTATTTTGTGAAGCATTTGGATTTTCTTCTTCTGAGGATGGATTATGACTAGACTTAGCAACTGGAATGAAATAACTTGAATGACCTCAATCAATCACACCATCAATCTCAGCAGGATGAAAATATAGATTTAAAGTACTGTGAATTTTTGAATATATTCTTGCCCATCCATACAACCAAGTACAAGTTACACCTACAGTACATATAAAGCAACAATAAATTGGAATAAGCATTTCCTCTCTTCAGTTTTTTATTACATTCATAAGAGCCAGGAATGTTAAATCAACAAAATTTATGCTCTCTTTCCTCCCAGCAGAATGATGATGGAGAAACTTTGAAAATTAGAAATATGTGTGTTGTTGTTTTGACAGCAGTTGGAGCAAGTTGCATTTATCACATATGTTACGTCTTCAGCCTTACAAATCCTTATGAGGAAATTATACTAGTAATTAATAAGGCTGCACAAAGCACTTAAAAGAGGTCAACTCCAAAGCAGGCTTTTGAGGGTTTTAATCCTTGGGAATAGTCATATGACTGCTTTAAAGTAGCTGTGAGCTGCCTCCACATGCAAGTGCACTTATTTTTATTTATTTTTATTGTTATTTATTTATTATTATTTTTCCTCCCATCTTGCCACATGGTGATTCTGAGCAGTTTACAACATTAAAATGAAACCATATACATATATATATATATATAAATGCATAAAGAACTGTGGTAGTGCAATGGTTAGAATGCAGTATTACAGACTGATTCTGCCAGCTGCCAGCAGTTTGATTCTGATCGGCTCAAAGTTGATTCAGATTCCCATCCTTCCAAAGTTGGTAAAATAATGACCTAGATTGTTGGGGGCAATAGGCTGACTCTTAGAGAGTGCTGAAGAGCAATATGAAGTGGTATATAAGTGCTACTGCTATTTCTATAAAATGACATTAAAATTGCAATAAAATACAAGTTAAAACTAAAGATGTGGAAGAAGGGAGCAGAATTTATGGAGGGGATAGGAACTGCTATTAGCCAATCAACCATCTCCAGTGTGATATTTCCCTTCCCTTCACTTCCTTATTAACATTCATCAGGAATGGCTACAATCAAAAAAGGATAGTCCAATTATTTTAGACATTGTACATTTAACAACTTTTCTAATTTGGAAATAGAAATTAAAAAATTAATAGAAATCCTTTCTAGCATTTTTGGATGCATTTTCAAACTTTCAATACCTGCCATGAGAAACTGGCATTGATAATAATAATAAAGGAAAACATATCAGTATCTAATAGTTCAAAAGTCATGAATCCAATATGTGTGGCACTCAGAGACCAAGACATTTACAATTTCTAAGTTTTAGAAGACTATTCTGATTTTGATCTCTGAGGCCATATGTATACAACCATCTTTAACTCCTTATTTCTGATCTTTTAGGATAATGCCTGCAAGCAATTTATACTGACTCTACTACAAAGCAGGCTTGACATGACCCAAGGAGGGAGGCAGATGGCCAATGATTCCTGCTCCCCTCCTGTAGACATTAGTGGAAATTGCCAGTTTTGTAGCAAAATTCAGCATCTGTTCCAGGCCCTTCCTTTGTTTTGTTAACTCCTTTTTCCTAGTTACACAATCATCTGGAACAATGTTAGATAATTCCACATCATTAACAATAAAATAAATAAAAAGCTATCTGGTGATTCAGAATATCACGTTGGTGGTAAGTCAGATGTCTACATAGACCCTCATGAAACAGTACAGTGTTTTAGTGATGCTCAATCACTCTTCTTCTTCTTCTTCTTCTTCTTCTTCTTCTTCTTCTTCTTCTTCTTCTTCTTCTTCTTCTTCTTCTTCTTCCTCTTCCTCTTCCTCTTCCTCTTCCTCTTCCTCTTCCTCTTCTCCTTCTTCTCCTTCTTCTCCTTCTTCTTCTTGAAATTCACTATGTTTTCTTTTTATTTTCTTCTGAAAATCTTCAATTTCCCATCAAGCATCTTGCCCTGGATGACAATAGAGCATGGAAGAAACTTTCCATTAAAACATGTTGTTCAAAGACTTTTCCATAGGCAGCTCTTTATCAGCATACATCCTCAACATTTACTAGTGATAGAACAGATAGTAATTTGCTAGGCTCAGGGCCATCATAATTTAGCAGCAAACCTGCAACTTATGCATAATTGCCAGATCCACAATTTGGCTAAGTTTTTCTCCTTTCCCTTGTCTTCTTTCTTTTGACATTTGCCAATGTTTAAAATGAATCTTGTGTGAGACATGTTACAGTATTGCTTTGGAATGTTCATTTTATGAGACTGCATTCCTGTCCAATATAATTGTGCATCTTTTTACTTCACCAGCAGACCTGCAATCATGTTGGTCCCTAGAAAGTCCTTCACATTTTGTTCCATAAGTACGATGCAGATTCTCTATAAACCTATGTTAGCACTTTTTTCAAGATTACTTTTTCCTTGGCATTTCTATTATATTCCAATTCAATTCAATGGAAAATCATTTTTTTTCTCCTGAAGGAGAACAGTGGTGTGTATGTTGGTGTGAATTATGGGGTAGAAGTTAATATTCACCTTTGTTTCAAATTGGCAGAGAGATATATGCAAATGACTCATTTTCTTCCCACAGGTGCCTTTCCGAAGGGCAACTGGACTTTCTTGTTTTTCTTTGAAGATGTTTCACTTCTCTAACTTTCTTGGATGAGAAGCAAAACATTTTCAAAGAAAAACAAGAAAGTCCAGTTGCCTCTTGAAAAAGCACTTTTAGGACAACCATGACCTGGATGACTAAGAATCTCCATTTTCTTCCCACACTTCAGGATCTGGAAGAATAAATGCCTTAAAGTCATCTAACTGGCCTTCAGGCCTAAGGAAGGAGTACAATAGAGGTTTCCAAGCTGATAGTCCAGCAACTAAACCACTAGATCAATTGGATCCCAGAAATGTGGAGAGGAGGGAGGAATGGACAAGAAAGAAGGCAATTCAACACAATGACAACATCTGTTAAGCCCACATCTACCATCAAAAGAAATTCTAAACCACCTTAAAAACAGGGTCCTCTTTTGCAGTGACAATTCTGCAGAATTGTTGAATACAATAGAATCTTAATTATCACTTTAAATCTACGCTAATCAGCATTAAAATGAAATTTCATTGTATTCAGCTCTCAAAAAATAACCATTATGCATACACATACATCTGTGATACAGAGAAGCATCACATACATCAAATGTATACATGGCAAAGAAAAAGAACCTGTGATATTGCAACATGGGTGGCATAAGGAAACAAAGCTGTTATAGAATCTAGTAGTCCTGCTATAGGTACTTTGAAACCTCCTGCCAGAGGGGAGCAACAGAAACAGACTGTGAAATGGGTGTGTGTGGTCTCTAATAATGCTTTGAGCTCTAAGCATAATAGCAGCATCCTGAATAAAGGGAAGCCAGCTTCCTATAATCTTCTCAGATGTCCTTACCACTCTCTGTATGGATCTTCTATCTGAGGTGCTGCTGCCACCAAACGAAACAGTGATGCAGTTTGTTAAAACACTCTCAATCTGTAAAAAGTGGCCAGGACAGAAGGAGAAAGATGTGTTTTCCTCTTCTGATGCAGGGAATGCTAATGTTGGTTTACACTAAAGATAAAGCATGAAGAGGCCAAGTCAGATTGTTAATCTGCACCCCAGATACTTAACACTAATGACCACCTCCACAGCTGCAGCCTTACTCTTTTATATATGGAAGGTTGGATGAAGAAAGTAGCTAGAAGAAGCCTGAGAAGGTAAAGCTGTTCATTCCCACTCTTTGCAATGCTGATGAGACTATACCTAGTTACATAAAATAGACTCTCTGCCAACCCCAGAAAAGTATAGGAAAGATAAGATGGAATCATAGTCTTTTCACTACAAATGCCACATATCACCTAATGTGTTAAAAGACCTAAGAGAGCCATTATTCCTATTGCTTCTGTTCCCTTTTCACACTGTCATCATTGCAGATGTAAAAATGAAGTCTCCGATGTCCTTTCATTGGTAGTGATTATTTCCACCTGCAGCCATAATTCTTTCTATGACATCATAATCATGGCCAGTTGTGATATGAGGGATAGGGGATTATCCTGTTCCAGTAAGCTCTTGTATTACGTTTCCCTCTTAACAAATTATCGAATAAAACCTTCTTAAACAGTGGAAACTGTAGGCTACAAATAACTGCATCTGTATCATATGCATTCATCAGGAGCATATACTAACCCCCCCCCATTGAGTTGACCCTATTAAGTCCCACCAACAAAAGAGGTTTGATCTAGGTTCAGAATGTGGGTCACAAGTAATAACTAATGCAAAACCCTAGGCTAGAATTATTCTGGGGAAGATAGTATGTGGAAAGAATTAAATATTGTGGGGAAAATAAAATAGGAAGAATTGGACAGCATATGAGATGATAACCACATTGGCAGATTGTCCCTGCTGTGTGCCCAACGTCTTTCCTTAAGATTAAAAAGAAAGATAGAGAACTCTGTGAACTCTCTCTTTTTAGTTCTTCCTAGGAAAGAGGGCAGAGATGGAAGAGAAAATGCAAATCCTGCAGATAATGAGAAATAATAAAGCCTATGACATTTCTATCCAAGTGATCTCTGTATTGTAATAGCTAACAGCTTCTCTGCTCTATGGTTCATCCTTAGCAACACAACAGCATGGAGCTTAATTAAGGTATGAAAAATAGAAGAAAATAGAAGATTTTTATTTTGGATTCTCTGGCATTTCTATGCTGAGTAATAGTAGACTTCAGTGTAGCTTGATATGGTGATTCTGGCTTGGCACCAGGCTAGTAAATATGAGATTGTAAATTATAGTTCTGCCTTAGTCAAAAAGCCAGCTGACCAGTTGACTTAGGATTGCTCTCTGTCTATGACCCTTAGGGAAAAAAAAGCAAAGGGTAAACCATTTCTGCAAATATTGACATGAACATTGCATGGACTTGTTCAGGCAATCACAAGAAGTCAAGAATTACTCAAAGACATCCATGCACACACACAAGCACATCACACAACACAATTATATATTATAAAATATGAAATATAATTTATCAATCAAATTCATATGGCACCCATCTCATAGAAAGTGACCTTGGGTAGTATAGATATTTTACTATTTACAACCTGGAACTGTAATCCAATAATGAAGATCAACCACAGCCTAGGAGAAGAATATAAGTTTACATTACAACGATGCAGTTGTTAGCATCTTCAATCACAAAGGACTATATAGTGTGGACTGAGAAAGCCCCAGAGAGACATAATCACTTAGAAAATATATCCATTTTTTTTATTTTTGGGGAGGGTAGATCAGGGAGTACAATATAGAATAAATCAGGAATTGGCAACTTTTCTTGGATCTAGGTGCCTTTGCACAATTTTCTCCTATCTTGTCTCAGGGACATCTTGTGCAAGTCCATTTAAATCTACAGTTTTGAACAATTTTTCAAGCAATTATTGTGTCCTCATGGAATATCCTGCAAATCTTAGTAACCTGCTACTGAAAGTTGGTAGTGTAAAATTTCAAGGTTCCACATTGCTGAGCTTGTTAAAAGAACAATTATTATATGTGTAAATAGTTTAGTTTGATACTTGTTGAATATGTAAGATGATGGTTACATCTGAGCTGGAAAAAAGCATTACAAACCAATCAATGGAGCAATTAAATCAGTGCAATACTTGTTTTTTCAGTGAATAAGGACAATAGGAGAAACTCTTCATAGCTGTGGGATCACATCAAGAATACATTTTTTTCAAAAGGGAATGGAAGATAAAGGCATTCATAATGAAAGCTACAACTGCTGAGGCAGAATGTGTAGGAACACAAAACAAATACCAGGCTCCAGGATTGCTGGTCCAGTAATTTCTGTAGTTGCTAGAGGATATTCTTTGCTATTCAAAAACTGGTGGGTAATTGTCCATGCAATTCTTATCCTCCAGAACAGACACTGAACAACTAAAGTGCCAGTTGTGGCAAACTACACATTTAGGAAATAGGGTCTGTTTAGTGTCCTGCTGTGTGCCATTTTCCTGGCATACAAACAGAATTGAGGAGAACCGAGAAGCACAGTTGAGCAGAATACTATTTCCTCTCATGTTTTAATGGGGATACCTTTCATCTCCCAGCCAGCTAGGATAAAGAGTAACACATATGCCATCCCATGGAAAATAATCTCCTTGATAGCTAAATGTCTATGGAGATTGTTGGTTATGGTTGTGCCAAAGGTTCTTTTTCAAAAAGCAACTGGACTTTGTTTTTCCTTGAAGATATTTTGCTTCTCATCCAAGAAGCTCTCTTCAGTTCTTACTCTCTCTAATCAAGTGACTCATTTTGAAATCTCTTCTCTTCTACTGCTTCTCTCCATGGGGCTACTCTTGAAGACTTACCTTGGTGTGCCCATCAGTGATGGGATTCAAATTTTTTACTACCGGTTCTGTGGGCATGGCTTGGTGGGCATGGCAGGGGAAGGATACTGTAAAATCTCCAGTCAGAGGTAGTATTTGCCGGAACTACTCAAAATTCCACTACCAGTTCTCCAGAACTGGTCAGAACCTGCTGAATACCACCTCTGGTGCTCATATAACACCTGTTTTGTGAGTTGCACCTGTTACTATAAAGTTTCTGGGTGCAATTCAAAATGCTGATTGTCACCAACATGATATAGGATCTGACCAGTTGACTTGTCTTTTTCCCAGTGTTCCAATAGCTAAGGGGCTTCCACAAAGAAGATGGTCTCAACCTATTCTCCAAAGCATCTGAAGGTGGACCAAGAAGCAATGAATGGAAATTAATCAAGTAGAGAACCAACCTAGAAATAAGTAGAAATTTCCTGACAATGAGAACAATTAATTAATGGAACAGCTTGCCTTCAGAAATGATGAGTCCAAATGGAGCTGTTCACAGGCATGGAACCATTCCCTTCCCCTGTCTGGCTACTCTGCAAAGCCAGAAAGGTTGAGAACTTTGAACTAGAAGACCTCTAAGGTGTTTTCCAACTCTGTTATTATGTTATTATGCTTGTCCTAATCATCATCACCATTATCATCATCTCTTTGAGTATTCTTTTGTCTCAAAGGATTCTCCCATCTCTCAGAACATCACTCTTACTTCACTGTCACTATCAGGAGACTCATGATGTACCCACTATTGAGATTTAAAAAAATATAGCCAACCTGATGACCATGAAACTGTCTCTTTTGATTGCCTGAAAGTGTCCCCCCCCTTTTTTTTTTTTTCACTGCAAATACCATCTCTTTTCCTTCACTCTCTTGAAATACAAACAAATCAAATGTAAGCCTGGCTGGCAGGTTAAGATGATTGTGGGATAATTTTGTGTTTTGATGGGGAAGAAAAAATCAATCAGTATTATTTGGGGACAAATGGAATTAAGTGACTGTGAAAAGACATTTGTTTGGAAAATGTATGAATAGGTTTCTCAGCATGCTAAAAGAGATATTTCACTAATCCCTTGAGCTGTAATTTTCAAATTTCCACATTTTGAGCAATCAAAAAAAACAGGACTTCTTCAGTGACTGCTGAAGATTTATCTGTGTTAAAGTCTCTCCCTCCCTCCCTTTGTGGGTATATCTATGCACATTCAGTACACCTGCAGAAGAACAGACTGTTGTTTTTGTGCTACACTTTAAGTTATATATTATATTACTGTTGAAAATAGTTATTAAACCGTCTGCAATTTCTAAAATGCATTTTAATTAAACTATTCCTAGATCTCTTGCATTAGGTTAGTTATATGCAATGCATTGATTAAATGATTGATTGCAATTCATGCTAGATGATTTTTGTGTTTAATACTCTTTCATGGTTAATTCCCACCTGAACAGTTTGTTTTGTTTGAAAATTCTATTTCATCCCTTTGATATTATGGAATTCAATTTTATCTTTCTGTTCCCATAAATAATTTAACAAGGCATATGTAGCTTTTCACCACTTATTTCATTCTTACAACAGCCCATTGTAGTAAGCTAGGTTAATCAATCTTCATATTAATAGTAAGTTTAGCAACAGATAAAGGTGAGTTGTTCCTTTGTTGTTCTAGTTCATATTTAAGCATCAACTGTTATGTATACTTGTTCTCCAATGAAGAGACATTTGCTGTATCAAGGCACATCCTATTTGGGTTGGAGGAAGTTTGAACAACCATGCAAAGGCAGCAAATTTAGTTTTCTGTATCTATTTTTGCCATCTTGTGGTCCTCTGATTTTTTACAGCCCAAGTGTGATTAACCTAGGTTATTTTTTTTCTGAACTCACTGAAAGAAATATAGGAAGTGGCTTTGTGAATTGATGTTTATACTTTTGGTACAACAGTACAATAACCATTTTGACCTGTTGATAACTAAGGAAGCAATGTTCTATATTATCTAAAGAGCTGCATATTTTTCCTCTTCCTTCTCCTTGATTATATGCAATGATATAACCAACTTACCTATAGAAAAAGACAAGTTTGCTCTCTACTGAAATATATATATATATATTTCAGTAGAGAGAAACTTGTCTTTTTCTATAGGTAAGTTGGCTATATCGTTGCATATAAAGTGTGTGTGTGTGTGTGTGTGTGTGTGTAAAGACAGCCTGGCAATATATATTATTGGTCTTGACTGGAAGCAAAAGACAGAAAACACTGGACTTAATCCAGGTTCAGTTATACCTCTGGACATCTTACCACTGACTTAAAAAAAAAGAAGAAGAAGAAGAATTATCCTCAGTATTTCTGAAAAAAAAAAAACTACTTTTAAAATGGAAATGTTCTCTCTTTTGAGTTTTTATTTCTGAATGGCTTTAGGCATCATTAACCTCATTAACACACATATAGAGTGTGTGAGAGAGCGAGGGAGAGAGAGACAGAGACAGAGACAGAAAGAGACAGAGAGAATGCATTTATTTTCTTGATCAAGATCTTTCAGTTATAAATAAAATAAGATGCCTAATTTAGAATGGTTACAAAATTAAGACTGAAGCCTCATACAACACATCTGATTAATTATATATTTGATGTCCTTATTTGATGGTCATGCATGACCTCTGGGGTAGCAATTTCAGGCTTCTAGAGCAATCATCTATTGCTGCACATACAACTTTAGCAATTACTCTATCTTTAGTACCAGGGAAATGGTTTTCTCCTTCTCATTCCCTCTCTCCCTCTCCTCCCCCACCTAAAGTTATATAAATGCCTCTAGGGAGAATTATCTGTATGCTCAAGAGGCCATTATGGAATAGAAGGAACATAAAGCAAGTGGAATGGTATTGTGCATTAACGAACAATGACTTTATTACATTTGTAGAACCGATTATTCATTAACCAACTAATCTGAGAAATATGTGTGCTTTAAATTGCATCCATCCACCCATATCTATCACACTGTTCATTTTGAGCTAAGCTATGTTATGCAAAGTATAGGAAAAAATAATGGCAAGCATTGACTGGGAAAAAGCAGGGCTAACATCTACTTCTTCAGTTTAGCCTGAAACTTGAAAAGTTCTCTCTTGTTCTCTTTTTCTCTTTCTCTTCATTATCTTGTCGCCCCCCTCTCTTTCTCTCTCTCTCTCCCTACCTACCTGTAGTCCACAACTTACTATAATTCATTTAGTGACCACTCAAAGTTACAATGGCACTGAAAAAAGTGACATGACTATTTTTCACACTTACAGTCCCAGCATCTCCATGATCATGTGAACAAATTTTGGATGCTTGGCAACTGTCATGGATTTACGCTGGTTGCAGTGTCCCAGGATCATATGGTTACCTTTTGTGATCTTCTGACAAGCAAAATCAATGGGGAAGTTAGCTTCACTTAACAAACATGTTACTAACTGAACAGTTGCAATTATTCACTTAACAACTGTGGCAAGCAAGGCAAAGATAATAAATTATTTTAGAACATCTATATGAAAAATAATGCTTAGTTCAGTTTCGACAGGCAAGCAGATTAGCAGTTATCAGAGTACACATGCAAGATTCTTTTCCATTGGCCTATATTTATCCATCTTCTTCCAGGAAAGTGAAAACACAATACAACACCCAACATTTGAGACATAAAGTAAATTCCTCACTTATCTGAGCTTTGCCAGCTAACTAGGCCTCTGCAGATTTTTAGCAGTATTATACCGAAATGTTTTACTGGTTGAAATAGGTCCCAAATGACTTCATCTAAATTAGGGGCAATAATTTGAAATTGATCTCCACTTATATTTTTATATCCAAGTAAATATACAAAATTATGTTTATTTTAAAGAAGATAAAAAGTATGACGTTCTTCCCTCACTGATTCTCAATGTATAAATTATTCTCACCACCCCCAACCCCTCCCTAAAGAAAAGTTTTCACATAAGCCAAAAAAGGCGGAGCTTCGTTACTGCGTTACAGCTGCGATCTCGGGGCTCCGAGATTGCAGCTGATATCTTCGCCCCTGGTCAGTCCTAATGGACCTAAAGCATCGCGTAGAGATGGTGACAGTAAGGGGTGCATTCTGTAGATCCCAGGGACATCGCAAGTCCCTGGTTGATCCAGAAGAAGCCCTTTTACCATCGGAGGAGAGGCAGCCATTAAGCTGCTGAAGCTGGGACAGCTCCGAAAGGAAGAGATTGGAAGGGAAAGTGTATTGGTTTGGTGAGGACTTTTTTTTATTATTAATATTTGTCTAAAGGACACCCTAAGAATGAGAAGAAATCTGTAATATTTTTGACTAAACTGACTTCGCGGCAATTTTTTAAAGAGAAATGTCAAAGTGAGGCTTGGCTTTTTACTTTTACTTTTTTTTTTCTTTCCATTGAACTTCTATGGTGATCTAGTTAATCAGACTGGCTTTTTCTTTTAAATTTACTTCTTTTTTTTTCCCTTCTCCTTTTTGACTGTTTATATTTTATAAAATAGAGGCCCCCTTTAGTAATTTTTTTTAAAATTTATATATATATATATATATATATATATATATATATATGTATGTATGTATGTATATGTATATGTATATGTATATGTATATGTATATGTATATATGTATATATGTATATATGTATATATGTATATATATGTATATGTGTGTGTGTGTATATATATACTAAATCCTTTTTTAAAATGACAGATGAATTAAATCTAAAAGATATATGGAGAGAAAGAAATGCTAAAACTCAACAATATACTTTTTATTCCAATAGACATTTATCATGGTCCAGAATAGATATGATTTGGACATCAACAGAATTATTATCTAATATTCAAGAAATAAATATTGAAACAAGTACATGGGCAGACCACAATCCAATGATAATTAAATGGAAAGGACAAAAAAAGAAGATCTAGATGGACATTAAATAATACTATTTTAAAGGAAAAAAAACTTTACACAATGGATGGAAAAAGAATTGGCCTTCTTTAATGAAAACAAAAAAGAAGATACTTCAATACAGAATGTTTGGGATACAATGAAGGCATATGCAAGAGGATTAATAATTGACTATACAAAGAAAAAGAACATTAGGAAGAGGCAAATGATTAAAGCTTTAGAAGATGATCATAAAAAACTGGAAAAAGAATTACAAAAAACTCCACAGAAAAAAGATATTAAACTTAAAATGGATATAATTAAACATAAAATGGATCAAGCAGAGAAAGAAGAACTGGCACAAAAATTAGAAGTGCAAAACAGAACTATTTTGAAGATGCAAATAGGCCAGGTAGATAGTTGGCATATAAATTGAGAAAAGAGAAAGAATCAAGGAAAATATCACAGTTAATAGACAATCAAGGTCAAATTTGCCATGGTAATAAAGAGAAAAAGGCAATTATTCGAGACTTTTATGGACAATTATATAAACAGGAGGATCTTGATGAGGAAAAAATTAAACAGTATTTACAAAATGCTAACCTACCTAAGATACCTGATGAAACTGGGGAAATGCTAGAAAGTGCTATAACAATGATGGAATTAACTGAAGCACTTAATAGACAGAACAATGGAAAAGCAACAGGACCAGATGGTCTCCCGGCAGAATTTTATAGAACACTACAGGAACCGTTGAGCACTTCACTATTAGAAGTCATGAATGAAGTTATGACAAATAAGAAAATACCTAAAACATGGTCAGAAGCTTATATTACACTTATCCCAAAAGAAGGGGTTGACCCATTACAAATTAAGACCTATAGACCTATTTCCTTATTGAATGCAGACGATAAAATCTTTGCTTCAATCTTGGCAGAGAGGCTAAAAAAATATTTAAAAAATTTTATTCACTCTGATCAGAATGGATTTTTACCAAAGAGACAATTTAAAGACTATATGAGGGTAATCCTGGACACATTGGAATATTACGAGGCGCACCCTGAAAAACAAATGGCTTTGATATTCTTAGATGCCCAAAAGGCATTTGATAATGTGAATTGGAGATTTATGCTATTATTATTGGAACAGATGGGCTTTGCTAGAAAATTTATTCAAGCAATAGAAGCCATATATTATAAGCAAACGGCAAAAGTAATGATAGATGGAGAATTCACAGACTCTATTAATATTAAAAAAAGGTACAAGACAAGGATGTCCATTATCTCCTTTGTTATTTGTATTAACTTTGGAAGTGTTAAATAGAAATATTAGAGAGGATACAAATATAAAAGGAATGAAAGTTAAAAAGGAGGAATTCAAATTGCAAGCCTTTGCAGACGACCTGGTCTTTATTTTGGAAGATCCTCTAGAGACAGCTTTAAAACTATTGGGAAAGATAGAGATATACGGTGAGATGGCTGGCTTGAAAATAAATAAAGATAAAACAAAGATTTTGACAAAGAGGAGAGCTGACAGACCTATTGAAAATTCAAGTTACGAATAAAGTTAAATATTTGGGGATATATTTGACGTCAAGATGTGCTGCACTGAAAGAGAATAACTATATTAAACTTAAACAGCAGATAACATCTGACCTGAAAAAATGGGAAAATTTACAATTGTCATTGATAGGTAGAATTTCAACAATTAAGATGAATATTTTACCTAGAATTTTATATTTGTTTCAAACAATACCAATTTGGTTAGGTAAGGACTATTTTGAAGAATTAAATAAAATTGTGTTGAAGTATATATGGCAAGGTAAGAAAGCAAGAATAAAATTAAAACTCTTACAGGATGCTAGAATTAGAGGAGGATTTGGCCTTCCTAATTGAGAGTTGTATTATCAAGCTGCAAATTTAATGTGGGCTAAAGAATGGATTACATTAAGAAAGACTAGATTGTTGGTATTAGAAGGACATGATTTATTATTGAGTTGGCATGCTTTTCTATGGTATAAGGGAACTAAATCACAGGGTTATTTTAGAAGGCATTATATACGGGAATTGTTATGGTTGAATTGGGAGAAAATTAAGAAACAATGTTATTTGAAAATCCCAGTTTGGTTATCAACTATTGAAGCTTTTTCTTATCCTATAACCTATAAGAAGGAACAAACAGTTAGATATGCGGAATTACTAGATGAAAAGGGTGAACTTAAAATGATGCAAAATTTAGAAGAACAAGGTATAAAGATGAATTGGTTTTCATATGCACAAATACATTCAAGGTATTTTAAAGATTCTAAAATGGAAGGATTCTATGATAAATTGACTGACTTAGATAGGATATTGACAGGTACTGATGAAAAAGTGATCAAAAAATTATATAATTATTTGTTGGAAATTAAATTGGAGAAATAACAAGTTAAAGAAACAATGATTGCTTGGGGGAAGAATTTTGGATATGGGATTGATTTAGAGAAATGGCAAAAATTGTGGTCTCAAAATTATAAAATGACAATGTCAACAGCAGGTAAAGAATATAAGATGTTTTATAGGTGGCACTTCCCCCCGACAAGAATTGCAAGAATGTTTAAGAACAAATCTGAAAAATGTTGGAAATGTCATCAGATTCCTGGTTCATATTACCATATGTGGTGGACTTGTGAGGAGGTCAGGAAATACTGGACTAGAATTCGCATATGGTTGGAAAAAATGACAAAGAAACATATAGACTTGAAACCGGAGATATTTTTATTGGGAATTTTACCTGATATATATAATAAAAAATGTAAAATATTTGATTGTAAATATATTAACAGTGGCTAGGATTGTATTTGCTAAAAATTGGAAAAGTGAGAGAATACCATTAGAGGAAGAAATCATTAAGAAAATATTGGAATATGCTGAAATGAGCAGATTGAAATTTGAAATTAGAGAACAAGAAGATAAACAATTTTATGAAGTTTGGGATCTTTTTTATCAATGGTTAGATAATACAATATAATAATAGAATATTTAGAAACCTAGGATATAACGAATATGCATTTTTTTTCATTTTGGTTTTGATAATATTTTAAGAATATTTTATTAAGATAGATTTGGTATGATTTTATGATCTGTTATAAAATAAATTAATTAAACTATAGTTATCTTGCTTAAGTATGTATTAGTTAAATTACAGTCAAATGGTTGTTCAATAGTGATATTGGGATATATGGTTGTTGATTGATGATATGAGTTATTATGCAACATAATTATTATGATGACTATGAAATGGATGCACAAAAAGGAGTGGTAAACCAACCGATACACTGCTTGTAAATTTATGAAGAATGATGATGTTTTTATGTTATGTCCTATGTTTTATGTGTTTGTGTTTGTTGTAAAAAATTAATAAAACTTGTAAAAAAGAAAAAGAAAAAAAAAGAAAAGTTTTAACATAAGCCAACAGTCATCTCTTTATATTAAAATTCATGAAGACAGAACATGTCATTTCCATTTAGGAAGGGTAAAAGACTTTATACAATCCAAGAGGCTCTGCATATTTCCATAAAAGCAATATCTAAGAGCTGAAGAAGCTTTTTGGATGAGAAGTGAAACATCTTCAAAGAAAAACCAGAAAGTCCAGTTGCCTTTGGGAAAACCATGACCAGTATGACTGAATCTAGACATAACATAGACATAAAACCAACAGGTTTTATGTAATTTTGCTTAATTGATGTACACCTAGTAGACTAAGTAAAATTATTGCCTAGTCTTATTGATGTAGAGACTGTGATTGTTTCTCTATGGCTATATGTCTATGTGAGTTTTCTGCTCTTTCTCTCTCCATTCCTCCCTCCCTCCCTCTCTATCACACACACACACACACACACACACTCGAGTGGGGGAGAGAGAAAGAGAATATGTCTGCCCAAGGCACTGGCCTGTGTTTTAAGGAATAGTCTGGAAATGACAGTCTTCATTTTTTTTTTTTTAGCATTGTGTGACATAATCATTTCCATTCCTCCCCTCCCTGAAAAGCGGATGGTATCTGAAAACAATATTTAACAGTGATTTCCACTTGACCCATTAACTCCCTCATGAGAATAGCTGTACTGCCATAGACATCATGGCTTAGAAATTTCCTTAAGTTTGGGGTATTTTTCTCTAACAGAATTTTTATGATGTTATACAGTTTCTTTTTAAAACAATTCCCCCCAAAGTATACACTATTGCATAAGACAACAGATATTCGTCAACTACTTTTATTACTAATTTTCATTAAGTTTTTTCATGATAAAGTAATTCAGAATTGGTTGCTTTTACATCCTTATCCAAGCATGAATCATATATATGTTTTCTGAGGTTCTCAAGGGTATTTGTATGTGGATCTTTGGTTATTCGGGTTTTCTCCTGCATAAGATTGGAAGTATCTAGGCAACGTTTCGATGAAGTCTCATTCATCATCTTCAGGCTTGGTCTTCAGCTCTGTGCTTCTCAGAGTGATGTGAGCTTGCAGCTGCTTCTTCCTTTTAACTGCTGGTGAGGGTATGACTTCATTGGTTGGGGGTTTGGCTGTGTTCTGATTGGTTGGGGGTTTGGCTGTGTTCTGATTGGTTGGGGGGTTGGCTGTGTTCTGATTGGCTGGAGGCGTGTTCTGTTCAGGTGGGGGCTTGGTTGTGCTCAGGTTAGTCTTAGTTGCTGGGGGATTTGAACTGGTGAGCTGTGATCTTGCTGTTTGGCTTTGAGTTCGTGGTCGTGCTGTATCTTCATGGTGGGGGTCAGTTCGCTTCATGTATGGCTCAGAGAGGTTTGAAGTGTGTAGTGATGCAGCTGCAGTGTGGCTTCTGGCCCATGATCATGATTTTGGAACACAACATTAAGACAGCATTCTGCACAAACAGAAAGATATCCACCATCCTAAGAAACCCTAAGAACAAAATCGAGTTAGAAAATCAAGGAGTATACGAAATCCCTTGCACTGCCTGCCCCAACACATACATTGGACAAACTAACAGAAGAATAAGTGCACGCATTGAAGAACATAAGAACTCAATCAAAAAAGGAAGAACCGATCTCTTCCTTGTCCAACATCTCAAAGCCACAGGACATGAGATTGACTTTAAAAATACCAGAACTATCGCCAAAATCGAACACTTCAGCAGCAGAATAATCAGAGAAGCCATAGAGATAGAAAAACGCCCACACAGCATGAATAAACGAAATGATACCTCCCGCCTACCAGCCATTTGGAAACCCGCCCTCATGAACAGACGAGTACTTAACATGAAGAATGACACCAGACCCACACCCCTGAGAGCCACACAAGATGCCACCACCACACTTCCACATAGAAAGCAGACTCACACCCACACAGAAGATGAGACACGACCATGGGCCAGAAGCCACACTGCAGCTGCATCACTACACACTTCAAACCCCTCTGAGCCATACATGAAGCGAACTGACCCCCACCATGAAGATGCAGCATGACCATGAACTCGAAGCTAAACAGCAAGATCACAGCTCAATAGCTCAAATCCCCCAGCAACTAAGACTAACCTGAGCACAACCAAGCCCCCACCTGAACAGAACACGCCTCCAGCCAATCAGAATACAGCCAACCCCCCAACCAATCAGAACACAGCCAACCCCCCAACCAATGAGAACACACCCCCACCCAATCTGGACACAGCCAAGCCCCCACCCAATCAAGTCACCCCCCCACTTCCTTAAAAGGAAGAAGCAGCTGCAAGCTCACATCACTCTGAGAAGCACAGGGTTGAAGACCAAGCCTGAAGATGATGAATGAGACTTCATCGAAATGTTGCCTAGATACTTCCAATCTTACGCGGGAGAAAACCCGAATAACCAAAGATCCACATACAAATACCTGCGATAACCTCAGAAAACAAATATATATATATGTTTTCTTAAGTTTTCGCGGGTACTTACATGTCTGGCATTCAGCTTTTTTCGGGTATTTTCCCACGTCATAATAGGGGTGCTTTTAAAGTTGTAGCAACGTTTCAGCAGAATCTCATCTGCCATCATCAGGCTTCTGTATGGTGTTTGTCTATGAGTCAAACTTTTACAGTGGTTTCAGATTTAAATTTGGGGCAGCCTATTGCTGTGTCAGAATGGTTTTTTCTTCCTCCTGATTGGTTGAGAGTCTTGGTCTGTGTTTATTGGTCTTGGAGTTTGCTGTGTTCTGCTACTAATATCTTCTGTCTTTTTTTGGGGGGGGGCTCTTTTTGTATCTTGATTGGCTGGCAACATTGTGTTACTTTATTGGAGGCCTTTAGTGCAGCTTGGCTTCGGGTAAATGGACGGCTATCATTAGTTAGGAAGCTGGGTTTCATCTGGGTGCCTGGTTGGGGTGTGTTTGAGCTGGAGGTATCAGGGGGGATCTGTTTGTGCCCAGGTGTTTGCCTGGCTTGTGGTGTGGAGATTTTTTTTGTTTGTGAGTGCAGGCTTCCAAATGATTGACATCGTGGTGGAATCATCTCTTTTGTTCATGCTTTCTGGTCTTTTTTCAATCTCTATGGCTTCTCTGATGATTCTGTGGCTGGGATTTTCTATGGTGGCTAGGGTTTTGGTGCCATTGAAGTTGATGTTATGACCTGTGGCTTCCATGTGTTGGACAAGTGAGGAAGTGTGTTCCAGCTTTTTGACTGCATTTTTGGGTTCATCCAGGCGGGTGCTTATTCTTCTATTGGTCTGTCCAATGTATGTGGCCGGGCATGATGCACAGGGGACTTCATATATGCCTTGGTTTTCCAGGTCAATTTTGTCTTTGGGGTTCCTGAGGATGGCTGCTATTTTTCTGTCTGTTTTGAAGGCAGTCTTGATGTGGTGTCTGTATAGAATCTTACTAATTTTGTCTGTAGTGCCTCTTATGTAGGGCAGGACAGCTGTTCCATAGGTCTGTTCATCTTCTGGGTCTCTATTATGTCTCAGTGTGTTTTTGTGGATCAAGTTGGTGATTTTGCTTTTGTGGAAGCCGTTGGCTGTCAATATTTTAGTCAGGGTGCATAGTTCAGTCTTAATGTGTGTCTTGTCTGCCAGGCGTTTGGTTCTAGTAATTAGTGTTTTGGCCACAGAGTTTATCTGTGCTGGGTGGTGGTGGGATTGGGCGTTGAGGTAGCGGTTGGTGTGTGTTTTCTTCTGGTATATGGTGTGTCCTAGTGTGCCATCTGTTTTCTTGTAGATTAGTATATCTAGGAATGGTAGTTGTTTGTTTGTTTCTGTTTCCATGGTGAACTTGATTTTGGGATGTGCGCTGTTTAGGTGTGTTAGGAAGTTGTTTAGGTTTTCTTGTCCATGGGGCCAAATCACGAATGTGTCATCGATATATCTTAACCATAGTGTGGGTTTGAGTATGGCATTAGCCAGGGCTCTGGATTCGAATTCTTCCATGAACAGGTTTGCAATGACAGGTAACAGTGGTGATCCCATGGGGGCTCCTTGGTGTTTTGCCCTAGAATGTCCAACATAAAACATCAATTTTGTCAAAGCCTGTCTATGAAAGTGAATTAAGAGAATTCTCCTATACATTTGTTAAAGATACATTTGTTTGTATCTTTGTCCTTTGTATATGAAATATGTGTTGGTTAAGCAGTGTTCTGTTAGTTCCATGAGGTGTTTAGCTGGTTGGTATTTATTTTTGATGATTTCGAGGGTCTCTTTTATCGGGACTTGAGTGAATAGTGAAACCACGTCAAAACTTACAAGCAGATCTTCTTGCTCCATGTGTAGATCTTTGATCATTTCCAAGAAGTGGTATGAGTTTTGTACATGAGAAGCTGCTGTTTCAGCATGGGGTTGTAGCTGTTTTGCTAGGTGTTTAGCCAGGTTTTGTAGTGGTGCTCCTCTGGAGCTGACTATGGGTCTGAGAGGTATGCCTTCTTTGTGTATTTTTGGGAGGCCGTATAGTTTGGGGCATCTGGAAGATTTCTCTCTGGGTATGATCATGTGTTGCAAAGAGATCCAAACATAAGCAAAGAGATCCAACACACGATCATACCCAGAGAGAAATCTTCCAGATGCCCCAAACTATACGGCAGAATCTCATCTTTAATGATATATATATTTAATAATATAAATTTATATATAAATTTATATATATATATATGAGATTCTGCTGAAACGTTGCTACAACTTTAAAAGCACCACGTGGGAAAATACCCGAACAAAGCTGAATGCCAGATATATCTATATCTATATCTATATCTATATCTATATCTATATCTATATCTATATCTATATCTATATCTATATCTATATCTATATCTATATATATATATCATTAAAAAATGACTGTTTTTATATAGATTTTGAAATATATTGTCATTGCTAAACATGAAACCATGTCTGCTTATTTATTCATTGAATGATTGTATTGTAATCCACTTTTAATGAACGTTTGTACTGAAATTTCTTGGAATGTGATATCTTTGGGACAAAGATGATAATTAGACCTTATCAAATGTCAAGGGATAGCAATGAACACATCAATGTTTAAACAACATTCTGCCCATTTCACTTTTATTAGTGATAACTATCTTCTAAATGTTTTGAGGAACTATCTGAGAAGGTGACAAGATTGCTAACATCCCTTGCAGTTTCCTAGTGCCTTTTTCATGGAAACATTAAATAGGAAGCTCTTTGAATTCTATAGCAGATTTTGTTAAACTGGTACTTGGTTGTAGTAAAAAAAAAATCTCATTAAATAACATGATAAACTATTGCTGCTCTTTGTGCCTTTTGGAGTTGGAGCTTCTCTTCCAAAGTTGTTCTCTAGCAACCCTGTTTCTTCTGCTGTCCTGCTACATGACTAAGGGAGGCCAGGAGATTATGAATAGCACCAGCAGTATTTTGATTTCTTGGAGAAAGGAGAAGAGAAAGGTTAATCTTGGCAGAATAGGTTTGTAGACATATATTTCATAATAAACCATCTATTTTGCTCATATTCATAACTTAGAATGTAGACATAAAACACTGAGAAGCATCTAGCATCATTCTATGTCAAAATGTTCCATCTTCCAAAAGAATCCCATCTGAGGAGAATTCTCTTAATTCACTTTCATAGACAGGCTTTGACAAAATTGATGTTTTATGTTGGACATTCTAGGGCAAAACACCAAGTTAAAATTGGATAAGATGATATAAAAGATGAGAAATAAGAGAAGGCACAAGATGTTATAAGAGATGAGAATTGATAAGGTAAGGGATAAGGCACAAGAGTTAAGAGTCAAAGTGGCCATCTATGTTAAAACTGAACAGCCCTCTCAGTAGGGGAAGAGGGATACAACTCCACCAATCTCCACAGTCCTTTTAGCAGTTCCAAGAATGTTCCACAGCCATTTGCACTTTGATTCAGGTGACCCTGAAGGTACAGATAAACCTCCAAGGACTCTCAATGACTCTCTGAGAGAATGCTAATGACCAAATGACTCCAATGAGTATAAATCATTCAGTTCCTCACTATTCAGTCAGAACTGAAGAAGTTTCTTGAATGAGAAGTGAAATGTCTTAAGGAAAACACAAAGTAAGCCCAGTTGTCTTTTGAAAATACACATTTGGGACAACCAAGACCAGGATGACTAAGAATCTCTATAGACATTAAGAGTCAAGAGTTGTTAAGAGTTAAGAGAAGTGTGACCTTCTGTAATTCTAATTGCAAATAACTGCAAAAACATCATGATGATAGCAAGATGACCATACAAACTTAGTTTTGTTCATTTTTGAATACCGCACTTGAAATACAGTATTTTCCCAACAGCTCAGTGTTTAAAGTTTAGTGAAGAGAACACAGATGAATATATTTTTAAATTCCATCTAACATACCTCCTTCACACTGTTCACAATTGCCTGCTCTGATGACTTTATCCTGCCATTATTATTTTTATAAATAACTCAAGGGGCAAACATACCTAATAATCCTTCCTCCTCCTATTTTCCCCACAAAAAGAAGCATGTGAAAGGATGACAGGCACAAGGCCACCCAACTGGCTTTCATAACTAAGGAGGGACTACAACTCATTGTCTTCTGGAGATTGGCCCAAAGTCACCCAAAGTCAGTTTTCATGTCTAAAGCGGGACTAGAATTCATAGTCTTTGACTTTCTAGCCTGATGCCTTAAGCATTAGACCAAAGTGGTTCTGTACTTTTTCCTGAAGCATTTTCAATTTACTGACCTATCACCCAATTTTTAACAGAACAATTTTATTATGACCATCAACTTCCCAACAGGTCAGATTTGAATATATACATATATATGTATGTGTGTGTGTGTGTGTGTGTGTGTGTGTGTGTTGTGGCCCCAATGTCCGAGCCTATGCTGTCAGAGGAAGAAGACGTGGAAGATGAGGAGGAGGAATGCCTTCCTCCCTGATAATGCCTCAGGTTTCATCAGATAACCGAGAGGAACAGCCTGACATTAATCAGGAGGAAGGCATATTGGAGCAGCCCCTGACAGGGAGTCAAGAGGAAGAGTGTTGGCTTGATCCTAAGCAGCGTCGTAGGGAGAAATGTGAGCAGCAACGTAGGAGGCGTGGGAGGGTCAGAGAGTTAGCTGAGTCATTGAGCCACACCCCACAGGGGATAAAAGTGGGTGTGTTTTCGGCTGGAACTTTGTACGGGACAAAGTTTAATCTTACTTCAGATTTTTTTCGTGAATGATTTTTGTGGACTGCCTTGTAATTTTCTGTGAGTAGATTTTTATTTGTTATCAGTTCAAACTTGGCAGGCAGAGGGTGTTGGAATGCCAAGGTTATTATCAGTTCCAAAGAATTAACTCTGTGAAATCCGAGCCAGCTTGCCTGCCTGTGTTTGTGTGAGTTTGTATTCTTTCATCTTTTGGGAAAGAAAAAAAGTGAGACAGAACATTTTTGTCCCGTACCTGACTTAAAGCATATTTTACCTAAGATGGACCACCAGCAGCAATTTCAACAACAGCTGCAAGATGAATATCAAACTCTACAACAGCAAGTGGCTCAATTAACAGCCCAAATTGCTTTGCTGCAGGCTCATGCAGCTCCTCCTCCCCCTCCTCATCGGAAATGCCCGGTAGTTGTGCCAGATAAATTTTCTGGGCAGCCTGAGATGTTCCTGGCTTTCATGGAACAGTGCCAGTTATTTATGGCTATGAGGCCAGAGGATTTCCCAGATGATCGGGCTCGGGTGGGGTTTGTGATAAGCCTCCTTTCTGGCTCGGCCTCCAGATGGGCCACACCTTTGTTGCTCAAGAACAGTCCGTTATTAACTAATTACCAGGGTTTTTGGCAACACATGGGCCACATGTATGAAGATGCCATACGAGTGCAGATGGCAGCCAAGTTCCTTAAGGACCTTCGCCAAGGGAGGTGCCCCCTGCAAGAGTTTATTTCTGAATTTTGGCTTTTGTGCCTGGACTCCAACTGGAATGACACAGTGTTAATGGATGACTTCCAGGATGGCCTGTCAGATGAGCTGCAGGACAAGTTAGTTCAACTGGAACTGGCCCCGACCCTTGACGCTTTGGTGGTGCAATGCTTGCACATCGATGCACATCTCCAATGGTGAAAGAACCATCGTATCGCCCAGGAGCAGCCATTTGCAACTGTACCACAGCGCCCTGTGCTAACAGCGCCCCGGGTCACCCAAAGTGTCATGGCAATGGCCAAGGAGCCAATGGAGTTAGGAGTGGTCAGACCTCATCTGACAGCCCAGGAGCAAACGTGGAGATACCAAGGGAGTTTGTGCTTGTATTGAGAGGGGGCGGGACATTTCACTAATTTTTGTCCTCTAAAGCAAGGTGGATCGCTCAAGCTTGTGCCTGAATCTCGACGTGATCAGTCAGGAAATGGGGCAGGCCTGACCTAGGGGTAACCCTAGGCCAGGCACATATCAAACATCCACCTGAATTAGTGGAGGTTGACTCTGGACCTCCTCGGCATCTGATTTTGGGTACTCGGGTTTTCTTGGCTAACCAGTTGGAAGGGATTCCAGCGAATGCGCTGGTGGACTCCGGGGCCATGACTAACTTTATGGACCAGGCCTTTGCGGCCCATTTTGATGTCCCCTTGGTTCCAGTGGAACCTCCAATGAGGGTCGAGACTATTGATGGGTGGGAACTTATTGCAGGACCCATTAAATTCGCCACCCAGCCTTTGCGCCTAGTCATTGGAGAACATGAGGAGGCGATCTGCTTTTATGTCACCACAGATCTCCATTTCCCATTAGTCCTCGGCATGGCTTGGCTTAGGATTCATGATCCTCAGGTGGCATGGTTGCGGAACACCGTTTCTTTTCCAAGTCTGCAGTTTGTGGACCACTTCTGCCACACCTGCGCTGGCCAGGACATCACCACCTCTGCTGTCTCCATACCTCCTGAACTGACGGACTTCACGGATGTGTTCAGTGAGAAGGAGGTGGACCAGTTACCCCCGCATCGGTCCTATGATTGCCCAGTGGACCTTCTGCCCAATGTACCACTGCCAAAGGGACGTTTGTACTCCATGTCCGAGCCTGAGCTGGCAGCACTATGGGACTTTTTGGACATAAACTTGGTCCGAAGGTTCATCTGGTCTTCATTGTCCCCTCGCTCAGCCCCAGTCCTCTTTGTCAAGAAGAAGAGAGGAGACTTACGCTTGGGCTGTGAGTACTGCCAACTAAAAGCCATCACAGTGTGGAATAGCTACCCTTTGCCACTCATTCTGGAGTTGTTGGAGAGGTTGCGGGAGGCCACTATCTTTACCAAGCTCGATTTTTGAGGGGCCTACAACCTGGTGTGGATGCGAGAGGGGGACGAATGTAAGATGGCATGTGGCACCCGATATGGCTATTTTGAGTACACTGTGATGCCATTTGGGTTGACCAATGCCCCCGCAGTCTTCCAGCACCTGATGAATGATGTGTTTCAGGATATGTTAGATCAGTTCGTGGTGGTGTACCTGGTCGATATTCTGATCTATTCTGGGTCCAGGGACAGCCACCTTCAACATGTTCGTCTGGTCTTGCAACACCTTTGGGAGCACCAACTTTATGCGAAGCTGAAGAAATGTTTCTTCTTCCATTGAGTTCCTTGGGGACATCATCTCTCCCAAAGGCATCGCCATGGACCTGTGTAAGTTGGAGGCCTTATGTAGTTGGGAACCCCCTCATGGTGTGAAGGATGTTCAATGCCTATTGGGGTTCGCTAACTATTACCGGACCTTCGTCCCAGGTTTTGCCAAGCTGACGGGTCCAATAACCCAGCTCCTTTGAAAGAAGGTCCCGTTCCAGTGGGGCCCCCTGCAGCAACAGCTTTTGAGGCCCTCAAGAATGCATTCATCGCAGAACCTGTTCTGAGGCACCCTGATCCACATCGTCCTTTTGTGGTGGAGATGGATGCATCTAATGTGGCTATTGGGGCGATGTTTTGCAAGCCCCGGTGGATAGTGCCACTCTTTTCCCCTGCACTTATTATTCCCAGAAACTCACTCTTTCTGAACGCAATTACACTATCTGGGAAATAGAGTTGCTGAATATCAAGGCTGCATTTGAGGCTTGGTGACATCATCTCGAGGGGACCTGACACAAGGTGGAGGTCCGAACGGACCATTGGAATTTAGAACATTTGTCAATGGCAAGAAAGTTGAACCAGCAGCAGATCCGGTGGTCATTGTTTTTTGCTTGGTTCAACTTTTCTGTGACCTATATCCCCAGTGATCACAATCAGAGGGCGGATGCCCTGTCCCACAAACTCGAGTACCTTTGCCCCGATGATCCCTTCCTCCATGTACAGTGCTGCCAGCAGAATCCTTAGCTGCAGTCCAAGAACCGGTGGACTTGCAGACTCAGGTGTGAGAGGCGCAGTGCCTAGATGCTTGGTCGCAGCAGAGGATGGGGGAGATTGGACCCAAATCCCCATGGACTTTGGAGGAGGGTTTACTCAAGCATTGGAGCCAGTTGAACATACCTACGGGGCCACTTCAAGTCCATATTATGACTCTGTCACGACAACCCAAAAAACCATTTTGAGTTTTTTAACGCGGACTTTTTGGTGGCCTTGAGTATGGCATGATGTCCACGCCTATGTCACGTCCTGTGTACCATGCAGGCAAGTGAAAACCATGACGGGTATGCCTCCTAGTCTCCTCCAACCTCTGCCGACTCCAGAAAGACCATGGGGAGCGATTTCCATTGACTTCTTGACTCATTTACCACCATCCTCTGGATTTACAATGGCAGAACAACTGGGCTGATTATCTCCCTCTGGTGGAGTTTGCATTCAACAACTCCCAGCACACCTCCACCCAAATGACACCCTTTTATGCTAATGTGGGGTACCATCTGCGGTTTTTCCCTTTGACACTACTAGATTCCCCTGTTACTGAGACCCAGGAATTCCTTTCGGAACTTCACTCAGTTCAGCAGTTAGTTCGGCAACAATTGATACAGGCCAAAGAAGATTACAAGGGGTTTGCAGATCGCTCTCGACGGGCAATGCCTCCACTGGCTGTAGGAGACCGTGCGTGGTTATCCACAAAACGTCTTCAGGTCAACTGCCCAATAAAGAAGCTGGACCATTGGTTCATCAGCCCATTTCCCGTCGAGGCGGTCATCAACCCTGTAGCCTATCAACTGATTCTACTGCGCTCCATGTGAATTCATCCAGTCTTCCACCATTCCCTTTTGGTCCCTGATGTCCCTTCGTGTTATCTCCGATGTCCCACAGCTGTTGATCCACCACCTGCGCCCGGGGAAGATGGCGCAGTAGAAGGCAAGCTGGCCAGCATTAGGGATTCCTGCTGGCTGAAAGGGTGGTTCCAGTATTTGATCGAGAGGCAGAGGGATGGGCCGGACGCCTTCTCCTGGGTGGATGCTTCCACGATCCACAACCTGGACCTTATACAGATGTTCCATGACCATTTCTCCTTGTGACCACATCCTGACCATCAGAGGGAAGGGATAGTGTTGTGGCCCTGATTCCTGAGCCTATGCTGTCAGAAGAAGAAGACCTGGAAGATGAGGAGGAGGAACTGGGAATGCCTTCCTCCCCAGGACCTTCCTCTCTGGCAATGCCTTCCTCCCTGATAATGCCTAAGGTTTCATCAGACAACCGAGAGAAACAGCCTGAGATTAATCAGGCATATTGGAGCAGCCCCTGACAGGGAGTAAAGAGGAAGAGTGTTAGCTTGATCCCATGCAGCATCATAGGGAGAAATGTGAGCAGCGATGTAGAAGGTTTGGAAGGGTCAGAGAGTGAGCTGAGTCATTGAGCCATACCCCACAGGGGATAAAAGTGGGTGTGTTTTCGGCTGGAACTTTGTACGGGACAAAGTTTAATCTTACTTCAGATTTTTTTCGTGAATGATTTTTGTGGACTGCCTTGTAATTTTCTGTGAGTAGATTTTTATTTGTTATCAGTTCGGACTTGGCAGGCAGAGGGTGTTGGAATGCCAAGGATATTATCAGTTCCAAAGAATTAACTCTAAATGAGACTTCATCGAAATGTTGCCTAGATACTTCCAATCTTATGCAGGAGAAAACCTGAATAACCAAAGATCCACATACAAATATCCGCGAGAATCTCAGAAAACATATATACACACACATACATACAAACACATACACATACACATACACATATACATATAGGTCTTTGCTTATTCGGGTTTTCTCCCGCGTAAAATTGGAAGTATCTAGGCAACGTTTCGATGAAGTCTCATTCATCATCTTCAGGCTTGTGTCTTTGGCTCTGTGCTTCTCAGAGTAATGTGACCTTGCAGCTGCTTCTTCCTTTTAACTACTAGTGGGGGTGTGAC
The DNA here is from genome assembly GCA_033807585.1 of Hydrophis major. Classification (NCBI taxonomy): domain Eukaryota; kingdom Metazoa; phylum Chordata; class Lepidosauria; order Squamata; family Elapidae; genus Hydrophis; species Hydrophis major. Next base: position 15,678,092 of record CM066334.1, on the reverse strand, counting down.
TTGATTGGGTGGGGGTTTGGCTGTGTTCTGATTGGGTGGGGGTGTGTTCTCATTGGTTGGGGGTTTGGCTGTGTTTTGATTGGTTGGAGGGTTGGCTGTGTTCTGATTGGCTGGGGGTATGTTTTGTTCAGGTGGGGGCTTGGGTGTGCTCAGGTTAGTCTTAGTTGCTGGGGGATTTGAGCTGGTGAGCTTTGATTCTGCTGTTTGGCTTCGCATTTGTGGTCCTGCCGCCTCTTCATGGTGGGGGTCAGTTCGCTTCATGTATGGGTCGGAGGGGTTTGAAGTGGGTAGTGATGCAGCTGCGGTGCAGCTTCTGGTCCGTGGTTGTGTCTCATCTTCTGTGTGGGTGTGAGTCTGCTTTCTACGTGGAAGTGTGGTGGTACCATTTTGTTTGGCCCTCGTGGGTGTTTGTCTTGTGTCATTCTTCATATTAGGTACTCGTCTGTTCATGAGGGTGGGTTTCCAAATGGCTGGTAGGCAGGAGATGTTATCTCATTTATTCATACTGTGTGGGCGTTTTTCTATCTCTATGGCTTCTCTGATTATTCTGTTGTTGAAGTGTTCAGTTTTGGCGATAGTTCTGGTATTTTTAAAGTCAATCTCATGTCCTGTGGCTTTGAGATGTTGGACCAGGGAAGATGTCGGTTCTTCTTTTTTGATTGAGTTCTTGTGTTCTTCAATGTGTGCACTTATTCTTCTGTTAGTTTGTCTGATGTATGTGTTGCACTTTGCCATCTGGGCAGATTAGTTCAAATAATGTGTAATGCACAGAAGACTAAATCCTATAATGTTATTTATCTCCTAATATGATAACCTTCTGTGATCAAAATATGGCTAAATTGCTACTTTCATCCCAGTTGCACTGAACAAAGATGACATTAGAAAGTTGTGATTACTTAATTTTTCCTTCATCAAGATCCTCCTGTTTATATAATTGTCCATAAAAATCTCAAATGATTGCCTTTTTCTCCTTATTACCTTAACAAATTTGACCATGATCATCTATTAACTGTGATATTTTCCTTGACTCTTTCTCTTTTCTCAACTTATATGCTAACCATCTACCTGGCCTATTTGCATCTTCGAAATAGTTCTGTTTAGCACTTCTAATTTTTTGTGCCAGTTCTTCTTTCTCTGCTTGATCCATTTTATGTTTAATTATGTCCATTTTAAGTTTGATATCTTTTTTCTGTGACATCTTCTGTAATTCTTTTTCCAGTTTTTTATGGTCATCTTCTAGAGCTTTAATCATTTGCCTCTTCCTAATGTTCTTTTTCTTTGTATAGTCAATTATTAATCCTCTTGCATATGCCTTCATTGTATCCCAAACATTCTGTATTGAAGTATCTTCTTTTTTATTTTCATTGAAGAAGAAGGCCAATTCTTTTTCCATCCATTGTATAAAATCTTTTCCCTTTAGAATAGTATTGTTTAATATCCATCTAGATCTTCTTTTTTGTCCTTTCCATTAAACAGTATTTACAAAATGCTAACCTACCTAAGATATCTGATGAAACTCGGAAAATGTTAGAAAGTGCTATAACAATGATGGAATTAACTGAAGCACTTAACAGACAGAACAATGGAAAAGCACCAGGACCAGATGGTTTCCCGGCAGAATTTTATAAAACATTACAAGAATTGTTGAGCATTCCACTGTTAGAAGTCATGAATGAAGTTATGATAAATAAGAAAATACCTGAAACATGGTCAGAAGCTTATATTACACTTATTCCAAAAGAAGGGGTTGACCCATTACAAATTAAGAACTATAGACCTATTTCTTTATTGAATGCTGACTATAAAATCTTTGCTTCAATCTTGGCAGAAAGGCTTAAAAAATACCTAAATAACTTTATTCACTCTGATCAGAATGGATTTTTACCAAAGAAACAGATTAAGGACAATATGAGGGTAATTCTGGATACATTGGAATATTATGAGGCGCACCTGGAAAAACAAATGGCTTTGATATTCTTAGATGCCCAAAAGGCATTTGATAATGTGAATTGGAGATTTATGTTATTACTATTGGAACAGATGGGCTTTACTAGAAAATTTATCCAAGCAATAGAAGCCGTATATTATAAGCAAACGGCAAAAGTAATGATAGATGGAGAATTCACAGACTCTATCAATATTAAAAAAGGTACAAGACAAAGATGCCCATTATCTCCTTTGTTATTTGTATTGACCTTGGAAGTCTTAAATAGAAATATTAGAGAGGATATAAACATAAAAGGAATGACAGTCAAAAAGGAGGAATTCAAATTGCAAGCCTTTGCGGATGACTTGGTCTTTATTTTGGAAGACCCTTTAGAGACAGCTCTAAAACTATTGGAAAAGATAGAGACCCTTTAGAGACAGCTCTAAAACTATTGGAAAAGATAGAGACGTATGGTGAGATGGCTGGTTTAAAAATAAATAAAGACAAAACAAAGATTCTGACAAAGAACATGTTATTAAGACAAAGAGAAGAGCTGGCAGATTTATTGAAAATTCAAGTTACGAACAAAGTTAAATATTTGGGGATATATTTGACGTAAAGATGTACTACATTGAAAGAGAATGATTATATTAAGCTTAAACAACAGATAGCATCCGACCTGAAAAAATGGGAAAACCTACAATTGTCATTGATAGGTAGAATTTCAACAATCAAGATGAATATTTTACCCATAATTTTGTATTTGTTTCAAACAATACCAATTAGGTTAAGTAAGGATTACTTCGAAGAACTAAATAAAATTGTGTTGAAGTATATATGGCAAGGCAAGAAAGCAAGAATAAAATTAAAACTTTTACAGGATGCTAGAATTAGAGGAGGATTTGGCCTTCCTAATTGGGAGTTGTATTATCAAGCTGCAAACTTAATGTGGGTTAAAGAATGGATAAAGTTAAGAAAGACTAGATTGTTGACATTAGAAGGTCATGATTTATTATTGGGTTGGCATGCTTTTTTATGGTATAAGGGAACTAAATCACAGGGTTATTTTAGAAGGCATTATATACTGGAATCGTTATGGTTGAATTGGGAGAAAATTAAGAAACAATGTTATTTGAAAATCCCAGTTTGGTTATCGACTATTGAAGCATTTTTCGTATCCTATAATTTATAAGAAGGAACAAACACTTAGATATGGGGAAATATTGGATGAAAAGGGTGAACTTAAAACGATGCAAAATTTAGAAGAACAAGGTATAAAGATGAATTGGTTTTCATATGCGCAAATACATGCAAGGTATCTTAAAGATTCTAAAATAGAAGGATTTTATGATAAATTGACTGACTTAGATAGGATTTTGACAGGTACTGATGAAAAAGTGATTAAAAAACTATATAGTTATTTGTTGGAAATTAAATTAGAGGAAGAACAAGTTAAAGAAACAATGATTGCTTGGGGGAAGAATTTTGGATATGGGATTGATTTAGAGAAATGGCAAAAATTGTGGTCACAAAATTATAAAATGACAATGTCAACAGCATATAAAGAAAATTTGTATAAGATGTTTTACAGGTGGCACTTTCCCCCGACAAGAATAGCAAGAATGTTCAAGAATAAATCTGAAAAGTGCTGGAAATGTCATCAGATACCTGGCTCATATTACCATATGTGGTGGACTTGTGAGGAGGCCAGGAAATATTGGACTAGAATTCGCATATGGCTGGAAAAAATGATAAAGAAACACATAGATTTGAAACCAGAGATTTTTTTATTGGGAATCGTACCTGATATATATATAATAAAAATTTAAAGTATCTGATTGTAAATATATTAACAGCAGCTAGGATTGTACTTGCTAAACATTGGAAGAGTGAGAAAATACCATTAGAGGAAGAAATTATTAAGAAAATATTGGAATGTGCTGAAATGAGTAGATTGACATTTGAATTTAGAGAACAAGAAGATAAACAATTTTATGAAGTTTGGGATCTTTTTTATCAATGGTTAGATAATACAATATGATAATAGAATATTTAGAAATTTAGGAAATAATGAATATATAATTTTTCTTGGTTTTGATAATTTTTAAGAATATTTTATTAAGATAGATTTGGTATGATTTCATGATTTGTCATAAAATAATTTAACTTAATTATAGTTATCTCGCTTAAGTATGAATTAGTAAAATTATAGTCAAATGATTGTTCAATAATGATATTGGGATATTTTATTGATGATTGATAATGTGAGTTATTATGTAATATAATTATTCTGATGACTATGAAATGGATGCACAAAAGGGAGTGGTAAACCAACCGATACACTGTAAATTTATGAATAATGTTATAATTTTTTTATTTTTTATTTTTTTAATGTCATGTTTTATGTCTTATATGTTTTTTGTCTGTTGTTAAAATCAATAAAACTTTTACCAAAAAAAAAAAAGAAAGAAAGAAAGTTGTGATTGCAAGTCTAGGCTGCATTAATAGAGGGATAGATTAAGATCAGGAATTATGGAGTTGTACCACTCTATAATGCCTTGGAATACTGTATCCAGTTTTGGTTGTCATAATGTAAAAAAGATGTTGAGACTCCAGAAAGAGTGCATAGAAAACCAATAAAGATGATAAGGGGACAGGAATAGGGTATGTCCAGTTCAATGAGAAGAAGGACTAGTATGACATAATAGCAGTATTTCAATATCTAATGGGTTGCCATAAAAAAAGAGAGTCAACCTATTCTGCAAAGTACCTGAAGGCAGGACAAGAAGCAATAGATGGAAACTAATCAAGGAAAGAAGCAACCTAGAGCTAAGGAGAATTTTCCTGACAGAACAATTAATCAGTGGAATGATTTGCCTCCAAAAGTTGTGGGTGCTCAACACTGGAGCAGAATTTAAGAAGAATTGGACAACCATTTGTCTGAAATATTACAGGGTTTTCTGCTTGAGCAGCGGCTTCGACTAGAAAACTAAAAGAGCATGATTTGAAGTCACTGACTCCTGGCATCATTTTCGAGGACACGACACTGGCGACGAAGATGGGATCCCGACCCTGAACCAAACCATGTGTCCGACGGAAGCCAGATGAACCACCACGATGGCGTGGTGATTGGAAGTTCCTTCCAACTCTGCTATTCTGCTAGAGGCAGTTCATAACTAATTTTCATGGTGGATAGTGTCAAAATGGAAATATCCAGATGAACTGGGTGGAATTTTCCAGATGTGCTCCTTTCATATTTGGAAAGAAAGAGGAAAAATATGCAATTATGTCTTTAAATTGGGGAGGTCCAGATTAGTTTAAACCTTGCCAGGATAATACAAAGGATAGGTGAATGTATGTTGACTAAGAAAATTACCAGGTTTTCTTTCATGTCACTTCATTTCCCCAATACATGTATTTATACCTTCTTTCTACCTGCAGTATCATTCCTTCATGTGCATTTTTTTGGTAATTTTTTTCAGGTGTACACATTTGGTTTCAAATATTCACATTTTTTTCTACATACGGACATTTTACAGAAATTGGAAATTATAACAAATTCCATAAATTATGCATCCAAACATATAACGATCAGTTTCTTTTTAAGAGATTATACCAAATGACATTGAAATAACATTTTTGGTAGCACATTAAACACATTTTGTTATTTTCATCTTTGAATTTCATTTTGTATAGGGATACCTATGTTGTCCCTTGCAGCACATTTTAGAATAAAGATGGAAATCAAAAGATTTAGTTAGCATGTCATTGTTAGGATCAAATTTTATTGCAGTTATTGTCTTTTAAGAGTATGATGCTTTTAATGTGGAGATTGCTTTGTTGTTGTTGTTTTGTATAGTTGCAGGTAAAATGAAAGCACTTCCATTTTCAAAATATAATTCATAACACACACACAAATAAAGCTTTGAAAGGTTGATGAAGAATGACGCCCATATTCACTTATATGTAGTTGTTTGATCTCTCTTTCTGTGTTAGCTTTGGAAGCCATATTGAGACCAAGTGCTCCCATGGTGCTGCATTTTGAGCCTGGGAAAATGGGAGGGGGAAATTTCTTGGAGTGTATGTAGTTAGACATAATACCATTCTTTTTTTAATTCAAGGTCAGGTTATTTTGCGCATAAGTGAGGGGAAGTTTTAAGTTGGGATGGATGGTGATTGGGGCATGTGATGTCATGATGGGTGCAGGGGATGGATTTGTAGTTTTTACTTATTGCAAGGAAGCCAGGAACTTTCAGATTCAGGATTAAAAATAAAAATAAAAGGAACTTTTTAGAAGATGCCTGTCTTGGAGTTATTGGTTGGAGTGGAACACTGGCATTATGTTTATGTGACTAGGCAGCATAAATGTCATAAATTTCTGCAGGAGAAGCTAGTAGGATGGATCTAAAAACACCTGCTTTCTTTTCATCTCAAGAAAGCAAAAAAATATTGACTTCAGTTATTTTGCTAAGTTCTCTATACTTTTCCTGTTTCCGAAGAAGAATCAAACCAATGTGCAGTTTAAACCAATATGGGATAGAAGACAAAGTGGGAGGATGAAGTTAAAGTAAATTCATACAAAGAAAAGTCTACTCTGTTTTATAACTACCAGGTGGAGTTGTCTTTTCAGAACAACAGAACAAAATAACAGAGTTGGAAGGGACCTTGTAGGTCTTCTGGTCCAACACCCTTGTCAGGCAGGAAACCCTACACTACTTCAGACAAATGGTTGTCCAATCTCTTCTTAAAAACATCCAATGTTAGCTTTAGATTGCTTCTCTCCTTGATCAGTTTCCACCCATTGTTTTTTGTCCTGCCCTCTGGTACTTTGAAGAATAGCTGGACTCCCTCTTCTTTGTGGCAGCCCATGAGATATTGGAATGTGCTCTCATGTCACCCTTGGTCCTTCTTTTCATCAAACTAGACATACCCAGTTCCAGCAAGCGTTCTTTATATGTTTTAGCCTCCAGTCCCTTAATCACACTTGTTCTTCTCTGCACTCTTTCTAGAGTCTCAACATCTTTCTTACATTGTGGTGACCAAAACTGGAGGCAGTATTCCAAGTGTGGCCATACCAAGACATTATAAAGACCCTCTGTTCATGTGGTCTAGAACTGTGTTGCCTTTTTTTGGCAGCTACAGCACACTGCTGGCTCATATTTAAATGATTGTCCACTAGGACTCCAAGATCCCTCTCACAGTTAGTATTATTGAACTAGTTACCACCAATACCACCTTTTCTATACATGTGCATTTAGTTTCTCAGGGCACAGTTTTCATATACAAGGTGACAGTCAGTTGTTTGACCAGATATACCAACACAGTATTTTCCCTTGGATCTTATGATTATACATTTATTAAGCCTATAAGTTACATGTCAGGTGTGTGTGTGCATTCTAGCTATTGTCTATCACATACACACACACACACACACACACACACACACACATATATATATATATATATATATATATATATATACATATACATACACATACACATACACATACATATACACATACATACATACATACATACATACATACATACATACATATATATATATATTTCTTAAGTTTTCACGGGTACTTACATATATGGCATTCAGCTTTGTTCAGGTATTTTCCCACGCCATTGCAGTTGTTCTTTTAAAGTTGTAGCAACGTTTCAGCAGAATCTCATCTGCCATCATCAGGCTTCTGTATAGTGTTTGTCTGTGAGTCAGACTTTTACAGTGGTTTCAGATTTAAATTTGGGGCAGCCTATTGCTGTGTCAGAATGGAAGAAAAAACCATTCAGACACAGCAATAGGCTGCCCCAAATTTAAATCTGAAACCACTGTAAAAGTCTGACTCACAGACAAACACTATACAGAAGCCTGATGATGGTAGATGATGTCGTATCCGTAAATAAGGCTCGTAGTCAGTGACTTTCAATTCAAGCTCTTTATTAACACTGGTGGAACCGAACCGCAAAAGACAAAAAGCTCGCGGCTTTTATATCTTTTGCTTCGGCGGCCGCGGCCAATGGCAGCGATTCAAGTCTCCCGCTCTTGGCTTTAACCAATCGCGGGAGACTTCAATCGGGCCAATTAGGCGCGGCTCGCCTGGCCAATCAGAAATCCCCGCGCCTTAGCCAATCAAGGCACGGGGATTTCGAGTAGTCCATTTGCATACATGACACCCCTCCCCTCTTGGTATGGTCTTCTCACGTGGTGTAGTCACGCAGGTAGGCGGGGCTCCGTCGAGTCCTAGTTGACCTGCGCAACTCATTTTCCTGTTGTATCTCGGCAGGAGCGGTCATCTTTTTGGCTGCTCCTGCCTCTGAGCGAACCGGCTGGATGATCGGGCCGGTTCCTTCGTCGCGGCTCCCGCCTGGGCCTACCGGGTCGGTTGAGTCGCGGATTCCGCCGCTCCCGCTTGGCTTCTCCGAGTCGGTAGAGCTGGCCAGACGGTTCTTCTCCGGCTGTGATTCGCGAAGGCTGCGTTCTGGTGAGTTTTTAAATTTTATTTGTTCTTGCGGTTGTTTAACCGGGTGTTCCCTCCCCCCTTGGTTCGTGTCTTGGGGGTTGAGGTTAGTCAATGTTCGTGACCGGAGCTGGTCAATATGTCGTTTCCAGGCTCGCCCGTCGGTGGTTTGGAGCCGGTACGACTTTGGACCAGTGATCTGAGTTATGACGGCTGGGATCCATAGGGGGTCCCCCGTCATGTTTTTGGCGTATACTAGGTCGCCTGGTTCGAATGTCCGATACCTGGAGCTGGAGTCTGGGGGCTGCTCCGGGTTGTAGGTTGGGTGTAAACGGTCGAGTGGGGATCGCAGCTTCCTGCCCATCAGGAGCTCTGCAGGGCTCTTGTTGGTGGTTGTGTTTGGCGTGATGTGCTGTATGAAGAGCAGCCTGTTGATCTTGTCGTTGATCTCCCCGTGGTCCATTTTCCGGAGGGTCTTTTTTGTAAACTGGACCATCCGTTCCGCCCTACCGTTCGCCGCTGGATGCGCCGGTGCCGTTAACGCGTGGCGGATGCCTTTTTCTGCCAGGAACCGTTCAAAGTCGATGGATGTAAACTGTGGTCCGTTGTCCGAGACAACGACGTCTGGGAGGCCGTGGGTGGCAAACAGCTTACACAGTTCTTTAATGACGGCCTCTGTGGTGGTGGATTTCATGTCGGCCACCTCTAGCCAGTTTGAGTATGCGTCAACTGTGATTAAAAAGGTGTGCCCATTTGTGGGGCCGGCAAAGTCTAAATGTATTCTGGACCAGGGTCCCCGAGGTGTCTCCCAGTCCCGGATAGGTGCCGTGGGTGGGCTGGATCTGGTCTCCTGGCACCGGTGGCATTTGGCGACCCATGTTTCAATTTGTTTGTCCATGCCAGGCCACCAAGCGTAACTCCTGGCCAGGGCTTTGGTCCTGACGATGCCAGGATGACCCTCGTGCAACATCTCTAGGACCCTGTTCTGTAATTTAGTCGGAATCACCACCCGGTCTCCCCAAAGGATACATCCTCTCAGTAGTGAAAGTTCAGTCTGGCGCTGGCGGAAAGGTTTAAAAGTCTCGTTATCGTCTTTTTCCGGCCAGCCTTTTTGTAGCCAATGTAAGATTGGCGCTAAGTGTTTGTCCTTAACCGTTTCCCTCGCTATGTCCGATGCGGTAATGGGTAAACACTCGATGGACAGGGTATTTGTTGTTGGTGCAGGGTCAGGGTCAGAGTCAGGTAAGGGGGAACGGCTTAAAGCGTCCGCGTGCGATATCTTCTTACCTGGCTTGTGTAGCAGTTCATAGTTGTAGGCTGCCAGGAATTCAGACCATCTTGTCATCCGGGGTGACAAGATGTTTGGTGTGGGACGGTTTCCCGCGAGAATGCCCAGCAACGGTTTATGGTCAGTCACTATTTTGAATGGGCGGCCGTAAAGGTACTCGTGGAAACGCTTAACGGCGGCCACTATAGCCAAAGCTTCTTTGTCCAGCTGGCTATAGTTCCGCTCTGGTTTAGTCAGAGTTCTCGAGAAAAAGGCGATAGGTGCTTCTCTCTGGTCTGGGAGGGTATGGCTGAGGACAGCGCCGACGCCGAAGGGTGATGCGTCGCAAGTGACAGCTACAGGCAGGGTTTCGCAGAATTGCATTAGGACGGCATCAGAGGTGAGGAGGTCTTTGGTCTTTTGAAAAGCTGTTTGTTCCCGTCTCCCCCAAGTCCAGGCTGCCTTCTTGTCCAGGAGTCTATGTAAAGGTTCCGCCGCCGTAGCCTTTTGAGGTAGGAAGACATTATAGAAGTTTAATAAACCTAAGAATGCTTGCAGCTCTAATTTGGACTTTGGGGTGGGGGCTTCTTTGATGGCCTTTACTTTTTTTGTTGTGGGGTGGATGCCCTGCTGGTCTAGGAGGTAGCCCAGAAACTCTACTTGCTTTGTACAAAGTTGGCATTTTTCGCGTTTGACTTTAAGTCCTGTTTCTTTAAATTTCGTTAAGACTTGTCTTAAACGGTTTTCTAGTTCGGCTTCATTTGGCGCCGCCACTAATACGTCATCGAAGTAGGGCACCACCCCCTTGATGCCTTGCAGCAAGCGTTCCATCAGGCTCTGGAAGATGCCTGGTGCCACGCTGACCCCAAATTGAAGTCTGTTACATTTAAAAGCCCCCCGGTGGGTCACTATTGTTTGGGCCTCTGCCGTTTCCTCGTCCACAGGTAGTTGTTGATAGGCTTGTGCGAGGTCGAGCTTAGCAAAAACTTTGCCCCCTCCCAGTGAGTGCAGTAAATGTTGCACTACCGGGACTGGGTAGGCGCTTTGTTGCAACGCGCCATTTAGGGTGGCCTTATAGTCCCCGCAGATTCTCACGGACCCATCTGGTTTTACTGGGGTCACTATAGGGGTTTCCCATCTGGCGTGATCTGTCGGTTGTAACACCCCTTGTCTGACGAGCTTGTCTAGCTGCTCGTCGATTTTGGGCTTTAATGCAAAGGGTACCCTTCTAGGCTTAAGCCGCTTCGGGGGAACCCTTGGGTCTAAATCAAATGAAATAAGGGGCCCCTGGTACTTGCCCAATTCTCCATTGAAGACCTCCTGGAATTCTTGGGTTAGCCGCTGTTCCCAAGCTTCAATGGATACGTGGTTGACACCTGTCAGCGCGATGTTAAGCGGAGCAAACCATTGTAACCCCAGCAGGCTAGGGCGGTCGCGGTCGACTATTGTGAGTGGAAGTTGTTCTGTGTGGCCTTTGTAGGTTATGTTAAAGTTCTTGGTGCCCACTACCGGAACGCGATTACCTTGATAGTCTTTTATGATGATTTTTTGGGCAGGTACGTTTCTTCTTTGTAGTGTAGGCACTAGTTGCTTGATTTCGCGCCAAGCAATCATAGAAAGGTAGGAACCGGAGTCCACTTCCATCTTACATGGTCGACCCTCTATGTGAACTTCTACGTGAACCTTTCTAGCTCCGTCGGAAATGGCGTGGCCAATGGTCACCGTCTGGTGGGTTTCCTCTTTACGTCGGCTGTCACCGCTTCTTTGCGATCGTTGTCTCTGGTCCCATCGACCTGTTGGCTGGCGCTCTCTGGCTCTGGGCGGGGAGCTTTCTCTTTTCCTGTCAAGTTGTTCACGTTTGGGCGGGCTGCGGGGTTTTTTCTGGCGGCAAACTCGGGCGATGTGGCCTCGTCGGTCACAATGCCTGCAGATAGCGTCGAAGAATCGGCATTCTGACCTGGGGTGGTCGCCGCCGCAACCGGCGCAGTTGGTCCTCGACCTGCGACCTCTTTGACTTCGCTGTTCGCCTCGTCCCATTTGTACACGGTGTATGTCCTCCTCGTCATCTGACGCGCTGGAGGTTGATTGGTATTCGCCGTAGTGTGCGGTCGCTTCGCTTCTGGTGTCGGCCGACCTCGCGGGGTTGTTGTTCCCGCCCTTCGCGTCAGATCTTCGCATGGTGTCTGCTGACGTGCGGGTGGCTTCTGCTGCTGCGGCCGCAGTGAGGGCATCGGCTAGGCTGATGTCGCCTTTGGCCATGAGTCGGCTCTGGAGTGTCGGATCCCATAGCCCGAGCACGAAGCGGTCTCTGATGAGACTATTAAGCCCTTCAAACTCACAGAGTCCTCCCAGGCGCCGTAATTCAGCGACAAAGTCGCTTAATTTTTCGTTCGGCTTCTGGTTTCTGCGGTAAAACTCGTTTCGCCGTATCAGGATGGGGACCTCGGGGGCGTAATGGCGTCTCAGTATGGGCTCGAGGACGTCCCAGTCGATGGCGGTTGCGTCTGCTGGTTTGGCCAATGCCTTGGCCATCTGGAAGACCTCTGGTCCGCAGTGTGTGAGAAAGACGGCGCGTTTTAGCGGGCCCGGGGCATCCTTCATGCCGGCGCATTCCAGGTACATCCGGAATCGATCCGAGTACGATTCCCAGTCCTCGGCGGCGGGGTTGAAGGGAGCGGGCGGTGCTATTTTCGCCATCTTCGCTGTCGCTGGTTCTTAAACGGATACGGGGTTCGGTTCAATGGCGAGATCCCACCTTCGTCGCCAGTGTCGTATCCGTAAATAAGGCTCGTAGTCAGTGACTTTCAATTCAAGCTCTTTATTAACACTGGTGGAACCGAACCGAAAAAGACAAAAAGCTCGCGGCTTTTATATCTTTTGCTTTGGCGGCCGCGGCCAATGGCAGCGATTCAAGTCTCCCGCTCTTGGCTTTAACCAATCGCGGGAGACTTCAATCGGGCCAATCAGGCGCGGCTCGCCTGGCCAATCAGAAATCCCCGCGCCTTAGCCAATCAAGGCACGGGGATTTCGAGTAGTCCATTTGCATACATGACAGATGAGATTCTGCTGAAACGTTGCTACAACTTTAAAAGCACCACTGCTATGACGTGGGAAAATACCCGAACATAGCTGAATGCCAGACATGTAAGTACCCACGAAAACTTAAGAAAACATATGTATATGTATATGTATATGTATATGTATATGTATATGTATATGTATATGTATATGTATATGTATATGTATATGTATATGTATATGTATATGTATATGTATATGTTTTCTGAGGTTCTCGCGGGTATTTGTAGGTAGATCTTTGGTTATTCGGGTTTTCTCCCGTGTAAGATTGGAAGTATAAAGGCAATGTTTTGATGAAGTCTCATTCATCATCTTCAGGCTTGGTCTTCAGCTCTATGCTTCTCAGAATGATGTGAACTTGCAGCTGCTTCTTCCTTTTAACTGCTAGTGGGGGTGTGACTTGATTGGGTGGGGGCTTGGCTGTGTTCTGATTGGGTGGGGGTGTGTTCTCATTGGTTGGAGGTTTGGCTATGTTCTGATTGGTTGGGGGGTTGGCTGTGTTCTGATTGGCTGGAGGCGTGTTCTGTTCAGGTGGGGGCTTGGTTGTGCTCCAGTTAGTCTTAGTTGCTGGGGGATTTGAGCTGGTGAGCTGTGATTTGCTGCTTGGCTTCGAGTTCGTGGTCATGCTGCATCTTCATGGTGGGGGTCAGTTTGCTTCATGTATGGCTCAGAGGGGTTTGAAGTGGGTAGTGATGCAGCTGCAGTGCAGCTTCTGGTCCGTGGTGGTGTTTCATCTTCTGTGTGGGTGTGAATCTGTTTTCTACATGGAAGTGTGGTGGTGGCATCTTGTGTGGCTCTCAGGGGTGTGGGTCTGGTGTCATTCTTCATGTTAGGTACGCGTCTGTTCATGAGGGTGGGTTTCCAAATGGCTGGTAGGCGGGAGATATCATCTCGTTTATTCATGCTGTGTGGGCGTTTTTCTATCTCTATGGCTTCTCTGATTATTCTGCTGCTGAAGTGTTCAGTTTTGGCGATAGTTCTGGTATTTTTAAAGTCAATCTCATGTCCTGTGGCTTTGAGGTGTTGGACCAGGGAAGAGGTAGGTTCTTCCTTTTTGATTGAGTTCTTATGTTCTTCAATGCATGTACTTATTCTTCTGTTAGTTTGTCCAATGTATGTGGTGGGGCAGGCAGTGCAAGGGATTTCGTATACTCCTTGATTTTCTAACTCGATTTTGTCCTTAGGGTTTCTTAGGATGGTGGATATCTTTCTGTTTGTGCAGAATGCTGTCTTAATGTTGTGTTTTTGGAGGATCTTGCTGATTTTGTCTGTAGTGCCTTTTATATATGGGAGGAGGGCTTTGCCATTCTCTTGTTCTCTGTCTTGGATTTTGGTTGGGGTTTCTTTTTGGATTAGGTGGGTGATCTTCTTTCTTTGGAATCCATTGGCTGTCAGCACGCCGGTGAGAGTGTGTAATTCGGTGTCTAGGTGCTGTTCGTCGGCGAAGCATATGTATATGTATATATATATATATATATATATATATATATATATATATATATATATATATATATATATATATATATATATATATAAATGCAGTTCATAATATCCCAATAAAAGCTTCTAAGCACCATCTGCCACTTAATTCATTTCTAAAATCCATCTGTTCTGTAGGTTCTTCTATTTTTGCCTCCTTCCTTCCCCTAAATTTCAGATCTGCTTTCCAGATTAGTTTCACCGGGAATTAAAAATGTAAAGGGAAGGTCAAGTAGCTTTTGTCTAAGCATCTTTAAGCACATATGTATTTGTTTCCCTAATCCTGCTTCAGAAGTAAAACTGCTCATACATATAACATCAGTTCTGAAGTATGGAATCCCTTTAATTGAAGAGGTATAGTTGCGGATGGATGCAGATATAGATGCAATTGCAAATCTGGGTTGCAGATTTTTAATGTATAATAAAAATAATTAAATTTTCTGTGTCCAGAGGTTCCTCTCATTCCCAGATATTTTATGAGATAATAAAACATCCTTTCTTTCTCTTTCTTTCCTTCCTTTACATATTTATATCCCTAATTCATATTATAAAAAAACAACATTTTTCAATTTTAAACTAGACCTGTACTGGCCCTTAATCTCCCCCCCCCCCCCCAGTATGGTCTAAATGACTTCTAAGAAGTTGAGCCACACAACTGTTAGTATCAGGTTGGTGAAGAGGGAAATATCAAGCAATTGCTCACATGCTAATGCCAGATGACCAACAGTCATATTGTACAAATCTTCTGATTTCAGGATTGAAGCTAACCATGGCTTGCAAGGACAGCTGTTACCTTTTTTTTTTTAACTTACAACAAAACTGCACAACTGAGTTCTGGGTCCACAGGCTTTGGCAAGGACTGATTGCCAATTCCACCAAATGAGGAGAGAAGGACACAGGCTTCTAAAAGTCAACATGGTAGCCATGATACATGCAAAACATGGCCCAGATAAAATATAGCATCAACCTTGGCAGGTAAATTTATCCCTCCCCACATATAGTAGACTGTCTCAGCTAAAGCAAAGTATCTCTGATATAAGTATCTATTTAGATATACAATTATCTAGAAGACATGGAATGCTGACAGGCTGGGAAAAGTGAAAATTATATAAGGAAATAATACCTTAGAAAGAAATTTTATTCATTAAGTGTTGTCTCTACTCTTTCAGAACCTTCATTGTCTTTGTAAACCATTACTTGCTACTTCATATTCATGCCCCAATTATCTCACTGACTTTACTAAATACATATTATTATATCCAATCAAACACCTTGCTGCTATACCCAATTATAGCTTCTTCTAATTTTCATAATTCTATAAAGAGGGACTCTTATTTAGGCTTGACTTTGCCTCCTGCATAAACCAATTTTACTTCAATGACAGTGCTCTAGTCTCCAGTTTAATTTAACTCAAAACATATCCTACAATATCAACAATATAGTTGATATTAATATAGTTCATTGACATAGTGAGAAAATACACTATATCTTGATGAGTCAAAATGCCCAGGTTTGATACCGTGTTTAACAAAGTCAAACTTTGAAGCTCAATACACTGTATATTGTACTTTTCTGCCCCTGCCAACAAAGACACCAATGTACCCACCTATTCAAAGATGTTTCTTCTTCTTCTCTTCCCCACTCCCCCCCCCTTCCTCCTGTAGGTAAGAATTTGTTTATTGCTTTATCTCAGCCTAATTCCTAAAATCTAATCAGAATCCTCTTTTTTCTCTCAAACCAGTACTGGTAAGACAATATATTTCCTGTATGCAGATAATAAAATAATAATTGGGCTCAGCTATGAATTGTAAAAGAATAATACCTCAACATTATTATCATTCTCTTAACATTCTTTTAACATTCAGGTGAAACAATTTTCTTTATGCCAAATAAGCTACAATAGATTTGGGATGACAAAGAAATTATTCCAAAGAACAATAAAAATGGCAATTAATGTGCTCTCAGAATGTAAAAAAACATACAAGATAAAGTTGGTGGAAATTTTTTAGGGGAAATATGCAACCATCTCTTTTAAAAGCTAAATCTGCAAAGCTAAGAATAGCTTTGCTGATATATAGGTAAAGTAACTAAATTATATTACTCATGTGAACATAATATTGGTAAAACTTTATTTTATAATATAAAGGTTGTTATACTTGTCAGAAATTAATCTATTTGTTTTACTATGCTTAACATCAGCCAAGTCATAGTATTAGGAAACTGAAGCCAGGAACTATTAAAAGGAATACTGTACCCAGTTACTGTCTGATTTCTTCCATTGAGATTTTCTATTATGTGTTGTTCCATCACTCTGGAATCACCCTGATACTCATTTTCTCCTGAAAAAAATGGCAGGACAGAAGTATCTCTTGACATATAATTGCAGCATGGCAAAGAGAGAGACAGAGACAGAGAGAGAGAGAGAGGGAAGGAAGGAGAGAGGGAGGGAGGGAGAAAGAGAGAGAGAGAGAGAGTGTATACAAACATACATAAATACACATTCACAAATCTCTTAGCTTCTTAATTAAAGTGCAAGTATTCTTCTCTGTTTGTTCCATGAAATTTTCATGAAAGCATCAGAAACATATCCCCATTTATCAAATGGATGAAAAATATTTTTTCTCTGTATGGCACAAACATTAGAGGCATTGTATGAAAGCTAAATTTTAAAAGCAGCAGATAAAAAGGTCCCCAAATTGAGTCTGATTCCTGATGACTGCGCCATGCATTTTTCTTGACATTGTTACCAGAATGATTTGCCTGGTGTTTACTGAAATAAAGCTGTTAAAGCTAGCACGGTTATATTTTGATGTAAAAATTGGTAATATTAACATAGAAATCAAGTGCACATCCATGCAGAAAAGCGAGGAGAAATTTGTTTTGAGATCTCAACCAGAGATGATAATGGTACTTTCTGCTCAATTTAGATCTTGGGTTAAGCTTGTATTTTCATATTGGAAATTCTTATATCTAGCCTGGGAATTCTAACTGTTCTGTCCCCTCATTTGCATTCTTGAGATCCCCGCACTTTGATTGGCCAAAGCGCAGGGCGCTCTGATTGGCTAGGCAAGCCGCGCCGATTGGCTCGCTGAGAATCTCCCGCGATTGGTCCATTCGAATCGCAGGAGATTCAAAGTGGTGCCATTGGCTGCGGCCGCCGCGGCTTGGAAATAAAAAGCCGCGAAGTTTTCCCATATGGTCAGTTCGGTACCAGTCTAATAAAAAGAGCTTGAAACAAAGTCACCGACTCCTGGCCTCTTTGCACGCGGACATAACACTGGTGACGAAGGTGGGATCCTCATCCTGAACCGAAGCACGTCTCCGACAGAAGCCAGCCAACCGACGAGATGGCCAGCATCGCGCCACCAACCCCCTTCAACCCCGCTACCGAGGACTGGGAATCTTACACAGACAGATTCCACATGTTCCTCGAATGCAACGATCTGAAGGATGCCACGGGACCAAAGAAACGAGCCATCTTCCTAACACACTGCCGGCCTGCAGTGTTTAAGATGGCAAAAGCGCTAGCCAAACCCGCCGACGTGACCGAAATGGATTGGAAGGACCTCGAGTCATTGCTCCGAAACCACTATGCTCCAGCCGTGCCCATCCTCATCCGACGGCACAAATTTTATCGGCGGGACCAGCGGTCAGATGAGAGTCTCAGCAATTTCGTTGCAGAGCTGCGGCGCCTGGGAGGACTATGAGAGTTCTCCAACATGAACGAGGTCCTTTGGGACCGAATCGTGCTCGGCCTTTGGGACCCCGTTCTCCAAAGTCGGTTGATGGCTAAGGGCAACATCGCTCTCGCCGATGCCATCTCCAAAGCCACGGCCGCCGAAGCTACCCGACAGTCAGCAGACCGCATGCGGAGACCGAACGCCGGGGACTGCACTGCAAACAACAACCCTGCAAGGTCGACCGAGGCCCAACCTGTAACCACCACCCACCAAGGCGAACTCCACTCGACCTCGGGCACGTCCGACAAAGAGGAAAATATCCACCGACTACAGGCGGGCCGCGACCAGCGCAGCCGGCGGAGTCGTAAGTCGAGGACCGCGTGTGCGGGTTGCGGAGGCGACCACCCCAGATCCAAATGCCGGTTCTTCGACTCCGTTTGCTGGCACTGCGACAAGAAGGGCCACATTGCACGCGTTTGCTGCCTCAAGAAGACCCACAGCCCCAGGCGATGGGACCCGAGTGAGCGGAGACGAGAGACCACACCCCCCAGGACCAGAGACCAGCCAACAGACAACCACTGGGAGCGAAACAGACAAGCCCAACGAAGCGGCGAGGCCAGGCGGAGAGAAGAGACACATCAGGCAGTCACCATTGGCCACGCCACAACCACAGACACCAGAAAGGTCTACGTG
Organism: Hydrophis major; assembly: GCA_033807585.1. Classification (NCBI taxonomy): domain Eukaryota; kingdom Metazoa; phylum Chordata; class Lepidosauria; order Squamata; family Elapidae; genus Hydrophis; species Hydrophis major. The sequence continues at coordinate 15,659,501 of CM066334.1, read as the reverse complement.
GAGGTAGGCATCGAAGGTGAGCTCTGTAAAATGGAGGTGGACTCCGGGTCCTACCTCTCAATGGTAGCCTGGAAAGAACTTAAACGCTTGGTGCCTACCATCCAGAGAAAGCAACTAGAAAACCAGAGACTAATCCTCAAGGACTACCAGGGAAACCACATCCCTGTAGTCGGAACAGGACAGTTTACAGTGACCTACAAGGGACATGCCGAAATACTTCCCTTAACCATCGTCGATCGAGACCGACCTAGCCTACTGGGACTTCAATGGTTCGCACCGCTAGGCATCGCAGTCACGGGCATTGACCACATCGCCGAAGCTGACTGGGAGCAGCAACTGGCCCGGGATTTCCAGGAGGTGTTCGACGGCACCCTAGGCAAGTACCGAGAGCCCCCTATATCCTTCAGCCTAGACCCCAACGTTCCCCCGAAACGCCTAAAACCAAGGCAGGTCCCGTTCGCACTCAAACCGAAGATAGACGAGCAAATTGACAAGCTCGTCAAGCAAGGGGTATTACAACCCATAGACCACGCCTGGTGGGAGACCCCCATAGTCACCCCGATTAAGCCTGATGGGTCAGTGAGAATCTGCGGGGACTATAAGGCCACCCTAAATGGCGCCTTGCAGCAAAGCGCTTACCCCATCCCAGTAGTGCAGCATCTCCTACACTCACTGGGAGGGGGCAAAGTTTTTGCGAAACTCGACCTGGCCCAAGCATACCAGTAACTGCCAGTCGACGAGGAAACTTTCGAGGCACAAACCATAGTCACCCACCGGGGAGCGTTTAGATGCAACCGGCTCCAATTTGGAGTCAGCGTGGCACCGGGGATTTTCCAGAGCCTCATGGAAAGATCCTTTCAGGGCATCAAGGGGGTGGTCCCATACTTCGATGATGTACTAGTATCGGCAACCAACCAGGCCGAACTAGAGAGTTGCCTAAGGGAGGTGCTAACAAGGTTCAAAGAAACCAGGCTTAAAATGAAGAGGGAAAAATGCCAGCTGTACACAGAGCAGGTCGAATTCCTAGAATACCTCCTAGACCGACACGGCATTCACCCCACCAACAAGAAAATTAAAGCCATCAAGGAAGCCCCCACACCCAGGTCAAAAACAGAACTGCAGGCGTTCCTGGGGCTACAAAAGTTTTATAATGTCTTCCTGCCCCAAAAGGCGACCGCGGCAGAGCCTTTGCATAGGCTTTTGGACAAGGCGGCTACCTGGACTTGGGGAAAACGCGAGGAAGCCGCCTTCAGAAAAACCAAGGACCTGCTCACGTCGGATGCCGTCCTCATCCAATGCAACGAGACCCTACCACTAGCCATCACATGCGACGCATCACCCTTCGGCGTTGGCGCTGTCCTCAGCCACACTCTCCCCAACGGAAAAGAAGCACCCATCACGTTCTTTTCAAGGACCCTCACCAAACTGGAGCGGAACTACAGCCAGCTGGACAAAGAGGCTTTGGCTATCGTCACCACAGTAAAAAGGTTTCACGAGTACCTCTACGGCCGGACATTTACCATCATCACCGACCACAAACCACTGCTGGGAATCCTTGCAGGGAACAGGGCCACCCCAAACATTCTGTCTCCCCGAATGACAAGGTGGTCTGAGTTCCTGGCTGTCTACAACTACGGACTCACACACAGACCTGGTAAGACTATTTCCCATGCGGACGCCTTAAGCCGCTCACTGTTACCGGAACCTGACACTGACCCAGCACCCACGACGACCACCCTCAGCATAGAGACTCTACCCAACCTACCCATAACCACGTCAGACAATGCCCGAGAAACTAATAAAGACAAACGTCTGGCGCGGATTTTGCATTGGGTAGAGAAAGGGTGGCCGGAAAGGGACAACGACGAGTCCGTCAGGACATTCCGGAACCGGCAAACGGAACTCTCATTACTAAAAGGGTGCATACTGTGGGGGGATAGGGTGGTCATCCCGGAAAAACTACAAGGGAAGGTTTTGGAACTGTTACACGAGGGGCACCCGGGCATCGTTAGGACAAAAGCCCTGGCCAGAAGTTACGCTTGGTGGCCAGGGATGGACAAACAGATCGAGGCCTGGGTAGCAAGGTGTCAACAATGCCAGGAAACTAGGCCAAGCCCACCCGCAGCACCCATCCTAGAGTGGGAAACCCCCAGGGGGCCATGGTCTAGGATCCACATAGATTTCGCCGGGCCCACAAAAGGACATACTTTCTTAATAACTGTAGATGCTTACACCAACTGGCTGGAGGTAAGCAACATGAGAACAACCACCACAGAGGCCGTGACCAAAGAACTCTGCAAACTTTTCACAACACACGGCCTCCCAGACGTCCTCGTTTCCGACAACGGGCCCCAATTCACCTCGCTAGAATTCGAAAAATTCCTAGTGGAGAGGGGCATACGACACACGCTGACAGCCCCGGAGCATCCGGCGGCGAATGGTAGGGCAGAATGGATGGTTCAATTCACAAAGAAAACCATCCAGAAAATAGACCACGGGGAGATCCAGGATAAAATAAATAAATTACTTTTTATACAGCACATAACCCCAAACACCACAACAAATAAAAGCCCAGCAGAACTGTTAATGGGGAGGAAAATAAGGTCCCCACTCGATAGATTACATCCCACGTACAACCCAGAGAAACCCCCAGACTCCACCAGCAAACACCGAACCTTCGCACCAGGCGACGCGAAAAACCTAACCAGAGACCCATTATGGGTACCGGCCGTCATAACACAACTAACAGGCCCACACTCATACCGGCTACAAACAACCGACGGATGAGCGTGGAAACGCCACATCGACCAGTTAAGATCGAGGACGACCACACAAGAGACCACTAACGCGCAACCAAGCAAAACCAACCCCCACAACACAAACCAAGAGGGGAGGGAATACCCAGGGAACCAAAACCGAGAAAAAATAAACCAGCCATACTCACCTGAAAGCAGCCAGTACAAAACCTCGCCAGAAAGAGACAGCCAGGCCAGCTCAACCAACCTGGGAAGACCGAGCGGGAGCGGCGAAACCCGCAGCTCAACCAATCCGGGTAGCCCAGGAGGGAGCTGCGGAGAACGGCCCGGCCAGACAGACCAGGCGGTTCCCATGACGGAGTCTGGAGAAACAGAGACCCCGACCGAACCGGTCGGGATCCAACCTACGACTGACCTGCGCAGGTCCAGTAGGCAGAGACGGAGCCCCACCTACCTACGGGACTATGCAACGTAAGGACTGAACCAAGAGGGGAGGGGTGTTCTGTCCCCTCATTTGCATTCTTGAGATCCCCGCGCTTTGATTGGCCAAAGCGCGGGGCGCTCTGATTAGCGAGCCGCGCCGATTGGCTCATTGAGAATCTCCCGCGATTGGTCCATTCAAATCGCGGGAGATTCAAAGCGGTGTCATTGGCTGCGGCTGCCGCGGCTTGGAAATAAAAAGCCGCGAAGTTTTCCCATATGCTCAGTTCGGTACCAGCCTAATAAAAAGAGCTTGAAACAAAGTCACCGACTCCTGGCTTCTTTCCACGCGGACATAACACTAACAATTATAGAATAGGTAAAGTCAGCAAATTTCTGAGGATTGTTTTGGATGTTATGCTCTGGGCTGAAAGCTTTCCACAATTTTGAATATATATTTTGTTTTCTTTCTTTTGATTATCGTATCAGTGAATGCACATAGCTTAGTTAATTTTCACAACAAATAACCAAATTGCTTTTTTAACACTTTGGGAAGAGGGAAAGAGGGAAACAATTCTCCCTAATTGATGGGAATGTATATCAGGAATGTGTTGCAATAAATCAATCATACTCCCTCAATCCATCTTCAATAGATTGAAGATTTGATTTAACTTGCTACTTGCAAGCAGATTGCACATAAACATAAACTTTATATGGATACATATAATGAAATAGGGGATTCATTTACACATATTAAAAAAGGTTAAAAAGGTGATAGCTATATAAGTGTGTTAGAAATGAATCAGAAATTAGGAATGTATAATATTTATGACAGACAAGAAGATATATAGAATTGTAACTTTTTATTGCAATAACATCCTTATATCAGGTCTATTCAACTTGTGGCCTTGGACAGCCATGGACAGTTCATAACACTCCCCAAATAAAGGAAATTATATTTATATAATTTATATGTGGTCCAAAACAATTCCTCTTCACTCAATGAGGTCCAGGCAAGTCAAAAGTTTGGATCCTCCTGACTTATATTCCATTTTTGTTTCTTTTCTGTTGTATTTTTTCACCCATTTTTAAAGCATTCAATATGCATTTTTATTATTATGTACTATACCTATTTTTGTGTCTTGTTTCTTTTGTTTTTCTTCTTTTTCTCTTCCTATTGTAAATGAAATGAAAATAATTTAAAAATATTTGTATGTTTATGCTATATGATTCCAAAGAAAGAGAATCAATTGGGTCTGTGATATTTTTATTGTAGCTGCTATAATAAAAATATCAAAATAACATTGAGCACTCATCTTCCAGCAATTCCCAGGCAAAATAGATCATTTTGACACCAAATTGCTACTATCAGATGCTAATCAAGAAATAACAAAGAGACTTGCCATCTTATTGTTCTCACTGAAGAAATGACAACAGCTGATTTTGCCAACTAATTTTAATTTAGTTTTATTATTCATTTTTTAAATGTTCCTCCTAGTAAATTAGCTCTCACTAACTGAAATCTATCACATCTATATTTTGCAATATCTGTGTTTGAAATAATTTTGTGATTGTAATAAAGATTTGATTTGATTTGAAAGGCAAAGCCTACTTACAAAGCATTGTATTTTATCTCAGCATGGGTACAGATCTGCTTTTATGGCAGAATGACTGTGTATCACTGTGACAATGCACACATGCTAATGAAGCTAAGGGCGAAGGGTGCAGAAAGCAAATTAGGAAATATTATTTCTGCTTTAAAAAATTTCTCCCTTGCAAAATGCTACTCCCATTTTAACTGTCTTGGTATACTGTACAGCAGGAATCAGTGGGATTACTTCTTTAATTTAAACTCCTATCTCTTACCACAGTGCCTTAGGAAGCTAAAAGGAGGTAGATAAATAGTCAATAAATGGAAATTGAGATCAGATTTATTTCTTGGGGAATTCCAATATATGCATAAAATAAAAACTGTAAATGGGGACCATGCTCTGAAAATGGCTGCTTTGTTTTGGATCCATATTTTTCTAATACAATGGTACAGGTCATCCTCGACTTATAACAGTTCACTTAATGACCATTTGAAGTTACAGTGGCACTGAAAAAAGTGACTTATGATCATTTTTCACATTTACAACCATGGTCACATGATCAAAGTTCAACTGACTCATATTTATGAAGTTTGCAGTATCCTGGGGTCATGGGATCCTTTTTTGCAACTTCTGTCAAGCAAAGTCGATGGGGTAGATAGATTCATTTTACAACCATGTTACAAACTTAACAACTGCAGGGGTTCACTTCACAAACTTTTCAAGAAAGGTCGTAAAATGGGCAAAATACAGTTAACAAATGTATCACTCAGCAACATAAATTTTGGGTTTAATGATGGTTGTAAGTCAAGGACTACCTATACATGTCATTAACTTGTTCCAGGAAGTGCAACAAATGCTAAAAAGGATGAGTCCCAAACAAAGCACGTGATTTGCTATGTGTCCCTTTCTTTCTGCTGGGAATAACTTTCTATCTGTCCCTTTCTCTGTGCCATCATGGCCTTTCCTAGCCTGGCCGACTTCCTGTCCATTCTCCACATCCATCCCCTAATTCCTATTGCAGCGCATTGAGTGCTAAACAAATACTCTGGGTACAAAGTACTGGGAAAACATTTTCACTTCAAAATGTGTCAAGTACCAAATGCAGCGAGTTTTGAAGCAGTCAAGTGCTACCAAGTGCACATTGTGAGAATAAAATTTTGCTTTTTGTAACATGCTTTTGTCAACTCTGAAGCTGACCTGGCTGAAGCCATTTTTCTCCTGCCTCATAGTTACCACGAGCTTTGAAAGCAGGGAAGGAGGGAGGAAGAAGACAGACTAGCTACCCATCAAAACATTTTTTTTCCTATGGGAACCAAGGTCATTCCAGCAGATGGCAGAGGAGTAACCAAGTTGCTTCCCAGCTACCTCAATTGGACAATGTGACCAGTGACATCTGGGAAAGGGGGAATATTTGCTCTTTTAATTAGGGGGAAAACTGCAGGAACTTTTAGTGTTGGTTTTCACTAGCTGTACCGATATGGTGTGTCCAATAAACATGTTCTTTGAGGAATCTACCTGCCTCGGAGTTCTTCTTTCGGTGGATGCATTCCTTGGAAACCTGACCATTTTGTTCTAAAATCTAAAATGGAAGTGGATTTTTCTCATGAAGCAGAGCCCTCATGAAAACATCCACTTCCTTTTCATTAAACATGTTATGTCCACAGAGAAATGGACAATTGTCCATTTGTATACACATAGTCCCAGCTGAGATGGAAATTGTGTTGCATGTTATATTTATTTCATCACTTTGTGGTGCAAGAAACTGCCTTCCCTGAGTTAATCTGAAGTTTATACAAAAAAAAAAAAGGTCAAAATCAAGAGCACAGCAATTTCTTCTGTATCACAGAGTACCCACAGAGTTCATCATTAAAAAATAAAAATAAAGTTTCCTTAGAGGTAAATATTCTATCTGAAGAGAGCTCAAAACAGGCAAGATGGCACTTATGGCAGTTATGATCTAACCCTGCTTTTTTGAGCATGTGAGAGTGTCACACACATATACATACAAATGACCCTCATCAGGCTATTAAAACCACTGGATATGTAATTTGTATTCTTGGCAAGATTGCCTTTTTGCTTTTTCTGAACTGTTTTTCCAACTGCCCAGTATGGCTAACAAACCTGAAATTTCTTAATAGTCTTCTATCCAATTGTTAATCAGATCTCAGTAAGCTTTTTATGATCATCTAAGCTGAAATATTCAAACCAATAAAAAAGCTTGAATGCAATTCCTACTTGAGATTTTCTGTTAATGGGTTTGAAAGGTGCCTTTTTATGATGTGCATATAAAACATTTTGCAGAGAATAAACAGGGACAGTCAAGCATAATGTGCAGTAGTAAAGAAGCAAATAATTGAAGTGGAGTGATAACAGTGTGGCTTGACAGTGACAGCTTGCACAATGGTGTGAGGAAATTTGCTATGTAATAACCTGGCATTAATAAATATATCAAGATGGACTGACAGTTGTACTGAACCGAACTATGTCGAATGCTTATTTTGAAAATCCCTATTTCTACAGTTCTGCTTGGGCAGAAAAATATATTTAAAATACAATGTTTGCAAAAAAACAAAAAGAATGATTATGCAATGAAGAAAGAAAGCCTAAATCTATTATAGTGATTAAACAAAATATGACTGCTACTACCGATTAATATTGCAGATTAAGAATTGATTGTATATTTCTAATTATTGTTAATATGCAAAGTGATTTGTTTTAGGCATGGTGAAAATTATGAATGGAATAATGTATGCATAAATGTTGCCCGTATTCAGCAGAAAAGGAAAAAAAACAAGTTTCTGTGTTAAAATACCTCCCTCCCAAATACACAAAGAGGCACACAGTTTGAAATAGTTTGTTTGTTTTTTCATTTTAAAGTTGTGGCAAGTTTCATTTTGATGCAATTCGATCAAAGATTAAATAAAGGATCTTATTTTCAAAGAAGACTAATTGCTTAATTAAAACAAGCATTTTTTTTAACTCCCCTAAATACAGAAAACAATTCATTGCCTTTTTTTAATCATTACAGGTAGTCCTTAACTTACAATAGTTCATGTAGTGATCATTCAAAGTTACAACAACACTGAAAAAAAGTAACTTATGATTTTCACACTTAAAGTCGCTGCAGCATTCCCCTGGTCATGTGATCAAAATTCACAATAGAACATATTTATGATGGTTGCAACTGGCAACCTGGGATCATGGGATCACTTTCGAGACCTTCTGACGAGCAGTGGAGAAGCCAGATTCGCTTAACATCCATGTTACTAATTTAGCATAAAATGGGGCAAAACTCCCATAGCAAATGTCTCACTTAGCAAGCAACAGAAATTTTGGTTTCAACTGGGATTGTAAATCAAAGGCTACCTGTATTCTATGCCATGCATTCTTAATCAGTAGAAAACCAGTCTGAAAAAAATAAATATAATACGCAGGTGGAAAATGTCCAGTGGGTGTTTGAAAATTATATTCATTTCAGTCTTCTCTTTCCAGGCCAAACATCCTGAGACCCACCTACTCCTTCATCTCTTCCTCTAGGATTTAATTTCTAGTCCATTGATCAACTCCATTGTCCTTCTCTAAACCTGTTTTGGTCTGAAGCAAGCTTAAAGAATCACATCCCTTCGTGGTGAATAAGAGAAGGCAGATAAATCCACCATCTCATTCTGCATGCAAAGAAGGCTCATGGCGGATTAGGCCCTTTGGTTCTAACAACATTTCCAAAGTATATTTCCAAAGTTACCTACTTCTTTCAAGCACACTGTCAGACACGCATGTGCACACACGTACTCACACACAACCATTTGTTTTTCAGAAAGTGACCTTTTAGAAAATTGAGTGTGTATTCATCTCCTTGCACTGAGCTCCTTTGATTCAAAGATACATTTTAATCCCTAGAGGGATGCAGACAGTGTTTGCTTTCAGTTATTAAATTTTGCTAACCATTCATTCTCAGAGCAGAGTCTGCCTTTCTCTTTGAATCAGACAGATCTATTCCTTATTTAATTTCTTACCTGAAATCACAGTCACCCTTTTATTTCATCACAGAGTTTATTCCATCAATGGGGAGAAATTCGCTATTAAAAATAAAACAAAACCTTAATGCAAAAAGAGGTGTATCATGCTTGAATACCTCTACAATGCCAGTAAAGACATGAGAGCTGAGAAATAGTAAGGGCACAGTGCCCTTAAAATATTGGAACCAACCTTCCTAGCAGCCAACCATCAAATTACTATTATGACAAAAAAAATGTTTTGCCTTTTTTTAAAACAAATCTCCTTCAATTTGTAAAAGCTACTCAGATTCAATACTTCGCCATGGGAAAATTGAAACAGCAGTAAAATGATACATTTCTCCATCCTCATAAGCTACAAACTTCAGAGACTTCTGAGGAAATTCTATTCCTTCAGCTTTTTTTAAATGTATGTTTTAATAATATTCATCCATATCTTTACATTGATTTATTGGCTATAAATTTTAATGGAGAGTATTATTTTGCATGTGATTATAGACATCATCAATGGCTGGAGTGAGTTAGTGCAACATTAACCTATTTTAACATTATAATGTTAAAGGGTTATAATAAGTGGTGAAAAGCTGTTCTCTGAAACATATATTAGAGGGAAAAAACAAGATGGTGGTAAGCGGATATCTATTAATAATAATTATTATTGCCAGTAGATGCAATATGAACTTTGGTAGAGATGGAACCTGTACATGTGGAGGATTAAGATCTGAAGATGAAGACGAGACTGAACAGTCATTTGTCTGAGATTGTCAGGGGGCTGGACTAGAAGATCTCCAAGGTCCCTTCCAGCTCTATTCTTATTCAATGGTTGGAAACTAATCAAGGAGAGAAGCAACCTGGAATTAAGGAGAAACTTCCTAACAGAGGAAAATTAACCAGTGGAACAGAAGTTGCCTTCAGAAGTTGTGGGTACTTCATCACTGGAGGTTTTTAAGAAGAGGCGAAAGATTTATACAATCTGAAGAGAAAACAGAGTACATTTTAAGAAGAGACTGGACAGTCACTTATCTGAAATGATATATGAAGGATTTCCTGCTTGAGCAGAGGGCTGGAGTAGAAGACCTCCAAGGTCTCTTCCAGCTCTATTCTGATTCAATGGATTCAATGGATGGAAAGCTTCTACCTGTGCAGGTATTCTCTTTCCTCCAGTTAATGTTTTGAACAGTATTTAGAAGCTACAAGTGGTGCAGAATGAAGCAGCATGGACAATTCTTGCAGCTTCTAGGTTGGCCCATGTTATACCACTGTTCTGATCTGCAAGCTACATTGGCTGACCGTTTGCTTCCAGATAAATTCAAGTTGTTGGTCATCACCTTTAAAGCCTGCGTGGCATGAATCCAGGCTATTTGAGGAATTGGCCCACCTTACCCATGCTGGCAAAATGGCACATTGTAGACCCTGTCATTCAAAGAGTTTCAGCTGACAGGGCCCAGGAGAAGAGCCTTTTCACTGTGGTTCCTGTCCTTTGGTGAATTGTACCCCTAAGGTGAGATCTGCACCTACCCTCCTCAGACTCTGCCACTAGGCCTGCAGCCTGATTGGGAGGGTATCATGCTGCAGACTAAGAGAAGACCCATATCTCCCCATGTCCTTTTTGTTCCATTCTCCTCCTATTTCCTAATGATAAATTATACATTGTTAATGTTATTGTTTTCTTCTTTAAAAAGTTACTGGTTTTAATGTTTGTAAGTCACCCAAAGTCACCTCACGATGAGTGGCAAATAAATCTAATAAGTAAACAAACAAACAAACAAACAGAATCAATTGCTCCATTCTCCACATCACAACTAGATGTGACTTTTTCTTGCCTGTTAGTTATGAGCCTAAAGATTCTTCACTATTTTCCCATGGTTATCAATAGAGTTCCCAGTAAATATATTTGCCTGTCATCAGTTTGGCTTAAATGGAGTTTTTTTTCTCATCTATTCTGCAGATATTTTAATAAGACTGTTTTTTATTTAGATTCATATGGACACATCAGTCACATTGGACAGGTAAGTGTTTTAAATGCAAATAGGACGCAGGAACAGTAGGCACTTCCTATAGAGGGTTTCCAAATTTTGACTCCTAAAATATGACATTAATTTCTTTGGAGATTAACTCTAGGTAGGGGCACAACTGTAGGATGATAGTGAAGGAAAGCTAATCATATATGGAAAACCAGACCATAAACAGTTGTAGAATTCAGTGATGTGACTATTACTTTTCAAAACAAAAGTAAACATACAAAGAATGGCTGTAATGATAGATATTGCCTCAATGACTCAAGATATTATAGAAAATAATTGTGTGTTTAATCAGTTTCTGAAAGAAATAATATCCAATCAATTCATTTCAATCCTGTGTTGACTGGAATCTATCCAGACATGGCTAGTATTACTCAGCATTATGCACAATAATGATAGAATCTATTCATATTTCTCTCCTAGTTTGGCTAATTCTTAGACTTCAAAGTACAACTCAATGCCATATTTAATTTTTAAAAAATCAGCACAGCTAAAATTTTGGCATCAGTAAGAAAGCAATTTAATTGATTATCCCAGTGCAACATTGTACCTCCGGAAAGAGCATATGTAGACTTTCCAAAAATAATCTGACAGTTTATCAAAAGTGACAAGTGTTGCCCAGGGTCGTCAGCATAATGTCTAAGAATATATAAGTGGCTGATCCCACTAGAAAGGAAAGAGAAAATGAGATGGAGAAAATGAAACAAGTACATGCAACCACACAATTAGTATGCAGCATTGGTGATACATGGATCAATTTGGTTGTAGAATATTAATGTGGTTGGCACATAAGAAGATGCCACTTAAAATGGAATTCTCTTTAAAGCTTTGTCAGCTATCCAACAAACAAAAATATTGCCAATGCTGCAATGGGAATATAAAATATTGCCAATGCTTTTATGGGGATATTAAAATATCAATGGGCATTTTGATGAAAATATGTAGATGAAGTTTTTAACCCAAGCAACACAAAACCCCCTTTTTTTCTGTCTGTTTTCTTGTTTTTCTATTGTGGTAGGAAAGTGTTTGTCTATGACCTACTTAAAATTATTTTCCTGTCCCTGGATTTACAGTTTTTATTATTTGATAGAAATGGATATCAGTGTTTTTTAATAAATACTGAGGGTAGGTTTTATTCTTAGGTCATTATTTTTACACAGTATTTCTTAATTAGGAAACTTAAAAATATAATAGATGTCTAATTCTAAAGTGGTGTGAAATTATATGTGTTATACACAATGTCCTTAACAGATATGTTAGTTATACAGTATGACATAGTTTGGTTAGACCATCATGTTGTACAATTTTCCATTTAATGGTAGGCTGTGGAACAAACAAAAAGTTTAAAAAGTTATGACATTTATGTAGTTACTTAGCAAGCATATCTAAATTATATTAAAGTAACCAAAATGTCTTTACAATACACAGGGCATATCACAACTGTTAAGCATTCCTAATGCTAGGAAATGGAAAGTTGAAAAATTTGACATGCCCTAAAAAATAACCTTCCAGTATCATCCCAAGGTCTGCACTTTGAAAAGCTATGGGAAAGTGTAAACTGAAATAATTTAATTTCAATAATTTGATTAAACCTTCATTTTAGTACATATATATTTTGTAAACCCCTCTTTCATCATATCAGGGTTTAAAATTTAATATCACAAACGATTCATCTCCGGTTTATACTTTTAATTGAAAAGAAGAAGAAAAAAAGGGGGAAATGATTTATCATTTTTCCAGTCTTTTTTTTTCTTTTCATTTATATTGTACAAGTGACATTCTATAATGTATATGAAGAGGTAACCAGCTGCTGCATAGAAGCAGAAGGAGGACTACTTAGTAAAACTTGCTACAGAACTATTTTATTAGAAATAAGTATTCTCACCCTGATGCATCTCCCCCAACCTTGACATTATATAAATAGTCCAGTAGTTATGCCAGTGTTTATGCTTATACATGGTGGCTGGAGAATTCTAGAAGTTGATGTGCAGACATTTTAAAGTTACCAAGGTTGGGAAATATTGATTTATGCAACTACTCTTACCAGTTGGTCAGACCTGATGACTTTGGCCAAAAACCCAATTTTTCACATGAAGTGTGTTGTATGCCTCTCTCTCTCTCTCTCTCTCTCTCTCTCTCTCTCCCCACTCCCTCCCTCCCTCCCTCCCTCCCCCTCCCTATCTCCCACCCTCCCTCCCTCTCTCTGTTCAATTTTAATCTTTTAAAACATTTTCCTGATTACAACTTTCCATAATTATTCAGAAAACAAGAAAAGAAAGAAGACAGTCACTACAAATTCAGAACTTCAATCAATTCAAACCTTCCCAATTCTTCAGTCTTTAATCCAATCCTTTTGGGATTATGTAGGGTGAGTCCAAAATTCAGTTGATGTCAGCAAGCTTCAGGGAGAATATACTGACAAAACTCCTGAGCCATCATGCTGAAGCCCCTTAATCATAATAGGACTATTGGCCAACCTCCCAGTAAGGATTTATGAGGACTAGCTTGGGTACACTATTTCTAAACTGTTTGGTGAAAATGATGACTTTATTATTCATTATTTATTTATTTATTTATTTTGTCAAGCAATTGTAAGATAACAGGTTTAAGTATAAACATAGTTATGAATACATGAATACATGAAATGGATACATACAAGAAAAATAAAAAGAAACAATAGGACAGGGACGGTAGGCACTTTGGTATGCTTATGCACGCCCCCATTCAATACCAGTCCTCTACTGTGGTTAGCAGTATCAGCATCTAAAAAACAGCAGGGGGAGGGGGGAAAGAGAGAAATATAAGGTGTAGAACCAAAACAAACCAGTCTTAGTTCCAACAAGGGCATTCTAACCAGGGGCTACAAATATGAACCTATGGAGTTGTAAACACTGATCTCAACCAACAGGCAAAAAAGTGCAATACACACACACACACACATTATAAAAAGCACAGGTCTATAAACAAGCAAACCATACAAGGAACAGTGTAATGTATGAGGAGCAACCAAGAGTGAGCCAAGTTAAGCCAAGACACAGAGAACTACATAACTAATTAAAAAGCATAATGAATTATAAATCAGTGTGAATCCCAGATATTTCTACAAGGATGGCATTTTGGTGGGAAGAAGGGTAGGGAGGAATGGAATAATCTGTATATGAAATTTCTGTTTCCCTGCAATGATGTAGTGTGGGAGGGATTTGGTTAGCATTGATTTAAATAGCTGGTTTTAAGTGAGAAGCTTCAGTTCTTGCCTAGATTTCTGGTTATCACAAGCCTTTCAATAAAAGCTCCTTTTGAAACAATTGCAGTTTCGAGAGTCCTGCTTTCTTGGGAAGATTGGAGAGGCAAGACCTTACACAGTGATTTCATTACCCAGGTATTACCTGTTACGAACTAAGAAAACGTTTTAGTTAAAATCCTAATTTTGTTTCCACAGCAGGCTCGTAATCCTGCACTTCTGATTGGCCCGCAAACAGCGGATTGTGATTGGCCGATTCTGGCTAATCTGATTGGCTGACAGCAGGTCGCCGCTGATTGGCCGCTACCAGCGCGGCAAACTCAAACCATTGGTTATTGTGACAGCAGCCAGCTCTATAAAAGGAGCTGCTGCTGCCCAGTAGCTCTGCTCTGTTCTGAAGTCACTAATAAAGAGTTGGAGTCACTATTCGATGTCTCATCTCCGTTCCTTGCGCCCACGCTCCAGATCTAACACTGGCGACGAGGGTGGGATGCGGAGACGATAGAGCTGATTGAACACTCACTGAATGTTAACAGAGCACGTGGCTAAGAGCGCACCAAAAGCGGCAGAATGACCAGCAGCACTATACCACCCGCTCCATTTGACCCGGCTAATGAAGACTGGGACTCGTATATGGACAGGTTCCAAATGTTCCTGGAGACCAACAATTTGAAAGATGCTATGCCTGGCAAGAAACGAGCTGTATTTCTGACCCATTGTGGGCCCGCTGTTTTTAAAATGGCAAAAGCACTCGCAAAACCAGCAGAAGTCAAGACAATGGACTGGGACAACCTCGCCCCAATCCTACGGGCTCATTATGCACCCGTGGTGTCAACACTCATCAGGAGACACGAGTTTTACTGGAGGGACCAGCAGGAAGGCAAAAATGTTGGAGACTTTATCGCTGACCTTAGAAACCTAGGGGGACTCTGTGGCTTCGCAAACCTTGAGGAAGCCATGAGAGATTGAATTGTTCTGGGCCTAAAAGACCCCATAACCCAGAGCAAGATTATGGCAAAGGGAGACATCGGCCTCGCAGATGTCATTGCCGATGCTACTTCAGCAGAAGCAACCAGGAAGTCAGCCTCTCGAATGCACCTAGCAAACACACCGCATCGCCAACTCGCCAGTGACACTACACCTCTCTCCGAAAGGTACACAATTACCACTCACCATGAAGACCTCGAATCCTCATCAGAAAGCGAGGAAGAGGAGGTCAACAGACTCAGATCATAACGAGACCAGCGAGACCAGCGAAATTGTAAGCCTTCGAGTCAATGTGCTGGATGCGGGGGAAACCACCCGTGATCAGACTGCAAGTTCCTAGACGCACTCTGCCATTCCTGTGGAAAGAGGGGCCACATCGCAAAGGTCTGCAGAAGCAGGCAAGGGTCCAGCCCAACCTGAAGATAAAACAACTTCCGGCATACAAGAGGCACTCCACCAATAAATTGGGACCGCCTAAAGAACCAATGGAACCAATACTACAGAAATTGAGCACCCGCCAATTCAACCAGATGAGAAGAGGCCCATCAAACCATCACCATCGGCCACGCGTCCTCCCTTGATGTGAGGAAAATCCGAGTGAAGGTCACCATTGAGAATCAACCATGTATTATGGAAGTCGACTCTGGGTCGTCCCTGTCAATGGTCTCCTGGAAAACCTTAAAACCGCTGATCCCTGACATTCGTCACCAGGACCTCAGCACTCAAAAAATCATACTAAAAGACTACCAAGGAAACAGAATTCCAGTTGCCAGTTCCAGCCATGTCCGAGTATCCTTCAAAGACCACACCGCAATCCTACCTCTTACCATCGTTGATCGAGATCGGCCCAGTTTGCTAGGTTTGCAATGGTTCGCGCCACTAGGAATTGAACTAGCAGGCATCAACCAAACTGGAAGTGATGACTGGGAAGTGGCCCTCGTCCAGGAATTCCAGGACGTTTTCACCGAGAAGCTAGGCAAGTACAAGGGATCCCCCATATCGTTTAATCTCAGCCCTGACATTGTGCCCATTCACCTTAAGCCTCTTCGAGTGCCCTTTGCACTCAAGCCAAAGATTGATGAACAATTGGACAAATTAATAGCCCAGGGTGTGTTGGAACCGATCGATCACACCTGGTGGGAGACTCCAATTGTAACTCCCATAAAACCTGATGGATCCTTAAGAATTTGTGGGGATTACTGGGCTACCCTAAATCACGCGCTTCAGCAGAGCGCTTACCCTGTACCTGTGGTCCAACATCTTCTTCATTCCCTGGGAGGTGCGAAAATATTTGCAAAATTGGACCTAGCTCAGGTGTACTAGCAGTTGCCCGTAGATGCAGAGACTGCAGAGGCCCAAACTAGAGTCACGCATAGAGGTGCATTCAAGTGTAATAGACTCCAATTCGGAGTGAGTGTAGCACCTGGCATCTTCCAAAGTCTGATGGAAAGATTGCTTCAAGGCATAAAAGCGGTCGTGCCATACTTCGATGATGTCTTAATAGCTGCCACCAACAGAACCCTGCTAGAAAAACAACTCAGAATGGTCCTCCAGAAATTTAAAGACGCTGGCCTGAAGGTCAAGAAAGACAAGTGCCAACTTTGTACTGAGAGGTATTCCTTGGATACCTTCTTGACAAACAGGGAATTCACCCTATGGAGAAAAAACTCACTGCAATAAAAACACACCCCAAGACTTAGGAATAAAACAGATCTCCAAGCCTTCCTGGGACTCATTAACTTTTATAACATCTTCTTGCCCCAGAAGGCGACTATTGCTGAACCCCTGCATAGGCTCCTCGATAAGAAGGCTTCCTGGGTCTGGGGACATCGCGAAGAGTGAGCTTTTCAGCAAGTAAAGGACTTGTTAACTTCAGATGCTGTATTGATTCAATATAACAAGACTTTTCCTTTAACTGTCACCTGCGATGCCTCACCGTTTGGAGTAGGAGCCATCCTGAGCCACGTCCTACCAAACAGTACTGAGGTACCTATTGCGTTCTTTTCAAGAACTTTATCTAAAACTGAGAGAAACTATAGCCAACTTGATAAAGAGGCTCTCGCTATTGTGTCTGCGATTAAACGATTCCATGAGTATGTATATGGAAGATCTTTCTCCATAATTACCGACCACAAACTGTTACTTGGCATTTTAGCGGGAGACAAACCAACTCCCCACATCTTATCACTGAGAATGACACGTTGGTCAGAGTTTCTAGCCGCATACGATTACCAACTGCTACACCGCTCGGGGAAAGCCATTCCCCATGCTGATGCTTTGAGCCGTTCTCCGTTACCAGAAGTCATAGACGACTCAGCTCCAACCCTCGCTACACTACAAATCAAAACTCTTCCTTCACCACTGCTGACTGCACAAGACATCGCCTCAGAAACAAGGAAGGATCCTTGTTTGGCATGGGTCCTCAGCTGGGTAGAAAGAGGTTGGCCTGACAACGAACCAAACGACACCTTCAAGCCATTCAAAAACCTGCAAATAGAACTTTTCTCCCAAAAGGGATGCGTCTTGTGGGGAGACAGAGTCATCATCCCAGAGAGATTATGGCATAAAGTCCTAAAATTATTGCACGATGGCCATCTGAGCATTGTGCGAATGAAGGCACTAGCAAGAAGCTACGCTGGGTGGCCAGGTATAGATAAGTGAATAGAAACCTGGGTGGCCATTTGCAGCAAGTGTCAGGACACTCGTTCATCTCCACCAAAAGCACCACCAACTGAATGGGAAGCACCCCGAGGTCCCTGGTCCCATATCCACATCGATTTTGCGGGACCTACCAAGGGACATACATTTCTTATAGCAGTGGATGCCTACTCCAACTGGCTGGAGGTCCTCAAAATGAAGAGCACCACCACAGAAGCTGTCGCTAAAAAACTAAATAGACTATTCACTACGCACGGGTTGCCAGATGTCCTAGTTTCAGATAATGGCCCCCAATTCACCGCTCTGGCATTCGAACAGTACCTGGCAGAGCGGGGGATACGCCATGTGTTGACATCGCCAGCTCACCCTGCGGCCAATGGCAGGGCTGAGCGAATGGTCCAATTCGTAAAGAAAACTTTACAAAAGATGAAGCAAGGGGACATCGACGACAAGGTGACCCGGATGCATCTCCTCCAACATATTACCCCAAACAGCACTACAAACAGAACCCTGGCCAAACTTCTGATGGGCCAGAGACTTCGATCACATCTTGACCACTTGTACCCTATCTACACACCTGAAAAGCCCATGGGGTCCAGTAGCAGGTATCGCACCTTCAAGGTAGGTAACCCAGTCTTCGCAAAAAACTTTTCCAGTGACCCATTGTGGGTCCCCGCTACCATAACTCAACTTACGGGTCCACGTTCCTACCATTTACAAACTGCTGACGGAAAAATGTGGAAGCGACATATCGATCAACTGTGCTCCAGGCTGGCATCTACCCCTGTCACAAACCCCGAACCTCAAATCTGGGGGGGAAGGGAAATTGAGGGGACCGGAGAAGAATTAGCATACGACCCAGTACGTGAAAACCAGCAATCAGCACAACCAACCCAGAGATATTCACCTTCTGAAGGAGAGCCGGGCCAGACGATCGCCTCACCACAGAGCAGCACTGCGACAGCAACAAATCCAAGGGATCCAGAGGACAACCTTAACGGAAGCAGAGATGACAACCCCGAGTCACCCAACGGAGAGGGCGGAACATCTTTGCCAACAAGCGCAGCAAGCAGCCCACCGAGACCAGAGTCAGGGCAAGGACTGGTGGAGCAACGCAGATCAGGTAGACAGGTGAAACAACCTGCCTACCTGTGAGAATACATCACCCCACCCCTCAGACAGAACTTAGGGGGGAGGGGTGCTACGAACTAAGCAAACGCATTAGTTTAAAATCCTAATAGTTTTGTTTCCACAGTAGGCTCGTAATCCTGCACTTCTGATTGGCCCGCAAACAGCGGATTGTGATTGGCTGATTCTGGCTAGTCTGATTGGCTGACAGCGGGTCACCGCTGATTGGCTGTTACCAGCACGGCAAACTCAAACCATTGGTTATTGTGATAGCAGCCAGCTCTATAAAAGGAGCTGCTGCTGCCCAGTAGCTCTGCTCTGTTCTGAAGTCACTAATAAAGAGTTGGAGTCACTATTCGATGTCTCATCTCCGTTCCTTGCGCCCACGCTCCAGATCTAACATCACCAATTTTTAATAGCAGGGTTGCTTGGGAAACAGTAAGTTGAAATGTGGAAGCTGTTGTGGCCATATTATTTGAAACAAAGATTCTGCTAGGCCCAGAAGTCTCACGCATCCAAATCTCCTCTTTAGCCCTCAGCCTAGATACTGGCATAGGACAATTGTTGAATCAACCACTTTTAGATCTTTGTTCTACCAAGAAGCATGGCACGGATGTGATATACCAACATCGGTTTATTGAAAGAAAATATCCTTGTTTATATTGTCAATTTTGAAGAAACTGCCTTCCAACTTCAGGCCAAGTTATTGACTGTTCTGTATTGTCTGATAAGTTTCAGCAGAAGCGAAGAGTGTTTGATTAAACTCACTCAAGTAACTTTTTTGACAGTGATAGGAACTACACAGAAATAGGATTTTGGATGAAGATGGGATGGAGATGCATACTGACAGAAAACAAAAGGCACAGCAGTGAAAAGGGCATTTTTATCACTCCTTGAAAGCTTCAATAAAAGCAGACTTGTCATGTTATTATAACAGCAATCAATATAGCAGATTTACTTGCTTTCATGTCATAATCTGAGAACTGATTGCTTTGACAATGTTTGAAAAGTTTTTCCACTGAGCCAGGATAAGTCTCCAAAGTGAAGGGACATTTTCTTCGAAACTCTTAAGAGCATGAATTGAACACCAGCCCTAGACGGAATATAGAGATAGTTTTTGACTTACAACCGTTAATTTAATTACCATTAGAAGTTACAATGGCACTGACTTATGCCCATTTTTCACACCAGCAACCATTGCAGCATCCCCAAGATCACGTGATCAAAATTCAGACACTTGGCAACTGACTCATATTTATGACGGTTGAATTATCCTGAAGTCACCTGATCCTTTTTTATGACCTTCTGACAAGCAAAGTCAATGAGACAACCAGATTCATTTAACAGCTGTGTTACTAATTTAACAACTGCAGTGATCACTTAATAATTGTGGCAAGAAAGGATGTAAAATAGATCAAACTTCATTTAACAAATGTCTTTTTGTGTCTCAGTTTAAGTTATAAGTCAAGGACTACCTGTACATAAGTGAAGAGAAAAATAAGTGTCAACAGTATCTTCAAACATTTTCCGAATCCTTCCAAATCATATCTTTATTACGCTTGTAGACCAGCATAAAAAGAGTGAAGCACAATCAGTTAAAAAGCATAGAAGATATATCAGAGTCTTAAAAAATGCAAAAAGTTAGAAGATATAAAATTATATGTATTGAAACAGAAAGAATATATACAGTATAAAACTCAAGAGTCTGAAAGAATCTAAATGGAGAAGTAAAACATTAGATTCATACAGGTGTGCAAAACCATATGTGGAAAACTGTATCTGCTGAATTACAGAGCACTCTAGCGTGGCAAACTAGATGCTCATTAAGTCTGGTTTATGAAACAGGTCATCATCCAGCAAATTTTAAGCACTGCTGCTCAGGACCTAGCAACACTGCCTGTTGCAGGAAGATTGATAGCTGAAAGCAGCAAAAAGGTTTAGAATTGTCCAATTGCTCCATAGATATTTGTGTAGTAGTGGTGAGATAAGGCTAATATGAATGTCCCTGTAATACATGAGCTGGAGAAGCACATATTCGCTCATTGCTGTGTCTTCAGAGTCACAGATGCATTGTCTCTCCAGATGAGGAATCTTCTTGCATAGGCCTTTGAGGGCAGCTTAGGGGAAGGAATGACATTGTGTCAAATTTAATGTCCTCCCTTGTTTAGGTACTCCAAGTTTAATTAGGCATATAGGAGAAGAGCAGGCAGAGCTTGGGGTAGAGTCAAGCAAGTAATCAGCCTAGAATGGTGTCATTCCCATAAATGTTCTAATTTCAACCCGTCTTGAATTCCATTGACTCCTATCTGGTGCCAATTTAGTGTCGGCCATTAGTTGACTAGGTTCTTATGAGTAGGCCTGATCAATAAATCTTCTCAACAGGAATTCAGTGTGTATTCCTGATTCTACCACTCTGACAAGTACACCATAGGGAAGGCAGGGTAACTGAAGGATTCACTGACAATAAAGTTTGGGGTCCTAGCTAGATCCAATTGTGCTTTGTGTCTGCTGCACACTGTTTAATGAGTGCTTTGGCCTCATTATATCCAATGCTGAGTAGAAGACCTAATGAGAAGCCAAAGAATGATTTTTTTAATTGCCACTGCTTGTTTGTAGGTGGACTGACAATCAAGTTCTAGGTGGTGTCTCTTGAAGTACTATGCTACTTCTCCCAATGCTCTTAAGGCCAAAATATGTTTTTGAAAATACTGTTGTATTCAGAGGTGGTGAATTCAGCAAATTCTGACCAGTTCTGGAGAACCAGTAGTGGAAATTTTGAGTAGTTCAGAGAACCGGCAAATCCTACCTCTGACTGGAGATTTTACAGTATCTTTTCTCTGCCACACCCACCAAGCCACACCCACAGAACCAGTAGTAAAAAAAATTGAATCCCACCATTGGCTGTGTTGTCTTCATAGAGCTGGTCTATTTGTCTTCCAGTGTATTTTATGGATTTATAGTTTGTGTTGTGGTGATGGCCTTTATGAAGTTGCTGTAGGGGCAAATATGCAGCCTAGCTTGACAGCTTTTTCACTTTCAATGGCACTGGAGAGATGGCTCTGGGGCTTGAATGAGGTCCCTTCATGTATAATGCATGTCAAATGAAGTAGATGTTGGTCAGTTGAGGAAGCCTCCAGTTCTCCCAAAAACTTATTTTGGGATTCTTCTAATGTTTGCTTGAGAGGTGTTTCACTTAAGCCCATCTTTAGTTGTTTGTTCTTCACTTTCTGATATCAGGCTTGCATAGCAGATTGGCTACTGAGACAGCTACAATAGTGCCCTAAGAAAAATACTAAATGGTGTGGCATATAAGATTTTTTTTTACATAATTTAAGAATTCAAAACAGCCAATTGTATTATCAGCAAAGCAAGAAAGAGGTTAAGGGCTAAGATAAAGATTTAAATTTATACCCGCATGGCTGGCCTGAATTTTCTAAAATTAAGCTTGTTATGAACTAATAAAAGCGCTTAAATAAAGTTTTAACAAAGCTTAAAGAAAAAGCAGGGTTCTAATCCTGCACTTCTGATTGGCCGATAATAGTGATATCGGATTGGTCCATTCTGGAGAATCTGATTGGCTGTTAACGAGCCACTCTCATTGGTTCAAGGGTTTAACACTTCCATGTTCTCATTGGCTAATAGGTCAGCAGCCTGCCATATAAAAGAGCTGCTGCTGCCCTAGGGTTTTTGTTCTGTTCAGAATGATTAATAAAGAGTTGAAGTTCACTGTTCACTGCCTCGTCTCCGTTCCTTGCACCCATGCGCAGAACTTAACACTGGCGATGAGGGTGGGATGCGGAGACATCAGAGCTGACTGAACACTACAGAGCACCAAACAACTTGAAGGATGCCACTACGGGAAAAAAGCGAGCAGTGTTCCTGACCCATTGCGGGCCTGCCGTCTTTAAGATGGCCAAGGCACTAGCGAAACCGGCTGAGGTGAAGACCATGGACTGGCACGTCCTCGCGCCCCTTCTACGGGCCCACTATGCACCCGCTGTACCAACGCTTGTCCAAAGACATGAATTTTACCAGAGGGACCAGCGGAAAGGAAAGAGCGTTGCAGATTTCATCGCGGATCTCCAGAACCTGGGAGGCCTCTGCGGGTTTACAGACCTTGAAGAAGCTCTGAGAGACCGAATAATTCTGGGATTAGATGACCCCATGACACAGAGCAAGATCATGGCCAAAGGGGACATTGACCTTGCTGATGTCATCAAGGATGCTACTGCAGCAGAAGCAACCAGGAAGTCGGCCGCCCGAATGCGCCACACTAACGCACTGCTCTGTCAACTCACCAGCGATACCTCACCTCGCCTCGAGAGGCACACAACAGCGACCCACCACGAGGACCTCGAATCGCTATCAGAAAGTGATGAGAAGGAGGTCAACCGGCTCCAGTCTGAACGTGACCAACGCCATCAGCGGAATCAAAGACTACCGCACTAATGTGCGGGTTGTGGGGCAAACCACCCGCGATCAGACTGCAAATTCCTCGACACGCTCTGCCATTTCTGTGGGAAAAGAGGCCACATCGGGAAAGTCTGTAGAAGCAAGCAAGGATCCAGCCCACTTCAGAGGGGAAACAACTACTGCCAGACCATAGAGAATCGCCGTGTGAGTTGGGAACATTTGAACCGCCAATGGAACAACCACTTCTACAGAAATAAAACACCGGCCATTTTATCGAGAAGAGAAGAGGCACACCAAACCATTACAATCGGTCATGCCTCATCGCTAGATGCAAAGAAGATCCGAGTGAAGGTCGCCATCGAAAACCAGCCTTGTGTGATGGAAATCAATTCAGGATCGTCCCTCTCGATGGTTTCCTGGAAGACTCTTAAACAATTAATCCCTGCCGTCCGGCGTCAAGACCTCAGAGCCCAAAGAATCATACTCAAAGATTATCAGGGGAACCGAATTCCGGTCGTTGGATCCAGCCAAGTCCAAGTATCATTCAAAAATCGTACTGCGTCGTTACCACTGACCATCGTCGACCATGACCAGCCTAGCTTGTTAGGCCTTCAATGGTTCACCCCACTTGGGATCGAGGTAGCCGGCATTCACCAAACCAGAAGCGACGACTGGGAGGAGGCCATCGTCCAGGAATTCCAGGATGTTTTTGCAGACAAACTAGGCGAGAACAAGGGGACCCCGATATCATTTAACCTTAACCCTGAAGTAGTCCCCATCCGCCTTAAGCCTCGTCGGGTACCTTTTGCCCTTAAACCAAAAATTGACAAGCAGCTCGATAAATTAATAGCCCTGGGTGTTTTAGAACCAACAGACCACGCTCGTTGGGAAACCTCAATTGTAACACCCATCAAACCGGATGGATCGTTAAGGATTTGTGGGGACTACCGGGCTACCCTTAATCACGCCCTTCAACAGAATGCTTACCCGGTGCCGATGGTGCAACACCTTCTCCATTCCCTGGGGGGCAGAAAAGTCTTTGCTAAACTGGATTTAGCACAGGCATACCAACAACTGCCTGTAGATAAAAAAACCGCAGAGGCATAGAGGATCGTTATGCACCGAGGCGCCTTTAAGTGCAACCGACTCCAATTCGGAGTGAACGTAGCCCCAGGGATTTTTCAAAGTCTGATGGAGAGACTATTGCAAGGGATCAAGGGGGTTGTGCCATACTTTGATGACATTTTAATTGCTGCCCCTAATTCTGACAAATACCAGAAAAGCGTCTTAAAATGGTCCTCCAGAAATTTAAAGACTCTGGCCTTAAGATTAAAAAAAATGAATGTCAACTGTGTACTGATAAAGTATAGTTCCTGGGGTACATAATCAATAAACAAGGCATTCACCCCACTAATAGCAAACTAAGGGCAATCAAAAACACCCCAAGACCCAGAAATAGGACTGATCTCCAAGCTTTCCTGGGGCTCATTAACTTTTACAACATCTTCTTGCCCCAGAAAGCGACTGTAGCTGAGCCCCTACATAGACTTCTCGACAAAAAAACAACCTGGGTCTGGGGACACAGCGAGGAGCACGCATTCCGACAAGTGAAAAACTTACTAACCTCAGATGCTGTTTTAATGCAGTATAACGAGACTCTGCCCTTAACAATTACATGTGATGCATCACCATTTGGAGTAGAAGCCATTTTGAGTCATGTGTTACCAAATGGTAGTGAGGCCCCTATTGCCTATTTTTCAAGGACCGTATCGAGGGCTGAACGTAACTATAGCCAAATTGACAAAGAGGCTCTTGCTGTTGTATCTGCTGTGAAACGGTTTCATGAATATGTGTATGGATGAGTTTTTACTATTGTTACCGACCACAAACCTTTGCTAGGGATTATAGTGGGAGACAAGCCAACCCCTTATATATTGTTGTTAGGGATAACATTGTTTACCCTAACTGGTTTAGGTAAAATAATAAATATGTTATCATGGTTTGTTAGTTAAAATGTCTGTAACTTTAACTGTAAGAATGTAATTAAGGGAGAGGTTGTAAAAGCACCATTAAAGAAGCAAGGCACGGCAGCTTGCTCTCTCTGGCTTTATGATCCTTAATTACTGGATAGACTGAAGACTGCGTTTTTCCCCTACTGGAATGGGAGAGAGAAAGGACTGTTGATTTATCAACGGTGAGAGGACTGATATATTGTAAGTGAACTGACATTGGATATTCTATACGGACTTTGCTAATTGAATATCCTTGAATGGACTGACTAAAACGATACATGACTAATGGACTGTTATTTTGACTATGCTATAAAAGTCTAAGTGGAATCAACTATATTTTTGATAACACAAGTGTATCTGTTATTTTTACTGTATGTTTACTAACATACAAACTTATCTCACACATTTATCTGTATGCCTATCTGACTGACGCTGCACATTCTGTTTAGCTTGTCTCCTTAACCCTGGTTGGGGAACCCAGGCTTAACAATTGTCACCTAGAATGACTCGCTGGTCGGAGTTTTTAGCTGCGTACAACTATAAATTACAACACCACCCGGGGAAAGCCATTCCCCACACTGATGCATTGAGCTGTGCCCCACTTCCGGAAACCGTCGACGACCCAGCTCCAACCCTTTCTACACTCCAGATTGAAATGCTACATTCACCACCACTAACAGCCAGAGACATTGCAATCGAAACAAAATGAGATCCTGTCTTAGCGTGAGTTCTTAGCTGGGTCGAAAGAGGATGGCCAATAGAACAAACCTCTGATGATTTCACCCCTTTCAGAAACTGGCAGACAGAACTTTTTTCGCAAAAAGTCTGCATCCTATGGGGAGATACAGTTATCATCCCAGAGCGGTTACAATGAACAGTATTGAAAACATTGCATGACGGTCACCCCGGCATCGTGCATATGAAAACGGTCGCACGAAGCTACGTGTGGTGGTCGGGCATCGACAAGCAGATCGAAGCCTGGGTAAAGACTTGCTTAAAGTGCCAAGAAGTCAGCAGTGCCCCACCTAGAGCAACTCCAACAGAATGGGAAACCCCCCGGGGGCCGTGGTCCCGCATCCATATTGATCCATATTGACCTACTAAAGGACATGTGTTCCTCCTAACAGTGGATGCCTATTGCAACTGGCTCGAGATCCACGAAATGAAGACTACTACAATGGAGTCCGTCATCCAAAAATTGAACAGACTATTCGCAACGCATGGGCTGCCAGACGTTCTGGTCTCCGACAATGGATCCCAGTTCACCACCCTGGCATTTGAACAATACTTAGTGGATCAGGGCATCTGCTATGTGCTAACTTCACCTGCTCACCCTGCGGCTAACGGCAGGGCCGAGCGCATGGTACAATTTGTTAAAAAAAACTCCCCACAAAATGGACTATGGGGACATTGATGAAAAAATAAACAGAATACTCCTACTCCAACACATCACTCCGCACAGCGTCACCAACAAGACGCCAGCAGAACTGTTGATGGGACGCAAGCTCCATTCCCACCTCAACCGGCTTCAACCTTCCTACGAGCCAGAGAAACCCTGTGGATCTAGTGGAAAATGCAACAAGTTCAAGGTGGGCGACTTAGTTTTCGCTAAAAACCTCTCCGGCGAACCATTATGGGTCAAAGCAACCGTAATTCAAACCACCGGGTCCAGATCGTACCGTGTGCAAACCTGCGATGGAAAAATATGGAAATGCCATATAGATCAGCTTCGCTGTAGGCTACAACCCAGTTCCCGCGACGCCTGTGACTCCCAAACTGAGGGGGGAGGGGATGTTGAAGAAACCGAATTCGAGATGGTGGAAAGCAGAAGCGAAGGAAGTCAGCAACCGGGCGCGATAGATGAAGAAGAATCAAGGAGGGGAGTGTCCTCGCCACAGAGGAATACCTCAATGGAGGCTAGCCCGCAAAGATCGGAGGACACCAACAACGACAGAATTAGCGGCACCGAGTCGTCCATTGAGAATGCAGAACCGCCTGTACCAGATATGTCCAAAAATGTCCCACTGAAGCCGGACTGCAGACGGGAACCGGTGGGACAGCACAAATCTAATAGACAGTTAAAACAACCTACATATCTTAGGAATTACATCACCGTACCACTTAAACAGAACCCGGGGGGAAGGGGTGTTATGAATTAATAAAAGCGCTTAAATAAAGTTTTAACAAAGCTTTAAGAAAAGGCAGGGTTCTAATCCTGCACTTCTGATTGGCCGATAATAGCGATATCGGATTGGTCTGTTCTGGAGAATCTGACTGACTGTTAACGAGCCACTCTCATTGGTTCAAGGGTTTAACACTTCCATGTTCTCATTGGCTAATAGGTCAGCAGCCTGCCCTATAAAAGAGCTGCTGCTGCCCTAGGGTTTTTGCTCTGTTCAGAATGATTAATAAAGAGTTGAAGTTCACTGTTCACTGCCTCGTCTCCGTTCCTTGCACCCATGCGCAGAACTTAACAAAGCTGACATTTCATTTTTAAACATTATTTTTATTAACAAAATGCCAAGCAAACCCATGAAATAGTTACATGATATTTATTAAAATCCAGGCAAACTGTGAAAAACAATTGGCTCTGCTAACCAAGACAAGTTTCATTAAATTATATCATTATATTATTTGCTATCTTGTAATTCTCTCACACCTATCCACTTACAGAAACCCAATTGCTTAATCTAAAAGAAATGCATTCTTACAGCAGTACAGGAGAAAATTAAAATGCACTTCAATGTTGTATGCGCACATGCACATATAGAAATACTGTACATCTTTCTTGTGCTACTGTACACACACTTAATTCAAAAACAGTAGAGGTCACGGTTCTCCATTCAGAAAAAAGTATATAGTAATTAGACCCCATCTTGCTTTAGATTTTGATGGTAATATTGAGAGTTGTCCAGAGTCAGCTGAAGTTGAGTGCTGTGGATATTGAATTAAACTAATATATCCATAGAATGAACTAAGAGTTTGAGCTCAAAAAAGTCACCTTTGCCATTCAGGCTCAATGAAATTATAGTCTCAGCATGAGATAACTTCCTATGTGATTATTGTTTACATGAGTTCTTTTTAAACATAATCTATGTCCATTTTTCTTAATCAGCTTTAGTGGTGCAGTGGTTAGAGTGCAGTACTGCAGGCTACTTCTGCTGACTGCCAGCTGCCTGCAATTTGGCAGTTCAAATCCCACCAGGCTTAAGGTTGACTCAGCCTTCCATCCTTCTGAGGTCGGTAAAATGAGGACCCAGATCATTGGCGGAAAAAGGCTAACTCTGCAAACCACTTAGAGACAGCTGTAAAAGTGAAGCGGTACATAAGTCTAAGTACTATTGCTATTGAGACCTTCTTGAAATAGGTATGTATTGAACTTGTAGGAAAGATGCCATTTCTTCTGCCAACATTTTCTAAAAAGATATGTGAAATTATCATTTCAAATATTTCTATTGTTTTTTGTCCAATTTTAATCCAAAAGGGGATAGATATTATCCTTGGAGAAAAATGAAATAATTTGGGCAATAGAGGCAACAAAGTTCATTTCATCAAAGCAAAGAGACTATTCAATCTAGCTGCTCTTAAACCTTTTATACTGTTTTTTCTTGGAATTGACTATTGTACTCAGCCTAGAAGTTCTTTGGGATGAAACAAATGCCATCACCCATCAATTTGTCTCAATTAATTGAATCATAATATTCAGTTCTGAGCACTGACACATTTGCATCACACCTTTAAATTAATTTGCCATCACCCAATTTGATTGCATGTATCGAATTCATTAGGCAAATAGTTGCTCCTTAAGAAGGTTGATTCAATTGCATTTCCATGAAACTCAATTTTCAAATCAAAAATTCAGATTGCTCTGTACAATCTTATTCATATTGGAAATAATATCTTTATTTGCATTGGGTCATAGAAAAAAGAGATAAGTTGCAGAAAACACATATAGAAATCCATGCAGTAATAAATGCTGATACTTAGGGTTTGTAAAATAATAACAATTTTCTGAAAATTTGATGAAACAAACAGCATATGAGTTTACATGGTATGAAGCAGACTCAGTTTACATATATTTACTCATCATTTTTACAATGATTAGGATAACGATTTATCACCATTGTTGTATGTACACTGAGAACTAATGTACCGGAGACAAATTCCTTGTGTGTCTAATCACTAATAAAGAATTCTAATAATTATAATTCTAATCTTTACTTAAAATTCAACTTGTGATCCTTATTAAAACAACTTTCATCAAACGTTTATTAAATTAAAAAGATTCTACTTCAGCCTATTCAATTTATGCATCTGATGAAGTGAACTGCAGCTCATAAAATCTGCTGCCTTTTAATACAATTGGTTAGATTTTTTTTTTTGCCCAACGTAATGAGTATCAAGCCAGGATCTCAAGAACCAGCATATCAAACAACTAGCTTGATACCTGTGCTTCACTATGAAACTATGTGATTGGGCTTAGTTTTTGGGCAGGAAAATAAGGGGAAAAAAATTCTGCCTTTGCCTACCAGCATCCATCGGTATTCATCAGGCTAGCATCCTGTCAGTGTGTGAGAGAGTTGAGGGCTGTTTGGAAAGTGAAGCAGTATTTGCTGTGTGAGCAAGAAGGAGACAGCAAGGAGCCTGGGCATGGCTTAGCTCAACTGTTCTGTAGTAAAGTAAATAAATTTCTGTAGTAAATAAATTTCAACATTGTAGGTTCTGGAGATTTTGTTATGACGTGGGAGTGGTATTTCACACACACACACACACACACACACACACATATATTGGAAATTTGAATGCAATTCAAAAACTTTTAAAAACTTTTCCCTGGAAAGTCCCAGAGAAGTGAGATCCTCTCTCTGATACCAATAATATATAGAAGGACCTGTGATTCATTTATTCAGAAAACTATCTTCATTCAATGATTCAGAGCAAATGTTTCATCTTTCATGAATTGCTCGGTGGCCATCACCCTTCATATATCTTAATCAATGAGAATGTGATTTAACTACTCAAGAGGGAAAGTAAACAGCTTGACAATGCTACAAGAGCTGTACTGTTCAATTAAAACTGCCAAGGCAGCACTTAAAACCTTCCTGTGAAGTATCCTTCTTCTCTGAAATCCATAAGGAGAGATAAATAGGGGATGCAGTGCTCAGTAGACGATGATGTGACACATTTAAAAGAAAAGTCTTGCTTCCTTTACTTTTTGATGGAAGAAAATATGTCTGCTTTTCCCCAGAGGAAAATGTTGTTTTGGCTTTGTCTACTACTGTCTACCAGAAAGGAGAAAAATAAATATCCCAAGGAATGAAAGAGAAAGACAAGGAAACGAGGGAGAAAGAGACAGCAAAAGAAAGAGAGGGAAGAAAGAGACAGCGGGAAGGGAGAGAGGAGAGGAGAAGAGAAGAGATCATTTATAGGCTAAATTTGGGGTTTCTAGCCAATTCTTGCAAAAGAAACACCATTAGCAAATAAGTTACCAAAAGTAATTAATCCCTCTGCTAATATTCAGCCCATTTGAGCAACATTTGAGCTGACATTTTGGAACAGTACACTATTCTAGTCAGTCAAAAATTCAGTTTTTTCTTTAAAAAAAAAAAAAAAAAAGGATAATGTGGAAAAAAAAGCCAACACAATATTCAAAGGGATTTTGTCCCTGTATCATTTTTCAGATGCAAAAACACACAGCAAATGAGCAGCAAAAGATTTATTTATTTATTTGTTAATCGCTTACAAGATAATAGGTATAAGTATAAACGTAATTATGAATACATGAAATGGATATATATAAAAAAATAAAAGAAACAATAGGACAGGGATGGTAGGCATGTTGGTGTGCTTATGAGACCTCTTAGGAAAGGGGTGAGGTCAATAATAGAGAGTCTAAGGTTAAAATTTTGGGGTTTGGGGAAGAAACCACAGAGTCAAGTAGAGTATTCCAGACATTGACCACTCTGTTGCTGAAGTCGTATTTCCTGCAATCAAGTTTGGTGTAGTTTACCTTGAGTTTGTATCTATTGTGTGCTCTTATATTGTTATGGTTGAAGCTGAAGTATTCATTGACAGGTAGGACATTGCAATGTATGATTTTATATGCTATACTTAGATTGGACTGAAGGCAGCATAGTTCTTGGTTTTCTAGGTCTAGAATTTCAAATCTGGTGGCATAAGGTATTCTGCAATGAGTAGAGGAGTGGAGAACTCTTCTTGTGAAATATTTCTGGACTTCTCAACTGTGTTAATATCAGATACATAATGTGGGTTCCAGACTGATGAGCTGTATTCCAGTATTGGTCTAGCAAATGTTTTGTATGCTCTTATTATTAGTGCGATATTACCAGAGAAAAAGCTACGTAGGATTAGGTTAACAACTCTTAATGCCTTTTTGGCTATGTAGTTACAGTGGGCTCTAGCACTTAGATCATTAGAGATGAGTACTACAATGCCCTTGACAGAGTTTGGGTCATCAACAAGGTCTTGACTATTCAGTTTGTATTTTATTTTCTGGATTGTTGTTTTTTTGCTAATATGTAAGACAGAGCATTTATTTGTTGAGATTTGAAGTTGCCATTTGTTTGACCATTCTGATACATAGTCAAGATCTTTTTAAAGGGTAGCAGTATTTTCTGTGGTGTTGAATAGCTTTACATCATCAGTGAAGATAATACAATTGCTCTTAATATGATCACAGAGGTCATTTATGTAGAGTATGAAGAGAGTTGAAGAGATCCTCGCCTTCTCAAAAAGGATGCTTTCAAAGCCTCCCTCAAGGAAAGACATAACATTGTTTTTTGAGCTCATAATTGCATTTAGCCATTGAGTGGTGTTCCCAGTCATGTTAGCCCATTTAAGGTGCCTTGTTTCAAACATTATTGCCCTACGATGTATTGTTCCACCAGTTAAAGGTCATCACCATGACAGTTTTAGTAC
Source organism: Hydrophis major (assembly GCA_033807585.1). Taxonomy (NCBI): domain Eukaryota; kingdom Metazoa; phylum Chordata; class Lepidosauria; order Squamata; family Elapidae; genus Hydrophis; species Hydrophis major. The sequence goes on along the minus strand of CM066334.1, from coordinate 15,627,321 downwards.
TATATAGAGAGTATTAATAATTATTACTGTGATTTTTTTTCTGGTACAATTCCATTGATTTGCCCGCAACACTGAAGGGTTTTTTTTTTTTGTCCCAAAGGAGTACTATCTTGTGATAAAATTAGTGTCACTGAAGACAGAGTGCAAAAGAAAATTCCAACAAAGTACTTCATACACTTTTCTGAATCTCAATTGTGGTGAAGAAAGAATTCTGCCACTAAATGGAAAGGAACATAAGCCTTAGACATCTGGTTCAAACAAGATTGATTGAATGCTGAATTGAGTTTTGGAGAGAAAGATTAAGCCGAAAATGCTGCTGAATTTCAGAGACATACAGCTGGACTAAGGTATCTTTGTGAATAAGAACACCTGCCTTATTTTCTTGTTTGTTGATCCTGGCATTAGACCCATCTACCATTTATTAATCTCTTGTCTGTCTCTGTCTTTCCTTTTCAGATTTAGTTAGGATTTACAACACAACTGACAGGAATGTGTGGGGGGAGAAAAGAATCTTTAAATTGCCATTTCCTGCAATTTAAGTGTAAAGTTGATGGTCATACCAGGTCAGAATTTGTTGGAAATGTGCCAAGGAAGTCTCAAACAGTTGGTAAATGACATTCTGTGGCTTTTCTTCCTTTGAGGTGGGATAACCTCCAGATCATTAGAGGTTCTAAACAGGGGGTTAGAATATGGGAAGTCAGTGAGAGGAACCCCATCTAAACCTTTTCTACCTGTCACCTTGTCCCAAAGGTGCTTTTTCAAGAGGCAACTGGACTTTCGGAACAAAAGGAGATTCTTGGATGAGAAGCAAAACATCTCCAAAGAAAAACCAGAAAGTCCAGTTGCCTCTTGAAAAAGCACCTTTGGGACAACCAGGACCCAAAGGACACTGAGAATCTCCATGGACATTTACCTGTCACTTTGTTGAAGAAACGGTTGCTGTATTTTTCCCTACAGTGCCTGGATCAGTATTATGCCTTTTCTGAAATGATAAATAAATTGTACTTTTCACAGTTAACAATTTTTGTTGAAAGATATGAACTCCTGTGATCTGTAGCTCAGTACATGAGATGCAAGGATTTAAACATGCTACCAGACTCCTTTTAATTGTGGATGAACACCGTTCTCCTTCTACAATATCTATAATTGTAGAATGAAAGCACATTCAGGAACATTTTGTAAACATGAATTATGGCTCATAATAGACCAAAGCATCTGGGGAAAAGTAGATTTGACTTCCAAGTTATAATCAAGTGCTCAGTAACTCAAATGAGATAATGGATCTCATAGAGTCATAGGGCTGGAAGGGACCTTGGAGATCTTCTAGTCTAACCCACTGCTCAAAGCAGGAGACCTTATAACATCTCCGTCATATAGATGTCCAATCTCTTCTTAAAAACCTCCAGTGATGGAGCACTAGATTAATTTCTCCTTCTAGGTTGAATGTCTTCTTAACAAGCTTCCCCACATTTCTTCTTGTCTTGCCCTCTAGTGCTTTGGAAAACAAATCATTTCAGCCTCTCAAGTACTGGTATCCTATCACCCCTAATCCTTCTCTTTATTAGGCTAGACAATTCATCATATGATTCGCCCCTTATCTCCTTTGTTGCTTTTGTCTGTGCTCTTTCTAAAGTCTTAGCGTTTTTTGATTATTTTAAATTTGGATTTGATTTTTTTGATATGATTTTTTGCTGGCCTAAATTCTGCCACTTATGCCAGATGTGGTGATGCAGATATACAACAAATGGGAAATGCTGCTTTTGGGGTTCAAAAACCAAACTATGACACAACTAGAGATTTAAAACAAACCAAAGTTTTGGTCTGCATGTTACTCATTCCCATCAACAGGCTAGATCAGGGGTGTCAAACTCCCAGCCTGTGGGCCAGATGCATTGCTGGCCCTGCTCCCACCCAGTTTAGCAAAGGGGGGGGGGGAAGTCCTGCTGCCATGATGATGTGAGTTTGACACCCCTGGGCTAGATCATTTTCCCCCTTCACTAAGGTGGGGGGTGGTCATGCCCAGCACGTCATGCATCTGGTCTGTGGGCCACAAGTTTGGCACCCCTGACCTAGATAGAATTAAGCTAGAGTGAACAACTTTTGGCAGCTGAGCGGATGATACTTGAAGAGTTGATAGGTAATTTTCCAAACAATAAAATAAATTGATTAAGTCTCTTACAAATGGAAATTAGGTTTTTCCACATTGCTGTTTTTTTTTTTTTTTCTCCAGTGGGTGATTCTTGGCTGTGTTAGAACTGAAGGGCTGTATATGATTATGGACTGCATCAGTGATGGTATTCAATTTTTTTTACCACCGGCTCTGTGGGCATGGTTTAGTAGGCATGGCAGGGGAAGGATACTGAAAAATCTCCATTCCCTCCCCACCCCACTAACCTGCTTTCCAGCTCCATTCTCTGGTGCAGGGCAACAAAAGAAAACCCAGTCGATCAGCTGGGACTCGGGAGGCAGAGAATAGATGGGGGTGGGGGCAGTCAGAGGTGGTATTTGCCAGTTCTCTGAACTACTCAAAATTTCTGCTACTGGTTCTCCAGAACTGGTCAGAACCTGCTGAATACCACCTCTGGACTGCATATCGTTACCTAAAGACAAAGGGAAACACAAACATCAGATGGAATTTCATTCACAATGTTGGGGCTACCATCTTGCCTTTTCTGTCCATATCCTGCAGCTTCAATCTCCATTGTTAGCCTGATAAGTTCCTGTTTATATGTCTGCACCACTGCAGGTAAAGACAGCTAAGCTTATAATTTGCCCAGTGTGGAGTCAGAATTACAAAAAGGAAAGGAAATGACCATTCTGTCTCATACACTAAATTAAGTAATCCTTAATTCCTTTTTCTGAGACTCTTGTTCTTAATAAGCCATTTTGTTATGTAATTAAATATGACACAAAAATAATGTATAATGACAGGCAACTTTGTGGAACCTGGTGGTTAATTTAGTTTCAGCTTTCCTGAATACAGGAAAGCTTTTTACCTATCCATTCTAGTTACTCACAAGAGATTTTATTTCAGTTGCAGCAAGGAGGTTACTGTCTTCTACAGGAGTCGTTCCATTCTTTTTGGAAAGCAATTAATGGGATGGAGGGTGGGGAATTGCCACTTTGCATTTTAATTCTAGACATAGATGGATCCTTTATTTTGTTTTGTTTTTTAAGCAATTCTCAGGCGATTCCTTGATTTTTTTTTCTTGTTTGTTTAAGGAATACAAATGGAAAGTGGATTGAATGTGCATTTCTGTTTAATGGGACAATTATAAACAGCCTTTGTGAAAAAGAATCTTATGCATGCCATATGTGTGTGCATCTTTCTCTTACACACACACACACACACACACACATACACACACACACACTCACACACACAGATCATTTGTGCTTCTTCAAAAAGATTTATAGCAGAGAAAAAGTATCCTCTAGAAAGTTAGAAAAAAGAATGTAAAAAATTACAGGTAGACCTTGACTTACAACCATGGATTTAGTGACTGTTCAGTTACAACAGCACTGAAAAAGTGACCTATGACCGTTTTCACGCTAACAAATTGTTATGTTTGGAGCATGGGCAAAAAAGAATGGAGACAAGCCTCTGAACGGTGAACTTCAGCTCTTTATTTACATAGTGACTTCTAACCTCTATAATAGTTTTAACCCGCCTTATATAGGCAAACCCTGTAACTATTAACCAATAACCAACGAAGAGCGCTAGCTCTCATAACCAATAGGAACTCTCTGTTAAGGGACAATTGGATTCCCCGGAGCGGGCCAATCCAATCCGGCCGTTTAACAACCAATCAGAAGTGAAGGGCCAGAACCCTGCACTTTACTCCAAGCTCACGCTTTTTTAAAACTTTATACATTCACAACACAAATGTTGCAGCCTCCTTATGGTCAAGAGATCAAAATTCAGGCACTTGGCAACTGTCATGGATTTATGGTGGTTGCAGTGTCCCAGGATCATATGGTCACCTTTTTGAGACCTTCTGACAGGCAAAGTCAATGGAGAAGCCAGATTTACTTTACAAACATGTTACTAATTTAACAATGCAGTGATGGCTTAACAACTGTGGTAGGAAAGGTCCTAAAATGGGGCAAACTCACTTAACAACTGCCTTGCTTAATAACAGAAATTTGGGACTCAGTTATGGTTGTAAATTAACAAGTATCTGTATGTTACTTTAAAACTTTTTTTAAAAAAATCAGAGTATAAATTAAATTATAGTCAAAAACTTCCTGTTTTTGAGTATAATTCTAAATAAAAGTTCTGCAATAATTATTTAGAAACAATTAATGAAGGAGCACAGTGGATTCACTGGGAAACAGAAAGACCATACCTGGAATACTGCATCCAGTTTTGGTCATCACATTAGAAAAAAGATGTTGAGACTATTTTCCAAAGCACCAGAAAGCAAGACAAGAAACAATGGATAGAAACTAATCAATGAAAGAAGCAACTTGGAATTAAGGAGAAACTTTGTAACAGTGAGGACAATTAATCAGTGGAACAGAAGTTGCGTCCAGAAGTTGTGGCTGCTCAACTGAAGGCTTTTAAGAAAAAACTGGATAGCCACTTGACTGGAATGGTACAGGGTCTCCTACTTGAGCAGGGGGTTGGCCTAGAAGACCTCCAAAATCCCTTCCAGCTGTTCTGATTGCCTGAAGTTGACCTTGTTATTGCCATGAAAAATGCACAACACAGTTGGGAGAGAGAATAGTCCCAAATTGTCATTTTAATAACTGAATATCTTGCTCTTATGGCAAGATTAGTTTTTTTTTCTTTTTAAAAAAGAATATGATTTCAAATTCTCTTCTTCCCTTGCTATTATGTTGTTTAGTAATTGCTTTGCGTTCATTAAATCTAAAGAAGGCTAAGCAGTTTTTTTGGAAAGTTGAAGGTGAAAGTAACATGGAGACAAAATGCAAATCACACCACATTTTCAATTCTCAGTGTAACAAAACCTTGCATGTTTCACATTTGATCTGGCTGATTAGTTTTATGTCTCCTGGGCTTCAGAACATTTTTCTGGATTAGGAAAAAGTTAAAATAAAAAAAAATGAACTACTACTTGAAGAGCAAAGTTATTACCAAGCCCTGATATTCTTACAAAACAGGAGAGATAGTTTAAATCCTTGTACCTGATAGGCCAAAGCATGTTGGTTAAGGCTGACAAAAAAAAAAATCCCACCATAATTCTATTGAAAGATTTGCAAGAATCAATTCAAAATGACTTCACAGCAGCAGGGATAAAAACCATGAAACGGAGCCCACCTTTTACAGGCAGAAAGTATGATGTTTCTAAAAAGTTTATAATGAATGGGAGCTGAGTTTTTTTTTTTCTAAAGAGCTTTCTGAAATTTTCATTTCAAAAATCTGTGGTATAAAAATGAATATAACAAAAGATCAGCATAATCAAAAACTTCTCAGGCAATTGATTTTAAGAGAAAATTAAAACAAAAATAAAACAAAACTTGTATCTGTTCTGGACAGGTTGCAAACAAAAATGCAGACTACATGTATGCATTGGATAGACTTGAATGCCAGCCACTAATCCAGAAGAATCATTACAGGTATATTAAAACATACTAAAACTGGAGAAAGGTGAAACAGGGATAACTACTCTGATCTAAAATCATGGAGTTGAAAATAAGAAGTTGAAACAGCAGATGCTGTTGGATGGGCTTAGACAAGACACTTGCTGTTTGTCTTCTTCCTCTGCATGAACTAAAACAGCCATTTCAGAAGAGAATATGACAAAAATAAGTTCCTGACATTGATTCTCCCCATTGGTTTATCCAGAAAAAATTGGGGAAAATAAGGCTAGTACTATTTGGTTTCTCTCTTCCCCTAATTAACCCATGTGAGCCTGGTATCTTTCTATCCTTCCTTCCTCCCTATTTGCATCCTTTCCTCTTATATTACAAGGAGAATCAATTGCAAAGTACACTTTGAATAGGTCAAACTTTATGTAACTATTGCTATACCAGTTGTGAAATTCTTGGTAAACTTGTAAAGTTCTTCTTAAGAAAAGTAGCAGTAAAAGTCTAATTATTAGTGAAAGTCTAAAAAAGTGATGGATGAACACTCTGATAAAAATTTGAATTTGCACGACTTCAGTTTTATTTTTTCATGTGAACCTTAACATTGCCAAAAAAAACTGTTGTGGATAGGTTGCATTGGTTCCCAATAAACAGTTGGAAATATATTGGAAACTAGCAGGGTACCCATGCTTCGCTAAGAAACTATGTTTTGGAAAAGTTTTTGGGGAGGAAAATAAGGGGAGGAAAATTGTGCCTCTGCCTACCAGCATCCATAGGTATTCATCCGGCTATTGTGTCCTGTCAATGTGTGAGAGACTTCAGGGCTGTGTGGAACCTCAAACAGTATTTGCTGTGTGAGCAACAAAGAGACAGCAAGGAGCCTGGGCATGGCTTAGCTCTACTGTTCTGTAGTAAAGCTATTTGCTGCTGTGAAACTAAAACTGAAACTGAAACTCCTCTCCTCTGCTTGTGTTTTGCATTTGGAAGAGATTTCTTTTCAGGTGGGGAGGGGGAGTAGAACTCCTTAGCATATCAGAGCATGTTAATAGTAATAGAGAAAATACTAATGCTCTGATGATCATTTTGAAAAATCCTTTCTTAGTGAGAACCTAGAAGCCAAGAGGAACATATGTACCAGATTTTTGTAGCCTTTATGGTTCTAGAGATTTTGTGATGACACATGAATGCTTTTACACTTTTATAGATATAAGTTCCTTGCAGGTAAATGTATACCTTTTTTCTATATTCCCATTACATGTCATATTTTGCATATGAAGATCCTTGCTATCACAAAAAAAGGTTCATGCTTGTAGGAATGGGGAATAAATTTATTTGATTTATGTATTAATATAAGACAACTTAAGTTGTAGTTTCTAAACCAACCTATAACCTAAAATAAATTTGCTACTTTTCTTAATATTGAGGCACTGTGTTTTTACAGACATAACATTCCTTAGAAGTGTTCACCTGGTTGAAAATATATATAAAATGTGTGCAGCAAAGTGAATGAGGGTTTTTTGTAATATTCATTGTCCTCAATTCAATCTTGACTCCTAGTGGTTGTCTGGAAAAGTCTTTCTCATTTTCTTGGCAAGGTTTCAGAAGTGGATTGCCCTTGTCTTCTTCTTCCTAGGGCTGAGTCACAGTTAACTTCCAGTGCCTGACTAGAATTCAGTCTCTCAGTTTCTAGCTTGATGCCTTAACCACTGCACTGAACTGCCTTACTGTGTAGATGTATACAAATTTACAGATGAAGATTCTTGCACACCAAACTACATATGCAAGATTTGCTCTGATTATTTTTTTATAAGCAGAGGGATGCAGAATTTAAAAAATGAGAAGATTGTAGAAAGCCAAATCATTTTTTCTGGGAAAGGAGAAATGTTCATCCAACCAAGAAATTGAGAAGCTACAACTCTCTTTTTGCTCATTGAATCTCATATTTGGATACATTTTCAAAGGCTGGTAAGGAATTTGATAAGCTTTAGCCCTGAAATACTAATTATTTTCCCAAGCCCTTTTTAAAGCTGTTGCATGCCAAGGATCCTCAGTATTGGAAAGATTTAATTTTCATTATAAGACAGGATGAATGAAATGGAATGAAATCAAACATTAGAATTGTTGTGTTGGCTGTAGTTATCATTGCTTTCTCTCTTTTTTTTGCCTAAAGATACACAAAGAGAAAGCTTGGTGAGTTTGTCCCTCGGGTGAAATACTTAAGGAGTTTCCAAGAGGATTTTTTGTAAGAACAATATTTTTCAAGTGTGGTCTGCATAACCTTAGGTTTGGGAAAGGATTTAGCCTCAGGCAACCCTCATAATTAAACTGGTGATTCTTCCTCAGGCAAACCATCTGAGGGATTTGCAGAATTTCTAAAACTGTTCCCATAGCCTCTAAACATCAAAGTATTGAAGTAGCTTTGAGAGACTGCTCATTGTTTTAATGCACCTTCTGCATTGAACTTCTGTGAGTTGGCTGGTTTCTTAAGATATGAAAAGCCATGAATCATGGTTTACAAAGTACAGTATCTGTAACAACAAGATGATATTGTTAGGGCACACAATATGCAGTGTTACACAAAGTTGTTGTGATATTTGACTTGGTACCTCATCCTCACCTGAGATGTGTACTGTAGTAATTTGATGGAAAACCTATTTCATTTTCAGTGTCCTTTAAAAACAATATTAAAAAATTAAAATTGGAAATTGAACTAGGAGACAACCAACTCTTTTTCAGTTTTAACTTTTCCACAAATTGTCCAGTGTCTGTGATATGACTTTGGGCCACTCTGACCTCCTAGAAGCTTCCTTATATCATTTCAACCCATTGCTATCCCCCCAAAAACAATACTGACAATCATGATTAAATGCAGAGATTTTTAGTAAATTTGCTATTTTAGTAAATAACAAATAGTTACGTTACTTGTAACTAGGAATTAGGTTAACTATACTTTTTTTCTAAGCCAAAAGCAAGCTATGTTATGCCTTAGTGTGATATGCAAGGACCAGAACCAGAGACTTCAAGCATAACTGTTGAACATAGTTATTCAGAAACTTTGAAAAATTGACCTTGGCTTAATTGTACTGTTTCTTCTATGACATTCTAGTTCAGTTGATTCATATCCATATACAGAACCATGACATAAAGTATATAGAAATTGCTTTGTCAACATATAGTTTATTTTTTCCCTAAGAGTAGACCTGATGTTATTGAAGATATTTCAATATAATGAACCAACAAAAAGAGCACAAGGACTGCATTTATGGAGGAAACAACCTTGTTCACTTTGTTTTTATTCTGCTGATAATCAACTTTAATTGCTTTGCTCAGACACAATTTTATAGGCTAATATTGTCTACTTTCAAATTTGTAAGTTAGTACTGTCTATTTCTTTCAACTTGCAAGTTTTATCCTTCTTGAAAAAAGGATCGAGAACTTTTCAAAAAGTCCTTCAGCAGCCACCTGCCTAAAATTAATCTGGCCTAGTGGGAGAATTGCTCAGCAGTCATGTCATTTCAGCCAAAAACCTGTTTCAGTAAGAAAAAAACTCTTAAACTATCCATATGTTGAAACATATGCAATGTGAATGTGTACTTCAAAACAGTAATGCTGCTTTCTCCTGAGTGTGATGAGCTTAAAACACCCTTTTGAAAGGACTTTACAAAATCCTTATTACTGATTTTTATTGAAATAGTTGATTGCATTTCTCTATATGAATTTCTTGCTTATTTCAATAGTTAGATACTGTATAGATCAGGGATGTCAAACTCCCGGCCCATGGACCAGATGGGTCATGGACTGACCACACGCATGCCTAATTTAGCAAAGGGGATAAAAGTCATGATACGTCACATGATGCTGCCATGATGATATGAGTTTGACACCCATGGTATCGATCAGGGGTTGCCAACCTTTTGGACCACCAAACTCATAATTTTAAATCCCAGGGGCCACTAACCAGTTCTGTGGATGTGTCCTAGTTTATGGGTATGGCTTGGTGGTCATGTGACTGGCTGGGCATGGCTTATATGTAAATATTATAAATATTTATATCAATATTGATTTTTTTATAAAAAAGGAGCAACTTTTACCCAAAATCAGGCAAAGCATGAAGGCAGATTGAGTTGCTCACAGAATAACAGATTCATTCAGAGATCTATCTATCTGCCATTGGCTAGCTCAGTCTGTCACATAAAATTTGCTGGCAAGCAAACTCACAAAATTAACTCACGACACACCATTATGTAAATATTGATTTTGTTTATTTTAAAAAAGAGCAACTTTTACACAAAAGCAGGCAAAGCAGGCAGGCAGATTGAGTTGCTCACAGTGATCTATCTATCTGCCATCGGCTAGATCAGTCTGTCACATAAAATTTGCTTGTCGTGAGTCTGCACTGAATAATAGAACCTTCAGTCCTAAGGGAGTTTCGGCTGTGCTTAAAAGCAGAACCGAAGATCTAAACACTAGGTAGAAAGCAAGAAATCCAAACATTTCCTACTTCCTAGCTAATCTAAATCTCCCAACACAGCAGAACAGCTGATGGTCAGGAAAAAAAAGGAAAAATAGGAACTTAGCAGGCAAGTTTACCCAGTAAGGAGTGAGTAGGCAGGGAGGGTTCCTGCACATCATGTGGGAGGCACAGCCTTGTGTTTCTGTGCAGCCTGGATTAATTGCTTTTGAGGGTGCTCTGGGGGATGACATTTTTCTGCAGCCCACCAAAATTTTCTCATGGCCCATCTGTGGGCCATGGCCCACTGGTTGGCAAACGCTGGTATAGATCATAGCCAGGAGCAGAGGTGGGATTCTACCAGTTTGGACCAGTTCGAGTGAACTGGATGTTAAAGTTACATCTGGTTCACCAAACCAGGATTTCAACTGACCGGCTGGCCATACCCCTCCTGCTCCACCCCACCCCCCCTCCCAGGAATCTCCACATGGTCCATTTTCAATCCAGGTAAGTTCAGGGTCCAGGCAGAGGCTCTGAGAGGGGGAAAATGGGCCTTCTGGAAGTCTGGAAATGGGCCTATTTCCAGCTTCTGGAGGGTCTCCAGAGCCTGGGGAGACTGCTTTTGCCCTCCCAGAGGCCTGGGGGGAGTCCTCTGGACCCTTGGGAGGGCAAAAACGGCCTCCTCTGAGCTCTGGAGGCCTACTAGAAGCCGGAAACAGGAAGTTCCAGAAGGCCATGAGCAACAAGCAATCGGGCAGATAACTAGTTGCTGGGATTTTTGAATCCCACCCCTGGCCAGGAGTCAATCATTGTTTGTAGAAAGGTGACTGGACTTGCAGAATTTTTCATTCCTAAAATCCCTTAATTCACTAATCAGTGGAGGTAAAGTACAGATAGCCCTTACTTATCTATTGTCCCATTTAGTGGCTGTTAAAAGTTATGAAAGTGCTAAAAATATAATGTAATGATCAATGTCTGCATTTATGGTGGTGCAGTGGTTAAAATGAAGTATTGCAGACTAATTCTGCTGACTTCCAGAGTTCAATCCTGACCAGCTCAAGGTTGACTCAGCCTTCCATCCTTCCAAGGTGAGTAAAATGAAGGCCCAGATTGTTGGGGGCAATAACTGCCTCTGTTAACCTCTTAGAAAGGTCTGTAGACCACTGTGAAGGGATATGTAAATCTCAGTGCTACTGTTATTATGACCTTCACAGCATGTAATCCTCATTACAGTCAGTTCATGTTGTCTTATGATTGACCTGTTGGTTTTCTCCCTCCTCCCCTTGTAAATGGAGAGATTGGAGAGGAAGGGTGTTGTGGTCCTGATTCCCGAGCCTATGCTGTCAGAGGAAGAGGACCTGGAAGATGATGATGAGGAACTGGGAATGCCTTCCTGCCCAGGACCTTCCTCCCTGATAATGCCTCAGGTTCCATCAGACAACCGAGAGGAACAGCCTGAGATTAATCAGGAAGAAGGTATATCGGAGCAGCCCCTGACACGGAGTAAAGAGAAAGAGTGTTGGCTCGATCCTAAGCAGCATCATAGGGAGAAATGTGAGCAACAACGTAGGAGGCGTGGGAGGATCAGAGTGAGCTGAGTCATTGAGCCACACCCCACAGGGGATAAAAGTGGGTGTGTTTTCTCCTGAAACTTTGTATGGGACAAAGTTTAACCTTACTTCAGATTTTCTTTGTGGACTGCCTTGTGATTTTCTGTGAGTAAAATTTTATTTACTATCAGTTAGGACTTGGCAGGCAGAGCATGTTGGAATGCCAAGAATATTATCAGTTCCAAAGAATTAACTCTGTGATGTCCGAGGCAGCTTGCCTGCCTGTGTTTGTGTGAGTTTGTACTCTTTCATCTTTTGGGAGACAGAACAAAGGGATTACATGAGACTAAGCAGGCATACAATGGGGAATGTACCTTGAAAGGAATAAAATAGTACACAGCATAAGTGGGGAAAGAATAGAAAGAAAAACAAAGAAAACCCAAACAACTTCACCTGTAATCATCATTATTTACCCTCTAGATGTCATTTCCCCACAACCATTTTATCTTAAGCTTTCCTTTTTAAATATTCCAACCTATTGCCGGACCATATCCTGGCAAAATGTGCTTGTTTTCCTCTCCTTCTAAAGACCTGGCTTCGGTAGTAGGTTTTTTTTTTTTCTTCCTTCCTCTCTCTTTCCCCGTTTCTCCTTTTCACTACAATTGCAATGCAGGTTGTCTGGCAGGGCAGCATTTGATTTACCTGGCACAGAGGAATGAAAAAGGAGTTGGCTGTTTACCTGTCTATATAGTAGCTCTGTCAACCATTCTGCAAACAGACTCCAAGGGTGCCAGAAATAAAAGAAAATTAATATTATATCATTAAAGCAGGCAGGAGACAGAGAATATGGGCTAAACAAAAGCAATTTTGTTTGGTGGTCATCTGACTGGGTAGCTATGGCTTGCTGACTGGGCATGGTTTTGTGTTCATGTGATTGGCTGGGTGTAGTTAGGTGGTCATATGACTGGTTGGGCATGGCTTGTTGGTCATGGCTAGGTGGCCATGTGAGTAGCAAACCAAATATAAGTGGTCCTCACTTAATGGTCATTTGCTTAATGAATGTTCTAATTTAAGACTGACCTCCCTAAAGCTACCTGATCTGTTTTTGGTGTTTTGACAGCAATGCACACACACGCGCTTATGACCAGTTACATCCCACACAGTCTTGTGACAGAGGTTTTCTATATTTTTGCCAGTTTCCAACAATTCCTTCGGTTTCCGGTTAAAAATGCCCATTGGGGAAAATGGACTTGTTTAACAACCACAGTGTTTGCTTAATGACCACAAGGTTCACTTAATGACCATGGTGTTTGCCTAACCCGGGGTCTGCAAGCTTAAACACTCAAAGAGCCATTTTTCTATTTTCTTTTAAACAGGTATCTCTATCTCTCTTTCTTTTTCCCTTTTTTTCTTTCTCTCTCTCTCATCTCTCTGTCTCTTGTCTCTCTCTTTCCCTCCCTCCCTGTCTCTCTCTGTGTGTGTCTTCTCTCTCTCTTTCCCCCCCTTCGTCTCTTTCTTTCTCTCTATCTGTATGTATCTCTGGTCTCTCTCTTTCCCTCCCTCTCTCCCTCTCTCTCTGTGTCTCTTGTCTCTCTTTCCCCATCTCTCTCTTCTCTCTGTGTGTGTGTCTTGCCTCTCTTTTCACCCCCTCTTTCTCTCTGTCTCTTAACTCTCTCTTTCCCTCCCCCCTCTCTGTGTCTCTCTCTCTTGGTCTCTCTCTCTCTCTTTCCCTCCCTCTCTCTGTCTCCCTCTCTCTCTGTCTGTCTCTTGGGGGGGGGGAAATATAAGTCACTTTTTTCAGTGCTGTCGTGACTTTAAATGGAGGCTAAACAAATAGTTGTAAGTCAAAGACTATCTGTATCTGCTGCTTTAACCTTCCAATTAGCATCTAACTAAATTTCAGCTGCATCACTGCAGGCACATAGGATAATTTCCTTATTCCCAAAATGCAGGAAAATAACCCAGGCTTAACAAGAAGTTGTACTTCTGATGTTTTTCAAGCTTAGCAATGTTGTAACTATGTATCATTCAGGTGTTTGCAACTATGTACATTGTAACTATGTATCATTCATGTGTTTGCAACATTGTATCATTCATGTGTAATCATTAACTTCTATCTCTTCAGTGACCTTTGCAAGGCACCTACAAGGGACAAGGAGCTAGACGATTGTTAATAAGCTTATCCACATTGTAAATAATCTGTCCGGTATGCAGCTTTGTAAACATGCACATCCTGATGAGATTACCATGTTTGACTTGAGCTTTGATTAAATCATTTTCTTGTAAAAAAGCACAATAAAAGAGCGTGTGCCAAGACATTCGGGGCGCGCTCATCAAGAGGAAACCTCACTTCCTGTCGTTTCTCTTCCCTTCGCTCCCTATCATGAGCCGCCCATCAGATGCGGGATGGCAGATACCGCATAGCAACTTTAAGATATGTGGACTTCAATTCCCAGAATTCCCCAGGCAGCATGAGACCTGATCATTTGATTACTCCCAAGTCAGTAACATGAAAGAATTACCAATTTTAAAGATACTGAGCATTGTATTGCTGTATGAATTGATTTAGTAAGATTCCATACTTACCACACTCCTGTCTCTGCTTGGACAGAACCATCAAGGCATTTCTACTGGATTGCCCCTTGTACCAAGGCTCTGATTTAATATTGCCTCCTCCTCCTCCTCATTAAATGCATGGATTGACCTCAAATGGATGTTACCTATTTTCTACTGGTGGATTAATCTATAAAATGTAATATAAACTGCCTCTTCATCACAAGGACACAGCTTTAAAGATACTAACCCTCCCCCAAGGGATACTTGCTTCAGGCTATTTTATGTTTTAAAGCCCGGTTCAGCTCCAACAATGCTTCCTGGAACTTCTCCTGTAGCACTGAGCTGCTTAGCTTTTATTTTGAAATCCAGCACTCTTTGGCTTCAGCGCTGGATTTTAAAAGGCAAGCTCAGTACTGCAAGAAGTGCCAGGAAGCCAATGAATTAGTCAATTAAATACCTTTAAACTACTTTCTCTCCCAGCAATCTGGGCTGAAGCAGTATTAAACAATATCTGCTCCTTTGTGAAAATTGGAATGAAGAAATAGGCCTGTAGAAGTAAGGAAACAAAGCGGGGTAAGTATGCATGTACATGTATGTGTAAGAGTGTATGTGTGTGTGTGTTTGTATGTATGTATGTAGTGGGATTCAATTTTTTTTACTAACGGTTCTGTGGGCATTGTTGTGAATTAATAAAAGTGCTTAAATAAAAATCATTAAGAGCTTGAAGTAAAGTGCAGAGTTCTGGCCCTGCACTTCTGATTGGCCGATAATAGCAACATCGGATTGGTCCGTTCAGGAGAATCCAATTGGCTATTAACGAGCCTCTCCCATTGGTTAACGGAGCTAGTGCTCCCTGTGTTTTCATTGGTTAAATACTCAAGAGTTTGCCTATATAAAGGGGGCCGTTGCTCCCATTGAGTTGAGCTGTTACACCATGCTAATAAAGGGTTTGAAGTTCACTGTTCACCGACTCGTTTCCATTCTTAGCGCCCATGCACAGAACATAACACTGGTGACGAGGGTGGGATGTGGAGACATCAGAGCTGACTGAACAATGAAGAACGATAACAGAGCACGTGGCTGAAACGCACCAACGGCGGAACCATATCCGGCAGCGTCATACCACCCGCTCCATTCGACCCGGCGCAAGAAGACTGGGACTCATATATGGATTGCTTCCAGATGTTTCTGGAGACCAACAATTTGAAGGATGCCACTAGCGGAAAGAAACGGGCAGTATTCCTAACCCATTGCGGGCCGACCGTATTCAAGATGGCCAAGACACTAGCGAAACCGACAGAAGTAAAGTCTATGGACTGGGACGTCCTCGAACCCCTACTAAGGGCCCACTATGCACCGACTGTGCCAACGCTCGTTAGAAGGCATGAATTTTACCAGAGAAGTCAGCGGAAGGGCGAAAGTGTTGCTGATTTCATAGCGGATATCCGAAATCTGGGAGGCCTATGCGGGTTTGCCGACCTTGAAGAAGCCCTGAGAGACTGGTTTCCGGTTTCGCGTGGCTTCGGGGCAGCAGGAATTCGCGACAGCTCACGATTCCTGCTGTGCTAGCCGTCGAGGTACCCCCGACCCAGATGGGTCAGGGGGATATGGCTGCCCTGTAGGGACAGCTGAAGAGAGAGGGGAGTCGGACAGGGAGGTGGGGGTGTCGCAGACCCCCCCCCTTCTCTGGAAAAACCCCTTTTTCCCAAGGCGGTGGAGCGGCGGTCAGCAATGGCCGCCACGAAGAAGCCAGCAACCGGGTAAGATTGCGCTGGAGGAAATGTGAAGAGTGAAAGTTTTGTCTGAGCCGGGTCAAGTAACATCCTTTAAATTGCCTGGAACTGAGCTGTTTGAATTGCTGGAGGATACATTGTATCCCTAAGAAGAGCGAAAGCGGCGGAGAAGCTGTTAAAGGGAACTTTCGTTTTTTCTTTACTCTCCCACCCCATGGAAACAGCAGAAATGTTTGGATATATTGGACATCGAAAGTGAATTGTTTTGAGAGTTGAAGCTAAGGAACAAAAGGATTTTTGGACATTGAAAAATTTAAGAAATTGGAAACCTTTGTTGGAGGTATGAATTTCTGATTATTTAAAATTGACATTTTAAGTGGGAAGGGAGAGGAAAAAAAAATTAGAGCAGAAGCTGAAAAAGGGGGAGATTGCCTAGAATCCCAAAGAAAGATATATGGTAATTGGACCTCTTTGACTAAACATTAACCCCAGAAAGAGAAAGAGAAGAAGGAAGAAAAGTATTAACTTTTGGAATTTTTTTTTTAATTGTTTTTGATTAAAAATAGTTGTGATTGTTTTGGGAAAAGTTTCTCTTTTCATAATGGCATTGTTTGTGGATGATCTAAAGACTGAATATCAAAAATATAAAAAGGAAGATACTTTGGGCGCTTTGTTTCAATTCTTGAAAATGGCGTTATGTACTTATGAAAAGTTGATTACGCAGCAGAAGGACTGGGACAAGGAAGAAGAGGAAGAAGAAGCCATCTTTGATGAACAATGGGTCCCTTCCGGAGAGGAGGAGAAAAAGGATAAGAAAAAGGGGATTTTAAGAATTGTAAAAACAACCAAAGGAGAGAAAAATGAGCGAAAAGGTGGAGGCAAGGTTAGAAAGCAAAGGAAAAGGAGTGGAAAAAGAGAGGAGAAAAAACAAAGGGGTAAAAAGGGCAAGGAGAAGAATAAGCAGGAGAGAAAGGGGGGGAGGAGAGGACTTGGTGGGGGGAAGCAAGATCTAAAGAAAAAAAGTTTATTTAGAGACAATGGGTGAATTTAATTTAGGATAAGAGAGGGATTCTGGAGGGTACATAGGTTTGTGTTTTTATATGTGTATTTAGAGTATAAAATTCATTATGTAATTTTAGAATCTTTTAAACAGAATCCCAAGAAAAATTGTTACACGAAGTACTTTTAAGTTAGGGTAATGAGTTATAGATGTTACTCCAATTGGTGTATAGGAGAAGTATAGTAAAAGAAAAAAGATGAATGGATAGTTGGAAATAGAACAGACAAAGAATGTTATTGAAAATGGTAATAAGATATGGAAGGATATATAAAGGCTTTGTTATGGGTTTTTTTGGATTTTGTATATTGATAAAAGGCAATAAAATTTTAATTAACAAGAAATAATTTGGATGAAAAGGAGAAGTAGGGATAAGATATGAAGTTAAATAGATAAAGTATTGATACTATAATTTGGAATTGTTATGCTCTATTGGTTTTTTACTATTATTTTTTCCTAGAAAAGAATTTATAAGCTGTTATGCCTTGATTCTTTGTGCATTGTTTTTATAAAAATGGTTTATATATATATATATATATAAAGAAAATGATAATAAGATATGGAAGGATATATGGGGTGAATATGATATTTGAATTTGTGTCTGTGTGAAGAGTTTTAACCCGGGATCAGACAATCTTCAGAAAAAATCTTTTAGTTTTGTTTATGTTTTGTGTTTTGTATGTTTGTGTATTGTGTCTTCTGTAAAATTGTTAAAAATCTTTTTTTTTTTAAAGAAAAAAAAAAGAATTAATAAAACCTTGGAGGAATGTAATTGTAAACAAGTCAGAAAGAAATGAATATGATGACTATAAAATGGATAAATATAGAAAAGAAATGAAATTGAATAAGAGTAAAGAGAAATAATGAGAAATTTGCTGAAAGATATTTATGTGTCCATATGGAAATGGGATAAATTAGAATTATGTTGTATAAAAATAATGTTTTATCCGACTTGTAAAAATTTATAATGTTAAGAGGTTTTATGTACTTAATGGTTAATGATGTGTTGTTTGTCTTTAAAATTAATAAAATTTGTTTCAAAAAAAAAAAAGAAGCCCTGAGAGACCGAATAATTCTGGGATTAGATTCGCCGCACACACAAAGCAAGCTGATGGCAAAAGGCGACATCAGCCTTGCTGACGCCATTACTGAAGCTACTGCAGCAGAAGCAACCAGGAAGTCGGCTGCCCGAATGTGCCGCACCCACGCACCACTTCACCAACTGACTCGTGAAATTTCACCTCAGTCAGAAGGACAGCTTTTGACAGCCCACCACGAGGACCTCGAATCATCGTCAGAAAGCGACGAAAAAGAGGTCCACTGACTTCGGTCCGAATGAGACCAACGCCAGAAATCTCAGCACCAATGCGCTGGTTGTGGGGCAAGCCACCCCCGATCAGAATGCAAATTCCTCGACGCGCTTTGCCACGTGTGCGGGAAAAGAGGCCATATCGGATGGGTCTGTAGAAGCAAGCAAGGACCCAGCCAGCCCTCGAGGGGGGCTAACTATCGCCAACCAACAGGAAGTCATCCTGTAAAACGAGAACTCGTGAACCACCAATGGAACAACCACTCCTACAGAAACAAAACCCTAAACCACTCAACGAAGCGAGAAGAGGCTCACCAAACGATCATGATCGGTCATGCCTCATCTCTTGATGCCAAGAAGATCCGAGTGAAAGTGTCCATCGAAAACCAGTCCTGCCTGATGGAAGTCAATTCAGGATGGTCCCTCTCAATGGTTTCCTGGAAGACCCTCAAGCAGCTCATCCCTACTGTCCGGCGGCAAAACCTCAGAATCCAAAGATTCATACTCAAAAACTATCAAGGAAATCGAATTCCAGTCGTTGGATCCAGCCGAGTCCGGGATCGTTTAAGAACCGCACAGCATTCCTACCCCTGACTGTAATCGACAGGGATCGGCCTAGTCTGTTAGGCCTCCAATGGTTTACTCCACTCGGAATTGAAATAGCCGGCATTCACCGAATCTGCAGCAGAAACTGGGAAGAGGACCTCGTCCAAGAATTCCAGGATGTCTTTGCAGAAAAACTAGGCAAGTACAAGGGGACCCCGATATCATTTAACCTCAATCCCGAGATAGCTCCCATCTGCCTTAAGCCTCGTCAAGTTCCATTTGCCCTTAAACCAAAGATTGATGAGCAGCTTGATAAATTAATAGCCCAGGGTGTGTTAGAACCAACCGATCTCTCTCCCTGGGAAACCCCAATCGTGACACCCATCAAGCCGGATGGATCGATAAGAATTTGTGGGGACTACCAAGCCACCCTGAACCACGCCCTTCAACAAAACGCTTATCCAGTACCGGTGGTGCAACACCTCCTCCATTCCCTGGGGGGCGGAAAAGTCTTCGCTAAACTAGACTTAGCTCAGGCATACCAACAACTGGCTGTAGACAAAATAACGGCAGAGGCCCAAACGATTGTTACGCACCGAGATGCGTTTAAATGTAACCGGCTCCAATTCGGAGTAAGCGTGGCCCTGGGAATCTTTCAGAGTTTGATGGAAAGACTATTACAAGGGATAAAAGGTGTTGTCCCATATTTTGATGATGTGTTAATCGCTGCCCCGACTCGGAAAATACTAAGGGATCGCCTGAGGTTGGTTCTCCAGAGGTTTAAAGACTCAGGTCTCAAAGTTAAGAAAAACAAATGTCAACTATGTACGGATCGTGTAGAATTTTTAGGATATTTAATTGATAGTCATGGCATTCACCCCACCGATAGCAAACTTAGGGCAATCAAAAATGCCCCAAAACCCCGAAATAAGGCCGACCTCCAGGCTTTCCTAGGCCTTATCAATTTTTATAATGTTTTCCTGCCTCACAAAGCAACTGTAGCCGAACCCCTACATCGTTTGTTGGACAAAAAAGCAATCTGGGTATGGGGACACAAAGACGAGCAAGCGTTTCGAAATGTGAAAAAATTATTGACTTCTGATGCTGTGCTGATACAGTATAACAAGACTTTGCCTTTAACAATCACGTGTGATGCATCGCCATTTGGGGTGGGCGCCATTTTGAGCCATGTTTTGCCAAACGGAAATGAAGCCCCTATTGCCTATTTCTCAAAGACGCTATCAAAAGCAAAATGCAATTACAGTCAAATTGATAAAGAGGCCCTTGCTATTGTGTCCGCTGTTAAGAGATTTCATGAATATGTGTATGGCTGAGCCTTTACGATAGTGACTGACCACAAACCTTTGCTGGGAATAATAGCGGGAGATAGGCCAACCCCATATTATCTCGCAGAATGACTCGCTGGTCAGAATTCTTGGCTGCATATAGTTACAAGTTGCAACACCGCCCGGAGAAGGCCATTCCCCACGCCGACGCATTGAGCCATGCACCACTTCCGGAGACCATTGATGACCCCGCTCCGACGGTTACAACACTGCAGATCGAGACACTTCGAACACCGCCATTAACAGCCCGAGATATCACGATGGAAATGAAACGCGACCCCATTTTAGCACGAGTCCTCAGTTGGGTCGAGCACGGATGGCCATTGGACCAGATACCTGATGACTCCGTCCCATTCAAGAATCGACAAACGGAACTGTTTTCCCAGAAGGGCTGCATTATCTGGGGTGATAGAGTCGTTGTCCCAGAGCGGTTACAACGAGCGATACTAAGAACCTTGCACGATGGCCACCCCGGCATCGTGCGCATGAAAGCCCTTGCACAAAGTTATGCATGGTGGCCGGGCATCGACAAGCAGATCGAGACATGGGTAAAAGCTTGTCACAAATGCCAGGAAGTAAGCAATGCCCCTCTGAAAGCAACACCAACTGAATGGGAAACTCCGAGGGGACCATGGTCCCATATTCATCTGGACTTTGCGGGACCTACCAAAGGCCACACATTCTTATTAACGGTGGATGCCTACTCGAACTGGCTTGAAATCTATGAAATGAGAAATACAACAACTGAATCAGTCATCAGGAAACTAGACAGACTATTTACAACACACAGATTACCAGACGTTCTGGTATCCGGCAACGGGCTCCAATTTACTGCACTGTCCTTTGAACAGTAGCTGGTGGACCGCAGTATTCACCATGCACTGACTTCGCTGGCGCATCCTGTGGCCAACGGAAGGGCCGAGTGCATGGTACAATTCGTCAATAAAACTTTGCATAAAATGGATTATGGCAATATCGAAGACAAGATTAACCGGATACTCCTTTTGCAGCATATCACTTCACATAGCATCACCAACAAAACTCCTGCCGAGTTATTGATGGGGCGGAAGCTCCAGTCTCACCTCAACCGTCTGCAACCATTGTATGAACTTGAAAAACCACACGGATCCAGCGGGAGATGCCATAACTTCCAGGTAGGCAACTTGGTTTTCGCGAGGAACTTTTCGAGCGATCCGTTGTGGGTAGAGGCAACTGTGGTCCAAGCTACCGGCCCCAGATTGTACCGTGTGAAATGTCATGACGATAGAATATGGAAGCGCCATATCGATCAGCTGTGTTCAAGGCTACAGTCAGGGATCTCCGAGTCCCCTGACTTCCAAACTGAGGGGGGAGGAGATATCGAGGAAGATGAATTTGAAATGGCAGAAAGCTTAAGCGGAAGTAATGACCGCGCAGAGGTAACACGTGAGGAAGGATCAGGGATGGGGGGTGACCTCGCCTCAAGGAGATGCCGAGGACATTAACGACAGCAAAAATTTGAATACAGAACTGGAGGCACCCCTTGCACCAGATAACGTCCTGCCCCAACAAGACTGTGGTCAAACACCGGGAGTACAACGTAAATCAAATAGACAATCAAAACAACCTGCCTATCTCAAAGACTACGTGACCGCACCCCTTAAATGGAACCCTGGGGGAAGGGGTGTTGTGAATTAATAAAAGTGCTTAAATAAAAATCATTAAGAGCTTGAAGTAAAGTGCAGGGTTCTGGCCCTGCACTTCTGATTGGCCAATAATAGCAACATCGGATTGGTCCGTTCAGGAGAATCTGATTGGCTATTAACGAGCCTCTCCCATTGGTTAATGGAGCTAGTGCTCCCTGTGTTTTCATTGGTTAAATACTCAAGAGTTTGCCTATATAAAGGGGGCCATTGCTCCCATTGAGTTGAGCTATTACACCTTATTAATAAAGAGTTTGAAGTTCACTGTCACCGGCTCGTCTCCATTCTTAGCGCCCATGCACAGAACATAACAGGCATGCCTTGGTGGGCATGGCAGGGGAAGAATACTGTAAAATCTCCAGTCAGGGACTTTCAGTTTGCTTGTCATCGGAATTGGACCAGAATCCGCAATGGTGTGCGGTTTTGCTCTGAGCTAATTTGCTGGAGGGTCCGAATCACGACCATAACCACCCTGGAGGGTTGGTGAAGAAAGGGGGAATTGCCTGGAGGGTTGAGGGGAGCTGCAACTCCCCTCCCTGACAGGAAAAACCCCTTCCAAAGGCAAGCGGTAGCAGTGGTCCAAAATGGCCACCACGAAGACAAAGAACAGCCTGGGAAACTAAGTTTGTGCTGGAGAGGAGAAGTAGCAAGTGGAGTGCGAACCAGGCAAAATACATGGATTTTGAGGGACCCCGGTATTAAAAATAAAGGACTATATTGGAGGAAAGTGTGTGGAAGCTGCGACCAAAGAGAGAGAGAAGGAAATTGAATTTTATAAGATTGGCTTGAATTACTGTACTGGATTAATTTTGAGGAGAAAATTTAAAGGAAAATATTTGAACACAACAAAGGTTTAGAAATTAAACTGAATAACTATTGGATTATGGGCACTCAACGGGCATTAACTAAATGCTGAAATTGCGTGTGTGGAAATGGAAAATAAAATAATAGCTAATGACTGAAATTAGTGAATTTAATAAAAATACTATGTTCAACAATGTAAGTTAAAGTTAAGAAAGGAGTGGATTGTGAAAAAGGCTCAAGAGCAGCACCTGATGGTACTGGAAAACTTCAGTGGAAGGTGACATTAGAATGCTACAAAGGGGAAGATATTTGAAAATATTGGCATAGAACAACCCGGTGAGTGTGGGAAACAGTTTGGAAAGGGCCACTTGAAAATTTGGAACAAAGATTTAAGGACATTGATAGTTGAAAATAAACTTTAAAGATACTGGCTGAAATAATATACTGGACTCTGGGACTGAATACATCAATTAGGGAAGAGGAAAAGAAAAAAAGAGAAGATACAGTGGAGGAATTATTTGTTGAAATGAGAGTGGACTTGCAAGACATAAGGGAAATGATGAAAACTAGATTTGAAATGTGTAATTATGCATTACAGGAATTAGAAATGGTGACCCAGCGTGTAGAAGAAGAATGCAAACCGGAGGAGGAGTTTAACAAAGAAGAAACCAGCTTTGAAGAAAAAAGGGATCAACAATTACATACAGGTGGCACTTTCCCCCGACAAGAATAGCAAGAATGTTTAAGAACAAATCTGAAAAATGCTGGAAATGTCATCAGATACCCGGCTCATATTACCATATGTGGTGGACTTGTGAGGATGCTAGAAAATATTGGACTATAATTCGCATGTGGTTGGAAAAAATGACAAAGAAACACATAGACTTGAAACCAGAGATCTTCTTATTGGGAATTTTACCTGATATATATAGTAAAGATTTGAAGTACCTGATTGTAAATGTATTAACAGCGGCTAGGATTGTATTTGCTAAAAAATTGGAAGAATGAGAAAATACCATTACAGGAAGAAATTATTAAGAAAATATTGGAATGTGCTGAGATGAGTAGATTGACATTTGAAATTAGAGAGCAAGAAGATAAACAATTTTATGAAATTTGGGATCTTTTTTATCAATGGCTAGATGATAAAATATGATAATAGAATATTTAGAATGCTAGACAGTAAGGAATATCTTTATTTTGCTATTTTGCTATTATTTTGTTATTTGACATATTTATAAAGGGTTTTTTAGGATTGATTTGATATGATTATATGATTTGTGATAGAGTAAACTGGTTTAAAGTATTGTTAGCTCATAAAGCATGAATGATTAAAAATATAGTCAAAAACCTCTTTTTTTAGTGATATTAGGATATATAAGTTTGGATTGACAATATGAGTTGTTATGTAACATAATTGTAATTGAGACTACAGAATGAATGCACAAAAATGATGAACCAACTGACACACTGGATGTACATATGAGAGTTGATGTTTTTATGTTTTGTTTGTCTTGTTTGTTTGTAGAAAATTAATAAAATCTTTTTCAAAAAAAAAACAATTACTTAAGCAGGGGGGAAAGGAATTAAAATTAAAGATGTGTGGTCTAATGTGATAATAAAAGGGAAAATGGTTTAGAAAATGGAAAAAAGGAGTGGGGGAAAGCTGATAAGGGAAGTTCAAAAGAAAAATCAAAAGAGGGAGGGAGAAAAAGTTAATAATTGGAATGACAAATGGAGAGGAATAAGAATGGGGGAAAGGGGAATTAAAAGAAAAGATCAGAAAATAAAGAGAAACAGGAAGCAAATGAGGACAAAAAGAAACTATATTGTTAAAAGAGCGAGAGACAATGGGTGAAATTTTAAAAAGAGGATAGGAAAGAGATTTTGCAAGGTAATAAGGTGTGAAATAATTGATGAAGTATAGAAAAAAGTATGTAACTGATGTGATATTTTTCTTTTAGTTTTTTTTTCTTTTTTTCCCTCTTTCCTGTTATTAAAGAATTATTGCTATACTAGACATGGAATTTAATGGAATAAATATGGAATTAGGAATTTTTAATAAAAATATCATGTTGATGATTAACGATGTATAAGAAAAGGGGGGAAGATGATGAAATGAGAACTATTATGGAAGGATTAATATCAGTTGCTATAATTAATTGATTCGACTTGTATTTTTGTAATTATTACAGAATTATTTTTTTTATTATAATCTGATTGATAAGGTGATTGAGAAAATGTAATGCAGAATCTGACAAAATAAAGTATATATATGTGTGTTTGTGTGTTATATAGTAATTAGGGAGATGGTATCAAGGTAGATTGAATGTGACTGGCACAAATCAACAATCAGGGGACAATTTTGAATTAAAATAAGGATTGATAAAATTTCAAATATGACAGATAAAGGTAATTTGGGAAATGAATACAGAAATGAGATGAGAATTTCAAATAACATTGTAAAATAAGATGAGAATATTTTAATGAATAAAATGTTATAATATGAATTGGAATTGGATAAGTTTAATACTTAATACTAATAAGGTTAATGTGATATGAAATTGAACAAACAAAATGAACAGCTAAATATGGTCATGTTTGTATTGTATTGAAACCTGGAACCATATTGCTTGCCAAATTAGATTTTTTTATTTAAAAAAAATTGAGGAGGAAATTGAATAATGAAATTATTAGGTATGTCTAACTGATATGGTGGTTGGCATTAGGAGAGAAATGTTGAAAATAAGCAAGGAAGGATTTTGAATGTGGATATTAAGAGATTATTAAGCTTGCTTATACTAAAATGTATGATATATTGATGCCACACAGTGAATGTATTGTTGTGTATGTGTAGATTGAAATAAAAACTTTTATTTAAAAAAATAAATAAATCTCAAGTCAGAGGTGGTATTTGCCAGTTCTCCGAACTACTCAAAATTTCTGCTACCAGTTCTCTAGAACTGATCAGAACCTGCTGAATACCATCTCTGATATGTATATATGTACGTACGTATGTATGTATGTGTATATATGTGTGTGGGGAATGTCATGCTCTAGGCAAGTAAGGAGGAACTTTTTTCAATTGACTTGGTTTCCAGGTCTGAATAATGCTTTCCAGGTCATGATAATAATGGTTGAGTCCCTAAACACTAATGTGATGAATAAATGAGATGCCTCTGTTTGTGATGGTTTTTAGGGAAGAAACAAGGGCTTTATAATGATGTCAGGATATACAAGTTAGTCTGCTTCAGGTACTAAAATTAAAACCTAAGATCCAGTCATTAGAATTCCAGTCATTAGAATTCCGAAACAGCAGAATCAAAGCAGTATGATTCCACCAAGCCATGCCCACAGAACCGGTAATAAAAAAAATTGAATCCCACCACTGATACATACATACAGACACACACACACACAAACACAGACACACGCACACGCACACTTATATATAAATGCATACAAGTTAGTCTGCTTCAGGTACTAAAATTAAAACCTAAGATCCAGTCACTAGAATTCTGAAACAGCAGAATCAAAACAGTATCAATTCATCAAACAGCTATTTATTTCAGGCATAAACCAGCAAAAATGCAATCAGGGAAAAAATTAACCTGTTTCAATAATAACATTGACACTTCCAAGAAATAAAAGAAAGCTAAAAGATCAGATTGCTAACATTATAATATTGTGTCCTTAATTATGGGTCAACAGGTCAGCTGCTTTATTTTTGAAATTTGTATCTATAAACATTGAATGAAAAGATCTTTATGATACCAACATATATACTTGTATGTTTTGGAGCAATTCTTTACTACTATTACATTTTTTGATGATGCACATAATGGGAAATGCAAAGACAAACTCAAGTGAAACAAAAACTTTTAGCCAAAATACATGCTATAATTCTGGAATGAATATTTAAACTATCTCTTACTTCAAAGTTTGGTGAAGTAGGGCAGGGTACAGAGAGAAAAAGTTGAATAGTAATAGAAATATGGGGATAAATTAAATCATCTATTCTCTAATCATAAAAGAAATTTATTTTACAAGGTCTTCTCAAAGTATATTTACAAAGAATCCAAGTTGCTGAAGTTAAACAGAATTGCCACCATTCTATGAATGTATTTTGTCATTGTGATCCCAGATTAATACAAATATGGTACTTGCAAGATCAAACATTTTTACTTAAATAGGCTGAGGCCAATCTAAGCATGTAGGAGAAAGCTATTCATTGCACATTTCTGCAAAAACATGTTTTGATCTGCATTCTGAATCTATGCTTGGATCAGAATATACCCAGCTTTTTAAATTTAATTCATACACAGTTCAAGAAATGCATAAAGAAATATATGTGTTGAAAGAAAATGAAACAAAATAGCTTATATTGAAGAAGAAAAACTTGCAAAAAGTGAGAATTCAGACATAAATGTATACCAGGGTGCCTGCAGATTTCCTTTGGTCTCATTCAATATGAAATTGATCAACTTCTTGAAAAGCCATGAAAAACCTTTATACAAATGTCTTCCTCAATTGTTCATGCATTTGCATTGTTGATTCCCTTAAAACTTCCACTGTCTGCTTTTAGGTTAAATGAATTTGATGTTGAGAACTATTTTGTTTCTGGTGTATTAAAATTTTAAGCATCAGTTCAAAGAAAAACATCTAGAAAAATGTATTTCACATTTCAAATGGGTAGAAGATTTTCATGATTAAACAGACTAAAAATGTTATAGAAATCCAAGACAAATGGGGTTCATTTCAGGTGTTTTAACAAAAGACACATTATTTAAAATGAACTGACATTTTAAGAGGAAGTTCTCTGAAATTCTACCATCTTATGCTAAGAGAATGGTGCATACAAGACAGAGGCAGAACTATCAATGGCTTTTCTCCTAATGATAAAAATGCCACATCAGGTGCAGTACATGAAGATCTTGTGCTGAAAGTAATTGTGTCATATCCTACTTGTGGACATCTGTTTGAATGGCATAGAAGAAGGTGTCTAGATTAGATGGCCCTTTGATCAGATCCAGTAGGACTTATATTTTCATAACAATTTATTTCTAACTTATTCTGGCAGTGTTTATCATTGCATTAACAAACATAATCAGCTAGATGTTCCTTCTTCTCATGGTGATAAAAAATTCTTGCTTTGAAAATGCGAATGCATGAGAGATGGAGATAAAATCCAAGTGACAAACATCTGTAAACAACCTGCTCCTGGATAAATGGGTTCTATCTGGCTCATACATCTGTGAAGGTTTTGGAGGGAATTGATCTTTTGATAGGGACATCTTTCTTTTGACATACATTAGTTTACAATGAGTGGAATGTCCCCATAAATGATCAAGCTCAGGTAGACTCACACATAACCAAAGTGATCCTTCTGTGGAGAACATGAATTGCAGAAGATGCAATTATGCTAAAATATGATTTTCTGCTGTTCTTTTTAAACAGAGAAGCAAGAGAAGAAAAAGAAAAATGGGCGTACGTCTGAGTCAGTTCCAGTGGTTTGTGGAGATCTCCTTTGGAGATTCATTTCATCCTAATTCACAAATTTTTAGTGGTGATATTGCTCTCAACCTAAAGTGATTCAGAATGATGTCACATCTAGGACATTCTTGAGAATGCAAAGCAGTGGTCATTACCAGCACAATATGCCTTTTAGAAAGAGGATCCAACTGACGCACATTGCATAAAGTCCCCCAGGAGGTCATTGAAAAATATATTTTATTCAAAAAATCTTGGAAAAGTTTTTTTTTTTCCTGCTCAGAAATAGGAGAACTATGTTTCATAGCTCTGCAGGCCATTCACCTTTTGCAGGGGAGAATTACAGGGGGAAATGTAAAGTAGTCACTGAAAGAACTAACGGGAAGGCACTTGTAGCCTGGCAAGATGTTCCTCCTTGCTGGTGCAAGCAGATGTTTATAAGAAAATCTCCATGTGTGCATTTAGAGTTAGCCTTACCATTAGATGAAATAATGTACAGAGAAAACTTTTGTGCCATATGGTTTACCCTCTCTGCTCTTGCAGCATATTACTATGCCAATAGTTGCTTGATGTTATCCATGCTGCTGGGAGCTGCTGGGAGCTGAAGATCAGACCGCCTGCAGGTAGACTTCCTGGACTACCTATCTCTGTGAGCAATCTTCATTCAGAGATGGTGGAAATCCAGCAGTGTTGAAGGACATTTCAACTACCAATCCTGTTAGGGATAACATTGTTTTACCCTAACTGGTTTAGGTAAATAATAATATGTAATCATAGTTTATATGTTAAAGTGTCTGCAACTTTAACTGTGGGATAGTAATTAAGGGAGTGGTTGTGAAAGCACTTTAAAAGAAGCAAGGCTGTAGCTTGCTATCTCTCTGGCTTTGATGATCCCTGATTACTGAAAGGACACAAGACTGCATTGCTCGAACGGGAGAGAAAACAAAGGACAGACTTGTAAGTGAATTGACATAGGATATTCAAAACGGACTTTGCTAACTGAATATCCCTGAATGGACTGATTAAATGATACATGACTATTGGACTGTTATTTTGACTATGCTATGAACTCATAATGGAATAAACTATATATTTGATAGCACAAGCGTATCTGTCATTTTTACTGTATGTTAATAAACATACAAGCTTAGCTCACTCATTTATCTGTGTGCCTATCTGACTAAGCTGCACATTCTGTTTAGCTTGTCTCCCTAACCCTGGTTGGGGAAACCAGGCTTAACACTGGTTATGGGCCCAGAGGCTGCAAAGTCAGTTTAACTAGGATAAAACAGATTTATGTAAAAGTGAGAGTTTGTGTTGTTATACATTACAGTAAACAGACAGCTGTATTTTATTAATAATAGTTTTATATCCATATAAGAAAACATGGCACAAGTCAATTTACAAAGTTTGTCCCTGATATCCAAGTTGGATGGAACAAACTATGTATCATGGTCTATGAAATGTAGTCTGCTTCTACGAAGAGAAGATTTGTGGAACATAATTGAAAATCCACCAAACGTAGAAGAATGGGATCCAGAGGATGAGGAAGATAAATTAAAGATAGAAGAATTTATGCATAAAAATCAACAAGCTATTTGCATTATTGCTTTAACCATAACTGATATGCAGCTTGTTTATATCCACGGAGAGAAATTAGCTGTTGGGTGTTGGCAGAAGCTGAAGAGGATTTATGTTCAAGATAATGTTGGTGCTCACATAAATCTAACACGGAAACTTTTCAGTACACATCTCCATAAGAATGGTGATATGCTGAGTCATTTGAAAACTATGCAAAGCATTTTTCAAGAACTGCACGAGAAAGAGCTTATTTTCTCTGAACTACATCAAGTTTACATAATTCTATCTTCCCTTGACGAAACCTATGATAATTACGTAACTTCCCTTGAAATATTGCCAAAGGAAAGCCTAACTTTAACTGACATAACTGGCAGATTGATTGAAGAAGCCAGAAGAAGGTTTGAAAGAGACGAGTTAAGGAGGCAGCAACCTCAAAAAGAAGATAATGAATCTCCTACTGCATATGCAATTAAAAAGTGCTTTAATTGTGGAGGAAGAGGACATTTGGCAAGATTTTGTAAAAAGGCAAAGTACCAGAACGCTGGCCAGAATACTAAAAGTTATCAAAATAAAAATAAAAATTTAGAGTTAGCCATGTATACTAACGGAGCTGTAAAAAATAATTTATGGGTGGTTGACAGTGGAGCATCACATTGTATAACAAATGATAAGAAAAATTTTATTAAAATGTCCCAGAGTACACAGCAGATATCGTTAGCCAATGGCTGGAAACTGAAAGCTAAAGGTCAAGGTATAGCATATTGTTCTTTTATAAAAGAGAATGTAAAAATGTTATATGTACCACAACTTAAGTTTAATTTAATTTCAGTTAGAATTTTGGTTAAACTAGGATATGTAGTTACATTTAGGGGAGATAACTGCATAATTGAGAAAGAAGATAAGAAAATTACTGCATCTTTAAGAGGTGAATTATATGTGTTAAATGATGATGGTTTAAAGGTGGCTAACACAGTTTATGAAAATAAGAAACCTCATGATGAATGTATTCACTTGTTACATCGAAGGCTAGGGCATTTAAATTTTAAAATGCTTAAGAAAACTATTGAATTATCTAAGGGAATAAGTTTGAAACCTTGTCATAAGTATTTGCAATGTAATGCCTGTAATCAAAGCAAAGCAAGGGTCATACCGGCTAATAGAGTTGATGGATTTACTACTAAAGAGCCTTTAGAGGTAGTATTTGCAGATTTAATAGGTCCTAAAAAAACAAAGTGTAGGAGGAGCTCGTTACATATTAAGTATAATGGACCATTATTCTAGATATGGGTTTTGCTATTTAATGAAGAGCAAAACTGAAACATATCAAAATCTATTTAATTGGATTAAATTTGCAGAAAGGAAAACTAAAAAGAAATTAGTAACTCTTATTACAGATAATGGTACGGAATTTACAAATAATAAATTCCAGAACAGACTAAGAATATTAGGTATTCAACATAAAATGTCTGCACCATATAGGCCACAACATAATGCCTTTATAGAGAGAAGAGGCCAAACATTAAAATCAATGGCACGAACTATGATGTCTTATTCAGGATTACCTGACAATTTGTGGGGAGAAGCAATAATGTGTGGTAATCATATATTAAATAATGTTGTTAATTCAACAACAGGTGAATTACCATTCACACTGTGGCATGGTACAAAACCTGATTTAAGTTACATGCACACATTTGGAGCACTAGCATGGGTGCATATCCCTACACAACTTAGATACAAAGGACAACATAGAGCTAAAAGATTATATTTTGTAGGATATACATCTAATCATAGATCTTATAGATTCTGGGAACCAGATACATCTAGAGTTTACACCAGTGCTAGTGCTAAATTCCTAGAACATGTAGGATGGAATAGATTAGAGCAAGATTTAAATAATGAAGTAATTGTTGAACCCTACAAAAGGCAGAAAGATCAGATTAGTTATAAGAAGAGTCCAATTAAAGAAGAAGTCCAAGAAGAGCAAATAGGACCAGAACAAGAGGAAACAGTTGATCAGGAAGAGTTAGATAATCAAGAAGAGTTAATAAATGAAAGTCCACCTGTAAGTCCTGTAATACCTAGACGTACTACACGTGTAACTAGACCACCTGATAGATATCAAGCAAGTATAGTTTGCCAAGTTACTAAAGTTCCAACTAGTGTAGATGAACTTAAGATGTATCCTGCTAAGGATCAGGAGAATTGGCAAAAGGCAATGGAAAAGGAACTAAATTCATTAAAGGTAATGAAAGTTTATGAAGATGCTAAATTACCTCCAGGAGAAAAATCCATTGGGTGCAAATGGATATTTAAAGTAAAAACTGGAAATGATGGGACTGTTACCCATAAAGCTAGGTTAGTAGCTCAAGGATTTAATCAAACTGCATCTGATTACGATGAAGTTTTTGCACCAAGTTTTAAAGCAACATCTTTAAGAGCAGCATTAGTTTGGGCAGCTAAGAAAAACTATGTCATTAACCATTTAGATGTAGAAACTGCCTATCTACATGCACCATTGCAGCACACTATGTATTTAAGAAAACCAGTAGGTATAAAAGACAATAAATTAAATAGTAATGATTATTGGAAACTCAAAAAGAGTCTTTACGGGTTGAAACAATCTGGGTTTGAGTGGAACCAATATATTGTGAAAGAGTTAAACAATATAGGTTTTAAATCTGGTTTAGCAGATCCATGTGTGTTTAAAAGAGAAAATAATGGAACGGTGTCATTATTATTATTATTTACAGATGATATTGCTTTGATAACTAAGACTAATAATGAAGCTAATGAGATTATATCATTATTAGCCAAAAAGATAAAATTAAAGCATTTAGGTGAAATTAAAAAGTATCTAGGATTGACAATTAACAAAACAAAAAATGGATTTAAGATATCTCAAGAAGATAAAATTTGCCAATTAATTAAAACGTTTAAAATGGAACTTTGTAAACCGGCAAAGACTCCAATGAGTCAGGAAGTTTGCCAAACTGATGATAAAAGTCCCAAATTTGATAAGTCTATATATCAATCTTTGATTGGAAGCTTATCATATATAAGCAATTGGTCTAGGCCAGATATAGCTTATAGTGTAAATCAGCTGGCACGTTTTAATTCAGATCCACATCAATGTCATTGGCAATCATTAAAGAGAATTTTAAGATATCTTAAAGGAACAATGAACCATGCATTGTATATAGAACCAAAGGGTGATTTGAGTCTTAGTGCCTATGCAGATGCAAGTTTTGCAACTGATATAAACACAAGAAAATCAACATCTGGGATGGCTATATTATTTGGTAAGACACTAATAGGGTGGAGGTCAATCAGACAACAGCATATCAGCTTGTCCACGATGGAAGCGGAATTTTCATGTCTGTCATTACTATGCACTGATTTGATTTTGTACAAACAGTTATTATTAGACATGGGTATAACTGTAAAAGATTCCATTATTGTGTATGAGGACAAACAGGCAGCTATAAAATTAGCTACTAGTATTGCTGTTAAAACTAGATCAAAGCATACTGATTTAAGATACTTAAATGTTAGAGAATCTGTAAAGAATAGGCTAATTAAATTGGAATACTGCATGACAGAAGAAAACATTGCAGACCAATTTACAAAAGCTCAAGGAGTAATTAAGTTTAAAGAGAGTTGTAACAAATATGATTTAAAGATGTAAATAGTTATATTTATTATTATTTCCTAAAAGGGGAGAATGTTAGGGATAACATTGTTTTACCCTAACTGGTTTAGGTAAATAATAATATGTAATCATAGTTTATATGTTAAAGTGTCTGCAACTTTAACTGTGGGATAGTAATTAAGGGAGTGGTTGTGAAAGCACTTTAAAAGAAGCAAGGCTGTAGCTTGCTATCTCTCTGGCTTTGATGATCCCTGATTACTGAAAGGACACAAGACTGCATTGCTCGAACGGGAGAGAAAACAAATGGGCGTACGTCTGAGTCAGTTCCAGTAGTTTGTGGAGATCTCCTTTGGAGATTCATTTCATCCTAATTCACAAATTTTTAGTGGTGATATTGCTCTCAACCTAAAGTGATTCAGAATGATGTCACATCTAGGACATTCTTGAGAATGCAAAGCAGTGGTCATTACCAGCACAATATGCCTTTTAGAAAGAGGATCCAACTGACACACATTGCATAAAGTCCCCCAGGAGGTCATTGAAAAATATATTTTATTCAAAAAATCTTGGAAAAGTTTTTTTTTTTCCTGCTCAGAAATAGGAGAACTATGTTTCATAGCTCTGCAGGCCATTCACCTTTTGCAGGGGAGAATTACAGGGGGAAATGTAAAGTAGTCACTGAAAGAACTAACGGGAAGGCACTTGTAGCCTGGCAAGATGTTCCTCCTTGCTGGTGCAAGCAGATGTTTATAAGAAAATCTCCATGTGTGCATTTAGAGTTAGCCTTACCATTAGATGAAATAATGTACAGAGAAAACTTTTGTGCCATATGGTTTACCCTCTCTGCTCTTGCAGCATATTACTATGCCAATAGTTGCTTGATGTTATCCATGCTGCTGGGAGCTGCTGGGAGCTGCTGGGAGCTGAAGATCAGACCGCCTGCAGGTAGACTTCCTGGACTACCTATCTCTGTGAGCAATCTTCATTCAGAGATGGTGGAAATCCAGCAGTGTTGAAGGACATTTCAACTACCAATCCAATACCAATTTATTTTTCATGGAGGCAATAAGAAGGAAGTTCATCTGATGTTTCTGGGATTTGGAATGCCTTGTCTTTATGGAGATGACTCTTGGAGATTCTATGGGCCAGCTCTCTCCACATCTTCCGATCTTGCACTACTTCTATGACAGGTCATCTTTAAACACAAGCAAAGATTTTTTCTCAAAGGAAAAGAGGGGTATGTGAGTTTTTAAGTATCCTGGCATCACCTTCCCATGAAAGAAGGGAAAAAGGAAGATAGCCATAAGATCCAGATGGATCTTGACAGACCAGAACACTGGGCTGTATCTAACAAAATGAAATTCAATGTAGAGAAAAGTAAAGTCCTACACTTAGACAAGAAAAACCAAAAGTACACAAATAGACTGGGTGAAACCAGGCTCAATAACAGTGACTGTGAGAGGAATCTTGGAGTCTTAGTGAACAACCAGCTAAATATGAGCCAGCAGTGTGCAGCAGCCACCAAAAAAGTGAATGCAATCCTATCTTGCATTAACAGAGGGATACAATTGAGATCAAGTGAAGTACCAATGCCACTCTGTAAAGCCTTAGTAAGACCATACCTAGAGTACTGCATCCAGTTTTAGTCACCCCATGATAAAAAAGATGTTGAAACTCTAGAAAAAGTACAGAGAAGAGCAACCAGGATGGTTAGGGGACTAGAGACTAAAACATATGAAGAACGGTTATAGGAACTGGGCATGGCTAGTCTAGTGAAGAGAAGGACCAGGGAAGACATGATAGCAGTCTTCCAATATTTGAGGGGATACCACAGAGATGAAGGGCTCAAGCTCTTTTTTAAAGCACCTGAAGGCCACACAAGGAATAATGGATGGAAACTGAACAAGGAGGGATTTAACCTGGAAATAAGGAGAAACTTTCTGACAGAACAGCTCTCGGAAGATATGGGAGCATCATCACTTGAGACTTTCAAGAAGAGATTGGACTCCCATCTGTCAGAAATGGTGTAGGGTCTTCTGCTTGAGCAGGGGGTTGGACTAGATGACCTACAAGATCCCTTCCTACTCTGATTATCTGTTAACTGTTACCTTTGGACTGTAACAATGAAATTTTGCAGCACAATACATCATAATCATAAACATTCATCTTCTTTCTAAGTATATCAATCAGAACACTACAGGTGAAACTCGAAAAATTAGAATATCATGCAAAAGTTCATTTATTTCAGTAATGCACTTAAAAG
The DNA here is from genome assembly GCA_033807585.1 of Hydrophis major. Classification (NCBI taxonomy): domain Eukaryota; kingdom Metazoa; phylum Chordata; class Lepidosauria; order Squamata; family Elapidae; genus Hydrophis; species Hydrophis major. The sequence continues at coordinate 15,591,749 of CM066334.1, read as the reverse complement.
GTGAAACTAATATATGAGATAGACTCATTACATGCAAAGCAAGATAGTTCAAGCCATGATTTGTCATAATTGAGATGATTATGGGTTACAGCTCATGAAAATCCCAAATCCACAATGTCACAAAATTAGAATATTACATGCAATCAATAAAACAAGGATTGTACATAGAACAATATCAGACCTCTGAAAAGTATACGCATGCATATGTACTCAGTACTTGGTTTGGTCCCCTTTTGCAGCCATTACTGCCTCAATGCGGTGTGGCATGGAAGCTATCAGCCTGTGGCACTGCTGAGGTTTTATGAAAGACCAGGATACTTCAATAGCGGCCTTCAGCTCTTCTGCATTGTTCAGTCTCATGTCTCTCATCTTTCTCTTGGCAATGTCCCATAGATTCTCAGGCGAGTTTGCTGGCCAATCAAACATCGTAATCCTACGGTCATTGAACCAGGTTTTGGTGCTTTTGGCAGTGTGGACAGGTGCCAAGGCCTGCTGGAAAATGAAGTCAGCATCCCCATAAAGCTTGTCTGCAGAAGGAAGCATGAAGTGCTCCAAAATCTCCTGGTTTTGGCTTCATTGACCCTGGACTTAATGAAGCACAGTGGACCAACACCAGTAGATGACATGGCTCCCCAAATCAAAACATACTGTGGAAACTTCACACTGGACTTCAAGCCTCTTGCAGTATTTGTCTCTCCATTCTTCCTCCAGACTCTTGATCCTTGGTTTCCAAATGAGATGCAAAAGTTGCTCTCATCAGAAAAGAGGACTTTGGACCATTGAGCAACAGACCACTTGTGTTTTTCTTTAGCCCAGGTAAGACGCTTCTGACATTGTTTGTTGTTCAGGAGTGGCTTGACAAGGGGAATATGACATTTGAAGCCCATGTCCAGGATCCGTCTGTGTGTGGTGGCTCTTGATGCACTGACTCCAACCTCAGTCCACTCCTTGTGAAAGTCCCAACACTTTTGAATGGCCTTTTCTTGACAATCCTTTCCAGGCTGCGATCATCCCTGCTGTTTGTGCACCTTTTTCTTCCACAGTTTCCCCTTCCACATAACTTTCTATTAATGTGCTTTGATACAGCACTTTGGGAACATCCAACTTCTTTTGCAATTACCTTTTGAGGCTTTCCCTCCTTATGAAGGGTGTCAATGATGGTTTTCTGCACAACTGTCAGGTCAGCAGTCTTTCCCATGACTGTGATTCCTACTGAACCTGACTGAGAGACCATTTAAAGGCTCAAGAACCCTTTGCAAGTGTTATGGCTTAATTAGCTGATAAGAGTGGGACACTTTGGGCCTAGAATATTGAACCGTTTCACAATATTTTAATTTTCTGAGATTGTGGATTTGGGGTTTTCATGATCTGTAAAGCCATAATCATCTCAATTATGATACATCATGGCTTGAACTATCTTACTTTACCTGTAATGAGTCTATCTCATATATTAGTTTCACCTTTTATGTTGCATTACTGAAATAAATCAACTTTTGCATGATAGTCTAATTTTTCGAGTTTCACCTATATATGATAAGGGGGCTTTGTGGGGGACAAAGCCATATAACTCCATATGTTTGGATCTAAATCCGCAGTCAACTAATCACTTGTACTTCTCCCTTTTTTGTGTGTTTCCAAAACACAAACATTTCTTTGCTAGCAAACCTGTATCGGCACAACCAGAAATATGTTCGCTTGGCAATTATACCATTCCTTCTCTAGGGATACTGTGATTTCCCTATTTGCCACAATGCAATCCTAGTTAATTGAAAGTGTTGGAGAGAGGGATCGCCCAATATTCACACACCCACCCACCATTCATTTCTGTGTTTTCATTCTTCCCTGGCAACTGTCCAACACTTGATAGCTCTTAAAGTACACTGCACTATTGAAAGGAAAATAGTGTCCATTTCAGATTTATCATTTTTGTTTGAAAGAAGGAGAAAGGTACACTCTTATTTTAGATTTATTTGCAATATGAAACTGCTTTTTGGTTTTAATTACTTCTGCCAGGTGATTCCTAGCATTTCATGCTGATAATAGCAGTCCTGGGAATCAGCATTTTTATTCTCATTTAATCTTTTTTGGGGGGTGGGAGGTGGGAAGGCTTTTCAGTAGATGGCTATTTAGAAATAATTTCTCTGTTGATATAATACATTAAATTCTACAGGCAAGTCACTTCACTCTTTAACTTCTGAATCAGGGTATTTCATAACAAATCTACGGCTGTTAGATGGAATCCTGAGAGACATTTGGAAAATATTTAGATTCTTGTGTGTTTGAAAAATAATTTAAATGTGCCTTATTAATTTTCACTAGAATTCACCCATTTGTTTTGTAAAGCATAATAATAAATGTTCCAACTTTAAGAAGGCATGTGTATTACATGACAAAAAATTAGATCAACTTGGCTTTTGTTTTTGATGAGTCCTGTCATCAGCCTTTATATACTTTATATATTGATATATAAAGCCTTTATATATTTAATCAATTCATAACATTATTTTTTGTTGTTCTTCCTTTCTTTATTGAAAAGTAAGGTGAATGTGCGAGATGGGAGGGGAGATTTTATGGAATTCTCCCCCACCCATTGTGGTGGAATCTGCAGTTGAAGTGGGAGGAGGAGCCCAGAGCTAGCTAGCCTGGAATCTCTGAAGGGGAGGAATTGATGGAGAGCAAATCCTGAACAGCTTATCTGTTTGTTCTGTAGTTCAGTAAATTCTTGTAAATAGGCGAGTAGTAATAAACATACTTCTCCGATCAACTCTAAATGTTGTTCTGGTTCCTTGCCCCTATCATCTAATCCCTTTAAAAAAAAATAGATCAAGATCTGAGGAACTTAGTGTCCTTCATGTTTTCCTGAAAAAGTCCCTCCACCCCCCACCCCCCCAAAAAAAAGAACATAAACACTGCAGTAATGAATCAACAAGTTTCGGTACATGCCAGGCCTCAAGGCCTCACGTAGGCTGGAAGTGTGTACCAGGAAAAAAAGAACATCAATCAACAACATGTCATCATGGGCTAATAACTGGACTGCAGGTGTTGATTGGTTACTTTGTACTCTCTAAACTGACCATCTAACACTGTGATTGGATGTTACTATGTGTCCACTAATATTTCTGCTCATGTAACATAATGATTGGATAGAATTCACTGCTTGTGACGTATCACTGTATGTTTTTAATAAAAGAGCTTCCCGAGCTCGTGATCGGGGCAGCTCACCCAAGATAGAACCGGACTGGTGTCTTTCTTGATGCAGTCGACCACCCAGTGAGAAGCCTTCCTAATGCAGAGCAAAGCCGCAAAACACTGCCTTTACTCTGTTGTGTCTTCATGAAGATGCTGCTAAGCTATACAGGCCAAAATAGGACAATGTTTCCTGACTTCATTCTGGAATCTTTGGTAACATGAAATAAATTAAAAAATAGTTCCAATTAGCAGTTTGGAATGCAATTAACCCAGTACCAGGAAATTTTATGTCTTATCCTGTGACTGATATCAAAGGAGATTGGAAAGTCACTCTTCATCAGAATGACCTTCTTAACTTCCTAAGAATGCTCCTTCTTAGTGCCAAAAGAAAGAAGGCAGCATTTTGGCTCAGCAAGGTTTTAAAGTATTCTAGTTTAATTCCAGTTTACATATTTGTGATAACACACAAAAGTCCAAGTGCACAAACTATAATCATATTTGGTCATCAGTATTATATGATTTTCTCCTAGTTGGGGCTGAATTTTTTGTTCCTTTTTTCCCTTCAAATGCAACTTTCAGCAAAGATTTGCTACAGATTAGAGCTTCTGTCTACAAATCCATTAGTAGACACTTTGAACTAGTCCATGGTATTTTGTGCAATTAACTCATGCATTAATGTGATATTCTGAAGGACAGATAGTTTCCAAAGAACCATCTTCATGCTTCATGCAAGAAGTATGTTTCATCCTTCATCAAGATAGGATATGGATAAGTCACCTAAGAAATCAAAAAAATCTGGTAAAGGTTACTATGGGTGTTTCTTTTTAAACATTTTTAATATTTCTTTTTAAAAACATTTTTAAATTTAAGCTTGCTGAGAATTTTGTATGGAGTTTTACCCTACTGCGATAAAAATGTGGTCTGTTTTCTGATAGCTTTATCTATGCAGTTTAGGGTCTCATTTGTTTTTATCCTTGTGCAATTATTGGAAATGAATGAAAATCAACTCGTGTATTTGGATCCTCCCAATTTTATTAGTAATCATTCAATTTGACACATAGGTGAAAAGTTAATGATTAGTAACACTAGACTAGACTGTCATTGAGTGAAGTAAAGCATATGTATATATATGTCCCCTAGAGATTTGGGGGGAAAAAGCTGCATGGTCCTTATTCCTTTTTAAAATTCCTTTTCTTTCTTACTTGCATTTTGATTATGTATTTCCCCAAGCATAATTTATGGAGACTTATATTGATTGTGTGATTTGCTTACTTCATGTCTGCTTGTTAAGCAGCATGGGATTGTTCATCCAATTGGTAAGTGACAATTCATCATTGAGACATGGATTGTGTCTTGTCTCCAACTTCAAATCTCTTGATGGAATGATAAGTATTTGTTTTTTAAAGCAGTGTTAGAAATCAGTAATGTTTAGTTGGATGAGATGAGTTACAGTGAAACTACATTAACCTTTTGGTTAAACAATCTAATTTGCTTGAAGAGTCTGTTCCTCATCACAATTTTATAGGGCCATTTCTAGTATAGTACATGCTTTGCATGCAGCCTCGGGCTCATTTCCTGGACTATGTGGCTGAAAGTATGCAAGACTAAAAAGCTACTCTTGTATTCAGCCTGAGACCTTGGTGAAGTGTCAGAATTCTGTGGATGGATGCTGAGATTTGGCATAATGTAGCAACATATGCTTGTGTTCTCAAACAATAGCAGCTGTCATCAAAAGCATTTGCTAAAATCAGGTCTGCCCCTGCCCAGTTGGTGGAAGGAAGAGCAGGAGCCAAGAAGGATCAGGGAAAATGAATATTACATGACCTTGTGGTGCCAACATCAAAGAAAGGCTTCTTATATGCCAATTGGACTTTTCTCCATGATTGCTAGTTTTTGTTTCTCGTACATCTCCTACCCTCTATGATTTATTCCACATGAAGTAGTTTAATAGGATTGCTAGTTATTGCCCTCTACCTGCTAAGACCCATTTGCAACTTCATTGGTAAAACAATGAGAGTGCCAGAAATGAAAAGCAAGCACATGATACAATATTGTAAAGAGGCCAAAGTCTTTTGGTTCCATGGATTTGTCTGTCAAATACGTTTGGATTCTTATATTCAGGTTTTTCTCCTGTTCAGGTAGGAAAAGATGCTGTAATTCTGGGTCTGAAACAAAGAAAGTATCTTAGAGTGGTTCCTCTTTTTATCCAGGTGTCCCCTCGGAAGCTTGCTTAATGGTGCCATTAGCAGAAATCCAAGCATGGCTAGAGCTTGCATTAGTCTTCTTGGTCATGATTGTACATAGTGCATTCCTCTATTCAAGCTAATGTCATTCCAAGAGCAGTCAAGAAAGTTAAGATAGAGATTGAGAGACACTGAGAGCTGATAGTATTACCAGGTAGTACTGAAACCCTGGCAGCTATTCCAGGGTTTCAGATGTTAGCACTTGGCCTAAATATAGGACAGAACAAGTCAGATCAGCACAAATCAGAAAAAGTGTCATAGGTAATGTGCAGGATATATCAACAAAGTAAATAAAATGAAAACCAATCAATCAATTTTTATGGGATGTGAAACCACTGATAAATTAAGTGACAGAAATATTTCTAACCTTCATAGACTAATCTTATTGCCCTATTTAATCTGTTTAACCTGGATATCCAGTCATGAAGCCTGATAAGATGGGCCCAGTAAATAAATATGAAGTAGCTAGAGAAGGAGCATAAAAGAAATCCATCATTGGCATTTTTTTCTTCAAGCAAAGTGGCACAATTTATCAAAATAAAATCCATCAATAGTGTGGATGGGCACATAATTCATGGACCCCTCTAGATCCCAACTTGACGTAAAAAAGAACTTCAGAACTGAATATATTTGGCAAAGTTGCATAGAAATGTGAAAAGAAATGTATACAAACTGTGTTGGTAACATTACATATTGTTATAAATCTGTACGTGTTTTCCTTCCTTCCTTCCTTCCTTCCTTCCTTCCTTCCTTCCTTCCTTCCTTCCTTCCTTCCTTCCTTCCTATGAAATTTCCCTTATGTTTAAAGATTGGTATTTTTCTTGTATATTTCTTTAATTGATACAATGATAAACAAAGAAACCAAAACTAGGAATGATAATTGCATTATGTGTAACTCTTTTAGATTGAAGTGAAAGTATCAGGAACCCACCCAAGTAAATCTAGTTCAGTGTTCCCATTATTCAAACAATCAGTGGGTTTATTTATTTCCAGATTCATAGTCATCCAAGCCATTTGTCTGTATGTTTAAATACACTTTGTATGACCTTGCTTCATCTATTTCTGGAACTTTAAAAATACCTTTATTTCAATAATATTGAAATATTGAAATCAATTTGTTAGTTTGTCCCACATAACCTGAGATTGGGTAATGATATTTCAAAGGCTAAAATGTCAAAAGTGTTTTTGCAGCTGAGCAATCAAAAGTACAGGAAAATTCTGATTACAAAGAGGCAGATCGTTAACATAATAGAATGGTATTTCTTGAATGGATGAAAGTGAAAGTAAACATTTCCCCTGTCAGTTGTGTATGGCTCTAGGGGGCAGTGCTCATTTCCATTTCTCAGCCTGGGGACCCAACATTGTCCAAAGACTGGTCATGTGCCAGCATGGCTATATGCCAAAGGTGCATGGAATGCTGTTATCTTCCCACTGGTGGTTCCTGATTATCTACTTGCATTAGCCTGCTTTTGAACTGCTAGGACAAGGAATTGGGCAAGAATGGGAGCTCACTCCATCATCCTATGTTTGGGTTTCAGACCTGAGCTACTCACCACTTTAAAAAGAGACTGGTTTACCAGCAGACGAAAGACAGGGTGCTCAAAATATAACAGGTGCTTATGTGCGAAAACCTGTCTCTTAAACCCATAAAAGTTTTGCCCTTTTTATTTCATTGTCAAAGTGTTTTAGAATGTCTTTAAATATTTATTAAGTGGTATCTTGGACCTTGTTGTATTATGCGAGGTGTTTGTCATTTTCTTTTTTCATATGCCTTCATATGAACTTTTATTGACCTAAATTGTCCTACTGGAAAAATATATATTTTAATATGTCTTTCTTGGAGATTGAGTCTGAAATAAGAAATATGAATAGTCATATAGGCTGTCCAGACCTAGAGTCACAAATGATCAGTGAAAGATTGGACTCTTTTATACATCTTTCAACTCCTTCATAACTAACATAAAAGCCACCACAAAAAGAACATTTGATATCTCTTCCTCTCTCTTTTTAAAGGAAACAGAGAACATCCCATTTCCCCTTCAAATGTTATGCGAATCATTGATAAAAGGTTAGAATTATCAAAGACTGAAAATCATCTCTAACACTTTGAAAGCTTAAGATTTGAAGAAACGCGATGAAGAAAAAGTCCCCCCCCCCATTTATTTATTTTTTTGCATTCGATTTGATGACAGAATTTGCTTTTGAGTTTTCTTCCAAAGAAGATATTTTCTTATGGATGAACCAGGAGGAATTTTGCAGTCTTTACTCAAAAGGCGGCCAAGGCAGGTGTATGAATTTTCTATCTTATTTATTTTACCGACCACCATTGAGCTTCAGTAATTCACTTAACGACTGTGGCAAGAAATTTTGGGCTCAGTTGAAGTCATAAGTCGAGGGCTATCTGTATAACTGATACACAACTACATACACAGAACAAAACCAACTGTGCCTCTTTAGAAAAATGCTTGCAATACCCATTCTCCTCTCTCTGCCTGGATCACTTAAATCAGAGCAGAGAAACTCAGAGATATCAAGCAGCATCTACAGGCAGTACATATTATTTCAATTAGTTGCAACTCTAGAGGGAGGCCATATGAAATGAGGCATCAGGAAGAATTATGAGATTGGGGAGACAGGATTTGTGTCTCTCCAAACAAAATAGGCAAAAAAGGGGGCCTGAGAATAAATACAGGTGTGTGTGTGTGTGTGTGTGTGTGTGTGTTGCTTAGGGAAGAAAAAGTGAAGGCAATGAACCAGAAATAAAATATCAGGATTCCTGTTGTGTCCGCGAAATGATGCCAGGAGTTGGTGACTTCAAATCATGCTCTTTTATTTAAAGTTGGAACCGAACTGAGGCAAAGGAAAAAGCTCGCGGCTTTTATTCCTTTAGCCGCGGCGGCCGCGGCCAATGGCACTGCTTTGAATCTCCCGCGATTCGAATGGACCAATCGCAGGAGATTCTTAGCGAGCCAATCGGCGCGGCTCGCCTGACCAGAGTGCCCCGCGCTTTGGCCAATCAAAGCGCGGGGATCTCAAGAATGTTAATTAGGGACAGAACAATTCCTATAGACAACAATGTGTTCACAGGTTCCTTCTTGCCCATTAGACTTTTCCGGGGGTGGTGGGGATGTCCAAGATTCTTGTTATTAAAACTTAAATAATTTAATGGCAAGTTAGCATGCTGCAATGCAATGCAATGCAAAAAAAAAAAAAAGGGAGGGGAGAGCTAATTTCCAGCACTACCTCTATTCCAGGTGCCATCTCAGGAAATAAAAATGGTAAGTGACTAGAGCCCAATACTTAATACTAAGAGGTTGTTCATGAAGAAAGCAATCACACGGATTTGTGTTCTGGTGATTGAGTGTTTTATGATGGAAGTGTGAATGTGCAAGCATTCTCCAGGGCAGTATCTCCTTTCCTCTCATTATCTTTTTTTTTCTCTTTTCCTTTCATGTAAATAGGATGTCCAAGATTTTTTTTTTCCTGCAGAAGAGCAGGAAGAATGCTATAATCAAATGGTTGTTGCACTGAATGAACATTCAACCACCCCATTGATGTTTGTTAGATGCTCTTTAAGCATCGATCGGTACTACTTTGCACATGTTGACACTTAATTGACATGCAAAAGGATTTGTGTAGACTCCTTTTTATTTATTTTTTAATTTATTTATTCCATCCATACAGCCTCTTTTTTGAAGACCTTTTAAGAAGCACTTTAAAAACCCAATTTTCTCTGTGAATTGAGTTTCAGGTGTGCTGCCAAAGTGGATACTCTCACTGCTTTTAGCTGTTAAAATAACACCATATGATGGGTTCTTTAACACTATTATTAGCCATCTCAAAAATACTTATGACTAAAAGGTGAGAATGGATACTATCAGCTGTATCTCCCAGATGACATAATGCTGGAGTGTACAAAGGAACTGTTTTATAGAGTTTCATTTTGCACAAATGTTATGCTGCATACATAGTATTATTAGCTGGAAGAACATTGATATTATGAAGATACCCTTTGCCTGAAATTTCAGATGCAAGTATTGGATAGAAACACAGCATTTATTATGATGTGGAGGAATCATCATTGGCTTTGGACCCTAAGAGGATTGTCCTATATAGCAGAGGTGTCCAAACTTGGCAACTTTAAGACGTGTGGACTTCAACTTCCAGAATTCCCCAGGCAGCATGTCTGGTTGAGAAATTCAAGGAGTTGAAGTCCACATGCCTTAAAAGTTGCCAAGGTTGGACATCCCTGCTATATGCAAAGAGGGATGACAACTCCCTTCGTTAGATTTTATGACTAGATTCCAAGATATTTAGCCTTTGTGAGCTTAACATAAGTACTCGAGATGAGCATTAAGCATTAGTCAACATCTGTAAGAGTGTGCCCCCCTTTTAAAGTTATTTGGATTAATTTTATGCTAATGTCTTCCAAATAAATTAAACAGCCTCTAAAACAAGAATGATTTATGAAGGTGTTTTAAAGGGAAGATTTCCTGAACAGAAATGTCATCTTTGAAATACACCAACTTCTTAAAAAAATATCTTTTCCTTAAATCAAATCACCCAAGTGGGTTTCAGTTTAATGTTTTCACAAACCTTATGATGACCATTATTCTTTTTCCACTATTACCATCATGTTTAATAAATATATATATGATTCAACAAACATATCTGTTAAGTTTGGAGCATGGGCGAGAAAGAATGGAGACAAGCCTCTGGAACAGTGAACTTCAGCTCTTTATTTACATAGTGACTTCTCAACTCAATGGCAGTTATAACCCTCCTTATATAGGCAACCCCAGTAACTATTAACAATAACAATCGAGGAGCGCTAGCTCCCTTAACCAATAGGAACTCTCTGTTAATGGCCAATCGGATTACCCGGAACGAGCCAATCTGATCCTGCTGTTAACAGCCAATTAGAAGTGCAGGGCCAGAACCCTGCACTTTACTCCAAGCTCAGTTCTCTTTATTAAATCTTATGCATTCACAACACCCCTTCCCCCTGGCTTCTGTTTGCAGGGCGCAGTTACATAGTCCTTTAGGTAGGACGGTTGTTTTATTAGTCTTTTTGATTTTCGCTGTGTCATTTGACTGCAATCACGCTGAGGTAGATCGTTGTTTGGCAATGGGGTCGCCTCTGGTTCAGAGTTCATTTCTTCGTCATTGCCATTATTCTCGGTAATTCCCTGAGGTGCATCTGTTTCCCTCTCTGGTTCCACTTCCTGTGTCTTGTTTCCTTCAAACAGGTTTTCATCTACTTGGAATTCATCCTCTTCTGTATCTCCCCCCCCCCCTCAGTTTGGTTATAAGGGAGTTCAGGAATGCCCGACGGAAGCCGGGATCGTAATTGATCAATATGGTGTTTCCATAGTCTATCGTCAAGGCATTGTACAAGGTAGAATCTCGGGCCGGTTACACAAACTACTGTCGCCTCCACCCACAGCGGGTCACCTGATAGGTTTTTAGCATATACCAAATCGCCTACCTGGAAGGCACGGCAGCGGCCGCTGGATCCTGTTGATTTTTCTGGTTCATATGCTGGGTGTAACCAGTCGAGGTGGGAGCGGAGTTTTCATCCCATTAGCAGTTCGGCGGGAAGTTTATTGGTGACGCTATGAGGTGTGATGTGTTGTAGGAAAAGAAGTCGATTGATCTTGTCGTCAATGTTATCGTAGTCTACCTTCTGCAAGGTTTTCTTAACAAATTGGACCATGCGCTCTGCTTTGCCATTGGTCGCAGGATGCGCAGGCGCGGTGAGCGCATGTCGGATGCCGCGGTCAGCCAGGTACTGCTTGAACGACAGTGCTGTAAATTGGGGCCTGTTGTCAGACACCAGGACATCTGGTAATCCGTGGGTTGCAAATAGTCTTTCCAAGTTTTTGATAACCACTTCAGTAGTTGTGTTCGTCATGCAGTGAATCTCGAGCCAATTCAAGTAGGCGTCGACAGTTAGCAGAAAGGTGTGGCTTTTGGTTGGTCCCACAAAGTCCAAGTGAATATGAGACCAGGGTCCCCGTGGTGTCTCCCATTCGATAGGGATGGTTTTAGGTGGGGCGTTGCTCACTTCCTGGCATTTATGACAAGCTTTAACCCAATTTTTGATTTGCTTCTCGATGCCCGGCCACCATGCGTAGCTTCGTGCGAGGGCTTTCATTCGCATGATACCAGGGTGGCCATCGTGCAAAGTTCTCAGCAGCGCTTTTTGGAGTTGTTCTGGGATAACGACTCTATCGCCCCAGATGACACAGCCTTTTTGAGAGAACAACTCCGTTTGTCAAGTTTTGAATGGTGTGAAGTCATCTGACAATTGGTCCAATGGCCATCCGCATTCTACCAGCCTAGAACTCGCGCTAAGGTGGGGTCATGTTTGATTTCTCTCGTGATATCTCGGGCAGTCAATGGCGGCGAGTTGAGTGTTTCAATTTGCAACGTGGTTACCGTTGGTGCAGGATTGTCGAGAGTCTCTGGAAGCGGTGCTCGGCTCAATGCGTCGGCGTGGGGAATGGCTTTCCCCGGGCGGTATTGCAGCCGATAATTATAAGCAGCCAAGAATTCTGACCAGCGAGTCATCCTGGGGGATAATATGTAGGGAGTTGGCTTATCCCCAGCTATTATCCCTAAAAATGATTTGTGGTCAGTCACGATAGTAAAAGCCCGACCATATACGTACTCGTGGAATCTTTTAACGGCCGATACAATTGCGAGGGCTTCTTTATCGATTTGGCCACAATTTCGCTCAGTTTTTGAAAGTGTCTTTGAAAAATATGCAACAGGGGCTTCGTTACCATTAGGCAGTATATGGCTCAGAATGGCACCCACTCCGAAAGGCGAAGCATCGCATGTGATATTTAACGGCAAAGTCTCATTGTATTGCATGAGTACAGAGTTAGAAGTCAGTAGTTTTTTTACATTACAGAACGCCTGTTCTTCTCTATGACCCCATAACCAGTTTGCTTTCTTGTCTAACAATCGGTTTAATGGTTCAGCAACCGTTGCTTTATGCGGTAGAAATACATTATAAAAGTTGATGAGGCCTAGGAACGCCTGGAGATCGGCCTTGTTCCGAGGTCTGGGAGCTTTTTTATTGCTCTGAGTTTACTGTTGGTAGGGTGAATACCCTGACTGTCAATTAGATACCCTAAAAATTCAACACTATCTGTACACAATTCATACTTATTCTTTTTTACCTTGAGCCCAGCATCTTGGAATTTTTGTAGGACTAACTTTAAATGATCCTGTAAGATTTTTTTTGTAGATGCAGCAATTAATACATCGTCAAAGTAGGGAACCACGCCTTTAATCCCTTGTAATAGCCTCTCCATCAGGCTCTGAAAAATTCCTGGGGCTACACTGACTCTGAATTGGAGCCGGGTGCATTTAAAGGCAGCTCGGTGCGTCACAATTGCTTGTGCCTGTGCCGTCTTTTCATCAACAGGTAGTTGCTGATATGCCTGAGCTAAGCCTAATTTAGCGAAGACCTTTCTGCCCCCCAGGGAGTGGAGGAGATGCTGTACCACCGGCACCGGATATGCATTCTGCTGAAGGGCATGGTTCAGGGTGGCCCGGTAGTCCCCACAAATTCGGATTGACCCGTCTGGCTTAATGAGTGTTACGATTGGGGTTTCCCAGGGAGAGTAATCGGTAGGCTCTAGCACCCCCTGAGCTATTAGTTTGTCGAGTTGTTCGTCGATTTTTGGCTTTAAGGCAAATGGAACTCGACGAGGCTTAAGGCGGATGGGAGCTATCTTTGGATCAAGGCTGAACAAGATTGGGGACCCCTTGTACTCGCCTAAACGTTCCACGAAGACGTCCTTGAACTCCTGGATGAGATCCTCCTCCCAGTCACTTTTGCTGATTAGGTCTATGCCTGCCACTTCAATGCCAAGTGGTGCAAACCATTGGAGACCTAGCAGACTAGGCCAATCTTTGTCGATCACAGTTAGCGGTAAGTACGCTGTGTGCTTCTTGAAGGAGACCCGGACTCGGCAGGAACCAACGACAGGGATTCGATTCCCTTGATAGTCCTTAAGAATAAGTCTTTGGAAATGGAGGTATTGGCGCAGAATCGTGGGGATGAGTTGCTTGAGGGTCTTTCAGGACCCCATTGAGAGGGACGATTCTGAGTCGACTTCCATGGGGCAAGGCTGGTTCTCGATGGCTACTGTGATTCGGATTTTCTTGGCATCCAAGGCTGAGGTGTGACCAATAGTGATAGTATGATGAGCCTCTTCTCTCTGTAAAGCTCGGTTTCTGTAGGAATGGCTTACCGGTTCTCGCCTTACAGGACGGTTTCCTGTTGATTGGCGATAGTTAGCCCCCTTTGAAGCCTGGCCGGGTCCTTGTAAACTTCGGCAGACCCGTCCGATGTGGCCTCTCTTTCCACACTCATGGCAGAGTGCGTCGCGGAATTTGCATTCGGACCTGGCATGGTTGGCTCCACAACCAGCGCAAGGGCGTAGGGACTTCGGGTGGTGGTCCCAGTCGGATCGCAGTCAATGGACCTCTTCTTCGTCACTGTCTGATGATGAAGAGAGTTCCTCGTGGTGTGTTGTGGAAAGCTGCCCTTCTGCCTTGGGTAAAATGTCACCTGTCGGTTGGTGTAACGGAGCGCGGTTGCAGCGTAATTGTGCAGCTGACTTCTTGGTTGCTTCTGCTGCAGTAGCATTGGCGATGGCATCGGCAAGGCTGATGTTGCCTTTCGCCATCAGCTTGCTCTGTACGCCTGGTGCATCTAATCCCAGAATTATTCGATCTCTCAGTGCCTCTTCCAAATCGGCAAATCCGCAGAGGCCTCCCAGGTTTCGGAGGTCTGCTATGAAGTCAGCGACGCTTTTTCCTTTTTGCTGGTTTCTCTGATAGAACTCGTGCCATCTCACGAGTGTAGGCACGGCCGGTGCGTAGTGATCTCTAAGTAGAGGTTCGAGGTCGTCCCAATCCATTGCCTTCACTTCTCTAGGTTTCGCTAGTGCTTTAGCCATCTTAAATATGGTTGGACCGCAATGCGTTAGGAACACCGCCCATTTCTTCCCGGCTGTGGCATCCTTTAAATCGTTAGTTTCTAAGAACATTTGGAAGCGATCCATGTAGGGCTCCCAATCTTCCTGCACTGGATCAAACGGAGCGGTAGTACGAGCATCGTCAGCCACGTGCTCGGTGTTTCTTCTTAGTTCCATCAGTTCAGACATCTCCACATCCCATCCTCGTCGCCAGTGTTAAGTTTGGAGCATGGGCGAGAAAGAATGGAGACAAGCCTTTGGAACGGTGAACTTCAGCTCTTTATTTACATAGTGACTTCTTAACTCAATGGCAGTTATAACCCTCCTTATATAGGCAACCCCAGTAACTATTAACCAATAACAATTGAGGAGCGCTAGCTCCCTTAACCCAAAGGAACTCTCTGTTAATGGCCAATCGGATTACCCGGAACGAGCCAATCCGATCCTGCCGTTAACAGCCAATTAGAAGTGCAGGGCCAGAACCCTGCACTTTACTCCAAGCTCAGTTCTCTTTATTAAATCTTATGCATTCACAACAATATCCACTCTCATTCTCAGATACACATACACGCTCTTTCATTCTTTCAACTTTGGCTCCAAAAGTTTGGGCTTCAGAGAACCAGCCAAAAAACATTTAGTTTTTGGTCAGTGGTGTGATTCATTTTTTTTTTTTTTTACTACTAGTTGTGGGCATGGCTTGGTGATTGTGGTGTGGCTTGGTGGGCATGGCAGGGTAAATGCAAAATCCCCATTCCCTCCCCACCCCATTAACCTGTTTTCCAGCTCCGTTCTCCTGTGCAGGGTAACAAAAGAAGACCCAGCTGATCAGCTGGGACTTGGGAGGCAGAGAATAGATGGGGGTGGGACGAGTCAGAAGTGGTATTTGCTGGTTCTCCAAAATACTCAAAATTTCCGCTACTGGTTCTCCGGAACTGGTCAGAACCTGTTGAATACCAGTTCTGGTTTTGATAGAAATCCTTCATGCAGGATTTACAAACACATATACACACCAAGAATGAACCTATGAATTCAATAGCCATTCATGTCAAGTGTGTCATATAAATATTTGAGTGTGTTTTCCAGGTGTGAACTAAAGGCCTTTGTCTTGGAACTAAGAAACATTTATTGCCATAGATCAGAGTTTCTCAACTTTGGTCACTTTAAGACCTGTGGACTTCAACTCCCAAAATTTCTTAGCCAGCCTTCTTAAAGCCTGTCTTAAAGTCCACAGGCTGAGAAATGCTGCCATTGGATGGTTTCAATAAAGGAGAATATTTGTAGCTCAATAGAAATGAGGGGTTCTTGGTGCTCTCTGAGCTTGGTTATTTTTTTGCAGAGGTTTCGTTACCCAAACTGTATCAATGTTAGTCACTAGGTGAAACATCTGCAAGAAAACAGCCAAATTCAGACAGCACTATGGGAAAGCAGACAAATGTAATATTTTGAGGAATATTAAAAAGGCAGAATATTGTATTTCCCTAAAGTAGAAATGGAAAAACATGTTCTTAAAGACAGAAAACAGCCCCCAAGTCTTTCTTAATAGCCCACAGCAGATGCCAGCACTTAAGAGATAAAGAGCTTATTGAAAGAGGAAGACAAGTATCAAGATAGCTCTATTCATAAGCGAAACAAATACTGCAGGCAGAAATCCATTCAAGACAGGATACTTTGAAACTCCTTGCAGCAGGAGAATGATAGGATTAGAAAGCAGGGGCTCCTCACCCAAGATCCAACACAGGACAAAATTAGCCACAATAGGAATTGCCCAATATCCTTTCAGAACACAAGCCCCTTCATTGCACCAGAAGAGTTCAAACTTCCAAGTCACAGAAACCTATAAAGACCCATCCACTCCTTCAACCATTTGTTCAGCTGACCCAGAACTGTCTTTGTGCTTCTGTTCAATAAACCATCTTTCCAATCGGCCTCTATGTTGTTTTCAGGGCCTTTCTCCTGGCTTGGAGCTGAACCAGTGGATTTTCCTTCCAACAGCACCAAGGACCTCTCATTGGCTGATTTTCCTGACTTATTTAGTTTTCAGTCACTTGTCCAGATTCCCTAATTGGTCATGTTTACTAATCTGACAAAAACATAGGAGACGTTCTCTTAGAGTGTTTTTCTTTGTGATTTAAAGGAAGCAAGGGAAGCTTCAGACCACTTGTTTTACATCAGGGGTGTCAAACTCACGTCATCATGGCAGCGTCATATGATGTATTGTGCCTCCGCCCTCCTTTGCTAAACCGGGCATGACACATCCAGCCTGTGGGCCAGGATTTTGATAGTCCTGGTTTAGATTATTGTACAATGGAAAAAATGAATATCCAAGGATCTCCTTGGCCTTTTAAATAATGAAGCGAATGAAACCACACCACACTGATTCGTTTATTTCTTAAAAATAGCTATTAAAATCAATGACCTTTTATTAGATCAAATAGTAGAAAATAATGCAGGATGCTGTTTCTACACTAAGAAATCAAAGAAATTAAAATTGATGAACTCTTTTAAAGTGAACTCATTGTGGAGTGCGAACACTCTATTTACATTTTTCACAGTTTTAATTTCCCTTCATTTTGCAGGGAAGTTCCGATCCTGTATTGAAACTTTCTTTCCCCTATCCAAGGTGGTGTTCCATAATGTTGGATCTTCCAGCTAAAGTTGTCATAAAAATAAATTATTTATGGGTAGGATGATTTCCACAATCTCACATTTCCATAATGACCTGTAAACATCTCCCTTAAAATGAATACTTTAAGAATCTAGGCAGTTAGCTAGTTAGTTAAAGAACTATAATGAGGAACATTTGCCAAAATTGCCCTTTTTCAATATGGTATTGCAGACTTTAAAAAAGCTGCACAAATGCTTCTTTTAATGCCATTCAGAAATGAGGATCTTGAGGGTCTATTTATCTGAGTAGATTCTCTATATTGTTTCAAAAATAGTGGTCATAATACTGGTATTAACAATTAGGTGACTCAATTAAGTTTTATTTGTTTATTTGATCAGATTTGTATAGCCACATCAGTTCAAAGCCAACTCTTGGTGAAGAATAATTAAAGTAGTATAAGCTCTAGTGGGAACTGTGTTTCATAACCAAAACCAATAATGCACATCAAATAGGGACACCAGCTATGCCAGAACTTTCACTGAGCTAACTTAGCCTGGTCCAGTTCAGGGTTTTTCCAGACAGCTATCACCTTCATCCTTCTTAGGTCCTTGAAAATGCACAAATGTCACCTTTTCTATGTCTTTACTGTTACCGTATTTGCCGGTGTATAAGATGACCCGGCGTATAAGACGACCCCCCCCCCCCCCGGTAACTAATCTTCCAATATTTACACAGTATGCATGTTATTATGTGTTGGTCAGCCAAACGATCCCAGCGGGGTCACCGGAAATGCCCTCCAGAAATCCCCGGGGCTGCAGCGGCAGGGCAGAGTGCCAGGGGCCGTGGGAGGAGCAGGAAGGTGGGCAGCCTTCACATGGCCCTGCCTGGGGTGACAGGAGCGACCCACGCTCTCGCTCCCTCCAGTCACTGTAGCCTCGGGCGGAGCGAGGTGAGTGGGATTCGAACCTGATTCAGAAATGCGGTGAGGCTCTTGGCGGAAGCAACGCGGGGGATCTGGGAAGCCAGAGGCACCTTCGCTGCATCCCACAAGCATCCAATAGCCGGCAGTGGATATACCGGCGTATAAGATGACCCCCCCACTTGGAGGCATGTTTTTCAGGGCAAAAAAATCATCTTATACGCCGTCAAATACGGTACATATTGATGACACCCATGAGATGCTATCATTTTTCAATGCTAGAAGGAATTCTTCAGAATTTCTTTTATACCTTTTCCTTCAGAGCAGAAGCTGATCTGGAAATTAATCAATCCTGCTGCAGAAGATTTCCTCAAGATCAATAGCATCATGGCAGGACATAAGACTTTGTATGCAGAAATGGATGTTTGGGACTGTGAACTGAACCAGGAAATGAACAGGATTCAAAAGGAATATTTTAGAACTGAAATATGCTTTGAATGACCTTAACTTGTCAGCAGACTAATTTATAACCTGAAATTGGAAACTAACAAAGTTTTGCATACCATGTAATACAGTGAAAGATCTTGAAAGCTGACCAGTCCAACAATTGCCACATTATGGCATTAAGATGGATATTTTTTATAAAAAATGTATTCAATGTTTATTATAGATAAAAAATATTCATTGCTAGGACCTTTAGTTTGCTTCACCCAAAACAAAGAAGCCACCCAATTTGCCAATGAAGGTTTAAATTGTTTTGAGGCATTCACTGCAAGCAATACAAGACTTAGTTTTACAACAACTTTCTGAGAAATGAGCCCCATTGAGTTCAATATGACATTTTCTTTTGTATGTCTGCATAAAAATGCATCTTCTGTCATGAAACTGTACCTTAAATTTCACAGAATTCTCATTTATATATTTGAAAAACCTGTCTTCATAGAATGAAAAGCTCATATCCCAAAGAGAAGCTTTAGATTTTGATCATGTTTAAAAGCTTTGGATTAAAAAAAAACAACTCTTTTGAAAGTGTGGCCGATTTTGAAATAAATGTCTTTAGGAACATAAGGGTGAGAATGTTTTTTGGCACACTTCCCTTGATTGACTAAGTTTCAGTGTAAGGAAAATGCCTGGTGTCAAATATAGTATGTAATTAAATGAAACATTTGTAAAGCACAAAATGGGCTTTTCAAAAGCGTGGATTTACAAAGCCTTCCCAAATTTAGCCTTCGTACAGTTAAGCCTCACCATTTATTTAGACCTTTCTAAATAATACTCAGAGCATTTCACAATTTTTGGGTCACTCACACATCAGCCCAATCCACCTCTGAGTTGTTGTGAAGACAATAAAAGAAGGAAGGTGTGTTGGATATGTTTATTTGTAAAAAAAATAATACAGGTGGGAAAGAAATAGAGGTATCACCAAATAAGGGCCTTTATTGAAAGCAAACCAAAAGCTTATTATGGGATTAATTGTCCTCTGTCATCATGAGAGTGCATTTCCCTTTTAAACTCATGGTAGTTTAAACTAATTGCTCATTTTTCATAACTTTGTCACTGTTCCACAGACGGACTGTGTCTTATGGGATCCTTGGTGCTCTTAAGCTTGGCTGTTTTCTTGCAGATGTTTCATTACCTAAATAGACAATATCTTCAGTGCTAGAAGGGAGTTGGGTTTGCTTTCTTTTTGTGTAGTATTGGCTTGCTCTGTCAGTGTTGTTAGCAGTGCTCTTGGTAGTTCTTTGATTAGGTTGTTATTTACTACTAGCTATACTGTTAGCTATACTAGCTATACTGTTATTTACTATTAGCTTGTTTATCTGAGTTGGTTGTTCCTTGATTAGGGTAGTTTACTACTTGATTGTTACTCCAGTATTAATCCTGGTGTCAGTCTTTGCTTATCTGGATGTTGATTGCTGGTCAGGAGGTGTTTTGAACTTTGTTTCCTTTTTGATTTTTTGACTGTTTTGATTGGTATACAGTATCCTGTGTCTCATTGTCTTGCAATTTGTTTCATAGTTTTTTATTTTATTTTATTTATTTGGTTTGTCAATTGCTTACAAGATAATAGGTATAAGTAAAAACAGTTATGAATACATGGATATATATAAGAAAAATAAAAATAAAAGAAATAATAGGACAGGGACGGTAGGCACATTGGTGTGCTTATGCACACCCCCTCTTAGGAAAGGGGTGAGGTCAATAGTAGAAAGTCTAAGGTCAAAGTTTTTGGGATTTGGGGAAGAAATCACAGAGTCAGGTAGAGTATTCCAGACATTGACCACTCTGTTGCTGAAATCGTATTTCCTTACCATCAAGTTTGGTGCGTTTAACCTTGAGTTTGTATCTATTGTTTGCTCTTGTATTGTTATGGTTGAAGCTGAAGTATTCATTAACAGGTAGGATATTGCAATGTATGATTTTATATACTATACTTAGATTGGACCGAAGGCGGCATAGTTCTAGCTTTTCTAAGTCTAGAATTTCAAGTCTGGTGGCATAAGATATTCTGCAGCATGTAAAGGAGTGGAGAACTCTTCTTGTGAAATATTTCTGGATGTTCTCCACTGTATTAATATCAGATACCTAATGTGGGTTCCAGACTAATGAGCTGTACTCGAGTATTGGTCTAGCAAATGTTTTGTATGCTCTAGTTAGTAGTGTAATATTACCAGAGAAAAAGCGACGTAAGGTTAACAACTCTTAATGCCTTTTTGGCTATGCAGTTACAGTGGGCTCTACCACTTAGATTAGGGGTGTCCAACATTTCACCTTCCCTGGGCCACATTAGAAGATGAAAATTTGATTTGGGCCGCACATAAAATAAATAAATTTTGCGGGGGGAGGGGGGGAGAAAGCTCGCCCGCCTAGTGCCTACCACTCCTCCTGCAAATGGCCTGGCTGGATGCGGCAGGACTGGAAGGTGAGGACAGGGAGGCTCAGTGCAGCAGCAGCGGCGGCGGCAGAAGCAGCAGCGGCAGCGGCAGAAGCAGCGGTGGCAGCAGAAGCAGCGGCGGCAGCAGAAGGAGCAGCAGCGGTGGCAGGGGCAGAAGTGGCAGCGGTGGCGGCAGCACAAGCAGTGGCGGCGGCGGCAGAAGCAGCAGCAGCGGCGGCAGGGGCAGAAGCGGCGGCGGTGGCGGCAGCACAAGCAGTGGCGGCGGTGGCAGAAGTAGCAGCGGTGGCGGGGGCAGAAGCAGCAGCGGTGGCGGCGGCAGCAGAAGCAGCAGCGGTGGCGGCGGCAGAAGCAGCAGCGGCGGCAGGGGCAGAAGCGGTGGCAGCGGTGGCAGAAGCGGCGGCGGTGGCACAAGCAGTGACGGCAGCAACAGCAGGAGGTGGTGGAGCGGGACTCTTGGGCTGCGGCTGCCTCGGCACGAGGAGCGCTCTGACGGCACCTGCCTTTTCTATTGCTGCTTGGCGTGGCACTCGCCTCACCCCGTCTCGCACCTGCCTCTCCTCCTCCTCCTCACTGGCTCTTGCACGAAGGTTGGGGTGGGCACTGGGCCGCATTACGAGGTGACCTGGGCCACATGCGGCCCACGGCGCGTGGGTTGGACAAGATTGACTTAGATCATTAGAGATGAGTACTCCAAGATCCTTGACAGTGTTTGGATCATCAACAAGGTCTTGACTATTCAGCCTGTATTTTATTTTCTGATTTTTTTTGCCAATATGTAAAACAGAGCATTTATTTGTTGAGATTTGAAGTTGCCATTTGTTGACCATTCTGATACATAGTCAAGGTCTTTTTGAAGGGTAGCAGTATTGTCTGTGGTGTTGAATAGTTTTACATCATCAGCGAAGGGAACACAGTTGCTCTTAATATGTTCACAGAGGTCATTTATGTAGAATATGAAGAGAGTTGGTCCTAGAACACTGCCTTGGGGGACACCATTGTTGACAAGTACAGAATTTGATAGGACGCTCCCAATTTTGACCATTTATTGTCTGTTTGACAGAAATGCTTCTATCCAGTTATGCAGGTGTCCAGAGATACCATAAGATTTTAGTTTTAGGAGTAGTTTGTCGTGTACCACTGAATCAAAGGCTTTACGGAAGCCTATGTAGATTGCATCTATTGCTTTATCCTGATCAAATTGTGTAGTCCATGTTTTTGCAGTGTAAGAGTTGCAGATTACAGGATAGTTTTTTTTCTGAAACCAAATTGTTTATTAGAGAGTAGGTTGTTTGTCTCTAAGTGGAGGATAATGGATTGGTTAATAATTGATTCCATGACTTTACAGGTGACTCAGCATAAGGAGATTGGTCTGTAATTTTCAACTAGGCTGGGCTCTCCCTTTTTGAAGATGGGGATGACTGTGGCTTGTGACCATAGTTTTGGCAAGGAGCTGGTCCTGAAATTTTTTTGAAGATTATGCTTAGAGGTTCAGCTATGGCATGGATAGCTTTTTAAAGAAATAGGCACATATTCCGTCTGGTCCAATAGATAGAGATGGTTTTGGATTGCATAGTGCTTTTTCAACATTGCCTACTGTAAAATCGATATGTATTGGATCATTGAAGTTGTCTGTGGTTCGACTAGGAAATACTGGGCATGATCCATTGCTGTTTACAAATACTGAGCCAAAGAATGTGTTTAAAAGGTTGGCTTTAATAGTGTTATCATTGCAGTCTTTACCATTAGGTCCTTTCAGGGGTGGGATGGACCTTGAGTCTTTTAGTTTGTTGTTTACAAAATTGTAGAAAGTGTGGATGGAATTGGTGCTTAGAAGATTTTCCTCTTGTTTAATGTATTTGGTGCATTCAGTCTTTATCTGGTGGCATAATTTTTTGTATTGGCTTTTGAAGTTGGCAACGTGACCAGATTTGTTTTTCTGCCAAAGTGATCTCTTTTTGGATTGAAGCTTCCTTATTGTTATGGGTAATCTGTTTTTTCTGGTTTTTGGAGTTGTTATTGGTACATATAGTTTGATGACTCTTTTGACTTCAAGTAAAAATATGTTGTCATGGTCTTCAACAGTATTGCATCCAGTGAATAGAAATTGCCAATCAAGGGATGAGAGATCGTTGTTTATAAGATCATAGTTGCCTTTTTTTTTTTTTGGTAAAAGTTTTATTGATTTTAACAACAGACAAAACATAACATAAAAAGATCATTCTTCATAAATTTACAGTGTATCGGTTGGTTTACCACTCCCTTTTGTGCATCCATTTCATAGTCATCAAAATAATTATATTACATAATAACTCACATAATCAATCATCAATAAAATATCCCAATATCATTATTAAACAATCATTTGACTATAATTTTACTAATTCATACTTAAGCGAGATAACTATAATTAAGTTAAATTATTTTATAACAAATCATAGAATCATACCAAATCTATCTTAATAAAATATTCTTAAAAATTATCAAAACCAAGAAAAATTATATATTCATTATTTCCTAAATTTTTAAATATTCTATTATTATATTGTATTATCTAACCATTGATAAAAAAGATCCCAAACTTCATAAAATTGTTTATCTTCTTGTTCTCTAATTTCAATTTTCAATCTACTCATTTCAGCACATTCCAATATTTTCTTAATAATTTCTTCCTCTAATGGTATTTTCTCAATCTTCCAATGTTTAGCAAATACAATTCTAGCTGTTGTTAATACATTTACAATCAAATACTTTAAATTTTTATTATATATATCAGGTACTATTCCCAATAAAAAAATCTCTGGTTTCAAATCTATGTGTTTCTTTATCATTTTTTCCAGCCATATGCGAATTCTAGTCCAATATTTCCTGGCTTCCTCACAAGTCCACCACATATGGGTAATATGAGCCAGGTATCTGATGACATTTCCAGCACTTTTCAGATTTATTCTTGAACATTCTTGCTATTCTTGTCGAGGGAAAGTGTCACCTGTAAAACATCTTATACAAATTTTCTTTATATGCTGTTGACATTGTCATTTTATAATTTTGTGACCACAATTTTTGCCATTTCTCTAAATCAATTCCATATCCAAAATTCTTCCCCAAAGCAATCATTGTTTCTTTAACTTGTTCTTCCTCTAATTTAATTTCCAACAAATAACTATAGTTTTTTTAATCACTTTTTCATCAGTACCTGTCAAAATCCTATCTAAATCAGTCAATTTATCATAAAATCCTTCTATTTTAGAATCTTTAAGATACCTTGCATGGTTTTCCAGTTCCGCGTGGCTTCAGTGGCAGCAGGAATTTGCGACCGTTCGCGATTCCTGCTGCGCTTGCCGCTGAGGTACCCCCGATCCAAATGGGTCAGGGGGATATGGCTGCCCTGTAGGGACAGCCGAAGAGAGAGGGGAGCCGGACAGGGGGTTGGGGGTGTCACAGCCCCCCTCCTCGTCTGGAAAAAACCCTTTTTCCCAAGGTGGTGGAGCGGCGGTCAGATTGTGCTGGAGGAAGCAAGAAAAGTGAAAGTGCTGGCTGAGCCGGGTCAATCAACATCTTTTAAATTCGCTGGAACTGAGCTGTCTGAATTGCTGGAGGATACATTGTATCCCCAAGAAGATCGAAAGCGGCGGAGAAGCTGTTAAACTTTTTTTTTCTTCACTCTCCCACTCCATGGAAACAGCAGATGAAGATTTGAAATTTCTTTGGGCACTGAAGGTGAACTATTCTGAAAGTTGAAGTTAAGGGACAAAAGAGTTCTTGGACATTGGACTTAAAAATTTAAGAAATTGGAAAACCCTTATTAGAGGTATGGATTTCTGATCATTTAAAAATTGATGTTGCAAGTGGGAAGGGAGAGGAAAAAAATTGGAGCAGAAGTGGAAAAAGGAGGAGAATGCCTAGAATCTCAAAGAAAGATATATGGTAATTGGACCTCTTTGATTAAACAGTAACCCCAGAAAGAGAAAGAGAAGAAGGAAGAAAAGTATTAACTTTTGGAACTCTTTTTGTATTATTTTTGATTAAAAATACTTGGTTGGTTGTTTTGGGGAAAGTTTCTCTTTTCAGGATGGCATCGCTTGTGGATGAACTAAAGACTGAATATCAAAAATATAAAAAGGAAGAACAAGATGGAAAAGATACTTTGGGCACTTTATTTCAATTTTTAGAAATGGCGTTATGTACTTATGAAAAGTTGATTATGCAGCAGAATGACTGGGACAAAGAAGAAGAGGAACAAGAAGCCATCTTTGATGAACAATGGGTTTTTTCCGGGGAGGAGGAGAAAGAGGATAAGAAAAAGGGGATTTTAAGGTTTGAAAAAACAACCAAAAAAAAGAAAAATGAGAGGAAAGGTGGATGCAAGGTTAGAAAGCAAAGGAAAGGGAGTAAGAAAAGGGAGGAGGAGAGACAAGGGGGTAAAAAGGGCAAGGAGAAGAATAAGCAAGAGAGAAAGGGGGAGGAGGAGAAGCCTCAATGGTGGGAAGCAAGATCTAAAGAAAAAAAGTTTATTTAGAGAGAATGGTTGAATCTAATTAAGGATAAAAGGGGGATTTTGGAAGGTACATAAGATTGTGTTTTTATATGTGTATTTAGAGTATAAAATTTATTGTGTAATTTTAGAATCTACTAAACAGAATCCCAAGGTAAATTAAGTGTTATATGAAGTACTTTTAAGTTAGGGTAATGAGTTAAAGGCATCACTCCAATTAGTGTATGGGAGAAGTATAGTAAAAGAAAAAAGATGAATGGATAGTTGGAAATAGAACAGACAATGAATGTTATTGAAAATGGTAATAAGATATGGAAGGATATATAAAGGTTTTGTTATGTTTTTTTGGTTTTTGTATGTTGATAAAAGGCAATAAAATTTTAATGAACAAATAATTTGGATGAAAAGGAGAAGTTGATATTATAATTAGGAATCATTATGTTCTATTGGTTTTCTTCTTTAATTATCATTATTTTTTTTTTAGAAAAGAATTTATAAGCTGTTATGCCTTGATTGTTTGTGCCAAGACCACGGCATGTTTCCATTGTGGGAAGGAGGGCCACCGGATGGTGGATTGCCGGGTAAAGACGAACCCACCAAAAGCGCGGGACCCCGGGAGGAAGCCAAAAAACCCCTCAACCAAGCTCCGCAAGTCCGGGCTGAAGGCAAGAGAGGTTGTAGAGGTCGCCCTTTCAGCGGAAGAGGAGTTGGGACCTCCAACCCCACTCGACGAGAACGAGACAGATTTGGAAGATGACGTCCCGGTAAGTCCTAACCAAGGGCCCATGACCATCCCAATAAAGTTAAGGCAGCCCACCTCTGGGGCTGAGGGAGTGATGTTGGCCTTACTGGACTCGGGGTGCACGAGGTGTGTAATTAACATGAAAGTGGTTAAGGGGATGGGCATCGGACTGAGAACTTTAAAAACGCCCATATCTTTCTGCCAACTGGATGGGTCGGTGGCAGGAGGTTGCCCCGCACGTTTTATAACAGAACCCCTAGATATGACCATGGGAAACCACCATGAGACCCTGTGTTTTATTGTGGCCCCTGGGATGGAACAGCCTCTAATATTGGGACTACCATGGCTTCGGAAGTG
This sequence comes from Hydrophis major, assembly GCA_033807585.1. NCBI lineage: Eukaryota > Metazoa > Chordata > Lepidosauria > Squamata > Elapidae > Hydrophis > Hydrophis major. The sequence goes on along the minus strand of CM066334.1, from coordinate 15,565,307 downwards.
GAATCCCCATGTGAACTGGAGAGAGGGGTGGATACGCATCCGCACCGATCGGCCACCGGAAGGGGAGGAGCAACCCTATCTGGAAGGGGAAGAGAAATCCCATCCGAAGTCCAAGGTACCCGCCGAGATAGCTTCTACAGGTGCCGAACACGTGGAAGGAGAGGAGAAAATCCCGAAGGAGTATTGGGACTTAAGAGAGGTGTTTAGTGAAGAGGCTTCCGACGAGCTCCCTCCACATCGGTCGACTGATTGTAGCATTGAATTCCTGCCATGGGTGATGCTCCCGAAACTGAAGATGTATCCAATGACACCGGGGGAGTTGGAGGAATTGAGGGCATTTATCGACAAGAACTTGCAACGGGGTTTCATCACACCTGCCAGACCTTGAGTGGCAGCCCCTGTGATGTTCCACGAGAAGAAAGATGGCTCCAAACGTCTGGTAGTGGACTATAGAAACCTGAACGCAGTATCTGTAGAGAACATGTACCCCCTCCCTCTGATGAAGGACATGTTAGCCCACCTGGCAAAGGGGAAGATTTTCACAAAGCTGGACTTGAGGGAGGCGTACTCCCGAATCTGGATAAAGGAGGGAGACGAGTGGAAGACTGCGTTCAACTGCCCAATGGGTTGTTTCCAGTTCAATGTTCTCCCTTTCGGCTTACAGGGGGCGCCTGCTGTTTTCATGCAACTGATCAATCAAGTGCTTCATGAACATTTATACACAGGGGTTCTGGTATACCTTGATGATATTCTTATCTAGACGGAGACTAGAGACGAACATGTGAAGCTGGTACGCTCTGTGTTGCACAAGCTGAGGGCCACCAAATTGTACGCCAAACTATCCAAATGTGAGTTCCATCAAGAAAAAATTGACTACTTGGGATATCGTATCCCCCCCGAAGGCATTGAAATGGACCCAGAAAAGGTGCGAGCCGTTTTGGACTGGGCCCCACCGAAAACTCATAAACAGCTTCAAAGTTTTCTGGGATTTGCCAACTTTTATCGCCAGTTCATCCCGTCTTTTGCTAAAATATCCATGCCCATCACCAACCTCCTGAAAACAAAGGGAGAACTGAAACCAAAGCCCAGTCAACCATTGAATTGGACCATGGAGTGTCAAGCTGCATTTGAAAAACTTAAGAGACTTTTTGCTGCAGAACCAATACTGAAACACCCAGACATGGACGCCCCTTTCGTGATCCAAGCTGATGCAAGCGATGTAGCAGTGGGGGCAGTCTTACTCCAATTAAATGAGAAGGGGACACTACAACCATGCGCTTACACTTCTCGTAAATTCACTGAGACTGAAAGGAGATGGGCCATTTGGGAGAAAGAAACGTTTGCAGTCCTTTGGGCCTTACTAGCTTGGAGGCATTTTTTGGAAGGAGCAAAACACCCATTTGAAGTGTGGACTGACCATAAGAATCTAGAGGCTTTAAAAACCCCTCGGAAGTTATCCCCTAAACAATTTAGGTGGGCTCAGTTTTTCAAGTGATTTAATTTCTCCTTGAAATATATACCAGGGGGAAAGAATTTTATGGCAGATGCTTTGTCTAGAATGCCTCAATACAACAGTATCCGTGAAGAAATGATAAGGCCAATCATGTCCACTACACAACTGGCTGCCCCTGTAGTTACCCGCGCTCAAAAAAGGAACCAAGAAAAGAATCTATCCACTGATCTGATGGAACAGTTTAAGGAGGCTTTGAAAATGGATGAGTGGTTTCTGGCAAATGCGAACAACTGCACTGTTCGAGATGGCCTAGCCTGGATGGGGGCGAAATTGTATGTACCTCAAAACCTGAGAAACCACGTATTGCAACAAACTCATGATTCCAAAGTGGCTGGTCATTTTGGGTTTGTGAAGACCTTACATTTGGTGAAACGGCAGTTTTGGTGGCCTTCGTTGAAAAAGGACATTGAGACTTATGTGGCGAGTTGTCCGATTTGCGCCTCAGCAAAAAGACCTCCTGGTAAGCCACTAGGACTGTTGCAAAATGTGGCCAGCCCAACTGCTCCTTGGAAGGAAATTTCCATGGACTTTATAGTAGATCTACCCGAGAGAAGTGGACACACAGTCATTTGGGTGGTGACTGACTTGTTCTCCAAACAAGCCCATTTCATCCCTTGCTCAAAGATCCCTTCAGCGAGGTCGTTGGCCAGACTGTTCATTCTTCATGTCTACAGATTGCATGGTGTACCTGAACATGTAGTTTCTGATCGGGGAGTCCAATTTACCTCGAATTTCTGAAGGGAATTTTTGAAGTTAATAGGCTCCACCCAAAGCTTAAGCTCCACCCACCATCCCCAAATGAATGGAGCCTGCGAGAGAACTAACGGGGTTCTAAAACAATACCTCCGATGTTACATAAATTATCAGCAAGACAACTGGGTAGATCTACTACCTTTTGCGGAGGTGGCATATAATAACTCTGTTCACAGTAGTACGGGGTTTACTCCTTTCAAAATAGCAATGGGGCAAGATTTTGTACCCATACCTGAACTGCCTGGTGAAAACTCAACTGTCCAGTCACTGAGTGATTGGATATCTCAGCTTCAACTTAATTGGCCGGTCGTCCGCAAAGCTTTGGACGAGGCGCACAAATCTCATAAGAAATTTGCGGACAGAAAGCGAGCTCCGCCGATGTCATATCAAGTGGGCCATAAAGTATTTCTCTCGACCAAGTATTTGCAGACTACCCAAAAATCGAAGAAGTTGGGTCCTAAGTATGTAGGACCTTTCCCCATTGAGAGGATTATAAATCCTGTGACTGTTCAACTCACTTTACCAAAGACTCTTCGTCGTATTCATCCAGTTTTCCACATTAGTTTGTTGAAACCAGAATGTACCTGTACCTTGAGACCGACCCAGTCTGATCCCCCCGTACCATTGTTAATTGAGGGTGAACAGCATTTCGAAATTGAAGAAATTTTAGACTCTAGAAAGTGGAGGGGTCGTACCTAATACCTGGTAGCTTGGAAACATTTTCCTCCGTCCCATTCTGAGTGGGTAAATGAAAAGGACCTTAGAGCTCCTGAACTATTAAAGAAGTTTTATGCCAAATATCCTGATAAACCATGAAAATGTATAACAATGTTAACATGTAATTATGTTGTTTTCTTTTAGGGACTTATGTCCTTTTTCTAGGGGGTCCGAATGTCAGCCCTCAAGATACCTTCCTCTGTTGCTTTTCTGCTATTATTTCATTATTTCTCTGGGCTGTCATGACAACGAGGGGGGAGGGGGGATTTTGCTAGGGAAGAAGACTGGAGGTGTTTGCATTCCTTGCTGGGCTAGCAAGGGGAGGGGGGATTCTTTTCTTTAACTTTCCGTTTCTTGGCTATCTTCTGTCCTCTTTTGCGCAACTGCAAACTTTTATCAAAATATGTCAAGGTCATTTGACAAGACACCTCATCACCATCTGGAGATGACCACATGAGCTTATTCAGAAGTTTTAATTGGAAGAATAATTTGAACTTTGGGGGGTGGGAACAAACCTAATTCTTTGTATGTGGATTCTACCCACCAATTTCTCAGTTTCGGAATTGATTTGTAGCTTCCACTTTATTTTCCAGTAAAAGGATAACTTTGCTCTACACCATGGAGTCTGAGTATTTCTTTCTTGGGATCTAAAGGGAGCATAGCCTGACAAGTACACTAAACAATTACAATAGCTAATTAATGTGATAGGTAGACAGTTAATGAATGTTGGTAATTAATAAATGTTAATTGATAAGTTAGAGAACAAATCAAAAGTAAGGTTACTTATTACTAAAACCGATCAATCAACTTATTACTAAGAATCAATCAATCAATCAATAGACTAGATAATAAATGATACAGTATTAAATCTCTATCAATTCAATGAATCAGTAAATTAGTGGTCATTTAACAATTAATTATTATACTATTATGTGATAAATCAATTATTATAGACAAAGCATTATCTATAAATATTTGATCTTGAGGTACTGAAATAGTGGAGGTAGTATAGTATTGGAGGTTTGTGGTGTGAAGTTTCTTTGTTTTTCCTTAAAGCCATGTTTTTTGGTTTTTGTTTTGTTTTGTTTTTGTTTAAAAGAGGAAGCATTGCTAACAAATAACATAACACCTTGTAGATCATCTCGTTCAACCCCCCCATCCAAACAGGAGACCCTACACCATTTCTGACAAATGGCTGTCCAATCTCTCCTGTTTGATAGATTTGAATGGAGAAGATTTGAATGAGCTCACCTATCATCTACTTTGGAGTTTGGAAAGAATGAGATTTGAGTGGGGGTTTAGTGGAGGTTGTCCAATCAGCTGAGTGGGAATTTAAATTCAGGCTTACTAATCAGCTGGGTTGTATAAATGGAGCTGGATGATTTATATGGAGACTATCAATTCTCTGTGAGTTTCCTTTGTTCTCCCCAATTTGTGGCTTTTTAGAATTATTTTTGGTGATTTGATTTAAATGGAAACTGTAGATATCATTCCAGTTGTTCCATCATCAGAATTCACAATCAATCTCAGTTTCAAAAGGCAGTTTTCCTGAATAAAAACCTTCTTCACACCTCTTCTTCTCATCTAGTCCTGTCATACTCCTGGTGGAGACTGACTCTGAGGAAGAGGAGGAACAGGCAACAGGGAGTGGGAGTGTGGCTCCAGAGGTGGTGGAGGAGGTTGGGGAAGGGCAGAGGCCGGCTGAGCAATCAGAAGAGGATCCAGGCCCATCCCCTATCCATCCTAGGGCATGCAGAGAGCAGAGGATCAGGGAAAAGTGGGGTCTACTCAGGAGATTACCATGATTCCCCTTGTGGCTTGCATCTGGGAGCTATGTATATAAGTTTGTAACTGCCTAGTCAGAATTGCAAGCGTCAAAGTTTAATGTTTCCTTTGAAGGAGTTTATCTTTGTTGGCGTTCTTTCCATGGACTCTCCCCGTTATCTTCCTGTATGATTAATTACCTTGGCTTGCTTCGGAACTCTCGTCAATGCGGTTTGTTTTGGTTTCCTTTTGCGTCATTATTTACTTTTGTGACTTTAAACTGTGTCTAATAAAACAGTGAAATTAAGTTGAAGGCATCACTCGACTTTAATGTATGTTTTGGGTTTTGGTTATTTTGAGAGACCCCTCACATGCTGGACATAAACTGTTTCAATTCCTTCCCTCAAAATGACATTATAGATAGAGCACTGCACACCAGACACAAGGATAGTTTTTTCCTGAAAGCCGGCACTCTGCTAAACAAATAATTCCCTCAACACTGTCCAACTATTTACAAAGCCTGCACTACTATTACTATTAATCTTCTCATCACTCCTTATCATCCATCCCCGCCCACTTGTGACTGTATGACTGTAAATTTGTCGCTTGTATCCTTATGATTTATACTGACTGTTTCCTAGTATGATTTGATTGCTTATTGTACCCAGTGACTATTATTAAGTGTTGTACCTGATGATTCTTGACAAATGTATCTTTTCTTTTATGTGTACTGAGGGTATTTGCACCAAGACAAATTCCTTTTGTGCCCAATCACACTTGGCCAAAAAAAACAATTCTATTCTATTCTACAAATCAAGAGGAATGTGATGTCTCTATTTGTCTTGATCATGCCACCTATCATAGATCTATGTTTCAGTCTATTTAAAAAATTATGTCCAAAATTGTTTGGGTATGTTTGTGTGAGATTATTAGTCACAAATGGAAGGAATCTTAGATACCTAATCCAATCCTTGCCCAATTCAGAATGGATCACAAGAGCAATTGCTATGCTTTGGACATCATTAGCAATTACTATGCTTCCGACATCATTTGGACATCCCAAAATAGTCACAATTGTCCTTTTGGCTGGCATTCTAAAATTTGCTATGAAAATGTGGGTAAATTGGTTAGTCCCTCCTCCTCTTCCTCCTCATTGTTATTCTGCCACATCTTCCTGTTGATTAATGTTGCCTGACAGCAAATGTTTTTTACAGCAGCTGTAAACAACCTGGGAGTCGAACATAATAGCAGCCTGGAGACATTTGTACTCTATTCCCACCCCTATAATTTCACTTTTAGTTGATCTCTGGGATAGAAAATGGAGAAATTGTCTTTAAGTTCCCAGATCAGATACCAGAAGTTATTAGTTGCTTTGTATTGGGGGATGTTAGCCTTGGAGAGAATAAAATGCTTTCCAACTGATAACCTGTTTGCACTATTTTTAAGTGCTAAAAAGAATCACCTGTGTCTCATATGGTTTATTTAATCATAGTTTATTGAATAACTCACAGTTGGCTGGCTTGATATAACAGCACAGAAAATAAACCATAATGACTGGTTACAGGCAATGCACTAAATGAAAATAAAACAAACCATATCTGAGCTAATTAGAGCTATCTTTTAAGATCCTGACAATGGAGACTGTCAGGAGTTTATCTGTTGGCTGTTCACTGTACCACTGAATCAGTCTCTTCTGTTCCATCTGATCCAGAGCAGGATGATAACTATATTTGGAAATAAAATATATTTTATGTTGCACGATTTGAAAACTTGGGACATACAATGAATGAAATTGGGCTTAACTACTTTGTCTGAGATTATTGTTCAATCATTTGCAAAAGGAATAATGATGCAATTCTTCAACCATATTTTAAAATTATGCAGTCATCATGATCGGAATCTGTGAAAACACCTAACCAGTCTCCCAAATATCCCAATCTGGGAACTTCTGGGTGAACTCCCTCCCTCCTTCCCTTCCTCAATTTCACAAAGGTATATAGACCTCTATATAAGATACAGCTTGCATTCACTCCCCCAAAAAGTTGAAAATCCTGGTTAACAGAGCATGTCTATCATCCTCCTAGTTACTATGTGGTGTGTTTAAAGCAATATGTAAGTCTCACCACCAGGTCAATTGCAACCCACTCAACCACCGTGAAGAGCCACGGTGGTTGAGTGGTTAGATTATCGTACTACAAGCTAACTGACTGCTCACTCCAGGAGTTTGATTCTGAACAGCTCAAGGTTGACTCAGCCTTCCATCCTTCCAAGGTAGGTAAAATGAAGACCCAGATTGTTGGCGGCAAGATGCTGACTCTGTAAACTGCTTAGAGAGAGCTGTAAAACATTGTGAAGTGGTATATAAGTCTAAGTGCTATGGCTTTTGTTAAGTTCTGCGCATGGGTACAAGGAACGGAGATGAGGCAGTGAACAGTGAACTTCAACTCTTTATTAATCATACTGAACAGAGCAAAAACCCTAGGGCAGCAGCAGCCCTTTTATAGGGTAGGCTGCTGACCTATTAGCCAATGAGAAACATGGAAATGTTAAACCCTTGAACTAATGAGAGTTGGCCCGTTAACAGCCAATCAGATTTCCCAGAAAGGACCAATCCGATATCGCTATTATCGGCCAATCAGAAGTGCAGGATTAGAACTCTGCTTTTTCTTAAGGTTGTTAAAACTTTATTAAACGCCTTTATTAGTTCATAACACCCCTTCCCCCTAGGTTCCGTTTGAGGCGTGTGGTGACGTAATCCCATAGATATGCAGGTTGTTTTAACTGTCTATTAGATTTACGCTGTCCCACCGGTTCCTGTCTGTAGTACGGTTTCGGCGGGACGTTTTTTGATATATCTGGTACAGGCGGTTCCGCATCCTCACTGGACGACTCGGTGCTGCTAATTCTGTCATTGTTGCCCTCCGATCTCTGTGGGCTTGCCTCCGTTGAGGTATTCCTCTGTGGTGAGGCCATCCCTCTCCCTGATTCTTCTTCATGTATTACGCCTGGCTGCTGACTTCCTTCGATTCCGCTTTCCACCATCTCGAATTCGGTTTCTTCAACATCCCCTCCCCCCTCAGTTTGAGAGTCACAGGAGTCATGGGAACTGGGTTGTAGCCTAGAGCGAAGCTGATCTATATGGTGTTTCCATATTTTTCCATCCCATGTTTGCACACAGTACGATCTGGGCCTGCTGGTTTGAGTTACGGTTGCTTCGACCCATAATGGTTCGCTGGAGAGGTTTTTAGAGAAAACTAAGTCACCTACCATGAACTGGCGGCATTTTCCGCTAGATCCACAGGGTTTCTTTGGTGCGTAGGACGGGTGGAGCCGGTCGAGGTGGGAACGGAGCTTGCGTCCCATCAACAGTTCAGCTGGAGTCTTGTTGGTGACGCTGTGTGGGGTGATGTGTTGGAGTAGGAGTATTCTGTTTAGTTTGTCGTCAATGTCCCCATAGTCCATTTTGTGGAGAGTTTTTTTTAACAAATTGGACCATGCGCTCGGCCCTTCCATTAGCCGCAGGGTGCGCTGGTGAAGTTAGCACATGGCGGATACCCCGGTCTGCTAAGTATTGTTCAAATGCCAGGGCGGTGAACTGGGGTCCGTTGTCGGAGACCAGAATGTCTGGCAGCCCATGCGTTGTGAATAGCCTATTCAATTTTCGGATGACGGAATCGGTTGTAGTAGTCTTCATTTTGTGGATCTTGAGCCAGTTGGAATAGATATCCACTGTTAGGAGAAACGTATATCCCTTAGTAGGTCCCGCAAAGTCAACGTGGATGCGGGACCACGGCCCCCGGGGGGTTTCCCACTCCGTTGGAGTTGTTCTAGGTGGGGTACTGCTGACTTCTTGGCACTTTAGACAAGTCTTTACCCAGGCTTCGATCTGCTTGTTGATGCCCAGCCACCACGCATAGCTTCGTGCGAGCACTTTCATACACACGATGCCGGGGTGACCATCATGCAATGTTTTCAATACTGCTCGTTGTAACCTCTCTGAGACAACGACTCTATCTACCCATAGGATTCAGCCTTTTTGCGAGAAAAGTTCTGTTTGCCGGTTTCTGAAAGGGGTGAAGTTGTCAGGGGTTTGTTCTACTGGCCATCCTTGTTCGACCCAGCTGAGAACTCGTGCCAGGACAGGATCTCGTTTCGTTTCGATAGTGATGTCTCTGGCTGTTTGCGGCGGTGAATGTAGTGTTTCAATCTGGAGTGTCATAAGGGTTGGAGCTGGGTCGACGATGGTTTCCGGAAGTGGGGCACGGCTCAATGCATCAGCGTGGGGAATGGCTTTCCCCGGGCAGTGTTGTAATTTATAGTTGTACGCAGCTAAGAACTCCGACCAGCAAGTCATTCTAGGTGATAATATATAGGGGGTTGGCTTGTCTCCCACTATAATCCCTAGCAAAGTTTTGTGATTGGTAATAATAGTAAAAACTCGTCCATACACATATTCATGAAACCATTTCACAGCGGATACAACAGCAAGAGCCTCTTTGTCAATTTGGCTATAGTTACGTTCAGCCCTCGATAGGGTCCTTGAAAAATAGGCAATAGGGGCTTCAGTACCATTTGGTAACACATGACTCAAAATGGCTCCTACTCCAAACGGTGACGCATCACATGTAATTGTTAAAGGCAAAGTCTCGTTATACTGCATTAAAACAGCATCTGAGGTTGGTAAGTTTTTCACTTGTTGGAATGCGTGCTCCTCTCGGTGTCCCCAGACCCAGGTTGCTTTTTTGTCGAGAAGTCGATGTAGGGGCTCAGCTATGGTCGCTTTCTGGGGCAAAAAGATGTTGTAAAAGTTAATGAGCCCCAGGAAAGCTTGGAGGTCAGTCTTATTCCTGTGTCTTGGGGCATTTTTTATTGCTCTTAGTTTGCTCTTAGTGGAGTTAATGCCTTGCTTATCGATTAGGTACCCCAGGAACTCTACTTTATCTGTACACAGTTGACATTTATTTTTTTTAACCTTTAGGCCAGAGTCTTTAAATTTCTGGAGAACCATTTTAAGATGCTTTTCTAGTACTTCTCTATTCGGGGCCGCAATTAAAACATCATCAAAGTATGGCACGGCCCCCCTTGATCCCTGGCAAGAGTCTCTCCATCAGACTTTGAAAAATCCCTGGGGCTACACTCACTCCGAATTGGAGTCAGTTGCATTTAAAGGCGCATTGATGCATAATGATTGTCTGTGCCTCCATGGTTTTTTTTATCTACAGGCAGTTGTTGGTACGCCTGTGCTAAATTCAATTTAGCGAAGACTTTTCCGCCGCCCAGGAAATGGAAAAGGTGTTGCACCACCGGCACCGGGTAAGCGTTCTGTTGAAGGGCATGATTAAGGGTGGCCCGGTAGTCCCCACAAATCCTTTACGATCCATCCGGTTTGATGGGTGTTACGATTGGGGTTTCCCAACGAGCGTGGTCAGTTGGTTCTAAAACACCCTGGGCTATTAATTTATCGAGCTGCTCATCGATCTTTGGTTTAAGGGCAAAAGGTACCCGATGAGGCTTAAGGTGGATGGGGGCTACTTCAGGGTTAAGGTTAAATGATATCGGGGTCCCCTTGTACTCACCTAGTTTGTCTGCAAAGACGTCCTAGAATTCCTGGATGAGGGCCTCCTCCCAGTCGTCACTTCTGGTTTGGTGAATGCCGGCTACCTCGATCCCAAGTGGGGCAAACCATTGAAGACCTAACAAACTAGGCCAGTCACAGTCGATGACGGTCAGTGGTAACGACGCAGTACGATTTTTGAATGATACTTGGACTTGGCTGGATCCAATGACTGGAATTCGGTTCCCCTGATAATCTTTGAGTATGATTCTTTGGGCTCTGAGGTCTTGATGCCGGACGGCAGGGATTAATTGTTTAAGGGTCTTCCAGGAAACCATCAAGAGAGAGGATCCTTTGTCGACTTCCATCACGCAAGGCTGGTTTTCAATGGCGACCTTCACTCGGATCTTCTTTGCATCTAACGATGAAGCGTGACTGGTTGTAATGGTTTGATATGCCTCTTCCCGTCTCGTTGAAGTGGCCAGTGTTTTATTTCTGCACGAATGGTTGTTCCATTGGTGGTTCAAATGTTCCTGACTCACAGGACAATTCCCTGTGGTCTGGCGGTAGTTGTTTCCCCTCTGAATTGGGCTGGATCCTTGCTTGCTTCTACAGACCTTTCCGATGTGGCCTCTTTTCCCACAGGAATGGCAGAGCGCATCAAGGAATTTACAGCCTGATCGTGGGTGGTTTGCCCCACAACCTGCGCATTGGTGCGGTAGTCTTCGACTCCACTGGTTGCGTTGGTCACGTTCAGACCAGAGCCGGTTGACCTCCTCCTCATCACTTTCTGATGGCGATTCGAGGTCCTCGTGGTGGATCGCTGTTGTATGCCTCTCTAGGCGAGGTGAGGTATTGCTGGCGAGTTGACGGAGCGGTGCGTTGGTGCGGCGCATTCGGGTGGCCGACTTCCTGGTTGCTTCTGCTGCAGTAGCATCTTTGATGACATCAGCAAGATCGATGTCCCCTTTGGCCATGATCTTGCTCTGTGCTGTCTGGTCATCTAATCCCAGAACTATTCGGTCTCTCAGAGCTTCTTCAAGGTCTGTGAACCCACAGAGGCCTCCTAGGTTCCGGAGATCCACAATGAAATCTGCAACACTCTCTCCTTTCCATTGGTCCCTCTGGTAAAACTCATGTCTTCGGACAAGCGTTGGTACGTTGGGTGCATAGTGGGCCTGTAGAAGGGGCGCGAGGACGTTCTAGTCCATGGATTTCACTCAGCCGGTTTCGCTAGTGCCTTGGCCATCTTAAAGATGGCAGGCCCACAATGGGTCAGGAACACTGCTTGCTTTTTTCCCGTAGTGGCATCCTTCAAGTTGTTGGTCTCCAGAAACATCTGGATCCAGTCTATGTACGAATCCCAGTCTTCTTGTGCCGGGTCAAATGGAGCGGGTGGTATGGCGCTGCCGGACATAGTTTCCATTGTCGATGCACCTTCAGCCACGTGCTCTGTTTGGTGCTCTGTAGTGTTCAGTCAGCTCTGATGTCTCCGCATCCCACCTTCGTCGCCAGTGTTAAGTTCTGCTCATGAGTACAAGGAACGGAGACGAGGCAGTGAACAGTGAACTTCAACTCTTTATTAATCATACTGAACAGAGCAAAAACCCTAGGGCAGCAGCAGCCCTTTTATAGGGTAGGCTGCTGACCTATTAGCCAATGAGAAACATGGAAATGTTAAACCCTTGAACTAATGAGAGTTGGCCCGTTAACAGCCAATCAGATTTCCCAGAAAGGACCAATCCGATATCGCTATTATCGGCCAATCAGAAGTGCAGGATTAGAACCCTGCTTTTTCTTAAGGTTGTTAAAACTTTATTAAATGCCTTTATTAGTTCATAACAGCTTTTGCAATTTGGGGTTTGGTGTTTGTCATCCATGATGAGCCTTGGTTGCAAAGTATGTTTTACATAAATCTGAAATAATAGTCATATTTAGGTGTAGATAATAAGATGAACTCAAATCTCATCTAAAATGAATTTCCTTTCCCAGAAAGAAATAAGACTGTGGTACTTGCATGCAAATTAATTAAATTTTGAGGTATTTCAAATATTGCCCTAGAGAAGTAGAAATGTAGCTTTTGCAACATACCTTTGCAAAAAAATTTCCTGAAGATTTACTTCATTTGAAATAACTGCCTATAATAAACAATATGATGGTATGCTAGATGGAAGATAGATTGATCATAGCAGATGTTGTCAATCAATTTGAGCAAACTGCTGAAAAAACATTCCAAAATGAAAGCAATTTTCGTTGATTCACCATCATAAATGCAAATCCAGAAGAGGAAAAGTAGCTTTTTTATTACCTCCTCTTATAAACTTTAATTGTTTATGGCCTTCAGTTACATAACAAAATCAATCTATTTTCAATAGGGTAAAAATGTCTTCAGGAAAGAATTCATAAGCCACATGCTATATTTTTAAATGTAATGTTGAGCAAGAATGAGTCTTTCCTTGCATAGCATAGCATTCATTTTGCTTTTGCAATTCAAGTGAACAAGACCTAAAGCTAACCCAAAAGTATGACTATTCTTGAATAATGATATATAAAATTGTGTTATTTTTTGTTCAGATTTTTCTGCCTAGGTTATAAATTTGGGTAATGTTTATCTACTAATGTTTATCTATTTATATTATAACATTGCATCCATCCATTATTGGCCATTTCTAATTCAATTTAATAAAGTAGAATATGTTTAAAAGGAAACATTTTCAAGAACATAATATCTTAATGTAGTTTTAAGATGCCCAAGGATATATGTGAATGTTGTGACTCCAAGATTTGAACCTAGTCAGTCAGCGGATGTGGGTTCGAGCGATGAAGAAGATCTGGCACTGAGATTCGAGCCTGCATTATTAAGTGACTTAGAGGGGAGTCAAGTAGAGGGAGAGGAGTTGGATTTGAGAGATGAACCTGATTTATTGGAGGTTTCAGAGTCCACTCCCTCCCCTGAATCTACTTCCCTAATTACACCTCAGGTGTTAACTGTTAATCAGGAAAGTGTGTCAGAGGCTTCAAGCGGTGACGAAACTGCCGGATGCTGGATGGATGCGAGGACTAGGAGAAGATTGAGACGTCTATCTCAATTAGAAAAGAGACGTCCAGCAAAGGATTAATTAATGAGACTGACATGCTCCCTCTCGGAGGATATAAGGGAGTGTACGAGTTCGTAAACTTTGCTGGAAACAAATTGGATTTTGCTTTGGAAAGAAGTGCGTTTGACTACAGCGTTGTGATTTATGACTATACAGAATTGCCAGACAGATTCTAGGAGGATTGCCAAAGGACTGTGAAAACAGAGCAATTGAATCTTCTGTCTCTGGTTTTGTTTGCGTAAAGTATTTGAACTCTGGAACTTGAGATTCTCACCTGTGGATACAGGTGGGACAGAACATGTGAATATGTTCTCTTTTATTTCACAATCAAACTTTCCCTGTGATCCTGTAAAATTGCAAAGGAAGGTAGTCCTTTCACTCAACTTTTTAAAAATTCTGGTACTAATAATCACAGGTATGGAAGATGGTTGCTCTGAGGAAATTGTTGGACATTGAAGAGACTTTGTATTTGACTGGAGAAATTTAAAGGATTCACCCATATGATATGTTTTTTAATCCAAAAATTTGATAGAGATTTCTAAAAGGCCAATTGTGCCCAGGTGTTTAATTATCTACTTAACTTTAAATTGAAGGAATTCCAAATTATACCTTCGTCCAGGTATACAATGCTCTCCTTTTGCAGCAATTAAAAATCTACTTTGATTATAGGGAAATTGTACATGTTACCTGGTTTATAAGAATTTGCACAATTGCATGTGCATTCGTTTGATTGTTGCACAAATAGTGCTCTTATAGTCCCCATTTCCATTGTGTAAATGTTCATTAGTTGGATAGAGTTTTTACTGTGGGGTGCTATGTTGCTTTCTATGCACAGAGAAACAGATTTCCTTAGCATAATGCATTTTGTATATGCATGTGTTGTGCATATATTACTGCACATATATATTTTACTTAAGAATAAGCTCTGAACAGGAACTGGGTCTAGATGTGAACTTATTTGAGTGGACAAATTATTTTTGACTTGAATCATACATTGTATGTGCTGTGGTGGCATAATGGTTAGAATTCAGTATTGCAGGCTGACTCTGCTCACTGCCAGGAGTTCAGTAGATGACTGGTTCAAGGTTGATTCAGCCTTCCATCCGTCTGAAACTCCAAACTGTATAGAGAAGGCTGTAAAGCATTATGAAGAACTGTTGTTATTGCTATATGCAATCTTTTGGTCTTTCTTTTTTTTTTTTGAAAAAGATTTTATTAATTTTCTACAAACAAACAAGACAAACAAAACATAAAAACATCAACTCTCATATGTACATCCAGTGTGTCAGTTGGTTCAACATTTTTGTGCATTCATTCTGTAGTCTCAATTACAATTATGTTACATAACAACTCATATTGTCAATCCAAACTTATATATCCTAATATCACTAAAAAAAAGAAGATTTTGACTATATTTTTAATCATTCATGCTTTATGAGCTAACAATACTTTAAACCAGTTTACTCTATAACAAATCATATAATCATATCAAATCAATCCTAAAAAACCCTTTATAAATATAATGTCAAATAACAAAATAATAGCAAAATAGCAAAATAAAGATATTCCTTACTGTCTAGCATTCTAAATATTCTATTATTTGTATTATTAAAATATTCGTATTTTATCATCTAGCCATTGATAAAAAAGATCCCAAATTTCATAAAATTGTTTATCCTCTTGCTCTCTAATTTCAAATGTCAACCTACTCATCTCAGCACATTCCAATATTTTCTTAATAATTTCTTCCTGTAATGGTATTTTCTCATTCTTCCAATTTTTAGCAAATACAATCCTATCCGCTGTTAATACATTTACAATCAGGTACTTCAAATCTTTATGATATATATCAGGTAAAATTCCCAATAAGAAGATCTCTGGTTTCAAGTCTATGTGTTTCTTTGTCATTTTTTCCAACCACATGCGAATTATAGTCCAATATTTTCTAGCATCCTCACAAGTCCACCACATATGGTAATACGAGCCGGGTATCTGATGACATTTCCAGCATTTTTCAGATTTGTTCTTAAACATTCTTGCTATTCTTGTCGGGGGAAAGTGCCATCTGTAAAACATCTTATACAAGTTTTCTTTATATGCTGTTGACATTGTCATTTTATAATTTTGAGACCACAATTTCTGCCATTTCTCTAGATCAATCCCATATCCAAAATTCTTCCCCCAAACAATCATAGTTTCTTTGACTTGTTTTCCTCTAATTTCATTCCCAGTAAATAACCATATAACTTTTTAATCACCTTCTCATCAGTACCCATCAAGATCTTATCTAAATCAGTCTGCTTATCATAGAATCCCTCCGTTTTAGAATCTTCATCATTCCTTGAATGTATTTGCGCATATGAAAACCAATTCATCCTTATACCTTGTTCCTCTAAGTTTTGAATCGATTTAAGTTCACTCTTTTCATCCAAGAGTTCCCCACATCTAACTGTTTGTTCCTTCTTATAAAATATAGGATAGAAAAATGCTTCAATAGTCGAGAACCAAACTGGAATTTTCAAATAACATTGTCTTTTTATCTTCTCCCAGTTTAACCACAAAGACTCCCGCATATAATGTCTTCTAAAATAACCCTGCGTTTTAGTTCCCTTATACCATAAAAAAGCATGCCAGCCCAAGAGCAAATCATGCCCTTCTTATGTCAACAACCTATGCTTTCTTAATGTTATCCATTCTTTGACTCACATCAAACTTGCAGCTTGATAATACAATTCCCAATTAGGCAGGCCAAAACCTCCTCTAATTCTAGCGTCTTGCAAAAGCTTTAGCTTTATTCTCGCTTTTTTACCTTGCCATATAAACTTCAACATGATTTTATTTAAATCTTCAAAATAGTCTTTTCCAAGCCTAATTGGTATTGTTTGGAACAAAAATAAAATTCTAGGTAAAATATTCATCTTGATTGTTGAAATTCTCCCTATTAATGACAATTGCAAGTTTTCCCATTTCTTCAAATCTGTAGCTATCTGTTGTTTGAGTTTAATATAATTATTCTCTTTTAATGTGCTACATCTTGTTGTCAAATATATCCCCAGATGCTTAACCTTATTTGTGATTTGGATTTTCAAAAGATCTGCCAGTTCTTCTCTTTGTCTCAATAGCATGTTCTTTGTCAAAATCTTTGTTTTATCTTTATTTATTTTCAAACCAGCCATCTCACTATATGTCTCTATCTTTTCCAATAACCTTTCTAACAGGTCTTCCAGAATAAAAGCTAAATCATCAGCAAAAGCTTGTAGTTTAAATTCTTCCTTCTTAATTTTCATTCCTTTTATGCTTTTATCATCCCTAATATTTTTATTCAACACTTCCAAGGTCAACACAAATAGCAAAGGAGATAGGGGACACCCTTGTCTTGTGCCTTTTCTTATATTAATAAAATCTGTAAGTTCCCCCTGCATCATTACCTTTGCTGTCTGTTTATTATATATGGCTTCAATTGCTTGAATAATTTTTTTAACAAAACTCATCTGTTCCAATAGTAATAACATAAATCTCCAATTCACATTGTCAAATGCCTTTTGAGCATCTAAAAATATCAAAGCCATTTGCTTTTCAGGATGAGCCTCATAGTATTCCAAAGTATCCAAGATTACTCTCATATTGTCTCTGATTTGTCTCTTTGGCAGAAATCCATTTTGATCTGGGTGAATAAAATTATTTAAATATTTTTTAAGTCTTTCTGCTAAAATTGAAACAAAGATTTTATAGTCTGCATTCAATAAGGAGATGGGTCTATAGTTCTTAATTTGCAGTGGGTCAGCCTCTTCTTTTGGAATAAGTGTGATATAAGCCTCTGACCATGTTTTGGGTATCATCTTCTTTAACATAACTTCATTCATTATTTCTAACAATGGGATACTCAATGATTCTTGAAATGTTTTATAGAATTCTGCTGGAAGCCCATCTGGACCCGGTGCTTTCCCATTGTTTTGTCTCTTAAATGTTTCATTAAATTCCATCATTGTTATATTGCTTTCTAACATTTCTTCAGTCTCTTTAGGTATCTTCGGTAAATTAGCATTCTGTAAATATTGTTTGACTTTTTCCTCATCAATATTCTCTTGTTTATATAGTTGCCCATAAAAATCTTGAATAATTTCCTTTTTCTCCTTATTACCAAAACAAACTTGGCCTTGATCATCTATTAACTTCAATATTTTTCTTGATTCCTTCTCCTTTCTCAATTTATATGCTAGCCATCTACCTGGTTTATTCGCATCTTCAAAGTAATTCTGTTTAGAATTTCTGATTTTCTGTGCCAATTCTTCTTTCTCTATTAATTCCATTTTATGTTTGATTACATCCAGCTTCAACTTAATATCCTTTTTCTGTGGCATTTTCTGCAATTCTTTTTCAAGTCTTTTATACTCATCTTCCAAGGCCTTAGAAGCTTGCCTTTTTCTAATATTCTTTTTTCTTGTATTATCTATTATCAGACCTCTAGCATATGCCTTCATTGTACCCCAAACATTCTGCGTTGAAGTATCTTCTTTTTTATTTTCTCTGAAAAAAAAAGCCAATTCCTTCTCCATCCATTGTATAAAATCTTTCTCCTTTAAAATAATATTATTTAATGTCAATCTCGATCTTTTTTTTTGTCCCTTCCATTTAATTGTCATTGGGCTATGATCTGCCCTAGTACTTGTTTCAATATTTGTTTTTTGAATATTGCATATTAATTCTGTTGATATCCAAATCATATCTAATCTGGACCATGATAAATGTCTATTTGAATAAAAAGTATATTGTTTAGCTTTAACATTTTTTTCTCTCCAAATATCTTTTAAAGATAGTTCGTCTGTCATTTTAAAAAAAGATTTAGGGAGAGCCTTTCTATTTTGCTTGGTTGTTGTTGTTATATAGTCCAATTTATTGTCCACAATTCCATTAAAGTCTCCCATCATAATTATATTAACATAGTCCAGTCCAGTTATTTTCATGTGTAGCTTTTTATAAAACTCTTCTTATTTTTCATTCAGAGCATAAATTGCAATCAAGAGTATTTTTATATTATTGTCCATTATTTCCACCATTAATACTCTTCCATCTTCATCATTGTAGATCAGTTTTGCTGGGATAGCCTCTTTAATGTATAGAACCACTCCTCTTTTCTTACATTGAGTCAAAGAAGTAAATATTTTCCCCAATTTTGGCTGTACTAACAATTGTTCATGTTGTTTTTTAATATGAACTTCTTGTAGACAAATTATATCAAATTTTAATTTCTCTAATTTATGAAAAGTTTTCCTTCTTTTAACAGCTGAATTAAGTCCATTTATGTTCATTGTAATCAGTTTTCTTTCTTCCATGATTATGCTTTATATTTAGGTCTAACAGCTCTCATGGATCTCACTTCATGCTGTTCTTTACTGTCCACCTACAGCTCCTTTCTCTTTTTCAATCTCCAGTTGTTCCTCTTGAAACTCAATTAATGAGACCTCTTTCTCTGCCTCCTCTCTTCTTCTTCCAAAAAATTCTGCATGGAAAAGTTCTGCTTTCTCAATTGAATCAATTCTATATCTCTGCTCTTGCCACGTAAACATTAATCCTTCTGGAATCAGCCATCTATAATTCACTTCGTTTTCCAGTAGCATTTTGGTCAAAAAACCAATTTCTCTTCTCATCTCTCTCACTCTTCTGGGTATTTGTTTTAAAACCACAATCTCTTTACCTTTGTATTTCAATGTTTTCTCTCTTACCACTTGTAATATTTGTGTTTTGATGGATTTTTGGGTAAATCTAATATGGACTTCCTTTGGTAATTTATTTCTCATCGCATATCTTGTATAAACTCGATATACCTCATCTACTCCATCCATCATCTTTTCCTCTGTAATTTCCAAAGCATCTGCCAAAATTTCTATCATTATTGCTGCCAAATTTTCTCCTTTTTCCTCTTCTATATTTTGAAATCTAAGATAAAATTCTGACCTTTCCATCTCCCACCTCAACATCCCATTTTTTTCTTGTTAAAGCACTGTTAATCTACTGTCAATATTTCCAATCTTCTCCTCTCTTTGTTTTCCTTCTTCCTCAATTTTTTGGAATCTCTCCTCATACTTGACCATCATTTGTTTAATATTTTCCACTTTTTCATCAGTCTTCTTTATTCTTTGTTCAATGATGTCTGATTTTATCTTGAGATCTTGGATTCCTTGCATAATCATCTGTAAAATTACTATTTCTTGTTCTTTATTTTGCTTCAACATTGTCTGAATTAAACATTGTCCTCCAGCTGGCGGGGGAAGCAGAGATAGAAGTGGAAATGCCAACTGGTATTGGTTTCCTGCTCATTTTAATGCCTCCAAAGCTTCAAATTCTTTTTGACTTTTAATCCAACTGGTAGAATCGTCAATTATAATCCAAAATGAAAAAATCCATTAGTAAAAGACCCAAAACCAAAGAAGAAAAAGGAAAGAAGAAAGAAGAAAAATCTTCAAGTTCTTCTTGACCCAAATCCAATTACAAAACAGTCCACCAAAAAAAAAGGAAAAATAGAAAGGAAAAAAACAAACAAACTCCAAAATGATATTATTGATTAAGAACAAGAAAAAAACAAAAGAAAAAAAGAAATTCCTTCAGGTTCTTCACACCTTAATCTCAATAATCAAAAAAGAAAAACAAGGTGGTCCAAAAACATGGATAGAAAGAGCAAAGAAGTCCCAATAAAAATAAAGAGAAAAAAAGAAAAATAAAGAAAAAACTCTGAGGCTTTCCCATTAAAATAAAAGGCAAAAATAAGAATATTACTAGAATTGAGATTTACAAAAAGGTTGGCGAATGGGGTATATATATATATATATATACAAGAGAGCACACTGCACTTTATTTATCCAAGGCTCTTATTATGACTCTCTTCTCCAGCAGCTTCAAAGCTAAGCCTCAAATGTTGAAATATTGATAAGAGTCCAGGAAAACACCTGTAATAATATTTTGCTGTGCTCTCCCTCTATCTTATCACATTGAAATGTCCTTGAGAAGGAGTCTTCTTACAATTCTTTCCAATTCAAATAAAGTATTTTCAAGCCTCTAGTTGGCAGTGTTGCAATGTTTCTTAATGCTCTTCCCCCCTCAGCCAGAAAAAATGAATAATGTATACAAAAAAAAGAAAAAAAAAAGAAAATAGCTAAAGGGAGCTTCTATCCTAGAAAAAATTAAAAAAATCAAAAGGAGCATAAAAATATATATAAGAGAAAATTCAATCCGGTTACCTACAAAGTTACACTTAAGTCCCCAGAAAAAAAGGAAAAAAAAGGAAAAAGAATCCAAGCCTCAATTTGACATCACTTTAAAAAACGCCGCTCAAACAGTTTTGGTCAAAAAAAAAAAAGCCTCACAGGTTTCTTCTTTGTTCAGGATGCCCTTTCAAACCTCAGCAAATTTACAACACAAAAGGAATTTCTCACCCAGCCAACACACTTCTTTCCAGCCACTTTCTTTCCGGAGCTGTCCCGACTTCAGCAGCTATGGGGGCTGCCTCTCCGCCGCCAGCAAAAGGGCTTCTCCCGGATCAAACCAGAGATTTTGCGCTATCTCTGGGGTCCTGGGACAGTACCCTTCTCAATCCCCGTCTCTACAGGACGGTTTAGGTCCATTGGGACCTACCAGGGGTGAAAATATTGGCTGCGATCTCAGAGCCCCAAGATCGCAGCTGTATCGCCGAAACGAAGCTCCGCCTTCCTCTTTTGGTCTTTCTTGACTGAACTCTCATTCCAATGGCATGCATTGATTGATACCTTGATTATTCAGGATTTTGATAGTCCCACTCCTTTATTTTTTTTTAATATGAACAAGTGTGTGTTGTCTGTGAGCAGAGTGACAAAGAACAATTCCCTGGGAGGGAAAAATCTCTATTCATTAGCAAAATTAAACTGCAGGGAGATTTGTAGAAATATTCTAAAGAAATTTTAATTTCAGAATTAGACAGGCAAATGGAAAAAAGTTTTCTAGGGCTAAATAACTTTTAGGGCAGATTTTGATTGTGAATGGAACAAAGAAACATTTCAGCAAAATCACCACCTTCCCTATATTAGCCCAGGAGGAAGAGCCATTGTAAGAACAGCCAGGAGCCATTGAGGGAATTGCTTTCAAAATTAATTAGATTATTCTGGGAATTATTGTAAGTAGCACAAGGGGACTTTATACATGTGAATCAACATGATATCATCAGGCCAAATGTGATCCAACTGCTGATATAGATTGACTGCTTCCATGGAAGACTTTGTATTGTACACTTCTCATAACCATAATGAATCCCAGTTGCATACACAATTTACTCAATATGGACTTCTATATATAACCTGAAAGGGAAATAAGTATTTAATTTTATTCTGTGTTTGTTCAGCTGCTTGTAGATAGTACAAATGACATTATCTAAAGTCTGATTAGCAGACTGATTGTATCTTTTTCCAACTGCTGCTTGTAGTGAGTGACATTGGGTAGAAATGCTTTATTTGGTTTTTTTTATTGTCCTGTAGAGCTTTTCATCGCCTTCCATACCACAAATGGATTACACAATCAAGCACAATATTATATACAGTAACAATGTTCTATTTCCAGATTGCATTTTGGTATACTAGTTTTTGCTGAATAGATTCTATAAATAAGATTTTCAAATCCCATGTATAGTTTAATTGTGTAGCAAATATATAATTGACAGTTGCAAGAATTGCACGCCTTGAAAGTATAGTCAGTTTTTCTTGTCAGCTGGAGCAGGTAGGGGGTCAACAGTATTTTAAAGTCATTGATCTCAAAGGAACACATTATTATGTGTGCACATGATTTTATGTGTCCATGAATTTTTCTTTACTGTTTACAGAAGTTCAACATTTAAAGTGACAATCAATTATTTCTGAAAAGAAATTTCACAACATGGAATTTCTCACAACATCTCATTATTTTGAAAAAAACAGATTTTTGAAATTGCACAGTGGGTGATATACATCTGTGTTGAGTCAATATTTTAGACTGCAAACATAATCAGTTTGCCCAGGCTAAATAATGAAAAATATGGCATGCTGGGGAAGATATTTGTTTTTAGATGAATCTTACTTTGTGGAACTAAGTACTGCTTCAGCATGTTGGACAGCTCCAATTTCAGGAACTGATCTGACATTTTGTAATTTTGTAATTCAGGGTATGAATTTGTGTGCAAGAGTTGACAGTGCTACAAATCAAGTGTTATACCACTTCTATGCTACCCACCCTGTTGTTTAGGATTTGGAGAGGCTTTATTTAATGACCGGATTGTTGACAGCAATCTCTTAACTAGGAAATATATCATTTTCCACTTCAGTAGCTTTTCATTGCTTCTGTTTGATGTTAGAGATTATTTTCTCAACCAACTAATCCATGTGGCTATTCCACCCACATTTTTTTCTTTAAAAGAATGAGGTTGGTCCTTGAAACTTTTTTTTTTTTGTAAATTTTATTTGAGTTTTCACAAAAAGAAAAGAAACACAATTAAAACATCTTTTTTGAAAGGAGCATAATCCCATGTTACATTTCTTTGTGCAGACACAATTTCAGGTTCATGCTCATTTTTATATTATATTCCATATCTTATTACAATTTAACATTTTCTACATAACTTCTCCCCTCTTTTAATTTCCTCAATTTTATTGTATTTAATTCATCTCAGTTCAAATCATTATATTTATATTTTTGTCTGTCCTGTTTCAATTGTCTATTATCTTTTCTCATTAAACAAAATTTCTCCTGTAGTTACTGATTGGAGTATGATGCCTTTATATCTTTCCCCTAAAGTTATAACACTCAATATAATACGTAGCTTCCATTTGGATTCTGTTTGGTACATTCTTAATACACAGTATTCTTTAAAAAAAGAAAAAGAAAAAATTATAAATGTATATAATTAAAACAACATTCCATTCCAATTCAATTCTATCATTAACATTAAAATTCATTAAAGTCTTAAGATTTTTCATGTTACTTTTCAATTAAATATCATACCTCTATGGGAACAATTATTAGCTTTCCATAATCAATTCCCCCCCTCTTCACTTATATAAAACATTGACTAATTAAAGTGTTCCCATTCCTTCCTAATTCAATTTTCTCATTTATTTATTTCATTAACTTTATTTACAAATATTTCACTAAGTTACACTAACCATTCTATCGCTCATTCTAATCATATGTTGTTTCCAATTTTCTAAAGTTATTTCTATTTCAAATATAACAACACAATCTCATGTACCTTTACAGAATCCCCCTTACAGTTAAATTTTCACCCATTATCTCTAAATAGGTCCTGTTTCTTTATATCTTGCTCCGGACCTTTCTAACTTCTTTTCCTTTCCTTCTTCCCTCTCTTCTTCTCCCTCCCCTTTTTACCCCTTTGTCTCTCTACCTCTACTTCCCTCTTTTGTATTCCCCTTTTCTGTTGTTTTCCAGTATTATACTTATTTTTTGAATTATTTTTCTTTTCTTTGGTTGTTCTTTTAAGTCTTAAATTCTCCATCCTCTTTCCCCCCTTTCCTTTTTCTTCCCTACATAGAGTTACTTGTTCATTAAAGATGGCTTCTTCTTTGTCCCAGTCTTCTTGTTTTGCAGTCTTTTCTTGTTGTTTCTCATAGTTCCAAATCTCAATTTCTAAGAATTGAAAAACGAAGCCAAAAGAACCCTTCCCTTCTTGTGCATCTTCTTTGTACTTTTTAAATTCCATTTTCAATTCATTGAAAAGTGATGCCATTGTAAAAAAAAATTAAACAACCACCCGATTGATTTTAGTCATTCAAATATAATAGCCAAAAATCCAAATACACACAAACTATTTCTTTTTGCTCTTTCTTTCTTTTTTTTCCCACTTTCTCTTCCTGGGGTTACTATTTAGTTGCAAAGTTTCAGTTAAAATGTATTTTTTAGAAGTCTTACTGAAATTTTACTTTAGATTCTTTTAAAGTCCAGGTAGTCTCCTCCCTCTTCCAGATCCTGCCCTTATTCTTTTTATCTCCCTTCCTGCTTATAGAAAAAAAAGTTTTTAATATCCAGAAATCTTTATTGTCCCTTTGGCATTTAGTTATATTTTCAGCTTAATTGCCTATTGATGCCAAAGTGGATTTTTCCCATTTCTTATTCTTAATTGTCAATATAAGGAAGGAGAGAGAAGGGAAAAAAAGGCAAATCTTTCCCTTTTCACTTTCTTTCACTGCTTCCTACTCTTCTTTGGGAGCGATGTTATTTCTTGTAAAATTTAAATTCCAGGGTACCTTAGTTATTGCTTTTTCAACTTAGCCCAGTCAGCCAAAACTTTTACTTCTTATCTTCCTCCTGCATGTTCTTTTCTGGTTGAGTACTTCTTTGAGGTAGCCATTTCTGACCACCGCTCCTCCCATCTTCGGGAAAGGGAGTTTGGCCAGCTGAGGAGGAGAGATGCGGCTCTCCTCGATGCTGCTGGCAGTCTCTCCCTTCTTCACCACTTCTACGAGGTGGCTTAGCTCCGAAACCAGTCAGCTCGGGGCACTCCAGCAGCGAGCCCAGGCAGAAACCGCACATGATCACGGATTCCTGTCTGTCACCGAAGCCCTTCAAGCCAGAAGATCATCCTTGAAACTTTTTACCACATTGTTGAACAATGTTCTCACATGTCACAATAACAAAATGCTGTTTCAGCTCTAAAACTCTTTCATGGTTGTTACCAATATATCTTATAGTAGGTGTACCCATTCCTTTTGAGCTAACTAAACACACTTAAAGTTTTAATCAATGTAATTATCAATTCAATTGAATATTTTAATGCATTTATTCAATAAACTCTGAGTGGTGAATAAACAATAACAGAGAATTAAATTAAAACAAAAAGCAACTAAAATTATATTGAGACTTAAAAAATACACAACACATACTGTGTATTAATCCAACATAATAGTTGTCAGATTACTTCCTGCCCTTCTGTTTGAGAAAACAATGGTCTTAGTTAGAAGAAACATTTCCATCTTGAAATTCAGAAGTTGCAAGGAGAATGTTTTTATAAAAACACACAATAGACTTCTATGTGCTAGATGTTGCAAAGTCAAATTCCCTTTGCTTTAAACTGTTCCATTCATCTGAAAGATGACATTTCCCACAATGTCACTGTTAAGTCCTGAGCATGGATGCAAGGAACAGAGACGAGACATTGAACGGTGACTTCAACTCTTTATTGTGAAATAAGAACAGAGCAAATACTTGGGCAGCAGCAGCTCTTTTATAGAGCTGGCTGCTGTCAAAACAACCAATGATTTGAGTTTACCGCTCTCACAAGCATCCAATCAGAGAGGCCCGTCAACAGCCAATCAGACTGGCCAGAAATGACCAATCATGACTCGCTATTCGCGGACCAATGAGAAGTGCAAGATTACGAGCCTGCTGCAAAGTAAAGCTATTTAGGGTTGTTACTGATGCGTTGGCTTAGTCCATAACACCCCTCACCCCTAGGTTCTGTCTGAGGGGTGGGGTGACGTATTCTCGTAAATAGGCAGGTCGCTTCACCTGTCTGCTTGACCTCCGCTGTTCCACCGGTTTCTGTCCTGGCTCTGGTTCTGGTGGGCTGCTAGCTGAGCTGGATGGTGAAAACGGTCCCGCTGTTCCATCGAATGGCTCTGGGCTGTTCTCTCTGCTTCCGCCAGTGCTGTCTTCTGGGTTCCCTGGATCTGTTCCCGTTGCAGTGCTGTCATGCGGCGAGGCCACTCCCCGGCTCTCCTTCTGGCGGTGAGTATTCCCTGGTTGTTTGTGTAGACTGCTGGGTTTCGATTGTTAAGTCATCTGTTATTTCTTTTTCGGCCTCCTCGATGTTACTCCCCCCCCCCCAGTTAGAGATTCAGGGGCTGAGATAGGACTAGGTGCTAGACTGGAATGGAGTTGGTCTATGTGGCGCTTCCACATCTTACCATCTGTAGTTTGTAGGTGATAGGATCGGGGTCCCGTAAGTTGCGTTATGGTAGCGGGGACCCACAATGGGTCGCCCGAGAAGTTTTTCACAAACACGGGGTCACCTTCCTGGAATGCCCAACACTTGCTGCTGGATCCTGGGGGGTGTTCAGGCGTGTAATTTGGGTGGAGGCGATCGAGATGCAGGTGAAGTTTGTGGCCCATCAGGAGTTCAGCTGGGGTTCTGTTCGTGGTGCTGCTTGGGGTTATGTGTTGGAGGAGAAGCATCCGGGTTATTTTGTCGTCAATGTTGCCATGGTCCATTTTGTGTAAAGTCTTTTTTACAAATTGAACCATTCGCTCAGCCCTACCATTGGCCACAGGGTAAGCTGGTGATGTTAACTCATGGCGGATGCCCCAGTCTGATAAGTACTGTTCGAATGCCAGGGCAATGAATTGGGGGCCATTATCGGAGACCAGGACATCCGGCAATCCGTGGGTAGCGAATAGCTTATTCAGTTTTTTAGTGACCGCCTCCGTGGTGGTGCTTTTCATCTTGTGGACCTCAAGCCAGTTAGAATAGGCATCCACTTTTAGGAGGAAAGTGTGCCCTCTTGTGGGTCCCGCAAAATCGATGTGGATACGGGACCAAGGACCTCGAGGTGTTTCCCACTGAGTTGGGGGAGTTTTTGGAGAAGTAGAGTGAGTCTCCTGGCATTTGCTGCACTTTGCTACCCAGGTCTCCATCAGTTTGTCTAACCCAGGCCACCATGCATAACTCCTGGCCAATGCCTTCATCTGCACGATGCCTGGATGTCCATCGTGCAACATTTTTAATACCCTATGTTGCAATTTCTCCGGGATTACAACTCTGTCTCCCCACAAGATGCAGCCCTTTTGGGAGAATAGTTCTGCCATTTCTGAATGGCTTGAAAGTGTCGTTGGGTGTGCTGACCGGCCAACCCCGTTCCACCCAGCTGAGGACTCGTGCCAAAACAGGGTCCTTTTTTGTTTCTGAAGTGGTCTCAAGTGGTCAGCGGCGGTGATTTAAGGGTTTTGATTTGCAATACGGCTAAGGTTGGAGCTGGATCCTCTATGATGTCTGGTAGTGGAGAGCGGTTCAAAGTGTCAGCATGAGGAATGGCTTTCCCCGGGCGGTGTTGCAATCGGTAATTGTAGGCAGCTAAAAATTCCAAACAACATGTCATTCTTGGTGATAAGATATGGGGAGTTGGTTTGTTTCCCGCCAAAATACCAAATAGCGGCTTGTGGTCTGTAATTATGGCAAAGGATCTCCCATACACATATTCATGGAAATGTTTAATTGTGGATACAATAGCGAGAGCCTCTTTATCAAGTTGACTATAGTTCCTTTCAGTCTTAGACAAGGTTCTCAAAAAGAATGCAATAGGTGTCTCATTCCCATTTGGTAGGACATGGCTTAAAATGGCTCCCACTCTGAATGGTGAGGCGTCACAGATAACCGTTAAGGGTAGAGTCTCATTGTATTGTATCAATACAGCGTCGGAGGTTAAGAGCTCTTTTACTTGTTGGAATGCCCGTTCGTCACGCCGTCCCCAGACCCAGGAAGCCTTTTTGTCGAGAAGTCTATGTAGGGGCTCGGCTACGGTCACCTTCTGGGGCAAGAAGATGTTATAAAAGTTAATGAGTCCCAGGAAGGCTTGGAAGTCTGTCTTATTCCTAGGTCTTGGGGCTTTTTTGATTGCGGTTAGTTTTTTTTCGGTGGGGTGGATTCCCTGTCTGTCGAGAAGGTATCCCAGGAACTCCACTCTCTCCGTACAAAGTTGACACTTGTCTCTTTTTACTTTCAGGCCAGCAT
Source organism: Hydrophis major (assembly GCA_033807585.1). NCBI lineage: Eukaryota > Metazoa > Chordata > Lepidosauria > Squamata > Elapidae > Hydrophis > Hydrophis major. The sequence continues at coordinate 15,537,174 of CM066334.1, read as the reverse complement.
CTTTAAATTTCTGAAGAACCTTTCTGAGTCATTGTACTAATAACTCTTTAGTGGGGGCAGCTATTAAGACGTTGTCAAAATAAGGCACGACACCTTTTATGCCTTGTAATAGTCTCTCCATCAAACTTTGAAAAATGCCAAGTGCCACACTTACTCCGAATTGGAGTCTATTGCACTTGAAGGCACCTCTATGTGTAACTATTGCCTGGGCTTCTGCAGTTGTCGTGTCTACAGGTAGTTGCTGGTACGCCTGAGCTAAGTCCAATTTCGCAAATATTTTTCCACCACCCAGGGAGTGAAGAAGGTGTTGGACCACCGGTACTGGGTAAGTGCTCTGTTGAAGAGCATGATTTAGGGTGGCCCAGTAATCCCCACAAATTCGTAATGAGCCATCTGGCTTCATGGGCGTTACTATTGGAGTTTCCCAGCAGGCATGGTCAATCGGTTCCAACTCACCCTGGGTTTATCTAGCTGCTCGTCGATCTTTGACTTGAGGGCAAAAGGCACCTGATGAGGTTTAAGCCGAATGGGAGCTACATTGGGGCTGAGATTAAACAATATAGTGGTCCCCTTGTACTTGCCTAATGTTCCTGTGAACACGTCCTGGAATTCCTGGATGAGGGCCTCTTCCCAGTCATCGCTTCTGGTTTGGTGTATGCCAGCTAGTTCAATCCTGAGTGGAGTGAACCTCTGCAACCCTAGCAAACTGGGACGGTCACGATCGACAACAGTCAGGGGAAGCGTCGCGGTGCGGTCCTTGAAGGATACTTGGACGTGGCTGGAACCGACAACTGGAATTCTGTTGCCCTGATAGTCTTTTAGGATGATTCGTTGAGTGCTGAGGTCCTGGCGGCAGATGGCAGGGATCAGCTGTTTGAGGGTTTTTCAGGATACCATTGATAGGGATGACCCCGAATCGACTTCCATCACAAACGGTCGATTCTCAATAGTAACCCTTGCGCAGATCTTTCTTGCATCTAATGATGAAGCGTGGCCGATAATAATGGTTTGGTGCACCTTTTCTCATCTCATTGAAGAGGCAGGTGCTCTATTTCTGTAATAGTAGTGGTTGTTCCATTGGTGGTTCAGGCGGTCCCGATTCCCAGGTGGTTTGCCTGTCTCCTGGCGGAGGTTGTTCTCCCTTCGGCTGGGACTGGACTCTCGCTTGCTTCTGCAGACCTTCGCGATGTGGCCTCTTTTCCCACAGGTATGGCAGAGTGCGTTGAGGAATTTGCAGTCTGATCGCGGGTGGTTTGCCCCGCAACCAGCACATTGGTGCGGGAGTCTCTGGTTCCTTTGCTCTCGTTCCGAGCGGAGCCGGTTGACCTCCTCTTCCTCACTGTCTGAGGATGACTCGAGGTCTTCATGGTGGGCGATAATAGCATGCTTCTCAGCGGCGAGCGGGCTATCGTTAGCGAGTTGGCAATGCGGTGCGTTCACTCGGCGCATTCGAGTGGCTGACTTCCTGGTTGCTTCTGTGGCAGTAGCATCGGCGATGACATCTGCAAGGCTGATGTCTCCTTTTGCCATGAGTTTACTCTGTCCGTGGGGTCATCTAGTCCCAGAACTATGCGGTCTCTCAGGGCTTCCTCTAAGTTTGCAAAACCACAAAGGCCTCCTAGGTTCCGGAGGTCAGCTACGAAGTCCCCAATGCTCTCGTTCTTCCGTTGGTCCCTCTGGTAAAACTCGTATCTTCGTATTAGTGTTGGTACGGTAGGTGCGTAATGGGCCCAGAGGATTGGCGCAAGGTTATCCCAATCCATGGTCTTCACTTCCCCCGGTTTGGCAAGTGCTTTAGCCATTTTGAAAACGGTGGGGCCGCAGTGAGTCAGGAACACGACTCGTTTCTTGCCAGGCGTAGCATCTTTTAAATTGTTGGTCTCTAGGAACATCTGGAAATGATCTATATACGAGTCCCAGTCTTCGGTTGCTGGGTCAAATGAAGCAGGTGGTATGGCGCCAGTGGTCATTTTGCCGTTTGTTGTGTGCACTCTTCAGCCACGTGCTCTGTCTTGTTCGATGAGTACTTAGTCAGCTCTATCGTCTCCGCATCCCATCCTCATCGCCAGTGTTAAGTCCTGAGCATGGGTGCAAGGAACGGAGACGAGACATCGAACAGTGACTTCAACTCTTTATTGTGAAATAAGAACAGAGCAAATACTTGGACAGCAGCAGCTCTTTTATGATTTGAGTTTACCGCTCTCACAAGCATCCAATCAGAGAGGCCCGTCAACAGCCAATCAGACTGGCCAGCAACGACAATCGCGACTCGCTATTCGCGGGCCAATGAGAAGTGCAAGATTACAAGCCTGTTGCAAAGTAAAGCTATTTAGGGTTGTTACTGATGCATTGGCTTAGTCCATAACAGTCACTTTGTTTTTGCAAGTTTGCATTTCTCAGTGTAGATGTCTTAGAACATACCAGGATTCAGTATTCCCATCCTCTTATGCCCCACTTCCAGGATTGAACTCTTTTTCCCCTCTCACTTTTCTGAATTAATTAATATTATTGGTCAGTATCTGGCTGGCCTTGGGAAGCAGCTGACATAATGATTCTCTTTAGTCTGGTTCCTCCAGTAGTAGTCTCAGCCTTTATATCATTGAATAGTCAATCTTTGCTAACACTAGCTAAATAATGCAATTTGAAAGATAAGTTTTGAGATGTTAACTAATTGGTGTTATCCACCCTGATTATCATCCTCCTTTAAGCTCTAAACTTGGATAGTGCCAAATCCTTCATTACTATTTAATTCATTGAGCCTTTCTATGCTCATAATTTATAGGTTGATTGTGCCAGCTTTGTCCAGTATATCATTAATGAAGATGGGTACGTATTGGCATAGTAGTTTCAGGGTGATGCTATAAATGTCAAATATGGAAATATTCATGAAGAATTATGAAGATTTAAAAGGGGAGTGAACAGAAATTGACAAGGCTAAGAATTACTTTTAAAAGTCTCAATAGGCAAAACACAGGGAAGATGTCCATCTTCTCGTTTTCTTACTCTTCTTTAACTTCAAAAGCTCGCTAATTCACAGTGAAATGAACTTTCTCTTTTTCTTTTTACAGCCAATCCAGGATGTAATAACTACTAGTAGTATTGCAATGTTATTTTATTCATGAATCATTGACAATATTTTAAAATGATGTCTAGTTTTTAAGATAGATGTTTTGCTTTCAAGTTATATCCTTTCCCCTTTTAGATGAACTGGCATTATACAGGGAATAATATCCAGACAAATCCTATAAATATTATTTATATTGTAGACCTAATTCAATGAATCAAATATATTTAGAATGCCAATGACACTCCATTAGATAATTTGAATAGAATTGCTGAATCTGGATTATTCCCTTTGGATTTCCATACTGATTTAGGAAAAGCAATGTTTGCAGGTATGACTAGAAATATCTGAATCATTTTACAAGGCATCCAGGTCAATCTAAAGATCAAATCAAATCCCCTTTAGATCTAATCTGTGATCAACACAGTCACACTGCCCTGTACAAAAAGCAAAACTCATCCACTTTGAGCTGGTCTTTGTGAGATAATAAAGGTCTTTGTGAGATAATAAAACCATATGGTTGTTTTAATTTCACTAGAGGAACTGGGACCAATAGCAATGGTTGCATCTAAGTTGCAGCCACTTAGATTTTGTTTAAATATAAAGAAAAGCTTTCTGAGAGATTATTCCACTGGAACTTTTTAAGAAGTTCAGAACAACTATTTTTGGAGGATAGTTTGTATTATTTTTTTTCTGGATAGTACAAAGAATTGGGGTGGATGATCCTTCTGAGTCTTCCTAACTCTACAGTTCTATGATAAGATTTAGCCCAAAGTTAGAAACTGTGAGTTTTAATTATTTCTTAGAACAGAACTCTCATTGGCAGAAGGCTTTGTTGCTCTTAGTATCTGCTTCACTATTCCTATTTATGCATCTCTTCTTAGGTAGAATCTTCTTCTAACTTATTTTTCCTTCCCTTCCCTTCCCTTCCCTTCCTTTTTTCCAGTTTCAAACTTTTTATTTTATTGGCCAGGTGAGCGTTATTGGAAAGAGGTATATTCTTAATAAATGAGAAAAGGGGTTGAAGATGCCTAGGGCAGATTCACCTTTTCCTTCTCCTTCTTTTGTTATGTTTCTGCAGTTCTAAAAATAGCATATCATAAGATGTGAAAATTGTTCACAGTGCTGTTGCAGTGCTAATATTACTTAAAAGAAAAGACCTTCTTTGCTTGGCTTGGGAATTTTTTTTTTTTTTTTTTTTGAAGCATGAGGAACAGGAGAACTCTGCTAAATTAAATTTGGGCAAAAGATTCATTCCATTAATATGAAGATGAGGGATATTTTCCTTCATTCTCTATTTCTGATTCTTCATTTGCATGCCTTTATTTTCCCCCTCCAATCATACTTTACTGTACTTGCAGTCACTAATTTAATCAACCTCTACCCACTTTTTCAGTACTTATCACAAGACTGCTTCACTTCAGAAGGACTTTAAAAAGAGAAAGATCATGAGTATCACATTGTTCAAGAACAGAATTTATTCAAGCCAAAATACTTACAAACTGATTTAAATACTAGTCAGGCTGAAAGATTACAGAGTGGCAGAATGAGAACAAGATTCTCATATATTTTGTTGGCACCATTTTACCAGGGTTCTAAGATTCATTGAAGGCAAGGACAAAACAATGTTGTGAACATAAGGGAATGCCCTGCTGTGGCTCTGGATGATTGAGCTCTTTGTTGTGGGCATTCTGACTGGTGGTTGTTCAAAAATCTCACAAAAAGCTGTCTTTGTGGCACTCACTGTTTGACTTTTAGGTCAAGGACAAATAAAGTAATATATCATTTTGCCTCTGGCTTTTGTTGGGCAACTTAACTGAAGAGCCTGACAGCAGACAGAGATAGACATTCACATTCTATAAGCATCACAGCAGGCATCTATAAGCATCACAGTAAGCACCAACTTGCTACTGTTATTCACAGGAACCAAGGGGAGAAAGGATTCCCTCGAACAAGGCCAATTATTTGTACAGACAAAATGGTGTGGGGGGTCAACCTTTGAAATTACCCATAAGACAGTCCAAATGCTTCGAAAGAAAGCACAGATAGTCCTTGCTTCACAGTTGCCCTCTTTAGTGATCATTCAAAGTTAAGACTGAACATTCTGAAAAGGTAACTTTACAACTGGTCTCACACGACATGACAGCATCTTGCACTCATGCAATGGCCATTTGCATGCTTCACAGCTGACTTCCAAAAAGCAGGATCAGTAAAATCATCAACTGCAGTCATATGATGTCTTGCTTCGTGACTGTGTTCCTTGACATACTATGATGGTTGTCCCTTCAGTAGCTCTTCTCCCTGTTTCCCAAGGCCATTCCCATAACCATTCCATCCAATTTGCATTACCTCCATTCTTCAACAAAGTGAATTATGTTGACTTGTGGAAGCAAACCATCAGAAATGGTGTAGGGTCTCCTGCTTGGGCGGGGGGTTGGACTAGATGACCTACAAGGTCCCTTCCAACTCTGATTATCTGTTATCTGTTGCCATGGCTACCTTGTCCTCCCTTAATAGGTATAACCTCATTATCGGGCTATGACTTCAGAAGGTAAAGTTTACTAGTTGCTTTAAACAATGCCATATAATTAAAGTTATGTATGCCAAGTTATGTATTAGTGCTTTGAAAACATATTCCCACTCTGTTAGGAAAGTAACACCATTCCATGCATCTTGATGTATAGTCCTGCTGACCACATGACCACAGAAATGTCTGTGGACAATGATGGTTCCCTCAGCTAGAAACTGGTGATGAGCTAGACATGACTGAGGATGGGAAACCTTTATCTTTTAAAAATTATATATTAAAGTTTAATAGGGATGAACAATAAAAGTAATTTGTAAAGTGACTTGGAAATTAAATCCCACTTTTGCAAACAAGAATCTTATCCAAGTATAATACAAAGTTAATGATGAGATGCTGGTATTTTATGTGGTACAGCACCAATAGCCTGTTTTGCCACAGTCCCAGACCAGTATTTTAATACTGTGTGTTTATTTTTCATCCAGTTATGCTTGGCTTTTCTGGCCCTTCTGAATTCCTTTGTGATGATGTAATTTTGTAAGCAAATAAAATAAACTATACTGACAGAATGAAAACATACTTGTGGAATTTTGTACCTTGACAAGGTATTCCCAAAGAGATAAAAACAAATTTCATGCAATTGAATATATTTCTGTGTGACAAATTGATGTAAAATCACAAGAGCGAGTTACATGGTCAGCAAAAATGTACCCAAGTTAGTAAAATCTGCATTAACTTTAATAGCAACAACAACCACATGATACACAACATAATTGAAGTTTGGCATTTCAGCATAAACCATTTGTAATGACATTCTCGGTGTGGCTCAAAGTAAAACTGCAACATTGGTTTTATTCAATAGCTTAGTTGACTCATCATGAAATGATGGATTTGCCTCCCTATTTTGAAGTAATCTACTTCTGCAAATTGAGTTTACATCCAAAATTTATCTAAAAATGCAGACTTTGGATTATATCCATAATCTGAGCAGCATGGTGAAATTCATGCTATTTAAATCAGTTTATCTCAATGGGGATCCTCTAAATCCTGTTCATATAACATGCTTCCAGGATAATTTGAAACAATGGCAATCTTATCTTTTAGTTAGTTTTCCTTTGGGTTTGATGTGTGAGAACATACTTGTGTGTGATTTAAAGTATTCTGCATTTTTAATCTGTTGATTTGGTTGGTCTTTCAGTGGATTACACTAATGCAGATAATAGTTAATTCACTACTTACATTAAACATGATATATAGTTATACTTAATGTATGCTGCTCATTGATTCTTATAAAAAATCTCTTTTTAGGTTTGTTTATTAAAGATCCAGAAAATGACAAACACTGACATTAACTGCTACCATAGCAATTAAAGAAGTAGAGATTCGAGTTTGAAGAACACATACAAATTTTGACAATGTTTTTATTTGAACTCCTATTATGATAACTTAGTTAAAATGGTGCATTATTTTCCATATTGAGGAAACTTGTCATGAATCACTAACCACTGGACTTTGATCTTCATCTAAAGGCTTGCCAGCCATATTTTATGTTGGAAATTAAATTATACAGTATTGAATAAATCAAAGTGTTAAATAGTTAGGAATAGGAATAAATGCAATCTTTTATGAATTGAGGAAAACAAATGAAATATGTTTGACTGGGCCCAAAGGGTTTTCAGATCTGATTTTGCAGGCAGTGAAGATATGTAGCTGAGTATGAACATTTTAAGAATTAAGTAATTTGGTTAAATAGCTTAGAGTTATTAGTAATCTGCTCTCAGAGTCATCTCTGTAAAAATAAAAAATAGATAAGGTTTTGTTTTAACCTTGGAATGCACTTAAACTGTATATTTGGAATCAATCCTTGTTTCTACTGGCATTCTTATGTCTGTCTTTGATTCTGGGCTAAATTGATTTTCACAGAGGGCTGTTTGGCGACTCTAATTCTCCTGGATAATTCCATTTCAGCTTGGAAAAAATAATATAAAATAAAATCTCATAGAGCATGACCTCTCTATTCAATATTTTATTTCATTAAGGACTAAGGAAGTTAACCTGTAACTGAACTGAATATTATTGATGCCACCCTCTCCAGTGGCACCAATGGCCCCCAAGCAGAATTTCCTCTGAAGTGACAGATCCCATTTTGCATCCTACTATTGTAATATCTATGATGACCTTTATGAAACATACACATACAGGATATGGAAAACAGAGTAAGAAATAAACTATCTATGTCTGCATTTCTCTGTAGGTTTTTCTGTCATTTTGAGTTGTTGATTCTCATTTCAATGAGGGTTTTAAAAATAAATGCCAAGTGGGAAATGGGAGATGAAGGAACTTTAAACTTGAAGCCTATCATTAACTATTATGTAATTATTGTTTGTCATGCAATCAGCCAAATTTTCAGACTGGATTTGGCATTTTTATCCATCTATTCCCAAGGACCTGGGATAAACAGATTTTATGTTTGATGGTGTTAATAATATTGTCACAGGATGGAGGCTGTTCTCAGTAAAGCTGCCTTTTGCAATTGACTGATGGTGAATTTGTTAATGCCAATGGTCTTCAAATGGTGTTACGGGTGCTGTGGAATTAAACCCAAGGCACTTATTACTATTGGTACTATCTTTGCTTGCTTTCGCCAGAGTTGTTCAATTTCTATTGGCAGGTCTTAGTGATTTTGTTATCTTCTCCAGTTCTTCCACTTCTGTTCTGCTGTCCCCAGGTAGTGCCATGTCCACTATCCAGAATTTTGTCTCTGTTATCGATAATTGTTAAGTCTGGGATGTTACACTATTACAATTACCTTAATTATTTTGGTGCAACTGACAAATATGATCTCTTTTAGAAATTCTTTATCTTTATTTTAAAATAAGATGAAGAAAACTTTGGAAGATGGAGGAAGTTGTGTCATAAATTGCTCTTTGTGCCTGCTCACATGCAATTAGCATGTGCATCTTTGTGAGCCCAACTTGCTGACACAAATTTTTAATAAGATGAAAAGTAGAGGGGCAGGGAAATAGCCTAGATCACCATTTTAAATTTTCCAGTGTCAAATGCCTTCCTAATGCAATCACTAAATGTGATCCCTATTTAAAGGTCAGCTTTGCTCATTCTTCTAAGGCCATTAAAGCATCCATTACATATCCTGCTTAGCCTATTACAAAGGTCAAATGTTGTAAGGAAGCATACCTTTCAGTTAGAAATGTAATTACACTTCCTGAAAATTACATTGCTTACATTTTTCTTGGTGGGGAGGAGAGTCCATTTCTTCACTTTTCTGATCTTCTCTTGGTGTCTTCTGATTTTCTCTTGGTGGAAAATTTCAGACAAATGTATCACAGGCAAACTGACAAACCTTTACAGGTAGTTCTTGACTTAAAACAGTTTATGTAGTGACCATTTAAAGTTACAACAGCACCAGAAAAAAGTGACTTATGAACATTTTTCACTCATAACAATTGCAGCATCCTCATGGTCACATGATTTACATTTGGATGTTTGACAACTGGCTCATATTTATGACAGTTGCAGTGTCCTGGGATCATGTGATCCCCTTTTGTGACCTTCTGACCAACAAGGCCAATGGGCAACCATGTTACTGACTTAACAATTTCATTGATGTATTTAACAACAGTGTCAATCACACATAGGCCCCTTGTCCAAGTCCTTTCTGTCAGAGACCTAAGCCGTCTGCACCTGCTGCTGGTGAACCACAATATGGACCTTCAAACAGAATTGAGTCCCTAATGTATTTGCAGGAGACCCTAATATATTTGTAGGATTGTACGAAAGGCTTTTTATTATGAAATTCAACTGTTGGGATTTTGTCAGTCGTTTTGCAACTGTTGAAAACAGCATTTCAAAGTCACGCTTTGTTCCCAGGAAAATGAATAATAGCAGTTATAACATTTTCAGCAGCGATTTGGAGGTAATTATTAAGACCAGGGAATAAAATTATATCCAAATCTGTTTAAAAAGAAATGATTTGGATTCTCCTCCCCCCCCCTTTATTATCAGACCAGACCAGAAGTCTATTGTTTAAAGATGATTTTGCTACTGCTACAGTGCAATGCTTTGCAAGGTTTTTTTTGGAGGGGAACTCTTCTTTCAATAGCATATTTTGCTAATAATTTTAAAAAAATGAAGATTCAGGATAGAATTCCAATGAATTAAGGTTTGCAATTTAAGGTAAGTGCTTAACAAAAATAGCAACCGAGAACACAGTATAAAGTACCTCCATTTCTCCTTAAGATAATAATGCCACCAATGGGCTGTTAATGAATCCAATATATTTATTGTCATGGCTCCCAGCCAGATGGTTTTCCAAGATGGCTTAAAACAATTATATTCATTTCAAAGTTCAGATATCATACAAATGCATAGGCATGTCTAAAGGCACAATTTCTCCAACCTCTTGAAAATGAGTGGCATAGTCCAGATCCTGCACTTTTACTTTTAAAGAGACAATAAAGAAATTCCAGGTGAACTCAAGACAAAAATGCCAGCTCACAGAACCTTCTCTTCACCCACAAGTTTTGATGGAATTTAAAAATTTATATCTCAGATTCAAATACTCTTTTATTAGTGTGAAGGCAAGTGGCATACAGAGGTAATCAGCTGGCCTTGGGAGTTGACTCAACAATTTTGGGGCAAAAAGGACAACAGATAACCAAAATGTTGAGAGAAAGTCAGCCAGTATAGTGGATTTCTCAGTTATAGAATGTCCAATGGTTTGAAAAAGGTAAAAACCAAGAGATAAAATAAGGCTTTATAGAGGAAATGGATTTGGGAAGAGATCCAGCAGAAAAGAGGACCATCATGACAAAGATTACAATTTGAAGTGTAAGAAACAAGAGTAGAAGCTATTTAAGGGGATAAAATTGTTTGCAGAAGAGTGCAAGAGTGGATAAAACACTGATAAATTAATAAGGATGGCAACATTCAATTTGTTGCAGCTTCTAAGCATCATAAACAACAAATAAATTGCTTTTATAGTTCTTGGTAGGAATTTTGGAGTACCTGGGTGATACAAAAGTAATAGCCTCTGTTTGTTTTTTCACATTAACAGATAGTTCTCCAAAGTGCCATTGTCATTAAGTGTTGGCATTTTTAGAAGCTAACTTTCATAACACAACAAATGCGGATAATGCTCATCACAGTGGAAGGTGATTTAAGTGTACAGTGGGGGTCCTGTCTTACCCTAGAAAACCTAAAATTTATTGAAGATTTATTTTATAAATCAACAAATAAGGATAAAGGCTGAATACTTTTCATTTCCCACAAAATCTTTATTTTGCCAATTGCTTGTTTTGCTTGGTTCCTTTGTTTACAAATTGGTAGAAAATGTATACACAAATATAAGCCATTCATGTGTCTGTAAGCTTCTTCCAGTGTGCATATTTTAATTTTTTTTCTCAAAGCATTCATTTTATACCCCTTGGTTTTCCATGTCAATATACAGTTGTAAGAATATTTTTCTCAAATGTGCATTTTTATGAACCCATTTCCTTCTGATTGAGTATTGTGTTAGAAAATTTAGAAACATATGGATTTCTACATAAGGGAATGTTTTGTATTCTTTTTTTATCTGATATAAATCCTGCTTAACATAACTACTTCATACAGTACATTTATTGTTCATTTTAATGGAAAAATATGCAGTATGCATTCCATACACTTATTTTTTCCCATTCATAGAAAAGCAGAAGTGCTTATTTTTTGTTGATCACACCAGGTTTTGTGAAATGTGTTAAGGGCTGCACTCTAGAAGTGAGTGAAGAAACTACAATACCTCTAAAAGGTATTCCCCTACTCAGTCTATTTTTTTCAGCCCAACATTCCTATTTTTCTACAAAACATCTTGGTCTTGTTCATGTTTTCGCATATTGGAGATATTTCATTCGCTTTATTTTGGTGATTTATTTATTCAGCTCTGAGCCTCGTACAAGCAGTCCTCAACTCACAACCACAACTGAGTTTGAAATCTTGGTTTTAAGTCATTGCAGTCATAAATCAAGTCAAGTATTTTACAACTGTTTTTATGATGTCATTAAGCAAGTTCCTGTGATTAGTAAGGGAATTGTGTGTCTATAATCTGAATCCAGCTTGACCAATAGTGTTTCTTTGCTATTTTTGCCAGAAAATGGCAAAACAAGTTGCAAAATACAATAGCAATAGCACTTATATACTGCTTCATAGTGCTTTACAAATTTCTCTAGGTGGCTTACAGAGTCGGCATATTGACCCCAACAATCTGGGTCCTCATTTTTCCATCCTCAGAAGAATGGAAGGCTGATCTTTGAGCTGGTCAGGATCGCACTCCTGGCAGTGGGCAGAGTTAGACTGCAATACTGCATTCCAACCATTGCAACACCACAACTCTGCTATGTGACCACAGAATGTTGCAACCAGCTGTAAATGTGAATTGATTGCCAAACTCCTGAAATGCAATCACGTGACTTCAGAGTTGCTACAAAGTTATAGTAGCAGCTATAACTTTGATGATGGGTTTTAAGTAACTTTTGTTGAATTTGTTGTATTGTTGAATGGTTATTAAGTGACTGGTCATAAGTTACAAGGACTTTCTGTAAACTAGATCCCTAAATGCCAAACCAAATCATGATGTAATGTTTTTTAATCTAACTTAAACATTATTACATGCACACTCCAGTTCATCTTCTTGTTGTTGCTCAGTTGCTCAGTTGCTCATGCCCATCTCTCTGCAACTCCATGGACCACAGCATGCTAAGTAACCCTGCCCTCCACTGTCGCCCAAACCCATGCCTGCTTCAATGACACTAACCATCTCATCCTTTGCTGTCCCTTTCTCCATTTGCCTTCACACTTTCCCAACATCAGGGTCTTGTTCAACAAGTCTTCTCTTCTCATTTGGTAGCCAAAGTATTTGAGCTTCAATATCTGTCCAGAAGAACATTTCTTTGGTATTGACTGATTGGATCTCCTTGCAGTCCAAGGGACTTTCAAGAGTCTTCTCCAACACCACAATTCAAAAGCATCAATTCTTCAGTACTCAGCCTTCCTTATGGTCCAACTCTGACTTGAATTTCTATTTTGATTTATACAGTAGAACATCTTATAGAATTGTGACAGTTTTGACATCATATCAGGACTTCTAGGAGCTTCAAAAGTCTTTGGAAATATAGGAATAGTAGTGCTAAAGATGTAAAGACAAAGTGCCTATGAAACAAGGTAAGGATCCCTTAAGTATGCCCCCCCCATCTTGATAGTTAAAAATAAACAATAAAAATAAATAAAATGGCTAACACTAAAGAAATAGAATAAGAAAAATAGTGTCTTTTCAATTTTTTTTAAAAATAAAGATTTTATGCAGTCTGTAAAATAAAAAAAATATTTCTGTCTTTAATGACATCCTTTTAGCCTAAGAATTATCCCAGGATATAATTTTCCTCTTTAGAGCTATTAGAGACATAGTTGGTCATTGTGGCCAACTTATCTTGACATAATGATAATTTCAGAATGCTTTCTTCATTATCTTATATTTAGAATCATCCTTATACTTACTTCTGACTACTTGACCTTTTCTCTCCACAGCATGATGGCCAACCACATTAATGTAGAACCTTGTGGTTAAATAAATTCTGGCATCCATCAAATATTAATGGGATGAATCAAGTAGTCTCTTTTTAAATCTCATTCCCAACATAGAGAACATAGAGAAAATCAGCCTTTTTAGCTCAAAAGCAGAAAATTCAATCATCCAACCATCTATTCACACATGATGATGACGTTATCCATTCAGTCATGTTTGACTCTTGGTGATTCTATGGGCCAGAACTTTCCACTACTGAACATGCACGACTTCTTTTAGTTTTTCTATGCTCTGCATGATGTCAGCTTTGATGGTTTGTTGCCATCACATTTTCTTTTACTGTTAACTCTTCCGAACACACTAGCTTTCTCCAGTGAACTCCCTGACATAATATGGCCAAAGTAAGTGAGATACAGTTTCATGACTTTTGCCTTCCAGTTAGATGTCTTGTGTGTTCTCACAATGGCCAACCAACATCACATAGGTGTCTAATAGTTTCTCCAAGATGGCTTTCAAAAGGAATCCCACTGCCATCAAGGTTGATGGCCAGTGATTCATAACTTCCATTAATTGACCCAAGTCTCTTTTAAAGCCAATGTATTCCAAGCAAGAAAAAAGGAGTCCCTGTCTGTTTTATTTTGGGGGCATTGGCACATTGAGATATTATTTTTCTAATGAATTAAAAAAAAGGTGGGTAGAACTATATAGATTAGCAACATACCTTAACTACTGCCATGCTGAAATTTTCTTTGCACATTTTCTATCCTTCTGAAAGAGACTTCTTTCTTTTTACTACATTTGGTTGCAGCATCTAGATGACCCTGGAAATCTAAGCAAGGACCTGGCTGGAATTTGAATGAGTAATCAGGAAATCTCAGAGTTATATACTAGACTGGGAAGTTCCTTCTTAGGCCTTGGGCCAGTCACTCTGAACCCCAGGAAGGAGGCAATGGCAACAAACTATTAAAATTTTGTTAAGAAAATTGCAAGGAATAGTCCAGGCAGGAAGTTGCCAGGAGTCAACTAACACAAAGAAACAAACCAATCATTAGTATATTGTACATAAAAATAAGCAGTATAAATAAACAGCTGAAGAAAGTTAGATGACAGACAGACAATATAAAGGTATAGGTAGTCTTCCAGAGAGCAATGTCATTTTAAAAACTAATATTCAATTTTAAAAATTAATATTTGATTTTTCCAACTATCTAGGCAAATGCAATCTATTAGGAATTGGTATTGCTTACAGATGATTTGGTCTTTATACTGGAAGAACCATTGGAAACAGACCCTAAGCTGATTAGAGAAATTGAGGAGTTTGGCAAAGTAGCAGGACTGAAAATAAACAAAGAAAAAACAAAAATCTTGGCAAAAAATATGACAAAAAAAAAACAAAAGAAAAGATGAATGGACAAATTAAATATTCAAGTTTCAAAAAAAGTGAAATAATTAGGGATACAAATGACAGCTAGATGTGGAACACTTAAAGAAGATAATTATGAGAGATTATTACAACAGATTATGATAGACTTGGAAAAATGGAAAAACTTACAACTATCTTTAATAGGTAGAATAGTGACAATGAAAATGAACATATTACCAAAAATATTATATTTATTCCAGACAATTCCAATAAGATTGAAAAAAAAAATACTTTGATGATTTAAATAAATGATGTTGAAATTTATCTGGCAGGGGAAAAAGACAAGAGAGGGGTTTTTGGATTACCCAATTGGGAACTACACTATCAGGCAACAATATTGATGTGGATGAAGGAATGGATTGTATTAAAAAATGCCAGATTATTAACACCAGAAGGGCATGATTTACAATTGGGGTGGAATGCATTTTTACGGTACAAAGAAAGTAAGGTACATGGATATTTTAGGAGATACTACATTAGATATGCTTTATTAACAGTATGGGGAAAAATAAGAGACAATAATTATATGAAAATACTAGTCTGATTATCCACATTAGAAGCCTTTACATATCCACAGCATTTAAAAAAGGAACACATTATTAGATATGAAGAAATTTTAAATGAAAAGGGTGAACTCAAAACAAAGCAAGAATTAGAGTTACAAGGGATACATACAAATTGGTATTCATATTTGCAAATACATGCAAGGTATGAAAAGGACATTAAGATGGTTGGGATTTATAAGAAATTGACTGAATTGGATAAAATCCTAACAGGCACTGAAGAGAAATTGATCAAAAAATTATATGGTTATTTATTAGGAGTGAAATTAGAGAAAGAACAAGTAAAAGAATCAATGATTGCATTTGGATATGGAATAGATTTGGATAAATGGCAGATATTATGGTCTAGAAACTATAAATTATGTCAATGGCCTATAAAGAGAATTTGTATATGATGTTTTACAGGTGGCATTTACCTCCAACGAGAATTGCTAAGATGTTTAAAGATAAGTCTGCAAAGTGCTGGAAATGTCAGAAGTCACCAAGATCATCCTGCCATATGTGGTGAACATGCATAGAAGCTAAAAATTATTGGACTAGAATACACATGTGGCTGGAGAAAATGATAAAACAGTGTATAGACTTAAAACCAGAGACATTTTTATTGGGAATTTTGCCTGAGGGCTACAACAAAGAGTTAACATATTTGATTATCAATGTACTAACAGCAGCTAGGATTGTATTTGCACAAAACTGAAAAAATGAGAAAATTCCGATGGATGAGGAAATAATTAAGAAAATAATGGAATGTGCAGAAATGAGTAGATTGACATTGGCAATTAGAGAACAAGAAGAAAAAGATTATTATAAAATTTGGAATTTATTTTATGAATGGCTGGACAGAAGAGTAAGAAATTGAAATATATAAGTACAGTATAATACAGTATTTCATTACTATTAAACAGTATTTCATTACTATTAAACGGATGAGTTAGAGTAAGAAAATGAATGTGAAATATATTATTAAAAATCAATAAATATAATGTTAAGGCTAATATATGTGATAGATGTGATATAAAATACTGATTAGAACAATTAAAAACATATATAAGTAAAATATGTATGATAATGTTATTATGTGCACAAAGAAATGTGTACCCAACTGACACACTATTGAACAGAAAGAAGGTTTTATTTGTTTGTTTTGGTTGTTGTTATTAAAACAAACAAACTTTTTATTAAAAAAAAGGAATTGGTATTGTTTGTAATAAGAAAGATGACATAATGTGACATAAACCTTTAAAGATTCTTTGATGTATTTATTTTAAGGATAATGTTACTTTGCATGTACTTAAATACCAGTGATCCAAAGAAAGCAGAGTTTTAATTTTTAAGGGTTTTCTCTCCTTTTTTGGGGGGGGGAGCCTTTGGTAAATGTGGCAATTAGCCAAAAAATGGACTAAATTTGTTATAAGACATAAGAGTTTATTTGTCATTATACTCGCAATCGGGTGCAACGAAATGAGATGCTCTTCCACAAGTAAAACTGGACAAACACCACTAAAAGAAAAAAAAAATTAAATTAAAACTAAACACAACTGACCATACAATAATCTCTATGCAATTTAAAAATGTAAAACCCCATTACTCTCAGCCATTCACTTCCACATAAATCTTATGACCCTGCATTCAAACTCAAAACTGCACTTGGATAAAAACTGTTCTTAAATCTGGTCGTCCTTGTTCTTAATACCCTAAATCTCCTTCTCGATGGTAATAGTTCAAAGAGCTGATGTCCCAGATGAGAGAAGTCATTCAATATATTAAGTATCTTCCTCCTACATCTATTCCTATACAGTTCTTCCAAAGAGGGAAGTGAGCAGCCAATGATGTTTTGGGCCGTCTTAATCACCCTCTGAATTGCCTTTTTCTCTGCCACTGTGCAGCTCAAGAACCATACACAGAGACAGTAGGACAATATACTCTCAATTGAACTCCGATAGAAAGTAGTCAATAGACTCTCAGCCAGTTGTTGTTTCCTGAGAATCCTTAGTAAATACAACCGTTGTTGTGCCTTCTTAATTAAAGCAGTGGTGTTTGCACTCCAGGTCAAGTTATTTGTAATGATTGTCCCGAGAAACTTACATTCAACCACGTGTTCCACACGAACTCCCTCTATATACAGTGGCTGAATGTCTGCTTTTTTTTTTTTCCTATAGTCCACTATAACCTCCTTGGTCTTCTTAATATTAAATAGAAGATTATTATTTTTGCACCAACGGGATAGCTCTAATACCTCATCCCGATATGCAGGCTCATCATCCCCAGAAATAAGTCCTACAAGCGCAGTATCGTCTGCAAATTTCATTATCCTATTGTTGGGATGTTTATTTGTGCAATCAGATGAATAGATGGAGAACAAAAGTGACTAAGGACACAACCTTGTGGAGTGCCAATGCTAAGTGTCTTGACAGTAGAAATATAGTCATTCAATTTAACTCTTTGTGGATGATTTGTTAAAAAATCCAATATCCATAAACAAATAGAATCTGGAAAATCTATATCTTTAAGCTTAGCTATTAATCTGTGCGGCATGATGGTATTAAAAGCAGAACTAAAATCTGCGAACAACATTCTTACATAATTCCCCGGTGTTTCCAAATGGGATAAGGCCATGTGAAGCACAGTGATAATTGCATCCTCGGTTGATCTATTTTCTTTGTAAGCAAACTGAAGCCCATCAAAGGATTCGGGAAGGCAGGAGATAATATAATTTCGAACTAGCTGCTCAAAGCACTTCATTAAGATAGAAGTTAGTGCCACCGGCCTATAGTCGCTCGGACCATTAGTGGGCAACTTTTTAGGCAGTGGAACGATGGTGGAAGCCTTGAGACAAACAGGAACCACACATTGTGTCAAGGATCGATTAAAAATTCTGGTCCATACCCTAGCTAACTGTTCAGCACAATCTTTTACCACCCAACCAGGAATTAAGTCGGGCCCAGCTGACTTTCTGGAATTAACTGCCTTCATTGTCTGCCTCACATCCTGCTCATTCACAATGAAGGGGAGGCTCTGCTGAGTAAATGATGGCAAAGGGACAGTTTCGGTTTGATGGATTTCAAATCGAGCAAAAAAGTTGTTCAACTCCTCAACCACCGCCGCACTACCATCCGCAGAGACCTTTTCTGCGTTATAGTTCATTAGTTGTTGAACCCCCTGCCAACCTGCCTCATGTCATTACTGAGAAAGCAATCTTCAATTCTCCTCTTATATTTGGCCTTAGCCTGCTTAATGCCTCTCCTCAAGTTCATTCTTGCAGCACTATAATCCAGATCATTCCCAGACTTAAAAGCCTTGTTTCCTGCATACAACAAGCGTCTAACCTTCCCGGTCATCCAAGGTTTTTGATTAGGATAAACCTGGATTCGTTTATCCACTGTGACAGTATCAATACAGTGTGCCATTTACCCTAACACCGCAGCCGCATGATCATCGAGATCAGAATGATCAAAAACTTCCCAGTTTGTCTGTTCGAAGCAGTTCTTTAGCTGCTCCATTGCTCCCTCTGGCCAGCTTTTCACCGTCTTGACAACCGACCCTGCCTGTTTTCTCAGAGGAATATACTCTGGGGCTAAAAGCAGGGACAAGTGATCCGACTGGCCCAGATATGGTAATTGTAATACCCTGTATCCATTTACAATATTCGTGTAGACCTTATCCAAGGTGTTCGACCCCCTAGTAGCATACCTTATATGTTGATAGAATTTAGGTAGGACCACATGAAGATCTACATGATTAAAATCTCCTGCAGTAATGTATACAGCATCTGGAAATTTGCTTTGCAAGTTGCCAATTTCATCACCCAGGAAGCCCAAAGCCAAATCTACATTTGCATCCGGCGGAATGTAAACAGCAAGAATAATAACAATGCTGAATTCCTGTGGAAGATAGAAAGGTCTGCATCTAACAGACAGATATTCCAGCTCCAAAGAGCAGTGATGTGTTATAACTTCTGAGTTCGTACACCAGTCTCTTTAACAAACATACACACTCCACCTCCTCTACACTTCCCCACATTTCTGTCTCTGTCCAGCCGATGTAATAAAAAACCGTCCATCTCAATAACAATGTCCGGAATGGTGGGGTTCAACCAGGTTTCAGTGATTAACAACACACAACAGCTTTTCACGAACTTACTTGAAGAGACCTGCAACCTTAAATCATCCATCTTCTTTGCCACGGATCTAGCATTAGTCAGAAAGAGACTTGGGAGTGGTAGCCACTTCGTTTGTTTTTACAGCCTGTATAAAACACCAGCCCTGCAGCCTCTTTTCTTCCCCCTCTCCCCTTGTCTTCTTTTTCTTCTCATCCTCTCTCTCACCGGAACCACAATCCACAGAGAGCCGGGGAGCCTTGCAACCTCTGATGGTATGTTATGTTTCCAAACAAACTTAGCTGTTATCTCTTGTTTGCTTTGTAGTCCAATCTTCACAAGCTCACAATTGCTGTAGAGTATGTTCACCCCGCAGGAGGTATTCACAATACAAGATAATCCATATATTGCACTACTTTATATGTACTGAGGGGAATGTACAGAATTAATGACTCTGCAATGTTTTAAAAGCATTCAATCAACGTGAAAAACGGAATGGAGATAATGAAGGGAGATGGTAATCTATATTGATATCATTACATCAAAATCAGTATACTGCTTATTTAATTGTTGGAGGTGACAAAATATTCTCATACATTGCTTAACTCTCTTATAAATAAAAACCAGAACACTCTCACTTGAGAGTTTCACCCTTTTCCTCCTTTATTTTTTTTCCATTGAAAGAAATTTGAGAATCCAAATCAACTTCAGCAAATTTACAGAACTGGAATGAATCTCAACAAATTAAATACAAATTGCTATGTCCGCGTGGAAGGAAGCCAGGAGTCGGTGACTGTGTATCAAGCTCTTTATTGCAGTCAGGAACCGAACTGGCTCTTAGGAAAATTTTGTGGCTTTTTATTCCCAAGCCGCGGCGGCCACGGCCAATGGCACCACTTTGAATGTCCCGCGATTCGAATCTACCAATCGCGGGAGATTCTCAGTGAGCCAATTGACGCAGCTCACCTAGCCAATCCGATCGCCCCGCTCTTTGGCCAATCAAAGCGCGGGGATCTCAAGAATTCAAATGAAGGTACAGAACACCCCTCCCCTCTTGGTTCAGTCCTACGTAGTGTAGTCCCGTAGGTAAGCGGGGCTCCATCTTTGCCTACTGGACCTGCGCAGGTCAGTCGTAGGTTGGATCCCGGCCAGTTCGGTCGGGGTCTCTGTTTCTCTGGATTCCGTCGTGGGAACCGCCTGGTCTGTCTGGCCGGGCCGCTCTCCGCAGCTCCCTCCTGGGCTACCCGGGTTGGTTGAGCTGCGGGTTTCGCCGCTCCCGCTTGGTCTTCCCGGGTTGGTGTGTGAGCCTGTAGATGTAGGCAGCCAGGAATTCAGACCACCTTGTCATTCGGGGAGACAGAATGTTCGGGGTGGCCCTGTTCCCTGCGAGTATTCCCAGCAGCAGTTTGTGGTCGGTGATGATGGTAAACGTCCGGCCGTAGAAGTACTCGTGAAACCTTCTTACTGCGGTGATGATAGCCAAAGCCTCTTTGTCCAGCTGGCTGTAGTTCCGCTTCGGTTTGGTGAGGGTCCTTGAAAAGAACGCGATGGGTGCTTCCTTTCCATCAGGGAGAGTGTGGCTGAGGACAGTGCCGATGCCGAAGGGTGATGCGTCGCATGTGATGGCTAGTGGTAGGGTCTCATTGTATTGGATGAGGACGGCATCCGAAGTGAGCAGGTCCTTGGTTTTCCTGAAGGCGGCTTCCTCGCGTTTCCCCCAAGTCCAGGTAGCCGCCTTGTTCAAAAGCCTATGCAAAGGCTCCGCCGCGGTCGCCTTTTGGGGCAGGAAGACATTATAAAAGTTAAGTAGCCCCAGAAATGCCTGCAGTTCTGTTTTTGACCTGGATGTGGGGGCTTCCTTGATGGCTTTAATTTTTTTGTTGGTGGGGTGAATGCCGTGTCGGTCTAGGAGGTATCCTAGGAATTTGACCCGCTCTGTGTACAGCTGGCATTTTTCCCTCTTCACTTTAAGCCCAGTTTCTTTGAATCTCGTTAGCACCTCCCTTAGGCGACTCTCTAGTTCGGCCTGGTTGGTTGCTGATACTAGTACATCGTCGAAGTATGGTACCACCCCCTTGATGCCTTGTAAGAGTCTTTCCATGAGGCTCTGGAAAATTCCAGGCGCCACGCTGACTCCAAATTGGAGGCGGTTGCATCTAAAGGCTCCCCGGTGGGTGACTATGGTTTGCACCTCTGCAGTTTCCTCATCAACCGGCAGTTGCTGGTATGCTTGGGCCAGGTTGAGTTTCACAAAAACTTTGCCCCCTCCCAGTGAGTGTAGGAGATGCTGCACTAGGGGGACGGGGTAAGCGCTTTGCTGCAAGGCGCCATTTAGGGTGGCCTTATAGTCCCCGCAGATTCTCACTGACCCATCAGGCTTGATTGGGGTGACTATGGGGGTCTCCCACCGGGCGTGGTCTATGGGTTGTAAGACCCCTTGCTTGACGAGCTTGTCAATTTGCTCGTCAATTTCAGGTCACTAAACAGGCATTTCTTCAAACAAAAATTTTAAAAAAAGTTTTATTTGGATTCCTTATGCTTTGACAGTTTTGGGCAATGGTTTCTGAGGTCACCTAGGACATCTCTTAGATTACAGATTAACAGAGTTGGAAGGGACCTTGTAGGTCATCTAGTCCACCCCCCCACCCATCCAAGCAGAAGACCCTACACCATTTCGGACAGATGGCAGTCCAATCTCTTCTTAACCTCCAGTGTTGAAGCTCTCACGACTTCTGAAGGCAAGCTGTTCCATTGGTTGATTGTTCTTGTTCCGAACTAAGCAAACTCGTTAGCTTGCAATTCTAATAGTTTTCCTTCCACGACAGGCTTATAAACCTACACTTTTGATTGGCCCGCTGATAGCGGATCATGATTGGTCATTTTGGCTGATCTGATTGGCTGATAGCAGGTCACCGCAGATTGGACACTCCCAGCGTGGCAAACTCAAATCATTGGGTGTTGTGACAGCAGCCAGCTCTATAAAGGAGCTGCTGCTGCCCAAGTATTTTTGCTCTGTTCTGAAGTCACTAATAAAGAGTTGGAGTCACTATTCAATGCCTCGTCTCCCTTCTTTGCGCCCACTCTCCCAGATCTAACACTGGCGATGAGAATGGGATGCGGAGATGATAGAGCTGACTGAACACTCACTGAATGCTAACAGAGCACATGGCTGAGAGCACACCAATAGCGGCAGAATAACCAGCGGCGCCATACCACCCGCTCCATTTGATCCGGCTAACGAAGACTGGGACTCGTATATGGACAGGTTGCAGATGTTCCTGGAGACCAACAACCTGAAGGATGCTATGCCTGGCAAGAAACGAGCTGCATTCCTGACCCATTGCAGACCCGCCGTTTTTAAGATGGCAAAGGCACTCGCAAAACCAGCAGAAGTCAAGACGATGGACTGGGACAACCTCGCCCCAATCCTCCAGGCCCATTATGCCCCAGCGGTGCCAACACTCATCAGGAGATACGAGTTTTACTAGAGGGACCAACAGGAAAGCGAGAATGTTCAAGACTTCATTGCGGACCTCAGAAACCTGGGGGGACTCTGTGGCTTCGCAAATCTTGAAGAAGCCATGAGAGATTGAATTGTTCTGGGTCTAAAAGACCCCACAACCCAGAGCAAGATTATGGCGAAGGGGGACATCAGCCTCGCAGATGTCATCGCCAATGTTACTGCAGCAGAAGCAACCAGGAAGTCAGCAGCTCGAATGCGCCGAGCAAATGGACCACACTGCCAACTCGCCAGTGACACTATGCCCCTTTCCGAGAGGCACACAATGACCACCCACCATGAAGACCTCGAATCCTCATCAGAAAGCGAGGAAGAGGAGGTCAACAGACTCAGGTCAGAATGCGATCAGCGAGACCAGCAGAATCGTAAGCCCTCGTATCAGTGTGCTGGATGCGGGGGAAACTATCCACAATCAGACTGCAAATTCCTAGACGCCCTCTGCTGTTCCTGTGGAAAGAGGGGCCACATTGCAAAGGTCTGTAGAAGCAAGCGAGGGTCCAGCCCAAACGGAAGAGAAAATAATTTCTGGCAGACAACAGGCACCCCACCAGTAAATCGGGACTGCCCAAGCAACCAATGAAACCACCACTACAGAAATCGAGCACCAGCCACTTCTACCAGACGAGAAGAGGCACACCAAACCATCACCATCGGCCACGCTTCATCCCTTGATGCAAGAAAAATCCGAGTAAAGGTCACCATTGAGAATCGACCGTGCGTTATGGAAGTCGACTCCGGGTCTTCCCTATCAATGGTCTCCTGGAAAACCCTCAAACAGCTGATCCCTGACATCCGTCGCCAGGACCTCAGCACTCAGAAAATTATATTAAAGGACTACCAAGGAAATAGGATCCTAGTCGCCGGTTCCAGCCACATCCAAGTCTCCTTCAAAGACCACACTGCAACCCTACCTCTTACCGTCATCGATAAAGATCGACCCAGCTTACTAGGCTTGCAAAGGTTCATGCCACTAGGAATCGAACTGGAGGGCATCAACCAGACTGAAAGCGATGACTGGGAAGCGGCCCTCGTCCAGGAATTCTGGGAAGTTTTCACCGAGAAGCTAGGCAAGTACAAAGGATCCCCCATATCATTTAATCTCAGCCCTGATATTGCGCCCATTCGCCTTAAGCCTCGTCGAGTGCCCTTTGCACTCAAACCAAAGATTGATGAACAATTGGACAAATAAATAGCCCAGGGCGTGTTGGAACCGATTGACCATGCCCAATGGGAGACCCCAATTGTAACCCCCATAAAACCTGATGTATCTTTGAGAATTTGTGGGGATTACAAGGCCACCCTAAACCACGCACTTCAGCAGAGCGTTTACCCCGTGCCTGTGGTCCAACATCTTCTTCACTCCCTTGGGGGCAGAAAAATATTCGCAAAATTGGACCTAGCCCAGGCGTACCAGCAGCTGCCCTTAGATTCAGAGACTGAAGAAGCCCAAACTATAGTCACACACAGAGGTGCATCCAAATGTAATAGACTCCAGTTTGGAGTGAACGTAGCACCTGGCATCTTCCAAAGTCTGATGGAAAGATTACTACAAGGCATAAAAGGGGTCGTGCCCTACTTCGATGATGTCTTGATAGCTGCCCCCACTAGAAGTCTACTAGAAAAGTGACTAAGAATGGTCCTCCAAAAATTTAAAGATGCTGGACTGAAGGTCAAGAAGGACAAGTGCCAACTATGTACTGAGAGGGTTGAATTCCTTGGTTACCTTCTTGACAAACAGGGAATTCACCCTACTGAGAAAAAATTGGCTGTAATAAAAAAAACCCCTGAGACCCAGAAACAAAACAGATCTCCAAGCCTTCCTGGGACTCATTAACTTTTATAACATCTTCCTACCCCAGAAGGCGACTGTTGCTGAACCCCTGCATAGGCTCCTCGACAAGAAGGCTTCCTGGGTCTGGGGACATCGAGAAGAGCGAGCTTTTTAGCAAGTAAAAGACCTTTTAACAGCTGATGCTGTATTGATACAATATAACGAGACTTTACCTTTAACTGTCACCTGTGACACCTCACTGTTTGGAGTAGGGGCCATCCCGAGTCATGTCCTGCCAAACGGTACTGAGGCACCCATTGCATTTTTTTCAAGAACTTTATCTAAAACTGAGAGAAACTATAGCCAACTAGATAAAGAGGCTCTCGCTATTGTGTCTGCGATCAAACGATTCCATGAGTATGCATATGGAAGATCCTTTTCTATAATCACCGATCACAAACCATTACTTGGCATCTTGGTGGGGGATAAACCAACTCCCCACATCTTATCGCCAAGAATGACACGCTGGTCAGAGTTTCTAGCCGCATACGATTACCAACTGCGACACCGACCGGGGAAAGCCATTCCCCACGCTGATGCCCTGAGCCGCTCTCCACTACCAGAAGTCCTAGACAACCCAGCTCCAACCCTAGCTACACTACAAATCAAGACACTTCCTTCACTTCCTTCACTGACTGCACAAGACATCGCATCAGAAACAAGGAAGGACCCTTGTTTGGCATGAGTCCTCAGCTGGGTGGAAAGAGGTTGGCCTGACAATGAACTCAACGACACCTTCAAGCCTTTCAAACACAGGCAGACAGAACTTTTCTCCCAAAAAGGTGTTTTGTGGGGAGACAGAATCATCATCCCAGGAAGACTACAGCATAAGGTCCTAAAACTATTGCATGATGGACATCCAGGCATCGTGCGAATGAAGGCACTAGCAAGGAGCTACGCTTGGTGGCCAGGTATAAATAAGCAAATAGAAACCTGGGTGGCCACCTGCAACAAATGCCAGGAAATATGCTCAACTCCACCAAAAGCACCACCAACTGAATGGGAAGCACCCCAAGGTCCCTGGTCCCATATTCACATCGATTTTGCGGGACCCACCAAGGGGCATACATTTCTCATAACAGTGGATGCCTATTCCAACTGGCTTGAGTCCACAAAATGAAGAGCACCACCACAGAGGCAGTTGTTAAAAAACTAAACATTATTTGCTACACACGGCTTGCCAAATGTCTTGGTTTCAGACAATGGCCCACAATTCACCACCTTGGCATTTGAACAGTACCTAGCAGACCGGGGGATAAGCCATGCTTTAACATCGCTGGCTCACCCTGCAGCCAATGGTAGGGCTGAACGAATGGTCCAATTCACAAAGAAAACCTTACACAAGATGGAGCAAGGGAATATCCACAACAAGGTGACCAGGATGCTTCTCCTCCAACATATTACTCCAAACAGCACCACAAACAAAACCCCAGCTGAACTCCTGATGGGCAGGAAACTTCAATCACATCTTGACCGCCTACACCCTGCTTACACGCTGGAAAAGCCCCTGGGTTCCAGCAGCAAGTATCTCACGTTCAAGGTAGGCAACCCGGTTTTTGCAAAAAACTTTACTGGTGACCCATTGTGGGTCCCCGCTACCATAACTCAACTTACAGGTCCCCATTCCTACCATTTACAAACTGCTGATGGGAGACTGTGGAAGTGCCACATCAACCAATTTTGCTCCAGGCTGGCACCTACCCCCTTCACAAGCCCTGAACTCCAAACCAGGGGGGGGAGGGAAATCGAGGGGGCCGAAAATGAACTAGTATCCAACCCAATACTCGAAACCCAGCAATCAGCGCAACCAAACCTAGAATATTCACCTTCCGAAGAAGAGCCGGGGCAGATGGTCATCTCTCCACGAAGCAGCACTGCGGCATCAGCAAACTCAGAGAATCCAGATAACAGCCTTGACGGAAGTAGAGATGACAACCCCGAGTCACCCAACGGAGAAGTCAGATCATCATTACTGCTGAGCTCAATGAACAGCCCACCGGAACCAGAGTCTGGGCAAAGACTGGTGGAGCAACGCAGATCAGGTAGACAGGTGAGTCGACCTACCTACCTGCAAGAATACATCACCCCACCCTTGAGACGGAACCTAGGGAGGAGGGGTGTTCCGAACTAAGCAAACTCGTTAGCTTGCAATTCTAATAGCTTTCCTTCCACGACAGGCTTGTAAACCTGCACTTCTGATTGGCTTACTGATAGTGGATCATGATTGGTCGTTTTGGCTGATCTGATTGGCTGATAGCGAGTCACCGCTGATTGGACACTCCCAGCATGGCAAACTCAAGTCATTGGGTGTTGTGACAGCAGCCAGCTCTATAAAAGGAGCTGCTTTTGCTCTGTTCTGAAGTCACTAATAAAGAGTTCGATGCCTCGTCTATTAATAAACTATTTGATGCCTCGTCTCCGTTCTTTGCACCCACTCTCCCAGATCTAACACTTCTCACTGTCAGAAAGTTTGTCTTTATTTCCAGGCTGATTCTCTTCTTGTTCAATTTCCATCCATTATTCCTTGTCTGGCCTTTGGGTGCCTTGGAGAATAGCTTGACTCCTTCCCCTCTGTGGCAGCCCCTCAAATATTGGAAGACTGCTCTCATGTCTCCCCTGGTCCTTCTCTTCACTAGACTAGTCAAGCCCAGTTCCTGCAACTGTTCTTCATATGTTTTATAAATTTACTTTCTCAAAAGTAGAGATACTTTTCATCTTTTCAGAGAGGTAACCTTTCATGGCACAAGGAAGAAATGAGTGGCACCCTAATTTCCTTTCAGCAGTCATAAAGACTTAGGCCAAAAATAATGCCTTGGCCTTTAAGGCTTTCCATCTTGACCCTCTATGAATTCTAGGTGGCTTCCAAACATAAAATAAATAAATAAAACAATAGATAAAAACAATTGCTTCATTCTACTACCCTTCATCCTGTTGAACATCTACACAAGCTTGTTCTCACAAATATACTGAGAAAGCACAGTTTTTTAACATTGTTCTAAAAATTAAATAGCCAAGCTTACTTTCAAGAGCAATTGTTCCAAAGTGGAAGGTATTTGAATCAAGAAAACCAGTCTTTGGGTCTCTGTTCCCTGAACCCCCAGAGAGATAGGAATCTACAAATTTCCCTTTCAACATTCCATCAAGATGTAAAAATAGCAGTAAGAATAAAAACACATTTTAAAAACACAATTTTAAAAACACAATCTAAACATGTGCAGAAACACACACATGCACATACTCAGGTGTCTAAGGCTTAACAACCAGACATCAAATATCTTCCAGAAAGGTTTCCAGAAGGCCATGATAATTGGGGCCATCTGCACCTTAGGGGAACACTGAGCATGCCCACCACATCTTCTTCTGCATGAAGATCAAGATCAGATGGAAAGAGTTTTCTCTTAGGTATCCAGTTTGTGTATCATAAAAATTTAAAGATAGTGATCAGCACTGTAGTAACTTAGCCCTCAAAGGCACTCTGGCAACCATTGTATCCCTGCAGCACTGATGTTGAAATCAGGACTCTCTTGTGTATACCCATACATGCATCCAATAATAGGACAATAGTAGTAAAGCCTCTGAGATTAAATTCAAATTACTTCCATCACAAATGCGATCATCAATATAGATCCAATAACTGAATCAGCTGCTTTCAAATAAATACAACAATGCCAATTAATTTTATGATTCCTCTTTGGAGAAATGTTGGCATTTTGGTCAAATATAACAGTGAAGAGGCCAATTATTTTCTATGCTGAAAATTTATTCTGCATTTAAAAATAAAATCCTTTAATATAATGGAATCTCAGCAAAATTGTCAAGAGTAGGGTTCTTGTGCTTATTTATAGTTTTGGCATGAAATGAATGTAAACACTCTTCTTCATTACACATTCATACCCACCATTGCTTTGCAACTTCCTTGGCTTCCTCTTCTTCAATGAGATAATAAAATAACAGGAAGAAACTTCTTAAGACTTATTTGATCATGAATTCAGGCATCCAAGGAAGTTGAGAAATGAAGAGAAAGATGAAACGAAAAACAGCCTTGTTGCCAAAAGCACTGGAAAAATTATAAAATAATATTGTAAAACTCCCCGAATGTCAGACACAAAGAATCAGGACCATAAGGTTTATTGAAGTCTATAGATAAGGGTCAATGGAATTCAGGAGGGATTGGACTTGGACCATGTGTGGGAATGTAATGTCTGTAAAGGTTCTAAGCTGATGATGCATTTAACTCTGCTCCCACCAGTTCTACCTGCTTTTCTCCTAAACTGAGGGTGATTTAAAAAAAAAAAAAGGCAGAGAAAGAAAACTTTCAAATAATTGGACAATAGAGTTTGGCGCCTTATTGATCAGTTCTCCTAATTCAACTCTTGCTTTCACTGCAATTTCATGTTTACTTCTTCCCTGGGGAATCACATTTAGGCAGGATATCAAGCACAGAAAGGGAAGATACCTTCCATCCCACAAATCACCTTGTGTATAGTGTTGCTATCAAATTCAAACTTAATAGAGTCTCAAAAAAGGGAATGTCATGAGACACATATAGCTGATATAAAGAATGACTCCAACATTATAGAAAATTAAACAGAAGTTAAAGTTGCTCAATTATTATTTTTGGAACAAAATTTATCATTCTTATGGCTTGCCTATTTTGCATTCTGAAGTAGAACCTTGAAAAGCAACTTTGGGGCAACCCTGAATTAAATTAGTTGCAAAAACTTTTATGAAGTGTAGCAGTTCCCATCTGCCCCACTTTAATAAGGGTTTTGCCACTCTTCTGAGGTTAAATGTTTGCTACAGTGATGCATTAATAACTCAAAATGTTTAATTATGTCAATGCCCCATTTAATTAAACCCAACATGATAAACTGTCAGCATTCCCATTATGAAGCCCTATTTTGATTGGCTTATAATGCAGTGATAAAAATTCATTTCATGCTCCAGAATGACATACAAGGTCTCCACTTGTGAGTGACTATGGTTATTACTGTTATATATAAACAGCTGTATCGTGGCATTTACAAACAATATGTGGTTTAAAGGACAAAATTATTAAATATAGTCCATCTTTATATTTGGAAAGGGCAAATCTTTCAAATGGTTTTCATGGAATTGCCTTCTTCCTTGCTTGTTTTTATTCAAAGCAGGAGATAATAGAAGATTAGATAGATAGATAGATAGATAGATAGATAGATAGATAGATAGATAGATAGATAGATAGATAGATTAGACAGGCAGGCAGGCAGACAGACAGACAGACAGACAGACAGACAGACAGACAGACGGAATGTGCTTGTTGAAACAAGCAATTATACAGAAAATATTCATTTGCTGGCTCAACATGAGACACTTCAGTCCAAAGTTTCAATTGAAAATATTAAAATAACACTGGATTTCTTATTATTTTATTTAATGATCACTGCCATTGTGAGTTAACAGCTTAATTTAGGATCTTTTGATAGATATAACATTTTCTACTCACAATTGTTCAGTGTGGTTATTGTCCCCAATACTACCTGCCAAAAGATCAGTAGAAGCATACACAAATATTTCACTGTTTTTGCCCCTCCCAGTACAAAATTGTACATATTAGTGTAGTTTCTTTTGGGAAAAATGCCACAGGAAGTGGAACATGATTTCATTTGCTGGTTTAATAGTCCTGAAAGATCTAGTCAAGAATGTGCAATGTCATATTTAGTGATACTTTGCCTGTCTTTGTTTTATCAGAATATTCTCTAATTGGAGAGTTCCCTTTCAACAGTTAAAAATATACCTTTAAAAAAAAAGTTTGAGTTTAAAAAGCAAGTGTGAAGCTAATTAAGTAGTAAAGATTACTACTAATACAAGAAGAAGACATTAACTTGATATCAAAGGACACGTAGTGACATTATATGCAAAACTTTTTCCCAACTGACATTCATATTGTTGGAGTAAATGACATTTGGAGAAGAAACAGTAAAAAAATATTTTAATTGGGTGAAAACATGCCAAAAATATCCTAACCTTAAATCTATTTGCCTTATTGTATTTTATATATGCTAGATGAATTACCTAATCCAAGGTTATCTTTAGCATTAATATGTACAGATGTTTCTGTACTGTTAATTCATTGGCTTGACACACAGTCAGAAAAAGTGATCTTCCAGTTGAAGATAATATAGAAATAGGCCAGTGGAAATCCATATTTCAATTTGAAACATCTCTACATTGGTATTACATTGGTAGAAATGGTGGTAGACTTTAGAAGAAACCCTCCCATACAACCACCTCTTACAATACTAGACAACACAGTATCAACAGTGGAGACTGTTAGGGATAACATTGTTTACCCTAACTGATTTAGGTAAAATAATAAATATGTTATCATGGTTTGTTAGTTAAAAGTGTCTGTAACTTTAACTGTAAGAATGTAATTAAGGGAGTGGTTGTAAAAGCACCATAAAAGAAGCAAGGCATGGCAGCTTGCTCTCTCTGGCTTGATGATCCCTAATTACATGCATGGATTGAAGACTGCGTTTTTCCCCTACTGGAATGGGAGAGAGAAAGGACTGTTGATTTATCAAATGTGAGAGGACTGATTTATTGTAAGTGAACTGACATTGGATATTCTACACGGACTTTGCTAATTGAATATCCTTGAATGGACTGACTAAAATGATACATGACTAATGGACTGTTATTTTGACTATGCTATAAAACTCTAAATGGAATAAACTATATTTTTGATAACACAAGCATATCTGTTATTTTACTGTATGTTAACTAACATACAAACTTATCTCACACATTTATCTGTATGCCTATCTGACTAATGCTGCACATTCTGTTTAGCTTGTCTCCCTAACACTGGTTGGGGAACCCAGGCTTAACAGTGGTTATGGGCCCAGAGGCTGCAAAGTCAGTTTAACTAGGATAAAACAGATTTATGTAAAAAGTGAGAGTTTGTGTTGTTACACATTACAGTAAACAGACAGCTGTGTTTTATTAATTATAGTTTTATACCCATATAAGAAAACATGGCACAAGTCAATCTACAAAGTTTGTCCCTTATATCCAAGCTGGATGGAACAAACTATGTATCATGGTCTATGAAATGTAGTCTACTTCTACGAAGAGAAGGTCTGTGGAACATAATTGAAAATCCACCAAACGTAGAGGAATGGGATCCAGAGATTGAGGAAGATAGTCAAAAGATAGAAGACTTTAAGCAGAAGAATGAACAAGCTCTTTGCATAACAGGACTAACACTATCTGACCAGCAACTTGTTCATATCCGCGGAGAGCAAACGGCTGTTGGGTGTTGGCAGAAGCTGAAGAGGATTTATGTCCAAGATAACGTTGGTGTTCACATAAATCTTACACGAAAGCTTTTCAGGATCAATCTCCAGACAAATGGTGATATGCTGAGTCATCTGAATTCTATAAAAAGCATTTTTCAAGAACTGCACGAGAAAGAAATTATTTTCTCTGAACTACACCAAGTCTACATAATTCTATCTTCACTCGACGAAAGTTATGATAACTACATCACTTCCCTTAAAATTTTGCCTAAGGAAAGTTTAACTTTAACTGATATTGAGGATTGATTGAAGAGGCAAGAAGAAGACTTGAAAGAGATCAGTTAAGGAGGGAGCAACCTCAAAAAGAAGATATTGAATCTCCTACTGCATACGCAATTAAAAAGTGTTTTAATTGTGGAGGAAGAGGACATTTGGCAAGATTTTGTAAAAAAGCAAAGCACCAGAACGCTGGCCAGAATACAAAAAGTAACCAAAAGAAAAATAAAAATTTAGAGTTAGCCATGTATATTAACGGAGCTGTAAAAAATAATTTATGGGTGGTTGACAGTGGAGCATCCCACTGTATAACAAATGATAACAAAATTTTTATTAAAATGTCCCAGAGTACACACCAGATATTGTTAGCCAATGGCTGGAAACTGAAAGCTAAAGGTCAAGGTATAGCATATTGTTCTTTCATAAAAGAGAATGTAAAGATATTGTATGTACCACAAATTAAGTTTAATTTAATTTCAGTTAGAATTTTGGTTAAACTAAGATATGTAGTTACCTTTAGGGGAGATAACTGCATAATTGAAAAAGAAGATAAGAAAATTACTGCATCTTTAAGAGGTGAATTATATGTTTTAAATGATAATGGTTTAGAGGTGGCTAACACGGTTTATGATAATAAGAAACCTCATGTTGAATGTATTCACTTGTTACACCGACGGCTAGGGCATTTAAATTTTAAAATGCTTAAGAGAACTGTTCAACTATCTAAAGGAATAAGTTTGAAACCTTGTAATAAGTATTTGCAATGTTTTGCTTGTAATCAAAGCAAAAGCAAGGTCATACCGGCAAATAGAGTTGATGGATTTACTACCAAAGAGCCTTTAGAGGTAGTATTTGCCGATTTAATAGGTCCGAAAAAACTAAGTGTAGGAGGAGCTCGATACATATTAAGTATAATGGACCACTATTCTAGATATGGGTTTTGCTATTTAATGAAGAGCAAAGCTGAAACATATCTAAATCTATTTAATTGGATTAAATTTGCAGAAAGAAAAACTAAAAAGAAATTAATAACTCTTATAACAGATAATGGTGTGGAATTTACAAATAATAAATTCCAGAATAGACTTAGAATGTTAGGTATTCAACATAAAAAGTCTGCACCATATAGGCCACAACATAATGCCTTTATAGAGAGATGAGGCCAAACACTACAATCAATGGCACGTACTATGTTGTCTGATTCAGAATTACCTGACAATTTATGGGGAGAAGCAATAATGTGTGGTAATCATATATTAAATAATGTTGTTAATTCAACAACAGGTGAATTACCATTCACACTGTGGCATGGTACAAAACCTGATTTAAGTTACAAGCACACATTTGGAGCACCAGCATGGGTGCATATCCCTACACAACTCAAACACAAAGGACAGCATAGAGCTAAAAGATTATTTTTTGTAGGATATGAATCTAATCATAGATCTTATAGATTCTGGGAACCAGGTACATCTAGAGTTTATACCAGTGCTAGTGCTAAATTCCTAGAATATATAGGATGGAATAGATTAGAGCAAGATTTAAATAACGAAGTAATTATTGAACTCTACAAAAGGCAAAAAGATCAGACTAGTTATAAGAAGAGTCCAAAAAAAGAAGAAGTCCACGAAGAGCAAATAGGACCAGAACAAGAGGAAGAGTTAGATAATCAAGAACAGGTAATAAATGAAAGTCCACCTGTAAGTCCTGTAATACCTAGACGTACTACACATGTAACTAGACCACCTGATAGGTATCAAGCAAGTATAGTTTGCCAAGTAACTAAAGTTCCAACTAGTGTAGATGAACTTAGGTTATATCCTGTTAAAGATCAGGAGAATTGGCAAAAAGCAATGGAAAAGGAACTAAATTCATTAAAGGTAATGAAAGTATATGAAGATGCTAAATTACCTCCAGGAGAAAAGTCCTTTGGGTGCAAATGGATATTCAAAGTAAAAACAGGAAATAATGGGACTGTTACCCATAAAGCTAGGTTGGTAGCTCAAGGATTTAATCAAACTGCATTTGATTATGATGAAGTTTTTGCACCAAGCCTTAAAGCAACATCTTTGAGAGCAGCTTTAGTGTGGGCAGCTAAGAAAAACTGTGTCATTAACCATTTAGATGTAGAAACTGCTTATTTGCATGCACCATTGCAGCACACTATATATTTGAAAAAGACAATTATTGTAAAAGACAATAAAGTAAATAGTAATGATTGTTGGAAACTCAAAAAGAGTCTTTACTGATTGAAACAATCTGGCTTTGAGTGGAACCAATATATTGTGAAAGAATTAAACAATATAGGATTTAAATCTGGTTTTGGAGATCCATGTGTGTTTCAAAGAGAAAATAATGGAATGGTGTCATTATTGTTATTATTTACAGATGATATTGCTTTGATAACTAAGACTAATAATGAAGCTAATGAGATTATATCATTATTAACTAAAAAGATAAAATTAAAGCATTTAGGTGAAATTAAAAAATATCTAGGATTGACAATTAACAAAACAAAAAATGGATTTAAGATATCTCAAGAAGATAAAATTTGCCAATTAATTAAAATGTATAAAATGGAACTTTGTAAACTGGCAAAGACTCCAATGAGTCAGGAGGTTTGCCAAACTGATGATCAAAGTCCCAAATTTGATAAGTCTATATATCAATCTTTGATTGATAGCTTATCATATATAAGCAATTGGTCTAGGCCAGATATAGCTTGTAGTGTAAATCAGCTGGCACATTTTAATTCAGATCCACATCAATGTCATTGGCAATCATTAAAAAGAATTTTAAGATATCTTAAAGGAACAATGAACCATGCATTGTATATAGAACCAAAGGGTGATTTGAGTCTTAGTGCCTATGCAGATGCAAGTTTTGCAACTGACATAAACACTAGAAAATCAACATCTGGGATGGCTATATTATTTGGTAAGACACTAATAGGGTGGAGGTCAATCAGACAACAGCATATCAGCTTGTCCACGATGGAAGCAGAATTTTCATGTCTGTCATTACTATGCACTGACTTAATTTTGTACAAACAGTTATTATTAGACATGGGTATAGCTGTTAAAAATTCCATTATTGTGTACGAGGACAACCAAGCAGCCATAAAGTTAGCTACTAATATTGCTGTAAAAACTAGATCAAAGCATACTGATTTAAGACACTAAAATGTTAGAGAATCTGTAAAGAATGGGCTAATTAAATTGGAATACTGCATGACAGAAGAAAACATTGCAGACCAATTTACAAAAGCTCAAGGTGTAATTAAGTTTAAAGAGAGTTGTAACAAATATGATTTAAAGATGTAAATAGTTATAGTACTATTATTACCTAAAAGGGGAGAATGTTAGGGATAATATTGTTTACCCTAACTGGTTTGGGTAAAATAATAAATATGTTATCATGGTTTGTTTGTTAAAGTGTCTGTAACTTTAACTGTAAGAATGTAATTAAGGGAGTGGTTGTAAAAGCACCATAAAAGAAGCAAGTCACAGCAGCTTGCTTTCTCTGGCTTGATGATTCCTAATTACTGCATGGATTGAAGACTGCGTTTTTCCCCTACTGGAACGGGAGAGAGAAAGGACTGTTGATTTATCAACTGTGAGAGGACTGATTTATTGTAAGTGAACTGACATTGGATATTCTACACAGACTTTGCTAATTGAATATCCTTGAATGGACTGACTAAAATGATACATGACTAATGGACTGTTATTTTGACTATGCTATAAAACTCTAAATGGAATCAATTATATTTTTGATAACACAAGCGTATCTGTTATTTTACTGTATGTTAACTAACATACAAACTTATCTCACACATTTATCTGTATGCCTATCTGACTAACGCTGCACATTCTGTTTAGCTTGTCTCCCTACCACTGGTTGGGAAACCCAGGCTTAATAGAGACCTTCAAATTTCTAAGTTCTACTATATCACATGACTTAAAATGGACATCTAACATCAAAAACATCATCAAAAAAGCACAACAAAGAATGTTCTTTCTGTGCCAACTCAGAAAGCTCAAACTGCCCAAGGAGCTGCTGATCCAGTTCTACAGAGGAATAATTGAGTCTATCATCTGCACCTCTATAACTGTCTGGTTTGGTACTGCAACCCAACAGGACAGACACAGATTTCAGAGGATAATTCGTACTGCAGAAAAAACAATTACTACCCACCTGCCTTCAATTGAGACCTGTATCCTGCACGAGTCAAAAAGAGGGCTGTGAAAATATTTACACATCCTGGACATGAACTGTTTCAACTCCTTCCCTAAAAACGACACTATAGAGCACTGCACACCAGAACAACTAGATACAAGAACAGTTTTTTCCTGAAAGCCATCACTCTGCGAAACAAATAATTCCCTCAACACTGTTCAACTATTTACAAAGTGTACACTACTATTACTGTTAATCTTCTCATCACTCCTTATCACTCATCCCCTCCCACTTGTGATTGTAGGACTGTAACTTTGTTGCTTGTATCCTTACGATTTATATTGACTATTTCCTAGTATGATTTGATTGTTAATTGTACCCTATGACTATCGTTAAGTGTTGTACATTATGATTCTTGATTATTAACAAATGTATCTTTTCTTTATGTATACCAAGAGTACTTACACCAAGACAAATTTCTTGTGTGTCCAATCACACTTGGCCAATAAAGTATTCTATTCTATTCTATTCTATTCTATTCTATTCTATTCTATTCTACCTTTTCTGATTTAAGGTTATTTTTGTATACATTTCTCCAGAACTTCAAGGAAGATTATTTTTCCTTTCTTGGCCATCTTCATTGGTTCAAATTTAGCAGGTAATTTTCTAACTCATATTTTATTTCACTGCCTCACTGTAGCAGTTCAAAATCATCTAGACCACTGATTAATTGCCTGATTGCTTGTAGAACTCATGGATTCTATGTCCCATTTATGTGCAATTATTGTAAGTTGAATTGCAAAGTTAACTCAAAAGTGCAAAAGCTCTCATTTCTGGAATCATTTCTACCCAAATTTAATCAATGTAAAAACAAAATAAGCCTAAAATTAAATTAAATGTTGGGAAATCTAGCTATAAAAATTAGCTTGTGGAGGGAGGAAACAATTCTTTAAACAGGCAAGAGTCCTCAAGACATGGCTCCTCCATGTCTTTTGCAGTAAACCTTTCTCTGCAAACAGTGACACATTTTTTTACAAGGGAAAAGAATATTTATTGCTACATGTACTGATACTGCTTTCAAACAAGTGGAAAAAGAACAATGCCAGATAAATCATATTATTTTATGATAATAGGGAGAGAGTGGGAAAGGCATATGCCCCTTAACATCTGTCTAAGAAATCTAAACCCTTCAAGAAGAGATGACATTTACTGAAACTAGCACTTCTGTTTTTCCTAAGAGGAACATTACGGGAGAATCAACCTTGGCAGAAACTATCTTCATATCTGCATGATGTTAAATGTCAGGCGTTGTCAGGCTCCAAAAACAATCAAGTATCTTCTAAGAATTTTCCTTTATTGTTCCTCACGTATGGACAGAAATCTTGCCAAACTAAAACAAGCTACTTGCATCCTTAAAAATATCATTTGACAATGTCTGAGGAGAAACTGTCTTGACCCTCTTCCTCCCAACAACACTATCTAAAATTTCTATTCCTCTTGAACTCATTCCCTCCCTCCTGGGAATCCATACTACATTCCACCAGAAGTATCTTTGATTATCAGAACAGTCAATTGGTATCGGTCTATAAAACTAAATCTAGTCTCCAAAGGAATAATGTAGTTCCTTATCTAATTACCAAAGCATCTCATGTGATCTGCAATTGTAGATGAGCAGACAAAGTTGGGGGCCAAAGATAAGAGAGTCATCAGCTTAGAATCATTGTATTCCCACAAACAATTTAAGTCTAATCCCCCCCCTCCCCTTGAACTTCATTGATCCTTACCTGGCATTAATTTAGTACTGAATCTTAGTTTAGACACCTTGTTTATAGGCTTTAGAAATTCAGCTTCTTAACTGCAACTTAATGCATGGTCCCAATCCTTTGTGCTTACCAGAAATCCTGGATCAGCTTTATACTAAATCAAATGTGGCAACGTCTAGCCGAAAATATGGTTTTCCAACTTCTGGAGATTATTAAGGTTGGAGATGGATAAGAAATAAAGACATTGCCCCTTCTCCTTTGTTGTTTAAATAAATACTTGGTTTTAGTGTCATATTCTATCATAGTTCTCCAAATTTGCAACAATATTTTCTCTATCTTTCCAGTATTTTCCCATTCCTTTTTGCCTCTGGGAATCTGCATCTGTTTTTGGAGAAGACATAGAAAAATGCATAGATTAAGAAAGATGTTTTTCTTTTCCTTTCTTTTCACCTCAACTCTAAGACATAGTTTTCATTTATGGCCTATATTAGGAGCAAAGGAAGTGACATTTTTAAAGTGAGAAAGGTCAGACTTAATCAACTTAAAATAATTGGGTACTTCCCCCCAACAGCCCTATTTTAAAGGTCTTCAGACTAGTCTGAGAAATTTTGTGGTGCTTGTCTTCTGTGGAAATGCATTTTTGATTATGAGCAGTGTTCAATAGTTTTCTTTTGATATCTGCTAGGTACATCCTTATCTGTCTGAATCTAATCCTTTACCATTATTTCTCAAAGGCAATGGTCATAATAATAATAGAGAGCAGATGGGAACTCTAGTTGTTTCACTAGAGAAGCCATTATCAACCATCAAATATCTTAATAGCTTCTTAAGTGAGGATGCAGTATCACAGTCCATCCTGGATTGATTCCAAAACCTGCCAAGGACTTTTCATCGTAATACAAATTATGGCACAAGAGAAATGGAAAGGAGAAACTGCATATATATATATATATACTCTCACCCAAATTGTTTCAGTTGCTTTTTTAAAGGCAACTAGACTTGCTTTGTTTTTCCTTGAAGATATTTCACTTATCATCCAAGAAGCTTTATTGGTTCTTAAAAAAAAAAATTGCCTTTTGAAAAAACCTTTGAGACAACCATGATCTGGATGACTGAGAATCTCCATCGACATTTCACCCAAATTCAAGTGTTGTGTTTCACTTGAATGAGTTCCACATCTTGCTGATCTTGATATTGGACATTTTCAGGGTAAATAAAGCAAAATAATTTTTAAGAGCATCTCTAATTTGCATGTCATTATTAAGTCATCATTTGTTACCCTCACTATTAATAGCATCGCCTTCTGGCTGCATATCCTCATGGCTGCATTTTTCCCTGGAGAGTCATTTCAAGAATATTAACCTTATGCATTAAAAGATATAAGTTATATTAATGCATACCTTCATTCTGGCAGTCACATATAAAAATATTTCTTTCTTTTTTTATAACAAATTTTATTAATTTTACAAAAACAATACACAATCCAGGCATAACAACTTGAAAAGTCTTTTCTAAATAATAATAATAATAATAATAATAATAATAATAATAATAATAATAATAATAATAATAATAATTAAAGAAGAGAGCCAATAGAACATACAAAATAATTCCAAATTGTAATATCAATATTTACATTATCTATTTAACTTCATATCTTATCCAGACTTCTCCTTTTATCCAAATTATATTTCTTGCTTATTAAAATTTTATTGCTTTCATAAACATACAAAACACAGAACATAGAAAACAACAACAACAACTAAAACATCTTTTCTGAAGGCTGCCTGATCCCGGGTTGAAACTCTTCTCACAGACACAAATTCAAACATCATATTCACTTTATATATCCTTCCATATCTTATTATCATTTTCTTTTTTTTAATAAACCAATTTTATTAATTTTACAAAAACAGTGCACAAACAATCAAGGCATAACAGCTTATAAATTCTTTTCTAAAAAAAAAAAAAGATAATTAAAGAAGAAAACCAATAGAACATAATGATTCCTAATTATAATATCAACTTCTCCTTTTCATCCAAATTATTTGTTAATTAAAATTTTATTGCCTTTTATCAACATACAAAAACCAAAAAAACATAACAAAACCTTTATATATCCTTCCATATCTTATTACCATTTTCAATAACATTCATTGTCTGTTCTATTTCCAACTATCCATTCATCTTTTTTCTTTTACTATACTTCTCCCATACACTAATTGGAGTGATGCCTTTAACTCATTACCCTAACTTAAAAGTACTTCATATAACACTTAATTTACCTTGGGATTCTGTTTAGTAGATTCTAAAATTACACAATAAATTTTATACTCTAAATACACATATAAAAACACAATCTTATGTACCTTCCAAAATCCCCCTTTTATCCTTAATTAGATTCAACCATTCTCTCTAAATAAACTTTTTTTCTTTAGATCTTGCTTCCCACCATTGAGGCTTCTCCTCCTCCCCCTTTCTCTCTTGCTTATTCTTCTCCTTGCCCTTTTTACCCCTTTGTCTCTCCTCCTCCCTTTTCTTACTCCCTTTCCTTTGCTTTCTAACCTTGCATCCACCTTTCCTCTCATTTTTCTCTTTTTTGGTTGTTTTTTCAAACCTTAAAATCCCCTTTTTCTTATCCTCTTTCTCCTCCTCCCCGGAAAAAACCCATTGTTCATCAAAGATGGCTTCTTGTTCCTCTTCTTCTTTGTCCCAGTCATTCTGCTGCATAATCAACTTTTCATAAGTACATAACGCCATTTCTAAAAATTGAAATAAAGTGCCCAAAGTATCTTTTCCATCTTGTTCTTCCTTTTTATATTTTTGATATTCAGTCTTTAGTTCATCCACAAGCAATGCCATCCTGAAAAGAGAAACTTTCCCTAGAACAACCAACCAAGTATTTTTAATCAAAAATAATACAAAAAGAGTTCCAAAAGTTAATACTTTTCTTCCTTCTTCTCTTTCTCTTTCTGGGGTTACTGTTTAATCAAAGAGGTCCAATTACCATATATCTTTCTTTGAGATTCTAGGCAATCTCCTCCTTTTTCCACTTCTGCTCCAATTTTTTTCCTCTCCCTTCCCACTTGCAACATCAATTTTTAAATGATCAGAAATCCATACCTCTAATAAGGGTTTTCCAATTTCTTAAATTTTTAAGTCCAATGTCCAAGAACTCTTTTGTCCCTTAACTTCAACTTTCAGAATAGTTCACCTTCAGTGCCCAAAGAAATTTCAAATCTTCATCTGCTGTTTCCATGGGGTGGGAGAGTGAAGAAAAAAAGTTCCCTTTAACAGCTTCTCCACCGCTTTCAATCTTCTTAGGGATACAATATATCCTCCAGCAATTCAGACAGCTCAGTTCCAGCGAATTTAAAAGATGTTGATTGACCTGGCTCAGCCAGCACTTTCACTTTTCTTGCTTCCTCCAGCACAATCTTACCCGGTTGCAGGCTTCTTCGTGGCGGCCATTGCTGACCGCCGCTCCACCACCTTGGGAAAAAGGGGTTTTTCTGGATGAGGAGGGGGTCTGCGACACCCCCAACCCCCTGTCCGGCTCCCCTCTCTCTTCGACTGTCCCTACAGGGCAGCCATATCCCCCTGACCCATTTGGATCGGGGGTACCTCAGCGGCAAGCGCAGCAGGAATCGCGAACGGTCACAAATTCCTGCTGCCACCGAAGCCACGCGGAACCGGAAAACCACATATAAAAATATTTCTGAACTCTGGCCATTTTTTAAAAAAATAAGTACAAGTTTTAAATCTTGATATAATGCTAAATAGAATTAAAGGGGACATTAAAATGGTAATAAATAAGCTTTCAAATGTGTGATGACTTTGCTTTTGTTCAATCACACAGAACCATTGTTGAGTGAAAACATCAATTTACTTGACAGAAGGAGAATTTAACCATGAATTTTGCCTGGTATCTCCATCTTTGTTTAAATACCATCACAATATCTGCATGGATAGTTTGTGGAGCTCCACTTCATTTCTTAAGAGGAAAAATTAACCTGTCTATATAAATAACATTTTTTTTATCCAAGCAAGAGAAAAACACTGAAACATTGAAAGTTTAACTATTATTCTTGATGACCTCAATTTGCCTCTAATTAAATGAACAACCGAACCTATACATGCAGCCTGTAGAATGTTGTTATGACTCTGAGGCTGGAGCAGTTGGTAACAAACAACACTAGGCTCAACAATTGCTTAGATCTCATCTTCTACAATGGCTTAAACTCAAATTATGGCCTAGAAGTTAAAGAACCTTTTTCTAACAGTGATCACAGCATGATTGATTTTTGTTTCAATTTGTGTCCTTGCAAACAGGGTCATAATGATGGGACTCCAAATTATATTTTTTTTAAAGCCAACTATAATCTCATAGCTGCCAACCTCGCATCTCTTGATTGGCACCTTCTGTTCACAGGTTGTATAACAGCCAAAGACCATTATAACACTTTTTTGCTCAAAGTCAATAGAGCCATTACCCTATATGTACCAAAAATAACCCCTAAAGCCAACCCCCTTCCAAATTATCCATAACTATAAAAAAGTTACAATCCCAAAAAATTCTCTTTGGCAAGAAAACAAAACTGGCTACATAGCTAATTTTAAAAACTACTACAAAGCCTTATGCCACCAGATAAAGGCAGAATTGATCAATCACTATTGAAAACAGGAGGATGAGTTGTTAAACTCAAAATCCACCCGAGCCTTCTATAATTTCGTAAACACCAAACTTAAAGACTCGAAAACTATGCCACTGCTAAAAGGGTCTAATGGGGAAGAACGTAAAGATGAAACTGTTAAGGCCAACCTCTTCAATGCGTTCTTGAGATCAGTCTTTGTTGACAGCGATGGCTCTGCCCCCCAATCTATCCTAGTCGTACCATAACAAATTGTAATGATTTACTACATATTGATTTTACAGTAGATTACATTGAAATGGCACTACATAACCTAAAGCCATCTGCATCTATTGGCCTGATGGATTATGTACCTACTTTTTTAAAAAGCTTGCCACTGCCCTAGCTGAAACTCTATGTACAATCTCTGAGGTATCCTTCAGAACCAGCTCTTTGGCTGACCTATGGTCATTAGCCATGGTCAGACCTATCTTTAAAAAGGGAGACCCTTGTCTAGTAGAAAATTACAGACCAACCTCGCTGTGTTGCATCACCTGTAAAGTCATGGAATCCATTATAAACCAATCCATCACCCTCCATTTAGAGGCAAACAACTTGCTTTCTAACTATCAGTCTGGTTTCAGAAAATGAAATTATTTAAGTGCTAGATCTAATGATCAAAGTGCTAGAGCCCACTGTAACTACAAAACCAAAAAGGCATAAATCTAATCCTACGTAGCTTTTTCTCTGGTAATATCACACTACTAACTAGAGCATATAAAACATTTGCTAGACCAATACTTGAATACAGCTCATCAGTCTGGAACCTACATTACGTATCTGATATTAACGCAGTTGAGAAAGTCCAGAAATATTTATCCACTCCTCTACTCATTGCAGAATACCTTATGCCACCAGACTTGAAATTCTAGACCTATAAAACCTAAAACTACACTGCCTTCAGTCCAATCTAAATATAGCATATAAAATCATACATTACAATGACTTACCTGTCAATAAATACTTCAGCTTCAACCATAACAATACAAGAGCACACAATAGATACAAACTCAGAATTAACCATACCAAACTTGATTACAGGAAATACGAGTTCAGCAACAGAGTGGTGAATGTCTGGAATACTCTACCTGACTCTGTGGTTTCTTCCCCAAACCACAAAAACTTTAACCTTAGACTGTTTACTATTGACCTTACCCCTTTCCTAACAGGTCTGTGGGGAGTGTGCATAAGTGCACCAACGTGCCTGCCATCCCAGGCCTATTGTTTCTTTTATTTTTCTTATATGTATCCATTTCATGTATTCATAACTATGTTTATACTTATACCTATTATCCTGTAAGCCAGGGTTCGTCAACCTTTTGGACCTCAGGGATCACCATACTCATACATTTAGATCCCAGGGAACACTAACTGGCTCTGTGGGTGTGGCCTAATTTGTGAGTGTGGCTTGGTGGTCATGTGACTGGCTGAGCATGGCTTGTATGTAAATATTATGAATATTTATATAAATATTGAATTTGTTTTATTAAAAAAGAGCAACTTTTACCCAAAATCAGGCAAAGCAGGCAGGCAGTTTGAGTTGCTCACAGAATCACAGATTCATTCAGAGATCTATCTATCTGCCATCGGCTAGCTCAGTCTGTCACATAAAATTTGCTGGCAAGCAAACTCACAAAATTAACTCACAAAACACCATG
This sequence comes from Hydrophis major, assembly GCA_033807585.1. NCBI lineage: Eukaryota > Metazoa > Chordata > Lepidosauria > Squamata > Elapidae > Hydrophis > Hydrophis major. The sequence goes on along the minus strand of CM066334.1, from coordinate 15,492,727 downwards.
TATGTAAATATTGAATTTTTTATTTAAAAAAGAACAACTTTTACCCAAAATAAGGCAAAGCAGGCACAGTTGATTCTGAATTGCTCACAGAATCATTCAATGGTCTATCTATCTGCCATTGGCTAGCTCAGTCTCTCAAATTTGCTTGCCATGAGTCTGTGCTGAATTTGCTTGAAAGCAAACTTTCAATCCTAAGGGAGATTCGGCTGTACTTAAAAACAGAGCTGAAGATCTAAAGACCAGCTGGAAAGCAAAAAATCCAACCATTTTCTGCTTCCTAGCTAATCTAAATCTCCCGGCACAGAGAACAGATGATGGTCGGAAAAAGGAAAAATAGAAATTTAGCAGGCTAGTTTACTGGGTAAGGAATGAGTGGGGGGGGAGGGTTTCCACGGGCCATATGGGTGGTGCAGCCTGTATTAATTGCTTTGGGGGGGGTGCTCTTGGGATGAGATTTCTCTGTGGCCCACCAACATTTTCTCACGGCCCACCAGTGGGCTGCAGCCCACCAGTTGGCGACCGCTGTTGTAAGCAATTGACAAATCAAATAAATCAAATAAATCAAATAAATAAATAAATAAATTGTCCTCTAATCTGCTACTCTTACACTGCAGAAACATTTGGACCACACATCTTGACCAGGGTAACGCAATAGACACAATTTACATAGACTTCTGTAAAGCCTTTGATTCAGTGGTGCACGATAAACTACTGTTGAAACTAAGTTCTTACAACATCTCCAGATTCCTGCACAGGTGGATAGCCACGTTCCTGTCAAACAGGCAACAAATAATCAGAATAGGGAGGGCCCTATCAAATCCGGCACCCCCAAGGTGTCCCCCAAGGAAGCATTTTAGGACCCACACTCTTTCTGCTTTACATCAATGAGCTATGTGATCATATTAAAGGCAGCTGCATCCTCTTTACTGATGACATAAAATTATTTAACACCACTGACATTGCTGCTGCCCCTTGACTTTGTGTCGGAATGATCGCGCAATTGGCAACTCTAAAACTCAACTAATAAATGCTTGTACCTTATGATTCTCAACTTTGACAAATGTATCTTTTCCTTTATGTATACTGAGAGTATTTACACCAAAGACAAATCCCTTGTGTGTCCAATCACACTTGGCCAATAAAGTATTCTATTCTATTCTATTCTATTCTCTGTCCTACAGATTGCCAATAAAAATTAGAACACCAAAAACAAGTTGGGTGAAAACGATCTTGCAGATGACCCTCACTCTGTCAAGGACCTAGGAGTACTCAACTCAAATGATCTAAGCCTCAGAACTCACTATAACAGCATTGCCAAAAAGGCATTAACAGTTGTTAATTTAATTTTGCCGAGCTGCTTCTCTGGTATCATTGTATTACTAACAAAAGCATACAAGACCTTTGCCAGACCAATTCTTGAATACATTTTGTCTGCCTGGAACCCACACTGTATATCAAATATTAACATGATTGAGCAAGTCCAGAGGTATTTCACAAGAAGGGTACTCCACTCCTTTACTCACAATAGAATCCCTTAAGCCATCAGGCTTGAAATTTTGGGCTTGGACAATCTGGAACTGTGCTGCCTGTGGTCCAATCTAAGCACAGTACACAAAATTGTCTGCTACAACATCTTACCTGTCAATGACTTCTTCAGCTTCAACCACAATAATACACTGGCAAACAATCGATACAAACTCAAGGTAAACTGCTTCAAACTCAATTGCAGAAAATATGATTTCAGCAACAGAGTGGTCAATGCCTGGAATGCTCTACCCGACTCTGTTGTTACAGCCTCAAACCCTCACAGTTTCAACCTCAAACTGTTTACCGTGGACCTCACCCCATTCCTAAGAGGTCCATAAAGCACACCAATGTGCATACCTTCCCTGTCCCCATTTATCCATATTTACTTCCTTCCTTCATGTTCATACCTATACTTGCTATCTTGCACATGTTCAACAAATAAATAAATAAATAACTCATGACTACATTTTGGAGGACTAGCAGTGAATCATTATTTAGTGGTCAAAATGGATATTTACCTTAAATTAAGCTCATCCAAACCCTTTTCAACTTAGAAGTCACACCATCCTGTTTGAACTAAGGAAGATTTTTATTTATTTTAATTATTTTTAAAATTGAAGGTTAATCAACTGTTTTGGTTAAAAGGGAGACATTTGTGTCCTGCATTGATTAAAAGGGGTTATAAATTTATCTCTTATGTCCAGCCAATACTTTTTAAAATGATTCTGGTCACACATGTCTAAAGATCACAATTCTGGATGGAATGGGACAACTTGCCAAAGCCAACTTCTCATCATGCCGGCTCTCTACAGCCAGCTCATCATGGCCAATTCAATTAAATTGTTTAAAATATTATTATTTATTTTTTGTTATTCAGATTTCATTTTGTCCCTCCTTTTGCACCCTTTCTTTAATGATTCTATTTTACCATTTCATTGGTATCAGTGTAACTCTTGTCCTGCAGTGACTTGGCTGTGGAAAGTTTTCCCATGGCAAGTTGGCTGCAATGCGTTGGCTGTGTTGGCTGTGGCGAGTTGGCTGTGGCGAGTTGGCTTTGGCGAATTGGCTGTAGTGAGTTGGCTGTGGGGAGATGGCTGTGGCGAGTTGGCTGTGGCGAGTTGGCTGTGGTGAGTTGGCTGTGGCGAGTTGGCTGTGGCGAGGGCTGTGGTGCGATGGCTGTGGTGAGTTGGTTGTGGTGAGTTGGCTGTGGTGAGTTGGCTGTGGCGAGGGCTGTGGTGAGATGGCTGTAGTGAGTTGGCTGTGGTGAGTTGGCTGTGGCGAGTTGGCTGTGGTGAGATGGCTGTAGTGAGTTGGCTGTGGCGAGTTGGTTATGGTCAGTTGGCTGTGGTGAGATGACTGTGGTGAGTTGGCTGTGGTGAGTTGGTTATGGTGAGTTGGTTGTGGTGAGTTGGCTGTGGTGAGTTGGCTATGGCGAGTTGGCTGTGGCGAGTTGGTTGTGGCGAGTTGGTTGTGGTGAGTTGGCTGTGGTGAGTTGGCTGTGCTGAGATGGCTGTAGTGAGTTGGCTGTGGTCAGTTGGTTGTGGTCAGTTGGCTGTGGCGAGTTGGTTGTGGTGAGTTGGCTGTGGCGAGTTGGCTGTGGCGAGTTGGTTGTGGTGAGTTGGCTGTGGCGAGTTGGTTGTGGCGAGTTGGTTGTGGTGAGTTGGCTGTGGCGAGTTGGCTGTGGTGAGATGGCTGTAGTGAGTTGGCTGTGGTGAGTTGGTTATGGTGAGTTGGCTGTGGTGAGTTGGCTGTGGTGAGATGGCTGTAGTGAGTTGGCTGTGGTGAGTTGGTTATGGTCAGTTGGCTGTGGCGAGTTGGCTGTGGTGAGTTGGCTGTGGTGAGATGGCTGTGGTGAGTTGGCTGTGGTGAATTGGCTGTGGTGAGTTGGTTATGGTGAGTTGGCTGTGGTGAGTTGGCTGTGGCGAGTTGGTTGTGGCGAGTTGGTTGTGGTGAGTTGGCTGTGGTGAGTTGGCTGTGGTGAGATGGCTGTAGTGAGTTGGCTGTGGTGAGTTGGTTATGGTCAGTTGGCTGTGGCGAGTTGGTTGTGGTGAGTTGGCTGTGGTGAGTTGGTTGTGGAGAGTTGGTTGTGGTGAGTTGGCTGTGGTGAGTTGGTTGTTGTGAGTTGGGTGTAGCGAGTTGGCTGTGGCGAGTTGGCTGTGGTGAGTTGGCTGTGGTGAGTTGGCTATGGTGAGATGGCTGTGGCAAATTGGCTGTGGTGAGTTGGCTGTGGCGAGTTGGCTGTGGTGAGATGGCTGTGGTGAGTTGGCTGTAGTGAGTTGGCTGTGGTGAGATGGCTGTAGTGAGTTGGCTGTGGTGAGATAGCTGTGGTGAGTTGGCTGTGGCGAGTTAGCTGTGGTGAGTTGGCTGTGGTGAATTGTGAGTTGGCAGCAGTGCATTGTCACAGACCCCATTCCGGAGGAATTTCAGTTAGTAAACACCATCACAGCCTCATCCTTTGGCTTTTTATTAATCTAAACACTAGATGGATGTGAGAGCTAACCGATGCAGATTAGAGAGGTTTAGTCAATGCTTTCAGAGGAAGAAAATCCTCTTTTTCTGTGCCAAATTCATTAAACGGCCCATCTCACAATTGCATACAATAATCAGTGGCATTAAAGCTATGCTAATTCAACTCACAATCAGGGAAGTTGATTTAACCTGACACCCTTTCCAATGTCATTCATCCCATCTAATTAGTTGGTAAGGAGTTTTGTGTTCCCATTGTTTTAAGATTGTAGGGCTTTTTAAAAGGCACTATTAATATGCTTTTTTTCCAGAATGTAGAAGTAGAAAACTATTGATATTCAAATGAAAAAAAATGCTGTTTAGAACAGCTGATTGTGGCTTCTTTTATTTGTCAGAAAGTGAATTGCATTTGATGACAGAAGTCCACCTTTACCATCATTGTCCACGTGTGGAATATAATCACCAAATTAAATATTTTCACTTCACACTTGAACAGCTAAAATTACTTCAGTATGGAATCTTTTAGCAAAACTAAACTGAACTTTTGCCTGCATTATGGCTGTAAGCACCCAAAACTAGTGATTTGCTCTTTCTTCTTTTCAAGCTCTCAATAAACAGCACACTAAACCACATAGCATATGAATCATGTCCATTCTATGACACATGGACAGTCATAGCACTGCAAATGGAATGAACAACATTATTATTCAATGCTACAAAGAGAAGTTCTGATCAACAACGATCTCCAAGTATTAGGGTCCCTTAACATGGCAACTATTTGTGAAATTATGAATAAAGGAAGATGGGGACAACCTATTGTCCAGAACATCTGAGGGCAAGCCAAGAAGTAACAGATGGAAAATTATCAAAGAGAGATCCATGCTGTAATCACTTAATTTGGGGTAAAGTTGGGGCAACTGGAACTAAGGAAAAATTTCCTGACAGAACAATTAATTAGTGACATGGTTTAACTCCCGAAGTTGCAGGTGCTCCAACACTGGAGGTTTTTAAGAAGAAATTGGATAGCCATTTGCCCAGAATGGTATAGGATTTCCTATTTTATTCTGCATTCTGTATTTAAATAAAAGCACAGGTCACAATTCACATATCCCTTCCCTTCCGTGCAATTCTGTGAGTAGCATTTAAGCTACAGTTCAAGTTGTCCTTGAAAAACCTATTTAAAAGTAGCTCCAAAAGTAACTCTAAAGGGCAAGGTTATAGATAAAATAGGTATATATTATAATTACACCAGTAACATGTATCTATTAAATACCACAGGTATAATTTAAATATATATCACACATTCCATCCAAAATAAATTGATATAAAAGTGTAATACAAAGCTGGAAAAATATATACTTACAAAGTGTTGTATCTCTCTGACAAGTACTCAAAAGGGGGCTTAAAAGCAATAAAAATTACTGCTAGGAAAATCAAAGTGTTCCCTTGCCCAGATTTTATGGATGCCATAAAAATTGGAGATGGGGGGAATAGTTCTAGTTAAGCCAGGCTGATGAAATGATATACTGCCAGAAAAGTATGCAAGGTTTTCTCTGAGACAGATTTAGAGTTGATATACACATATATATCAAATACAATATAATTTTGATGCATATTAAATACCGCCTGGACAGAACTTTACTGCAGATGTTCACGAAATAATTTATATTTTTTCTCTACTGCCTAATGAGTAAGATCACCTACTAACTTCTATCTGAAATGCTTGCTCCCATGGCAATCAACTATTATTTGGTGTCCTGGCAAAGAATTATTTTATAGCCTTAGGTTATTTTTTTCCAACTAAGAAGAGAGAGTAAAAAGGAGAGTACAAGCTACTGATGGATGATAAAACCAGACCCAGCTTGGGGAAATTCCTTAGAAGATACATGAATGGCAATAAATGTTGACAGTCACTGAAACTTGATTATCAAGATGTGCTGAACAAAGAATCAGACACACATTTATTTTTTTAGTATATGGCAAATACATGGACTTATAGTGGTTCAAGTGTTAATGTCCAGTCCACCCAGCTATTCAAGGACAGGGTAGTCTATATTGAAAAAATCAGACATTGGGCTGGTGTAAGCTTTTGATGGACCTTTGGACACAATGTGATGGATATTTTGTTGAGGAGCACTACAGTCTCACGGAGAGGTAAAGACAAAGTGGAGGAAAACAGAGTCCTGACAGACACCATGTTGGGTATGGATCCTGTTCAGAGTTGACCAATTCTGGCAAGGAAGATAAAACCTGGCACCTTTTGTGTAGGGTCATTGTGTAGGACCTGTTTCTGGGTGTTTTGCAGCCCATTTGGCTTTCAACTGTGTGTTGATGTTAAAGTTGTTAGCGGTTGAATGAATGCCAGAGAGGGCTTCCTGGATTTAAGCCTGCCAATTGATAGATGAGGAAGATCAGTATGTACAGGAAGAAGTGGGTTTCTCATAATTTTGTTGTACTCCTTCACTAAGGCTTAAAATGAAGGAAAATATACATGTCCCAGGATATTGTTGCAGGATCCAATTTTGGTCAGTAACCAGAACCAGAGGTTTAGTCTTCCAAACTGTTGGATTCATGCCAGAGCCCATCCTCGGATAATTTCTCTCTGCCAGAATGTATGCTTTGGGCTATTCTATGCACACAAAAAAGAAAAGAAAAGAAGGAAAAAATACTATGATTTTTTTAAAGAGACCATACTAATACGCACCACAGTTTGGTATACATATTAATCTAAAATAGAAATTTTTAAAATCCTTTGGTTGTGGGAAAAATGAGATGAGCTGCAACATTTGAGGAAGTAAGAAAACTAACAGATAACCATGTTCCGATTTGCACATTCATCTCAGAAAAAAAATTAATAAAACTAGTCATCTTTAGTAACAACAGTGATAGCTAAAAGAAATTTGTGTATATTTCTGATACAAGGCAAAGTGGAGGAAAACACCCCAGCTTGCTCTAGTGGTTAATGTGCTAGTTTAGAAACCAGGGGATGTGAATTCTAGTGCCACCTTAGGCCTGAAAGCCAGCTGGGTGACCTTGAGCCAGTCATATACTCTCAGCCTAACTCACCTCACACAGTTGTTGTGGTGAAATTAGAGGAAAGGAGTATTAGGTATGTCCATCACCTTGAGTTGTTTATAAAAAATAATAAAGGTGGGATCTAAATATCTATGCAAATAAATAATAGGAAATAAATCTACAAAAAAAAAAATCACTATTTTGACCCATTCTGAACACACCATGAAATTTTTCAACCTTAACTGGTAATTTCATTTTTTAAATCAATAGGAGGAAATAAGTTAGCACTGTAAGTTCACTTTAAGATCGTTTTGTAAACATTTGTAGATGGGTTGTCTGTCAAAACTCATTCTTTCCACTTGCATATCTGTTTGTTTGTTTTTACTTTAATGCTGAAGGATATGTAAAGCCTGAATGCTGTTCTCAGATGACAAAGGAGCTTACTATGCAGAATGCCCCCACTCTCCACGCCAAAGCAAGCAAATGGTTATAAATGTGAACATTTCAAATGCAGGACATTTACTTTGTCAATGTCAGAGTGTACAAGCAAGTGTAATAAGCTGACTGGAGGGTTACATATTAGTGAAGGGAAGTAATAGTGCTGCTTGTTAGTTCATCAGATTCCTGTTTGTTTATCTTTGACTGTCGTTTTGTTTGCATTGTTAGCAAATCTGATAAGCACTTTGATATGGGCAGGTTGCACAATCAACAGTTTATACTCATTTCTGAGGCGAAAAGACAAAGGTCATGTTGCCCTTGCCTTATTTTGTTGTATTGTGATGCCTTGACCAGGTTGCTGCTAAGCACAATTATTTTTTTAAAGTAGTAAAAATGTGAAATGATACTAGCCAGCACTGTGTGGAATACTTATTCTTTTTTTTTTTTTTTTGCAACTTCTGTCCTTCAATTCATATATATATACATACATACATACATACATACATACATACATACATACATATATATATTTGTTTTCTTAAGTTTACATGTATGGCATTCAGCTTAGTTCGGGTATTTTCCCACGTCGTTATAGTTGTGCTTTTTAAGTTGTAGCAACGTTTCAGCAGAATCTCATCTGCCATCATCAGGCTTCTGTATAGTGTTCATCTGTGAGTCAGACTTTTATGGTGGTTTCAGATTTAAATTTGGGGCAGCCTATTGCTGTGCCAGAATGGTTTTTTCTTCCTCCTGATTGGTTGGGAGTCTTGGTCTGTGTTTATTGTTCTTGGAGTTTGCTGTGTTCTGCTTGATTGGTGTTTCTAATATCTTCTGTCTGTTTTTGGCTCTTTTTGTATCTTGACTGGCTGGCAGTATTGTGTTACTTTATTAGAGGCCTTTAGTGCAGCTTGGCTTCGGGTAAATGGACGGCTATCATTAGTTAGGAAGCTGGGTTTCATCTGGGTGCCTGGTTGGGGTGTGTTTGAGCTGGAGGTATCAGGGGGGATCTGTTTGTGCCCAGGTGTTTGCCTAGCTTGTGATGTGGAGATTTTTTTGTTTCTGATGCAGGCTTCCAAATGATTGACAGTCTGGTGGAATCATCTCTTCTGTTCATGCTTTCTGGTCTTTTTTCAATCTCTAGCCTGAAATTGGAACTAGAAAGGATATGGAAAGTAAAGGCCAAAGTGATCCCAAGGTGATAGGACCACTCAGGGATGTGACTCCTAAACTGTGACAATGACTCCAACAGACCCTAGTGTTATATTTGGAGCATGGGCGAGAAAGAATGGAGACAAGCCTCTGAATGGTGAACTTCAGCTCTTTATTTACATAGTGACTTCTAGCTTCTATAGCAGTTTTAACCCGCCTTATATTGGCAAACCCCGTAACTATTAACCAATAACCAACGAGGAGCGCTAGCTCTCATAACCAATAGGAACTCTCTGTTAAGGGCCAATTGGATTCCCCGGAGCGGGCCAATCCGATCCGGCCGTTTAACAACCAATCAGAAGTGCAGGGCCAGAACCCTGCACTTTACTCCAAGCTCACGCTTTATTAAAACTTTATACATTCACAACACCTAGGAACAACGTCAGAGCTCTTCATTCAGAAAAGTTTGATGTTAGGAACAGCTAAGAACCTGCACAGAACCCTCAAACAGCCTTCTGTTAGAAGACTCAAGATTGAGGAACAGACATGTCATCCACAAGGGTGAGAAGGGAATTTTCTTTTTTTGATAGGTAAGTAGGTAGGTAGGTGGATGAATGAATGGATGGCTGTAGATGGTGGGTGTGTGTGTGTGTATCAACATCATTCCCCCAGAGATTAGAATGGCCGCCACTCTTCCAGAAGGTGCTGAAGACCTGACTCTGCCTGCGGAACGCAGAATGCAGTGGGCCTGGACAACACAGAGTGGGATGGAGCCCATTAATTTGCTCGTGTGATGTCCCCAGGGTGGAGGGTTATTTTTATTATTTTATTATATGTTATTAATTTATTCTATGATTCTCTCTTTTATTGGTTTTATTGTTTTTTATATGAGGTTTTTATGTTCTTGTAAGCTGCCTTGAGTCGCCATATGTGAATAGGTGGCAATATAAATTTCCTAAATCAAATAAATTATATATGTTGTCAGGCTACAGAACTTTTTCCCATTCAATTAGCAAGAATGAACTTCTGAGAACCAAATGTATCAAAAGGAATCCTTTATTGAGATGAGACAATTCAAGCAGGAGTTCAAAGCAGCATCTGAGGTCCCTCAGGCATACAGGGATACATAAGGGAGTTTAGAACCTCTCCCCTTATCTCGATGTGTATTTAGTGAAACAAAAGCCAGTATGTTAACTCCCCTCCCACCCCTTCTGTAGGAACAATCTTTCTCACAGTTTCCCAGGACATACCTAATTTCCCCCCATCCCCTTTTTAGAATGAAATTTTTCCAGATATTCCCTGGATACATCTCACTGTGGAATTTTTATGATCTTCTCATCTCCTGGCTGTGCCTCTCTGAGGTGATAGGTTCTGCCCAGCTTTTCTCCCTCCATTGTATCATGTGTGGGTTATACAAATTCAATATAAGGTTAAATATATTCAGGTTACATCAAGAAAGGATTTCTTTATCAGCCCCCCCCTCTTTCTTCTTCCACTGAAGAAATGACAGATACACGGATCTGACATATGTATATGTATATGTATATCAATACATGCACATATGTGTGTGGGGGTGGGTGGGGGTGTGTTTGTCGTCCTCAGCTTTTTAGCAATCTTTCGTTGAGTCTGTGCCATCAGGCAGAACAATATTCACAGAAACAACTCTAAAGTTATTTTTAATATAACCCATGGGGGAATTGAAGTGGAGCACATTTATTCCCTAAAATTACTTGTATTACCACAAATTCAGTGTGTGTGTGTGTGTGTGTGTGTGTGTGTGTGTGAAGACTGGGAGAATTAATAAACAGCTGTTCACTCTAAAGGGAATAGCAGCTTAAGGGTTCAAAGGTAACTAACTTCTGTGACTGGTAATTTAATTCATTTTAAATGTACTTTTTTCTTTCTCCCGAATAGAAAAGGGAATTGCCAAAAGCATTTCATTTTCTATGCAATGTGCACCAGTTAATGACTTCTTTGGCAAATAGATGAACCAAGTGATTTTTACTTTTTGGAAACTATTTTTATAAATGTTCAAGGTCAGTTATTGCTATGCAAGTCTTTCAATGAAGCCTATCACTTCATCAACATGGTATTTTTCTCCATCTGCAGTATATCAATGATTTGACAATGCACTGTGTTTCCAATGTTTAAAGTAAAGAATAGAAAGACTGTATAGAGGCTGGCATCTGAAAAGCATGTATATTTGTGCATGGAGTCAAATGGAAGAGATTAAAATTATCAATAAATATTTCTGTGCATGTGCACGCATCTCCCACGCACCGCCCTCTGCCCCCTGTGCATGCTCACTAGATACCCGACAATCAGCTTTCGGACAGCAGGACATGCACATGTGCAGTGGGGCTCTTCCGGGAGACTTCTCGTGTGCTGGGGGAAATGGCTCTGCATGCAACTTCCAGCACGCATGGCATAGGTTCGCCAACACAGATCTAAAGCAATTCTGTGAAGATCCACCTTAAAAACTCCTTTCACAATTAGTTCATAAAAACATGTCAGAGGTGTGCTAGGTATGACATTAATTTAGTCAGAAGACACTGTGCCAACTCAGGAAGCTCAAACTGCCCAAGGAGCTGCTGGTTCAGTTCTACAGGAACTGAAGGAATTGTTGAGTCTGTCATCTGCACCTCTATAACTGTCTGGTTTAGTTCTGCAAACCAACAAGACAGACACTGACTTCAACAGATAATTAGAACTGCAGAAAAAATAGTTGCTACCAACCTGCCTTCCATTGAGGACCTGTATACTGCATGAGTCAAAAAGAGGGCTGTTGAAAATATCTACAGACCCTTCACATCCTGGACATAAATTGGTTCAACTTCTACCCTCAAAATGATGCTACAGGGCACAGCACACCAGAACAACTAGACACAAGGACAGTTTTTCCCCCGAATGCCATCACTCTGCTAAACAATTAATTTCCACAACACTGTCAAATTGTTTACTAAGACTGTATTACTATTATTCTACTCATCCTTCCTAGTACCTACCTCTTTCCACTTATGACTATAACCATGTTGCTTGTATCTTTACAATTTATATTGTTTTATTTGTATCCTAGGATGATTTGATTGCTTATTAATAACCTATGACTATCACTAAGTGTTGTATCTTATGATTCTTGATGAATGTATTTTATTTTTTCTTATGTATACTGAGAGCATATGCACCAAATCAACTTCTTTGTGTGTCCAATCACACTTAGCCAATAAAGAATTCTGTTCTGTTCTGTTCTGTTCTGCTCTGCTCTGCTCTGCTCTGCTCTACTTTATTCTATTCTATTCTATTCTTCTGGCTAAGGAGCACAGCCGGTAAAATTTGTGCAGCAGTTACCAGATTTCCATGCATAGTCGAGTTATCTATATTTTATTACTCCAATTGCCAAACATAGTTTTCTTCTCCTTTTCCATCTCCTTTATCAGAAAAAATATTAGAGAATGCAGCCCATCCCTCATTTCTAAAAGCTTGCCTAATTACCATCTTTGTTGATAACTCCAAAGGTTCTTTTAATCTGGGAGATATATGTGTACTACCTACAACCAAGTAAATGGAAGTTGTAAATAGTTCTGGCAGCACTGTGTGTCTCTGTGTGTATGTGTGGTCTTGCCTTTACAGTTTGAAGAAATGAACAGGCAATCCTATGGTTTCTTACATTTCCATGAGAAAAAGAGACTGCAAAAAAGCTCAGGCAATAACCAACAAGAATAGAGATGGGCAAATACAATGTCTCCAATACTTCTATCTTCAAAGTGTTGTTCTCTCACATTCTTCTCATTCCATTTATGAAGATGCTATATCTGCAACTATTGGCAATTTCTTTTATAACCTAACTAGTTGGCTGAATTGGCTTTGAACAATTGCAGGATCAATTATTCCATAAACGGATAATTCACTTATCTGGGATGGCATAAATTCCTGTATTCCGAATATTCTTGCTAAACACTGATGAAATTTAAAATTTAAATCCTAGAATAAACTCAACATACTATTATTTATCAACTTACTCTCTTTTTTAAATTAAAAAAAATTCAAGATATTTAAAAAAATTACAAAAGATTAAAAAGATTAGCAAAAGTTTCTGTAGAAGAAATTATGTCAATATCTTTCAACATCACTTTCTTGACAGTACCATAAATGCCATAGATACACATAATATTTGACAGTTATTTATCGTATTAGTGATATTAATTCACAGTGCTCTTGCTACTATTCATAAACAAAAATGTTTCATCTTTATAGGTCAATAGTTCAAGTATGAAAAGAAGTATTATGTTATATTATATATATATTCTTAAGTTTTCGCGGGGTCAATATAGGTCAATAGTTCAAGTATGAAAAGAAGTATTATGTTATATTATATATATATTCTTAAGTTTTCGCGGGTACTTACATGTATGGCATTCAGCTTTGTTTGGGTATTTTCCCACGTCATTGTAGTTGTGCTTTTAAAGTTGTAGCAATGTTTCAGCAGAATCTCATCTGCCATCATCAGGCTTCTGTATAGTGTTCATCTGTGAGTCAGACTTTTATAGTACCTAACTAATTTTGTCTGTAGTACCTCTTATCTACTACACTGTACTACACAGACATCACATCAAGACTGCCTTCAAAACAGACAGAAAAATAGCAGCCATCCTTAGAAACCTCAAAGATAAAATTGACCTGGAAAACCAAGGCAAAAACGAAGTCCCCTGTGCATCATGCCCGGCCACATACATTGGACAGACCAATAGAAGAATACGTACCCGCCTGGATGAACACAAAAATGCAGTCAAAAAGCTGGAACACACTTCCTCACTAGTCCAACACATGGAAGCCACAGGTCATAGCATCAACTTCAATGGCACCAAAACCCTAGCCACTATGGAAAACCCCAGCCACAGAATCATCAGGGAAGCCATAGAGATTGAAAACAGTCCAGAAATCATGAATAGAAGAGATGATTCCACCAGGCTGTCAATCATTTGGAAGCCTGCACTCACAAACAAAAAAATCTCCACACCACAAGCCAAGCAAACACCTGGGCACAAACAGATCCCCCCTGATACCTCCAGCTCAAACACACCCCAACCAGGCACCCAGATGAAACCCAGCTTCCTAACTAATGATAGCCGTCCATTTACCTGGAGCCAAGCTGCATTAAGGCCTCCAATAAAGTAACACAATGTTGCCAGCCAATCTTGGGTGAAGAGGAATATGACATCAAAGTTCACGAGTAGGTCACTGGGTTGTAGGTTTTGTTTTTTTATTGTTTCTATGAAGTGGAAGGAGTTTTGTACATGTGAGGTGATGGATTCTGTGTAGGGCTGGAATTGTTTGGTGAGAAATTTGGCAAGATTCTGTAGAGGTGACCTATGGAGCTGACTATGGGTCTAAGTGGTATTCCAAAATAAAAGCATCTCCCATCAGTGAAGAGATCCAGCAGAGACTCACCCCCAGAGAAAAATCATCCAGATGCCCTAAGCTCTATGGCCTCCCCAAGATACACAAAGAAGGAATACCACTATTGAATATTCTCCCCTCAGAGATTAGAATTGCTCCAAACCTGTTGGCATTTAAAAACTTGGCTATTTACCCAGCCTATGGCTTAGAATATATGAAGGACCCCATTACTTAATTTTACTGTTAATTGATTAATTAACAGATCCTGTTTATACATATTTATTTGATGGATGTATTTATTGTCTTAATTTTTTTTAATTATTATAATTTTAGAATTTTAGAATTGTCAACTTCCTAGAGTCATTTGGTTAAGTTTGGCTGCTATAGAAATTGAATAAATAAATAAATAAACTACCTCCAGGCTTACATATCACTTTTAAACCCCCATGTCAATTGGCGGGATAATGTCTTGATGTTCTTCCAGAAGGTCAGAAGACTATGGTCTTCTACTTCTATATGTTCTATATCTAACCTTCTTCCATCATGGAGAGGACAGTGTTGTGTGTATAGCCATTCCCACTATAGAGAGCAGCACTTAGACTTATATACCACTGCACAGTGCTTTACAGCCCTCTCTAAGTGGATTACAGAGTCAGCATATTGCCCCCAACAATCTGGGTCTTCATTTTACCAACCTCAGAAGAATGGAAGCCTGACTCAACCTTGAGCCTGGTGAAATTCAAACTGCCAAATTGAAGGCAGTCAGCAGCCAGCAGAAGTAGTCTGCAGTACTGCATTCTAACCACTGCACCACCACAGCTCTTATGCAAGGATCCCATCAAGAAAAAAATATATAATATATACTGTCAGGTTGTGCTCCCTTTAGATCCCAAGAAAGAAATACTCAGACTCCATGGTGTAGAGCAAAGTTATCCTTTTACTGGAAAATAAAGTGGAAGCTACAAATCAATTCCAAAACTGAGAAATTGGCGGGTAGAATCCACATACAAAGAATTAGGTTTGTTCCCACCCCCAAAGTTCAAATTATTCTTCCAATTAAAACTTCTGAATAAGCTCATGTGGTCATCTCCAGATGGTGATGTGGTGTCTTGTCAAATGACCTTGACATATTTTGATAAAAGTTCGCAGTTGTGCAAAATAGGACAGAAGATAGCCAAGAAATGGAAAGTTAAAAAAAAGAATCCCCCCTCCCCTTGCTAGCCCAGCAAGGAATGCAAACACCTCCAGTCTTCTTCCCTAGCAAAATGCCCTCCCGCCGTTGTCATGACAGCCCAGAGAAATAATGAAATAATAGCAGAAAAGCAACAGAGGAAGGTATCTTGAGGGCTGACATTCGGACCCCCTAGAAAAAGGACATAAGTCCCTGAAAGAAAACAACATAATTACATGTTAACATTGTTATACATTTTCATGGTTTATCAGGATATTTGGCATAAAACTTCTTTAATAGTTCAGGAGCTCTAAGGTCCTTTTCATTTACCCACTCAGAATGGGATGGAGGAAAATGTTTCCAAGCTACCAGGTATTAGGTACGACCCCTCCACTTTCTAGAATCTAAAATTTCTTTAATTTCGAAATGCTGTTCACCCTCAATTAACAATGGTACAGGGGGATCAGACTGGGTCGGTCTCAAGGTACGTTCTGGTTTCAACAAACTAATGTGGAAAACTGGATGAATACGACGAAGAGTCTTTGGTAAAGTGAGTTGAACAGTCACAGGATTTATAATCCTCTCAATGGGGAAAGGTCCTACATACTTAGGACCCAACTTCTTCGATTTTTGGGTAGTCTGCAAATACATGGTCGAGAGAAATACTTTATTGCCCACTTGATATGACATCTGCGGAGCTCGCTTTCTGTCCGCAAATTTCTTATGAGATTTGTGCGCCTCGTCCAAAGCTTTGCGGACGACCGGCCAATTAAGTTGAAGCTGAGATATCCAATCACTCAGTGACTGGACAGTTGGGTTTTCACCAGGCAGTTCAGGTATGGGTACAAAATCTTACCCCGTTGCTATTTTGAAAGGAGTAAACCCCGTACTACTGTGAACAGAGTTATTATATGCCACCTCCGCAAAAGGTAGTAGATCCACCCAGTTGTCTTGCTGATAATTTATGTAACATCGGAGATATTGTTCTAGCACCCCGTTAGTTCTCTCGCAGGCTCCATTCATTTGGGGATGGTGGGCGGAGCTTAAGCTTTGGGTGGAGCCTATTAACTTCAAAAATTCCCTCCAGAAATTCGAGGTAAATTGGACTCCCCGATCAGAAACTACACGTTTAGGTACACCATGCAATCTGCAGACATGAAGAATGAATAGTCTGGCCAATGACCTCGCCGAAGGGATCTTTGAGCAAGGGATGAAATGGGCTTGTTTGGAGAACAAGTCAGTCACCACCCAAATGACTGTGTGTCCACTGCTCTCGGGTAGATCTACTATAAAGTCCATGGAAATTTCCTTCCAAGGAGCAGTTGGGCTGGCCACATTTTGCAACAGTCCTGGTGGCTTACCAGGAGGTCTTTTTGCTGAGGCGCAAATCGGACAACTCGCCACATAAGTCTCAATGTCCTTTTTCAATGAAGGCCACCAAAACTGCCATTTCACCAAATGTAAGGTCTTCACAAACCCAAAATGACCAGCCACTTTGGAATCATGAGTTTGTTGCAATACGTGACTTCTCAGGTTCTGAGGTACATACAATTTCGCCCCCATCCAGGCTAGGCCATCTCGAACAGTGCAGTTGTTCGCATTTGCCAGAAACCACTCATCTGTTTTCAAAGCCTCCTTGAACTGTTCCATCAGATCAGTGGATAGATTCTTTTCTTGGTTCCTTTTTTGAGCGCGGGTAACTACAGGGGCAGCCAGTTGTGTAGTGGACACGATTGGCCTTATCACTTCTTTACGGATACTGTTGTATTGAGGCATTCTAGACAAAGCATCTGCCATAAAATTCTTTCCCCCTGGTATATATTTCAAGGAGAAATTGAATCGCTTGAAAAACTGAGCCCACCTAACTTGTTTAGGGGATAACTTCCGAGGGGTTTTTAAAGCCTCTAGATTCTTATGGTCAGTCCACACTTCAAATGAGTGTTTTGCTCCTTCCAAAAAATGCCTCCAAGCTAGTAAGGCCCAAAGGACTGCAAACGTTTCTTTCTCCCAAACGGCCCATCTCCTTTCAGTCTCAGTGAATTTACGAGAAGTGTAAGCGCATGGTTGTAGTGTCCCCTTCTCATTTAATTGGAGTAAGACTGCCCCCACTGCTACATCGCTTGCATCAGCTTGGATCACGAAAGGGGCGTCCATGTCTGGGTGTTTCAGTGCTGGTTCTGCAGCAAAAAGTCTCTTAAGCTTTTCAAATGCTGCTTGGCACTCCATGGTCCAATTCAATGGTTGACTGGGCTTTGGTTTCAGTTCCCCCTTTGTTTTCAGGAGGTTGGTGATGGGCATGGCTATTTTTGCAAAAGACGGGATGAATTGATGATAAAAGTTGGCAAATCCCAGAAAACTTTGAAGCTGTTTACGAGTTTTCGGTGGGGCCCAGTCCAAAACGGCTCGCACCTTTTCTGGGTCCATTTCAATGCCTTCGGGGGAGATACGATATCCCAAGTAGTCAATTTTTTCTTGATGGAACTCACATTTGGATAGTTTGGCGTACAATTTGGCGGCCCTCAGCTTGTGCAACACAGAGCGTACCAGCTTCACATGTTCGTCTCTAGTCTCCGTGTAGATAAGAATATCATCAAGGTATACCAGAAGCCCTTTGTATAAATGTTCGTGAAGCACTTGATTGATCAGTTGCATGAAAACGGCAGGCGCCCCCTGTAAGCCGAAAGGGAGAACATTGAACTGGAAACAACCCATTGGGCAGTTGAACGCAGTCTTCCACTCGTCTCCCTCCTTTATCCGGATTCGGTAGTATGCCTCCCTCAAGTCCAGCTTTGTGAAAATCTTCCCCTTTGCCAGGTGGGCTAACATGTCCTTCATCAGAAGGAGGGGGTACATGTTCTCTACAGATACTGCATTCAGGTTTCTATAGTCCACTACCAGACATTTGGAGCCATCTTTCTTCTCGCGGAACATCACAGGGGCCGCCACTCGAGGTCTGGCAGGCGTGATGAAACCCCATTGCAAGTTCTTGTCGATAAATGCCCTCAATTCCTCCAACTCCCCCGGTGTCATCGGATACATCTTGAGTTTCGGGAGCATCACCCCTGGCAGGAATTCAATGCTACAATCGGTCGACCGATGTGGAGGGAGCTCGTCGGAAGCCTCTTCACTAAACACCTCTCTTAAGTCCCAATACTCCTTCAGGATTTTCTCCTCTCCTTCAACGTGTTCGGCACCTGTAGAATCTTGGCGGGTACCTGGGAATTCGGATGGGATTTCTCCTCCCCTTCCAGATAGGGTTGCTCCTCCCCTTCCAGTGGCCGATCGGTGTGGATGCGTATCCACCCCTCTCTCCAGTTCACATGGGCATTCCACTTCCGAAGCCATGGTAGTCCCAATATTAGAGGCTGTTCCATCCCAGGGGCCACAATAAAACACAGGGTCTCATGGTGGTTTCCCATTGTCATCTCTAGGGATTCTGTTATAAAACGTGCAGGGCAACCTCCCACCACCGACCCATCCAGTTGTCAGAAAGATATGGGCGTTTTTAAAGTTCTCAGTCTGATGCCCATCCCCTTAACCACTTTCATGTTAATTACACACCTCGTGCACCCCGAGTCCAGTAAGGCCAACATCACTCCCTCAGTCCCAGAGGTGGGCCGCCTTAACTTTATTGGGATGGTCATGGGCCCTTGGTTAGGACTTACCGGGACGTCATCTTCCGAATCTGTCTCGTTCTCGTCGAGTGGGGTTGGAGGTCCCAGCTCCTCTCCCGCCGAAAGGGTGACCTCTACAACCTCTCTTGTCTTCAGCCCGGTCTCGCGGGGCTTGGTTGAGGGGTTTTTAGGCTTCCTCCCGGGGTCCCGGGGTTTCGGTGGGTTCGTCTTTACCCGGCAATCCGCCATCCGGTGGTCCTCCTTCCCACAACGGAAACATGCCGTGGTCTTGGCTCTTGCCACCACCCCTCCCAGTTGGGAGGTTGAGGTCTCTCGGAGACGTGGAGGGAGTGGTTTTCTCCAGGCGGGACCTCCCCTGCATCTGTTTTGGGCTAGATCAATGTCCACCTCTTCCACCAGCAAGTACCATGACTGTAAATCACGTGGATCCCTTCATTTAAGCCATCTTTGTAGGCTTCCACCAGGGCCTCCTGGGACCAACCTCGGATGTGGTATGCCAGCTGCCTGAATTCTTGGGTGTAGTCTGCCACTGATCTCCCCCCTTGGACTAGGGTCTTCATTCTGATTCTGGCCTTTCTCTCTGCCAGAGGGTCCTCAAACCTTCTCCTCAGTGCAGTCATGAAAACATCGAGGGTTTGCAGTTGGGGGGAGTTATCATTGTACAAAGTCACCACCCAGTCTGCTGCCATCCCTTCCAGGGTTCTGGTAACTCATCTCACTTTGGCTGCTTCAGAGGTGAACTCCCGCTCAAATTCTGCCATATAACTCCCAACTTGTACCAGGAAAAATCCCAAATCTCTGGGATTTCCTCCAAACTTCACATCTGGCGGGGCAGGTGGCGTCTTCCAGGAACCACCCCTATTGCTGGGGCTCCCCGGGCGGCAGCGGGCGGCTGCGCTGGCGTAGGCTGGGCAAGGGGGGTAGGGATAGCTTGGCTTACCCGGGCTGATCTCGCTCCCTCTTCCTCCTCATACCTTTGAGCCGTGCCGGGCTTCTCAGAAACATCCATAAAGAATTTCCCGGCTTGATCCAGTCTGCATTCCATCTCCTCCCCCTCCTGCCACAGCCGTTCCCTCGCATCTTTTTGTCTTACAGTGATTCTGGGAGGAGAGCGTTCTTCAGAGTCTCTCCAACCAACCCCCAATGACCATCTGGGCATCTCGGCTGGGATTTCTTCCAGAGTCAAGTCAGCCAGCAGGTCAGTCACCGACGTCTCCGGTTGCAGCATTAGCTGCCCCCCCCCGCAGCTCCCTGATCCTCTTCATCGCTGGTTGGAGATGACATGAGATAAAACCCCCTCAGAAGAAAAGTTGCTATTTTCTCCGGGTGGGTTGATGTGGGAGTTTCGGAATAATGTCAGGCTGTGCTCCCTTTAGATCCCAAGAAAGAAATACTCAGACTCCATGGTGTAGAGCAAAGTTATCCTTTTACTGGAAAATAAAGTGGAAGCTACAAATCAATTCCAAAACTGAGAAATTGGCGGGTAGAATCCACATACAAAGAATTAGGTTTGTTCCCACCCCCAAAGTTCAAATTATTCTTCCAATTAAAACTTCTGAATAAGCTCATGTGGTCATCTCCAGATGGTGATGTGGTGTCTTGTCAAATGACCTTGACATATTTTGATAAAAGTTCGCAGTTGTGCAAAATAGGACAGAAGATAGCCAAGAAATGGAAAGTTAAAAAAAAGAATCCCCCCTCCCCTTGCTAGCCCATCAAGGAATGCAAACACCTCCAGTCTTCTTCCCTAGCAAAATGCCCTCCCGCCATTGTCATGACAGCCCAGAGAAATAATGAAATAATAGCAGAAAAGCAACAGAGGAAGGTATCTTGAGGGCTGACATTCGGACCCCCTAGAAAAAGGACATAAGTCCCTGAAAGAAAACAACATAATTACATGTTAACATTGTTATACATTTTCATGGTTTATCAGGATATTTTGCATAAAACTTCTTTAATAGTTCAGGAGCTCTAAGGTCCTTTTCATTTACCCACTCAGAATGGGATGGAGGAAAATGTTTCCAAACTACCAGGTATTAGGTACGACCCCTCCACTTTCTAGAATCTAAAATTTCTTTAATTTCGAAATGCTGTTCACCCTCAATTAACAATGGTACAGGGGGATCAGACTGGGTCGGTCTCAAGGTACGTTCTGGTTTCAACAAACTAATGTGGAAAACTGGATGAATACGACGAAGAGTCTTTGGTAAAGTGAGTTGAACAGTCACAGGATTTATAATCCTCTCAATGGGGAAAGGTCCTACATACTTAGGACCCACCTTCTTCGATTTTTGGGTAGTCTGCAAATACTTGGTCAAGAGAAATACTTTATTGCCCACTTGATATGACATCTGCGGAGCTCGCTTTCTGTCCGCAAATTTCTTATGAGATTTGTGCGCCTCGTCCAAAGCTTTGCGGACGACCGGCCAATTAAGTTGAAGCTGAGATATCCAATCACTCAGTGACTGGACAGTTGGGTTTTCACCAGGCAGTTCAGGTATGGGTACAAAATCTTACCCCGTTGCTATTTTGAAAGGAGTAAACCCCGTACTACTGTGAACAGAGTTATTATATGCCACCTCCGCAGAAGGTAGTAGATCCACCCAGTTGTCTTGCTGATAATTTATGTAACATCGGAGATATTGTTCTAGCACCCCGTTAGTTCTCTCGCAGGCTCCATTCATTTGGGGATGGTGGGCGGAGCTTAAGCTTTGGGTGGAGCCTATTAACTTCAAAAATTCCCTCCAGAAATTCGAGGTAAATTGGACTCCCCGATCAGAAACTACACGTTTAGGTACACCATGCAATCTGCAGACATGAAGAATGAATAGTCTGGCCAATGACCTCGCCGAAGGGATCTTTGAGCAAGGGATGAAATGGGCTTGTTTGGAGAACAAGTCAGTCACCACCCAAATGACTGTGTGTCCACTGCTCTCGGGTAGATCTACTATAAAGTCCATGGAAATTTCCTTCCAAGGAGCAGTTGGGCTGGCCACATTTTGCAACAGTCCTGGTGGCTTACCAGGAGGTCTTTTTGCTGAGGCGCAAATCGGACAACTCGCCACATAAGTCTCAATGTCCTTTTTCAATGAAGGCCACCAAAACTGCCATTTCACCAAATGTAAGGTCTTCACAAACCCAAAATGACCAGCCACTTTGGAATCATGAGTTTGTTGCAATACGTGACTTCTCAGGTTCTGAGGTACATACAATTTCGCCCCCATCCAGGCTAGGCCATCTCGAACAGTGCAGTTGTTCGCATTTGCCAGAAACCACTCATCCGTTTTCAAAGCCTCCTTGAACTGTTCCATCAGATCAGTGGATAGATTCTTTTCTTGGTTCCTTTTTTGAGCGCGGGTAACTACAGGGGCAGCCAGTTGTGTAGTGGACACGATTGGCCTTATCACTTCTTTACGGATACTGTTGTATTGAGGCATTCTAGACAAAGCATCTGCCATAAAATTCTTTCCCCCTGGTATATATTTCAAGGAGAAATTGAATCGCTTGAAAAACTGAGCCCACCTAACTTGTTTAGGGGATAACTTCCGAGGGGTTTTTAAAGCCTCTAGATTCTTATGGTCAGTCCACACTTCAAATGAGTGTTTTGCTCCTTCCAAAAAATGCCTCCAAGCTAGTAAGGCCCAAAGGACTGCAAACGTTTCTTTCTCCCAAACGGCCCATCTCCTTTCAGTCTCAGTGAATTTACGAGAAGTGTAAGCGCATGGTTGTAGTGTCCCCTTCTCATTTAATTGGAGTAAGACTGCCCCCACTGCTACATCGCTTGCATCAGCTTGGATCACGAAAGGGACGTCCATGTCTGGGTGTTTCAGTGCTGGTTCTGCAGCAAAAAGTCTCTTAAGCTTTTCAAATGCCGCTTGGCACTCCATGGTCCAATTCAATGGTTGACTGGGCTTTGGTTTCAGTTCCCCCTTTGTTTTCAGGAGGTTGGTGATGGGCATGGCTATTTTTGCAAAAGACGGGATGAATTGATGATAAAAGTTGGCAAATCCCAGAAAACTTTGAAGCTGTTTACGAGTTTTCGGTGGGGCCCAGTCCAAAACGGCTCGCACCTTTTCTGGGTCCATTTCAATGCCTTCCGGGGAGATACGATACCCCAAGTAGTCAATATTTTCTTGATGGAACTCACATTTGGATAGTTTGGCGTACAATTTGGCGGCCCTCAGCTTGTGCAACACAGAGCGTACCAGCTTCACATGTTCATCTCTAGTCTCCGTGTAGATAAGAATATCATCAAGGTATACCAGAACCCCTTTGTATAAATGTTCGTGAAGCACTTGATTGATCAGTTGCATGAAAATGGCAGGCGCCCCCTGTAAGCCGAAAGGGAGAACATTGAACTGGAAACAACCCATTGGGCAGTTGAACGCAGTCTTCCAC
Organism: Hydrophis major; assembly: GCA_033807585.1. Taxonomy (NCBI): domain Eukaryota; kingdom Metazoa; phylum Chordata; class Lepidosauria; order Squamata; family Elapidae; genus Hydrophis; species Hydrophis major. The sequence goes on along the minus strand of CM066334.1, from coordinate 15,469,531 downwards.
TCGTCTCCCTCCTTTATCCGGATTCGGTAGTATGCCTCCCTCAAGTCCAGCTTTGTGAAAATCTTCCCCTTTGCCAGGTGGGCTAACATGTCCTTCATCAGAGGGAGGGGGTACATGTTCTCTACAGATACTGCATTCAGGTTTCTATAGTCCACTACCAGACATTTGGAGCCATCTTTCTTCTCGCGGAACATCACAGGGGCCGCCACTCGAGGTCTGGCAGGCGTGATGAAACCCCATTGCAAGTTCTTGTCGATAAATGCCCTCAATTCCTCCAACTCCCCTGGTGTCATTGGATACATCTTCAGTTTCGGGAGCATCATCCCTGGCAGGAATTCAATGCTACAATCGGTCGACCGATGTGGAGGGAGCTCGTCGGAAGCCTCTTCACTAAGCACCTCTCTTAAGTCCCAATACTCCTTCAGGATTTTCTCCTCTCCTTCCACGTGTTCGGCACCTGTAGAATCTTGGCGGGTACCTGGGAATTCGGATGGGATTTCTCCTCCCCTTCCAGATAGGGTTGCTCCTCCCCTTCCAGTGGCCGATCGGTGTGGATGCGTATCCACCCCTCTCTCCAGTTCACATGGGCATTCCACTTCCGAAGCCATGGTAGTCCCAATATTAGAGGCTGTTCCATCCCAGGGGCCACAATAAAACACAGGGTCTCATGGTGGTTTCCCATGGTCATCTCTACGGATTCTGTTATAAAACGTGCAGGGCAACCTCCCGCCACCGACCCATCCAGTTGTCAGAAAGATATGGGCGTTTTTAAAGTTCTCAGTCCGATGCCCATCCCCTTAACCACTTTCATGTTAATTACACACCTCGTGCACCCCGAGTCCAGTAAGGCCAACATCACTCCCTCAGTCCCAGAGGTGGGCCGCCTTAACTTTATTGGGATGGTCATGGGCCCTTGGTTAGGACTTACCGGGACGTCATCTTCCGAATCTGTCTCGTTCTCGTCGAGTGGGGTTGGAGGTCCCAGCTCCTCTCCCGCCAAAAGGGTGACCTCTACAACCTCTCTTGTCTTCAGCCCGGTCTCGCGGGGCTTGGTTGAGGGGTTTTTAGGCTTCCTCCCGGGGTCCCGGGGTTTCGGTGGGTTCGTCTTTACCCGGCAATCCGCCATCCGGTGGTCCTCCTTCCCACAATGGAAACATGCCGTGGTCTTGGCTCTTGCCACCACCCCTCCCAGTTGGGAGGTTGAGGTCTCTCGGAGACGTGGAGGGAGTGGTTTTCTCCAGGCGGGACCTCCCCTGCATCTGTTTTGGGCTAGATCAATGTCCACCTCTTCCACCAGCAAGTACCATGACTGTAAATCACGTGGATCCCTTCATTTAAGCCATCTTTGTAGGCTTCCACCAGGGCCTCCTGGGACCAACCTCGGATGTGGTATGCCAGCTGCCTGAATTCTTGGGTGTAGTCTGCCACTGATCTCCCCCCTTGGACTAGGGTCTTCATTCTGATTCTGGCCTTTCTCTCTGCCAGAGGGTCCTCAAACCTTCTCCTCAGTGCAGTCATGAAAACATCGAGGGTTTGCAGTTGGGGGGAGTTATCATTGTACAAAGTCACCACCCAGTCTGCTGCCATCCCTTCCAGGGTTCTGGTAACTCATCTCACTTTGGCTGCTTCAGAGGTGAACTCCCGCTCAAATTCTGCCATATAACTCCCAACTTGTACCAGGAAAAATCCCAAATCTCTGGGATTTCCTCCAAACTTCACATCTGGCGGGGCAGGTGGCGTCTTCCAGGAACCACCCCTATTGCTGGGGCTCCCCGGGCGGCAGCGGGCGGCTGCGCTGGCGTAGGCTGGGCAAGGGGGGTAGGGATAGCTTGGCTTACCCGGGCTGATCTCGCTCCCTCTTCCTCCTCATACCTTTGAGCCGTGCCGGGCTTCTCAGAAACATCCATAAAGAATTTCCCGGCTTGATCCAGTCTGCATTCCATCTCCTCCCCCTCCTGCCACAGCCGTTCCCTCGCATCTTTTTGTCTTACAGTGATTCTGGGAGGAGAGCGTTCTTCAGAGTCTCTCCAACCAACCCCCAATGACCATCTGGGCATCTCGGCTGGGGTTTCTTCCAGAGTCAAGTCAGCCAGCAGGTCAGTCACCGACGTCTCCGGTTGCAGCATTAGCTGCCCCCCCGCAGCTCCCTGATCCTCTTCATCGCTGGTTGGAGACGACATGAGATAAAACCCCCTCAGAAGAAAAGTTGCTGTTTTCTCCGGGTGGGTTGATGTGGGAGTTTCGGAATAATGTCAGGCTGTGCTCCCTTTAGATCCCAAGAAAGAAATACTCAGACTCCATGGTGTAGAGCAAAGTTATCCTTTTACTGGAAAATAAAGTGGAAGCTACAAATCAATTCCAAAACTGAGAAATTGGCGGGTAGAATCCACATACAAAGAATTAGGTTTGTTCCCACCCCCCAAAGTTCAAATTATTCTTCCAATTAAAACTTCTGAATAAGCTCATGTGGTCATCTCCAGATGGTGATGAGGTGTCTTGTCAAATGACCTTGACATATTTTGATAAAAGTTCGCAGTTGCGCAAAAGAGGACAGAAGATAGCCAAGAAAGTTAAAGAAAAGAATCCCTCCTCCCCTTGCTAGCCCAGCAAGGAATGCAAACACCTCCAGCATCCCCCCTCCCACCGTTGTCATGACAGCCCAGAGAAATAATGAAATAATAGCAGAAAAGCAACAGAGGAAGGTATCTTGAGGGCTGACATATACACACACAATGAATACAGTTGCCGAGTACGGGGTTTTTGAGTCTATAAATATTTATATATAGCAATTCTTCTTTTTGGATAAGCCTGTAACTAATTTTTGGTTTGTCGCACGTGCAATTACTTTATTCAAATGTCCAACTTGTTATTGTGTCCTCCTCCTCCTGCAGCAATTGATTTGTTTTTTATTTTTAAAAATTCCTAAACTCTGGGATTTTCAAGCAAAGAAAATGTAAATATTTATAACATTTTCTCATTAGATAAACCTGCAACTTATGCTCTGTCCGACTTTCAAATTAATTGATTCAATTTTTCAACTTTGTTGTTGCTATTCTTCTTATTCCAGGGCAACCTTTTAAAAAAATATATCTGTAGGATGTAGATACAGGTGATCCTGATGGTTGGAGAAATATGGCTGTTTCTTCCAATCTCAAATTCTCTCTATTTTGTTTATGAAGTAATATATAAACATCCACTTCTTCAGTGGTTGAATTCATTTTTTTTACTACTGGTTCTGTGGGTGTGGCTTATTTGGTGGGTGTGACTTGGTCATGTGACTGTGTGGGTGTGGCTTGGTGGTCATGTGATTGGGTGGCCATGGCCAACTCAACGTCACTCACATCAAGCGGTGCCTCACCTGGCCCCTCCCCTCCCAGCCATTTCTTGTCACACCCAACCGCAACATATCTATGCATCTGTAAAAATATTGTTCATCTTTTTTGACTTTATTATCTATGTACTATAGATGTACTTTCATGGACCACTGAAGGAGGAAATTGCTCACAAGCTTTGCCCAAGGGTGTGATAAGCAACAGGCTTTTAAGGGGCTGCCACAAAGAAGAGAGGGGCAATGTATTTTCCAAAGAAGCAGGATGTAAACAAGAAGCAATGGATGAAAACTGAACAGAGAGAGAAGCAACCTAAAGCTAAGGATAAACTTCCTGACAGTGAGAACAATTAACCTGTGGACCTGCTTTTCTCTAGAGGTTCTGGGTGCTCAATCACTGGAAGTTTTCAGAAAAAACTGGACAGCCATTTCTCTGAAATGGGGTAGGTCCCTCAAGGTCCTTCTAAGTGTTATTTTGTTATTCTGACACTTTCTGAGGACCTCTATCAAATTTATTTCATAATTTCACATATTAAATAGCCATTCATGTAATACAACCTGCATATTGTTCAAAACAGTAATTATTATGGCTGATGTTAGACAGCAAGCCTAAAAGTCAAAGATCACAAGAGTGCTTCTTTCTCTGTATGTATACAAAATATCACACACCAGGAAAAGCATATTAAGCTGGATTTATGCAACCTGATGTACAAAATAAACACACACATACTTATGCTCTGGACTAGACATTGAATGCATGTATTGCAAACCCTGAAAAATACCTGGGCAAAAGAAAGGCAGTAAAATAGGTGTAAGGACAGTGTAAAATATTAACACATGATAAATAATGGAACAATTAAAAATAATAGTACAGAGTTTTCTCTCTTTTTCTCTCCCTTCCTATTTCTTTTTCTTTCTTTCTTTCTTTCTTTCTTTCTTTCTTTCTTTCTTTCTTTCTTTCTTTCTTTCTTTCTTTCTTTCTTTCTTTCTTTCTTTCTTTCTTCCTTCCTTCCTTCCTTCCTTCCTTCCTTCCTTCCTTCCTTCCTCTCTCTCTCTCTCTCTCTCTCTCTCTCTCTCTCACACACACACACACACACACACACACACACACACCTGGTCTGGGATGAACTGAATGATCCAGCAAGCTCCAGTCAGCAGCATGCAGTGGAAAAAGGAAGAAAGCGGGTGGCATGTCCTCCCAAAGACCTTTGGTGGCCATTTGCTTTCTTGCAGGTGGCAGCGGCAGGAGGGCAGGGTGGGTGGATGTCACAACCAAGGGCTGCTGAAAATTGTGTACCACATTTGCAGCCCCAGCTGGGACATCCACCTGCCCTTGCTGAGCCTCAGCTGCCACATGGTAGGGAAAGCTGGGAAAGTACCATGTGGGATGGAGCTGCACCAGATTTGCCAGCCAGCCAAGCTGGGGAATGGTAGGGAAGGCTCAGAAAAGTCCAGGGATGGTAGGGAAGGCCTGGAAAAATCTGGGAATGGTGAGGAAGGGGCTAACATGACTTGCAGGCTTACCTGTGAGCAGGAAGATCAGGGCTGCTCAGTTGGGGGGCAGGCACCATGTGGGAAGGCTAGAATGGCAAGCCATGAGGATGCAGGACGGGAGGAATAACTGGGTGGGGTGAGTGGCAGGTGGGCAGGCAGGGGTGGGTGGGATGAGTGAGTATCATGAGAGTAAGGCAAGTGAGTGAGTGAAGACCAGGTGACTGGGTGGGGGTGTGGCCAGCCAGATGTTGCTACCGTCTCGGCAACCCATGCCAAATTCTTGCTACCAGTTCGCCCAATCCAGAGCGAACCAGCTGAATACCACCTCTGTACTTCGTCCTATTCTTTCTAAAAACCATAACAAAACAAGTCAGCAAATTCTCCAATACCAATGGCAAAGATCACACAAACTGATTATATATGATGACATAATCCAGTCATCTAAATGATTCATTGGGATCTCTGTAAAAATTACCAAGTGCCAGTGATGAAAAATTGGTAGGAACATAAAGTTGAAAATTAGTCAAAAATGAGCAAATTAAGATATTATGGAATTTCCAGTATTATGGAAGTTTTTACTGATAAGGTCTTGTTTCATAATATACCAGGTTGGGTAAGGGAGATAGTAGAATAGAAGATAAAGAATTGAAAAAGATCACAATGTATCAAGATCTGAAAATCAAAACTGAATGATTGATCCTACAAAATTGATGAGGATAATGCATAAGATTTAGGGGTAATGCTTTTTCCTCCCTTGGGATTAACCTCCAATATATTAAAAATGAATTCTCATTCAGAAGAGCTCAATGAGTATGAAGAGCAACACCAGTTAAAGAATTGGTAATTGTGAGTTCACATTGTTGTGAAACATAATTCATATGCTGTCTGACTCAATGCTGCTATAGGGATAATAGTATGGTGATGATTTGTACACGAAACATTTCCAATATTTCCATGCTGATATCCCATCTGAGAATAGAAACAAACAGTTCTCTCTCATTCTGAGCTTTTTCCTAGGGAATTGTTGTTGTTGCTGTTGTTGTTGTTGTATGTCGTGAAGTAATGTCTGACCCATCGTTCCTCCAAGCCTTCCTGTCCCCTACCATCCCCCAGATGGCATCATCATCCTAGGTAATGATTATACCCTAAATTCCTAAAATATATGGCAGATTGGGAAAATAAATTTCTTGCAGTTTACATTTTGTTTCAGAATTAGACCAGACAGTCCATTTCACATTTCACATTTTATTTGTTCTTTCTCAAAGTCTCTCTCCCTCTCCTCCCCTCCCTCCCTCCTCCCCTCCCTCCCTCTCCCCTCTCTCTGTGTTCATGCATGGAGAGCTCATACTGGACTGGGAATAGAGAGAAGGATCAAATCCCTATTCAATTATAAAGTTCACTTACAGAGCTCAGCTTCACCTGTCTCACAGGATTATTGTAAGGATAACATCAGATAAAAAGCATGTGAATTTGAACTTTACAGAGTTACTAGTTTATACATTGTTTCTTAAAAGTCTTTAAACTTTCTTAAAACAAAATGAAGTTTTTCAGGTAAAGCTATATATTTATTTAAATACATAATCCTCTCATCTCTCCACCTCAAAAAGTTAAGTGTTAATATTAAATGTTAATCAAATTAATAAATTTTAATATTTTAAGCTGTCCAGATTTACCATGTGGGGGCTAATAAATTGAATAAATAAAAATAAAATAAAATATTGTTTTGTCTCCTGAAGATCGGTCTAATTTGAGCTTTTGAGCTTCCAAACATGATGAAATATTGATTCCTTTGATTAACAAAGACATGGATGTCCATGGATAAAACACTGGAAATAAATAATTTAAGAATAAGTTCAGTTTCTGTTTAATTTTTCAAAGGCAAAAGGATGCTTGTATGTGCTTAGGCATCTGCTAAATCCAACTTGATGAGACAGCAATGGCATCAGTGATCAAAAATAAAATAAAAAATAGACAAGATAAGATAGATAAGATAAGATAAAAGACAAAAGACAGTGGTCAAGAACAAGGAAATGGTTTCAGATTTAGTCACAGAGTAAATTCTACAAAAGTTGAACATTAAGGGATCCAGAGTTCTCCAAACTTGATTGCAGAAAGTACAACTTCAGCAACAGAGTGGTCAATGCCTGGAATGCACTACCTGACTCTGTTGTTACATCCTCTAACCCCCACTCATTTAACCTCAAACTCTCCACTACTGACCTCACCCCATTCCTAAGAGGTCTCTAACAGGTGTGCAAAAGTGCACAATCCTGCCTACCGTCCCTGTCCTATTGTCCCTATTTATTCATACCTATTTCCTGTATTCTTATTCATGTTTCTACTTACAACTATTATCTTGTAAACAGTTGACAAATCAAATAAATAAATAAATAAAATAGAATACACTCCTGTTATATTCCTTGTCAGACAAAAATAGAACCAGGCAATTTCTGATTCTTCCTGCATCTAATTTGCATGGAGTTATTCTCATCTCATCTCATTATCAGCGTTGGAAGGCCATGGTCAATAGATGAAGCCCTCTTACTCCCTGCACTATATTTGTTAAGGAATTGAATCAATCAGAATGGCATTAAAGGAATTTCCTGGGATGGTTGAATGCATCTCTGGAACATTGGTTAACTTTACAGAGAAGAACAGATAAATTAGGCCTTGGGAGAAAACTTTTCAAAGCTATTTGTAATCACTAATAGTTATGAATAATCAGACTAGACTAGAAATAATCATGCTAATAGCAATGGGAGGAGGGGGAATAAATTAGATGTACTAAAATTATCCTGGAATAATTTTGTTCAATATGCTGTCTGTAATTACAAAGCAAAATACAAGTGTCTTTTGACCTTTTGAATAACCAGCAGGGTGATCTTATGAAATGTACCTAGTAATCTCCCTAAGAAGCCAGGAAATTCATGGTTTAAAGCCAAGTGTGATAATTAACCTCTTGATTGTTTTCACAAATAAATATACCACATCTACAGCTTATTTGTACATATATTCAAGGATCCCAGATTAGCACATCTTTATTGTACAATGCTCTACCAGTATGTGCAAGTTTTCACAAGTGAATCAGCAATGATTTTGGTGTCATTTCATCAATATGCATTATGATATAAAGGCTGAGAAGAAAAAGAACCCAAAGTTGTAGGATTCTCCCCCCCCCCCCCAAAAAAAAAAAAACAACCCTGAAAAGGAAGAGTGAAGTTATAGTTTGGAAACAGAATCAGGCATTATGCTTCTTCAATCCAGGGACAAATATTTATCCATAATATTAAAAAGCACTACAATTCTGAAAGATGCAGTTGGAATTGGAAAACTGATATTGGTCAGATATGATGAACTTATTAGTTGGATTCTGATTTGAACAGCAGTATTGCATAAAGGTTGATAATAAATATTGTTCTGACAAACAAGCTATGTTCATATTGCCCATAATTCATTTTCTTTAGGACAATCTGACAATAATTTTCAGCTGGTGTTGGGATACTTTTAAAGAAGCCTTTTTCTAAAGGACATGTATCCATGCAGTAATTAGACTTCAGGCCCTGTTCCAAAATGTGATGTTAATTCTAATGACAGAATTGGCTTTCTTGATCCTGAAACTGAACTTATACAAACTTATACAAACCTTTAAATTATTGCCATGTTCTGAATCTGCTTTATGTTATATTTTCTGACCTAAGCCAGAAAGGGTGACAGAATCTCCTTTAGAGCATATCAAACTCGTCAGACCTAGGTATGAAATCATATTTCAAATCCTAGATCCATAAAAACTGTCTGTGAGGAAAAAGAACAAAAGTTAGCCTTTAAGATAGATGATAGATAGATAGATAGATAGATAGATAGATAGATAGATAGATAGATAGATAGATAGATAGATATCATATCAAGAGCAACTGCGTTCTCTTCGCTGATGATGTAAAGCTATTCAACACCACAGACAATACTGCTATCCTTCAAAAAGACCTCGACTATGTATCAGAATGGTCAAACAAATGGCAACTTCAAATCTCAACAAATAAATGCTCTGTCTTACATATTGGCAAAATAATAATAATCAGAAAATAAAATACAATCTGAATATTCAAGTCCTTGTTGATGATCCAAACTCTGCAAAGGATCTTGGAGTACTCATCTCTAATGACCTAAGTGCTAGAGCCCACTGTAACTACATAGCCAAAACAGGATTAAGAGTTGATAACCTAATGTTAAGTAGCTTTTTCTCTGGTAATATTACACTACTAACTAGAGCATACAAAACATTTGCTAGACCAATACTTGAATACAGCTCATCAGTCTGGAACCCACATTACGCATCTGATATTAATACAGTGGAGAAAATCCAGAAATATTTCACAAGAAGAGTTCTCCACTCCTCTACTCATTGCAAAATATCTTATGCCACCAGACTTGAAATTCTAGACCTAGAAAACCTAGAACTACGCTGCCTTTGGTTCGATCTAAGTATAGTATATAAAATCGTACATTGCAATGTCCTACCTGTCAATGAATACTTCAGCTTCAGCCATAACAACACAAGAGCAAACAATAGATACAAACTCAAGGTTAATCGCACCAAACTTCATTGTAGGAAATATGACTTCAGCAACAGAGTGGTCAATGTCTGGAATACTCTACCTTACTCTGTGGTTTCTTCCCCCAAACCCCAAAAACTTTAACCTTAGACTGTCTAGTATTGACCTCACCCCTTTCCTAAGAGGTCTGTAGGGAGTGTGCATAAGTGCACCATCACTGTCCTATTGTTTCTTTTATTTTTATTTTTTTCTTATATGTATCTGTGTATTCATAACTATGTTTTTACTTATACCTATTATCTTGTAAGCAATTGACAAAAATAAATAAATAAAATAAATAAAAATAAAATGAAACCTCATCTTGATTTTGTTTTTTTATATAATGGTACAAAGAGAAACTCTGATAGACTTAAAATTGATGTCAGATCTTCAGGGTAGACCAGTTCATAAAACAATCAATTACACTGAACAGAATCAATGCAGGATTATTCTGATTTTCTTTCCTACAATTTTCCAGGGCTGAGTAACCATTCCTCCTCCTTTAAAGACACATCCATGCCTTCATTCAGTTTAGCTTTACATTCCTAAAGCTCCTGTAGGCCAGACAAGGAATAATAGATGGAAACTGAACAAGGAGAGATTTAACCTGGAAACAAGGAGAAACTTTCTGACAATGAGAACAATCAACCAATGGAATAGCTTGCCCTTGGAAGTTGTGGGAGTGCCATCAGTTGAGACTTTCAAGAAGAGATTGGACTGCCATTTGTCAGAAATGGTGTAGGGTCTCCCGTTTGGGTGGGGGGTTGGACTAGATGACCTACAAGGTCCCTTCCAACTCTGATTATCTGTATCCTTTACAGTCCATGGACATTCCTATTTTCTATGCTTCCTATCAGTTATGATCACTTCTTATGGTTGCTTTTCCTTTTGCATAATAAATAGCCATAAGACTGTTTCTTAGTCTTATGGCTGTTTCTTAGCTATCAAGGAAACATCTGCAGAATTATGTGGTTTTGGGAATGGATTTGTGAATGTGGAATTAAGTAAAACCTAGAGGAATGCATTGTTTTCCCTTTCAACTAATAGTAGCAAGTTCAACTGCTCAATAATTTGCCTTCAGGCTGTATCTTTTATGTCCTTTTCACTGAACAGCTTCAGTATTCAGAGTACATTACCTGAACGAAAAAGTTTCACCCATGCTGGCTCCATTCAATATATCTTTCAGTCCATTTTGTTTTATTTACCTTATTTTATCGTTCATCTTATTTTATTTCCAGGTTTTATGTTAGGTAAGGTTGTCTGAAATAAATGGCTACTAACAACTGTCATTCTTGTTACACTATCATAATGTTGAATTTATTGTGGTGCCCAGCTTTAACTGAGTGCAATATTTCAAAAAGTGGGTTAACTCAGGAGAGCAGAATAAAGCTTCTCATTTGTGTTTTAAATCAGGAAATGTGAATTGGGTCATTTTGACTGAAGAAGAAGGCTAAAGAAAATCCATGATCACCCTTGTTACTTTTACAATGAACACCAGTGGAAAGCTTTCAGTAAAATATACAAGATTAAAAGTCACATACCAAATCAAAAGAACTGAAGGAGTTTCTCTGAGTCCAGCATTTAAAATAGACTAAACTTGTTCTGGAGTATTACTGTAAATACCATTAGTGTTTAAAACTGAGCCAAATAAATGTTTGGCGAAAGAGAGGGTTTCATTATCAATGTTAAAAATATCTAGTTATATGCCATAACATAAACAGGCTGTGATAAATACAGCAAAGCCATTTGAAACTATCATATGCTCATTAAAATGAGTGATTCACTAATTACTTATGCTACGCTAGGTTGGCACCATGACCTATGGGATAAAGGGAGCACACCAATATTTTTGCAGCCATTATATTGTGTAATATCCATAAAGCTGCGTGCACAGAAATTGAATGCATCAGGAAGCATATTTGTTTAACATTTTTCATTCTTTGGGGAGAGACAATGCAATATTCATGATGAGATGCAAAATTGTTAATTGTGATAGTGTACTCATTTATCTGGGAAGAAATCCTACAGAACTCCTCATTTAATGTGTAGGTGCCTATAACATTGTAGAAATATAAAATGGATATACTATAATATTAAATAATTGATAAGTATTGGGTTTAGCATACTTATTTTCCCCAAAAGATTCTCAAACTTGGAAGGGTGCCGGCAGCCCACTGAATTGTTTTGGAGAATGTATAAATGAATCTAGAGTAATTGGAGATTATAGGAGCTTCCATAATAAGGAAGGTAAGGTATCCCACTGCCAATTTTTTTAAATATGAATTTGTCCAATGCAGTTAAGGCTAATTGTGAGAAAGAAAATCAGAATAATCCATGTAGACAACTTTCCAAGATGCTATAGAGTAGATTCAACAGGTTCAACAGGTATAACAGGTATAACAGGTATAAACAGGGTGTAAACAGGGCCAAACCAAGAACTTTTATGGCTAAGCAAAATCTCAGTTTAGAAGAAGTCATTCCTGTTACTTTTAGTCACCAACAACCCAATAGGCATGCAAGATAAGTGATCCCAGTTTTGGATGATTCTGTGTGGTGCACCTAATCAGTTGTGGGATCACTCCTTCCCTCTGTTCCCGGGAATCAAAACTTAATTTGAATAACTCACTGGAATGGGGACACTCCATGTCCCCTCCCTGAAATCTCACAATCTACTGGGAACTCAGAAATGTGCCTTTTCCATGGCTGCCTTGTGAAATACCACCTTCCCAGGGGCAATTTGGTAGGCTCTCACCATTCTAGACTTTTGGAAGGCTTTACTGATGTGGCAGGACTGTTTGCTGTGGAACCTGCCAAGAGGACAATTATGGTCAGGCTATTTGTTTTATTGTTTCACTATTTATACTGATTTATTATTGTTTTATGTATTGGTTTTGTCATTGTGAACTACCCAGAGTTGCTTATGATGGGGCAGCCATATAAATCTTTTAAATAAATAAATACATAGCAATTTCTCAGGAATATTCAGATAGAGATGGCTCTAAAGACCTGGTTCTTTCCCCCAGGCAATTGGCTAGAATGTTACATTTTCAATTCCCTGTTAGCTGATTAGAGTCACTTGGCAAGTGGTGGTCCTAAAAAGTGAAGACATTGTTGTGAATGCATAAGTTTTAATAAAGAGAACTTGAGCTTGAAGTAAAGTACAGGGTTCTGGCCCTGCACTTCTGATTGGATGTTAACGGCAGGATCGGATTGGCCCATTCCGAGGAATCCGATTGGCCATTAACAGAGAGTTCCTATTGGTTAAGGGAGCTAGTGCTCCTCGATTGTTATTGGTTAATAGTTATTGGGGTTGCCTATATAAAGGAGGGTTATAACTGCCATTGAGTGGAGAAGTCACTATGTAAATAAAGAGTTGAAGTTCACTGTTCCAGAGGCTTGTCTCCATTCTTTCTCGCCCATGCTCCAAACTTAACACTGGTGACAAGGATGGGATATGGAGATGTCTGAACCAACGGAACTAAGAAGAAACACTGAGCACGTGGCTGACGACACTACACAACAGAACCATGTCTGGCGTCGTTGTACCACCCGCTCCGTTCGATCCAGTGCAGGAAGATTGGGAGTCCTACATGGATCACTTCCAAATGTTCTTAGAAACTAACAACTTAAAGAACGCCACAGCCGGGAAGAAACGGGCGGTGTTCCTAACGCATTGTGGTCCAACTGTATTTAAGATGGCTAAAGCACTAGCGAAACCTAGAGAAGTGAAGGCGATGGATTGGGATGACCTCGAACCTCTACTAAGAGATCACTACGCACCGACCATGCCTACGCTCATGAGACAGCACGAGTTCTATCAGAGAAACCATCGAAAAGGAGAAAGCGTCGCTGACTTCATAGCAGACCTCCGAAACCTGGGAGGCCTCTGCGGATTCGCGGATTTGGAAGAGGCACTGAGAGATTGAATAGTTCTGGGATTAGATGCACCAGGTGTGCAGAGCAAGCTGATGGCGAAAGGCGACATCAGCCTTGCCAATGCCATCGCCGATGCTACTGCAGCAGAAGCAACCAGGAAGTCGGCTGCACAATTACGCCGCAACCATGCTCCGGTACACCAACCAACAAGCGAAATTTTATCCAAGTCAGAAGGGCAGCTCTCAACGACACACCACGAGGACCTCTCTTCGTCGTCAGACAGCGACGAAGAAGAGGTCCATTGACTGCGGTCCGACCGGGACCACCACCCGAAGTCCCTACGCCCTTGTGCTGGCTGTGGAGCCAACCATGCCAGGTCCGAATGCAAATTCTGCGACACGCTCTGCCATGAGTGCGGGAAGAGAGGCCACATCAGACGGGTCTGCCGAAGTTTATAAGGACCCGGCCAGGCCTTAAAAGGGGCTAACTATCACCAATCGACAGGAAATCGTCCTGTAAGGCGAGAACCAGTAAGCCACTCCTACAGAAACCGAGCTTTGCAGTGAGAAGAGGCTCTCCATACTATCACTATCGGTCACGCCTCTGCCTTGGATGCCAAGAAAATCCGAATCACAGTAGCCATCAAGAACCAGCCTTGCCACATGGAAGTCGACTTGGGATCGTCGCTCTCGATGGTGTCCTGGAAGACCCTCAAGCAACTCATCCCCACGATTCAGCGCCAAGACCTCCGTTTCCAAAAACTCATTCTTAAGGACTATCAAGGGAATCGAATCCCTGTCATTGGTTCTTGCCGAGTCCGGGTCTCCTTCAAAAAGCACACAGCATACTTACCACTAACTGTGATCGACAAAGATCGGCCTAGTCTGCTAGGTCTCCAATGGTTCGCGCCACTTGGCATTGAAGTGGCAGGCATAAACTGAATCAGCAGAAGTGACTGGGAGGAGGACCTCATCCATGAGTTCAAGGACATCTTCGCGGAAAGTTTAGGCGAGTACAAGGGGACCCCAATTTCGTTCAGCCTCGATCCAATGATAGCTCCCATCTGCCTTAAGCCCCGTCGAGTTCCGTTGGCCTTAAAGCCGAAAATTGACGAACAACTCGACAAACTAATAGCTCAGGGGGTGCTAGAACCTACTGATCACTCCCCCTGGGAAACCCCAATCATAACACCCATTAAGCCAGATGGGTCGATCCGAATTTGTGGGGACTACCGAGCCACCCTGAAGCACGCCCTACAGCGGAATGCATATCCAGTGCCGGTGGTACAGCATCTACCACATAAAGCAACGGTCGCTGAACCGTTACACCGGTTGTTAGACAAGAAAGCAAACTGGTTATGGGGTCATAGAGAAGAACAGGCATTCCGTAATTTGAAAAAACTACTGACTTCTGACTCTGTACTCATGCAATACAATGAGACTTTGCTGTTAAATATCACATGTGATGCTTCGCCTTTCGGAGTGGGCGCCATCCTGAGCCATGTACTGCCTAATGGTAACGAAGCCCCTGTTGCATATTTTTCAAAGACACTTTCAAAAACTGAGCGAAATTATGGCCAAATCAATAAAGAAGCCCTCGCAATTGTATTGGCCATTAAAAGATTCCACGAGTACGTGTATGGTAGGGTTTTTACTATCGTGACTGACCACAAACCGTTATTGGGGATAATAGCTGGAGATAAGCCGACTCTCTACATATTATCCCCCAGGATGACTTGCTGGTCAGAATTCTTGGCTGCTTATAATTATCGGCTGCAATACCGCCCGGGGAAAGCCATTCCCCACGCCAATGCATTGAGCCGAGCACCGCTTCCAGAGACTCTCGACGATCCTGCACCAACGGTAACCACGTTGCAAATTGAAACACTCAACTTGCTGCCATTAATGGCCTGAGATATCGCGAGAGAACCCAAATGTGACCCCACCTTAGCGCGAGTTCTGGGCTGGGTAGAACATGGATGGCCATTGGACCAATTATCAGATGACTTCACACCATTCAAGACTCGACAAACGGAGTTGTTCTCCCAAAAGGGCTGTGTCATCTGGGGCGATAGAGTCATTATCCCAGAACGACTCCAAAAAGCGCTGCTGAGAACCTTGCACGATGGCCACCCCGGTATCGTGCGAATGAAAGCCCTCGCACGAAGCTACGCATGGTGGCCGGGCATCGACAAGCAAATTGAAAATTGGGTTAAAGCTTGTCATAAATGCCAGGAAGTGAGCAATACCCCACCTAAAGCCATCCCTACCAAATGGGAGACACCACGGGGACCCTGGTCCCATATTCACTTGGACTTTGCGGGGCCAACCAAAGGCCACACCTTTCTGCTAACCATCGATGCCTACTCAAATTGGCTCGAGATTCAACGCATGACAAACACAACCACCGAAGTGGTTATCAAAAACTTGGAAAGACTATTTGCAACCCACGGATTACCAGACGTCCTGGTATCCGACAACGGGCCCCAATTTACAGCGCTGTCGTTCGAGCAGTACCTGGCTGACCACGGCATCTGACATGCGCTCACCTCGCCTGCGCACCCTGCGACCAATGGCAAAGCAGAGCGCATGGTCCAATTCGTTAAGAAAACCTTGCAGAAGGTAGACTACGATAACATTGACGACAAGATCAATCAAATCCTTTTTCTGCAACACATCACACCTCATAGCATCACCAACAAAACTCCCGCCGAACTGCTAATGGGACGAAAACTCCACTCCCACCTCGACTGGTTACGCCCAGCATATGAACCGGAAAAACCACTAGGATCCAGCGGCCGCTGTCGTGCCTTCCAGGTAGGAGATTTGGTATACGCTAAAAACCTATCGGCGATCCACTGTGGGTGGAGGCGACAGTA
The DNA here is from genome assembly GCA_033807585.1 of Hydrophis major. Lineage (NCBI taxonomy): Eukaryota > Metazoa > Chordata > Lepidosauria > Squamata > Elapidae > Hydrophis > Hydrophis major. The sequence goes on along the minus strand of CM066334.1, from coordinate 15,453,366 downwards.
GTTTGTGTAACTGGCCCGAGATCCTACCTTGTACAATGCCTTGACGATAGACTATGGAAACGCCATATCAATCAATTATGATCACGGCTCCCGTCGAGCATTCCTGAACTCTCTTATGACCAAACTGAGGGGGGGGGAGATATGGAAGAAGATGAATCCCAAGTAGAAGAAAACCCGTACGAAGGGAACGATGGCGTAATAGAGACACAGGAAGTGGAACCAGAGAGGGAAACAAATGCACCTCAGGGAATTACCAAGAATAATGGCAATGACGAAGAAATGAACTCTGAACCAGAGGCGACCCCGTTGCCAAACAATGATCTATCTCAGCATGATTGCAGCCAAATGACACAGCGAAAATCAAAAAGACTAATAAAGCAACCGTCCTACCTAAAGGACTATGTAACTGCACCCTGCAAACAGAAGCCAGGGGGAAGGGGTGTTGTGAATGTATAAGGTTTAGTAAAGAGAACTTGAGCTTGGAGTAAAGTGCAGGGTTCTGGCCCTGCACTTCTGATTGGCTGTTAATGGCAAGATCGGATTGGCCCGTTCCGGGGAATCCGATTGGCCATTAACAGAGAGTTCCTATTGGTTAAGGGAGCTAGCGCTCCTCGATTGTTATTGGTTAATAGTTATTGGGGTTGCCTATATAAGGAGGGTTATAACTGCCATTGAGTTGAGAAGTCACTATGTAAATAAAGAGTTGAAATTCACCGTTCCAGAGGTTTGTCTCCATTCTTTCTCGCCCACGCTCCAAACTTAACTTAACCTAAAATCAAACATATTGTTTTTTCTTGCCACCCCCCCCCCAGCAAAACAAAGTTCTTCTCTATTTTTATGTTGTAAGGTGACCTGAAAAAAACAGGGAAAGTACAAAAAGTACATTTATAGAGACTTACAGCAAGAGAGAAGGATATTTTAAAAAATTAAGTTGTATTTTGTAAATTAAAACTAGTTGTAAACAGGTTCCTTTAAGGTTACTGCTTAGGTTAACTACTGTAGACTTCTTTTAGATCTCAGAGGATAATTCTTAGTAATTTATGGAGTGCTAATTAATTGTAGGCTACTAATCTTGGCCTTTTTTGACAATAATGATCTAATCCCAAATCTCTCAGTTCCACAGTTGAAGGATTTTCTCAGGTTAAAATTCTAATCATTGCTCAGACTTGTCATTCTATTAATGGCTGTCAGATCCCTCTCTCTTCAGTCTATCCTATCTTGAGTTTTAAACAGGGAGGTAGTGCCCTATATCCCTTTAATCCTGGTGCTTTCCTCCTAGGAAAGATATATTTTTAATGTCCCAAAGAAGAAAATTATGATTATCATCATATGATATACATTTACAGGCATTTGAAGCACAATTATGTTTTTCCGTCTGCCATTACAAGAGACGGACTGACCAACATCTTGCATTTCCCATTATCAGGACTAAGGTTTGTTATAGTAAATTGGGGCAGGGAAATATATTGTCATCACAGAAGTTCATTCTGCAAGTCTTACATGGGAATAAAAAAAAAAGGAAGAATCAAAAATGTCAGTTTAAATTATTGCTATGGAAACATCTCCAGGATTAGTTTTTTTTTTTTTCCTGAAGCTTAAAAACAATTGTAAATTTGCATTTGATCATTGAGGACTGAAGATTTAAAGATGGTTGTGAGGTCATCAGCAGGATGACACTGTACTTTTGATCTCTTCTTGCTTAAAGCTGTTTAATTGCTTTCCTGCCTTTCCATTCTGTTTTCAATAGATATTGGCTCATTTCAGCTAATTTATTAATAGTTAAAGGAAATAGAATTGATTGTTTTGCTACATGCAGTCTTGCTGCTCTGTGAATTGCAAATGGGTTCCATATGGCTTGCACACTGCTTATCTTTCTATTTGAGGGACTACAGCGTTGAGTGTAGGAAGCAGACTCTATGATAACATGGTTCCTTTGTCAAAACTATTTTATTCTACTCGCACAGGCTCAAGAACACAAATGAGAAATATAAGCAGATGTATCAAAACCACTCTAACTTGCTGGCTTCCTGATCTGAGCCAGTTTTATGAAGACAAGATGCACTTGTGAGAGAATACCAAAACATTATCAGCAGCAAAATTCAAGTCCAGAAAACCCCCTCTGGCACCTGCCCAACATCTGCCTAACAACTTTAACATCAAATCCCAATGAAAAGCCAGATGGCTCACTGAACATCTAGACATATAAATAACCCCACAAAAAAGGTGAAAGGCTTTGAACTACCATGTCAGCAGTGGACAATCCTGAATAGGATTTACACCTCACACAGCATCTGCCAGGATGCTCCATCTAAATGACTGTAGGATCCTACATCAAACTATAGATCACATTGTGATTGGCTATAAGCTGAGGGCCTATACCGGTCCAGTATCTGATTCTTTTTAATATAAACAGTGTTGCCCTTCAATGGTTAGATGATCTAGCATGGGTATTTGAACATAGATCTCTTTAACATTTATGTTTTGTTGGGTTCTACTAATCTAGATGTTAACATATATTAACATCTAGACATATAGGTGACTACCTATATTGCTAGTCCGCATATGATATTCCATGCCTAAATAAATAAATAAATCTAGTTGAAGATAAATATATTAGTTAAATGCCATGCCTATAGAAGGTGGTGACAAGAACTTATTCTACTTCCATTTCATACTGAAGCTATCCCTCCAGTTTCTCTTTAATAAAATGTCTTAGGTTTTCTATGGGAAATTAGATACATACTTGAATATCATGCTGTGTCAGTGTCATAGCTCAATTTGCATACCCAGCTCACAGCCAGACAAGAAGCAATGAGGGATGGTATGGATTGGGATGCAAGGAAGGGAGATAATAGAATGCAAAAGCACCAACTCCACAGTGAGACATACCAGCATTGCAAGATCACTGGCTGGGAAAGTTCACTAAAGTCTGTTCCCCAAATAAACTGAATGTAATTGATTGGACAGAGTAAAGTGACAATGGGAGTGATACAGTGGCCTAGAGGTGTAGCTCTTGCCTAACAATCATGAGGCTGTGAGTTCGATCCTAGGTAGAGGCAGATATTTCTCTCTCTGGGTGTACTGAGAATATATCTGCTGCATAAAATTCCACATTGGTGACAGTAAGGGCATCCGGCCAGTAAACACTCAGCTCCATTCAGATGCCCAGACTCCACCCCGCAAGGGATTATGGGGTCATTAAAAGAGGATGGTGATGAGTAAAATGACAATGGGAAGGGCCATGGGGAAGAAGGGAACATTTAACTATGCTGTTTCTGTTGTGTATGCAATAAGATTAATAAAGTGTGAGCTTGGAGTAAGTGCAGGGTTCTGGCCCTGCACTTCTGATTGGCTGTTAAGTGGCCGGACCGGATTGGCCCGTTCTGGGGAATCCAATTAGCCCTTAACAGAGAGTTCTTATTGGTTATAAGAGCTAGTGTTCCTTGCTCGTTATTGGTTAAATGTTACAGGGTTTGCCTCTATAAGGCGAGTTTTACTGCTCTTGAAAAAAAGAAGTCACAATGTAAATAAAGTTCACCGTTCAGAGGCTTGTCTCCATTCTTTCTCGCCCATGCTCAAAACTTAACACTGGCGACGAGGATGGGATTTGGAGAAATCTGAACCAATGAAACTTTGAAGAACACCGACACGTGACAGACGACGCCAACAACAGAACCATGTCCGGCGGCATCGTACCACCCGCTCCGTTCGATCCAGCACAGGAGGACTGGGAGTCCTACATGGATCGCTTCTAAATGTTCTTAGAAACCAACAACTTAAAGGATGCCACACCAGGAAAGAAACGGGCAGTGTTCCTAACGCATTGTGGTCCAACCGTATTTAAGATGGCTAAAGCACTAGCCAAACCTCGAGAAGTGAAGGCCATGGATTGAGATGACCTCGAACCTCTCTTATGAGTTCACTATGCCCCGACCGTGCCTACACTCGTGAGACGGCACGAGTTTTATCAGAGGAGCCAGCGAAAGGGAGAAAGCGTGGCCGACTTCATAGCAGACCTCCGAAACCTGGGAGGCCTCTGCAGATTCGCCGATTTAGAAGAAGCACTAAGAGATCGCATAGTTCTGGGACTAGATGCACCAGGCATCCAAAGCAAGCTGATGGCGAAAGGCGACATCAGCCTTGCCAACGCCATCGCCAATGCTACTACAGCAGAAGCAACCAGGAAGTCGGCTGCACAACTACGCCGAAACCGCGCTCCAGTACCTCCACCGACAAGCGACATTTTATCCAAGTCGGAAGGACAGCTTGCGATGACACACCATGAGGACCTCTCTTCATCATCAGACAGTGACGAAGAAGGGGTCCATCGACTGCGGTCCGACTGGGACCATCATCAGAAGCCCTTACGCCCTTGCGCTGGCTGTGGAGCCAACCATGCCAGGTCCGAATGCAAATTCCGCAACGTACTCTGCCATGAGTGCGGGAAACGAGGCCACATCAGATGGGTCTGCCGCAGCTTGCCAGGACCCAGCCAGGCCTCAAAAGGGACTAACTATCACCAATTGACAGGAAACCGTCCTGTAAGGCGAGAGCCAGGAAACCACTCCTACAGAAATCGAGCTTTGCAGAGAGAAGAGGCTCACCATACTATCACTATGAGTCACGCCTCAGCCTTGGACACTAAGAATATCCAAGTCATGGTAACCATCGAGAACCAGCCTTGCCACATGGAGGTCGACTCGGGATCGTCCCTCTCGATGGTGTCTTGGAAGACACTCAAGCAACTCATCCCCACAATCCAACGCCAGGATCTCCGTTTCCAATGACTCATCCTCAAGGACTACCAGGGGAATCGAATCCCTGTTGTCGGGTCCTGACGAGTCCGAGTTTCCTTCAAGAAGCACACAGCGTACTTACCTTTAATGGTCATCGATAGAGATAGGCCTAGCCTACTGGGCCTCCAATGGTTCACGCCACTCAGCATTGAAGTGGCCGGCATAAACCGAGTCTGTGGTTGTGACTGGGAGGAAGACCTTATCTATGAGTTCAGGGATGTCTTCGTGGACAGCTTAGGTGAGTACAAGGGGACCCCGATCTCATTCAGCCTAGATCCAAAAATGGCTCCCATTCGCCTAAAGCCCCGTCGAGTTCCGTTTGCCTTAAAATCGAAAATCGACGAACAACTCGACAAATTGATAGCTCAGGGGGTGTTGGAGCCCATCGATCACTCCCCTTGGGAAACCCCTATTGTAACACCCATTAAGCCAGACGGGTCAATCCGAATTTGTGGGGACTACCGGGCCACTTTGAACCACGCCCTGCAGCAGAACGCATATTCAGTTCCGGTGGTGCAGCACCTTCTCCATTCCCTGGGGGGCGGGAAAGTTTTCGCTAAATTAGATTTAGCTCAGGCATATCAGCAATTACCAGTAGATGAAAAAACGGCACAGGCCCAAACTATTGTGACGCACCGAGGTACCTTTAAATGTACCTGGCTGCAATTCGAAGTTAGTGTAGCCCCAGGGATTTTTCAGAGCTTTATGGAAAGATTATTGCAAGGAATTAAGGGCGTGGTCCCCTATTTTGACGATGTATTAATTGCAGCCCCTACAAAAAAAATCTTATAGGACCAATTAAAATTAGTCCTAAAAAAATTCCAAGAGGCCGGTCTTAAGGTTAAAAAAAACAAATGTAAATTTTGTACTGACAGTGTTGAGTTTTTAGCTACCTGATTGATAGCCAGGGCATTCACCCTACTGAAAGTAAATTAAAAGTGATCAAAAATGCTCCCAGGCCACGAAACAAGGCCGATCTCCAGGCGTTCCTAGGCCTCATCAATTTTTATAATGTATTTTTACCGCACAATGCAACTGTCGCTGAACTGTTACACCGATTGTTAGATAAAAAAGCAAATTGGTTATGGGGTTACCGTGAAGAACAGGCATTCCGAAATGTTAAAAAACTGCTCACTTCTGACTCTGTACTCATGCAGTATAACGAGACTTTGCTGTTAGTTATAACCTGCGATGCATCGCCTTTTGGGTTGGGCGCCATTTTGAGCCACGTACTGCCTAATGGGAATGAAGCCCCTGTTGCATATTTTTCAAAGACTCTGTCAAAAACTGAGCAAAACTATGGACAAATTGATAAAGAAGCCCTCGCAATTGTCTCAGCTGTGAAAAGATTTCACGAATACGTGTATGGTAGGCTTTTTACTATTGTGACTGACCACAAACCTTTGTTAGGGATAATAGCTGGAGATAAGCCGACTCCCTACATATTATCCCCTAGGATGACCCAATGGTCAGAATTCTTAGCTGCTTATAACTATCGGCTGCAATACCGCCCGGGGAAAGCCATTCCCCACGCCGATGCATTAAGCCGAGCACCGCTTCCAGAAACTCTCGACAATCCGGCACCAACGGTAACCACATTGCAAATCGAGGCACTCAACTCGCCACCACTGACCGCCCGAGATATTGCAAGAGAAACCAAACGCGACCACACCCTAGCATGAGTCCTAAGCTGGGTAGAACATGGATGGCCATTGGACCAGTTATCAGATGACTTCACACCATTCAAGTCTCAACAGACCGAACTCTTCTCCCAGAAAGGCTGTGTCATCTGGGGCGATAGAGTCGTTATCCCAGAACGGCTCCAAAAAGCGCTACTGAGAACTTTGCATGATGGCCACCCCGCCATCGTGCAAATGAAAGCCCTTGCGCGAAGCTACACATGGTGGCCGGGCATTGACAAGCAAATCGAACAGTGGGTCAAAGCTTGTCCCAAATGCCAAGAAGTCAGCAACACCCCACCAAAAGCCATGCCTACTGAATGGGAGACACCACACGGACCCTGGTCCCGAATTCACCTGGACTTCGCGGGGCCAATCAAAGGCCACACTTTCCTGCTTACTGTTGACACCTACTCGAATTGGCTCGAAATTCATCGCATGACAACTACGACCTCCGAAGCGGTTATCAAAATTTTAAACAGACTCTTTGCAACCCACGGATTACCAGATGTCCTGGTATCCGATAACGGCCCACAATTTACTGCACTAGCATTCGAGCAGTACCTCGCTGACCATGGCATCCGCCATGCGCTCACCTCGCCTGTGCACCCTGCGACCAATGGCCGAGCAGAACGCATGGTTCAATTTGTGAAGAAAACCTTGCAAAAGGTAGACTACGACAACATTGATGACAAGATCAATCAAATCCTCTTCTTGCAACACATCACCCCACATAGCGTCACCAACAAAACTTCTGCTGAACTGCTAATGGGATGAAAACTCCGCTCCCACCTCGACCGGCTGCACCCGGCTTATGAACCAGAGAAACCACTAGGATCCAGCGGCCGCTGTCACACCTTCCAGGTAGGAGACCTGGTTTATGCAAAAAATCTATCGGGCGACCCGTTGTGGGTGGAAGCGACAGTAGTACATGTAACCGGCCCCATATCCTATCTGGTGCAATGCCTTGACGATAAACTTTGGAAATGGCATATCGACCAATTACGATCGCGGCTTTCAGCGGCCAGTCCGCAAATCCCCTTTGACCAAACTGAGGGGGGGGAGGTACGGAAGAAGATGAATTCCTAGGAAACCAGTTCGAAGGAAACGATGGTTTAATAGAAACTCAGGAAGCGGAGCCGGAGGGAGAAACCTCAGGGAATTGCAGAAAATGTGGGCAACGACGTAGAATTGAACTCTGAACCAGAAACAGCCCCACTGCCAAACAACGATCTACCTCAGCATGATTGCAACCAGCCGATACTACGAAAATCAAAGAGACTAAAAAGACAACCGTCCTACCTAAGGGACTATGTAACTGCGCCCTGAAATAAGAAGCCAGGGGAAAGGGGTGTTGTGTATGCAATAAGATTAATAAAGTGTGAGCTTGGAGTAAGTGCAGGGTTCTTGCTTTGCACTTCTGATTGGCTGTTAAGCGGCCGGACCGGATTGGCCCGTTCTGGGGAATCCGATTGGCCCTTAACAGAGAGTTCTTATTGGTTATAAGAGCTAGCGTTCCTAGCTCGTTATTGGTTAAACGTTACAGGGTTTGCCTATATAAGGCGGGTTTTACTGCTGTTGAAAAAAAGAAGTCACAATGTAAATAAAGAGCTGAAGTTCACCGTTCAGAGGCTTGTCTCCATTCTTTCTCGCCCATGCTCAAAACTTAACAGTTTCCATGTGAACCAGTTAGAATTGGCTTCACTACTTCCATATCCATATCTGCTTTATAAATTATACTCTTAGAAACAAAGAATGGCCCAGGAGTCTTTATTTGCTGTGTGTACTGAGTGGAATAGTTGGCAGTCAGATTCCCTCTAAAAAAATCTCTGGCAACACTTGCTCTTTTCGGCATATATATTACTAGCCTCTACTTGAGATATCTAATAGGATACTTCCTGTTTAATTTTCTGGGCAATAAAAGTATTTAAAGCATATTAATTCAGTCAAAGTTAATTTACTCCATTCTTCCCCCCATTCCGCACCATTCTTTGCAAAATTATTTTTCATTGCTCTTATAGAGGCTCTTACTTTGTAAATGAATGAGTTTGTTACATTTGATTTCAGATGTGATTTTTCCTTATTGGAAATGTCAGCTTTCACAGTTCATTAACATTGGAGAAAGAAGGAGGCAATAAGACGTACATACAAACAAACAAAAATAGAAAGTAGGAAGACAAGGAAACATGGCAGAAAAACACAAGCACCTCAGACATAATTAGGAAAAAATATCAAAGTGTATAGTTTTAACTGAAAGTTCCTTCCAAAACCTGGTGGTTGATATTTAAATTGATAATCATATTATTCACTTTAGCTACCTTCAGTCAAGACCTGCATCCTATAGGCTTGCAACCACAAACGAGCCCCACATTCATGTTGCTAGGTGAGACAGTTTTTAAGTGAGTTTTGCCCTGAGTTATGACTTTTCTTGCCATAGTTGTTAAGTTAATCTCTGCAGTTCTTAAATTAGTAACATGGTTGTTAAGTGAATCTGGCATCCTCATCCAGTTTGCTTGTCAGAAGGTAGCAAATGATCCTGGGACACTACAACCATCATAAATTTGACCCAGTTGCAAAGTGTCCAAATTTTAATCTTGTGACTGGGGATGCTGCAATGGTCATAAGTGTGAATCACAGTCATAAGTTACTTTTTTTTAGTGCTGTTGGTAAGTTGAAACTGTCACTAAATTAACTGTTGTAAGTTGAGGAAGAAAAAGTAGACCTTTCATTAGGGGCATTTTCTAGAGTACTTGCTATGTACGTAATTACTCCAAGTTGGTAGTATCTGAATGTGCTCCTTAGTTTTCAGTCCTGCCATCTTTTCACAGCGGGTAATAAATCCAGAAAAAGGTGATATTGATCAGCAATGTACTACAACCTGCCAATATCTCTTTGACATATTATTATGCTAATTTCAGGTCTTCCATTAAGTCTGGAGTTGACTGTCAACTAGAATGTATGCCTATAACTGTCAACTAGTATGTATGCCTATAACAGTATGTATGCCTATTACTCATTGTGGCATGATGCCCATCTCTTGAAATTTAAACAAGAATGGGGAATCCAGATTCAATTTTTATTATTAAACTCATAAGATGATTGAAAAATTCTACAACCTACTATGGATACTTTATCCATCATAGAAACAAATTCATTTTGTGCAATACTTTTTGTCATTTTGGTACTTTGCATCAAAAAGAACCCTGAAATCAATTGATCATTACCGTTAGCAAAGTATCAATGTTTTTCTATCCATCATAATGATAATTTATTAATATGTCTATAACACATAGCAAAAATGTGAAATATACAAGTATAATATCTTAAATTAGATATGAAGAAATTGATGCATAGTTGATATGTAATAGAATATTGAATATTGTTCTCAGAGACTTTGGCTTCTGACGAATGATAGAAAATCCAGGAACAGTTAGCAGGTAGATAATACTAGAGCAGAAAATCTAAAAGAAAAGCAAGAAAAGGGGAGGATAGGTTAGAAAAAAAATTTCTGATTGTCTATGGTATTTGAAAAATAATTGTTTAGTTTTGTGAGTTAACATTTCTCAGGATCAGTTTTTATGTGAAATGATATGAAATGATACATGCGGCTATTTGAGTTTATTGGCATTTCTGGGGAAGATAAAAAATTTATGAAGTCTCTCAGAGAATGGGTGTTGCTGAAGGAGGGAATGCTTTTTTTTTGCATCATATTATTGATGGGTATGTCTTATCTAACAAAGAGACAGACTATGGGTGACATGATAGCAGTCTTCCAATATTTGAGAGGCTGTCATGGGTGTGGGTCAACCTACTCTCTTCAAAGCACCTAAGGGCAAGACATCAAGGAACAGGTGGAAGCTTATAAAGGAGAGATCCAACCTAGAGCTAAGGAGAAATTTCCTGACAGTGAGAACAATTAATCAGTGGAAAGGCTTACCTGCAAAAGTTGTGTGTGCTCTAACACTGGAGATTTTCAAGAAGAGACTGGATAGCCATTTGTCCCAAATGGTAAAAGGTGTTAGGGTTCCAAGTAACATACTCATAGCAAAAAAACCTTCCAAGTAACATACCATAGCAAACAAAACTCTTCCTCAAAGAATAAGTTTATTGTATATGTCATATTGGCACAGGCTGGTGAAAACTGGCTCTGAATATTCCCATCATTTTCAGCTAATTAAAAGTGAAAGTTTATCACTTTCTCAAAACAATCAATCACTTGGTCCAATCAGCATACTGTCCAGTTGCTAGGTGACTCCAGTTCCCTACTTCCAAGTATCTGCAGAAATGTCCTTGGTTCCCATGAGAATTTTTTTTTGTTTTGGCTACAACTATCTTTATTCCCCCTTCCTAGGCTTCTTCTCTGGTTTGTCAGCACTGAAGTCTCAAAATAGCCTGTCAGGCCAGTTTCAGGGTTGACAACAGGGAGCAGGTTGGAGTAGAGAACCTCCAAAGTCCCTTCTTATTCTGTTAGTTGACTCAAGTGACAGACAGTACAGAACAATTTCTTCTGTTCTTGATTTATGCTCACATAAAAAAAGTGGAGGTGGTTATGGGAAGGGATTATTTTCAGTCTTGAATTAAGAACTGAGCTGAAGAACTGAAGTCCTTTATGTTCAGCATTAGATTAAATACAATTACTTTGAACATCCAGGGTTTATATTCCAATCTTGGAATTTGCAATTCTAGATGATGTCTCTAGAGCCAGGATATTCTTTTCGCTTTTTCAATTTAAATTCCTATTTGCACAACACTCAAGAGTCAATTATTGCTACAATCAGAATGTTTTTCCCTCCAAAAAGTTAAAGCTACAAGCTAATAAGCTTTTGTTAAAAATGGCTAGTGGTGCTGGTTGCCTAGCCAGATGCATGCTTGCCTACACAGGTGCAAAAGCAGTTTATAGTCTTCAAGTTCATCCTGCTTTTAATTGTAAATATGGCAAATTTGTGTGATAAGCATATTAAATTCAAACTGCATGAGCATCACTATTCTAAATCAAAATGTGACTCTAATACACTACTCTAATATACTGGCAGCAGTCAACTAGTAGCATTCACCACATTTAAAAAATAGTTAACAACTTGTCATAATGTGTAAAAGAACAGTTCTCTTCTTGCCTATTCACATTTCAAGAGGCATATGACATTAATAAACAAGGAATGGAAAGACAACAATAATCTGGAATTATACTTTCCTTACATCCTTATATTTCTGTGCTAATTTAAAGGGTGTGCATTGCTATTCCCCCCCAAAACCAACATTGATTGAATGACTGAAACAATTAATTATCCTTCCAGAATCTGCCCCTTTCCTTTTAATGAAAGCTTTCCATTTATTTTCTGAGGTCCACAAAACCAATCTGTTCTTTAAAAGCAGCACAGTGGTTGGGTGATTGACTTCGACACTATCATGTCACAGCCACCTGCTAATTGGAATACATTGAAAACTTTTGAAGTTGATCAAATGTGGGGAACAATGTACAGGACCAGGAGGAATGAACACACAGAGACAGGGAGAGAGAGGTGGGTGTTACGTCCGCATGGACAGAAGCCAGGAGTCGGTGACTGTGTTTCAAGCTCTTTTTATTAGCCAGGAACCGAACTGAGGCTAAAGGAAAACTTCGCGGCTTTTTATTTCCAAGCCGCAGCGGCCGCGACCAATGGCACCACTTTGAATCTCCCGCGATTCGAATTGACCAATCGCGGGAGATTCTCAGCGAGCCAATCAGTGCAGCTCGCCTAGCCAATCCGAACGTCCCGCGCTTTGGCCAATCAAAGCGCGGGGATCTCAAGAATTCAAATGAGGGGACAGAACACCGGGGAGAGAGAAAGAGGGAGGGAGGGAGGGAGAGGGAGATATATATATATATATTTCTGAATTGAATTAGAAACATGACAGAAATCAATCACTGGATATGTTTGCACCATCAGCTGGATTGTTGAATGCAGAATCACAAAACTGATGTAAAGTGGGGGTAGAATTTTATATTTAAAATTCATTGTGCTTGCAGATATTTAACCTGATTAGACGGATTCCTGGTTTAGAGTATCTGTTCAGAAACTAACAGAAATGGCTGCACCTGAAGGGGGCAGAGTAAAGCTTTTTGAAAAACAAACATGAAAACAATGCAGCTTATCAGACAAGCTTATCTGAGAATCACTGGGAGACCTCAAAATATTTCCGATGAGCCAAGTCACCACAGAGCAGGAGAACCATGTTAAGGAAATATGGGATTCAGATGAGAGAAGCAGGATGGGAAGAAGTGAAGGATGGAATAGTTAATCTGTCCCTTTCCAATTCTTATTCTCTATGATCTTCAGGAGATGAAATCACAATTGCAGAAACATAAATTGATGGAAGTGAAAAAGATTAAGTCATTGTCTTGATTCAGCTTCATTTAAAAACCTTTCTTTGAATCACACATATACTCTTAGTCTTCTAGTCAACTGCACTCCTTTTCAACTATTTAGCAATGACCATAGCTTCTAAATTTAGATCTTCTCATGAACTTTGACTTATGGGGGATTGTCAGGAAAGCTACACTTCAAAGCCAAAGTCAGAGAAATATTTGTTCTGTCATTAGATCTATAGCAAAATATAGTCTTGCTAACCCTTAGGGAAATTATTTCCTGAATTGTAGAGAGTACAACATGTCCAATGAGATCTTTCACTTGCAACTAACCCTTTCCCTATAATATTTGGTTACTTTGAAGAGTTTGTGGTTTTAAACTTTGTTTTCATGTATGATATGCCATTTTTGAACACAGAATGAGTTTGGGAGAAAGAACGTTTGGAGATGCTTCATATGTTAATTCTTAAATCATAGTTAATGCAAATTATTCATTTATTCCTCCCCATTTACAGTGGAGAAAAAAACCTCAATATTTCTTTGTTTACAATATTGGAATCAGTGGTGGGATTAAAAAAATACTATCAGTATTTTGGGCGTGGTTTGATGGGCATGGCATGGCTTGGTGAGCGTAGCTTGGTGGGTGTGGCAGAGGAAGCATACTGTAAAATCCCCATTCCCTCCCCACTCCTGGGGGAAGGTTACTGCAAAATCCCCATTCCCTCCCCACCCCAATAACCTGCTTTCCAGCTCTGTTCTCCTGTGTAGGGCAACAAAAGAAGACCCAGCCAATCAGCTGGGACTTGGGAGGCAGAGAAGAGATGGGGCAGGACCAGTCAGAGGTGGTATTTGCCAGTTCTCTGAACTACTCAAATTTTCTGCTACCAGTTCTCCAGAACTGGTCAGAACCTGCTGAATACCACCTCTGATTGGGAGCCTGCTGCTTCTCAATAACATTACTTTCTAAATCTGACTGGCATAGTGGTCCAGTGGTGAAGATGCTTGCCTCCCACTCAGAAGAATTCAATCCTAGGTAGTGGCAGGTATTTCTCTCTCAGGCCACAAAGAAAAAATATCGGCTGTTAACTCTGTGGGACACCAAGAAGGGCATCCAGCTAGCAAATGTCAGTTCCGTCTAGTTACTCCTACTCTACCTCAAATTAAGGGATTACAGGTTTGTAAAAGGGAGTTTTTATTACTTTCTAAATCTATTTACCTTAGCTATCTAAGATATCCATGAAATTAAAATTTTAATTTATATTACTTGTACTTTCCATGTCTTAGCTAAAAATCCCACAGCCCTTTGAAGAAAGGTGAAACATCTATGTTTATGTGTATATTTAATTTTCATTCCTCAGGTTATACAGCGAAGCACATAGAGAACCAAAAATTAAAAAGTCATTTTTGTGGATGAAGAGATATTTAATTATAGTGCTGTCGAATATCACCCTATTTTATACCACACTTTATAGTTTATATGAATTATAGTTTATATGAATTCACTTTATATGAATTATAGTTCCTATAGTTTTAAAATTAATATTAATTACAATGTTAGTGATAGATTTTTTTTACTAATTCAGTGATTTTGTAGTAAGTAAAATAATTTTTAAAATTTAATATTCTAGAGGATTCATATATTATTATCTTAGATTAATATTTATATCATACACTTTTATACAGCACTGTCTTATATTAGAGATTCCATGATCTTAATCATAATGTTGTGGCAAAATTGTGATTTTATATTATGTGCTTCTAATTCAAAATTCAACCTTTTCCCAAGGTTAGATTACTGGAATGGTTATAAATTTCATCACTTAATGATACTTTACACTGTTCAACAGCATGAATAAATATTATTTCCTTCTTTATTTTCTTACTTACATTCATTAAATCAGGTAAGCAAAACATCTTACCCATTACCTTCATTGAAGTAATTGGCCAACTGGAAAGTAAAGGATTCCATACTATAATATTTGTTTACAACTTTGAGTGAGAAATGCGATGGTGGTGATTAATATTAAAGGAAAGAAGCAATTTGTTGAAATAATAGTTGGTGATTGTCAACAACAGTTTCAAATTGGCCTAAATTAAATTAAATTAAAATGTATTCCTATTAGCCAAGCCAATCTTCTCAAGCAAAATGCCCTTCCTAAGTAATGATAGGAGTAACAAAATGTAACAGAATAACAGTTGGAATGGACCTTGGAAGTCTTCTAGTACAACTACCTGGTCAAGCAAGAAACCCTATACCAGTGATGGTGAACCTTTTTGTTGTGTGCCAAAAGCGTGTGCACGCATATGCTGGCACCCACAATGCAATGCTCCCCTCCCTTCCTGTGCATGCACATGAAACAACCCTCCCCACTGCCTTACCTCCACTGCGCATACGCATGCCTCCCAGCTGATTTTTGGCCCGTTTGAGGTTGTTTTTGCCCTCCCGGAGGCTCAAGGAAAGCCTCTGCAGCCTCGGGAACGCCGAAAAATGGGCCTTCTGAAAATCCTGGAAGTGCTGAAATGGGCCCATTTTCAGCTTCTCGAGGCTTCCTTTGAGCCCCCAGGAGGGCAAAAACACCCTCAAGCGGGCCAAAAGTCAGCTGGGAGGTGCACACCCGCACAAATGGCTCTGTGTGCCACCTGTGCCATAGGTTCACCATCACTGCCCCATACCATTTCAGACAAATGGTTGTCCAATCTCTTCTTAAAAGCCTCCAGTGATGGAGCACTCACAAGTTCTGAAAGCAAGCTGTCAACTGTTCCATTGATCTCACTGTTAGTTTAGTAGCAAAATGATGTCACTGAAACTCCCAAGTATGTCACCGCTTCTGGACTTTGTGCTTGAGGTGGAATGAAATTTTGACTTTGCATTTTGCTCATTAGATAAGTTTGTTGTGATAGAAATGACTAGTATATATTATTATGAGCCATTGTGGTGCAGTGATTCAAACGGGGGTGGGATTATATCGGTATGGACCAGTTCTATAGAACCGGTTGTTATGATTCTGCACAATTTGGAGAACCAGCAAATCGTGCCACTGGCTGGCCCCGCCCCCGCCCTGCCTCCCCCAGTCACTCCTTACCTGGCATGCATGCCATCCAACTTGCCTGCATTGTGCCTTCACCTAATTTTTGGTAAGTTGCTATTTTTCCTTTTTTCTTCCAACCATCAGCTGTTCCTGGGATTTCTTGCTTTCTAGCTAATCTAAATTGCTGTTGTACTGCTTTGCCTTCGCCCAGGAGCCTTTCCTGAGGCCCAGTCAGGAGTTGTATTCAGGGCCTTGGGGTGCAGGGGGAGAAGTGGCCTGAGAGCAGAGTTGAACCTTCCTCAGGACTGAAGCTTCTACTTTTCAGTGCACTCAGGCAGCAAATTGCAGAAAGGTAGATCTGTGAGTGAATCTGTGATTCTGCAAGCAACTCAATCTGCCTGCCTTTTTTGCCTGATTTTGGGTAAAAGATGCTCTCTTTTTTAATAAAAAAATTCAACATTTACATACATGGTATGTTGTGAGTTATTTTTGTGAGTTTTCTTGCTAGCAAATTTTATGTGACAGACTAAGGCAGCAGATTGCAGAAAGATAGATCTGTGAGTGAATCTATGATTCTGTGAGCAATTCAATCTGCCTGCCTGCTTTGTCTGGTTTTGGGTAAAAGTTGCTCATTTTTAATAAAAATTCAATATTTACATAAATATTTACAATATTTATAAACAAGCCATGCTCAGCCAGTAAAGTGACCACCAAGCCATGCCCACCCAGCAAGCCATGCCTGCAAAGTCACATGACCAGCAAACCACACCCATAAATTAGGCCACGCCCACAGAACCAGTTGTTAAAAAATTTGAATCCCACCCCTGGGTTCGAATGCAATATTGCAGGCTAATTCTGCCAACTGCCAATTGCCAGCAGTTTGGGAGTTCGATTCTCACTGGCTCAAGTTTGACTCAGCCTTTCATCCTTCCGTGGTGGGTAAAATCAGGGCCCAGCTTGTTGCGGGCAATAGGCTGACTCTCTAAACCATTTAGAGAGGGCTGTAAAGTATGTGGTGTGTAAGTCTAAGTACTATTGCTATCATGTAAAAGTAAAAAGTTGAGGCTCTATGTTATTGTCTTATTCTCCTATGCTAATAAAAGTGAAATGTTAATGCTTTTCTTTCTTCCCCCTTCCCCCTAGACTTTATCCTATTCCCTTTTTCCTCCCTGACTTTCCTATTATTTTCATTTTTCTTTGTATTTTATATTTTGATAAACCAATACAAAAATTTTAAAAAGAAACTGCCAAGTATAGTATTCTTTTCAACCATTGTGCTTTTCACTGAACAGAAAGAGAAAAGGGACTTCAGTTTGTCACCAAATAAGAAAGTGGCTTAGGAAGAATCCTTAGCTTCATTTTCAACTGGGAGACCAGACCAGACGAGACCAGAAAACCAGCTCTGCAGGAAAAGTAGTTACACTTTATTTGAGATTGCCTGTAACATCAGAATAAGTGTGCTTGCTCTGACATTTTTGATTTGTGACCATTATCATACTAGTCATAGAGGTGGCTCTCAAGCCCTATTTAGTCATATATGTGGTTCTCAAGACATTGGACTACACATATATGTATCTCTTAACCATATTAATATATAGGACTCTAGCTTATGATCCAGGACATCTTCTGATGTTTTTCAGTGTTGATATGTAGAACTTGGAAGCATTGCATGTTGTAGCAGGCTTGACATCTGAAAACAGCAGGAAGGGGGACTTCCGGTTTAAGCCTCTTTGTGGACAGACTGAAACTGTGATCGTGCGTGGTTTTGATCCGTGCTCGCCACTGGAATGCCCCGAGCTGGCTGGTTTTGGGGCTAAGCCACCCTGTAGAGGTGGTGAAGAGTGGGGAGACTGCCAGCAGGGTTCAGGAGAGCCCCATCTTTTCTTCTCCATTACTCCCTTTCCCGAAGGCAGTTGCAGCAGTGGTCAGAAATGGCCACCTCAAAGAAGAGCTTGACCAGAAAAGAATGTGCAGGAGGAAGATAAGAAGTTAAAGTTTTGGTTGACTGGGTTAAACTGCAAAAGCAACAATTAAGGTACCCTGGAATTTAAACTAAAAAAAAAAAAAGTAACATTGTTCCCAAAGAAGATTTTGAAGCAGCGAAGGAGAGAGAAAAGGGAAAGGATTTGGTTTTCTTTCTCCTCTCATTTTCCCTATACTGACAGTTAAGAGATCTAAATACAAAATTGGAAAAAAAATCCACTTTGACATCAATAGGCATTTAAGCTGAAAATAAAATGTCAAAGGGATAATAAAGATTTCTGGATACTTAAACCTTTTAAAAGCAGGAAAGGAGAGAAAAAGAATAAAAGGGCAGGATCTGGAAAAAAGGGAGGAGACTGCCTGGAATTAAAAGGAATTTACAGTAAAACTTCAACAAGACTTCTAAAAGATACATTTTAACTGAAACTTGGCTACAAAATAGTAAAACCCCAGGAAGCGAAAGTGGAAAAAAGAAGCATGAAGAAACAGCTTGGGAGTATTTGGATTATTTGGTGATCTCTGGATTTTTCGCTGTTGCATTTGAATGACTAAAATCAATTGGGTGGTTGTTTAAAAGTGTTTTAAAATGGCACTACTTTTAGATGAACTGAAAATGGAACTTAAAAAGTACAAAGAAGATGCACAAGAAGGGAGAGGTTCTTTTGGCTTTGTATTTCAATTCTTAGAAATGGACATCTTGAACTATGAGAAACAAGAAGAAATGCCTGCAGAACAAGAAGACTGGGACAAAGAAGAAGCCATCTTTAATTAACAAGTAATTTTATGTGGGAGGAAAAAAGGAAAGGGGCGAAAGAGAATGAAAAGTTTAAGATTTGAAAAAACAACCAAGAAAAGGAATAATAACTTGAAAAATAAGTATAATATTGTAAAGCAACAGAAGAGAGGAATACAGAAGAAAGAATTTGAATTAGAGAGACAAGGGAGTAAAAAGGGGAGGGAGAAGAAGAGAGAGAAGAAGGAAAGGAAAAGAAGTTATAAAGAACAGAAACAAGATATGGAGAAACAGGGCCTATTTAGAGATAATGGGTGAAAATTTAATTAAAAAAGGGATTCTGCAAAGGTACATAAGATAGTATTGTTATATTAGAAATAGAAATAATTTTAGAAAATATGAAACAATGTATGAATAAAATGATGGATAAAATAGTTATTGTAATCTAGTGAAATGTTTGTTAATAAATAAATGAAATGAAATGAATGAGAGAATTGAATTAGGAAAGGATGGGAACATTTTAATTATTTAATGTTTTATAAAATATAAGGAAAGAGAAATAGGGGGGGAAATTAATTATGGAAAGCTTATAAGTATTCCCAAGGAAGTATGATATTTAATTGAAAAGTAATGTTAAAGATGTTAAGACTTTAATGAATATTAAAGATAGAATTGAATTGGAATGGAATGAGTGTTTTAATTACATATATTAATAATCACTTTTTAAGAATATAGTGTGTATTTTAAGAATGTACCAAGCAGAATTTGATTGGAAGTTATGTATTATATTGAATGTTATAACCTCAAGGTATATATTGAAGCTTAAATAAGAGTTGAATGGATAAAATTAAAAGATATAAAGGTGTCATACTCCAATTAGTAACTACAGGAGAAAACTTGTTTAATGAGAAAAGAAAATATGACATTGAAACAGGACAGACAAAAGTATAAATATAATGATTTGAATTGATATGAGATAATTAAAATCAAATTGAGAAAATTAAGAGAGGAGAAAAACTATGTAGAAAATGTAAAACAGTAATAAGATATGGAATAGAACATAAAAGTGAGCATGAAAATGAGTTTGTGTCTGTATGAAGAAATGTAACCCGGGACCATGCTATTTTAAAAAAAAAATGTTTTATTTGAATTATGTTTGTTTTTTTTTTGTGAAAACCCAAATAAAATTTTCAAAAAGAAAAAAGAAAACAGCAGGAAGGTGCAGAATTGTCTTGTGCTCCTTGGGTATTTGTGCAGTAATGGTGAGATAGGACAGTACAAATATCTCTGCTATATAGGCACTGAAGAAGCACATGCTAAGATCTGCTTTATCTTTATATCTTATAGTTTTTTCACAGTTAATATAGATATTATTTTATGGTTAAAAATTTAACTTTTTTTCCTTTTGTTCCATCCTAAACTATCTTAGTTTAGCTTTGTGCAAGTTGTTTACACGCATTAACTTTCCCAAGGCTGAGATAGAAAGTCTTTAAGGCCATACACCATGAGCTATGTTAGTGTCCAGGATAGACATAAAAGTTCTACTGATAGATTGCACCTATCCATGCGATTCTGGGGGCATCAAAGCATTCAAATGCATGCTATTTTACTGCTGTCTGAATTAGGACTATATGCTACCTTTGTTATGCTGTTTCCCTGCATTATTATGCCGACTGCTTCTTTCAGATTCCATCACTAGGCCCGTAAGTAAATACTGTATAGCTTGAGAAAGATTGGATGGCAACTGATATAAAAATGATTGGTTCTGTAATTTGAATGTAGTTTATTTATTTTATTTCACTTCTTTTACTACTTAGGATATGATTGATCTTCGATTCTGATAAAGACTTGTATTCAGAAGGTCACAAAAAGCAGCAATATAAACATACAAAAGGCAGGTGCCAAACATTTATTACAGTGAGCATTCCCATGTATAAACCACAATAATCTTTATTCACTTTAAAAGACACAATAGAAAATGTAATACCAAGACTTACTGCAATGAAATTACTTTGGCTTTGCATGGAATGGAAAAGGAACAGTTGAATAGGATATTTTCCTTGATTAAAGTTATTGTGCAAGTTAAAATTATTGCTTATATTAACATAAAGATTTCTTTACCACATTTAAACTATGTACTTTCATCCTGAAATTTTAAAAAAGACTACCTTTGGTTCAGGCAAAAAGATATGAATAAGTTAAGTCATGGAATGAAACAAAATGTTAAAAAGTTCTGATATCTATCATGGTAGCACAGTGGTTAGAATGCAGTACTGCAGGCTACTTCTTTTCAGCTTTGGAAGCCATATTAGCATCAGAAACTTCCACACTGCCACATTCTTGAGCATGGGAAGATGGGAGGGGGGATTTCATGGAGCGTATGTGGTTAGACATAATAACATTCTTCTTTAAAGTCAAGGTCATGTTATTCCTGCACCTGGTTGAGTAGTAGAGGGGATGTCTCAAGTTGGAATGAATGGTGATTGGGGCATGTGATGGAATGATGGGTGCAGGGGTGGGTTTGTAATTTATTATATATTGGAGGAAAACCTGGAACTACTCCAATAAAAGGAAACTTTGAGAAAATGCCTGTCTCAGAGTTTTTAACTGGAGTTGAGTTTTTTCTGGAATGCTGACACTTCTTCTGACAGTTCGGCAGGTTGAGTTCGGCAGTTTGAGTCACACAGATTCAAGGTTGACTCAGCCTTCCATCCTTCCAAGGTCAGTAATCTGAGGACCCAGATTGTCAGGGGCAATATGCTGACTCTATAACCTGCAAGAGAGGGCTGTAAAGCCTTGTGAAGCAGTATGTACAGTAAATCAAAGTGCTATTGCTATTTACCAAGCACATCTAAATTATATGATATCTTTACAATTCCCAAAGCATGTCATAACTTTTGAGGACTCTTAATGTTTGGAAATTGAAAGCTGAAACATTTGACATGCACTAAATTGGATTACATGCACTAAATTGGATTAACTTTTGGTTAATTCCAGTGAATTCTTCCACTTCACATGTTCAACTGAGAATTCTCCACCAATATTGAGA
The DNA here is from genome assembly GCA_033807585.1 of Hydrophis major. Classification (NCBI taxonomy): domain Eukaryota; kingdom Metazoa; phylum Chordata; class Lepidosauria; order Squamata; family Elapidae; genus Hydrophis; species Hydrophis major. The sequence goes on along the minus strand of CM066334.1, from coordinate 15,431,751 downwards.
GAAGAGGGTCATATGAAAAACACCATAGATATAGAAATGGACACCACTCACACCTTTACTGGCATTCCATTCTATTAATGGAGGCTGCAATCTTCTTACCTGAGAATATGTCACAATGCATCCAGTGGACTTACTTCTGAGCAGAAAATCTGATTTGAATTGTATAAATGAAACAGAATACAGAATAACAGAGTTGGAAAGGATCTCAGAGGTCTTCTAGTCTAACCCCTGCTCCAGCAGGAGACCCTGTATTACTCCATACAAATGGCTGTTCAATTTCTTATTAATAACCACCAGTGTTGGAGCATGTACAACTCCTCAGAGCAAGCTGCTCTATTGATTAATTGTTCAAATGTTATAAACTGAATAGTAAAATCTGCCTGTTCATATGTTCATCAATCCATGTGTCCATCTGTTCATAGATCTGTTAAGCCTGGGTTCCCCAACCAGGGTTAAGGAGACAAGCTAAACAGAATGTGCAGCATTAGTCAGATAGGCACACAGATAAATGAGTGAGATAAGTTTGTATGTTTGTTAACATACAGTATAAGTAACAGATACGCTTGTGCTATCAAAAATATAGTTTATTCCATTTATAGCATAGTCAAAATAACAGTCCATTAGTCATGTATCATATCAGTCAGTCCATTCAAGGATATTCAATTTAGCAAAGTCCGTGTAGAATATCCTATGTCAGTTCACTTACAAATCAGTCCTTTGTCTCTCTCCCGTTCGAGTAACGCAGTCGTGAGTCCATGCAGTAATTAGGGATCATCAAAGCCAGAGAGAGAGCAAGCTGTCGTCTTGCTTCTTTTAAAGTGCTTTCACAACCACTCCCTTAATTACATTCCTATATTTAAAGTTGCAGACAATTTAACTTATAAACTATGATTACATATTTATTATTTTACCTAAACCAGTTAGGGTAAACAATGTTATCCCTAACATGATCCAATGATCCATAGATGAATCAACTGATTTATTAATCCATCCATCCATCCAACCACCCATCCAATTTATCTTTTTTAGGTATGTCTTCTAGTAGAAAAGTACATCTAGTATATCTGCTTTCATGCAAACTTACCTAACTTCAGTGCAGGATGACAATGGACAGGAATTCTACAACGCTCTGATTTATTTTATTACATTTACTTTTACAAAATCATTCTTATTTTCAATAGAAAGCTTATCCCAGAGTGTTTTAATACTTGACAAAAATCATGTATAAAAATATAGAGACACATATTAATTAAAACAATACTCTAGGCCAGTTGTAGAGCTCATGCACTACATTTAGAAAGTTCCAGGTTCAATCCTGGTATCCCCAAATTTCACCTTAAAATATAGAAAAGTCACTGCAATCCATATGGACAAAGCTGAATAAGAAGAAATAGAAACCTTGTTCATGATAATGCTAGTAGTTATGGAACATATTTTTCCCAGTCATTACTCATCTAATTTATATGGCTTTTGAAGCAGTTGGGAAAACTGAAATTGAGATCATTTTTTCCTGAAACCAAATAATATTACCACCAGGATCTTGACTTGATCTGGAATAGCTTCACATAATTCACAACAAATTGTAGAAAATGACCAGGTTAAGCTTCAGGGAGGGGTCAAACATGTCATCAGTCTTGAGCCCCTTTGTGCCCACATGAGATGTAACTCCAGCCCACCTTAAATTCCATCTACCACCATTTTGCTTGGACCATTAATTGTTCAGATTCTTATAGAGAGCTTAAGCTTGCAATAAACCTTTATACTCATTTGAACTGTCTGGATCTCCTGATTTTTCTGGTGCCTGACACATATAGTCTTACTATCAATAACACTTAGACTTATATAATGCTTCATAGTGCTTTCCAGCTCTTTCTAAGCAGTTTACACAGTCAGCATTTTGCCTCCAGAAATCTTGGTCTTCGTTTTACTGACCTTGGAAGGATGGAAGTCTGAGTCAATCTTGAGCTGCTCAGAATTGAACTCCTGGCAGTCAGCAGAATTATCCTGCAATATTACATTCTAACCATTGTGCCATCACAGCTCATAAACCTTAAACCAAGAAAATCCCAAACATGGACATTTATATAGTAGTTGATCCAGTGAGTGGTCAGAAAGCAGAAAATCTATGTTAGGAAATCCTGTTGCTATGAGGTGTTTTTTTTTTTTTTTTTAATTATTATTTTGTAAGGAAAAAAAAAAACAGCCTGCTGTGGAAAGAAATATCTCCTTGTTGTCTGTAAGTGTCAAGCACTCTGATGGAGGAAGGAAGAAAATGAATAAAAATCTACAAAAGGACCGCAGCATGGAAAGAAAGACAAACATGTTTTTGTACAATACATTTTGTTGATTTCTTTGCCTCTGTGCTCAGCACAGTATTCCATCATGATACTGTTTAAGCTTTAGCCATATTTTCTTATTCATAGTTTAAAAGGGACTCAATTCCTTTCTGCTAAAGTCTCAGATCGACTGAAGCTTGATTGCTATGTGAAAAGCAATTTAAAGGAGAGAGGAAAAAATGTGGAAAATGCAAGACCTGGAGAGATCGTTTTGAAGAATTACATATGAAGCTTTCACCCAATTTTCAACTATTCTGGAAGTAGAAAGCACATATACCTATAAATATTTTAACAACTTTTAAAGGCTTTTTAGAGGCTACAGCAAGTTGGATTAAGATTTTCAGATTTCCACTTTAGCTATTCTCTCTTTTTTTTACATTGTTTTTCAATGTCTGACACAGTGGTGGTATTCTATTAGTTCGGCGCGGTTCTGGCGAGCCAGTAGCAGTGATGAGCAGCAGAGACCAAACTGGTTCTCTCCATTGCTCTGCTATTGGGCCCACCCACCCACCTGGGCTCCCATACTCACCTTTATCTGCTGAATTTGAAGCGCAGCTACTTTGCACAGCACAGAAGAGTGCCGCACGGCCCCTGCTGAAGCGACCAGGATTGTGCAGGCTTGCAGGAGGCGAGTTAAAATGGGATGATGGAGTAGGGAAGAGGTACTATAGATATGGTATTTCCAATAAAAGTAATCTTTGAGGAATTCAATTGCCTTGGAGTATTGCTTGACATAGATTTATTATTTGGGGCCTTGACAGTAGGTTGATTATGCAGATGCAACTTCCAGGTGTGATTTAAGGAAGTAGACAGCCAGATGGAATACGGATGACTGGACATCAGCTATTGTAGCAATGGCAAAGAAATCGGGCCTAAAGCATCTGAAGGAAACTGGATTGCTTATCCCAAAGCAGTGGTGGGATTCAGCCGGTTTGGAATGGTTCAAGCGAACCGGTAGTAAAAATTCTGTCTGGCCTTGCCCACTTTACCCAGTCACTCCTCATCTCATCCGCCCACCTGGCATAGCTACTGCTGCTCTCTGTCTGGCCCCCTGGCTTGCCTCAACTACACAGTCTCTGAGGTCCAGTCAGCTTGCCTATCTTCAGCTGCATCCCATTTGGCACTCTCCACATGGCCCAGCTGAGCTGCCCTGAGCTGCCCGGCAGCCTGGGTAAGTCTGCAAGCGCAGCAAGGCCTGAATCCCAGTCTAGCTGCCTCCCACGTGGGCCAGCTAAGCTGCCCTGATCTGTCTAGGTGAGTGACTGCTAGCAGCAAAGCTCAAATCCTGGCCTAGCTTCCTGCTATGCCACCCCCGTGGTACCCGAGGCCCTGTGCACTTCTCTGCCTTCCACACTACCTTCCCTGCTGTTCCTGTGGCCCCGCTGCCTTCCCCGCTGTCCCAGTTGCCAGGGCCACTTGCTTGCCTTGCCTACTCCCTTCTATGCAGCACATGGCCCTGCCATGCTTGCCTTTTGCCCCTGCTACTTGCCTTTCTCCCCTGCCATGCTTTCCCTTTGGAAAGCTGGTATGGGAAGGGTGGTCCCCTTTGGAAAGCTGGTATGGGAAGGGTGGTCAACCGCCAGCTATGGCCTCACCCTATAGCCGGTCCCGTATTCCCACCCAGCCAGCTGACTAATCACCTTGAACTTCTGCTGCCGCCAACTTTTCTCCATACTGAGATACTGATGCCACTGCTCTCACCATGGAGGAGAGAGAGAGAGAGAGAGATGAGAGAGAGAAAAAGAGATGAAAAACAAAAATGGAGAGAGAGAGAAAGAAATGAAATAGAGAGTGGGGGGGAAGAAAGAGACAAAGACCTTTTTAAAAGAAAATTAAAAAAATGACTCTTTGAGTTTTTAAGGTTGTAGACCCCTGGGTTAGGCAAACACCATGGTCGTTAAGTGAACCTTGTGGTCATTAAGTGAACACTGTTAAACAAGTCAATTTTCCCCAATGGACATTTTTAACTGGAAACCAGAAGGAATTGTTGGAAACTGGCAAAAAACATACAAAATCTCAGTCACGTGACTGTGTGCAATGTTGTAACTGGTCATAAGTGTGTGTGTGTGTGTGTGTGTGCATGTTGTCAAAATTCCTAAAACAGGTCAAGTAGTTCTGGGAAGGTCAGTCGTAAATTAGAATACTTGCTAAGCAACTGGCCATTAAGCAAGGACCACTTGTATTTGATTTGCCAGTCTCATGGCCACCTAACCATATCCACCTACTAGCCACGCCCACCTTCTAGGCATGCTCACAGAACTGGTAGTAAAAATTTTGAATCCCACCACAACCCCAAAGTAATCCTTCACAACAACCAAAAACTTGGAATGCCACACAGATTCAATATATGCATATTTAAGCTAGACTAGCATGGACAAGAGACCTTTTATCTGAAGAATAGATCTGGGATAACAATTAGTGGGACCATTGTAATAGGAGCTGTCCATTAAATGTTAAAAGGTGGGCCTCTGTTTGCACATCCTATTCCCACTTATTCCTCACTGTTTCTGCTACTTTGATTATGGTTAAAACAATACAACACAAACTCAGCCTCTGTGATGAATAAAGTTATTCACTGAATTATAAAATGTGTTTTCTAATGATTAGGATATTGATTATTCAGCTGCAGATATTAGTATGCTTTCTTAAATAACTTAAGATAGCCTCTTTGTTTGTGTTCTATGCATGGATATATCTTATGGATAGCAGGCTTGGCACCTACATTCACTAACCTTGTCTGTTTTATTTCCAAAGTGTTGACCAGATGGTCAGTTGTTTTGTTGCTGTAGCTAGTTGGGGAGGGAAGTGAAGAATTGTAATTATGGGAATGCGCAGGGCTGCAGCAAACACCCAAGGCAAATAACAGAAAGTCATTTTTGCATTTAGATTCTCGAGACACGATAACACGAGTGCATAGAAAATATAACTGCCTGGAAGGAACATTCAATTATTACAGTGCATCGCCTCCCCACTCCCATCCTGTCCAACTTTTCCTTTTCTTGCCCAAACTCTTATATTTATTGCTTCCAGAATGGCAAAAAAGAGCAAAATGAATTTTCCAAAGTAAATGTTTGTCCCAAGTAATGGTTTATGAGTGAAAATAATGACAACAGCAATAATTGGAAGTGAATACTCGTGACATGTTAATAATGTCAGAGAAGTTAATTTAACGGCATAAAAATAAAGATGGGCACAGTGATAGACAACATCATAGGCATGCTGTGAATATTCAATTTATCTTAAAATAAATACTGAAGAATCATTTTCAGCTGCATATTACGTGTTTCCTTAAAGTATACTGTTTCTTAACATATAAAAGAGTCAAAACCTTTTAGATATCATTCTCTTATTTTCTATATATATATGTTTTCTGAGGTTTTCGCGGGTATTTGTATGTGGATCTTTGGTTATTTGGGTTTTCTCCCGCGTAAGATTGGAAGTATCTAGGCAACGTTTCGATGACGTCTCATTCATCATCTTCAGGCTTGGTCTTCAGCTCTGTGCTTCTCAGAGTGATGTGAGCTTGCAGTTGCTTCTTCCTTTTAACTGCTAGTGGGGGTTTGACTTGATTGGGTGGGGGTTTTGTTGTTTTGTTGGTGTTAGGTTTTGTTTTTTTATTGTTTCTATGAAGTGGAAGGAGTTTTGTACATGTGAGTTGATGGATTCTGCATAGGGCTGTAGTTGTTTGGCGAGAAATTTGGCTAGGTTTTGTAGAGGTGAGCCTATGGAGCTGACTATTGGTCTAAGTGGACTATTGGACTATTGGTCTAATTGGTCTAGACCAATAGTCTAGACCAATTGTCAGCTCCATAGGCTCACCTCTACAAAACCTAGCCAAATTTCTCACCAAACAGCTACAGCCCTATGCAGAATCCATCAACTCACATTTAAGAAACTCATTCCAGTTCATCGAGATCATAAAGAAACAAAACTTACAACCCAGTGACCTACTAGTGAGCTTCGATGTCATATCCCTCTTCACCAAAGTGCGAATAAAAGAAGCCTTGACAGTCATCCATAACAAATACAACCCACCCAAGCACATCCTAGATCTGACCAACCACTGCCTATCCAATACATACTTCACCTACAATGGACAAAAATACAAACAAATAGAAGGAGCACCCATGGGATCATCCCTCTTACCTGTCATTGCTAACCTCTACATGGAACACTTTGAAACACAAGCTCTAGAAAAATATGATCACAAACCCAAACTCTGGCTCAGATACGTAGATGACACCTTCATAATCTGGCCACACGGGAAAGAAAAACTGAACAACTTCCTCACACACCTCAACAGCCAACACCCCAAAATACAATTCACCATGGAAACAGAAGCTAACAACCAACTCCCCTTCCTAGATGTCTTGGTATACAAAAAATCCAATGGCTCCCTAGGATACACCATCTACCAGAAGAAAACACATACAAACCGCTATCTACACGCACTCTCACACCACCACCCAACACAGATCAATTCCGTAGCCGAGACACTCATCTCCAGAACAAAATGCTTAGCCGACGAACAACACCTAGAGACCGAACTACACACTCTCACTGGCGTGCTGACAGCCAATGGATTCCAAAGAAAGAAGATCACCCACCTAATCCAAAAACAAACCCCAACCAAAATCCAAGACAGAGAACAAGAGAATGGCAAAGCCCTCCTCCCATATATAAAAGGCACTACAGACAAAATCAGCAAGATCCTCCAAAAACACAACATTAAGACAGCATTCTGCACAAACAGAAAGATATCCACCATCCTAAGAAACCCTAAGGACAAAATTGATTAGAAAATCAAGGAGTATACGAAATCCCTTGCACTGCCTGCCCCACCACAATATATGATTCCCAGTCTTCTTTGGCTGGGTTGAACGATGCGGGTGGCAAGTTGTTGCCGGCCATCTCATTGATTTTTTGCCTTCCATTGCCACATGCTTCAGGTCTTTGTTCCTTCGATCCCATTCTTGTCGCCGGTGTTCTATCGCCAGAACAAAGCAGACTCGAGACCGGAGTTGAATTCAGCTCTTTATTAACTGTTGGTAACTTCAACTAAAGTCGAGCCATGGCAGCTCTTTTTATAGCGGCTGCTTGTGGCTCGCAACCAATGGCATTTATTTAAAACTCCCGCCGCTTAGGCGGCCAATCAGAACTGTTCTTATCTACCAATCGCTAGACGGCAGTATCTATCCAATAGGAATGCAGTATTACGAGTATGCAAAACAAATACAGAACACAACCAATCAAAAATTTAAACATAATGCTCATTTAGAGCACGAATTAATTAAGCCTATAACTTATGCAGGAAAGCAACCAATGGCAAACCTTATGCCCAAGGAGGCATAGATTGACATAAAGCTGTTTCTGCATGCACAAGGAGGGTTTCAAATGGTTAATGGCAACGGCCTCAGCAAACTGCAGGAAATGAGAGTTCTGAAGGTATAGTAAAACTTTTAATGCACCCCCCCCCTTGTGTATGCAGAAATGGCTTTATGTCAATCTATGCCTCCTTGGGCATAAGGTTTGCCCTTGGTTGCTTTCCTGCATACATTATAGGCTTAATTAATTAATGCTCTTGCTAGATCTTATATCTGAGGCTGTTTTCAATCATATTATTATAATGCTTATTTTTCAAAAATAAAATTTCAGAATCAATATCATTATGTAGGTTACAAAATATGATTTTTTTGTCCAGTTCCAGCCCTTAAGGAAAAACCAAAATCTGAATCTAATACCTTTTTCCCCAAAACATTTATTTTTAAAAACTGCAAGGACAATTTATGGTAATAAAAAAGGGCAATAGTTGCATTTTGAACAAGATGATAATTAATTAAAGATTTAAGCAATTAGTGATAAGAAAAAGGGGATCAGTGAAACCTTAATGTTTAAATTATATTCATTATAATATTACTGAGCTCCCTCTCCCCATTTCTTTCTCTTTCCTTTTTGTCCTATATTTGTTTGTATTTAAGCCCATGCTGCTTATTATTGTTGTTTATTTAGATTTTGTTGTTTGGGGAAAGGACAAAAATATGTTCTTGTTGTCTGAATTAATTGGCAATAATTGTGATCTCTCCACCCTAAAGGTGGCATAGAGCACCAAACATGTATTGCACATAAAACAAAGTCCAATTTTGGGCAAATTCTCAGGAATTCTGTTTAGCTGGTAATCCTCAATAAAACTAATTTAGTCTTCCATCACATTTCTCCCTTCCTCCTATCTAGATATGAAGTTAATCCTTGAAAAAGGAAACCACAAATCCAGCCTCATAGTGGTAATCCTTAGTTAATATTGCTTTGCTTTTTGCAGTTCTACATTTTCCAAATTTTCATAGGAATTATAATTATATATTTCAGTCAATTTATCAACCTGTCTGAATATATTTGATTATTTATTATTACAATCAATGAGCAGCCAGACTGTGACAAACAGAAATGCAAAGGCAATAGAAAAACAATTCAACAAATAAAATATACGGTATGTTATAAAGCTGGAGGTTGTGAAGTTTATATAAAAGAAAATATATCATCCGGCCAAATACTAAAATCATATAAAATTATTGTTACTGCTGCTATAAAATAAAATAAAAGGAAATCCTTGCTAGTGTGCACACACTTAGATGAAATGAATAGAATTGTATTTCATAATTACAAAGAGAGCAAAATAGGACAACTGACAGTCAAGAGGATGTTACAGATTTTATAAATGGCCCAATGTGCTGTTTGTCAGCCGAGAATGTAATATTATAAAGCAGCATAACCCATTATTGTATTCATGTTGTCTAAGATCCATTTTCTCTCTAGCTATTATTCTTTTCATGCTTCCAACCAGACCTTGAAGGTCTGGATGCTCCTCCTTTATTACCTTTATAGTAAATGGAACGATCCTGCAAATAAAATTAGATTATTCAATTAGCTTCAGTTCATGAAGGAACCCCACTCAGAACCTGGATAACCAATAAACTAAAAAATAAAATAAGCAACAGTTACTGGATCTGGTTAGTATTTGAATAGGAGGCTAATAGGACATCAGAGAACTATAAACTATATCAGCCAATTTGAAAGGCAATGTAGAATATGGTAATAGTAATTCATTTCTGTATTGTACATTCATGTTAAACCAATTCGGAGCCTTTCCCTTTTAATTCAAAGAGGCAATGTTGCAGTTTCGCTGACAAGGGAAAACAAGCAATTGGGAGACCAAGGGAAGACAAGTTGAATTTGTATTACAGTTTATAATTGCAAAGATAAAAAATAAAGACTAATAAAATAAAAAGAAAAATGGAGAGAGAGAAAAAGAAAAAAGATAGCAAAGAAAAAGGATCTATAAAAAATGACTTCCCCCTTTCATCACAAGAAAAAAAATGCAAACTAATAAAAAGAAAAAGTAGAGAGAGAAAAAGAAAAGCAAAAAAAGATAGTAAAGAAAAAAGATATATAAAGAAATGACTTCCTCCCCTTCATTAAAAAGAGCAAATGCAAACTAATAAAAATATAAACAAGAAAAGAAAAAGATGAAGAGAAAAAAATAAAAAATAAAGCAAAGAATAAGAATAAAAGGGGGGGATTTCATCCCCCTTCATCTCAAGATGAACAAATAATTCATCATCTTTTCTGATGCTACAAAAGTCATCGCAGTCATTATTTTTAAGCAGTTACTTGGTGCAACTCCATTTGTGTTCAGCTACATACTATGAAACGTCAACCAGTTTAAAACTTTCTAAAAGTGTAATGTTTTAGATAATGATCTGGGATGAACAATGAAAGACAACTAGACAATTTGCTTCTTCAAAACAATATTACAGGATTTTTCTTCTTCTTCCTCTCCCCTGAAGTGTTGAATATTTTCTTAAATTTCCAAAGAATTGAATTTTGGAATCATTTTAGCTTGACCCTTTAACAAAGTGGAAGTAGCCTTGGTTCTCTCTTCTCCCATTATTCCCCCATTGAAGTAAAAATCTTCAAAGCTTCTGTCCAAAAATATTCCCCTAAGGCAATATGAGAAAAAGAGGCAAGATCCATACACAGTCCCTTTGTCAATAGCGGAAACAAGTAATTCCTTTAGGGCCCAATTATATTCCACATAGCCACAGATGTAAGGTGCGAGAGTAGCTTTCCCACTTAAGAGATTTTGAAGCACATTATATTTGACCTCTTTGCTCCTAATGAAAAAAGACAAGCAAAACAAAAGTACAAATCATATTTTACTCAAATTCCAGTGCATAAAATATTGCTAATTGTATCTAAGCTATAATTTGTACAATTGAAAACTAATGTTACAATATGGATCAGTTCATATTAAGATGATATACTAAGATTTGAGTCTAATTCCTAGGGTGCAAAACATAGATATGATTGATAAAGGCAGGAATATATTGAAAATATATCTTCACCAGTTGATACTTAAAGGAACCAAGGACATCTTTCTGATTTAGTGCCTACTTACAAGGTATAAAGCAATGTTGTATTCTAGTTATTTCATTGTTTAATTTATCTATGTATAAAAACGAAATACCACTCCCTCATCATCACAAAATCTCCAGAACTGTAAAGTCTACAAACTTGAAATTTGGCACTATGTTCCTCTTGGTTTCTAGGTGCTAAAAAAGGATTTTTCAAAATAACCGTCAGAGCTTAGCATTTCATATATTATTATTAACACGCTCTGATGCTAAGGAATTCTATTTCACCCTCCCCACTTAAAAAGAAATCTGTTCCAAATGCAAAACACAAGCAGAGGAGAGGAGTTTCAGTTTCAGTTTCACAGCACTAAGCAGTTTTAGTGCAGAACAGTTGAGCTAAGCCACGCCCAGGCACCTTATTGTCTCCTTCTTGCTCACACAGCAAATACTGTTTCACTTTACCTACAACAGCCCTGAACTCTCACACACTGACAGGATGCTAGCCAGATGAATACTGATGAATGCTGGTAGGCAGAGGCATATTTTTTCTCTTATTGCCCTCCCCAAAAACTTGCCCAATCACATAGTTTTGTAGTGAAGCATGGGTACCCTGCTAGTATACTAATAATATGGTGGTAAGACTCATAAAATTAAAACATCATCCTTGAAACCCTGGCTAGTAGACTCATCATACATAGATAATACAGTCATCATTTCTACTTGAGGACAGGCCTAAAATCAATTGTATCCTACTGCGTAGACAATTTATTTATTTATTGTGAAAAAAAAAAAACTAGACATTATGGTCTTTTAAAAAAAAAAGCCTTGTAAACATAATTATAGGAGGCAAAGAAATAGAACTGAACCAATTTAGGGCTTCAAATGCCTTGCAATTGTTTTTTATACCACCAGTTCAGGGAAGCCCCAAATTTGGTCCCTAAAAGAGAAGGTCAGAAAACATAAAACTCCCATATTAAGATTCCCCCCTACCTCAGGAAAGGAGGCAATTATATATTACAATTATACTACTAGTATGGTATATTGTATTATATACTTAGTGGACTGAAAGTATCTGAACACAAAATAATAACACAGCTGTCCTATGGCTTCCAAATATGTGCATATAAGAACCTAGAACCATTAGAAACTATATAATCAATCTTGCATGGGAACCTGTTTTAATTATTATTTATATATCATAACTCATATTTTTGATTCTTCATTGTGCTACCAATTCAACCCTTCAGACTGAAGCCAGAATTATTCCAATTTGTTGTGTCCGTGAAATGATGCCAGGAGTCGGTGACTTCAAATCATGCTCTTTTATTAAAGTAGGAGCCGAACTGGCTCTTCGCAAAAGGTTCACGGCTTTTATTCTTTCAGCCGCGGCGGCCGCGGCCAATGGCACCGCTTTGAATCTCCCGTGATTCGAATGGACCAATCGCGGGAGATTCTTAGCGAGACAATCGGCGCGGCTCGCCTGACCAATCAGAGTGCCCCGCGCTTTGGCCAATCAAAGCGCGGGGATCTCAAGAATGCTAATTAGGGACAGAACACCCCTCCCCTCTTGGTTCAGTCCTTACATCGCATAGTCACGTAGGTAGGCGGGGCTCCGTCTGAGCCTACTGGACCTGCGCAGCTCAGTCGTAGGTTGGATCCCGGCCGGTTCGGTCGGGATCTCTGTTGCTCCTGATGCCGTTGTGGGAACCGGCTGGTCGGTCGGGCCGGGCCGCTCTCCATAGCTCCCTCCTGGGCCTCCCGGGTTGGTTGAGCTGCGGGTTTCGCCGCTCCCGCTCGGTCTTTCCGAGCTGGCCTGGCTGTCACTTCCTGGCGAGGGGTCGTGATGGCTGCTTTCCGGTAAGTATGGCTGGTTTATTCTTCTTTGGTTTTGGTCCCCTGGGTATTCCCTCCCCCCTTGGTTTGTGTTGTGGGGTTTGGTTTCACCTGTTTGTGCGTCGGTGGTCTCTTGGTTGGCAGTCCTCGACCTTAATTGGTCGATGTGGCGTTTCCACGCTCGTCCATCTGCTGTTTGTAGCCGGTACGAGTGTGGGCCTGTTGTTTGTGTGATGACGGCCGGTATCCATAGTGGGTCTCCCGTCAGGTTTCTTGCGTATACGGGGTCGCCTGGTGCGAAAGTTCGGTGTTTGCTGTTTGAGTCTGGAGGCTTCTCCGGGTTATACGTGGGGTGTAACCTGTCGAGTGGGGACCTTAATTTCCTCCCCATTAATAGTTCGGCTGGGCTCTTATTCGTTGTGGTATGTGTTGGGTGAAGAGTAGTTTGTTTATTTTTTCCTGGATCTCCCTGTGGTCTATTTTCCGGATGGTTTTCTTAGTGAATTGCACCATCCGTTCCGCCCTACCGTTCGCCGCCGGGTGCGCCAGTGCTGTCAGCGCGTGGCGGATGCCCCTTTCCGCGAGGAATTTTTCAAATTCCAGCGAGGTGAATTGGGGCCCGTTGTCGGAAACAACGATGTCTGGGAGGCCGTGTGTTGCAAAGAGTTTTCAGAGTTCCTTGATCACAGCCTCCGTGGTTGTCGTCTTCATGTTGCTTACCTCCAGCCAGTTGGAGTAAGCGTCTACTGTTATAAGGAAGGTGTGTCCTTTTGTGGGCCCGGTGAAGTCTATGTGAATCCTAGACCAAGGTCCCCTTGGGGTTTCCCACTCAAGGACGGGTGCTGTGGGTGGGCTTGGCCTAGTTTCCTGGCATCGTTGGCACCCAGCTACCCAGGTCTCAATTTGTTTGTCCATCCCTGGCCACCAAGCATAACTTCTGGCCAGGGCTTTAGTCCTAATGATGCCAGGGTGCCCCTTGTGTAGCAGTTCCAGAACCTTCCCTTGTAGCTTTTCTGGAATGACCACCCTATCCCCCCATAGTATGCACCCTTTTAATAACGACAGTTCCATTTGGCGGTTTCGGAATGTTTTGACGGACTCATCATTGTCCCTTTCCGGCCACCCTTTCTCTACCCAATGCAACACCCGCGCCAGACATTTGTCTTTATTAGTCTCTCGGGCAATGTCTGACGCGGTTATGGGAAGGTTGGGTAGAGTCTCTATGCTGAGGGTGGTCGTCGTGGGTGCTGGGTCGGTGTCAGGTTCCGGTAGCGGCGAGCGGCTTAAGGCGTCTGCATGGGAGATTGTCTTACCCGGTTTGTGTATGAGTCCGTAGTTGTAGGCTGCCAGGAACTCGGACCACCTTGTCATTCGGGGAAACAGAATGTTCGGGGTGGCCCGGTTTCCTGCAAGGATTCCCAGCAATGGCTTGTGGTCGGTTATGATGGTGAATGTCCGGCCATAGAGATACTCTATACTTCAAATCATGCTCTTTTATTAAAGTAGGAACCGAACTGGCTCTTCGCAAAAGGTTCGCGGCTTTTATTCTTTCAGCCGCGGCGGCCACGGCCAATGGCACCGCTTTGAATCTCCCGCGATTCGAATGGACCAATTGCGGGAGATTCTTAGCGAGCCAATCGGCGCGGCTCGCCTGACCAATAAGAGTGCCCCGCGCTTTGGCCAATCAAAGCGCGGGGATCTCAAGAATGCTAATTAGGGACAGAACACAATTAACATCTGTGTGTAAATAGCACACATTAGTTACTATCTCCAACTAATTTTCAATATGTCATTGTGGACATTTCTTCTGTGAATTGATTCCAGTGGGATTTGTTCAGGTCAAAGCATCTTTCAAATAACACATCAGAGATAATGATCTTAGCCCCACCATATATTTGGTGAGCCCATAAAAAAGTGTTGCTCTTACTCATTACCTATACAATATTATTCTCCCAAACACCAGCAGAGCTTTGACTCTTACTCACTGCAATGTCTTCCCCTCTGCTGGGTCTTGGAGGGAAGGTTTTATCATATACCAAAAGAGCTGTCCCTTTGTCCTTGTAGTAAAGGGCAGGTGGAAATCGTAAGCCATATGTTGCTGAGATTCAGTCTTTGAATAATACATTGAGTGAGAAGAGGAAAGGGATCCAAAACTGCACATTTTAACTGCATTCTATGTTAAATATGCATCAGAATATGAAAGACACTTCTGTTTTTCTTAGGATGTTTGAGAATTTCTTTTCAACTTCTCCTGGAGATCTTTTCAATTATTTTTTCTTGCCAGATGAGCATAGGATTCAGCTAGTATCATTGTTTTTATTTCTTAACTTTAAAATGCCCTATAGGGGGCTCTTTAAAAGACTTGGAATTTAATAGGAAGTGTGGGTGGCTGCAAACTATTGGAAAGGTAATTGAACAATGAAAGAGAATATTCCCACATACACCTTCATTACCTTCTAACTTAATAAATGCAAAGAACTTGATAGCCTTCTCTTGTGAATTTCCCCAGCATTCTGCTTGCAAAGGAAGTCTGAAAACATCTCCTTTTTCATCAGATCAAAATTGAACAACTATTTTAAAAGTGCAGAATTGCCCTAATTAATTAACATGAAAATAGAAGACAGTGTTGGCATGCCATGATCAAAAATACCTCCCACAGTGCAAAATGAAAATTCAACAGTTACAATAATTGAGTGGAAATGTTATCTGGGCTATACTATACTACTTTCACATGCACAGTTTTCTACATCTTGATCACTTCCTCAAATAGTTGCTATGTTCCAAGCTAAACAGGCCCAATGACTAGTCAGATGGTGATCTCATCCAACTGTCTCAACAAGGAACTGGCAGACTGAGACTGCACTGTTTTCCATGTACACCAGCCAAATATTTGCATTTCATCCCAGAACATGATGAAAAGGTTGCTCACTGATCTTGATCTCAACAACATGAAGGTGGGAGAAAGCATTAAATATTTGCTTTTTGTGGATATATGAACATGGAAAAAAGGACTGGGGATAAATCAATTTTTAAAAGCATACCATGCCAATGATTTTTCTCAATAGATGAATGATTTCAGAAGAGGAAAGGCACAAATGGCAGTCAAATTAAAAAGGGAAAGTGTCTTTCCATTTTGAATTGGATTTGTAGCTGTCTTTCTTGCACTCCCTTGAATGAAACGTATGCCATCTCTTTTAAACATGCTTTATAACTGATTCCAAAACATATGGTTATGAATCAGATTGTGTCTGCAAAAACTGGTCCATTGTGCCAAAGTATGTCTGCAAAAACTGGTCCATTGTGCCAAAGTTGTCCTATACTTGCAATTAAATTGTGCAAGTATCACATGATGACTGGAAATCAATTTGATGTGCACGAGGACAATATTTCATTATTTCTTTCTCCCTATTGAAAAGTTGAAATGTCCATATCTGAGCAATCCTGCCATCCTTTTTTATAGATTATACTACATTTCCTGGGACAATATGTGGGAAAATCTCATGGGGGGGGGGGCAAATCCACTTAGAATTAGGTCTCCATAAATTTGGAGTGAATCGTTGTAAGTCAAGCACTATCTCTATTAAAAATATTTGAATAATTTAGGTTATTAAAGACATCAAAAAATATCTTTTAGGTTTAGCTGTTTTTGTTTCTACTTGGATCAGTACGAATGACAATCTGTAACATGATGAAGAATAGAAAAATCACTTGGAGAGAACCTTTTAGCCTAACAATTGTAAGTGGTTGATACATAATTGAACTTCTCTATTTGTCCCAGTGTCTTTGATCATCCTTACCAGGACACAGGGATGATCAGAAAAGGAGAGTATACTGTTTCCTTCCTTCTCCTTCTCTCCCCCCTCTGGAAATCTGGTAAAGATACATAGAGCAGATGCCTTGTGTTCAGTGAACAAGTGTGGGTATGTTATGGAGTAGCCATTCAACATGGGACTTCTTTGATGAACAGACAGGTATGGAAAAGTGGAAATTTAAATAAAGGCTTGGGAGATTTTTCGGTGCTGGATCCTTTAGGGATGAAAGAAGTAAAAAAGGTTTTGTTTCAGATACATACTTGTTTCCTTCTTGTCCCTATGTGGCAGATTTTGTTCGTTTTGATTTTGAAAGGTTGGTAACTGTGTGGCTCAACCAAGGAGGAAGCATATTTTTCTCTCATTAACTCTGGTCTATTTTATATTTTGTCTTCCAGAGCGGAAAAAGGAAATCTTGAGAAAGTTTGGGAAGCTGAATTTTCTTCTGAGAACTTGTAAAAGGCTAGTTGATAATGGACAGACTTCACATTCTTGGGGAGATAAGAGATTTCACTGGACATAGAAAAATTACTCAGAATTTCAAAGCCTTCCTCAATGGAAAAGGGGATATAAGAAGTATAGTAAATGCATAAGGAAAAGCTTAACCTCTGAATCTGAAAGTTAAAGAGTGCTCTTGAGTTTAATGATTTAGGGAAGACATTTTTATGCTTTAAGATCTGTTTGGGACTCCTAAATGACAAAAGAGGCAAATGGGAGAATAGAAGGGAGAAGCATTATAGTAACTCAAACTCACTGTAATATGTTATAGCATTTTGGTGTTAGTTGTTCACAGAAAATGGATGCAGAGTATTTCTAATGTGTTTAAGAAATCCAAATTGCAGATTGCAGGAATTGGATATATCTAGTCTGATGAAGATATAGATAGATATATCCTTCTAGTCTACAGGTGAAACTCGAAAAATTAGAATATCATGCAAAAGTTCATTTATTTCAATAATGCAACTTAAAAGGTGAAACTAATATATGAAATAGACTCACTACATGCAAAGCAACATAGTTCAAGCCATGATTTATCATAATTGTGATGATTATGGCTTACAGCTCATGAAAACCCCAAATCCACAATCTCAGAAAATTAGAATATTACATGCAATCAATAAAACAAGGATTGTACATAGAACAATATCAGATCTCTGAAAAGCATATGCATGCATATGTACTCAGTACTTGGTTTGGGCCCCTTTTATAGCAATTATTGCCTCAATGCGGTGTGGCATGGAAGCTATCAGCCTGTGTCACTGCTGAGGTATTATGGAAGACCAGGATGCTTCAGTAGATGCTTTCAGCTCTTCTATGTTGTTCGGTCTCATGTCTCTCATCTTTCTCTTGGCAATGCCCCATAGATTCTCTATGGGGTTCAGGTTAGGCAAGTTTGCTGGCCAATCATGCACAGTAATCCCACAGTCATTGAACCAGGTTTTGGTGCTTTTGGCAGTATAGGCAGGTGCCAAATGAAGTCAGCATCTCCATAAAGCTCATCTGTGGAAGGAAGCATGAAGTGCTCCAAAATCTCCTGATAGACAGCTGCATTGACTCTGGACTTAATGAAGCACAGTGGACCAACACCAGCAGATGACATGGCTCCCCAGATCAACACAGGCTGTGGAAACTTCACGTTGTACTTCAAGCATCTTGCAGTGTGTGCCTCTCCATTCTTCCTCCAGACTCTGGGTCCTTGGTTTCCAAATGAGATGAAAAAGTTGCTCTCATCAGAAAAGAGGACTTTGGACCACTGAGAAACAGACCAGCTCTGTTTTTCTTTAGCCCAGGTAAGATGCTTCTGATGTTGTTTGTTGTTCAGGAGTGGCTTGACAAGAGGAATATGACATTTGAAGCCCATGTCCAGGATCCGTCTGTGTGTGGTGTCTCTTGATGCACTGACTCCAGCTTCAGTCCACTCCTTGTGAAAGTCCCCAACACCTTTGAATGGCCTTTTCCTGACAATCCTCTCCAGGCTGTGGTCATCCCTGCTGCTTGTGCACCTTTTTCTTCCACACTTTTCCCTTCCACATAACTTTCTATTAATGTGCTTTGATACAGCACTCTGGGAACATCCAACTTCTTTTGCAATTACCTTTTGAGGCTTTCCCTCCTTATGGAGGGTGTCAATGATGGTTTTCTGCACAACTGTCAGGTCAGCACTCTTTCCCATGATTGTGATTCCTACTGAACCAATCTGAGAGACCATTTAAAGACCCAGGAACCCTTTGCAAGTGTTATGGCTTAATTAGCTGATTAGAGTGGGACACTTTGAGCCTAGAATATTAAACCTTTTCACAATATTCTAATTTTCTGAGATTGTGGGTTTGTGATTTTCATGAGCTATAAGCCATAATCATCTAAATTATGACACATCATGGCTTGAATTATCTTGCTTTACATGTAATGAGTCTATCTCATATATTTCGTTCACCTTTTAAGTTGCATCACTGAAATAAATGAACTTTTGCATGATTTTCTAATTTTTTTAGTTTCAACTGTTGTCTAGAAGGATGAGGGATGACATGATAGCAATGATAGCAATGTTCCAGTATTTGAAGGGCTGCCACCAGGATGAGGAGTTCAATCTATTTTCCAAAGCACCAGAAAGCAAAAAAAAAAAGAAACAATTGATGGAATCTAATCAAGGAGAGAAGCAACTTGGAACTAAGGAGAAATTTCCTAACATGAGAAAATTAACCAGTGAAATGGCTTGCCTTCAAAAGTTGTGGGTTTGCCATCACTCGAGGCTTTTAAGATGGTGATTGAGGCAAATGCTTAACCACATTACTGGAGACAGGGTCTGGGGTCTGGGGCCAAAGGAGCCATGATCTACCTCAACCGGGACTGTTGAAAAATTTTGGAAGGTTCTGAGATCTGAGAACTTGCTAGCAATTCCGAGAGTGGGCAGAGAGAGTGAGCCAGGACATCATCCCGAGCAGAGAGCCTAAGACTCCACTCCTTAGGATGCCATTCCGAATGGGTGAGACCTGAAAGAACTGGGACTGGTGGATAATGAATAGGGCATGCAAAAATCAAAGAGCAGATAACGGAGAGCGGATAGTGATAAGAGCCGACACGAGCTGTGAATAAATAAGATCGGAGAGTGTATAGCAGAGAGCGGATACAGATAAGAGCAGGGACGAGCTGTGTTTAGATGGGAGTTTGATTCAGAAACTTACAGAGAGACTGATTCTGGGAGTGAGGATTGACTGGTGTAGAGTGTGTATCTGAACTGCAGAGAAAGAGACAAAACTGACAGAGGGTAATCCAAAACATCCGAAAGGGAGTAGGGACTGGAGGAAAGCAAGAGAATGTAATTCTAAATGGTTGCTAATTGGGGAGAATAAAGGAGACTCACGGAGAATTGATAGTCTCCATATAAATCACCCAGCTCCATTGAAATCACCCAGCTGATTAGTCAGCCTGAATTTAAATTCCCACTCAGCTGATTGAACAACCTCCACTAAACCCCCACCCAAATCTCATCCTTTCCAAACTCCAAAGTAGATGATTGGTGAGCTCATTCAAATCTTCTCCATTCAAATTGATCAAACAGCAATGCTTCCTCTTTAAAACAAAAACAAAACAAACAAACAAACAAACAAACAAACACCCATGGCTTTAAGGAAAAACAAAGGAACTTTCCACAACAATACTTCACTACCTCCACCATTTCAGTACCTCAAGTCCAAATATTTATAGATAATGCTTTGTCTATAATAATTGATTTATCACATAATATTATAATAATTAATTGTTTTATGACCACTAATTTACTGATTCATTGAATTGATAGAGATTTAATACTGTACCATTGATTATCTAGTCTATTGATTGATTGATTGATTGATTCTTAGTAATAAGTTGATTGATTGATTTTTAGTAATAAGTAACCTTACTTTTGATTTGTTCTCTAACTTATCAATTAACATTTATTAATTACCAACATTCATTAAGTAACCATCTACCTATCACATTAATTAGCTATTGTAATTTTTAGTGTACTATTGTCATTGACAATGCCAGCCAGAAACTCCAGAAACTCCAAATCCTCCATTACCAAACAACAACAAAGAAATAATATCTCTACCAATGACCTCCCAGACTCCTGTACATGCTTCAGATGTCTTAAAACCATCAATGAAAGCGAAAATAACATCAAATGCTACCTATGTGACAATCAAGCCCATCTTGCCTGCTTAAACTGAAACAAAGATGTAGCTGATCTCTTCAAAGCATCAGATACATTCCCTTGTCTATGTCCATCATGTTTTCCTAAGCTAAATAAACCAAGTACTTTGTCTGACAGAGTTGATAGCATAGAATCACTCCTGCACTCAATAGAAAAACGCTTAGCAACACATTTTGAAACAATTATACAAGAAAGCCTAATTTCTCTTGGAAAAAAAATACACCACTACCTATCAGCTCAAAAACAAATCCCAACCCAACAACCACTACCACAACTACTATATCAACTACAATCACAACTACAACCAAAAATAACCATCAAACACAACCACAAATAATTACTATCCCATCAAATAATTTCACAAATGACATCCCCTTACTCATTAGAGACATCATGGAACGTGATCAGAAATGTCCAAATGCCATCTTATTTGGTCTTGAAGACACCAATGAATCAGATGACATCACCAAAGTTCATAATATCAAAAGCAACTCAAATACTACAAACATCTCTCCTGAAGATATCATTGAAATAACCAGAGATGGCCCTGAGTTCAAATACAATAATAGCTCGGTGGCCCCAAAATTTTGTAGAGTTGTATGCAAAAATGAGTCCAGCAAACATATATTCATTCATACAATAAACGCCATTGCAAAAACCAATCCCAACCACAAAAAACTTCACTCAAGACCAGACTTATCCATACTGCTAAGAATCCGCTCTCGTGAACTCCACAATGAATTCAAAAGACGTCTAGACAATGGAGAGAAGGATCTGTACATTGACCACTGCACAGATTGTATTAAAAGTAAGTCACACAACCCACAACTCCACATCCATCCCTACCTCATCCAACCCACCATCATTCAAAACTAGGCATGCACCCCCCTAACTACCTCAATTCCAACTAAACTGGCCTTAAATGCAAGCTACTCAATGCAAGAAGCCTTGTGAATAAAATACCTGAATTTCTCCTCTTACTAAATATGGCTAAATTCAACATCATATTTGTCTGTGAAACATGGCTCAATGCATCTCTGTCTGACTCCATTAGCACAGTAAGAGACTATCATGTTTACCAATCAGATCATGAAATCCTTAGAGGAGGTGATGTTGCTATCTTCTATAAAAAGTCCTTACATCTAAAAAACATCCAAGTTATCCAGGAGCTTGCTCTTCCTGAGACTGAACTGTCCTTAAATATCATATTTCGATTCTTACTATGTTTCAGAGCACCTGATGATGACATCAAACATGTAAACAAGCTAAATTCACCACTAACATGGGCAACATCCTGCCCACACATTTTTATCTTTCTTGGTGACTTCAATCTACCTCACATTAACTGTATCTTAAACAAATGTAAAACTGAACCCATACATGCAACCTTCTACAATGCTGTAACAAACCTGGGACTGGAACAGCTAGTAACAAACAATACTAGATTTAACAATTACCTCGATCTCATCTTCTGCAATAGTTTTAATTCAATTTACAGAATACAAATTAAAAAAATCTTTTCCAACAGTGACAACAGAATGATTGACTTTTGTCTCAACATACGTCCACATAAAAATCAACACAATGACGTGATCCCCAATTATAACTTCAAAAAAGGCAACTATGATCTTATAGACAATGATCTCTCATCCCTTGATTGGCAATCTCTATTCACTGGATGCAATACTGTTGAAGACCATTACAACATATTTTTACTTGAAGTCAAAAGAGTCTTCAAACTATATGTACCAATAACAACTCCAAAAACCAGAAAAAAAAAAACAGATTACCCATAACAAGAAGGAAGCTTCAATTCAAAAAGAGATCACTTTGGTGGAAAAATAAATCTAGTCATGTTGCCAACTTCAAAAGCTGATACAAAAATTTGTGCCACCAGATAAAGACTGAATGCACCAATTATCACATTAAACAAGAGGAAAACCTTCTACGCACCAATTCCACCCATGCTTTCTACAATTTTGTAAACAACAAAGTAAAAGATTCAAGGTCCATCCCACCCCTGAAAGGACCGAATGGTAAAGACTGCAATGATGACACCATTAAAGCCAACCTCTTTAACACATTCTTTGGCTCAGTATTTGTAAACAGCAATGGATCATGCCTAGTATTTTCTAGTCGAACCACAGACAACTACAATGATCTAATACATATCGATTTTACAGAAGACAATGTTGAAAAAGCACTACGCAATCTAAAAACATCTCTATCTATTGGATCAGATGGAATATGTGCCTACTTCTTAAAAAAGCTATCCACTGCCATAGCAGAAACTCAAAGCATAATCTTTGAAAAATCTTTCAGGACCAGTTCCTTGCCAAAACTATGGTCACAAGACACAGTCATCCCCATCTTCAAAAATGGAGACCCCAGCCTAGTTGAAAATTACAGACCAATCTCTTTATGCTGCGTCACCTGTAAAGTCATGTACTCAATTATTAACCAATCAATTATCCCCCACTTAGAGACAAACAAGCTACTCTCTAATAAACAATTTGGTTTCAGAAAAAACTATCCTGCAATCTGCAACTCTTACACTGCAAAAACATATGGATTACACAACTCAATCAGGGCAAAGCAATAGACGCAATCTACATAGACTTCTGTAAAGCCTTTGATTCAGTGGTACATGACAAACTACTCCTAAAACTAAAATCTTATGGTATCTCTGGACACCTGCATAACTGGATAGAAGCATTCCTGTCAAACAGACAACAAATGGTCAAAATTGGCAGCAACCTATCAAATTCTGTACCTGTCAATAGTGGTGTCCCCCAAGGCAGTGTTCTAGGTCCAACTGTCTTCATACTCTACATAAATGACCTCTGTGATCATATAAAGAGCAACTGCATTCTCTTCACTGTAAAGCTATTCAATACCACAGACAATACTGCTACCCTTCAAAAAGACCTCAACTATGTATCACAATGGTCAAACAAATGGCAACTTCAAATCTCAACAAATAAATGCTCTGTCTTACATATTGGCAAAAAAATCAACAAATAAAATACAGGCTGAATAGTCAAGACCTTATTGATGATCCAAACTCTGTCCAAGATCCTTGACAGAGTACTTATCTCCAATGTGCTGGAGCCCACTGTAACTACATAGCCAAAAAGGCATTAAGAGTTGTTAACTTAATCTTACATAGCTTTTTCTCTGGTAATATTACACTACTAACTAGAGCATACAAAACATTTGCTAGACCAATACTCGAATACAGATCAACTGTTTGGAACCCACATTACCTATCTGATATTAACAGAGTTGAGAAAATCCAGAAATATTTCACAAGAAGAGTTCTCCACTCCTCTACTCATTGCAGAATACCTTATGCCACCAGACTTGAAATTCTAGACCTAGAAAATTAGAACTAGGCTGCCTTCAGTCCGATCTAAGTATAGTGTATAAAATCATACATTGCAATGTCCTACCTGTCAATGAATACTTCAGCTTCAACTATAACAATACAAGAGCACACAATAGATACAAACTAAAGATAAACCGCACCAAACTTGACTGCAGGAAATACGACTTCAGCAACAGAGTGATCAATGTCTGGAATATTCTACCTTACTTGGTGGTTTCTTCCCCCAAATCCCAAAAACTTTAATCTTAGACTGTCTAGTATTGACCTCACCCCTTTCCTAAGAGGTCTATAGGAGGCGTGCATAAGCGCACCAACATGCCTACCGTTCCTGTCCTATTGTTTCTTTTTTATTTTTCTTACATGTATCCATGTATTCATAACTATGAGTTAACTTGTACCTATTATCCTGTAAGCAATTGGCAAACCAAATAAAATAAATAAATAAAAATGAATAAAATAAATATCTGGAATGGTACTGGGGTGTCCTGCTTGTACAGGAGGCTAGACTGGAAGGCCTCCAAGGTGGCTTCTAACTCGCTTATTCCTGTTCTGTTCTGTTTTGAAACATTATGGAGAATCTGTGTTTCATTTTTACTTTATTTCACCTTCCTATTTTTTTCTATGACAGAACCCGAGGCAATACACACAGACTTTGTAAAGTACAGAATATGTTATATCCTACATCTTAGATCATGTCCAAAGACATCTGTTGCTTTCACAATGTTACACCACACAGTTAATAAGAGGTATATATTCATAGTTTATTTATTTCTCTCTTTCTATTCCTTCTCATTCACAGGTGAATTATACTGCTATTCAGCTAGAAAAGGGAAAAAATCAAAATGATCTCTCCCTCCCCACTTCTCTCTCTCCCTCTCCCTCTCTCTCTCTCTCTCCCAATGCCCATCTCACAGGGTTGTTGCTTTGTGGAAAATAAAAGGCAGTAATATTAGGCATCGAATAAAATCCTGCCCAAAGTCCTGGAGTTCCTAGAAAAATATGTGTGATTTTGTTATCAAGTATTCAGCATCTAGTGGCATTGAGCCATTAAGAGTTTTAGAAGATCTGTGGGGAAAAACAAACACACACGTTTTTCATTATTATTTATTCTCAATGAATGAAACCCATTAAGTATGTTCTTTAGATTTCTCCAAATTAGAATACAGAGGCATTCTAATACACAGTTCAATTTTACCAACTTATTGTACACCAACCCTCTTTCTGATAGGTATCCTAAGCAAATAATTTCCACTGTTTTGGAAATAAAAGATAACTGGTTGTTAAAATGATTTTACTACAAATATAATTTAGGACATTTGATGTCCACATGTAAGTAAGAAAAAAATATTAACTTCACCCAGCATACTACATAGTCTATATTGTACTATAAGCCATGATACTAAACAATTTTAGATATGCTGAGGGTAGTAAAGTAGAAAGTCCTTTGCTCAGCAGCTATTGTTCAAAATATTCTGCGCTTGCTAACTCCTGAATCAAACTTTTGCTGATCTATGCATCTTAGAACATGTTCAGAGTATGATAAGTCAAGTTGATATACATCCTAGAACATCAAAATAGCTTTAAAAAGAGAACTGATGCTAAATTGCCCAGAGACAACATACTATGATGGTTTTCCTGAATATTTTATCACATGATTTGTGGAGAAAATGATGTTTTAAATGTTAAGTACTTGGACATGGGTTAGAGTAAATGGAGACAGCCTTTGAATGTGAACTTTCAGCTCTTTATTGCATAGTGACTTCTCCAAACAATAACAGTGAACTCTGCCTTATATAGGCAACCTTTGTGAGAATTGTCCAATAGCGAGCTATGAACGCTAACTCTTAAAACCAATAATAATCCTCTGTTAAGGGCCAATCGGATTCCTAAGAACTAAGCAATCCGATCTGGCCGCCTAACAGCCAATCAGAAGTGCAGAGCCAGAACCCTGCACTTTACCTCAAGCTCATACTTTATTAACTATGGTACATACACAACACCCCTTCCCCCTGGCTTCTTAATTACGGTGTAGTTATATAGTCCTTTAAATAGGACGGTTGTCTTTTAAGTCTTTCGGATTTTCGTTGGACTGGTTGATTATAATCCTGTTGAGGTAGATTGTTTTTTGGCAGGGGATCTGCTTCTTGCTCAGGTGCAATTTCTTGCGGTGCAAACAATTCTCCTTCCTGCTCCATTTCCTGAGTCTCACTTGATTCGTCGCTCCCTTCAAGCAGGTTCCCTGGAACGTCATCTTCTTCTGTACCTCCCCCCCTCTCGGTTTGGTCATGGGGGAGTTGTTGACTGGCCGTTGTGAGTTGTGACCGTAATTGGTCGATATGCCGTTTCCACAGTCTATTGTCACAGCATTTCACTACGTAGGATTTGGGGCCGGTCACTCGCACTACCGTTGCCTCTGTCCATAACGGATCGCCTGATGTTTCGTGCGTAAACGTGGTCTCTTACCTGGAAGGTGCGATAGCGGCCACTGGGTCCTATTGGCTTTTCCGGTTCGTAAGCAGGGTGCAACCGGTCGAGGTGGGAATGGAGTCTTCGTCCCACCAGTAATTCCGCGGGAGTTCTGCTGGTGACGCTATGTGGAGTTTTGTGCAAAAAGAGAATTTGGTTGACCTTGTCATCGATATTGTCATAGTCCATTTTTTGCAAAGTCTTTTTAACAAATTGGACCATGCGTTCCGCTTGGCCATTGGTCGCAGGGTGCGCAGGTGAGGTGAGCGCATGGCAGATGCCGCGGTCAGCGAGGTACTGCTCGAACATTAGTGCCGTAAACTGTGGCCTGTTATCAGACACCAGGACGTCAGGCAATCCGTGGGTTGCAAAGAGTCTATTTAGCATCTTGATCACTGCCTCGGAAGTTGTGGCCGTCATACGATGAATTTCTAACCAATTGGAGTATGCGTCGACTGTCAGCAGGAAGGTATATCCTTTGGTTGGCTCCGTGAAATCCAGGTGGATTCTGGACCAGGGTCCACATGGCGTCTCCCATTCAGAAGGCATGGCTTTTGGTGGGGCATTGCTGGCTTGTTGGCAATTGATACACGTTTTGACCCACTGCTCGATTTGCCGGTCCATGCCTGGCCACCATGCGTAGCTTCATGCAAGTGCTTTCATCTGCACGATGCCGGGGTGGCCCTCGTGCAGAATTTGTAGCAGCGTCTTCCGGAGTCATTCTGGGACGACTCTATTGCCCCAGATGACACAGCCTTTTTGGGAAAAAAGTTCAGTCTGTCTTGCTTTAAACGGCGCGAAGTCATATGGGACTTGGTCCAATGGCCATCCGCGTTCTACCCAGCCTAGGACTCGAACTAGGGTGTGGTCTCGTTTGGTTTCTCTCGCGATGTCTCGGGTGGTCATAGGCGGCGAGTTGAGTGTTTCAATCTGCAACGTGGTTGCCGTTGGTGCCGGATCGTCGAGAGTCTCTGGAAGCGGTGCTCGGCTTAATGCGTCGGTGTGGGGAATGGCTTTCCCTGGGCGATATTGCAGGCGATAATTATAAGCAGCTAGGAATTTTGACCATCGGGTCATTCTAGGGGATAATATGTAGGGGGTTGGCTTGTCCCCGGCTATTATCCCTAGCAACGGTTTGTGGTCAGTTATAATGGTAAATGTCCTTCTATACACATATTCATGAAATTTCTTTACAGCTGAAACAATTGCGAGAGCTTCTTTATCAATTTGTCCATAGTTCCGCTCTGCTTGTGAAAGAGTCTTCGAAAAGTATGCAACAGGGGCTTCGTTCCAATTAGGCAGTACATGACTCAAAATGGCGCCCACCCCAAAGGGCGAGACATCACAGGTTATAACTAATGGTAAAGTCTCATTATACTGCATAAGTACAGAGTCAGATGTGAGCAATTTTTTAACATTCCGGAACGCTTGTTCTTCCCAGTAACCCCATACCCACAATGCTTTTTTATCTAATAACCGGTGTAACGGTTCAGCAACAGTCGCCTTGTGCGGTAAAAATACATTATAGAAATTAATGAGGCCTAAGAATGCCTGGAGATCGGCCTTGTTATGTGACCTGGGAGCATTTTTTATCACCTTTAATTTACTTTCGGTAGGATGAATGCCCTGGCTATCAATCCGATACCCTAGAAACTCAACACTGTCAGTATATAAGTGACATTTATTTTTTTTCACCTTAAGTCCTGCCTCTTGGAATTTTTTAAGAACACATTTCAAACGATCCTGCAAGATTTTTTTGGTAGGGGCTGCAATTAATACGTCATCAAAATATGGAACTACGCCCTTGATTCCCTGTAACAACCTTTCCATGAGGCTTTGGAATATCCCCGGGGCTACACTAACCCCAAATTGCATTCGAGTACATTTAAAAGCACCTCTGTGCGTTACAATTGTTTGGGCTTGGGCCGTCTTTTCATCCACTGGTAGTTGTTGATAAGCTTGAGCTAAATCTAATTTAGCGAAAACCTTTCCGCCCCCCAAGGAATGGAGGAGGTGCTGCACCATCGGAACTGGATACGCATTCTGCTGTAGCGCGTGGTTTAAAGTGGCCCGGTAGTCCCCACAAATTCAGATTGACCTATCTGGCTTAATGGGTGTTACAATAAGGGTTTCCCATGGAGAGTGATCGATGGGCTTCAACACCCCTTGAGCAATTAGCTTGTCGAGTTGTTCGTCGATCTTAGATTTGAGAGCGAATGGAACTCGACGGGGCTTCAAGCGAATTGGGGCTACTTTTGGATCTAGACTAAATGAGATTGGGGTCCCTTTATACTCGCCTAAACGGTCCATGAAGACGTCGCTGAACTCAGAAATAAGGTCTTCCTCCCATTCACAACCACCGACTTCGATGCCGAGTGGCGTGAACCATTGGAGGCCTAACAGACTAGGCTTATCTCTATCGATGATCGTTAGAGGTAAGTATACTGTATGCTTTTTGAAGGAGACTCGGACTCGGCAGGATCCGACCATGGGGATTTGATTTCCTTGGTAGTCCTTGAGGATGAGGCGTTGAAATTGGAGGTCTTGGCATTGGATTGTAGGGATAAGTTGCTTGAGTGTCTTCCAAGACACCATCGAGAGGGACGATCCAGAGTCAACCTCCATGTGGCAAGGCTGGTTCTTGATGGCTACTGTGACTCGAATTTTCTTAGTGTCCAAAACTGAGGCGTGACCTATAGTGATAGTCTTCTTTTTGCAAAGCTCGATTTCTGTAGGAGTGGTTTACTGGCTCTCACCTTACAGGACGGTTTCCTGTCGATTGGCAATAGTTGGCCCCTTTTGAGGCCTGGCTTGGTCCTAGTAAGCTGCGGCAGACCCGGCTGATGTGGCCTCGTTTCCCGCACTCATGGCAGAATGCATCACGAAATTTGCATTTGGCCCTGGCATGGTTTGCTCCACAGCCAGCGCAAGGGCATAAGGGCTTAGGGTGAGGGTCCCGGTCAGACCGCAGTCGATGGACCCCTTCTTCGTCGCTGTCTGACGACGAAGAGAGGTCCTCGTGGTGCGTTGTTGCAGGCTGCCCTTCTGAGTTGGGTAAGATTTCACTGGTCGGTTGTGTTGCTGGAGTGCAGCTTTGCCGTAATTGTGCAGCCGACTTTTTGGTCGCCTCTGCAGCCGTGGCTTCGGCGATGGCGTCAGCAAGGCTGATGTCACCTTTCACCATCAGCTTGCTTTGCACGCCTAGTGCATCTAATCCCAGAAATACTCGATCTCTTAGTGCTTCTTCTAAATCGGTGAACCCACAGAGGCCCCCTAAATTCCGGAGGTCTGCCACAAAATCGGCCACGCTCTCTCCTTTTCGCTGGTTTCTCTGATAAAACTCGTGGCGTCTCACGAGTGTAGGCACGGTTGGCGCGTAATGGTCTCTCAGGATGGGTTCGAGGTCGTCCCAGCTCATGGCTTTCACTTCTCGAGGTTTGGCGAGTGCTTTAGCCATTTTAAATACAGCTGGGCCGCAGTGCGTCAGGAACAGTGCCCGCTTCTTTGCTGGTGTGGCGTCCTTCAAATTATTCATCTCGAGAAACATTTGGAAGTGATCCATGTAGGATTCCCAGTCCTCTTGGTTTGGATCAAACGGAGCGGGTGGTACAATGCCGCCGGACATGGTTCCGTTGTTGGCGTCGTCTTATCACATGCTCGGTATTGCTTCCTGGCTTCTTAGATTCAGATGTCTCCACATCCCATCCTCGTCACCAGTGTTAAGTACTTGGACATGTGTTAGAGTAAATGGAGACAGCCTTTGAATGTGAACTTTCAGCTCTTTATTGCATAGTGACTTCTTCAAACAATAATAGTGAACTCTACCTTATATAGGCAACCTTTGTGAGAATTGTCCAATAGTGAGCTATGAACGCTAGCTCTTAAAACCAATAATAATCCTCTGTTAAGGGCCAATCGGATTCCTAAGAACTAACCAATCCGATCTGGCCGCCTAACAGCCAATCAGAAGTGCAGGGCCAGAACCCTGCACTTTACCTCAAGCTCATGCTTTATTAACTATGGTACATACACAACATTAAATATGACTAATACCAATTCATGTAATATTATAATAAGAACAATAGAATGATGGAGTACTTGGACAATACAAACAATTCAGTCAAATATTTGGTAAATAGAATTGGCTGAAAAAAATTAAAAGACAAATAAAAAAAGAATGCTACTGGCATCATTAGAGCTAATGGAAAGTTTGGGCTTTCCTTTTGTATAAGATAAGCAAAGTAATTAAAACAGTTCTTTATTAAAGAAACAAATCAACTTTTGTGCTTATATTACATGTTGGAACAAAGGAACTGAAACCAAAGACCAGAAAGCAGCAGCAGCAATGACAAAAACAATTATGGACAGATGTAATCAATCTAAAACATCTAAAATAAGGTTGTACTAAAAATGAGAAAAAATGAGTTTAGCATTATAAAAGAATACAGTCTGGGGGCCAAGATAATTGCAGAAATTTCAAAAGAAATATGATAGTAATTATTACAGTAGAAGTCTGAAAGCTGGCCAAGAAAATAAAGTACCTACAAACCTGATTTGGAACTAAACAAAATAAAACATTGAATTTTGGAAAACTGTGTGGGAGAATGATAAAGAACAAAATGAAAAAGCATAATGGATCAACAAACCTGAAAAAGAATTTGATGGAAAACAAATAGCTGTGGGGATAACAGAAGAAACGGTTCAAATGCTAGTTTGGAAATCTTGTAAGATGGAGAATTCAAGACAATATCAACTATGTGGCTTTTGGCTCAACACTTGATGAGCTTTCAATCCAACCTAGTAATACAGCTAAATGATCTTCCATAGATAATAAGTGGGGAAGGGAAATGGTTCAATTGTTAAAGATGCTGAGCTTGTCAGCTGTAAAGCTGACAACCTGGATTTGAGACCTGAGTGCTGCACAACAGGGTGAACACCCATTTTTGCCCCAGCTCCTGCCCATCTAGCAATTCAAAAGCATGCACATGCAAGTAGATAAATCGGTACCACTTGAGTGGGAGGGTAACAGGATTCAGTGCACCTTGGTGTATAGTCATGCTGGCCACATAACAATGGAAATGTTTTTGGGCAATATTAACTTTCTCAGCTAAGAAACAGAGATGAACCCCACCCTCCAGAGTCAGAAATCTTTTAGATACAAGAAATGAAGAGTAGGTGACATCTAGAAGAATATTCCTACTACTATAAGAAAATGGCAACTGCCTATTCAAGTCTTCAAAAATTTTCTTGGCAAGGTGTTGTAAGTGGCTTGTTATTTTCTGCTTCCTATAGCTGAGAGAGTGTGACTGGCCCCAGGTTATCCAGCTGACTTTATGCTGAAGGGGTACAACAATTAGTTGTTTCTAGTCTGATTCCTTAAACCCTACACCAGACTGGTTCTCCTAATCAAATTACAGCAAACCTTTACAATAAATGTTTAATTGAATGAAAAGGCAATTTTTCCAATAGAACAAAAGGGACTGGCAAAACTTCGAATGGCACAACAAAGCTACTAGCAAAATAAAAAAATCAAAGAAAAAAAACTTTATAGCCAGTGTAGACTGTTTGCCTCACTCAGAGCTAGCTTTAAAAGCACTTGCATGTTTTTGGAATAAGATTTTAAGAAGATTCCTGGAAATGTCAACAGTCTCATCAAAAACCAACTTTAGGGTGAACAGAGAAGTAAAAATAAAGTCAGACAAGTTCTATGGAGATTTGGTCCCCCAACTTCTCTTTGTGCAGACAATGATTCCACTCAAAAGAATTCTGAACAAAATCCATTGTCAGCACCTTAGAAAAGAAATTTGGCCTGGAAAAATATGCTAAAGTTGCAATTAAAAGAGGCCAAAATATATGAGAAGATATGCTACAATTAACAAATGGAAGTGCTATTAGATACCTGGCATTTGAAGAAGTGCATATTTAGAATTAAAGCTTCTAACATATTTTATGCCCATTAGACTTTTGCAAGGGAAGCACTGTTAAAGAAGTAGAAAAGAATATTGTATATGGTATTGTGAATGATTCAAGCAGCCTTTCCAGCAGGAATGTATCATTTTGCTGTGAATTAGCAAAACTGATATTTGTTCTGCCATATATCCTATTTTAACAAATCAGGTCACTTCTTTCTTGAAAGGAAACGAAAACCTTGAGTGGACTTCTCCAATCTTCCAATGTAGACAGTATATTATCTGAAAGTCTGGATTTTTGTTTTTCTTGGCAGCTGTTCATTATTTATTCTCCCAACTACCCTGGACTGTCTTATAAACTAAGTTTGTAACTGGAAGGCTAGAGAAAAATCCTCAATTGATCTTGCCTATCTGTGACATGACAGTTTGGCCACCTGCAGCATGATGTTCAAAGGTTTTGAGAACTGGTGGCAAGATTCATCAGTTTTAACTTTCTGCAGTACATCCAAGCTCACATCTGAGAGCAATATAAATCATCATTATTAACTACATCTCAGAGGTTTTATAAAACAGTCACAAGTGGAAAGGCTGGACAGAGGTCATTCCTTTCCTTAGCAGACTTTTAGCTGTTTCTACAGTAAATCATTACTTTGCTCTCTGGCTCTAAAATCTACAATCAGCCCAATTCTTTTCTTAACCTGTGGGTAAATGCTAATTCCATGGGCTTTTGGCAGGAAAAGTGATGTTAGGGAAGCTTTTAAAGTCACCCTAACACAGAGTTGCTTCTTGTAATACTATTTTATTGTCAGAATCTTCAGGGTGATCTAGTAGTGTATGAAGACTACACTGAACCAGTAAAACCATTTGATATATGTGGTTTCAGTTATGCCCAAAAATGGACAGAAATAAGTTGAAGATTGATTCATCTATGCCTCATCCTTCACCGTTTTTTGCCCCTTCTATTAAACCATGAATCCTATTTTTTTCTCATTAATTCCAGTAATGTTGTAATGTCCCAGTGTCCCATATAAGCCACTTTTAAAAGGTATTTTTTTAAAGTTCACCCAATGTTAGAAGAAGACATTCTGCATTCCCAGTAAGAGTAGAAAGAAGAGTTTCTCCCAAAGTTGCCTTTTTTTTTAGGAGGTGTGGAGATTTCTGAGAGTTTTTAATTTATCTCCAAATATAAATTTAGACTTAATACTATGTAAATAGTGACCTCTATTGGATGGGGAGAGGGGGTAAGATAAGGCGAATGAATCAATGAACCTTTCATTGAATCAACTGACTGGTTGCTTAAACTGTCAAGATATTCTGAAAATCCCAGGATTGCAAAATAACAACCATCAAGAACATCATTCAGTGAAACATTATCAAGAAAGATCTTGTTACTTTGGACTTACAGCTAAATTTTAATGAATACGATGGATGAGATAGTTTTGAAAGGTGAAACCTCACAGATGGGACTGAAAGCTAGATCAACACTAGGGCTTCAGAAACTGAAACAGATAAATTGTTTGGCAGATAAGGTAAAGAGGAATAGAAAGTCTCCTTGATATATACAACTGCATCTGAAATACAAAGAAAAAAGAAAATGCAAGGAAATATGTTATTCAATTGTCCTTTGTCTGTCTTCTTTTTCCCTTGCCCTACATTTAAAACTTAGTAAATTCTATCATGTGTTATCAGCATAGACTGCTTAGAACAGTCATCTCATTCATTATTCAGGGAACTTTCACCTTCTTTTTTAAAGAGAGGGAGAGAAGAAAGAAAAGAAAGATTGTTTGATATTACAAAATATTTTCTTGAAGTTGAATTCTAAGCATTATCTCCAGTCATTAGGAAATCACACAGAGAACAATCAAAATCTTTGGTTGATTGAGGCATAGGTGAAAAATGTATTTGGCATGAAAATATGAGAAATTCCAGAACACACCCTATGAATTTGCTGCATATGTATGAACACATGTACTTACACACAATCATGTATGACAAATACAGAACTTTTATTTTTTACCTATGGCATCTTTGGTGTACAGTAAAGCAGATTCCTTCCTTAAAGCACCTACAGTAATAAGAAAGGGAGAGAAAAATGGGAGCAGGATGCAGTGAAAGATTCATGTTAAAAAGAGTAGGAAACAGTGATTCTTTAAGTGATTTATCCTTTAGTTAAAGTGACCCTTTAATTAAACTTAAAGCCTTAATTAACATAGAGCAGAGTTTTTAGAAGTTTCCTCATATATTTTGCAGAAGAAATTGCTTTTTAAAACATCAGAAAACTATTACAGAATAAAGGGTATTTTCCATCTGCCTTTTTTAAAAGGAAAAAGTGATCTAACCAGTTAGAAGTTTCAGCTTGGGGGCAGATGAGAAATGCAGTTCAAAATAGGGACAGAAGTGGCAAGAGAACATGTAGTTCTCTAAACTAAGTTTAATTCAATGGTGTTATTAGATTACATATGAAAGTGCTAAAGTTGAATGTTAGAACCATTGACTAGCATTTAAGAAGTCGTGGAGTATAGGAGATGTTATGGACTAAGCCAACGCAGCGGTACAACCCTAAACAGCTTTACTTTACAGCAGGCTTGTAATCCTGCACTTCTCATTGGCCCGCGTATAGCGAGTCGTGATTGGTCCTTTCTGGCCAGTCTGATTGGCTGTTAATGGGCCCCTCTGATTGGACGCTTGTGAAAGCGGTAAACTCAAATCATTGGTTGTTTTGACAGCAGCCAACTCTATAAAAGAGCTGCTGCTGCCCAAGTATTTGCTCTGTTCTTATTTTACAATAAAGAGTTGAAGTTACCGTTCGATGTCTCATCTCTGTTCCTTGCGCCCATGCTCAGGACTTAACAGGAGAAGTGCTGGAAGACTGGAGAAGAGCTAATATTATTTCAGTCTTTTTAAAAAATCCTGAAAAATAGTAGGTCCAGGAAACTACAGGTGAGTCAGCAGGACATCAATAACTTTGAAAAATCTAAAAAACTTCAAGCAATGGGTTTGCAAATGCTTAGAAAGATACATGAACACTGCTAGAAATCAACACAGGTTTATTAAAAATCAGATAAGATCAGGTACATTTTATTGCTGGGGGAGTGGAGAACAAAGTGACTAGAGTAATAAATGAAGGATGTTGTGACTCTAAATTTCAGTAAGGTACTTGATATAAAGATTGATAAAATGGAATAAGGTGGGATGAATAGTCTCACTACCAGGTGAATTTGCAGTTGGCTGATCAATAGTACCTAACACAAGGTCATTCATTAGATTGATGTCCACAAGGAGAGATAAATCTACTAGACTGTCTGAAGGTTTTGTCCTAATCTCAGTGTTCATCATTTTTATAAATTGTGTAGATGAGAAATAGAAGAGATGCTATTCAGATTTGCAGAAGACACAAAGCTAGGGATGATGTTGATACCTCAGGAGATCAGTTTAACATTCAAAAGGTTAAACTGATCTTCTGAGGTATTAACAATCATCCCCAGCTTTGTGTCATCTGCACATCTGATGAGCATCTCTTCTATCACTCATCTTATACAACTTATAAAAATGTAAAAAATGATAGACTTGAACATTGGCTTTATCCAATAAAAGTATGTGACAACTCATAAAATATGTATAAGGTCTTTTTAGAGTTGCCAACAGAAAGGGAGGGGGGAGCAGTGGGCAACTTGTATTTCATAAATATTTTCAAAGATAGTTTCTAGGTGACCAAAGTTTCTGTCTCGCAAAATTCTAACTGAAGAGTATGATTGATGACTCTTGGCTATGGATGTGCCCATTGGAGAATATGAATTATGTTACACTCAGGGGGCGGGAGAAAACCAGGGTCAACAATGAATGATGTATCTCAGTTGGTTACACCCAGGTAGCACTGGCATGTTTACTCCTAATAAGTTTTGAAAATCTGGCTAGAGACTCATGATTTAAATAGGGGTAACTACTGGAGCCCTGATAGTATGTTCAATGGTGAGAAATGTAAGGTTTTGCACTCAGGTAGGAAAAATCTGTGCATAGGTACAAATTTTGGCATTAATACTAGTGACAAGAATTGGGCATGCTAGTAGATGAGAGATTAAAATGAATCAGAACTATGCTATATCTGCCAAAAGAGGTAATGCAGTTTTGGCCTGCATCAAAATAAGTACACACTATTAAGATGATGGGAAATATTAATCAATGCTGTGCTGATCACAGCAACTTAGACTTATATGCCACTTCACAGTGCTTTACAGCCCTCTCTAAGCAGTTTACAGAGTCAGCATATTATCCCCAACAATCTGGATCCTCAGGATAAAGGCTGAGTCAACTCTAAGCCAGTCAGAATCAAATTTCTGGCAGTTGGCAGAATTAACCAGCTATACTGCATTCTAACCATTGTGCCACCATGGCACTTGATAATAAATACTGTTCTCTACTCCATGGAACACCCAAGATAGTGAGGAACTTAGAGGTTGAATCCTAATAAGAATAGTTAAAATGGAGTAATATCCCAGGGAAGTGTTTATTCTTTACAGAGAATAAACTTTACAGAGGAAGATCTAAACTCAGAAAAAAAAAAAAGGAAAAGTTTCCTGACCATAAGAACCGTTAAGTTCATGAACAGGAAATACTAGAAGGCTGAGGACCTTGGTAAAACATTAAACATTCTGCTGCCAACCAATGATTTAGATAAGGGAAAACATTTAATGAGGTTGAAGAATACTTGTTTTTCAACAAGTCCAGGATATGAGCTAGATATGACACTATCTTTGTGAGTTAGATGCATATGTAATATTCCTGTACAAAGAACATTGTTCTGAGCATTGGAAGCATCACCCTCAATTTTCAAAGTAACATGTTGAAGATAACATGCTTTGTCTCAATATAAGTCCAGTCCATTTTAGCCAACCACTTTCCCTGAAAGCCAGAAGATGTATAGAAGCCGTTAAAAGGCCAGAGAAGCAGCTGGACTAAAGTGTCATAATGAAATAAATAAAAGATCCATGCTGTTTTATGAATCTCCTGTAGTGGGGTTCTTTGATTGAACCATCTTCTAATTTAATTGCTCAAATGTAGTGAGTTTCCACACTTTAATCCATAGCATTTGACAGAGAAGGACTGTACTCTGTAAAAATTTTCTGTGATTGCCAACTATGACTTAATAAGACACATCCAAGAGGAGGTTTTGATAACTAGGAAAAAAAAGTTAATGGGAATGGAAAATAAAAGAAGCAACAAGTGAGGTACATTAGATGATTGTCTTTGATTACATGGCTAACTGGGTGCTTTTAGAATTTCTATAACCATCAGTTGTTCCACAATTCCTTCCCTTCATTATTTTTTTTCCCAAGAAGCAACTCTCAAAAAAAGCCAAATGAGTGATTTTAACCTATTTCTTCAGATCTACTCTCCAGGTTTCCAAGAGGCACCAATCAAAGTCCTACATTTATGTCATCAAGATGATGACAGCAATCTTCAAAACTGTGAGGATTCACAAACATTTATCTGGCACAATCACAGCAGTTAAGTACAAACTTAAGATGTCAGGGCAATATCTTTGGTTGAAGCTTTAACTAATGAGTTTTGAAAATAGGGGTGAGCTCTCAAACAGATTGAATCACACCAGGAAAGAGAAAGAAGTTTGGAAACAGGGCTAAGATACTGTAGGACTTCCAGATCTAGACAGGCAGGCAAATACTAGCCAATCAACCAGACATTGTGATAATAGACAAGGACCAGAAGACAGCAATAGTGATAAATGTAGTGGTGCCAAGCC
The DNA here is from genome assembly GCA_033807585.1 of Hydrophis major. Taxonomy (NCBI): domain Eukaryota; kingdom Metazoa; phylum Chordata; class Lepidosauria; order Squamata; family Elapidae; genus Hydrophis; species Hydrophis major. The sequence continues at coordinate 15,393,649 of CM066334.1, read as the reverse complement.
ACAATAACGTCAGGAACAAAAGAAAAATGAGAAACTGGAAAAGTACCAAAGTGTGAAGGAGGAACTGGAGAGAATGTAGAAAGTAAAGGCTAAAGTGATCCCAGTGGTGGTAGGAACACTTGGGATTGTGATTTCTAAACTGGGAGAGGGGCCCCAACAGATCTCAGGAACAATATCATAGCTCTTGGTGCAGAAGATGCAGTGCAAGGAACAGTTAAGATACTGCACAGAGCCCTCAGACTCCCAGGCCAATGCTAGAGGACCCAAGGTTGAGAAGGGTGAGAAAGGAACTTGTTTGTATGTTTGTACATGCATCTGTGCTTACACACATACACACACACTCACACTCACACACACACACACACACACACAAGGAGAGAGGGGAGGGAGGGAGGGAAAGAGAATTATCCAACAGAAAACTATGGGCAAGCTTAAAACCAGCACAGTCAACATGACATTTTACCTTGCAGAAAAATTATCCAGCATTTTTAAATCACTTCTTATTCAATTGAAGGAAACAGAATTGTCTTTTTACATTTCTTCTGTGCAATAACAGAATGTCAGTGACATTCTAATTCTCAATCATCCTGAAATGAAGGTAGAAAAAAAAATTGCAATCCTTTTTACACAAGAAACATTTCTAATGTAGAACACTTTGAAGCAGAAGGGCTTCTGAAGGATTTAGGGTTCTCTTGACAGAGATAATGAATGTCAGAGAAAAAAAAATGCCACCAATTCTCAAACCACCTAACAATGCTGTGTTCCACATTTATGCAGCATACATTTATTTCCAAAGGAGAAGAAAAGGGCAAATTGTTACAGTTGAGAGTAACATTCCTGAGTTTAGTATCAAGGCAGGTTGAGGAGATTATGTGCACATCTAATCTTTCATTGTACAATAATCTCTTGAGTGGTCAACATATTTCTTGATTTCCCACACTTCGATTAAATCAGACAGGAACTCCCTCTCACTGAGTTGTTTCAGGCAAGGAAATGTGAGCAGCCCAAAAAAGTTACCAAAAGCTGGAAATCTAAATCAGAGAAAGCAAGGAAGCTACTTCAGATAACAAATAACAGATAATCAGAGTTGGAATGGACCTTGTAGGTCATCTAGTCCAACCCCCCCGCCCAAGCGGGAGACCCTACACCATTTCTGACAAATGGCAGTCCAATCTCTTCTTGAAGGTCTCAAGTGATGGTGTTCCCACAACTTCCGAGGGCAAGCTGTTCCATTGGTTGATTGTTCTCACTGTCAGAAAGTTTCTCCTTATTTCCAGGTTGAATCTCTCCTTGTTCAGTTTCCATCCATTATTCCTTGTCTGGCCTATAGGCAGAGCTGCTATCAGTTCTCCAGAACTGGTCAGAATCTGCTGAATACCACAAGGCTGCGCCACCCACATGGCCCACATGGCGAAAGTGACTATAGCTGGTTCTCGCAGCTAACAAGCAGCCAAGCTACCTGCAAAATTGTCTCTCTCTCTAGAAGCACTCGCAGAGAGAAGCATCCAGAGTCACTCTCGTCTCTCAAGAGCCCGGGTGAAGTTTTCTGCACCGCTTCTGCGAGCATCCTCAAGAGAGAGACAATTTTGCAGGTAGCTTGGCTGAACTCCTGTCCCTGGGAGTCAAAGCACTGAAGTGCGAGTGGCGCGGGAAACTTCAGCTGGGCTCCTCGAGCAAAGGTGGAATGCTGATGCCATGCAAATGCCATGCAAATGCCACAATCCCCCTCTTGCCACAACAGCACCATTACCTCATCATGGCTGGCGAGGGCTGCACTGCTTTTTGCACATTGCACCACCTGCAAATTTGCACATTACACCTGCTACCCCCTATGGAGGAGATTTCCAACCCCACCACAGGCCGGTGACATATTCCAGAGCTGCAGTAGTCACAAGACTGGCCCTTTGGTTATCCTGGAGCAGCTCATCCATGGCAGGCTGGTGCACAGGCCAGTCCTATGACTACTGCAGCTCTAGAATATGGGACCGACTTGCCCACCAATGTCAGCAAGCCACCATCAATCAAAATTCAGATTAGCAGTTCGCAGGATTTAAAATGATGAGTTTGGTGGTCCCTGAGATCCAAAAGGCTGGCAACCCCTGTTTTATAGGACTATATGCAGAAATTGAAAGATGATAAATTCACCATGGTTTATTTTCAAGTGAAATGGTGTGATTTATTAACATCTCAGTGAGATGTAATACAAGAGACTAGGAAAAAAAAAAAAAAAAACCAGAGAAGAGCAACAAAGATGATTAGGGGACTGGAGACCAAAACATATAAAGAATATTTGCAGGAATGAAGGTCTAATGAAAAAAAGGACCATCTGGTTTTCCTCTACTTCTGTACTTTTATACTGCATTTTGTCCAACATACATATTTGTGAAGTATTGGTCCCCTGCATATTTACAGGATGGTTGTAGATAACACATTAACAGATTAACAGAGTTGGAAGGGACCTTGTATGTCATCCTGTCTAACCCCCCCCCCCCCCAAAAAAAAGCAGGAGACCTCACACCATTTCTGACAAATGGCAGTCCAGTCTCTTCTTGAAAGGTTCCAGTGATGAAGCTCTCACAACTTCTGAAGGCAAGCTCTTCTCTGCAATTTTTCTAGAGTCTCAACATCTTTGTTATAGTGTGGTGACCAAAAGCGGATGCAGTACTCTAGGTGTGGTCTTACTAAGGCTTTATAGAGTGGTATTAGTACCTCACTTGATCTTAACTGTATTAATGCAATTTAGGATTGCATTGGCTTTTTTGGCGGCTGCTGCACACTGCTGGCTCCTATTTAGCTGGTTGTCCACTAAGACTCTGAGATCCCTCTCACAGACACTGCTATTAAGCCTGGTTTCACCCAGTCTATATGTGTCCTTTTGGTTTTTCTTGCCTAAGTGTAGGACTTTACTTTTCTCTACATTAAATTTAATTTTGTTAAATAGGGTCCAGTGTTCAAGTCTGTCAAGATCCCTCTGGATCTCTAGCCTATCTTCTAAGGTGTTAGCTATTCCTGCCTGCTTGTCATCTGCAAATTTGGTAAGTTCCCCTTCTATTCCCTCATCTGAGTCGTTTATGAAGATATTGAAGAGTGCTGGGCCTAAGACAGAACCTTGTGGCACCCCACTGCTTATTTCTCATGTTAGATGTGCACCAGATAATGTACTCAAAGTGGAATGCTATGCATGCTAATGGAGTGTAGTCCTAATTAATTGTATAGATAGGATTTTAATTGATGCACAGTTGTAGTTCTAAGGTCAAAATCAAGCTAAAAAATAGCAAAATATAGAATGCTTTTGACCTGAATATTTTTTGTCCAGTTGGAACTCAAAATTTCTCCTCAAAGATTTAGCAAATATTGGGAATGTATCTAAGTGCTCTGTCAATAAAATTGAACAGTAAAACAAGTTGCATGGCTCTCGAAAGGCAGTTGGATAAATATATTTACCTCATTAGTTTAGGTAAATTACTTTAGACAATTTCTATTATTGTTGTTACAACAAGGAATACCTGCATCAGTTAATTTAAAGGGCCAGTTAAATTTGATGGGTTTCAATAGAGCCTACAATAGATAAGTAAGTCATATTGATATGAATATTTTCTCTTTTCAAAACTGACACTTCTAACACCATCTGATAATTAAAGCAGAAAAGACAGTTAATAGGGCCTTGGTGGCCCCAATTAGTTTAAAAAAGAAATCCAGGGTAGATTTCATCCATTGCTTAATCAACACACAATAATCATGTTAAACCTTCACACTTGTCTTCTTTGCTTTGATTACTTTAAAAAGAGTCAATTTATTAAAATTTAATAAAATGTAGAGAAGCTGCAAAAAAACCAAACCCTCATTTGCAGATCAATTTTATTCTGAGCTTTCTTCTTTGTTTTCTATTGTCAATCTGAGGAGGAAGAAGGGAACTAACTTTAGCTACTATGGGAATCTACTTCTGAAATATCTATTTTTTCCTGTAATTATATAAATGAACAATCTGTTGAGCTGTCATTTCATATATGAAGGGTCCTGACCTTGGCTGTTTTCTTACCGACAGTTCATAACCCAAACTCGGTAACATCATGAGTGCTAAAAAGGAAATCTCTTTATATACTAGGGGCTTGCCCTGTCAGAGTTCTTGGGAGTGGTCATGGAGTTCTTTGGTTAGGCTGTTTTCTATTAGCACCAATGCGGACAGGGCCAAAAAAAACCTATTAGAAAAGTTTCATCATGAGACTTTCTTTTGAGGTCTTATTTTGGTTTGAGAAGCCAAGGACCTGGAGGAAGGATTATACAGTAAAAGAGAGAACATTCAGAAATAACACAACCTAAAAGTTAAGTAGGTTCCTGAACATCACACTCTACCCTTTAAATTCTACTTCGGGAAAGCAAAAAAATGAAGGGAGGAAGGGAGGAAGGAAAGGAAGGAAGGAAGGAAGGAAGGAAGGAAGGAAGGAAGGAAGGAAGGAAGGAAGGAAGGAAAGTAATTATGGGTGCTCCATCACTGGAGGTTTTCAAGAAAAGATTGAACAACTTTTTGTTCAGGATGGCATAAGGACTCCTGCCCATGGCTCAGAAATGGAATAGCAGACTCTAAAGCCCCTTCCAGACCTATGATTCTATAATTATTTTCTCTGAATAGTTTTAATATCCTCTGAAACAAAATCCAATGTTTTGAAATCCTATGCACACTGGAAAATATTTCCAGAATTTAAAAAAAAATCCATTGGATTGTAGCCTTCTTTTGTCCTCCTCACTTTCCAAGCATTTTGCCATGTTTTCCCAGTTTGGTTTGGCTTACTTATTTTGGGCACCATATGCAATGAAAGGACAGAATTGATTTTCTCCGCCCTCATTTCTTTACTACTTGTACTTCAAGTGAGGATGGGATGGAGTGGGGGAACAACTTGACTTCATAATTCATTAGTTAACATTTATAATGCATATTAGAGATATAGAGTATTAGGCAAATATTAAGTGCTATTGTCATTAAATGATCTTCCTAAAGTTAAAGATGGTCAATATTGTGCATTAACAATGACTTGTGGAAAATAGTTAATGGCCCAAGCAGTAATTTAGCACTTTGATTGATGCTGTGTATAACAGAGTGTGAAAGTACAGTAATGGGAACAAAAAGAATGTGTGTGTGTGTGGGGAGGTAGAGATACCCCCAGATAGTTACATCTGCTACTCACTCTCATCTCAATGTGCAATAGTAAAAGAAAATTTATATAGGAAGAATAGGCTCCTTATATTCAATTACAGTAAGCATTTCAATCATCAGTAACTGCTGGTTAAGTCCTCATTCAGCCAAATTTGAAGATAAAATTAATATCAAGTATAAATGGTTCTAGCAATGAAAAAATCTCAGGGGATTTGTAAGTGTCCTCCACATAGTGTGACAATATGGCATCATTTAACACATTGCAACTCGTTTGACATTTGAACAGGAGAGAGGGTTTTTTGTATGTGTTAACATATTTTAAGAACCAATGAATAATTTCTATATTTCTTCATGTAAACCCTTTGTGTAGGAACTTTTCATTCTCCCCATTTAAAAAAAAAATCTTAATGGGATGAAATAACCTGGAGTGCAATGCCAAGAGTGGCTAAAGAGGAGTCATGTTCTTCAATTACATGATGCTACAACACAATCAATTGAATAAAATGGTCTCCTGTTGAAGTTTAGATGGGAATGGAATTATTTCCTGCTCAGGATATAACAACATTTTTATAAGCTGAATTATTGGACTTCTGCAGGAGAAGAACAGGTAAAGTTTAGGGGTGAAGTCAAGAGAAAAATCAGCCCAGAGTCGTTATGTTCCCACAAGCGGTTTGAGTTCAATTCTTCTTGAGTTGGAACTTATCTAGTTCCAATTTAGTGCTGATCATGAGTTGACTAGGGCAAAGAATCAAATGTTAAGTCCCAGTTAAGCTGATTTATTGCTCATGCCTATACACAACAATCTAGTCAACTTGTGGACAACTTTAAATTGGTGCTAGATAAAAGTTAGCAGAATTCAAGAGAGGTTGGACTTTGACCACCTGTGGAACCTTAAGGACTCCAGTTGATTATCCACCTCTAGGCTCTGCCTTTGTTTCTTCTCCAACTTCCTCAAAGAAATATATATGCAGAGTTCACACAGAAAGATCAAGTAGATGATTCTTCAAAGATATGTGTTCTTTATCTCTATAAACTCTATTCATTAAAACCAAATGTTGTTTAAACAGACCTGTTCTCTTAAGTCTTCCATTTCAATTGTTGCCATTTTTATCATATGCAAATGTCCCTTGCAGAACAGAATTATGTGTGCACATTTTCACAACTCTTGTTATCATCTGCAACTTGATATAGGGTTGTGTCAATGGAAGTAATTTGCACCTTCAGCTCCATCCCCAAAGTTGTGATAAGATTATGAGCGGTGCACATACCTGTGTGAAGCAGACACAATTGTCATTCACAAAGTTGTGATTTACCAATCTAATGGACAGCAAAGATGTGTTGTAGTGATATGGCAACTATACTAAAGTGTTTTTCCTTCTTTTCTAAAAGAGGTAAGAAATAAAAATAAGATTGCTTATTATTTAAATGTGTTGATCATGTTTCATTATAATCATCCCAAAGTAAGACTCTAAAGCTGCTAAAATTGACAACATCTTTAAAACAGCCTTTAAAGCTACAGTGCCATGAAGAACTGCAATAAAATACATGGACTCAGTTAATGAGCGATCAAGTATGTATTTTTTTCAGAGTGCTCTGAATGGAGGTAGAGCTTTTTTTTTTTTCAAAGGAAGTTGGAAAAAAGAACATTTCTGAGCACTGGCAATGAAAAACATATGAGAAAATGCACTTTTGAGAGATATTATTGTAAGGTTTTTTTCTAGAGAAACTTTTCAAAAATAAAAGCCTATCGTGTTTTTTTTTAAATAATAATGATAAATTATCTAACTGGGGAAGAAAAAAACTTCATTACAGTTTTGATTTGTTTAGGAAAAAGCAGCCTGAACATGTTAAAAGATCTAGGAGAACTTCTTTTATCTCCTTTCAGAGAAGGGAAAGTGTGAGATGTGCCTGAATGAAAGTGGTTTAAGAAGGATGGTTGAATTGTTACCAGATCTAATATATCTGAAAACTTCCTTACATCTAATGTTGTTTCTCGAGCTCGCCAGTATGACTTTATCCTACTACCCTGATAAGCATTGCAAGTATAATAGCTCAAATCTGATACGGTTTTCTGAGAACAGCCAAGGAATTCTCCAAAGGCAACTGGAAAAATTTATATATGAACCATTCTCTGGACAATAAAAATAAATTAATTGGGTCAATTTCTGCTGACTACTCAGATTTGAAGTAGCAATAGCAATAGCATTTAGACTAATAGCTCTCTCTAAGCCCTTAGACTTTACAGGCCTCTCTAAGCAGTTTACAGAGTCAGCCTACTGCCCCCAACAATTTGGGTCCTTATTTTACCCACCTTGGAACAATGGAAGCCTGAGTCAACCTTGAGCCTGGTGAGATTTGAACCGCCAAATTTGCAGACAGATGGCAGTCAGCCCAAGTCGCCTGCAGTACTTCACTCTAACCATGGTGCCACCGTAGCTCATAAAGTAAATAAATAATTTATGTAATGCAGGTACTGTCCCTCTGCATACACACACATGGAGCTCCTGCCTGTACTAGGGACTGGTCCTAGTAAAATGGGATTATCAAGATTTAGTAAACTCTTCATTCCCTTGACTGATCTGTGTAAATTAGAAAAGTCTTTGTTGTGCAGATTAGTTCAGAAAAGATTAGTTGTGCAGATTAGTTCAGAAAAGTTGCGCAGATTAGTTCAGAAAAGAAAGTCTCCAAGATTGAATCCAGATTTAGGATTATTTTTGTGTGTGTCTGGTTATCTTTTTAAACATGGCTTGCCAATTCAACTTTTCCAACAACTGGACTTTCTAATGAAGAGTTATTTTCTCTGTCCTATGTGGCCTTCATCCCTGGAATGCACTTGTTTCTGTTCTATCTGCTTTCTGGTTTAATTTGAAGATGCCTTTAATTAATTTTATGACTGGTCCTTGAATAGTTTGCAGCAATTTATTTGATCTTTCTGGGGGAGGGGGAATCAAATGGGAAATTTGATTTCCTTTTGTTGTTAATCTTTGTTTAGGAAATTTGTATCTTGCCTTCCTGGAAGGAAAAATGTGCTTGCTGGAATTTTGACTATGGCAGCAATCAAGACTCAAAAGCAGACCAAGTGTTGGGATTGTCATCCAGGGGGTCTCTTAAGGCTTTCAGGAGCACTGATCCTCAGCTTGCTGGATATGAAACCATGGTCATTAAGTTGGCTTCTAGGGACCTACTGGCTGAGTACTAGGAATTGCTCTTCCTGAGCTTGACTTAATGGATTGGCAATAGAGTTCCCCAGATTTATAGTCTTATGGGACTTCAAAAGGGAGTTCATGAATACCATGACAGCCATGAGTCTTTTGCAGGTTATCTAGGGCCCAACATGGGACAGTAATTCTATTTACTGTTAGAACAATGGTAATGTGATATGGAACTGGGGAGGCTTTTAGTTTTCCCCTTGTCATGGCCAGATCATAACCTAATTACTGTGGGGTTCTCAAAAAAACAAGATTTCAACTGTGGTGGGATTCTACCCCACTGGGTTTCCCTACAGGTTTGATTGCGCACTTTGCATTTGCAGCTTTGCAAACACCAGCTGAGGCACTGCTGCACCAATCAACTGAGAGTATAAAGAACAGAAAACCGCAGGGGTGGTTGGGAGGGCCGATCCTCTGCTTTTCTCTTTTTTCTCCTCTCAGCTGGTCGTTGGAGCTTTTTTATACTACTGGTTTAGCAGGTAGGATATTTTGCTATCAGTTTAGCTAAACCGGACTGAACCGGTAGCATTTTACTACTGGATTTCAAGTTCTTTACAAGTTCTGGGTTTCTTGGTGTTCTATGAGCTTGGTTGTTTTCTTGCACACATTCCATTTCCAAAGTAAGTCACATTATAAGTGCTAGTAGGAAGTGAGATTTGTTCTCTTTGTATACACTAGTGATTTGCTGTGTCAGTGTTGGTGGAGTGTTCTTGGGTGCTTTCTTGTATAGGCTGGTGTTTAGCTTACTTGTCTGAGTGGGTAGTTTCTTGATTAGGGTATTGTTAACTTCTTGATTGTTGGTCTAGAGTTAGTTAATTTTGGTGCTAATCTCTGCTCATCATGGTATTGATTGCTGATGAGGAGTTGCTTTGGTCTCTTTATTTCAGCTTTTTATTATCTCTTTTGAATGGTATGTACATGCTGTTTATCTCTATGTGCCTGTTGATGGCTGATTTGTATAAATGCCACTTGTCTGGGAATTCTCCAGAATTTTTGGACTTGGCTTGGTCTAGGATGTTCAGTTTCCCAGCTGAAATTATGGGAAAGGAATAATTACCTGTATTATTAATTTCCATGGTGGGTTGCTGTTGTTAATGCAAATTTCCCCTCCCTTACATTTTTAGCTGTAAGGTCACATTGCTGTATATATTTTGTTTGTGATGTCCCATTGCATTTTGGAGAGACTCCAAATTCAGAAAAACACCAGAAGAAAGAACAGTGACTTTAACCCATGTCAGAGATGATGAGGCTGATTTGATCTGAAGTCAATCAAAATTAGTGAAATCTCAGTAATCAGATACAGTGTATCAAACAGAGAAGGACAATCAAAATACTACATTTTTATTGTTGTCTTTCTTTTCATTTTATTACAAGAAGAGAAGCTTTGCTGAAGAGTTCTTATGTTTGTGTGTGTGTGTGTGTGTGTAAAATTGTATTTTTTCTTAGCAGATAATTTGTACTTATCTCTGAATAGCAATAGCACTTAGACTTACATACCACTTCACAGTGCTTTACAGCCCTTTCTAGGTGGTTTTGTATGCAAAAAAGTTCCCTGATTTTTGAGTATTTATGGAAAGGTCTTAGTTTATTATGAATGAAATGACAGAATCATTGTTGTGCAGCTAATAGGACCAAGAAGAACTGATCTCTAGAGGGTGTGGTTATATGAGCTTTGTAAAGGAAGGGTTATCATAAAGTTCAGTTCTTCTGCTCTTTCCATGCCTGCCTGCCTGCCTTTCTCTCTAAGTGAAAGTCTATAGTGCAAGAGAAATAAAAGAATTATAAATAAGGTTTATACCAAATTAACTCTAAGGTAAATACACCACACATAGAAAAAGCCTGAAATTTATCCCTGAATTTCAGTTGTAGGATTTCATGGCCAAAGATAGATGCTTCCATCCTTGCTATAGTATGTGAGGACCTGTGTATGAGGTACCCCAGCCATTGAAAACATTGATCATATTTTGTTTTATTGCAAATTATATGCCCCATTTAGGCTTAGATAGTTATCATCTCCATTGGACAGGACAGCCCACTGGGAATCCAATTACAGATTAGCTTATTTCTTCCTGGGCTCTAATGCATATATTGTGATCAGTTCTTAATTAAGGCAGTTGAGCTAAGAACCCCGTGTCAGGGTTCCAATGATTGCCCTAATTAAATCATGAACCTCGAGCCAAGCTTCAAAAGAATTCAAAAGATTTATTAGGAGCAACATGTCTGGCACTAACCCATATGGAGCAAACTCTGAGACATATAATTTACTATCACCTATGACCCTGTTTCCCCACCCCCCTGGGTATGTCAAATATTAGATTCACAGCTGAGTGTCATCAATCACAGTCTCCAATGAAAGATTTTCATGGGCAGAAGATCCAATAGCCTAGGCTACAATCTCCACTAGATAAGCATGGAATGTGCTTCTGGCCTTTATCTGACGCATTGCTCCATCAGGCCTTTCCCTCCTCCTTCTAATGTCAATTTAGGAACAGGCATAGGAATGATTTATGAGTTGACACCCATACATGAAACAAATTGAGGTAACCTGCAAGGGAGATTTACTTGATTGTTGACTCCTTGTATAATTGTATATTTATCTTATCACTGTCTGTCTGTCTGTCTACTCATTGTTTAATAAAGAACATCACTTCCTTTTTATAAAAGATAATGACAACCAGGCAGAAATCTAGGCTTTTATTATAGTTTATTTTATGATATATGTTTTGCACAAATGTACACAAAATATTCAGGATATTTGAGTGCTAAATTTGGAGATTACTCTGTGTCACTTTTAATTTTATCCTAGATTTCTAAAGTTTGTTCCTTTCTTTCTTATTTTAACTTATTTCCTTTTGACTTCAGTTTTTTGCCTTGAAACTTGCTCTGTACTTAACAATATCCTTCTCTGCCTGAACATTAATTTCTGCAGTGTACTCCTCCTGTTTTCATTCCCCCATCATTATCTCTGTAACTTTTTTTTTTACTCTTTTATGGTTTTACCACTTAGCTCTTAGACATCCATTGCTTTTAAATATCTCTTCTATCTCTTGCCTTGAGATAGCAGATTAACCCACTTACCTCTGAGTGGAATGAAAATGTTCCTTGACCTTGTCTTACTTCTTCTAGTTTTTTTCTTCTAGCATCTTGAGGTTAGGCCTCACATTTGTCCATTTCTTGACCATCTCTTGTCCCTCAGTCTCCAACATACTCTTAACTTTTATCTGAGTTTATGTAAATATAGCAATAGCATTTAACCTTATATACTGCCTCATAGCACTTTACAGAACTCTCTAGGCAATTTACAGGGTCAGTCTATTGCCCCCAACAATCTGGGTTCTCATTTTACCGACCTCAGAAGGATGCAAGGCTGAATCAACCTTGACTCCAGGCTGTGGGTAGAGCCCTGTCAGGATTGAACTCCAGGCTGTGATCAGAGTTTGCCTTCAATATGCACTTTAACTATTGTGTTACTAGGATTTCTCTAATAACTTGATGAGTTATTATATAGTGTCTGGGCAGTTTACAATGTAACCATTATTTGCATATCGCTCCCAAATGGGTCCTTATTTCACCAACCTTGGAAGAATGGACAGCTGAGGCAGCCTTGACTCCAGACTCTGGGCAGAGTTTGCTGGCAATTCTGCACTTTAGCCATTGTGCCATCAATATAGCTCTTTTGCTGGCCTCCTGGTTTTTCCTTATTCTGGTCTTGCAGCTGTCCTCATTCTTAATGAGCTGTCCATCACAAATCTTTGCGGAAACCAATATATGTTCTTCCTCCAATCATCTTCTTTTTGGTCTGGATCTTCTGAAATTTTTGCTCTGCTGTATTGCCAATGATAGTTTATTTGCATCTGTCAGCTACCCACAGTCGTGCCTCTAACAGTCCTATATCTTCCATTACTTGCCACTTAATTTTTTTTTCATGGAACATTTTCTGAGCAATGTTATTTATGAGTTTGTTTGTTTGTTTTTGTAATTTCTGGTTTTTTTCTTTTCTCTTTTTTATTCACTCATGAGAAGTTGCTTTTCTAATCAGCATCTCTTCTCTACTAGTCTCAGGTCCTAATTTAATAGTTCTCAGGCTCACTTCCTTCTTCCAGAAAACTATTTTTCTATGTGTTGTAGGATATACATGCCTGTTGGGAGACACTAACAAGTAGCTAATATCTTGGTGAGAGTAAGGAGAATTTTCCTTGTCACAAAAACAAATACCTTATAAGTATTTATTTATTGCCAAATAGAAGAATAGAGCATATGGAATGGGATTTGTTGATACAGTAATTACTCTTGATATGTCAACAGAAAGATTGCCAAAAGGTCCCTATTTTATTCCACAAGATGCTGAAAGGCCACAGTATTTAAGTATGGATGTATAATACAAATTTGTATAAGGAGTAAAGGATTGAAACTGATACAATTTGAATCCATATTCTGATTTGGAAATTTATTTGATTTCAACATCAATACATCACTCTGACAAGTACATTTTTGGGTACATATGTGAAAAAGTGCTTGAATAGTCCAAAGTGATTGAATCATCTACTTTGATTCAAGGCTTTGATCTGGAAACTTGTTTCAATTCAGAAATTCAGTCAAGATGAAGATTTGAACTGATGCTTTATGCAGTCATAATGATTAAGGATTATGAGACTCTTTAAGTGTCAGGTTAATATTATTGGGATGAAATTTTTCCAAATAGCTCCATCATATGATGGAAACTGAAAAGGAAAAAAAATATGTATTAGATAGTATTAATTGCTTTAATCCAGAAAAAGAACTGTGAAATGGAAATTAAGGGCTTACAACTCAACTTTGATGTGCTACACCTATGATTTCCCATTATGGAGAAGGGTTAAAGTGATCAAGCTTGGAACACTTCACACCATCAAAAACATGGTGGCCAGACTTCCAGTTTGAGCTTTTTCGGTGACAGGCCGAAACCGCAACTCTGCACAGTTTCTATCTGTGCTCACCACTGGAGCACCCCGAGCCGGTTGGTTTCAGGGCTAAGCCACCCCGTAGAGGTGGTGAAAAAGGGGGAGACTTCCTGCAGAGTTGAGGAGAGCCACATCTCTCCTCCTCAGCTGGCCATTACTCCCTTTCCCAAAGGCAATTGTAGCGGTGATCAGAAATGGCCACCACAAAGAAGAAATGGCCACCACAAAGAAGAATGTGCAGGAGGAAGATAAGAAGAGAAAGTTTTGGTTGACCAGGTCAAACAGTAAAAGTAACAAATAAGGTACCCTGGAATTTAAACAATAAAAAAATAATACTGTTCCTAAAGAAGATCTTTCAGTAGCGAAGGAGAGAGAAAAGGGAAAGGATTTGTTTTTTTTTTTTCCTTTTCCTATACTGACAGCTAAGAGACTTAAGCAAGAAATTGGAAAAAAATCCACTTTGATGTTAATAGGCATTTAATGCTGAAAATAAAAAGTCAAAGGGATAATAAAGATTTCTGGATTAAAAGCTTTTGAAAACAGGAAAGGAGAAAAAAAGAATAAAAGGGAAGGATCTGAAAGGGAGGAGATTGCCTGGAATTAAAAAGAACTCACAGTAAAAGCTCAACAAGACTTCTAAAAGATACATTTGAACTGAAACATGGCAACAAAATAGCAAAACCCCGGGAAGAGAAAGTGAAAAAAGAAATAAGAAGAAATAGCTCAGGAGTATTTGGATTACTTGGTGATCTCTGGATTCTTGGTTACTGCATTTGAATGACTAAAATCAATCAGGTAGTTTTTTAAAAGTGTTTAAAACAGCTCCACTCTTAGAAGAACTGAAAAGGAGCTTAAAAAGTACAAAGAAGATGAGGTTCTTTGCACAAGAAGGGAGAGGTACTTTTGGCTTCATATTTCAGTTCTTAGAAATGGAGATTTGGAACTATGAGAAACAACAAGAAATGCCTGCAGAACAAGAAGATTGGGACAAAGAAGAAGCCATCTTTAATGAACAAGTAATCTTAAGGCCTGGTCACACTGCAAGAACTTTGCTATAGCGGTCCTGGAGCGGTGAAAAAAAATCATCACCGCTCGTAACTGTTCACCACCGTTTAACAGAAGTTGGCCTCTGTTAAGGCAATGCCATATACGCTCGGCCTCCGCTGATGGTTCCTCCTACCGCTCCGAAAGTTTTGAGCTGCACAAAATATTGCGAGCGGTGAGGAGCGCACAATTTTCCACTCCGGCAAAATTCACTACCGCTCCAACAACGCCCGGTCAAAGTTTGGTGCCGCGAGACGCAAGTTCGTGGACGCTTGGGTCTGCTAGGCCAATGCAGAAATCTTCAACGCTGGACCACCGCTGTTTTGCAAGCTTTGCCCGGGTGGTGATTAAACGTTGCACTAACTTTGGTGGAGCGGTTGTAAGCGTTTTACGAGCGGACACGGGATTCCTGGAACGGTGTCAGGCATTGAAGCAGTGATCCATTGCAGTGATGAACTTTGGTTTGGCGTTGGTATGGAGGTGTTGGAGCGGAACCAGAATTTGCCTATAAATACGGGGAGAAATGGACCAGTAGCCCTTTTGGAATAGGCCTTGAGTCACAACACCAACAACATCACAACACCATCAGTGTGGTAGTCAAAGAAGTGGTAAAAGCCATCATTGAGGAGTACACAGATGAACTCTTGTTTTGCCCAACAACTGAACAAGGATGGAGAGACCTGGCTGAACAATGATACCAGCGATGGAACTTTCCCCACACAGTTGGTGCCATTGATGGCAAGCACGTGGCATATAAAGCTCCTCCTAACTCTGGCTCAGAATTCTACAACTACAAAGGTTTTTTTTTCGTTATTAAGTAAAGTAGTCAAGAATAGTTTAATAAAAATGCTGTTTATTAAAGATCAAAGCTTTTGAGACCACCCAAACACAAAAGTGCACAACAATAAACAACAAACATCAAAACAGCTGACCAGCTCAACCTTTAAACAAAAATCACATGAAATATCTGAGCAGTCCCTTCAACACATTTCAAACAGTCTCAATTCTCCTCGGTGGTGGCCCTTATCTCTGCAAGTACATCAGCAGTCCTTTGAGATGAGGTGGTGATTGATAAGGGTGGAGCGTTCATCTCCTGCCTCTGGAGTTCCTGGAGAATACCCCCCTCGCTGATGGTGCTCATGTTGGTGTGGTTACTGGAGGAAAGGTTCGGCATGTCTGACAACATGAGGCCTTCGTTGGAGCTCCTTGGGGTGGAGGATGGCTGGCTGACTCTGGGTGTCTGCAATTGCTGGAAGAGCTGAGGCTGATGCTGAGGCTGAGACTGTTGCCGAAAGTGGAAAGGCTCCTGTTGGAAGCCGTGATGCTGAGGCTGGAAGTAATGCGGCTGCTGCTGCTGGTAGAATGTGTGTGTAGGTGAAAGTGCGAATGCTGGACGTGGTGGAGCTGGAGGAATGGGGTGGGACATGGGTCGCTGCGTGGAGGATGGGTCGCTGCGTGGACATGGGTCGCTGCGTGGAGGATGGCCGTCATCCTCTCAACTGTGAGCTGGTACTGGGCCTCAGGTAGCCGTTGGAGAGACTGGGACATGTACGTGATGAAGGGCTGCCTTGCATGGCTGATCTCTTGGGCTTGGACCAGTCTCTCCATGAGGGCGTTGGTGGCCTTCATACAATCTCTCATCTCCAGCATTGCAGGGGAGTCTTCAGGCTCGCCTTTGGTGGCGCCACGGCGTTGTCTGGTGGTGGTGGAGGCGGGAGCTGGTGAGGGGTTGCCCATGGACCTCGAGACTGCCGTTTGCATTTCAATGAGTGAGAGTGAGCCTTCATTCCCTTCCTGTTCCTCGATGTCATGGGAAGGCTGGCGAGAGGTGCTGGCCGACGCCGAGGGCTGGGCTGCTGGAGGCTGGCTGGCTACAGGTTCCGGTGTGAGGAGTATGCTTCTAAGTGGCTGACCTTTCCTGGGCTTCAACTCCTTGTGCACGAAGGCACAGTTCCTCTGGATGAACAGTTCTCTGTCCGTCAAGTTCGCTGCAGCCTGGCCAGACTTCTTGGTGAGAAGCTTAGTGTAGAGGTCCCGGACTGACTTCCACCATGTCCTGAGAGCTTCAGCTCCCTCCTCAATGTCCAGCTCTCTTGCCTTCCTGGTCCAAAGCTCCATCTTCTTCTTTGTATCCTTGTAGTCAGTGGCCCCCTTCCTCCAAATAAATTCGTGCTCCCGGATCCACTCGATGAGTTGCTCCTGAGTGTCATCGTCGAGCAGGAGGGCCTTGCGGCGAGACTTCTTCTGAGGCTGACGCTGTTCATCGTTCTTCTCCAAGTATGGGTGCTGAGAGTCAGAGTCTGAAAAATATAGCAATTGAATAAAAATAATATTAATAAATAAATAAATTAAACATATATTATTTAGATCAACTTGTATTGATTACGTAATCGAATATCCTTCGGATCACCTAATTCGTCCGACTTGACGAATAGAGGGGTTTCGTAATGTAGTCACATTTTATGCACACATCTTTGTTAAATTTTCAATGAGAAAATAGTTGTTCTCCTGATAACAAACAATAACATTCAAACATTGTAATGGATGGAATTATCGTCACCCGCAGTCCTTGTTGCTAGGTCGAACAAGCTACAATGTTTGTCTGACTTGGCAACACTAATGTATGCAATTCGCCTTCTAACTATTGTGATGTGGTTGTCTTTTGACAGGTGAATACATATTTTGTCTTGGGGGAAACATGAATAAATTTGACTACATTACAAAACTCCTCTATTGAAAGTCTAGTTTTTCATTGCATTCATCACACTATAATTACCTTCAGCAGCAGCACGGCCCTCCTCAGGTTGGTCATCACCAGGGGGTAGCTCCTCACCATCAGGCTGGTCCTGTGTCAGGGCCTCCTGGGGCTCATCATCAGAGTCTGAAAAATATACAACATGAATAATAAATGAGCAATGACAATTAACGCGAAAGAAAGATTATGGTTATTATTATTATTATCATCATAATTATATTAAATTTCATACATTTTCATTGGTGATTACCTTCAGCAACAGCACGGCCCTCCTCAGGTTGGTCATCACCAGGGGGTAGCTCCTCACCATCAGGCTGGTCCTGTGTCAGGGCCTCCTGGGGCTCATCATGAGAGTCTGCAAAATATACAACATGAATAATAAATGAGCAATGACAATTAATGCGAAAGAAAGATTATGGTTATTATTATTATTATCATCATAATTATATTAAATTTCATACATTTTCATTGGTGATTACCTTCATCAGCAGCTGCCCCTGCCTGGGCGATGGTAGCAGTGGTTGTGGCTGTGTTAGCAGTGGCTGTGCTAGCAGTGGCTTCTGGTGTGGCCTGACTGGTCTCTGCAAAATATAACAATGGAATAATAAATTAAAGAGAATGGTTGAGGTTTCAAATTTTTCTTGACGCAACCAGTGGGCCACATATATTTACCTGACTCCACTGCTGCCTGCATCTTCTTGGAGGCTGCTGCCTTTCCTCCTCCAGCCTTCCTCTTCTTTTGTCCACGTCCCATGATGAACTTCTATCAAAACTCTTTGAGAACTTCCGTACAGCTCCGTTACGGTAGTCCAAAGCGGCATGTCGCAATTACTTCAAACCTCCGCCGAGCCAACGCAAGCATGCGCAGAACAACGCTTTATCAACGCTTGCATCACCGCTAAACCAACGTTCCCTACCGTTAAACCAACGCTAAAGCAACGCCGGCTTCAGCGGTGCACCGCTAAGGCAACGCCCGTGTTTTCGAATTTTTTTCCAATTTTGTGCGCGGTGACGAGCAGTGTCGAAATTTGTCCCCCTCTTCCTACCGTTCAAGGACTGCTATAGCAAAGTTCTTGCAGTGTGACCAGGCCTTTAGGTGGGGGGAAAAAGGAAAGGGGGAAAAGAGAATGGAAAGTTTAAGACTGGGAAAAACAACCCAAAAAAAGAATAGATTGAAAAATAAGTATAAAATCAGAAAGCAACAGAAGAGGGAAATGCAGAAGAGAGAATTAGAAGTAGAGAGACAAGGGGGTAAAAAGGGGAGGAAGAAGAAAAGAGGGAAGACAGAAAGGAAAAGAAGTTATAAAGGACAGAAACAAGATATAGAGAAACAGGGCCTATTTAGAGATAATGGGTGAAAATCTAATTGAAAAAGGGATTCTGCAAAGGTACATAAGATAGTATTGATTAAAATGTTTGATAAAATAGTTATTATAATTTAGTGTAATGTTTGTCAATAAATAAATGTAATAAAATGAATATTTAATGATTTATAAAACATATGTGAAGAGAAATAAGGGAAAAATTAATTATGGAGATTATATGTGTCTTCAAGGAAGTATGATATTTAATTGAAAAGAAGTGTTAAAGATGTTAAGACTTTAATGAATATTAATGATAGAACTGAATTGGAATGGAATGAGGGTTTTAATTACATATATTTATAATCCTTTTTTTAAGAATATAGTGTGTATTATAAGAATGTACCAAGCAGAATATGATTGGAAGTTATGTATTTTGTATTATATTGAATGTTACAACCTTAAGGTATATATTGAAGTTTAAATAAGAGTTGAATGGATAAAATTAAAAGATATAAAGGTGTCATACTCCAATTAGTAACTACAGGAGAAAATGTGTTTAATGAGAAAAGATAATATGAAATTGAAACAGGACAGACAAAAGTATAAATATAAAGATTTGAATTGAGATGAGATAATCAAAATAAAATTGAAAAAATTCAAAGAGGGGAAAAACTATATAGAAAATGCAAAATAGAAATAAGATATGGAATAGAACACAAAAATGAGCATGAAACTGAGTTTGTGTCTATATAAAGAAGTGTAACCTGGGACCATGCTATTTTCAAAAATATATATTTTATATTATGTTTTTTGTGTGTGTGAAAACCCAAATAAAACTTTAATTAAAAAACAAAAAACCCAAAACCCAAAACATGGTGGCCCCAAATCTTCAGTACTATTTTTATATGTAAATTATATGAAACACTTTGAACAATTTACTTTTTATGCAGCATTACAGATCAAATTGATATTCCAAGGAAAAATATTTTTATGTCCCTCTAAAAATTATCCCTCTTCATTAATGATATTGCACTTCAAAAGCAGGACAATTTTTATAAAACTGTACACCGAAAACATTGGTATCAAAAAATAAAAATCCTATGATACTTTACCTATGATCTTGTATCTCAGGAGAGCTAGGATATTAAGTCCTTTTAAAAATGTAATCTTGAGATGCCCTTGTATCTTTATAAAATAAATGTTCAACTGTGCATGAAATTTCCTAGCAAGCAATCCTACAGCAAGGAATTGCATTGCTTTATACAGACCTTCTCGGACTGTAATCTCTATGATTCACAGCTGGAAGGGATTTTTAAAAGGCTGTGCAAGCATTTTGAAAAAAAAAAAAAAGCCACATTATTTCTGAGGAGATATAAATTGAAAGGGAAAAAGTGCCGCTGAAACCCATCATGCCTGGCTTCCTCTTTGACTCCCACAGTTTTGACTTTTTTAAAAAATGGGACTTCAGGGGAGAAATAGCAACTTTGATGAGTCTAAGTGATAGTTTGAAAGAGAAGGGAAGCACATATTTTTCAAGGAAGCGGCCCCTTGAATTAGGTTTGCTTTATTTTCTGCTCCACTTTTACAGGCCATTTGATGCCTAACGTGGAAAGCCATTTTTGTTATTGCAAAGGGAGAAAATAAGAAAACAGGGTTATTTCACTGGCTGCTTGTGTATGAACAAGTGTTGCAAGATTTCTTGAGCTGCCAAAAACAAATTGCAGGAATAAGCATGTTAAGTTCTGCGCATGGGTGCAAGGAACGGAGACGAGGCAGTGAACAGTGAACTTCAACTCTTTATTAATCATCGTGAACAGAGCAAAAACCTGGGGCAGCAGCAGCCCTTTTATAGGGCAGGCTGCTGACCTATTAACCAATGAGAACATGGAAGTATTAAACCCTCGAACCAATGAGAGTGGCTTGTTAACAGCCAATCAGATTCTCCAGAACGGACCAATCCGATATCGCTATTATTGGTCAATCAGAAGTGCAGGATTAGAACCCTGCTTTTTCTTTAAGCTTTGATAAACTTTATTTAAGCGTTTTTATTAGTTCATAACACCCCTTCCCCCCGGGTTCTGTTTGAGGGGTGCGGTGACGTAATCTCTAAGATATGTGGGTTGTTTTAACTGTCTATTAGATTTGCGCTGTCCCACCGGTTCCCGTCTGCAGTCCAGTTTCGGTGGGACGTTTTTGGACATATCTGGTACTGGTTCTCACTGGATGACTCGGTGCCGTTAATTTTGTCGTTGTTGTTGTCCTCCGATCTTAGCGGGCTAGCCTCCGTTGAGGTATTCCTCTGTGGTGAGGACACACCCCTCCCTGATTCTTCTTCATTAATCGTGCCCGATTGCTGACTTCCTTCGCTTCTGCTCTCCACCATCTCGAATTCGGTTTCTTCGACATCCCCTCCCCCCTCAGTTTGGGAGTCCCAGGAGTTGCGGGAACTGGGTTGTAGCCTAGAGCAAAGCTGATCTATATGGCATTTCCATATTTTTCCGTCGCAGGTTTGCACACGGTACGATCTGGGCCCGGTGGTTTGAATTACGGTTGCTTCGATCTATAATGGTTCGCCGGAGAGGTTTTTAGCGAAAATTAATTCACCTACCTTGAGCTCATGGCATTTCCCGCTGGATCTGCAGGGTTTCTCTGGCTCGTAGGAAGGGTGAAGCACATTTAAAGTTTGTGAGCTCATAGATTTGAAAGTTGACAAAGACCCAATTTTATAATGTCATTTATTAGATTTTTTTTAAAAAAAGAGACTTTCCTATCATACACAGATTTAGTTATTGAACAAATCTAAGCTACACAAGTATTGGGTATTTTTGAATTGAACTGAAATTTTTTCATCTTAATGATTTTTGTTTTGTTTTAATGACCACCAGCTTTTCAATATTTCTCATCCTGTTCTTGTGAGCTAGAGATAATTTACAATTTCAGGTAGGAATTGTCTGTTACCCAAAGTCTCTTGGGAGGCCAAGAACTGCCTGGGAAATTGAAATAAGAGTTGGATGGGACCAAAAATGAACAGTGGCAAAAATAAATCATTGTTTCTAAAATATTTGAATGCAACTCTCTCTTATATAAAGGACTTTTCATTCAATTCCCCCCATTTTATGACTATTTTCAGTATTATTCACTGCATAGCCAGAAATATATTCTCTATTTTAGAATGAACATTTCCTATTTGGGATGGATCACTTTTTACTCTTTTGCCTTGGTTACCCTGATTTGGGCTACCTTAGCTGTTCTATCATTGATTTATTAAGTCTCCTGAAACACCAAAACACATGTACATCTGTACAAATAATCCTTGATTTATGACTACAACTGAGACCAGAATTTCTGTTGCTAATCAAGGCAGTAGTTTAATGAATCATACACAATTTTGCAACTTGTTTTTACCATGGTTGTTAAGTGAATCATTGAAGTTGTTGAGTGAATCATGTAGTTATTAACTAAATCTAGCTTTCCTGCTTGAATTTGCTTCTTGAAAGCTGGCTGGGAAAGTTTCAAATGACAATCACATGATTCTGGAAATATTGCAACCATAAATACATGCCAGTTGCCAAGCACCCAAATTTTGATTACATGACTGTGGGAATGCTGCAAATGTCATAAGTATAAAGATGAGTTGTAAGTCACTTTTTAAACTGCCATTGTAACTTTGAACGGTCACGAAATGAATGGTTGTTAAGTCAAGGATTACCTGTACATTTTGTGTAGAGCTAACCTTACACTGTTTATCATACTATCCACAAAAGGCCACCAAGAAAAGCTTTTTTAAAGATCCATTAGCATCCTGAGTTTAAAGCAGAAAAATAGAAGGTTTGATTTATTTGCAGCACAATATAGGTAGTCCTCAACATACAGCCATAACTGAGCCCCAAATTTATGTTCTTAAATGAGACATTTGTTGTGAGTTTTCCCCCTGTTTTACAACCTTTCTTGCCTCGATTGTTAAGTGAATCACTGCAGTTGATAAGTTAATAACCTGATTGTTCAGTGAATTTGGCTTTCTGTCAGGCTCCGAGTACGACACGGCAATCTCGGAGCCCGCCAGCTCACCTAAGCTACCGTTGGCACTGCCTCCTTCTCTTGCATGCTGGCTGATGGATCCCAGCACTGAAAGTAGCCAACATTGAGAGTTGTGCTGTAACGAGGTCAGCAGTGCGATGTGCCCCTATAGGCTGCTGGTAATTTGCTTTGACAGCTGCGGGGCTGGATCATTTGGTGGCTTGGATCAGCGCATCACTTCGGGGACAGTTGGGGCACATGTGGGTGGTAACTAGGAATGGCTTGGGTGGAGGATGAAGGTGACAGAAGGTGGGGATCAGTTAGTAAAGGGTCGGGATAGGATAGGGACATAGGTGCTTCAAAGGATTAATAGCAAATAGGAATAATAGGTTAGGCGTGGCCAGGATTATAGCTGCATGTAGGAATGGGTGTGGTTGGGTGTGTCTAGAGTAATGATAATAAAAGGAAAAGGGATGTAAGCAGTCTCAATGCCTGGCTTTGAACATTTCTTGCCAGATAAGAGTATCTGCTGATATATTGTATAAACCATCATTTCCCAAAAGAGGATTTGTATTCATTTCAAGACTTCAACACTCAAGGACTGGCTGAGACTTTCCCTATTGACTTTGCTTGTTAGAAGATTGCAAAAGGTGACCACATGATCTTGGGACACAGCAATGGTCATAAGTATGAATCAGTTACCAAGCATCTGAATTTTGATCACATGATCAATGGGGATGCAGTAAAGGTTGTATATGTGAAAAACATTCAAAAAATCTGTTTTTCTCCCAGTGCTATTGTAACATTGAATGGTAATTAAAAAAAGGACTACCTGTAAATTATAAACAAAAAAAGTAGTAAGATGTTGGAATAGCATTAAATATTTCTGTCCTGCTATGATACATCGAATAACAAAGTCCCCATCCTTAAAAATTAAATATGCTTATTCTATCAACCAACAGCGGTATGTATTTTTATGCATTCAGGTTTAATTTTTATGCATTCAGGTTTAACTACTAAACAGTCTCACCTTCTGCCTCTCCATTTTGCTGTAGCTTTTCTATTGTCAAAGGATGTAACCAGGCTACACCATCCAGGGAAGTGAAAACTGACTTAACAGATGGTAGGGGAGAACAATAATTGATCCACTGGGGCAGATAATGAGCGATCCATGGAGTGAGAAGCATAAATAATTGGATTTGCAAATATCAACTAAAAATTACAGGAAGAGTGACATTGTTGGCTGATCATCATCACTTATACTGTTTTGATATTTTGTGTATTATGAAATGTCTCTGAAATGCCAATTCCTCAAGGCTATTATGTGCCCAATGTTGAAGAAACATTAAAATGCAGACCATGGAGGAAGGGATTATGAAGATGGTAGAAATTGCAAAAATTGACCTGTTTGATCATGGATGAAATAATAAATACTTTTGCAAAAGGCTGGAACACTTTCATGGACTATTTTTTAACTGAAAATAAAAATAAAATAAAATGGCAGTTTCTGGATTTGGTGATGAAAAAGGGTTGAATATGGGATAGAAGGAAAACTATATAATGTAATCTTAAAGTATGAGGAGGGATAATTAACGTTTGTAACTGTTGTAAAGAAGACAGGAAGTTTATTTTTATTTATTTGTTGTCAAACATGTACAAGATAGCAGGTATAAATATAACCATAAATATGAATAAAGGAAGTGAATACAGATAAATGGGGACAGTAAGACAGGGATGGTAGACACACTGGTGTGCTTATGCACACCCCCTTTACAGACATCTTAGGAATGGGGTGAAGTCCATGGTAGACAGTTTTGAGGTTGAAGCTGTGAGAGTTTGAGGCTGTAACAATGGAGTTGGGTAGAGCATTCCAGGCATTGACCCCTCTGTTGCTGAAGTTGTATTTTCTTCAATTGAGTTTGAAGTGGTTTACTTGGAGTTTGTATTGATTGTTTGCCTGGGTATTATGGTTGAAGCTGAAGAAGTCATTGAATGTCAGGTGGTGCTCCATTCAAAACCCAAGAAAGATACATTTTAAAGTCTATTATATAGAGAAAAGATATCTTTTATTAGAAATCAAGTGGTAGTATCAAAAGAATTCTGAATCTGAGGAATTGCGCATGAAAAACACATATACAAAGTGATGGCAACATTCCCACCCACAATAGCTAAAACTGTCCATCCAATTGAAGTTGTGTATAATGTCATGTGAGACATCTTCAGGTGGTGATGCAGAATCTGCCCATTGACTTTGGCCTATTTTGATGAAGAGTTGCGATGGCACAGTAAGCAAGCAAGTAAGCATAAACAATATAGTTTTTCCCCAAGTTATACAGTTCATTCTCTAAACCTCCAGCACATTTCCCACACCCATAAAGCCAAATATTTCACCCGGAAGGTGAAGTACACCTTTGAAGGAAAGGAAAGGAATCTTGAAGCTGACAGACAGTCACTGACATCGTAGCAGACAATTTTGTATACAATGCTTAGATCAGAATACAGGCGGTGCAATTCCAGTTTGTCCAAGCCCAAAATTTCAATACTAGTGGCATAAAGGATTCTATTGTGAGTAGAAGAGTGGAGTACTCTTCTTGTGAAATACCTCTGGACCTGCTCAATTGTGTTAATGTCCGATATACAGTGTGGATTCCAGACTAACGAGATGTATTCAAAAATTGGTCTGGCAAAGGTTTTGTATGCCTTAGTTAACAATCCAATGTTACCAGAGAAGAAGTTTTGCAAAATTAGGTTAACAACTCTTAATGCCTTTTTGGCAATGTGGTTACAGTGAGCTCTAAGGCTTAGATCATGTGAGTCCTTGACATAGTGGGATCGTTTCCACCCAACTTGTATTTGGTGTTCTGATTTTTATTGCCAATCTGCAGGACAGAGCATTATTAGTTGAGATTTGGAGTTGCCAATGGTGCATCCATTCTGACACATAGTCAAGGTCGCTTTTTAGGGCAGCAGCATTGTCAGTGGTATTAAAAAAATTACGTCGAAGGGGACATAGTTGCTTTTAATATGATCACATAGCTCATCGAAGCAGAAAGAGTATGGGTTCTAAAACAGCTTGCTGACAGAGTTGACAGCTGCCTTGGGGGACACTGCTGTTAACCAGTGCCAAATTAGATAGGGCCCTCCCTATTTTGACCATTTGTTGCCTGTTTGACAGGAACGCAGCTATCCACTTGTGCAGAGAACCGGAGATGCTGTAGGAACTTAGTTTCAACAGTAGTTTGTTGTGCACCACTGAATGAAAGGCTTTACAGAAGTCTAGGTAACCTCTATTGCTTTAACCTGGTCAAGGTGTGGTTCAAATGTTTCTACAGTGTAAGAGTTGCAGATTACAGGACAATTTTTTTTCTGAAACCAAACTGTTTGTTAGAAAGCAGGTTGTTTGTTTCTAAGTGGAGGGTGATGGATTGGTTTATAATTGATTCCATAACTTTACAGGTGATGCAACACAGTAAAATTGGTCTGTAATTTTCTACTAGTCTAGGGTCTCCCTTTTTAAATGTAGATATGACTGTGGCTAATGACCATAGGTCAGGCAAGGAGTTGGTTCTGAAGGATACCTCATAGATTGTGCATAGAGGTTCAACTAAGGCAGTGGCAAATTTTTTCAAGAAGTAGGCACATAATCCATGAGGACTAATAGATAGAGATAGCTTTAGGTTACATAGTGCCGTTTCAACATTATAAGTAAGAGTTGCAATGTGGATGACACCATGCAGTTCCAAAGGCTTTTGATTGTCATTACGAATTATATAAATTATGGATATACATCCTTCTATCTTCCACTATTCATTCAGAACTGAAGAAGCTTCTTGGATGTGAAATGAAACGTCCTCAAGGAAAAACAAAGACCAGTTGCCTTTGGGGGAAAAATGAGACAACCATGTTCTGAACGATACTCCATAGATATTTTTACTACTAGTTTGAAATGATACACCATTTGTTTTTGGGATAATATGTGAATAAATTTCTTTTTAAAAAAAACATATTTGTACTGCATATTCTCACACACATTCAAGAAGTTGAACTTATTTTAGGTTGTTTTCCTTTTTAATAACAGCCTGATGAAATGACTATTCTAAGGCCTAATTTAAACATCTCTTGTATTTAACTCACTCTTCCCATTGTTTTTTTTTATCTCAGTTTTGACCCAAGTAGTACTCAACTTACATAATAGAGTCCAGAATTTACATCATCTATCATGATAGTTATAACTCAAGGCATCCATATATCCAACTTGATTTTACAACATTTTTGTAGCAGGCATTAAGCAAATACAATGGTCCTAAAGAGAATTCAATGGTTATTAAGTGAATGCCATAGGCATTAAGCAATCGTCCAAGGTACTTTTTGCTGTAAACAGAAATAACACAGTTTCCAGCAAAAAACATATTACATCCCAATCATATGACCATGGGATGCATAAATAAGATAACAGATTAACAGAGTTGGAAGGGATCTTGTAGGTCATCTAGTCAAACCCTCCCGAATGTAGTCTGAGATCCCAAAATGTGAACATGTCACTGAGGAGGTAGTGCCTGTCAGAACATCTGGGTTGAATCTGGGTTGTAAGTACCTCTTTTGGGGGGAGGGGAAGGTCAATTGCAACTTCAAATGATCACTTAAGCAACCAGCCTATGTGGAGGCTTACCTAAAGTGTAGCGGAGTCTCTTCTGCCTGAGCTACAAATAGCACTGCAGCAGAAGCTCATTCCTTAAATGTGAAGAATGACAGTGGATAAAGAAGAGAAGCAGCAGGCATAGAATGAGCTGGATGTAGAGGGCCTCAATGAATTAATTTATTTTCTTAAATTGGGATAGCTCCAACGAACACGAAGTGCTTTTTCTAACACTCATGCAGGCTTGATTTGTGCCAATATTGAATCCCTGTTCCTGGCTTCTCTCCTCTAGGAGACAACTCTGAAGCATTTCATAAAGGAGGAACATTTCAGCTTTGTTATTTCAGAGACTTGGAACCAAGATGTTGATTGCTGTAATTACACTGCCAAGCAGTAGAGTGGATGTATTATCACAGCAGCTAAAAATACTGGGAGGAGGATAATCCTTGTTGCAAGAAATGTGCCATGCAGTATTCAAGAGCAGGTGTTGCTAGAAGTATTACTTATTTCATCTCGGTCTGTCTGTGACAATGTGTTCAATATGCACACACACACACACACACTGTTCAGTTGGGTGATTGGTATATGTATAACCCTGCTTTTGACCAGTGCTTTAAAAAAAGATTATTATTTTTTTTTAAAAAAACAGTTGTTTAATTAGAAGTGCTGGCAAGGAGGCTAGAAGGGAATCACTAAATTCAGGAATTTTTTGTCCTTTGAGAGTCTTGTGAAACCTACAGTCTGCTTCCTAGAAAAATGAATTAAAATGCATTCAATATAAAACAGGCAAAATAAAATGGTAATTCTTTCTCCATCCATATTCACAGATCCCCTAGAATCTACCCATAATGGCTCATGAGGGGGAACTTTAATTTAAGAATCCCTGCACAAAATTATGCTCTTTAATTTTCTCTCTTGCATCTGGATTTTCTTTCATTTCTTTACTCTAAAATATAAGTGCACCAGATTTTCCTTACTTTTGACATTTTTACAGCAGCTGCATTCTATATCATGCTGTACAAGGGAGGTTTGCAGAAGCTTTTAGTTCCTTGTCTGTGAAGAGTCTCAGTTATCCAGGTCATGGTTGTCCCAAAGGTGCTTTTTTCAGAAGGCAACTGGACTTCCTTATTTTTCTTTGAAGATGTTTCACTTCTCATCCAAGAAGCTTCTTCAGCTCTGATTGGATGGTGGCGGGTGGAAGGATTTGTATTCCTTGCAAACAGCTGGTCATTTGCAGTCTTTTAGAGGGTTGTTGGAGATTGTCTATGCCCTTAGGGTCACTGACAATGGGTGTGGAGCCTTCTTGGAACTGCTGAAAGGACTGTGTTGTGGAGCTGTGCTTTCTGAAGGAAGTTTTTCTGCTCTGTGTCCCTTCACTGTTGGCACAGGCTGTTGGGGGTGAGCCTGTTTTGTCTGCATCTCAAACTGAAGTGCAAATAGTTCCTGTAGTCTACATTTTTTTTCTAGAAACCCATTCATACTCCCACACCATTCGAAGGGTGTTCATTCCAAAGTGCATAGATAAATGTCTATGGAGATTCTCAGTTATCTAGGTCATGGTTGTACCAAAGATGCTTTTTTCAAGAGACAATTGGACTTTCTTGTTTTTCTTTCTTTTAATTCCTTAGAGTTGTTTATTTCAGTTCTTCCACTTCCTATTTATTTCTCATTAGTGTATAATTAATGCTGTTGATGTAATACTAAAAGAAGATGTGGAATGCCAATATGTTTGTCACATGCTTGCTTATTTATTTGCTTGCATGCTTACTTGTTTGTTTTCAGCTTGTGTACATTCAGGCCACTCAGCAACAATGTGCAGAGACATTAAGATCAGCAGGAACCTTTCTCTTAAATAACAGGAAAACAAGTTGGAAGGGACCCTGGAGATCTTCTAGTTCAACTCCTGCTCAACGGGAGACTCTATACCATTTCAGACAAATGATTGTCCAATTTCTTCTTTAAAAGTATCCAGCATTGAAGCACTCACAATTTCTGGAGGCAAGCCATTACACTGATTAATTGACAGGAAATTTTTCCTTAGTTCTAGGTTAGATCACTCCTTGATAAGTTTCCATCAATTATTTCTACTTTTACTTTGGATATATTTTATGTAGAACATGGGAAAGGGCCTTCCTGTGTCTTCTACAAAGTTTGATATACTTTTGTATCAAACAGGTTTGTCTACAAAGAAAAGAATATGAGGGATGCACTTTCTGCTGACCCTTCTTTTATTGTGTCCTGACTTCCTGGAGATTGTGACCCACACTTGAAAAGTGCAGAATTACTTAATAATCATTTTAAAATAAAAAAAAATAACTATGTTTTACTTTTGTAAGCCATTTGCAGGGTCAGGAGTTGGAGTATCAATTGAATAAATAACTGATAAATGTTCTCCAAGTGAGTTCAAGAATTCTCTGAATAATTATATTAAATGGTTCATGAGTATAAGTGCCTTGAAATACATTGTTAAAAGAGTGAAATAATTTGTGAAGCATTTTATGATATCTTGCATTAACATTCCTTCTGACATTATGCTTCATAAACTTTTCATCCAAGCATTTAAGAATGAAAGCATAACATTACACTCATTATAATTCAGAAGCTTTATCTTCCCACTTAACCCATTTTCCCAGATTTCTGTAAAGATAAAACAAAGGCAGATCAACATGTCTTAAGCTTCTAGAGGAAAGCCAGATTATGAATGCAATAATAAATTACCTGTATGAGAAGAGCAGGCAGAACCAGGGGATGAAGTCAAGAGGGCAATCAGCTTAGCGTCTTTATGTTCTCACAAATGATCTAAGTCCAGCCCCTGTTGAACTTCACCAATTCTTATCTAGCACCAATTTAGTGCTGACCATTGGTTGACTAGATTCTTGAGTATAGGCATAAATCAACTTAACTGGAACTTAATGTGCAATTCTGATTCTTCATGCCTGACATTATCAAAACAAACAAAGAAAAACAAACATTTTCTTGGTGACAGCTTTTTCCTACATTCTGTGTAAAATAATAAAGTACAGGGTGGGTATAGTTTCTCCCTGCTTGTATATTGTATTGACTATTTTATTAGCATATCATTAGTCCATAGATTGTACCATTGTACTGTTATATTCTAATAAATCAGATGACATCTTAGTCTGTTTAACTTCTTGGGAGCAGCGAAGATTGGATAACTACTGCTTCCTGGCTGAGCGTTGCGCTCATATGTCTATGTCTCTTGAAAGACATTTATTTAAGGGAAGGCAGTTAGCAGAACATTTTGTAAAATGCTGCAGTTTCTGATTCTAAGGATTGCACCACTGGAGCCATTGTTGCTTGGCAATCTTGCTGTAGGGAAAGCTGTCTTCTTTGATCTCATAAATCAGCCAGGCAGGCTTTTAATTAGCCTTGGATGTTTGGGAACTGAAGGAAAGGCAACAGGATGTCCCCTTGAAGCTAACATTGTTCTCACTGGGACATACTTACAATAATTGGTGTGTCATTATGCAAGCATTATGTCTCAATATAAGCGGAGGGGCAAAGGGAAGGCAGCTATATTCATCCAAAGTTAAATTCCGCTGCGTGACAGGACGAATAAGTATTAGGAATTGATACCCCCTTTGTTATTTGCATTTCATGCCATATGGTTGAAGGTAGTGAAAAGACAGGGAAGATTAAGTGCCTCCCCCATAATATCATTAACAAGAAATACCTCCTGGAAAGATTGTAGTTTAGGAGATTCCCCATACATTTCCACCCATTCCTACTCCCTCCCCAAAAAGTATTTCAGAGAACCTTCATCTTCAGGAACCAGCTACAGTAGAGATGATTTCTTGGAAAACATTTTCTGCATCTGTAAAAATCAACTATTTTGGGGGTTGAGGGAAGTCAGTTCTTGAAATTCTCCATCCTATTTGTAGGTAGAGAAATTAATGGAGAGACTGTTTTTGTGAAAAGGACTAATATCAAGCACCGGGGAAATCAAGAGATTCAGCCAGTTCAAATGAGAATAAAGATTTATTGCAAGATGAAGTGATCTACAAGAATCTGGCTAACTAACAGTCAAAGGAAATGAATGGGAATTAAGGAGACATTCCAGGCAGGTTGGACTTAGATCTCTTGTGAGTATGCAGTGACTCGTAACTTATGATGCATTTGATCCCTCCCTTGGGCTCAAGTTGGTCATCTCCAACAACTATATGAGCCATGACTGATCCTTGTCTCACCTCTAGGCTTCCCCAAATTTGGCATTATTTTTTAATATATTTATTGAAAGTTTCAAAACAAAAAAAGAATATATTTTAAAAGATGAGAAACATGTTCTCACATTTTTGCAATGTTGTCATGGCAGCGTAAATTTCTATTAGTGTCAATTAAAGTCATTTGTTATAAGTAAATCTATAACTTGTTTCCTAGATCCTTACTTTTTATGTTATTATTACAACTATAATACAATATTTATTTAATTGATTAATTATATTACTTTGCATACATACATATATATACATTTATCCTTGTTTCCATTTTTCCTTGTTTGTTTAATCAATTTCACTAGACATCTTTAATTCCTTTTTATACAACCATTTGTACCATATATTCCAAGTTGTAAAAACTCCCCCTCTTCCTTATTTTTTTAGTAACATGGTTAGTCAAACCATTTCTGCACATTGGTGGATTTTATTAATTATTGCCAGGTCCGTGGGTGTCATTGTTGATTTCCAGTTTTGGGCAAAGACTATCCTTGCTGCTGTAATGATATGTGATATCAGATGATAGTGTTTTTTGCTCCATGTCGGTTCTATCATTCCAAGTAGAAAGGTCTCTGGGTTAAATTTAATCTTTAGTTTTGTCATCTCTTCTAACCATGTCTATATCTTAGACCAGTACTTTTGGGCTTGAGGACATGTCCACCACATGTGAAAATACGTTCCCTGGCTAAAGTTACATTTCCAACATTTGGGTGACATATTAAGGAACATCCTAGCAAGTCTTGCTGGTGGGAGTGCCAGCAATAAAACATTTTATAAATGAGACTGATAACATTAATTTATAGTTAGTTCGCCAAATTCATTCCCATTGTTCTAATTCAATATTGTAGCCACAATTTTTAGCCCATGTTATCATGCTCACCTTAACTGTTTCCTCTTCCATTTTAAATTTCAATAAATAATTGTACTTTTTGGTAATAATCTTTTTTTCACTTCCTTGTAAACTTTTCTCTAATTCCTGATCTGTATTATAAAATCCAAATTGTTCCTTGTCTTTTTGTGTTTTGCTTGAATTTGAACATACGACCACCACCCAATTTCAATTCCCTGTGTTTTTAATTGTATCTGTGTTTTCAAGTCACCTTCGTCTGTTATTAATTCTTTATATTTTATTGTTTTGTTCAAATCCACAACATTGGAATATACTAGTGCCTCCATTGGAGATAGCCAGAGAGGTATTTTCAGAACTTGGGCTCAGGTTGGTCATCTCCTACAACTATATGAGCCATGACTGATCCTTGTCTCACCTCCAGGCTTCCCCAAATTTGGCAATTTAATAGCATCATAATTTCTCACAATTTAGGATAATAATAACTGTCAAACAGACAACAAATGGTCAAAATTGGGAGCATCCTATCAAACTCTGTACCTGTCAACAGTGGGGTCCCCCAACCATCTCTCTTCAAACTCTACATAAAGGACCTCTGTGATCATATTAAGAACAACTGCATTCTTTTCGCTGATGATGTAAAGCTATTCAACAACACCAATAATACTGCTACCCTTCAAAAAAACCTTGACTATGTATCAGAATGGTCAAACAAATGGCAACTTCAAATCTCAACAAATAAATGCTCTGTCTTACATATTGGCAAAAAAATAATAATCAGAAAATAAAATACAATCTGAATAATCAAGTCCTTGTTGATGATCCAAACTCTGTAAAGGACCTTGGAGTACTCATCTCTAATAATCTAAGTGCGAGAGCCCATTGTAACTACATAGCCAAAAAGGCATTAAGAGTTGTTAACCTAATCCTGCATAGCTTTTTCTCAGGTAATATCACACTACTAGAGCATACAAAACTTTTGTTAGACCAATACTTGAATACAGCTCATCAGTCTGGAACCCGCATTACGTATCTGATATTTATACAGTGGAGAAAGTCCAGAAATATTTCACAAGAGGAGCTCTCCACTCCTCTACTCATTGCAGAATACCTTATGCCACCAGACTTGAAATTCTAGACCTAGAAAATTGGAACTATGACACCTTTGGTCTGATCTAATTATAGTACATAAAATTATTCATTGCAATGTTTTACCTGTCAATGAATACTTCAGCTTCAACCATAACAATACAAGAGCACACAATAGATACAAACTAAAGATAAACTGCACCAAACTTGACTGCAGGAAATACGACTTCAGCAACAGAGTGATCAATGTCTGGAATACTCTACCTGACTGTGGTTTCTTCCCCAAACCCCAAAAACTTTAACCTTAGACTGTCTACTATTGACCTCACCCTTTTCCTAAGAGGTCTGTAGGGGGCGTGCATAAGCACAACAATGTACCTTCCCTGTCCTATTGTTTCTTTTTATCTTTCTTATGTGCATTCATTTCATGTATTCATAACTATGCTTATACTTATACTTGTTATCTTTCTTATGTGCATTCATTTCATGTATTCATAACTATGCTTATACTTATACTTGTTATCTTATAATCGCTTGACAAAATAAATAAATAAATAAATAAACAAACAAACAAACAAACAAATAAATAAATACTAATTATCTGCCCACATTTATCAGAGCAATTTTAGTTAACTTTTAAATGTCAACATAACATTTAAACACACAAAAAAGGATTTTGTCAAGCTCCAGAAATAAAAAAAAAAACATTCTTCCAAGCAGATTTCTTTATTGTCCTACAGACAGAATCTTGCCAAAGTAAAGCAAAGTACCACTCGCATAAAGAAAATGTGCTGAGAACTATTAGGAAAGAACTTTTTTCACCCTCTTTCTTACCCAAACTATCTAAATTAAGTTGTTTCTTACTTCTCTGGAATGCCTCCCTCCTGAGAATCTGGACAATAATCCATCACATACTTGGTTTCTGCTTCTTTAAGGATATAAGCAATTGCACAAAGAACCATCTGTATAAAATGGTTAAAAATGTAGGAAAAGATACATAAAAAGTAAAGAGATGCTTTCTTGTTTCCCTTTTTCTTTTTTTTAGTAAGTGGAGATAGAATGTATATATGAAATGTGAAACAAATAGTAGAGACCAATTCTGCATATGACTGATAAGACCTTGTGTTATTTTGTTGTTTCAATGCAGTATGTATTCATTTTCACTGGGGCAGAGGCAGGGAGAAAAGGCAAAGAAATGAAATCTCAACAAATGAGATCTATCCCTTTTGCCCCTCTTCTTGAAAGGTAAGATCAGATACTAACAGAACATTGAGAATCTTTGAAGAGATTCAACTCTTTCTGAAGTCAATTGGATTTTGAAAGAAAGCCAGTGTCGTGTCATGTGTAGGTATTAACAAAGTAACAGAATAAGAGAGTTGAAAGGAACTTTAGAGATCTTCTAGTCCAACCTCCTGTTCAAGCAGGACACTCTATACCATTGCAGACAAATGGCAGCCCAGTCTCCTTTTAAAAGTCTCCAGTGATAGAACAACCACAATTTAGAAGACAAGTTGTTTCACTGTTCTCACTGTTAGGAAATGTTGGTTGCTTCTTTCCATGATTAGTTTCCATCCATTGTTTTCTGTCTCGCTCTCTGATGCTTTGGAAAATAGGTTGACCCCATCATTTTTGTGGCAGCTCCTCAAATATGGAAACACTGTTGGATTAAGACTCGGGAACTGAAGCTCAATCCACAGCAGTTCACAGAATAACTTTGTGCCAATCATTTTCTCTCTAAGTCCAGTCTACCTGGCAAGAGATGGAGGAGAGAATATTACTATATTCTTCTGCTTTAAATGATTGTTACAAATACTTGCTTTCTTTTTTGCTACATATGCCTAATTCCTCTCCTTCTTTGCTTCTGCTCTTTATCTCATTGGCCATTAACATTTTATTTTTTATTTTTAAGAAATACATTGTTTAACTGATTTTATTCTACATAAATGCAAGTCATAATATTGATTTATTTTAGGAAATGGTTTTGTTTGCTGCCTTTTGGAGGTCTAAATGACTTGGAAAATGAAATAACCAATTTGAATTGTTTCTGGTGTTCTACCGGCAACTCCGAAGGCCACAAGCATTTCATAGACTGTTTCTGAGTGTAACCATTATTTTCATAGATCACTGCCTTATAACAATTACCATTAGGCAATCTGTGTATATGTGTGCCTATTCCTTCTTCAACACAACCTTCTTTTATGTCGCTTTTATAGACATTAAAGTAGCATTTTATTCTATAGCCAAGCTAAATTCTGAGAAAGAGCAATGATGGACAAGGTGCATCAAGAGCCCATAATTGTTGTTTTCCACAGTTCAGCAAAAGTTATGTCATTCTTGGACTACAACATGACCACAACAACCAGTACAAGACATAAACAAATTTGAAACAAATCAGTGCTTGCTTTCTTGATAAAGATACCTTGTTAGTATGTGGATTTTTCTTCCAATTACATCAGGGTTAAATTTCACCCCCTGCATGCTATAGTCCTAATGAAAATTGTCCCTTCTTTTTTCTCCTAATTAAAAATGTCAGGATTATCTTCATGTCTAGTTTGTTTGATCTGAGCTTGACAAACGATCTATTTTTCTTTCAGGCATACAGCTCTATGCTGACACGAGGCAAACAAATACATTACATGATACAGTTTTAAAAAAACTAAGCTTGCTTTCTTGAGTGTTTACTTTTAAAATAATAATCAATCAAATATTTCTAATTAGTGATATTATAGTCTCTAATCAATTGTCTTAGCTTTCAGAGGCAAGTAACATTTAAAAAACAACACTCAACCCAAATGTTCTGTACAGGAGTTATTTTGGTGAGAGACCGAAATCAGAGCAGCAATAAACAATTTGTAAGCAGAAAGGTTGAAGACATTATCTCCAAGGATGCTTTGTTGCTGCTGTTCTTCTTTTCCCTCTTGGTGTATATGTGTAGATGTGAGGGGGGGGGGGAGTGTGATTCCTTGCATTTATAGAATATCAATACAATAGCTGATTGCCTAAAACAATCAGCAACAATTGTTTTCTCCTTAGTGCTCACCTAAACAACTCCACCGTTGTTGTTTTATCTATTGTTATTGTTGAGTGTCAGCTTATATTTATTGGCCATTTTGTTTTGAGCTCTTCTGGAAAAGCCATTACTGTCTCTTCTTCCTCTGTGTGAACTATGATGCACACGTTCAATATTTGGCAGTCAGAGACTCTATCAAGTATGCAATTCAAATTGTTAAATACAGACACACAAACATATACATACACATAGAAACACACATAAACACAAAACATTCATTGATTGGAAGGCTTAATTAGTTATTTTATTTTATTTCAAACAATATTGAAAATTTATTTTTCACAGTTATTTTATTTCATCATGTATCTACAACTCCATTTGTTCGTTCATTCATTCATTCATTCACCCATCCATACTGTGTGTGTGAGAGAGGGGGGGGGAGGGAGGGAGAGAGAGAGAGAGAGAGAGAGAGAGAGAGAGAGAGAGAGAGAGAGAGAGAGAGAGATGGGACAGAAATGGCATTGGTTATGCTTTTTGATGATCTCTGACAGGAGTGGGATTTGGTAATGCATCCATCCTTACTCTACTTGACCTTTCAGCAGTTTTCAGTACCATTGACCATGGTCTCCTTTTGGAGCGACTTTGGGGGTTGGGAGTGGATAGCTTTGTGCTATTACTTCCTTTCTCTGTGGCCACACTCAGTCAGTGTTAATAGATCCAGCCCTCATCCACTGCTTTGGCTGATCTTGCAAGGCTCTGTACTCTCTGTTTTTTTTTTTTTTTGAAAATTTGAAAAACAAAATAGAAATGAAACATCTTTTTTGAAAATAGCATGGTCCCAGGTTATCACTTCTTCATACAGACACAAAACTCAATTTCATGCTCATTTTTATATTCTATTCCATATCTTATTACCATTTTATATTTTCTACATAGTTATTCCCCTCTTCTAATTTTCTCAACTTTGTTTTGATTATCTCAATTCAAATCATTATATTTATACTTTTGTCTGTCCTGTTACAATTTCACATTATCTTTTCTTATTAAACAAATTTTTCCCTGTAGTTA
The DNA here is from genome assembly GCA_033807585.1 of Hydrophis major. NCBI lineage: Eukaryota > Metazoa > Chordata > Lepidosauria > Squamata > Elapidae > Hydrophis > Hydrophis major. The sequence continues at coordinate 15,356,346 of CM066334.1, read as the reverse complement.
CCAATTAGAGTATGACACCCTTATATCCTTTAATTTTATCCATTCAAGCTCTTATTTAAGCTTCAATGTATAGCTTTAAGATTATAGCATTCAATATAATACATAACTTCCAATCAAATTCTGCTTGGTACATTCTTAAAATAGACACTATATTCTTAAAAAGAAAAAATTACATATATATGTAAATAAAACACATTCCATTCCAATTCAATTCTATCATTAATATGCATTAAAATCTTAACATGTTTAACATTTCTTTTCAATTGAATATCATACTTCCTTGGGAACACTTATACACTTTCCATAGTTAATTCTTTTTTTTCCGTATTTCTCATGCAAAACAGTTTAGAGTGCTCTCAGGGTAGGAAAGAAAATAACAACTTTGCAAAGGCTCGGCTGGGAGTTCAAAATTACCTTTGAGTGCAACCTCTCCAAAGGTGAGCCCCTGCCGATCCCCCTTTTTCTTCCGGGGCTTCCAGGCTTAAACTTTGCAAAGGCAAAGTTTGCAGGTGGGAGCGTCTTCCAGCCGAGGAGCGGGAAGGGTTCCACGTGGCAGAGGGGAAGCTCGGCGGGCGGGCTGCTTGGAGGAGGCGACCCGGCGGTGCTCCGGCAGCAGCAACAGGCAGTTCCGCCCGGGCTCCACTCAGGTGTCTGGCTGGGGCTGTCAGGAGTTGCTACCACCGGCGCAGCTCTGCGCAGCTCCAGTCCCGCATTGCCTTGGGAAGGAAAAGGCAAAACCAGGAGCCGCTGAGCCTGAGCCTCCGGTGCCGCTGCTGTCATTGCAAAGCACCACCGCAGCTCTTCCTTTTTGCCTTTCCCTTCCCAAGGCAATGTGGGACTGGAGCTGTGTGGAGTTGCGCCGGCGGTAGCAACTCCTGACTCGGGGGCCTCCGAGGGGAGGGGAAGGAGGAGAAGGGGGAAAGGGTGGGGAGGGCGATTCCCAAAAAATCTTGTGCTGACCCGGCCCATCTGTCAAATTTTAAAAGTCAATGCGGCCCTCGAGCCAAAAAGTTTGCCCAACCCTGATCTAGAGAAATGGCAAAAACTGTGGTCTCAAAATTATAAAATGACAATGTCAACAGCATATAAAGAAAATTTGTATAAAATGTTTTACAGGTGGCACTTTCCCCCGACAAGAATAGTAAGAATGTTCAAGAATAAATCCAAAAAATGTTGGAAATGTCATCAGACACCTGGCTCATATTACCATATGTGGTGGACTTGTGCGGATGCTAAAAAATATTGGACTAAAATCCACACATGGTTGGAAAAAATGACAAAAAAGCATATAGATTTGAAACCAGAGATGTTTTTATTGGGAATTTTACCTGAAATATGTAGTAAAGACTTGAAATATCTGATTGTAAATGTGTTAACAGCAGCTAGGATTGTATTTGCTAAAAACTGGAAAAATGAGAAAACACCATCACAGTAGGAAATCATTAAGAAAATATTGGAATGTGCTGAAATGGGTAGATTGACATTTGAAATTAGAGAACAAGAGGATAAACAATTTTATAAAATTTGGGATCTATTCTATCAATAAAATATAGTAATGAAATATGTAGATTCTTAGAAAATAATAAATATATAAAGATGTATTCTTTTCTTATTATATCTACAAAATGATTTTAGGATAGATTTGGGATGATAATATGAACCATCATAAAACAAATTAAGTAAAATATGATTATTTCATAAAACATGAATGAATAAAAGTATAGTCAAATGATTGGTTAATGATGATATTAATGTATTTAATATTTGATTGAAAATATGAGAGTATATACAATGTAATTGTAATTGAAGACTACGAAATGGAAGCAGAAAACATTTGTAAACCATCCAGCACACTGTATGTATATATATGGAAGATGGCTTGATGTTTTTATGTTTTGTTTGTTTATGTTTGTTTTAAAAACCAATAAAAATTAAAAAAAATCATTATGATTTCCACAAAACCAGTATTTTTTAAAATTAGAAATAGAAGCAAAATTATTCAGTCCAATTAAATGAATCAAACTAATTTGGTTTGTTAAATCAGATGTATCAGACTGCCAAAAGATCATCATGCTGAATGGCTACATCTTTAATTGATCTATAAAGCCCTAATTGCAAGCCTGCTACATTGCATATAGTTCCAATAACTGCTGGACTTTTTCTCAACCGTATTTGATTCAATTTCTTCTATGTTTTCTTCTTTTAAAGTTAGGTGAATATTCTGCACTGATGTTTGTTTGTTGTATTGTCAACATTTGGGTGACTCTCCTTATTTTGAATGGTTGAAGTAATAGTTTCCAGCCAACTATTCAGCTTTTCACAACTAGTGTTTGCCTTTTTGCCTTTAATAAATCTGCAGTGTCTATCAAGTTTAACAAGTCAAAATTGTAATCTGTAAAAGATGCTGAAATTAGATATCTTTACAGTGAAGGCAAATATTCATGATGATAAAAAAATCATAATATCATTTCAGAATCTACTACTAATTTCATATCTAGAAATTTTCATATCTTAATTTTCATAACTGGCTTATCCAAGTTGGCCAATTTTTTATATTTTGGTTTAAAATTCAAGAATTGACTTATCAGCAGATGGCTTGTTCCACAAGCATCTACTAGATGTATGGGTACTTTGAAAAAGTATTAACAACATAGTCATGGATTGGTCCATCCATGGATAAGCCAAGTTTTTTCCAATGCCTTGGCACCTAAAAATCTTAGGTTATCTGTGAATATATACAGTAATTTTAACAAGTTTCAATGAAGATTATTTAAGATGGCATGAGCAAGTCTTTCCTAATCCTGGCTTAATTGTATTACCTGGCTATAATGTAATACTTACACTATTTGTTTATCCATATTCTTTCTGCCCATCTGGAAATGGGATGGACTGTGGTCATAATTTTAAAAGCCACATTCTATTGATTCCAGTTCATGGTTACATGAGTGCTTGATTTACATTAACTAATAACTAGATCTTCAAAACTAAAATTCCTCATTATCCCTCTATAGAGTCAATGGCTCTGTAGAGTTATTTCAGCCACATCTCAAATGATATAAGATCTCCTGTTTGAGCAAGGGGTTGGACTATAAGACCTCCAAAGTCCCTCTCAGCCCTACTCTACTCTACCCTACCCTACTCTACTCTACTCCTCTATTAATATTAATGAATAACCTATTCATTGATGAACCTGAGTTTAAATCCCTGCAATTAGCACACGTGAATAGAGTCATCCAGGCTGGTGGTCATCACTACATCTAATAATGATGAATTCTTCTGCCACGACACTTGCTTTTTGCATTACTAGTCCAACATACTGTATATAAAGATATTTTTAGGGCTTCTAAAGGGGAATCTGGTTTTAATTACTCTAGTGATGAATGATTTGTTCAATTTAAAGATCAAGACATTTTCTTTTCCAGCACTTCAAAGTCATCAATATGTTTTCTTTGTTCAGCCCTTCTAATGGGCCAGTTTTCACAGTCATATATTACAACTGAGAAAACAATGGTCCTGACAATTATGTACTTTTGTTGCCAATATGATGCTGCTGAACTTTAATAATTTACTCTGGACATTACCCATTTTATTTGATTAGGATTCCCATTGTACGACAGCAAAATGAAACAAAACCTTTATAATTGGGAAAACCAAGTTTAGTATGTTACCATCAATTAATGTCAAATGCATGTTAAACTTTTTTTTTTGAAAGAAAAAAAATAATTTTAATAGTGACATTAAAATAGGCATCACTTGAACTTTGGGGTCCTTGGTGATTTTGAGCTTGGTAGTTTTCTTGCAGATGTTTTATTACCAAACGAGGTAATATCATCAGTGCTAGAGGGAATGGGGTTTATTCTTGTTTTTAGTGACTTGCCCTGTCAGTGTTGGTGGGAGTGTTCTTGGTGGTTCTTTGATTAGGCTCAGGGGTGGGTTTCTACCAGTTCTGTCCACCTTTGTAGAACGGGTAGTTCTGAAGAGCAGCAGACAGAGAGCATACATAGAACTGTTCTATGTCTGCTGCTATTTTGGCCCACCTACCCACCCACTCAGGCTTTTACCTGACCTTTATTTCCTGCCTTTTCAACTGCAGCTGCTTTGTGTGACACAGCTGTGGTTGAAAAAGCAGGAAAAAAAGGGGGGCTTTTCCAACTGCTGTACACTTGCATGCAGCGCTGCTCAACTGTCCCGGCAGCTCAGCAGGTCATAAATTGCACTTGTGCGAGTCGCGCATGCGTGAGTTATGCAAACCAACAGAACCAGTAGTTATACTGGTCAGATCCCATCCCTGTTTAAGCTATTGTTTACCGTTAGCTTGCTTGCCTGCATTGGAAGTTCTTTGATTGGGATATTCTATACTTCTTGATTATTGATCAAGTGTTAATCTTAGTGCTGATCTCTGCTCATGTGGGGATTGATTGGTACTGAGGAGGAGTTTGTTTGTTTCTTTTTAGGCTTTTTGATTGTCTCTTTTGAGAGGCTTGTAGGTGTTGTCGATGGCCATCAACCTGTTGATTTTACACTAGATTAAAAAATAAAAATATTTAAAAATATGGATAAGGGAGTCATAAAGAATACAATTATCATACCTATGTATTCTATTCACTAGCAAACCAAATACTTTAAAAGGAATTTGTAGACATACTTCAGTGTTGCACTAAGGATAAATCATGTCTAAAAAACATATGTCCTGCTGGAATATAGACATCAAACTTTTTGGCAATAGAACAACAGGATTGAGGAAAGCTTTGTTCGGTCGATGTTTTCTAGATCTAGAGAATAACCAAATTTGCACTTTGCCTATGCAGTCTTCATACTGCTTGATATAATTTTTGAAAAATATTCATGCCATTAAGCTGTCACTAAAATCAATCTTCTATTTATTGTTTAAAAATGTATACAAGATATTGCCTATAGAAGCAAACACATATTTGCCTCATTTATTTATTTTGCAATAAGAATGAGATTGCTACTCCAAATACAGCACTCTTAATATTTTATTGATTTTGGATAAATCCAGATTCATTAGCTCAGATTGATAAATCTTTTCAGGACCCTCCTCTCTTTATGATATCCTCAGCACTTTAGCACTATTAATTACATGTTCCGCCCAAGTTTCAGAACTAAAATTAAAAGCTTCCCATTCCTTCTCTTGCCCACTGATAAACTTACTACTATAAATTAGTAGTCTTCTCTGTCAACATTTATTTTACATTTATTTTAACAATGCCTGTCCTCCAGTAATTTCACAACTAAAAAGCTTTTTCCCTTCCTTTGAATGAAATATGTATGTGAACAACATTAGCTGTGAAAAAATGGTCATCACAGTTTGTCATATTCTTCAGTAGCTACAGGGTGAAATTGCAGGTAAAACTCTTCAAGTGATAATGTCCGTATATGTTCTTTTAATTGCTTTTCCTTAATCTCTCTCATACATTCCCAGTATATTCACAGGGAGCTAACTTTTATGAACAATCTGATATGTCCTGTTCAGTTCAGAAGACAAGAAACACTACTCCAGTTCAAATTTCTGAATTTCAATCAATCATTTGAGGAACAAATATTGTGAGGGTTTTTTTTCTCCTAAAATTGATCCCTCTTACAATTCTTTATACCAAACTTGCTTTTCAGGGATTTAAAACAATTTGGTTGTGTTGATGTATATGTCCAAATCTGTGAAGCAACAACAAAAAAATCTGAAATATAATTTGAAAAATGGCCACTTTATGCCCATAATTAAGCATCAAATTCTTCTGTGGTAATAATAGTAACAGATGCCTTGGGTGCAATTCCAAAACATCTGGAGCACCACTTGAACACCATCAGCATTGACACAATTACCATCAGTCAACAGCAAAAGGCAGCTTTACTTGGAACAGCTTACATCCCATGACAATATCTTTAACACCATCAAACAACAACAACTGCCTAACCCTGGTCCTTGGAAAGGACTTGATAGGTGGATAAAAATGCCAAATCCAGTCTGAATATCTGGCTGACTGTGTAACTAAATATAATAATTGTTATGAACTAATAAAACACTTAAATAAAGTTTTATCAAAGCTTAAAGAAAAAGCAGGGTTCTAATCCTACACTTCTGATTGGCCGATAATAGCGATATCGGATTGGTCCATTCAGGAGAATCTGATTGGCTGTTAATGAGCCACTCTCATTGGTTCAAGGGGTTAACACTCCACGTTTCTCATTGGTTACTAGATCAGCAGCCTGCCCTATAAAAGGGCTGCTGCTGCCCTAGGGTTTTGCTCTGTTCAGAATGATTAATAAAGAGTTGAAGTTCACTGTTCACTGCCTCGTCTCCGTTCCTTGCACCCATGTGCAGAACTTAACACTGGTGACGAGGATGGGATGCGGAGACATCAGAGCTGACTGAACACTACAGAGCATCAAACAGAGCATGTGGCTGAAGGCACATCGACAGCGGAAACGATGTCCGGCGGCGCCATACCACCCGCTCCATTTGACCCGGCACAAGAAGACTGGGACTCGCACATGGACCGATTCCAGATGTTTCTGGAGACCAACAACTTGAAGGATGCCACTACGGGAAAAAAGCGAATGGTATTCCTGACCCACTGCGGACCTGCCATTTTTAAGATGGCCAAGGCACTGGTGAAACCAGCTGAGGTGAAATCCATGGACTGGGACATCCTCGAGCACCTCCTATGGGCCCACTATGCACCTACCATACCAACACTTGTCCGAAGAAATGAATTTTACCAGAGAGACCAGTGGAAAGGAGAGAGCTTTGCAAATTTCATCGCGGATCTCCGGAATCTGGGAGGCCTCTGTGGGTTCGCCGACCTCAAAGAAGCTTTGAGAGACCAAATAATTCTGGGATTAGATGCACCACACGTGCAGAGCAAGCTGATGGTGAAAGGTGACATCAACCTTGCAGATGCCATCGCTGACGCTACTGCAGCAGAAGCAACCAGGAAATCCGCTGCCCGAATGCACCGCACCAACGCACCGCTCCGCCAACTCGCCAGCGAAACCTCACCTCACCTAGAGAGACACACAACACCAACCCACCACGAGGAACTTGAATCATCATCAGAAAGTGAGGAGGAGGAAGTCAACTGGCTCCGGTCTGAACGTGACCAACGCCACCAGCGTAATCAAAGACTACAGCATCAATGCGCAGGTTGTGGGGATAACCACCCGCGATCAGACTGCAAATTCCTCGACGCGCTCTGCCATTTTTGTGGGAAAAGAGGCCACATCGGAAAGGTCTGTAGAAGCAAGCAAGGATCCAGCCCACTTCAGAGGGGGACCAACTACCGCCAAACCACAGGGAATCATCCTGTGAGTCGGGAACATTTGAACCACCAATGGAACAACCACTCCTACAGAAATAAACCATTGGCCAATTCAACGAAACGAGAAGAGGCACATCAAACCATTACAATTGGTCATGCCTCATCACTAGATGCAAAGAAGATCCGAGTGAAGGTCGCCATCGAAAACCAGTCCTGTGTGATGGAAGTTGATTCAGGATTGTCCCTCTTGATGGTTTCCTGGAAGACCCTTAAACAATTAATCCCTGCCGTCCGGCGGCAAGACCTCAGAACCCAAAGAATCATACTCAAGGATTATCAGGGAAACCAAATTCCGGTCGTTGGATCCAGCCTAGTCCAGGTCTCATTCAAAAATCGTACTGCATCTTTACCATTGACCGTCGTCGACCGTGATCGGCCTAGCTTGTTAGGCCTTCAATGGTTCGCCCCACTCGGGATCGAGGTAGCTGGCATTCACCAAACCAGAAGCGACGACTGGGAGGAGGCTCTCGTCCAGGAATTCCAGGATGTCTTTGCAGAAAAACTAGGTGAGTACAAGGGGACCCTGATATCATTTAACCTTAACCCTGAAGTAGCCCCCATCTGCCTTAAGCCTCGTCTGGTACCTTTTGCCCTTAAACCAAAGATTGACGAGCAGCTTGATAAATTAATAGCCCAGGGTGTTTTAGAACCAACAGATCATGCTCGTTGGGAAACCCCAATCGTAACACCCATCAAACCAGATGGATCATTAAGGATTTAAGGACTACCAAGCCACCCTGAATCACGTCCTTCAACAGAACACTTACCCAGTGCCGGTGGTACAACACCTTCTCCATTCCCTCGGGGGCAGAAAAGTCTTCGCTAAATTGGATTTAGCACAGGCGTACCAACAACTGCCTGTAGATAAAAGAACAGCAGAGGCACAAACGATTGTTATGCACCGAGGCGACTTTAAGTGCAACCGACTCCAATTCAGAGTTAGTATAGCCCTAGGGATTTTTCAAAGTTTGATGGAGAGACTCTTGCAGGGGATCAAAGGGGTCGGACCATACTTTGATGACGTTTTAATTGCTGCCCCGAATAGAGAAATACTAGAAGAGCGTCTTAAATTGGTTCTCCAGAAATTTAAAGACTCCGGCCTTAAGGTTAAAAAAAATAAATGTCAACTGTGTACAGATAAAGTAGAGTTCCTGGGGTACCTAATTGATAAATAAGGCATTCACCCCACCAATAGCAAACTAAAAGCAATCAAGAACGCCCCAAGACCCAGAAATAAGACTGATGTCCAAGCTTTTCTGGGGCTCATTAATTTTTACAACATCTTTCTGCCCCACAAAGTGACCATAGCTGAGCCCCTACATAGACTTCTCGACAAAAAAGCAACCTGGGTCTGGGGGCACCGAGAGGAGCACGCGTTCCGACAAGTGAAAAACTTATTAACCTCAGATGCTGTTTTAATGCAGTATAACGAGACTTTGCCTTTAACAATTACATGTGACGCGTCACCGTTTAGAGTAGGAGCCATTTTGAGCCATGTGTTACCAAATGGTAGTGAGGCCCCTATTGACTATTTTTCAAGGACCCTATCAAAGGCTGAACGTAACTATAGTCAAATCAATAAAGAGGCTCTTGCTGTTGTATCTGCTGTGAAATGGTTTTATGAATATGTGTATGGACGAGTTTTTACTATTGTTACCGGCCACAAACCTTTGCTGGGGATTATAGTGGAAGACAAGCCAACCCCCTATATATTATCACCTAGAATGACTCGCTGGTTGGAGTTTTTGGCTGCGTACAACTATAGACTGCAACACCGCCTGGGGAAAGCCATTCCCCACGCTGATACATTGAGCCGTGCGCCACTTCCGGAAACCGTCGACGACCCAGCTCCAACCCTTACGACACTCCAGATTGAAACGCTACATTCACCGCTGCTAACAGCTAGAGACATTGTGATTGAAACAAAACGTGATCCTGTCTCAGAGTGAGTTCTTAGCTGGGTCGAATGGGGATGGCCAGTAGAACAAACCCCTGACGACTTCACCCCCTTCAAGAACCGGAAAACATAACTTTTTTCGCAAAAAGGCTGCATCCTATGGGGGGATAGAGTCGTTGTCCCAGAGCGGTTAAAACGAGCAGTATTAAAAACACTGCATGAAGGTCACCCCGGCATCGTGCGTATGAAAGCGCTCACACGAAGCTACGCATGGTGGCCGGGCATCAACAAACAGATCGAAGCCTGGGTAAAGACTTGTTTAAAGTGCCAAGAAGTTAGCAGTGCCCCACCTAAAGCAACTCCAACAGAATGGGAAACACCCCGGGGACCGTGGTCCCGCATCCACATTGACTTTGCGGGACCTACTAAGGGACATACTTTCCTCCTAACAGTGGATGCCTATTCCAACTGGCTTGAGATCCACGAAATGAAGAGTACTACAACCGAGTCCATCATCCGGAAATTGAACAGGCTACTCGCGACGCATGCACTGCCATATGTTCTGGTCTCCGACAACGGACCCCAGTTTACCGCTCTACCCTTTGAACAATACTTAGCGGACCGGGCTATTCGCCATGCGCTAACTTCGCCAGTGCACCCTGCGGCTAATGGAAGAGCCGAGTGTATGGTACAATTTGTTAAAAAAAACCCTCTACAAAATGGACTATGGAGACATTGAACATAAAATAAACAGAATACTCCTTCTCCAACACATCACTCTGCACAGCATCACCAACAAGACTCCAGCTGAACTATTGATGGGACGCAAACTCTGTTCCCACCTCGACCGGCATCACCCATCTTACGAGCCAGAGAAACCCTGTGGATCTAGTGGAAAATGCCACGAGTTCAAGATAAACGACTTAGTTTTTACCAGAAACCTTTCCGGCGAACTGTTGTGGGTCGAGGCAACTGTAATTCAAGCCACCGGACCCAGGTCGTACCGTGTGAAAACCTGTGACAGAAAAATATGGAAACGCCATATAGATCAGCTTCGCTCGAGGCTACAATCCAGTTTCCACGACTCCGGTAACTTCCAAACTGAGGGGGGAGGGGATGTTGAAATAACCGAATTCGAGATGGTGGAAAGCAGGAGTGAAAGAAGTCAGCAATCGGGCGTGACAAATGAAGAAGAACAGGGAGGGGAGTGTCCTCACCACAGAGGAACACCTCAACAGAAGCAAGCCCGCAAAGATCAGAGGACAACAACGAGAACTTTAGCGGCACCGAGTCATCCAATGAGGATACGGAACCACCGGTACCTGACTTGCCCAAAAACATCCCACCGAAACCGGATTACAGACAGGAACCGGTGGGACAGCGTAAATCTAATAGACAGTCAAAACAACCTTCATACCTCAGGGAATATGTCACTGCACCCCTTAAACGGAACCCGGGGGGAAGGGGTGTTATGAATTAATAAAACGCTTAAATAAAGTTTTATCAAACCTTTAGAAAAAGCAGGCTTCTAATCCTGCACTTCTGATTGGTCGATAATAGCGATATCGGATTGGTCCATTCAGGAGAATCTGATTGGCTGTTAATGAGCCACTCTCATTGGTTCAAGGGATTAACACTCCACATTTCTCATTAGTTACTAGATCACAGCCTGCCCTATAAACGGGCTGCTGCTGCCCTAGGGTTTTGCTCTGTTCAGAATGATTAATAAAGAGTTGAAGTTCACTGTTCACTGCCTCGTCTCCGTTCCTTGTGCCCATGCACAGAACTTAACAATAATACTCTGTATGATATTAAAGCAAGTGTTTATCACGGTGTCTGCTACAATTTCATAATGCTTTTTTTTATTTTTCACTGCAGTGAAAAATTGTTAGAAATATTGCAAACTGGAAAGGGAATTTGTGATCAAGTTCCTAAGCAGCAATAAATATATATTCTTGCTCTTTCTTGTGTGCAAAAACAGTGGTCCCTGATCTAAAATCACAGCAGAAGGCTGAGAATGAAGCATGAAATGAAAAATCTTTGCCTACTGCACAGAAAAAATGCCGACAGTGCCCTATCATTTATTATCTACCAATATGTGCTGTGAGCCGGACAAGAGAATACTTCAAACTTTGAAATCTCTTTCCTTCCAAATATTTCTTTCATGTATTTTTTTCCCTGTTGTGACTTGGCCGCTCTTGCTTCCATATCTGTGATGAAGCAGAACCAAACAAAGTTGCAGGTGATTTCACTACGGCTGGAAAAGAAATTCATTTTCTTTGCATGTTAATGCAAATATACTGCATTTCATTTCACATTTTTTTAGCCAACTTCTGAAATAAAATTGCAAACTCAAGACTTCTGCTGGTTTTTTTTAAAATCAGTCTAATGTATATAGAAAGAAAAGGTATGCTTAAAGATTTGTGGATTAGTGGAAACAATAGAAACACATTGAAAAAATAGAAAAAAATTCAAAAAGTATATATTAGAAATATGATACTGGAATCAACTTGGTGATTTCACAAGAGTTTTCTTTTGAACCTTGACTAGGGTTCTTGAGATTTCTTTTGGTACCAATAAGGGAGTCTATTTGTAGCTCAGGGATGAACATTTATGCTCTCTGAGCTTGGTTGTTTTCTTCTAGACATTTCATTACACTAACTAACTAACTAACTAACTAACTAACTAACTAACTAACTTATTTACTTACTTCATAGCATTTAGATTTATATATCACTCATAGTACTTTACAATACTCTCTGTGCAGTTTACAATGTTATCGTATTGCCTCCAACAATCTGGGTCCTCATTTTACTGACCTCAAAAGTATAGAAGGCAATGAGAAGTCTGCAATACAGCTGTCAGTGTTCCAACCAAACTCTCCATCCCAATCCAGCACTCAGAGACAAAGTCTATCCAAGTAAGAATTTATTAGAGAAGTCATATTGGCACATTTGGGAAAACCCAAATCTGAACTACCACATTTCCCCCTGCTTTATTAAACTCACATGCAACCCCATTATTGATGGCCCTCAAGACACACTCTCCAATCCATCTCCATTCTGAACTCCCGCCAAGTCCAGTCACTCCCCTTCAAACTCCAGCAACTCAGCTTTGAGCTCTGGCGAAAGAATATTGTTGTGGCTATCCTCCCTTCTCACTTCACTCTCTTTCCCATCCTCCCTTGTGGCAGCCCCAAATCCTATAAGCACTGATGATGTTACCTAATTTGAGTAATGAAATGCCTGCAAGAAAACAATTAAACACAGAAAATATCAAGAATTCCCAATTTCTTTTGGTTCTGTCTCTGAACTGACTTTATTGTTGAAAATGAAGGAGGATGTTGTACAGTGCTGCTATTCCCATTATATATAATTCAATTGCTCTGAAATATCCTTGTGTGCTCATGTTTCTTATGAAAGAAGATCTTTTAAGAAGTCTTCACTTGGATTTGGGTGAAAACATGAGATACTGTGGAGGCTGAAAATTGGACACTTCTATGGTGGGAATTCACATATGCCCTATGGACATTTTGTATCCTAACAAAAGCAAAACTCCAGTCTTCACCGATGAAAGAGCAACAATGTGTAAAGTATATTGGAAGCAATGTACTCTTATTATTATTGTTGTTGTTGTTGCTGCTGTTAAACTTTGGTATGGAGACACATCTATATTTGTCCCCCCAGTGGACAGGGAAATTGAAGTGAAATCTGATGCTGATTGAAAACTATATCTAACCTGAATAGGGCAGATGACAGGATTATAGATCTGGAAGGAACTGTTGAGAAATAATTGATTTGGCAATGGTATTTCTGTTGAGGAAATTACGTTTGTCTTTCATCATCCGTATTAGACTGAAGCTACTTGTTCATATTTTTTATGATAAATATGTCCTGATGGCTCTGTAGTTAAGATGCTAGGCATGTCAGCTGGAAAGCTGACAGCCCAGGTTTGAAATCTGAGCTCCATGTGACAGGATGAGCTCCCCTCTTCACTCAGCTGCTGCCAACCTAATAGTTCAAAAGCATGCAAATGCAAGTAGATAAATAGGTACCACTTTGGTGGGACCTATTATTATGATAAATACAATTCCAAGAACAGAAGTTGTGATCAGACCAGATAACTCAACCATTTCATCTGACCAGACTGAGCCAGTGTATAAATTTCATCAGCAAATACATATATCTCATCTATAACTATGTGTATAATTTCTTTTTTTTTTTTTTTTGGAACAAATTTTATTAATTTTAAAGACAAACAAACCATCATTAACCATTAAATATATAAAACCTCTTTCCATTATTAATTTTACAAGTCAAGTACAATATTATTTTATGCAACATAATTCTGTTTTACACCATTTCAATATAAACATGTAAATATCTCATTATTTCTCTTTTCGTATTCAATTTCATTGTTACTATTATTATTTTCTATATTTATCCAGTTTATGGTCATCATCTTTATTCCTCTCTGACTTGATTACCATTATTCTCATCCAACATTCCTCCGAGGTTTTATTAATTATCAAACAAACATAAATACTCAACACACAAAAATATAAAACTTCTTTTAAGAAAGTAGTTTGGCCCCAGATTACCTCTCTTTGTATGGACTTCAATTAAATTCGTGCTCATCTTATATACCATTACCTATCTTATTTACCATTTTATATCTTCTGTATGACTTCTCCCCGCTTTTCATTCTTCTTATTTCTATTTTATTTAATTCGTTTTAATTTAAATCATTGTATTATATTTTTTGTCCATTCTTTCCAAATTATCCATTTATCTCATTTCCTATAGTAAGAAAAATAAAAGAATTTCTCCTGAAATCACTGATCAGAGTATGATGCCTTTCTATCCTCCCTCTAAATTAATATTTAAAATAACTCCTGATCTGATTCTGCTTAGTACATACCCAATCTGATTCTGCTTAGTACATTCTACCTATTAACCTTCAAAGAAAAAAAATAATAAATTCATAATAATTAATATAATCAGATAATAAATCTAAATATTAACTCTTATAACATTCCAATTGTCTATTTCAAAAAACAAGTGCTACAATTTTATTAAATTTTAAAATCTGTCATTACTAAACATTTCAATATTTTAATCTTTTATTAATTCTTATAACATTCTAGTTTTCTATTTCTAATACATAGTACCATCTTATGTGCCTTTCAGAATCATCTTTTTTTAAAAAATTATACCTTACCCTTTATCCCTAAAATAAAATTCTTTTTTCCCATCTTGTTTCATACCTTTGTGGCTTTTCCCTCCCTTTTCCCTTCCTTTCTTATCCCCCCTGGCCTCTTTACCCCCCTTCTACTAACCTCCGCCATTTTAGCTTTCCCTCTCTGTTGTAATCCTTTTTCCTTTTGCTCAGTAACATTAAGTTGGTTTTGCATCTTATTTTTTCCTTTCTTAAGTGTTTTTTTTTAAGTCTTAAGTCCTTCATTTTCCTTCCTTTCTTTCTCCTTTCTCTCTTAATTAATTTTTTAGATTCACTGAAGATGGCGTCTTCTTCTTCTTTTTCTTCTTCTCCTTCTATTTCCTCCATCTGTTGTTGTGTTTGCTGATAATTAGCAAGCGCCATTTCTAAAGAAAGGAAAGCTTTTTTCACAGAATCCTTACTTTCTTGATATTCCTTTCTAAGTTCATCATCAGATAAAGCCATTCTTTGTTCTTCTTAGAGCAACCAAAATATTTCAAAAGTTAAAACAATTCCTCAAAGTCCCAGAGACATCAATCAGTCCAAACAATGCACAAAGTTCTCGCTTTCTCTTCCTGGGGTGGTATCAGTAAAAAGGAAAAGAAAAAAAGCCCAATCTGTATTTTACAGCCTTGTTGCAATCAATTTCTAGCCTCAAGATCTTCAAGGCATCTCCTCCAGTAAGATCTTAATATTTTTTTCTTGTCCTCTCCCTTCCCACTTATAACAAGAAGCCAAGTTTTTACCTTTTATAAAAAAAACAACAGGTTTCTCAATGGCCATTTGTTGATTCCATAGGGAAGGAGAGTAAACTTTCCTTTCAGCACCTCAATTTTGCCGCTTGAAATCCTCCTCTGGAAACAAAGTATTTTTCAAAAAGTCATAGTTCTCAGGATTAAATGCCTCTTAAAGTCCTGGATCAGCCAAAAAACTTTCTCTTGTAAACTTTCTCCCCTCTTCCTCCTGCTCAGTCTGACCCAGCTGCCGGCTTCTTTGTGGCGACCATTGCAGACCGCCGCTCGACCGCCTTGGGAAAAGGGGGTTTTGCCGGCTGGGGAGGGGGTCTGCAACACCCCCAAACCCCTCACCAGCTCCCCCCTATCTTCGGCTGCCTCTGCAAGGCTGCCTTAGCCTCCAAACCCATCCGGATCGGAGGCACCAAAATGGCTAGCGCGGCAGGGATCGCGCAGGATCGTGAAACCCTGCTGCTGGTGAAGCCGACAAACTGGAAGTTTCACTATGTGTATAATTTCTTATTCCTATGTGGAGAACCTTATATTTGTCTCCATTAAAGTTCATTTCCTTCATCCCTATCAAGATAATTTAGAATTGTGTTTGTCTTCTAATGTATTTCTATCTCACCCACTGTTGTTCATCTCTAAATTTGATAAGCGTTCCTTCTGCCTCTTCAGCAAATTGATTAATAAAATGAATTCCACAAGGCATATCCAATCCATAGCCTTGCTTCTCACTTTAGCAAACCAGAAGCTCAAAATATAGCATCATGATATCAAACATCTGCTTTTGTTCTGCAGAAATTGATATTTAATAATATACAAATCCTTTGTGGGTGTTATAGATCCACAGACAGTGAACACATCTTAACTTGAAGTTTGCGGCTCTATCCTTAATGCCATATGCACTAAAACTGCTTTCTGCTCCAGATATATATGCTTTCTTGTGATGGCTGCAATCTCATTCAAGTCCTGCCTATTCACATCAGCAAATCTATACATTTGCATGCACTCTGTTCTTTCTGTTGTCTAATTATTCCATGAAAAACAGTATGGATTTGACTAGTGAAATAAAACCCTGCAAGACAACATTCTTGGGCAGCTTTAAAGCTATAAATCTCTTGTTGCAGAATGGCTTTTAAGAATTAAAATCTTGAACTAGAGTTGCCAAGAAAATGCTAATGCGAGGGAAGGAAAAAGTAAATAGATAAAAGCAAACAAGCATGGATAGAAATTATGCCATCCCCAAAATTAAGAACAAAATGTGCACAGATATAATCCAACAGGCAGTAATGCAAATGCTGTCAATACTTATTTATTTTTAATTTAGTTATGATAATCCCTAAACATCACTGTGAACGTTCTGCTTTAAATTTCATCTCATTTCTTACTTACTATGCATGAATTGTATATGCCTTTTGTCCCAGTCTTTGTTTCAAATACAGTGAAATATTTGGCTGTGGATACTTGGAAAACATAACAGGATTTATCTGTGCTGTCGGAATCTAAGTGTTATGATGAGAAATTTCAGAAGGGGGAGTAAAAGGAGGATAAATAATAAAGGCAGCCGTATTTTTTTTTAAATAAAAACTAGTGTAAAAGTAGGTAGCTCATGAAAGGAAAAATGATAATTAAATTTTTCCCAGTTTTAAAGTAAAATAACATGGCAAACAAATGTTATAGCAATAGCAATACCACTTATACTTATCTACCGCTTTACAGTGCTGTACAGCCCTCTCTAAGCAGTTTACAGAGTCAGCCTATTGCCCCCAACAATCTGGGTCCTCATTTTACCCACCTTGGAAGGATGGAAGACTGAGTCAAACTTGAGCCTGGTGTGATTCAAATTGCCAAATTGCAGGCAGCCAGCAGGCAAAATAAATAGCTTGCAGTACTGCACTCTAACGACTTGTGCCACCACAATTCATATAGTTATAAGTACTGAACCCATGGTGTAGACTTGTAACTAAAACCACAGCAGATCTTCCTGAAGAAAAACTAGGAAAAAGACTTGAGCAGATTTTTGAATCTCTGTGAAGTAGCCAATCAGATGGCAAGGGTTACCTAGAAGAAAATAAATCTCAGTGCACAAATCATTGCTTAAGATAGCAGAAGCAGGAAAACACTTTTAACTGTGAATAGGAAAACATAGATAGGAGTTGCAGTAACAGTGCATTGGAAAATGAACAGAACAATGATATCTTCTCCTGATGAGTCAGTTGCCAAGTGTCAGAATTTTGATCATGCGACTATGGGGATGTTGCATTGGCCATAAGTGTGAAAACAATCATTTTTCTCAGTGCCTTTGTAGTTGTGAAAGGTTACTAAATGAACTGTTGTAAATACGAAAGAGAACAGGACTTTTTTTTTGCAGATTCACTTTTTATTCATTAGTTCCCTATTGCTGGTCCCCAAGAAGATGAAAAGGACAGAGGTGTGACAAGGGTTCCTTGTCATCTAAAACATCTAAAATTCTTGGTTAAAACTCTTTTTTCTGTGTTGTTATTTTATCTGGAGATGCTTCAAGATACTCAAAAGTTCCTGGCAGAAGAGAAAGGAGAGAGATTGCCATGTTTGTCACCATCGTATCAACTTAAGCATTTCTCAGAAAATGTGTAAAATGTGTAAACTGTCCTCTGTCACTATTTCAGCCTTTTTGGAAAGGAAAACAATTTCCTTGTCACTTTTAGAGATGTGTTTACAGAGCATATTGTTTTTTTTCTGGTTGGTCTGCCAAACATCTAAAATACTGTACAAGAAAACACTTGTATTTGAAGGAAAGGATGATCATGAATGATTTTACCACCAAAGCACTGGGCTGATAGGTACTCACCTGTTTTGTTACCCCTTCTTTCAACTGATGACTGTTGTGCTATAGTTGATCTGTATGCTGCCAAATACAAGTATATACATAAGTCTGTGTGTATTGCTGAATGCAGCACATGGTGCTCAATCAGTGCTTTGTTATAGCACTGTGTGCTCAAATGTCAACACAGTTGGTAGAATATAATGAGTTAACACACCTTGCCATGGTGACTTTTGGAATCATTTCCATGATGTCAATAAAAATGTTGCAGTTTTCTGCTAATAATCAGGTATAGGGTGAATCTCCTTAATAGAGGAAGTGTTTCCATTTAAATTTAAATTTCAGCCACTCGCACATCAGTTAGGACTGGAAAAATTATCTGAAAAACTGGGAAGCAATTGCATATCCCCATCAACAAGAATTAGGCAAGATGATGGTTATTTCAAGGTCAGGTTTTATAACATTTTTCTGCCATACCTGAGATTAAATCAGTTTTGGGGAAATCGACATTGTGCTATATTGGATCAAAATACAAAGATTGACAGCCCTATAACAAGTGGGTCAGTGGCTTTAACCCTCAATTGCTCCCCATGTCTGAGAATCTGTTCATGAAATATGGAGCATGAGTATTTTTCAAAATCGAATTGTTTGTTGCTGCAGCCAAGCAAAGCAAGAAGGGGATAAATACAAAAAGTTTTCAGTTATTCAAAGCAAATTTGTAAAATAAAATATACTGCTGTTTTTGCCAGGTAAACTTCACTGAGCCAACTTTGGGAATGTTAAATGAGACACAGGTTAGAGCCATTTAGTGCCACAGTTAAGGGAGTAGTTAGAAAGCAGGATAATGTGAGTTCCCACTTTGGACCTGAAACCAATTGGGTGCCCTTGGGTCAGCCATTGTCTCTCAACCTTAGGAAGAAGAAAGCAAAGATAGATCACTTCTGAAAACTACAGGGACTTGTTATCTCAAACACACATGCAGACACACACAAAACCAAACACACAAATTGTTAAGTATGGAGCATGGGCGAGAAAGAATGGAGACGAGCCTCTGGAACGGTGAATTTCAACTCTTTATTTACATAGTGACTGCTCAAACTCAATGGCAGTTATAGCCCTCCTTATATAGGCAACCCAATAACTATTAACCAATAACAATCTAGGAGCGCTAGCTCCCTTAATCAATAAGAATGCTGGAAATGTCATCAGATACCCGGCTTGTATTACCATATGTGGTGGACTTGTGAGGATGCTAGAAAATATTGGACTATAATTCGCATGTGGTTGGAAAAAATGACAAAGAAATACATAGACTTGAAACCAGAGATCTTCTTATTGGGAATTTTACCTTATATATATAGTAAAGATTTGAAGTACCTGATTGTAAATGTATTAACAGCGGCTAGGATTGTATTTGCTAAAAATTGGAAGAATGAGAAAATACCATTACAGGAAGAAATTATTAAGAAAATATTGGAATGTGCTGAGATGAGTAGATTGACATTTGAAATTAGAGAGCAAGAGGATAAACAATTTTATGAAATTTGGGATCTTTTTTATCAATGGCTAGATGATAAAATACAATAATAGAATATTTAGAATGCTAGACAATAAGGAATATCTTTATTTTGCTATTATTTTGTTATTTGACATATTTATAAAGGGTTTTTTAGGATTGATTTGATATGATTATATGATTTGTTATAGAGTAAATTGGTTTAAAGTATTGTTAGCTCATAAAGCATGAATGATTAAAAATATCGTCAAAAACTTCTTTTTTTAGTGATATTAGGATATATAAGTTTGGATTGACAAAATGAGTTGTTATGTAACATAATTATAATTGAGACTACAGAATGAATGCACAAAAATGATGAACCAACTGACACACTGGATGTACATATGAGAGTTGATGTTTTTATGTTTTGTTTGTCTTGTTTGTTTGTAGAAAATTAATAAAATCTTTTTCAAAAAAAAAAAAAAGAACGCTCCGTTAATGGCCAATCGGATTCCCTGGAACGGGCCAATCCAATCCTGCCGTTAACAGCCAATCAGAAGTGCAGGGCCAGAACCCTGCACTTGACTCCAAGCTTAAGATATCTTTATTAAGGCCTATGCATTCACAACACAAATATAGACGAGGCATACATACATTTTCCAGCTTAATAGCAGAATAAGTAAACCAGCTTCATTCTTTATGGGTATGAGTCTCGTGAAATGTGTTCAAATCTGTTTCTTCCAAACGAAGAAAATCCTTGATTGTGAAATTCTAAATTAACCAATCATGTTTTCAGAGTGAAACAGGTACATTTGGAATCCATTATATTTTTTGGTCATTTAGTTTGTTATTTTTATTTACACTACTATTATCTTTCATACTGTAGCTGGCAGTTCTTCAAGCTGATTCATACCTTAACCTATAATAACTATGCTTATATTAGAATTAAGATAGGATAGCATCATTCTATTTTAATTCTATTTATATAATGTTTTCTCAGAATACATGGCTACATCATAAAACCACCAAATAAATTCATTGTAGTAATAACTAACTAACTAACTGTAGTAGTTCCTTCAGCCAAGTCTTTGTTGAAATCCAGTTCTAAATCCAGTGTTATTTTTTTCCTGATAAAATGTCTGTGATTTTAATTTCATCATCAAATATACTGCTTTTCCTTTTCCTTTCCTTAGTTTTCCTAGAAAGGAACAGGAGGAGATAGGAATATTAAAACTAGATTTCTCTTTAGTCACAAAGATTCACTGAAAAATCAGGGTGGGAGAAGGAAGGAAGGAAGGAAAGAGAAAGGAGGGAAGGAGGGAGAAATTATTACATTTTACATCTCAACAATGTCATTTGCTTATATCATTACATCATTACAACATGCCTCTTTTCCCCCCTCCCAATTTGCATTTTATATTCCACATCCTGGTACTGCCAGGAGCAATGAAATGGTTTTATAAATAGGATGGAGAAGATAAAATACAAATACTGAATAGTTCATGCTGCTGGATAAAAATTAACATCTCTCTCAGTACCACTGGTGAAACAATATCCATATTGCAGCCAGTAAGAATACCTCATCTTAATTGAATTAATGCAAAGAGCTGGATTTGTTCCAGCAAGGTTTTTTTTTCTTCCTTGTAATACATCAACGTGCATTTCAAATCTTGGCAAATAAGAATTTTGGAAGAACTATTTGCAGAGCAAATTGCTAATAAATACTTTCCTTGGGTGTTGAAAGAGGAATCCACTTGTGTATACACAACTTAGTATTTCTATAGAGTGAAGTGCTTAAGATAGCAAATTATTGAGAACCTATGAGGCATATATTTGAATGCAAACTTCCATTCCATGTAATCCAGTCTATGACAAACTATCTTCCTTAGCCAGCACAGTAGCAAGCCTGCAATCAGGGGTGGGATTCAAAAATTTTAACAACTGGTTCTGTGGGAGTGGCTTAGGTGGTGGGCATGGCTTGGTGGTCATGTGACTAGGTGGATATGGCTTGGTGGTCATGTTATTGGCTGGATATGGCCAACACAATATCACTCACATCAAGGCACACATCTCCTTGCCTGGCCTCTCATGACTGTGGGAATACTGCAACAGTCATAAGTATGAAAAATGGTCATAAGTCACTTTTTTCAGTGCCATTGTGACTTTAAATGGTCACTCCACATAAGCAAAGTACCAGCAAAGGGGGTGGGGGACTCCAGAGATGTTCCTGAGACAGGAAGTCTAGTCCTGCCAAGAATGTAATAAGGGTTAACAGAGAGGCAGTTTCTGTAAGCAACACTAGAATGTTTCCTTCCTGTCTTCCTTACAGGATTAGGCCAGTAATTTCTTCTAACAACCAGTTCTCCGAACTGCTTAGAATGTTAACAACCGGTTCTACCGAATAGGTGCGAAATGGTAGAATCCCACCCCTGCCTGCGATACAAATCTATGTTCAGAAGATTTTTTTTAATCCTCACAGAAATGAAATGGACCTTGTTTTAAATTTCCATCTTCTCCATTCGTATAGCTCATTCATTCTTTCTTGTTTTTTTGTCCTCTCCCAAAACTTAAAGTAGTATATTAATAAAAAATGATCTGCAACAACCCATCAAATCCTAATCATCAATGTAATAAAATTTGTAACTCATAAAATAAATTAATAAAGATTACCTTTAAAAATGCTAGATGTTTCACTTCAGGGAGCCATAGTCATTCATCAGGGTCACTTGGCAGTGCATGGTCAAATCATCATTGAGATAAAAAATACAGGAAAAAAGAGGAGAACCCACACAGTTGTGAATGAACACAAATGGAGGCTTTTTGAACGTAAGAGAAGGAAGGAACATCACTGGCTACCTCAAATTCAGCACATCCTCCTCTTATATATTATGAATTTTTATCTGCTATCTCTGTTTGGTCCTTTTTTAATTCATCCATCATCACCTCTGTGAATAGGATGAATGAAAGAGAGGCATCAGTTTGATCATAGGACCAATATAATCATATGCAAATCTGTTTGAGCATCAATCCACTCATTTAGTCTCAATGAAATTTACTTGAATCAACTCACCACCTCTGAATAAGATTTATTCCATACCTAGCCTATTAATATGTTTTTTAATATCCAATTTTACAAAATGCTGTACTTAATGGTTTGCAATTCATGAGTTCAGCACTTCTGTCTCCTACCATTGGGTAGGAGATAGAGAAGCATAGTCAGCTACACCAACAGGCTGAAGAACAACCAGTGGGCTGTCAAACTACTGAGCAGAAAATAAGTTCATGTCAACATAGTATGATAGACTTGCGGGGCCAGCATGTTGTGTAACAAGGTCACGTACTGTAAAAAGATTGGGACAGGGACTTCTGTTCTCACTGTGAGTTATGTTGCAGGGCGGGGGGGTGGGGGGAGTGGATGAAGGGAGGCTCAGCCAATCTCATTCTACACATGTTGTACTCTGACAATAAAGGTAATAATTCAAATTAGTGTAAGATATTCTGAGAAAGAAGGCTTATCATTTAGTTTTTTGGCCATTTTCTAGTTTAGAACAAAAACACTAGCTTTGGATACCTGTGGATTCTGCCATCTGTTTTAGCAAAGCAAAATCTGATTGTAAAGTTTGTTTTATGTGAATAACAGAGGTCTTAATCTTATGTAGGGACCCAATTTATTGTAGCTGTTAAGGTACTAAGCTAGAAGCCGGGAGATCATGCCTTCTGGTTCCACCTTACACACAAAGGCAGCTGGATGACCTTGATTCTCTCTTTCATCTCTAGGAACAGGCAAGGGCAAACCAAACCAACCAACAAATAAATTAATAAATAATTTGCTTCATGCAGAACTTCTATTTAAGCTGTGGAATCCTATAAAAGCTGATCCAGTTCATCACCCTGTTGTCTTCTGAATGATTCAGGCCTATATAGGGAAACACTATGATTTTCACCAATGAAAGTCAAAACCAGTTTTTTTTTAGAATGTTGATTTTGAGCTGTAGCTATAAAGCTTTTTCATCACATTTAGTAGTAAAATATGTATTCAAAGATATGCAAACAAGTCTATGTATGAAAAACACCAAAATAAATAAAATAGCGTATCTACATTTTAGAATGCATAGTAGTTAGGATTAATCTAGGACTGATCTAAGCATAGGTCACAAAATTGTCTGCTACAACATCTTGCCTGTCAATGACTTCTTCAGCCTCAATCACAACAATACATGGGCAAACAACTGATACAAACTCAAGGTAAACCGCTCCAAACTCAATTGCAGAAAATATGACTTCAGCAACAGAGTGGTCAATGCCTGGAATGCTCTACCCAACTCTGTTGTTACAGCCTCAAATCCTCCCAGCTTCAACCTCAAACTGTCTATCATGTACCTCACCCCATTCCTAAGAGGTCCCTATCTTACTGTCCCTATTTATCTGTATTTATACCCTTTGTTTCTGTTTATGTTCATACTTACAGTATGCTTGTTACCTTGTACATGTTTGACAGACAAACAAATAAACAAATAAACAAACAAATAAATTTGAATCTTCTCTATGTTATTGACTGTGAAATTAAATCATATTACTCTGAGGTAGAAATATCATATATCTAATTCTAAAAACATTTTCAGATGTATAGATATGTGTAAATGTAGCTTTCTCATAAAATTCTGTTCCTGGCAAGATAATTCAGACTTCAATTAAACTGGGACAATTTCCATAAATGTTTTACATGGATGCATCAGCCATTGTTGGTGTGATTAGGTTATCTCATGATTTAATGTTGGAATGAATCATCAAAGCTAACACTATTATTCCCCCTCCTGAAATCCCCCAGGTATGACTTTGATCTCCAGCATATTTAGGGAAGACTGAAATAGATCATATAATCCATTATGTTTATTTATTTGATAGATTAATACTCCATCTTTCATTGAGGAGATCAAAGTTGCTTTCATTCCACTCCCTCCTACTTTCTCCACAACAAATTGGTTAAGTGACTCATCCAAAATCATCAAATGAACTTTCATAGGACTAGAACCCCAGGGCCAGACCAACACTTTAACCCCTGGACCACGCTAGCTGGCTTTTCTGTTCCCATATTGCCCTAGAACATATACTCTATTAATATTAATGTGAATGTATCTATGGTCTTTTTAAGATTCCACACAAATGAAGCAAGATGCTCCTCAACCTTTTAGTCATTACAGTGGTCCATCTTTGTAATGACTTTGTCAGTACAGCTTTATTTTTTTCTTTCATTCTCTTGCTGCAAAAGCTTATGGTGTATTTCTTTTCTCTTTTTTGTCTGTCAGCATGCAAGAGAAAATGTATTCTTCATGTGTCCTGCTGTCATAGACTAACAAGCTCAAATTAAAGGGGAAATGGAATGGGAAAGGTAGAATGAAGAACAGGGCACCAAACTTGGTTTCATTTTGTTCCCATGGGTTTATAAACAGAGTTTTATAAACATATCCCAAATATAACTTTCAGTTGCTAGATAAATAAACTATGCAGCCTCAAACTCAAAGTCAGCAAGATGGATAACTTGTCTCAGCCTTTTTTACACTTGTTTAAACATTTGCAAATTAATTACAGAGTTTATGAAATCACCTTATCCTTGCACTTACAATATTTGTCTATGAGGCCACATCAGCTGCATCCAGTTCTGCAGGAACCACCATGTAAGTTATGGCCTGTTTATGCCCTCAAGAGAACCCTAATAAGCCCAATAGAGTAACTTCTATCCTTAGTGCCATTACCATTGCCCATTTTTCAAAATAAAATAAAGAGGTCCTCATGCAAACTCCATCCCAAGGACATATGAATGGCAACTTGTAAATTTCCTATCCTACAGTGGAAAGACTTGCAAACACTTTTAATTTAGGGAATGATGAGTTGGATCCTTTCCACATTAGCCTGTTTCTTGTGAAGTGAGACATCTTAAAGGATTCTACATAAACCACTATTTAGAAAAATATATTGCAAGATAAAGCAAATTAGAGGAATAATACAAGAGGAAAAGGAAGCAGAGAATCCATTAATCCCTTTTAAGAGAAAAAAAAATCAGTTTATTTTTTTCCTATCTTACCATAAATAATCAAGGCTTTCATGCCCAGAAGGGTGAAGCTGTCTTAAGAAATACATTAGTCATAAAACAGATTAAGTCTATTTCTCCTTTATCTTCCTTTATATATTTACAAATATATTTGAAACAATTTTAAACCTTCTTTTTAATATAATAGGATTTCATGATAGCATGAAATCTCAAACATCCAAGACAATTACAAGAATAAAGTAATAAGTGTGATCTATTGTATATTGGACTACAAATCTAAATATGTAAGTTAGAAACAAAATACATTAAAATTTGACATAATCTGTCTACAAGAAGTACATATTAAAAAACAACATGAACAATTGTTAGTACAGCCAAAATTAGGGAAAATATTTACTTCTTTGACTCAATATAAGAAAAGAGGAGTGGTTCTATACATTAAAGAGGCTATCCCAGCAAAATTGATTTATACTGATGAAGATGGAAGAGTATTAATGGTGGAAATAATGGACAACAATATAAAAATACTCTTGATTGCAATTTATGCTCCGAATGATAAACAAGAAGAATTCTATAAAAAAAACTACATATGAAAATAACTGGACTGAATTAAGTCCATTTATATTCATTGTAATCAGTTTTTTTTCTTCCATGATTATGCTTTATATTTAGGTCTAACCGCTCTCGTGGATCTCACTTCACGCTGTTCTTTGCTATCCACCTGTCCCCCTACTGCTCCTTTCTCTTTTTCAGTCTCCAGTTGTTCCTCTTGAAACTCAATTAATGAGACCTCTTTCTCTGCCTCCTCTCTTCTTCCTCCAAAAAATTCTGCATGGAAAAGTTCTGCTTTCTCAATTGAATCAATTCTATGTCTCTGCTCTTGCCACCTAAACATTAGTCCTTCTGGAATCAGCCATCTATAATTCACTTCGTTTAAAAGAAGGAAAACTTTTCATAAATTAGAGAAATTAAAATTTGATATAATTTGTCTACAAGAAGTTCATATTAAAAAACAACATGAACAATTGTTAGTACAGCCAAAATTGGGGAAAATATTTACTTCTTTGACTCAATGTAAGAAAAGAGGAGTGGTTCTATACATTAAAGAGGCTATCCCAGCAAAATTGATTTACAAGGATGAAGATGGAAGAGTATTAATGGTAGAAATAATGGATAATAATATAAAAATACTCTTGATTGCAATTTATGCTTCGAATGATAAACAAGAAGAGTTTTATAAAAAGCTACACATGAAAATAATTGGACTGGACTATGTTAATATAATTATGATGGGAGATTTTAATGGAATTGTGGACAATAAATTGGACTATATAGCAACAACAACAAAGCAAAATAGAAAGATTCTCCCTTAGTCTTTTTTTAAAATGACAGACGAATTAACCTTAAAAGATATTTGGAGAGAAAGAAATGTTAAAGCTAAACAATATACTTTTTATTCAAATAGACATTTATCATGGTCCAGATTAGATATGATTTGGCTCTCAACAGAATTAATATCCAATATTCAAGAAACAAATATTGAAACAAGTACTTGGGCAGATCATAGCCCAATGACAATTAAATGGAAGGGACAAAAAAAAAGATCGAGATGGACATTAAATAATACTATTTTAAAGGAGAAAGATTTTATAAATGGATGGAGAAGGAATTGGCTTTTTTCTTCAGAGAAAATAAAAAAGAAGATACTTCAATGCAGAATGTTTGGGATACAATGAAGGGATATGTTAGAGGCTTAATAATAGATTATACAAGAAAAAAGAATATTAGGAAAAGGCAAGCCACTAAAGCCTTGGAAGATGAGTATGAAAGACTTGAAAAGGAATAACAGAAAATGCCACAGAAAAAGGATATTAAATTGAAATTGGACATTACTAAACATAAAATGAAATTAATAGAGAAAAAAGAACTGGCACAAAAAATCAGAAATGCTAGACAGAATTATTTTGAAGATGCAAATAAACCAGGAAGATGGCTAGCATATAAATTGAGAAAAGAGAAGGAATCAAGAAAAATATTGAAGTTAATAGATGAACAAGGCCAAGTTTGTTATGGGAATAAGGAGAAAAAAGAAATTATTCGAGATTTTTATGGGCAACTATATAAACAAGGGAATATTGATGAGGAAAAAGTCAAACAGTATTTATAGGAAGCTAATTTACCGAAGATACCTAAAGAGACTGAAGAAATGTTAGAAAGCAATATAACAATGATGGAATTAAATGAAGCATTTAAGAGACAAAACAATGGGAAAGCACCGGGTCCAGATGGGCTTCCAGCAGAATTCTATAAAACATTTCAAGAATCATTGAGCATCCCATTGTTAGAAGTTATGAATGAAGTTATGTTAAAGAAGATGATACCCAAAACATGGTCAGAGGCTTATATTACACTTATACCGAAAGAAGAGACTGACCCACTGCAAATTAAGAATTATAGACCTATTTCTTTATTGAATGCAGACTATAAAATCTTTGCTTCAATTTTAGCAGAAAGACTTAAAAAATATTTAAATAATTTCATTCATCCAGACCAAAATGGATTTCTGCCAAAGAGACAAATTAGAGACAATATGAGAGTAATCCTGGATACTTTGGAATACTATGAGGCACACCCTGAAAAGCAAATGGCTTTGATATTCCTAGATGCTCAAAAGGCATTTGACAATGTGAACTGGAGATTTATGTTATTACTATTGGAGCAGATGGGTTTTGCTAAAAAAATTATTCAAGCAATAGAAGCCATATATAATAAACAGACAGCAAGGGTAATGATGGAGGGGGAACTAACAGATTTTATAAATATAAGGAAAGGCACAAGACAAGGATGTCCCCTATCTCCTTTGCTATTTGTGTTGACCTTGGAAGTGTTGACCTTTGCTATTTGTGTTGACCTTGGAAGTGTTGAATAGAAATATTAGGGATGATAAAAGCATAAAAGGAATGAAAATTAAGAAGGAAGAATTTAAGCTACAAGCTTTTGCTGATGATTTAGCTTTTATTCTGGAAGACCCGCTAGAAACAGCTCCAAAGTTATTGGAAAGGATAGAGACATATGGAGAGGTGGCTGGTTTGAAAATAAATAAAGATAAAACAAAGATTTTGACAAAGAACATGCTATTGAGACAGAGAGAAGAACTGGCAGATCTTTTGAAAATTCAAGTTACAAATAAGGTTAAGTATCTGGGGATATATTTGACAACAAGATGTAGCACATTAAAGGAGAATAATTATATTAAACTTAAACAACAGATAACTACAGATTTGTCAGCCTCAAGATACCTTCCCCTTCTACCTTTTTGCTAAGATACCTTCCCCTTCTACCTTTCTGCTATTATTTCATTATTTCTCTCGGCTGTCATGGCAACGGTGGGAGGGGGGATTTTATATGGGAAGAAAGCTGGAGGTGTTTGCATTCCTTGCTGGGTTAGCAAGGGGAGGGGGGATTCTTGTCTTTAACTTTCCGTTTCTTGGCTATCTTTTTCCTCTTTTGCGCAACTGCGAATTTTTATCAAAAATGTCAAGGTCATTTGACAAGACGTCTCATCACCATCTGGAGATGACCACATGAGCCGTTTCAAAAGTTTTAATTGTAAGAATCATTTGAACTTTGGGGGGTGGGAGCAAACCTATTTCTTTGTATGTGCATTCTACCTGCCAATTTCTCAGTTTCGGAATTGCTTTGTAGCTACCACTTTATTTCCCAGTAAAAGGATAACTTTGCTCTACACCATGGAGTCTGAGTATTTCTTTCTTGGGATCTAGAAGGAGCGCAGCCTGACATTATTCCGAAACTCCCACATCAACTCACCCGGAGAAAACAGCGACTTTTCTTCCAAGGGGGTTTCATCCCATGTCGTCTCCAACCGGCGATGAAGAGGATCAGGGAGCTGCGGGGAGGCAGCCGATGCCGCTACCGGAGGCGTCGGTGGCTGACCTGCTGGCCGAATTGACTCTGGAAGAAACCCCAGCCGACATGCCCAGATGGTCGTTGGGGGTTGGTTGGAGAGACCCTGAAGACTCCCCTCCTCCCAGGATCACTGTAAGACAAAAAGGTGTGAGGGGACGGCTATGGCAGGAGGGGGAGGAGATGGAAGGCAAGCTGGATCAAGCCGAGAAATTCTCTATGGATGTTCCTGAGGAGCCCGGCACAACTCAAAGGTATGAGGGGGAAGAGGGAGCGAGATCAGCCCGGGGGAGCCAAGCTACCTCTACCCCCCTTGCCCAGCTTCCGCCAGCGCAGCCGCCCGCTGCCGCCCGGGGAGCCCCAGCAATAGGAGTGGCTCCTGGAAGACGCCACCTGCCCTCCCTAGATGTGAAGTTTGGAGGAAATCCCAGAGATTTGGGATTTTTCCTGGTACAAGTTGGGAGTTATATGGCAGAATTTGAGCGGGAATTCACCTCTGAAGCAGCCAAAGTAAGATGCGTTACCAGAACCCTGGAAGGGATGGCAGCAGATTGGGTGGTGACTTTGTACAATGATAACTCCCCCCAACTGCAAAACCTCGATGCTTTCATGACTGCACTGAGGAGAAGGTTTGAGGACACTCTGGCAGAGAGAAAGGCCAGAATCAGAATGAAGACCCTAGTCCAAGGGGGGAGATTGGTGGCAGACTACACCCAAGAATTCAGGCAGCTGGCATACCACATCCGAGGTTGGTCCCAGGGGGCCCTGGTGGAAGCCTACAAAGATGGCTTAAATGAAGATGTATACCACATGTGCATCTCCAGAAGGGATCCACGTGAGTTACAGTCATGGTACTTGCTGGGGGAAGAGGTGGACATTGATCTAGCCAGAAACAGACGCAGAGGAGGTCCCGCCTGGAGAAAACCGCTCCCCCTCCGTCTCCGAGAGACCTCAGGGCCCCAACCGAGAGGGATGGCGGCAGGAGCCAAGACCACGGCATGTTTCCGTTGTGGAAAGGAGGGCCACCGGATGGTGGATTGTCAAGTAAAGGTGAACCCACCGAAAGCGCGGGACCCTGGGAGAAAGCCAAAAAACCCCTCAACCAAACCCCGCGAGACCGGGCTGAAGACAGGAGAGGTTGTAGAGGTCGCCCTTTCGGCGGGAGAGGAGCTGGGACCTCCAACCCCACTCGACGAGAACGAGACAGATTCGGAAGATGACGTCACGGTAAGTCCTAATCAAGGGCCCATGACCATCCCAATAAAGTTAAGGCGGCCCACCTCGGGGACTGAGGGAGTGATGATGGCCTTACTGGACTCGGGGTGCACGAGGTGTGTAATTAACATGAAAGTGGTTAAGGGGATGGGCATCGGACTGAGAACTTTAAAAACGCCCATATCCTTTTGCCAACTGGATGGGTCGGTGGCGGGAGGTTGCCCCGCACATTTTGTAACCGAACCCCTAGAGATGACTATGGGAAACCATCATGAGACCCTGTGTTTTATTGTGGCCCCTGGGATGGAACAGCCTCTAATATTGGGACTACCATGGCTTCGGAAGTGGAATCCTCATGTAAACTGGAGAGAGGGGTGGATACACATCCGCACCGATCGGCCACTGGAAGGGGAGGAGCAACCCTATCCGGAAGGGGAGGAGGAATCCCATCCAAAGTCCCAGGCACCCGCTGAGATAGCTTCTACGGGTGCCGAACGCGTGGAAGGAGAGGAGAAAATCCCGAAGGAGTATTGGGACTTAAGAAAGGTGTTTAGTGAAGAGGCTTCCGACGAGCTCCCCCCACATCGGTTGACCGATTGTAGCATTGAATTCCTGCCGGGGGTGAACGCTCCTGAAACCGAAGATGTATCCGATGACACCGGGGAAGTTGGAGGAATTGAGGGCGTTTATCGACAAGAACTTGAAACGGGGTTTCATCACGCCTGCCAGACCTCGAGTGGCGGCCCCTGTGATGTTCCGCGAGAAGAAAGATGGCTCCAAACGTCTGGTAGTTGACTATAGAAACCTGAACGCAGTGTCTGTAGAGAACATGTACTCCCTCCCTCTGATGAAGGACATGTTAGCCCACCTGGCAAAGAGGAAGATTTTCACAAAGCTGGACTTGAGGGAGGCATACTACCGAATCCGGATAAAGGAGGGAGACGAGTGGAAGACTGCGTTCAACTGCCCAATGGGTTGTTTCCAGTTCAATGTTCTCCCCTTCGGCTTACAGGGGGCGCCTGCTGTTTTCAATGCAATTGATCAATCAAGTGCTTCACGAACATTTATACAAAGGGGTTCTGGTATACCTTGATGATATTCTTATCTACACGGAGACAAGAAACGACCACGTGAAGTTGGTACGCTCTGTGTTGCACAAGCTGAGGGCTGCCAAACTGTACGCCAAACTATCCAAATGTGAGTTCCATCAAGAAAAAATCGACTACTTGGGATATCGTATCTCCCCCGAAGGCATTGAAATGGACCCAGAAAAGGTGCGAGCCGTTTTGGACTGGGCCCCACCGAAAACTCGTAAACAGCTTCAAAGTTTTCTGGGATTTGCAAATTTTTACCACCAATTCATCCCGTCTTTTGCAAAAATAGCTATGCCCATCACCAACCTCCTAAAAACAAAAGGGAAATTGAAACCAAAGCCCAGCCAACCATTGAATTGGACCATGGAATGCCAAGCGGCATTTGAAAAACTTAAGAGACTTTTTGCTGCAGAACCAATACTGAAACACCCTGACATGGACGCCCCTTTCGTGATCCAAGCTGATGCAAGCGATGTAGCAGTTGGGGGCGGTCTTACTCCAATTGAACGAGAAGGGGACAATACAACCATGCGCTTACACTTCTCGTAAATTCACTGAGACTGAAAGGAGATGGGCCGTTTGGGAGAAGGAAGCATTTGCAGTCCGTTGGGCTTTATTAGCTTGGAGGCATTTTCTGGAAGGAGTGAAACACCCATTTGAAGTGTGGACCGACCATAAAAATTTAGAAGCTTTAAAGACCCCTCGGAAACTGTCCCCTAAACAAGTTAGGTGGGCTCAGTTCTTCAAGCGATTCAACTTCTCCTTGAAATATATCCCAGGGGGAAAAATTTTTATGGCAGATGCTTTGTCTAGAATGCCTCAATACAACAGTATCCGAAAAGAAGTGATAAGGCCAATCGTATCCACTACACAACTGGCTGCCCCTGTAGTTACCCGCGCACAGAAAAGAAACCAGGAGAGGGATCTACCTACTGATCTGATGGAACAGTTTAAGGAGGCTTTGAAGACAGATGAGTGGTTTCTGGCAAATGCGAATAACTGCACCATTCGAGATGGCCTAGCCTGGATGGGGGCGAAATTGTATGTACCACAAACCCTGAGAAGCCATGTATTGCAACAAACCCATGATTCCAAAGTGGCTGGTCTTTTTGGTTTTGTGAAGACCTTACATTTGTTGAAACGACAGTTTTGGTGGCCTTCCTTGAAAAGGACATTGAGACTTATGTGGCAAGTTGCCCGATTTGCGCCTCAGCAAAAAGACCGCCGGGTAAGCCACCAGGACTGTTACAGAATGTGGCCAGACCAACTGCCCCTTGGAAGGAAATTTCCATGGATTTTATAGTAGATCTACCTGAAAGCAGTGGACACACGGTCATTTGGGTGGTGACTGACTTGTTTTCCAAACAAGCTCATTTCATTCCTTGCTCAAAGATCCCTTCGGCGAAAACCTTGGCCAGACTCTTCATTCTTCATGTTTACCGATTGCATGGTGTACCTGAACGTGTAGTTTCTGATCAAGGAGTCCAATTTACCTCGAATTTCTGGAGGGAATTTCTGAAGTTAATAGGCTCCACCCAAAGCTTAAGCTCCGCCCACCATCCCCAAACTAATGGAGCCTGCGAGAGGACTAACGGGGTACTAGAACAATATCTCCGATGCTACATAAATTTTCAACAAGACAACTGGATGGATCTGCTACCTTTTGCGGAGGTGGTGTATAATAACTCTGTTCACAGTAGTACGGGGTTCACCCCTTTCAAAATAGCGATGGGACAAGATTTTGTACCCATACCTGAACTGCCTGGTGAAAACCCAACTGTCCAGTCACTGAGTGATTGGATATCTCAGCTTCAACTTAATTGGCCAGTTGTCCGCAAAGCTTTGGATGAGGCGCACCAATCTCATAAGAAATTTGCTGACAGAAAGCGAGCTCCACAGATGTCATATCAAGTGGGCGATAAAGTATTCCTTTCGACCAAGTATTTACAAACTACCCAAAAATCAAAGAAGCTGGGTCCTAAGTATGTAGGACCTTTCCCCATTGGGAGGATTATAAATCCTGTAACTGTTCAACTGACTTTACCAAAGACTCTTCATCGTATTCATCCTGTTTTCCATGTTAGTTTGTTGAAACCAGAACGTACCTGTGCTTGAGACCGATCCAATCTGATCCCCCTGTGCCAATATTAATTGAGGGGGAACAACATTTCGAAATTAAAGAAATTCTGGACTCTAGAAAATGGAGGGGTCGTACCCAATACCTTGTAGCTTGGAAACATTTTCCTCCGTCCCATTCTGAGTGGGTAAATGAAAAGGACCTTAGGGCTCCTGAACTGTTAAAGAAATTTCATGCCAAATATCCTGATAAACCATAGAGATGTACATTAATGTTAACATGTAACTATTTTGCTTTCTTTCAGGGACTTATGTCCTTCTTCTAGGGGGTCCGAATGTCAGCCTCAAGATACCTTCCCCTTCTACCTTTTTGCTAAGATACCTTCCCCTTCTACCTTTCTGCTATTATTTCATTATTTCTCTCGGCTGTCATGGCAACGGTGGGAGGGGGGATTTTATATGGGAAGAAAGCTGGAGGTGTTTGCATTCCTTGCTGGGTTAGCAAGGGGAGGGGGGATTCTTGTCTTTAACTTTCCGTTTCTTGGCTATCTTTTTCCTCTTTTGCGCAACTGCGAACTTTTATCAAAAATGTCAAGGTCATTTGACAAGACGTCTCATCACCATCTGGAGATGACCACATGAGCCATTTCAAAAGTTTTAATTGTAAGAATCATTTGAACTTTGGGGGGTGGGAGCAAACCTATTTCTTTGTATGTGCATTCTACCCGCCAATTTGCTCTACACCATGGAGTCTGAGTATTTCTTTCTTGGGATCTAGAAGGAGCGCAGCCTGACAAGATTTGAAGAAGTGGGAAAACTTGCAATTGTCATTAATAGAGAGAATTTCAATAATTAAGATGAATATTTTACCTAGAATTTTATTTTTGTTTCAAACAATACCAATTAGGCTTGGAAAAGACTATTTTGAAGATTTAAATAAAATTATGTTGAAGTTTATATGGCAAGGTAAAAAAGCGAGAATAAAGCTAAAGCTTTTGCAAGATGCTAGAATTAGAGGAGGTTTTGGCCTGCCTAATTGGGAGTTGCACTATCAAGCTGCAAGTTTGATGTGGGTCAAAGAATGGATAACATTAAGGAAACATAGGTTGTTGACATTAGAAGGGCATGATTTGCTGTTGGGCTGGCATGCTTTTTTATAGTATAAGGGAACTAAAACACAGGGTTATTTTAGAAGACATTATGTACGGGAGTCTTTGTGGTTAAATTGGGAGAAGATAAAAAGACAATGTTATTTGAAAATTCCAGTTTGGTTATCGACTATTGAAGCATTTTCCTATCCTATAATTTACAAGAAGGAACAAACAGTTAGATATGGGGAACTTTTGGATGAAAAGGGTGAACTTGAATCGATCCAAAACTTAGAGGAACAAGGTATAAGGATGAATTGGTTTGCATATGCACAAATACATTCAAGGTATGATGAAGATTTTAAAACGGAGGAATTCTATGATAAGCAGACTGATTTAGATAAGATCTTGATGGGTACTGATGAGAAGGTGATTAAAAAATTATATGGTTATTTACTGGGAATGAAATTAGAGGAAGAACAAGTCAAAGAAACTATGATTGTTTGGGGGAAGAATTTTGGATATGGGATTGATCTAGAGAAATGGCAGAAATTGTGGCCTCAAAATTATAAAATGACAATGTCAACAGCATATAAAGAAAACTTGTATAAGATGTTTTACAGGTGGCACTTTCCTCCGACAAGAATAGCAAGAATGTTTAAAAACAAATCTGAAAAATGCTGGAAATGTCATCAGATACCCGGCTCGTATTACCATATGTGGTGGACTTGTGAGGATGCTAGAAAATATTGGACTAAAATTCGCATGTGGTTGGAAAAAATGACAAAGAAACATATAGACTTGAAACCAGAGATCTTCTTATTGGGAATTTTACCTGATATATATAGTAAAGATTTGAAATACCTGATTGTAAATGTATTAACAGCGGCCAAGATTGTATTTGCTAAAAATTGGAAGAATGAGAAAATACCATTCCAGGAAGAAATTATTAAGAAAATATTGGAATGTGCTGAGATGAGCAGATTGACATTTGAAATTAGAGAGCAAGAGGATAAACAATTTTATGGAATTTGGGATCTTTTTTATAAATGGCTAGATGTTAAAATACGATAATAGAATATTTAGAATGCTAGATAGTAAGAAATATCTTTATTTTGCTATTTTGCTATTATTTTATTATATATAAGTTTGGATTGATAATATGAGTTGTTATGTAACATAATTGTAACTGGGACTACAGAATGAATGCACAAAAATGATGAACCAACTGACACACTGGATGTACATATGAGAGTTGAATGTTTTAATGTTTTGTTTGTCTTGTTTGTTTGTAGAAAATTAATAAAATCTTTATTCAAAAAAAAAAAAGAAAATAACTGGACTGGACTATGCTAATATAATTATGATGGGAGACTTTAATGGAATTGTGGACAATAAACTGGACTATATAGCAACAACAACAAAGCAAAATAGAAAGATTCTCCCTAAATCATTTTTTTAAAATGACAGACGAATTAACCTTAAAAGACATATGGAGAGAAAGAAATGTTAAAACTAAACAATACACTTTCTATTCAAATAGACATTTATTATGGTCCAGATTGGATATGATTTGGCTCTCAACAGAATTAATATCTAATATTCAAGAAACAAATATTGAAACAAGTACTTGGGCAGATCATAGCCCAATGACAATTAAATGGAAGGGATAAAAAAAAAGATCGAGATGGACATTAAATAATACTATCTTAAAAGAAAAAGATTTTACACAATGGATGGAGAAAGAACTGGCTTTTTTCTTTAGAGAAAATAAAAAAGAAGATACTTCAATGCAGAATGTTTGGGATACAATGAAGGCATATATTAGAGGCTTAATAATAGATTATACAAGAAAAAAGAATATTAGGAAAAGGCAAGCCACTAAAGCCTTGGAAGATGAGTATGAAAGACTTGAAAAGGAATAACAGAAAATGCCACAGAAAAAGGATATTAAATTGAAATTGGACATTACTAAACATAAAATGAAATTAATAGAGAAAAAAGAACTGGCACAAAAAATCAGAAATGCTAAACAGAATTATTTTGAAGATGCAAATAAACCAGGTAGATGGCTAGCATATAAACTGAGAAAGGAGAAAGAATCAAGAAAAATATTGCAATTAATAGATGACCAAGGCCAAGTTTGTTATGGTAATAAGGAGAAAAAGGAAATTATTAGACACTTCTATGGGCAACTATATAAGCAAGAGAATATTGATGAGGAAAAAGTCAAACAGTATCTACAGAATGCTAACCTACCTAAGATATCTAAAGAGACTGAAGAAATGCTAGAAAGCAATATAACAGTGATGGAATTAACTGAAGCACTTAAGAAACAAAATAATGGGAAAGCACCAGATCCAGATGGGCTTCCGACAGAATTCTATAAAACATTACAAGAATCATTGAGTATACCATTGTTAGAAGTCATGAATTGAAGCTATGTCAAAGAAGATGATACCAAAAACATGGTCAGAGGCTTATATTACACTTATTGCAAAAGAAGAGGCTGATCCACTGCAAATTAAGAACTATAGACCTATTTCTTTATTAAATGCAGACTATAAAATCTTTGCTTCAATTTTAGCAGAAAGACTTAAAAAATATTTAAATAATTTCATTCATCCAGACCAAAATGGATTTCTGCCAAAGACACAAAATAGAGAAAATATGAGAGTAATCCTGGATACTTTGGAATACTATGAGGCACACCCTGAAAAGCAAATGGCTTTGATATTCCTAGATGCTCAAAAGGCATTTGATAATGTGAACTGGAGATTTATGTTATTACTACTGGAACAGGTGGGTTTTGCTAGAAAATTTATTCAAGTAATAGAAGCCATATATCATAAGCAGATAGCAAAGGTAATGATGGAGGGAGAACTTACAGACTTTATTAATATAAGAAAAGGCACAAGACAAGGATGACCCCTATCTCCTTTGCTATTTGTATTGAATTTGGAAGTGTTGAATAGAAATATTAGGGATGATAAAAGCATAAAAGGGATGAAAATTAAAAAGGAAGAATTTAAATTGCAAGCCTTCGCGGATGACTTAGCCTTTATTTTGGAAGATCCTTTAGAAACAGCTCCAAAGTTATTGGAAAAGATAGAGATATATGGTGAGGTGGCTGGTTTGAAAATAAATAAAGACAAAACAAAGATCTTGACAAAGAACATGCTACTAAGACAAAGAGAAGAACTGGCAGACCTGTTGAAAATCCAAGTCACGAACAAGGTCAACTATCTGGGGGTATATTTGACATCAAGATGTAGTACATTAAAAGAGAATAATTATATTAAACTTAAACAACAGATAGATTTGAAGAAATGGAAAAATTTACAATTGTTATTAATAGGGAGAATTTCAACAATCAAGATGAATATTTTACCCAGAATCTTATTTTTGTTTCAAACAATAACAATTAG
Organism: Hydrophis major; assembly: GCA_033807585.1. Taxonomy (NCBI): domain Eukaryota; kingdom Metazoa; phylum Chordata; class Lepidosauria; order Squamata; family Elapidae; genus Hydrophis; species Hydrophis major. The sequence goes on along the minus strand of CM066334.1, from coordinate 15,317,983 downwards.
GCTCGGAAAAGACTATTTTGAAGACTTAAATAAAATTATGCTGAAGTATATATGGCAAGGTAAGAAAGCAAGGATAAAGCTAAAGCTTTTGCAAGACACTAGAATTAGAGGAGGTTTTGGCTTGCCTAATTGGGAATTGTACTACCAAGCTGCAAATTTGATGTGGGTCAAGGAATGGATAACATTAAGAAAGACTAGATTGTTGACACTAGAAGGTCATGACTTGCTGTTGGGTTGGCACGCTTTTTTATGGTATAAGGGAACTAAAACACAGGGTTATTTTAGAAGACATTATATACAGGAGTCTTTGTGGTTAAACTGGGAGAAGATAAAAAGACAATGTTATTTGAAAATTCCAATTTGGTTATCGACTATTGAAGCATTTTCTTATCCTATAATTTATAAGAAGGAACAAACAGTTAGATATGGGGAATTATTGGATGAAAAGGGTGAACTTAAATCAATACAAAATTTAGAGGAACAAGGTATAAAGATAAATTGGTGTTCATATGCGCAAATACATTCAAGGTATGATGAAGATTCTAAAACGGAGGGATTCTATGATAAACAGACTGATCTAGATAAGATCTTGACAGGTACTGATGAGAAGGTGAGCAAAAAATTATATGGTTATTTACCGGGAATTAAGCTAGAGGAAGAACAAGTTAAAGAAACTATGATTGTTTGGGGGAAGAATTTTGGATATGGGATTGATTTAGAGAAATGGCAAAAATTGTGGTCTCAAAATTATAAAATGACAATGTCAACAGCTTATAAAGAAAATTTGTATGAGATGTTTTACAGGTGGCACTTTCCCCCGACGAGGATAGCAAGAATGTTCAAGAATAAATCTGAAAAATGCTGGAATGTCATCAGATACCTGGCTCATATTACCATATGTGCTGGACTTGTGAGAACACTAGAAAATATTGGATTAAATCCGCATGTGGTTGGAAAAAATGACAAAGAAATGCATAGATTATGGGGAATCTTACCAGATACATACAGTAAAGACTTGAAATATCTGATTGTAAATATATTAACAGTGGCTAGGATTGTATTTGCTAAAAATTGGAAGAATGAGAAAATATCATCACAGGAAGAAATTATTAAGAAAATATTGGAATGTGCTGAGATGAGTAGATTGACATTTGAAATTAGAGAGCAAGAGGATAAACAATTTTATGAAATTTGGGACCTTTTCTATCAATGGTTGGATGATAAAATACAATAATAGAATATTTAGAATGTTAGATAACAAGGAGTATCTTTGCTTTTTTTTTCTTTTGTTATTTGACATCATATCTATAAAGTTTTTTTTAGGATAGATTTGTATGATTATATGATTTGTTATAGAATAAGCCATTTAAATTATAGTTATCTCATAAAGTATGAATGAATACAATTATAGTCAAATGATTTTCCAATAGCGATACTAGGTTATATAAGTTTGGATTGACAATATGAGTTATTATGTAATATAACTGTAATTGAGACTATGAAATGAATGCACAAAACTGATGAACCAACCGACACACAGTTTGTATATATATATATGGAAGAGGGCTGATGTTTTTATGTTTTGTTTGTTTATAAAAAACCAATAAAATTGTTTTTTTTTTAAAAAAAAGAAACAAAATACATCAAGTTTGTTATTGAGGATTCCTATATTGGTTTGCTTGATTTACAGCAAATCCTGCTCTAGCTTCTCCCTCTCACTTTCTCCCTCTCCCTGTTGTGTGTTATTTCATCAAATCATTCCTTTCTACCTTGTAGAGTTTTTTCTCATAGTTCATGAGCCATTGCAGATGCCTCATATAGAAACAGACAACTTTGATGTAGATTTTAAATGCAACAGCAATTGCTCATCACTACTATTTTCATAAACAACTAATGAGATAATAAAGTGAAATGGAAACAGGGGGATATTGCAATGTCACTAAAAGAGTACCAAGGTAAAGCTAAGTAAATCTGCTGTATCTCTTCCATGTCCTTGACATCTTCTATTATCAAAAAAATCCTCCGGTCTCAAGGCTTAGGAAAAGCTTCTGCCTGAAACCTTGAAGCTTTATTGTCAATCATATTGAGCTGCTGGTGAGGCTGAATTTAGTATTGGAGAAGATAGAACACCTAGTACTTTCTCAAAAATACCCAACAGCACAATCAAATTATTTTCAGCAACTGTTTGCATCTGAAAACAACATATTGCCTGAAATATTGTGAGACTCAAAAAGAAATCTTCCTTTCTTCACTAATACTTGGCATTGTATTTAGACAATTGTAAATTATTAGTGAGACATTCCTACCATTTATATGTGACATCTGGCATATGTAGGATATAAAAGAGAGCCAAAGAACACAACCCTTCAAGATGTATAAGGATAAAGGTAAGATTAATAAGATTAATAAGGTTCTCCTCCTTTAGGAATACTTTACTTATTTAAATAACTGTGTTCTATGTGGGGAAAAAAAAAAAACATAACCATACCCAGCTAAATATAAGGTAATGACCAGTAAGAAATAAACTACACATAAAGGTTTTGCTTATGATTTAACCTGAACATTATTTAAAGTACAGATACATTAAATTACATCCTTGACTTATGACCAAAATTTGAACCTAAAAATTTCATTGCTAAGCAAGACAGTTGTTAAGTGAATTTTGTCCCATTTTATGACATTCCTTGCCACCATGGTTAGGTGAATCACTATCATTGTTAACAGTAACACTGCTGTTAAGTGAATCTGGCTTTGCTTATAAGAGAGTCACAAAAGGTCGCATGACCTGAGACACTGCAACCATCATAAGTTTATGTCAGTTGCCAAGCATCCAAATTTTAATCACATGACTGCTGGAATGGTCATTAGCATGAAAAATGAAAAATGGCTGTAAGTTACTTTTTTTTAGTTCCCTTGTAATATTAAACTAAAGGAATGGTTCTAAGTCAAGAACTACCTGTATTTCAAATTTATATTGCTGTGAATCAGTTCCAGAGAGGCATCTTTCCCATCCACAGCTCTTCATTTTTTATGTACATATCTCAGTGTGGACAAGGAGGAAAAATAAAACAGCCAGACAGAGGCACTTCACACTAGGAGGGATTAGTTTAACTGTAAAGCTGTATGATCAAGGGTTCATCAAAATGGGAGAACTCAGGTTCTCATTCATCTTCAACCATAGAAACTTCCTGGAATACTTTAAACTTCTCCTACTTTACAGAGTGGTTGTTAGCTGGCTAGAACAGTAGTGGCTAATCTTTTTGGCCCTGAGTGCTGACATAGGAGTGCATGCGCATGCACTGGAGCAACAAAACCCGGAAGAGTGTAGCTGGCCAGTGCGCATATATGTGCAGCCAGCTGCTCTCTTTTGGGTTCCGTTGCATGCATGCACGAAGACCAGCTGGTTGGCATGCATGCACATGACGTAATTTGGAAGAGAGCGGCTGGCTGCATGTGCACATGTGCTGGACCATTTTTGTCTTCATTCATGCGTGCAACAGAACCCAGAAATGCAGCTGGCGACTGTGTGTGTGCCCACAGAGAGGGCTCTGTGTGCCACCTCTGGCATGTGTGCCATAGGTTTGCCATCACAGGGTAGAAGATCTCTCATATAAGCCAATATGAGCTCCTGGTGAATTATTGTTATCATCTATATAGAGTTAAATCTAACTGGGAGGGGGAATTAATAGACAATCTCTTTTTTCAAGTACCAGGACAGACTAATGCCTTCTCATTGACCCAATTAAGCATATAAAGGGAACAATGTGTCTTTGCATTGCTTTAAGTTGCATGAAATAATTACGCTGTGTTTTTGTTTAGAAAGGCATCTTATCTTGGCTTCTGTATATCCTTCCATCAATTCTTATTTTCAGAAATGCTAAGCAAGTTGCTGTTTATTTCTTTGGTCATAGCTATGTCCTAGAGCTATCAGCTTCAATTACTGTAAACACAAAAGCTCATCAAACATTAAATCTGTTTCAAGTAGTTGCATTGTAACCAGCAGCAATGTTTTTCCTTTTATTCTGGTGGGTCTTTAGTGTTGCTTTGAGTACACATTGTGCATTCAATTTTTTCCAAGATGCTTAACATTTGAATGCATAAGGCAAAATGCTGTACTCTGCACTCTTTTCCATCAGATGGTACTCAAGCCATTTGATGCTTTAGGGATGAGGTCTTTAACTGGTGTAAAAATAAGTCTTAGGAACTCATCCAGGGGTGGGATTCAATTTTTTTAACAACCGGTTCTGTAGGCATGGCTTAGGTGGTGGTCATGGCTTGGTGGTCATGTAACTGGGTGGACATGGCTTGGTGGTCATGTTATTGGCTGGGTGTGACCCACTCAATATCACTCACATCGAGGCACGCATCTCCTTGCCTGACCTCTCATGACTGAGGGGATTTTGAAACAATTGTAAGTGTGAAAAATGGTCATAAGTCACTTTTTTCAGTTCCATTGTAACTTTGAATGGTCCCTCCACACAAGCAAAGTACCAGCAAAGGAGGGGAAATTACTCCAGAGAAGTTCCTGAGACAGGAAGTCTAGTTCTCCCAAGAATGTAATAAGGGTTAATGGAGACGCAGTTTCTCGAAGCAACACCAGAATGTTTCCTTCCTACCTTCCTTACAGGATTAGGTCAGTAATTTGTACTAACAATTGATTCTCCAAACTGCTTAGAATGTTAACAAACGGTTCTAGAGAATAGGTGAAAACTGGTAGAATGCCACCCCTGAACTCATCTTAGGAAAGCACATAAGGAAAGTTCTTCAGTCAGAAACATCCAGGCCAATACTGCTTGTCAACCAGCCTAACGCACTCCTGACCACTAAAGATTGTTCTTTAGAATAGTTTGCCATTGCTTGCTACACAATTGTTTTTAAACTACCGCTGGGAACTGAACAGGACATCACATGTGACAGTTGGCTTAGAGTTCTTTCCATCCTACCACCCTCTTACGCTGCCACATATAATTTACTTACAATCCAAGGAATATTCAAGGTACGTATACTGGTTACATAAAAATACAGGTAGTCCTCAACTTTTTTTGTTTTAATGACTATTCAAAAATATGTCAGTGCTAGTCCTCATGCATATGACTACCACAGTGTCCCAATGGTCATGTGATCAAATTTGGGTGCTTGGCAACTACAAGTAATTATCACAGTTGTGATGTCTGTCTTAGAGACACGTGATCACCATCTGCAACTTTCCTAGTGGACTTCCAACAAAGTCAAGGAGGAAAGCCAGATTCATTTAATAACTATGTGATTTGCTTAAGGATCATTTTGATTTGATTTGCAACCACGGGAAAAATTGTAAAATCAGGTTTGACCCATTTAATGACCATATCACTTAGGGATGGATTTCCAGATCCCAATTATGGTCATAAGCCAATGGCTACCTGTATTGATTGGGACAATATAAAGATAATACTTCATGACCACAATAAGTCCTAAAACAGATTGTACACTATATTTTATTTGCTATCTCATAAACATCAGGCAACATTATTTATCAAGTCTAAGATGTTTTCATGATTCCTGCAGTCATGATGAATTTGATTGATTCTTCAGATACAATAGACTGAGAAATTATATGTATAACTAGTTGTCATTTAGCAACCACAATTTGGATTGGCAGCTTGGTTGTTAAGCAAAGCAATTGATAAGTATAACTGCAACTGTGTTTATGATCTTACTTCAGCTTTTTGTTGCTTTACAGACCAGCAAGATTGTAAATGTGAAGACTGGTTGCAAAGTTACTTTCTCATCACTAAATTAACTGTAAATGGTCACTAAACAAGGCAGTCACTAAACAAGAACTACTTGCATATCATCTCATGCAAGTAGTTATTGTTTAGCATTTTACAAATGCTTGTTTGTAAAAGAAGAGTAGGCTGGGGGGCAAAATTAAATGAGTCATCAGCCTAGGATCATTGCATAACCATAAATATACTACATATAGCTCAAGTTTTGGTTCATATCCCAATTCAACATTTCCGAAAATAACCCCCTTTTTAATTATATTGCACCTAATTACACAAACATTAAACATTTTCCAGACACTCAGTTTTACATCCTTTACAAGTCCGAATAATTTCCCAGAGTTCTTGATTTTTCTGTTCTGTTAAAAAAAAATACAGCATTAAATACTAAAGCATTTATATGTGAGATTGCTTTCATATTTCTGGTAAAATCATTAAGTAAGAAAATGGAAATTAGGACTCCCATTCTAGAATACGGGTGAAGGAATTCCATGCTGTAAAAAGCAGTTTTAGTACATATCCAGGATACACTACATAAACGGATTTGCATTGGAAATGGAAATGTGTAGACACTACCTTATAAGAGGCAATGGTAATCTACAATGAACATACATTAAGGGCTGTGAGAGACAGACATATTGCTAATAAACCATCTTATTTCTCATCTCACTTGGCATAATTGCAATAGCAGAGGAATGATGCCTTCAGTCTCAGAAACAATTAGTTCATAGTGCATGCAGTCACTTTTTATTTTTAAGCAATCACATTTCTTTGCTGCGTGAAAATTAAAGCAGAGAAGAGGATGTGAAGAAATAAATTTCAAATCTCAGAGCTATTCACTTGGCAAAGTAAATGGTGCTTCAAAGCGGGAGGCTTTTGAAAGTTAATTTATAGCTGAATTATGTGCTGTCACTTTATAATATCCCTTATTGTATATTACTTGTCGTGTCCGCAAAAGAAAGCTCAGAGTCCGTGACTATCATTCAAGCTCTTTATCAAACTGTTGTGAACCGAACCGGCGAAAAGGAAAAAGCCCGCGGCTTTTATCCTTTTCGCCTCGGCGGCCGCGGCCAATGGCAGCAATTCAAGTCTCCTGCTCTTGGAACGAGCCAATCGCGGGAGACTTCAATCGGGCCAATCAGCGCGGCTCGCCTGGCCAATCAGAAATCCCCGCGCCTTAGCCAATCAAGGCGCGGGGATTTCGAGTATTCAAATTAAGGACAGAACACCCCTCCCCTCTTGGTATGGTCCATCACGTAGCGTAGTCATGCAGGTAGGCGGGGCTCCGTCTAGTCCTAGTTGACCTGCGCAACTCAGTTTCAAGCTGTACCTCGGCCGGAGCGGTCATCTTTTTGGCTGCTCCTCCCTCTGTGTGAACCGGCTGGATGATCGGGCCGGTTCGTTCTCCGCGGCTCCCGCCTGGGCCTATCGGGTCGGTTGAGCTGCGGGTTTCGCCGCTCCCGCTTGGTTTCTCCGAGTCGGTTGAGCTGGCCAGGTGGTTCTTCTCCGGAGGGGACTCGCGATGGCTGCGTTCCGGTGAGTATTTTTGGATTTTTTCTTGCGCTATTTTATTCGGGTGTTCCCTCCCCCCTTGGTTCGATTCTTGGGGGTTGAGGTCTGTTGCCGTACGTGACCGGAGCTGGTCGATGTGTCGTTTCCAGGCTCGCCCGTCGGTGGTTTGGAGCCGGTACGACCGGTGATTTGAGTGATGACGGCTGGGATCCATAGGGGGTCCCCCGTCAGATTTTTGGCGTAAACTAAGTCACCGGGGGCAAATGTCCGGTATTTGGAGCTGGAGTCTGGGGGCCGCTCCGGGTTGTAAGTCGGGTGCAACCTGTCGAGTGGGGACCTCAGCTTCCTGCCCATTAACAGTTCGGCTGGGCTCTTGTTGGTAGTGGTGTTAGGGGTGATGTGTTGTATGAAGAGGAGTTTGTTGATTTTGTCGTTGATCTCCCCGTGGTCCATTTTCCGGAGGGTTTTTTTAGTAAACTGGACCATCCGTTCCGCTCTACCGTTTGCCGCCGGATGCGCCGGTGCCGTTAATGCGTGGCGGATGCCCCTCTCCGCCAAAAACCTTTCAAACTCGAGGGAAGTAAACTGGGGCCCGTTATCTGAGACGATGACGTCTGGGAGGCCGTGCGTGGAAAACAGTTTACACAGTTCTTTGATGACAGCCTCCGTGGTGGTGGATTTCATATCGCTTACTTCCAACCAATTGGAGTAAGCGTCGACTGTGATCAAAAAAGTATGCCCATTTGTTGGACCCGCAAAGTCTAAATGGATTCTGGACCAGGGCCCCCTTGGTATTTCCCAGTCCCGGATGGGTGCTGCGGGTGGGCTGGGTCTGGTCTCCTGGCATCGATGGCATTTGGCGACCCATTGCTCAATCTGTTTGTCCATCCCTGGCCACCAAGCGTAACTCCTGGCCAGGGCTTTAGTCCTGACAATGCCAGGATGACCCTCATGCAGCATCTCTAGGACCCTCCCTTGCAATCTGTTCGGGATGACTACCCTGTCACCCCACAAGATACATCCTTTAAGAATTGAAAGTTCAGTCTGGCGGTTTCTGAACGTTTTAATGGATTCGTCATTGTCCCTTTCAGGCCAGCCTTTTTCTAGCCAATGTAGGATTCGCACCAGACGCTTATCCTTAACAGTCTCTCTGGCAATGTCCGATGCGGTAATGGGTAGGTTTTCAATGCTAAGGGTGTTTGTTGTTGGTGCTGGGTCAGGATCAGAGTCTGGTAAGGGGGAACGGCTTAAAGCGTCCGCGTTTGAAATTTTCTTACCTGGCTTGTGTAACAGTTCGTAGCTGTAGGCTGCCAGGAACTCGGACCACCTTGTCATCCGGGGTGATAAAATGTTCAGGGTGGCTCGGTTTCCGGCGAGGATTCCCAGCAATGGCTTAAGGTCTGTCACAATGGTGAACGGGCGGCCATATAGGTATTCGTGGAAACGCTTAACGGCGGCAACTATAGCCAAGGCTTCTTTGTCCAGCTGGCTATAGTTCCGCTCTGGTTTAGTCAGAGTCCTGGAGAAAAATGCGATGGGTGCTTCCCTTTTGTCGGGGAGGGTATGGCTGAGGACAGCGCCGACGCCGAAAGGTGATGCGTCGCAAGTGACAGCTAAGGGCAAGGTTTCGCTGAATTGAATCAGGACGGCGTCGGAGGTGAGGAGGTCTTTGGTTTTTTGAAAGGCGGTTTGCTCTCGTCTCCCCCAAGTCCAGGTTGCCGCCTTATCCAGGAGTCTATGCAAAGGCTCCGCCGCCGTAGCCTTTTGGGGTAGGAAAACATTATAAAAATTCAGCAACCCTAAGAACGCTTGTAGTTCCGTTTTAGACTTTGGGGTAGGGGCTTCTTTGATGGCTTTCACTTTTTTAATTGTAGGGTGAATGCCATGCCGGTCTAGAAGGTAGCCCAAAAATTCCACTTGCTTTGTGCATAGTTGGCATTTTTCTCGTTTAACTTTAAGTCCTGTCACTTTAAATTTTGTTAAGACCTGTCTGAGTTGGTTTTCTAATTCAGCTTCGTTTGGCGCCGCTACTAATACGTCATCAAAATAGGGCACCACCCCCTCGATGCCCTGTAGCAAACGTTCCATCAGGCTTGGAAAGATGCCTGGTGCCACGCTGACTCCGAATTGGAGTCGGTTACACTTGAAGGCCCCCCGATGGGTCACGATGGTCTGGGCTTCTGCCGTTTTCTCATCTACTGGTAGCTGCTGATATGCCTGGGCGAGATCGAGCTTGGCAAAGACCTTTCCCCCTCCCAGTGAGTGCAGCAGATGTTGCACGATTGGGACTGGGTAGGCGCTTTGTTGTAATGTGCCATTTAGGGTGGCCTTATAGTCCCCGCAAATTCTCACGGACCCGTCTGGTTTTACTGGGGTCACTATAGGGGTTTCCCATCAGGCATGGTCTATCGGTTGCAACACCCCCTGTTCGACGAGCTTGTTGATCTGCTCATCAATTTTAGGCTTCAGGGCGAATGGTACCCTCCTAGGTTTAAGCCGCTTGGGGGGAACCTTCGGGTCTAGGTCAAATGAAATAAGGGGCCCCTGGTACTTGCCCAAGCTTCCATCGAAAACTTCCTGGAACTCCTGGGCTAGCCGCTGTTCCCAACCGTTGTCGGCGACGTGGTTGACTCCTGTCAGCGCGATGTCAAGCGGGACGAACCATTGTAAGCCCAGGAGGCTTGGGCGGTCGCGATCGACGATGGTGAGTGGCAGTTGTTCGGTGCGGCCCTTGTAGGTTACATTGAAGCTCTTGGTGCCCACTACCGGGACGCGGTTCCCTTGGTAGTCTTTTATGATGATTTTCTGGGTATGAATGTTCCTCTTATGGAGTGTGGGTACGAGCCGCTTAATCTCGCGCCATGCAATCATGGAGAGGTAGGACCCGGAGTCCACTTCCATCTTGCATGGCTGGCCCTCAATATGGACTTCAACGTTTACCTTTCTGGCGCCGTCGGAGATGGCATGGCCGATGGTCACCGTCTGGTGTGTTTCTTCTTTTCGCCGACCGTCGCCGCCTCTTGAAGATCGCTGGGTACGGTCCCACCAACCATCCGGTTGGCGCTCTCTGGTCTTGGGCGGGGGGCTTTCCTTCTTCTGGTCGTGTTGTTCCCATCTGGGCGGGCTGCGGGTCTTCTTTTGGCGGCAAACTCGAGCGATGTGACCCCGTCGTTCACAATGCCTACAAATAGAGTCAAAAAATCGGCATTCTGACCTGGGGTGGTCGCCGCCGCACCCGGCACAGTTGGTCCTCGACCTACGACCTCTTCGGTTTCGCTGGTCGCCACGTCCCATCTGCACGCGATGAATGTCCTCCTCGTCATCCGACGTGCTGGAGGCTGACTGAAATTCTCCGTAGTGTGCGGTTGATTCGCTTCTAGGGTCGGCCGACCTTGCCGGGTTGTTGTTACCGCCCTTTGCGTCGGATCTTCGCATGCTGTCAGCGGACGAGCGGGTTGCCTCTGCGGCTGCGGCTGCGGTGAGGGCGTCTGCTAGGCTGATGTCGCCCTTGGCCATAAGCCGGCTCTGGAGTGTAGGGTCCCATAGGCTGAGCACGAATCGGTCTCTAATGAGGCTGTTTAGACTTTCAAACTCGCAGAGTCCTCCTAGGCGCCGCAGCTCGGCGACGAAGTCGCTCAATTTCTCGTCTGGTTTCTGATTTCGGCGGTAAAACTCGTTGCGCCGTATCAGGATGGGGACCTCGGGGGCGTAATGGCGCCGCAGTATAGGCTCGAGGACGTCCCAGTCCATGGCGGTTGCGTCTGCCGGCTTGGCCAATGCTTTGGCCATCTGGAAGACCTCTGGTCCGCAGTGAGTAAGAAAGACGGCGCGTTTTAGCAGGCCCGGGGCGTCCTTCATTCCGGCGCATTCTAAGTACATTCGGAACCGGTCTGAGTACGATTCCCAGTCTTCGTTGGCGGGGTTGAAGGGGGCGGGCGGTGTGATCTTCGCCATCTCTTTCACTGGAACTGGCTCTTGTTGGACACGGGGTTCGGTTCAGGGTCGGTATCCCATCCTCGTCGCCAGTGTCGTGTCCGCAAAAGAAAGCTCAGAGTCCGTGACTATCATTCAAGCTCTTTATTAAACTGTTGTGAACCGAACCGGCGAAAAGGAAAAAGCCCGCGGCTTTTATCCTTTTCGCCTCGGCGGCCGCGGCCAATGGCAGCGATTCAAGTCTCCCGCTCTTGGAATGAGCCAATCGCGGGAGACTTCAATCAGGCCAATCAGCGCGGCTCACCTGGCCAATCAGAAATCCCCGCGCCTTAGCCAATCAAGGCGCGGGGATTTCGAGTATTCAAATTAAGGACAGAACATTACTGACAACGGTTTACGTTTTAAAGGAATAGAAGCTGTTGTCATAATGTAAAAAAGTGATGGTAGGCATTCTGAAAGGTCTTCGTTCAGTTTATTTTCCTGTGAAGAGAAAACATGTGTGTGTGCTTGTGTTCTATTATTTTATATACACTATATACACCAAGCAGACTCCCTTTAGGTAAAAAAACAATAATTTTTAAAAAATAAATTTTATTAAGTTTCCAAATTTTAGAAACATAAAATAACACTTTATACATTGTTATCAACATGAAGACATCTTTTGCATCTCCTCACATTTTTCAGTATATGTATTTACTTATTCCTTTACCATTACATCTTATTCTTACTATAAATCAATATCTTTTATCCTTACATCTCAATCTTCTCCATGGTACATTTAAATATTTTCATATTCCCTCCTTCTTTTCCTAATTGCCATTTTATTTTATTTTTATTTCTAAACCACTCATACCAGGCATCCCAGGCCCAATAATAAATTGAATCTTCTCTGTCTTTTATTTTCATCGTTAGCCTGTTCATCTCTATACAATCTTTTTTTTTTATAACCAGGTAGGAAACCAATAATTACCCCAGCTTCTCATAAAGATATTTCTCTCCATTAGGGTGGAAGGCACCTTTTGAAACCACTGATTAAAACAGGAGGAAATACATAATGTAAAAGTTACAGGAATTGTGATAAGCAGAGTCGAACGGTAGCACTGTTGCTCCCCCTAACATAAAAATGGATAATCCAGATACAAAGAAATGGTGACTAAAGTTATATGGGATCTAGACCAACTAGGCAGCACAGCCAACTCAATGTAGCCAACTTGCCATGGCCAACTTGCTGCAGGACAATTCACCAAGGCCAACTCACCATGGGACAACTTGCCACAGGATAAGAGTAACACTAATATTGAAGAAATGGTGGAATAGAATCATTAAAGAAAGTATGCAAAAGAATGGATGGAATGAAATGCAAATGACAAAAATTAAAATATGTTTTAATTATCTTAAATACTTAAATTGAATTACTGAATTGTCCCATGAGTTGTCCCTTGATGAGTTGGCCATGCCAAGTTGGCTGCATCAAGTTGTCCCATTCTGAGCTACATGAAGGGGTTTCACCACTTTTTAGAAAGATACTTGCCAGATGATAATTTCACCTGGTTTTACTGAAATCCATTTGGAACTAGAGAAGTTCCATCCATTCTTAATTGTTGTTTTTTCTTCTTCTTCTTCTTCTTCTTCTTCTTCTTCTTCTTCTTCTTCTTCTTCTTCTTCTTCTTCTTCTTCTTCTTCTTCTTCTTCTTCCTCCTCCTCCTCCTCCTCCTCCTCCTCCTCCTCCTCCTCCTCCTCCTCCTCCTCCTCCTCCTCCTCCATGGTCAGATGCAGGGGTGGGATTCAAATTTTTAACAACTGGTTCTGTGGGCATGGCTTAGGTGGTGGGCATGGCTTGGTGGTCATGTGACTGAGTGGACATGGCTTGGTGGTCATGTTATTGACTGGGTGTGACCAACTCAATATCACTCATATTGAGGCACGCATCTCATCGCTTGGCCTCTTATGACTGTGGGGATGCCGGAACAGTCATAACTGTGAAAAATGGTCATAAGTCACTTTTTTCAGTGACATTGTAACTTTGAATGGTCACTCCACATAAGCAAAGTACCAGCAAAGGGGGGGGGGGACTCCAGAGATGTTCCTGAGACAGGAAGTCTAGTCCTGCCAAGAATGTAATAAGGGTTAACGGAGAGGCAGTTTCTGTAAGCAACACCAGAATGTTTCCTTCCTGCCTTCCTTACTGGATTAGGCCAGTAATTTCTTCTAACAACCGGTTTTCCCAACTGCTTAGAATGTTAACAACCGGTTCTACCAAATAGGTGTGAACTGGTAGAATCCCACCCCTGGTCAGCTGCATCTCCAGGCTGCAGGCCTGCGGCTTGCATATCTTTGTTGATAGTATCTTGTCATTTCTGTTTTGGATGACTATGAGGTCGCCAGCTATTGACTTGTGTTTGGTAGGCAGTCTTGGCCATAGTGGAAGGTGCTGCTCTCTGAACATGTCCATACCACCAGAGTCTATCTTTACTTTTCTATGATTAGTGCCACACCAAAATGTTTTCTAATGGTGTCATTTTTGATGTGGTCAAGAAGAGAGATGCCTGATATCCAATGGAGCATTTCCATTTCCATGGTATGGAGATAGCTTTTGATCCCTATTGTTGCTACCCAGTGTTCAATGTTATATTGAATGGGTGGGTGGTTGTCTTATAAATCTTAGATTTAAGATGGGTCTTAAATGTATAAGTATCCCAAAATTATTGTGGTATTATTCCCTCATTGAATGGAATGAGTTGGGGTCACATGTGGATTGAGCAAGGTGTAATCAAAACAAAAACCAGTCAGCAAGGCTTAATTCCATGTACTTTTCCATGTTCAATTCCCCTACCATGCATTCTAATCCCTTTGTTTCATCTCAACTATCTTTTGTTTTTATGTAGAAAGATGTGGGTGAGAAATTGTTGATGTTCAGAACAGTCTTATTAAATTTTTCTTGACCTCAGACAGAGCAAAAAAGGCCTTTGGGGCTTCATGCAGTCTGTAAAGTGAGCATTAATAATTGTATCTACTGTAGAGTAAAATAAAAGAATATTAGGGTTTTTTTTTTAATCTGCTGGCTTTATCCTTGGTAAATTTCAGATGTTGATTATACCCCTAACTATGTCATTTATGCTTGCATGTATTATTTAGATTGCTTCCAATTGTTCGCGGAGTTTAGTAATTAAAATTAAAACAAGATAAAATAAGAAGCTCCTTTGGGAGGCCAAGAGACTGCTGGAATACTATCAGGGGAAGTTGCAGACATATTGTTTGGGGCCTTAAGAGGATCAAACTATACAGCTGATTGGACAATGCTAAGTAATTGTTTTATATGGAGACATGAACTTTAACAAGTATCTAAGCAGATAGTATAACTGTCAGCAGTAATTTGGGAGGGAAGATAACTAATCCTTTAACACATCTAGGAAACATTGCTATGTGTTCTGGATGGATGGAAGCTTATAAAACACACACAAAGAAACCATTGCTTAGCAAATAAATGTAAATCAAGTTGTTTCTATTTGAATGTGCAATGACATTCATCAATAATAGCTGTTTTCAGACCTTGAACCTTAAAAGTTTCACGAGACCTTAAAAATATGGTTCTGTCATCAATTCTGGGGTTCTAGATGTGCATCAGAGTCTATGCAATGGCTATGTCAGTTTGCGTGGTGGTTCTTTACCTGGACTGTGTTCTTGCATCTATGGTTATTTTTGTTTTTAAATGTTTTATGCTTTGTATGATGTTTTTCATTGGTTAGCTGTCATATAACTCAAATATTTGATAGGAGAGAGAGAGACAGAGAGAGAGAGAGAGAGAGAGAGATTCAAAGAGAGACAGAGAGAGAGAGACAGGTAATAGAGACACATAAATAACTAGAGATACATAGAAAGAAGAGATAGACAGATATAGACAGATAGACAGACAGACAAGAGAGAGAGAGAGAGAGAGAGAGAGACATATAAACAGAGAGTTTATTGAGAAGAGGTGTGGACTCTCCCTATCATTCCACTTTAATCTCTGAAGGTAAAAAATATATACAGTACTTCAAATGGAAGAGACTTGTAGTTTATATAAATGAAGCATGGATCTCTTGCTTTCAAAATTACAAGTAATTAAATGGCAAAAAACCTCACAAAAAACCTATCCCTTTGAATAAAAATGATAAGTCAGAAAAGGTGTTACCAGACTTCTGGTTTTTGGTCATCATTAGACTAACAACCCCACTCCTCCTATAAATAAAGTCAGGTCCATTGTTTAATATTACACTTTGTTCCACTGGCAATGATAGTCTCATAACATTTTTCAGTGAAAGGCATCAACTAGAATTTATAAAAAATACAGTGTGCATATCAAAAAAAATATCATGACCTATACTTCCTAGTTGTTGGATGTAGGTAATAATAGGCTAGTTTGCAAGGTCTTCTCAAGGTTACCTATCTTAGCTTGCCTAGAATACTCAGAATACAATTGGTTTCTGGTAGTACTTGAATTATATTGGCCAATATTTTTCAGAATTTACTGATATCATTGTTGGCAGGGATTACTGCATGTGAACCTAAACAGTCAGGGTGTAATTTAAGTTATATCTTTACTAATCTATAAGGATTTTTTCTGTAAAATTTCTGTTAACCACAGCCATAATAAATGGTAGCCATCAATATCTGTGAGGCTTTCTGGTAATAACTATGGCATTAAGAAGATTACATTTCCTTGCCTTTCCCCCTCTCTCCTCCCCTGTGCTCCTTTTTCCTTCCTTCCTTCCTAACTTCCTCCCTTCACTCCCTCCCTTCCTCCCACCTTCCTTCCTATTCCTTTTCCATGCTTCATGTACGATTGCTTGTTCTAAAAAGGAATCAAATGAGGGTTAAGTAAGTATGTAGGTTCTTAATTTATTCTATTAATATATTTAATAAGCTATTAAAATTAATCATGAAGATTACAACTTTCAAAAATTAGAAGTCTGGGTTTATGAAGTGTTTTCAAGACCTTTTAAAATGCCAGCCAGAAGGTTAGTGCTATCAATTCAAGAGGGATTCTCTTTCGGGGACAAGAGGTTGTGCTTGAAAAGACCTGACAGTTGTTGCATGGTTAATCTGGGACAATTGCAACTGAATGTCCTCAGATGACCACCAACATTTCCACTTTTGAAGTGGGAAATGCTATAGTGCTCATTTTAGAAAAGCAAAACCAGAGTTATTCCCAGATGATATCTGTGTCAATTACAAGGAAAACAAGTTTAGTGATTCAGTAGGAACAAAGCCATTGTGTTTCGGTCTTCTGTCATGCATCTGATTCCCTCTTAGCATTTCCACAGAGATTTAGCTCTCTGAAGCCACATCTCCAGGATAGAAATTGAATTAAATATTCCAGCCCTTTCTCACTGCCTGTAGATGTATGTTTTGTTGATAAGGAAAACTCTGGAGGAGCCCTCAGTGCCACACAGCAACTGTTGCCCTCATTATATTTCTGTTTTTTCAAAGCCTAATTTGGCAAAAAATTGCCACTCTAGATATTCAGGTCCAAAAACAGGAGTGGAAAGAATAAGAGACAATCACACAGAATGTTAATAAAGCAGGAAAGGACTTTAGAAGAAAGACAAAAAATTCTGTTTGTTTAACTACAAATATAATGTTGGAGATGCTGTGCAAGTTGTGTTATGAAGGTACAAAAGAATGAAATTCTAGCAAAGAGAAAAAAATAAAGCTGTTTTTTAAAGGAGGAATATGTGGGAAATGTCTAATAAGCTTATTGTTAGAAAGCAATAAAATGAATAAATAAAAATAAAATAGATAAGTTAGTGAGAGTAGTAAGACCACTACATTTCTAAACTATTTTAAGCATTACAAAGTGATTTACTTACATTAGAAAATTTGATTTGGCTTTATAGATATTTCTTTACCATTAAAGGAGAATATTTGTAGTTCAAGGTTGAAATAAGACTCCTTGGTCCTCTCTGAGCTTTGTTATTTTCTTGTAGACATTTCATTATGCAAAATGGGTAACTTTATCAATGCTAGATATTTATTTTATTTAGACACCAAGTACAGGATGTAAAAATCCTATGTGCATATCTGATATGAATCAGCGATTCATCTAACATTGATCTGAATAGGTGCAATGAGTCAACTTCATAAAAATTGTTAGGGTGTGCACATGCCCCAAAGTTCAACAAATTTTCATATGAATGAGGGGCATGAAATAAAATTGACATGTCAAATTGACTCAGGAACTGGATTCAGTATGAAGGGATAATAAATTATCTTTTGACTAACTGAAGTTGAGCCAAAGCTTTCCTTAGTTCTATGTACGGACTAATCCTACTTTTGAGATATTGGACTTATTTCAAAGTTTATTGGCTTATGTTGATACAGCAACTCCTGTGTAAGAAGACAAAATAATATGTGATAGGAAGATAAAATAAAACCATAATACAAACGTATTGCACAACATGTCTCTGTTGCTTTAATACTGTACATTGATTCCAGAATGAAGCAAACCAAATTAAAATGAATGCAAGAAAAGCAAATAGCAATAATGGACATGATTGGGTTGTTGTTATTCTTGTTGTTTATCATCATCATCCTCCTCATCCTCCTCCTCCTCATCTTTGGTGAGATTCACAGACTTTGAGGCTGGTTGGTAGCTCAACAGCTTGAGTCCTAATTAACAAGCTAGGAACTGTTAAGATAGCGCGGAGGATATAAGCGATTCCAAGTAGGGTGGTTTTTTGTAGAATCAGGGTATTCAAATCTGATAAATTGAGAATTTCCAAATAGCAAGGTAGCTCTTTAGGTATTGCTCCAAGAGCTCCAATCACGATTGGGATAACACATGATTTCTTTTTCCAAAATTGCTCAACTTCAATTTGTAAGTCCTGGTACTGTGCAATTTTTTCTTGCTGCTTGTCTTCGATTCGTGCATCACCAGGTATTGCAATGTCAATGAACCAACCTGTTAAGTCTGGGTGGTGAGTCCCAAGGAGAGGTGAGACATCGATGTAGTGACAACAGCTCTTTATTGAATAACCAGATACTGAGACAAAAACCCCAGCCGTGGCAGCTCTTTTTATAGAGCTGGCTGCGGCTAGGCAGCCTATGGCAGGCATTTGAGCTTGCCGCACTTGGTTTTACCCAATCGCGGCAGCCGAATAAGAACCAATCAGAATGCTTCGTATCATCCAATCATAGCCCGGCTTTACCGGACCAATAGGAATTGCAGGCCTACAAGCCTGCTAGTATGGAACACAACCCTTTTTCTTTTCAAGAAATAAAAGAAAAGTCCTCAGGTGTGTTGAGGGCCAAGTACCTGTCAGTCTGAATTCTGAAGTCCCACAAGATCTTGACTTTTTCATTCTCAAGAACCTTCTCAACCTGATGTTCCCAGGAGTTGTTACTATACTCAAATCCAAACTTTTGGCACATTTCCAGTGAATGATCTTAACAACTTGGTTATGGTGTTCTAGATATTCAGTTTGTGAGATTTTGCTGCACCCACTGATTAAATGGTCAACTGTTTCATCTTTTTAATTACAGAGGTGGCATTTGCTGTTAGTGGTGACATGCTGAATCTTTGCCTTCATGCAATTTGTGGCTAAGCCTTGTTCTTGAGCAGCCAAAATAAAGCCTTCAGTTTCTTTTTTCAGTATTCCTGATTTTAGCCAGTTCCAAATAGTAGTAGTGGTAGCAGTAGTAATTGTTATTGTTATTATCTTTTATTCATTAAATATAAAACTCAGTCAACAGAACACTTAAAAATGTATCACAAATGTCATTGACTGGCTCTGATGGTTGAAACAGGTTGCTGCCAGCATCCTGAATCCTGAACCAAGAATCTTCTTAAAATGTATGTTGTTCTGAGTATGCAGTCTTTTGCAGCTCTGCTGGCGCTGCATCAAGAAGCTACAACTTCTTGGTGTATTTTGCAAAATTATTGGACATATTACCAAGTGCTCCAATGACAATGGGTATCACTGTTACATATTTCATCTTTAATCGCATACTTTCAATTGCCAGGTTGCAATATTTCAAGATTTTTTCCAGTTCTTTTTCTTCGACTCTGGCATCTCCTGGTACAGCAATATCAATAAATTGTATGTTTCGGTTTTCGACAACTGTGATATCTGATGTGTTGTGTTCCAAATGACGATCCATCTGAAGAATTGTTGTGTTCAACATAAATTTTACATATATTTCTCCCAGATATTATGACCTATTTATTAGGTTGAGCTGCATCTGTATTATTTACTTTTGTCAGCACTCATTCCAAATTGCCTGAAGCAAAAAGGGAAATGGGTAGATAATCCAAATACAGAATACTAAAAAGGTCATGATTGTACAGAACAGAACCTGTGTGCTTAGAATTTGCAAGCTGTTTAAAAATCCATCTTTGGTGTTTTTCCAAGAGAGAGAATGAGAGTGAGGGACAGATAAATAAACATCAGCAAAAGGAAGAAGCAGCATGAAAATGACTCCTCTTTAATTGGACTAGTTACAATTGTGATTTTTCATTATTAATTGGGAGGGGAAGGGACACTATCTGCAATGAATGTTCAGTCCCATAATTATATATTCAAGGTCATGCAGTAGTTAATGACAAACATTATTTTCTTTATTTCTGAATTCTACTTCCTTTTTCAAGTTGATTTATTAGAAGTTTGGTTTGTTAGTATGTTCATACACCATCAAGTTGCTGAGAGCCTCATTCTGGTGCAATTTTCTGAGTACATGATTTCATGTAAAGCAGCTATGATACTTTTCTAAACTTAAAGCTCGAAATAAATTTCAAGTAGTAAGAATATGACAAAGGTAAATGAATAGTGAGAATGTATTAACTGTGCTTGCTTATTCCCGCAGCAAACTTTTATACCTGGATCATCCCCTCTTGAATGATCAATTTAGATTACATTGTTGGAAAGGGTTTTTTTATATGAGTCATAATGTGTTACTCCTGTTGTAAGACATAAGAATGCAAACACAAAATGGTTTACTGTCTTGTACAAGCCAATTTCTCTGCTCAGATTTGTTTGAGTCATTCAGGGCAATTCTGAGATCCTACATTTGATCTTCACATTAACATTGTATTCACAAAAGATTATCTTGTTTTTATTTTCAACCAGATCTTGCTGGCCTAGCCAATGGCAAGTGATTGTGAGATACTGGACTATAACATCCATAGGGTGCCAAGTTGCCAACCTGATAGAATTTTGAGTCAATGCAATATCGTGCATACATGCACGGTATTTAGCAAGGTATGAAATCAACTTGTTACAAAACTAAGAAAATAAATAGTATCAATTGCTGCTTAGGAAATGTTTGTTCACGTTCTTAAATCATGACCTTGTCCATTCCTGTTTTGAGAATAGGCTGTGAAGTATTGTAAATATAGTGGAATTCTCTTTTTTTTTTTTAAAAAAAAAAATTCTTTAAAAACAAAAAATACAAAAATCTCATTTCCATTAACAGTTATTGTGTCATTGTATATACATGTTTCTTATTTGGTGGCTATACATTATTTTTATCCTTATCCTTCACCCATTTGTACCACATCACCCATGTCACATAGTATTCTCGATCCTCTGCTTTTCAGTTCAATAGTGAATTTATCTAGTTCAGCACAGCCCATTATTTTTTGAATCAAAACTTCATCTGGTGATATTTTATCACTCTTCCAATTTTGTGCTAACGTGATTCTTGCTGCAGTTAAGATATGTACAATAAGGTATCTTTTATCTTTACTCAGATTTCCTTTGATCATACCAAATAAAAACATTTCAGGTTCCAAATTCAATTTATATTTTGTAATCTCAAAAAGGCATCTCTGTATTTTCTTCCAGTATTTGTTGACCTCTATACATTGCCACCACATATGGAAAAACATTCCTTTCTTTTGTTTGCACTTCCAGCATTCTGGTTTCAAGGTTGGATACATTTTCACCAATCATGCCGGTGCTAAGTGTCTTCTACAAAACATTTTATATTGATTTTCTTTGAATGCCATTGACAAAGTCAGCTTCCAGTTCTTAGTCCAACTCTTTTCCCATTCATCCAAATTTATATTATGACCCACATTTCTCACCCAGGCAATCATTGGTTCCTTAACAATTTCCTCCTCTAGTTCTACCTCCAGTAAATAATTACATGTTCTTGTTATAAATTTTATATCCTTGCCTGTCAAGATTTGGTCCAATTTTTGTAAATCTTTATCTATCCCTAGCTCCTTTACATCTTTCTTAAATTTAGTTTGAATTTGCAACTATACCCACCAGTCTAATATTATCCCTTGTTCTTTTAGTTTATCCAATGTTTTTAATTCCCCCTGTTCATCTACCAATTCTTTATATCTAATCATTTTTTTAATGTCCCTTGTATTTGGATATAATATAGTTTCCATAGGTGAGATCCAGTTTGGTCTTTTCAAATAATGCTTTTTAAAAAATTTTCTCCCATGTTTGTAAAAGTGAGTCCCTTATCAAATGTCTATAGAAATAGGAGCAGATCTTATTCTTTTTATCCCATAGAAAGGCATGCCACCCAATTTGGAGGTCATGACCTTCTATCATCAAAATTCTTTTATTTTTTAAGTTTATCCACTCCTTAACCCATAGTAAAATTGCCGCTTGATAATATGTTTCCCATTTTGGGAGTCCAAGGCTGCCTCTGGTTCTACTATCTTGTAATGTTTTCAATTTTATTTGTGCTTTTTTCCCCATCCATATAAATTTCATTACCATCCTATCTGATTCCTGAAACAATTTCTTATCTAATTTTATAGGTATTGTTTGAAAATAATATAATAGTTTCTGTAGTATGTTCATTTTTATGGCCGCTATTCGGCCTAATAGTGATAGTTGTAATTTTCCCCAATTGGCCAGATCTTTCTTTATCTGTGAAAGTAATTTCATATAATTATCCTCTTTTATGGACGAGCATCTTCCTGTTAACCAAATTCCTAGATATTTAAGTTTTTTGACACTTTGTAATCCCAATTTCCTTTCCAATTGTTTTTTTTTTTTTTACTTTCTATCAAGTTTTTGGTTATTACTTTTGTTTTATCTTTATTAATTTTTAGTCCTGCTACTGCCCCATGTTCTTCTGATTCTTGAATTAGATAGGTCCCTGACTCCATTGGATCTTCCACAATAAATACTAAGTCATTCGCAAACGCCTGTACTTTATATTCTTCTTTTTTGCTCTTCAGTCCAATTATCTCCTTTCTTTGTCTAATCTAATTTAAAAGCACTTCGATGGTCAAGATAAAAAGCAGAGGCGACATTGAACATCCCTGCCTAACACCTTTCATAATCTTGAAGTTTTCAATAATCTCCCCATTTATAATTATCCTAGCTTTTTGGTTTGAATAAATTGTGCCAATCATTTTCTTGAATTTAGACCAAATCCCATATTTTCAACCTGTTGGATCAAGAACTGCCAGCTGAGATTGTCAAAGGCTTTCTGAGCATCCAAGTAAATCAACGCTGCCTGCTTTCCCGGGTGGGCCTCATAGTATTCTAATACATTTAATACTATCCTTATATTGTTCCTTATCTGTCTAGAAGGTAGAAACCCATTCTGGTCAATATGAATAAGTTCATTTAATATAATTTTTAGTCTTTCCGACATTATTCCTTTTCAAATATTGTTCTGTATTCTCAGGGTTTATTTTATCCTCCCTATATAGTTGTTCAAAATATTTTTGTACTATTTTCTTTTTCTCAGTCATTCGATACTCTAATTTTGCATCTTCCTCCTCCAATTCTTGTATCAACCTTCTTTCTCTTTCTAATCTTAATTTATGGGCTAACCACCTCCCTGGTTTATTTGCATGTGCAAAAAAATTCTGTTTTGCCCTTTTCACCATTTTAACTCTCTCTTCCTGATTTATAATGTTCAATTTATGCATAGTAAGAATCATCTCTCTCCTCAATTTTTCATCTTGTGGTGTTTTTTTTTTTTTTTTTTTTTGTAATCTACTTTCTAGGTCTTTAATCTCCTCCTGTAATTTATTCTGATTTTGCCATCTTTCCGTATTCCTTTTCGCTGTATATACTGTTATATGTCATAGATCATGACTCTCTGCATCTATGGTCCGTGCTCTTTCATTGGAGAGCCCCAATTATAACAATTAGGGGTTGAAGTTGCCTTGGAGGGGTGGCACAGTAAGGGGAAGCCGCAAGACAGGTTGAGGGGAGCCGCATCTCCCCCCCCCCAGGCTTGGTCTTTTTTCCCCCAAAGATGACTGCAGCAGTAGTTTAAAATGGTCACCCCAAAGAGGAGGACTCAGCTGGATTAACATTTATGCAGGAGGGAAGAAAGAGGTGGATAACATCTGAACTGAGACAACTGGGCAATACAACTAAACAAAAGTACTCTGGGATTAAGGTAACATGGAATGTTTAAGAAAAGAAAAGTGAGCGGTGAAATTACAAAAGGACAGGGGAAATATTTTTGACAGCTAAGTGGGGCTTCGAATTAATGTTCATAAAATATAAGAGTGTGTAATGATGATATCTCCTTGGGAATTAAAAATGGAACTTAAAAATATGAGAGAATTACTACAGGAAAGAGGCGAATCACTTTGCTCTGTGTTAGAAAAAATGGAAATGGCGATTGAAGAACAAGAAGAAAGAGCTTCCGAGGAGGAGGAGATGACTCAAGGAGAAGACATTTTAAATAGACAATTAACACAAAGAACACTACAAAGAAGTGGGGAAAGAAGGAAGGTTAAAAAGTTGAAATTTAAGTAGGCAATCAAAAAGGGGAATACCTGTGAAGTCAGGAAAGGCAGAAAGACCCAGCAGAAAAGGGGAAAGGAAGATATTAAGAAAGAGAGGGATATAAATTGGAATGAGAAAAGATATGGGGAAAAGACGGGGAGGAGAAGCAGTAAGAAACAGGTGCATGAAATAAAGAAATATGGAAATAGTAAAATGTTCAAAAGAAAATGTTTTTTCAGAGATAATGGTTGGTGAATTAAAAAGGGGATTCTGCAGGGTGACAAGAGGTAATAAGAATATTTCTGCAATTAAAAATATTTAGAAAATAGGGTAATATAGATACTGATAACTTATTAAAAATCAAGCAGGGAAAATATGCTGTGGAATCCAAATGAAAAGATGTAATGATTATTATTGTAACTTCTTAAAAAGGTTTATTGGGAATCAAGATGAGGGAATAAAGGTATATTTTAATCATTGAGATGTCACATTCAAAGCAGTAAAAGGGGGGAAACCTATATTTGGTTGGTTTTTTTTTAGTGTTAAAATTTATATTAATCTAGAATTTATAAAAAGAATGTGTAATGGAAAGGGAATATGACAGATTAAAGAACCAACTAAATTAATAAATTAATATAGACTATTAAAAGCAAGGAGAGACATTGGTAACTTTTATTATTATTATTATTATTATTATTATTATTATTATTATTATTATTATTATGCAAACACATATTGTTTATCTTTATTTTTAAAATAAATATTAAAGGATTATATTTGAAATAATTGAAATGAAATAAAAAGATGTTTTGATTGAGATTAATGAAAGAGGCTAGAATTAATGTGTTTGTTTCTCTCCTTACTGAAAATTTGGAATTAAAAAAGTAATAATAGAATTAAGTATGCATATATGAATGTATAATTGCTGTCATATTTGTATGTAAAGGTCATGACCCGGAAATATATTGTCCACTAAAAAGAGATTTTTGTTTTTAATGTGAAAAACTGAATAAAATTTGTTTTAAAAAAATTCTCCCTTGTGGGTCTACGTATTTTTCTACTGCCTTAATTTCTTTTTTAACATATATCGCTATCCCTTTCTGTTTTTGATCTGCCAGGGCTACAAATAACCTTCCTAATTTAGGATATTCTAAACTTTACCAAAATTGTTTTTTAATATGAACTTCTTGCAGGCATACTATTTCTAATTTCTGTTTGGCTAATCTAGATAGTATCTGTTTCCTCTTAATGGGTGTGTTTAGATCATTTATGTTTGATGATAAAAGCTTTGTTTCTGTTTCCGTCTTTCTACTTGTGGGAAATTATCTGTCTTCTGTTAATTCTAGTCTCTCTTTGCGGGCGTGTTCTTAATCTTCTTCCTTCCGTCTCCTCCTTGTTCTCTCCTTCTTGTTCTAGGCCTCCTATGTCTTGCTGTTGTTGTTCTTCTTGGCTTTCTGTCTCTAGCTCCTCTCCACCGCTGCTTTCTTCTTCTGTTCCTCCAATCTGCTCATAGAAATCTTGCACCTTGTCTAAGTTATCTATCCTGATCCTCTTTTCCTGCCATGTTACCAACAAGCCTTCTGGAATTAACCATCCAAACATTATGTTCTTCTGGATAAGTTGTGTTGCCAAAAACTTATCGTCTTTTCTCTGTTCACGCACCTTCTTGGGAACCTGCTTCAGGGTTTGCACTTCTTTATCTTTATAAACCAAAGGTTCGTTTCGCATTATTTTGTATATTATGTCACGTACTTGTTTCCTGGAAAATCGCATGTGGACTTCCCTGGGTAACCTGTTACATCGAGCGTAACTCGTTTGAAATCTATAGGCCTTGTCGATTTCTAGCAGGATCTCTCAGGTCTCCCTTTGTAAAGCTGGCACAAGTAATTCTGCCAAAAGCACATTCAGATCTTCATCTCTACTTTCAATGATATTTTGAAACCTCAAGTAATGGGCAGTGCGGTCCATCTCTCAGTGGATAATCTGTTCTTCTAATCTTTTATTTATTGTCATCATCCTGTTGTCCATTAGTTCCAGTTTTTTTTTTTTCCATTTTGAACTAAGTTCCACCTCTTCTAGTTTCTGCTCATTCTTTTGCATTGTTTGCTGTATAGTATCAACTTTGTCTTCTAATTTATTAATATTGCCTTTCAATTCCACATGATTTTGCAAAATATTCTCTTGTGTTTTTATCTGTTGTTCTTGCATTTTAAGCATGGTTTCTTGAATGGTCATTAAGAAAGCCTGTATTGTTTTCATATTGGCTACGGTTTGTTTTTCTGCCCCTGACATTCCTTCAATTGCCTTTTGACCAGCCAGTGATGTAATTGATAATGTTGGACTAGATGTTGTCTTCTTTGCTGTTCTCCAGGCGGATGTCATGGCACTTGTCTTATTTTCAAGCTCTATTTATTTCTACCTATTTTATTATCTCCTTTACAATATATTTTAAACTAATCTCTTACTTTCAAATTATTCCTTCTTTTCAAATCTCTTTATTATAATTATATAGAATTAGCACCACTTGTTATCCCTTTCTCTATCTCAAAGTCAATATCACTATATATCTAACAATATCCTACTCAGATAAAGCCTTCCTTATGCACAAACTATTAAATTTGTTCTTTTTTTCCCTTTTATCGATAATAAAAGGGGGAATCTAATTTCCGTTTATATATAATCACCTAGATACACACTCCCCTTAATCTCTTCATATTGTAATCAAAACTTATTTATCACTATATTTCCTTAGTTCAATATATAATACTTAATCAAAGTAATTATAACCTCAAATATCACCCCAATAGAGAAGAAAAGACAAAAAGGGCCCCTTTTTAGTTTCTTAATTCACATTTACCGTATATACTCGAGTATAAGCCGAGTTTTTCAGCCCATTTTTTGTGCTGAAAAAAACCCCCTTGGCTTATACTCGAGTCAGTTTCCCCTCTGATTCCCCTCTGGAAAAAAAAATGGTGTGGAGCTCCGGAGCTGTGCAGCCGCTTCCCTGCTTCCGTGTTTCCTTTGCAACTTTTAAGCATGGGAGTAATCGGAAGCAGAAAAGTTCTTGCTTGAGGATATATTGTTTTTTCTTTTTTTAACTGTTTTTTTTGGGGGGGAAGACCCACCGCCATGTGAGAATGCTCAGACACGAAATCTATCCAACTGAAAATAAGTGTGTGTGTGTGTGGGGGGATTTTAACAGAGGGAAGATATAGGGAGAAGGCAAAAGCGACGGAAGATCCTTCAGGGGAAATTGAGGGGGAGACTTACCCTTGGTCCAGATGAGCCCCCTTCCCTGCCCCTAAGGAAGCAGAGGCAGCCAGCAAGGGCAGGCAAGCCCCACTTCACAGAGTCCGTCCATCCTCGCTCCCACCCACCCACCCACCCAAAGAGACGAAGTCCCCCAATCACGCAGCCCAGAATTGCCCTCCCCTCAGGGGGCAGCAATGACGCCTGGTGTTTCCCGAGACAAGAAGCTCCGCTGTGCAATGAAAGCACCCTGGCTCTAGGCTCTAGGCTCAGAAAACAACGCGAGGTGAGGTCGCTTCGGCTCCACTCAGCTTCGTTTCCTCAGCTCCAGCTGCTTTCAGTCCACTCGGGAGGAGGGGGAGGTGGTGGTGGTGGCTTGCATTGTTTTCTCAACCTGCGAGCCTAGAGCTCAGAAAACAACGCAAGCCACCGCCACCACCTCCTCCCCCTCCTCCTGAGCGGACTGAAAGCAGCTAGGGCTGAGGAAACAAAGCTGAGCGGAGCCGAAGCAACCTCAGCTCGTATTGTTTTCTGAGCCCATGAGCCTAGAGCCAGGGCACTTTCATTGCACGGCGGAGCTTCTTGTCTCAGGAAATACCGGGCATCGTTGCTGCCCCCTGAGGGGAGGGCAATTCTGGGCTGCGCGATTGGGGGACTTCGTGGCTTTGGGTGGGTGGAAGCGAGGACATTGACTTTAAGTGCTGCCAACCAAGTGTTTCATAAATACCAGTGGGACCTCCGTCCACCACCACCCCTCCCTCTTTTGCCTCCTTCCTTCTGATCAATCAGGTTTTCCCAGTATTTGCTCACAGCTGCGTTTTCTCTTCTGCCATGCTAGGCATTGAATGCGGGGATTTCTGATTCCCCTTACACGCGCGTGGATATGCCATGGGGCATTTTCTTCCAAATGCCCCATGGGCAGAGAACACTGCCTTTCATGATAGTGAGATCATCTCCCAAATTAATTGATTCACTAACCCAAAAGAAGATGTTGATGACAGTGGGAGGCAGGAGTCACTCTCTCCCTTGCAAGAAAAAAGCAAGAGCTGTTCTTATGATCTCTATCTCTCTCTCTCTCCCCGTAATATAGTCAAGCTCTTTCCAGCACACGGGATCCGCCCCCGCCACTTTGCACCTTGCAAATGCAAAACCCCCGAGATTTTGCATTTGCAAGGTGCAAAGCGGCGGCGAAGGATCGCACGTGCTGGAAAGGGCTTGACTGTATTACGGGGAGAGAGAGAGAGATCATAACAACGGCTCTTGCTTTTTTCTTGCAAGGGAGAGAGTGACTCCTGCCTCCCACTGTCATCATCATCTTCTTTTGGGTTAGTGAATCAATTAAACCTTTCATGATAGTGAGATCGTTTCCCAAATTTCCCTTAAATCAGGGAAGAAATCAGAAACAAACCTTTGGACTGAGAATAAGCCTGTTCCTATGATGCCATTTTTGTTCACTGCAGTGTGAAAAATGTGAAAAAAACACACTTCTTTTTCTTCATCTTCTTGTTCCCTATTTACTGTTCTCTTTCAAAGAGGAACTTACTCTCAACTGTCCTAGTGAAAGTTTTTATTGGTATCTATTTTTATTTTTGAAATTTACCAGTAGCTGCTGCATTTCCCACCCTTGGCTTATACTCGAGTCAATAAGTTTTCCCAGTTTTTTCAGCTTCCTAGAACTATTCACTTCCAACTTATACCCCCTCTCCTTCAGTTTCTTTCCATTTGTAAAAAGTGCTGAATCATATATTTTCCTCAGAAACAAGTTCAAACTTACTTTTGGCAAATCATCACAGTTGCAACGTTGGGATTTTAACTTAAATGACACTTTCTGTTGATAATCTTCTCACTTCCTCCTCATTCACGGTTCAGCCATGGCCTCGGGTCTGCCATAATAAAATGACAGACACTTTCACTTCAGGTTTTCAGGGGTTTCCCTTCTTGCCGACTGGTGATCACATTTCGCTTCGCCGTCTTCTGGGCTTCCCCTCTTCTCCACTTGGCTCTCCAGGCTCCTCATGCCCCAAAAGGTCCCTAAAAGTGAAAAATGGGATCCAGAGATGGAGACCACTCTCCCTTCATTCTTTCACCAAGACATCACTGCTGGAAGTCCAGAATTCTTATTTTTATTCTCTGTCTTTCCTTTTCCCTCCAAGGAATCAGAGTAAATTTATTAAAAGGATGTAGTGTACTCAGCTTTTATCTTCCAATTTATGGGAGATAGTACATCAGCAAAATCGAACTGGGAAACACAGCAAGAATACTTATTGGCTTTTTAAAAAACTGTTGTAGCTAGCATGTTGACCCTTCCAATTTTGAAATGTGTCATTAGAAAATGCCTTCCTTCCTTCCTTCCTTCCTTCCTTCCTTCCTCCCTCCCTCCCTCCCTCCCTCCCTCCCTCCCTCCCTCCCTCCCTTCCTTCCTTCCTTCCTTCCTTCCTTCCTTCCTTCCTTCCTTCCTTCCCAAATGCCACTGAAATGTCATACATTTCTTTCATTGTCCTGAACAGGAATGTTATTTTCATCTCCAATACCATTAAGGAAACATGGTGGCTCAATAGCTAAGATGCTGAGCTAGTCAACCAGAACCCCTTAGCACTGTGTAATGAAGTGAGCTCCTGTTACTTGTCCCAGCTTCTGCCAACCTAGCAGTTTGAAAGCATGTAAAAATGCCAGTAGAAAAACAGGGACCACTTTGATGGGAAGGTAACTGTTATGGACTAAGCCAACGCATCAGTAACAGGGTCCTTTTTTGTTTCTGAGGCGATGTCTCGAGCGGTCAGCGGCAGCGATTTAAGGGTTTCGATTTGCAATATGGCTAAGGTTGGAGCTGGGTCCTCTATGATGTCTGGTAGTGGAGAGCGGCTCAAAGCATCAGCGTGGGGAATGGTTTTCCCCGGACGGTGTTGCAATCGGTAATCGTAGGCGGCTAAAAATTCCGACCAACGTGTCATTCTTGGTGATAAGATATGAGGAATTGGTTTGTTTCCTGCCAAAATACCAAGTAGCGGCTTGTGGTCTGTAATTATGGCAAAGGGTCTCCCATACACATATTCATGGAAACATTTAATTGCGGATACAATAGCGAGAGCCTCTTTATCAAGTTGACTATAGTTCCTTTCAGTCTTAGACAAGGTTCTCGAAAAGAACGCAATAGATGCCTCATTCCCATTTGGTAGGACATGGCTTAAAATGGCTCCCACTCCAAATGGTGAGGCGTCACAGGTAACCGTTAAGGGTAGAGTCTCGTTGTATTGCATCAATACAGCATCGGAGGTTAAGAGGTCTTTTACTTGTTTGAATGCCCGTTCTTCACGCAGTCCCCAGACCCAGGAAGCCTTTTTGTCGGGAAGTCTATGTAGGGGCTCGGCTATGGTCGCCTTTTAAGGTTCCTGTGAACACATCCTGGAATTCCTGGATAAGGGCCTCTTCCCAGTCGTCGCTTCTGGTTTGGTGTATGCCGGCTAGTTCAATCTAACTGGGGGGGGGGGAAGGAACATCGAGGAGGCCGAAAAAGAAATAACAGATAACTTAACAATCGAAACCCAGCAGTCTACACAACCAACCAGGGGATACTCACTGCCAGAAGGAGAACCGAGCCGGGGAGTGGCCTTGCCATGTGACAGCACTGTGATGGAAACAAATCCAGGGAACCCGGAAGACAGCACTGGCGGAAACAGAGAGAACAGCCCAGAGCCATTTGAAGGAACAGCGGGACCATTTTCACCATCCAGCCCAGCTAACAGCCCACCGGAACCAGAGCCAGGACAGAAACCGGTAGAACAGCGCAGGTCCAGCAGACAGGTGAAGCGACCTGCCTATTTACAAGAATACGTCACCCCACCCCTCAGACGGAACCTAGGGGGGAGGGGTGTTATGGACTAAGCCAGCGCATCAGTAACAACCCTAAATAGCTTTACTTTGCAGCAGGCTCGTAATCCTGCACTCCTCATTGGCCCGCGAATAGCGAGTCGTGATTGGTCATTTCTGGCCAGTCTGATTGGCTGTTAACAGGCCCCTCTGATTGGATGCTTGTGAAAGTGGTAAACTCAAATCATTGGTTGTTTTGACAGCAGCCAGCTCTATAAAAGAGCTGCTGCTGCCCAAGTATTTGCTCTGTTCTTATTTCACAATAAAGAGTTAAAGTCACCGTTTGATGTCTCGTCTCCGTTCCTTGCGCCCATGCTCAGGACTTAACAGTAACAACATTCCGTGCACTGGCCACATGACCACAAGATGTCTTCAAACAGCACTGACTCTTTGGCTTTATAACAGAGATGAGCACTGCCCCCTAGAGTCAAAAATGACTAGCACGTATGTGCAAGGAGAACCTTTACCTTTATTAACCATAAATACTATACAGATGGTTTCAGAATTTTGTATGTTATAATTCTGAGACAGAATTATATAGTATCTGTCTCGTTCAGCTGAGAAGAAGGTGATAGCCTTTAATAGTCAATAACCTCAAAATTCCCTTTATTTATTGGGATGCCAATCCTATTTACACTGGATCTAGGTGACTGATTAGTAGACTAGCACTCAAGGGCTGTCCTGCAGAGTAGAATCTAAAGATTGATTCTGGAGGTAATTCTTAAGCAGGGGGTCTGGAACCTGTGGTCCTCCCAATATTGTTGAGCTCCATCTTGTGGCACTTTTCACAGTGTCATGTTTAAAATGCTGCTGGGGTAGAAAGTCAACAAAGTTTTGCATCTCAGATTTCTTAAGCAGCAGACAAGCTATCTCCAGAAATGGGGAATGAGCAGTTCAGCAAAGAGTTGTTATAACAGCACCAGAGCAATTCACCATCACCCATGAGAGAAGAAATTGCTAATCGAATGTAATAACTTTATTTATCAGCATAAACACTGCACTTTCACTTTTTGAATCACTCATATTTTATATTTTACCTACCCGCCCCATCCCCCATCCCCCAAACCCCAACACAATCTTTTTTGTGCTGGCTAGGCAAAAAAAAGGTATGGGCTGTTCCTTTGTGCTTTTTTTGAGGTGAACTTTGATGGAGTGGAAGATAGAACTTCAGTCCTCTTTTCACTTTAGCTCTTTTTTACAGGTAATGCTGGGCTACCTCAGTGTTACATAATTTGTCATGATCATTCATCAAAAACTGATATTTGATCAAGGTGGTTTTTTCTATGACTCTCCCATGAAGTTTCTTCTTCAACTCCACTTTTTAACTCTTAGTCTGGCTATCATATTCACCCTCAAAGTTTCTGCCCTCCTGGTGTATTCTTCAGGAGCAATGCAGGAAACATAGGCCCTCTGTTCCATGATCCTCATCTTCTTCTCAAACTAACTTCTTCTAACTGTTCATCCATGCATTTTGTCTTCAGTTCAACAAGCTAGTACACAGATAAATGAAAATGACTATTTACACAAGCTACTATCTCCCAAATTTGAGACATTAAAACATCTGCTAAACCACTTCTTCCAAAGGTAAGAGTTTCTAAAGAAATCAAAATCCTTTATGAAATGGGTTATAAAGTACAGGAAATCTTACATGTTCATTTGTATTCTTCCAGAATGTTTTGCATTACTTTCATTAAAAAAAGAGGTTTCATTGCAGATGTAGTTATTGGAGCAAGCTATATATTGATTACATAAGCCACTGTAGAATCAGTTATGGCATATTATAACTAAATTGTCATTAATAGCTGTCCAATTCCTTAGAAATGCATCACAGTAAAAGTTGCTTTAAATAAACAGCTGATAGATAAATTAGGAGATAGAAGGAAGTATTATGGTAACTAGAGGAGTGGATAAATAATAATCTTATCTTCTCTGTCTGTGATGGACTGATTTGCTCATGGCAAAGATGAGTGCCTTTCTACTAATGTGGGAACTGCCAAAGTAGACATTTTGTTATAAGAACCTGTCAGGTCCCATAGATCCTTATGCCATTCTGGAGGGGATGGGGCCCTGGATATTCTTTTACAATCTCTTTCCTATCACTTTGATGTACTTGCTTAGGAAAGGGAGGGGGAGGGAATTGCTTGGAGCCATCTGTTTTCTCTCAGCTTTGAAGAAATGGACAAAATGGCACCTGAGAACAACTTCTCATCACCTTCTCAGCTCAAGTTCAACTTCATACCTGTGGACTGGCTCGGCTTGGATTGGACATAGGGGATTGAACATTCTGCAATGTTCAATCTAATGGGTTTTGAATGGGAACTTCAGATCCTGCCTTGCTTTCCTTGCTATCACTTTCCTTCAATAAAAGTTTCCCTTTGAAATTATGCCTGTTTCAAGAGTTCTGCTTTCTTGAAGGGAGAAGAGAGGCAAGTCCTTATATTAGGCAGGATAGGCAAAGTGGTCAACCCAAAGAAACATCGCTCTACTGAGAGGACTTTACAAACCATGTCCGATCAAGGCAGCAAGCATGGAGAGGGAGAATGCTGGGGTGAGACCACCACCATCACCCAATGGGGTGACCTGGATCACTGGAATGGAGAAGATAAAACAGTGGCAGCAGCTGATGGCTCAAGGGCTGACACTCTGGTCCCAATCATTGCCATTCCAGAAGATAGTGCAGCTACCACACCAGCCAACCCACTGCGCCTAGTGCCAGTCCCTGTGAACATCCCAGGATCAGTGAGAGCCCCACAACTGGATCAAAAGACATCTCTTCTTATTATTCTTAGCATTATTCCTATGCTATGGCAGGGTCTACTTGTTGGCAAAGCCATTGTCATTTGGCTGATCCAGGGAATCTCACATATTTCATTATCTCCTTGATGCGATTCATCCACCTTTTCTTGGGTCTGCCTTAAGGTTGCTGGCCATCAGGCTCCAAATCCATGGCTGTCCTTGCCACTGGATCTTTTTTTACCATGTACAATGTGTCCATGCCATAGTCTTCCTTCTCATATTTTTGCTACAATTGGCACAACTCTCAGCTGTCATCATTCATAATGTGGCTGAATCGCATTAGTCCAAGGCACCATTGGAGCATTTGCATTTCCATCACATGTATGTCTAGCTCATGCTTTGCCACTGTCCAACTCTCTGATCCATAGAAGAACCTAAATTATTTGTTTTTCTTTTGTTTATCCTGTACTTTTTCTTCAACCTTTTCTTCTTTTCTCTTAACTGTTTCTAATGTTACTTTTGCTCATGCTTCATGTAATAAATAATAACATTTCGTTAAAAAATAAAAGAAGCTTGGTTGTTACTGCTGTGAAGATCATAAGTCACTTTTTTCCAAATACCTTTTTTTTCTTGTTTCCTGCACTTTTTTTTCATCTTTTCATTCTTTTTTAATTCTCCCTTAAGAAAGTTACTTGTCATCTTTAGTAAATAATATCTTTTTTCATTATATATATTGACATTTGTCAGGGATGCTATAATTACAGGAATGCAATGAGCATGGTGTTCAATTACCCTTTCCCCCAAAGGATCCTTTTCAAATTCTCTGTTTCATTGAAGGAGATTCAT
Organism: Hydrophis major; assembly: GCA_033807585.1. NCBI lineage: Eukaryota > Metazoa > Chordata > Lepidosauria > Squamata > Elapidae > Hydrophis > Hydrophis major. The sequence continues at coordinate 15,283,377 of CM066334.1, read as the reverse complement.
TCTCTGAACCTAAATAACCAACTTCTAGAGAGATTAAATCAACACATCTTTTTTTCCCACTGGAATTTTATAAAAGCTTCACATTAAAATGTCTTTCAATCACAAATATCATTGATTGGTTCTAAGCTGATGACAAGTTAGCAAAGAATGACTTCTGAGACCCAGAAGTTTCTCCAAAGCCCAGCTTATATCATTTGTGGTTTGAAACTCTGAACCACTTGTCAACTTTTTGTGGAAGATTTAGATGACTTAGCCACAATTTATTACCACCTTTTCCTCCCTCTTGCTCTTGAAAATACACTTATATCAGAAGCATTTCAGAGTTTTGGACAGATCCATTTCTTTTCTGAAGAGGAGAGGAGAGGAGAGGAGAGGAGAGGAGAGGAAAGGAAAGGAAAGGAAAGGGAGGGAGGAGGGAAGAGAAGGGGAAGAAAGAAAGAAAATAAAGGATATGTGGTAAGAAGATTATTATTGATTTATAATATAAAAATAAAACAATAAATATTAGGCAGGTAAGTAAATTACTAATTGACAGAAAAGGTGTTGTTATTGAATGAAAGACTTTTGTCTTGCTTTTGGTTTGCAGGCTGCAGTGTTTGCATGCTTTAAACTGTACAAACAGATGCTCGATACAAATATAATTTTCTATATTGGGCAATTAGACCACGACTGTGCAAATGTTTACTCAATGCTCTTTTAGGTGACATTAACTAAGGCATTTTGGTCAGGGGTGGGATTCAACCAGTGTTACTACCAGTTTGGTGACTACGTTTTGCAGTTCAAAGTGACAACGGCACTAAAAAAAGTGACTTATGACCATTTTTCACAGTTATCCCCATGATCATGTGATCAAAATTCAGTCGCTTGTCAACTGGTTCATATTTATGACAATTGTAGCATCCCAGAATAATTTGATCCCCTTTTGCAACCTTCTGACAAGCAAAGTCAATGGGGAGGCCAGATTCACTTAGCAATCATGTGATTGATTTATCAAGTGCAGTGATTCACTTAACAACTATAACAAGAAAGGTTGTAAAATTGGGCAAAACTCACTTAACAAATGTCTCACATAACAATAAAAATTTGTGGTCATAAATCTTGATTATGGCAAAACTATACACATCATAATAAGATAACAATCATTTACAGATTATACTTTACAGATAACAAAGTTGGAAGAGACCTTGTAGATCATCTAGTTCAACCCCCTGCCCAAGCAGGAGACCCTACACCATTTCTGACAAATGGCAGTCCAATCTCTTCTTGAAAGTCTCCAATGATGAAGCTCCCACAACTTCTGAAGCCTCTGTTAATGCAATTTAGGATTGCATTGCCATTTTGGCCTACCGCTGCACATTGCTGGTACATATTCAACTGTTTGTCCATTAAGACTCCAAAATTCCTCTCATAGTTACTGCTATTGAGCCTGTATAATATACTTGTTTTCTTAAGTTTTTGAAGGTATTTATATGTATTGTATTCAGCTTTGTTCGGGTATTTTCCCACATCATTATAGTTGTGCTTTAAAGTTGTAGCAACGTTTTGGCAGAATCTCATCTGCCATCATCAGGCTTGTGTATTATGCTTGTCTATGAGTCAGGCTTTCACAGCCATTTCTGTTTTAAATTTGGTGCTAGCCTACTGCTGTGTTAGAATGGTTTTTTCTTCATCCTGATTGGTTGGGAGTCTTGGTCTGTGTTCATTGGTCTTGGAGTTTGCTGTGTTCTGCTTGGTTGGTGTTTCTAATATCTTCTGTCTGTTTTGTAGCATTTTTTTTTTGTCTTGATTGGCTGGCAACATTGTGTTTCTTGCATTGGAGGCTTTTAGTGAGGCTTGGCTTTGAGTAAATGGACGGCTATCATTTATTAGGAAGCTAGGTTTCATCTGGGTGCCTGGTTGGAGTGTGTTTAAGCTGGAGGTATCAGGGGGGTCTATTCTTGGCCAGGAGTTTGCTTGGCTTGTGGTGTGGAGATTTTTTTGTTTGTGAGTGCATATTGACCTGGAAAACCACGGCATATATGAAGTCCCCCAGCACAATCTTACATGGGAAAAGACCCAAACACGTCAAGACCTGCATATATATGTATGTATGTATGTATGTATGTATGTATGTATGTATGTATGTATGGAATTCAGCTTTGTTTGGGTATTTTCCCAGATCATTTTTGGGAGGCCGTATAGTTTGGGGCATCTGGAAGATTTCTCTCTGGGTATGATCATGTGTTGGATCTCTTTGCTTATGTGGCTGGTTATAATTTTCTTCTTGGTTAATTTTTCCAGATATGTGGTTGGGTCTGTGTTTATGGGTTTGTATGTGGAGTCTTGGAGTAGGTCTGTCAATTTTGTTTCATAGTCTTTTCTGTCCATTACTACAGTGGCATTAAGGAGCCCCCATGGGATCACCACTATCACCTGTCATTGCAAACCTGTTCATGGGAGAATTTGAATCCAGAGCCCTGACCAATGCCATCCACAAACCCAAACTATGGTTAAGATATATCGATGACACATTCGTGATTTGGCCCCATGGACAAGAAAACCTAAACAATTTCCTAACACACCTAAACAGCACACACCCCAAAATCAAGTTCACCATGGAAACAGAAACAAACAAACAACTATCATTCCTGAATGTACTAATCTACAGAAAAACAGATGGCACACAAGGACACACCATATACCAGAAGAAAACACACACCAACCGCTACCTCAATGCCCAATCCCACCACCACCCAGCACAGATAAACTCTGTGGCTAAAACACTAATTACTAGAACCAAACGCCTGGCAGACAAGACACACATTAAGACTGAACTATGCACCCTGACTAAAATATTGACAGCCAACGGCTTCTACAAAAGCAAAATCACCAACTTGATTGACAAAAACACACTGAGACATAATAGAGACCCAGAAGATAAACAGACCCATGGAACAGCTGTCCTGCCCTACATAAGAGGCACTACAGACAAAATTAGTAAGATACTATACAGACACCACATCAAGACTGCCTTCAAAACAGACAGAAAAATAGCAGCCATCCTCAGAAACCCCAAAGACAAAATTAACCGGGAAAACCAAGGCATATACAAAGTCCCCTGTGCATCATGCCTGGCCACATACATTGGACAGACCAACAGAAGAATAAGCACCCGCCTGGATGAACACAAAAATGCAGTCAAAAGCTGGAACACACTTCCTCACTAGTCCAACACATGAAAGCCACAGGTCATAGCATCAACTTCAATGGCACCAAAACCTTAGCCACTATAGAAAATCCCAGCCACAGAATCATCAGAGAAGCCATAGAGATTGAAAAAAGACCAGAAAGCATGAACAGAAGAGATGATTCCACCAGACTGTCAATCATTTGGAAGCCTGCACTCACAAACAAAAAAATCTCCCCACCACAAGCCAGGCAAACACCTGGGCACAAACAGATCCCCCCTGATACCTCCAGCTCAAACACACCCCAACCAGGCACCCAGATGAAACCCAGCTTCCTAACTAATGATAGCCGTCCATTTACCCGAAGCCAAGCTGCACTAAAGGCCTCCAATAAAGTAACACAATGTTGCCAGCCAATCAAGATACAAAAAGAGCCAAAAAAACAGACAGAAGATATTAGAAGCAGAACACAGCAAACTCCAAGACCAATAAACACAGACCAAGATTCTCAACCAATCAGGATGAAGAAAAAACCATTCTGTCACAGCAATAGGCTGCCCCAAATTTAAATCTGAAACCACTGTAAATGTCTAACTCACAGACGAACACTATACAGAAACCTGATGATGGCAGATGAGATTCTGCTGAAACGTTGCTACAACTTTAAAAGCACCACTGCTATGACGTGGGAAAATACCCGAACAAAGCTGAATGCCAGACATGTAAATACCCGTGAAAACTTAAGAAAACAAATATATATATTTTCTTAAGTTTTCGTGGGTACTTACATGTCTGGCATTCAGCTTTGTTCGGGTATTTTCCCACGTCATAATAGTGGTGCTTTTAAAGTTGTAGCAACGTTTCAGCAGAATCTCATCTGCCATCATCAGGCTTCTGTATGGTGTTTGTCTGTGAGTCAAACTTTTACAGTGGTTTCAGATTTAAATTTGGGCAGCCTATTGCTGTGTCAGAATGGTTTTTTCTTCCTCCTGATTGGTTGAGAGTCTTGGTCTGTGTTTATTGGTCTTGGAGTTTGCTGGGTTCTGCTATTAATATCTTCTGTCTTTTTTTGGGGGGGGGCTCTTTTTGTATCTTGATTGGCTGGCAACATTGTGTTACTTTATTGGAGGCCTTTAGTGCAGCTTGGCTTCGGGTAAATGGACGGCTATCATTAGTTAGGAAGCTGGGTTTCATCTGGGTGCCTGGTTGGGGTGTGTTTGAGCTGGAGGTATCAGGGGGGATCTGTTTGTGCCCAGGTGTTTGCCTGGCTTGTGGTGTGGAGATTTTTTTGTTTGTGAGTGCAGGCTTCCAAATGATTGACAGCCTGGTGGAATCATCTCTTCTGTTCATGCTTTCTGGTCTTTTTTCAATCTCTGTGGCTTCTCTGATGATTCTGTGGCTGGGATTTTCTATGGTGGCTAGGGTTTTGGTGCCATTGAAGTTGATGTTATGACCTGTGGCTTCCATGTGTTGGACGAGTGAGGAAGTGTGTTCCAGCTTTTTGACTGCATTTTTGTGTTCATCCAGGCGGGTGCTTATTCTTCTATTGGTCTGTCCAATGTATGTGGCCGGGCATGATGCACAGGGGACTTCATATATGCCTTGGTTTTCCCGGTTAATTTTGTCTTTGGGGTTCCTGAGGATGGCTGCTATTTTTCTGTCTGTTTTGAAGGCAGTCTTGATGTGGTGTCTGTATAGAATCTTACTAATTTTGTCTGTAGTGCCTCTTACGTAGGGCAGGACAGCTGTTCCATAGGTCTGTTCATCTTCTGGGTCTCTATTATGTCTCAGTGTGTTTTTGTGGATCAAGTTGGTGATTTTGCTTTTGTGGAAGCCGTTGGCTGTCAATATTTTAGTCAGGGTGCATAGTTCAGTCTTAATGTGTGTCTTGTCTGCCAGGCGTTTGGTTCTAGTAATTAGTGTTTTAGCCATGGAGTTTATCTGTGCTGCGTGGTGGTGGGATTGGGCGTTGAGGTAGCGGTTGGTGTGTGTTTTCTTCTGGTATATGGTGTGTCCTAGTGTGCCATCTGTTTTCTTGTAGATTAGTACATCTAGGAATGGTAGTTGTTTGTTTGTTTCTGTTTCCATGGTGAACTTGATTTTGGGGTGTGCGCTGTTTAGGTGTGTTAGGAAGTTGTTTAGGTTTTCTTGTCCATGGGGCCAAATCACGAATGTGTCATCGATATATCTTAACCATAGTTTGGGTTTGAGTATGGCATTAGCCAGGGCTCTGGATTCGAATTCTTCCATGAACAGGTTTGCAATGACAGGTGACAGTGGTGATCCCATGGGGGCTCCTTCAATTTGTTTGTATCTTTGTCCTTTGTATATGAAATATGTGTTGGTTAAGCAGTGTTCTGTTAGTTCCATGAGGTGTTTAGCTGGTTGGTATTTATTTTTGATGATTTCGAGGGTCTCTTTTATCGGGACTTGAGTGAATAGTGAAACCACATCAAAACTTACAAGCAGATCTTCTTGCTCCACGTATAGATCTTTGATCATTTCCAAGAAGTGGTATGAGTTTTGTACATGAGAAGCTGCTGTTTCAACATGGGGCTGTAGCTCTTTTGCTAGGTGTTTAGCCAGGTTTTGTAGTGGTGCTCCTCTGGAGCTGACTATGGGTCTGAGAGGTATGCCTTCTTTGTGTATTTTTGGGAGGCCGTATAGTTTGGGGCATCTGGAAGATTTCTCTCTGGGTATGATCGTGTGTTGGATCTCTTTGCTTATGTGGCTGGTTATAATTTTCTTCTTGGTTAATTTTTCCAGATATGTGGTTGGGTCTGTGTTTATGGGTTTGTATGTGGGGTCTTGGAGTAGGTCTGTCAATTTAGTTTCATAGTCTTTTCTGTCCATTACTACAGTGGCATTCCCTTTATCTGCTGGGGGGATGATTATGCTGCTGTCTCTTTTCAGGGTTTGTAGCGCTTTAATTTCATTTTGCTGCAAGTTGCTTTTGGGTGGTTTGCTTGTGCATAGAATGTTGGTAACTTGGTGTCTTATTTTATCAGCTTCATCTGCATTTAATTTAGTTAGGCTGGATTCTACTAACTAAATTAAATACAGATGAAGCTGATAATATAAGACACCAAGTTACCAACATTCTATGCACAAGCAAACCACCCAAAAGCAACTTACAGCATGGTGAAGCCTGATGATGGCAGATGAGATTCTGCTGAAACGTTGCTGCAACTTTAAAAGCACCACTATTATGACATGGGAAAATACCCGAACAAAACTGAATGCCAGACATGTAAGTACCCGCGAAAACTTAAGAATATATATATATATATATATATATATATATATATATATATATATATATATGTATGTATGTTTTCTGAGATTATATATATTTATATAAGTACAGATATGTAGGTCTTGACGTGTTCAGATCATTTCCCATGTAAGATTGAGAGTATGTTGGCAACATTTTGATGAGATCCCACTCACCATCTTCAGGCTGGTGCTTTTGGCTTCATGCTTGTGCGAGTAAAGCGTGATCTAAGCTGCCATCTCTCTATATATACTGGTGGGGAGGTTGGCTGTGTTGTCATTTTTTGATTTGTTAATGGAGTTGATGTTTGCAGATTGGCTGGCTTTTTCATAAGAACATATGTCGCTGAGGTATTGGCTGTGTGTCTATCAGCCTCCTGTGTTGTAATGACCTGGGTAATGGGCTGTGTGATGACCTTCTGAGTTCTATTGTTTTGACATCCTGGGTCTTGTACTGTATAATCTCCTGGGCCATTGGCTGTGTTGCAACATACTGAGGTTTTGTGGTGTAACCTCCTGAGTTCCATGATGTGATATCCTGAGTAGGTGTCTGTGATGTGATGTTCCCAGTTTTGGTTTGGCTTTGAGTTTGAGGTCTGGATATGTGTTCATGGCGTGTATCCATTTGCTTGGTTTGGGGGTTGGGGATGTGGCAGCTGGTGATACAGCTGTGGTCTGGTTTCTGGACGATGGTTGTCTTTTGTCTATGGGATGGCTTTGTGTTTGAGTCTGGTGAGGGAGAATGGTGGTGGTGTCATGTGTTGTTTTGGGTCCGGTGTTAGTTTTCGTGGCTGTGACTCATTTGTTGATAAGGGCTAGTTTCCAGATGTCTGGTAGGCAGGAGGCATCATCCCGTTTATTCATGTTATGGAGGTGTTTCTCTATTTTAATGGCTTCCCTGATTATTCTCTTGCTGAAGTGTTCAGTATTGGAGATTAATCTGGTTCCCTCAAAATTAATTTCATATCCTGTGGCTTTAAAAGGGAGGAAGTATTTTCTTCTTTTCTGACTGCATTCTTGTGTTCTGCGATGCATGCATTTATTCTTCTGTTGGCTTGTCCAATGTATGTGGCTGGGCAATTGTTGCATGGTATTTCATAAACTCCTTGGTTTTCTAGAGGGATCTTGTCTTTGGGGTTTCTTAGAATGTTGGCTATTTTTGGTCAGTACCAAAGGCTGTCCTGATATTGTGTTTGTGGAGAATTTTGCTGATTTTATCTGTGGTGCCTTTGATATAGGGGAGGTGGGCAATACCATTGTCCTGCTCTGTGTCTCAGTTTCTGGGGGGTGTCTCCCTTAGGTTGGTAATTGTGCTTCTTTGGAATCCATTGGAAATTAATACATCGGTGAGGGTGTGTAATTCTGTTTTCAGGTGGTCTTTGTTGGCTAGGCATTTGGTACTGGAGATGAGGGTCTTGGCTACGGAGTTCATCTGTGCAAGGTGGTGATGGGATTGTGTGTTTAAGTAGAGGTTTGTGTGTGTTTTCTTCCGGTGGATGGTGTGTTGTAAATTAGGATGTCCAGGAAGGGAAGCTGGTTGTTGGCTTCTGTTTCTATGGTGAATTGTATTTTGGGGTATATGCTGTTGAGATGTGTGAGGAACTTGTCCAGTTTGTCTTTCCCAAATTACAAAAATGTCATCTACATATCTAAGCCAGAGTTTGGGTTTGTGTTCAGATTTATCTAGCATATTGGTTTCAAAGTCTTCCATGTATAGGTTAGCAATGACGGGTGAGAGGGGTGATCCCATAGGTGCTCTTTCTATCTGTTTGTATCTTTGTCCATTGTAGATTAAGTATCTGTTGGTTAGGCAGTGGTTGGTCAGATCTAAGATGTGCTTAGAGGGGTTGTATTTGTTTTGGATGGCTGTCAAGGCTTCTTTAATAGGTACTTGGGTGAAGAGGGATGTGACATCGAAGCTCACGAGTAGGTCGCCGGGTTGTAGATATTGTTTCTTTATTGTTTCTATGAAGTGGAAAGAGTACACATATAAACTGGGTGAAACCAGGCTCAATAGCAGTAACTGTGAAAGGGATCTTGGAGTCTTAGTGGACAACCAGCTAAATTGGAGCCAGAAGTGTGCAGCAGCAGCCAAAAAAGCTAATGCAATCCTAAATTGTATTAACAGAGGGATACAGTCAAGATCCAGGGAAGTACCAATACCACTCTATAAAGCCTTAGTAAGACCACACCTAGAGTACTGCATCCAGTTTTGGTCACCACATTATAAAAAAAGATATTGAGACTCTAGAAATAGAACAGAGAGGAGCAACCGGGATGATTAGGGGACTGGAGGCTAAAACATACAATGAACAGTTGCAGGAACTGGGCTTGGCTAGTCTAGTAAAGAGAAGGACCAGGGGAGACATGATAATGGTCTTCCAATATTTGAGGGGCTGTCACAGGGAGGAGGGGGTCAAGCTATTTTCTAAAGCTCCTATAGGCCGGACAAAGAATAATGGATGGAAACTGAACAAGGAAAGATTTAACCTGGAAACGAGAAACTTTCTGACAGTGAGAACAATCAACCAATGGAACAGCTTGTCCTTGGAAGTTGTGGGAGTGCCATCAGTTGAGATTTTCAAGAAGAGATTGGACTGCTATTTGTCAGAAATGGTATAGGGTCTCCCGCTTGGGCAGGGGGTTGGACTAGATGACCTACAAGGTCCCTTCCAACTCTATTATCTGTAATCTGTTTTGTACGTGTGAAGTGATGGATTCTGTGTGGGGCTGGAGTTGTTTGGTGAGAAATTTGGCAAGATTCTGTAGGGGTGAGCCTATGGAGCTGACTATGGGTCTGAGTGGTGTTCCTTCTTTGTGTACCTTGGGAGACCATAGAGTTTAGGGCATCTGGATGATTCTTCTCTAGAGATGATTCTTTGCTGATCTCTTCACTGATGGGGGAGGCTTTTATTTTAGATTTGGTGGTTTTTTCCAGGTAGGTGGTGGGGTCAGTATTTAGAGGTTTGTAAGTGGGGTCTTGGAGTAGGTTGGATAGTTTGGATTGGTAGTCCAATGTGTTCATCACTACTGTGGCGTTGCCTTTGTCTGCTGGGAGAAGTATTATGTTGTTTTCTTTCCTCAAGTTGGTGAGTGCTTTTTGTTCTCTGTATAAGTTGCTTCAGGGTGGACTGCTGGAGCAGAAGACGTTGGTGACTTCAAGTCTGATTTTATTGGCTACATCTGGGTTAATTTTGGTTAGGCTAGCTTCAACTCTGCATATAATGTATTTGGTAGGGATGCGTTTGGGGGCGACTGCAAAGTTGAATCCCTTGGAGAGGACATTGCTTTCTGCTCTGGTGAGGGTTCTGTCTGATATGTTGTGTACTGTGTGTTTCATGCATTGTTGTGGGAGGTGGTTGGGCTTCTGATGTTTCTCTTGTCTGTGGAGTTTGCTGGTGTGTGTGTCTATCTTGTGTGAGGTTTCTGTTTCGGCTCTCCAGTGGGCTAGTTGTTTGGATTTGTCCCAGAGTGCTGGGTGGATGTGTTGCTGAGTTTGAGGTGGAGAGTAAGTAGGTCCCTGTTGGTTTGGTCCAATAGGAATCTTTTCATGTGGAGTTCATTTCTGATGAGGGCTAATTCCGTTCTTTTCAGGTTCTTTTCAGTGGCTGAGGTTTTGGAATGGAATTTGAGTTGGAAGCATGTGGGGATCACTTTTTTGTCTCGGCAATTGTGTAGGAATGTGAGGTCCCATAAGATGGTGGCTCTTCGGACTTTGAGTTTCTCGTAGGTCCTGGTCAGCTGGAAGGTTTCCTCCCCGTAGAGGTATGAGATTTGTTTCTGTAGATTTTCATGAGTACAGGTATGCAGGTCTTGGCATGTTTGGGTCTTTTCCCATGTAAGATTCAGAGTATGTTGGCAACATTTCGATGAGATCCCACTCAGGCTGGTGCTTTCAGCTTCGTGCTTGTGCGAGCAAAGCGTGATCTGAGCTGCTGTCTCTCTATATACTGGTGGGGAGGTTGGCTGTGTTGTAATTTCTTGATTGGTTGATGGAGTTGATGTTTGCAGATTATCTGGCTTTTTCATAAGAACGTGTGTGGCTGAGGTATTGGCTGTGTGTCTATCAGCCTCCTGTGTTGTAATGACCTGGGAAATGGGCTTCTTTCTATTGTTGTGACATCCTGGGTCTTGTGCTGTAATCTCCTGGGTTGTTGGCTGTGTTGCAACATCCTGAGGTTTTGTGGTGTAACTTCCTGAGTTCCGTGATGTGATATCCTGAGTGGGTGGCTGTGATGTGACGTTCTGGGTTTTGGTTTGGCTCCAAGTTTGAGGCCTGGATATGTGTTCATGGCGTGTATCCGTTTGCTTGGTTTGGGGGTTGGGGGTGTGATAGATACACAGCCAATACCTCAGCCATATGGACTTTTGGTTTCCTAAGTGTAGGACTTTACTTTTCTCTGCATGGAAATAGAGAAAACTTTTCTCTATGTGGAAATAGATCATGTTGTAAAAGCATTACATCATCTAAAAGAGGATCATGTTAGAGGAAGATTTCACTGGCAGAAATCACAGCCTTGTAAAGCTTAGAACATTGGTGAGATACTATAGAATATGTCTGCCTATTTGAACAGTCTATAGAAAAAAAGCTACATACATCATAATGAGATCATAATCACTCCTAAGAGTGAATGTGGAATATTGATCGCCATGTTGCATTGGATTTGGGAAGGACTGAGATCAAGTCTCTTCTCTTCCCCACTTTTTTTTCTCCTTTATATAAATTGCTTACCTTACAAGAACAGTGATTCTTTTTTCCTTGCCAATATTTACTTTTATAACTATTGGTGCATGGTGTCTAAAATACCAAGAGTAAGACAGGTCCAGAATCTAGAGGAAACGTATTCTTCACAAAATGATTCCAAGCAAGTAGGAGCCAAAGAACAGTCCCCCAGTGACTGATTGTGAATTTGCACAATAAAAACAGAGTATTATGCATGAACCATGAAAGGCCTTTTTGTTTCTGTATTGTTTAAATGGAAATGGAAGATGTAGGGTCCTTGTAAGTCAATTACTCCCTCCTGCCATAATTCATCTGATAAAATAAAAGTCATATACCATTGTCTTAAGAGAACAAGCAGATTCATCTGGCAGGAAAGTAAAAGCACATTCTGAAGAAATGTATCTTCCAGGGTGGCAGGCTGTTCGGTGGATATACCATTAATAAATTTATATAGATTTACACATGTATATGTGCACACACTCACATGCTTAATTAAACAATATATTTATTATATATAAATCTTTTTTTTTTCATTTATTCAACACAACATTTTTTCACGAATGAAGGCAAATAAGTATACATGTCCCAGGATAATGTTGCAGGATCCAATCTGGCTCAGCCACCAGGACCAGAACTGTAGTCTTAATGCACACATTTTGGTAGGAGAGAATGGGCTTCAGCATGAGTTCGAAAGCTCAGAAGACTAAACCTCTGGTCTTGGTGACTGACCCAGATTAGAGCCTACAAAAGTACTTTCTGTCTGTCTGTCTGTCTGTCTGTCTGTCTGTCTGTCTATCTGTCTGTCTATCTATCTATCCATCCATCCATCCATCCATCCATCCATCCATCCATCCATCCATCCATCCATCCATCCATCCATCCATCCATCCATCTATCTATCTATCTATCTATCTATCTATCTATCTATCTATCTATCTATCTATCTATCTATCTATCTATGGTTACAGGAACTGGGCATGGCTAGTCTAGTGAAGAGAAGGACCAGGGGAGACATGATAGCAATCTTCCAATATTTGAGGGGCTGCTACAGAGATGAAGGAGTCAACTATTTTCCAAGGCACCTGAAGGACAGACAAGGAATAATAGATGGAAACTGATCAAGGAGAGATTCAATCTAGAAATAAGGAGAATTTTTCTGACAGTGAGAACAATCAACCAATGGAACAAAAGTTGCCTTCAGAAGTTGTGGGAGCTTCATCACTGGAAGCTTTCAAGAAGAGACTGGACTGCCATTTGTCAGAAACAGTGTAGGATCTCCTGCTTGGGCAGAGGGTTGGACTAGATTACCTATAAGGTCCCTTCCAACTCTGTTTATCTAACTATCTAATAGCAATAGTAACAGCACTTAGATTTATATACCATTTCATAGTGCTTTACAGCCCTCTCTAAGTAGTTTACAGAATCGCCCAACAATCTGGAGTGGTTTAGGGTGGCTCAATAGTCCCCACAAATTCTAATGGAGCCATCCGGCTTAATTGGGGTCACGATTGGTGTTTCCCATGGGGAGTGGTCGGTTGGCTTTAAAACTCCCTGGACTATCAACTTATCAAGCTGTTCGTCGATTTTTGGCTTTAGAGCAAACGGGACTCAACGAGGCTTAAGGCGGATGGGAGCTATCTTTGGATTAAGGCTAAAGGATATCAGGATCCCCTTGTACTCGCCTAGCTTTTCCGCGAAGACGTCCCTGAATTTGTGGGCGAGGTCTTCTTCCCAGTCACTGCCGCCGATTCGGTTAATGCCTGCCACTTCAATGCCGAGTGGTGCGAACCATTGCAGGCCTAACAGGCTAGGCCGGTCCTTGTCGATCACCATCAGGGGTAAGTACGCTGTGCGATTCTTGAATGCAACCCGGACTGTACTGGATCCTACGACTGGAATCCGGTTCCCCTGGTAGTCCTTTAACACAAGCCGTTGGAATTGAAGGTCTTGGCGCCGGATGGTGAGGATGAATTGCTTGAGGGTCTTCCAGGAGACCATTGACAGAGACAACCCCGAGTCAACTTCCATTTGGCAAGGTTGATTTTCGATGTCCACTTTGACCTGAATTTTCTTAGTGTCGAGTGAAGAGGTGTGGCCGATAGTGAGTGTTTGGTGGGCCTCTTCCCGTCTCATTAGGCGATTCACGGGTCGGTTTCTGTAGGAGTGGTTTGCTGGTTCTCGCCTTACAGGGTGATTCCCTGTCAATTGGCGGAGATTGGTACCCTTCGCGGTCTGGCTGGGTCCGAGGAGACTTCTGCAGACCCGTCCGATGTGGCCTTGTTTCCTGCACTCGTGGCAGAGCGCATCGCAGAATTTGCAATTGGAGCGGTAATGGTTGGCGCTGCAGCCAGCGCACGGTTGTTGGGACTTCGGGTAATGGTCCCGATCGGACCGCAGGTGATGGACCTCTTCTTCGTCACTGTCTGACGATGAAGAGAGGTCCTCATGATGGGTCGTCAGCAGCTGCCCTTCTGCCTTAGGTGAAACTTCACTGACCAGTTGGTGTGCTGGAGCGCGATTTCGGCGTAGTTGGGCAGCTGACTTCTTGGTCACCTCTGCTGCTGTAGCTTCAGCTATGGCGTCTTTAAGGGTGATGTCGCCCTTTGCCATTATTTTGCTCTGTATGTTTAGAGCGTCTAACCAGAGAACTACTCGGTCTCTCAAAGCCTCCTCTAGGTCGGTGAAATCACAAAGGCCTCCCAAGTTCCAGAGGTCTGCAACGAAATTGGCAACACTTTCTCCTTTCCACTGGTTTCTTTGATAGAACTCGTGTCGTCTTACAAGCGTTGGAACGGTCGGTGCATAGTGGGCCCTTAGTAGTGGTTCGAGGATGTCCCAGTCCATGGCCTTCACTTCAGCTGGTTTCGCTAATGCCTTAGCCATTTTGAATACCGTCGGGCCGCAGTGCGTTAGGAATACCGCCCGTTTCTTCCCGGGTGTGGCATCCTTCAGATTATTCATTTCCAAAAACATTTGGAAACGGTCCATGTAGGACTCCCAGTCCTCTTGAGCTGGATTGAATGGAGCGGGTGGTACTACGCCGCCAGACATGGTTCTGCCGTTGTGCGCTTCAGCCACGTGCTTAGTTGTCTTCGTCATTGGCTCTGATGTCATCCAATCCCACCTTCGTCACCAGTGTTAAGTCTGGAGCATGGGTGCGAATAATGGAGACGAGCCGGTAGAACAGTGAACTTCAAACTCTTTATTTACATGGTGTGACAGCTCAAACTGGAGGGCTGCTATAGCCTTCCTTATATAGGCAACTTATTAACTATTCAACCAATAGCAATTCTGGAGTGCTAGCTCCGTTAACCAATGAGAATGGCCTGTTAATGGCCAATCAGATGCTCCTGAACGGACCAATCCGATCCTGTCATTAACAGCCAATCAGAAGTGCAGGGCCAGAACCCTGCACTTGACTTCAAGCTTAAGATAACTTTATTTGGCATTATTCATTCACAACAGTTTGAGTTTGTTTTGGATCAAGATCAGCCAGGGAGACTAGATAAAGAGCTACCAGGAAACAAGAGATACAGCAATAATGCTCACACATGCAAATCACATAGTTATTTTATAAGTAAACAACATCCATATTTTAACATTTACCCAGTTAAACTGTCAAGACCTGCCATTTTTCAACACTCTCCCAGCATTTGTGACTTCCTCTATATCGCTTTTTTCTTAGAACCTAATATTTATAGCATTCATTTCTATTTCAATCTTTGACATATTATCGCCATTTCCATTAAAACTTCTAAATCACTTCTTCCAGCACACCCCTATTTAAATTTTATCCCATATCGTTTCACCATTTATTTTCATTTATTTTGCTGGAGGCTCTTTGTTTAGTTCTTCTAGATATTTCTAAAACCTTTTTTTTAATTTCCATCAAAAGTGTTTTGCATTTTTAAATATTAATGGTTCTTTGTTCTCTTTGACTACATTAATTGCAATTATCCTTTTTTTTCTAATGCAAGCTTTATATGATAAAGAAATATTGCAGTTATACCTATATCACTACATCTATATCTATCTGTCTGTCTGTCTGTCTGTCTATCTATCTACGCAATCTTCCTTATAGGTTTAGGGCTTCAGAACAATGAAAGATTTTACTGGAATTGATTCTGTTCAGTAATTTATACTTAGTTATTAGATCTCAGGAAAAAGATTCTCCTGTAATCTATCATGCAAAATTCCTCCCCTCCCTTTCCCTTTGATTAAGAGTTTTCTATTGTAATGGACTATGAGAACAAGCAGACAAGACAATAGTTGAACAAGAAATATTATCAGCCCATATAAAAATGTGCGTGAGAAAGCATCTCAGAAGGAGATCCTTGCATTCTCTTTTTATAAACTGCATAAACCCAAATGCAGCTTTCAAATTGGGTTGAAGAACCAAAGCAAGTGCTAGGCAGCAGAAAATGACTTCATATACTTTTGCTATCATTTATTGCAACCCAGATAGTACAGAAAAGCCACAAACAACAAACAAATATGCTTGCTCTCCTGGATATTCTCCTTTCTTTCACATTAAAAAATTGGCAACTCAGCAACATTTTAGAAGGGTTTAACAATTAAAAAATCTTTTGTGGGGGGTGGATTGGGATGATCATATAGCCAGAGGGGTAAGTAGACTACAGATAGAAAGTAAGAAAAGGTTTCTGATAGTTTCCTCATTATTTCTTACTCTGACATTTATTTGTCCATGAGACTGTGATTCTTCCTTCTTTTGATATTATAAGCCTGTAGGCACAATAATGTTCCCAACTGATTATTTCTTTGATGAAATGTAGCTAACTGGGTGCTAGTCTATATTACATAAGATGAACTTTTACTAAGCTATCAAAACAGCTACCCAGGCTTAAAGTGGCTACTAAATTATTTACATTGGCCACTTCAAATGGTTTTCAAATGGTATGTTAGGAATGTAAGTCACCAAACAGTTGTGTTGGAAAATATATAAACCAGGATAGACATTTTAATACTGTCTCTTTAAGGGAATGCTAAAATTGTAATTGGGTGTGGTTCCCCAAATGGCCATAAGATGGAGCCAGAAACCTGGTTTGTCCTGTCCTTTTTTGGAGAGTGTTGCTTGCTGATCATGGTGAGTCTTGGTTTAATGTGAGTCTATTTACTGAACTGTTTTTGATACTGGACTTTGATATTTGGATTATCCCTGGACTGAAAACTAACTGCTTTAACCGTGAATGACTTGGACTGTTTTGTTGAACTTTGCTTAACCATTTTACTGGAAGTAAAAACCTACATTATACTATACAGTGTGGCTGTGTGCTGTGTGTGTGTTATTCTTCACTCGTCTCACTACGTCTCCCTGTGTGCGTTCATTCTCCTAACAGAGAATTACCTCAACAGTGTATGCCACCCACTCTGTGTAACAAGCTATCATTTTTCTCCCTCTATTCTGTTATTCATGGAAACCCACCAAACCAAAATTAAATATATTTTTTCCATGTGTTCCTTCTGGTTTCCCACAACCTTAATTTTGTAATTTTTGAGAGATCATTCAGAAAGATTATGAATCTATGAAATAAATGAGGGTTAATAAATAAGCTAAAATGTTACTTAGTCACTTGGCTCCCCATCATATAAAATATCTCAGGATAATGACACAGTTTGGTTATACTTTATTTACTTATTTTTATTTATTAAATTTGTTTGTAAATCTGCAGGAGAAAAAAGGAAAAGGAAAATAGGATCTGCAAGCACATTTTTAAAAGTAGTTTCCAGATACTTTAAAAAGTAATTCTGAGCTCCATAAAAGCATTTTTCCCTTAAAATCCTTTTACTGTTTGTCTCAGCTCTATTTTTGTGCCAGTAAGTTATTATAATTAATTATCACTCTATTTTATTGTTACTGCCTTAATTTTAGACTTTAAATACTCTAAAATATAAACAATCAATTTAATTATGTAAATAAACTGGTAGAATTTGCATAGGAAGCAGACACCATTAATATGGTTTACAGAAAGAGAACCTTGGAAACTTATATTAGCAATTAACTTGGATTTTTCTATTGTATTTCTGATATACTGAAATTTGTCTGAATTATTTGGACTGGGAGACTATTCAAGGAAATTACAAAGCAATTTCTTGGATTTTGGAAGTACCATTCCCATTGTTTGTCGCTTATCTAACTTAGAGGCATGAACTAGAGATTTCTGATTGTGCCAAAAATTTCATTTCTATCTATAGATAATCATTCAAGTGAATTTGCTTTTCTTCCACTCATCTGCATCCTTTAAGAACAAAGGAACACTAGTGAAATTCATGAATATGATGGTCTTGAACCATCAGTTAATGGCTGTGTATAATTATCCTATTTTTCATTAGACCTTTTTCCATGTTTTAATTAAATCCCCGGGGAGGCATAAGAAGAGATCTTTTCTCCCAGATTGGGAACTATAGATAAGCAGGGAACCTTTAATGCCAAGGCATACCATAGAAAATAATGTCAGTTGGAGCTGCAATAGTGCAATATACTGTATAAACCCAAAACTTCCAACAAAAAGAATTCGAAAGAAATTCTCAAGCATCCTGAGAATACATTATAAAAAAGAGAAAGGAAGCATATTTCACAGGAATGAAATTATATGCAAAGTGGCAATGAAAACTATAGTTTTAAGTTAGCTCTAAATGTTCTCACAAGTTACAGTGGTGGGATTCAAAAAAAAATTTACAACCAGTTCTGTGATCATGGCTTGGTGGGTGTGGCAGGGGAAGGATACTGTAAAATCTCCAGTCAGAGATGGCATTTGCCAGTTCTCCGAACTGCTCAAAATTTCCACTACCAGTTCTTCAGAACTGTTCAAAACCTGCTGAATACCATCTACTGCAGTGTCTTGTAATCAGGTTCTAGCATCTTGCCTTTTGCAGACTGCTTTTCAATTGAACCATCTAATCCAGCAAATCTGACTGAGGAATTCTGGGAATTGAAGTCTACGTCTTAAAGTTGCCACGTTTGGAGACCCCTGATCTATTCTACCACACAAGTTTTATCATTACTCCACAAGAAAGAAATCAGTCAACAGAGTCAAAGTGAGGTCCTATGAAACAGAGGGGTGGGAGAAATATGTAACCATTTGCAAAATATGGAATCAATTCTGCAATATTATTTGATCTAAATTTCTGATGGCTGTGAGAGTTGTGCTATAAGGAAGGATGAGTGCCAAAGAATTGATGCTTTTTGAATTGCAGAGTTGGAGAAGTTTCTTGAGACTTGGACTGCAAGGAGATCAAATCAATCAATCCTAAAAGAAATCACCCCTGACTGTTTTTTAAAAGGACATATAATGAAACTGAAGCTCAAATACTTTGACCACCAAATAAGAAAGAAGGACTCACAGGAAAGGACCCTGATGTTGGGAAATGTTTGAAGGCAAAGGGAGAAGGGGACAGCAGAGGATAAGTTAATTTGACAGTGTCATCGATGCAATGTGTTCCGTACTAGCAGGCTTAAAGGCCTGCATTCCTATTGGACCAGAAAAGCCAGGCCATAATTGGTCGTTATGGGACACTCTGATTGGTTCATATAGAGCTTGCTGCGATTGGCTAACACCAAGCACGGCAAGCTCAAAAACCTGTCATTGGCTGCCTAGTCGCAGCCAGCTCTATAAAAAGAGCAGCCGCGGCTAGGGTTTTTGTCTCAGTATCTGATTGCTTAATAAAGAGCTGTTGTTCACTACTACAAGTCTCGTCTGTCCTTGGGACCCACCGCCCAGGCTTAACACTGGCGATGAAGGTGGGATAGTGAGACAGCAAGGTTAACCAGCACATGGCAGACAGCGCAAAGATGACCAGCGAAATGGCCAGCAGCGCCATGCCACCCGCACCATTCAATCTGGCCAGCAAGGACTGGGAGTCCTACATTGATCATTTCCAAATGTTCTTGGAATCGAACAACCTGAAAGACACCACCGGCAGCAAGAAACGAGCAGTCTTTTTGACACACTGTGAACCTGCCATTTTTAAAATGGCCAAGGTGCTCACGAAGCCTGCTGATGTCAAGACTATGGATTGGGACAACCTAGCTTCCATCCTCCAAAACCACTACGCTCCAGCTGTACCGACCCTTATCAGAAGCCATGACTTTTACCAGCGTGATCAGCACGAGGATGAGAGCATCGGTGAGTTTGTAGCTGACCTGAGAGACCAAGGGGGCTTATGCAGGTTCACTAACCTAGACAAGGCCATGAGAGATCGGGTTGTCCTCAGCCTAAAAGATCCAGCACTCCAAAGCAGGTTGATGGCCAAGGGCGATATATCCCTTGCCGACGCAGCCTAGGCTACACGTAAGTCAGTGGCGCGAATGCGGCACTCGAATGGAACTGATCGCAAATCCACCAGCGAGCCAGCCATGATACCAGAGAAACTCACAGCCTCCACCCACCATGGTGACATCGAATCCCCTTCTGACAGCGAAGAGGAAGAAGTTCACAGACTTCAGTCAGAGTGCAAGCGGCGAGACCGGCGGGGTCGCAAATCGGCATACCAATGAGCCGGTGGTGGAGGGGATCACCCATGTTCCAAATGTAAGTTCCTGGATGCTGTTTGCCATTTTTGCGAGAAGCGAGGGCATATCGCTAAAGTATGCCACAACAAAAGAAACTTCAGCCCTTGGCACTGAGGAAACAGCCTGAGAAAGCAAGATGGCAACCCAAACCAGGACCACCTGACAGACAACCGATGGAGCCAGGACAACAGAACCAAGAAATTCAGCGAGGCACCACGAAGAGAGGAAACACATCAAACAGTCATTATTGGCCACGCTTCACCAATCGACACATGAAAAATTCGTATTGAGGTCGGTATCGAAAACCAACCATGCAGCATGGAGGTAGATTCTAGCTCCTACCTCTCTATGGTCTCCTGGAGGACCATTAAGCAGATAATACCCAGCATATGCCGCCAAGAACTGAGCGACCAGAAATTGATTTTGAAAGACTATCAGGGGAATCGCATTCCAGCAGTGGGTGTCGGACATTTCAAAATCTCTTTCAAAGACCGTACCATCATCTTACCACTCACGATCATTGATAAGGACTGCCCCAGTCTACTTGGGTTACAATGGTTCGCACCATTGGGGATCGAGATGGCAGGTATCAACCACACCGAGGATGAAGACTGGGAAGCAATGCTTATTCGGGACTTCCAAGAGGTCTTCAGTGACACCCTAGGCAAGTACAAGGGGTCCCCAATCTCCTTTAATCTTAGCCCTGACATCGCTCCCATCCACCTCAAACCATGCCTTTTGCACTCAAGCCTAAAATAGACGAACAATTAGACAAACTAATAGCTCAAGAACCCATTGATCATGCCCGCTGGGAAACACCAATTGTCACACCTATCAAACCAGACAGCTCCCTGAGAATTTGTGGTGACTACAAGGCCACTCTCAACCATGCATTGCAGCAGAGTGCCTACCTGGTGCCGGTAGTCCAACATCTCCTACACTCACAGGGGGCTGGCAGAATTTTTGCAAAGCTTGACCTGGTTCAAGCTTATCAACAACTGCCAGTCAAAGCTGAAACTGCCAAGGCTCAAACAATTGTAACACATTGAGGGGCCTTTAAATGCAACCGACTCCAGTTTGGAGTCAGCGTCACACCTGGGGTTTTCCAAAGCCTAATGGAAAGACTGCTACAAGGAATTAAAGGAGTCGTGCCCTATTTTGACGATGTCTTAGTAGCAGCTCCCAACAAGCGAGAATTGGAGAAAAGACTGAGAGCGGTGCTACAAAAATTTAAAGACTCTGGCCTCAAGGTAAAGAAAGAAAAGTGCCAGTTATGTACTGAAAGGGTTGAATTCCTTGGATACCTCCTTGATGAACAGGGAATTCACCCTACCAACAAGTAATTAAGGGCCATCAAAGAAGCCCCCAGGCCAAAAAACAAAATGGACTTCCAAGCATTCCTTGGACTCATTAATTTCTATAATATTTTCCTACCCCAGAAAGCCACTGTCACGGAGCCCTTGCATAGACTCCTGGATAAAAAGGCACCATGGATTTGGGGACAGCGAGAGGAACACGCATGTCAACAGATAAAAGATCTTCTGAGTTCTGACGCAGTCCTCATGCAATGCAACAAGACCCTACCACTGACTATTACTTGTGACGCTTCACCTTTTGGCGTGGGAGCAATCCCAAGCCACACATTGCCTAATGGAACAGAGGCTCCTGTTGAATTTTTCTCAAGAACCCTGTCCAAGCCAGAGCGTAACTACAGTCAGCTGGATAAATAAGTCCTTGCCATCATCTCCGCAGTCAAAAGATTCCACAAATACATTTATGGTAGGACATTTTCAATTATTACCGACCATAAACCCCTACTCGGCATTCTGGCTGGTAACAAACCCACTCCACACATCCTGTCACCCAGAATGACAAGATGGTCTGAATTTCTTGCCACTTATAATTATCAATTAATACATCGACCTGGCAAATCCATCTCGCACGCCAATGCTTTAAGCTGATCACCCCTGCCAGACGTGCAAGACGACCCAGCACCCACATTATCAATTTTACAAGTTGAAACTGCATCCACGTCACCATTGACCACGCAGGACATTGCCCGCAAAACACGATGGGATAAACGATTAGCGTGAGTTCTCAACTGGGTGGAGAGGGGTTGGCCAGAAAGCGGGACAAACGAACCCTTTAAACCATTTAAAAACCAGCAAACTGAACTCTTTTCTCAAAGAGGATGTATCCTGTGGGGAGACCAGGTAATCATACCAGAAACGCTACAAAAAACAGTTTTAAACATGCTGCATGATGGACACCCAGGCATCGTACATATGAAAGCCCTGGCCAGGAGCTATGCTTGGTGGCCAGGCATGGACAAACAAATTGAAACCTGGGTCGCTGCCTGTAACAGATGCCAAGAGACTCACTCAGCTCCCCCAAAAGCCCCACTGTTAGAATGGGAAACCCCCAGAGGCTCATGGTCACGCATCCATATTGATTTTGCTGGACCAACAAAGGGGCATACCTTTTTAATTACCGTTGATGCTTACTCGAATTGGCTCAAAGTAAGCAAAATGAAAATCACCACCACAAAAGCCGTCTAAACAAACTTTTTGCCATACACGGTCTACTGATGTGATAGTATCAGACAACACACCCCAGTTTATTGAACATGGCGACATCCACGAAAAAAATCACTAAAATGCTTCTGATCCAACACATCACACCCAACACCATGACCAAAAAGAGCCCAACAGAACTACTCATGGGCAGAAGACTCCGGTCACCACTCGATTGTCTGCACCCTGCTTACACCCCAGAGAAACCCCCGGGATCCTCTAGCAAAAACCGTACCTTCAAGGAAGGAGACACTGTTTTTGCAAAAAACTTTACTGGAGACCCACTTTGGCTTCCTGCGAAAATCACCCAGATCACCAGCCCTCGATCCTATCAGCTTGAAACCACTGATGACAGCTGTTGGAAATGCCATATTGACCAGCTAAGGTCCAGACTGGCCATTTCTCCCCTCACAGACTCCAACCAAGAAATCAGAGGGGGGGGAGAAACCACAAACTCTGAACAAGAACCGGGTTCTGAACAAGCAGAACAAACCCCATTAAACATTTAAACATTTAACCAGAACGGCAGAACAAACCCCATTAAACATTTAAACATTTAACCAGAACAGCAGAACCAACCCCATTAAACATTTAACCAACTAGACTTACCAATTAACAGAGAGCCGTGGCAGACGGGTTCTTCGCCTGGAAGCAGCAGCCAGACAAGCTCTACCAGCCCAGAAAATCCAGGCGGGAGCAACAGAGCAAACAACTCAACCGACCCGGATACACCAGGTGGGAGTCACAGCTATAGGTCCAGCTCACCCTTCCAGGCGGTTCCTTCAAGAAGCTTGGGAGCGACGCGGAGCCCGTCCGAACCTGACAATGACCAAAGACATTGTGAACTGCGCAAGTCAAGTAGACAGGTCCGAAGACCCGCCTACTTGCGCGACTACGTTTCCCCGCCCCTCAGACGGAACCAAGAGGGGAGGGGTGTTCCGTACTAGCAGGCTTAAAGGCCTGCATTCCTATTGGTCTGGAAAAGCCGGGCCATGATTGGTCATTATGAGACACTCTGATTGGCTCATATAGAGCTTGCCGTGATTGGCTAACACCAAGCGCAGCAAGTTCAAAAACCTGTCATTGGCTGTCTAGCCGCGGCCAGCTCTATAAAAAGAGCAGCCTTGGCTAGGGTTTTTGTCTCAGTATCTGATTGCTTAATAAAGAGCTGTTGTTCACTACTACGAGTCTCGTCTCTCCTTGGGACCCACTGCCCAGACTTAACACAATGAATGTGAATTTGGACAGATAGAGGGACAGAAGTGTGTTATGGTGTGCTGTGGTCCATGGGGCTGCAAAGAGGCAAATATGAATTAATCCATAAAATCTCTGATTTCCACCATCATTTGGTGTGTGGTTAGCATCCCTTAAAAATAATAAACTGTAAAACGTATGGAAACCACATTGATATACTTTTTAAGGGTTGCTAACCACACCCCCAAAAGGGACATGGTGGCTCAATGGCTAAGATGCTGACCTTGTCGATCAGAAAAGTCAGCAGTTTGGCGGTTCGAATCCCTAGCACCATGTAAAAGAGTGAGCTCCCATTACTTGTCCCAGCTTCTGCCAACTTAGCAGTTCAAAAGCATGTGAAAATGCAAGTAGAAAAATAGGGACCACTTTGGTGGGAAGGTAAAAGTGTTTTGTGCACCTTCGGCATGCCAGCCACATGACCATGGAGACATCTTGGGACAGAGCTGGCTCTTCGGCTTTGTAATGAAGATGAGCACCGCCTCCTAGAACTGGAAACGACTAGCACATATGTGCGAGGGGAACCTTTACCTTTAACCACACTCCCACATATCAGTAATCAGATACCTTCACCAAGTTATATAACTGTGCAATACTTTTCATTAAATATGTTTTATTGCCTTACAGTTTCCCCAAAATGAATTGTTTCTATTTCTCTCTTTTTTCTGTAAAGACAGTGATGTGTAGATTATCCAACCAGAAATTTTCAGTGCATCCACTTCCTTAAATTCTGTTCTTTGTTCCTCACTAGCAATGAATTACAGTGTTGGTTCTGGTTGTCTGTAACACAACTGTGTTCTCAATTGTAAAAATGGTTGGTCACTAACTTTGTTTGCTAGATTTATTTTTCCCTATAGTAGCTCAGGTAACTTACAAGAAAGATTTCTCTTTCTCTTCCCCATAACAGCTATGTAAGATAAATTCCGCCAAAAACTCAGTTAGTGTCCATAACATAATGAGGGTAGAATTTATCCTGCTCCCTCTGAGACCTAATCCACTTTAACCATTACAATACACCAGTTCTTTATATCTCTTTTTACTGGCACTGTCTGCTCTCTTGTCCCTGTTCTTTGCTGTTAGGGTTTCTGGATGAGGAGTATGGATGTTTTCCCTCTAAGGAAAAAGAATAATGCAGATGTGAAGAAGTTCCTCGTTCCAAAACTTCCTACAGTGAAGAGACAGAGCTGTGTAAGATCAAAGATCCTTCAAGCACTTTACAAAAGTACACAGCGGGAGACTGTGTTAATGTTAAAACATTTTGGTAATCATAATTTCATGGCAATTCTCCACATCATTATAAATCTCTCCTTGTGCTTCAGTGTTTTGTTTCTGCCTGCCAGGAGACAGGAAGAAATAATCAAAGCATATTCCCTGTTTCTCAAAATGCAGAGGTGATTTTAGTGAGCAGTCTGAACAATGGTTCTGCAGAAAGTTTGTTGATTGTCTCATCCATTGAAAGACATGATTAAGAGAATGTGCAATTTATAGTCACTTCTCAGAGTCTGCTGATTGGACTGGCCTTCACGTTGTGAGTGAATGTCATCTTCAACTTAGCTGAGAAAAAAAAAATATTTTCATAAGGCATCCAGTGTCTAATTTTGAAAAATCAGCAGTTGTTCTTGATTTAATTAATTGATGTTCTTCCTTTATATGCAGTTCTGCTCCTTAATACTCTAAGCAGCACATTATAATGCTTAATGGATACAGCAATAAAAAACTAAACAGTTTCAAACCTGAGTGGAATTAGGATGGGAACACACTGCTAAGTCTCAGGGGTTTTGATTAGATTGGACTATTGGGGGTGGGGGGGAATGCCAGAAAGTAGCAGACCATTTCCATTGTTGTTGCCTAGAAAACTGCATGACATGATCTAAATTATCAGATTCTTTTGTTGTTTTTGTTGATCTAAGAATGCTGTTCATAGCTGTTGTGTCTTTTCATAATCTAAAACTCTGTACAATAATCTACAGATTTAGGCTTTCCAAATGTCAGTTAAACCTTAAAACATGACAACAAAAATAAACTTTTTCTATAAAGCTATTTCTTTTCATTTCTTTCTTTTCCTTTCTTTCTTTTTCTCTTTCCTTCTTTCTAATATTTATTTCATGGTTAATTTTTCCTCCCTCCCTCCTTCCTTTCCTCCCTTCCTTCCTTCCCAAAACTTGAAAGTATTTTGACACACTATTACTAGAATTAAAAATGAAAATGTAATATGTATTTAATTCTAAAGAACATAAACAATCTCTCACTTCATGTGCGATTGATCCTTTGCAATAATACAAGACAGTATGCAAATCACATTGATTTATGACCCAGGTCTTGGAATAAACATTGCTTCTTCCGTCTAGCAATAAGTGGGTCTTTTTCTGATGCCCGACTTCTTTTAGGGCCTTTGTTTGTTTCACAGATTGTTTAGTTTTCTGTCTCTTCCACACTTATGCAACTGTAAACAGAGCAGCAGGCCCATAAAGATAATTTTGCAACAGGGATTTCCAAATGAAGTTTATGTCATGATACTTCTGCCTTTTATCTTGTGCATTTCCCATTACTGAGAACTGAAAATTGGATAGGTCAATGGTTTCTGATAATGAAGACTGAAGGTTGATGGATACATTGATGAATTAGTTTTATCTGGTCCTTGTTTCAATTATTTACAAATATAAAAACACTTAAAGAGATGTTAATCTTAACATGCATATTTTAACATATATCAAAATTTGCACTCCTAAACATTTTTTATCTCAAAATAGCAATGCATTTTTAAACTGGAATAAGAATTTATATCCTAATATTCATAAGGAGGGAGGGAGAGAGGGAGGGAGGGAGGAAGAAAGGAGTTATCAAACATGTAGTAGAGTCATATTTAGGAGTTTAGTTACTGTTCAGGGGCTAAGGAAAGGGACACAAAAATTACTTGAGAATAGAATTATTATCATTAATATTTATTTATTTATTTTGTTAAATGTTAACAATATAATAGAAATAAGAATAAACATAAGTATAAATACATGAAATAGGAACTAATAATTGGGGACAATAGGACAGGGTCAGTAGGCACGATTGTCCATTTATGCACACCCCTTACAGATCTCGTAGGAATGGGATGAGGTCAATACAGGTTAGTTTGAGGGTAAAGGAATGGGGGTTTGAACATGTAACAACAGAAGCAGGTAGTGAGTTCCAGACATTGACCGCTCTGTTGCTGAAATCATAGTTCCTGCAATCAAGTTTGGAGTGGTTTACATTTAGTTTATATCTGTTGTGTGTTCTTGTGTTGTTGTGGTTAAAGCTGAAGTATTCATTAACTGGTAAGACATTGTAACATATGATTTTATGTACTATGTTTAAGTCCAATTTTAGCTGGCGTAGTTCAAGGATGTCTAAGCCTAGAATCTCAAGTCTAGTGGTGTAGGGTATTCTGTTACGAATAGAGGAATTGCCTTCAGAAGTTTGAACTGATTCATGTATGCATTAAAGCCTCTATGCAAACAAGTTTATAATGGAAAACTTTGGCCAATAATTGGCATTGATGTCATATTTTTGATAGCTTAGAATATGTATTTGTGATGCTCATAAGTTTTCCTTCTCTGTATTTTATTCAAAGCTTTTCTACATGTTCAAACAGAAACTAAGATTCCTGCTGCATATGAATGTATTTATTTTACTGAGCTTATAATCAGCTCTAATCAGGCTTGACACTAAGTTGTTTACATACTAACCCAAACAGTAATAAGATTAAAACTAAATCATTATAGTATAAACATTACAGCCTAATAAAATAAATATCACAATAAGTAAGTATTCCATGTACCAAGAAGGAACATTAACATCATTCCCACCAGGCAAAGGGAAAATCTGGAAAGGCCTGTTGACATATCTTAGTTGCTTCATGAAAAGTTAACAGATTCAGGGTCAAACTGATATTGGGTGGAACCTTATGGTATGGCTGAAACAATTTTGAACTATAGAAATAATAGTAGATTTTAGAAGAAGCCCTCCTATTCTACCACCTCTTACAGCGCTAGACAACACAGAATTAACTGTAGAGACCTTCAAGTTTCTATGTTCTGTAATAATTCAAGACTTAAAACCTAACATAAAAAATGTCATCAGAAAAGCACAACAAAGAATGTTCTTTCTCTGCCAGCTAAGAAAGCTCAGGCTGCCCAAGAAGCTGCTGATACAGTTCTACAGAGGAATTATTGAGTCTGTCATTTACACCTCTGTAACTGTCTGGTTTGGCACTGAGACCAACAAGACAAACACAAACTTGTTGCTCTGTTCAGTATGCTTAATAAAGAGTTGAAGTTCCCTGTTCACTGCCTCGTCTCTGCTCCTTGCACCCATGCACAGAACTTAACACTGGCGACGAGGATGTGATGCGGAGACATCTGAGCTGATTGAATACTCACAGAGCACCAAAAAGAGCACATGGCTGAAGGCACATCGACAATGGAATACATGTCCAGTGGCGCCATACCACCCGCTCCATTTGACCCGGCACAAGAAGACTGAGACTCATACATGGACCGGTTCCAGATGTTTCTGGAGACCAACAACTTGAAAGACGCAACTATGGGGAAAAAGCGAGCAGTGTTCCTGACCCATTGCGGGCCAGCCGTCTTTAAGATGGCCAAGGCACTAGCGAAACCGGCTGAGGTGAAATCCATGGACTGGGACGTCCTCGCACCCCTTCTACGGGCCCACTATGCACCCGCTGTACCAACGCTTGTCCGAAGACATGAGTTTTATCAGAGGGACCAACGGAAAGGAGAGAGCGTCGCAGATTTCATCGCAGACCTCTGGAACCTGGGAGGCCTCTGTGGGTTTGCAGACCTCCAAGAAGCTCTGAGAGACCGAATAGTTCTGGGATTAGATGACCAAACGGCGTAGAGCAAGATCATGGCCAAAGGGGACATCGATCTTGCCGATGTCATCAAAGATGCTACTGCAGCAGAAGCAACCAGGAAGTCAGCCGCCTGAATGCGCCGCACCAATGCACCGCTACGTCAAGTCGCCGAAGATACCTCACCTCGCCAAGAGAGGCACACAACAGTGGCCCACCATGAGGACCTCGAATCTCCATCAGAAAGTGATGAGGAGGAGGTCAACCAGCTCCGGTCCGAACGCAACCAACGCAACCCGTGGAATCGAAGACTACCGCACCAATGCGCGGGTAGTGGGGCAAACCACCCACGATCAGATTGCAAATTCCTCAACGCACTCTGCCATTCATGTGGGAAAAGAGGCCACATCGGGAAGGTCTGTAGAAGCAAGCGAGGATCCAGCCCAATTCGGAGAGAAAACAACTACCGCCAGACCACAGGGAATTGTCCTGTGAGTCGGAAACACTTGAACCACCAATGGAACAACCACTCCGACAGAAATAAAACACTTGCCACTTCAATGAGATGGGAAGAGGCACACCAAACCATTACCATTGGTCATGCTTCATCATTAGATGCAAAGAAGATCTGAGTGAGGGTCGCCATCGAGAACCAACCTTGCGTGATGGAAGTCGACTCAGGATCATCCCTCTTGATGGTTTCCTGGAAGACCCTTAAACAGTTAATCCCTGCCGTCCGGTGTCAAGACCTCAGAGCCCAAAGAATTATACTCAAAGATTACCAGGGGAACCAAATTCCGGTCGTTGGCTCCAGCCAAGTCCAAGTATCATTCAAAAATCGTACTGCATCATTACCGCTGATTGTCGTTGATCGCGACTGGCCTAGTTTGTTAGGTTTTCAATGGTTCGCCCCACTCGAGATTGAGGTAGCCGGCATTCACCAAACCAGAAGCGACGACTGGGAGGAGGCCCTCATCCAGGAATTCCAGGAAGTCTTTGCAGACAAACTAGGCAAGTACAAGGGGACCCCGATATCATTTCACCTTAACTCTGAAGTAGCCCCCATCCACCTTAAGCCTCGTCGGGTACCTTTTGCCCTAAAACCAAAGATTGACGAGCAGCTGGATAAATTAATAGCCCAGGGTGTTTTAGAACCAACTGACCACATCCGTTGGGAAACCCCAATCGTAACACCCATCAAATCGGATGGATCATTAAGGATTTGTGGGGACTACTGGGCCACCCTCAATCATGCCCTTCAACAGAACGCTTACCCGGTGCCAGTGGTTCAACACCTTCTCCATTCCCTGGGGGGCAGAAAAGTCTTTGCTAAATTGGATTTAGTGCAGGCGTACCAACAACGGCCTGTAGATAAAAAAACCACAGAAGCACAGACAATCGTTACACACTGAGGCACTTTTAAATGCAACTGACTCCAATTCGGAGTGAGTGTGGCCCCAGGGATTTTTCAAAGTCTGATGGAGAGATTTTTGCAAGAGATCAAGGGGGTCATTCCATATTTTGACGATGTTTTAATTGCGGCTCCAAATAGAGAAGTACTAGAGAGGCATCTTAGAATGGTTCTCCAGAAATTTAAAGACTCCGGCCTAAAGATTAAAAAAAATAAATGTCAACTGTGTACAGAGAAAGTAGAGTTCCTGGGGTACCTAATCGATAAGCAAGGCATTCACCCCACTAATAGCAAACTAAGAGTGATCAAAAACGCCCCAAGACGCAAGAATGGAACAGACCTCCAAGCTTTCCTGGGGCTCATTAACTTTTACAACATCTTCTTGCCCCAGAAGGCGACTGTAGCTGAGCCCCTACATAGACTTCTCGACAAAAAAGCCACCTGGGTCTGGGGACACCGAGAGGAGCACGCATTCCGACAAGTGAAAAACTTACTAACCTCCGATGCTGTTTTAATGCAGTATAACGAGACTTTGCCTTTAACCATTATGTGTGATGCGTCACCATTTGGAGTAGGAGCCATTTTAAGTCATGTGTTACCAAATGGTAGAGAGGCCCCTATTGCCTATTTTTCAAGGACCTTATCGAGAGCTGAATGCAACTATAGCCAAATTGACAAAGAGGCTCTTGCTGTTGTATCTGCTGTGAAACGGTTTAATGAATATGTGTATGGACAAGCTTTTACTATTATTACCGATCACAAGCCTTTGCTGGGGATTATAGCAGGAGACAAGCCAACCCCCTATATATTGTCACCTAGAATGACTCGTTGGTTGGAGTTCTTAGCTGCATACAATTATAAATTGCAACACCGCCCTGGGAAAGCCATTCCCCATGCTGATGCATTGAGCCATGTCCCACTTCCGGAAACCATCGACGACCCAGCTCCAACCCTCACAACACTCCAGATTGAAACCCTACATTCACCGCCCCTAACAGCCAGAGACATCGCTATCGAAACGAAACGAGATCCTGTCCTGGTGCGAGTTCTCAGCTGGGTCGAATGAGGATGGCCAGAAGAACAAACCCCTGACAACTTCACCCCTTTCAGAAACAGGCAAACAGAACTTTTCTCGCAGAAAGGCTGCACCCTATGGGGAGACAGAATCATCGTCCCAGAGCGGTTACAACAAGCAGTTTTGAAAGCATTGCATGACGATCACCCTGGCATCGTGCGTATGAAAGCGCTCGCACGAAGCTACGCGTGGTGGCCGGGCATCGATAAGCAGATCGAAGCCTGGTTGAAGACTTGTCTAAAGTGCCAAGAAGTCAGCAGTGCCCCACCTAGAGCAACTCCAATGGAGTGGGAAACCCCCTGGGGGCCGTGGTCCCGCATCCACATTGACTTTGTGGGACCTACTAAGGGACATACATTCCTCCTAACAGAGGATGCCTATTCCAACTGGCTCGAAATCCACAAGATGAAGACGACTACAACCGATTCAGTCATCCGCAAATTAAATAAACTATTCGCAACACATGGACTGCCAGACATTTTAGTCTCCGATAACGGACCCCAGTTCATGGCCCTGGCATTCGAACAATACTTAGCGGACCGGGGCATCCGCCATGCGCTAACCTCGCCAGCGCACCCTGTGGCCAATGGAAGGGCCGAGCGCATGGTCCAATTTCTTAAAAAAACTCTTCACAAGATGGACCATGGGGACATTGACGACAAACTGAACAGAATACTCCTACTCCAACACATCACCCCGCACAGCATAACCAACAAAATGCCACCTGAACTGTTGATGGGACGCAGGCTTTGCTCCCACCTCGACCATCTCCACCCGGCCTATGCGCCAGAGAAACCCTGTGGATCTAGCGGAAAGTGCCGCGAATTCAAGGAAGGCAACTTAGTCTTCGCTAAAAATCTTTCCGGCGAACCGTTGTGGGTCGAAGCAACTATAACCCAAGCCATCAGGCCCAGATCGTACCGCATACAAGCAAGAGACGGGAAAATATGGAAACGCCATATAGATCAGCTTTGCTCTAGGTTGCAACCCAGTTCCCACGACTCCTGTGACCCTCAAACTGGGGGGGAGGGGATGTCAAGGGAACCAAATTCGAGATGCTAGGTGACAAAATCGAAGAAAGTCAACAGCCCGGCATTTCACCTGAAGAAGAATCAGGAATGGGGGTTGCCTCACCACAGAGAAATACCTCAATGGAGGCGAGCCTGCAGAGACCGGAGGACAACAACGACAGAATCAGCGGCGCCGAGTCGTCCTGTGAGGATGCGGAACCACCTGTACCAGATAAATCAAAAAACATTCCACCGAAACCGGACTACAGACAGGAACTGGTGGGACAGCGCAAATATAATAGACAGTTGAAACAACCTGCATATCTACAGGATTACGTCACCGCGTCCCTCAAACGGAACCTAGGGGGAAGGGGTGTTATGAACTAATAAAGGTGTTTAATAAAGTTTTAACAACCGTAAGTAAAAAGCAGGGTTCTAATCCTGCACTTCTGATTGGCTGATAATTGCGACATCGGATTGGTCCTTTCTGGGAAATCTGATTGGCTGTTAACGGGCCAACTCTCATTGGTTCAAGGGTTTAACACTTCCATGTTTTCATTGGCTAATAGGACAGCAGCCAACCCTATAAAAGGGCTGTTGCTGCCCTTGGTGGTTGCTCTGTTCAGTATGCTTAATAAAGAGTTGAACTTCACTGTTCACTGCCTCGTCTCCATTCCTTGCACCCATGCGCAGAACTTAACAAATTCCTACAGCACTGTCAAACTGCCTAGTAGGGCTATATTACTATTATCCTTCTCATCTTTCCTATTACCTATTTCCTTATCTTATAACTTTGTTGCTTGTATCTTACCATTTATATTGTTTTATTTAGTATGCTAGTTTAATTTATGTTGATTGCTTATTTAGTTGTGTATTACTATCACTAAGTATTATATCTTATGATTTTTGATGACTGTATTTTATGATTATTATGATCTGATTTATCACTTATTGTTTGTATGTACGTTGAGAGCTTATGCACCAGAGACAAATTCCTTTTTTTTTTTTTTGGTAAAAATTTTATTTGGGTTTTCACAAAATATAATACAAATAAAATATATTTTTTTGAGAATAGCATGGTCCTGGGTTATCACTTCTCCATACAGACAAACTAAATTTGATAGTCATCTTTGTGTTCTATTCCATATCTTATGACTATTTGAACATTTTCTCAATAATTTTTCCCTTCCTTTAGTTTTCTCAAACTTGCTTTTAATTATCTCATTCCTTTCTAAATTCAATTATATATATCTTTTTTAAAGTTTCAATATCTTTCTAATAATTATATTTATACTTTTGTCTGTTTCAATTTCATATACTCTTTTCTCATTAAACAATATTTTCCCTTGTGGTTACTGATTGGAGTATAACACCTTTGTATCTTGTAATTTTTGTCCATTCAACTCTTATTTAAATTTCAATTTATGCATTTACAATTATAACATTCAATATAACACTTCCAGTTGAATTCTGCTTGTACATTCTTAAAATGCACACTGGGTTCTTAAACAGAAAGTATATATTTAACAATAATAAATAAAATACTTATTCTATTCTAATTCAGCTCTATCATTGATTTTAGTTATAATCTTTAACATCTTTAACATTTCCTTTCAATGAGGTATCATACTTCTTTAAGAACACTTATAATATTTCCATAATTTTTCCATATTTCTTTCAAATTCTTCACTTAAATTTTTATAATAATTAAAATGTTCCCATCCTTTCCTAATTTCATGCTCTCGTTCTCTTTATTTCATTTATTTATTAACAAACATTACATTACATTACAATGAGTATTTTATCTATCATTTTAATCACATTTGTTTCATTTTTTCTAAGTTCATTTCTATTTCTAATATAACAATACTATCTTATGTATCCTTGCAAAATCCCTCTTTCAATTAAATTTTCACCCATTATCTCTGTGTCTTCTAAATAACCTTATACCTTTAATCCTTGTCCATTTTCCTTGCTTCTCTATGTCCAGTTTCTGTCCTTTATAACTTCTTTTCCTTTCCTTCTTCCCCCTCTTCTTCTCCCTCCTCTTTTTGACCTCTTGTCTCTCTAATTCTGATTAACTCTTCTGTAATCCTCTCTTCTGTTTCTTTCTAATGTTGTAATTACTTTTCAAACTATTCTTTCTTTGTTGTTGCCATTTTTTCAGATCTTAAATTTTGCACTCTCTTTCCCCTCTTTCCTTTTCTTTCCCCACATAGAATTACTTGGTCATTGAAGATGGCTTCTTCTTTGAGACAAATTCCTTGTTTGCCCATTCACACGTGGCCAATAAAGAATTCTATATCCTTCTACAACCTTTTATATCTTGTTTCAGAGGAGGCAACTAAGAGGTACAACACCCAAATTCTTGCAGGTTACATTTACATAGAGGAGAATATTTGTAGCTCTGGGTTGAAACCAGGGCTGTGGTTGTGGGGAAAATATGGTGGGAGGAAATTTTTCATGTTCTCTGAGTTTGGTTTTGTTTTCTTGCAGACATTTCATTGCCAAAATTAGGTGACATAATTAGTGTACAATAGATTGGGTAATAAAACATCTGGAAGAAGAGAACTAAGCCCAGAAATCCCCAAGGTTACATTCCATAAATAATGGACCCAATCAGAATTTTTGCTTCAAGATCAAAGCAAATGTGTGGAGACTTAATGGGCAAAGAGTTAAATATGAGCCAACAGTGTGCAGTGGCAGCCAAAAAAGCCAAGGTAATCCTAAATTACACTAAAAGAGGGATACAATCAAGATCAAGTGAGATACTAATATCACTGTATAAAGTCTTAGTAATACCACACCTAGAATACTGCATCCACACTATAAAAACATGTTTAGATTCTAGAAAAAATGTAGAGAAGAGCAACCAGGATGATTAGAGGATTGGAGGCTAAAACATATGAAGAATGGTTACAGGAACTGGGCTTAGCTAGTTTAATAAAGAGAAGGACCAAGGGAGACATGATAGCAATGTTCCAATATTTGAGGGGCTACCACAGAGAGGAGGGGGTCAAGTCATTTTCCAAGGCACCCAAAGGCCAGACAAGGAATAATTGAACAAGGAGAGATTCAACGTGTAAATAAGAAGAACTTTTCTGAAAGTGAGAACAATCAACCAAGGGAACAGAAGTTGCCTTTGGAAGTTGTGGGAATTTCATCACTTGAGACTTTCAAGAAGAGATTGGACTGCCATTTGTCAGAAATGGTATAAGGTCCCCTGCTTGGGTGGGGGGTTGGACTAGATGACCTACAAGGTCCTTTCCAATTCTGTTAATCTGCTATTTTATGTATTTGCCATGAAGGGCTTTAAAGGTGACCACCAGCTGCTTGATTTGTACCAAGGAACAAACTGGCAACCAGTTCTGCTCTCAAATCATTTACCATTCATAACTTCTCAAGCTACAGCATTGTGGACCCGCTGCAATTTCTAAGTGATCTTTTAAAGCAGCCCCTTGCATCATAATAATATGAGAATAACCAAACTATGTGTCAGTCTGTGCTCCCTTTAAATCCCAAGAAAGAAATACTCAGACTCCATGGTGTAGAGCAAAATTATCCTTTTACTGGAAAATAAAGTGGAAGTTACAAATCAATTCCGAAATTGGGAAATTGGCTGGTAGAACACACATACAAAGAAATAGAATTTCTCCC
Source organism: Hydrophis major (assembly GCA_033807585.1). NCBI lineage: Eukaryota > Metazoa > Chordata > Lepidosauria > Squamata > Elapidae > Hydrophis > Hydrophis major. Next base: position 15,247,861 of record CM066334.1, on the reverse strand, counting down.
ACTCCCCAATGTTCAAATGATTCTTCCAATTAAAACTTCTGAATAAACTCATGTGGTCATCTCCAGGTGGTGATGAGGTTTCTTGTCAAATGGCCTTTACACATTTTGATAAAAGTTCGCAGTTGCACAAAAGAGGAAAGAAGATAGCCAAGAAACGGAAAGTTAAAGAAAAGAATCCCCCCTCCCCTTGCAAAGGAATGCAAAACACCTCCAGCCTTCTTCCCCTCCAAAGTCCCCCCTCCCACCATTGTCATGACAGCCGAAAGAAGTAATAGCAGAAAAGCAACAATGGAAGATATCTTGAGGCTATCTATCTTGAGGCTGACATTTGGACCCCCTAGAAAAAGGACATTAGTCCCAAATAGAAAAAATAACATAATTACATGTAAACATTGATATACATTTCTATGGTTTATCAGGGTATTTGGCATAAAATTTCTTTAACAGTCCAGGAGCTCTAAGGTCTTTCTCATTTACCCATTCAGCATGGGACGGAGGAAAATGTTTCCAAGCTACAAGATATTAGGTACAACCCGTCCATTTTCTAGAATCTAGAATTTCTTTAATTTCGAAATGCTGTTCACCCTCAATTAACAATGGTACGGGGGGATCAGACTGGGTCGGTCTCAAGGTACAGGTACATTCTGGTTTCAACAAACTGACGTGGAAAACTGGATGAATACGACGAAGAGTCTTTGGTAAAGTCAGTTGAACAGTCACAGGATTTACAATCCTCTCAATGGGAAAAGGTCCCACATACTTAGGACCCAACTTCTTCAATTTTTGGGTAATCTGCAAATACTTGGTTGAGAGGAATACTTTATTGCCCACTTGATATGACATCTGCGGGGCTCGCTTTCTGTCAGCAAATTTCTTATGAGATTGGTGCGCCTCATCCAAAGCTTTGCAGACGACTGGCCAATTAAGTTGAAGCTGAGATATCCAATCACTCAGTGACTGGACAGTTTGGTTTTCACCAGGCAGTTCAGGTATGGGCACAAAATCTTGCCCCATTGCTATTTTGAAAAGAGTAAACCCCGTACTACTGTGAAGAGAGTTATTATATCCTACCTCCACAAAACGTAGTAGATCCACCCAGTTGTCTTGCTGATAATTTATGTAACATTGGAGGTATTGCTCTAGCACCCCGTTAGTCCTCTTGCAAGCCCCATTAGTTTGGGGATGGTGGGTGGAGCTTAAACTTTGGGTGGAGCCTATTAACTTCAAAAATTCCCTCCAGAAATTCGAGGTAAATTGGACTCCTCGATCAGAAACTACACGCTCAGGTATACCATGCAACCTGTAGACATGAAGAATGAACAGCCTGGCCAATGACCTCGCTGAAGGGATCTTTGAGCAAGGTATGAAGTGGGCTTGTTTGGAGAACAAGTCAGTCACCACCCAAATGACTGTGTGTCCACTGCTCTTGGGTAGATCTACTATAAAGTCCATGGAAATTTCCTTCCAAGGAGCAGTTGGGCTGGCCACATTTTGCAGCAGCCCTGGTGGCTTACTAGGAGGTCTTTTTGCTGAGGTGCAAATCGGACAACTTGCCACATAAGTCTCAATGTCCTTTTTCAATGAAGGCCACCAAAACTGGCGTTTCACCAAATGTAGGGTCTTCACAAACCCAAAATGACCAGCCACCTTGGAATCATGAGTTTGTTGCAATATGTGGCTTCTCAGGTTTTGAGGTACATACAACTTCGCCCCTATCCAGGCTAGACCATCTCGAACGGTGCAGTTATTCGCATTTGCCAGAAACCACTCATCCGTCTTCAACGCCTCCTTAAACCATTCCATCAGATCAGTGGACAGATCCCTCTCCTGGTTTCTTCTTTGCACGCGGGTAACTACAGGGGCAGCCAGTTGTGTAGTGGACACGATTGGCCTTATCACTTCTTTATGGGTACTGTTGTATTGAGGCATTCTAGACAAAGTATCTGCCATAAAAAATTTTCCCCCTGGGATATATTTCAAGGAGAAATTGAATCGCTTGAAAAACTGAGCCCACCTAACTTGCTTAGGGGATAGCTTCTGAGGGGTTTTTAAAGCTTCTAGATTTTTATGGTCAGTCCACACTTCAAATGGGTGTTTCGCTTCTTCCAGAAAGTGCCTCCAAGCTAGTAAAGCCCAACGGACTGCAAATGCTTCCTTCTCCCAAACAGCCCATCTCCTTTCAGTCTCAGTCAATTTATGAGAGGTGTAAGCGCACGGTTGTAGTGTCCCCTTCTCGTTTAATTGAAGTAAGACCGCTCCCACCGCCACATCACTTGCATCAGCTTGGATCACGAAAGGGGCATCCATGTCTGGGTGTTTCAGCACTGGTTCTGCAGCAAAAAGTCTCTTAAGCTTTTCAAATGCCGCTTGGCACTCCATGGTCCAATTCAATGGTTGGCTGGGCTTTGGTTTCAATTCCCCCTTTGTTTTTAGGAGATTGATGATGGGCATGGCTATTTTAGCAAAAGACGGGATGAATTGCCGATAAAAGTTGGCAAATCCCAGAAAACTTTGAAGCTGTTTATGGGTTCTCGGTGGGGCCCAGTCCAAAACAGCTCGCACTTTCTCTGGGTCCATCTCAATGCCCTCGGGGGAGATACAATATACCAAGTAGTCGATTTTTTCTTGGTGGAACTCACATTTGGATAGTTTGGCGTACAATTTGGTGGCCCTCAGCTTGTGCAACACAGAGCGTACCAGTTTCACATGTTCGTCTCTAGTCTCCATGTAGATAAGAATATCATCAAGGTATACCAGAACCCCTTTGTATAAATGTTCATGAAGCACTTGATTGATCAGTTGCATGAAAACAGCAGGTGCCCCCTGTAGGCCAAAAGGGAGAACATTGAACTGGAAACAACCCATTGGGCAGTTGAACGCAGTCTTCCACTCGTCTCCCTCCTTTATCCAGATTCGGTAGTACGCCTCCCTCAAGTCCAACTTTGTGAAAGTCTTCCCCTTTGCCAGGTGGGCTAACATGTCCTTCATCAGAGGGAGGGGGTACGTGTTCTCTACGGATACTGCGTTCAGGTTTCTATAGTCCACTACCAGACGTTTAGAGCCATCTTTCTTCTCGCGGAACATCACAGGGGCCACCACTCGAGGTCTGGCAGGTGTGATGAAACCCCGTTGCAAGTTCTTGTTGATAAATGCCCTCAATTCCTCCAACTCCCCCGGTGTCATCGGATACATCTTCGGTTTCGGGAGCGTCACCCCTGGCAGAAATTCAATACTACAATCGGTTGACCAATGGGGGTGGAGCTCGTCGGAAGCCTCTTCACTAAACACCTCTCTTAAGTCCCAATACTCCTTCAGGATTTTCTCCTCCCTTCCACGTGTTCGGCACCTGTAGAAGCTATCTCAGCAGGTACCTGGGACTTCGGATGGGATTTCTCCTCCCCTTCCAGATAGGGTTGCTCCTCCCTTTCCGGTGGCCAATCGGTGCAGATGGGGTATCCACCCCTCTCTCCAGTTCACATGGGGATTCCACTTCCAAAGCCAGGGTAATCCTAATATTAGGGGCTGTTCCATCCCAGGGGCCACAATAAAACACAGGGTCTCATGGTGGTTTCCCATGCTCATTTCTAGGGGTTCTGTTATAAAACGTGCGGACCAACCTCCCGCCACCGATCCATCCAGTTGGCAGAAAGATTCTTAAAGTTTTCAGTCCAATGCCCATACCCTTAACTACTTTCATGTTAATTACACACCTCGTGCACCCCGAGTTCAATAAAGCCAACATCACTCCCTCAGTCCCAGAGGTGGGCTGCTTTAACTTTATTGGGATGGTCATGGGCCCTTGGTTAGGACTTACTAGGATATTATCTTCCGAGTCAGTCTCGTTTTCGTCGAGTGGGGTTGGAGGTCCCAGCTCCTCTCCCGCCGAAAGGGCGACCTCTACAACCTCTCTTGCCTTCAATCCAGTCTCGCGGGGCTTGGTTGAGGGGTTTTCAGGCTTCCTCCCGGGGTCCCGTGGTTTCGGTGGGTTCGTCTTTACCCGGCAATCCACCATCCGGTGGCCCTCCTTCCCACAACGGAAACATGCCGTGGTCTTGGCTCTTGCCACCACCCCTCCCAGTTGGGGGGTTGAGGTCTCTCAGAGACGTGGAAGGAGTGGTTTTCTCCAGGTGGGACCTTCCCTGCGTCGGTTTCGGGCTAGATCAATGTCCACCTCTTCCGCCAGCAAGTACCATGACTGTAAATCACGTGGATCCCTTCTGGAGATGCACGTGTGGTATACATTTTCATTTAAGCCATCTTTGTAGGCTTTCACCAGGGCCTCCTGGGACCAACCTCGGATGTGGTATGTCAGCTGCCTGAATTCTTGGGTGTTGTCTGCCACCAATCTCCCCCCTTGGACTTGGGTCTTCATTCTGATCCTGGCCTTTCTCTCTGCCAGTGGATCCTCAAACCTTTTCCTCAGTGCAGTCATGAAAACATCAAGGTTTCACAGTTGGGGGGAGTTATCATTGTACAAAGTCACCATCCAGTCTGCTGCCATCCCTTCCAGGGTTCTGGTGACACATCTCACTTTGGCTGCTTCAGTGGTGAACTCCCGTTCAAATTCTGCCATATAGCTCCCAACTTGCACCAAGAAAAACCCCAAATTTTTGGGATTTCCTCCAAACTTCACATCTAGGGGGGACAGGTGGCATCTTCCAGGAACCACACCTATTGCTGGGGCTCCTTGGGCGGCGGCGGGCGGCTGCGCTGGCGTAGGCTGGGCAAGGGGGGTAGGGATAGCTTGACTTCCCTGGGCTGACCTCGCTCCCTCTTCCCCCTCATACCTTTGAGCCATGCCAGGCTTCTCAGAAACATCCATAAGGAATTTCCCGGCTTGATCCAGCCTGCATTCCATCTACTCCCCCTCCTGCCACAGCCGTTCCCTCGCACCTTTTCATCTTACAGTGATTCTGGGAGGAGGGGGGTCTTCAGAGTCTCTCCAACCAACCCCCAATGACCATCTGGGCATCTCGGCTGGGGTTTCTTCCAGTGTCAAGTCGGCCAGCAGGTCAGTCACCGATGTCTCTGGTAGCAGCATCGGCTGCCCCCCCGCAGCTCCCTGGTCCTCTTCATCGCTGGTTGGAGACGACATGAGATGAAACCCCCTCGGAAGAAAAGTTGCTGTTTTCTCCAGGTGGGTTGATGTGGGAGTTTCGGAATAATGTCAGTCTGTGTTCCCTTTAAATCCCAAAAAAGAAATACTCAGACTCCATGGTGTAGAGCAAAATTATCCTTTTACTGGAAAATAAAGTGGAAGCTACAAATCAATTCTGAAACTGGGAAATTGGCGGGTAGAACACACATACAAAGAAATAGAATTGCTCCCACCCCCCCACCCCCAAAGTTCAAATGATTCTTCCAATTAAAACTTCTGAATAAACTCATGTGGTCATCTCCAGGTGGTGATGAGGTTTCTTGTCAAATGGCCTTGACACATTTTGATAAAAGTTTGCAATTGCACAAAAGAGGAAAGAAGACAGCCAAGAAATGGAAAGTTAAAGAAAAGAATCCCCCCTCCCCTTGCTAGCCCAGCAAAGGAATGCAAAACACCTCCAGCCTTCTTCCCCTCCAAAGTCCCCCCTCCCACCGTTGTCATGACAGCCGAAAGAAGTAATAGCAGAAAAGCAACAGTGGAAGATATCTTGAGGCTATCTATCTTGAGGCTGACACTATGAGTGACAGTGGGCAAAGTCTCCCAGTTGAAGAAAGGCCAATGTTGATGCACAAGGTGGATTTGGGCATCATTAGAAGGCCTGGCATTTATTCGACTTGATCACTTCAGGAATTATTTTGAGAAAGCAAAATACTTTTCTTCTGAATTTTCTGTGTGAAAGGAAGAAAAAATGGTACCCGCCTCTCCCTCATAACATTATCTAACTAAATAAATCCTTCTTCAAGAATTCCCATGGACCAGGGGTTCCAAACTCATAACATCACGGTGGAGTCATGCAATGTATTGGGACTTTCTTTCCCTTCACTAAACTGGGCATGGGCATGGCCAGTGCATGACAGTGCATGGGCTGGGAGTTTGACAGCTCTGCCATGGACGTTCTACAAAGAAACAAGAATTAGCATTCATGAGTTCACATGAGTTCAAGTTGTGCCCTAGTCATGAAAACCTTCTCGGAGGCCTTGGATCAGTCATCCTCTCTCAAATGAATTCATTTCACAGGGTTGTGGTTGTGGGGGAAATATGGGAGGAAGAGGAACATGTGCTGGATATGTTGCTGCCTGTGTGTTATTTGTAAAAAATAATAAAGATAGTATACAAATAAATGAAGAAACAAACCATCATGGAACTGCTGAAAGAGACAATTTCCACATTCAATCCCACTTTAGCTCTCCATAAAAAAAAATTGTATCCATAGTTTTGATTTCATAATATGCAGCATGAGGATTTCAGTCTTGTATCTATAAAATATGCCTTCTGAAGCATTTAAACAATGATAACTTTGGGTAGATTGTTTATTTATAACCATGGGAACCATAATAAAACCCTACTATTTATTAATTTGTTGTAAAGATTCATAAACGTCTACAAATTTCCTATTGTTTAATCAGCACTGGCTACCTCACTATAAACACTACCTCTGTTTCTTGGCACAGAGTTCTTTGCAGCTTTCCAAAGCCAGTTATGAATTTTGGTAAATAATATAAATACGTTGGAGATTCGGGTTTTTTTCCAAGTTTCATTGGTTGAAGAGATGAACCTTTATACAAGCATAGCAAGAAAAAGATTGGATGGCAGCAGTGGTAGTCAAAATTAATTGGTGTCTCATCTGTGGTTCCTTCAGTAGCTTTTTTATTTTAGGAGATAAATAAATAAAAACGGTTCCATAATTTCATGTTGTTTTCCAATGAGGATTTTAAAAGATTTACTTCTGTTTGCAGCAAATGCCATTCCCCAATCAATGCAAATAGAGAGACAAACAAATGAATACTGAAATTAAAGCCAAAGGTTCAGTCCATTTATAGAAAATTCAGAGTTGATGTTACATTTCTATCTGCAATTTTTCATTGAAAAAATTCAATGTTGCAGTGCATTTGAAGCTTGCAATTGCTGCCAGTTAAAGAGCTAATTAATTGATTTCTTACATCCTTCTATTCCAAGTCTTTTCTCTTTGCCTGATACTTTTTCTGAAGGATATTTTTAAACAAAAAAACCTTTAAAAATTGCTTTCTTATAAGATATTCTTGTAAGAAGTAAAAGGAAATTATTTCTTCTACATTGAAATAGAAACATAACATTGTCTTCAGAGCATACTAGAGAAAGACTCTTTGAGATCTTTAAGCAGAAAAAGGGTTTTTTTTTTCCTTAAGAGAAGAAATGCAAGTTTATACATTATCTTATTCCATTAAATATATCATGAAAATATTTTAAAAATCTGGAAATCTCACATTTAACAGCATGCAAAACTAAATACTCATCAAGTTTGAAAAGCAACCCTCTAATATGCAAAATTCATATGCAACATTTCTTAATGTAGGATTTTTTTTAAAAGGTATATATTTTGGAGAGTGTGGAATGCAAACACTTATTAGAATGTGCTTCCCCCCCACCCCCATCAGTGACTTTAAAGGAATTTTTGAAGAAAGAGTTGGAGACATACATTGGTGCCAGATTATGCCTCAGTATACTTCCTTTGAAAACTATAGCAGACCTCTATCATGCCACAAGCATTTTTGAACTCATGTCTGCAGACTGAAGGCAACCAGCTTAGCCCTCATATTAAGTGTTGGATCAAACAATGACAGCCTCTAATGTGACTACCAAATCATGAATCAGGGTGCTGGATGATAGAAGAAGAAGATATTTGTTATCATGACTAGCTTTGTTTTTTAGATCAGTGGCTTGCAACAAAACAATAGAAATTAGCTATCTTAAATGTGCTTGTGTATCCAGCTGTATTATTAAATCATCTATAACTCAGACCTCCCAGTTTGTGCTTTATTTATAAAAACAATTATTTCACATACTTTTTTTCCAAAACCGCCACATCTTTAGATGAAAAGGGAGATGTTTCACAGCTATGTTTTGTCTGTATAAATAGCTAAATGGGGAGATGGAACCAAGATATTTACCTGCAGCAAAATCTCACTTAATTAACGGAACATGAAGTTGTTGTTTTTTATTGAATGTCTAAGGAGAAGGTCATATTTCCCATTAAGAGCTAAATCATCTGAGGAGTTGTAAGAGAATAATATCTCAAAAATGATTTCTTTATTTCACATTTTATAGAATTGTATGTATAAATTCTATCCCAGTGGAATAAAGCGTTCATTGCTAGCATTGGGTGTAGCAAAATTCAGGTATCATTTCAATTGTTGGTCTTTGTTGGTCTTTCAGAAAAAGTTAGATTTATTATTATTATTCAGAAACAACTGTTGTGGCTGAAATTCAAATCTTGGAATTATGTAAATACAGGCACACTAATATTCACTCAAAGTACTTGATGCAACTATAATTATGATCTACAATCTATCTATCTATATAAAAATAGGTGTGTGTGTGTGTGTATGTATGTATGTTCCAGCATAACTCTGGAACACCTCGAGCAATTTCAACCGAACTTGGTACACAGATGACTTACCCTCTGGAAACAAATACTGTGGGAATAAGATATCCCTAACACCCCTTGGGGGTGTGTGCCTTAAAATGGCTTCTACTGTACAGCACCGAGGACTTGCCATTGTAACGACTTCACAGTACTCCACAAGGGGGGGCTCCCTCCTGTGGAGGAATAGAAGAATTGCAATGCTGCATAAGAGACAGTACAATGGTGTGAGTCCCGACTACAGAATTTTCCTGACTAATACAGGATTAGGATAAATAAAAACCCAGGCAATGCCAGGTTATCGGCTAGTCATTAAATAAAAAGCCACTCAAATTTGTTAGTTTAAAAAATGTAGCATTTGATATCATTTTCTACCTGCAATCACAAACTTCAGTGTTAGTCCTGAAAAGGCTCAGGCATCATTTATTTCAAATCTAAGATCCATGACTTGGTACAGGAAAGCTTTCAGCTATAGCAAGTATTAAAAAGCATTTTATTTTGAAGAAATCACTATCAATCAGTTAAAAAGCACTTTGGATGCTTGAAATATGAATAATATTATATTATTGGTATCTGGCAACTGTACTGAAAAGAAATCAAAGTCTTAGCAATGATTTTTTTTTCTTGTTAATTTTGGTTGCACACTCAGCCAGATGCTTAGACTGGATCTGTCATTTTTATTCACTGATCAAATTCTTCCCAAGGACTCAGGATGGACAGATGTTGTTTTTTGATGATGTTGGAGGTATCATTGGAAGATGTAAACTGTTCCAGGTAAAACTACCTTTTGAAATTGATTAAGGGTGATTTTGTCAATGCCCATGGTGTTCATGCGATGTTCCATATGTTTTGGAATTGCACCCAAGGTACCCGTTACTACTGGTTCTCTTTACTTTGCCACAGTTATTCTACTTCTATTTTCAGGTCTTTGTATTTATTGGGGGGCAGGGGGGCAGAATCTCAAACATTGGAATGTTGAGAGCATATCACAGTCATATGCTTGCCATAGACCAAAGAAGGTAATAAGCCAGAGACAATTCCCATGGTCCAGAATGTGTTATGGAAAGCATAATTATTGCCACCTTAATACATCCACTCCCATGGAGGAAGGGAGGGAGGAAGGGAGGAAGGAAGGAAAATCAAAGTAATTTTTTCCTAGTTTCTCTGATTGTCTATACCATGGTTCCTATTCTTTAACCTATCGAAAAATGAGGAAAAATGAAATTGTTGGCATGGATTACTATTATTAGATATTTATCCCAACTTTTGTACATATAATCAAGGGCAGTTAACATTCTTAATGGATCTACCTCCTCTTTTCTCTATAACAGGCATCTGTGGGCAAAGTTGCACTGAGGGAGACAGACTTGCTCAAAGACACCCAACCAGCTTTCATGCCTATGGTGGGACTGGAAATCACAGTTGCGTCGTTCCCAGGCTAGCCTCTGAACCACTACAGCAAATAGTTTTTTGAATTTGTTGTAGTTGATGTTGTTTGGGAAGGCTATATGAAATCTTCAGAACTTTTGTTGTTTTTGGGGTTTTTGGGGTTTTTGTGTTTTGTTTTTTTTTGGAAGGCTATATGGAATTTATTTTCTGTTACAGACATCTGTTAAATTGAGAGTTTCTCTCAGTTCTCACTTTAACTGATTTACCGCAGGAAAAAAAACCTTTCCAACAATTTATTTTATAGTGTCCTCTGCAAAATTTCTCTAGTGATGAAAAATCAATAACTATTGAACATTTCAAACAGAAATCATGAGCTCTGCTGGCTAAAGAAGAGAACAGACATTGTTCAATTGCTTTTCTACATACTTCAAAAATGCTTATTGTGGACTGATTCTTGTTCTAACAACACACGTGGGACCTCTTTGGAGTAAATTGTTTGAATTTTAGAGACAGAAAAATAATACTTGGATGTAAGATAGTTCTAAACCTAACTTTTAGTTATGCATCAAATCCAGCATTCCATTTTTATTTTCTGGCTGATATATCCCTTTATAAATTTTTCAGAATATCAAAAGAGCTTGTCCAAATCAGGTGAATATCTATTTTGTCTATTTTTCTGAATGGAAGCATAGGAAGCATCTGAATATTTCTGCAGGAAGCACAGCAGGAGTGGTCCATTTCATGGTCCATTGCAGAAAAATATATATTCAGAAAGAGATGTTTAAAAAAATACAAAAGCTTTCTATTTAGCAATTATAGCAAAGAGCTCTTGATAGCTATGGAATATGTTCTTAATTTCTGCACTCCTCCACTGAAAGAAACCTCCCAGCAATCAGCTCAGGTTATAACTAAGAATGGTAATAGATTTGTGATATTAAGAATTTTCTTGTTTCCCTGCAGGCAGATTAGAATTTGTGCCTACTTTTATTCTCCTGATTATCCCTTGCAAATATATTTCCTGCCAATTACAGACTGACTAATTGAAGAAGAAACTAAGAAACATTTTTTTTGAACAAATTTTATTAATTTTTAAAGACATACAAAACATGAAACATAAGAATATAAAACCTCTTTTGAAAGTTATTTGTAAATTTTAAACAAATAAAACATTTTATACATCATTAACACATCTCCTTATAAACACATACATATCCTTTCAAATTCCTCATTATTTCTCCCTTTACTTTTATTCAATTATATTTCTTTTCTATATTTATCTATTTTATATGTTTTTATTCACTATACTTATTTTTCCTTTCTGACTCGCTTTATTCTCTTCTATCTTTTATTCTCAATTGTCCTCTTCTAATATTCCTCCAAGGTTTTATTAGCTCAATCAAACATAAACACACAAAAACACTAAACATAGAAATATAAAAAAAAACATCTTTTCTGAAAGTTGCTTAGTCTCAAGGTTACAACTCTTCATACAGACACAAATTCAAATTCATATTCATTTTGTATACCATTCCATATCTTATTAACATTTTCAATTTTTTATATAGCTTCTCCTCTCTTTTAAATTTTCTTAATTTTATTTTATTTATCTCATCTCGATTCAAATCATAATATTTATTATTCTTTGTCTGTTCTATTTCCAACTATCCATTAACCTTTCTTCTTTAAAGAAAACTTCTCCTGTACACTAATTGGAGTATGATGCCTTTGTCTCTTTCCCCTACATTTATAATACTTAATATAGAATACATAACTTACATTGGGATTCCGTTTGGTACATTCTAGAATTATGCAAGATTATCAATGCCAATACAAATCTATTCATTAATATTAATATTCATTTATATCTTAAACGCTTAACACATTACTTTTCAACTAAATATCATACTTTTATGGGAACACCTACTTTCCATAGTTATCCCCCCCCATCACATATTTTAAATCATTGTTTCACTAGAATGTTCCCCCTTCTCCTACTTCAAATCTCTCATTTCACAAAAAATTTCACTAGAATAACACAATCTAATCATTAATATTAATATTCATTTATCTTAAACATTTTGCCCATTTAAATTAAATGTCATGCCTTTATGGGAACACTTATGCTTTCCATAATTATTCCCTCCCCCCACATCACTTATCTTAAATCATTGTTTCATTAAAATGTTCCCCTTTTCTTGACAAAAATTTCACTAAATTATACTGAATATTTCACATTTTAAATTGCATATTGTTTCCAATTTTCTAAGCTTATTTCTAAATACAAATGTAAAAATACAATCTAATGTACCTTTCCAGAATCCCTTTTTCAATAAAGTTTACCCATTAACTCTAAAAGACTTTTGTTTCTTTGCATCTTGCTCCCCACCATTGAGGCTTCCCGTTCCTTCCTTTCTCCCTTGTTTATTCTTCTCCTTGTCCTCTTTACCCCCTTGTCTTTCCACCTCCCTTTTATTCTGCTTTCCTCCTTTCTGTTGTTTTCCAACATAGTATCCCCTTTTCACCTTATTCTTCTCTTTTTTCCGAGTCTTAAAATCCCCTTTCCCTTTTTCTCTTTCTCCCTTCTTTCCCACACTAAAGTCACTTGTTCATCAAAGATGGCTTCTTCTTTATCCCAGTCATCCTGTTGCGCAGTCAGCTTTTCATAAGTACAAACCGCCATTTCTAAAAATTGAAAAAGGGTGCCAAGAGAATTCTTCCCTTCTTGCTCTTCTTTTTTATATTTTTGATAGTCAAGTTTCAATCCATCCACAAGTGATGCCATTGTAGAGAGAAAAAGTTTTTCCAAACAACCACCCAAGTGCTTTTAATCAAAGATAGTTCTCAAAAGTTCCAAAATCACCAAGCAATCCAAACCAGCTGTTTCTTTTAAGTACTTTCTCCTTCTTCACTTTCTCTTTCTGGGGTTAGAGTTTAGTCACAAAGTTCCATTTAAAATATATCTTTTAGAAGTCTTATTGATGTTTAATAACACTTTAGAATTCTAGGCAATCTTCTCCTTATTTTCAAATTTTGCTCCAATTTTTTTTCCTCTCCCTTCCCACTCACAGCAAAAAAGATTCTTTAAAAAAAAAAAAATGTTCCGAAATCCTTATCCCTTCAGCATTTAATTACCTCCAATGCAGGTTTTCTGATTTCTCTTATGGTTCCATCCTCTGTCACGTTAGGAAGGAGAGTGAAAAGAAAAAAAAAAAACTTTCCCTTTTAGGATTCCATTCGCCGCTTGTAACTCTCTCTGGAAGTAACTTTCAAAATTCCAGGGTACTTTCTCTTGCTTTGTCCAGCTCTTCCAACTTTCTTCCTCCTGCACAATCTTGTCCGGCTGCAGTTTCCTTTGGCAGCCATTACTGACCGCCGCTCCTCCGCCTTGGGAAAAGGGGGTTTTGCCGGCTGGGGAGGGCCTACGACACCCCCAAACCCCTATCCAGATCCCCCCTGTCTTCAGCTGCCTCTATGGGGCAGCTATATCCCCCAAATCCAAGCAGATCGGGGGAACCTTGGCAGCAAGTGCATCAGGGATCATGCAGTATCGCGAATCCCCACCGCTGCCAAAGCCTTGCAAACTGGAAGTTGAAACTAAGAAACATTTTTATCCGTTCATTTACAGGTGAAACTCGAAAAATTAGAATATTGTACAAAAGTTCATTTATTTCAGTAATGCAACTTAAAAGGTGAAACTAATATATGAGATAGACTCATTACATGCAAAGCAAGATAGTTCAAGTCATGATTTGTCATAATTGCGATAATTATGGCTTACAGCTCATGAAAACCCAAATCCACAGTCTCAGAATATTAGAATATTACATACAATCAATAAAACAAGGATTGTACATTGAATAATATCGGACCTCTGACAAGTATAAGTAGGCATATGTACTCAGTACTTGGTTTGGGCCCCTTTTGTAGCAAATACGACATTTGAAGCCCATGTCCAAGATCCATCTGTGTGTGGTGGCTCTTGATGCACTGACTCCAGCCTCAGTCTACTTCTTGTGAAAGTCCCAACACTTTTGAATGGCCTTTTCCTGACAATCCTCTCCAGGTTGCGATCATCCCTGCTGTTTGTGCACCTTTTTCTTCCACAGTTTCCCCTTCCACATAACTTTCTATTAATGTGCTTTGATACAGCACTTTGGGAACATCCAACTTTTTTTGCAATTACCTTTTGAGGCTTTCCCTCCTTATGGAGGGTGTCAACTATGGTTTTCTGCACAACTGTCAGGTCAGCAGTCTTTCCCATGATTGTGATTCCTACTGAACCTGACTGAGAGACCATTTAAAGGCTCAGGAACCCTTTGCAGGTATTATGGCTTAATTAGCTGATTAGAGTGGGAAATTTTGAGCCTAGAATATTGAACCTTTTCACAATATTCTAATTTTCTGAGATTGTGGATTTGGGATTTTCATGAGCTGTAAGCCATAATCATCTCAATAATGCCACATCATGGCTTGAACTATCTTGCTTTGCAAGTAATGAGTCTATCTCATATATTAGGTTCACCTTTTCAGTTGCATTACTCAAATAAATGAACTTTTGCATGATATTCTAATTTTTCGAGTTTCACCTGTAGTTCAGCATCCAAATAAGAAACTGGTGAAAGAAAAACTTTAGAAATTAAGGTCACAGAATCATTCTATATGGAACAGGATATTTGAAAAAAATAATGTTGCTGAACTGGGAATATTTCCACATTTCTTTAGGGGCGCGGCAGGGAGAATACTACTCATTTTCATATTTTTGACATTTTGAATCTTTCTTAGACCAATTTTCAGTGGCAATTTGTTTCTGCCTTTTTAAAAAGTGAATGAATTAATGATTGAATGAACAGATTTTAAATAAGGCCACTGTATGATTATATTTCTTCTCTGGGTTAGGAAGAAAATTTGTGCAAAGATCTAACTTGGACTTGTTCAGGAAATTCTTCATGGAAGGTATTACTGTTTCTTAATTTCAATTGTTTTTTTAAAAAATCATTTTAAAACTTTTTAAAGAAGAGACTGGACAATTGTTTGTCTGAAATGGTATAAGGTTTCCTGCATGAGCAGGGGATTGGACTAGAAGAGCCTTCCATCTCTGTTATTTTGTTATTCATTTTCAGAATAATTTTGGATTCCTTCCTTCCTTCCTTCTGTTAGATCTGGGAGCGTGGGCGCAAGGAACGGAGACAAGGCATCGAATAGTGACTCCAACTCTTTATTAGTGACTTCAGAACAGAGCAAAAAGCTAGGGCAGCAGCAGCTCCTTTTATAGAGCTGGCTGCTATCACAACATCCAATGATTTGAGTTTGCCGTGCTGGAAAACGTCCAATCAGCGGCGACCCTTTAACAGCCAATCAGATCAGCCGACAATGACCAATCATGATCTGCTATTAGCGGGCCAATCAGAAGTGCAGGTTTACGAGCCTGCTGTGAAAGCAAAACTATTAGAATCGCAAGCTAACGAGTTTGCTTAGTTCGTAACATCTTCCTTCCTTCCTTCCTTCCTTCCTTCCTTCCTTCCTTCCTTCCTTCCTTCCTTCCTTCCTTCCTTCTTTCCTTCCTTCCTTTTTGGAAGTGTAAGAGCCATGGAGGCTGCAAACTGCTAACCAATTCATTGTAGTGTGAAATTCAGGGCACTAAAGAGTATCCATTCTCTCTCTCAATCAAATAAGTGCCAAATTACTTACTTATTTAATTACAGATTTACCTTTGAGAACTTCAGTAAAGCTCTCTTCTATTTTAAAATAACATTTGACAACAAATTCTTTCATCAGATTTTGAGAAAAAATGCAGGACATTTCCTCTATAAATTTAGGATATGGCTCCACATTTTGTCTAAATCTTAGATAAGCTCTGAATCCAATTTTCCATTTTCTTACTCCATCTTGTGCATCTTGTCATTTTTTAAAAGTTTTTAAGCCTTATGGTGGAATTTTTCATATTTTAGATTGGAGCAGCTTTGTGAGAAAACAGGATGCAAAGTCAACAAAGAAGAAGAAAAGCCAAATAGTACACCACCAGAATTGAAGATCAGGTTGGAAAATAAACTACCATGCTAAGATGGGATGCAGGCAAGTTAGAAGTGATGGATTAAAAGTTGCAAAAGAACAAAAAGACCAAAGAATGCTTGATCAAGAAATACTACCTAGAAACAAGTAAGATCAAGCGAGCACTGGGGTAATAAAGCTACAAATAACAGGAAGTCAGTAGAAACAAACTAAAATTTCATACTATAGGCAGAAACTCAAAATGGCTATGAACAACTGTGGCAAAAGTAAGCAAAGTCCTAATAGCAATGGGTGCAATCCAGCCTTCTTCCCCTCCAAAGTCCCCCCTCCCACCGTTGTCATGACAGCCGAAAGAAGTAATAGCAGAAAAGCAACAGTGGAAGATATCTTGAGGCTATCTATCTTGAGGCTGACACTATGAGTGACACTGGGCAAAGTCTCCCAGTTGAAGAAAGGCCAATGTTGATGCACAAGGTGGATTTGGGCATCATTAGAAGGCCTGGCATTTATTCGACTTGATCACTTCAGGAATTATTTTGAGAAAGCAAAATACTTTTCTTCTGAATTTTCTGTGTGAAAGGAAGAAAAAATGGTACCCGCCTCTCCCTCATAACATTATCTAACTAAATAAATCCTTCTTCAAGAATTCCCATGGACCAGGGGTTCCAAACTCATAACATCACGGTGGAGTCATGCAATGTATTGGGACTTTCTTTCCCTTCACTAAACTGGGCATGGGCATTGCCAGTGCATGACAGTGCATGGGCTGGGAGTTTGACAGCTCTGCCATGGACGTTCTACAAAGAAACAAGAATTAGCATTCATGAGTTCACATGAGTTCAAGTTGTGCCCTAGTCATGAAAACCTTCTCGGAGGCCTTGGATCAGTCATCCTCTCTCAAATGAATTCATTTCACAGGGTTGTGGTTGTGGGGAAAATATGGGAGGAAGAGGAACATGTGCTGGATATGTTGCTGCCTTCCTTCCTTCCTTCCTTCCTTCCTTCCTTCCTTCTTTCCTTCCTTCCTTTTTGGAAGTGTAAGAGCCATGGAGGCTGCAAACTGCTAACCAATTCATTGTAGTATTCAGGGCACTAAAGAGTATCCATTCTCTCTCTCAATCAAATAAGTGCCAAATTACTTACTTATTTAATTGCAGATTTACCTTTGAGAACTTCAGTAAAGCTCTCTTCTATTTTAAAATAACATTTGACAACAAATTCTTTCATCAGATTTTGAGAAAAAATGCAGGACATTTCCTCTATAAATTTAGGATATGGCTCCACATTTTGTCTAAATCTTAGATAAGCTCTGAATCCAATTTTCCATTTTCTTACTCCATCTTGTGAATCTTGTCATTTTTTAAAAGTTTGTAAGCCTTATGGTGGAATTTTTCATATTTTAGATTGGAGCAGCTTTGTGAGAAAACAGGATGCAAAGTCAACAAAGAAGAAGAAAAGCCAAATAGTACACCACCAGAATTGAAGATCAGGTTGGAAAATAAACTACCATGCTAAGATGGGATGCAGGCAAGTTAGAAGTGATGGATTAAAAGTTGCAAAAGAACAAAAAGACCAAAGAATGCTTGATCAAGAAATACTACCTAGAAACAAGTAAGATCAAGCGAGCACTGGGGTAATAAAGCTACAAATAACAGGAAGTCAGTAGAAACAAACTAAAATTTCATACTATAGGCAGAAACTCAAAATGGCTATGAACAACTGTGGCAAAAGTAAGCAAAGTCCTAATAGCAATGGGTGCAATCCCAAATCAACTGAATACCTTCAGCATGGGCAAAATCATCACCAAGTCAATTGCAAAAAGCAGCTTTACTTAGAACAGCTTAATTCCTGCAATGATACCTTTAACACTTTCAGTCAACAACATCTGTTCATCCCAGGACTTTGAGAAGGACTGACTAGGAGTTAAAAATGCCCAACCCAGTCTAAACATCTGGCTGATTGGGTGAACAACTATAATAATTATGATACAATAGGGATCTATTCACCAAGTTTAATGGAGCTTATCCCCAGTAAATATGTATGGGATTTCAGTCTTAATATTCATTGTTATTGATGTAGGATAACTTTCTCCCATGTCCTTGTCAAACAGGAGAGCTTTCAAGAAATAAAAAATAGATGCATATATTCACTTTATTTTCTCCTTGGAGGATGAATGTGCTGTTATAGTCTGTTGATTTTCTACTTCTTCCCCCCACCCCCAACAGAATGTCAATGTGAAATTGAATCAGAAAGGCTAAAGAAAACCATATTTTGCTTAGCAAGTTTAAGCTTTTTTCCCTCTTCCTCTCCACCCTCTTAAATTTCAGTGGGTTCTCCCTGAGGAGAATAAATGGAGAAATCAGAGGGTGACAACAAGAAACTTTAGTTCCCAGGCCAGTGGACCTGAACTGAACCAGTCTCTCTCATCTTCACATTCTGCATTTGCAATCTCTGACCTGCAACCACTGGACCTCAGCTGCCAAATGATAGAACAGGAGACTGAGTAGTGGATAAGTGCCAAACTGTTGGATTAGATTCCTTTGAAGAAACCATCTCCTTGGAAGTCAGAATCATGCTGAATACCAGCTGAGCCTGGGATGTACTGGATGCTGAAAACTTTTTAAGCCAGTATTAGAGACCAAGATAATTGTCTGGCCTTCTTCATTTCAGTTAGTCTTATACTTGGAAATCTTTCGATCATAATAGAGCTGGAAGGCACCTTGGAGGTCTAGTCCAATCTGCTGCTCAAGCAGGGGACCCTATTCCATTTCATTCAAGTGTCTGTCCAATCTCTTCTTAAAATCCTCCAGTGATGAAACACTTCTGGAGGCAAGTTGTTCCACTGATTAATTGTTCTCACTGTTAGGAATTTTCTCCATAGTTCTGGGTTGCTTCTCTCCTTGATTAGTTTCCATCCATAGTTTCTTGTCCTGCCCTCTGGTCCTTTGGAAAATAAATTGACCCCGTCTTCTTTGTGGCAGCCTCTCAAATACTGGAATACTGCTATCATGTCCCCCCAGTCCTTCTTTTCTCTAGACTAGCCAAACCCAAATCCTGCAATTGTTTTTCATATGTTTTAGTCTCCAGGCTTTTAATCATCTTAGTGTTCTTCTTTGCATTTTTTCCAAAGTCTCAACATCTTTTTTATAATGTGGTGACCAAAACTGGATGCAGTATTCCATGTGTGATCTTGCTAAGGCTTTATAAAGTAGTACTAATACTTCATATGGTTTTGATTCTGTGCCTCTGTTTATACAACAAAGGATTGCATTAGTGTATTTGGCTTCTGCCACACCTGCTGGCTCATGTTTAAATTATCATCCAGTAGGACTCCTACATCCCTCTCACATCTTTAGCTGTGAACTGTTTTCTTGAGAGCTCGCTTTTGGTTCCTGGGACAGAATACATCTCAAGTTGCCAATAATTATAGAACAGATGCCTGGATAATGTGCATACATCTTTGCAATTGTTGTCTATCTCTTACCAAAGTATCCTAAGTCAATAGTTATTAAGCCTTACTTCCAAGCCAGCAAAGCTTTCTGCAGAATATGAGAGGCCTCTTCTTTTATTAACTCATTTTAATACCAACACAAGGAAGTTATTTCTATTGTTCCCATTTCTTTAAAAGCTGAAAAACTAGAGTGATAATGCAATTTTTCCATCATTCAGAAAGATTATTATGCAGGTATTTCTTTGTGGCAGTTTGCTCCTCTTCTGGTCCTATCAGAAGTAGAGAACCTAAAGTACTGTTTCATGTTTTCATTGGGTTTTCCCCTCCCTTTTCACCAGAATAGAATTAACTGTAAAGCATGGATGTTACAATAATTATTCTATTCTAATACAATTTTGTACATGTTTTTTTCATAACCCCTGCTACTTTTAATGTAATTATTCATAATATATTCTTTTTTGTTTGTATAAACTTCAGCAGCAATATGGTCTCTGAAAATATCTCTGCTTTCAATTATTTGCCAAAACTTAGCTGGCATGAGCTTCAAAGCTGAAGTAAGTTTTTAAAAAACCACCAAGTATTTAGATTCATATATAGCCAATTGGCCATTCGTTGACTATTTCTGTATTAAAACATGACATGTTGGAATATTTTATAACAAAATACTATAATAAGTTGCCAAACATTTGTGTAATAATTATTTTGTGCTTATATCACTTTAATTATTAAAACAGCATTACCATCTCAAGGTTCAGTTTAAGGCGATTTTAAAGAAAGAAAAGAAAAAGCAACATTTTGAAGATATAAAGTACCTAATACTTTTATATCATTTGTCAAAAGGCAGGAAGTACAATTAATCAGCAAGTAGGAAATGCTAAAGAATTGTATGATCATGCAAGTCATTAATTTCTCATTATATTTGGGAAACCAACCTTTAAAATTATAATTCAGCAACATGGGGTGGAGTGGCCTGGGGGAGAAATTTCACAAAATCTGTCTGTCAAGAATAGAGCCTTTTCAAAAGACACTGAAATGTGTTCAGTCTGCTTGCTAATGGATTAATAATTAGATGGTTTGCTTAATAGGATTGTGCTTATTAATAGAATGACTCACAGAACATGATTTTGAAGAGAAAGAGGCAGTTAATGATGTGTTCCTTTTTTTACATATATAGCAATTTTATTAAACATTACAATTAGAAAGATAAAAACTAATACAAATCAAGAAAAAGAAAAAAGGAAAAAATTGAAAGTGCAGAAAATAAAAAAACAGAAAGAAAAATAGCAAACAAAGAGAATATAATAATATAGTAAAGACAAAGAAAAGAAGTATATAGAGAAATTATTTCCTGCACCATCAAAACAAGTGTAAACAATTGTAGTAATATATCATCTTCTCTTAAAAATTTCTTCTTTCCATATCTTATTTGTTATCTATAAACAAATTCTAAAACTTTGTCATTCAGTTCTGGTCAGTGGCAGTCCATTAAAAGGGTTACCAGATATAGCAACATATATCTATTTTAACCTTGGAAGCTTGGAAAATATGGGAACACAATGGACAATCAGATTACCTCTTGACCATGTGCCCAGGTGCTACTCATAAGAAAAACAATAACTTTGTGCGTGAGTACTAATCGGAATAACTCATGAATTTAGGGCAGAATTTATCTAATTCTGAGCTCTCTCTCGCTCTCTTTAATACATGCCCTGGAGGCCTGCCAATATAGAGGGTGATTTTAATTTTTGGTAATGCTTCCAGAGCACTATTATCCTCCCAAAAAAGGTATTGAGGGAAATTGTAAGATGTACTATAATCAGAATTGCAGTTGTGGAGTAGGCACTTATGGAGGCAAACAGGCCCTTGATGCCAGATGTTTCAATTAATCTTGTTTTGAGCATGAGAAAAGGCATATACTCAGGAAAATGTTTCTTTTGGATGAAAAGCATGATTGTAGCTTCTGAAGATCATCTCAGAAAATGTGGCATGAGTTCATCTACAGATCTTTTAAAGAAGCCACAAATCTTTTCCTGCTCTCCCTTTGGGGTATCAGAGCTACACTAAACGTGCATTGTCTGATGCATGATGAAATCAATATAAGAAAGAATAAATATGGTGTGCAGGGGGGAAGCCCATCACTTTACACAGAAGGCAGCTCTTTTGCCGGCATCAAACTTAACTTTCTGGCTGCTCAGTTGAACTGAAGGTTTGAAAAGGAACATGAAAACAGTCCATGGCATCTGATATTTAATAAGCAGTAACAGTTGCTAATGAAATATTAAGACTGAACATTTTGGGACAAAAAGTGAAGTGAAGCAAGATTTCAAAGCAAGGCTGCATCTGAGTTTTTCTTACTTGTATTCTACATCAAAATGTTCACTGAGTTATTAAAGCCAAACCAAGTAGAAAGCATCTCCAATTCCCTTGTTCATTAAGTCTACAAAGTCCAGAGTTTTTGCAGAGCTTCAAAGTCCAAGAAAATTCCCTCCAGAGCACACAATCACTTACAGAACAAGGGATGGGTGGGTAGGGGGAGAGCTGGAGGTAGATGAATTGCTATATCCAAAACCCCTGTTGGGCTCATCCTGGCATACCAGGAAATATTGGGCAGGGCGCCAGGATCAGCCCTTTCTCCTTCTGTCTGTTCCAGGTCTCTATACTTTTCTTTTCTTTTCTTTTCTTTTCTTTTCTGTTTTCTTTTATTTTCTTTCTTTCTTTCTTTTTTCTCTCTCTCTCTCTTTCTTTCTTTCTTTCTTTCTTTCTTTCTTTCTTTCTTTCTTTCTTTCTTTCTTTCTTTCTTTTTCTTTCTCTCTTTATCCCTTTCCCCTTCTTTCCTCTTCTCTCCTCTCTTCTCCTCTCCTTTTCTTCCTTCCTTTATCTAAAATAATGAGAATATATATATTCACACAAGCTGCAGGTTTCACATTTATTTTCTCCTCATTTGAAGAGCATTGTGGAACAAGAAGGCCTTGTGATTCATTGTTTGTCTCTGGAATCTCTCCCCACTTTCCTTCACACTTCCATCCCACTTCCATCCAAGATACCAAACAGAAGTTTAGCAAATTCCACAGGGACATCATCCCAGCAGTCATAGAATCGTGAAATAACCTTCTATTTTCATTAATCATTAAATTTGGATGCTTTAATATAATTTCCAAATGAACTGATTTAGATATTATGAATCCTTTGAATAGCAGGATTTCTTGGCTAGTTAGGATATGAGGTTTACACTTAGCTGATTATCAAGAAATGTCTGGTTTTTTAAAAAAGAGGTCCCTAATAGATTATGTGCCATCTCCTGTCATATATTTTTTATTTTTTTATTTATATTTGTCAATCACTTACAAGATAATAGGTATAAATATATACATAATTATGAATGCATGGATACATATAAGAAATAAAAAATGAAAAAAATATGTATATAAAAGAAACAATAGGACAGGGATGGTAGGCACATTGGTATGCTTATGCATGCCCCCTACAGACCTCTTAGGAAAGGGGTGAGGTCAATAGTAGACAGTCTAAGGTTAAAGTGTTTGGGGAAGAAACCACAGAGTCAGGTAGAGTATTCCAGACATTGACCACTCTGTTGCTGAAGTCATATTTCCTACAATTAAGTTTGGTGCGATTAACCTTGAGTTTGTATCTATTGTTTGCTCTGGTAATGTTATGGTTGAAGCTGAAAAATTCATTGACAGGTAGGACATTGCAATGTATGATTTTATATACTATACTGAGATCAGACCTAAGGCAACATAGTTCTAGGTTTTCTAGGTCTAGAATTTCAAGTCTGGTGGCATAAGGTATTCTGCAATGAGTTGAGGAGTGGAATACTCTTCTTGTGAAATATCTCTGGACTTTCTCAACTGTGCTAATATCAGATATGTAATGTGGGTTCCAGACTGATGAGTTGTATTCAAGTATTGGTCTAGCAAATGTTTTGTATGCTCTTGTTATTAGTGTGATATTACCAGAGAAAAAGCTACGTAGGATTAGGTTAACAACTCTTAATGCCTTTTTGGCTATGTTACAGTTACAGTGGGCTCTAGCACTTAGATCATTAGAGATGAATACTCCAAGGTCCTTTACAGAGTTTGGATCATCAACAAGGTCTTCACTATTCAGCTTCAATTTTATTTTCTGATTATTATTTTTTTGCCAATATGTAGGACAGAGCATTTATTTGTTGAGATTTGAAGTTGCCATTTGTTTGACCATTCTGATACATATTCAAAGTCTTTTTGAAGGGTAGCAGTATTGCCTGTGGTGTTGAATAGCTTTACATCATCAGCGAAGAGAATGTAGTAGCTCTTGATGTGATCACAGAGGTCATTTATGTAGAGTATGAAAAGAGTTGGTCCTAGAACACTGCCATAAGGGACACCACTGTTGACATGTACAGAATTTGATAGGACACTCCCAATTTTGACCATTTGTTGTCTGTTTGAGAGGAATGCTTCTATCCAGTTATGCAGGTGTCCAGAGATACCGTAAGATTTTAGTTTTAAGAATAGTTTGTCATACACTACTGAATCAAAGGCTTTACAGAAGTCTATGTAGATTGCTTCTATTGCTTCACCCTGATCAAGTTGTGTAGTCCATGTTTTTGGCAGTGTAAGAGTTGCAGATTACATGATAGTTTTTTCCTGAAACCAAATTGTTTATTAGAGAGTAGGTTGTTTGTTTCTAAGTGGAGGATGATGGATTAGTTTATAATTGATTCCATGACTTTACAGGTGACACAGTATAAACAGATTGGTCTGTAATTTTCAACTAGGCTGGGGTCTCCCCTTTTGAAGATGGGGATGATCATGGCTTGTGACCATAGGTTAGGCAAGGATCTGGTCCTGAAAGATTTTTCAAAGATTATGCTTCAAGATTATGCTTCTTCTATGGCAGTGGATAGCTTTTTGAAGAAGCAGGCACATATTCTGTTCAGTCCAATAGATAGGGATGGTTTTAGATAGCGCAGTGATTTTTCAACAATGTCTTCTGTAAAATTGACATGTCTTAGATCATTGTAGTTTTCTTTGGTTTGGCTAGGAAATACTGGGCATGATCCATTAGTGTTTACAAATACTGAGCCAAAGAATGTGTTAAAGATGTTGGCTTTAATGGTGTCGTTGTTGTAGTGTTTACCATTAGGTCCTATCAGGGATAGGATGGGCCTTGAGTCTTTTAGTTTGTTGTTTACAAAATTGTAGAAAGCGTGGATGGAATTGGTGCGTAGAAGGTTTTCCTCTTGTTAAATGTGATAATTGGTGCATTCAGTCTTTATCTGGTGGCATAAATTTTTGTATCGGCTTTTGAAGTTGGCAACGTGACCAGATTTGTTTTTCTGCCAAAGTGATCTCTTTTTGTATTGAATTTTCCTTATTGTTATGGGAAATCTGGTTTTTTTTTTTGGGGGGGGGGGAGTTGTTATTGGTACATATGGTTTGATGACTCTTGACTTCAAGTAAAAATATGTTGTAATGGTCTTCAACAGTATTGCCAATAGAGATTGCCAATCAAGGGATGAGAGATTGTTGTCTATAAGATCATAGTTGCATATCAGCCTGCTTACAGTTAAAAAAACCTTGTATTTCAATAGTGATGAGATGGAAAGAGAGCTACTTTCTTACTTAAAACCCCTTGATGCCATTTCATGACACAAGATATGCAAATCATAAGTATCTTTTGCATCAGTTTCAATATATACTTAAGTTGCCAAATGAAATGAATAGAGAGAGGCTCTTAAAAAAAGAACATGAAGGCAATTACATAATTCTCATCATTTTTCAGTCAAATATATTTCCCAAAGAGCTTCTTGAAAAATACTAATCTTTTTTTTAAAGTAAACAATATACTTTTTACAGTATGAAGCATTGAACTTGAATGTGAAGTATGGCTATGCATACATATAGTGTATCTGTGTGTGTGTGTGATTGTGTATACAAACATACATATATACACACATTATTTAAATTCAATAAGTCCTACTGAATGGTTTTTTGTTTGATTGTTTCAATTTCTAGGACACATAGAAAGTTTCCTTGTTTTTATCGCTATTATTGGGTAACAAGAGGATGCCAGTTTTCAACTGAGCTGAAAAGTGGCAATTTTGCAAGTTCATCTTTGGCATCCAAAATTATTATCATCAGTTTCATAAAGAAGACATCAAGCTTAGTTGCTTGGCAAAAGGTCAGCTATTTTAACTATTAGACTAAAGAAACTGAAACCAAGAACAATATGGATTAATATTCTATAAATTAAAGCTTCAAGTGTTCCCAAAATGCAATAGGCATGCATCCCTGTGCACATGCACCCTGCCCCATGCATTTGGGCATGTCTCCTGTGCATGTGCCTTGCCCCCAGCCATGTGTGGCAGAGACCCAAAGACAAAGCTGGCTGGCGGGGGGCATGTGCACGCATGCATGGCAGAGTGGTGCTGCGGTGATGCCTCACGTGCCCAAGAGAGGGCTCTCCATTTTGTTGATCCCAATCTGATTTGAGGTTCCAGTTTTACTAAATGTTTCTCACCATCAGTTAAGTTGGGTTGTGAATGCCCCCAACTTGCCGAAAGCACCAGCCTGCCGGTTTAGCATCCAATGACTCTGAGATCGAAGATTTTCAGAACAATGCAAGTAGAATGAGTCAATAACTCTTACATATCATGGTGCTTCAGAATAGTCAGGATGGTAGTCTTGTGAGCATTCAGAATGCCTACTTTATCAATCACACTGTGACTCATAAGAATGTATAAAGTGAGCTGAATTTGAATTGCTCTCAGAGACCAACAATAGGCCACAATGATACTTTTACTGTTGAACAGTGTTTTCTACCACTGCATCAGTACCAAATCTATTTTGCCTCCAGATGGACAGAATGATGTTCCAAAGGAGAAAAGGCATGTGGCAGAGTGACCAATTATATAGAGAAGTCACCTCCCTTCTCAAACTCCATATCAGTGGCTAGTACACTCCTGTAGACATTCCTCAAAAAGAAGAAGCAGCCTGTTCCCATCTGACCAAGTGCCTGCTCCTTACAGAAGTTTGCAGTAGCCACCAATCCAGCTGAGAACAGGAATCCAAACTAAAATACCCTCAACTCTCAACTTCTGTTGACCACATCTAGTAATGAGAAATTCCCCTCTCCCACTTTCAATAAATGGTACCATGGTTGAACTCTTCTTCCTCTTAAAAAGCTTTTCTAAGATTCATCTGAAATTTCCTTTCAATAATTTTAATTGATTATTCTGTGCACTGTCTTGTAAGATGACGGAAAGCAATCCTTGTCTTTTCAGTTACACGAACAGGTTATCTTATTTTACTCAGTCTTTTCTACTCAAGATTAATTATTCCCATGTCCTTCAAATTCTCTTTGTTTCTAGTCCCTTGATCAGCCTACCTCCCCTTCTCAGATCCTAATCCAATTTCTCTGAATCTCAAAGAATGAGGTCCAGAACTGGGCATAGTTCAGTAACTGGGGGTCCAACTCATGCAGAAGAAAGAAAAAGCAAAGTCATTGTTGAACTGTTCTTACTGTTCAACTGGAAGTTCAAATCAATTTTCATATTTGTTCCAATCCTCATTACTGTATATTGGAGTGCAAAACTATGCTAATTAGTCAGGACAAAGATGAATTTCCTGAAATTTTCTTCAAAGCATACATCACAGCCCTAGTTTGAAGTCTCAGTTCTAAGAATATAATATCTGAATACATACACACACACACACACACACACATATGGTATTCAGCTTTGTTTGAGTATTTTGCCATGTTGTTATACTTGTGCTTTTAAAAGTCTGACTCACAGACAAACACTATACAGAAGCCTGCTGATGGCAGATGAGATTCTGCCGAAACGTTGCTACAACTTTATAAGCACAACTATAACGACATGGGAAAATACTCGAACAAAGCTGAATACCATGTATGTATGTATGTATGTATGTATGTATGTATGTATGTATGTAGGTCTAGGTGTGTTCGGGTCTTTTCCCGTGTAAGATTAAGAGTATCTTGGCAATGTTTTGGTGAGGTCCCACTCGCCATCCTCAGGCTGGTGCTTTCAGCTTCGTGCCACTGGCCACCCAAACACCTTCGTGCCACCCGAACACACCTAGACCTACATACCTGTACCTGGATATATATATCCAATACAGGAAACACAATGTTGCCAGCCAATCAAGACAAAAAAAGCTACAAAACAGACAGAAGATATTAGAAACACCAATCAAGCAGAACACAGCAAACTCCAAGACCAATAAACACAGACCAAGACTCCCAACCAATCAGGATGAAGAAAAAACCATTCTGGCACAGCGTAGGCTAGCACTAAATTTAAAACAGAAATGGCTGTGAAAGTCTGACTCACAGACGAACACTATACAAAAGCCTGTTGATGGCAGATGAGATTCTGCCGAAATGTTGCTACAACTTTAAAAGGACAACTATGTGGTGGGAAAATACCCGAACTACGTGGGAAAATACCCGAACAAAGCTGAATGCCATACATGTAAATACCCGCGAAAACTTAAGAAAACAAATATATATACATATACATATACATATACATATACATATACATATACATATACATATACATATACATATACATATACATACACACACACACACACACACACACACATATATGTAGGTCTAGGTGTGTTCAGGTCTTTTCCCGTGTAAGATTAAGAGTATCTTGGTGATATTTTGGTGAGGTCCCACTCGCCATCCTCAGGCTGGTGCTTTCATCTTCGTGCCACTGGCCACCCAAACACCTGGATGAAGAAAAAACCATTCTGGCACAGTGTAGGCTAGAACCAAATTTAAAACAGAAACGGCTGTGAAAGTCTGACTCACAGACAAACACTATACAGAAGCCTGTTGATGGCAGATGAGATTCTGCTGAAATGTTGCTACAACTTTAAAAGCACAACTATAATGACATGGGAAAATACCCGAACAAAGCTGAATACCATATATATAAATACCCACAAAAACTTAAGAAAACAAGCATATATATATATATGTTGTTCTCTGTCTTTTCCAATTGCCCAAACTATCCTGTTAAAAATAAATACAATAGGTTTTTGTTGTGAATCAATAAAAGTGTGAATCAAGATTATTAAGAGCTTGAAGTAAAGTGCAGGGTTCTGGCCTGCACTTCTGATTGGCCGATAATAGCGACATTGGATTGGTCCATTCAGGAGAATCTGATTGGCTATTAACGAGCCTCTCCCATTGGTTAACGGAGCTAACGCTCCCTGCATTTTCATTGGTTAAATACTTAAGAGCTTGCCTATATAAAGGAGGCCATTGTGGCCATTGGTTTGAGCTGTTTCACTATGTTAATAAAGAGTTTGAAGTTCACTGTTCCACCAGCTCATCTCCATTCTTAGCGCCCATGCGCAGAACTTAACACTGGCAACGATGATGGGATGTGAAGACGTCAGAGCCGACTGAACGACGAAGAACGATAACAGAGCACATGGCTGAAACGCACCAACGGTGGAACCATATCCGGCGGCATCATACCACCCGCTCCATTCGACCTGGCGCAAGAAGACTGGGACTCTTATATGGATTGCTTCCAGATGTTTCTGGAGACCAACAATTTGAAGGATGCCACTACCGGGAAGAAACAGATGGTATTCCTAACCCATTGTGGGCCGACCGTATTCAAGATGGCCAAGGCACTAGCGAAACCGGCAGAAGTAAAATCTATGGACTGGGACATCCTCGAACCCCTGCTGAGGGCCCACTACGCACCGACTGTACTGACGCTCGTTAGAAGGCATGAATTTTACCAGAGAAGTCAGAGGAAGGGCAAAAGTGTTGCTGATTTCATTGCGGATCTCCAGAATCTGGGAGGCCTATGTGGGTTTGCTGACCTCGAAGAAGCCCTGAGAGACCGAATAATTCTGGGATTAGAATCACCACACACTCAAAGCAAGCTGATGGCGAAAGGCGACATCAGCCTTGCAGATGCCATTACTGAAGCTACTGCAGCAGAAGTAACCAGGAAGTCAGCTGCTCGAATGCGCCACAACCATGCACCGTTTCACCAACTGACCTGTGAAATTTCACCTCAGTCAGAAGGACAGCTGTTGACAGCCCACCATGAGGACCTCGAGTTGCCATCGGAAAGCGATGAAGAAGAGGTCCACCGACTTCGGTTCGAACGAGACCAATGCCAGAGATCTCAGAACCAATGCGCTGGTTGTGGGGCAAGCCACCCCCGATCAGAATGAAAATTCCTTGACGCGCTCTGCCATGTGTGCGGGAAAAGAGGCCATATTGGACGAGTCTGTAGAAGCAAGCTAGGACCCAGCAAGCCCTCGAGGGGGGCTAACTATCGCCAACCGACAGGAGGCCGTCCTGCAAGGCGAGAACCCATGAACTACCAATGGAACAACCACTCCTGCAGAAACAAAACCCTAAACCACTCAACGAATCGAGAAGAGGCTCACCAAACTATCACAATCGGTCACGCCTCATCCCTTGATGCCAAGAAGATCCGAGTGAAAGTGGCCATTGAAAACCAGCCCTGCCTGATGGAAGTCAATTCAGGATCGTCCCTCTTGATGGTTTCCTGGAAGACCCTCAAGCAGCTCATCCCTACTGTCCGGCGGCAAGACCTCAAATTCCAAAGACTCATACTCAAAGACTATTAGGGTAATCGAATTCCAGTCGTAGGATCCAGCCGAGTCCGAGTCGTACAGCATTCCTACCCTTGACTGTAATCGACAGGGATCAGCCTAGTTTGTTAGGCCTCCAATGGTTCACTCCACTCGGAATTGAAGTCGCCGGCATTCACCGAACCTGCAGCAGCGACTGGGAAGAAGACCTCGTCCTAGAATTCCAGGACGTCTTTGCAGAAAAACTGGGTGAGTACAAGGGGACCCCGATATCATTTAACCTCAATCCCGAAATAGCTCCCATCCGCCTTAAGCCTTGTTGAATTTCATTTGCCCTTAAACCAAAGATTGACGAGCAGCTTGATAAATTGATAGCCCAGGGTGTGTTAGAACCAACCGATCACTCTCCCTGGGAAACCCCAATCGTGACACCCATCAAGCCGGATGGATCGATAAGAATTTGTGGGGACTATCGAGCCACCCTGAACCACGCCCTTCAACAACACGCTTACCTGGTACCGGTGGTGCAACACCTTCTCCATTCCCTGGGGGGTGGAAAAGTCTTTGCTAAACTAGACTTAGCCCAGGCATACCAACAACTGCCTGTAGACAAAAAGACGGCAGAGGCCCAAACGATCGTTACGCATCGAGGTGTGTTTAAATGTAACCGACTCCAGTTCAGAGTGAGCGTAGCCCCGGGAATCTTTCAAAGTTTGATGGAAAGACTATTACAGGGGATAAAAGGTGTTGTCCCGTATTTTGATGATGTGTTAATCGCTGCCCCGACTCGGAAAATACTAAGGGATCGCTTGGGGTTAGTTCTACAGAGATTTAAAGACTCAGGCCTCAAAGTTAAGAAAAACAAGTGTCAACTATGCACGGATCGTGTAGAATTTTTAGGATATTTAATTGATAGTCGAGGCATTCACCCCACCGATAGCAAGCTTAGGGCAATCAAAAATGCCCCCAAACCCCGAAACAAGGCCAACCTCCAGGCTTTTCTAGGATTTATCAATTTTTATAACGTTTTCCTGCCTCACAAAGCAACCATAGCTGAACCCCTACATCGTTTATTGGACAAAAAAGCAAACTGGGTATGGGGACACAGAGAGGAACAGGCATTTCAACATGTGAAAAATTTATTGACTTCTGATGCTGTGTTGATGCAGTATAATGTGACTTTGCCATTAACAATCACGTGTGATGCATCACCATTCAGAGTGGGTGCCATTTTGAGCCACGTTTTGCCAAACGGTAGTGAAGCCCCTGTTGCCTATTTCTCAAAGACGCTATCAAAAGCAGAACACAATTACAGTCAAATTGATAAAGAGGCCCTTGCTATTGTGTCTGCTGTTAAGAGATTCCATGAATATGTGTATGGCCGAGCCTTTACTATAGTAACTGACCACAAACCTTTGCTGGGAATAATAGCGGGAGATAGGCCAACCCCTTATATATTATCTCCCAGAATGACTCGCTGGTCAGAATTCTTGGCTGCATATAATTATAAGTTACAACACCACCTGGGGAAGGCCATTCCCCACGCCAACGCATTGAGCCGTGCACCACTCCTGGAGACCATCGATGACCCCGCTCTGACAGTGACAACACTGCAGATCGAGACACTTCGAACACCGTCACTAACAGCCCGAGATATCGCGATGGAAACAAAACGCGACCCCGTTTTGGCACAAGTCCTCAGTTGGGTCGAGTGCAGATGGCCATTGGACCAGATACCTGATGACTACATGCCATTCAAGAATCGACAAATGGAACTGTTTTCCCAGAAGGGCTGCATTATCTGGGGTGATAGAGTCGTTGTCCCAGAGCGGTTATGACGAGCGATACTAAGGACCCTGCACGATGGCCACTCCGGCATTGTGCGCATGAAAGCCCTCGCACAAAGTTAGGCGTGGTGGCCGGGTATCGACAAGCAGTTCGAAACCTGGGTAAAAGTTTGTCACAAATGCCAGGAAGTTAGCAACGCTCCTCCGAAAGCAACCCCAACTGAATGGGAAACACCGAGGGGACCATGGTCCCGTATTCATCTGGACTTTGCGGGACCTACCAAAGGACACACATTTTTATTACGGTGGATGCCTACTCGAACTGGCTTGAAATCCATGAGATAAGAAATACAACAACCGAATCAGTCATCAGGAAACTAGACAGACTATTTGCAACACATGGATTATCAGACATTTTGGTATCCGACAACGGGCCCCAATTTACCGCGCTGTCCTTTGAACAGTACTTGGCGGACCACGGTATTCGACATGCGCTGACTTCACCGGTGCATCCTGCAGCCAATGGAAGGGCCGAGTGCATGGTACAATTTGTCAAGAAAACCTTGCCTAAAATGGACTATGGCAATATCGAAGACAAGATTAACCAGATACTCCTTTTGCAGCATATCACTCCACACAGCGTCACCAACAAAACTCCCGCCCAGTTATTGATGGGGCGGAAGCTCCGTTCCCATCTCGACCGTCTGCACCCATCATATGAACCGGAAAAACCACACAGATCCAGTGGGGAATGCCGTAGCTTCCAGGTAGGTGACTTGGTTTTCGCTAGGAACTTTTCGGGCGATCCGCTGTGGGTCGAGGCAACTGTGGTCCAAGTAACCAGCCCCAGATCGTACCGCATGAGATGTCGCAACGATAGAATATGGAAGCGCCATATTGATCAGCTGCGTTCAAGGCTGCAGTTGGGGATCTCTGAGTCCCCTGACTTCCAAACCGAGGGGGGAGGAGATGACGAGGAAGCTGAATTTGAAATGGCAGAAAGCCTAAGCGGAAGAAATGACTGCTCAGAGGCAACACATGAAGAAGGAGCGGGGTTGGGGGTGAGCTCGCCTCAAGGAAATGCCAAAAACATTAGCGACAACAAAATGTGGATACAGAACTGGAGGCACCCCCTTCACCAGATAACGTCCTACCCAAACAAGACTGTAGCCAAATACCGGGAGGACAACATAAATCAAAAAGACAAACAAAACAACCTGCCTACCTCAAGGACTACGTGACCGCACCCCTTAAACGGAACCCAGGGGAAAGGGGTGTTGTGAATCAATAAAAGTGTGAATAAAGATTATTAAGAGCTTGAAGTAAAGTGCAGGGTTCTGGCCTGCACTTCTGATTGGCCGATAATAGCGAAATTGGATTGGTTCATTCAGGAGAATCTGATTGGCTATTAACGAGCCTCTCCCATTGGTTAACGGAGCTAGCGCTCCCTGCGTTTTCATTGGTTAAATACTTAAGAGCTTGTCTATATAAAGGAGGCCATTGTGGCCATTGGTTTGAGCTGTTTCACTATGTTAATAAAGAGTTTGAAGTTCACTGTTCCAACGGCTCATCTCCATTCTTAGTGCCTATGCGCAGAACTTAACAGTTTTAATCAGTGGTGGGATTCAAAAAATTTTTACTACCAATTCTGTGGGCATGGCTAGAGATGTGGCTAGGGGGTATGGCCATGTGACTTGGTGGGCGTAGTTTTTTATTTTTATTTTTTTTTAATTTTTTTTGCTTTTTGCAGCACATACACACATACACACACCTATTTTTTAGGCCTTCTGGGCCTCAGAGAAGCTTCCTCGGGGTGTGGGGAGCATTTTTGCTCCCAGAAGGCTTCCCTTGGGCTCAGGAAGTCAGAAAATGGAGGAAAGGAGGGGCTTCCCCATGCTTTATTTTGGGGCCTCCCTGGGGCCCAGGAAGGCAAACAATGGAGGGGGGTGCTGTGTTTGCCTTCCTGGGCCCCAGGGAAGCCTCTTGGGTGAAGCAGTAAGTAAGTGAGGGGAATCCTGGCACAGCTAATCTTCGGAACAGCTGATTGTTGGGAGGAGGAAAAAAGGAAATACTTTAAGGAGTGACCGGGCAGGTGAACATCAGGTGAACAGGCCGTTGTGAGCGAGCATTGGATGGGCAGGGCAAGTGAGCAAGTGGCAACCGGGTGACTGGGTCGGGGGCAGGCCAGCCAGAAGTTACTACCAGTTTGGCGACCCATGCCAAATCTTTGCTTCCAGTTCACCCGAAGCGGTGAGAACTGCTGAATACCACCACTGGTTTTAATGGAATAACAGAAGGGGCCTTGTAGGTCATCTAGCCCAAACCCCCTGCACAGGCTGGAAATCCTATACCCTTTCAAACAAACCATTGTCCATTGGAGCATCCCCAACTTATGAAGGCAAGCCATTCCACTGGTTTATTGTTCTAACTTTCAGGAAAATTCTCCTTAGTTCTAGGTTGCTTCTCTCATTGATTCATTTTCATCCATTGCTTCTTATCCTGCCTTCAAATGCTTTGGAGAACAGCTTGAATCCTTCTTCTTTGTGGCAACCCCAACCCTGCTATCATGCCATCCCTAGTCCTTTTCATTAAACTAGACATAGCCAAGATCCCAGGATTCATGCAGAACTTCCCCTCTATGCAATCACGACTTCTTCTCTTTCTGCTCTGATTGTTTGTTTGAAATATAGCATGCTACTTGCTGGCCCAAATGTTGCTTACCAAGCAAATTCCAACTTGACAATATGTTAGCATGTTTTATTGACTGAGACTGATTTTTAATTAAATAGAATAATGCTTCAACATTAAGCATTTGATAAAAAAGAAAAAAGAAATGTCAATAAAACCAGAGATTTAAAAAAGTTAAACTGAAACAGTTACCCCTTCAAACCTTTTTCTCTGGGTATCTATAATAATTCATTTCCTGTCAGTATTTTTCAACCATAGAGCTGTAAATAAGGCTTTCAGTGTCTCAGATTGATTTCTGTCAAAAACTCTGCCTGCACGAAGCTTCATTTGCAACTGATGTGATTTGCAACAACAGAACTTGCTTTGGTGGGTGGGAGATAATTTTGCAACATATTGGTAGTTTGTAATCTTCGGTGTAAATGAGATACTCCTAACCCTCAATTTCTAAATATTGCAATTTAGATGGAAAACTTGGTGGATAATTAGAATAGGTTTGGCTGTTCTATTACAGTACTTTGATACTATATTTATACTTTGTATTTTATATTTATATTATATAGGGGTGTCATTTGTTTTGGTTTACTGTTTGTTTTTCTGTATTTTGCCATCCATGCTTACGTTGTTTAAGTTGGATGGCCTTATATTTCTAGTAATTATATAGATTTATTAATTTCCCACACCATAATTTCCCTTTGGAGTTAACTGAGTTCAGGAGACTGCCAGAAAAAGAATTATACTATACATGAGAAGAAAAAAAATACTAAATATATATACTAAAAATACTAAATACAGTACATTAGAACTAGCAAGTCCTAGTTGCTGGAATGGTTAAGACATCAACTAGAAAACAGGAGACATGAATTCCATACCTGCCTTATTTTATTCATTCATTTATTTATTTACAGTACATTTATTGGCTGCCCATCTTCAGTGGACTCAACACAAAGACAGCTGGGTGATTTTGGGCCAGTCTTTGTCTCTCAGCCCTAGAAAGAGGACAATGGAAAACTGCAAGGGATTGTCTATGCAATCACCAGGAGTTGAGACTGACTTGAATGTTATTTGTATAGTTTAGTTTAGTTTATTGTCATTGCACCTCATACAACGAAATCAAAAACCGTCTTCAGTGCCCCTCTTTCATGACCTTGAAAATAAATGCAAATACACATCCTTCACACTCCACACATTGAACCAAAAAATCCCAACACCACACCAACACTGCACTATACAGTAGAATTCAAAAGAGCTACTGCCCTGGGATAGAAGCTGTTTTTCAGCCTATTTGTCCTTGTTTTTATTATTATCCTGTACCGTCTGCCGGATGATAATAGTTCAAAAAAAAGGGTGCCCAGGATGAGATGGATCTTTGAGAATGTTTTGAAATTTCTTAAGGCAGCAGGAGCTATAAAGCTCTTCCAAAGAGGGGAGAAGGCAACCAATGATCTTCTGGGCAATAATTACTGTATTACTATAATTACTATCAATATGTATAATTACTATATGTACATATATAATTACATATATGTAATTATATTTATAATTTATATGAATAATCTATTGTATAATTACTGCTTTTAAGTATCAGTATTAAGTAATAGGAAATATTACTTAACACTGGAATAATTTAACACAATTAGTTGAAAGTGAACTACATGAATGGAAGAATGCCAGATTCTGCCACTGAGAATTCTCTTGAAGTTCTTTTTGTCCTTTTGAAATGATTCAACTTTTTAATTATTAATTTGAAATTCCATTAGACTGACTGAGAACTGCTAAGTTAATAGGTATAATTGTTCTAATAATATTAAATAATATTAAGGATAATTCTTCTGCCCACACTAGTTTCATACTGTGACAAGTCTTAAAATCTTTTTTTCTCTTTCTGTCTCTTTGTGTCTGTCCCCCCTTCAATATATTTAGTTGCATACTGTGTTTGCAATGAATGATGCTTCCATTTACCCATTATAGATAATAGGTGATAAACCTATCCTTTTTCAAGGTGTGAGATTTCCTTTTATGATACAGAATATGGAATCTTCAGTGCAATAATGGATTTAAAAGGCAGTACATGGATATCAAATACCATAAAGAAGCATTTCAACATTGCAGGCAGAGTAGCATTAGTTGGCATCCTCTTTGCCAAGAACATGATTGCTACCATCTAATGGCTTTCTCTACTGCTTATGATAATAGCGCCACATTTAATTGAAACAAATTAATTGCTAGGTAGCTCAGCATTTTCTATCCCCTTTTTTAAAAAAAATATTGAATTATGCATTTTTTTAGTTTTATTGATGAGTAGTCTGGCCTGTGTCTTACTCTAGTTTGAAATCTTGCCAACTAAATGGTATTTCAGAAGCAATGGGGAGAGGGATGGAATGATTAACATCTCTTTAAAAAATATTAATAGATCCTTGGAGAAAATTGATACTTTGCAGGTCATATTTTCTCCAGTGTCAAGGCTATTGCTCCTAAGCCAAAAAAAAAAAAAAAAAGAGCAGGGGAGCCTTTTGAATTTCTGTGATTAA
Organism: Hydrophis major; assembly: GCA_033807585.1. Classification (NCBI taxonomy): domain Eukaryota; kingdom Metazoa; phylum Chordata; class Lepidosauria; order Squamata; family Elapidae; genus Hydrophis; species Hydrophis major. The sequence continues at coordinate 15,210,820 of CM066334.1, read as the reverse complement.
TGAAAATTCTTAGAAGGGCTAGAGGGCTCTCTTTGCTTGTTACTCTTTTAAAATCTCAACTGAGAAATCCATTCCTATTCATTAAAGAATATTGTGATGTACTTAACTTTAGTCATATATTAAAAGTCTTTAAAGTGAGGTTTCTGTAGATATTAAAAGATCAGAACATTCTTATTAGCAGAATTTTAAACAGTACTTTGGTCAAGTAATTCCCAGGCTTCTAAGATTGAGAGGTGCATTTAGAGACCGCATAGCATTCACAATGATAGCTAAGGAACAGATTTACGATCAGGTACCCTAGAGATGGAGATGGATTTAATGTAAAAAAAAAAAAAAAGAGGTTCTGATGTATGTTTTTCACTCTCCATTACATGGAGACAGATTCAACGAAAATGGATTCTGGCATAGTATATAATGATGAAATAAAGTCTTCTGCAATTTGTCATAAGCAAATACAAAAAGGTAAGAAAATTAGCACACGTTAAGGTAAAATGCACCCCCCCAAAATCAGTGGTTTGGGGGCAGATTGTATTAAAACAATAGGTCAGGATTGAGCTACATTTAAATAGAAATTCATATTAAGGAAAGTAATGTGGTAAATAGAGTGATATAATTAGGAATCTTCTATTTAAAAATCCCATGGAATAATTGTGAGGAAAAGTTATGGGTTCAAATACTGATAGAAAAATATACTGTAGATGGGGAAAATGTGCAGCATTTTTAAAATATCAAATAGCTTTCAATTTTGCTTCTCCCTATCTCTGTCACTGAAGAGTAAGAGGATGGGAGAGGGAGAGAGTGAAGGAATAGTACTGGGATATTCAAGGGACTGCCAAATACCGTATATACTCGAGTATAAGTCGACCCGAATATAAGCCGAGGCACCTATTTTAACCACAAAAAACTGGGAAAACTTATTGACTCGAGTATAAGTCGAGGGTGGGAAATGCAGCAGCTACTGGTAAATTTCAAAAATAAAAATAGATACCAATAAAAACTTTCACTAGGACAGTTGAGAATAAGTTTGATGTTCACAATTTCCTCTTTGAAAGAGACCAGTAAATAGGGAACAAGATGAAGAAAAAGAAGTGTGTTTTTTCACACTTTTCACACTGAAGTGAACAAAAATGGCATCAAAGGAGCAGGCTTATTCTCAGCCCAAAGGTTTGTTTCTGATTTCTTCCCTGATTTAAGGGAAATTTGGGAAACGATCTCACTATCATGAAAGGTTTGATTGATTCACTAACCCAAAAGATGATGATGATGACAGTGGTAGGCAGGAGTCACTCTCTCCCTTGCAAGAAAAAACCAAGAGCCGTTCTTATGATCTCTCTCTCTCTCTCTCTCCCCTCCCCCAATAAAGTCAAGCCCTTTCCAGCACGCGTGCGCGATCTGCCCCCGCCCCTTTGCACCTTGCAAATGCAAAACCCCAGGGTTTTTGCATTTGCAAGGTGCAAAGCAGCTTTACTGTATTACGGGGAGAAAGAGAGAGAGGGAGAGATCATAAGAACAGCTCTTGGTTTTTTCTTGCAAGGGAGAGAGTGACTCCTGCCTCCCACTGTCATCAACATCTTCTTCTTTTGGGTTAGTGAATCAATTAATTTGGGAAATGATCTCACTATCAGAAAACAACGCGAGCTGCCACCACCACCTCCTCCCCCTCCTCCCGAGTGGACTGAAAGCAGCTGGAGCTGAGGAAATGAAGCTGAGTGGAGCAACCTCGGCTCGCGTTGCTTTCTCAGCCTAGAACTCAGAAAACAACGCGAGTTGCCTCCCCCTCCTCCTCCTCCCCCTCCTCCTGAGTGGACTGAAAGCAGCTGGAGCTGAGGAAATGAAGCTGAGTGGAGCCGAAGCAACCTCGGCTCGCGTTGTTTTCTCAGCCTAGAGAAAGGGGAAGGGGGCTCATCTGGACCAAGGGTGAGTCTCCCCCTCAGTTTCCCCTGAAGGATCTTCTGTCGCTTTTGCCTTCTCCCTACATCTTCCCTCTGTTAAAATCCCCCCCACACACACACACACACTTATTTTCGGTTGGATAGATTTCGTGTCTGAGCATTCTCACATGGCGGGTGGTGGGTCTTCCCCCCAAAAAAAAACAGTTAAAAAAAGAAAAAACAATATATCCTCAAGCAAGAACTTTTCTGCTTCCGATTACCCCCATGCTTAAAAGTTGCAAAGGAAACACGGAAGCAGGGAAGCGGCTGCCCAGCTTTGGAGCTCCACACCATTTTTTTTTCAGAGGGGAATCTGACTCGAGTATAAGCCGAGGGGGTTTTTTTTAGCACAAAAAATGTGCTGAAAAACTCGGCTTATACTCGAGTATATACGGTAAGTTAACAATAAACTGCCCAATCAAAGAATCTCTAAAACCATGCCCACCAACACTGACTAGTCAAGCTACTAGAATATAAATTGAGAGCAAACCCCATTCCTAACAAGCACTGATGGTGTTATCTAGTTTGGTAATGAAATGTCCATAAGAAAACAAGCTCAGGAAGAATCAAAAGACTCCACAGTTCAACCCTGAGCTACAAATATTCTCCTTTATTGGCATTGGACCTGAAGTTAAAGATATTAAATACCATGATCGGTTCAAGAGATGTCACATATCTAGGTTTGTTTTTTTTTGTTTATTTAATTTCTATAGCTGCCCAACTCTACCAACTACTCTGTATTACTGTATTTTAAAGGTTTCAGTCAGGTGGAGGAAATATAGTTCACCGAGACAAAAACGTTATGTTTATTTTAGGCTACGCATACTGTATGTACTCTATAAAGTTTCTATTGAAATTCCCTTAGAGATAATTAAAGCAAGATTAATTAAATTTGAAACAAAGGAAAACTAAGGCACCCTTTTGATTTAAAATACCTAATATGGCACTCGTCCTTTTCTGTGAATAGAATAATAATAATAATAAAGGTGACTTGAAGTTAATGCAATTTATAGTTTCATTCATTTCTCTTTTGATTTTTTAAAATCCCAGTTCCAAAGAAGATCTAAAATGATAAAAAGAATCATCTTTATTTTCTTATCTTCTATATTAAAGCAAATAAGAATGTTGTATACAAAAGACTAAAAAGAAAAAAGAAAAACAGGATTCAAAGCACCACTTAGTAAAAGCTTTGCTTTTATTTTTCATTATACATAACAGAAATAGTAAAATTTCTAAATAGAATTATGCAAATTAGAACCTTAAAGAAATGCATTGGTTGTCAATGAAATCCTGTACCCAATGAAAAATATACAAAGAACATTTGTTTTTGGATGACATCAGGGATGTGGTGACACTTTAAAAAAAATCTCTCTTTTTGGCAAAAAAAAGTAACTCCCATCTTATCCATTCCATTGTCAACTCAAGAGATATTGATTGATATAAATATTTTCAAGGTCATATTTTCCCAATTTGTGCCAATATATTGTCAATGTATTTGTTTATCAAATTTAAAAGGCTGCCCAAACTCCATAGTTACTCCATGTACTGCTTAATAGATTTTTTTGTGGGTTTGTTTGTGGAAGAGTTTAAATTGTTGTATAGGTAAACTGTTCCTTTTGTAATCTGCATAGGGCTACTATTCCATACACCACCCTGGGGAAAGAGATAGAAATAAAACATTATTGTTCTTCATTAAGCTACAAAGGTAAACATAGATTAATTGGCTCTTATTGTAATTTAACTTGACCCACTTATTCAGAAATGGCAGTCTAATTGTTGTACGTTTGGATGGATGGATGGATGATCTATTAATTTTCTTATTTTCAAATAGTTCACAATAAGATCAATGCTTAAAGCTGGCATTCTTGAGACAAAAGGGACAGGGAGAAGAAAATGCTGTGACTTTAGGTTAAGTTTTGATATGTTGATAATAATATTATCTAGTCATGTCCAACTCTGGGTGATTCTATAGGCAAGTCTCTCCACATCAAGTTCTGATACAGAAGAAAAAAAAATTTAAATTAAAAAAAAAAATTGCCTGCAGAAAATCATCAGTCCAGTTCCATATAGATGAAAAAGTTTCACTCTGAAAAATTGAAAAAATGCTAGCAAACACTGTAAATCATTTTGGACCTAATGTATTAGTGATACATAACTTTTTAGCAATAACAATAGCAGTAGCATTTAGACTTATTGTATATGCCATTTCATAGTGCTTTTACAACCCTCTCTAACAGGTTTGCAGAGTCAGCATATTATTCCGAACAATCTTGGTCCTCATTTTACCGACTTTGTAAGGATGGAAAGCTAAGTCAACCTTCAGCCAGTCAGAACTTAACTCCTGACAGTGGGCATTTTCTGTCGTACTTTCTGCAATAAGTTTGGAGCTGTTTACATTGAGTTTGTATCTGTTGTCTGATCTTGCATTGTGGTTGTTGAAGCTAAAGTAGTCATTGACTGGTAGGACATTGTAGCAGATAATTTTATGTACTATTCTTAAGTCCAACTGTAGGCAGCATAGTTCAAGGTTGTCCAAGCCCAAAATTTCAAGTCTGGTGATATAGGGTATTCTGTTGCGAGCAGAGAAGTGTAGAACTCTTCTTGTGAAATGTTTCTGGACTCACTCAATTGTATTAATGTCCGATATACAGTGCAGATTCCAGTCAGGTGAGCTGTATTCAAGTATTGGTCTAGCAAAGGTGTTGTATGCCCTAGTTAGCAGTTCAATATTTCTGGAGGGGAAGCTTCATAAGATTAGATTTACAACTCTTGATGCCTTTTTGGCAATGTTGTTACAGTGAGCTCTGGCACTTAGGTCATTTGATATGAGTATTCCAAGGTCCTTGACAGAGTGAGGTGATATCCATCTAGCTTGTATTTGGTGTATTGATTTTTTTCCAATGTGTTGGACAGAACATTTGTTGGTTGAGATTTGGAGTTACCAATTGTTTGACCATTCAGACACATAATCAAGGTCGCTTTGCAGGATAGTAACATTGTCAGTGGTGTTGAATAGTTTTACGTAATCTGTGAAAAGGATGCAGTTGCTTATAAGGTGATCACAAAGGTAATTTATATTTAGCATAAAGAGTGTGGGTCCTAGAATGCTGCCTTGGGGGACATCGCAGTTAACTGGAGCAGGGTTTGATGGGTTTGCTCCCTAGTTTTACTATTTGTTGCCTGTTTGACAGGAATGCAGTAATTCACTTATGAAGGGCTCCAGAAATGCCTTAAGAGTTTAGTTTTAACAGTAGTTGGTTGTGTACCACTGAATCAAAGGTTTTTCAGAAGTCTATGTAAATTGTGTCTATTGCTTTACCCTGGTCGAGTAGAGTAGTCCATATGTTTTTGCAGTGTAGGAGTTGTAGATTGCAGGACATTTTTTTCCTGAAACGAAATTGTTTTTTGGAAAGTAGGTTGTTTGACTCTAAGTACTCTTCTCATTAAATACCTCTGGACTAATTCAATTGTATTAATGTCCATTATACAGTGTGGATTCTAGGCAAATGAGCTGTATTCGAGAATTCGTCTGATGAAGGTTTGCATGTCCTGGTTTGAAGTTAAATGTTACCAGAGAAGAAACTTCACAAAATTAGATTAACAACTTTTAATGCCTTTTTGGCAATGCTGTAACAGTGAGCTCTGGAGCTTAGATCTTTTGAAATGAATACTCCAAGGTACTTGACAGAGTGAGGGTCATCTTCGAGGTTGCAACCACCCAGTTTGTATTTAGTGTCCTGATTTTTGTTGCCAATGTGTAAGACAGAGCAGTTGTCGGCTGAGATTTGAAGTTGCCAATTGCATCAGATTAATGCACTCTTACTACTAAAATTGTTAAATCAAATTTCCAAATCACATTATTTCAACTGGATTTTGTCTGCTTTATACCATTTAATAATTGATTCAGCTCAATGGGCTTTGAACTCAACCAGAAATAATTCTAGAGGACAATAGTTGGGCATAACTTTTTAAAGAATGAATCAAAACATCTCAAATGAAAAATATTTAGCAGATTAATAAAAATATCAAATTAAATTGAGAGGATAGAAAAGTAAGGAACTCATTGATCCTCAATAAACTTAGCCATAAAAGCTGGCTGGGTGTCCTTGAACTAATTGCTTTCTCTCAGCCTAACTTGCTTCACAGGGTTATTGTTGTGGGGAAAATAGGAGGAGGAAGAAATGTTAAATATGTTCTCCACCTTGGATTATTTGTAAAAATAATAACAGTGGGGTATAAGTAATTTTTTTAAAACTGTTTGTAAGACTGCCACCATTTATTACCTAGCCCATGACCCTTTTACACAGAGAGTCCAAGTCTATCCATCTGAAACATTTCTTGTTTCCCTCTGAAATAACTCATTTTTCACATCAAAAATGGTGGTAGCAGTCCATTTGAAGTCGTTAAGACAGCATTTCTCTTCACATGCTAAAATTACTATTATGAAGAAAGAAAGCTGCAAGCTTAACAAATTCCATGCATTGAAGAATAAATACATTTATACTGTATTTATCTGACTTTATACAGTTAAATCATAATTGCAGGATTTAAAAAGATTGCATTTCCATTGGGTTTTGTGTCTGTGGATATCTTTGTGCATGGAAGGACTTAATCCATTCTGCTTCAGGTTTAAGAAAAGAGGCATCTTCTTATTTTATTTTGTTCATATGTGTGTAAAACAAAACTCTGCATTTCGGTGATGTAGCTTGAATTTTGTTCATAGATCAACACTATCTTTATGGTCCTTGGCTGTTTTGATTTGGAAATCTTGCCCTAACTTATATCAGAACTGGTCAGCAGTATATGCTATCTGCTGTTTTTCCTTTGTGGATTTTTTTTATATAAATCAGCAAAGTATTAGTTCAGCTTTATCAGTCTTTGTGTGTATTTCCTTTTCCCTACTGAACAAACAAGATTGAAAACTGCTGTGTCAGTCATCTTCACAGTCAGCGGTGAGGTGAAGATGGTACATAGGAAGGTGTATGCACGGGGAAAGAAGAGACTATAATAAAGAAAACTGCTCCAGGTCAAGGTCAAAAAAGATGAGATAGTATCAGCCTATGCCACAATACAATACAAGGCAAAGTTCAGAGGATTCTAATCTTAAAATCAGTTTGCAAGAAGATTACTACCTGCTGCTTAGCAGAGATAGTCTTACAAAATTCCCAGGGGAAGGAGTTTGCTAAAGGCAAATTAATTTTCTAAAATAGCCTTACTTTCAGGAAATGACAAAATGAGAAATTGCTCCTTTATGTAACCAGCAGCACACTGAAGAAGAGAGACGAACATTGCAGAAGAACACACAACTGGCCTTTATTAGATAAAGTGTCCTCTGAGTCAAGTTCAAATCCTGATGACTACATGAACATAACCAGGCAGTATTTTTCAGCAACAATACAGAAGTAATTTGTCATTGCCTTCTTCTTGGATTCCCCTCCCCTAATTTCTCAATCTAATCTACAGGCCTGAAAGAGTCTAGTAATCTTCTATTCAGTTACAAGGACTGTAGTCCCCAACTCATCCTATGACCACAAGGAGGACCGGAATTTTCATTGTTAAACAAGGCAGTTTTTAAGTGAGTCATGCCCAATTTTATAACCTTTATTGCTATGATTGTTAAATGAATCATCTGATCATTTAAAGAATCTGGCTTTCCCAGTGATTTAAATTGTGGGAAATAACTAGGGAAGTCACAAATGGTGATCACATGAGATACTGCAGCTATTGTAAATACATGGTTCCAGGTGCATTAATTTTGATCGCATCACTATGGCAGTGCTACAACAGTTGTAAGTGCAAGGACTGGATGTAAGTAATTTTTTTCAGTACTGTTATAACTTCAAACAACTAAATGAATGGTTATAAACTGAGGACTAACTGTACTATCAGACATCTATGGAGATCTGGGTCATGGTTGTCCCAAAGGTGCTTTTTTCAAGAGTTAACTGGATTTTCTGGTTTAATTTGGAAGTTTCGCTTCTCATCCAAGAGAGCTGAAGAACCTTCTAGGATGAGAAGCAAAATGTCTGCAAAGAAAAATCAGAAAGTCCAGTTGCCTCTTGAAAAAGCACATTTGTCCTATCAGATCTAATGCTTAGCTTTCTAAGATTAGTCAAAGCAAATTGTGCACTGCCATCTAACTGGAATATTATTACTCTTTGCTCTCTTCAAAAATATGCATTTTTTACTATTAACCCCCATCAGAAAATCAAAAAGAGTTCAGTAAGCTTCTTATAGCAGGCTGTAGGTCTCTTGCCCTTCTCCAGGATATGAATGTGTGAATGTCCTACCTTTCCATGGAAAGCAATTTCCAGTATCCACAATAAACAAAAATCAGTGGAACAATTCTCAGAGACCTGACAGTGGAGATTAAAAGAGCAGCCTCTAGCATTTTTACAATATTCACACCACACTAATCATTAGGAGTGTATGAGGTAGATTCATTTGTTTTCTCAAGGAGCTTCGTTCTTTTGCAGATGATCCTGGATGTGACAATATTTGCTTTAATGTTGTGAATTAATAAAAGTGCTTAAATAAAGATTATTAAAACCTTTAGAAAAGTGCAGGGTTCTGGCCCTGCATTTCTGATTGGCCGATAATAGCAACATCTGATTGTTCCGTTCAGGAGGATCTGATTGGCTATTAGTGGGCCTCTTTCATTGGTTAAGGGAACTAGCGCTTCCCGTTTCTTATTGGTTACTTGATCAGCAGCTTGCCTATAAAAAGGGCTGTTGCTGCTGTAGTTTTTGCTCTGTTCCACAATGTTAAATAAAGAGTTGAAGTTCACTGTTCATCGTCTCATCTCCAATTCTTGCGCCCATGCGCAGAACATAACATTTAACATCAACTTGAAGCCTCATCTGAAAACAGTGTTGGGAAAGGAAACATTGCTTGAAAGGAAAGGATGCTTTGCTTCTTTTGAGTAAAGAACTTCTAAGAAACTTTGTCCACATCATTGCCCACACTTAAAAAAAAAAAAAAATCATGCAAAGTCAATATGCAAATAAGTTCACTATTGTGTGTTTCCAGGTCAAAGTTGTATAGCATTTGCATAGTATTATGAGCTGTGGTGGCATAGTGGTTAGAGTGCAGGCTACTTCTGCTGACTGCCGGCTGCCTGCAATTTGGCAGTTTGAATCTCACCAGGCTCAAGATTGACTCAGCCTTACATCCTTCTGAGGTGGGTAAAATGAGGACCCAAAATTTTGGGGGGCAAGAGGCTGACTCTGTAAACCACTTAAAGAGGGCTGTAAAGCACTGTGAAGAAGTATGTAAGTCTAAGTCATATAGCTATTGCTATTATACAACTATCAAATGCCAGTAATATAAAAGCTGTCCATGTTATTGGTGTTTAGTCCCAAAGATGCTTTTTCAGGAGGTAACTGGACTTCCTTGTTTTGCTTTGAAGACATTTCACTTCTCATCCAAAAAGTTTCTTCAATTCTGAATGGATGATGTGGAACAGAAGGATAGAATAACATAGAATAAACAGATAAATCTCCAAGAGGCCTTAATGACACTCTAAAAGAATAAAAATACCCATCTGCGTGCAAGGAATATAAATCCTTCCATTCCCCACCATCCAGTCAGAGCTGAAGAAGCTTCTTGGATGGGAAGCAAAACATCTTCAAGGAAAAACAAGAAAGTCCAATTGCCTCTTGAAATTGCCTCTTTGGGACCGGTGGTAGGATTCAAAAATTTTTTACTACTGGTTCTGTGGGCATGGCTTGGTGGGTGTGGCATGGCTTGGTGGATGTAGCAGGGGAAGGTTACTGCAAAATCCCCATTCCCTCCCCACTCCAGGGGAAATATTACTGCAAAATCCCATTCCCCCCTCCACTAATTTGCTTTCCAGCTCCGTTCTCCTGTGCAGGGCAACAAAAAAAGACACAGCTGATCATCTGGGACTCAGGAGGCAGAGAATAGTTGAGGCGGGGCCAGTCAGAGGTGGTATTTGCCAGTCCTCTGAACTGTTAGGGATAACATTGTTTACCCTAACTGGTTTAGGTAAAATAATAAATATGTTATCATGGTTTATTAGTTAAAGTGTCTGCAACTTTAACTGTAGGATTGTAATTAAGGGAGTGGTTGTTAAAGGCACCATAAAAGAAGCAAGGCACTGCAGCTTGCTCTCTCTGGCTTGATGATCCCTAATTACTGGATAGACTGAAGACTGCGTTTTTCCCCTACTGGAACGGGAGAGAGAAAGGACTGATTTGTAAGTGAACTGACATAGGATATTCTACACAGACTTTGCTAAATGAATATCCTTGAATGGACTGACTAAAACGATACATGACTAATGGACTGTTATTTTGACTATGCTATAACTCTAAATGGAATAAACTATATTTTTGATAACACAAGCGCATCTGTTATTTTTACTGTATGTTAACAAACATACAAACTTATCTCACACATTTATCTGTATGCCTATCTGACTAACGCTGCACATTCTGTTTAGCTTGTCTCCTTAACCCTGATTGGGGAACACAGGCTTAACATGAACTACTCAAAATTTCCACTATCAGAACTGGACAGAACCTGTTGAATACCACCTCTGTTTGGGACTGAGAATCTCCATAGACATATTAGTATTTAGCCACCATAACACTGAAAGATAAACTAAATCATTACTAAAGAAATTACTTTAACCAAGTTTTCATATCAACCACAGGCAGCAAACTCTTCTATTATCCCATTCAGGCATGCATTGGACATAGGCTTTTTTTCAACAAAGCCGTTCTCTTCAATTTGTAGTCTGTACTTACAAGTGGGATTTAGTTAATTACAAAAAACAAACCAAATTCCAATCTGTTTACTCAATCTGCCTTTAAATGTATTGTAATGCAGTATTTTAAAGGAAAAATGAACATAATGACAACAAATCTATTGAGATGGGTTGGGAAGAGGGCACAAGTTAGAAACAATTGCTCTGTTTATTAAACCTTAAAATAAATACAAATTTTATCCATGGGGATAGGAATGAATTATTTTTGTTTTGTGGTCATGGTCTATAAAACAACAAAGTAAGCACCAGAAATGATAGTCATTGAAAATTACTAACCATCTGTGGGTGGAATTTACCCACAATATAACAGATTTTGCAACATTTATGGAAATAACATTATCTTTATTGTCTACTAAATAGTGCAAATAAAACGTAGCAAGATCTTGAATATTCTGATTAAAGAGGACTGATCAACTGAAGGTAGATCTCCCTGTAGTGCTGGCAACAAGGGAGAACATGAGCTATGTTTTCTATGTCAGTCCTTTGAGGTAGTCCAGGAAAGAAGCTAAAATTATGAGTTATTAACATGATCTTTACTATAAGCTTTCAGTAACAAAATCTTGAAAGCCTTAAAACACTTTTCCCGTCCCCTATCTTTACTTTCCAGAAAACTAGTGAGTGTCTGTTCTGAGATGCTTTCTCTCCTGCTATTCTTCTGTGAACTGAGATATATCTGGTCTATTATCTAGGCCAGGCAACATTAAGACTTGTGGACTTCAATACCAGAATTCCCCAGACCTGCATGAAATCTTGCCAAACTAATACAGCTACTTGCATCTTTAATAATATACACTGAGAATCAATAAGGAGATGTTTTAAGTGTCTTCCACCCAACTAAATGCTTTCTCCCAACCATGTGCTGTTATTGCTTTGACAAGAGGAAAAAGGACAATATGAGATAAATCATATTGTTTTATGATAACACAGTGAGAGTGGGAAAAACATAAAACCTTAACATCTGTTTAAGAAATCTCTTCAAGAAAAGATGACATTTACTGAAAATAAATGTCTTTTTGTCCAAGAGGTGCATTCTGCTGGATCCAACCCTGGTCTGAAATCTGAAAATTGATTATTTACACATATTATCAATGGGGCAAAGAGCATTTTCACACTGACATTTTGTTTTTGAAATCTTTTGTTTTTAGGTTAGTTCAGTTTGATCCAGTTCCATCAACAAGATATCAGGAAATACCATGGCAATTCAATTTCCTTAGGGTAGTTATGCATAAACAAAACATGTTTCAGCATCATCTATCTTTTCTTCATCTGTTCCAAGAACAGCACAGTAAACATGCACACATCAGCACATTTTTCCTCCTTTAAAATGCAAAGCAGACAATAGCTTTTGTTGTTGCTGTCAAGATCTTTACTTTTGTTCTTCACAGAAAACAAGACAAGTTCGGTTTTGCCAATAATAGTGACAACACTATCACATTAGGACCAGAAATATTAGCATTGCTGTGACTATTCTAAGAATATTTTATTTCAGCAGCAATAAGGTTTTTTTAGCATGAACATAGATACATTCTTAGCATGCAGAAACTGAATTCATTCTGGTTCTAATTAAAGAGAAACTCAAAACAAAACAAAACAAAGCAGGATTTTTTTAAAAAAAAGCAAATCAAAGACACAGCTCCACTATCACAGTCAAAAGATGATTCCAATGGTGTTCTTACCCAGAGCAATAGAGTGTCATCAGCTGTCTAAAGATACCAGCTGTTAAACCAGATCTAAAAAGAATATTCTCCACAACCAAATGTGAGTTGACAAGATTCTTTAATGTAATTGAAGCAATGGGTTGAAACTAAACCCCAGCAAGACCGAGTGGCTCTGGGTTTGGAGTTCGTTAGCTAAGGGAGAATCTTTGGTCCTGAATGGGGTGGCACTACCCCAAATAGACCCTGTGCATAATCTGGGGGTTCTCCTGGATTCATGACTCCTGCTCGAAGAGCAAGTGATGGTCACGGCCAGGAGGGTCTTTGCACAACTGCGGGTTGTGCACCAGTTATGCCCTTTCCTGGACCAAAAGTCCCTACTCACAATCACTCATGCCCTAATCACTTCCCATCTTGACTATTGTAACATGCTCTATATGGGGCTGCCCTTGAAGAGCATCCGGAGGCTCCATTTTTTTGCAGATCCTGGTGTGCACATGTATCACCTTTCCTGAGGGAGCTTCAATGGCTGTCAATTTTCTTCCAGGTGCAATTCAAGGTGCTGGTTTTAATCTTTAAAGCCCTTCATGGCTTGGGACCAGGTTATCTGAGGGACCATATCTTGCCAGTCACATCTACCTGACCCATCAGAACCAGGAGGCAAGGAAAGTTGTGAGTCCCATCCTTGAGGAAGATACACAGGGGTGGGATTCTACCAATTTGCACCTATTCACTCGAACTGGTTGTTAACATTCTAAGCAGTTCAGAGAACCAGTTGTTAGAAGAAATTACTGGCCTAATCCTGTAAGGAAGGCAGGAAGAAAACATTCTGGTGTTGCTTACAGAAACTGCCTCTCCATTAACCCTTATTACATTCTTGGCAGGACTAGACTTCCTGTCTCAGGAACTTCTCTGGAGCTTTTCCCCTCCTTTGCTGGTACTTTGCTTGTGTGGAATGACCATTCAAAGTTACAATGGCACTGAAAAAAGTGACTTATGACCATTTTTCATACTTACAGCTGTTGCAGCATCCCCACAGTCATGATAGGCCAGGTGAGGAGATGCATGACTCAATGTGAGTGATATTGACTTGGCCACACCCAGCCAATAACATGACCACCAAGCCATGCCCACCAACTAAGTCACGCCCTCAGAACTGGTTGTTAAAAAATCTAATCTCACCCCTGAAGATACAGCTGGTGGGACCCAGAAGAAGGGCTTTCTCCGTGGTGGCTCCCTCCTTTTGGAACATCATTCTCCCAGAGATTAGACCAGCCCCCATTCTGATTCTCTTCTGGTGGGCATTGAAGACCTGGTTCTGCCAGCAGGTCTGGGGAACCCAGAGCGGGATGGAGCCCATTAAATGGCTCGTGTGATCTGCTGTTGCTGGGGGGAGATGTAGAGGGTGATTTTACTATATTAATTTATTTGATTTTACGAGTTTTATTGTTTTTAAATTGTGGTTTTATATGTTGTAAGTCACCTTGAGTCACCATGGTGAATAGGCGGCAATACAAATCTAATAAATAAACTGAATTGAATTGGCATTCTTTAGTCTCAAGAGACTATGGTATTGTGCTATGAAACTGGTAACTGCCACTTCCCATGTTGTTGTTTCAATGCTGTATGCAAAGCTGGAGTGTCCTCTCCAGAGCACGAGGCCTGGATAATTTAATATGGAGTATAAACTTTTACCCAAGCAGCAGATACTCCCTCTCCACGTCACTGAAATATTCTAATGGAATGGCAGAGCCGATACGATGAGTTCTAGCTGCATTGCAGGAGTTAACAGAATGTGATTGTACACAGTCACGAACTGCTTCCAGGACTCCGGCTCTGGATTTTGCCTCAAGGTTGACTCCTGAAGCCTTTTCCAATAATAGATATAGCCACAAGGCAGTGGAGGTTTGAAATCAGAGTTTCTCTTCTCCTAGAAGATGGTTCTACTGTTTTATCTGCCATTGGGCATAAAGCCCTTTTTTCACCTTCAAAACTGTTGACCATCTTCTCCTGTAACCCTGGGAAGATGCTACCAGCCCTTGCAAGATGCTACCAGTCAGACCAGATGGACCAAGATTTTTTAAGGAAGTATTACACCTCTGGCACTCCTCCTCACTCCAAGACTCCCAGCTCGGCTCCATTTGCAGGGTCCATTATCTTCCAATTTATTTATTCCAATAAATAAATAAATAATACTATACAAAAGCATTCTGTATTTTGTTATTATTAGTTGCAAAGTTGTGTCCGATCCATTACAACCCCATGGGCAATGTTCCTCCAGGCCTTTCTGTCCTCTCACCAACTTCTGGACTATTTTTAAGCTCACGCCTACTACTTCAGTGTCTCCATTCAGCCACCTCATTCTCTTTCGGCCCCTTCTTCTTTTGCCCTCAATCGTTCCCAGCATCAGGCTCTTCTCCAGTGAGTCCTTCCTTCTCATTAGGTGGCCAAAGTATTTGAGTTTCATCTTCAGGATCTGACCTTCTAAAGAGTACTCAGGGCTGATCTCCTCTAGGACTGACCAGTTTGATCACTTTGTAATCCAAGGGACTCGCAAGAGTCTTCTGCAGCACCAGAGTTCAAAGGCCCCAGTTCTTTGGTACTCAGCCTTCCTTATCCAACTTTCACAGCCATATATTGCAACTGGGAAAACCATAGCCTTGACTATACACACTTTTGTTGGCAGGGTGATGTCTCTGCTTTTTAGTATGCTGTCTAGATTTGCCATAGCTTTCCTCCCCAGGAAATTTCTTGGCTGCAATGATCTTGGAGCCCAGGAAAATAAAATCTGTCACTACCTCCATTTCTTCCCCATCTATTTGGCAGGAATTGAGAGGGCCGGATCCCATGATCTTAATTTTCTTAACATTGACTTTCAAGCCCACTTTTTCATTCTCCTTCTTCACCCGCATCAAGAAGCTCTTTAGTTCCTCTTCACTATCTGACATTAGAGTGGTGTCATCTACATATCTGAGGTTGTTGATATTTCTTCCGGCAATCTTAATTCCAATTTGTGATTCATCTAGCCCTACCTTTCTCATGAAGTGCTCCGCATATAAGTTAAATAGGCAGGGTGACAGTATACAGCCTTTTCAGACTCCTTTCCTAATTTTGAACCAGTCAGTGGTTCCATGTCCAGTTCTCCCTGTTGCTTCTTGACCCACATATAGGTTTCTCAAGAGACAATAGGATGGTCTGGTACTCCCATCTCTTTATAGCATTCTGAATAGCTTCAGTTTAAAATCTTGGCTTGAAAGGGATTTAAATTATCTACTTGTTTGTTCATTTCTTTGTATCCCACTTTATGATTTTTACAAATAAGGTGGAAAACATATCTAATATTCCTTTCTCCTCTTATTTTCCCCACAACAGCAACCTGTCTCCTAATTTCTAGCCTTGAGCCTTAACTATTAGACCAACCTGGCTCTTTTAAATATGTCTTTTAAAAGATTCATTGGTTTAGAAGAGCTAAACTGATTTTGCTACATAGATTAGGAAAATAAATTGTTGATTTCCTAAATCAATTCAAAAGTATGGTTACTCTGAATTGGGTGATAATCACTTTCTGTTTCCTTACTGTCTAAAAATCAAATTTTTAAACAGTAATTTGCATATTTCAAAAGTACACAACTGAGACCATGTGATCTGTAATGCCACTCAAATAATTATTGCTGAACTGTAATGCTCCATGTGGCAAATAGCTAATATTAAAAATATATGGGAAAAATCATATGAAATAATTTGATTTAAATTTAAAATGAAGGGAGAGTGCCATATTCTCTCAACAAGTGGAAATACATTTTCAGTGTAAGAAAGGAAGATGGTTTGAAAAAACTCAATTGTCTTGGAGAAGGGCACTTGATATCAAAATATAGATCATAATTTATAGAAGTGTGATATTTTAATTTAAAAATGTCTTGTAGCAATAATTGTCAAAGCATAGCTACAAGGTAGTACTTCTTTTCAGAGAAACAAACAAAATGATTTTATCAATGAAAACTCATTAAAATCAGACATTTATATTATAATAGACAGCACAGATTTCTATTTTTAAAGAAATTTGCATAGACACAGCTTAATGCAATTTAATTATGCCATTGTATAGGATATAAAAGACAGCTTTCTTGATGTAAATTATTGTTCTATAAAGTAATCCATGTTAAAACTCTCAGACAGTTAGTTATGAAATCTCTACTTTAATATTTATAGATGGGAAACCATGGTGCATAATTTCCATCCCTTGATTTAAAAAAGATAGAATTCAAAATTTGTTCTTCACTTCTATAGAAAGAATACATGCAATTCATTTTATTCATCTTGAATTTATAGTTTTCTCTCTAATTTTACAAATGTTTTCCAATTTTATGTGTAAAGATATGCAGAAATACCATAAATAGTATAAAGGAACTAAAACACAGGGGTACTTTAGAAGACATTATATACGGGAGTCCCTGTGGTTAAATTAGGAGAAGATTAAAAGACAATGTTATTTGAAAATTCCGGTCTGGCTATCGACTATTGAAGCATTTTCTTTTCCTATAATATACAAAAAGGAACAAACAGTTAGATATGGTGAAATATTGAATGAAAAGGGTGAACTTAAATCTACACAAAAACTAGAGGAACAAGGTATAAAGATGAATTGGTTTTCATATGTGCAAATACATTCAAGGTATGATAAAAATTCTAAAACAGAAGGTTTCTATGATAAACTGACTGATTTAGATAAGATTTTGACAAGTACTGATGAAAAGGTGATTAAAAAATTATATGGATATTTATTAGAAATTAAACTAGAAGAAGAACAAGTTAAAGAAACTATCATTGCTTGGGGGAAGAATTTTGGATATGGGATTGATCTAGAGAAATGGCAAAAATTGTGGTCTCAAAATTATAAAATGACAATGTCAACAGCATATAAAGAAAATTTGTATAAGATGTTTTACAGGTGGCACTTTTCCCTGAAAAGAATAGCAAGAATGTTCAAGAATAAACCCGAAAAATGTTGGAAATGTCATCAGATACCTGGCTCATATTACCATACTTGTGCGTATTGTCAAATGATTGATTAATAATGAAATTAATATATTTAATATATTGATTGAAAATACGAGATTATGTACAATGTAATTATAATTGAAGACTATGAAATGGAAGCACAAAACAATTTGTAAACCAACCGGCACACTGTATGTACATATATGGAAGATGATTTTATGTTTTTATGTTTTGTTTGTTTATGTTTGTTTTAAAAACCAATAAAAAATTTTAAAAAAATTTAAAAAAAAGAAATACCATAAATGAACCTATCAAACAGATAAAATAAAAATGTGTAAACTTTGAGTGTGGAAGCATCCGGATAATGTTTATAAATATCTTATGTTGATGCAGAACAGAACATAAGAGTAAATGTTTGTATTTGACACCACATTCTGGAATTTTATCCATTAAATGAATGGGCCCATAATGAAGTCTCTCTACCATTTAGAATTTCCTATATTTGACATTTCATATAGATAATATATAACCTCTTAGAATAATCCAATGAAATGGGCTTCCTTTCAATGGAATTTGACTTTATCTTAAAACTACAAAAATAAATGTGACACTCAGTATTGAAACTCAGCACTTATCATGCAGACAAAGTGGAAATTAATTTAAAACCAATTTAAAACTCAATATTGGACCAACAGAACACACAACTTCCCCTTAATTGTTACTTCAATTATTTTCTGTAGCAATTTTTGAAATGTTTATTTTATTTTATTTTTTAAATTGCTTCTTCTTTTAGATTGTTTGAGAAGTAGAATTCAAGAGGCATTGCTACCATCTTCAGTGATGTTTTAGGAGAAAACATCTTAGCGCAGCCTTTAAATTATATGAATCAAACTGAAACACATGGCATTTTGTTTCACATCTAGAATACTTAAAATAATGGATTTGGGTCACAGTTCAGATGTAATAAATTTCTCATCTGTCTTTAATATGTGCTGAGTATCCAAAAGGTTGCATGTGAAAAGATGAACCATATGGTTTTCAATTTTTTTTTTTAAAAAAAAAAACCATACTAGGGTTATTTTCTTGCTGTTATCATCATAATATTCTACTAATTAAAAACATTTGTTTAATAGTAAAGATTTTTATTTATTTAATTTCTCTGGCCATCCATCTCAAGCAAATGGTGCAACTCACAATCAACCAGGGATCAGAATTGCTAGGGTTGGGTTGGGTTGGGTTTCCTGGAGCAAGGAAAGCCTTTTTCAAACACTGTTTGACAAAATCCATGCCAAATAGCTGGTGAAAAATTTAGTTCTAATAAGGATTTCAGAACCGAGGATACGTATTTTGGTTTAGGCCCTTTGAAAAATTCATTATATCGACAGATATTTGTGCTTCAGTTTGAGATGCAGACAACACAGACTCATCCCCAACAGCCTGCTCCTGTGTTCAACAGTAAAGAAACACAGGGCATTAAAAACAAACTTCAAGCTCCACAACACAGTCCTTTCAGCAGTTCCAAGAAGTCTCCACACCCATTCGCACTACTCAGATGACCCTGAGCACACAGACAAACCTCCAAGTGGTCTCAATGTCTCTCTAAAAGAATCAGATGACCAGCTGTCTACAAGGAGTATAAATCTTTCTATTTCCCACCATCCAGTCAGAGCTGAAGAAGCTTCTTGGATGAGAAGCAAAACACCTCCAAAGAAAAATCAAAAAGTCTAGTTGCCTCTTGAAAAAGTACCTTTGGGACAACCATGACCTGGATGACTGAGAATCTCCATAGACATATTTACAGAGACTGCACTTTTAGCTGCACGGTGCCAACCAAAGAAAGCATTCAAAAATGAAAGGCAGGCATCTAATCTTTACTGGCAGAAGCATAGAGAAAGATGACTGAAAGGTCTTTTACATTAATTTCATTACATTTCCCATTTAAGTAAGTGCAGTGAATTAAAAGGAAAAGCAGTTTCCGATGAGACAATATATTAATCAATGATTCTAATTAATGCTCGACATAATGATTTTGATTAAGTGGCATCTTAGTACACATCTTTGAAGGACAAAAAATGTTTCCTTTAATGTTCTGAAGGGAGTTAATGATGAACATTTTGGCTTAGATGGGGAAAACATTTTCTACACCTAATTTGCATAAATCATTAAATGTTCTTCCAATGTTGTCATGAAATAAGAAGTGGACAGGAAGGATTGTTGGATTGAGCATCCCTAAGGCCTAACCCAGATTATTAATCATAGGAATATATAGTACCTGGAAATGGGTCCCATAGTAAATCATGAGTTCTGTTTTTTAGTGTGCTATATGTACCATACTATACCATTCTTGATTTGACTTGAGTTGTCCATAAATACATTTTTTTCCTATATGAGCACAAAGATTCTCTGCTATTGAAATCAGCTGACCACCCAGATTTACAGTATGTTGTTCAATTACTAAGTCACATCCAACTCTTTTCAACCTCATGGACCATAGGACACCAGACCCCCCAATCCTCTGACCTTTTTGTACTTCTTCATGGGGTATTCTTGGCAAGGATACTGGAATGAATTGCCATTTCCTTCTCTAGTGAACCATGTTTTGTCAGAACTCTCCATTATGACCGGTCCATCTTGGGTGACCCTGCATGGTTTAGCTCACAGTCTTTTTGCAAGCTGTGCAACAAGACAATGACCCATGAAGGGAACATATATGGATTATTGAGTTTAAATTTTTGATGCAAGGAAATGAAAGTGGAGGAGGCAGAGAGCAAATGTTGGTTCTTCCTATTTGTCATTCCTGAATGGGGCTCTTTTTGCTTGTCCTGGAACACCACATATTCCCTGCTGAGAATTTGTTCCCAATTCCTGCCATGTAACTGATAACTAAATGATTAACCTTGCATGAAGTTTTGAAAGGCTCAGGATTGAGCATTCTAGGTATCATAGAAGAACCGTTATTTTGAAATGAAACAAGCATTTCTCAAGCCTTTGATGGTTTTTGTATCATTTGGAGAAGATACAAGTGTCAAAGAAAAGAGCCAAGCAGAATGTTACATCTGAATTCTTTGATTCAAGCTATGAATATAGAACATTTCCATGTTTTTGTTTCACAATGCCCCTTCATGCCAGGCATCAGACACAAGATGCCTCTGCAAAATGAAACAGCAGAGCAATGCTTTGTATAGCTCTTTAAGTAGCCTCCCTGTGAAATTATGCTTTTCTGATGTTCCAAACATCAGAGAATCTTTTTCCATCTTAAAATGTTTTTCAAAAGCATTTTCCTTCAATTACAGATTGAGAGTCCAACCTCAAGGAGTGTTGGTATTTTTAACAGGGCTTATTTCAAAGGAGGCATGCTTTAGGTTGCATAAAAATATCACTGATCTAAGTTGCATTGATATCTGCTTTTCAGCTGTATTATCTGCATGCTAGTACACTGCATTTAAACTTGGTGGCTGAAGATTTTTATTTTTATTTTTTATTTTTTTGAGAAGAGTCTGCACTCAAACATGAGTGGGGTCATAAAAGTAAATGGCCCAAAGAATCAAATGGAACAAACAGAGAAAATGGGTATGTAGAAGAGCAGGCAGAACTGAGGGCAAAGTTAAATAAGTCATCAGCCTAGAGTTCTTACGTTGCCACAAATGATCCAAGTCCAACCCCTCTTGAATTCCATTGAATCTTATCTGGCACCAATTTAGTAGTGAACTTCAGTTGACTACATTCTTGCATAATGGCTTGAATTAATTTTCTGTGCTGCAACTAAATGTATGGTCCTGATCCTTCACACCTACTTGACAGGGTACTTTTAACTGGAGATAAAATATGTCATCTAAATTTGTTACACTTTTGCTCTGCATATAAAATAAAGCAAATATATTCAGCATTGTCTCAAAGTGAGGCAAAAAGAAAATTCTACAGTTTAATCTTATCCACACTAGCATATACAGCCAGAGACAGAGAGTTTTCATTTGGTGATTTCAGATAATTAGAACTATTTACCAGCAATTGACTTGCCAAACTTCATTAGCAAGTCACACAACTGGATTTTGAAAGCAAAACTAGAGTTGGAGGTTCTAGGAGCAACATCAAGGCATAAAAATGACCTGATTACCATCAATATTTAAAGTTTGTGCTTCAATATTTGACTTCAGAGCATACAAACCCCCCCCCCCCCCCAAATTATTTGAAATCAAATGCTTTAAGAAATCCTCAAATTATCAAGCCATCAGGGGCAGGAACAACTTCATAACAAATCAGACCAAGGGTTCATAATAAGTATCCATAGTTTTAGACAGGATTAATTCTTTCCTAGCCCTACTAGATTCTGGAGCTTTGACTAGGCTGCTCTCTAGACCAGACTTGCAATCATATCTTGATTTTATTTGACAAGTCAGTGGTGGGATTCAAATAATTTAATAACTGGTTCTCTGCCCTAATGATTTCTTCCAACAACCAATTCACCAAACTGCTCAGAAAGTTAACAACCGGTCCTCCTGAACTCGTGCGAACTGGCTGAATCCCACCACTGCATGTAGTTCCATCTACAGGCCAATATAGTACAGTGTAGTGATTTCAAAAGGTCTTTCAACTGATACCCCTCCATTGTCTCCTGGAGTAGAATGAAAGCAGCCTGCATTATTTCAGATTTTTACAGAATCTTTAAAAACAGACTATTGTAAGATATGACTGACCTGTGACCAAAATGTTCCCTGATATAAAGATGCTATAATAATTGCCCTTTGGCATAGATGCATACATTCACATGTAATATTTATTTATTTATAGGCATCCCTCTGGGCTCTTGACAGAAGAACAATGTTGGCTTAGAAACCAATTCCTCAACCTTAAATCTGTTTCATAGGATTGTAAGGCTGTTCCATCTTGAAACGTGGTAAGAAAA
Organism: Hydrophis major; assembly: GCA_033807585.1. Taxonomy (NCBI): domain Eukaryota; kingdom Metazoa; phylum Chordata; class Lepidosauria; order Squamata; family Elapidae; genus Hydrophis; species Hydrophis major. The sequence goes on along the minus strand of CM066334.1, from coordinate 15,188,542 downwards.
CTTGTGAATATTAAAACATGGCCCCTGGAAATTATTCTAACAAATGTATCTAATGACTTAGTTATTAGTTTAGCTTAGTGATATTTCATTTTTGGCTTAGCCTTTCAGGGTCGTGCTGACAATCTGTTTTTCTATATTCTTTGTAGTATTTACATTCCGATGTGGCCTTTTGCACCTGAAGAATTCAAAGGTAACAAAATGCCATTCAGGAATTGCTAAACTTGCTTGAACAGATGTTAAAATCAGCAGTCAAACATGCCCTCATTTTTCTCCTTTCACTCACTCTCCTAAAGGTCAGGTTAAAGTTTTATTTAAAAAAAATGATGATGTTGAATTACATGTTTGCCTCTAGAAGATGACTATGGGATATTAGTATGTTTTCTAATATGCAAAGGATTTAACTTCAGTGCCCAACCATTTACTATTTTCCCCTTCTAGTTTCTATTCCAATGGGAGTGAAAGAGGATCTTGACTGGTAATAAAGAATTCAAGAACATGAGTTTTCAATTGGACATTATCTGTGAATATATATTACAGATTTAACCCACCTTCCTGATTCAGTGATACCAGCTAGTATCTGGGGGAGAAAACAAACTTCAAGTCTTTTTCTTCCTTTCATTGTAACAAGGATGATATTTGTAAACAGCACTACAATTCAAGCATTTGAAGCTGATTTACAAATATGAAATATTTATAGGCTAATGTGTAGCAATGTGTACTTTCTCCTTTTCCATTTCCTTTTGTAACCTAGTGGTAATAATATAATTTAAATACATCCTAATTATAGTTGTCTCTCTATATGTATGAGTAGACTCATAGAATGGATTTTTCCATGTTCTGATCCAACTCCTTATTTGGCATTGGAATTAAACTAACCTTGCAAGTGACATACTGTACTATAAATTGGGATGAGCAACCTTGGCAACTTTAAGACTTGTGGACTTCAACTCCCAGAATTCTGCAGTCAGCCTGAAATTCTGGGAGTTGAAGGTCATAGGTCTTAAAGTTGCCAAGGTTGGACATGCCTACTTTAAATGATTGTTTGTGCTGTCATAATGTTTGAAAGTGGGTATGTGTGTGGGTGGTTATTTAATCTGGCCTTACATAACACACACAATCATGCACATGTTTCAAGGACCAGAATATATAATTGTCACCAGTCTGCAACTGAATCAGCCTGCTGCTAGAATGGGAGTCATCAGTGAAATTAATCCACTGTGTGTTCTTCTCATTGGTTCCCATTTGTTTCTTGGAATTCTCTTGTACTTTGGAAGTATAAAAAATTATTTAAGTGTCAGATCCGTGTATCTGTCATTTCTTCAGTGGAAGAAGAAAAGGGGGAGGAGGCTGATAAAGAAATCCTTTCTTGATGTAACCTGAATATATTTAATCTTATATCGAATTTGTATAACCCACACAGGATACGATGGAGGGAGAAAAGCCAGATGGCCAGGAGATGAGAAGGTCATAAAAATTCCACAGTGAGATTGTACTTTGGGAACTTCTTGAATAGTTCGTTCTAACAAGAGGGATGGGGAGGAATTAACATACTGGCTTTTGTTTCACTAAATACACATCGAGATAAGGGGAGGGGTTCTAAACTCCCTTATGTATCCCTGTATGCCTGAGAGACCTCAGACGCTGCTTTGAACTCCTACAGGAATTGTCTCGTCTCAATAAAGAATTCCTTTGTGATACATTTGGATACGTTTTCAGAAGTTCATTCTAGTTGAGTGAATGGGAAAAGTTCTGTAGCCTGACATTAAGAGTGAGACAAGCTTGTCGGGTAGCTGAAGTCCACTAACATAAACATTTTATATAAGTTGATTTAATATTTCAAATAATTGAAATCCTGACAGACCACTATTACTGAAAGCATAAAAGCAACAATCGTGTAATATATTTACAAATAATTTGCTCAAGAAAGAGATGAGAAACAGACTGTATAACAGCATCCTCTAAGTTTATTGAAGGCACTTACATTCATGCCAACTGCCAAATATTGCATACACTTACTGTATCCTAGGAATTAGGGGTTATTGTACAGCTTTTCTGGACAATAGTGATTTTGCAGTATTCACCTTTCCTAATTTTGGGCAGAAGCCTCAATAGCTTCTCTGCTTACTTCTGGCCTGAGATGAAATTTATTGGCATGATCCCTTCTACAGCTCATAACATGAGGCAGCTTTCCATTCTCATAATAGTGACTGATTCAGGAAGTTTTCTGCATCAGATCTGATCATACATTAGATCAGTTCTGCTAGAGTAACCATTTAGAAGTAGATACAAAACCCACATCTGTCATTTCTTTTTCTTTTTTTAGTCATTTTACAAATTCCAGCTCTTATTTTCCTGTCCCACAAGTTTTTTTTCTTTTCTTACAAAAATAAAATTAAAATCCATCTTGAAACTCATTGAATGGTTTTAATTACTTCGACTCACCTATTCCATAGTAGTGTATTCTACTAAAAATACAAAAAGGAACCAAGGAATGCTATGTATACTTTCTGTTCATGGATACAAAGTAGAACATTGCTGTAACAATACAAAAATTTTATATTTAAATTATTGCATATACTTTGGGGGGAGCAAGAAGATTTTTTCCTATGCCAGAGATCTAGGATAAATTATACTCTTCAAGGATGATTTTTTTAAAAATCCAGGAAAAATATTTTGAAAGGTTTGTATAAAAGTAAGAAACAGAGTTACTAATCTTCTGGTCAAAACATAACTGTGAGTATAACTAATAATATTATTCTTTTTTGCTATTCCTGTAGTGTTCTTTATTACCAGCAAATTTCTGATAAAGCATCCACATATGGCAAAACAGGAGGTTTTAAAAAACATATAAAGCTGCTTAAAAGATAACGTAAGCAGGCTTCTACTTCTTCCCTGTGTTGGATATCTTAATCCAGCAGAATACATTCAGAAGAGAATAGGGAAAAGTGAGGAAAAGATCTGCTCTTCTACCAAATTCTATTCTGCAGCAGCCATTTGGCACTGAATTAATTCCATATTCTCCAAGTCTCTTGAAGAATGTTTATTCTTTCCTTCCTGACTGTGCTAAGACTTTGCAATTTGCATGCAAATTACCAGTGTATAACAAGAAATCAAGCTGGTGATCGAGGCAGGAACCTGTTGTATCAAGGCTAGAACAATTCTACAAAGCTTTTCTCTTCACTCTTTTTGGAGTCTCAACATCTTTTTTATATTTTTAAGGAAGTCCCAAAGTGAGAATCTCTTCACTGAAGCTGAGTTTTCCTTCTCTGGTTCTTCTCAACCACTATAGAGAGTAATACAAAATCATTCTTTATATGTACACTTTAGACAATCCTTGAAAAATAAATAGAAAGGAACACAGAGTGGTTTTGTTTGTTTGTATGTATGTATGTATGCTGAATTAACTCCTTTTTTCACTCTCCAGGATCACACTGGAGTTATCCTACCAAACTGAAAAGCAGATGGCTCCAACATTAACAAATCATCTCAAATTTTACCTCATCCATTACAAAGAAGATCTTGAAAAGAGGATGTTCTTGTCCCTTATTTGCACTGCCTATCCTACATGCCTTTGCTAAGTCCAAAAAATTTAAAGTAGAATGCTCAGAATGACTCCAGTCTTCTGGAGGCTTGACTGAAAAGGGATATAAAATAAACAGTTAAGTAAGAAAAGAAGAATGCTTTGGAAATGGATAAGGGTTAAAAGTTCCTCATTCAGCAGCTCCTTTCAAGGGATAATTAAGGATTTCAAAATAACCACTGTAACAGGAACAAAATGGCAAGCATATACATCCACTTGTAACAATAATAATCAAGACACAATAGTCTTTGAATGCCACTTCATTCTTTCATATCTTGTACAAGAGTACCCTTCTGATTATATCTGCCTTGAAACTAGCTCTGATTTAGAGGGATATTAGCACTGACCTTTTAGTTCTTTCTGCTACCACTCCTTTTCTGCTCTGGTATGAAACATTTTGCAATCTTGGAGACAAAATGTCAGAACCATCATGAATTGAAAACAATGTGCAAGATGGTCATATTGCCAATTTGTGGTGGATGATGCAAAAGCAAAGAATACCAAAAAGACCTCTACATGTGCTTCATTGGTTACACAAAAGTCTTTGACTGGGTTGACTATGACAGGCTCTGGAACTACTTCAAAGAACTGGGAATATCATCACACCACATCCTGCTCTTTCTGTTATTGTGCTCTGATCAGGCAGCCACTGTAAGAATAAAATTTGGAGACACAAAATGGTGCATAATTGGAAAAGGCACTTGGCAAGGTTACACTATATTATTCACCCTGTACATAGAAATGGTAATGAGAAATGCACATTTGGAGGAATGTACCACTGGGATTAAAATCAGTGGTAGGAGTATCAACAACCTCTAATATGCAAATGATATTTTGCTTGAGGAATGCAATGAGGATCTGGAGGGTCTGAGAGTTAAAGTTGAAAGTGAAAAACATGTTTCATTGAGAAAATAAAGATGACAGTTGCAGAGAACACATAGGTCAAAGTGCAGATTGTCAAGGAGACTATCAAAATAGTTAAGGATTTCATCTTCCTGGTTTCTAAAATTGACCAATGTGCTGACTGAAACCCTGAGATCAGAAAGCGCATAGCGCAAGATTGCCAGACATGTCATGCAAGCTGATTCATTTGAAGAGTCAATCATGCTAAGAAGGATCAGTGGAACCCCTTAGTTGGACACTATAAAGCAGTGGTCACCAACTAGTGGGCCGGGGACCACTGGTGGTCCGTGAGAAAATGTTGGTGGTCTGCAGAGAAATGTCACCCCCAAAGCACCCCCCCCAAAGTTTAAAAGCACCGCCCAAAGCAATTAATCCAGGCTGTGTGGGAACAGAAGGCTGCGCTGCCCATATGGCCAATGGGAACACAAAGCTTGCATTGCTTGCATTACGAACAACACAAGGTGAGGGGTGGGAGGAAAGGACAGAGGGGGAAAACTTGCCCCACATGTCTCACCTGGCCACTGGGCTGCTTCTTTCTTCTGCTGCTTTAGGTTGCACGCAAGGAAAGAAGCAAGAAGTCTTTCTTTCTCTCCCCCAAACTCTGCCAGAAATGAATCTTTGGGACCCTGCAAGGCATCCTGCTACAAGAGGCTGCACCAGCAAAGACTCATTTCTGACGGACCCTTGCAGGAGAGAAAGAAAGACTTCTGCTGCTTTCCTTGCATGAAGCCAAAAGTCTCTCTCTCTCTCTCTCTCTCTCCTCCCCCCCGAGAATAGAGCTGGAGATGGTAAAGAATGATTGATCAGTAGGAAAACGGGGTGGGAATTTTCGTGCAGACTTTTTTGGGATTTTTCCAGGGTCTCTGGTCCGCGGGATTTAAAATTATGAGTTTGGTGGTCCCTGAGATCCAAAAGGTTGGCGACCCATGCTATAAAGGATGACACCAGGATGACCATGACCGATCTTAAGGAGGTGGTGGGCATGGAGAGTCCTGATCCATAAAGTGGCCAAGGGTCAACACAACTGAATGGCTGATGAAAACGATGTGAAAGATGGAGTTCCGGAGAAGACATTTTGGGTGAGTATGAGAACATTTTATGTGATCTGGTCTTTTTCTGATTTAATCACAGAAGTCTATGACCATTCTTTCTACCTTTTGAGAAATGTCTGTACATACACTTCAAAGTTATTTCTCTTTTTCAAAAATAACTATTCATAAAGGAAAGAATGGTCCTATTTCTCCCAGTGGAGTTTGGATATTGATATTTAATGAAAATTTTTAACTTTCACTTCCTCTCTGCATAAATTTTGACCTTTAAGACAAAAATGGAGAAATCAAAAATACTCTATTTTAAAATAATAATACTAAATTTTGTCTTCTGTAGATATTCATATTATATCTTTTCATCTGGTATGTTGAGTGGCAACTTGGGTTGATGTGTTGAGTTGTGTTAAGATGGCAACTTGTGGGTGTTGTACTTTCAGCAAGGCTATTTTGTGATCATACTACCTTCTTCCACTTCTTCATCTTGAGGGGTAGGTAGGTGTGGGTGGGTGTGTATGTATGTATATCGATTCCTTCTTTCTCCTATAGATATTAAAGCAATGTGTTGTCATCTGGTGTACTCCAGATGTATGTGTGCATGTGTGTGTGTGTGTGTGTGTACATAAATATAATGATATGGGAAGGAAGCTAAATCTAATTGGGAATGAAGAAACAATAGAGTTCATTCATTTAGAACTTGTACTGAAGAGGAATAATATTTCATGAAAATATTGATTGATTGGATCATACTCAGGCTAATTGCTTCATGTTTATTTTAGGCATACAGAAAGGATTAATGAATATCTTATGCTAGTGCTAGCAGAATATATTTCTGGAATACTTAAGGAGGAGGAGAGTTGGGCTAATGAATGTTCTTCAGATCTTCATACCTTCATACCTAAATGTAGATGGCTCCTATTTTTCCTCTTGGGTTACTGGGCTTTTTTGGTTTATTTAGAATGTTCTGGAGAGCTTTAATTGGTTTGTGTGCTACAGAGATGACATGCAGTTGTAACAGTTTGTTAGTTACTTCGGAGATGTTTTTGATTTATGGTAGTGTTATCCCTTTCAAAGTTTGTGTTCATTGTATTATAGTGGGTTGAGTGTCTGGTATTTTTTATAAGTTGTAGGGTATCCTTTTCATTGAAGATGTTGTATAGATTATCTGATTCTTTTTTTGGGGGGGGGTGTTGTAGATTGCTGCAGTACAGTTGTTCTCATCAGAATAATGTTCTTACACAACTCCTCCTGTGGGAAATAGCATTGTTTCTTTGGTAATGGAGCACTTAACATTGAGAATGTTTCTCAATGGATGTGAATTTTTAATTTGCCATTGTTTCCTCTGCAGATGGAGATATCCAGGAAGGATACCATGTTTTTGTTTTGCTAAAAGTAACTGTTCCCTTTTGCAGGTGTTTGATGCTAGAAATTGGAAATAAACACCCTTTTCCAGCAAAAACATCATAAATTGTAGATATGTCACTATATTGTAAATGGCCATACATGTGGTCTTGTTGCTGAGTGCCAAAAATGCAGTTTGTGACTGCCAGGAGGGGTAAATGTCAGAACTTTGAATCTGGGTTATAAGTAACTTGGCATGTTCAGGTCTTCATGCTTGTGTGAGCAAAGCATGATCAGAGCTGCCGTCTCTCTATAAATACATGAAACCGAAAACACCAGCCTGAAGATGGCAAGTGGGCATTCAGCTTTGTTCGGGTATTTTCCCACGTCATAATAGTGGTGCTTTTAAAGTTGTAGCAGAATCTCATCTGCCATCATCAGGCTTCTGTATGGTGTTTGTCTGTGAGTCAAACTTTTACAGTGGTTTCAGATTTAAATTTGGGGCAGCTTATTGCTGTGTCAGAATGGTTTTTTCTTCCTCCTGATTGGTTGAGAGTCTTGGTCTGTGTTTATTGGTCTTGGAGTTTGCTGTGTTCTGCTACTAATATCTTCTGTCTTTTTTGGGGGGGGCTCTTTTTGTATCTTGATTGGCTGGCAACATTGTGTTACTTTATTGGAGGCCTTTAGTGCAGCTTGGCTTCGGGTAAATGGACGGCTATCATTAGTTAGGAAGCTGGGTTTCATCTGGGTGCCTGGTTGGGGTGTGTTTGAGCTGGAGGTATCAGGGGGGATCTGTTTGTGCCCAGATGTTTGCCTGGCTTGTGGTGTGGAGATTTTTTTGTTTGTGAGTGCAGGCTTCCAAATGATTGACAGCCTGGTGGAATCATCTCTTCTGTTCATGCTTTCTGGTCTTTTTTCAATCTCTATGGCTTCTCTGATGATTCTGTGGCTGGGATTTTCTATGGTGGCTAGGGTTTTGGTGCCATTGAAGTTGATGTTATGACCTGTGGCTTCCATGTGTTGGACGAGTGAGGAAGTGTGTTCCAGCTTTTTGACTGCATTTTTGTGTTCATCCAGGTGGGTGCTTATTCTTCTATTGGTCTGTCCAATGTATGTGGCCGGGCATGATGCACAGGGGACTTCATATATGCCTTGGTTTTCCAGGTCAATTTTGTCTTTGGGGTTCCTGAGGATGGCTGCTATTTTTCTATCTGTTTTGAAGGCAGTCTTGATGTGGTGTCTGTATAGAATCTTACTAATTTTGTCTGTAGTGCCTCTTATGTAGGGCAGGACAGCTGTTCCATAGGTCTGTTCATCTTCTGGGTCTCTATTATGTCTCAGTGTGTTTTTGTGGATCAAGTTGGTGATTTTGCTTTTGTGGAAGCCGTTGGCTGTCAATATTTTAGTCAGGGTGCATAGTTCAGTCTTAATGTGTGTCTTGTCTGCCAGGCGTTTGGTTCTAGTAATTAGTATTTTAGCCACGGAGTTTATCTGTGCTGGGTGGTGGTGGGATTGGGCTTTGAGGTAGCGGTTGGTGTGTGTTTTCTTCTGGTATATGGTGTGTCCTAGTGTGCCATCTGTTTTCTTGTAGATTAGTACATCTAGGAATGGTAGTTGTTTGTTTGTTTCTGTTTCCATGGTGAACTTGATTTTGGGGTGTGCGCTGTTTAGGTGTGTTAGGAAGTTGTTTAGGTTTTCTTGTCCATGGGGCCAAATCACGAATGTGTCATCGATATATCTTAACCATAGTTTGGGTTTGAGTATGGCATTAGCCAGGGCTCTGGATTCGAATTCATCCATGAACAGGTTTGCAATGGCAGGTGACAGTGGTGATCCCATGGGGGCTCCTTCAATTTGTTTGTATCTTTGTCCTTTGTATATGAAATATGTGTTGGTTAAGCAGTGTTCTGTTAGTTCCATGAGGTGTTTAGCTGGTTGGTATTTATTTTTGATGATTTCGAGGGTCTCTTTTATTGGGACTTGAGTGAATAGTGAAACCACGTCAAAACTTACAAGCAGATCTTCTTGCTCCACGTGTAGATCTTTGATCATTTCCAAGAAGTGGTATGAGTTTTGTACATGAGAAGCTGCTGTTCCAGCATGGGGCTGTAGCTCTTTTGCTAGGGTTTAGCCAGGTTTTGTAGTGGTGCTCCTCTGGAGCTGACTATGGGTCTGAGAGGTATGTCTTCTTTGTGTATTTTTGGGAGGCCGTATAGTTTGGGGCATCTGGAAGATTTCTCTCTGGGTATGATCGTGTGTTGGATCTCTTTGCTTATGTGGCTGGTTATAATTTTCTTCTTGGTTAATTTTTCCAGATATGTGGTTGGGTCTGTGTTTATGGGTTTGTATGTGGAGTCTTGGAGTAGGTCTGTCAATTTTTGCTACAGCATAATTGAATCCTTTGGTTAGGACTTCTGTTTCTGTTTTGGTGAGTTCTCTGTTGGACACATTGTACACTAATTGTTTCAGGTGTTGTTGTGAGTTGTTGGGGGTTTTCTTGTCATGTTCTAATTTCTTTAATTTTTTCAAGAGCTTTTCCTGTTTGTAAATGTTTGCAGATTCAGCTCTCCAAGTTGTAAGTTGTTTTATCTTGTCCCAAAGTAGAGGGTGGATTTTGCTGCTCAATTCCAGGTGTAGTGCTAGCAAATCTTTGTTTAACTGATCTAATTGGAATCTCTTACTGTGGAGCTCATTCCTTAGTAGAGCCATTTCAGTTCTTTTCAGGATACGTTTAGTGGCTGCTGTGCTTTGATGAAATGTTAATTTGAAGCAGGTTGGTGTAGTATTGTTGTCTCTGCAGCTGCGTAGGAATTGGAGGTCACATAGTATTACTGCTCTTTTAATTTCCAGTTTCTCGTAGGTTTTGATCTGGTTGTTTATTCCCTCCCCGTAGAGGTTTGATATTTGTTTTCTTAAGTTTTCGCGGGTACTTACATGTCTGGCATTCAGCTTTGTGCGGGTATTTTCCCACGTCATAATAGTGGTGCTTTTAAAGTTGTAGCAACGTTTCAGCAGAATCTCATCTGCCATCATCAGGCTTCTGTATGGTGTTTGTCTGTGAGTCAAACTTTTACAGTGGTTTCAGATTTAAATTTGGGCAGCCTATTGCTGTGTCAGAATGGTTTTTTCTTCCTCCTGATTGGTTGAGAGTCTTGGTCTGTGTTTATTGGTCTTGGAGTTTGCTGTGTTCTGCTACGAACATTTTCTGTCTTTTTTTTGGGGGGGGCTCTTTTTGTATCTTGATTGGCTGGCAACATTGTGTTACTTTATTGGAGGCCTTTAGTGCAGCTTGGCTTCAGGTAAATGGACGGCTATCATTAGTTAGGAAGCTGGGTTTCATCTGGGTGCCTGGTTGGGGTGTGTTTGAGCTGGAGGTATCAGGGGGGATCTGTTTGTGCCCAGGTGTTTGCCTGGCTTGTGGTGTGGAGATTTTTTTGTTTGTGAGTGCAGGCTTCCAAATGATTGACAGCCTGGTGGAATCATCTCTTCTATTCATGCTTTCTGGTCTTTTTTCAATCTCTATGTCTTCTCTGATGATTCTGTGGCTGGGATTTTCTATGGTGGCTAGGGTTTTGGTGCCATTGAAGTTGATGTTATGACCTGTGGCTTCCATGTGTTGGACGAGTGAGGAAGTGTGTTCCAACTTTTTGACTGCATTTTTGTGTTCATCCAGGTGGGTGCTTATTCTTCTATTGGTCTGTCCAATGTATGTGGCCGGGCATGATGCACAGGGGACTTCATATATGCCTTGGTTTTCCAGGTCAATTTTGTCTTTGGGGTTCCTGAGGATGGCTGCTATTTTTCTGTCTGTTTTGAAGGCAGTCTTTTTTTTTTTGAAAGAAAATTTTATTAATTTTCTACAAACAGACAAGACAAACAAAACATTAAAACATTCAACTCTCGTATGTACATCCAGTGTGTCAGTTGGTTCATCATTTTTGTGCATTCATTCTGTAGTCCCAGTCACAATTATGTTACATAACAACTCATATTATCAATCCAAACTTATATATCCTATAATCACTAAAAAAAAAAAAAAATTGACTATACTTTTAATCATTCATGTTTTATGAGCTAACAATACTTTAACCAGATTATTCAACAAATCATATAATCATACCAAATCAATCCTAAAAAAAAAACCTTTATAAATATAATATCAAATAACAAAATAATAGCAAAATAGCAAGATAAAGATATTTCTTACTATCTAAAATATTCTATTATCGTATTTTATCATCTAGCCATTTATAAAAAAGATCCCAAATTTCATAAAATTGTTTATCCCCTTGCTCTCTAATTTCAAATGTCAATCTGCTCATCTCAGCACATTCCAATATTTTCTTAATAATTTCTTCCTGTAATGGTATTTTCTCATTCTTCCAATTTTTAGCAAATACAATCCTGGCCGCTGTTAATACATTTACAATCAGGTATTTCAAATCTTTACTATATATATATCAGGTAAAATTCCCAATAAGAAGATCTCTGGTTTCAAGTCTATATGTTTCTTTGTCATTTTTTCCAACCACATGCGAATTATAGTCCAATATTTTCTAGCATCCTCAAAAGTCCACCACATATGGTAATACGAGCCGGGTATCTGATGACATTTCCAGAATTTTTCAGATTTGTTTTTAAACATTCTTGCTATTCTTGTCGGAGGAAAGTGCCACCTGTAAAACATCTTATACAAGTTTTCTTTATATGCTGTTGACATTGTCATTTTATAATTTTGAGACCACAATTTCTGCCATTTCTCTAAATCAATCCCATATCCAAAATTCTTCCCCCAAACAATCATAGTTTCTTTGACTTGTTCTTCCTCTAATTTCATTCACAGTAAATAACCATATAATTTTTTAATCACCTTCTCATCAGTACCCATCAAGATCTTATCTAAATCAGTCTGCTTATCATAAAATCCCTCCGTTTTGGAATCTTCATCATACCTTGAATGTATTTGTGCATATGAAAACCAATTCATCCTAGTTGTTTGTTTGTTTCTGTTTCCATGGTGAACTTGATTTTGGGATGTGCGCTGTTTAGGTGCGCTGTTTAGCTAATGCCATACTCAAACCCAAACTATGGTTAAGATATATCGATGACACATTTGTGATTTGGCCCCATGGACAAGAAAACCTAAACAACTTCCTAACACACCTAAACAGTGCACACCCCAAAATCAAGTTCACCATGGAAACAGAAACAAACAAACAACTACCATTCCTAGATGTACTAATCTACAAGAAAACAGATGGCACACTAGGACACACCATATACCAGAAGAAAACACACACCAACCGCTACCTCAACGCCCAATCCTACCACCACCCAGCACAGATAAACTCCGTGGCTAAAACACTAATTACTAGAACCAAACGCCTGGCAGACAAGACACACATTAAGACTGAACTATGCACCCTGACAAAAATATTGACAGCCAACGGCTTCCACAAAAGCAAAATCACCAACTTGATCCATAAAAACACACTGAGACATAATAGAGACCCAGAAGATGAACAGACCTATGGAACAGCTGTCCTGCCCTACATAAGAGGCACTACAGACAAAATTAGTAAGATTCTATACAGACACCACATCAAGACTGCCCTCAAAACAGACAGAGAAATAGCAGCCATCCTCAGGAACCCCAAAGACAAAATTGACCTGGAAAACCAAGGCATATATGAAGTCCCCTGTGCATCATGCCCGGCCACATACATTGGACAGACCAATAGAAGAATAAGCACCCGCCTGGATGAACACAAAAATGCAGTCAAAAAGCTGGAACACACTTCCTCACTCGTCCAACACATGGAAGCCACAGGTCATAACATCAACTTCAATGGCACCAAAACCCTAGCCACCATAGAAAATCCCAGCCACAGAATCATCAGAGAAGACATAGAGATTGAAAAAAGACCAGAAAGCATGAACAGAAGAGATGATTCCACCAGGCTGTCAATCATTTGGAAGCCTGCACTCACAAACAAAAAAAATCTCCACACCACAAGCCAGGCAAACACCTGGGCACAAACAGATCCCCCCTGATACCTCCAGCTCAAACACACCCCAACCAGGCACCCAGATGAAACCCAGCTTCCTAACGAATGATAGCCGTCCATTTACCCGAAGCCAAGCTGCACTAAAGGCCTCCAATAAAGTAACACAATGTTGCCAGCCAATCAAGATACAAAAAGTGCCCCCCCCCCAAAAAAAGACAGAAGATATTAGTAGCAGAACACAGCAAACTCCAAGACCAATAAACACAGACCAAGACTCTCAACCAATCAGGAGGAAGAATAAACCATTCTGACACAGCAATAGCTGCCCCAAATTTAAATCTGAAACCACTGTAAAAGTTTGACTCACAGACAAACACCATACAGAAGCCTGATGATGGCAGATGAGATTCTGCTGAAACGTTGCTACAACTTTAAAAGCACCACTATTATGACGTGGGAAAATACCCGAACAAAGCTGAATGCCAGACATATATATATATATAGATAGATAGATAGATAGATAGATAGATATAGATATAGATATAGATATAGATATAGATATATACATACATACACACACACACACACATTTGTTTTCTTATGTTTTTGCAGGTATTTATATGTATGGTATTTAGGTTTCTTTGGATATTTTCCCATGTCTTAATATTTGTGCTTTTATTATAGCGACGTTTCGGCAGAATCTCATCTGCCATCCTCAGGCTTGTGTGTTGGGTTCTTTTTAATCTTGTGTGTCAGGCTTGGCAAACAAACAAAAACGGCTGCCAAGCCTGACACACAAGATTAAAAAGAACCCAATACATAAGCCTGAGGATGGGAGATGAACACTCCAGCAAGAGAATAATCAGGGAAGCCATCAAAATAGAGAAACACCCCTATAACATGAATAAACAGGAGGATACCTCCCACCTACCAGACATCTGGAAACTAGCCCTCACCAACAAGCAAGTCCCAGCCATGAAAACCAACACCAGACCCAAAACAACATGGGACACCACCACAAATCCCCCTCATTAGACCCAGGCCCAAACCCATCTTATAAATGAAGGACAGCCACTGTCCAGAAACCAGAAACCAGACCATGGCTACTTCGCCAGCTGTCGCACCCTCCAACCCCAAAACCAAACAAGCTGACACATGCCAAGAACATAGACCCAGACCCCAAGCTCGAAGCCAGACCAAAATCCAGAATGCTACATCACAGCCACCCACTCAGGATATCACATCAGAAAACTCAGGAAATTACACCACAAGAACTCAAGAAGTTGCAACACAGCAAACGACCCAGGAAATCACAGCACAAGACCAAGGATACCGCAGCAATAAAACTCACAAGGTCATCACACAACCCACCACCCAAGCCATTACAACACAAGAGGCTAATGGAAAAAAGATCACTACAAAACAAACGACCAAGGTGATTACAGCACAAGATCCAGGATATCTCCTCAACAAAACTCACAAGGTCATCACACAGCCCATTATACCAACATCAACTCCATCAACCAATCTAGAGGCAGCAGCATAGCCAACCATCCGAGAACACCAGCCCTCCCCCCCCCAGTATTTATAGAGAGACAGGAGCTCCGATCACACACTGCTTTCACTGGCATGAAGCTGAAAGCACCAGCCTGAGGATGGCGAGTGGCACCTCACCGAAATGTCGCCAAGATACTCTTAATCTTACATGGGAAAAGACCCGAACACACACACACACACACACACACACATAGTCTATTAATCCCATAATAATGAAGAAATTTGATGACACAGAGGTGATAAAAATGTACAAAACAAATGGATTAGATAGAGACTAATTTGTAGGGCTCAGTGGCTAAGATGCAGTGCTTGCTGATCAGAAAGGTTGGCAGTTTGGTGGTTCAGATCCCTAGCACTGCATCACAGATTAAGCTCCCATTACTTGTCCCAGCTTCTGCCAGCCTAGCAGTTTGAAAGCATGTGAAAATGCAAGTAGAAAAATAGGGACCGCTTTGGTGGGAAGGTAACAGCATTCCATGCACCTTCGAAGGCATTTAGTCATGCTGGCCACATGACCATGGAGATGGCTTCGGACAGCGCTGGCTCTTCAGCTTTGTAACGGAGATGAGAACTGGCCCCTAGATCTGGAAACGACTAGCACATATGCGTGAGGGGAAACTTTACCTTTTAATTTGTATATCCCTTGCATCTGCTTTCTCACTGATTTTCTGTCTTCCAACTTTGGCTCCATGCAGGTGACAGCTGTTGGAAGGAGGCCCCTAAAACATCTACACATTGTCTTCCTTTTTCGCTACAATCCTTGAAATGTATCAGTAGGTACTTACCCTGCATTTAAGTGATGCTTTTTCCCGATGGGAGTAGACAAGCAATTAACCAGAACAAATTGTGTCGATAGCAGTGAGCAACATATTATTATTGCCTGAAGGGGTTTTGAAGCTTTCCCTTATGAAACTGACTTATAAATAATGCAACAGAAAGTGAATTACTTTGGTGGGGAGACTTATAATGGAAAGGCATTAAAAGTTAACCTGTCAAAAGTTTTCTTTAAAATAATAATAATAATTTTTACTCTAAATCCCAAACAAATTGAACAAAATTAACTTTCAGTACCAATTAGCAAAGGGCCATTTCTTTTGAAGTAAACGTATTAGCCAAAGGAGGCAGAAACAATGCCATTGTGTTTGCATTTTCCTTGCTCTTGGTAGTTCAAAACTAGCCCACTCTGCAGCAGCATAACTCTCTGATCAGGTTAACAAGAGCAAAAAAGTTGTATAGAGTTTGAATTAAAGTTTAAGGGTAGCAGAAGTCTTCTTCTATTTTAATTGCATTGCCTTTTTAACCATGTTAATCCCAGCACAGCATGTTGCCTTGGTGTTGGCAAGGCTGCTAAATATATTTGCACTTGAAAGACAAGATCATAGCAACATAGGTCTCCTGAATAGTTTAATGCATTCCTAAATGCTTAGATTAAATGTAAGCAGAAGAATGTTAAGAAACAATGTTATAAAGCTGTGGTGGAAATCTAAGGTATCCACAGAAAATATCTGCAACAGTATGTGGGGTAACTGCAGGGAATGTATAATTATAAATTGATTGACTGCTCTTCTGTATATCATATTGTCATATTGCCAATCAAAATAAAGCACTCCATGAGTCATGGAGCAGCATCTGGAAACTGAAAGGAGTGGTTGGCCATTTTTTTAGACTTTAAAAAATTCTAAAAAAGCTTTTTAAACAAGTGTGTGTGTGTGTGTGTGTGTGTGTGTGTGTGTGTGCATGTGTGTATGGTGTGATGTATATATATAACAATTTGATGTATCAACACACTATAAGAATTCATCTTCTGGAATGAGAGCTTTAGACCTCAAATAGCAACACAAAAAACTGTATCAAAAAGAGCTTGCATATCCCATTTCTGATGGGCCACTTTTCTAATCCATTTTTTAATAACTTTGAAATACTGACATGGCTGTTTAGAAAATTGCACCGTTCTAATCTTAATGATTCAGTAGGATTATATGACAATTTTTTATTTGTATATTTTTAAAAATTATATTACAGTATCAGGAGTAAAACTTGGGATAGCCTTCGACATTAATCATTTATCAGCAATGTCCTAAATCCATATTTTATGAAGCTTTCAGTTACTCTTAAAATGCAGTGTTTATTAATTTAAAAGCAGAAGTTCTTGTCACTTTTTTGGATCAAGGCAGCTGTCTTCTTAATAATGGAAAGATATTTGGTTCATTCAGGGGTGGGAATCAAATTTCTTAACAACCGGTTCTGTGAGCATGGCCTAATTTGTGGCTTGGTGGACATATGACTGGGGTGGGCATGACCAGGTGGCCATGTGACTGGCAAACCAAATGTAAATGGTCCTCGCTTAATGACCAGGTCCTCGCTTAATGGCCAGTTGCTTACCAAGTGTTTTTGCCAGTTTCCAAGGATTGGAGAGTCCGGGAAGAGGCTGGGTGAGGCTCAGGCAGCTACAAGGAGCTACAAGAAACGCTGGGCAAGGCCAACTCAACATCACTTCTTTGCCCTAACGACTAAGTATTAAAAAAAGATATACCAAAACAAAAGGTAATTTATTATGTCATGTCTTTAATACTTAAATAATAAAAAGGTACACAAAATTATATTGTTACAACATTTTGAAATATTAATCAAAAACTATTATTATATAACAAAACTTTACAAAAAACAATAAAACTTATTTAAAGTACGGCCAAATTGCTTTTCTATTATCGTCCCGAGTTACAGTTTTCTCATGTTTAACATGAGCATCATCATGTGTGATGTGCCCGTAACCATTTCTTTACTATAAGAACAGGGCCCCATTCTTTCAGAGGTAAGCCAATTAGAATGATGGTCAGGAGGTTTGTAATATTGTAAACTGTCAGGTGACTTCTGCCCTCTGAACATATTATGTTCATCTGTGAGAAGCCCTTTTCCACCTCTGCTGAACTGACTGCAAAAGTTTTAATAATATCTCTAGCCTTTTTAATGCTGCAAGGAATTGTACACTTTTTAGAATCTGTTCTGTATCTTACTTTGCATTCTTGAAATCCCCGCGCTTTGATTGGTCAAAGCGCGGGGCAATCTGATTGGTCAGGCGAGCCGTGCCGATTGGCTCACTAAGAATCTCCCGCGATTGGTCCATTCGAATCGCGGGAGATTCAAAGTGATGCCATTGGCCGCGGCCGCGGCGGCTAGAGAATAAAAAGCCAGAAAATTTTCCGTTCGGGAGTTCGGTTTTCCTGTACCCAATAAAGAGCTAATGCACAAGTCACCGACTCCTGGCATCATTCCGACGGATACAACTCTGGCGACGAAGGTGGGATTCTGATCCTGAACCGAAGCACTTGTCTGATGGAAGCCAGACGAAACTCCAAGATGGCAAATATCGCGCCACCCGCACCCTTCAACCCCGCCAACGAGGACTGGGAATTGTACTCAGACAGATTCCGCATGTTCCTCGAATGCAGCGACCTGAAGGACGCCACCGGCCCGAAGAAGCGAGCCGTTTTCCTAACCCACTGCGGCCCGCAGTGTTTAAGATGGCCAAAGCGCTAGCCAAACCCGCCGACGTGACCGCGATGGACTGGGACGACCTCGAGCCAATACTCCGGTGACACTACACCCCAGCCGTGCCCATCCTCATCCGACGACACGAGTTCTATTGGCGGGACCAACAGTCGGGTGAGAGCTTCAGCGATTTTGTCGCAGAACTACGGTGCCTAGGGGGGCTGTGCGAATTTGCCAACTTGGACGAAGCCCTGCAAGACCGAATCATGCTTGGCCTTTGGGACCCCGTCCTCCAAAGTCGGCTGATGGCCAAGGGCAACGTCGACCTCGCCGATACCATCACCGAAGCCACAGCAGCCGAAGCTACCCGACGATCCGCCGACCGCATGCGCAGACCGAACGCCGGGGACCGCAGTGGGAACAACCACCCTGCAAGGTCGACCGAGTCCCAACCCGAGACGACCACCCACCAGGGCGACGTCCACTCCGCATCGGGCACTTCCGACGAGGAGGAGGAAATCCACCATCTCCAGGCAGGCCGCGACCCGCGGAACCAGCGGGGTCGTAAGTCGAGGACCCCCTGTGCCAGTTGCGGAGGCGACCACCCCAGGTCAGAATGCTGGTTCTTCAACTCAATCTGCCGGCATTGCGACAAGAAGGGGCACATCACCCGTGTCTGCCGACTCAAAAAGAACCGCAGCCCTACACGATGGGAACAGAGCGAACGGAGACGAGAGAGCACACCACCCTGGACCAGAGATCGCCCCGCTGACAACCGATGGGACTGGAACGGACGATCCCAACGAGGCGGTGAGACCCGGCGAAGAGAGGAGACCCATCAGATGGTCACCATCGGCCACGCCACAATCAACGATGCCTGGAAGGTCTACGTGGAGGTAGGCATCAAAGGCGAGCCATGTAAAATGGAGGTGGAGTCCGGGTCCTACCTCTCTATGGAAGCATGGCAAGAAATAAAACGCTTGGTGCCTACCATCCAGAGGAAAGGCCTAGAAAACCAGAGACTAATCGTGAAAGACTACCAGGGAAACTGCATCCCTGTAGTCGGAACCGGACAGTTCAAGGTAACCTACAAAGGGCACACTGAAAAACTTCCCTTGACCATCGTTGATTGTGACCGCCCAAGCCTACTGGGACTCCAATGGTTCACACCACTAGGCATCGCAGTCACGGGCATCGACCACATCGCCGACGACGACTTGGAGCAACAACTAGCCCGGGATTTCCAAGAGGTGTTCGATGGAAACCTAGGCAAGTACCGAGGGCCCCCTATATCATTCAGCCTAGACCCAAACATCCCCCCGAAACGCCTAAAACCAAGGCGGGTACCATTCGTGCTTAAACCGAAGATTGACGAGCCAATTCACAAGCTCGTCAAGCAAGGGGTCCTACAACCCATAGACCACGCCCGGTGGGAGACCCCAATAGTCACCCCAATCAAGCCGGATAGGTCAGTGAGAATCTGTGGGGACTATAAGGCCACTCTAAATGGCACCTTGCAGCAAAGCGCTTACCCCGTCCCAGTAGTGCAACACCTACTACACTCACTGGGGGGGGGCAAGGTTTTCGCTAAACTTGACCTCGCCCAGGCATACCAACAATTGCCGGTCAACGAGGAAACGGCAGAAGCGCAAACCATAGTCACCCACCGGGGAGCCTTTAAATGCAACTGACTCCAATTCAGAGTCAGCGTGGCGCCTGGAATATTCCAAAGCCTAATGGAAAGGCTATTACAGGCATCAAGGGGGGTGGTACCCTACTTCAATGATGTCCTAGTGTCGGCAACCAACCAGGCTGAACTAGAGAGTCACCTAAGGGAGGTGCTAACCAAGTTCAAAGAGACCGGGCTCAAAGTAAAGAGGGAAAAATGCCAATTATACATGGAGCAGCGTGGTGGCCTCGCGGCAAAGCGAACTGCCTTATGCAGCGGAGGCTCACGGTTCAATCCTAGGTAGCAGCAGATGTTTCTTTCCCTTGGGTGCAAATTCAAAAAAACCTCTGCTGTGAACACCACGTGGTGTCAGGGAAGGGCACCCGGGCATCGTTAGAATGAAAGCCCTGGCCAGAAGTTACGCTTGGTGGCCAGGGATGGACAAACAGATCGAGGCCTGGTAGCAAGGTGTCAATGATGCCAGGAAACCAGGCCAAGCCCACCCACAGCACCCATCCTAGAGTGGGAAACCCCCAGGGGACCTTGGTCTAGAATCCATATAGATTTCGCCGGGACCACGAGAGGCCACACTTTCCTAATAACGGTAGATGCTTACTCCAACTGGCTGGAGGTAAGCAACATGAGAACAACCACCACGGAGGCCGTGACAAAAGAACTCTGCAAACTTTTCGCAACTCACGGCCTCCCAGACATCCTCGTGTCCGACAACGGGCCCCAATTTACCTCGCTGGAATTTGAAAAATTCCTAGCGGAACGGGGCATATGGCACGCACTGATAGCCCCAGTGCACCCGGCGGCGAACGGAAGGACGGAACGGATGGTTCAATTCACGAAAAAACCCATCCAGAAAATAGACCACGGGGAGATCCAGGACAAAATAAATAAGTTACTATTCACACAGCACATAACCCCGAACACCACAACAAACAAGAGCCCGGCGGAAGTACTAATGGGGAGGAAAATAAGGTCCCCATTCGATAGACTACACCCTACATACAACCCAGAGAAACCCCCAGACTCTACCAGCAGACACCGAACCTTCACACCAGGCGACACGGTCTACGCAATAAACCTAACCGGGGATCCAATGTGGGTGCCAGCAACAATAACACAAATAACAGGCCCACGCTCGTACCGGCTGCAAACAACCGATGGATGAGTGTGGAAACGCCACATCGATCAGTTAAGATCAAGGACGGCCACACAAGATAGACAACCAAACGCAACCAGCCCCCTCAACGCAAACCAAGAGGGGTGGGAATACCCCAGAAACCAAAACACAGAAGAAGGTAACCAGAGATACTCACCTGCAAGCAACCAGCATGAACCCTCACCGACAAGGGAAAGCCAGGCCAGCTCAACCATCCCGGAAAGACCGAGCAGGAGCGGCGAAAACAGCAGCTCAACCAACCTGGGTAACCCAGGAGGGAGCTGCGAAGAGCGGCCCGGCAGGACAGACCAGGCGGTTCCCACGACGGAAGCAGGAGGAACAGGTAACCCGACCGAACCGGCTGGAGTACAGCCGATGACTGACCTGCGCAGGTCCAGTAGGCAAAGATGGAGCCCCGCCTACCTACGGGACTACGCGACGTAAGGACTGAACCAAGAGGGGAGGGGTGTTCTGTATCTTACTTTGCATTCTTGAAATCCCCGCACTTTGATTGGTCAAAGCGCGGGGCAATCTGATTGATCAGGCGAGCCGCGCCGATTGGCTCGCTAAGAATCTCCCGCGATTGGTCCATTCGAATCGCGGGAGATTCAAAGCGATGTCATTGGCCGCGGCCGCGGCGGCTAGAGAATAAAAAGCCGGAAAACTTTCCGTTCGGGAGTTCGGTTTTCCTGTACCCAATAAAGAGCTAATGCACAAGTCACCGACTCCTGGCATCATTCCAATGGACACAACAGAATCTTTTAGTACATTTTCTATGAAATCACGATAATCATTAATATTGATTTCATAATTGAAAATTTCACCAAATGCAACTAATTGTTCTTCAGATGCTCTCCATGGAACCACCACTTCTTCAATGTTCCAATAATCTGGCTCCAAATAATTTAGAAATTTTAATTGATCAGTGTCTTTAAATTAGCAGCTTTTTAAAAAATGTTCGCAATCCATCAATCTTTTCTTCAAATTAGTTACAATGCTTTGTACAAGTTTTTCATGAGGAAGTCCCACAAATCAATGATTTTGTATAAAATTTATATTTTTAAAGGTTTCTGAAGTAATTAATTCATCAATCTTTTTTCATATGCACCCTTTTCCTCTATAAGCATTTCAAATGATCTAATTGATCTTATCACAAGTTTTTCAGCCTGTATAATGTCTATGTTTCTTGCTTGCAATGCATTAGAAAGGAGAGATAATTCAGTTAGCACATCAATCATCAAGGCCAAATCAGTGAGAAAATATGTGTTTTCAAGACAGGCAGCCATACTGTATTCTTTATTTGAACAGAAAAACTGATGTAGCACTGGATAAGCCCACCACACAGCTAGGATTGTCCCCTGTCCCCAAATCTAACCCATTTGTTATTTGTAATTCAATCAGATCTTCCATATATGAAAATGGTCTGCACATTTGTGCCAGACTATACACTGTAGTAAACACTCTACATGTACTACCCAGATATCTTCTCCATTCCTTTGCTTATGACATCCTGCTCACATTGCTTCAACTTCTCTGTACAGATGTTGTAAGCCTTAGATGAGAAATGTTCCTTCAATTTCTTTCTGAAGGAAGCTTGTATTTCTTTACTCTTTCCTGATGGTTCAATTTGGTAATTCTTCCACTCCTTAGCTCCGTGGACACTTTTTTCTTTGGTCGAAATTTCAAATCTTCTGCAATGCTTGCAACATATGTTTTTCTGGGAAACATCCAGTCCATCATATTTTTCCCTAAAATTATTGTATTGCTGCAGTGTCCAGCAGTCAGGAAGGTTCCCTTCAATGTCTAATTCAGTTCTTCCAGTACCTGATGATGTGCTGGTTCTTTCCTCTGGTCATGATATGGATAATGTGCTGGTTCTTTTCTCTGGTCGTGCTGGCACCACTATCCTCAGACTCCAATGGTTGTGGTTGTGACTCTTTTGGATCTCCTTTTGTTTTCTTGCCGAAGAAAGCAGACAAACTCATTTGCCTGTTCATCTTGATAATAAGCTACAAAAAAAAAAAAAAATCAACAATGTAGTGGTTTGGACTCAATTGTTGTTGTAAGTTGAGTGGTGAAGGCAGTGGCAAGCGAAGAAAGCAGGTGAGGAACAGAGATCAGTAATATTCAGTTTACCTTTAAGAGTCCCTGACACTATAGCTAGTTAGTGTTTAAAAGATATTATGGAAAAGGAACAAGTTTCACCAGACAAGACTGAGATGGAACTGAAAGTGGATTTGAAAATGACAGTCTATAAAAAAGATGTTGCACTGAGGGGAGAGGAACTTCTGGTTGCAAGGCTTTGGCGGTGGCAGGAATCCACGAGTCTGCAGGTCCCTGCTGTGCTCGCCGCTGGAGTACCCCTGATCCAATTGGATTTGGGGATTGTCGTTATCCCAGAGAGGTAACGGAAGATAGAGGAGATCCGGGCAAGGGTCTGGGGACATCACAACCCCTTTCCCCAGCTGGCTAGACTCCTTTCTCCGAAGGTGGTGGAGGGGTGGTCAGCAATGGCCACCACAAAGAAATCTTCAACCGGCTAAGACTATGCAGGAGGAAGAGTTTAAAAGAGAAAGTTTTTTGGCTGAACCGGGACATTAAGATATATCCAAACACCCTAGAAACCTGACTTTTTGAACGATATATTGTTTCCAAAGGAGGCTGTCAAAGCGGCGAATGAAAGTGCTGAAAGGGAAAGTTCACTCTCCATCCTTACGGAGATAGCAAATGGACATTGAAAAATCTGCTTTTACATAAAAAGTAAAAACTAAAAGCTCTTTGTTATAAGTGGGAATGGAGAGGACAAAAAAAATTATACTAAGACTTTGCTGGAGGAGATGCTTGAAGATTATAAGACCAGAAAATAATTGTAATAAGGCTTTAAAATACATTTTGGGACTTTGTAACTGATACTGCCCCAGGAGGAGAAAGTGTAAAGGGAAGAAGATGAAACATTTTGTGTCTGTTTGGATTGCTTGATGACTTTGGGACTCTTGGAAACTACTCCAAGATTTAAAACATTTGGGTTGTTTTAAAGAAGAAGAAGAAGAAGAAGAAGAAGAAGAAGAAGAAGAAGAAGAAGAAGAAGAAGAAGAAGAAGAAGAAGAAGAAGAAGAAGAAGAAGAAGAAGAAGAAGAAGAAGAAGAAGAAGAAGAAGAAGAAGAAGAAGAAGAAGAAGAAGAAGAAGAAGAAGAAGAAGCTTTTATAATGGCATTATCTGTGGATGAATTAAAAATGGAATTTGAAAAATTAAAGGAAGAAGACCAAGAAGGCAAGGGCTCTTTGGGAGGTGTTTTTCATTTCTTAGAAATGGCAATTTCTACTTACCAGCAAATACAACAACAAGAGGACTGGGAGGAGGAAGAAGAAGAAGAAGAAGAAGAAGAAGAAGAAGAAGAAGAAGAAGAAGAAGAAGAAGAAGAAGAAGAAGAAGAAGAAGAAGAAGAAGAAGAAGAAGAAGAAGAAGAAGAAGAAGAAGAAGAAGAAGCCATCTTTAATGGACTAATTAAGAAAGAAAAGAGGAAGAGGGGAAGGAAAATGGAGAATTTAAGAGTTAAAAAAACAACCAAGAAAGAGAAAAATAAAATGAAAAATCGATACATATGTCAGAAAGCAACAGAAAAGAGGAATACAACAGAGAGGGGAAGCTAAAAAGGCGGAGGTTAGGAGATGGGGGGAGCAAAAAAGCTAGATTGGATAAGAAAGGAAGGCAAAAAGGGGGAAAAAAGCCATGAAGGCTTGAAACAAGATGGAAAAAAGCAGATATTTTTTATAGAGAAAGGGTAAATTTTAAATACAATTTAAAAAAGATTCTGCAAAAGTACATAATATAGTATTGTAGTACTTGTATTTGAAATAGAAAATTGGAATATTATAAGATCTAACAAAATATTAAAATATTAAATGCTTAATAATGATAGATTTCAATATTTAATAAAACATTAAAGGGAATGTGTAAAATGTTTAATTATTTGCTATTGTTTTAATGTTATGATAAATTTATTGCTTCATTTTTTTGTTTCTTTAAATAATGTATTAAGCAGAATTAGAATGGAAATTATATATTTAACTATATTATAAATTTATCATTTTCCTATTTTAAAATGTAACATGTAGAATGTACTAAGCAGAATCAGAATGGAAATTATGCATTATTTCAAGTGTTAAATTAAGGGAAAAGATAGAAAGGCGTCATACTTCAACCAGTGATTACAGGGGAAGTTTTCTGTTAAAGAGAAGATATAAATAGATAATTGGAAAAGAACAGACAAAAGATACAAGTATAATGATTTAAATTAAGATGAAATAAACAAAATATAATTAAGAGAGTGAAAAGAGGGGAGAAGTTATATAGAAAATATAGAATGGTAAATAAGATAAGTAATGGTATATAAGGTGAGCATGAATTTGATTTTGGTCTGTAAAAAAGTTGTAACCCGGGGCTAAGCCATTTTCCAAAAATAAGTTTTATGTTTTAAGTTTTGTATTTTGTGTGTTTATGTTTGATTGAGAATTAATAAAACCTTGATAGAAAGAAATATAATTGAATGAAAGTGAAGGGAGAAATAACAAGAAATTCGGAAAAGATATATATGTGTTTAAATGGAAATGTGATAATTTGGAACTATGCTGTACAAAATAATGTTTTATTTGCTTTGGTTAAAACCTATAAGTAGCTTTTAGAAAGGAGGTTTTATGTTTCTATGTCTTATGTTTTGTTTGTCTTTAAAAAATTAAAAAAAATTGTTTAAAGAAAAAAATGTTGCACTGTGTATATAAAAGAATGGCTGATATTTTCATAATTACAATTCATTAACTGAAAAAGAAACACTTAAAATGGAAATACTATTAACAAACCAAGGGAGTTTGTTATTTTGTGCCAGTAGTGCACAAAAATCTTTCCTTGCCAAGACTAATTATTTGGATCAACAGTCCCTAATGGAATGCTCTCTCTATAGCTGAGAGAGAGAAGCCAGGGGTAGCCATGTTTGGTCACCTAGCCTTTTTAGACTTTGCATCTTAAAAATATACTGAAGCTTTTTACAGCCTTATGCAGATATATATATAGTACAAAAAAAAAAAAGATAATAGTACAAAATCATCTAAGAAGTTAGATTATGAATGGAATTGATGGGCACATTCGCAGAGCAATACTGAATTCTTTTTCTGAAATTTATTCCTCAGTTTAAAAAAATGAAATATATGAATTCAGTATTGTGCTCTGCTAGTGTAGCCATTCAAGAGGATGTAGTGTCAAGGTTAGCAAAAATGGTAAACAATATATAGATTTAAATTTTAAAACCAGAAATATTTTTGTTGGTACCCACATAAATAAAGGGAGTACAATAAATATTTAATGTTACGCGTGTTAACAGCGGCTAGAATTATGTTTGCACAACAGTGGAAAAATGAAGAGATCCCCATAGATAAAAATGAAATTAAAAAATTACAATGTGCAGAAATGGATAGAGATAAGAGGTAGAAATCAGATGGAAAATGATCATTGCTATGTATGAATTAAATACAGAAAGTTGATAATTATAAACATGTTGATATAACTAACAAAATTAGAAATAAACCAATATAAAGAAATTTAAATAATTTTTCTGTTACACTGCTGTATTTATTGATATTTGTTTCTACTTTGCTTTTTCATTTATGAAATATTTTATAATACTTTATAATATAATATAAGTTTAATAGAATTACAGAGGTAAGGTAAGGATATATTGTTATAGAATAGTTGGTGATGATGAAATGAACATTATAAAGTAGATTAAGTAAAAATGGTGATTTGCTCACATAAAATGAGGTAATATTAGTCTAGTAAGTAATTAATAATAGTAATAATACTAATAAGTCTAATAAGTCTAGTAAGTAATTAATAATAGTAATAATATAATTTATGGATTTTTGATATTAGGATTAATGCAAATTGGAAGGGAAAGACTGCAGAGATTGTGCACAAGTGATTTGTACCAACCGACACACTGTGTAACTGAAGATGGTTTATGTTTTATGTTTGTTTTGTTTATGTTTGTGTTTAAAAAAAATAAAAACTTTTATTTTAAAAAATCCATTTATGTATGCATGCAGGTTTTTGTTACATTGATGTTGCTATATATCGATTTAAGCAGAAACAGATAATATATAACAACAATGTAACAAGAAGTTGCCTGCCTCATTTCTGGTTAAGTTGCTTTTTTATTTATGTATTTATTTATTTTTTTAGTATCTGTGTTTGTAAAAACATTAGGAAAAAGCAAATCAGAAACAATTATCTATACATAACAGCAATGTAACATTTTGTTTCCATTTATGTTACATTGTTGCTAATAGGAAAAAGCAAAGGAGAAAGAAACATCAAGATGAATAGTAAAATAATTTTTATGTATTTATTTATTTCTTTAGTATCTGTTTTTTTATGATTAATAAAAACAAAAACTTACGAAAAAATAAATAAATACATAAATAAAAAAAGCAACTTACCAAAAATGAGGCAGGCAACTTGGCTAGCCAGCTACACTGGGGTCCTCCTCAGTCTTCAAGTTTGCTGTGGCGAGGACAGCTGGCCCAGGAATCAGCACCCAAACGGGCTGGCGGCGGTGGTGGCAGGAGAAGGTAAGCGACAGGTGGGGCTTGCTGCTTTGCCTCCTCACTCACCAATACGTGGTAGAAAGAAACACTTAGGCTACAGAGGGCAAGGGAAGGTGGCTCCAGCCTAGCCAAGATGGCGGCTGGCATAGCCAAGATGGCGGCTGTTGGCCAGCCTAGCCAAGATGGTGACCATTGGCTGGCTTAATCAAGATGGCAGCTGGCGGCCGGCCTAGCCAAGATGGTGGCTGCCAGGTAGGCAAGGCAATAGCAGCTGGCCTGGGAGTTGGCACATGACCGGGGCCAGCAGCAGTGGCAGCAGAAGGAGGTAGGGAACCAACAGGGCTTTGCCTCCTCACTCACCGATCAGTGGTGAGCAGGCAAGGCAGCAACAACGGAGGGCTGCGGGCAAGGGAATATGGTGGCAGGAGAGGCAGGGAGCATTGGCCAGGGAGGTGGGCATTGCAGGAGTTGGCACTTGACTGGGGTTGGTGGTGGCAGGTAGGTGACTGGGTTGGAGGTCATAGTTACCAATCTGCATCTTCGGAGGCCAGGGTAGGCAATCCAGGCAGGTGAGGATGGCTAACAGTGACAGCTGGGGCTTGCATCTTCTTTAATGGCAGCCGCTGTGGAAGGCAGTCCAGGCAAGGCAGGCAGGCAAGACTGGGAGGCAGGCCAGGCAAGGCAGGGCCTGGGAGGCAAGAAAGCCGTGTGAGGGCAGTTAGTGGCGGTGGCAATCGGGGCTTGCGGCTTGTTCTCACTCACTCAGCAGGGCAGCAGAAGGCAGGCAGTGATGGCTGGTTGGCTGGCTGGCTGCCTCAGCTGCTGCTGCTGCTGTGGCTGCTGCTGCTGCTGAAACTGCTGGTGTGAGTGATGGCACCGAGCATGAAAATTTTTGTAAATAGCACGCATGTACTATAAGTAGGGGTGGGGTGGGGCAGGCGGGGGAGAAGGCAGTCAGCTATTATCACACATGTGCACAATGTCATCCATGTGCAATAATGGCTGACTGGGCCACAAACTGTAGAGTGGGGCTGACGGCAGGGGAGAATGCGGCCCCCGATTGTTGTGCATGCATGTAATGTCACGCATGGACAATAACGAATAACTGGGTCATGAAGGGAGGGGTGGACAGGGGGAATGAGGCAAGAATTGTCACACAAATGTTGTGCATGCGCAGTAAAAAAAGGAACATGGTTTTGGAGCATAGGAGCAGTGGATAGGGGTGGGGGCCAGGACCAGTGTAGAAGGGGCAGGCAGAGGAGAATGAGGGAAGGATTGTCATGCATGTGCAAAAAATGTCACGCATGCACAGTAAAAATATCCCAGTTTTTGGAGCATAGGAGCGGCAGAGAGGAGCAGGGCCAGCCAGGTGTCCATTTTACTGGTTCTTAGAACTTCCAGTGACGTTAACAACCAGTTCTATAGAACCAGTATGAACCAGTAGAATCCCACCCCTGTGTTCATTCCTTAGAAGAAATAATGGATCTGTTTGATACCATCCTGGGCACTGACACCAATTCTTTCAACCAAGTCTTTCCTACAAAACTTCTCAGTACAGGTGGTCTTTGACTTATGACCATAAAAAGAGCTATAACTTCTATTGCTAAGCAATGGTGTTGTTAAATGAGTCATACTCAAATTTTTGACCCTTTTTTTCTATGGTCATTAAGCATACTGCCGAGAGTCACTTATGTGACATAGGCAGTACAAAAATGTGATGAATCAGGAGAAGGCGGAGCTTCGTTCCGGCGATACAGCTGCGATCTCGGGGCTCTGAGATCGCAGCCGATATTTTCGCCCCTGGTCGGTCCTAACGGACCTAAACCGTCCCGTAGAGACGGTGATCGTGAAGGGCATTGTTCCAGGATCCCAGAGATATCACAAAATCTCTGGTTTGATCCGGAAGAAGCCCTTTTGCTGGCGGCGGAGAGGCAGCCTCCATAGCTGCTGAAGTCGGGACAGCTCCGAAAAGAAAGTGATTGGAGTGAAGTGTGTCGGCTGGGTGAGAAAAACTCTTTTGTGCTGTAAATTTGCTAAGGTTGGAAAGTTCATCCGATATAAAGAAGAAAGCTGTGAGATTTTTTTTTGACTGAAATTGTTTTGAGCGGCGTTTTTTAAAGTGATGTCAAATTGAGGCTTGGCTTTTTTTTTTTTTTTCTTTATACTTTTTGGGAAAGATTTTACTGTGACTTTGTAGGTAACCGGATTGAATTTTCTCTTATATATATTTTTATGCTTCCTTTGATTTTATGCTTCTTTTGATCTTTTAACTTTCTTTAGGATAGAGGCTCCCTTTGGCTATTTTTTCTTTTTTTTTCTGTATATATTATTCCTTTTTTCTGGCGGGCGGGGAGAAAGAGCATTAAGAAACTTTGTAACACTGCCAACTAGAGGCTTGAAAGTATCTTTATGTGAATTGGAGAGAACTGCAAAAAGACCTCATCTCAAGGACTTTTTAATGTGATAAGATAGAGGGAGAGCACAGTAAAATATTATTGCAGGTGCTTTCCTGGACTGTTATCAACAATACTTGAGGTTTGGCTTTGAAGCTGCTGGAGAAGAGAGTCATAACAAGAGCCTTGGATAAATAACAAAGTGCAGTGTGTTTTCTTATATATACCCCATTCGCTAGCCTTCTTCTAAATTTTAATTTTAGTAATATTTTTATTTTTGCCTTATATTTTAAAGGGAAAGCCTCAGAGTTTTTTCTTCTTTATTTTTCTTTTCTTTTTTATTGGGACCTTTTTGCTTTTCATATTTATGTTTTTGGACTACTTTGTTGTTGAGGTTGTTTTTTTTTTTCTTTTTTTTGGATTATTGAGACTTTTTAATTGGATTAAGGTGTGAAGAATCTGAAGGAACTTTTTTTTTTTCTCTTTTTGCTTTTTCTTTTTTCCTTTTTCTTTTGCTCTTAATCAATATTATTATTTTTGGATTTGTTTGTTTTCTCCTTTCTATTTTTTCCTTTTTTATGGTGGACTATCTCATAATTGGATTAGGGTCTAGAAGAACCTGAAGATCTTTCTTCTTTTTTTTTTCCTGTTTCTTCTGTGGTTTCGTGTTTTTTACTATTGGAGTTCTTCATTTTGGATTATAATTGGCTGCTCTACCAGTTGGATTAAAAGTCAAGAAGAATTTGAAGTTTTGGAAACATTGAAATGAGCAGGAAACCAATACCATCTGGCATTTCTGCTTCTACCTCTGCTTCCCCACCAGTTGGAGGACAACGTTTAATTCAGACAATGTTGAAGCAAGATAAGGAACAAGAAAAAATAACTTTACAGATGATTATGCAAGGAATCCAAGATCTCAAGACAAAATCAGATATCATTGAACAAAGAACAGGAAATATTGAACAAAGAACAGAAAATATTGAACAAAGAATAGAAAAGATTGAACAAAGAGTAGAAAATATTGAACAAAGAGCAGGAAATATTGAACAAAGAGCAGAAAATATTGAACAAAGAATAGAGAAGACTGATGAAAAAGTGGAAAATATTAAACAAATGATGGTTAAGTATGAGGAGAGATTCCAAAAAATTGAGGAAGAAGGAAAACAAAGAGAGAAGAAGATTGGAAATATTGACAGCAGACTAACAGCAGTTGAACAAGAAAAAGGTGGGATGTTGAGGTGGGAGATGGAAAGGTCAGAATTTTACCTCAGATTTCAAAATATAGAAGAGGAAAAAGGAGAAAATTTGGCAGCGGTAATGATAGAAATTTTGGCAGATGTTTTGGAAATTACAGAGGAAAAGATGATGGATGGAATAGATGAGATATATCGAGTCTATACAAGATATGCGATGAGAAATAAATTACCCAGGGAAGTCCATATTAGATTTACCAAAAAATCCATTAAAACGCAAATATGACAAGTAGTAAGAGAGAAAACACTGAAATACAAGGGTAAAGAGGTTGTGGTTTTAAAACAAATACCCAGAAGAGTGAGAGAGATGAGAAGAGAATATCGATTTCTGACCAAAATACTATTGGAAAATGAAGTGAATTATGGATGGCTGATTCCAGAAGGACTAGTGTTTGGGTGGCAAGAGCAAAAATATAGAATTGATTCAATTGAGAAAGCAGAACTTTTTCATGCAGAATTCTTTGGAGGAAGAAGAGAGGGAATAGAGAAAGAGGCTTTATCAATTGAGTTTCAAGATGAACAACTGGAGACTGAAAAAGAGAAAGGAGCAGCAGGGGGACAGATGGATAATAAAGAACAGCGTGAAGTGAGATCCACGAGAGCTGTTAGACCTAAATATAAAGCATAATTATGGAGGAAAAAAAAACTGATTACAATGAATATAAATGGACTTAATTCAGCTGTTAAAAGAAGGAAAACTTTTCATAAATTAGAGAAATTAAAATTTGATATAATTTGTTTACAAGAAGTTCACATTAAAAAACAACATGAACAATTGTTATTACAGCCAAAATTAGGGAAAATATTTACCTCTTTGACTCAATGTAAGAAAAGAGGTGTGGTTTTATACATTAAAGAGGCTATTCCAGCAAAATTGATTTACACGGATGAAGATGGAAGAGTATTAATGGTAGAAATAATGGACAATAATATAAAAATACTCCTGATTGCAATTTATGCTCCGAATGATAAACAAGAAGAGTTTTATAAAAAGCTACATATGAAAATAATTGGACTGGACTATGTTAATATAATTATGATGGGAGATTTTAATGGAATTGTGGACAATAAACTGGACTATATAGCAACAACAACAAAGCAAAATAGAAAGGCTCTCCCAAGGTCCTTCTTTAAAATGACAGATGAATTAACTTTAAAAGATATTTGGAGAGAAAGAAATGTTAAAGCTAAACAATATACTTTTTATTCAAATAGACATTTATCATGGTCCAGATTAGCTATGATTTGGATCTCAACAGAACTAATATCTAATATTAAAGAAACAAATATTGAAACAAGTACCTGGGCAGATCATAGCCCAATGACAATTAAATGGAAGGGACAAAAAAAAAGATCAAGATGGACATTAAATAATACTATTTTAAAGGAGAAAGATTTTACACAATGGATGGAGAAGGAATTGGCTTTTTTCTTCAGAGAAAATAAAAAAGAAGATACCTCAATGCAGAATGTGTGGGACACAATGAAGGCATACGCTAGAGGTTTGATAATAGATTATACAAGAAAAAAGAATATTAGGAAAAGGCAAGCTTCTAAGGCCTTGGAAGATGAGTATAAAATTCTTGAAAAAGAATTACAGAAAATGCCACAGAAAAAGGATATTAAATTGAAGCTGGATGTAATCAAACATAAAATGGAATTAATAGAGAAAGAAGAACTGGCACAGAAAATTAGAAACTCCAAACAGAATTATTTTGAAGATGCAAATAAACCAGGTAGATGGCTAGCATATAAATTGAGAAAAGAGAAGGAATCAAGAAAAATATTGAAGTTAATAGATGAACAAGGCCAAGTTTGTTATGGGAATGAGGAGAAAAAAGAAATTATTCGAGATTTTTATGGACAATTATATAAACAGGAAAATATTGATGAAGAAAAAGTCAAACAGTATTTACAGGAAGCTAATTTACCAAAGATACCTAAAGAGACTGAAGAAATGCTAGAAAGCAATATAACAATGATGGAACTAAATGAAGCATTTAAGAGACAAAATAATGGGAAAGCACCGGGTCCAGATGGGCTTCCAGTAGAATTTTATAAAACATTTCAAGAATTATTGAGCATCCCATTGTTAGAAGTTATGAATGAAGTTATGATAAAAAAGATGATACCCAAAACATGGTCAGAGGCTTATATTACACTTATACCAAAGGAAGAGACTGACCCATTGCAAATTAAGAATTATAGACCTATTTCTTTATTGAATGCAGACTATAAAATCTTTGCTTCAATCTTAGCAGAAAGACTTAAAAAATATTTAAATAATTTTATTCACTCAGATCAAAATGGATTTCTGCCAAAGAGACAAATTAGAGACAATATGAGAGTAATCTTGGACACTTTGGAATACTATGAGGCTCATTCTGAAAAGCAAATGGCTTTGATATTCCTAGATGCTCAAAAAGCATTTGATAACGTGAACTGGAGATTTATGTTATTATTATTGGAGCAGATGGGTTTCGCTAAAAAATTTATTCAAGCAATAGAAGCTATATATAATAAACAGACAGCAAGGGTAATGATGGAGGGAGAACTTACAGATTTTATTAATATAAGGAAAGGCACAAGACAAGGATGCCCCCTATCTCCTTTGCTATTTGTGTTGACCTTGGAAGTGTTGAATAGAAATATTAGGGATGATAAAAGCATAAAAGGAATGAAAATTAAGAAGGAAGAATTTAAGCTACAAGCTTTTGCTGATGACTTAGCTTTTATTTTGGAAGATCCGCTAGAAACAGCTCCAAAGTTACTGGAAAGGATAGAAGCATATGGAGAGGTGGCTGGTTTGAAAATAAATAAAGACAAAACAAAGATTTTGACAAAGAATATGCTATTGAGACAGAGAGAAGAATTGGCAGATCTTTTGAAAATTCAAGTTACAAATAAGGTTAAGTATCTGGGGATATATTTGACAACAAGATGTAGCACATTAAAGGAGAATAATTATATTAAACTTAAACAACAGATAACTACAGATTTGAAGAAGTGGGAAAACTTGCAATTGTCATTAATAGGGAGAATTTCAACAATTAAGATGAATATCTTACCTAGAATTTTATTTTTGTTTCAAACAATACCAATTAGGCTTGGAAAAGACTATTTTGAAGATTTAAATAAAATTATGTTGAAGTTTATATGGCAAGGTAAAAAAGCGAGAATAAAGCTAAAGCTTTTGCAAGATGCTAGAATTAGAGGAGGTTTTGGTCTGCCTAATTGGGAATTGTATTATCAAGCTGCAAGTTTGATGTGGGTCAAAGAATGGATAACATTAAGGAAACATAGGTTGTTGACATTAGAAGGGCATGACTTGCTGTTGGGTTGGCATGCTTTTTTATGGTATAAGGGAACTAAAACACAGGGTTATTTTAGAAGACATTATGTACGGGAGTCTTTGTGGTTAAATTGGGAGAAGATAAAAAGACAATGTTATTTGAAAATTCCAGTTTGGTTATCGACCATTGAAGCATTTTCCTATCCTATAATCTACAAGAAGGAACAAACAGTTAGATATGGGGAACTTTTGGATGAAAAGGGTGAACTTAAATCGATCCAAAACTTAGAGGAACAAGGTATAAGGATGAATTGGTTTTCATATGCACAAATACACTCAAGGTATGATGAAGATTCTAAAACGGAGGGATTTTATGATAAACAGACTGATTTAGATAAGATCTTGATGGGTACTGATGAGAAGGTGATTAAAAAACTATATGGTTATTTACTGGGAATGAAATTAGAGGAAGAACAAGTCAAAGAAACTATGATTGTTTGGGGGAAGAATTTTGGATATGGGATTGATTTAGAGAAATGGCAGAAATTGTGGTCTCAAAATTATAAAATGACAATGTCAACAGCATATAAAGAAAACTTGTATAAGATGTTTTACAGGTGGCATTTTCCTCCGACAAGAATAGCAAGAATGTTTAAGAACAAATCTGAAAAATGCTGGAAATGTCATCAAATACCCGGCTCGTATTACCATATGTGGTGGACTTGTGAGGATGCTAGAAAATATTGGACTATAATTCGCATGTGGTTGGAAAAAATGACAAAGAAACATATTGATTTGAAACCAGAGATCTTCTTATTGGGAATTTTACCTGATATATATAGTAAAGATTTGAAATACCTGATTGTAAATGTATTAACAGCGGCCAGGATTGTATTTGCTAAAAATTGGAAGAATGAGAAAATACCATTTCAGGAAGAAATTATTAAGAAAATATTGGAATGTGCTGAGATGAGTAGATTGACATTTGAAATTAGAGAGCAAGAGGATAAACAATTTTACGAAATTTGGGATCTTTTTTATAAATGGCTAGATGATAAAATATGATAATAGAATATTTAGAATGCTAGATAGTAAGGAATATCTTTATTTTGCTATTATTTTGCTATTTGATATTATATTTATAAAGGATTTTTTAGGATTGATTTGATATGACTAGATGATTTGTTATAGAGTAAACTGGTTTAAAGTATTGTTAGCTCATTAAGCATGAATGATTAAAAATATAGTCAAAAACTTCTTTTTTTAGTGATATTAGGATATATAAGTTTGGATTGACAATATGAGTTGTTATGTAATGTAATTGTAATTTGAGACTACAGAATGAATGCACAAAAATGATGAACCAACTGACACACTGGATGTACATATAAGAGTGGATGTTTTTATGTTTTGTTTGTCTTGTTTGTTTGTAGAAAATTAATAAAAACTTTTTTCAAAAAAAAAAAAAATTTGATGAATCAATTCATCAGTCTGTGTTTGTCCCAAAAACGCTTTTTCAAGGGGCAACTGTGGACTTCCTTGTTTTTTGCTTGAAGACATTTCACTTCTCATCCAGGAAGCTTCTTCAGTGCTGACTGAATGGTGGAGAATTGAAGGATTTATATTCCTTGCAGTCTCCTGGTTGTTTGTGCTCTCTTTCCCCCCCCCTTACCTCTCCCTCCCCCCTTCTCTCTGAGTCTAAACTTGAACACCCCTCTCTCCACAGAGTGGGAGGGATATGACCCCAGCTATCTTTTGTTTACAACACAGTCCTTTCAGCAGTTCTCAAAAGATTCCACAGCCATTTGCACTATTCAGGTAACCCTGAGGGCACAGATAAACCTCCAAGTGGCCTCAACAACTCTCAGAAAGAGTGCTAATGATCAGAAGACTGCAAGGAATATAAATCCTCTACCATTCAGTCAGAACTGAAGAAGTATCTTGGATTAGAAGCAAAACATCTTCAACAAAGTCCAACTGCCTTTTGAAAAATCACTTTTGGGACAACCATGGTCTGGATGACTGAGAATCTCCATAGACATCAAACTGTAATTGTTGAGCCATCTTCTCCCATTGACGTTTCTTGTCAGAAGCCCTCCAAATTATTATTACATAAATCCAGGACACTGCACCCATCATAAAGATATGTTAATTGTCAGGCACCCAAGTGACTGCTGGAATGGTGTGATTGTCATTAGTTTGAGAACTGGTCATAAGTCATTTTTTTCAGTGCTGTTGGAAGTCAATCAGTCATTAAGTAAATGGTCATAAATTGGGCCTACCTGTAGATATAAACAATATCTTTCACTTTCACAGATACTACACATGTATAAGTCTGATCATTGATATTTGTAATACTTCAAAACTTCAGATAGTTTCTCAGCTAAGAGAAAAATCCAAAGGACAAATATTTTCCACTTAGCATAGCAACCTTGACAATGTGAATTGTTTGAGTTCATTTCAAAATGTTGTATAATATTATCAGTGTCCCTTGTATATTTACTGAAAGTGAGGTGGGATGTACTCATGCATAATCAAAAAGGCTTTTGCTCTTCAAAGTGCAAATAGGTGTCTAAGGAAAAAGAAATTGCTGCAGACCAAATAATGTAAAGTAAGGAGCAAAGTTATGCTGTGTTCGGTCATCAGACTCTGAACTGGGCTTGGAAAAGAATCCAAAATATCTGATGATGGTCATTAAACTCCATGTCATAGAGATATATCTATATAAAACATGGATTACTAAGAGTCATTTTTCAATATTTTCAAGGTGGCATAGTGGTTAGAATGCAGTACTGCAGGCTAATTCTGCTGGCTGCCAGCAGTTCAGCAGTTTGATCCTGAACAGTTCAATGTGCTTTCCATCCTTCCAAGCTCAATAAAATGAGGACCCAGATTGTTGAGGGCATTATGCTGACTGTAAACTGCTTAGAGAGGGCTATAAAGCACTGTGAAGCAGTATTTAAGTCTAAATGATATTACTATTCTTCTCAAAAATAAAGCTGGATCTGTGACTTCTGAATGGCAAATAGTATCTACCATATATAATGGTGTTAACACTTTCTCTTTAGCCTCACAGGGTATATGTATTTGTGATTATTATTTTTCAGGAACACACACTGAGAGAGACACGCATACACACCTTGGAATAGGAAGACAGTAGCTGTAAATTATACCAGATCAAATAAAACAGAAGTTTCTGTTCCATTTCTAGGCTTAAGATGGAACATTGAAGGTTCATTAATCAGCTGCCCCTGGAGATTCTTAAACCAAGGTATTGAACAGAGAAAGCAAAACAAAGGAAGATGAAAAAGTGCCATGGTGAGTGAAGCAAAGTTAATGGCTGCTTGAGAAAATAACAAAGAGAAAGGCAGTCAGTCATTAGCAACACCCCAAAATGAGAAATAGCCTCTTCATTTCCTACATTCCAGATAAGCCTTTTTTTATGTCCCATAAACATAGCAGGGCTCACTAGCATTTTTCCTTTTACTGAAAACAGAAAAAGGCAGCCCCTGAGACTCACTCTACATGAACTCAAGGTGCATAATATCCAAAGTCAGATGAGTTAATCTCTCATATAAGGTAGGAAAAAACAACCGCATCTCAGAAGGGCTCCCTTACCCCTAGTTTCTTGGTCTGTAAAGATGATGAGGGAGAAATGTCCTTTCAGATTTGCAAAACTGATGTCAGCCTTGGAAGGTAGGAAGCATGTCTAGATGAACTAATTCTACTTTACTGCGAAGTTACATTAACAGAATCTTGCAAAGGAAAAACTGGATATCCATCGAGATTGCTTGGTAATTTCATAAGTAAATAATGAAAGGACATCATATGCTACCCATGTTATTCTAACCATTCTATCTTCTCCATTAAAGTAATTTGTAAAGAAATTTCTCTTTCCCTGGGTTGAATAAGAATTGGTGGGGAAAAGTGCCATAGACTTTCTCTACCAAAACTGAGAAATCAACAAATCAATTTTATTACTTATACAGATATAAATAGGAGGAAAAGTAAAGGGATTCCTAAAGGAACATCTAAATCTTTGAAATACGGATTGTACAATTCAGATGTCCAAAATTTAGAAGTTTAGATGAGGAATACAGAAGAATATGAAAAGGTATAGCCCAGGCAAAACCAATACAGTCCAAAAAAGGTATAATATCTTTCCTAGTAATCCCAAATGTGCTTTTTTCCCAAAAAGATAATTCAACTTTCTTTTTTTTTTTCTTTGAAATCATTTCATTTCTCATCTAAGAAGCTTCTTCAGTTTTAACTCTAGCTTCTTTAGTTAGAACTGAGGAATCTTCTTGGATGAGTGAAACATTTTCAAAGAAAAAAACAAGAAACTCCAGTTGCCTTTTGGAAAAAGCACCTTTGGCACAATCTTGACCTGCATGATTGAGAATCTCTATTGATGTTCTCTTAGTAAATGCAGGCATTGCACTTATAGCATAAGATTCAGGATGCTGTGTTGCAGCTTCTACTCCCATAAAGACACTGATCAATTTTCGAGAAGGCGGAGCTTCGTTTTGGCGAAACAGCTGCGATCTCGGGGCTCTGAGATAGCAGCCGATATTTTCGCCCTTGGTCGGTCCCAACGGACCTAAACTGTCCCGTAGAGACGGGGATAGAGAAGGGTACTGTCCCAGGATCCCAGAGATACCACAAAATCTCTGGTTTGATCCGGGAGAAGCCCTTTTGCTGGCGGCGGAGAGGCAGCCTCCATAGCTGCTGAAGTCGGGACAGCTCCGGAAAGAAAGTGGCTGGAAAGAAGTGTGTCGGCTGGGTGAGAAAAACTCTTTTGTGTTGTAAATTCTCTGAGGTTGGAAAGGGCATCCTGAACAAAGAAGAAATCTGTGAGACTTTTTTTTTTTGACCGAAACTGTTTGAGCGGCATTTTTTTAAAGTGATGTCAAATTGAGGCTTGGGTTTTTTTTTTTCTTTTTCCTATATTTTTTGGGGGGGACTTTAGTGTGACTTTGTAGGTAACTGGATTGAATTTTCTCTTATATATATTTTTATGCTCCCTTTGATTTTTTAACTTTCTTTAGGATAGAGGCTCCCTTTGGCTATTTTTTTTTCTTTTTTTCTGTATATATTGCTCCTTTTTTCTGGCTGGGGGGGAGGAAGAGCATTAAGAAACTTTGCAACACTGCCAACTAGAGGCCTGAAAGTATTTTATTTGAATTGGAGAGAATTGCAAAAAGACCTCTTCTCAAGGACATTTTAACGTGATAAGATAGAGGGAGAGCAAAGCAAAATATTATTGCAGGTGCTTTCCTGGACTGTTATCAATATTTCAATACTTGAGGTTTGGCTTTGAAGCTGCTGGAGAAGAGAGTCATAACAAGAGCCTTGGATAAATAAATAAAGTGCAGTGTGCTTTCTTATATATATACCCCATTCGCCAGCCTTTTTCTAAATTTCAATTCTGTAATATTCTTATTTCTGCCTTTTACTTTAAAGGGAAAGCCTCAGAGTTTTTTCTTTATTTTTCTTCTTTTTCTTTTTCTTTTTATTGGGATGCTTGCACTTTTTCTATCCATGTTTTTGGACCATTTTGTTTTTCTTTTTTGATTATTGAGACTTCTCAACTGGACTAAGGTGTGAAGAACCTGAAGGAACTTTTTGTTTTTTCTTTTTTTGCTTTTCTTTGCTCTTAATCAATATTATTATTTTTGGGTTTGTTTGTTTTTCTCCTTTCTCCTTTTTCTTTTTTATGGTGGACTACTTCGTAATTGGATTCGGGTCTAGAAGAACCTGAAGATCCTTCTTCTTCCTTTTTTCCTGTTTCTTTTTTGGTTTCGTGCCTTTTACTATTGGAGTTTTCCATTTTGGATTAAAATTGGCTGCTCTACCAGTTGGATTAAAAGTCAAAAAGAATTTGAAGCTTTGGAAGCATTGAAATGAGCAGGAAACCAATACTATCTGGCATTTCTACTTCTACCTCTGCTTCCCCACCAGCTGGAGGACAATGTTTAATTCAGACAATGTTGAAGCAAGATAAGGAACAAGAAAGAGTAACTTGACAGATGATTATGCAAGGAATCCAAGATCTCAAGACAAAATCAGACATCATTGAACAAAGAACAGAAAATATTGAACAAAGAACAGAAAATATTGAACAAAGAACAGAGAAGACTGATGAAAAAGTGGAAAACATTAAACAGATGATGGTCAAGTATGAGGAGAGATTCCAAAAAATTGAGGAAGAAGGAAAACAAAGAGAGGAGAAGATTGGAAATATTGACAGTAGATTAACAGCAGTTGAACAAGAAAAAAGTGGGATGTTGAGGTGGGAGATGGAAAGGTCAGAATTTTATCTCAGATTTCAAAATATAGAAGAGGAAAAAGGAGAAAATTTGGCAGCGATAATGATAGAAATTTTGGCAGATGCTTTGGAAATTACAGAGGAAAAGATGATGGATGGAATAGATGAGGTATATCGAGTCTATACAAGGTATGCGATGAGAAATAAATTACCCAAGGAAGTCCATATTAGATTTACCAAAAAATCCATTAAAACGCAAATATGACAAGTAGTAAGAGAGAAAACATTGAGATACAAAGGTAAAGAGGTTGTGGTTTTAAAACAAATACCCAGAAGAGTGAGAGAGATGAGAAGAGAATATCGATTTCTGACCAAAATACTACTGGAAAACGAAGTGAATTATAGATGGCTGATTCCAGAAGGACTAATGTTTAGGTGGCAAGAGCAGAGACATAGAATTGATTCAATTGAGAAAGCAGAATTTTTCCATGCAGAATTTTTTGGAGGAAGAAGAGAGGAGGCAGAGAAAGAGGTCTCATTAATTGAGTTTCAAGAGGAACAACTGGAGACTGAAAAAGAGAAAGGAGCAGTAGGGGGACAGGTGGATAGCAAAGAACAGCGTGAAGTGAGATCCATGAGAGCGGTTAGACCTAAATATAAA
This sequence comes from Hydrophis major, assembly GCA_033807585.1. Lineage (NCBI taxonomy): Eukaryota > Metazoa > Chordata > Lepidosauria > Squamata > Elapidae > Hydrophis > Hydrophis major. Next base: position 15,147,314 of record CM066334.1, on the reverse strand, counting down.
GCATAATCATGGAAGAAAAAAAACTGATTACAATGAATATAAATGGACTTAATTCAGCTGTTAAAAGAAGGAAAACTTTTCATAAATTAGAGAAATTAAAATTTGATATAATTTGTCTACAAGAAGTTCATATTAAAAAACAACATGAAGAATTGTTAGTACAGCCAAAATTGGGGAAAATATTTACTTCTTTGACTCAATGTAAGAAAAGAGGAGTGGTTCTATACATTAAAGAGGCTATCCCAGCAAAATTGATCTACACGGATGAAGATGGAAGAGTATTAATGGTAGAAATAATAGATATTAATATGAAAATACTCCTGATTGCAATTTATGCTCCAAATGATAAACAAGAAGAGTTTTATAAAAAGCTAACATGAAAATAATTGGACTGGACTATGTTAATATAATTATGATGGGAGATTTTAATGGAATTGTGGACAATAAATTGGACTATATAGCAACAACAACAAAGCAAAATAGAAAGACTCTCCCTAAGTCTTTTTTTAAAATGACAGATGAATTAACTTTAAAAGATATTTGGAGAGAAAGAAATGTTAAAGCGAAACAATATACTTTTTATTCAAATAGACATTTATCATGGTCCAGATTAGATATGATTTGGATCTCAACAGAATTAATATCCAATATTCAAGAAACAAATATTGAAACAAGTACTTGGGCAGATCATAGCCCAATGACAATTAAATGGAAGGGACAAAAAAAAAGATCGAGATGGACATTAAATAATACTATTTTAAAGGAGAAAGATTTTATACAATGGATGGAGAAGGAATTGGCTTTTTTCTTCAGAGAAAATAAAAAAGAAGATACCTCAATGCAGAATGTGTGGGATACAATGAAGGCATACGCTAGAGGTTTGATAATAGATTATATAACAAAAAAGAATATTAGGAAAAGGCAAGCTTCTAAGGCCTTGGAAAACAAGTATAAAATTCTTGAAAAAGAATTACAGAAAATGCCACAGAAAAAGGATATTAAATTGAAGCTGGATGTAATCAAACATAAAATGGAATTAATAGAGAAAGAAGAATTGGCACAGAAAATTAGAAACTCTAAACAAAATTATTTTGAAGATGTAAATAAACCAGGTAGATGGCTAGCATATAAATTGAAAAAAGAGAAGGAATCAAGAAAAATATTGAAGTTAATAGATGAACAAGGCCAAGTTTGTTATGGGAATAAGGAGAAAAAAGAAATTATACGAGATTTTTATGGGCAACGATATAAACAAGAGAATATTGATGAGGAAAAAGTCAAACAGTATTTACAGGAAGCTAATTTACCGAAGATACCTAAAGAGACTGAAGAAATGCTTGAAAGAAATATAACAATGATGGAACTAAATGAAGCATTTAAGAGACAAAATAATGGGAAAGCACCGGGTCCAGATGGGCTTCCAGCAGAATTCTATAAAACATTTCAAGAATCATTGAGCATCCCATTGTTAGAAGTTATGAATGAAGTTATGTTTAAAAAGATGATACCCAAAACATGGTCAGAGGCTTATATTACACTTATACTGAAAGAAGAGACTGACCCACTGCAAATTAAGAATTATAGACCTATTTCTTTATTGAATGCAGACTATAAAATCTTTGCTTCAATCTTAGCAGAAAGACTTAAAAAATATTTAAATAATTCTATTCACCCAGATCAAAATGGATTTCTGCCAAAGAGACAAATTAGAGACAATATGAGAGTAATCTTGGACACTTTGGAATACTATGAGGTTCATCCTGAAAAGCAAATGGCTTTGATATTCCTAGATGCTCAAAAGGCATTTGACAACGTGAACTGGAGATTTATGTTATTACTATTGGAGCAGATGGGTTTTGCTAAAAAATTTATTCAAGCAATAGAAGCCATATATAACAAACAGATAGCAAGGGCAATGATGGAGGGGGAACTTACAGATTTTATTAATATAAGGAAAGGCACAAGACAAGGGTGTCCCCTATCTCCTTTGCTATTTGTGTTGACCTTGGAAGTGTTGAATAGAAATATTAGGGATGATAAAAGCATAAAAGGAATGAAAATTAAGAAGGAAGAATTTAAGCTACAAGCTTTTGCTGATGATTTAGCTTTTATTCTGGAAGACCCGCTAGAAACAGCTATCCATATGTCTCTATCCTAGAAAAGGATAGAGACATATGGAGAGGTGGCTGGTTTGAAAATAAATAAAGATAAAACAAAGATTTTGACAAAGAACATGCTATTGAGACAGAGAGAAGAAATGGCAGACCTTTTGAAAATTCAAGTTACAAATAAGGTTAAGTATCTGGGGATATATTTGACAACAAGATGTAGCACATTAAAAGAGAATAATTATATTAAACTTAAACAACAGATAACTACAGATTTGAAGAAGTGGGAAAACTTGTAATTGTCATTAATAGGGAGAATTTCAACAATTAAGATGAATATTTTACCTAGAATTTTATTTTTGTTTCAAACAATACCAATTAGGCTTGGAAAAGACTATTTTGAAGATTTAAATAAAATTATGTTGAAGTTTATATGGCAAGGTAAAAAAGCGAGAATAAAGCTAAAGCTTTTGCAAGATGCTAGAATTAGAGGAGGTTTTGGCCTGCCTAATTGGGAATTGTATTATCAAGCTGCAAGTTTGATGTGGGTCAAAGAATGGATAACATTAAGAAAACATAGGTTGTTGACATTAGAAGGGCATGATTTGCTTTTGGGCTGGCATGCTTTTTTATGGTATAAGGGAAGTAAAACACAGGGTTATTTTAGAAGACATTATATACGGCAGTCTTTGTGGTTAAATTGGGAGAAAATAAAAAGACAATGTTATTTGAAAATTCCAGTTTGGTTATCGACTATTGAAGCATTTTCCTATCCTATAATTTATAAGAAGGAACAAACAGTTAGATATGGGGAACTTTTGGATGAAAAGGGTGAACTTAAATCGATCCAAAACTTAGAGGAACAAGGTATAAGGATGAATTGGTTTTCATATGCGCAAATACATTCAAGGTATGATGAAGATTTTAAAGGAGGGATTCTATGATAAGCAGACTGATTTAGATAAGATCTTGATGGGTACTGATGAGAAGGTGATTAAAAAATTATATGGTTATTTACTGGGAATGAAATTAGAGGAAGAACAAGTCAAAGAAGCTATGATTGTTTGGGGGAAGAATTTTGGATATGGGATTGATCTAGAGAAATGGCAGAAATTGTGGTCTCAAAATTATAAAATGACAATGTCAACAGCATATAAAGAAAACTTGTATAAGATGTTTTACAGGTGGCACTTTTCCCCGAAAAGAATAGCAAGAATGTATAAGAACAAATCTGAAAAATGCTGGAAATGTCATCAGATACCCGGCTCGTATTACCATATGTGGTGGACTTGTGAGGATGCTAGAAAATATTGGACTAAAATTCGCATGTGGTTGGAAAAAATGACAAAGAAACATATAGACTTGAAACCAGAGATCTTCTTATTGGGAATTTTACCTGATATATATAGTAAAGATTTGAAATACCTGATTGTAAATGTATTAACAGCGGCCAGGATTGTATTTGCTAAAAATTGGAGGAATAAGAAAATACCATTACAGGAAGAAATTATTAAGAAAATATTGGAAAGTGCTGAGATGAGCAGATTGACATTTGAAATTAGAGAGCAAGAGGATAAACAATTTTATGAAATTTGGGATCTTTTCTATAAATGGCTAGATGATAAAATACGATAATAGAATATTTGGAATGCTAGATAGTAAGAAATATCTTTGTTTTGCTATTTTGCTATTATTTTGTTATTTGATATTATATTTATAAAGGGTTTTTTAGGATTGATTTGATATGATTATATGATTTGTTATAGAGTAAACTGGTTTAAGGTATTGTTAGCTCATAAAGCATGAATGATTAAAAGTATAGTCAATTTTTTTTTTTTTTTAGTGATATTAGGATATATAAGTTTGGATTGATAATATGATTTGTTATGTAACATAACTGTAACTGGGACTACAGAATGAATGCACAAAAATGATGAACCAACTGACATACTGGATGTACATACGAGATTTGAATGTTTTAATGTTTTGTTTGTCTTGTTTGTTTGTAGAAAATTAATAAAATCTTTTTTCAAAAAAAAAAAAAAAAGACACTGACCAATTTTCATGCCCCCTTCAAGCTACGATCCAAACTTCCATGAATTGTTGTGCAATGATCATGCTTACTTAAAGGAAGTTTTTTTCCTTTAACTGATGAAAAGCTAGCATCCAAGCTTAGGGCTGAACTGCTTAGTATAAAGGTCATTTCAAAACTCTCTGGAATACAAATTTAATTTGGGAAAAAAGATAACATAAATAGATATCAATGAGTTCATAAACTGACAATAAATCTTGTCTGAAAAACTTATTAAGAGTAATTTGCTTTGTTTTCTTCTCTAATTAACTAGATTAATAGCAATAACATCTACAGCAGGCAGAAAATTTCTCCTTCCATGCATACTTGTTTCTACATAAAAGCTACTGGTCTAGGTCTAAATTTGATTTTGAAACTAAGCCTTAATTTAATTTCATATTTCAGATGAACCTGTTTACTAAATGGCTCAATTTAATCCCCTTCTCAATATGGCAATTTGTATGGATGACATATTTTACTAAGACAAAAATAATATATATTTTATGTAATCATATATGTCTGCTCTTATTACAAACCTAGTAAGAAAACTCTCTCTCTCCTCTTGCTTTCTCAGCTGATATATTGCTATATTTGAATATATTGTATTATGAATATTGTTACATTTATTTGCCACCCATCTCACAGTGATCACATCAACATTAAATACATGGGAATCAATCATATTTTTCCTAGCTCTTTTTATACTATCCTTTACTCCTTGCCAAGCCATTCAAAAGTCATGGGTAACCATGAGCTTGCAAAAGTGCTGTAGGAGTTTAAATAGTGTCATTGTATCAATTCTTATGCATATATGTTTGGGACTTTTGTTCTTGGAGTATGGAAATAGTCCATTCAGTATTTTCATAGGCAAGTCAACCAGATCTCCAAGTTGATTTTCTGAATTAAAATAACAATTTGTTTCAAGTTGTCAAATCAAGTCAGACACTTCTGACTTGATCTGATGCAATTTTGACTGCCTTTTTGATATGCACAATTCCATATTTGGTTTTTGAAATTACCATATAATTACAAAGTTCCTTTATTTTTATTTTTATAAATCTTGTGGAGCTGCATTACTAGCTGTCCAGGGCTGCATGGGCTGGGCATGCCTTATTTGAACCAAGCGATTGATATGCTAGCTTTTGATAAGTAGATATGCTTGGCCTATGATCTCCAAATGTATTTTCTCACTATTGAATATTGCTTCATGAATGATTACAAGTAGGAACAATTAATTATATCAATATTTTCTCCATTTCTATCATTAATATTCAAAATAAAATTAGAAACTAAACACTAAACATGCCAAAAAAAGAAATCTGCAACAAAACTATTGTGTAAATACTTACTATAAAGTCATTTACATTAAAAAAAACTCAGAATAAAGCAACTGTTATTATTATAGGTTACTAAAACAAATGTTGGCACAACAGTAATTGTGTAATTACATTAACAGACTTTTTATTTCTTTGAGTCATTAACCACCTGTTGCAGTAAATATGGAAGTAATAAGGAATGGGTTTATAAAAAAAAATCATGTACCATATATACTCGAGTATAAGCCGAGTTTTTCAGCACATTTTTTGTGCTGAAAAAAACCCCCTCGGCTTATACTCGAGTCAGATTCCCCTCTGAAAAAAAAATGGTGTGGAGCTCCGAAGCTGGGCAGCCGCTTCCCTGCTTCCGTGTTTCCTTTGCAACTTTTAAGCATGGGAGTAATCGGAAGCAGAAAAGTTCTTGCTTGAGGATATATTGTTTTTTTCTTTTTTTAACTGTTTTTTTGGGGGGGAAGACCCACCGCCATGTGAGAATGCTCAGACACGAAATCTATCCAAACGAAAATAAGTGTGTGTGTGTGTGTGGGGGATTTTAACAGAGGGAAGATGTAGGGAGAAGGCAAAAGCGACAGAAGATCCTTCAAGGGAAACTGAGGGGGAGACTCACCCTTGGTCCAGATGAGCCCCCTTCCCCTTTCTCTAGGCTGAGAAAACAACGCGAGCCGAGGTTGCTTCGGCTCCACTCAGCTTCATTTCCTCAGCTCCAGCTGCTTTCAGTCCACTCGGGAGGAGGGGGAGGAGGGGGAAGAGGAGGGGGAGGCTTTTCTGAGCTCTAGGCTGAGAAAGCAACGCGAGCCGAGGTCGCTCCACTCAGCTTCATTTCCTCAGCTCCAGCTGCTTTCAGTCTACTCGGGAGGAGGGGGAGGAGGAGGAGGTGGTGGCAGCTCGCGTTGTTTTCTGATAGTGAGATCATTTCCCAAATTAATTGATTCACTAACCCAAAAGAAGAAGATGTTGATGACAGTGGGAGGCAGGAGTCTCTCTCTCCCTTGCAAGAAAAAAGCAAGAGCCGTTCTTATGATCTCTCCCTCTCTCTCTTTCTCCCCGTAATACAGTAAAGCCCTTTCCAGCACGCACGCGTGATCCACCCCGCCGCTTTGCACCTTGCAAATGCAAAAACCCTGGGGTTTTGCATTTGCAAGGTGCAAAGGGGCGGGGGTGGATCGCGCGCGTGTGCTGGAAAGGGCTTGACTTTATTGGGGGGGAGAGAGAGAGAGAGAGAGATCATAAGAACGGCTCTTGGTTTTTTCTTGCAAGGGAGAGAGTGACTCCTGCCTACCACTGTCATCAACATCTTCTTCTTTTGGGTTAGTGAATCAATCAAACCTTTCATGATAGTGAGATCGTTTCCCAAATTTCCCTTAAATCAGGGAAGAAATCAGAAACAAACCTTTGGGCTGAGAATAAGCCTGTTCCTTTGATGCCATTTTTGTTCACTTCAGTGTGAAAAGTGTGAAAAAACACACTTCTTTTTCTTCATCTTCTTGTTCCCTATTTACTGGTCTCTTTCAAAGAGGAAATTGTGAACATCAAACTTATTCTCAACTGTCCTAGTGAAAGTTTTTATTGGCATCTATTTTTATTTTTGAAATTTACCAGTAGCTGCTGCATTTCCCACCCTCGACTTATACTCGAGTCAATAAGTTTTCCCAGTTTTTTGTGGTTAAATTAGGTGCCTTGGCTTATATTCGGGTCGACTTATACTCGAGTATATACGGTAATTTATATATCAGTTCATCAAGAAGAAATAACAGGGAATGCAGCAGAAGTTGTGTGTGGTACCATTTTTTCCGAAGCAATTTTTAGAAATTCAACAGATTATTTTCCTTGGCTTCATCATTACTGCTATGAGAAACATAGGAAAGGAGTTGCTTTGTCATTTTTAAATAGGAGAGATTATATAAAGAGCACAATAATATTTAATCTTTAATTTACAGCTTCTTTTCCTTTATCACGACCCTTAGATTATTTTTGTCTTTTCAGAACTTATTACAGATAAGTCATATTTGAGCAGTTGTGATTTCACTAGAGTTAAATTGGGTGACAATTCTGATCCCATATGTTAGAGGTATCTATAATGCACATAAATACATTAAAAAATCCTACATTCACGTGCACCTGCTTTCTGTTGTGCTCTGAAAATAACATTTATTATTCTTCCATCTTGGGCTAAACTTTTATTGGCAACTGACTGTAATTTAAACTAATGAACCATTGTTTCTCATTAAAGAAACACACTAAGGGCTGTCTTTCTATTAACCATTTAAGTAATTAATAAGGGTTAAAAAAAGCAACCCTAATCTTCCTAATAGGAGTTTGCTCAACTGCTAAAATTTTCATTTATCATTGTATGGACTAATATTATGGACATATGGTTACATGGGTCTCAAACAGAAAATCAGAATATGAAATTAAGATAGTTTTTGTGAATGGAGGAGAGAGTCATTTACTTCAGATGTGTTGGTTTTCTTGACTTCTCAATATATGTGGTGCTTCTGCTTAGATAATTGGATTGACTAGATAATTAGCCTTGTTAAAATCTAATGGGTTAGAAACATTAATGAGTTGGAGAAAAGCTCTGGTTCAGCTAACAGCTCGCTTTAGGGTGATTTAAAACTTGACCATGAAGCTATGCTTCATTGTTGAAGAAATAGGAAATTGCACCTATGTTTTCATCTTCAACTAGATACGCGTGATGAGGGTTAATGTCTCAAGAAATGTGCAGAAATCAACTCCAAGCTGTAGCAACAATTGCCTATGCAAATAGAAATTTTAGAGATAGATATAAGTATATTCTCCACAATTTTACATATGGAAAAATAGTTCATATTAGTGACATTGTCATTTTTCAAGCAGCAACTGGATTTGCTCCCCCCCCCCTCCTTGAAGATGTTCTGAAGAAGTTTCTTGGCTGAAAAGCAAAATGTCTGCAAGGAAAAACAAAGAAAGTCCAGTTGCCTCTTGAAAAAGCACCTTTGGGATATTAGTGACATTATTGTTCTCAGATCAAATCTAGACCAGGTGTCAAACTCGATTTCATTGAGGGCAGCATCAGTGTTGTGTTTGACCTCGGGGACCGGGGGTGTGTGGTCAGGGTGGGCAGCCCTCCAAGCTCCGTTTTTTCTGGCAGAGGGTTGCAGGAGGCCATCGCAGCCATCTGAGGTGTTTTCAACTGGTAGAGACACTGTGGGCCATTCCTTTGCTGTTTCCAGGGCGGCCCCTCAGGCCAGATGTAAGCACCTCATGGGCCGAAGCCAGCCCATGGGCCTTGAGTTTGACACCCCTGGTCTAGATTAACACATCAATTCCTCTGTTGTACGCTTGCCCTTTCCTAATTTAAGGTAGAGTTGTTTTGGTTTAGAGGCATACTGATTTAATAATAAATGCCAAATATGTAGATCTTGCTAGAAGACTCAAAAATCCTCTTCATGTCACATGTTTAATTAGATTGTAGGAGGGGAATTTTGTGTGTAATAGAAACTCCAAAACTGTTCTATTTGACCTAGCAAACTATAAGATTTAGTTTTAAACAGAGCCAATTTTACATATGGATAAACTAATTTCCCCTGTTTCATTATATTCTGAGAACTGCAGGCTTTGAAGCTAACAAAGGTTAATCTTATGATAACCTGGGTTTCTGTATCAAAACTTGGCTGCCCTAGAGAAGCAGTACCCAACATTTTGGGCACCAGGGACAGATTCCATGGAAATCAATTTTTCCATGGACCAAGTGGGGTGGTTTGACATGCTACCTAGTTCCCACACATGTGTGGATGAAATTTCATTTGCTTGCACAGCCCAGAAATTGGAAACTGTTAGATCTGGGAGATCGGGTTCGGGTAGCTTGGTCTCGAGTAGATAGGGCTGCATTGAGATGCGAGACTCAAAGTGCACATTCAGCTCTTTATTGTAGAATATACAGTTAGGTACAGGATCTGCGCTCGGCACGGCTTTCTTATAGAGCCAGATGGCGGCATAGTGGCCAATGACAGGGCTTTGAATCTCCCGCAATTGTCTCGGCCAATCGCGGGAGGTTCTTAGCGCACCAATCACAGCCGCTCAGTTGACCAATCAAATCGTGGCCCGTGTGGACCAATCGGATTTTGAGGTTTGGAGAATGCTAATATAGAACACCCCTCCCCTCTTGGTCTCGTCCGAAGTAGCAAGTGACATAGTCACACAGGAAGGCAGGGCTTCTTACTTGGCTAGTTGACTTGCGCATTTCAGTAGGTGTTTTGTCGTCGGGCGGTTCGGGCAGGCTCTGTGTCTCTCCCAAGCTTCTCATTGGAACCGCCTGGAATGGTGAGCCGGGCCCATTGCTGCAGCTCCCACCCGGTCTACCCGGGTTGGTTGAGTTGTCAGCTCCGCTGCTCCCGCCTGGTCTCTCCGGGCTGGTTGAGCTGGCTTGGCTGCTCCTTCCAGGTGAAGCTCCCATCTGCAACGGTTCGAGGTCTGCTGATGAGTATGGCTGGTTAAGTGTTTGTTTTTGGCTTGTCCTGGGTGGGGGTGTTCTGTCTGCGTTTTAGTCCTTCCCTCTTCGGCGTTTGGGTTTCCCCCCCTTCCCGGTTTCTTCCTTAGTGTTTTTTGTGGGGTATTGGTGCTGTCAGTGGCTAGTCTTGATTGTAACTGGTCGATGTGCCGCTTCCAGTTCCGTCCGTCCGTGGTTTGTAGTCGGTATGACCGGGGGCCCATTACTTGGGTTATTTGTGCCGGCACCCAGAGTGGGTCTCTGGTGAAGTTTTTTGCGTAGACAGTGTCTCCGGTGTTAAATGTCGGGTGTCTACTGGACGAGCCTGGGGGTTTTTCCAGGTTGTGCGTAGGGTGCAACCAGTCTAGTGGGGACCTTAGCTTTCTGCCCATGAGTAGCTCTGCTGGGATCTTGTTTGTAGTTGTGTTGGGGGTGATGTGTTGTATGAGTAGCATTCTATTTATTTTTTCTTGTATGTTGCCAGTTTCTATTTTTTGGATGGTTTTTTTTTTGTCTATTGAACCATCCATTCTGCCCTTCCATTCGCCACCGGGTGAGCTGGCGAGGTTAACGCGTGCCTGATTCCCCGTTCGACCAGGTATTTTTCAAAGGCTAGTGCCGTGAACTGTGGGCCATTGTCTGACACTATTACATCTGGCGGCCCGTGTGTCGCGAAAAGTTTGTTTAGTTTATCTATGACAGCTTCTGTCGTCGTTGTTCTCATGGTGCTTACTTCTAGCCAGTTGGAGTAAGCATCCACGGTGATGAGAAATGTATGTCCCTTGGTTGGCCTGGTGAAGTCTATATGTATTCATGACCATGGGTCTCTGGGGGTTTCCCATTCCAGGACTGGGGCAGCAGGGGGGGGTGAACCTTGTCTCTTGGCACCTGTTGCACCCAGCTACCCATGTCTCGATTTGTTTGTCCATCCCTGGTCACCAAGTGTAACTTCTGGCCAGGGCTTTCATCTTGACCATGCCCAGGTGCCCTGCAGCATTGCTAGTACTTTTTCTTGTAAGGTCTCTGGTGTAACAACCCAGCCCCCGCAAAGTATGCACCCCTTCTGTGTGAACAGTTCAGTTTGCCAGTTCTGGAAGGGTTTGAACTGTTCGCTTCTGTCGCTTTCCAGCCACCCCCTTTCTACCCAGCTCAATACCCACGCCAGCCATTTGTCTTTATTTGTTTCTTGGGCAATGTCTGGCACAGTTAGGAGTGGGCTGGGTAGAGTCTCTATTTGCAGGGTTATTGTTGTGGGCACTGGTCATCATCCAGGTCTGGTAGTGGGGATCGGCTTAGTGTGTCTGTGTGCAAAATGTCCTTGCCAGGCTGGTGTGTGTCAGTTTGTAGGTATATGTGGCAAGGAACTTGGACCACCTTGTCATCCTGGGTGACAGGATGTTCGGGGTGACCTTGTTCCCTGCCAGTATCCCAAGTAGAGTTTTGTGGTCCATGATGATTGAAAAGGTCCTACCGTAAAGGTACTTGTGGAACCTTTTCACTCCGGAGATGATTGCCAGGGCTTCTTTGTCCAGCTGGCTGTAATTCCTCTCCAGCTTGGACAGCGTTCTCGAGAAGAAGGCGATGGGTGCTTCCTTCCCATCCAGTAGGGTGTGACTGAGGACTGCCCCGACGCTGAACGGTGACGCATCGCATGTAACTGTCAGCGGCAGGGTCTCCCTGTACTGGATTAGGACGGCGTCTGATGTTAGCAGGTTTTTGGTCTGTTGGAATGCATTTTCCTCCCACTTCCCCCAAGTCCAGGTGGCTGTTTTATCCAGGAGCCTTTGCAAGGGTTTCACCGCAGTCACCTTTTGGGGTAGGAAAATATTGTAAAAGTTAATAAGTCTCAAAAATGCCTGCAGTTCTGCCTTGTTTGTGGGTGTGGGGGCTTCCTTGATGGCTCTAAGCTTCTTTCCGGTGGGGTGGATTCCGTGTCGGTTTAGGAGGTACCCCAAGAATTTGACCCCTTCAGTGCAGAGCTGACATTTCCCTTTTTTAACTTTAAGGCCGGCGTCTTTGAACTTTTGCAGCACTGCCCTTAGTCGGGTTTCCAATTGTTTTTTGTTGGTGGCTGCCACCAGCATGTCATCAAAGTAGGGAACCACTCCTTTTATCCCCAGGAGGAGTCTTTCCATGAGGCTTTGGAAGATTCCTGGCTCGATGCTGACTCCAAACTGGAGTCGGTTGCATCGGAATGCCCCCCGGTGTGTAACAATCATTTGCGCCTCGGCTGTTTCGGTGTCGACCGGCAGTTGCTGATAGGCTTGCACCAGGTCGAGCTTTGCGAAGACCCAGCCTCCCCCCAGTGAGTGCAGGAGGTGCTGTACTACTGGGACAGGGTAGGCACTTTGTTGCAGGGCATGGTTGCGGGTGGCCTTATAGTCACCACAGATTCTTATTGACCCATCCGGTTTGATGGGGGTGACTATGGGTGTTTCCCAGTGGGCATGGTCAATTGGCTCCAAGACCCCTTGTGTGTTGAGCTTGTCTAGCTGCTCATCGATTTTGGGCTTGAGCGCAAATGGCACTTGCTGCGGTTTGAGGCATATGGGGGTGACGTTTGGGTTAATGTTGAAAGAAATAGGGGCCCCTTGGTACTTGCCTAGGGTGTCATCGAAGACCTTTTGGAAGTCCCTCACGAGCGCCGCTTCCCAGTCTGCCTCATCGGTGTGGTGGACGCCCGTTACCTTGATTCCCAGCGGGGAAAACCATTGCAGTCTGAGTAGGCTGGGGCGGTCTCTGTCTACGATCATGAGTGGTAGTACCTCGGTGTGGCCCTTGAAGGTGATCTTGAAGTGCCCGATGCTGACTACAGGGATGCGGTTTCCCTGGTAGTCCTTCAGGGTAGCTTTTGGTTGTCCAGTTCACAGCGGCGGATAGTAGGCACCAGGAGAACATGGAGAGGTAGGACCCGGAGTCCACCTCCATTTTGCAGGGTTGGTCTTCGATGCCTACCTCCACGCATACCTTCCAGGCGTTGGTGGCCGATGATGACCATCTGGTGTGTTTCCTCTTGCCGCTGCGCTTTGCTGAGTCGCCTGCTCTGGCCGTCTCAGCTCCATCAGGTCTTGGCTGGGCGGTCTCAGTTCCTGGGGGGTGCTGTCTCGCTGTCAGGGGCTGCTGCCTCATTGCTGGGGGCTGTTGTTCTACCTGTTCCGGCATACCTTGGCAATGTGCCCCCGCTTCTTGCAATGCCAGCAGATCGCGTCAAGAAAACAGCATTTGGAGCGGGGGTGATCGCCGCCACAGCCGGCGCAGTGGAATCCGGGTTTATGTCCCTTCCGGTCCCGCCGATCACACTCTGCTTGGAGCCCGTGGATCTCCTCATCATCATCATCGGTGTCGGAGCGGGAGTCGACGTTGCCATGGTGGGTGGTCGTTTCCCGGTGGCTGGTCTCGGCAGTTCTCGCTGGTGCTGGGGTCGTCTCGATGGTTGTTGGACATTCCATCGCATTTGCTTGCCTCATCCGGGCTGCCGATTTGTGGGTGGCCTCGGCCGCAGTCGCCTTTGCGAGGGTGTCGGCGAGGGAGATGTTGCCCTTGGCCATCGGCCTGCTTTGCAGCATGGGATCCCTGAGTCTGAGGACAACTCGGTCGCGTAGGGCCTTGTCCAGGTCGGTGAACCTGCACAGCCCTCTGAGATTTCTCAGCTGGGCCACGAAGTCACTGATGGCTTCGCCTTTGTGCTGGTCTTGCCGGTAAAAGTCGCGCTGTCGGATGAGTGTAGGCATGGCCGGGCTGTAATGGTGGCACAGGATGGGCTTGAGGTCAGCCCAGTCCATCTCCTTTATGTCGGCGGGCTTTGCCAACTCTTTGGCCATCTTGAACACTGCGGGCCCACAATGTGTCAGGAACACGGCTCGTTTTCTTTGCCCGTTGGCTTCCTTGAGATTGCTGCATTCCAGGAACATCTGGAATCGGTCGGTGTAGGATTCCCAGTCCTCGGTGGCTGGGTCGAAGGGAGTGGGTGGCGGGGTGCTGCTGGCCATCTTGCTGGTCGTTTCGCACCATTTGCCATGTGCTTGCTGGTCACGATCCCACCCTCGAAGCACTTACTATTAGGGCTGTGCAAGTCTTCAAAGAAGGCTTTGTGTCTATGAAATGTTGAGCAAAATGCTCCCTCCAAGCTGTTTCATGAGGCAATGCAACCATCTCACTTCTAACAATGAAGCAAATTGATCATGTTTCATCCCACAATCTCTTGTGCTTTATGAGTTGGCACTGGCCAGGTCACCCAAAGCTACATCAAATGCTTCAGGAAAAAGTGCAACTGTTTTCTTCACCCAACACACCCAAAATTTAAGGAATGTTGAAGTACAGATACCATTTGCTTTTTTTGGCATTGTTTGCTCAAAGTTAGGGCAAGCCATGTCAAGAACATTTGCCTACCAATTCCTGATTTTATCAAGTAACAAGTTTGAAATTGGGAGACATTTTATGGAAATGAGAAATCCTTCATTTAAGCAAATTGCATTGTCTCTTTACTATGACACTGAGAGCAGTTGCACCAAGACAATTTCCTTGTGTGTCCAATCACACTTGGCCAATAAAGAATTCTATTCTATTCTATTCTATTCTATTCTATTCTATTCTATTCTATTCTATTCTATTCTATTCTATTCTATTCGACTCGACTCGACTCGACTCGACTCGACTCGACTCGACTCTATTCCTTATTTCTAGATTGGATCTTTCCATGATTAGTTTCCATCTGTTGCTTCTTCTCCTGCCTTCAAGGTACTTTGAAGAATATTGGAAGACTGCTATCATATAATTCCTAGTCCTTATTTCATTAGACTAGACATAGCCAATTCCTGCAACTGTTCTTCATATGTTTTAGCCTCCAATCCCTTAATCATTGTGTTCCTCTACTCTGCATTCTTTCTAGAGTCTTAACATTTTTTTTCATATTACGGTGGCCAAGTTGACTTCCTCCATCATGAGAGGGACAGAATTTCAACTCTGAATGTTTACCGTCTCTAGCTCCATTCTTGGGGCAGGGAAGAGAGACTTTTGGCTTCATGTAAAGAAAGCAGCAGAAGCAGCAGAAGTCTTTCTTTCTCTCCTGCAAAGTCTGCCAGAAATGAGTCTTTGCCGGTGCAGCCTCTTGTAGCAGGATGCCTTGCAGGGTCCCAAAGATTCATTTCTGGTGGAGTTTGGGGGAGAGAAAGAAAAAAGTCTTGCTGCTTTCCTTGCATGCAGCCAAAAGCAGAAGAAGAAAGAAGCAGCCCAATGGCCAGGTGAGACATGTGGGGTAAGTTCCTCCCCTCTGTCCTTTCCCCCATCCCCCACTACCTTGTGTTGTTCACAATGCAAGCAATGCAAGCCTTATGTTCCTGTTGGCCATGTGGGCAGCACAGCCTTGTGTTCCCATGCAGCCTGGATTAATTGCTTTGGGGGTGCTTGTGAACTTTGGGGGGGTGCTTTGGGGGTGACATTTCTCTGAGGACCACCAACATTTTCTCACAGACCACCAGTCATCCCTGGTTGGTGACCACTGAAATAGATGATAGAGCTAGGGATATATGCTATTTACAGAGTGAAGATAGAGCTTACTTCATTCTGAGAAAAATAATAATATCAAAAATCAACCTCTTCCTATCCCAGGTCCTTTGGAAGAACTTAATAGGTGGATAAAAATGCCAATTCCAGTTTGAACATTCTGTCTGACTCTGTAATGAACCATAACAATAAAACAAATGGCATTTGGTTTGAACATGCACTGCTTTTCCTTTTCCTTATCTTTGAGTGTTAAGTTTGATTCAGAAAACAAATGTCACTTTGAACAAGTGATTGGAAGAAGCAAACCATTTTTTTTATTATACAGCAATGAGTTGAGCCAAACTTTCAGATAAGATGTTGCTTTGAGAAAATGTCTGTGATTTTTCTCTTTTTCAATCTCTATTCCCCACAAAACATGCCAGATTGAAAATATTTTTGTCTGAGATAGATGCAATATTTCTCCCCAGACTAATGTGGATTACAGCTAAATCCAAATATTGTAGAAGGTGAAAAATTGGTGAATAGGCTGACATCTCTGTTTTTCCCATTAACTAGCTGTTCTGAATTCCATATACTTAGTGAGATCTGTCACTAAGTATAACTGAGACATGTTTGTTTCTGCTTCATATGGGACAACTATCTTAATTAATTTATTTTTTTCAGAAAAGGTGGAATCTGAAACCATGGATTGGTTTTAGCTTTGGATTCTTGGTTCATAAAAACCATGGACTTGAGTCTTGTAGTTGTATGTGCTTGAAAGAGGATCCAAACAATAACAGCCCCTTGGACTGAAACAAGATGTTCATTTAACTTATGTTGCTCTGCTCTGGATCCCTTTTCAGTCCTTTCCATAAATCTCACTCTATAGGATATGCCTGAAAGGAGTCTTTTCCTTAGCAATGACTGAGGGACATTAATGTCTGGAGAGCTTTAGAGCTGGTTTTGTAAAAATGTACAGTGTAGACAGAAAACACCATCCAAAAGGAAAATCATCTATCTGTTAGCTCACATCATAGAATACATTCTGCCCCATCACAATAATTGTCATTCAGAGTATCCCAAGAGTGTTCAGTATCTTTAACCTTTGTAAACAACAATATAATTCAAATTTTGTTCCATGTACAAGCTTTACCCCCTGCTCAAAAAAATAAAGGGAACACTTAAACAACACAATGTAACTCCAAATAAATCACACTTCTGTGAAATCAGAATATCCACTTAGGTAGCAACACTGATTGACAATCAATTTCATATGCTGTTGTGCAAATGGAATAGACAACAGATGGAAAGCAGAGGCAGTTAGCAAGACATCCCCAATAAAGGAGTGGTTCTGCAGGTGGTGACCACAGACCACTTCTCAGTTCCTATGCTTTCTGGCTGATGGTTTGGTCACTTTTGAATGCCAGCAGTGCTTTTACTCTAGTGGTAGCATAAGATGGAGTCTACAATCCACACAGGTGGCTCAGGTAGTGCAGCTCATCCAGGATGGCATCAATGCGACCTGTGGCAAAAAGGTTTGCTGTGTCTGTCAGTGAAGTGTCCAGAGCATGGAGGCACTACCAGGAGACAGGCCAGTACATCAGGAGACGTGGAGGAGGCCGTAGGAGGGCAACAACCCAGCATCAGGACCGCTACCTCTACCTTTGTGCAAGGAGGGACAGGAGGAGCACTTCCAGAGTCCTGCAAAATGACCTCCAGCAGGCCACAAATGTGCATGTGGCTGCTCAAACGGTCAGAAACAGACTCCATGAGGGTGTTATGAGGGTCCAACATCCACAGGTGGGGATTGTGCTTACAGCCCAATACCGTGCAGGACGTTTGGCATTTGCCAGAGAACACCAAGTTTGGAAAAATCGCCACTGGTGCCCTGTGCTCTTCACAGATGAAAGCAGGTTCACACTGAGCACATGTGACAGACATGACTGGGTCTGGAGATGCCGTGGAGAATGTTTTGCTGTCTGCAACATCCTCCAGCATGACTGGTTTGGCAGTGGGTCAGTAATTGTGTAGGGTGGCATTTCTTTAGGGGGCCACACAGCCCTCCATGTGGTCACCAGAGGTAGCTTGACTGCCTTTAGGTACCGAGATGAGATCCTCAGACACCTTGTGAGACCATATGCTGGTGCGGTTGGCCCTGGGTTCCTCCTAATGCATGACAATGCTACACCTCATGTGGCTGGAGTGTGTCAGCTGTTCCTGCAAGATGAAGGTACTGATGCTATGGACTGGCCCACCCGTTCCCCAGACCTGAATCCAATTGAGCGCATTTGGAACATTATGTCTCACTCCATCCACCAATGCCACATTGTATCACAGACTGTCCAGGAGTTGGGGGATGCTTTAGTCCAGGTGTGGGAGGAGATCCCTCAGGAGATCATCCGCCACCTCATCAGGAGCATTCCCAGATGTTGTAGGGAGGTCATACAGGCATGTGGAGGCCACACACACTATTGAGCCTCATTTTGACTTGTTTTAAGGGCATTACATCAAAGTTGGATCAGCCTGTAGTGTTTTTTTCCATTTTAATTTTGAGTGTACCTCCACCTCCATAGTTTGCTAAATTTGATTTCCATTGATAATTTTTGTGTGATTTTGTTGTCAGCACATTCAACTATGTAATGAACAACGTATTTAATAAAAATATTTCATTCATTCAGATCTAGGATGACTTATTTTTGTGTTCCCTTTATTTTTTTGAGCAGTGTATTATAAATGCATTGATCAAAGATCTATCTAATAGGGAATAAAATGTCATTAAGAACTGTTTTAGGCTAAACCAAGGTCTACTAGCACACCATGTGTCAAAACGCATTAAACAGCATGTGTCCAAAGAGCCCTTTGGAATTGTTGTTGCTTTTTTCCAAGTGTACTATGTCAAAATTAGAGATGGGAAAATTTCCCCAATCAAAATCTGGACAGGAAACAGCTGTGCTTATTAAAAGAAGTGGAACAGATATGTAGCTGTATAATCAGTTGCATGTAATTAACAAAGAATGATCATAGCTGACTTAATGCAATGTGCAGAATGCTTAATGACAACGTGGTTGGCTAGTTTATAGGAAGTTTCCTTCTGTATTGTTGCAAAGGGCAACATGCATGTTACACACACACACACACACACACACACACACACACACACACACACACACTTGACAGCCCATTAAATTATTCACTGCCACATAGTGATGATGACTACATCAATAGCTTGGACAGCATGATCAGATGGATTTCAGAGTTCAGCTCATCCTGTGAGACATATTTGTATAATACAGGTTTCTGGCACTCATAAAATGCCAGGTTGATTATAAGGTACCTGAAGTACCTTACAAAACCTATGTGCAAACATATGATAGTAGACATCGTCAAGAATGGCCTATGAAGTCTTTGTCTTTCTGGTTGCTTTGGGACTACAATTTTGGAAATTCAAAGTGTTTGAGTTTTTGCACATCTGGACAACAATCAACTCAAGGAAGCTGATCTAAATGGAGTGACAATATTGAAAAACCTATTCAGCTGAGTATACAAGTATCCATAAAGCAAAGGAGATGCTAAAAGGATAGGACTGAAAATGGCCAGTTTTAAGATGTATTTTCATATCCACTGTAATAACTAACATTCTCCAAAGAAAGCAGCAAAATAGCATCACTTATTCCTGCATATAATTTGGAATCTGTTTTCTTCTGTTACGCATTTAGCTCCAGTAAGCACATTCTTCACCCAAAGCTTTCAACTGGAACTTTGTGGGATATAAAACTGCCAAGTCCACAGACGTTTGAATCTCATTTAAATACAAATTCACTGGAGACCACCTCTTTTTTGCTTTGTGAAATGGGATTCAGATTGCCCCAAATGCTCATTTATAATGGAGTTCTACTGGCTGAACACATTTTCATTCAACATTATGTTTTCCACAATCTCTGAGCTTTTGGCTAAAATGGGGAGAAAATATCTAATCAACTCCTCAGAATCTTGATTTGGATATTTTGGGTAGCAGGACTTGCTTAATGAATTCAGGGCTTGGAAAATCTAAAAATCTATTGTTCTTAATATTGACCCCAAAATGCAATAGCTTGCTGGACCAATACAACACTTACAAGCAAGTACATACATTGATAAGGTAACTTTTCAAGGCCCTACAATTCATCTATCTTGAAGTTGTATATAAATCTCATAAATAATCAGAAATGTTATATGTGGACCTTAGGTGATGTCAAATTTCTACCATATGTTCACTGACAAACATTCATGGTCAAATGTTGAATTTAGAATCTACTCATGGCTTAGCATGGCTCAGCATTTTTGAACTGATGGTTATTATACCTTTTCATTTCTAATAGAAATACAAGTTACCCTCTGTTTCACACAAAACGTTCCTGAAAATTACTGAAGATTCTCATCCAGATGTGAGAATTTGAAGATGACAAGCTGTGAAGAAGTAATAATAAATGTTTGTTGTGGCTCCTAGAAACAAGATCCAAACAGGGTAATCATCACAAATATGGAGCTTGAGAGACTTAGGAGGCACTAACTGCCTTAACTCTGATCAAGGACCTAACTTAGAAGATTAGCAAGGATTCACGAAGTCCATAAGCAAAATGTGAAAGCTATCACTCCTCTGATGCTGGTGGAGTTTATGTGGGTGCTTTTGGATTCAAACTAATTCTATATAAATTTACTAGAATGTTGGTGGAGTTCTATTTTTTCCATATTTCCTGTTATCAGTCACTTTCTCCCATTATATTTACTATACTTGCGCATATCTGTATGTATACCTCATGCACCAATATCTCATCCAGGAATGCCTAGATTCTTCATCCCAACCTCCAAATAGATCTTGCAGATTTCATTGGGATGTACTCTATATTGGGCAAGCATAGACTGTCAAGACTTTCACTATGGACAATAAGTTTATACATGGTTATTTCTGTTTTTATTGATTATGTTTTTGTGATTTGCATGCAGAAATCACAATCATATTTTCAAGGAATCATGCAACAAATTATTTCTTCATCTTAAATGAGTGTATGCGTTATATACTTTAGTATGCATAAAAGCTGTCACCAAATCAATTTTTTAAAATGCCAGCATCAAATCAAGCAGTTTAACAAATATGTGGGCAGTGTGGGGTCTCAGCAGTTAAGACCCTGGGTTTGTTAGCTGGAAAGCCGGCAGCCCATGTTTGAGACCTGAATACCATATGACTGGTGAGCTCCCATCCTCACACCAGTTCCTGCCAACCTAGCAATTCGAAAGCATGCAAATGTGAGTAGATAAATAGGTGCCACTATGACATCATGCTGGCCACATGACCACATTGAGCACTGGCTCAATGGTCTTGAAATAGAAATGAGTTCCTCCTCTATATTCGGCAATGATTAGCGGAGTAAAATCCACAGGGACTCCTTTTTAACAATGATGTAATGGCTGCATTCATACAACACAGTTAACCCAGGGATAGCATAGGTTTTTAACTTAAACTAAACTAAACAGAATGTTTGAACCCAATATACCAAGTCTTTTTTGGAGAGAGAGAAAGAGAAAGATGTTTAAAATTAAACATCTGTAGCATATTGTAGAAATACAATTTCTATGTATGCAACCAGACCAGTTAAATAAATTCTGTGACTGTTATAGAGTGGCGGTAAAGATAGAGACAGACACAGACTAAAAATTAGCAGGCTTTATTCTTAGTGAATAAAGGGTCGCCGTGGCTGCCGAGGCTAACTGGCAGTCAGCTGGCGGCGACAGCTGATGCCGTTTGACAGCTCCTTTTATAGCCAGCTGTCAAACGGCATCAGCCAATGGGAGTGGTCGGCGCTCCAGCGCAGGCGGCGGACCAGAGAGAGGACTGCCTGTCAGTCTGTGAACACAGCACTCCTTTCCCCTGGCCAGGAGCATGCATAGTCCTGCAGCCGGGTAGGCCGTCTTCGCTC
This sequence comes from Hydrophis major, assembly GCA_033807585.1. Classification (NCBI taxonomy): domain Eukaryota; kingdom Metazoa; phylum Chordata; class Lepidosauria; order Squamata; family Elapidae; genus Hydrophis; species Hydrophis major. The sequence goes on along the minus strand of CM066334.1, from coordinate 15,125,895 downwards.
GCAGCCAGATCGTCGTAGACTAAGGGGCTTGCCAGCAGGCAAAAGGTCCCTTGCTCTCAGGGAGTCGCTTGGAGATCCTTGTCGGCCTACAGGAGTCCTTGTCCGAGTGTCCGGCTGCTGACCAGGTAGGTCCCTCCGATTGGCTCGCTGCAGGGACAGCTCAGGGTTCGGCGGGTAGACCAGGCCATCAGGCGGGGAACCATTTGCGACTGCTGGGTAGACTGGCTCGCTCAGCTGGCCAGCTTCAGCAGGTGGTTGGTAGACTGGGGTGTCTGGCGGGCAGGCTTCAGGCGGCTGGTAGACCAGCATGTCTGGTGGCTGGTAGACCGGGGCATCTGGCGGTCCCTGGGAGTCAATGGCAGTTCTTTCCCAACACCTCCTTAGCTGGTCTATGTGCCAGTGCCATACTCGACCATCCTCCAACAGTATCCTGTAGGACTTGGGTCCTGTAATGAAAACTATTTGCCCTGGCATCCATAGAGGGTGCCCTGCATAGTTCCTGGCATAAACCAGGCCTTGCAGGGTAAATTCTCTGGCATGGCTGTCAGAGCCTAAAGGGGTGCCAGGGGCATAGTGGGGGTGCGACCTGTCCAGGGTGGTCCTGAGGCATCTGCCCATCAATAGTTCTGCAGGGGACTTGTTGGTGGTGGTGCATGGAGTAGAATGCTGGGTGAGTAAGTAAGTGGACAGCTTGGAGTGCCAGTCTGCTTGGCCAAACCTTGCCAAAGCTTCCTTTACAGATCTAACAGCCCTCTTAGCCATCCCATTGCTTGTAGGGTAAAAAGGGGCTGTGAGGGCATACCTGATGCCCAGGTTGGCTGCAAAGACCCCGAACTCACAAGAGGTGAACTGGGGGCCATTATCTGATATCAAGGTGTCAGGGAGGCCATGTGTGACGAACAGTCTGGTCAGGGCTCGCGTGACAGCCATTGTAGTTGTGGAGGGCAGCAAGGCCACATCAATCCATTTAGAGAACGAGTCTACTATGACTAAGAAGGTCTGCCCATGCACAGGGCCAGCCAGGTCAACATGCAGTCGGGACCAAGGGGCCCCAGCATCCTCCCATCGGGTTGGTACAGCAGTTGGAGGTGCTGTTCTAGTTGCCTGGCAGGGCTGGCACATGCTTACCCAGCTGGACATCTGGGCATCCAGGCCTGGCCACCACATGTAGCTGTGGGCCAGAGCCTTCATCCTCACGATGCCTGGGTGGCCTTTGTGAAGGGCCTTTAAAATTGGCTCTTGGAGTGTAATGGGGATGACCATTTTTGTCCCCCATAGTAAGCAACCCTGTAGTGAAGATAACTCTTGCCTGTGGGTCTTAAATGGCATGAATTCAGGGGTGTACTGAATTTCAGGCCATCCCCTCCCCACCCAGTCCAGGACTTGGGAGATTATCTTGTCCCTTCTGGACTGGGCAGCAATGTCCTCGGCTGAGACTGGCAGGTTGAGTTCGTTGCAATCAAAAATGGCGTGGACTGGAGCGGGGTCTTCCACTGGTGTTGGCAGGGGGCACCTGCTGAGGGCATCTGCATGGAACAGGTTCTTTCCCGGGTGATGTACCAGCTTATATGAGTAGGCGGCTAAGAACAGGGTCCACCTGGTCATCCGCGGGGACAGTACCTGTGGGGTTTGCTTGTGTCCTGCTAAAAGGCCTAAAAGTGGTTTGTGGTCTGTTATAAGCTCAAAGTAATGACCATAAAGGAATTCATGGAATTTTTTTACAGCAGCAACTACTGCTAAGGCTTCCTTGTCAATTTGACTATAGTTCCTTTCTGCGGCAGAGAATGTTCTTGAGAAGAAGGCAATTGGGGCCTCGGAGCCATTAGGCAGCCTATGGCTGAGTACTGCCCCTATGCCAAAAGGGGAAGCATCTGCAGCTAGAACCAAGGGAAGTTGTTGGTTAAACTGGACTAGAACTGCATTTGAGGTTAGCAGGGATTTGACTGCTTGGAAAGCATTGGCTTCTCTTTGTCCCCAGTGCCAGGGGGCTTTTTTTATCTAAAAGTCTATGTAAAGGTTCAGCTGTAGAAGCCTTGTGTGGGAGGAAAGCTGCGTAGAAATTCAGGAGCCCTAAAAAGGCTTGTAGTTCCATTTTGTTAGAGGGAGTAGGTGCCTCATGGATTTGTTTCTATAGGATGAATTTCAGAGGCATCAATTCGATAACCTAGGAAGTCCACTTGCTTTGTGGCAATGGTGCACTTGTCCTTTTTTAGTTTTAACCCATGCTGCCTAAAACGGTCAAGAACTGACCTAACCCTAAGTAATAATTGTGTTTTGTTGGTGGCAGAGACCAAAATGTCATCAAAGTATGGGACTACCCCGGGAGTCCTTGGAGAATCTTTTCCATCAGGGACTGGAAGATACCTGGGGCCACACTAACTCCAAATTGTAAACGCTTACACCTAAAAATGCCCCTGTGGGTAACTATTGTTTGAAAGTCAGCAGTGTGATTGTCTACAGGAAACTGCTGATATGCTTGGGACATATCTAGCTTTGCGAAAATTGGACCTGGCTCAAAAGAATGCAACAGGTGTTGAATTACGGGGACTGGGTATGCACTAATTTGGAGAAAACGATTGAGGAACGTTTTATAGTCTGCTCAGATTTGCACGCTGCCATCTTTTTTAAGGTGGGGGACTATGGGGGTCTCCCATTTTGCGAAATCTACTTGTTGTAGTACCCCTTGCTTAATTAGCTTATCTAGTTCCAGATCCAATTTAGGGCGAATGGCAAATGGGACTCTGCGAGATTTTAAATGAATGGGGGTGGCTTGTGAGCTTACATCAAATGAGATAGGGGTACCAGAATAACATCCCAGCTCATTACTAAAAATGTCAGCGTAGTCCCTGAAGAGGGTGTCTATCTCAGTATTCACCACAGAGTGAATACCCATTACACTAAGGCCCAGAGCAGGGAACCAATCTAGCCCAAGCAAGCTGGGAAGGGCACCATCTACAACCACCAAAGGCAAGTGGCCTCTAAAGTTCTGGAATTGAATAAGGAACTTGCCTTTACCCAGGACTGGAATGGTCTTTCCCTGATAGTCTCGAAGAGTCAGGTGGCAGTTGAGCAGCTTCTTCTTGGAGAGTGTAAGGAGCAGCTTCTTCAGGGTGGCCCACAAGATGATTGAGAGGGCAGACCCGGTGTCCACCTCCATCCGACAGGGTTTACCTTCTAAAAAGACAAAAATGCTTATTTTGTTAGACCCAGGGGTGGTATTGTCTGAGTGGTAACAGGTATAGCAATCCTCAACTTGCCTTTGGAAGGAGGGAGCAGGTCTTTGTGGGAAGGTTTTTTTCAGCTTGGCAAACCCTAGCTATGTGGCCTTTTTTTTGGCAGTTTAGGCAGATGGTGTTTCTGAATCTGCAGGTTGACCTGGGATGTGCTCCCCCACAGCTCAGACAATTGGATTGCTGTCTGGCTGCTGGGTTAGTGTTTTTCCTTAGCATCTCTGGGGGGCGGTCTTGGTTGTCTGAGACAGTTTACATCAAGCGGTTCCTCTTCGAGGGAAACCTCATCAAAGTGAATGGCAGAGTTCCCTTGCTTAATGGGGTTTCCCTGAATCTCAGCTCCTGACAGCTCTGATAGCTCAGCAGCCTGAGCTTCTTCAATGGCTAAGTTTAGGGTTAAATCCTTTTTTGCTAATAAACGCCTCTGTAGCTTTAGGTCTCTAACCCCTCCTACAATTTGGTCAAACAGCATGTCTTCCAGGTAATCCCTAAACCCACAGTGTATGGCAGCTGATCTTAAGGCTGCCATATACTGACTAATGGTCTCTCCTTCAGCCTGAACTCTCCTTCTAAAAGCTAGTCTCCTAGCTTTTGGAGAGGGTTTGGGGGAGTAATGGTTAGATAGGATTCCCTGCAACTCTTCCCGGGGAATAGCTTTCACAGAGCGTGGGGACACTAATGCTGAGGCTGTATCAAAAACTGCAGCCCCACAGAAACTCAGAAAATAGGATCTTTTTCTCAAGTCAGTGGCTTCTGTCAGGTCGATAGCATTTAGGAAGCACTCAAAATGGTTCATATACGACTCCCACATCTCGCCCGTCGGCTGGAAGGGAGGGAATGTCGGGTTTGTACCCATCTTGGAAGTGGTGATGTTGGTTTCCTCAGCTGAGGGAGCTTTAAATTCACACTTTTAAAAAAACGCTCATGGCTGTGCCTGTCAGGCAGCGTCAGACTCCTCAGCTGGGAGTTTGAACTTCGCGCTCATGGAGAGCGTCAGCGGCGGTGACATATTCAGCTCTTGGCTCTTTTTTGACAGTGACTGTTCTCAGCTGTCTTTGCCTGGTTGTCTCTTCGTCTCTTATCGAATCCCGTCCTCGTCGCCAGTGTTGTAGAGCGTCAGTAAAGATAGAGACAGATGCAGTCTTAAAGTTAACAGGCTTTATTCTTAGTGAATAAAGGGTTGCCGTGGCTGCCGAGGCTAACTGGCAGTCAGCTGGCAGCGACAGCTGATGCTGTTTGACAGCTCCTTTTATAACCGGCTTTCAAACGGCATCAGCCAATGGGAGCGGTCGGTGCTCTCACACAGGCGGCGGACCCGAGAGAGGACTGCCTGTCAGTCTGTGAACACAGTAGTGACTATAGCCATTGTAAGCATATATACCATTATATCTAACCTGGGAAATTAGACTTGGGGTAAGACTAACATATGGAGTTGTTGGGGGTTGTAATTCAACAATACATGTGGAAGGAATCACAGATTTCTCATTTTATTTTTATATAGCCTTGATGCCAGACTACTGAAGGGAATATTCATCATTAATTTGGTCACCATACTACAAAAAAGATGTTGAGACTTTGGAAAAAGTTCAGAGAAGAGCAACTAAGATTATCAAAGTCCTGGAGACAAAAACATGAATATGAAGAACAGCTGCAGGATTTGGGTTTGGCTAGTCTAAAGAAAAGAAGAATTAAAGGTGTCAGGGTAGCAGTATTCCAGTATTTGAGGGGTTGCCACAAAGAAGAGGGGGTCAAATTATTATCCAAAGCACCAGAGGGCAGGACAAGAAATAATGGTTGGAAACTAATCAAGGAGAGAAGCAACCTGGAATTAAGGAGAAACTTCCTAACAGTGAGGACAATTAACCAGTGGAACATCTTGCCCCCAGAAATCGTGGACGCTCCATCACTGGAGGTTTTTCATAAGAGACTGGACAGCCATTTATTTGAAATGGTATAGATTCTCCTGCTTGAGCAGGGGGCTGGACTGAAAGACCCCAAGTTCCCTTCCAGCTCATTCATTCTATTCTATTAAAGCAGTGTAACCAAGCAACTGATGTAATGGTCTTTTTCACCTAGAGATCTACTTGTTCATATTATCCAACTATAGTATGTCATTGTGTGATTCTATCTGCATTATTTAGTTCTTAATAGCAGGCGTACTTCTTTATCAGTTAAGCAGTGCACAAATCATTGTCTAACAAGCTTGAAGTTTCTGTTCCTTTAGTGATGTTGTATCTGCGCAGATTGGTGCATTCACTCATTGTGAAAACAGAACAGAGTTGTACCTATCATACATTAAGATGTTTGTGTTCTTCCCTGCATATTTTTCAGTATCTGCACTTAGTGATGTGTGCTGGGGAGAAATTCAAATAAACATCCATTTAGTGATCTATTACAGTTAGGATTGGAAATTACCTTTGTAATAACTGAAGGGTAATACAATATATGGTATAACTAAATTAAAAAAAAAACATTTAATAGGGGGAAGAAATATTTCAGGAGAGGTTTGAGGACTTCCTAGAAGCAAACATTCAACTGTATTAGAGAAAAGAATATAGGGCTAAATAGATGTTGGTTGATGCAGAAGGAGTCATATTTGTCTATTTTTTGTTCATATGTTTTTAATTGAACTGGCTAATCATACAGATTATTCCATTAGTACCGTCAGCTGTAATTTGTTGAAGAGAATTGAAGCTTCTGTACAAAATAACAAATTTCTATGGAGATCTGTTGTCAATAGCAGAGAAGATACAGCAAGAAATCACATCAAAAAAGAAAAGAAAAGTTGGTGTATGCTATTCAATATTCTGCTGTCAAGGCATCTGCTGTCATTTGAACTAACAAACATCCAAACCGCATTATTGTTGATTTGTAGCAGACTGCTTATCAAATGATATAAACAACAGATGCAGTCATCTGACTAATCTCCCCCAAATTAAAATCTGTTCACTTCCACAACATCTGATAGCAGCAACCAGCAGGATGTTTTTTATTTTGCATGATATTGGGCTAAGAGGAGATGAGGAAGAACAAATAAAAATTAAAATGCTTTTTCCCATCAATTCCTTTCTGAAGCTTTTCAGAACGTAGCCAACACTCTCATTTGATTTTGATGTTACTACTTTTGAATAGCAACTCATCCACAAGCAGCCCCTTAAGGTTATCTTTTATAACAACAGTATGCAACTCCTCTGTGATTTTATTCAATGTAGCAAATCATTTCAAAGCAAAATGTTCCACAGCGAAGCACCAAAACAGTTCTATTTAGATCCACTATTTGAATCATTCTCTTTATTGTATCTGAATTTTTTTTAATCCTTGTATAAAGCAATCATCAAATTGATTCAAATTGACCTGATCCGATGTGATGTTTTATTTTTTTTAAAAAACAAATTTTATTGATTTTACAGAACACAAACAAAACTAAAAGATCTTTTCTGAAGGTTGTCTGATCCCGGGTTGAAACTCTTCGCACAGACACAAATTCAAACATCATATTCACTTTATATATCCTTCCATATCTTATTATCATTTTCTTTTTTATATTATATATATAAACCATTTTTATCAATTTTATATAAACAATGCACAAGGCATAACAGCTTATAAGTTATTTTCTAAGAAAAAATAATAAAAGAAGAAAACCAATAGAACATAACAATCCCAAATTATAGTATCAATACTTTGTCTATTTAACTTCATATCTTATCCCAACTTCTCCTTTTCATCCAAATTATTTCTTATTAATTAAAAAAAATTTTTTTTTGCCTTTTTTCAATATAAAACATCCAAAAAAAAAAAAAGCATAACAAAACCTTTATATATCCTTTCATATCTTATTACCATTTTCAATAATATTCTTTGTCTGTTCTATTTCCAACTATCCATTCATCTTTTTTCTTTTATTATACTTCTCCTATACACCAATTGGAGTAACGTCTATAACTCATTACCCTAACTTAAAAGTACTTCATATAACAATTTTTCTTGGGATTCTGTTTGAAAGATTCTAAAATTACACAATGAATTTTATACTCTAAATACACATATAAAAAACACAATCTTATGTACCCTTCAGAATCCCTCTTTTATCCTAAATTAAATTCACCCATTGTCTCTGAATAAACTTTTTTTCTTTAGATCTTGCTTCCCCCCATTGAGGCTTCTCCTCCCCCCCTTTCTCTCTTGCTTATTCTTCTCCTTGCCCTTTTTATCCCTTTGTCTTTCCTCCTCCCTTTTCTTACTCCTTTTCCTTTGCTTTCTAACCTTGCCTCCACCTTTCCGCTCATTTTTCTCTTCTTTGGTTGTTTTAATAATACTTAAAATCCCCTTTTTCTTATCCTTTTTCTCCTCCTCCCCGGAAAGAACCCATTGTTCATCAAAGATGGCTTCTTCTTCCTCTTCTTCTTTGTCCCAGTCCTTCTGCTGCGTAGTCAACTTTTCATAAGTACATAACGCCATTTCTAAGAATTGAAACAAAGTGCCCAAAGTATCTTCCTTTTTATATTTTTGATATTCAGTCTTTAGTTCATCCACAAGTGATGCCATTATGAAAAGAGAAACTTTTCCCAAAACAACCACAAGTATATTTAATAAAAAAAAATTCCAAAAAAAATTCCAAAAAATTAATACTTTTCTTCCTTCTTCTCTTTCTCTTTCTGGGGTTAATGTTTAATCAAAGAGGTCCAATTACCATATACCTTTCTTTGGGATTCTAGGCAATCTCCTCCTTTTTCAGCTTCTGCTCCAATTTTTTTTCCTCTCCCTTCCCACTTGCAATATCAATTTTAAATAATCAGAAATCCATACCTCCAACAAGGGAGTTCCAATTTCTTAAGTTTTTCAATGTCCAAAAACCCTTTTGTCCCTTAGCTTCAACTCTCAAAACAATTCACTTTCAATGTTCAATATGTCCAAACATTTCTGCTGTTTCCATGGGGTGGGAGAGTAAAGAAAAAAAAAAGTTCCCTTTAACAGCTTCTCCGCCGCTTTCGATCTTCTTAGGGATACAATGTATCCTCCAGCAATTCAAACAGCTCAGTTCCAACCAATTTGAAAGATGTTACTTGACCCGGCTCAGACAGCACTTTCACTCTTCTTACTTCCTCCAGCGCAATCTTACCCGGTTGCTGGCTTCTTCGTGGCGGCCATTGCTGACCGCCGCTCCACCGCCTTGGGAAAAAGGGGTTTTTTTGGAAAAGGAGGGGGTCTGCGACACCCCCAACCCCCTGTCCGACTCCCCTCTCTCTTCAGCTGTCCCTACAGGGCAGCCATATCCCCCTGACCCATCTGGATCGGGGGTACCTCGGCGGCTAGCACAGCAGGAATCGCGAGCTGTCGTGAATTCCTACTGCCCCGAAGCCACGCGAAACCGGAAAAACCCGATGTGATGTTTTAGATCAATAGATCATTCAGTTTGCTGGGCAGATTTAATTGGAAGACTCAGTCAAATGGAATCAAAGTTTTTTTTATTCTGATGTGTGAAAATTAAAAAAAAAATATTTAAGTCCACAGGAAGGAGCTCCTAAAACAAGAATTTACATCGGTGTTATAGGATGTTCCTCCAAGAAATATTTGGCATTTGGCATTTGTTATTACCCTTTGAATCTGCACCTTAATAGTGTTCTTTCAATGGATTATAAAGCTATTAACAATGGTAGCAGCACAGCTCTCCAAGGCTAGGACCTACCTTTTTAATTTCCCACAATAATCCAAGGTCTCCAAAGTAATTTTATTTTTAGGCATTATGGGAAAATAAAACATGACTCAGAAATCCATTTGCATGAAGTAGCATCATTTCTGCTAAGCTTATGGAGCACTGGGACACTGGAGTACACATTAATATCGCTTGGACTTGCTGATTTCCCCATTTATCTTTCTTGCAAATTCTGATTGGTTTGACAACCTGTCTATACATGCAATAGAAGAATGGGAGATGGTTCAAAATTTGCCATATTGCAGAAATGTGCATGCAATATTATCTTGAAATGCCTAACTGGATAATAACTATCTGCAAATTCTTTGCCTAGCAGGAAAAAACAATTTCCTAGTAATTGTCCTTTTTGAATTCCCCCTGAACTTTGAAGAATGAATTGCCTTCAAAATAAGGACATGGCGGGAAAATTTAGGCCTATATTTATTATGGTTTTTAATATCAGTCCTTACTGTCATGATGTGCCTTAGAGATCAAATATATGACAGTTAAATCTGCCCTTGGTCACCTGGCCTTTTTCTTTTGAGGTCCAATTGGAGTTTGTTTATTTATTTACTTATTTGGTTTATAAAAGTAAAGATTCCCCCTGTCCAGTGATGTTTGACTCTAGGGGGTGGTGCTCATCTCCATTTTCTTAACCAAGGGAACCAACATTGTCCAAAGTTACTTCTGTGATCACGTGGCCAGCATGACTACATGCTGAAGCACACAGAATGCTGTTATCCTCCCAGCAAAGTGTTTACTTATTTGTTTACTTACATTTGCATGTTTTCAGACTGCTAGGTTGGCGGGAGCTGGGGCAAGTAACATGAACTCACCCCATTGTGCCTTGTTCAAGCTTAACTACTGAGACATCATGTCCCACGTGGTTTATATGCTGCCCCATATAAATATAATAAACTTTAAATATAATAGTGGCACAATTGAAAATTCTAAAGGGGATGGATAATGGAAAAATATAAATTAATATGAATCTGTGAATTGTTATCAGAATTATATAATTTGTTAAACACTGCAAATACAATTATTAATATAGTTATATAGTAAAAGGAGTAATATTAGGAATACAAAGATTGACATAAAAATAACATACTGTAATATTGAATAATTAAGATTGATAATTTTACAAAATATGCAGATTAAGATCAAATCTTATAAGAATGTCAACTGTATCAAAGATGAAAACTATTGTCATATTCGTTTTAAAATGTAAGGCACTCTGGAACCATACTGTTCACACAATAATATGTTGACACAAAATAAAAAATGTATTGCAAAAAAAGAAAAACAGATAAGTGTTGGTTTTTGAATGCAACCAAGAAATGAAACTGTCAGCGCTGCTTGATTTGGCTTGGCGTCTCCAGGATATCTTGCCATCACAGGTGAGGGAGGGATGAAAGGGCATTAAAGCTGTCTATGTACATGATGGGAAATCAGGAGTGGGGGGATGACAGGTGATAAAGAACAGAACAGCCAGATCCTGTTCGTACCAGCATCCCAAGGCCAAGTACTCTGAGAAATATGTGGAATACTATCAAATATCTCAGTGTTCTCAAACATCTTGATGAGCTCTGGTTGGCTGGAAATGGACTGGTCATAGGAGGAGGGGTGGGGTGTGGGTCAACCTTTTTTGTATCTTGCAACCATGGGAGAATTCAGAGCTGGCTTGACTTTACTGCAACCAACATCTTTAGTAAAAGAACCCTTTGTTTTAACCAAATGGGTCAGCTATGAAATCATGATTCATCGCTGCCACATAGCTGGAGAAAGTGGGAAGAAGCTGGGGCCTAAATTCTTCGGTCCATTTCCGATATCAAAAGTAATCAATCCAGTCACAGTCCACTTAAGTCTTCCCCAGTTATTGGGAAAAATACACCCAGTGTTCCATAGTAGTTTATTAAAAACAGCTGTTACATCAATGATAAGACCAATAACAATGATAAGACCCCCTAAACATTTAATTGTACAGGGTGAGACACATTATGAAATCAAGAAAATCCTCAATTCTAGATTACACTAAGGACAATTACAATACTTGGTATTGTGGAAGGGTTACCCTATATCAGATGCTACTTGGGTTAAAAGTTGGGGCAAATAGGTTGGTTAACCAATTCCATGATAAATTTCCCAACAAACTGAAGGGTCTTTTTGGAGGGGGGAGAGGGGATTAAGGACATTGCATTAACCCCTGGTTGTGTTTTGTTTCTTATTTTTTTTATAGGAGGTGAACTTCTCAAGGGGGGATGATTGTCAGCAATAGAATCATGATTCATCGCTGCCACATAGCTGGAGAAAGTGGGAGGAGGGTGATGTTAAATGAGTACTCTTAGTAGACAAAATATAATTATTTTGATAGTTCAAAGTTAAAGAGTATGGCGCAGAAAGAATTGGAACTTACTTTGGGATTGGTTTATGTGATGTAATGATGAGTAAAAAGGGGATGGTTTGTAGGTTGGGGCATTGTGGGGAAGCTGGGAAACTTTTAGTTTCAGAATTCCACAGATGTGCCAGATGCTATTCTATAATAAAAGTACTTTTGAGATTATGCTTGTCTTTGAGTTACTGACAGGAATGGATGTTCCCTGGAACACTGACAGAGTCAAGGGTCTTTCTTTCCTAAAGGATTGGATTGGGGCAGGTCTGACAGAAACTTGGTGAACTTTATGTCCATATACAATAAAATATGAGAAATTCTAGAGCTCAAGTGGACAATCTCACAATCTCCCCTTTTTCTAGAGAAATTTTCACTATCTGACTGCAGATTTCTGTCACTGTTCTTGCTCCTTTAGGGATATCTCCTACACCATGAATCCTCATGGGAAGCTTTCATTACATGTTTCTCATTCAGTATTTTCTCATAATAGAAATAATACAATGTAGCAGAAAGACCTTGCAGCCTGATGAGACATAATTTTAACAAAGAGGATGTTGTGTTAACTTAATAGTTTGCTTCACCTTGAGTTTCCTAGCACAGATGTAAATGCTGTTGTTCATTTTACTCAGTAAGTTAGCTTAGTAAAGTTTTCTATGAAAGGAAACAAATGTGAAAAGATTGAACAAGGAAATGCTTAAAAGTGGGACAGGGTGGAAGAATGTGCCTTTTCATTTCAGTTCTTACTTAATAATTGTCCTTTATGATCTTAAAAATTAGTCTTCAGTGTAGTGAATGTGAAATTTCACTGCAAAGAAAACAGTATTGTCTGTAATAATTTGTGATTGCATTCAAATCACACTGTTATTACAAGTTTACCAATGCAGTTCTACCAAAATGGTTGATTAAATCACACAACTCCATTCTGAGGATTACATAATCAAAACCTCCTTCACACGCTGAAACTCATAATCATATTGCCATATTGTCATGCATGCAATCCCAGGCTATTGAGAATATTCACTGCAATTATGATGGCAGGATTAATCAGTTGGTCTGAGAAGAGGATTCATAGATAAAATATGTTTGCAGTACATGGATATGATTGCTTGGTCTTTATTTTACTTTTATTGAACACTTAATAATTTCTTTAAACTTGTATTCTGTCTAACTGTCAATTAAACTGGGTGACTTACAGTCACCCAGCAAATAAATTACAATAAAATAGCATAAAAGATCAAAGATGTCAAATGCAATGTATTCTATTTTTCATAGACATTTACCATCACTTCCTATTTTTGAGTAATATTCCAACAGCATTTTCCAAAAGAAAATGAAAAAAAGGAATTTTTAAGCTCAAGCTTTGGGGACAATATCAAACAAACAGGCAGTGTTGTATCTGAATGCAGTAGTTTATCCCTGCTTGAAAATTTTTCATGAAATTGGACATGTACGATGCAGACTTACGGACTGCAAAAATGAATGAATGAATGAATGAATAAATAAATAAATAAATAAATAAATAAATAAATAAATAAATAAATAAATAAATAAATAAATAAATAAATAAATAAATAAATAAATAAATGTTGGAAATGTACATTTCTAATTTTCTATTTCTTTTCTTCACTTCCCATCAATTCTGCAATTGTAGGATAGTGAATTACACCTACCGTGTTTCTCATATAATAAGGCCGGGTCTCTTTTTTTTTGAGCCCTGAAAAAATGGCTAGGCAGTCTTTTGGGGGGTGACAATTTTCCCCCCTTGCATCTTCGGATGGGGGGGCGGCAATGGCTTGGATGTTGACCTCGGCGTTGGTGGGGCACTTCGTATTGGGGTCAATGCAGGCAGCACCATATCTGGGTGTGCAACAAAAGTACTTCCTAACGGCAAGCCCCCATCACCATTCCCCCCCATTTCACATGTTTTAATATAGGCCTTAATTTGGAGGGAGGGGCTTAATTTCATTTCATGCCTGTAAAACATGCGGGGACTTCCTATTGGGGGAGGCCATATTGTTGGAGAAACAGGGTATTCATATCATTACTTGTAAATTCTTCAAACAAGAACAAATACTTCCTTTTTATTGCAACATTCTGAAGAAAAGATATGGAGATGCCTTCACTGTCCATGGTGCTGAAAACCCAAGTGCAACTATTAAAGTGTTCAGGAATCCACTGCTTAAGATTCTTCAGAAATTAAAACACTAGGAAAACTACTTTCTTCTCTGCACACTTGAGTTTTATCTGGGAATTGTTGTTCATCATGTATGTTATGAGATATTCATCTTTAAAACTCTAGCTAGGAATCAGTCCTTTTAATGTACTTCTGTTCAATCCTTCCATAGTACAACAGTTCCCAATGATTTTTTTCAGGAACAATGAGTGTTAAATCATTTGAAAGCATATTAAATTTGTAGGATGGTGATATACCCAGGGAGGATTGTAATTCAAGAGAAAGGTAAGGAAATAAAGGGCCCTTCAAAAGACCTGAAATGTTAAAACAACATTTAAAAGTTCAGATTTTATTGTGTTGTTCTCAAAGGATTTAAATCTTTCCACGGGCCTTTTCAAAACTCCCCAGATAATGTTGGGGTCAGTTACAGCTGCCTGGCAACTGTTGAGATTCATTGCAAGTCTGTGTAAAGTGTTGAGGAACTGCCTACAGGAATGGCCAATTCACACTCTAGGGGGTTATTTATATTCTCCAGATGATGTAGTGGACATTTCTTTAAAATTTCCAATGCCTTTCCATTTCCATAAGTCATTGAGTTGGTTATGCTTAGACTATAAAACTACATAATATGTGACTCCCCGTGTTCAAGAGATGAGGCCAGGGAATAGAGAATATGTTAAAAAGGAGAATATGTCAGAAAGAGATGTGAAAATATCCTCACCAACACAATCCTTGAGTCCAGAAGTAACACAGAGAGAGGTTCTGGTACAGAAGAGGTAGAAATTATACTATAGTTCATTTATATTCATTCTCACATTTTTGAGATATGAGAGGTTCTTAGTTCCAAATCAAAGACTCCTAATAACAAGAAAACTGAGTTCTCCAAATATGGGCCATGAAGCTGGACCATAAACTTCTTTCTTTGATTCAGCAACCTAATTCATCCATTATAGTGCTTCTGGACCAATACAGTCAGTATACTTTTTGAAAATGTAATGGAGTCACAAGCCAAATAATAATCCATTTTCATCAATAAGATAAAAGTGCTCTTTGGGGAAATTGTTAGCTCTATTAACTAAGCACTGTCCATGGTGCTGAAAACCCAAGTGCAACTGTTAAAGTGTTCAGGAATCCACTGCTTAAGATTCTTTGCCTCTTGTCAATATTGTATTTCTGATTGATACAGTATTCTTTCCTAAACTTTCCCAATGTCATAGAGATATTAGTGAAATAACTGATTCTGTGACCATCTCTCACCTGAAGAGGCAATATTGCCATCTATCAAATTTTAGGAGTTCCATCTGAAAATTGCAGTGAGACCACAATCCCCTTACCCTTCAACTCTTCAAGGACTCTTCAACTGTAGAATATTTTGCACTGGAGATAGGCTTAGCGAATCATCTCTATTAAAAACTCAGTCTTAGATTTCTCCACTATTGAAACGTTTACTTTTTCTACTTCAATCTGAGCTCTGCGTGCAGTTGTCTGGGTACTTTCAAGATATGAATTTATAAAATACTATAATAATTTGCAGGATTGCAGCATATGCAGATGGGTAAAACTAAAGTTTTAAAGACATATTCTCTTTTTTCTCTTACATATAGCTAGAGTGCTATAAGTGTGATGCAGAAACAGTAGCCTCTTTCACAAATAGTTTTATTTATCCTTACTGATATCTTCACTTAGAAGTGCTATTATGCTATGATTCATGACTGATTGCAACTACGATACCTAGGATGGATAAAAAAAAGAAAATTAAGCTGTAGTAGCACAGTAGGTTAGAATTTAATATTGCAGACTAACTCTGCTGACTGCCAGCAGTTTGTTACTGTCCAGCTCAAGGTTGACACAACCTTCCATCCTTCTGAGGTCAGTAAAATGTGGACCCAGATTGTTGGGGACAATATGCTGACTCTGTAAACTGCTTAGAGAGGGCTATAAATCACTATGAATTGGTACATGTCCAAGTGCTATTGATATTGTTATTAATAAATTAGTAACCAACCCAAATGGGGGAGGGAGAGGAAGGGAAGGGAAGGAGGAAGGAAGGAAATGAAGGAAGAAAGAAGGACTGGTAAAAATGTTTGAAAAGGAGATAGATAGCTTGAGGGATGGGATTGCAGAGCACATATTTTTCCTTTGGTATAAATGATATGCTTAAAATCCAACTTGCTATTAATAATTATTTTAAAAAATGTTAATGCATATGTAGACCATCTGAGATGCCACAAGAAAGCAAACAATAAATGACTTCCAGTTTGAAGGGCTTCGGCGACAGACAGAAATCCGCAAACGTGCACGGTTTCTATCTGGGCTCGCCGCTGGAGCACGCTGAGCTGGCTGGTTTCGTGGCTAAGCCACCCCGTAGAGGTGGTAAAGAGGGGGGAGACTGTCAGCAGGGTTGAGGAGAGCTGCATCTCTCCTCCTCAGTTGGCCATTACTCCCTTTCCCGAAGGCAGTTGCAGCGGTGGTCAGAAATGGCCACCACAAAGAAGAACTCAACCGGAAAAGAATGTGCAGGAGGAAGATAAGAAATGAAAGTTTTGGCTGACCAGGTTAAATTGTAAAAGCAACAACGAAGGTACCCTGGAATTTAAACTTACAAAAAATAACATCACTCCCAAAGAAGAGTCAGAAGCAGTGAAGGAAAGTGAAAAGGGAAAGGTTTGGCTTTTTTCTTCTTCTTTCTCCTTCCCTATACTGACAGCTAAGAGACTTAAATAAGAAATAGGAAAAATCCACTTTGACATCAATAGGCAATTAAGCTGAAAATAAAACAAAATGCCAAAGGGATAATAAAGATTTCTGGACATTAAAAACTTTCTTTTTCATAAGCAGGAAGGGAGAGAAAAAGAATAAGGGCAGGATCTGGAAGAGGGGGGAGACTGCCTGGAATTAAAAAGAATCTAAAGTAAAACTTCAACAAGACTTCTAAAAGATACATTTTAACTGAAACTTTGAAACTAAATAGTAACCCCAGGAAGAGAAAGTGAAAAAAAAAAGCAAAAAAGAAACAGCTTGCATATATTTGGATTATTTGGTGATCTTTCGATTTTTGGTTATTATATTTGAATGACTAAAATCAATCGAGTGGTTGTTTAAAAATTTACACAATGGAACCACTTCTGGATGAATTGAAAATGGAACTTAAAAAGTACAAAGAAGATGCACAAGAAGGGAAGGGTTCTTTTGGCTTCTTTTTTCAATTCTTAGAAATGGAGATTTGGAACTATGAGAAACAACAAGAAAAGATTGCAAAACAAGAAGACTGGAACAAAGAAGAAGCCATCTTTAAAGAACAAGTAATTCTATGTGGGGAAGAAAATGGAATGGGGGGGAAAGAATAGAGAATTTAAGACTTATAAAAACAACCAAAGAAAAGAAAAATAATTTGAAAAATAAGTATAATACTGGAAAACAACAGAAAAGGGGAATACAAAAGAGGGAAGTAGAGGTAGAGAGACAAAGGGGTAAAAAGGGGAGAGAGAAGAAGAGAGGGTAGAAGGAAAGGAAAAGATGTTACAAAGGACCGGAGCAAGATATAGAGAAACAGGACCTATTTAGAGATAATGGGTGAAAATCTAACTGAAAAAAGGATTCTGTAAAGGTACATAAGATTGTATTGTTATATTAGTAATAGAAATAACTTTAGGTTTCCGGTTCCGCGTGGCTTCGGTGGCAGCGGGAATTCGCGAATATTTGCGATTCCTGCTGTGCTTGCCGCCAAGGTACCCCCGATCCAAATGGGTCAGGGGGATATGGCTGCCCTGTAGGGACAGCCGAAGAGAGAGGGGAGCCGGATAGGGGGTTGGGGGTGTCGCAGAACCCCTCCTCGTCCGGAAAAACCCCTTTTTCCCAAGGTGGTGGAGCGGCGGTCAGCAATGGCCGCCACGAAGAAGCCTGAAACTGGGTAAGATTGTGCTGGAGGAAGCAAGAAAAGTGAAAGTGCTGGCTGAGCCAGGTCAATCAACATCTTTTAAATTCGCTGGAACTGAGTTGTCTGAATTGCTGGAGGATACATTGTATCCCTAAGAAGATCAAAAGCGGCAGAGAAGCTGTTAAAGGGAACTTTTTTTCTTCACTCTCCCACCCCATGGAAACAGCAGATGAAGATTTGAAATTTGTTTGGGCACTGAAGATGAACTATTCTGAAAGTTGAAGTTAAGGGACAAAAGAGTTCTTGGATATTGGACTTAAAAATTTAAGAAATTGGAAAACCCTTATTAGAGGTATGGATTTCTGATCATTTAAAAATTGATGTTGCAAGTGGGAAGGGAGAGGAAAAAAATTGGAGCAGAAGTGGAAAAAGGAGGAGATTGCCTGGAATCTCAAAGAAAGATATATGGTAATTGGACCTCTTTGATTAAACAGTAACCCCAGAAAGAGAAATAGAAGAAGG
Organism: Hydrophis major; assembly: GCA_033807585.1. Taxonomy (NCBI): domain Eukaryota; kingdom Metazoa; phylum Chordata; class Lepidosauria; order Squamata; family Elapidae; genus Hydrophis; species Hydrophis major. Next base: position 15,108,006 of record CM066334.1, on the reverse strand, counting down.
AAGAAAAATATAAACTTTTGGAACTTTTTTTGAATTATTTTTGATTAAAAATACTTGGTTGTTTTGGGGAAAGTTTCTCTTCAGGATGGCATCTCTTGCAGATGAACTAAAGACTGAATATCAAAAATATAAAAAGGAAGAACAAGATGGAAAAGATACTTTGGGCACTTTATTTCAATTTTTAGAAATGGCGTTATGCACTTATGAAAAATTGATTACACAGCAGAATGACTGGGACAAAGAAGAAGAGGAACAAGAAGCCATCTTTGATGAACAATGTTTTTTTTCCGGGGAGGAGGAAAAAGAGGATAAGAAAAAGGGGATTTTAAGGTTTGAAAAAACAACCAAAAAAGAGAAAAATGAGAGGAAAGGTGGATGCAAGGTTAGAAAGCAAAGGAAAGGGAGTAAGAAAAGGGAGGAGGAGAGACAAAGGGGTAAAAAGGGCAAGGAGAAGAATAAGCAAGAGAGAAAGGGGGGGAGGAAAAGCCTCAATGGTGGGAAGCAAGATTTAAAGAAAAAAAGTTTATTTAGAGACAATGGGTGAATCTAATTAAGGATAAAAGGGGGATTCTGGAAGGTACATAAGATTGTATTTTTATATGTGTATTTAGAGTATAAAATTTATTGTGTAACTTTAGAATCTACTAAACAGAATCCCAAGATAAATTAAGTGTTATATGAAGTACTTTTCAGTTAGGCTAATGAGTTAAAGGCGTCACTCCAATTAGTGTATAGGAGAAGTATAGTAAAAGAAAAAAGATGAATGGATAGTTGGAAATAGAACAGACAAAGAATGTTATTGAAAATGGTAATAAGATATGGAAAGATATATAAAGGTTTTGTTATGTTTTTTGGGGGTTTTGTATGCTTATGAAAGGCAATAAAATTTTAATAAGCAAGAAATATAATTTGGATAAAAGGAGAAGTCTGGATAAGATATGAAGTTAAATAGATAATGTAAATATTGATATTACAATTTGGAATTATTTTGTATGTTCTATTGGCTCTCTTTAATCATTATTATTATTATTTTTTGGAAAAGATTTTTCAAGTTGTTATGCCTGGATTGTGTATTGTTTTTGTAAAATTAATAAAATTTGTTATAAAAAAAAAAGAAATAACTTTAGAAAATGGAAACAATGTATGATTAAAATGAGGGATAAAATAGTTAGTATAATTTAGTGAAATGTTTGTGAATAAAATAAGTGAAATAAAATAAATGAGAAAATTGAATTAGGAAGGAACGGGAACATTTTAATTAGTTAATGTTTTATAAAATATAAGTGAAGGGGTGGGTGGGAATTAGCTATGGAAAGCTTATAATTGTTCCCATAGAAGTATGATATTTAATTGAAAAGTAATGTTAAAGATGTTAAAACTTTAATGAATATTAATATTAATGATAGAATTGAATTGGAATGGAATGTTGTTTTAATTATATACATTTATAATTTTTTTTCTTTTTTTAAGAATACAGTGTGTCTTTTAAGAATGTACCAAGCAGAATCTGGATGGAAGTTATGCATTGTATTGAATGTTACAACTTTAGGGAAAAGATATAAAGGCGTCATACTCCAATCAGTAACTACAGGAGAAATTTTGTTTAATGAGAAAAGATAATAGATAATTGAAACAGGATAGGCAAAAAATATAAATACAATGATTTGAATTGAGATGAGATAATTAAAATAAAATTTGAGAAAATTAAAAGAGGGGAGAAGCTATGCAGAAAATGTAAAATAGTAATAAGATATGGAATAGAATATAAAAATGAGCATGAACCTGAATTTGTGTCTGTACGAAGAAATGTAACCCAGGATTATGCTGCTTTCAAAAAAGATGTTTTGTTTGTATTTTTCTCTTTTTTTTCTCTTTGTGAAAACTCAAATAAAATTTACAAAAAAAAGAGCAAACAATAAATGGATAAAAAGCTTGATTTAAGAATTGTGCTTCTAACCAACCTTAGTAGCTTGCTAATCTATTTTCATAATTATTAGAAATAGAGTATCAGCAGCTCCTGGTGGTTGTGCTACCATGTTCATTTCTTATTCTTGGCATAAGCAGCGGATCCGTTATTGCTTTTGGTGTGTTTATGTATCAAAATTATAAATAGGGTATGAGAAAATATACAAGATACCCCAACATTCAATTTAAGTCTGAACACTCCCCACCCCAGTCCATTCCATATACCTCTTCTTGCAATGATGTTGCAATGGATGAATGTACTTACACACTACAGGTGAGATTTATGAAGCTAAATAAGCTAATGACACAATCTGGTCTTACCATGGGGTTCTTATAATTATCAAAAACAGTGGGATTTCAAGATATTGAATATTAGGGACTTTCTTTTTTCTCCATCAAGCACAAAGAATTTTTAAACACCTTTTATTTGTACCTTGAGAGAAAAAAAGTGATGGAAAACATAAAAAAAGAAAAGAAAAGCAGACCAAATATATCATTCTGCAGATCTCCACTGAAAGAGCTCATAATGAAATATTTAATTACAGCCTGTAAGCAGGTGATTTGATTAAAATAAACAGGCTTACCTTATTAATGTTCTCTGATATGGTGAAAAATGGACAAAAGGCTTTTTAAATATTAAAGAAAACCAGAGCCAGCTGCTCTTTTGACTACTAAGCTCTACCTATTACTATGAATGAAATGAATCAAAATGAGATTAATGTTCCCCATGGAAATAGGTACCAATAAGAATGTGAAACTCCACTGCACAAAACTTCATAACTTTAAGAAAGTTCTTCTGAGATCCTTCAACAAGCTGAAGAGTTTCAGATGTCTATTAGGAATTAAGATTCAATTTGTACAATCTATGAAAGTTGAAAATGAGTTACAGTAAGGGCTCCCATTTGTGGAACCTTAAAAGTGATACATTATGCCACAAGGTCTCATGGTCTAAAGCTCAGACTGTCAACTGAAAACTTATGAAATCATAAATGTGTTAATCTTCAAAGTACCACAAGACCAAACTATGCTTCAGCCTCTTTCATTTGTACTGTCCCCATCCAGATTGGCAACTTTTTATTCATAATTCTATGCTTCCTTATATCTTCAATTCCTGGCAAGGAGCCCATGCATCGGCCTCACTTTGAATCGTAACCAAATAGCTAGTTGGAGCATCTGAAGATGGTGTAATAGTTGCACCATCAGCAAATGCTACAGGCTAGTTCTATATTCATTCTCCACAAAGCTCTTTTGAAGTCTACTGTATAGTGCAGTATTGGTGTGGTGTTGTGGTTTTTTGGTTCAATGTGTGGAGTGTGAAGGATGTGTGTTTGTGTTTATTTTCATGGTCATGATGTTCACTGAAGATGGTTTGATTTCGTTGTCTGAGGTGCAATGACAATAAAGTAAACTAAACTAAACTGGGGCAGTGCAGAGGAGAAATGGGAGATAGAGTCACCTTCATACAGCCAAGCTTATGGAGATAAAAGAAGGAAAAATGAAGAGTGAGATGTCTGACTTCTTCAAAGTAACACAAGATGCAACAATCACAAGGGAATGAATGAATGAATGAATGAATGAATGAATGAATGAATGAATGAATGAATGAATGATAATGGGGAAAAGATATTCAATGACCAACCAATCTTGTCCTTTGGGATTCATGAGCAAAACAAAACTGCTAAGAATGTTCCTCATCTCCACCAGTTTTTTCCAATCCAACCTACACTCCTGGCAAACAGAGCACCAAGCCAAATACTTGAATGGAACAAAAAGGAACAGAAGTGAGTGAGTGAGTGAATTCAGCACTGTTAAAGGCACAAATGAGTAAATTTGGCTCAGAACTCAACTAAAATATTTAACAAGTTGGAGGGAAGACGGATTGGAAGGATAATTTTATTCTCCAAGACAGATTTTGAATGTAATTTGGGATTTGAACAACTCAATCTACCAATTAAATCATTCTTGAATTGTTTTGATTTCAGTAATGTTTTTTATTACTGGAACTGGCTGTCACATACATTTTGAAAGAAAAGTGATACTTCAGGGGGTTCCTTTTTTCATCATCTATTGTCACAGAAGAAATGGTCAAGTTGGCAAAATATTAAGATACATCTCCAAAGAAGAGAGAGAATCTTGATTGTAGTGGAATTATCACTGGTCATTATGGACATATCATGAGTCAGTTAATACAACCAGGTAAAGATATTTGACATCAAAAGTAGCTGAAACTGGAGAAAAGATGTTAAAACTTTTATTCTTGACTTACATAAATGATAGAGGAAACAATGTCTTCTTTTAGCAGTTTTTAACATCTCCACTCAGTGAGGTGGGTTATAGAATTCCCAGAAAAATAAGAAAAAAGAAATGTGATGCAGTTTTTTGCCTGTTTGCTTTCAATTTTGTACTATAGAAGGTGTACAGTGTAACACTAGACAGAATGCACCCAACATATAACCCAGACAAACCCCCAGGTTCCTCCAGCAAACACAGAACATTCAACATAGGGGACCCAGTATATGCAAAAAATCTCACAGGAAAACCACTCTGGGTACCAGCTACAATCACCCAGATAACCGGGCCCCTATCATACCGATTGGAAACTAGTGAAGGAAAAAACTGGAAACAGCACATAAACCAACTTAGGTCAAGACTAGCCACCACAAACAACCAAACACCCAAACAAGAAACTAGAAGGGGGGGGGAACCGGTAAGCGAGAGAGAAGGAACCGAAGAAAATCAACTAACGCAAACAGAACACCCCCCACCAAGAATAAATAAACCAATAAACCGACGCTACTCACCCGTAGATGCAGGACCAATGGAGGACGAAAGCCCGGGGTCTTCACCTGGAAGGAGCAGCCAAACCAGCTCACCCGGCCAGGAAAAGCCCAGCGGGAGCAGAAGCAGCAGCTCAACCAGCCCAGGAGAACCGGGAGGGAGCCACCAAGAAAGGCCCAGCTCAACGTTCCAGGCGGTTCCATTCCAAGGAATTGGAGCGACAGAGGAGGCATCCGAACTGGTCGACGACCACACCAGAACTGAACCGCGCAGGTCAAGGAGGCAGGGAAAAAGCCCCGCCTACCTACGCGACTACATCACTACGCACCGCAGGACGAAACCAAGAGGGGAGGGGTGTACAGTATTAGCATACTCAGAAACCCTCGCACCCGATTGGTCCGGACCAGCGAAGACCTGATTGGTCAACAGGTCAGCCGTGATTGGAGCGCTAGGAATCTACCGCAATTGGCTGTGCCGATTGCGGGAGATTCAAAGTGCTGTAATTGGCTGCCGAGTCACGAGCCAGCACTATATGAAGGGCTGCCACGGCTCGCATCCCCAGACCTTTACCTAAACCTAATAAAGAGCTGAACTCACAGAATGGTCTCGCATCTCTGTCGAACCGATCCACCTCCAATCTAACACTGGCGACGAGGATGGGATCGTGAGACAAAGAGACCACCCAGCACGTGGCGAGGCAGCACGCGGCAACCAGCAACATGGCCAGAATCAACTCGCCACCCGCTCCCTTCAACCCTGCTACTGAGGACTGGGAATCCTATACCGATAGGTTCCAAATGTTCCTCGAGAGTAGCAACCTCAAGGACGCCAATGGCCACAAGAAACGAGCTGTGTACCTAAACCTAATAAAGAGCTGAACTCACAGAATGGTCTCACGTCTCTGTCGAACCGATCCGCCTCCGATCTAACAGAAGGTGTTTAAAAAATTCCCAGGGCTTTTAATCTGTTCCAGCTTTCAGTTTATAACGAGAGAAGCCAATCTTCTTGCTGATTACGCCCCCTTTCTTTCTTTCTTTCTTTCTTTCTTTCTTTCTTTCTTTCTTTCTTTCTTTCTTTCTTTCTTTCTTTCTTTTCTTTTCTTTCTGGGTAAGGTAATCAGGAGAACATTGTGGTGCAGTAATGACTCTAGTGAAATAAAGCTTGAAATTTTGTCTCTCCCCCAGAATTTTAGAGAACCAATGTTCCTTCAAGACCAGCGAATTTACGCTTTCTCATTCTTGAAATCACAAGAAGCTAGTCAGCATGGAAACCATGTAGCCATAAATAATGCCCTGCAGGTGAATAGCAGAAAAAGCATGCCATTTTATACAGATATTCTAATTATGAAAGTTTTCAGAAGGTTCTAGTGATCCAAAAAGGAAAATAAATAAAAATGGAGAGGTGGATAAGGTTCAAAAGCTATATACATTTTAAGTCACCCACTTCTGACATGTAGTATCTGACTAGATGCCTTTTATACCCTTCTCATATGTGTTATACATTAATAATTCAAATAATTTGCTTTAATTGTTGTTATTCTGCCCAAGAACATAATTATAAAACAGCATTTACATGTTTTAAATAGGTGAAGGATGGTCTTCTGCAGCTTCTCTTTTTCCAAGGAAGCTTTGTTATTTCTTTTTTCTATTCTTTACTGTTTTCCCCTGGCTTCTTCTAATGGCAATGCAGTTACTAAATCTGAAAAAAAAGTTGCTACTGAGGAGTACAAAGAGGAGTAATCAGCATGTTTGGAAGAAACATATTTAATTCTATGCCCATATGCTTGCTTGGCTACTTTATTACAGCAACCAGATCTGAGTTGCAAAGATTTGAATGACAACAAATTCTTCTAAAGGGCCTCAAACAGAGAAACATACATGCAGTACTCATGTATAAAATGAATTTGATTAGAAATAAAATGAATTTGATTAGACACTATCCACAATATTCTTGGGAATGAAGATGGATAGAGAAAAAAATAGAGTGGGTAATGCGATGGAAGCACTAGGAAGAGAATGTGGTTCATCCCTTGTGTGTCTAATCTCACATAGTCAAATAAAGTTATTCTGTATTCTGCATTCTGCTGCATTCTGCAATGGATTTGTTTTGCTGATCAAGGACTTCTAGGAAAACTTGTTCCCTAGAGGGGGGAAAAAAGAGTAAATATTAAACAAAAATAGTCCTTGTATTTTTTGCAATTCACTTTTGAAATAAATACAACATTTATGTTGCTAAGTATAAAGTCTCTAAAGTTTACTTGAGAAAGGAAGAAGTTATAAAAAATATTCTTTCCATTTGAAGTATCCTAATCAATGATCCATTTTGTTCCCCTGACAGTCTGGGAAATCACTTTCCAAACTATCCATAGAAAGAACAATTTGTTTGCATGAAGTAAGCTTCCAAACTTATACTCATAAGGATCAGGTCACCCAGATGTCAAAATGTCAGGCAAAAGGTGTGTAAAGAGGTCAGGGCCAGAGGGGAAAAATATAAGGAATTAGATGCTGCCAGTTCAGAAAGCACAAAGAGAGTTTACATATAAAATGAAAATGGCTAAAAAGCCTGTGATTCCAACAGATAATGAAGCTAGCTTATGTTCAAAAAGGATATTTGCAGCTCTTTTGATACTGCAAATACACAATTGTGGAAGGTCATTCACTGTGCAGAGGGTAACATTCTGTTTTGAATATTGTCTTTCTTAAACTATAGACTTTTGAATGTAGTAGTTAAGGCACCAGGCCAAAAATGAGAAACCACGAGTTTTAGTCCCATTTTAGGCAAAACTCAGTTGAGTGATATATCTATACATGTTTGAATTCATAGGGAATCTAGTAAATCTACAATAGGAATGTGTGTATATGTATGTGCAGATATGTGGGTCATGTAGACACTAGAATTGGCTAAACTTGGTTCGTAAGATTAAGTTGCTTTATGTAAAGATTAAGTTGCAGTTATGTATCGATACATTTGAATTCACAGAGATTCAGATCAGGTTGTTCAATAGAATTCATTCAAAGATTAATATCTGGATATTCAAATCTTTTATTTTTATTTGCTTCCTCACCACACTGAGAGAAAACAATCTCACATCAGCAGAAAGTAGAGGACAATGGACTAAACGTGTGAACCATTCACTCTATAAGAGCAAACCAGACTGATGTAGAATGATTTTCCTTTTAATTTAACACCATATTCAAGTGATCAAAAGAAAGAACTGTGTTGGATATTGTTGTGTATGTATATAAGTAAAAAAGTGTGAGCTTGGAGTAGGTGCGGGGTTCTGGCCCTGCACTTCTGATTGGCTGTTAAGCGGCCGTACCGGATTGGCCCGTTCCGGGGAATCCAATTAGCCCTTAACAGAGAGTTCCTATTGGTCATAAAAGCTAGCGTTCCTAGCCTGTTATTGGTTAAAACGTTAGAAGGGTTGCCTATATAAGGTGAGGGTTACTGTTGTTTTATTGAGAAGTCACTATGTAAATAAAGAGCTGAAGTTCACCGTTCAGAGGCTTGTCTCCATTCCTCCTCACCCATTCTCCAAACTTAACACTCGCGACGAGGGTGGGATTTGGAGACATCTGAACCAACGAAACTTCAAAGAACACTGAGCACATGACAGACGACACCAACAACAGAACCATGTCCGGCGGCATCGTACCACCCACTCCATTCGATCCAACCCAAGAGGACTGGGAGTCCTACATGGATCGCTTCCAAATGTTCCTAGAGATGAACAATTTGAAGGACAATTTGAAGGACGCCACACCAGGAAAGAAACGGGCAGTGTTCCTAATGCATTGCGGTTCAACTGTATTTAAAGCACTAGCCAAACCCCGAGAAGCAAAGGTGATGGATTGGAACGACCTCGAACCTCTCCTGCGAGGTCACTATGCCCCAACTGTGCCTACGCTGGTGAGATGGCACGAGTTTTTCCAGAGGAACCAGCAAAAGGGAGAAAGCATGGCTGACTTCATAGCAGACCTCCGAAATTTGGGAGGCCTCTGCGAATTCGCCGATTTAGAAGAGGCACGAGATTGCTTAGTCCTGGGATTAGATGCACCAGGCGTGCAAAGCAAGCTGATGGCAAAAGGAGACATCAGCCTTGCCAACACCATCACCGAAGCCATGGCAGCAGAGGCGACCAAGAAGTCAGCTGCACAACTACGGCGGAACCGCACTCCGGTACCATCACTGGCCAGTGAAATCTCACCTAGTTCAGAAGGGCAGCTGGCAACAACACACCACGAGGACCTCTCTTCATCATCAGACAGCAACGAAGAAGGGGTCCATCAACTGTGGTCTGACCGGGACCCTCACCCGAAGCCCTTACGCCCTTGTGCTGGTTGTGGAGCCAACCATGCCAGATCCGAATGAAAATTCCGCAACGCACTCTGCCACGAGTGCGGGAAACGAGGTCACATCGGACGGGTCTGCCACAGCTTAACAGGACCCAGCCAGGCCTCAAAAGGGGCTAACTATCGCCAATTGACAGGAAACCGTCCTGTACGGCGAGAGCCAGTAAACCACTCCTACAGAAATCGAGCTTTGCAGAGAGAAGAGACACACCATACTATCACTATCGGTCACGCCTTAGCCTTGGACACTAAGAAAATCCGAGTCACGGTAGCCATCGAAAACCAGCCTTGCCACATGGAGGTCGACTCAGGATCGTCCCTATTGATGGTGTCATGGAAGACACTCAAGCAACTCATCCCCACAATTCAATGCCAAGATCTACGGTTCTAACGCCTCATCCTCAAGGACTACCAGGGGAATCGAATCCCCGTCGTCGGGTCCTGCCGAGTCCGAGTCTCTTTCAAGAAGCACACAGCGTACTTACCTTTAACGGTCATCGATAGAGATAGGCCTAGCCTACTGGGCCTCCAATGGTTCGCGCCACTCGGCATTGAAATGGCTGGCGTAAACCGAGTCGGTGGCTGTGACTGGGAGGAAGACCTTATATCTGAGTTTGGGGACGTCTTCGCAGACAGCTTAGGCGAGTACAAAGGGACCCCGATCTCATTCAGCTTAGATCCAAAAATAGCTCCCATTCGTTTGAAACCCCGTCGAGTTCCGTTCGCTTTAAAACCGAAAATCGACGAACAACTCGACAAACTGATAGCTCAGGGGGTGTTGAAGACCATCGATCACTCCCCTTGGGAAACCCCTATTGTAACACCCATCAAGCCAGACGGGTCAATCTGAATTTGTGGGGACTACCGGGCCACCTTGAACCACGCCCTGCAGCAGAACGCATATCCAGTCCCGGTGGTGCAGCACCTCCTTCATTCCCTGGGGGGCGGGAAAGTTTTTGCTAAATTGGATTTAGCTCAAGCATATCAACAATTACCGGTGGATGAAAAAACGGCACAGGCCCAAACTATTGTGACGCACCGCGGTGCCTTTAAATGTACCCGGCTGCAATTCGGAGTTAATGTAGCCCTGGGGATCTTCCAGAGCCTTATGGAAAGGTTATTGCAAGGAATTAAGGGCGTGGTCCCTTATTTTGACGATGTTTTAATAGCAGCCCCTACAAAAAATTTTTTACAAGACCGGTTAAAATTAGTCCTAAAAAAATTCCAAGAAGCCGATCTTAGGGTTAAAAAAAAAAATGTAAATTATGTACTGACAGTGTTGAGTTTCTGGGGTATCTGATTGATAGCCAGGGCATTCACCCTACCAAGAGTAAGTTAAAGGCGATCAAAAACGCCCCCAGGCCACAAAGCAAGGCCGATCTCCAGGTGTTCCTAGGCCTCATCAATTTCTATAATGTATTTTTACTGCATAAAGCAACCATCGCTGAACCATTACACCGATTGTTAGATAAAAAAGCAAAGTGGTTATGGGGTCACCGCGAAGAACAGGCGTTCCGAAATGTTAAAAAACTGCTCACATCTGACTCTGTACTCATGCAGTATAATGAGACTTTGCCGTTAGTTATAACCTGTGATGCATCGCCTTTTGGGGTGGGCGCCATTTTTTGCCTAATGGAAATGAAGCCCCTGTTGCATATTTTTCAAAGACTCTTTCGAAAACAGAGCGGAATTATGGACAAATTGATAAAGAAGCCCTCGCAATCATCTCAGCTGTGAAAAGATTTCACGAATACATGTATGGGAGGGTTTTTACCATTGTGACTGACCATTGCAAACCGTTGCTAGGGATAATAGCCGGGGATAAGCCGACTCCCTCCATATTATCGCCTAGGATGACCTGATGGTCAGAATTCTTAGATGCTTATAATTATCGGTTGCAATATCGGCCGGGGAAAGCCATTCCCCACGCCGACGCATTGAGCCGAGCACTGATTCCTGAGTCTCTCGACAATCCAGCACCAAGGGTAACCACGTTGCAAATCGAGGCACTCAACTCACTGCCACTGACTGCACGACACATCGCGAGAGAAACCAAGCGCGACCACACCCTAGCACGAATCCTGGGTTGGGTAGAACGCGGATGGCCATTGGACCAAGTATCAGATGACTTCACACCATTCAAGTCTAGGCAGACTGAACTCTTCTCCCAGAAGGGCTGTATCATCTGGGGCGATAGAGTCGTTATCCCAGAGCGGCTCCATAAAACGTTGCTGAGAACATTGCACGAGGGCCACCCCAGCATCGTGTGACTGAAAGCACTTGCACGAAGCTACGCATGGTGGCTGGGCATTAACAAGCAAATCGAACAGTGGGTTAAAGCTTGCCCCCGGTGCCAAGAAGTCAGCAACGCCCCACCAAAAGCCATGCCTACTGAATGGGAGACACCTCGCAGACCCTGGTCCCGAATTCACCTGGATTTTGCAGGACCAACCAACCTTTCTGCTTACAGTCGATGCCTTCTCAAATTGGCTCGAAATTCATCGTATGACGACTACGACCTCCGAGGCAGTCATCAAGGTTCTCAACAGACTCTTTGCAACCCACGGACTACCAGACGTCCTGGTGTCCGATAACAGACCACAGTTTACTGCACTAGTGTTTGAGCAGTATCTTGCTGATCGCGGCATCCGCCATGTGCTCACTTCGCCTGCGCATCCTGCGACCAATGGCCGAGCAGAACGCATGGTCCAATTTGTGAAGAGAACCTTGCAAAAAGTAGATTACAACAACATTGACGACAAATCCTCTTCTTGCAACACATCACCCCACATAGTGTCACTGGCAGAACTCCCGCCGAACTGCTTATGGGACGAAAGCTCCACTCCCACCTCGACCGGTTGCACCCTGCTTATGAACCGGAGAAACCACTAGGATCCAGTGGCCGCTGTCGCACCTTCCAGGTAGGAGACCTCGTGTATGCAAAGAACTTATCGGGTGAGCCGTTGTGGGTGGAAGTGACAGTAGTACGTGTAACCAGCCCCAGATCCTACCTTGTACAATGCCTTGACAATAAACTTTGGAAACAGCATATCGACCAATTACGGTCACGACTTGCAGCAGCCAGTCCGCAATCCCCTACGACCAAACTGAGGGGGGGGGGAGGTACGGAAGATGTGGAAATCCTAGAGAACCCGTTCGAAGGAAACGACGATTTAAATGTAACTCAAGAAGCGGAGCTGGAGGGAGAAACGTTTGCGCCTCAGGGAATTGCGGAAAATGTGGGCAATGGCATGGAAGTGAACTCTGAACCAGAGGCAGCCCCACCACCAAGTGGCGATCTACCTCAGCTGGATTGCAACCAGCCAATACAAAGGAAATCCAAAAGACTAAAAAAACAACCGTCCTATTTAAGGGACTATGACTTGGACTAAGGAACCAGGGGGAAAGGGTGTTGTGTATGTATATAAGTAATAAAGTGTGAGCTTGGAGTAGGTGCAGGGTTCTGGCCCTGCACTTCTGATTGGCTGTTAAGTGGCCGTACCGGATTGGCCCGTTCCTGGGAACCCGATTGGCCCTTAACAGAGAGTTCCTATTGGTCATAAAAGCTAGCGTTCCTAGCCCGTTATTGGTTAAAACGTTACAAGGGTTGCCAATATAAGGCGAGGGTTACTGTTGTTTTATTGAGAAGTCACTGTAAATAAAGAGCTGAAGTTCACCGTTCAGAGGCTTGTCTCCATTCCTCCTCACCCATTCTCCAAACTTAACAGATATTTTTGTGACCTTGTGTTTGGTGGTGTTTGCCTGGAGTACCCAAGTTAGTATTATCCAGCAGAGCTATTTCTTCTTACAAATTCTCCAATTTGAGTACAAATTGGCACGTTTTCATTAGCTGAGTGAATAAAGAACTTTCAGCTTGCTGCCATGCTCTTTCAAATCAGCTAGAAATTTGGAGTTGTTTCAGAAGCATTTTCAAGAATTATATTACCAGGAGAAAAAAGTTGAGAGGATGGAGGAAATGCAGTGTCTTTCTTTAAAGAAAGAGATTTGTATTACTCATGCTCCTTTGTTATCTGTTTTCTCAATGCCACAGTGTGCTATAGTGGAATTCAACAGCATAACTCTTAGCTTTGACAAGATAAACTTGTTCCATAAACAAGTTAAATGCATTTGTGTAACTCTGCAGAAATAAGATTTATCAAGCACTCCATGGTATCAGGTTGCAAATACTCTTTCTTTCTATATCCACCAACCCTTTAGAGTATGAAATAAAAAGGAAGTGGCTATTTTTATTTATTCAAAACATTTATCTCTGTCTTCATCACAGGACAGTTATTAGAAAATAATCCATTTATTATTAAAAATATCAATATTTTTGAATATGCAATTTAATCAGTTTAGCAATTGCATTTCCAAGAGGAAAAACAGTTTGAGAATTTGTAACAATCAGAATTTCTGGATACACCTTAAATAGCAAATTAGATAACCAATTAACCTCTTTAGAATGAGGCTTTGTGGGTACATAGCATCCGAAGGCATCTGAAGCTACAATAGGTAAAGGATCCCCTTGTACATTTGTGCTAGTCATTTCCAGCTCTAGGAGGTGGTGCTCATCTCTGTTACAAAGCCAAAGAAGAGCCAGCGCTGTCGGAAGACGTCTCTATGGTCATGTGGCTGGCATGACTAAATGTCAAAGGCACCCAGAGCACTGCTACCTTCCCACCAAAGTGGTCCCTATTTTTCAACTTGCATTTTTTACATGCTTTTTGAACTGCTAGGTTTGTAGAAGCTGGGACAGGTAACGGTACCTCACTCCATTATGCGGCACTAGGGATTCGAACTGCTGAACTGCTGACCTTCTGATCGACAAAGCTCAGCATTTTAGCCACTGAGCCACTGTAGAAGCTACAATATCATCAACAATAATATGACATTTTGCCTTCAGGATATCAAATAAAGCATGGGACTGATTAATAGAGTTCACTCATGAAAATTCCATGTTTATAGCAAATACTTTCTTCTGACAGCCTAAAAATCTGTCTGCTCTTTGACATCATTAGATTGAGAAGATGGGAATCAGATTATCTGTAGGCAATCAAACATGGAAAAGCTTTATTGAGTCAGAAGATCATGACTTAGTGCTGACTACTCATCCTCCTCTTTCTTTATATTTTCCTTCTCCAGTCGATCTTGGCTTTCTTGGTTTTATATCCCTTAATCTTCCCATGATATTTCCACCTGCATTTGTTATGCTATAACATTCTTCTGTTCAACTCAAATAATGAACTCCTTCTGAAATTATAATTTAAACTAAAGATATAGGGCCAACAAAATCAGTAGTAAGTCACATGATTATGTGATGAAAGTAAAGAATATATTTAACGGATTGATTTTGATGGATATGGTGCCTGAAGAAATTTAACTGAATTTTGGGCAGCTTTGAAAGTTGAAAATAAAAAAAATCCCCAAAGCTAAAGGAAAAATGAAAGTGAAATTTATCGTTGCTGACATTGGAAAGGAAAGGAAAGGAAAGGAAAGGAAAGGAAAGGAAAGGAAAGGAAAGGAAAGGAAAGGAAAGGAAAGGAAAGGAAAGGAAAGGAAAGGAAAGGAAAAGAAGGGAAGGGAAGGGAAAGGAAAGGAAAGGAAAGGAAAAGCCAATACAGAGAGAGAGAAAAAAAATGCTCAGGTAAGTGCTAAATCCACAGAAGTTCAAGAATACAAGACATTATAGTTAAATAAGTGGTGTAAAGATACTTTAAAAAAAAAATGAATAAAAGAACAAGATATTATAGAATAACAAATCCAAGTGAAAATATTATGGGAAGATCAAGCGATTAAAAAAAAAACAAGAAAGCAAAACTCTACAGGAGAAAGAAAATATTGTACAAAAAAGAAATAGGTTAAGTAGAAGAAAAAAGATTCCCTACATTGATGACATATATGAAAAACTAGAACCAGCTATTCTTCAAAGTGAAAATAAATGGGATGTGGAAAATAGTTTTACTAACAAAATTGCAGAAGTTAATAAAAAAAACCACGAGAACTGCTTAAAATCTCAGAAAGGATGGGTTTTAGCTATAAGCTCCTGTTTACACTTAAATGTCTGCAAGAAGAAAAGGTGCCTCAGAGAATACCACAATCTCACTGTCAGCGTTCCAGAAAATCTCAACTCCAATCAATAACTCCGAGACAGACATCTTGTCAAAGGTTTCTTTTATTAGAGTAATAAACTGGCACATCTTGGAAATCCTGAATCTAAAAATTCTGGGTTTCCCTCCAATAAGTAAAAAATTACAAATCCACCCCCTGCACTGCTCATTGCAACATATACCCCAATCACCACACCTCAGCCAGGTGCAGAAATAACATGACCTTGACTTACAAGAAGAATGCTATTATGTCTAATCACATACACTCCAAGAAATTCCCCCCTTGTCATGCCCCTGTTGGAGTCTGACTTGAGGAAGAGATGGAACAGCTGACAGGGAGTAAGAGTGTAGTTCTGGTGGTTATGCAAGAAACTGGGAAGGGCACAGGCTGGATGGGCATTCAGAGGAAGACCCAGGCCCATCCCTTCTTCATCCTAGGGCATGCAGGGAGGAACGGATAAGGGAGAAATGTGAGTGGTGTGATCTATAGGGGAGGAAGGGGCCCTGATCCCCTTCATGGGCTGCAGCTGGGAGGACTGGTTAAAAGGACAAACTGTGCATGGCAAAGTTGCTGGAAGCAAAGCGTGCATTCTTGTCGGAGCTTATCTGTGTTTTGGCTTCCTCCCAACTGTGCTTGCTATGTTATCTGGTAGAAGTCTGCAATTAATCATCCTTGCCTGCCATAGTAATTCCTTCATTGTGGTTTTTGTTGGTTTTTTAATTTTGAATTAACTTTACTTTGAGTGTGGACTGCATTTATTCCCTCTGTAAACTGTTTTCCTTAAGAGTTTGATATCCTGCTGAGGATAATTGAACATTGGGGCCAAGTTGGAGGCATTAAAGGGACTTTCTTCTATTTTTGTGACTTGGTTATTTTTGTGTCATGACCTGGGTCATCACACCCCTTCTATTTTCCCAGGCTCAAGAATATGGCAGTGTGGAAGCGTCTGGTCCTAATATGGCTTCCAAAGCTGACACTCACAATGTTCCAGTTGTCAAACAGTTGCATGTATTTCACATGCTAATAAGATAATTAATAAGAAGAACCACCAGATGGATAGGGAACATAGGAACATCAAGTGTGAAATTACCTGAAACCATGTTTGTTTCTGATCTATGCTTAGGATCCAGTGCTTGCTATACTAGGAAGGTAGCTCTTTAAAAGAAAGTTGTGGTGGTAACAGTAAAAAAAAGAAAAGTAGAAAAAAAACCAGTAGAAAAGAAAAGACAACAGTAGGGCTGAAAAAGATGGAGGAAGAATGGTGATAGAGGGATCTACCATCTCCATGTGTAAGGTCCTTCCTTGCCAGTCTTCTCAAGAAATCAGAACTCTTGAAACCAATGGCATTTCAAAAGGAACTTTTATTAAAAAAACAGTGATAGCAGAGAGAATCTACAGGGGTGAAATTCAAAAAATGTCCCTACAGGCTCTGTGGGCATGGCTTGATGGGACTCAGTCTCTAAAAGAAAGAAGGCGGGCAGGCATGGATGGGGCCAACTGATTCAAATCATCCTTACTACCTCTGCCAAGGTGGTGTGAGGTGGCTGAATTTCACCCCGGAGTGTAGGCAGAATTTGAAATTCCTGCAGTGAAGCATTACATTAAACTGCTCCTTTTGAAACCCCTCCCAATGTCCAGTTCATCTTTGAGCCAATCCAAAGGTATGAAGATGTTGTGAGAACTTCAGGCTGAGAAAGTGATAACAGAAAGTTTCCAGTGCCATGATCTCGCTCCCCCAGTGTTGAACTAGAACAGATGGCCCAAGGCACATTCTTCCCCCGCTCCAACTTCCCAAAGATACATCAAAGCAGAGAAAGGAACAAAGGAAAATCCCATACAAGCGTAACCCGAATCCCAACCTTCCCAGCAGAATGGCAAGGGCCAGATCTATGATAGAGATAGATAAGATAGAGATCTATGGGGCCTGACAAGGTGTTAATAAAATAGCAAATCAACAGGGCATTGCCATGTGGTCCAACAGTGGAGCAACAGGAGCAACAAGCCCAAACTCCAGCAACAGTCTGAGGACCAGCTTCTCCCCTCTTCAAAAATAAATATGAACTCTTGAAAACTTTGTATTTTAAAAGGAATCTTTTATTGAAGAGGGGTAAAAGCAAGTCAAAATTCAAAACAGGATCTGAGTAGGGTGGGATTCAACCGGTGTTGCTACCAGTTTGGTCAGAGTGTGTTTTGCGCACCTGACGCGCACTGCACATGTGTGTAAAACAATTGCAAAAAACATCAGCTGTGCCACCCAGAGAGCTGACAAGTGCTGCACGTGGGTGCGCAGCATTTGAAAATCCCCTTCTTTCCTGCTTTATCAACCTCAGTTGTGCCATGCAAAGCAGCTGAGGTTGAAAAAGCAGGAAACAAAAAATAGCCAAGAGCCCAGGCGGGAGGGTGGGCCAAACAGATGACCAAAAGGTTGTTGCACCGAACCAGTTCAGTGTCTGATGCTCTTCAGAGAGCTAGTAGCATCCCACCCCTGGATTTGAGGCCCCTCAAGGCATGCAACTGGGATAAAGGGAATTAGAAACCCCTCCCAACAGTCCGATGTGGATTCCACCAAACTGCAGGTATGAAGATATTATTTTACCAGCTCCTCTGCGAAAACAGATAAGGTAAGTTTCCCAGAGCTAATCTTCTGGCCTTGCAATTCACATGGCCCCTTCTTGCCAAGAGG
The DNA here is from genome assembly GCA_033807585.1 of Hydrophis major. Lineage (NCBI taxonomy): Eukaryota > Metazoa > Chordata > Lepidosauria > Squamata > Elapidae > Hydrophis > Hydrophis major. The sequence goes on along the minus strand of CM066334.1, from coordinate 15,090,120 downwards.
TGAGAATTTTCCAGGCATCCGGGTCGCCAGGCAATGCTTGTAAATCATGTAAACGTTTATACAAAAGACAATGTAAGAAATAGGATATTTAGTATACATAGAAAGGAAAACAATTAAATATATCAAATCTAAAGCCCCTCCTTTCTTCCACTAAAGAATGGCAGATACATGGATCTGACAAGTAGAAACCCAGGTATGATATTGCTATCAAGTGACCCAGGAACTGATATAATCAGGCATGTGGGGTGATGGGTCAAGCAGGAAATATCAGAGAACACCAGCAAGCAGGCCTACCTAGTGTTGGCTTATCTAAAAGTGACTCAGAAGGAAGTATGGAGCTGAGCTACCACCCACTTGAAGAACCTGATAAGGGTAAGAGCTTTCCAAAAGAGCCTTTCATTTCTCACCAATATTTGGGGAACTTGGGATTGTTCTGAGGATCTTCATGTCACCCAAATAACAATATTAGCTGTTGGTAATCACTATTGGTATATCGATATAAATATGAATTTATCATTTTCACTGCACTGAAAACTAAGTCATAATAAAATGTGCATTGAGACAATCTTTCTTCTATAGTTGTACAATGCAAGAAACACTGGTCTTGTCCAGGAAAGCCATCTGCAACATTTTGTTTAAAACGGTAACACTTTTTGATATATTGCTGACTTCAATTAGTTGGTTAGTTGATTTTGCTGTAATTACAATTGATTCTTACTGGATTGTTTTGAGTGATCTGTTCACTCAATTAGATAAATTAGATTGATTTAGAAAGTCAGCCATCTGCACAAAATATCTGAGAAACATACTCCAGCTGATATCTTTTGCCAACAAAAAAGAAAGAAAAAGAAAAGAAATGAAAAGAAAAAAAAAGAAAGAAAATCCAGCATTATGTATATCTGGGAGTTGTAGTCCTGTCATATCTACTAAAAATAGTCATCAGCGGTTGTTCCACTTGATTTTTCTGCAGAACTCTAAGGAAATGAAATCTCTGTTGAGCTTTACTAGCCACCAGGACATGTTGTTTTTCCAGGTAAGGTTTTGCCTAACAAGCTACTACTAATCAAAGAGAGAAGCAATCTGGAATTAAGGAGAAACTTCCTAACAGTGGGGACAATTAACCAGTGGAACAGCTTGCCTCCAGAAATCATGGGTGCTCCATCACTGGAAATTTTTAAGAAGAGTCTAGACCAGGGGAGTCAAACTGGATTTCTTCAAGGGACAGATCAGCATCCTCCATGGGCCAGCCTGGGATGGGGAGAGATGAGATGGATGCCTCCTGCAGCAGTCTGCCAGACAAAATGTGGTGCCCTATTTTGGCCAGTTTTGGCCAGCAGACTGATGAGGAGGCCATCCAGGCCAAAGTCAGAGCTCAGGGGGCTGCATGCAAATCCTCCCCCTGGCGCCCCTTTTGGCTGCCAGAGGACCAAGCCAGTCCTTTGCTATTTCTAGGCTGGCCCTGTGGGCCAGATTTAAGCACCCCATGGGCCAGATACAGCCAATGGGCCTTTAGTTTGACATCCCTGGTCTAGTTGAAATGGTATAGCTGAGGGGTGGACTAGAAGACCTCCAAGGTCCCTTCCAGCTCATTCTATTCTATTCTATTCTATTCTATTCTATTCTATTCTATTCTTATTCCAATCTTCTCTTCTCTTCTCTTCTATTCTTATTTAAGGTACCCAAAAAGGGACTATAAGTTTCCTTTCTATCACAGAGTGATCCTCTGTCTGGTGGCCTGAAGATGGTGTACCTTTTGGGTGACCTTTTCTAGTGACTACTTTGGAGTAGCCTCTCATCTAAGAGCCAAGGGATCTCTACCCCTTTAGCCTTCCAGAGGGCTCTGGAGACCTGGCTCTTTCTCCCAAGCATTGGGCAAGGATGTGGGCAGGGGGTTGAGCTGCAGATTAGTTTAGCACTTTTTAACCATGTTTTATCAAATGTTGGGTAGAACACTTGACAGTAAGACACCTAGAATCATTGTATGAGGTAGGCAGTCATATATGTCCTTGTAAATAAATAGGTAAAATAGAAATGGCAATAGCACTTAGACTTATATACTGCTTCATAGTACTTTATAGTCCTCTCTAAGTAGTTTACAGAAAAATTACAGAAAATTACAGAGTCAGCATCCTCAGGGAAGTGAAGATGGGCTTCAGCATAAGTCTGAAAGCTCAGAAGACAAAAACTCTGGTCTTGGTGACCAACCCAGATTGGACCCTTCATTATCCTGGAACACATACATTTGCCTTCATTTGTCAGCATATTGCCCCCAGTAATTTGGGTCCTCATGTAATATTGCATTCTAACCACTGTGCCACCATGGCTCTTGAGTATGTCTCTGTAGTTTCTAATCAAAACCCAAAGTGGGGGGAGGGGGAGAGATTTCAATGGAAAATTCTTCCCAAGTGGTTTTTACAATAGCTTCTAACACCCAAGTTCTACCTTTGAGAAATTGTTGGATAATTTATTCTTCCCATACAGAAATTTGAAGAACTTGCCGAGCTGCTTTCTGTAGGCACATATTTGGTGGAGCTAATCAAAAAAATCCAGTTCTTCTTTTAGAAAGTGGCTAAAAATTACAGCTATCCAGCTGTAATTTACAATATTTCAGAAAAAAAGAGGTTTTGTTGCCTTGGACTCTTATAAAAAGAAGGGTTTTTTTTAGTTTAAAAAAGCTATTATTTTGCTCAAGTCATCCATGTCAAGATATGCAGTGAATCCTCAGATTTCCTATTTTTTGTTCTTTTTTTTTAAAAAAGAAACTTCCTCGTGGCAATTATAGAATGGTAATAAAACATTTTTCTCTTCATAATGAACACCAAACTACCAGCTTCAAAACTTTTGTCCTTGAGCATCTTTTTAGTTATGAATTTAATCAAGTACCATTTAAACAAGAATCTCATCCAACAACTCTCTGGTGAATTTGTGTTAATTTTCAATTAGATTTCAAGCAAACCAAGTAGGATTTGCCTTTTTAAACAGCAAGAGAATCAGAATGTAATGGCATTCCTCAGTTGGCCATGTAGAAATAAATGGAGTGATTTTTTTTCCAGTTTTTTGTTTTGTTTTGTTTTGTTTTGTTTTGTTTTGTTTGTTTGCTTGCTTGCTTACTTGGAACACGGAGACTTTATGCTGCTTCTGTTTTCTTTCATTACCAAATTGAGAATTCACATATCAGGTACAATATGCTTCCATTACATTTTTGTCCCTTCTTTGTACGCAGTATAAATGCTTTTCCAAATAACACCAAAATAACTACTAAGGTTTTTTTAAAAGTAATTGACTAAATAGAGAATAATGAGACAGTTCTATATCTGCTCCAACTTGCTTGTCCCTTGAGTTGGGATAGCCATCAAAAGCCACATTGTTGTTAGGTTTCCTGATTCTCGCCCTCCCCTTCTCTCCTCTGGGAATAAGAGAAGCACATAACTATCCAAAGGCATTTAGAGTAAAGCAGCATGTAAATTTTATTATTATGGTTTGTTGCAGAGTCAACCAGATGTTTAGACTGGATCTGGTATTTTTATCCACCTGTTGAGTCCTTCCCAAGGACTTGGGATAGCCAGATGTTTCTTGAAGGTGTTAAATATATTGTCACATAATGCAAGTTGTTGCAAGTAAAACTGCCTTTTGCAATTGACTGTTGGTCATTTTTATTAGGAGATATATGAATTTATTTTTGTTTCTCTTTGAATGTTATGTGGGTAATGATAGATAGATGATAGATAGATAGATAGATAGATAGATGATAGATAGATAGATAGATAGATAGATAGATAGATAGATAGATAGATAGATAGATAGACAGATAACAATAGCAATAGCACTTAGACTTATATACTGCTTTACAGCATTTTACATCCCTCTCTAAGCGGTTTACAGAGTCAGCTTATTGCCCCCAACAATTTGGATCCTCATTTTACCCACCTCGGAAGGATGAAAGGCTGAGTCAACCTTGAGCATGATGAGATTTGACTTGCCAAATTGCAGGCAGACAGCTGTCAGCAGAGGTAACCTGCAGTATTGCTCTCTAACCACTGCACCACCGAGGCTTTTAATTATAGATAGATAGACAGATAGATAGATAGATAGATAGATAGATAGATAGATAGATAGATAGATAGATAGATGGATGGATGGATGGATGGATGGATGGATGGATGGATAGATAGGTGGATGGATGGATAGATGGAGAGATGGAGAGAGGGGGAGAGAGAGAGAGATCGCTTGGATTAAACTGAAAGTCTTAGAATCTGCAGACAATGACGACGACGACGACGATGATGATTATGACTATGGTGGTGGTGGTGATTTGAAAGATAGGATATTTCTACTCACTTTTTGTCTACCTCTTCAGAAATATTATGGAAAGACTTGCTTCTCTGGAGAAGAGTCTAATACTAAAAAAGGGGAAGGAAAGTAAAGAGGATGACTAGCAGCAAGGACGGTGGACTTAGGTACAGCAGATATGGGTGCACTGTTGGAAGACCTGAAGAACCAGTTTAAGAACAGATGTATGTAAACATTTAGGGTCAAGAACAGCTTGATGATAAATAAATTTGTAAGTATAATCTTTGAAAAATCTTTCAGGACCAGCTCCTTGCCAAAACTATGGTCACAAGCCACGGTCATCCCCATCTTTAAAAAGGGAGACCCCAGCCTAGTTGAAAATTACAGACTAATCTTTTTATGCTGCTTCACCAGTAAAGTCATGGAATCAATTATTAACCAATCCATCATCCTCCACTTAGAAACAAACAACCTACTCTCTAATAAACAATTTGGTTTCAGGAAAAAACTATCATGCAATCTGCAACTCTTACACTGCAAAAATACATGGACTACACAACTTGATCAAGGCAAAGCAATAGTCACAATCTACATAGACTTTTGTAAAGCCTTTGATTCAGTGGCACACGACAAACTACTCCTAAAACTAAAATCTTATGGTATTTCTGGACAACTGTATAACTGGATAGAAGCATTCCTGTCAAACAGACAACAAATGGTCAAATTCTGTACCTGTCAACAGTGGGGTCCCCCAAGGCAGTGTTCTAGGACCAACTCTTTTCATATTTTACATAAATTACCTCTGTGATCATATCAAGAGTGACTGTGTTCTCTTCGCTGATGATATAAAGCTATTCAACACCACAGACAATACTGCTACCCTTCAAAAAGACCTTGACTGTGTATCAGAATGGTCAAACAAATGGCAACTTCAAATCTCAACAAATAAATGCTCTGTCTTACATATTGGCAAAAAAATCAAAAAATAAAATACAGACTGAATGGTCAAGACCTTATTGATGATCCAAACTCTGTCAAGGATCTTGGAGTACTCATTCTCTAATGACCTAAATGCTAGAGCCCACTGTAACTACATAGCCAAAAAGGCGTCAAGAGTTGTTAACCTAATCTTACATAGCTTTTTCTCTGGTAATATTACATTAATAACTACAGCATACAAAACATTTGCTAGCCCAATACTTGAATACAACTCATCAGTCTGGAACCCACATTATTATCTGATATTAAAACAGTTGAGAAAGTCCAGAAATATTTCACAAGAAGAGTTCTCCACTCCTCTACTCATTGCAGAATACCTTATGCCAAAGGTATACTCAAAATTCTAGACCTAGAAAACCTAGAACTACGCTGCCTTCAGTCCGATCTAAGTATACTATATAAAATCATACATTGCAATATCCTACCTGTCAATGAATACTTCAGCTTCAGCCATAACAGCACAAGAGCAAACAATAGATACAAACTCAAGGTTAATCGCACCAAACTTAATTGCAGGAAATACGACTTCAGCAACAGAGTGGTTAATGTCTGGAATACTCTACCTGACTCTGTAGTTTCTTCCCCAAACCCCCAAAACTTTAATCTTAGACTGTCTATAATTGACCTCACCCCTTTGCTAAGAGTCCTATTGTTTCTTTTATTTTTTTTATTTGTCTTATATGTATCCATGTATTTATTACTGTGTTTTTACTTATACCTATTATCTTGTAAGCAATTGACAAAAATAAATAAATAAATAAAATAAATAAATAAATAATACTTCTGCAAAATTATTTCCCACCAAATTGAATAAGAATGACAGAAAATACTGAGGTGTTTTTTTTTTTTTTTTTTTTTGGTAAACCACTATTGCTGAAAATATGTTGGCTTTTGTAGCCAACTGCAAATGTCAGTGTTAGGATGCAACATGAAGAACCTTCAAAAAGATACTCAAGGAGCTGTTTCTAGCTTCTCAGAGACAGCCTCCACAGTAGATCGATATTGCATACAAATATATTCATGCTATGTTCTCTCATTCTGTAACTGTAGGTGCAATCGTGTTGCTTTGCATGTAGCAGGAAATAACTCTACTTGGCACACAGGCTCAAAATGCATGAACACAAAGCAAGAATGCCCCAGATGTTCATCAAAAATTTGAATACAATAATGCCAAGCATTTGAAATGTTTGGGATTTAGATGCGACTGAAATGTGAAAGTGAGAATAGCAGCACAAATATTTGTTTGCTTAAGTAACAATTTAGAAAATCTGAGCATGAAACTTTCAAATTTTTCTATCATTATCTTGCTACTGGAGCAGCCCTAGGATACTTTGAGATGGGTAGACTTCAACTCCCAGAATTCCCCAGCTGGCATAGAAGGTAGAGCACTTTGCAGCTTTGCTGGGTTTACAGATTAACAGAGTTGGATGGTCATCTTCTAGTGACTAGTCCAACCCTCAGCTAATGAGAGGAAAGTCCTTATTTGAAATAACCTCAAAAACAAGATGAGAAGAAATTCAAAATAAATTGTCAAGTACCGTGGAAGAAGCCGGAAAATAGAAATGTCTTTTATAAAGGAAGAAACCATTTCTGGAAATTCAAGGCAGATTTTAGTACAAATTTTAGAAGAATCCTACCTAATTTCGCTCAAATATCCAGTTGCTCAGACTCATTATAGATATAGATATATATACACTGCTCAAAAAAATAAAGGGAACACTTAATCAACACAATGTAACTCCAAATAAATCACACTTCTGTGAAATCAGAATATCCACTTAGGTAGCAACACTGATTGACAATCAATTTCATATGCTGTTGTGCAAATGGAATAGACAACAGATGGAAAGCAGAGGCAGTTAGCAAGACATCCCCAATAAAGGAGTGGTTCTGCAGGTGGTGACCACAGACCACCTCTCAGTTCCTATGCTTTCTGGCTGATGGTTTGGTCACTTTTGAATGCCAACAGTGCTTTTACTCTAGTGGTAGCATAAGATGGAGTCTACAATCCACACAGGTGGCTCAGGTAGTGCAGCTCATCCAGGATGGCACATCAATGCAAGCTGTGGCAAGGTTTTCTGTGTCTGCCAGCATAGTGTCCAGAGCATGGAGGCACTACCAGGAGACAGGCAAGTACATTAGGAGACATGGAAGAGGCCATAGGAGGGCAACAACCCAGCATCAGGACCGCTACCTCCGCCTTTGTACAAGGAGGGACAGAAGGAGCACTGCCAGAGCCCTTCAAAATGACATCCAGCAGGCCACAAATGTGCATGTGGCTGCTCAAACGGTCAAAAACAGACTCCATGAGGGTGGTATGAGGGCCCGATGTCCACAGGTGGGGGTTGTACTTACAACCCAACACAGTGAAGGATGTTTGGCATTTGCCAGAGAACACCAAGATTGGCAAATTCTCCACTGGCACCCTGTGCTCTTCACAGATGAAAGCAGATTCACACTGAGCACATGTGACACACGTGACAGGGTCTGGAGACATCATGGAGAATGTTCTGCTTCCTGCAATATCTTCCAGCATGACCGGTATAGCAGTGGGTCAGTAATGGTGTGGAGTGGCATTTCTTTAGGGGGCCACACAGCCCTCCATGTGCTTGCCAGAGGTAGCCTGACTACCATTAGGTACTGATATGAGATCCTCAGACCGCTTGTGAGACCATATACTGGTGCAGTTGGCCCTGGGTTCCTCCTAATGCAAGACAATGCTAGACCTCATGTGGCTGAGAGTGTGTCAGCTGTTCCTGCAAGATGAAGGCATTGATGCTATAGACCGGTCCACCCATTCTCCAGACCTGAATTCAATTGAGCACATCTGGGACATCATGTCTTGCTCCATCCACCAACACCATGTTGCACCACAGACTGTCCAGGAGTTGGGGGATGCATCAGTCCAGATGTGGGAGGAGATCCCTCAGGAGACCATCTGCCATCTCATCAGGAGCATTCCCAGGCATTGTAGGGAAGTCATACAGGCATGTGGAGGCCACACACACAACTGAGCCTCATTTTGACTTGTTTTAAGGACATTACATCACAGTTGGATCAGCCTGTAGTGTTTTTTTCCACTTTAATTTTGAGTGTAACTCCAAATCCAGACCTCCATGGGTTGCTAAATTTTATTTCCATTGATAATTTTTGTGTGATTTTGTTGTCAGCACATTCAACTATGTAATGAACAATGTATATAATAAGAATATTTCATTCATTCAGATCTAGAATGTCTTATTTTTGTGTTCCCTTTATTTTTTTTTGAGCAGTGTACAATAGATAATTATACCTATTCTTTCATGTAACACAACATTACCAGGTAGGTTTTGCCAGATGTTAGCCACTTTTCAATTTCACCTTCTTGTATTTTGTTGTTAAACCACTTGACAATGAGTGGGAATAAACCAGTTAGATGTTTCAATCAAAAACCATGCAGTTCATCTTCACCTGGTGCTGACCAATTCTTGGACTTCTTTGCTCTTTTCTCTACCATTTCTGTTGTTATTCCTAGTTCTTTCATTTCAACTTCTTTTTTATTCTTATCCAGTTCTTTCAACCAAGCTGCATCCTTGTTGTATTTCTTTGGGTTATCCCATATCTGCACCCAGAACTGCACCATTTCTTTCTTGTCAGGTAATAGCAATAGCACTTAGCTTTCTAGTGCTTTACAGCCCTCTTTAGGTGGTTTACAGAGTCAGCCAGATCTCAACAATCTGGGTCCTCATTTTACCCACCTTGGAAGGATAGAAAGCTGAGTCAACCTTGAGCCTGGTGAGATTCAAACTGCCAAATTGCAGACAGCTGGCAGGCAGCAGAAGTAGCCTGCAGTACTGCATTCTAACCACTGCACCACAGTGGCTCAATAAACCACATACAACACAATACAACAAACATTACATGTGATTGTGGGAACTGAAATAGGCTTACATCCCTTAGAAAATTTTATGCCTAGCAGGGTTTCCGGTTTCGTGTGGCTTCGGGGCAGCAGGAATTCGCGACAGCTCGCGATTCCTGCTGTGCTAGCCGCCGAGGTACCCCCGATCCAGATGGGTCAGGGGGATATGGCTGCCCTGTAGGGACAGCTGAAGAGAGAGGGGAGTCGGACAGGGGGTTGGGGGTGTCGCAGACCCCCTCCTCCTCCGGAAAAACCCCTTTTTCCCAAGGCGGTGGAGCGGCGGTCAGCAATGGCCGCCACGAAGAAGCCAGCAACCGGGTAAGATTGCGCTGGAGGAAGTAAGAAGAGTGAAAGTGCTGTCTGAGCCGGGTCAAGTAACATCTTTCAAATTAGTTGGAACTGAGCTGTTTGAGTTGCTGGAGGATACATTGTATCCCTAAGAAAATCGAAAGCGGCTGAGAAGCTGCTAAAGGGAACTTTTTTTTTTTTCTTCACTCTCCCACCCCATGGAAACAGCAGATATGTTTGGACATATTGGACATTGAAAGTGAATTGTTTTGAGAGTTGAAGCTAAGGGACAAAAGGGTTTTTGGACATTGAAAGATTTAAGAAATTGGAAAACCCTTGTTGGAGGTATGGATTTCTGATTATTTAAAATTGATATTGCAAGTGGGAAGGGAGAGGGAAAAAAATTGGAGCAGAAGCTGAAAAAGGAGGAGATTGCCTAGAATCCCAAAGAAAGGTATATGGTAATTGGACCTCTTTGATTAAACATTAACCCCAGAAAGAGAAAGAGAAGAAGGAAGAAAAGTATTAATTTTTGGAATTTTTTTTTTTTTTGAATTATTCTTGATTAAAAATATTTGTGGTTGTTTTGGGAAAAGTTTCTTTTTTCATAATGGCATCGCTTGTGGATGAACTAAAGACTGAATATCAAAAATATAAAAAAGAAGATACTTTGGGCACTTTGTTTCAATTCTTAGAAATGGCGTTATGTACTTATGAAAAGTTGACTACGCAGCAGAAGGACTGGGACAAAGAAGAAGAGGAAGAAGAAGCCATCTTTGATGAACAATGGGTTCTTTCCGGGGAGGAGGAGAAAAAGGATAAGAAAAAGGGGATTTTAAGAATTATAAAAACAACCAAAGAAGAGAAAAATGAGCGGAAAGGTGGAGGCAAGGTTAGAAAGCAAAGGAAAGGGAGTAAGAAAAGGGAGGAGGAAAGACAAAGGGGTAAAAAGGGCAAGGAGAAGAATAAGCAAGAGAGAAAGGGGGGGAGGAGAAGCCTCAATGAGGGGAAGCAAGATCTAAAGAAAAAAAGTTTATTCAGAGACAATGGGTGAATTTAATTTAGGATAAAAGAGGGATTCTGGAGGGTACATAAGATTGTGTTTTTTATATGTGTATTTAGAGTATAAAATTCATTGTATAATTTTAGAATCTTTTAAACAGAATCCCAAGAAAAATTGTTATATGAAGTACTTTTAAGTTAGGGTAATGAGTTATAGACGTTACTCCAATTGGTGTACAGGAGAAATATAATAAAAGAAAAAAGATGAATGGATAGTTGGAAATAGAACAGACAAAGAATATTATTGAAAATGATAATAAGATATGAAAGGATATATAAAGGTTTTGTTATGTTTTTTTTTTTTTTGGATGTTGTATATTGAAAAAAGGCAAAAAAAAATTTATTAATAAGAAATAATTTGGATGAAAAGGAGAAGTTGGGATAAGATATGAAGTTAAATAGACAAAGTATTGATACTATAATTTGGAATTGTTATGTTCTATTGGTTTTCTTCTTTTATTATTTTTTCTTAGAAAAGAACTTATAAGCTGTTATGCCTTGTGCATTGTTTATATAAAATTGATAAAAATGGTTTATATATATATATATAAAAGAAAATGATAATAAGATATGGAAGGATGTATAAAGTGAATATGATGTTTGAATTTGTGTCTGTGTGAAGAGTTTCAACCCGGCATCAGACAACCTTCAGAAAAGATCTTTTAGTTTTGTTTGTGTTCTCTGTAAAATTAATAAAATTTGTTTTTTTTTTAAAAAAAGAAAATTTTATGCCTAGCTATCTACCGCTCTAAGCAATAACATATCTGTTAAAATAGCAGGCCTCAAATGATATCAGGACATGTGGTGATTTATATTCAGAACTCTTTTTTCACTTTTTTTCCCTATAATTCACAGTTGAAGGAACACCTGATACAGCATGTTTATCTCCATTTAGGGCTTTATGCTTGTTGTGAATGAATAATACCAATAAAGTTATCTTGAGCTTGAAGTCAAGTGCAGGGTTCTGGCCCTGCACTTCTGATTGGCTGTTAATGACAGGATCAGATTGGTCCATTCAGCTAGCGCTCCAGGTTTGCTATTGGTTGAAGAGTTAATAAGTTGCCTCTATAAGGAAGGCTATAGCAGCCCTCCAGTTTGAGCTGTTACAAATGTAAATAAAGAATTTGAAGTTCACTGTTTCTACCGGCTCGTCTCCATCATTCGCACCCATGCTCCAGTCTTAACACTGGCGATGAGGGTGGGATTGGATGACATCAGAGCCAACTAAGCACGTGGCTGAACCATGTCCAGCAGCGTAGTACCACCCGCTCCGTTCGATCCAACTTAAGAGGACTGGGAGTCCTACATGGATCGTTTTCAAATGTTTTTGGAAACAAATAATCTGAAGGATGCCACACCTGGGAAGAAACGGGTGGTATTCCTAACGTACTGCAGCCCGGCGGTATTCAAAATGGCTAAGGCATTAGCAAAACCGGCGGAAGTGAAGGCCATGGACTGGGATGTCCTCAAACCGCTACTAAGGGCCCACTATGCACCAACCATTCCAATGCTCGTCAGACGACACGAGTTCTATCAAAGAAACCAGCAGAAAGGAGAAAGCGTTGCCGATTTCATTGCAGACCTCCGGAACTTGGGAGGCCTTTGCAATTTCACCGACCTAGAAGAGACCTTGAGAGACTGAGTAGTCCTCGGGCTAGACGCTCTAAATGTACAGAGCAAAATAATGGCAAAAGGCGGCATCACCCTTAAAGACGCCATAGTTGAAGCTACAGCAGAGGAGGCGACCAAGAAGTCGGATGCCCAACTACACCGAAATTGCACTCCAACACACCCACCGGCCGGCGAAGTTTCACCTAACACAGAAGGGCAGCTACAGACGGCCCACCATGAGGACCTCTCTTCATCATCAGACAGCAACGAAGAAGAGGTCCATCGCCTGCAGTCCGATCGGGAATGATACCTGAAGTCCCAGCCACCATGCGCTGGCTGCGGGGCCAACCATAACCGTTCCGACTGCAAATTCTGCAACGCACTCTGCCACGAGTGCGGGAAACAAGGCCACATCGGATGGATCTGCAGAAGCCTCCTCAGACCCAGCCAGACCTCAAAAGGAACCAATCTCCGCCAATTGACAGGGAATCGCCCTGTAAGGCAAGAACCAGTAAACCACTCCTACAGAAACCGACCCATGAATTGTCCAGTGAGACGGGAAGAGGCCCACCTAACACTCACTATTGGGCATGCCTCGCATGAAGCTACGCATGGTGGCCAGGAGTTGACAGACAAATCGAATCGTGGGTTAGATGCCAAGAAGTAAGCAACGCTCCACCAAAGGCAACCCCAACTGAATGGGAGATGCCGCAGGGACCCTGGTCCCGTATCCATCTGGACTTTGCTGGGCCGACCAAAGGCCACACATTTTTGCTAACCGTCGACGCCTACTCGAATTGGCTCGAGATTCACAGAATGAGCAACACGACCACTGACGCGGTCATCAAAAGACTGGAAAGACTGTTTGCAACCCACGGATTACCAGATGTTCTGGTATCCGACAACGGGCCCAAGTTTACTGCATTGTCTTTTGAGCAGTACCTGGCTGACCGCGGTATCCAACATGCGCTCACTTCACCTGCACACCCTGCTGCCAATGGTAGGGATGAGCGCATGGTTCAATTCGTCAAAAAGACTCTCCAAAAGATTGACTATGACAACATCAACGAGAAAATCAATTGGATCCTTTTCCTACAGCACATCACACCTCACAGCGTCATCAACAAAACTCCCGCCGAGCTGCTAATGGGACGAAAGCTCCGGTCCCACCTCGATCGGTTACACCCAGCCTACGAACTGGAAATGCGGTTCCAGCGGTCAATGCCGTACCTTCCAGGTAGGCGATTTAGTATTCGCTAAAAACTTATCGGGCGATCCGCTGTGGGTAGAAGCGACCGTAATCCGTGTAACCGGCCCAAGATCATACCTCGTTCAGTGCCCTGACGACAGACTTTGGAAGCGCCACATAGATCAACTACAATCGCAGCTACCATCGCGCACTTCCGAACTCCCTTACGACCAAACTGAGGGGGGGGGAGATACAGTGGAAAGCAAATTGCTATTAGAGGGAAACTTTTTTGAAGAAACCGATAATGGGACTGAAATGCAGGAACAGGAACCAGGGACCGGAGTGAGTTCACCTCAGGGAGTGGCCAGTGATATTGGTGACAACGGGAACGCGAACTTGGAACCAGAGGCACCCCTACCGATAAACAACGATCTACCTCAGCAGAAGTGCAACCAACCGCCAGGCACTTTGCGAAAATCGAAAAGACTAACAAAACAGCCGTCCTACCTTAAGGACTATGTAACCGTGCCCTGTGGGCAGAAGCCAGGGGAAAGGGGTGTTGTGAATGAATAATACCAATAAAGTTATCTTGAGCTTGAAGTCAAGTGCAGTCTTGAGCTTCAAGCTCAAGTTATCTTGAGCTTCAAGCTCAAGTTATCTTGAGCTTGAAGTCAAGTGATTGGCTGTTAATGGCAGGATTGGATTGGTCCATTCAGGAGCATCTGATTGGCCATTAACAGGCCATTCCCATTGGTTAACAGAGCTAGCGCTCCAGGTTTGCTATTGGTTGAAGAGTTAATAAGTTGCCTATATAAGGAAGGCTATAGCAGCCCTCCAGTGTAAGCTGTCACAGTATGTAAATAGAGTTTGAAGTTCACTGTTTCTACCGGCTCGTCTCCATCATTCGCACCCATGCTCCAGTCTTAACAATGCTCCTTTTGAAAAACTAGGCAAATGTCATTTTATCAGAATGCATGACAGCCAAGGCACAGGCCCTTCAAATATATGAAAAGTGTTGTTGTTTTTTAAAATAAAGGTATTTGCAGGTTTTCCTTTAGTATGACCCAGAAGCAAGCTTGCTTCTGGCCTCAGGATTCAGTCTTCAAAATATCAATGAGCAAAGAAATAAATTATGAGCCCAGAATTTATACTGTTCATTACATCTTATTGCCTTAAGTTTCTTTTTGTGTAGCATTTATATATGCAACAATAAAATAAAACAAACATAGAAATCTGGTTGCCTCACAAGGAAGATTACATTACATTTGCAGAGTCAGAGCACATAGCAAGACATGACCAAAATACTAAATGGGGTCAGTGCTAAGTAGAAAAATCCAAGTTTGTAGACCCGGTGGGATGTCAAAAGAAAACCAATTCTGTAAGAGAGGCAAGAAAATTGAAGGTGCCAGGAGGTATTAATTTTATGAAATCTTCATTACATTCCCCTTCTTTTTCTCTTCCTCAACAGGGCAGGAAGGTGTGAATTCTAGAAAGGGAAATATTTTTCTTAGGCTCTGTGTGCATGCCTCCAACTGTATGCACAGATGTTTTCTAACTGATGCCTACCAAATATCAACTAAGAATTGCATTACAATGACAGAGGGATTCATTTATATTCAGTCCCTCTTTCTCTTTAAAATGATCCTTCAAATGGAATGTATACCAAATACCATTTGAAAGGCTACACTAACAGTATAATTTTTTTGCCTAAACATTATTGAGGAAAAGAACAAGGACCTTGACCTTCACCAATTATTTGGCTCATGTGAGAGCATAATGTTCAGCATTATTATAGGAAGATTTTCAATATGAAATGACTCTGCAACCGTAATGCTAGTATTTCAATAAGGGTGACTTAAGGGCAGCCTCAATTAATTCACAGATGGGTACTTATGCATCCCCCATAGCCAATGTAATCACTTCCCTTGCAGTATGAAGGCTAATTCATTTCTAATAGAAAGTATCTATTGATGTGAGTTATAAAGCGATCTGAACTTGCATTTGGTACATCCTAGAATAAAGTTTCTTTCTTTCCTTTTTAAAGCAAACTATGGCTGAATAATGTATGATCTTTTTTTTTTTCTTTTTGAAATGAAGTCATTGTGGCTAAAAATTCAAACTGCATTGGTTGAAATTAAGGGAGACCAAATTGATTTGTTGATCGTAACAATATTCCTGAATAGTTCAAGGTACATCAGTTGTTCAGTTCATTTAACCAAATGTCCTTCTAGATCTAGAAGAACTTGTACCAATTGGAATTATATTTATAAGCTATTCAACTGACATTGGACTACCTGGGGAAAAGCCATAGTTGTACAAGAACTATTTTGAGAAAAAGAATTTTGGAAAATGGAAAACACTTTAAATTGAAACCAATTTTAATTGATATTGGTATTAATACTAGTTTATGGAAAAATAGAGCCAGAAACAATTACCATGTATGTGTGAGGGGAAACTTTATCTTTAGGGAAAAATTGTACCCATTCTCAATTCATATTCTTTCATATTTAAACATTTATTTTATTTTATTTTCTTTATGTGTACATCTATACATAAAAGCACTTAAAAGTAAGCAATTCTAGAGATTAAAATAAATTCTACTGGAAATTTTGCAGGGAATGAATCTGAATTCTTCCCATAATTCTTGAATTCTTGAATTATGAATCTGAATTCTTCCCATAAATCTCACACAAAAAGGCTACCAGTCAGAATAAAGAGTTGCCAT
The DNA here is from genome assembly GCA_033807585.1 of Hydrophis major. Taxonomy (NCBI): domain Eukaryota; kingdom Metazoa; phylum Chordata; class Lepidosauria; order Squamata; family Elapidae; genus Hydrophis; species Hydrophis major. Next base: position 15,074,058 of record CM066334.1, on the reverse strand, counting down.
CATAATATAAAATTGGTAGTTGAGTTGGACAGAGATTGAACATCTATAACATGGTCGTGATATATTTTTTAATAACATCAACTTTTGAAAAATCTAGTTTATTTTCTAGCACTTCCTAATCACATGGCATTCCGGGGGGGAAATAACATTTATTAATAAATGCATGCATGTTATATGTATTAAGATATAAGTGACATGTTGGCAACCTTGAAAAGCTTCATAAATATATGAAGCCACTATATAACTCCAGATCTGACCTAATCAATTTCTATCAATGTTTAATTTAAAATCAGTCTAGAAATATATTAACTGAGAAACTAAGATTGCATTAGGGTAGTCCACAAATATCTGCTGGTGAAATAAACATAACATCTATCAAAGGTGCATTTATATTCATGTGTGAACATGGGATCAAAAATCTCTATTTAATGCAGCTTCTTGTTTTGCAGATAAGCAGGAAAAGAGACATATGATCCTACTACTATTGTCTCCATTGTTAGAACAAAAAATAGCTCCATCTTTTTTTCTATAATTCTGCCACCAGGAGCCCTAGTGGTACAGTGGTTAGAATGAAGTACTTTAGGCAACTCTGCTCTTAGCCTGGAGTTCGATCCTGACAGCGCTCAAGGTTGACTCAGCCTTCCACTCTTCTGAGGTCAATAAAATGAGGACCCAGATAGTTGGGGGCAATCTGCTGACATTGTAAACTGCCCAGAGACTGTTGTAAAACACTTTGGGGTGGTATATAAGTCTAAGTGATATTGTTACTTTATTGAGCAAAGGCAAACAATATTAGAGACAGAATCTTGCTAATGGTTCTCTGAAATGCCCTTGTCAGCACCAGTTTTATTCTCAGAGAGCCCCCTTCCTTCCTTCCTTCCTTCCTTCCTTCCTTCCTTCCTTCCTTCTCTTTCTTTCTTTCTTTCTTTCTTTCTTTCTTTCTTTCTTTCTTTCTTTCTTTCTTTCTTTCTTTCTTTTCTTTCTTCATTCATTCATTTATTACTTTTATACACCATGCACCTCACTTTCTAAAATGATTCTGGGTGAGTTGCAATGGCATAAAACACGAATATAAAAACATTAAAATTAACAACAGTTTAAAAAAGCCTAAGATCTAAGAGGGTGAATGGTGTGGGAGAGTGGGCTTTTATCTCCATCAATCAGCTCCAACAAAGCACACATCCCAACCCAGCCCAATCAGCAGAATCAAGTTTTAAGGCCCTTCCAGAAAGCATCTCTAGCAGCAAAAGGTTCCCTTTAAAAAAAAAAGTGCTTTTAAATACCTGCACAACAAATCCTTTCCTGATTATCACAGGGGTTACAGTATTAGAGTAGAACTGAAGAGACCCAAATTCTATCTGATCAATTCTGAGGCAGGGAGGAGAAAATATTTGTGGGGCAGCGTAGGTGATGGATTATGAGCTCTTGGAGAAAATATAGGATATAAAAAACACACATACACAAACACACACACATGCAGTTTTCTTCCAAATTTTTCCAATTGTCATTGTCACTTTTCTAGGGCTGAGACAGAGTAGTCCAAGAGTACCCAGCTGGCATTGGGCCTAAAACAGAATAAGAATTCACACTATCCCAGTTTCTACCCTGTTGTTTTAACTGTTACACCAACATGGTTCTCATATGATATGTAATATAACATCATTTTTGAGCAATAGGAGATGAACAGTTCAGGGGCAGCAAACAAATTACATATCTTTCACCAATCCAATTTGGTTATCTAAACATCTGCAATTGTTAAAACGAGAAATGTAGTTGTTATGTCTGGAGAATGGGTGCGAATGATGGAGACGAGCCAGTAGAAACAGTGAATTTCAAACTCTTTATTTACATTTGTGACAGCTCAAACTGGAGGGCTGCTATAGCCTTCCTTATATAGGCAACTTATTAACTATTCAACCAATAGCAAACCTGGAGCGCTAGTTCCGTTAACCAATGGGAATGGCCTGTTAATGGCCAATCAGATGCTCCTGAAGGGACCAATCCGATCCTGCCATTAACAGCCAATCAGAAGTGCAGGGCCAGAACCCTGCACTTGACTTCAAGCTCAAGATAACTTTGTTGGTATTATTCATTCACAACACCCCTTTCCCCCGGCTTCTGCCCACGGGGCGCGGTTACATAGTCCTTAAGGTAGGATGGATGTTTTGTTAGTCTTTTCGATTTTCGCAAAGTGCCTGGCGGTTGGCTGCACTTCTGCTGAGGTAGATCGTTGTTTATCGGTAGGGGTGCCTCTGGTTCCGAGTTCGCGTTCCCATCATCACCAATATCACTGGCCACTCCCTGAGGTGAACTCACTCCGGTCCCTGGTTCCTGTTCCTGCGTTTCAGTCCCATTATCGGTTTCTTCAAAAAGGTTTCCCTCTAATTGCAATTTGCTTTCCTCTGTATCTCCCGCCCCCCTCAGTTTGGTCGTAAGGGAGTTCGGAAGTGCGCGATGGTAGCTGCAATCGTAGTTTATCAATGTGGCGCTTCCAAAGTCTGTCGTCAGGGCACTGAACGAGGTATGATCTTGGGCCGGTTACGCGGATTACGGTCGCTTCTACCCACAGCGGATCGCCTGTTGGATGCAGGGTGTGTAGGTGAAGTGAGCGCATGTCGGATACCACGGTCAGCCAGGTACTGCTCAAAAGACAATGCGGTAAACTGGGGCCCGTTGTCGGACACCAGAACGTCTGGTAATCCGTGGGTTGCAAACAGTCTTTCCAGTCTTTTGATGACCGCGTCAGTGGTCGTGTTGCTCATTCAGTGAATCTCAAGCCAATTTGAGTAGGTGTCGATGGTTAGTAAAAACATGTGGCCTTTGGTCAGCCTGGCAAAGTCCAGATGGATGCGGGACCAGGGTCCCCGCGGCGTCTCCCATTTGGTTGGGGTTGCCTTTGGTGGAGCATTGCTTACTTCTTGGCATCTCCTGCAAGTTTTAACCCATGATTCGATTTGTCTGTCGATGCCTGGCCACCATGCGTAGCTTCGTGCGAGGCCCTTCATGAGCATGATGCCAGGGTGGCCATCGTGCAAGGTTCTTAGCAATTTCTGTTGGAGTCGTTCTGGGATAACGACTCTATCGCCCCAGATGACACAGCCCTTCTGGGAGAACAACTCTGTTTGACGCCTTTTGAATGGTGCAAAGTCATCTGGTACTTGGTCCAATGGCCATCCGTGTTCCACCCATGTGAGGACTCGTGCTAAGATGGGGTCGCGTTTTATTTCTCTCGCGATGTCACGGGCAGTTAATGGCGGCGTGTGGAGTGTCTCGATCTGCAACGCTGTCATCGTTGGTGCAGGATCATTGATAGTTTCAGGGAGCGGTGTGCGGCTCAGCATGTCGGCGTGGGGAATGGCTTTACCGGGATGATATTGTAGCTGATAATTGTAGGCAGCCAAGAATTCTGACCAGTGGGTCATTCTGGGAGAAAGTATGTAGGGAGTTGGCTTGTCCCCAGCGATGATCCCCAGCAATGGTTTGTGGTCAGTTACAATGGTGAAAACCCGGCTGTACACGTACTCATGAAATCTTTTAACAGTTGATACAATCGCCAGGGCTTCTTTATCGATCTGGCTGTAATTTCGCTCAGTTTTTGAGAGTGTCTTTGAGAAGTAAGCAACAGGGGCTTCGTTACGGTTAGGTAATACATGGCTCAAGATGGCGCCCACTCCAAAAAGTGATGCATCACATGTAATGTTTATTGGCAAGGTCTCATTGTACTGCATTAGTACAGCGTCCGAAGTCAGTAGTTTTTTCCCATTATGGAATGCCTGCTCTTCTTTGTGATCCCATACCCAAATCGATTTTTTATCTAATAGATGATGTAAAGGTTCAGCGACAGTCGCCTTGTGTGGCAAGAATACATCATAAAAATTGATGAGGCCTAAGAACGCCTGGAGGTCGGTCTTGTTCTGGGGTCTGGGAGCGTTTTTTATTGCTCTTAATTTGCTATCGGTAGGGTGAATATCCTGACGGTCAATTAAGTACCCTAAAAATTCAACACAATCGGTACAGAGTTTGCACTTATTTATTTTGACTTTCAAGCCTGCTTCCTGGAATTTTTGTAATACCAGTCTTAAACACTCCCGTAAGATTTTTGGAGTGGGGGCGGCAATGAGCACATTGTCAAAATAGGGGACAATGCCCTTGATCCCCTGCAATAGTCTCTCCATTAGGCTCTGAAAGATCCCCGGGGCCACACTGACTCCGAATTGAAGCAGCGTACACTTAAAGGCACCTCGGTGTGTTACAATAGTCTGTGCCTGTGCCGTTTTTTCATCAACCGGCAGTTGCTGATAAGCCTGAGCTAAGTCTAGTTTAGCGAAGACTTTTCTGTCCCCCAGGGAATGGAGGAGGTGTTGCACCACTGGCACCGGATATGGGTTTTTTTGCAGGGCGTGGTTTAGGGTGGCTTGGTAGTCCCCACAAATTCTAATGGAGCCGTCCAGCTTAATTGGTGTCACAATCGGTGTTTCCCATGGGGAGCGGTCAGTTGGTTTTAACACTCCCTGGGCAATCAACTTATCAAGCTGTTCGTTGATTTTTGGCTTTAGAGCGAACGGAACTCGACGAGGCTTAAGGCGGATGGGAGCTATCTTTGGATTAAGGCTAAAGGATATCGGGGTCCCCTTGTACTCGCCTAGCTTTTCCTCGAAGACGTCCCTGAATTTGTGGGCGAGGTCTTCCTTCCAGTCACTGCCGCCGATTCGGTTAATGCCAGCCACTTCAATGCCGAGTGGTGCGAACCATTGCAGGCCTAACAGACTAGGCCGGTCCTTATCGATCACCGTCAGGGGTAAGTACGCTGTGCGGTTCTTGAATGCAACCCAGACTCGACTGGATCCTGCAACTGGAATTCGGTTCCTCTGGTAGTCTTTTAACACGAGCCGTTGGAATTGAAGGTCTTGGCGCCAGATAGTGGGGATGAGTTGCTTGAGGGTCTTCCATGAGACCATTGAAAGAGACGATCCCGAGTCAACTACCATTTGGCAGGGTTGATTTTCAATGTTCACGTTGATCCGAATTTTCTTAGCGTCTAGTGAAGAGGCATGGCCAATAGTGAGTGTTTGGTGGGCCTCTTCTCGTCTCGCTAGACGATTCATGGTCGGTTTCTGTAGGAGTGGTTTACTGGTTCTTGCCTTACAGGGCAATTCCCTGTCGATTGGTGGAGGTTGGTTCCTTTCGAGGCCTGGCTGGGTCCGCGGAGGCTTCTGCAGACCCGTCCAATGTGGCCTTGTTTTCTGCACTCGTGGCAGAGCGCGTCGCAGAATTTGCAGTTGGAGCAGTAATGGTTGGCCCCGCAGCCAGTGCATGGTTGTTGGGACTTCGGGTAACGGTCCCGATCGGAACGCAGGTGATGGACCTCTTCTTCATTGCTGTCTGACGATGAAGAGAGGTCCTCATGGTGGGCCGTCTGCAGCTGCCCTTCTGCGTTAGGTGAAACTTCGCCAGTGGTGGGTGTGCTGGAACGCAATTTCAACGTAGTTGGGCAGCCGACTTCTTGGTCACCTCCGCTGCTGTAGCTTCAGCTGTGGCGTCTTTAAGGGTGATGTCGCCCTTTGCCATTATTTTGCTCTGTACGTTTGGAGCATCTAGCCCGAGGACTACTTGGTCTCTCAAGGCCTCTTCTAGGTCAGTGAAATCGCAAAGGCCTCCCAAGTTCCAGAGGTCTGCAACGAAATCGGCGACGCTTTCTCCTTTCCGCTGGTTTCTTTGATAGAACTCGTGTCGTCTTACAAGTGTTGGAACGGTTGGTGCATAGTGGGCCCTTAGTAGTGGTTCGAGGACGTCCCAGTCCATGGCCTTCGCTCCCGCCAGTTTCGCTAATGCTTTAGCCATTTTGAATACCTCCGGGCCGCAGTGCATTAGGAATACCGCCCGTTTCTTCCCGGGTGTGGCATCCTTCAGATTATTCGTTTCCAAAAACATTTGAAAACAATCCATGTAGGACTCCCAGTCCTCTTGAGCTGGATCGAACAGAGCGGGTGGTACTACGCCGCCGGACATGGTTCCGCCGTTGTGTGCTTCAGCCACATGCTTAGTTGTCTTGGTTGGCTCTGATGTCATCCAATCCCATCCTCATCACCAGTGTTATGTCTGGAGCATGGGTGCGAATGATGGAGACGAGCCGGTAGAAACAGTGAATTTCAAACTCTTTATTTACATTTGTGACAGCTCAAACTGGAGGGCTGCTATAGCCTTCCTTATATAGGCAACTTATTAACTCTTCAACCAATAGCAAACCTGGAGCGCTAGCTCCGTTAACCAATGGGAACGGCCTGCTAATGGCCAATCAGATGCTCCTGAATGGACCAATCCAATCCTGCCATTAACAGCCAATCAGAAGTGCAGGGCCAGAACCCTGCACTTGACTTCAAGCTCAAGATAACTTTATTGGTATTATTCATTCACAACAGTAGTCAAGCTCTGGGTTCCAATTAAAACACACATCTGTTTATGAGGAGATAACCTACAATGAAAATGTTTCTAAAATTCATACCCACTGCAATCTAAATATTCACAATGTACAGTATGTATTTTTACTATGGGATAGTGATGTATATCTCTTATAGTGACTTCTTCTGAGAGGGTGGAATAATAATAGGAATCATAATGCATTGTTGCAGATTTTCCTCTATCTGTGAAATAATTTTCTAAATTAGCAACTTCATTGTCCACATTAATATTTATTTTGGGGCGCAGGTGATGCAGAAAGTGAAAAATTATTAGAAAAGTGGGAAGTTTTTGTTTGTCCCTCAAAGTGTTTAAACTTGATTTGAAATATGCATGATATTTAGAACTTAGGGAAAGTTCCTATGGTGAATTCAAAATCAGACAACCTAATCTTGACTGGCAATTTTTATTTATCACTGCTTATTTAAAATAAGCAAATTATCACAATATAAAATGTACCATGTATGGCCATGAATACTGATTTCCTAGCAGACTAATTAATTCCTGTTGCCTTAGATGCATGACTGTCCCATTAATCAATTTATTTCAATCCATTTGATGTAAGTAGATATCATTCACACATCCATTAGGTAGTTCAATTGAATAATCATAAAAGGAGAGATATCAGGTAAGAAATACGTTTGGCAGGCCCAAATCTTTTTCCAATATTGGCAGTTTAAAATTCAGAAGAGAATTAGCAGAACAAACTCTCTGCTCACCCTTTGAAACTGGAATATTCTAATAATTCTACTTTTGCTAATTTAGTTGTTACTCATCTGAATGGAATATATAAAATCTGTACAAAAATATAAAGTAATATAACCAACCCATTTCACATACTACTTTGTTATAAATATGTTAATTTTCTGAGGCTTCTTGTTTTAACAAGTGATGGTAGATTGATCAAGAAGTCAACAAATTTGACTGAATCCAAACTTCATTTCACAGAAAGAAGCTTTTATGTCTTGGTCCAAATGCAAACAATGACAGTAAAACAGTAATTGACTCCACTTCATCAGCAATAACTGAACACCCATTTATCTTGGGATTTTTCTGCAAAGAACCGTGGAAGTCTAATATGGCAGAAAGGGAACCTCAATCACAACTCCTCTGCCAAATGTCTTTTTTTAAAAAAGATAGGCTTTCAAATTGTTAGAATGGCAATAATAAAAGGAACTAGCTAAGCCAATAGATTGAAGGTGTCCAATATTTCAGAGCTGAAAGAATCTTGCAAAAGAGATAAAGACCTTTTCAAGCAAAAATCTAATAAAGTCAGTGAGCATTTCCTGCCACAACTGAAAGAAAATGGATCAAGATCACAATTGAAAGAAAATGGATCAAGTCTTTTCAGCCGAAGCAAGCTATTGCAATAAACAGAAGAAAGTTCTTATAAAACCGCTGGAGCCAAAAATGCATCACAAAGAATAGGCAATTGGCTTCAAGAACAAATGTCCATTTATTTTTCAGGTCTGAACGGGAATGTGATGCTTGGACTGAATGTAATGAAATTGCTTCCAAACCTGCTCAATGGCTCTGGGAATGTTACAACTTTTTGACACCTTCAAAACCTAAATAAATTTCTTCCAACTCTAGTTGGTTCATTTCCTTTTTTATAAATGGAGGCAATTTGTGATATGTTCTTCTTATGCCAAACTCTACAGATGCCAAGTTGTACAACACTGTAGAGATGTATTGAACGTAGTGACATCAGTACATAAGCAAAGTGCAAATGTACCCTTACTAACATCAAAGTTAATTAATGCAGGTAAGCGTACTTAACTTTCAAAGTCGAAGTGTGAACTTCAAAGGCTTTGTAAAAGAATTGTTTTCTTTTTGAGGAGCATGGAAGGTTCATGTCCTATTAATTCCAGATCTGAGAGTCCAGATTTCATTTGAGGTCATATTAGGATTGCATGGAACTGCGCTACCTGTTTATACAAGGGAAAATTATTTATTTATTTATCATATTTATATAGCTGCCCATCTCATAGACTCTGATTTTAATAAAGGTAACATGCAAAAAGATTAACAATATGCAATATAACAAACAGGAAGTTTGTCCGAAGAACCAGAAATTATCTTAGTGTTTTTATTGTTATTAATGCATATTGTAGGAGAAGAGCAGGCAAAATTAAGGGGCAGAGTTAAGCAAGTCATCAGCCTGGAGTTTCCACAAAAGGTCAAAAGGTCAAAACCCTCTTGAACTCCGTTAACTCTGGTCTGGTGCCAATGTAATATTTTACATTAGTTGACTAGTTTCATGTATAATAAGAGCAATAAATCTTCTGCACTGGAACTTAGGTGCGATCCTGATCCTGCATGCATGACACATCTGTGTGCACACTAAAAAGAAAGTCAGTGTGATGTAGTAGTTAAGTTGCTGGACTGGACAAGGAAAACCAGGGTTTAGACCAGGGGTCTCAAACTTGCGGCCCATGGGCTAATTGTGGCCCGCAGGACAATATCCTGTGGCCCCCACCGTGATATGAAAGTATAATATTAGTGCGGCCCTCAGGGGGAATGGACCTCTGAAGGAAGTCCCACCTGCCATTCCTCATTGTGGCTGACATTCAGTGCTAGGCTAAGGTACACTGACTTCATGCACACTACGCTTGTAACAACAGTGTGGTGGATGATGAACAGTCCAGTAGCAGTCACCTTTTTTTGTGGTCGTCATTCCGGTACTTTCTACCATCAACAAATGCCACAATCAAATGCAGAGAAATGCGACTGCTACCAGTCGCATCTGCCACGCTGTTGTGACAAGTAGAAGCGGAAATGACATCACGCGTCACTAGCTGGCTAAACACTTCTATGAAACGTGGAACAAGAGTGACACCAAGTGGAATAAACTAAATTTTGTCACACTCTCATCATGTCTTTGTCAAAGCCAAAGCCTGAAGTGAAGAGAAAGATAGGTGATGAGCGCAGACAATTTCAGCAAAGGTGGGAGACGCAGTATTTCTTTGTTGAGCACAGGGGCATCCTGACATGCCTTATTTGCGCTGAAAAAGTTGCAGTGCACAATGAATACAAACTGAAACGTCATTATTCAACTAAACATTTTGAGGAATGTGCAAAATATCAGGGGGATGACAGAGCCAACCGGGTTGCCAGCCTTAAAACATGTCCAGTGAGGCAACAAGATTTCCTCAAGAAAGCAACCAAAGAAAATCCTGCAGCAGTCGAAGCTAGTTATATGGTTAGTGAGATGATTGCTAAGGCAGGAAAACCATTCCCAAATTTTCAAGCGGACCATGTGCCTTTTTGGGAGCACATATTTGTGCAAAAAGTTCTTGTCCATCCTGAACTTTAACAAGTCCAAGTACAGGTCCAGACTTACTGGTGATCATCTTCAAGCCATACTGAGGGTCTCAAGTGCCTCCTCTCTCAAGCCAAATGTGGCTCAGATATGTGAGAGGAAGCATTGTCAAGTCTCTGGCAGCAAGGAGTAAGCTGGAGAAGCCACGTTCTGAGGAACTGTTCATGATCTTCATTCAATGTTCCATTCATGTGTTCAGGACAGTTCATGTATTGGAGAAATCATTAACTGTTGATGACATTTGAGGATATTTTTTTAACAATGTTTTTTGTGGAATCCCTTATGTGGCCATACTCTACCTCCAGCAGCCCCCAGGTAAATTGAGTTTGAGACCCCTGGTTTAGACCTTACAATGAAGGACTAAATAAAGCCAGATCAGTGACTTTGGGCCAAATACCTTTCTTTACCTTAGATCAGGGGTCCCCAACCACCGGTCCCTGGACCAGTACCGGTCCGTGGACCATTTTTTACTGGGCCGCAAAACTTGGGCACTGCGAGGGGGAGAGAGGGAGAACAGAGCGCTACGGTATGCCCAGCGCTAGTCTCCCTTTTCCTCTCCTTCTCCTTCTCCCCCATCAACCATGCACAAGCACGGGTGCAGATAAAGCTGTTGCTGTTGCTGCTGCTGCTGCACCACGACCCGGAGGAACAGATTGAGCACAGCGTCCGTCGCCAGAGCGCAAAGAAGCAGCAGCGGCGGCAGCGGCGGCTGCATTTCTGACTTTCCCGGGAAAGGTCATTCCCTGACCAGTCGCACTTCCCAGCCCACGCTTGCACCCCTCGCCCCCCCCCACCGCCCACTTCCTCGCAGGCGGAGGCAAGAAGGAAGGAATTCGGGCGTGCTTTCTAGCCAGCTGTGCCAAGTCTTTCTTTTTTTTTTTGCCTGAGGCTGGAAAGAAGAAGGGCGACAGATCACTGAGGAAGGTGAGAGAGACTGAGAAGGGAGAGAGAAGCCCGGCTAAAGCAGCTCCGCGCTGCTTTAGGGACTAGTAGTAGAAGGTACCGGTCCGTGGAAGAATAAATAATCGTAAAACCAGTCCCTAGTTCAAAATAGGTTGGGGGCCACTGCCTTAGATTGTGAATTTGCAAAATATTCACTAGATCAGCAGATTAAAGTCCACAATCTTCAGGGAAAAGGACTTCATACTTCCGGAGATAAATTTTGAATAACTACAATACACATTATCAGCAAAGTCAAATTTTCTCTATTGAAATTTTTTGGTCTTCTCTTCATTCCCATTTTAAATGTTGCAAGTTACAATTTCCCTACACAGCAGATGGGTATCTTTATGGAAACAGGAGGTGGTAGGTAATTCTAGAAAGGTGCTCTATCATCATAAACCTGCATTATCTATCATACTGAGTTAGGAAAAACATCTACACAACTGGGGTAAATATAGAGAAAAAGCAATAATACAGTATATAAGGTGAATAAACAAGTTAGGAAGCAAGTTAACAGAAGAAAAATATGAGATTTGATTACTGGAACAAGAATATAGAAGTATGGATAGAAGCTGAGTGCTGTCCAAAGAATCTAGTCTGTTCTGGAACTATTACTGCTAGCCTAGAGCCTATCAATTTACTTCAAGGATTCATAGAAGAATCATTTTGGAACCTGGGAATGGGAAAAATCACTCATCCTTCTTTTTTATACAGTCTTAAGTCATTAATGAGAAGGAGGCAGCCAAACATAAGCAAACTGACCTGCTTCAAATTCTGGCAGATCTTGAAGTTTCAAATAAAGACTCATTACTGAGCTATTTCTTCAAGCACGAAAGGTTATTAGCCACATGGGCTAATTATCAGCTGCAAATCTCATCTTTCTTTTAAAAAGGGTAGAAGACAAGATTTTTAAAAAGTCATGTTTTTCTTTTCTATTTTTAATACTATTGATCTGTGTCTTTGCAATGCATTCATCTGCTTCTCAGTTCATAGGATGATTGGATTTTCCTATATTTATCAGCAGTGATCATGAGGCTTACTTGTAGCTGCTTCAAAAGTGAAGAAACACACAGAGAGATAGAGATTACACACACAAAGCACAAAGCGTGAGGGGGTAGAGAGAGAGGAGAGAGGAGGGGGAGAGAGAGACTTATAAGATTCTTGTTTGCTCATTTTCTCCCATTTTCCAAAAATCTGCAGATTTATTGTTCTTATTTGCAATGAAATCTATGAGTTTTGCAGATCATAGGAAGTCTATGGATAATATGCTTTCTCCCATGCTATGCATTATAGAAAGAAAATATGTAGAAAACTTTTTTAGCACCAAGTTATGGTTCAATTCTTGTTGCCCCTCTTCTTACACCATGCCAATATTCTAAACCAGCAATTTCTTTCTTCTTGTAGATTCTGTTTAAATTTCTACTGATTGCTTATATTGCCAAACTTAAAATTTTATACTTTTGCAACACCCCTAGTCAAAACAGATCAGGAAATGCAGACAACTCCTTCTCAGCAGTTACCATTTCCTGTAAAATGAATCAACCTCTCTGGAAGTGAATAATATATCAGAAAGAAGTTTGATAAGGCTTCCAGGAGTAATTTTCCAAAGTTCCCCAGATTAAAATGTCGGCACATAAATATCAGGGACAGCTACAGCTATTTATCTTCACATAAGAAGAAAATTCAATATATGAAACAGAAAGTGGCTAAGCCAATGGCTGCCTGTGTGCTTCCTTCCCTCCTCACCTTCTTGTTATTTTGCAATTTAAATGGATACTTGAATTGTGATGAATGGCAGAGGAATAAATGCCAACTGGTACCAGGGATGCACATTCCTAATGGAACAGCCATTATATGATTTGAACTGGTGCTGATGAAAATCCAGATGCAATAAATTAATTGCACAACTGTGACCTTTGAAGAGCAAAGGAATGTGTGTGTGTGTGTGTGTGTGTGTCTCATACACAGTGACATTTATCCACATTCAGCCCATCCTTTTGTGGTTATCTAGCATTGCAAAGAAATTGTGCTACAGAGACAAAGGAAACACTATTGACCATTGTAAAGCAACTGCATATCTTCTGGAGTAAGAGAGGAAAAATCTTAATATTTCAGCCCAATATTTGGTTGGGCTTGAATGAAGTTAGTGGGTAGTGGTAACCATGTTATACCAAGAAAAAGTTGAGACTTTGGTAAAAGTGCAGAGAAGAGCAACAAAGATGATTAGGGAACTGGAGGGTAAAACATTTGAAGAAAGTTTGCAGGAATTGGGTATGGCTAGTCTAGTGAAAAGAAGGACTATGTAAGGTCCTGCCTCTATTCCCCAATCAAGAAAGAACGGACTCTTGAGACAGCAGCATTTCAAAATGAACCTTTGTACTGAAAGGGAGTGATTGCAAAACAGGGTCAGAGTCCCGCCCACCCCCAGGAAATTCCATTTGGATAAAGTGGTTAGAAACCCTTCCCCTCAGTCTGATGTTGAATGAGCTAAGATGTTGTGGAAATGGCGGTCCTGAGAAAGAGATAAGCAGTTGGTCCCACGCTTCTTCTGTGAGGCTTCTGAACTGAGAGAAAACAGATGGCTCTCCCCACTTGTACATTCCCCAAGGTAAATCAAAGCACAGGGCAGAATAGGTGACAGGATAAATGTTATAAACTAGGCAAATTACAGGATACATAGGAAACAGGATGAGAGGAATAAATGAGTAAAAGAATCCGGGGTTCCCTCCCCAAATGAGAGGCAGTATCATGATAGGGATGTGACAGACTAGGTGAGACACAATAGCAGCATTCCAATATTTGAGGGGCTCAAAGAAGAGGGGATCAACATTTTCTAAAGCACCAGAAAACCAGAAACAATGGATAGAAACTAATCAAAGAGAGAAGCAACCTAGAACTTAGGAGAAAACTCCTAACAATGAAGACAATTAACCAGTGGAATAGCTTGCCTTCAGAAGTTCTGGATGCTCCATCACTGGAGGCTTTTAAGAGAAGACTGTCAGCCACTTGCCTGAAATATCATATGATCTCCTCTACTACTGGTTCTGTGGGTGTGGCTTGGTGGGTGTGCTTTCCAGTTCTGTTCTCCTGTGCAGGGCAACAAAAGAAGACCCACCTGATCAGTGAATAGATGGGGGCAGGGCCAACCAGAGGTGGTATTTACCGGTTCTCCATACTACTCAAAATTTCCACAACCAGTTCTCCAGAACTTATCAGAACTGGCTGAATACCACTTCTGGATCTCCTGCAGAAGCAATGTCCCTTCCAATTCTGTTATTCTGGTATTTTGTTAAAAGAGAGGCAGTTTAGTGTAGTGATTAGACATCAGGCTAGAAACTGAGACAGTCTGAGTTCTCATCCTGGCTTGGGCACAAAACTGGCTGATTGTTTGGGGGAAGAATTTTGGATATGGGATTGATCTAGAGAAATGGCAGAAATTGTGGTCTCAAAATTATAAAATGACAATGTCAACAGCATATAAAGAAAACTTGTATAAGATGTTTTACAGGTGGCACTTTCCCCCGACAAGAATAGCAAGAATGTTTAAGAACAAATCTGAAAAATGCTGGAAATGTCATCAGATACCCTGCTCGTATACCATATGTGGTGGACTTGTGAGGATGCTAGAAAATATTGGACTATAATTCGCATGGAAAAAATGACAAAGAAACACATAGACATGAAACCAGAGATCTTCTTATTGGGAATTTTACCTGATATATATAGTAAAGATTTGAAGTACCTGATTGTAAATGTATTAACAGTGGCTAGGATTGTATTTGCTAAAAATTGGAAGAATGAGAAAATACCATTACAGGAAGAAATTATTAAGAAAATATTGGAATGTGCTGAGATGAGTAGATTGACATTTGAAATTAGAGAGCAAGAGGATAAACAATTTTATGAAATTTGGGATCTTTTTTATCAATGGTTAGATGATAAAATACGATAATAGAATATTTAGAATGCTAGACAGTCAGGAATATCTTTATTTTGCTATTTTGCTATTATTTTGTTATTCGACATTATATTTATAAAGGGTTTTTTAGGATTAATTTGATATGATTATATGATTTGTTATAGAGTAAACTGGTTTAAAGTATTGTTAGCTCATAAAGCATGAATGATTAAAAATATAGTCAAAAACTTCTTTTTTTTAGTGATATTAGGATATATAAGTTTGGATTGACAATATGAGTTGTTATGTAACATAATTGTAATTGAGACGACAGAATGAATGCACAAAAATGATGAACCAGCTGACACACTGGATGTACATATGAGAGTTGATGTTTTTATGTTTTGTTTGTCTTGTTTGTTTGTAGAAAATTAATAAAATCTTTTTCAAAAAAACAACAACAACTAGCTGAGTAATCTTGAGCCAGTTATTCTCTCTCAGCCCTGGGAAGCAGCAATATGGCAAAACCTTGCTAAGAAAACTGAAGGGAAGAATGGGGTGGGAAGCTATTAAAATGGCAGGACAAATCTAGAGCATTTCAAATGTTTTGAACTTTGATCTCCATCAGACCCCAATAGCATGCCCTTAGACAAGGGATTGTGGGAGCTGCAGTTTAAAATTTGTGGGAACAAAAAGGTTGTCTAAGGCTGGCTAATAGAGCTAAAGAGAAGGAGTGTATCAATTGCTGCAGACGGCTGAAGGTAATTGCAGATCGTCAAACTGCTAAGCACAATAACCTCTAATTTATTCAAGAATCGGTGATCAAACAAGAAGCTAATGTTAAACAGCTGTAAAAATATCAAAAGGAAAAAAAGTAATTAACAATAAATTATCCTGTACTCATTAAGCCTTTTAGCTTTCCATCTTTCCTGTAGCCCACCAAAAACACCAACAAATGTGGGAGAACTATTAATTAAAGTATTTAAAATTTAAGGCAATTTGCATTTGCAAAAATGTGATATCATGAAAAAAAATGACAAGCCTGTCACTGGAAAGGCTGATTAAAATAATTGATACATTGAGGATGAGATGAGAATGAGCAAAAGGCTGGCTTTCTGCTGCAGTAGAGAGATTAAATTTGTGTCTAGCCCAGCAATAGTCCTCAATTTTATGACCACAACCAGGGGTGGGATTCAAATTTCTTAACAACTGGTTCTGTGGTCATATGACTGGATGGGTGTAGCTTGCTGACTGGGCATGGCTTGGTGGTCATGTGACTGGCTGGGCATGGTTTGTATGTAAATATTATAAATATTTATGTAAATATTGAATTTTTTATTTAAAAAAGAGCCACTTTTACCCAAAATCAGGCAAAGCAGGCAGGCAGATTGATTGCTCACAGAATCACAAAATCACAGATTCACTCAGAGATCTATCTTTCTGCCATCCTGAGTCTGCACTGAATAATAGAAGTTTCAGTCCTAAGGAAGTTTCGGCTCTGCTTAAAAGCAGAACTGAAGATCTAAAGATTAGCTAGAAAGGAAGAAATCCAACAATTTCCTGCTTTCTAGCTAATTTAAATCTCCTGGCACAGCAGAACAGCTGATGGTCGGGGGGGGGAGGAAAAATAGCAACTTAGCAGGCAAGTTTGATGGGGCGCATGCCAGGTAAGGAGTGAGTGGATGGGGCAGGGCCAGCCAGTGGTGCAATTTGCCGGTTCTCCGGTAGGTAGAATCCCATCCCTGGTGAGAGTGCATTTTGTGCACCTGTGTAGACCATTTCCCCAAAAACTCAGCTGTGCCACCTGGACAGCTGACAAGCGCTGTGCCTGGGTGTGCTGTGCGTGGGTTTGCTGTTTGCGGGTGCGCTGTGTGCAGATGTGCTGCACAGCATTTCAAACTCCTCTTCTTTTCTACTTTTGCAACCTCAGCTGTGCCGTGCAAAGCAGCTGAGGTTGAAAAAGCAGTAAATAAAGGACAACCAAGAGTCCATGCAGGTGGCTGGGCCAAACAGAGCAGCAGACACCAAACCGGTTTGGTGTCTGCTACTTTTCAGAGCTACCGGTTCAATGAACCAAGCCGAACCAGTAGCATCCCACCCCTGACCACAACCAAACCTAATATTTCTGCTGTTAAGTGAGAAATTTGTTAAATGAGTTCTGCCTCACTTTATGATCCTTCTTGCCACAGTTGTTAAGTGAGCAAGTGCACGTATTTAGTTAATAACACTTGTTTCGTTGTTAAATGAAACTGGCTTTCCCATTAACTTTGCTTGTCAGAAGGTCGCAAAGTGGGATCATATGATCCCAGGACATTGCAACTGTTGTAAATATGAGTCAGCTGCCAATTTTGAACATGTGACCATGGGATTGCTGCAACGATCATAAGCATGAAAAACATAAGTCACTTTTTTCAGTGCCCTTGTAATTTTGAACAGCCAGTAAATGAACTGTTGTAAACCAAGGACTATCTGTTCAAATGAATAGTGATGCAATTCTATGAGAACTGGTGGCACAGTGGTTAAAGTGCAGTATTGCAGACAAACTCTGCCTACAGCCTGGTGTTCAATCCTGATGGACTAGAGTTCAATGAATTCAGCCTTCCATCCTTCTGAAGTTGGCAAAATGAGAACCCAGATTGTTGGGGTCAATATGCAAAGAATGTTTCTACATAGTAAACCACCCAGAGAGTGCTGTAAAGTGCTATGGAGCAGAGTATAAACCTAAATGCTATTGCTGTGCTAAGATGTGGAGATTTTGGAAAGAGTGAAGAAAAACATATGAAGAGAAATTGTATGAATTAACTAGTGTAGTAAAAATAAGAACTAGGGTGACATGATAGCAGTGTTCCAATATCTGAGGGGCTGCCACAAAGAAGAGAAGGTCAACCTATTCTCCAAAGTTTCAGAAGGCAGAACAAGAAGGAATGGATGGAAACTAATCAAAGAGAGATCCAGCCAAGAACTAAGGAGAAATTTCCTGACAGTGAGAACAATTAACCAGTGGAACAGCTTGCCTTCAGATCCTTCCTCACTGCAGGCTTTTAAGAAGAGACTTGTCTGAAATAGTATAGGGTCTTCTCCTGCTTGAGCAGGGGCTTGGACGAGAAGACCTCCAATGTGCCTTTCTACTCTGTTATTCTGCTATTCTGCTATATGACAGCACTGCATCATGGTATGTAACAGACCATTAATGAAAATGAAATTATATTTAAAATTGAAATCAAGCAGGAGTCAAAAGCTTTGACTGTATGGCATAAAAGTAATGAAGCAAGCAAGCATGACTTTAAGGCCATTTTTAAAATATTAGGCTGGAAGAAGTCCAAACTCAGGCATGCAACTCGTGAGGACACTTTGCACCAATCCACTGTCTTTCATCCTAGCCCTCCCATAGAACTAATGATGTGAAGATATAATGACAGGAAAGACCTGTGTGTGCTGCTTCATTTCCCAGAGGAAAATTAGGATATAAAATGAACTAATGTAAAAGGCATACCCAGTCAGAGAAAGAGGAACATATGATCACTAGCAATTCATGCTTGCAGACTGCAAGACAGCCTTCTGATGTAGTACCAGGGCAGCAGGAGAGAGAAGTGTAAGAATTCAAAGTCCTTCACATATGCTATCTTCAGAGCCAACTTTCCAAGGTAGGCTGGAATGAGACTAGAAATAGCAAATAGCAAATAGGAAGAGGAAATAGGAATAGAATAGAATAGAATAGAATAGGAATAGAGCAGAGCAGAGCAGAATAAGATACGATTTACTAGCCAAATGTGATTGACACATTTGTCTCTGTTGCACAAGCTCTCAGTATACATGAAAAACAACAAAATCATAATATTCATAATTTTCAATAATATTCGTAATAATGATACCAGTAAGAGAAGGTAGTGGGACATATGAGAAGGATAAAAGTGATATATCCTTATTACATGAGTAAATATATTTTGCTGCAAGATAGTACTGTGGGGCTTTGATAATCAGCAGAGTGATGACATGAGGGAAGAAATGTCTCTGTGTCTAGTTATTTGGGCATACAATGTTCTTTTGCAGTGCCCCGAAGGGAGGAGTTGAAACAGTTTATGTTCCAAGGTGAAAGTTCTGTAGATATTTTCTCAGCCCTCTTTCTGACTTATGCAGAATATAGATCCATGATGGCAAACCTATGGCACACATGCTAGACGTGGCATGCAGAGCTATGTCTCCGGGCATGCCAGCCATTGCCCATTGTTTTTCCAGGTTCCGGTGCGTGCATGCGCACCGACCAGCTGGTCTTCATGCACACATGTAGATTAGAAACCAGAAGACCAGGTGGCCAGTGCGCATATGCATGCCAGGAAGATGAGCTTTCAGTTTCCGGTGCTCCCGCATGCGTACTGGGGAGCTGCTCTTCCGGTTTCCAATGCTGCTGCACACACGCACATACTGCCATTTTGGCACTCGGAGCCAAAAAGGTTCGCCACTGAAGATATAGATCTTCAGTGGAAGGCAGGCTGGTTGCAATAGCTTTTTCTGCAGTCTTAACTATCCCTTGAAGTCTATACCTGCCTTGTTTGGATATTGTACCAAAACAGAATGTTATAGAAATACAAGGGACAGACTCAATAATTCCTCTGTATCAGCAGTCTGAAGTTTCTGAGTTGGATGACCAATTTACTACAAGAAGAAAACCAAGGCCGATTTATTTGAGGTCTTTTGGGAACTATATAATTTATTGAGAAAGTATCTATCTATTTAGATGCACACATACATATCCCCTGTACTGAACTATTCATAATATTAATACAGTACACTACATAATAGTCTCACAGCATAGCAAAGCAAGGCATTTGATACAAGCTTTATTCGATTACAACTTCTTGATGTTCCAACAATATAGCCATTGATGACTTTGGGAATTTTGGTTCCAAAATCTGTGGAGGACATCAGGTCACAGAAGATTACAGTGGCATGATAGTTCATACTTTCTGAATTTTTGGGGAATTAGATCCATCTTTGATCAAATCACGCAGGGAGAGAAAAGATAAAAAAATCAAATTTGAATATTACCCTCTGGATTATGTACTTCAGTGAAACCCAGACAAATATATTGAAAATGTAAACTGGTTAATAGGAAAACTATCTATGGCATTTGGAAAGGCCAAAGTAAAGGGAGAACTGCTTGTGGATTATCTGAACATTGAATTTAAAGATTTCATTCAAAAGTAGTCAGATTGTTTTATTGATTTGCTTCAAGTTTCTAAATCAAATGTCTCGAAAATGACATTGGATGTAGGCTTGGTTTCAAGATTTGAAAGATTTTTGCCTATAAAAATATGCATCTTTTTCACAAATCAGTTTGGCAGTGCTAATCAATTCAGTTTTCTGAATCAGTTTAACTTTTCAAACACTATAAGGAAAAGCAAAATCTGATTTTTTTCTCATTAAGACATCCCATTTACTGATCAACCCTTTAAAAAGTAAACTCTATATAATATTTTCATTTTCTTTTTTAACAAATTTTGTATTTCAAATTAATCAATAGAATTTATTGTTTTTCTGGTGAACAGTAACTTTATGTTCTCCAAAAGCCTGTTCGAACAATAATATGCCATCTGCTATATGGCAACTCTTTGGATACCTGTAGAAAGCTATCATATCTCCCTGAAATCTTTTTTGACTGTTCCCCTAACAGTTTCTCATTATTTGTTTTTTTCCAATCCTTTTTGTTAAGTCCACGTAGAAGGAGGCCAGGAGTCGGTGACTTTGTATCAAGCTCTTTTTTGAAGTCAGGAACTGAACTGGCTCTTAGGAAAGCTTTGCGGCTTTTTATTTCCAAGCCGCGGCGGCCGCGGCCAATAACACCGCTTTGAATCTCCCGCGATTCGAATCTACCAATTGCGGGAGATTCTCAGCAAGCCAATCGGCGCGGCTCGCCTAACCAATCCGATCGCCCCGCGCTTTGGCCAATCAAAGTGCAGGGATCTCAAGAATTCAAATTAAGGTACAGAACACCCCTCCCCTCTTGGTTTGGTCCTACGTAGCATAGTCCCATAGGTAAGCGGGGCTCCGTCTTTGCCTACTGGACCTGCGCAGGTCAGTTGTAGGTTGGATCCCGGCCGGTTCGGTCGGGGTCTCTGTTTCTCCAGACTCCGTAGTGGGAACCGCCTGGTATGTCTGGCCGGGCCACTCTCTGCAGCTCCCTCCTGGGCTACCCGGGTTGGTTGAGCTGCGGGTTTCACCGCTCCCGCTCGGTCTTCCCGGGTTGGTTGAGCTGGCCTGGCTGTCTCTTCCTGGCGAGGTTTCGTGCTGGCTGCTTGTAGGTGAGTATGGCTGGTTTCTTTCTTCTGGGTTTTGGTTCCCGGGGTATCCCCTCCCCCCTTGGTTTGTGTTGAGGGGGTTGGTTTTGTTTGGTTGCATGTCGGTGGTGTCTTGTGTGGCAGTCCTCGATCTTAACTGATCGATGTGGCGTTTCCACACTCGTCCGTCGGTTGTTTGTAGCCGGTACGAGCGTGGGCCTGTTAGCTGTGTTATGATTGCTGGTACCCATAAAGGGTCTCCGGTTAGGTTCTTCGCGTAGACGGCGTCGCCTGGTGCGAAGGTTCGGTGTTTGCTGGTGGAGTCTGTGGGTTTCTCTGGGTTGTAAGTGGGGTGTAGTCTATTGAGTGGGGACCTTATTTTCCTCCCCATTAGCAGTTCTGCCGGGCTTTTATTTGTTGTGGTGTTCGGGGTTATGTGCTGTATGAAGAGTAATTTATTTATTTTGTCCTAGATTTCCCCGTGGTCTATTTTCTGGATGTTTTTTTTTTGTGAATTGAACCATCCGTTCCGTCCTTCCATTCACCGCCAGATGCGCCGGGGCTGTCAGTGCGTGTCGTATGACCCTTTCCGCTAGGAATTTTTCAAATTCCAGCGAGGTGAATTGGGGCCCGTTGTCGGACACGAGGACATCTGGGAGGCCATGTGTTGCGAAGAGTTTACAGAGTTCTTTGGTCACGGCTTCCGTGGTGGTTTTTCTCATGTTGCTTACCTCCAGCCAGTTGGAGTAAGCGTCTACGGTAATTAAGAAAGTGTGTCCTTTTGTGGGCCCAGCGAAATCTATGTAGATTCTAGACCAAGGTCCCCTGGGGCTTTCCCACTCTAGGATGGGTGCTATGGGTGGGCTTGGTCTAGTTTCCTGGCATCGTTGACACCTTGCTACCCAGGCCTCGATCTGTTTGTCCATCCCTGGCCACCAAGTGTAACTTCTGGCCAGGGCTTTCATTCTAACGATGCCCGGGTGCCCCTCGTGTAACAGTTCCAGAACCTTCCCTTGTAGTTTTTCCAGGATGACCACCCTATCCCCCCATAGTATACACCCTTTTAGTAACTAGAGTTCCATTTGCCGGTTCCGGAATGTCCTGAAAGTCTTGTCGTTGTGCTTTTCCGGTCACCCTTTCTCTACCCAATGCAAAACCCGTGCCAGACGCTTATCTTTATTAGTTTCTCGGGCAATGTCTGATGCGGTTATGGGTAGGTTGGGTAGAGTCTCTATGCTGAGGGTGGTCGTTGTGGGTGCTGGGTCAGTGTCTGGTTTGGGTAACGGTGAGCGGCTTAAGGCATCCGCATGGGAGATAGTCTTACCGGGTCGGTGTGTGAGCCCGTAGTTGTAGGCAGCCAGGAATTCGGACCACCTTGTCATTCTGGGAGACAGAATGTTCGGGGTGGCCCTGTTCTCTGCGAGTATTCCCGGCAGCAGTTTGTGGTTGGTGATGATGGTAAACGTCCAGCTGTAGAGGTATTCGTGAAACCTTTTTACTGCGGCAACGATAGCCAAAGCCTCTTTGTCTAGCTGGCTGTAGTTCCGCTCCAGTTTGGTGAGGGTCCTTGAAAACAACGCAATGGGTGCTTCCTTTCCATCGGGGAGAGTGTGGCTGAGGACAGCACCGACGCCGAAGGGTGATGCGTCGCATGTGATGGCTAGTGGTAGGGTCTCATTGTACTGGATGAGGACGGCATCTGAAGTGAGCAGGACCTTGGTTTTCCTGAAGGCGGCTTCCTCGCATTTCCCCCAAGTCCAGGTAGCCGCCTTGTCCAAAAGCCTATGCAAAGGCTCCGCCGCGGTCGCCTTTTGGGGCAGGAAGACATTATAAAAGTTAAGTAGCCCCAGAAATGCCTGCAGTTCTGTTTTTGACCTGGGTGTGGGGGCTTCTTTGATGGCTTTAATTTTTTTGTCAGTGGGGTGAATGCCGTGTCGGTCTAGGAGGTATCCTAGGAATTCGACCTGCTCTGTGTACAGCTGGCATTTTTCCCTCTTCACTTTAAGCCCGGTTTCTTTGAATCTCGTTACCACCTCCCTTAGGCAATTCTCTAGTTCGGCCTGGTTGGTTGCCAATACTAGTACATCGTCGAAGTATGGTACCACCCCCTTGATGCCTTGTAAGAGTCTTTCCATGAGGCTCTGGAAAATTCCAGGCGCCACGCTGACTCCAAATTGGAGTCGGTTACATCTAAAGGCTCCCCGGTGGGTGACTATGGTTTGCACCTCTGCAGTTTCCTCGTCGACCGGCAGTTGCTGGTATGCTTGGGCCAGGTCGAGTTTCGCAAAAACTTTTCCCCTCCCAGTGAGTGTAGGAGATGCTGCACTACTGGGACGGGGTAAGCGCTTTGCTGCAAGGCGCCATTTAGGGTGGCCTTATAGTCCCCGCAGATTCTCACTGACCCATCAGGCTTGATTGGGGTGACTATTGGGGTCTCCCATCAGGTGTGGTCTATGGGTTGTAGGACCCCTTGCTTGACGAGCTTGTCAATTTGCTCGTCAATCTTCGGTTTCAGCGGCCTGCCTGGAGACGGTGGATGTCTTCCTCCTTGTCTGACGTGCCCGAGGTGGAGTGGAGTTTGCCCTGGTGGGTGGTAGTTTCAGGTTGGGCCTCGGTTGACCTTGCAGGGTGGTTGTTTTCGGTGCAGTCCCCGGCGTTCGGTCTCCGCATGTGGTCTGCTGATTGTCGGGTTGCTTCAGCTGCCGTGGCTTCGGAGATGGCATCGGCGAGAGCGATGTTGCCCTTGGCCATCAACTGACTTTGGAGAACGGGGTCCCAAAGGCTGAGCATGATTCGGTCCCGCAGGGCCTCATTCATATTGGAGAACTCGCATAGTCCTCCAAGGCACCGCAGCTCTGCGACGAAATCACTGAAACTCTCGCCCGACCACTGGTCCCGCCGATAAAATTCGTGTTGTCGGATGAGGATGGGTACAGCTGGAGCATAGTGTTTCCGGAGTAATGGCTCAAGGTCAGCCCAATCCATCGTGGTAACATCGGCGGGCTTGGCTAGCGCTTTTGCCATCTTAAACACTGCGGGCTCACAGTGCGTTAGGAAGATGGCTCATTTCTTCGGTCCGGTGGCATCCTTCAGGTCGTTGCATTCGAGGAACATGTGGAATCTGTCCGTGTAAGATTCCCAGTCCTCGCTGGCAGGGTTGAAGGGGGTTGGTGGCGCAATGCTGGCCATCTCGTCGGTTGGCTGGCTTCCGTCGGACACGTGCTTCGATTCAGGATAAGAATCCCATCCTCGTCGCCAATGTTAAGTCCGTGTGGAAGGAGGCAGTGACTTTGTATCAAGCTCTTTATTGAAGTCAGGAACTGAACTGGCTCTTAGGAAAACTTCGCGGCTTTTTATTTCCAAGCCGTGGCGGCCGCAGCCAATGGCACCACTTTGAATCTCCCGCGATTCGAATCTACCAATCGCGGGAGATTCTCAGCGAGCCAATCGGCGCAGCTCGCCTAACCAATCCGATCGCCCCGCGCTTTGGCCAATCAAAGCGCGAGGATCTCAAGAATTCAAATTAAGGTACAGAACACTTTTATCATTTTAGTTGCTATCTCCTGGACATGTTCCTAAAATATGTTCCACAGAATTGGATGTAATAATCTAGCTGTGATTTGACCAGTTTCAGAGGAGAAGAATGATAACTTCACTCAATCTTGGCAATCACATTTCTTTAAGCTAATATTCCCCAATCCTTTTCACTGTTTTTTCTTCGTTGTATACAAGTCTGTCCCAAATTATGAAGAATAACTGCCTCTGTAAACATTTTAAAATATGAGTTTTCACTTTCAGCCAGTGCAATCACAAACATTTACATTATTTCCAAGATTTATAAATAAATCTCTTCAATATGTTTGTTCATCTAATGATATAATTAGGGGGAGATAAAATCACACACTAAAAAAGAATGATTCCAACATGAGATGAAAAACAGCTATATTAATTCCGGGAAATGTAACCATCAAGCAAATTAATAGACATACTAAACAGATGCAGTAGTCAAATTTAGTGAGTTCAAATTAGCACCTACTTGAAGTTCACTTTAAAGAACTACAAATTAGTTAACCTTAAATTAAGCAACTTTTATTATTCAATTAGCTAGCACAGTGAGTAGCAACAACAAAGATTAGAGCAATAAAGGGCAATGGTACATGACAAACAAGGTGAATAATTCTTCCCTTTTAAATAACTTTCTTTGGAGACAAGCTTTGTTAATACCACAAATTTAGGGATATTGCAATTGACTTAGGGTAATCACTCAATGTCAATCAAGTTTCCTTTTTTATTTATTTGTGTTTGTTGAAAACTTTACATATCGTTAAAAATCAAAGCTAGAGAAAACAAACAAAAGAAGAAAAAGGTGCAAGACATGAAAATAAACTAATGAAATATAGTGACCTCTGACCTTTTCTTAAATATTATACAAATCCCTTTAATGCCTCACATATATCTTTTTAATTCCCAAAACATATATAATTATTTTTCCTTCTTTCAGCAAATAAGATTTCCAGTCTTTCAGAAGATTTTGGTTTTTTTTTCCTCTGACCAAAGAAATCAACTTTTCCATCTCAGTTCTGACATTTTCACAATCCATCCTTCCAGTGTGAGAATTTCATTATTCTTCCATCATTGAGCATACAATAGTCCTATTGCAATTACCATACACAAAATCAATTCATCATGACTTCTTTCTAGTTTATTGTCCATAAGCCCCAATAAAACAGTGCTGGTTTCTTCACAATATTTATCATTTGCATCATATGATTTTGTGTCCAAAATGTGCTAGCTTTCTCACAAGTCCTTCAGGCATGGTAAAATTTCCTGTCATATTTATCACATTTCCAACTCTGGTTTAAATTACCATTGTATATTTTTGATAATTTCTTTGGTATCTTATACTGATGACACATCATTTTATGAAAGTTTTCTCTTAAATTATGAGACAGTGTAAATTTGATACCAATTACCCACATTCTCTCCTGAGTATCCATCTTTGTATTATATCCAAAATTAATAACACTAATTGTTTACCTTTTTGCTATTTGAATGTTCATCACCTGTACATAATTGAAATTCTGTTTTGTTTTGTTTTAAATTTCAGATGTTTTTAAATGCCATATTAAACCTTTCCCTTAACATATGAAAACCATTGAAAACTATACTGTTCTGCAGTCAATTTTTTTCTCTTAGCTTCATCCTAAATTCTCCTTCCTCCTGTCTTGAAATGTACCATATCTCTCTGTTTTCAAGTCAATGTCTTTATTTAATGGAGTCAATCACTCTCTTCAGAAATCTAAACACCCCCCAATGAAGGTACATTTTATTTAATTAATTCTTTCAAATGTTTTCCATTGCCAAATTAACAAGAACCAACCATGACTTTATTCTATTTTTTAGCTATCATAGTCCAAACTCCAGGCAAGGTTTTAACTATTAAATCCTTTAATTTCTGTCTTTTTTAGTCTTTCCATAGGTTGAAGATCCTCTCATCCTCTTGGTATTAATTGCTGTGTTGTATCAAAGATCTGTTTTACCACAATCCCTTTTCTCCAAAATGCGCTTGTCGATTCAGCAAACTCAGTGTCTATTTACAGTCTCCACCAGAGGCTTTAACTTGCTGCTTTCTTCAACAGCTCCCTTTCAAGCACTCTGCTTGAAAGTAGCGGATGAAATCCCTTTGGATCTTGCTAAGGCTTTTCTTAAGGAGAAGCACCTCAGAGTACAAATGGGCAATCTCATAACTTTGTCTCATTTGGAGAACCTCTGTTGACTGGGTGCAACCCTGGTTGTCCTTAATTGCCTCACCATTGTTCCTACCATTCAGAAGAGGTGTTTCAGTCCACCATTGTTCTACCCAGAATCCAATCAATGTCAATGAATGTCTATATCATTTCATTGAAATGGGAAGGATATTTTTTCAGTAAGGAGGATAGGGGACAGAACAATTCAGCAGCACCTCATTTTATGGAAAGTGATTTTTTTCATTTATGTGAAATTCCAGAGGCTGGGAGAAATAGAATTGAAAAATACAGTATATTGTGACACTTTTTCCATGGTGTTATTTATTAGCTAATCTCAGTTCCAGGATTTATTTATAGAGCTCTACCTGAGGGAAAAAGTATGTATGTTTAAAATATATATCTTGCCCTGAACATCTACATATTGCTTCCCTCAATATTGAGTACTAATTTATTTTATTTATTTGTCAAATTTATATAACCACCCTTCTCACAAAACAACACACTTTCATAGGGAAATTGTTAAATTGTTGAATTAACTCAATTATAGGGATAAAGCAAAGACTTTTGGGTAGTAATTCAGCAATCTGAATTACTTCTAGAATGACAGAATTTGTTAGTAAGTATATTTACAAGTATATTTCTTAAAAAAATTCCTAGGATATATGTTGAGGAAGGAAAAGTTTTCATGAGTCTGCAATACAATCAACTTCAATTAAGAAAAAAGTGATAATAATGTAAAATAGTAATAAGATATGGAATAGAATATAAAAATGAGCATGAACCTGAACTTGTGTCTGTACAAAGAAATGTAACCCGGGATTACGCTACTTTCAAAAAAGATGTTTTTACTATTTTACATTTTCTGCATAGCTTCTCCCCTCTTTTAATTTTCTCAATTTTATTTTAATTATCTCCTCTCAATTCAAATCATTGCATTTATATTTTTTGTCTGTCTTGTTTCAATTATCTATTATCTTTTCTCCTTAAACAAAATTTCTCCTGGAGTTACTGATTGGAGTATGACACCTTTATATCTTTCTCCTAAAGTTGTAACATTAAATATAATACATAACTTCCATTCGGATTCTGCTTGGTACATTCTTAAAATACACACAGTATTCTTATAAAAAGAAAAAATTATAAATGTATAATATAATTAAAACAACATTCCATTCCAATTCAATTCTATCATTAATATTAATATTCATTAAAGTCATAACATCTTTAATATTAGTTTTCAATTAAATATCATACTTCTATGGGAACAATTATAAGCTTTCCATAGTTAATCCCCCCCCCTTCATTTATATTTTATAAAACATTAACTAATTAAAATGTTTTTAATGTCCAGAAATCTTTATTATCCCTTTGGCATTTTGTTTTATTTTTAGCTTAATTGCCTATTGATGTCAAAGTGGATTTTTCCAATTTCTTATTTAAGTCTCTTAGTTGTCAGTATAGGGAAGGAGAGAGAAGGAAAAAAAGCCAAACCTTTTCCTTTTAACTTTTCTTCGCTGCTTCCGACTCTTCTTTGTGAGCAATGTTATTTTTTGTAAGTTTAAATTCCAGGGTACCTTAGTTGTTGCTTTTACAATTGAACCTGGTCAGCCAAAACTTTCACTTCTTATTTTCCTCCTGCAAATTCTTTTCCGGTCGAGTTCTCCTTTGTGGTGGCCATTTTTGACCACCACTGCAACCGCCTTTGGGAAAGGGAGTAATGGCCAGCTGAGAAGGAGAGATGTGGCTCTCCTCAACCCTGCTGGTGGTCTCCCCCCTCTTCACCACCTCTACGGGGTGGCTTAGCCCCGAAACCAGCCGGCTCGGGGTGCTCCAGCAGTGAGCCCAGACAGAAACCGTGCACAATCGTGGATTTCTGTCTATCGCCGAAGCCCTTCAAACTGGAAGTCCCACCTTCTCAAGAGGTTTTGTATTCCTTTAAGGATCAGCTATTTCATAGTAATCTTTAGTAACATGCCAGCTGCAATTTGCAACAGTAAGAAATTCATTTGGAGTATTTGTGTTCCAGCGCTGTTATAAAATATCTTTATACTCTGCTCCCTTTCATCTGGTATATAAATGTATGCATACATTTGAACCTACATCTGAATTTGTCTCTGTTGTACCCAAGGCAGACACATACAAACTGAACATAAAGCCAGATGAATGGGTCAGAAATGATAATATGAAGTGCCTGGTTTTCCCTCTCCACCAAATTCTCCATGTAGACATATACTTACTTTTACAAATTTTGCCATAGCTGGTTTATCAGCTTATGTTGGGATTACACTTCTTGGAGCAGATAAATTGTCCTTCCTCCATTAACAGCCACATTCTTGCTACATAACAAGAATTTGAGATAGAATCTGTGCCACAGGTGAAAACAGCTTTCAAGAAAAGAAAGATTTAATCAACTTATTTTGTGGGTTTTATTTTTGTCTTTTCATTTTTAAATCACAATTGAGTAAATACTATGTAAATCTGTTGCATCATACAAGCTGGGGAAAATTATTTTCTCCTTTTAATGTTTTAGTATCTGACTTCCTGAATCTCCTGAACTTATGATCTGGGAGAAAGGGACAAATCAACAACAATTACACATGACAGCAAAATAATTTATAGCTCATGTTGGCAATAAAAAAGCAGTTCAACCTACAAAATGCAAATGGAGAACAAAAGAACACAACACAAATGGACAACATCATTACTCACACTTAATTATGATGTTACCTACTTGGGTAATGAAACATCTGCAAGCAAACCACCAAGCTCCGAAAGCACCAAAAAAGTCACACTTCAAATATTCTCTTCAATTGAATTATACCTAATAGGACTCCAAAATATCCCTGGCCTGGTTCAAACAACACATCAAATCTTTATTATGATCATAGACCCAAATAACATAAGTTATAATGTAGATTATTTCATTTAGGTTTTTCATTTTTATTGAACCCATTCATATGAGATATATTCAGTAAAGTATATTAAAATTTCTATGGCCTGTTATATTGTTGAAAGACATCAGGGGGCTCTCTTGGTAGAAATAAACAAGACAAAGAGGAAAATCCCTGTGAATGTTAGTAGATATTTTGCTTAAGAAAAGAAATCAATAGATTATGTATTTACTTATTATGTTTGCCTTTTAAAATAAAACAATCTATTTCCAGGATAAATAACAACACTTTAAAAATCAGTTTAAATTTGCACTTGTGAGGAGTTACACATCAGAAGAGGGATGCTCTGTTATTTGTTGCCTAGATAATATTCAATATTTATTCTTGGAAATTACCACTTTACTAATCCTGTTGATCTCCATTGCTGCTCTCATCATATCGCTAAAAATATTTTAACAGGAAAAGCTTTACTGATAATGTTCTGATGTAGAGGAACCATATTTAAATTAAAGTTGACTTCAAGATGCCTCAACAGCAGGATGGGTTAATTATCCCACCACTGTAATCAGAATGTTGCTTTCTTACCTCTTTCCTAACTCACTCTAAATAGAGAAAAATCTGGTTATAAATTTATTCTGGTGTGAGAAGTATATATTGAAATTTAGAAGGAAGAATAACTATTTCTATTTCTCAATTCTTCCTTTGTTCTGACTTGCAAATCTGGCTGAACTACAACCAGTCCTGATTAACATAAAAATAAGACTAGATCATTCAAAGATACAAATCACACCTTTGTTTGATCTGGAGGATCTGTTTTATGGTTTCTCCATAAGCATTAGAAATGTCAGGAATAAATAATTCATTCATTTTATTTCATATAAACCTGATTAAGGTCTATGGTAGCTCAATGGTTAGAATGCAGCATTGTGAGCTAATTCTGCTGATTGCTGACTGCCATAAATTTGGCAGTTTGATTTTCACCACTTCAGGACTCAGATTGTTTGGGGACAATATGCTGATTCTGAAAGGATGAAAGGATTGTAAAGCATTATGAAGTGATATATAAGTCTAAATGCTACTGCTATTAATTTAATGATACAGCACCTCTGTTTTTATACATTTTCAAATCCTTACTTTTACACTGAAAAAAAGACAAGAGCTGCTAATCAGAAAACAAGAGTTAAACACTCAAATCTAAATAGGCTATGAATAATGGTGGAAATAGTCCCCTAAAAATATAAGATTTGATTAATATAATTATGGAAGAATATATAAATAAATATTACTTAAATGACACACAGCTATTTTAGAAAAAGTAGTGATCCATATTAAATTGAAAACAGATAATGCTTGTTCTAGAGAGATAAAAATGGACATGTAATGATATATTTCTAGAAAGCTGTTGGCAAAATCTATAGCTCTGAAAATATCCACAAATTGATCCCGGAAGAGGATAAAGAAGAGATAAACTGGGAAATAACATTAAGAGAACTGCAAGAGGCAATCCTGAAACAGAAAAATAATAAGACACCGGGACCAGATGGTCTCCCTAGGGAACTGTATAAAATGCTCCAAGAAAAATTAGAAATGCAATTATTAGAACTCTATAATGAGGTACTGATGACAGCAAAATTACCTAAATCATGGGGGGAGACATACACAACATTGATCCCAAAAGAAGATTCGGACCATCAATTAATTCAAAATTACAGGCCCATATCTCTTTTAGATGTTGATTATAAAATATTTATGTCCATAATGGCAGAAAGATTGAAAAAAACCCTTCATCAGATTATTCATAGCGACCAAAATGGATTCTTACTGAATAGACAAATTAAAAATAATACTAGAATGGTATTGAATATAATAGAATATTATGAAGCAAATCCAGGAAAACAATTGGCAATGGTCTTCCTCGATGCGCAAAAGGCATTTGACAATGTTAATTGGCAGTTCATAATATAACAATTAAAAAGTGTGCAATTTGACAATAAATTTGTTAAATTGATTTTGACAATTTATATGACACAGATGGCCAGTGTAATAATGAAACATTCAAGATCAACAAGGGAGTAAGGCAGGGATGCCCACTGTCACCCCTTCTCTTTATTCTTACCTTAGAAAACTTATTGGAAAACGTTAGGAAAAATGTAGAAATCATTTCCTATGGGATGGGAAATGTAAACAGCATGCATATTTTCAGAGACACATGATTAGAGATTCATTAATTCAGACATGGAACAAGATTAAAAAGAACCATTATATTAAAATACCAAACTGGTTGTCAACTATGGAAGCACAAATATACCCAAATGAAATGAATCTGGGAAAAAAGAGGAGTTATAAAGATCTATTAGACACACAAGGAAGATTAAAAATGAGACAAGAATTACAGCCACAAAATATAAAGATAGATTGGTGGCCATACATGCAAATCCAGGCGAGATACTTGAAGGACAAAGAACAATTTGGTTTCTGCATGGAAAAGCATCAATTCAATAAAATTCTACAAGAAATGGCAAAGAAAATGATTTCAAGAAAATATAACTTTCTACTAGATTTTAAAATGGAAGAGGAGGTGTTCAAAGATATGGTGGTGGTATGGGCGAAAAATGTTGGCCACAATATAGACCTGGAAAACTGGGAGAGAATGTGGGGATCAAATTACAAACTAATTACATACACAGCATACAAGGAAAATCAATATAAAATGTTCTACAGATGGCACCTTCCTCCCACTAGATTGGCAAAAATGTTTAACTCAGACCCAAATTGTTGGAAATGTGGAAAAGAAAAAGGCACTTATTTCCAACCCTGGTGGACATGCCAGGAAGTGAAAAAAATATTGGAATACAATTAGACAATGGATAGAAGAAATCACGAATTAGAAAATTGAATTTAATCCAGAAACTTTTTTATTAGGTATAATAACACAAAAATGCAATAAAACAGATAGATATATTATGTTACATATATTAACAGCTGCAAGGATTTCGTATGCACAACTCTGGAAGGAAAAAAGGGTTCCACTGGAAGGCATGGTGATAAAAAAAATAATAGATTATATAGAGATGGACAGGCTAACGATGAAAATAAAAGACAGAGAAGGTTCAATTTATTATAGGGCCTGGTATGCCTGATATGAGTGGTTTAGAAATAAAAGTAAAATAAAATGGCAATTAGGAAAAGAATGAGGGAACATGTAAATATGCAAATACACCATGGAGAAGATTGAGATGTAAGGATAAAAGATATTGATTTATAGTTAGAGCAAGATGCAATGGTAAAGGAATAAGTAAGTACATGTACTGAAAAAATGTAAGGAAATGCAAAAGATGTCTTGATGTTGATAATAATGTATTAAGTTTTGTTTTATGTTTTTTAAAATTTGGAAACTTAATAAAATTTATTAAAAAAGAAAAAAGAAAATATCCACAAATTTGTTTTGTTCTATGCAATCTCAACTGTGGAATCTCAACAGTGCAATTTCAACTCAAATCATAATCTAACCTTCACATGGGTATTTCATTCTGTGAAAGAAAGCCATGGTGGTGAAGTGGTTAGAATGCAATATTCTGCTGCCAATTGCCAGCAATTCAGCAGTTTGAATCCCACCAGCTCAAGGATGATTTAGCCTTCCATCCTTCTGAGGTCAGTAAAATGAGGACCTAGATTGTTGGGGGCATTTTTCTGACTTTGTAAACTGCTTAGAGAGGTTGTAAAGCACTGGGAAGTGGTATATAAATCTAAGTGCTATTACTATTATACTGTAGTTTTGGTCACTCCTATGAGTTAAAGATAGACCTTAAGATCAGTAATTTTTGAATCCTAAAATGATATAAAAGTGTTGTTGAGCTGAGGTGGATTGTTGTTAAGCAATAGGTATGGTCTCCTTTTAATGCTCAACTATAGAAATACATGCTGGAGTAATACATTGTTTGTTGTGGATAGAATGATATATTATGGAACATCCAGGACCTAAGGCAAAATCAGACTCCTTGGCATTTATTAATCTATGTGGTGAGATATCTGCAGTCCCAGAGCAAAGACTCAAGGGCAGGGATAACTGCTCTCATGTAGTTTAGAAAAGGAACTGCCATTGTAAAAACAAAAACAAAAACCTGCTTTGCCCTACATAATCATTGTCATAAAAGAAATAATTGTTGGTCCTTAGGCAGTTCAATCCATTAGATTAAGTTCTGATTAAGTCTTAGGCTTTATGACCTATTGTTCCAGGAAATGAATTTGTTCCACTTCTTTTGCCACAGTCCAATTAACACATATTGTTAATACACGATCCAATTAGCACATCCAGGAAAGAAATCTACCCCCATTGGAGATGGGGAGTCAGGGATCTGACAACAGTGTGATCCTGGTTAACATAGTTTTTCAGTACAGAAGTTGTGGTAAGGTAAAGACAAATATAATATTGAAAATATCTCTTAATAAAAATGGGAAAAATAAATTAATTCACATTTTAATAGATCATTAAACTTTAATGGAACATTTGCACTTTCAGGACCTATGTGAATTAGAACCCAACTATAAACTCTCATTGTCCTTTACCCAATTCCAGACCTGATAAACTAGGTGTTAAATCGGTAG
Organism: Hydrophis major; assembly: GCA_033807585.1. Taxonomy (NCBI): domain Eukaryota; kingdom Metazoa; phylum Chordata; class Lepidosauria; order Squamata; family Elapidae; genus Hydrophis; species Hydrophis major. The sequence continues at coordinate 15,039,922 of CM066334.1, read as the reverse complement.
CTCGGACCCAAGAAGAGATGCGAGGCGAGTGACTTTTTAAAGCTCTTTTTATTGTGAGGTAGATCAGCTTGTCAGGCTTGGATCAGTGGAGGCTTATAAAGATCTTGCACAGGGTGTTGCAGCCAATGACAGCCGTTCGAATCTCCCGCGATCGGCTTGGCCAATCGTGGTTGCTTCGTAACGGCCAATCAGTGCTGCACACTCGACCAATCCGAGTGCTGTGTGTTTTAGCCAATCAGAACACAGGGTTACAAGAATGCAAATACAGAACACCCCTCCCCTCTTGGTTCGGTCCTACATAACGTAGTCCCGTAAGTAGGCAGGGCTCCATATTTGTCTACTGGACCAGCACAGGTTAGTTGTCTCTTGGTCTCCGGCTGGTTCGGTCGGGGTCTGTGTTGCTTTCTGCCTCATCGAATGTAACCCAGGATTATGCTACTTTCAAAAAAGATGTTTTATTTGTATTTTTTTTCTCTTTGTGAAAACTCAAATAAAATTGACAAAAAAAAAAAAAAACCTCTTGAGAAGGTGGATTTATATTCATCCATTCTCATGAATTTTCCGTAATTAATAGACTCAGAAGACTTATCTTGTCCATCAGTCCTAACTCAAGGTTGGAGTTAGATGTCTCAAGAGGCATTCTAGCTGCATCAACATTTGCATCTGCACCACAGAATTTGGTTCTCTTTGTAATTGCATCACCTCATAGCAGCTCTCTGCTGGATGCATTCCGCCCAAAAGTAGCACTAAAAGCTTGGGGGAGAGAAATGTTTTTATTTAAAAGGGAACTATTGATTGCAAATCCTAAAGTCTTCAACTACTTGTGTCCTCTCCTTTCTCCTGACTAGACCCATTTTTCAATTATTTTCATTTAAGCAAGCATGATGGGATACTAATATCTAATAAATCAGCAGATATTGCGAAGCAAGAAGCAGACCACAGGATAATTGCTGTTATTATTATTTTTAATACCAAAATATTGGAAGCAAGAAAGTTTATCCTTGTACTTAATATGGTCAACATCAAAGCCTTCAGTTTACTGGATGAAAATCATTCATCCATAGAAGACCTTGAGCCTCAGACAGACACAGAGGATTTTGTTAGTATGAAATTAAATTCTTTTGGTGTGTGGGGGGGAGGAAATCCATAAAAAAAGAGAAATGTCCAGTTTCACAACAGCTAAGGAACTCCTAGCAATGTTTAATTTACTAAATGATGAAAGAAACATGCCCTCTTTGTATTAAAAAAGGGGGGCAGCTAACTAAAATCCCTAAGTAACCTTGCATTGATAGACAAGTAACTAACTTTTGGATTCTCATGAAAGAATATCTCATGGTCTTGAGTGACGTGAAAAAGCTGAATAAACTCACACCTGATTACTACTTGGATGGAATATCCTCAAGAAATATAGGGTTGCAGAGTCAGTCACAAAAGCAGAAAAAAAATCCTAGACTATATATGTCTATGTTGACTACTTTATTTTTGTTTATTTAGCATATGGCTAAATAATTATAAATGTCATGCAACACAGACTCACAAGACACAATGCTATGAGATGAGTGGTTCTATTACTGAATGAAAGCTAGAGAATTTTATCTCCTAACTGATGCTAGAATATTTCTAAGAGATCTACAGTAGATGTTTCTTCTTGGAATAAGTCCCATGAGTGAAATAGTTCTCAAGACTACCCAAATGGGGAGAAGGCGGAGCTTCGTTCCGGCGATACAGCTGCGATCTCGGGGCTCTGAGATCGTAGCCAATATTTTCGCCCCTGGTCGGTCCTAACGGACCTAAACCGTCCCGTAGAGACGGTGATCGTGAAGGGCATTGTTCCAGGATCCCAGAGATATCGCAAAATCTCTGGTTTGATCCGGAAGAAGCCCTTTTGCTGGCGGCGGAGAGGCAGCCTCCATAGCTGCTGAAGTCGGGACAGCTCCGGAAAGAAAGTGATTGGAGTGAAGTGTGTCGGCTGGGTGAGAAAAACTCTTTTGTGCTGTAAATTCGCTAAGGTTGGAAAGTTCATCCGATATAAAGAAGAAAGCTGTGAGATTTTTTTTTTGACTGAAATTGTTTTGAGCGGCGTTTTTTAAAGTGATGTCAAATTGAGGCTTGGTTTTTTTTTTTTTTCTTTATACTTTTTGGGAAAGATTTTACTGTGACTTTGTAGGTAATCGGATTGAATTTTCTCTTATATATATTTTTATGCTCCCTTTGATTTTATGCTTCCGTTGATCTTTTAACTTTCTTTAGGATAGAGGCTCCCTTTGGCTATTTTTTCTTTTTTTTCTGTATATATTATTCCTTTTTTCTGGTGGGCGGGGAGAAAGAGCATTAAGAAACTTTGTAACACTGCCAACTAGAGGCTTGAAAGTATCTTTATGTGAATTGGAGAGAATTGCAAAAAGACCTCATCTCAAGGACTTTTTAATGTGATAAGATAGAGGGAGAGCACAGCAAAATATTATTGCAGGTGCTTTCCTGGACTGTTATCAACAATACTTGAGGTTTGGCTTTGAAGCTGCTGGAGAAGAGAGTCATAACAAGTGCCTTGGATAAATAACAAAGTGCAGTGTGTTTTCTTATATATACCCCATTCGCTAGCCTTCTAAATTTTAATTTTAGTAATATTTTTATTTTTGCCTTTTATTTTAAAGGGAAAGCCTCAGAGTTTTTTCTTCTTTATTTTTCTTTTCTTTTTTATTGGGACTTTTTTGCTTTTCATATTTATGTTTTTGGACTACTTTGTTGTTGAGGTTGTTTTTTTTTTTCTTTTTTTTTTTGGATTATTGAGACTTTTTAATTGGATTAAGGTGTGAAGAATCTGAAGGAACTTTTTTTTTTTTTCTCTTTTTGCTTTTGCTTTTTCTTTTTTCCTTTTTCTTTTGCTCTTAATCAATATTATTATTTTTGGATTTGTTTGTTTTCTCCTTTCTATTTTTTCCTTTTTTATGGTGGACTATCTCGTAATTGGATTAGGGTCTAGAAGAACCTGAAGATCTTTCTTCTTCCTTTTTTCCTGTTTCTTATTTGGTTTCGTGTTTTTTACTATTGGAGTTCTCCATTTTGGATTATAATTGGCTGCTCTACCAGTTGGATTAAAAGTCAAGAAGAATTTGAAGTTTTGGAAACATTGAAATGAGCAGGAAACCAATACCATCTGGCATTTCTGCTTCTACCTCTGCTTCCCCACCAATTGGAGGACAACGTTTAATTCAGACAATGTTGAAGCAAGATAAGGAACAAGAAAAAATAACTTTACAGATGATTATGCAAGGAATCCAAGATCTCAAGACAAAATCAGATATCATTGAACAAAGAACAGGAAATATTGAACAAAGAACAGAAAATATTGAACAAAGAATAGAAAAGATTGAACAAAGAGCAGAAAATATTAAACAAAGACCAGAAAATATTGAACAAAGAGTAGAAAATATTGAACAAAGAATAGAGAAGACTGATGAAAAAGTGGAAAATATTAAACAAACGATGGTTAAGTATGAGGAGAGATTCCAAAAAATTGAGGAAGAAGGAAAACAAAGAGAGAAGAAGATTGGAAATATTGACAGCAGACTAACAGCGGTTGAACAAGAAAAAGGTGGGATGTTGAGGTGGGAGATGGAAAGGTCAGAATTTTACCTCAGATTTCAAAATATAGAAGAGGAAAAAGGAGAAAATTTGGCAGCGGTAATGATAGAAATTTTGGCAGATGTTTTGGAAATTACAGAGGAAAAGATGATGGATGGAATAGATGAGATATATCGAGTCTATACAAGATATGCGATGCGAAATAAATTACCCAGGGAAGTCCATATTAGATTTACCAAAAAATCCATTAAAACGCAAATATTACAAGTAGTAAGAGAGAAAACACTGAAATACAAGGGTAAAGAGGTTGTGGTTTTAAAACAAATACCCAGAAGAGTGAGAGAGATGAGAAGAGAATATCGATTTCTGACCAAAATACTATTGGAAAATGAAGTGAATTATAGATGGCTGATTCCAGAAGGACTAGTGTTTGGGTGGCAAGAGCAAAGATATAGAATTGATTCAATTGAGAAAGCAGAACTTTTTCATGCAGAATTCTTTGGAGGAAGAAGAGAGGAAGCAGAGAAAGAGGCTTTATCAATTGAGTTTCAAGATGAACAACTGGAGACTGAAAAAGAGAAAGGAGCAGCAGGGGGACAGATGGATAATAAAGAACAGCGTGAAGTGAGATCCACAAGAGCTGTTAGACCTAAATATAAAGCATAATCATGGAGGAAAAAAAACTGATTACAATGAATATAAATGGACTTAATTCAGCTGTTAAAAGAAGGAAAACTTTTCATAAATTAGAGAAATTAAAATTTGATATAATTTGTTTACAAGAAGTTCACATTAAAAAACAACATGAACAATTGTTATTACAGCCAAAATTAGGGAAAATATTTACCTCTTTGACTCAATGTAAGAAAAGAGGTGTGGTTTTATACATTAAAGAGGCTATTCCAGCAAAATTGATTTACACGGATGAAGATGGAAGAGTATTAATGGTAGAAATAATGGACAATAATATAAAAATACTCTTGATTGCAATTTATGCTCCGAATGATAAACAAGAAGAGTTTTATAAAAAGCTACATATGAAAATAATTGGACTGGACTATGTTAATATAATTATGATGGGAGATTTTAATGGAATTGTGGACAATAAACTGGACTATATAGCAACAACAACAAAGCAAAATAGAAAGGCTCTCCCAAGGTCCTTTTTTAAAATGACAGATGAATTAACTTTAAAAGATATTTGGAGAGAAAGAAATGTTAAAGCTAAACAATATACTTTTTATTCAAATAGACATTTATCATGGTCCAGATTAGATATGATTTGGATCTCAACAGAACTAATATCTAATATTAAAGAAACAAATATTGAAACAAGTACCTGGGCAGATCATAGCCCAATGACAATTAAATGGAAGGGACAAAAAAAAAGATCGAGATGGACATTAAATAATACTATTTTAAAGGAGAAAGATTTTACACAATGGATGGAGAAGGAATTGGCTTTTTTCTTCAGAGAAAATAAAAAAGAAGATACTTCAACGCAAAATGTGTGGGACACAATGAAGGCATACGCTAGAGGTTTGATAATAGATTATACAAGAAAAAAGAATATTAGGAAAAGGCAAGCTTCTAAGGCCTTGGAAGATGAGTATAAAATTCTTGAAAAAGAATTACAGAAAATGCCACAGAAAAAGGATATTAAATTGAAGCTGGATGTAATCAAACATAAAATGGAATTAATAGAGAAAGAAGAACTGGCACAGAAAATTAGAAACTCTAAACAGAATTATTTTGAAGATGCAAATAAACCAGGTAGATGGCTAGCATATAAATTGAGAAAAGAGAAGGAATCAAGAAAAATATTGAAGTTAATAGATGAACAAGGCCAAGTTTGTTATGGGAATAAGGAGAAAAAAGAAATTATTCGAGATTTTTATGGGCAATTATATAAACAGGAGAATATTGATGAAGAAAAAGTCAAACAGTATTTACAGGAAGCTAATTTACCAAAGATACCTAAAGAGACTGAAGAAATGCTAGAAAGCAATATAACAATGATGGAACTAAATGAAGCATTTAAGAGACAAAATAATGGGAAAGCTCCGGGTCCAGATGGGCTTCCAGTAGAATTTTATAAAACATTCAAGAATTATTGAGCATCCCATTGTTAGAAGTTATGAATGAAGTTATGTTAAAAAAGATGATACCTAAAACATGGTCAGAGGCTTATATTACACTCATACCAAAGGAAGAGACTGACCCATTGCAAATTAAGAATTATAGACCTATTTCTTTATTGAATGCAGACTATAAAATCTTTGCTTCAATCTTAGCAGAAAGACTTAAAAAATATTTAAATAATTTTATTCACTCAGATCAAAATGGATTTCTGCCAAAGAGACAAATTAGAGACAATATGAGAGTAATCTTGGACACCTTGGAATACTATGAGGCTCATCCTGAAAAGCAAATGGCTTTGATATTCCTAGATGCTCAAAAAGCATTTGATAACGTGAACTGGAGATTTATGTTATTATTATTAGAGCAGATGGGTTTCGCTAAAAAATTTATTCAAGCAATAGAAGCTATATATAATAAACAGACAGCAAGGGTAATGATGGAGGGGGAACTTACAGATTTTATTAATATAAGGAAAGGCACAAGACAAGGATGCCCCCTATCATCCTTTGCTATTTGTGTTGACCTTGGAAGTGTTGAATAGAAATATTAGGGATGATAAAAGCATAAAAGGAATGAAAATTAAGAAGGAAGAATTTAAACTACAAGCTTTTGCTGATGACTTAGCTTTTATTTTGGAAGATCCGCTAGAAACAGCTCCAAAGTTACTGGAAAGGATAGAGGCATATGGAGAGGTGGCTGGTTTGAAAATAAATAAAGACAAAACAAAGATTTTGACAAAGAATATGCTATTGAGACAGAGAGAAGAATTGGCAGATCTTTTGAAAATTCAAGTTACAAATAAGGTTAAGTATCTGGGGATATATTTGACAACAAGATGTAGCACATTAAAGGAGAATAATTATATTAAACTTAAACAACAGATAACTACAGATTTGAAGAAGTGGGAAAACTTGCAATTGTCATTAATAGGGAGAATTTCAACAATTAAGATGAATATCTTACCTAGAATTTTATTTTTGTTTCAAACAATACCAATTAGGCTTGGAAAAGACTATTTTGAAGATTTAAATAAAATTATGTTGAAGTTTATATGGCAAGGTAAAAAAGCGAGAATAAAGCTAAAGCTTTTGCAAGATGCTAGAATTAGAGGAGGTTTTGGTCTGCCTAATTGGGAATTGTATTATCAAGCTGCAAGTTTGATGTGGGTCAAAGAATGGATAACATTAAGGAAACATAGGTTGTTGACATTAGAAGGGCATGACTTGCTGTTGGGTTGGCATGCTTTTTTATGGTATCAGGGAACTAAAACACAGGGTTATTTTAGAAGACATTATGTACGGGAGTCTTTGTGGTTAAATTGGGAGAAGATAAAAAGACAATGTTATTTGAAAATTCCAGTTTGGTTATCGACCATTGAAGCATTTTCCTATCCTATAATCTACAAGAAGGAACAAACAGTTAGATATGGAGAACTTTTGGATGAAAAGGGTGAACTTAAATCGATCCAAAACTTAGAGGAACAAGGTATAAGGATGAATTGGTTTTCATATGCACAAATACACTCAAGGTATGATGAATATTCTAAAACGGAGGGATTTTATGATAAACAGACTGATTTAGATAAGATCTTGATGGATACTGATGAGAAGGTGATTAAAAAACTATATGGTTATTTACTGGGAATGAAATTAGAGGAAGAACAAGTCAAAGAAACTATGATTGTTTGGGGGAAGAATTTTGGATATGGGATTGATTTAGAGAAATGGCAGAAATTGTGGTCTCAAAATTATAAAATGACAATGTCAACAGCATATAAAGAAAACTTGTACAAGATGTTTTACAGGTGGCACTTTCCTCCGACAAGAATAGCAAGAATGTTTAAGAACAAATCTGAAAAATGCTGGAAATGTCATCAGATACCCGGCTCGTATTACCATATGTGGTGGACTTGTGAGGATGCTAGAAAATATTGGACTATAATTCACATGTGGTTGGAAAAAATGACAAAGAAACATATAGATTTGAAACCAGAGATCTTCTTATTGGGAATTTTACCTGATATATATAGTAAAGATTTGAAATACCTGATTGTAAATGTATTAACAGCGGCCAGGATTGTATTTGCTAAAAATTGGAAGAATGAGAAAATACCATTACAGGAAGAAATTATTAAGAAAATATTGGAATGTGCTGAGATGAGCAGATTGACATTTAAAATTAGAGAGCAAGAGGATAAACAATTTTACGAAATTTGGGATCTTTTTTATAAATGGCTAGATGATAAAATACGATAATAGAATATTTAGAATGCTAGATAGTAAGGAATATCTTTATTTTGCTATTATTTTGCTATTTGATATTATATTTATAAAGGATTTTTTAGGATTGATTTGATATGACTAGATGATTTGTTATAGAGTAAACTGGTTTAAAGTATTGTTAGCTCATTAAGCATGAATGATTAAAAATATAGTCAAAAACTTCTTTTTTTAGTGATATTAGGATATATAAGTTTGGATTGACAATATGAGTTGTTATGTAATATAATTGTAATTGAGACTACAGAATGAATGCACAAAAATGATGAACCAACTGACACACTGGATGTACATATAAGAGTTGATGTTTTTATGTTTTGTTTGTCTTGTTTGTTTGTAGAAAATTAATAAAAACTTTTTCAAAAAAAAAAAAAGACTACCCAAATGGATATATAATTATCCTCTTCTAAAGGAATATTTCTTGCCTTTAAATATGGATATTATGCTTTTTTCATAAAGTTGAGAGTCTACAATATATGTTCCACTCACTTATTTTGTTTTAATTCTTATTTCACTTTTCCTCCTCAAGGTTCCTCAGATGAACTCAATATATTGCATTTATCTCTTCTCATTTTCATCTTTGCTATCACTCTGCTTAACTCAGGATTAATAGTGAAGTCAACTATTCAGGAGATCACTTCGTCTGAAACAGTTCAACCCTCTCCACAGATTAGTTAAAGAGATCCTGCCTTCCACTATTAGTTTATAAAATTCACAGATCAAGTAATTAGGAATAAGTTCTTCTTGGAGGATGGGGGGGGGGAGAGTGACATGATTATGGAACTTTCTATTGGGAGGCAAGTGTCAGGTTCATGCAAATTTTTTAACATAACAAGTGGGAACTTTCCTGTTGATCTGGGCATTTTCAAGATGATTCTTGCTCAAGAACCATTTTTCTTGTTTTATGATAGTTATATATAGTTATAGCTAATTGTTTTTACTGATGACAATGATTTTTGTACACTAGTTTGGGTGCAGAGGGGGAGGGGGAGGAGGAGGAGGAGATAAATGCGAACTTCAAAAGGTTATTGACAATTAAGTATGGTTCCTGCCTGTAATAGTTGGGACCCTTTAAGAAGAGATTGGACAGCCATTTGTCTGGAATGGTATAGGGTCTCCTGCTTGAGCAGGGGGTTGGACTAGAAAACCTCAAAGGTCCCTTCCAACTCTTTTATTCTGTTATTAACTCCTGTCCGAAGCAAATTGGTGAGTTGGGTAATACATTCACTGCTTGGATGAATATTCTGAAGAGGAAATGGGTCAGGACACAATAGTCAATAGCAATGGAATGTAAATAGGAATGAAGAAGGCAAGAAAGAGAACTTTCTGAAGCAACTACAGGGACTATAGATTCCTACAACCCAAGACCACAGGGATAATGGGAAAATAACTATGGCTTTTCATTTGAATCACGAAGGATAGCTGAATACTCAAAGAATGTTTGCAATTGCAATTAAATAGAAATGTGATGAGGAAGTATAGGCTTTCCATCCAGAAGCAAATTAAAAACAGCCATCAGGCATGAAACTGGTAATTAGGAAACTGGTAATGGAGTTTGTGGTGAGGGAAGAGTTGCAATCAGTAAGAAAAGTTGCCACAGGGTAGCACTTTTCAATTCTACATGACATTATTGTCCGAGGCTCGTTTTGTTTAATTCAAATATCTGACAACTTCCTCTAATTTTGTTTTACAATATATGACATCCTATTTGAGAAGAAATGTGATGTGTACATAAGAGATGGCAAAATGAAAAGGAGAAATAAATTACTCAAACAACCTTCACACCACAATAAGCATTGAGAATTGTCGTAGAGAGGCCACCTGACTAATCAGAATGAATGGTTTTGAAAAAGATAATAATAAAATAAAAGGCTAATCATCCCATTCATTATCTTGCTAGTTTTCCAAGCACAAAGGATAAAAGAAAGTAAAGCTGTTTGCTATTCATTTCATTGTGGAACATAATGCTATTTCCAATCAAGTTGCTCAGAGGCTTCTTTTTAAAATATATATAAAACATTGTGCCAGGAAAGTCATTTGGTTTATAGCAGGAACACGAGCAATGCTAGTGCCTCATTTCTGAAGATTGATAAACTACTAAGGGCTCCATTACTCATTGCTAACTGCATGAACAGGTATATTGGAAAATACAAGCAAGTTCTGACATCTTACGTGTCCTTGGCACTGAAAGTACAACACATGGTGAGAGAGAAAGATTGCTGTAGGGAATCTCTTCATGAGCTTTTCAAAAATTTAGATGTTGGTCTATTTTTGGAACTATAAAACCTTATCCTGTTCCTTGCCCCCCAAAAATAAAAAATAAGGAAAAGGGAATGAAAACTGCTAGCGTAGCAAATTTGGATTCTATGAAGTGGAACCGTATTTCTCGACCTCAGCAAGTTTCATATGTGTGGACTTCAACTCCCAGAATTCCCCAGAGATGATGTCCATGTATCTGAAAGTCATCATCATCATCATCATCATCATCATCATCATCATCATCATCATCATCATTTTCAAAGAATAAGATAAAATTTCAGTGTATTTCTCATGAAGGTGTGTTTTTGCATTTATCTAATTACAAGTTGCTGGAGAAATGAGTCCAAGTGTCCTATTTTTCACAGTACAATCTGCATTTGTTGTTTTAACCTAAAGTTAGACACTGAACTTTGCTGGGGCTGAACAGTGTAAATCATAAAAGTTTTTCAATTGTAAAATGCTAGACCAAAATATGTAGATTAATGTAGTTTGAGCTGAAATATCCAGACATATTAGTTCCCACATATCAAACTCTGATGCATGTGCCCTCAACTAGCCTGGATGTTAAATCTAAAATTATATGATTTTTCTCATCTCAAGCTTGGCTTAAACCTCTGTCTCTTTTGCATAATTTTATAAAATATAAAATCTGTTTTGAAAGACTGCATGTTTTCCTGGCAATACAAAAGTGGTCTGCCATTGATTTGTTCTGAGAAGTTGTTTTGTCCTCTAACCCTGGATTTTTTAGTTTCCCACCAGATCTGAGCCCACATCGTTTTTCAAGATCAACCAAATATAATTACATATTGGACTAAAATTTCTGCTCCATCAGGGCACTTGAAAATCAAGCTAAACATATGCACACCCTAGTTTGTACTCAGTGTATATCGTGAGTCCATAATTCAGTTAATTTGTCAATGAGGAAGCCCAATGTGACCAGTTTCATCCAATGGGGACTCATCAGATATGAATAATTCCAGTAGGACAAAACTGGTCATGTGGTGCTTTTAAAACAAAGCATGTGAGCAACATCATTGGGAAGCATTATGTTCTGCAATAAAATAAATAGCAATGCTTGCTGGTGGTCACTGTAATTGAAAACACCGCACAGGAAATATATGGTGTAGAAATAGAGAAATCCCTCCAATACCCCAATAAAGGAGAATATTTGTAGCTCAAGGTTGAAACGATGGACCCTTGGTGCTTTCTGAGCTTGGTTGTTTCCTTGCAGACATTTCATCACCCAAACTAAGTAACATCATCAGTACTAGTTCTGATGACTAGCATTGATTATGTTACCTAATGATGAAATGTCTGCAAGGAAACAACAACCAAGTCCCAGAAAGCACCAAGGACCCCTCAGAAATCCTCCCACTTCACAAATCAATCAAGAATTCTCACTCAAGGCACTTATGACCAAGCTCAAATTATCTTACTCTCAATATATTATGCGAAAATCCAGAATTTCTGGAAAAGACTCTAATGCTGGGAAAGGTGGAAGTAAGAAGAGGATGGCCAGTAGAGAGGTGTATGGACTCAGAGTGGTAAGAATAGGTGACTCATTCAGCTGCCCCAGTTACATTTAATGCAAATAATAACCCTACCAAACATTCAGTCTGCCAAAACTCAGGTGATCCACAAAGAGACAGATATGAGACAGACAAATTTTAACTCTTTGCTGCTCTATAGCAGTCATTCAGATTTCTGCATTGCTGATCTCAAAACTCTATAGATACATCCAACTGGCTTTCAGTCAGGAATCATAAAGTACAGTTCTTTGTTCCATGATTTAATTCATAGAAACATAATGGAGCTAGTCACTGTGCCTGATTGTGCTATCCTATACAGCTAATGGGGGTTTTACCTTTCAAAGGACTATTTAGACTTCTACCTTGTTCACAACAGTTTTGCCAAAATTTTCTCAGTCAACATAAAACACACATATTCACCATCAGATTCCCTCTTAGAGTAAGCTGTCAAAATTGTCCATACCATTAACAGGAAAAGTTGCAGATATTATACAATTGAAATTGATAATAACCACTCTGAGGTTAGGAATTGATAGACATGGAGAAAAATCTATCTATGTGGTTGCTAGGAGTTGAAAATGACCTGCTGGCACATATCAAACAAATAGGGATATAACATAATGTAAAAACTGAATCGCACTCCTCTGTGAGCTTAAGGAAAAGTAGTTCTGCTTCTTCCTCTACTGACCCTGTGTTTTAAAAATTCACAATTTAACTATTGCCTCTTTCTAGTTGAAATACTTTGGAAAATCTAGTTGTGATCAACTTGTGAGGAGCTTCTAACAGTCAACAGCTCTTTCTCACTGGAAAAGAGGGGAAATACAAAATCTGATCCTGTGATCTTGGTCAAGCATGTTTTCTTTTGCTGTTGTTCTACTCCATGGTTTTTAGTTTATGAAATTTAATTTATGAAATTACTTGCCTGGAATTCTTTCCCCAAGCATAGCATAACACCAGTTTGGTTAACATTAGAAACTATGTTATTTACTCAAAGGTTTCAAAATAGCAAAGGAAGTTTCTGTAAGGCCATATAACAATCCCCCTCCCTCTTGGATTGAATGGCATGTTATTTGACAGGTAATTATAACTGCATGCTGGTTGCATGCTGGCTGCCTCTACGTGTTCTAGACTTAAGAAATGTGTCAGCCTTTTTCCCAAGCAAGAACAGAATGTACATTCCATCTAAGATTTATCTGGCAGATGTGATGTTATTTAATGGTCAAATGTTTAGAACGCTTTCAAACTGCTTTTTAAGATTAATTAACAAAGATAAATATACAGTATACTTCTATCCAAGCATATAATATGCATATGAACTGTAGGTGTGGATCACTAAACTATCTTTATATTATTATAGGGCAATAGGTGGAAGAAGAAAAGTTTTGATGGAACCAAGGAAGAGCAGACTGGAGATCTTCCACTATTTATTATTTTCTGATGAAGATGTTTTCCTGAAAGCAACCTACTTCATCCTCATAACTCCCTTCAGTGCTGCAAAATCTTGCTAGTTATAGCTGAACAAAATATTATCACACTTCAAATGAAAATGCTGGGTTCATACAGCATGCTATGGTAAGAAAAAGTATTTCAGTGCATAACATTCCCATTGGCGGAGTCCAGACAATTCATGCTAGCCAGTCCAGTCTTAGGATTTGAGTGAACACACTTTATAACATTAGCTTGGACATAATGTATTATTTGTTATCTTATTTGCATAGATGTATTTATATGCCTTCTCTTCCAGTCACTTTATTGTTTTATTTATTATTTATTGTTGGCATTGGTTAAAAGTTGCTTGCAATAAATACAGCAAAATTTCCTTGATATGTAACTGCTGCAAAGATTGGAAGTTCCTTGTTTAAATATTTCTATTTTTTTCTCCCTATTCTTGATCTATACTGTTGTTCACCTTTTCCTCTGCTTGCCTGCCTGCCTGCCTGCTTGCCTGCCTATCTATCTATCTATCTATCTATCTATCTATCTATCTATCTATCTATCTATCTATCTATCTATCATCTAACATCTAACATCTATTGTTAAGCCTGGTTTCCCCAACCAGGGTTAGGGAGACAAGCAGCTTAGTCAGATAGGCACACAGATAAATGAGTGAGCTAAGCTTGTATGTTTATTAACATACAGTAAAAATAACAGATACGCTTGTGCTATCAAATATATAGTTTATTCCATTATGAGTTCATAGCATAGTCAAAATAACAGTCCAATAGTCATGTATCATTTAGTCAGTCCATTCAGGGATATTCAGTTAGCAAAGTCCGTGTAGAAATATCCTATGTCAATTCACTTACAAGTCAGTCCTTTGTTTTCTCTCCCGTTCGAGCAATACAGACTTGTTTCCTTGCAGTAATCAGGGATCATCAAAGCCAGAGAGATAGCAAGCTGTCGCCTTGCTTCTTTTAAAGTGCTTTCACAACCACTCCCTAAAATTACTATCCCACAGTTAAAGTTGCAGACACTTTAACATACAAATTATGATTACATATTATTATTTACCTAAACCAGTTAGGGTAAACCAATGTTATCCCTAACATTCTCCCCTTTTAGGTTAAATAATAATTATAACTATTTACATCTTTAAATCATATTTGTTACAACTCTCTTTAAATTTGATGACTCCTTGAGCTTTTGTAAATTGGTCTGCAATGTTTTCTTCTGTCATGCAGTATTCCAATTTAATTAGCCCATTCTTTACAGATTCTCTAACATTTAAGTATCTTAAGTCAGTATGCTTTGATCTACTTTTAACAGCAATACTAGTAGCTAACTTTATAGCTGCTTGGTTATCTTCGTACACAATAATAGAATCTTTTACAGTTATACCCATGTCTAATAATAACTGTTTGTACAAAATCAAGTCAGTGCATAATAATGACAGACATGAAAATTCCGCTTCCATCGTGGACAAGCTAATATGCTGTTGTCTGATTGACCTCCACCCTATTAGTGTCTTACCAAATAATGTAGCCATCCCAGATGTTGATTTTCTTGTGTTTATATCAGTTGCAAAACTTGCATCTGCATAGGCACTAAGACTCAAATCACCCTTTGGTTCTATATACAATGCATGGTTCAGTGTTCCTTTAAGATATCTTAAAATTCTCTTCAATGATTGCCAATGACATTGATGTGGATCTGAATTAAAACGTGCCAGCTGATTTACATTATAAGCTATATCTGGCCTAGACCAATTGCTTATATATGATAAGCTGCCAATCAAAGATTGATATATGGACTTATCAAATTTGGGACTTTGATCATCAGTTTGGCAAACTTCCTGACTCATTGGAGTCTTTGCCGGTTTACAAAGTTCCATTTTAAACGTTTTAATTAATTGGCAAATTTTATCTTCTTGAGATATCTTAAATCCATTTTTTGTTTTGTTAATTGTCAATCCTAGATACTTTTTAATTTCACCTAAATGCTTTAATTTTATCTTTTTGGCTAATAATGATATAATCTCATTAGCTTCATTATTAGTCTTAGTTATCAAAGCAATATCATCTGTAAATAATAACAGTAATGACACCGTTCCATTATTTTCTCTTTTAAACACACATGGATCTGCTAAACCAGATTTTAAACCTATATTGTTTAACTCTTTCACAATATATTGGTTCCACTCAAACCCAGATTGTTTCAACCCGTAAAGACTCTTTTTGAGTTTCCAACAATCATTACTATTTACTTTATTGTCTTTTATATCTACTGGTTTTCTTAAATATATAGTGTGCTGCAATGGTGCATGTAGATAAGCAGTTTCTACATCTAAATGGTTAATTACATAGTTTTTCTTAGCTGCCCACACTAATGCTGTTCTTAAAGATGTTGCTTTAAGACTTGGTGCAAAAACTTCATCATAATCAGATGCAGTTTGATTAAATCCTTGTGCTACTAACCTAGCTTTATGGGTAACAGTCCCATCATTTCCAGTTTTTACTTTAAATATCCATTTGCACCCAATGGATTTTTCTCCTGGAGGTAATTTAGCATCTTCATAAACTTTCATTACCTTTAATGAATTTAGTTCATTTTCCATTGCCTTTTGCCAATTCTCCTGATCCTTAGCAGGATACATCCTAAGTTCATCTACACTAGTTGGAACTTTAGTTACTTGGCAAACTATACTTGCTTGATACCTATCAGGTGGTCTAGTTATACGTGTAGTACGTCTAGGTATTACAGGACTTACAGGTGGACTTTCATTTATTAACTCTTCTTGATTATCTAACTCTTCCTGATCAACTGTTTCCTCTTGTTCTGGTCCTATTTGCTCTTCATGGACTTCTTCTTTAATTGGACTCTTCTTATAACTAGTCTGATCTTTCTGCCTTTTGTAGGGTTCAATAATTACTTCATTATTCAAATCTTGCTCTAATCTATTCCATCCTACATGTTCTAGGAATTTTGCACTAGCACTGGTGTAAACTTTAGATGTACCTGGTTCCCAGAATCTATAAGATCTATGATTAGATGTATATCCTACAAAATATAATCTTTTAGCTCTATGTTGTCCTTTGTGTCTAAGTTGTGTAGGGATATGCACCCATGCTGGTGCTCCAAATGTGTGCATGTAACTTAAATCAGGTTTTGTACCATGCCACAGTGTGAATGGTAATTCACCTGTTGTTGAATTAACAACATTATTTAATATATGATTACCACACATTATTGCTTCTCCCCACAAATTGTCAGGTAATCCTGAATCAGACATCATAGTTTGTGCCATTGATTGTAATGTTTGGCCTCTTCTCTCTATAAAGGCATTATGTTGTGGCCTATATGGTGCAGACTTTTTATGTTGAATTCCTAACATTCTTAGTCTGTTCTGGAATTTATTATTTGTAAATTCTGTACCATTATCTGTTATAAGAGTTACTAATTTCTTTTTAGTTTTCCTTTCAGCAAATTTAATCCAATTAAAGAGATTTAGATACATTTCAGTTTTGCTCTTCATTAAATAGCAAAACCCATATCTAGAATAGTGGTCCATTATACTTAGTATGTAACGAGCTCCTCCTACACTTGGTTTTTTAGGACCTATTAAATCAGCAAATACTACTTCTAAAGGTTGTTTAGTAGTAAATCCATCAACTCTATTAGCCGGTGTGACCCTGGCTTTGCTTTGATTGCAGATATTACATTGCAAATACTTATTACAAGGTTTCAAACTTATTCCCTTCGATAATTCAACAGTTTTCTTAAGTATTTTAAAATTTAAATGCCCTAGCCTTCGATGTAACAAGTGAATACATTCATCATGAGGTTTCTTATTTTCATAAACTGTGTTACCCACCTTTAAACCATCATCATTTAACACATATAATTCACCTCTTAAAGATGCAGTAATTTTCTTATCTTCTTTCTCAATTATGCAGTTATCTCCTTTAAATGTAACTACATATCCTAGTTTAACCAAAATTCTAACTGAAATTAAATTAAACTTAAGTTGTGGTACATATAACATTTTTACATTCTCTTTTATAAAAGAACAATATGCTATACCTTGACCTTTAGCTTTCAGTTTCCAGCCATTGGCTAACGATATCTGCTGTGTACTCTTGGACATTTTAATAAAATGTTTGTTATCATTAGTTATACAATGAGATGCTCCACTGTCAACCACCCATAAATTATTTTTTACAGCTCCGTTAGTATACATGGCGAACTCTAAATTTTTATTTATCTTTTGATGACTTTTAGTATTCTGGCCAGCGTTCTGGAGTTTTGCCTTTTTACAAAATCTTGCCAAATGTCCTCTTCCTCCACAATTAAAACACTTTTTAATTGCGTATGCAGTAGGAGTTTTATTATCTTCTTTTTGAGGTTGCTGCCTCCTTAATTCGTCTCTTTCAAGCCTTCTTCTGGCCTCTTCAATCAATCTGCCAGTTATAACAGTTAAAGTTAGGCTTTGCTTTGGCAATATTTCAAGTGAAGTTACGTAGTTATCATAGCTTTCGTCAAGTGAAGATAGAATTATGTAAACTTGGTGTAGTTCAGAGAAAATAAGCTCTTTCTCGTGCAGTTCTTGAAAAATGCTTTGCATAGTTTTCAAATGACTCAGCATATCACCATTCTTATGGAGATGTGTACTGAAAAGTTTCCGTGTTAGATTTATGTGAGCACCAACATTATCTCGAACATAAATCCTCTTCAGCTTCTGCCAACATCCAACAGCTGTATTCTCTCCGTGGATATAAACAAGTTGCATATCAGTTAAGGTTAAAGCAATAATGCAAATAGCTTGCTGATTTTTATGCATAAATTCTTCTATCTTTAGTTTATCTTCATCATCCTCTGGATCCCATTCTTCTACGTTTGGTGGATTTTCAATTATGTTCCACAAACCTTCTCTTCGTAGAAGCAGACTACATTTCATAGACCATGATACATAGTTTGTTCCATCCAACTTGGATATAAGGGACAAACTTTGTAGATTGACTTGTGCCATGTTTTCTTATATGGATATAAAACTATAATTAATAAAACACAGCTGTCTGTTTACTGTAATGTATAACAACACAAACTCTCACTTTTACATAAATCTGTTTTATCCTAGTTAAACTGACTTTGCAGCCTCTGGGCCCATAACCAGTGTTAAGCCTGGTTTCCCCAACCAGGGTTAGGGAGACAAGCTAAACAGAATGTGCAGCTTAGTCAGATAGGCACACAGATAAATGAGTGAGCTAAGCTTGTATGTTTATTAACATACAGTAAAAATAACAGATACGCTTGTGCTATCAAAAATATAGTTTATTCCATTATGAGTTCATAGCATAGTCAAAATAACAGTCCAATAGTCATGTATCATTTAGTCAGTCCATTCAGGGATATTCAGTTAGCAAAGTCTGTGTAGAAATATCCTATGTCAATTCACTTACAAGTCAGTCCTTTGTTTTCTCTCCCGTTCGAGCAATACAGACTTGTTTCCTTGCAGTAATCAGGGATCATCAAAGCCAGAGAGATAGCAAGCTGTCGCCTTGCTTCTTTTAAAGTGCTTTCACAACCACTCCCTAAAATTACTATCCCACAGTTAAAGTTGCAGACACTTTAACATACAAATTATGATTACATATTATTATTTACCTAAACCAGTTAGGGTAAACCAATGTTATCCCTAACATCTATCTTTCTTACTTCATATATTTTTCTCTTTTTAAAATATTTTTATATTTAATATAAAATTATGTTGAAAATACAGTAAAATTTCCATTCATACAATAATTATGTTGAAACAATAATTATGTTGAAAATACAGTAAAATTTCCATTCATACAATAATTTTCAATTAAACTATTATTGTAGTTTTTTTATTATTATTGCATTGGTAACAATTGAATGTGAGTAGTCAAACTGACAAATGATTAATTTAAAGGATTATATTATTGCTTAACTGATGAGCATAGGTCTGTATCACAATTTAGGATCAAATGTGTATACACATAATTTCCTTCATTTTATATTCACCTAAAGTTGGATAATTCTTCCTCTCTTTCTGCTATATATGTGTTTATGACACCTGTGTCCCCTGTACAAAGGGCCACATTAGTCTTTATATCAGAATTGACTTGCCATTAGCATTTACACTGTTCACTAATCTTATAATAAAGAGTCAGCATTAATTTACTGCCTCTGATGCTGATGAGCTCTATATAGAGAAGAGAGTTGAAATATATCCCTGACTTCCTTTTTATGTTCTAATTATTTTTCTATAGTGTAACCAGGGGTGGGATTCAATTTTTTTAACAACTGGTTCTGTGGGCGTGGCTTAGTTGGTGGGTGTGGCTTGGTGGTCATGTTATTGGCTGGGCGTGGCCAACTCAATATCACTCACATTGAGGCATGCATCTCCTCGCCTGGCCTCTCAAAATTGAGTGGATGCTGCAACAGTTGTAAATGTCAAAAATGGTCATAAGTCACTTTTTTCAGTGCCATTGTAACTTTGAATGGTCACTCCACACAAGCAAAGTACCAGCAAAGGAGGGGAAAAAAAACTCCAGAGAAGTTTCTGAGACAGGAAGTCTAGTCCTGCCAAGAATATAATAAGGGTTAATGGAGAGGCAGTTTCTGTAAGCAACACCAGAATGTTTCCTTCCCGCCTTCCTTACAGGATTAGGCCAGTAATTTCTTCTAACAACTAGTTCTCCAAACTACTTAGAATGTTAACAACTGGTTCTAGTGAATAGGTGCAAACTGGTAGCATCCCACCCCTGAGGGTAACGTAACACCATATATTCTTCTCTTACATCTCAAATGTATATGGAACTCATTATACAGGCACATAAATTAAATAATGGTTGGAGAAAATCTCCAACTAATGCACTATTATCTCACAGTCAGATGTTCAGACTGGATTTGGCATTTTTGTCCACCTATCAAGTCTTTCCCAATGACCTGGGATAGGCAGATGTGAATATTTGATGGTGTTAGAGATAACATTGGAGGATATAAGCCAGGGGGCGGGTTTCAAACTGGCATCCCATGGGCCAGATGCAATCATGAGCAGGCCACACCCACCCTATCTCCACAAAGGCAAAAAAGTCATGTCACATGATCAAATTTTATACCTGTGATGTAAGTTGTTCTGAATAAAGCTGCCTTTTGGAATTGACTGATGGTGATTTTGTCAATGCTGATAATATTCAGGTGGTTCACTGAGAATAGATACTTTCAATTCTCAACTTTTTAATTTTCAGAATGCTGGTGGTCAAAAGATTTATAGTAGGGAAGAAATTCCTCCTTGTCTTATTGCTTGATTATTGTAACAAGATTAACCTTTATTCATGAAGCTGAGTAGGTACCACCAGTTTAGCACTGGGTTCAAACAATAGATTTGTTCCCTGCTTTTTGTTAGAAGCACAACTGCTGTCAGATGCAATGGACCAGAAACAAACCAAGCAAGTTTCAGATGTTTTGATAGCACAGCGATCATGTTAGCTATTATTCTGTCTTAATGCTTCTGCTTCAGTGCTTTGTATAAGATTTGTACTGTTTTTTTTTTCTTTAAAAAAGCCATGTTTTCAATTTCAGCATAGGCAATATGTATATTTCAATAAATGACATACAATAATTCCATATTTATCAAATGATATTTTCATTCAGATATAATTTGTGCAAAAGAAACTGGTTTACTTGAAAAACACTTCAACAAAAGAAAAACAAAGATTAATAGCCAATTCATTGGTTAGTTCTCCTGGAGGGGGTAGGCAAAACAGAATATTTTAACTCAATAATCTTTTATACATTGTAGATACAAATGTTTGTCTTACAATTTGCCCAGAAGAGGCAGACAATTGACCTTGAGTAAGCAATATATTTCCAATTCAACATTGTTCCAATTCAACAAAATAAATGCATTGTAGTTGAGTTCCCCATATTAAAGTAGCCTCAAGATTCATTTTCTTTTAACCTCTCTGTTTTGCTATAACTGGGTTAAATATTTTACTGTTAGCTTGTTTTTCAGATGAAAAATGGCAATTTCTTGTTTCTGAGCAGATTGAAAGAAATATTCCAATTTGAAATGTTGGTTACAATGTTGTATTATAGCTTTGCTTCCTGTCACTACAGGTGCTTTAGTGCTATCTCTTGGTCCCAACTATGTTCTTTTTTTGTATGATCACATAAGTGATTCCAAACATTCATGGATCTCCTAGAAAATGGGGCAGTGTCTCATTTTAATCAAGATTAGACAGTGTGTAGCTAATTTTGATTGAGTTTTGATTTACTGTAATTTTGATGGTACATTGTATCATTTTTCTCCTACTTATTACCTTGCAACATTGTTTTGACATCTATTTATCTATGCATAACACCAACCTAATGAACAGCTCCAGGTAATTTGCAAAGGTACACTATAATATTTGTTAAGCCTGGTTTCCCCAACCAGGGTTAGGGAGACAAGCTAAACAGAATGTGCAGCGTTAGTCAGATAGGCACACAGATAAATGAGTGAGCTAAGCTTGTATGTTTATTAACATACAGTAAAAATAACAGATACGCTTGTGCTATCAAAAATATAGTTTATTCCATTATGAGTTCATAGCATAGTCAAAATAACAGTCCAATAGTCATGTATCATTTAGTCAGTCCATTCAGGGATATTCAGTTAGCAAAGTCCGTGTAGAAATATCCTATGTCAATTCACTTACAAGTCAGTCCTTTGTTTTCTCTCCCGTTCGAGCAATGCAGTCTTGTGTCCTTGCAGTAATCAGGGATCATCAAAGCCAGAGACTGAGCAAGCTGCATCCTTGCTTCTTTTAAAGTGCTTTCACAACCACTCCCTTAATTACTATCCCACAGTTAAAGTTGCAGACACTTTAACATACAAACTATGATTACATATTATTATTTACCTAAACCAGTTAGGGTAAACCAATGTTATCCCTAACAATATTAATGAAAAATTAACCTTAGAAGGTATAAGTAAGAAAATATAAACATTTTAACTAGGGAGAAAACTCTCCCCAACTAGTAGATGGCACAATTTCTTTCTCTCATACATGCAGACTCTGTGAAGAAAATTTTAACTTCATTGTTGCCTTAAAAACAATTATGAAAGCTTGAGAATCAGTATAATGAATCATGAGCCTTCTGTCATCATTGGCCCATATTAGCTATATTATCAAAATACATTTGGTTGGTTGGGTTTTCATTTCCAGGTGGAAAAGGGCATTAAAAGAAAAAAAAAATCTGAACTACAATAAAATCCCATCTCTTTGACCATTTCATTCTGTTTCTCTGATGCAAATTGTTAATATGTTTTACTCATGCTTTGGTATTATTTTCATGTCATTAATGAATTGTACCTACATCTGGTCATCAACTATAATAATTTTCTCTTCTTTCTATATTGTAATCATAATCAACTAAAGCTCTCACTACAAATATGACTGTGTTAATCCAAAGCAGTTGGATAAATAGTATTTTGTGTGTGTGTGGTTTTTTTAACTCAGTTTCAAATGTAATTCTCATGGACAAATGACTTCTATATTATTGAAGGAGGGATTTTTCATATTTCTGAGGAAAAAAAATATTTTATTAAATTTCCTTCCTTGCCTGGTGTGATGTTTAGAAATTACTTTCAAATTAGACATTTTAAAACTTGATGAGAACTATATCTGAGCTTTTTTTGTTTAAAAAGGGTCCGGTTTGGGGGGAAGGTTTGCAAAAGCTGCTTCTGTTTGATTAATAAACAGGCAAATCTTACATTCACAATCTTCTCCATTCAAAAGTAAAATAAGGAAGCTACTTTCAGGAAGAAAAATAATTGATGTCAGCCTCAAGATATCTTCTACATCTTATAGCTTTTGCATCCTATCTCTTGTGCATCCTATCTATCCTATCTGCTGCATCTTCTCCACTCCTTTTCTCATCTTCTTTCGGCTGTCATTAGCAACAAGGGGAGGGGGAACTTGGAGGGGAAGAGAGTTGGAGGTATTTTGCATTCCTTTGCTGTGGGTAGCAAGGGGAGGGGCTGGATGGGTTCTTGTTTTTAACTTTCCATTTCTTCGCTAGTTTCTATCCTCTTTTGCACAGCTGCAGTTTTATCAAAATATGTCAAGGTCAACGGAGAGAGGCCTCATCACCACTTGAAGATGCCCACATGATCATATTCAGAACTTTTAATTGGAAGAGTTATTTGGACTTTGGGGGTTGGAACAATTCCATTCCTTTGTATATGTGATTTGTGTGCCAATTTCTCAGATTCGGAATTAAATCTATAGCTTCTACTTTGATTTCCAGTAAAAGGATAACTTTGCTCTAACCCATGGAATCTGAGTATTTCTTTCTTGGATTTTGAAGGGAACACAGACTGACATTATTCTGAATCTGAGAAATATATTTAACTGATGAGTCATAGACTGGCTGCCATTGATAAAGAGGCATAATCAATTTTTATTGGATTGATATAAGTCAAATATTTTGTTCTGTCATGAAGATAGCAAGCTAGTTCTGATAAATTGCTTCTGATAAATTGCTATTAATTGACTTGCCTCCAGAAATTGTGGATGCTCCAACATTGGAGGTTTTTAAGAAGAGATTAGACAACTATTTATCTGAAATGGTTTTTGGCTGGAACAGGAGGTTGGGCTAGAAGATCCCCAAGATCCCTTCCAACTCTGATATCAAGATTTCAACACACTATACAAATTTTTATTTTTTATTTTTATTTATTTATTTATTTTTGTCAATTGCTCACAAGATAATAGGTATAAGTAAAAAAAAACATAGTTATGAATACATGGATACATATAAGAAAAATAAAAAAAATGAAACAAACAATAGGACAGGGACGGTAGGCATGTTGGTGTGCTTATGCACGCCCCCTAAGTTCTTTTCTTACATTAATATTCTCCTTACTCTTAATACTTTCATGAGTTATGAGTTAATGAGTTAATACTTTAAAGAGCAGGGAGTTGCTGACTGATTCATAGTTATCCATTAAAGTAAAGGTAGAAAATCTATGCCTGTCCAGATTTGCTGAAAGCAAGAAGGTCTACAGTTTTTCTTTCGATTTGCAGCTTCCCTGAATTTCCACATTTCAATTAAATTTCAAAGGAAGCCCTCATAACAGAATGGCATCCATGCCCTGTGGCTTTCTTCAGTTAGAAAATGTGTTTGTCTTGGATATTCAATTCAGGCTGGATAATCAATTAGAAGGTGATTGAATCAAACATCCAATTCAAAACAACTTCTCAATTACAAACTGTTTCAGATGGTTAAATCAACCTGAATGTTTATACATTGCTTCAAATACTTCTGCACATGGAAATCTAATCAACAGTTCAGTTTGAATCATCAAGCTCAACCAATTTCTAGAATTGAATCATTTTTGAATCAGATTTGACCTGCTTTGCACAGGCCTGGTGGACAGACTGGGATGCTTCAGAGGGATCAAAATGTATTGTGGAAAGGGAATTTCACGAAGGCAGTAGTGTCACAAAAAACAGGAAAAGCCCAAGGGGAACATCAGGTCAGCCAGAAAGCAAACTTACATAGGAAAAGGAATCAAATAAAAAGTATTAAAGAATCCCATAGACAAAAGCCTAAGTAATTAAGAAAACTAGACAAATAGGAAAAGGAAACAAAAGATAATTTAGAAAACCCTTACAAACACAGGACATACCAAATAAGCAAAACAAACAGATAAAAGACACAAAATATAAATTACAAAAGGGACAGACAGGAGATTGCCACAGAACAAATATGAAAAACTATCTTAAAGCTAAAAGAGATTACAGAAAACCAATAATACAATCTGGCCATCCTGCAGAGTTTGCCTTCTACACCCCACGGAGTTTGCCCTCCAACGGAAATAAAGACAAACTCAAACAGGATTTGAAACATTAGGTACAAATACAAACACTCACACAAAATCAACTTACAAAGTGAGAAAGGGGTATAAAAAGCCAGAGGCTTACCATAAGAAGCTAGCTAGCCCAGGAACGCAGACTTCTCATTGTTCTCCACCTTCCTGAAAAATAAAAAGATCCAGCTTTCAAGCAGTTGTCTGTATCCTTGCGCCGGAGCTCTCCCAGCGGGAAAATCGAATCCTCAAAAGAGAGGCATTTTGACACCTTTCAACAATTGGCGACCACAAAGGTTTCCCAGCCAACCCTGCCACTGGACCGGGCCTGCGGATCCAAACCCAGCTGGCATGGACCTTCTTTGTCCAAGGGCAACATCCACGGACCCAGCCCAGAAGGTATAGGGTAGTAAAGAGAGTCCTTGAGCTTTTCCGCTCAACAGCTGCTTGAAAGCAGGTGAGTACCACTTCAAATTTATAATCTTACTAGTGAGGGGAGTAGAAGAAAGGCATTTTGACACCCTTCAACAGTATGAAATAGAAAATAGCCCCTGCACTTTCCAAAAGCAGTAAACTCAACATCATCAGAAAGAGAACTCAGGACAACCTCACGTGCACCCAGAGAAGTAATAAACCTGTCTTGTAGAAGAATAAAACTTTTGAAAAATTGCAAGGCCAAATTTAGCACAAATGAAACACCTGGTTTTATATGTCTGAAAATGTGCTCTGTATTCATGTCAATAATCACACTTGACAAGAAAAAGTTTAAGAATAACTCAGGATTTTTTTATTTGCATTTTTAAAACACTAAGGCAGTAAACAGCTACAACACTTCTCATAACCATGAAGTTTCAAATCAGTTAAAATTCAGGTTTCTGAGATTTGATTCAATAAAAGAGTTATTATTTTAAGACAATCCTTTTTATGAGAAACCATCACCTTAATAGCTTGGGACCCGAAAGGATTATGCCTGTAAGAACCCCATCATGAAGGGCTGTTAAATCTGATGAAATAATTGCTAAGCATTTTAAAAAAGAATGTCTGAAAGCAAACATCCTGCAATAAACCAGAATATACTTCCCTTTTGGTTTTTGTCTCATCAAAACATGAGTAGAAGATGGTCCCCCCCACTCAATTTCCTTTACAGTTTTGATTTTCTTCTACCAATGTTTGCAAATAAACTGAAGGTGTTGTGAATGTATAAAGTTTTAATAAAGCGTGAGCTTGGAGTAAAGTGCATGGTTCTGGCCCTGCACTTCTGATTGGTTGTTAAACGGCCGGATCGGATTGGCCTGCTCCAGGGAATCCGATTGGCCCTTAACAGAGAATTCCTATTGGTTATGAAAGCTAGCGCTCCTCGTTGGTTATTGGTTAATAGTTACTGTGGTTTGCCTATATAAGGCGGGTTAAAACTACTATAGAGGCCAGAAGTCACTATGTAAATAAAGAGCTGAAGTTCACCGTTCAGAGGCTTGTCTCCATTCTTTCTCGCCCATGCTCCAAACATAACACTGGCAACGAGGATGGGATGTGGAGACATCTGAACCAACGAAACTTTGAAGAACACCGAGCACATGACAGACGACGCTACACAACGGAACCATGTCCGGCGTCGTCGTACCACCCGCTCCGTTCGATCCAGTACAGGAGGACTGGGAGTCCTACATGGATTGCTTCCAAATGTTCTTAGAAACCAACAACTTAAAGGATGCCACACCAGGAAAGAAACGGGCGGTGTTCCTAACGCATTGCGGTCCAACCGTATTTAAGATGGCTAAAGCACTAGCAAAACCCCGAGAAGTGAAGGCGATGGATTGGGACGACCTCGAACCTCTCCTACGAGATCACTACGCACCGACCGTGCCTATGCTCGTGAGACAGCACGAGTTTTATCAGAGGAGCCAGCGAAAGGGAGAAAGCGTGGCCGACTTCATAGCAGACCTCCAAAATTTGGGAGGCCTCTGCGAATTCGCCGATTTAGAAGAAGCACTAAGAGATCGCATAGTTCTGGGACTAGATGCACCAGGCGTTCAAAGGAAGCTGATGGCAAAAGGCGACATCAGCCTTGCCAACGCCATCGCTGATGCTACTGCAGCAGAAGCAACCAGGAAGTCGGCTGCACAACTACACCGAAACCGCGCTCCGGTACCACCACCAACAAGTGACATTTTATCCAGGTCAGAAGGGCAGCTTGCAACGACGCACCACGAGGACCTCTCTTCGTCATCAGATTCCGCGACACGCTCTGCCATGAGTGTAGGAAGTGAGGCCACATCGGACAGGTCTGCCGAAGCTTACCAGGACCCGGCCAGGCCTCAAAAGGGACTAACTATCACCAATCGACAGGAAACTGTCCTGTACGGCGAGAGCCAGTAAACCACTCCTACAGAAATCGAGTTTTGCAGAGAGAAGAGGCTCACCATACTATCACTATCAGTCACGCCTCAGCTTTAGACACCAAGAAAATACGAGTCACAGTAGCCATCGAGAACCAACCTTGCCACATGGAAGTCGACTCGGGATTGTCCCTCTCGATGGTGTCCTGGAAGACCCTTCAACAACTCATCCCCACGATTCAACGCCAAGATCTCCACTTCCAAAGACTCATCTTCAAGGACTACCAAGAGAATCGAATCCCCGTCGTTGGTTCCTGCCGAGTCCGAGTCTCCTACACAGCGTACTTACCACTAACTGTCATCAATAGAGACAGGCCTAGCCTACTAGGCCTCCAATGGTTCACGCCACATGGCATTGAAGTGGCCGGCATAAACCAAGTCAGCAGAAGTGACTGGGAGGGAGACCTCATCCATGAGTTCAGGGACGTCTTCGCAGACAGCTTAGGCGAGTACAAGGGGACCCCAATTTCATTCAGTCTAGACCCAAAGATAACTCCCATCCGACTTAAGCCCCGTCGAGTTCCGTTTGCCTTAATGTCGAAAATGAACGAACAACTCAACAAACTGATAGCTCAGGGGGTGTTAGAGCCCATCGATCACTCCCCCTGGGAAACACCAATCGTAACATCCATTAAGCCAGACGAGACGATCCGAATTTGTGGGGACTACCGGGCCACTTTGAACCACGCCCTACAGCAGAACGCATATCCAGTGCTGGTGGTGCAGCATCTCCTCCATTCCCTGGGGATCGGAAAAGTCTTCGCTAAATTAGACTTAGCTCAGGCATATCAGCAACTACCTGTTGATGAAAAGACGGCGATTGTGATGCACCGAGGTGTCTTTAAATGTACCCGGCTTCAATTCGGAGTTTGTGTAGCCCCGGGGATTTTTCAGAGCCTTATGGAGAGATTATAACAAGGGATAAAGGGCGTGGTCCCCTATTTTGATGATGTATTAATTGCGGCCCCTACAAAAAAAATCTTACAGGACCGGTTAAAATTAGTCCTAAAAAAATTCTAAGAGGCCGGTCTTAAAGTAAAGAAAAACAAATGTAAATTGTGTACTGACAGTGTTGAGTTTTTAGGGAACCTAATTGATAGCCAGGGTATTCACCCTACTGAAAGTAAACTAAGGGTGATAAAAAACGCTCCCAGGCCATGAAACAAGGCCAATCTCCAGGCGTTCCTAGGCCTCATCAATTTTTATAATGTATTTTTACCGCATAAAGCAACGGTCACTGAACCGTTACACCGGTTGTTAGATAAGAAAGCAAATTGGTTATAGGGTCACCGAGAAGAACAGGCATTCCGCAACATGAAAAAACTGCTCACTTCTGACTCTGTACTCATGCAGTATAACGAGACTTTACCATTAAATATAACATGTGATGCTTCGCCTTTCGGAGTGGGCGCCATCTTGAGCCATGTACTGCCTAATGGGAACGATGCCCCTGTTGCATATTTTTCAAAGATACTTTCAAAAACTGAGCGAAATTATGGACAAATTGATATAGAAGCCCACGCAATTGTGTCAGCCGTTAAAAGATTCCACGAGTACGTGTATGGCCGGGCTTTTACTATCGTGACTGACCACAAACCATTATTGGGGATAATAGCCGGAGATAAGCCGACTCCCTACATATTATCCCCCAGGATGACTCGATGGTCAGAATTCTTAGCTGCTTATAACTATCGGCTGCAATACCGCCCGGGGAAAGCCATTCCCCACACTGATGCATTGAGCCAAGCACCACTTCCAAAGACTCTCAACGATCCTGCACCAACGGTAACCACGTTGCAAATTGAGGCACTCAACTCGCCGCCATTAACCGCCCGAGATATCACGAGAGAAACCAAACGCGACCCCACCTTAGTGTGAGTCCTAAGCTGGGTACAACGCGGATGGCCATTGGACCAATTATCAGATGACTTCACACCATTCAAGACTTGACAAACTGAGTTGTTCTCCCCAAAAGGCTGTGTCATCTGGGGCGATAGAGTCGTTATCCCAGAACGACTCCAGAAAGCGCTTCTGAAAACCTTGCACGAATGCCACCCCGGCATCGTGCGAATGAAAGCCCTTGCGCGAAGCTATGCATGGTGGCCGGGCATTGACAAGCAAATCGAACATTGGGTTAAAGCTTGTCCAAAATGCCAGGAAGTGAGCAATGCCCCACCTAAAGCCATTCCTACTGAATGGGAGACACCACCCGGACCCTGGTCCCGAATTCACTTGGACTTCGCGGGGCCGACCAAAGGCCACACGTTTCTACTTACCATCGACGCCTATTCTAATTGGCTCGAGATTCATCGCGTGACGACTACAACCTCTGAGGCGGTTATCAAAACCTTGGAAAGACTATTTGCAACCCACGGACTACCAGACGTCCTGATATCCGATAACGGGCCCCAATTTACAGCACTGTCGTTCGAGCAGTACCTCGCTGACCACGGCATTCAACATGCGCTCACCTCGCCTGCGCACCCTGCGACCAATGGCAAAGCAGAACGCATGGTACAATTTGTGAAGAAAACCTTACAGAAGGTAGACTACGACAACATTGACGACAAGATCAATCGAATCATTTTTTTACAACACATCACACCACATAGCATCACCAACAAAACTCCTGCTGAACTGCTAATGGGATGAAAACTCCGCTCCCACCTCGACCGGTTGCACCCAGCTTACAAACCAGAAAAACCACTAGGATCCAGCGGCCGCTGTCACGCCTTCCAGGTAGGAGATTTGGTATACGTTAAAAACCTATCGGGCGACCCATTGTGGGTGGAGGCAACTAGTTCGTGTAACCAGCCCAAGATCCGACCTTGTACAATGCCTTGACGATAGACTATGGAAATGCCATATCGATCAATTACGATCGTGGCTTCCGGCGGGCAGTCCTGAACTCCCCTATGACCAGACTGAGGGGGGGGGAGATATGGAAGAAGATGAATTTCAAGAAGAAGAAAACCCGTTCGAAGGGAACGATGGCATAATAGAGACTCAGGAAGTGGAACCAGAGAGGGAAACAGTTGAACCTCAGAGAATTACAGAGAACATGGGCAACGATGGGGAAATGAATTCTGAACCAGAAACAGCCCCACTGCCAAACAACGATCTACCTCAGCGTGATTACAGCCAAATGACACAACGAAAATCAAAGAGACTAATAAAACAACCGTCCTACCTAAAGGACTATGTAACTGCGCCCTGCAAACAGAAACCAGGGGGAAGGGGTGTTGTGAATGTATAAAGTTTTAATAAAGCGTGAGCTTGGAATAAAGTGCAGGGTTCTGGCCCTGCACTTCTGATTGGTTGTTAAACGGCCGGATCGGATTGGCCCGCTCTGGGGAATCCGATTGGCCCTTAACAGAGAGTTCCTATTGGTTATGAGAGCTAGCGCTCCTCGTTGGTTATTGGTTAATAGTTACTGGGGTTTGCCTTTATAAGGTGGGTTAAAACTACTATAGAGGCTAGAAGTCACTATGTAAATAAAGAGCTGAAGTTCATCGTTCAGAGGCTTGTCTCCATTCTTTCTTGCCCATGCTCCAAACATAACAGAAGGATTAAAAGAAAAACCCATAAATTTCTGGCAATAGAGAAAATCATAGAACAGAGAATTTTTAATGAGAGGCAGAAGAGAGAATGGACTGGAAATCAAAAGAATGTTTTGACCTGGTAAGGTGGCATCTCCCCACTTAACACATAGAGATCCACATACCACAGATGTCTGTCGTTTGGTCAGAAATGAATAGTGCTTTGCACAGAAAAAGACTGAAAACTCTTCAGATAAAAAAATATTTCTAGAGAACATGACATGGAATACAATAAAGATCAATTCAGAACAACCTATGTGGCAACTCGTGTTGGAGTTTCAAGAACAATTCAATATTTTTTCTCCTCCTAGTGTTCAATTCTGAGTCCATCTTCATAATTCTCTTTAAGTAGATCTACCAGTGGGCACGCATTGTATTTGAAAACAGCCAACTCATCCAAGGCAGTCATTTTAAGAGCATCAAAATATATGGATTACTTTATGAAAAAAAAAAACTCAGCTACAGTAGCATTAATATTGTAGCTAGGGGAAAAGGCATCTCAAAGTTGAGGCTGTAACACCATCCTGTGGTGCCTAGAAATTACAGCACATCTTATTTTCTTCTGATCAGCCACAGCTCACTTCTGTATGTAGCCTGTCATCTAGATATATTGGTGCACATGCAACTTTTTCCTTTCTTTTTTTCCTGTGTGGTCTGTTCTGGAGCTATTGTGATCATGGGAGCACAAGAAAGGAAACTGCTGAATTTCTCTGAAGGCTTCAGAGCACAGACGTCATAAAACTGTGGGACTTTCTTCCTTGCTGGTTTCATATTTCTCCCTCACCCAAATTCCTGCAGGTAGAGTTGAATATTTATGCCTCGCCTCAATTGCATCATTGTTTGCTACTGGGAAAGCCAAAGCATGTATAAAACTTTACTCAAAGGGGATTCCCAAATATGTAGAATGGCAATGAAATATTCCCCTTTCTTGTCCCCCTAATTTCCACTTAAGGAAAGACAATTCTCATCACTAACACAGCACTGATGGAAGTATTTACCTCCTTGTATGCTGCAATACCAATGAAAAAATTCTTCCTGAATTTGGTGTTTATTTTTAAAATAGAAATAGCACTTAGACTTATATAATGCTTTACAATGCCTTACAATCCTATCTAAGCTGTGTACAGAATTAGCATATTGTCCCCAACAATCTGGGTCCTCATTTTACTGACCTCTTGGTAATGGGAATGCAGAATTAGCTTGCAATATTGCATTCTAACTACTGCACTATCATGGTTCTTTAAGAAACGGATTGTTTGTCAGTTGACCCACTAAGCTACACAGGCATTGGCTGACTCTGTAAGCTCATTTCTTATCTAAGCTTCCAGTATTTTTTAGGTCTAAGTCTCCATCCTGATTAAACAAGAATTCTGAAAAAATTGTTGCGATATTGGTTTGGAAAATTGTTGCTTGGTTGTATGACTCTTTCTATAACAATCAATCAATAACATTTATAACAAACTAATAACATTTAAGGTAAAATAGAAATAAAAAAACATATTGAGAAAATTAAATACTGTAAAGATAAAATTATTAAGTAAAATTACACAGTACAAAAGGATACTGTAACAATTAATTTAACAGATTTAGCAGATTAAGGAAGGGACCTTATAGGTTATCTAGTCCAGCCCCCTGTCCAAACAGGAGACCCTACACCATTATTGATAGATGGCAGTCCAATCTCTTCTTGAAAGCCTCCAGTGATGAAGCTCCCACAACTTCCAAAGGCAAACTGTTTCTTTGGTTGATTGTTCTCACTATTAGAAAATTTCTCCTTATTTCTAGGCTGAATCTCTCCTTGATCAGTTTCCATCCATTATTCCTTGTCTGGCCTTCAAGTACCTTGGAAAATAGTTTATACTCATATTTTCACTTAGTTTGTGAGGACAGTCCCACTTTCTATCTTTCTGAGATAAAGGAATAGCGTTTATATTTTATATATTCTATATACCCAAAGGAATAGCCCCTCAAATATTGGAACACTGCTATCGTGTCTCCACTGGTCCTTCTCTTCACTAGACTAGCCATGACCAGTTCCTGTAACCCTTCTTCATAGCTTTTAGTCTCCAGTCCCCTAATCATCCTGGTTGCTCTTCTCTGCACTTTTTTTCGAGCCTCAACATCTTTTTTATAGTGTGGTGACCAAAACTGGATTCAGTATTCTAGATGTGGTCTTACTAAGGCTTTATAGAGTGATATTAGGCATTAGAGTGGTATATTAAGTAATTTTATAATATAATAATCTAATAGCAATAGCAGACTTCACAGTGCTTTACAGCCCTCTCTAAGCAGTTTACAGAGTCAGCATATTGTCTCCAACAATCTGGGTCCTCATTTTGTTCACCTCAGAAAGATGGAAGGCTGAGTCAACCTTGAGCCTGGTGAGTTTTGAATTGCCAAATTGCAGGCAGCCAGCAGTTAGCAGAAGTAGCTTGTAGTACTGCATTCTAACCACTGCACCACCATGGCTAAACACTATAAATAAGTGGTACAGATAACTATAAAAGGATATAAATAATATTATAATTTATAAAGTACTATGAGAATGTTTTAGAATTTTGAAATGCTATGGAAAAGCCACTTTGTCTTAATGGTTAAGCCATTAGGCTAGTAAGATCATGAGTTGTAGTCCTACCTTGGTTATAAACTTACCTGTATGATCTTGGAAGGAGGCAATGGCAAACCACTTCTAAAAAATCTTGCCAGGGATTTATCCAGACAATTTCTGGGAATCAGGCACAATTTAATGGAAGAGAGAAAGAGAGAGAAAAATACAAAAATATGTTAACTAAGAGCCATGGTGGAGCAGTGGTTAGAGTGCAGTACTGCAGGCTACTTCTGCTGACTGCCAGCTAACTGCAATTTGGCAGTTAAAATCTCACCAAGCTCAAGGTTGACTCAGCCTTCCATCTTTCTGAGATGGATAAAATGAGGACCCAAATTGGTGGTGGCAATAGGCTGACTGTAAACTGCTTAGAGCAGACTGTAAAGCACTGTAAAGCAGTATATAAGTCTAAGTGCTATTGCTATTAACTATATTTAATTTAATACTTGCTGAACACCCCTGCTTGATTTGGTTGAAATTAATACCATCATAAGCCAACAAACAGTAACAAACAAATAACAAAATAAAGCATAGGGTGATATGTGTGTGTTTAAAAAAGATGATTAAAAAAAGGAGAGGAGGAGAAAAGCGAAGGGTCAAAGAAAGAAAACATAAATGAATTATAGAAGCCTAGTTTAGGCTCATTATCACCTCACTTGGAGGCGTTGTTTATGTTTAACTACAACTCTAATCCAGAACTGGACTGCATTGTCTGAAATCCCTGCCACCTGTTCAGCTAGCAAGAGGCTAAGGCAATCAACCAGCCTCCAGCTTGCATGGATGTGGAGTTACACAAGGGAAATATACATTTCCATTTCCTCCACAAGGACAAAGCAACTAAGATGTACTACTTGGGTGTGAGTTTTAATCAGAATCCTTGTAACTTCTGCCTGATGAATTGAGTTAGGAACAGCAAGGAACCAAGAACATGATTAATATAAATATAATAAATAAAAACAGATTGCTTAGGAAGCTTGATTGTGCAGTTCCTATTGGTTCTAAGTCCTTATATGCATATATTTGGAAGCCACGGGATAGATATGATATTACTTTGCCCTCAAACATACCATTTATAATGCCAATATCCTTTTTTTAAAAAATAGATGTCTGTAGTGATCTGTCTTTTTCTATTACTTTTCCTAATTTGAATGTTCAATGCTGACATTATATGTCAGCTCAACAACAAGCTCTTTGGATCCTTGATATCCTACTAATATGCTAGATTTTATAATTCTGAAGACATTTTAAGAAATGCCTCACTTTGGTCATGCTTCAAATGAAGCATCCCTTCAAAGCTATTTCAGGAAGAAATTTGGACCTCTTTCCTCTAAAAATAAGATAACCACATTGTTTGGCTTGGTCTGCTTATTCCTTTGCCAGAAGAAGCTTTTGCACACAGAGTAAAATCTCAGAGCATGAAATTTCCACAAGTCAATGGCAAAACAATTTCCAGGAACAAGGGCTTTTCAGAAGTGCTTCCTCCCACTTCTTGTAAAATTGAATCTTTAAGAAAATATAGACTTCAGGTCAAAAAAAGGGCCATTAAGGATTTTATGATGATTGTTCTCCAAGCTTTATTTTAATATAGTTCATACTTTATATATTTTATTATTTGTTCTTTTTTTATAGTCTACTGTATATGTTACTCTATATGGCTTGGTATTTTTGTGACATAGGTTGCCAGTAACAATTGTTTCTTTAAAAAAAAACAACTGTTGCATGTCTCTAGTCTGCAAAAATACAAGCAACAACTAGATGGCAGCAAAGAGGCCAGAGAATTGTCTTTCACTACCCCCCTAGTGGCTGTTCACATGTTTTTGGCTCTAATGCAATAGTCTTGGAAAAATAAATGAAATACATACACATAGACATACATACAATCACCAAGTATTATGCAATGCAATATAGATATGCATACATATGCACACTATTCTGCAAGTTTATAACAAAGCTCTTAAAGAAAAATCATTTTCCGTTGAAATGTCCTTGAGAAGGAGTCTTCTTACAGTTCTCTCCAATTCAAATGAAGTATTTTCAAGCCTCTAGTTGGTAGTGTTGCAAAGTTTCTTAATGCTTTTCCCCACCCCAGCCAGAAAAAAGGAATAATGTATACAAAAAAAGAAAAAAAAATAACCAAAGGGAGCCTCTATCCTAAAGAAAATTAAAAAATCAAAAGGAGCATAAAAATATATATAAGAGAAAATTCAATCTGGTTACCTACAAAGTCACATTAAAGTCCCCAGAAAAAAAGTAGAAAAAAAAAATCCAAGCCTCAATTTTACATCACTTTAAAAAACACCGCTCAAACAGCTTTGGTCAAAAAAAAAAATCTCATAGGTTTCTTCTTTGTTCAGGATGCCCTTTCAAACCTCAGCGAATTTACAACACAAAAGAAGTTTCTCACCTAGCCAACACACTTTCTTTCCAGCCACTTTCTTTCCGGAGCTATCCCGACTTCAGCAGCTATGGAGGCTGCCTCTCCGCCGCCAGCAAAAGGGCTTCTCCTGGATCAAACCAGAGATTTTGCGATATCTCTGGGATCCTGGGACAGTACCCTTCACAATCCCTGTCTCTATGGGATGGTTTAGGTCCGTTGGGACCGACCAGGGGCGAAAATATCAGCTGCAATCTCAGAGCCCCAAGATCGCAGCTGTATCGCCGAAACGAAGCTCCGCCTTCTCCAAGACAAGGGTGTCCCCTATCTCCTTTGCTATTTGTGTTGACCTTGGAAGTGTTGAATAGAAATATTAGGGATGATAAAAGCATAAAAGGAATGAAAATTAAGAAGGAAGAATTTAAACTACAAGCTTTTGCTGATGATTTAGCTTTTATTCTGGAAGACCCGTTAGAAACAGCTCCAAGGTTATTGGAAAAGATAGAGACATATGGTAAGATGGCTGGTTTGAAAATAAATAAAGATAAAACAAAGATTTTGACAAAGAACATGCCATTGAGACAGAGAGAAGAACTGGCAGATCTTTTGAAAATCCAAGTTACAAATAAGGTTAAGTATCTGGGGATATATTTGACAGCAAGATGTAGCACATTAAAAGAGAATAATTATATTAAACTCAAACAACAGATAGCTACAGATTTGAAGAAGTGGGAAAACTCGCAATTGTCATTAATAGGGAGAATTTCAACAATCAAGATGAATATTTTACCCAGAATTTTATTTTTGTTCCAAACAATACCAATTAGGCTTGGAAAAGACTATTTTGAAGATTTAAATAAAATCATGTTGAAGTTTATATGGCAAGGTAAAAAAGCGAGAATAAAGCTAAAGCTTTTGCAAGACGCTAGAATTAGAGGAGGTTTTGGTCTGCCTAATTGGAAATTGTATTATCAAGCTGCAAGTTTGATGTGGGTCAAAGAATGGATAACATTAAGAAAGACTAGATTGTTGACATTAGAAGGGCATGATTTGCTGTTGGGCTGGCATGCTTTTTTATGGTATAAGGGAACTAAAACACAGGGTTATTTTAGAAGACATTATATGGGGGAGTCTTTGTGGTTAAACTGGGAGAAGATAAAAAGACAATGTTATTTGAAAATTCCAGTTTGGTTATCAACTATTGAAGCATTTTCCTATCCTATAATCTACAAGAAGGAACAAACAGTTAGATATGGGGAACTATTGGATGAAAAGGGTGAACTTAAATCGATCCAAAACTTAGAGGAACAAGGTATAAGGATGAATTGGTTTTCATATGCGCAAATACATTCAAGGTATGATGAAGATTCTAAAACGGAGGGATTCTATGATAAGCAGACTGATTTAGATAAGATCTTGATGGGTACTGATGAGAAGGTGATTAAAAAATTATATGGTTATTTACTGGGAATTAAATTAGAGGAAGAACAAGTCAAAGAAACTATGATTGTTTGGGGGAAGAATTTTGGATATGGGATTGATTTAGAGAAATGGCAAAAATTGTGGTCTCAAAATTATAAAATGACAATGTCAACAGCATATAAAGAAAACTTGTAGAAGATGTTTCACAGGTGGCACTTTCCCCCGACAAGAATAGCAAAAATGTTTAAGAACAAATCTGAAAAATGCTGGAAATGTCATCAGATACCCAGCTCGTATTACCATATGTGGTGGACTTGTGAGGATGCTAGAAAATATTGGACTAAAATTCGCATGTGGTTGGAAAAAATGACAAAGAAACACATAGACTTGAAACCAGAGATCTTCTTATTGGGAATTTTACTTGATATATATAGTAAAGATTTGAAATACCTGATTGTAAATGTATTAACAGCGGCCAGGATTGTATTTGCTAAAAATTGGAAGAATGAGAAAATACCATTACAGGAAGAAATTATTAAGAAAATATTGGAATGTGCTGAGATGAGTAGATTGACATTTGAAATTAGAGAGCAAGAGGATAAACAATTTTACGAAATTTGGGATCTTTTTTATCAATGGCTAGATGATAAAATACGATAATAGAATATTTAGAATGCTAGACAGTAAGGAATATTTTTATTTTGCTATTTTGTTAGTATTTTGATATTTGACATTATATTTATAAAGGGTTTTTTAGGATTGATTTGGTATGATTATATGATTTGTTACAGAATAAACCGGTTAAAGTATTGTTATCTCACAAAGCATGAATGATTAAAAGTATAGTCAAAAATTTCCTTTTTTTTAGTGATATTAGGATATATAAGTTTGGATTGACAATATGAGTTGTTATGTAACATAATTGTAATTGAGACTACAAAATGAATGCACAAAACTGATGAACCAACTGACACACTGGATGTACATATGAGAGTTGATGTTTTAATGTTTTGTTTGTCTTGTTTGTTTGTAGAAAATTAATAAAATCTCTTTCAAAAAGAAAAAAGAAAAATCATTTCCACTGTGTAAAGGTGGCAATATGAATGAGTGTTACAATCAAAGTGAGCAAAGTTTTGTATTTCAGTAATTTATGATATTGCTTAAGCTCGTTCAGATTCTGCTGCAACCATCACATAATTCCCTTTGCTTTCTATTTGTAGTTTATTGAGATGGATTGATCTGGCAGATCTTAATCAAAAACTTGTTTGGTTAGTTTCAGAGCCACTAAACTCACTGAAGCTATAACTTTATGAAAAAATATTATGAAAAGCTTCTTTTGTTTTCCACCAAATAGAATCCAATTTAGCTGTATCATTGTGTCCTCTGGATTTCTGATCCTTTGTCATCTGTTCCATTTTTAATAGAAGCACAACAGAACCATAATGGTCTATTGGAACTCTGTCAAATCTTAGTGTGAAGCCCAAGAGCTGTCAGAAAACTAAAACTGTTTCTCCTTACTTTGGAAAAAGGATGTTGATTGTCATGTGGAAGAAAATGAAATTTTTAGAGTTGCACCAGTGAAGTTCCTGACCTTGGAGCTAAGGTTAATTCACTTGTTAGACAGAAAGGTTGATTTAACAATTAATCTTACAGCCAAAAAGTCTGATGTTATTTAAGATAATATCAGGCTGAGGCGGTTTCTATCAATTTGATTCCAAAGGGAAAACTACATAAATAGATTGAGCTATCCTGATATGAGCCCCTTGTTCAAAACAACCCTTCATGTATAATCAGTCTGGAAGAAAAGACCTTGAAACGTGGCCATCTATTACATTGCTTGGAGTTTTCATTGATTTCCTAAGCACTCATTCTCTTCACAGGTAATTAATTTAACCAGGCATTACATCAGCAGATCTCTGTTTTTATGTCCAGTTATTTCATAACACCTTTCTAGATCAGTTGGGTCTACAACTCTGAACATTTCCAACCACCAAAACCTTCTTTGTCCAGGAGTTGTAACTCAAATCAGGAGGAGGATTGAGGAAGATTCATCTTAAAACATGGGGGATGGGGGGGCAGGGGCTGATCAAAGAGTTAACTATTCAATGAGCAAAACATAAAAGAAATAGATTTTCTGTTTATATCCCTACCCCAACTATTATTAATTCTTCAGATATTGGGTGGTTTAAAAATACAAATAAATAAATGTCTCCATATACGGTATCCAGATGAATCATAATATCTTCCCCGAATAATTTAATTTTCTAGGTTTTCACAATGCATGAAACTGCAAATTAAAAATCAGAAAGCCCAGCTGCCTCTTGAGAAAGCACCTGGGGGACAACCAGTCACCTCGGATGACTGAGAATCTCCATAGACAACTGCAAATTAAGTAAGTTTCTTACTTCAACCAAAATTATACAAGTAGCTACTAGCTAGAAGGTTGCTAGATAACCTTCCTCAACCAAAATCATGCAATTAATAATGGCTCCCCATTTCCATTTCCACCCTGCTTTTGGTGGCAGTGCCTATGACTTGAATCGAGATGAACGATCCAGACCATCTCATTTTGTGATCCAGACCATTTTGCGATCCAGACACTACTGAAAACAGTTCTACGATAGGGATGGATGAATATTTGGATGTTCTGATCAATAATTTTGCAATTAATTTCTACAGTGGAACTTTGTGGTTATGGTTCATTTCTGTAAACAACATAAATAATTTTGAGATTGTGCAATAAATAAATAAATAGACTGCATTTGTACAACATGACAGATACTCAGATACAAAGGTACAACTCTTAGAAAATGACAAATGAAGGTACTTGATTTGTATTTGACTTGGTTATGTTGTGCGAGCAGGACCTTTAGGTTCCTTTAAGCTGTCAGAGCTAGTAATTGTAGATAGAACAGTGCTTGTCTGGAATGTTTGCAAACTATCAAAGTGATGTGGAGAATGGAGAATGATGAAAAATCAGAGGAAATGAGATAAAAGCCACTTTGGTCTAGTGCAGAGGTCTCCAAACTTGGCAACTTTAAGAGTTGTTGACTTCAACTCCCAGAGAGTTGAAGTCCACAAGTCTTAAAGTTGCCAAGTTTGGGGACCCCTGCTCTAGTGGTTAAGGTGCTGGCCTATAAAGTGGGAGATTGTGAGTCTAGTTCCACTTTGGCCATGAAAGCCAGTGCGCGACTTTGGGCCACTGAGTTGTTGTGGGAAAAATAGGAGGTAGAAGGTGGATAGGAGGAGTACGATGTGTTGAATTATTTGTAAAAATAATAAAGGCAGGATACAAATTAAAAAATAATTAAGGTTCATACAAATGCAAGAAATATTACATTATTGAAAGTGAGGAGAGGAATTCACTCATAAGTCTATAGCTGTGACAAGCACACACATGCCACAATATTGGCAGCCTTCACTTAGTATGGGAAACAATACTATGACTTTTTTAAAAAGCTGATATTGAGTCAACATATTTTGCAAACCGATCTTGTCCAGAAGATGACAATTCCTCTCTAGATCTTAAATTGCTATTCCTTTTGCTGAGGTGTATATTTTATACCTTTTTAACACAATCCTTTTGAATTAGTCTATGTATCTAAAATGTCCAATCAAAACTATTTAAAAATACAAAAAGTATCTATATGTTAGAAGAAGAGGAGAAGTGGAGAAAAAGCAGAAGTAAAACCAATATATTTAATATTCAGATATAGGCATAGGTGATTAAATAAGTAATAAGAGATGCTTTGCAAAGGGGACATCCACCATACAGATGTGTGAAGAATGCAAATATGGACAGCAAATTCTTGCAAGAGAAAAAGAATGAATCAGAACAGGATTTTGACAGGTATCTCCAAATGTCCTTCTCCCATCAGTCCATCTCACAACTTTTAGTTTGCTGAAAATTTTAACCAATATGACCTTCATAAACACAATACAACATATTCCTACCTGTGCCTGCCTGTCATTATTCCACAGAGAAAAAGCAATCTACTATAGTCAAAAAAAAGATAGTAAGGGACAGTAGCAGGTGTGAAAAAAGCTTTATAACTGCTATCTATTCTCAACTGAGCATGGATTTCCAAAACAGGAATCAAAAACAAAATAAAACTAGTTTACTTTGAAAAAACGCTCAGAACCATTCATTTGAAAGCTCTTCAGATACATTTTATTTGGTATGGGTCATGGAAAATGTACAAGATTGGTTTTGATATTTTTATCTTTACAAGATTGGGTTTATTTGAACAGCCATTAAAAAGCCAGCATCTAAGTACAATATTTAATTCAATCCAGACTGAATATTTGAAGTTCTCTATTTGATTCAAATAGAATGACTAAACTGCAGCTATCTACATTTAATAAGGATGAAGAATAGGGTTGTAAAGATCAGTAAAAATCCAGAGTGCTTTATGGTCTGCATTATTCCAATCCAATGAATTATTAAGTTATGTTTTTTTAATCCATTGAAAATTCATAACTGTTTTATGCAAACAACATTTACTAACATATGGCAATATTTCTAATTTATGTAGCCATTAATAAAAATTGCTTACAAATTTTTGATTAAAATGAAAATTATCCTTTTTTCAATTCGCTCCAGGTTAGATTTTTAAAATATAAATCAGAGATAGACATTGTAATCTGCATGCAAATTTTAGGAACATGCCAACATGTTCCTAAGTAGTTTTTTTCATTTGTACTGCCAACAAAAGGTCAACATCCAGTAAGCAAACAAAGGATTCTAGAAGTGAACCACTGGCTAAAGGATTGGTGTCACCCCCAAAAAATTTGAATTCCTGGACCATAGTCTCCACTACCTCCATGATGGGGTTTTGGCAAGGGATGGGCTGCACCTCACAAAGACTGGGAAGAATGTTTTCAGAAAACATCTAGCTCAACTTATAAGGGGGGGCTTTAAACTAAAATCGAGGAGGGAGGGTGACCAATCTTTATGATCTCCGGGACCTGATTCCAAGGAAACCCTCCTAGAAAATAAGGAGTAAGATGTGATGGGAAGGAAGACAAACTCCAATATCACACCAAGTGAGAAATACATTCCTGACCAATCTAGCTGACAACTTTGTTTTCCAAAAGGTAGAGGAGGGAACCAGAGGGACAGCCATATTGGACTTCATTTTTATGAACAGTGATAGAGGGAGTTGAAGCTGCAGAAAACTTGGATGATCATAACATACTGGAAAATCAAAATAATGCAAACACAAGAACATAATGATACCAGAGTCTTAGATTTTAAAAGAGCAGATTTTAATAAACTAACAGAGAACTTGGGAAAGATTCCTTGGATGAAAATTGTAAAGGGGAAAACAATTCAAGAAGCCTCAGAAACTCTGAAAAATATGATCATAAAACCCAGTCCAGCACAATACCGCTGAAAAAGAAAAACAAGAAATCCAAGAAGAAACCAGCATGGCTTCACAAAAATCTCTATGAGGAGAAGTACAAAAATGGAAAAAGGGACACAAAACTAAGGCAGAGTATCAGCAGATAGCCAGAATCTGCAAACATGAAGTCAGGAAAATAAAGACTCAGAATGAACAAAAACTTGCAACAAAAGTCAAAGATAATAAATGTTTTTTCAAGCATATAAATAACAAAAAAGAAACCAAGAAAACAGTCAGTTCACTAAACAGAGAAGATGGCAAGGATGTAATAGGCAGCAGAGAGAAAGTAGAACTGCTTAATTCATTTTTTGCATTGGTCTTCACGCAAAAAGAAATTATAGCCCAATTTACCAAAAACATAACTGTAAAAGACAGACTAGAAATAAAAGTTAAAATAAGCAAAAAAAAATGGTAAGAGAACAACTGTCTGATCTTGATCAATACAAATCACCAGGATCTGATGGATTACATCCCAGAATTTTAAAGGAGCTGGCAGATGTCATCTCAGAACCACTATACCACATCTTTCAAAAATCCTGGAGCACCAGGAAGCTACCAGATGACTGGAAAAGAGCTGGTGTGGTTCCCATCTTCAAAAAAAGAGGGGGGGGAACAGACCCAGGAAACAACAGACCAATCAGCCTAATATCAATACCCAGGAACATGATGCAAAAGATAATAAAAAACAGATCTGCCAACATCTAGAAATAAGTAAAGTAATAAATAGAAGTCAACATGGGTTTGTTAAAAACAGACCAGGCCAAACCAATCTTATTTCATTCTT
Organism: Hydrophis major; assembly: GCA_033807585.1. Classification (NCBI taxonomy): domain Eukaryota; kingdom Metazoa; phylum Chordata; class Lepidosauria; order Squamata; family Elapidae; genus Hydrophis; species Hydrophis major. The sequence goes on along the minus strand of CM066334.1, from coordinate 14,996,222 downwards.
CAACATAGTGACCAAATTAGTAGACCAGCAAAATGCTGTGGACATAATATATTTAAACTTCAGTAAGGCATTCGATAAAATTGACCACAACCTATTTCTTCATAAGCTAGAAAAAAATGGGATAGAATCACCATCAGATGGATTTGTAACTGGCTGCCAAACTGTACTCAACAAGTAGCCCTTAATGGTACTACATCGACACAGAGGGAAGTAAGCAGTGGGGTACCACAAGGTTCTATCTTAGGCCCAGTACTCTTCAATATCTTCATAAATGACTTAGATGAGAGTATAGAAGGGGAATTTATCAAATTTGCAGATGATACTAAGCTGGCTGGAATAGCCAACACCCTAGATGATAGACTCAGGATCCAGATGGATCTTGACAGATTTGAACACTGGGCCCTATCCAACAAAATAAAATTCAATGTAAAGAAAAGTAAAATCTTACAATTAGACAAGAAATATCAAAACACATATAGAGTGGGTGAAACCAGGCTTAATAGCAATAACTATGAAAAGGATCTTGGAATCTTAGTGGGCAACCAATTAAACATGAGCCAACAGTGTGTGGTGGCAGCCACAACAGTGTTGTGAATCAATAAATACTTGAATAAAGATTATTAAGAGCTTGAAGCAAAGTGCAGGGTTCTGGCCCTGCACTTCTGATTGGCTGATAAGAGCAATATCGGATTGGTCCGTTCAGGAGAATTTGATTGGCTATTAATGAGCCTCTCCCATTGGTTAATGGAGCTAGCACTCCCCGTGTTTCATTGGTTAAATAGTTAAGAGTTTGCCTATATAAAGGGGCCCATTGCGGCCATTGAGCTGAGCTGTTTTCACATGTAAATAAAGAGTTTGAGGTTCACTGTGCACCGGCTCGTCTCCTCCTTGCGCCCATGCACAGAACACAACACTGGCAATGAGGATGGGATGTGGAGACGTCAGAGCTTACTGAACGACGAAGAACTATAACTGAGCACGTGGCTGAAACGCACCAATGGCGGAACCATGTCCGGCGGCGTCATACCACCCACTCCATTCGACCTGGCACAAGAAGACTGGGACTCATATATCGATCACTTCCAGATGTTTCTGGAGACCAACAATTTGAAGGATGCCACTACTGGAAAGAAACGAGCGGTATTCCTAACTCACTGTGGGCCGACCGTATTCAAGATGGCCAAGGCACTAGCGAAACCGGCAGAAGTAAAGTCTATGGACTGGGACGTCCTCGAACCCTTGCTGAGGGCTCACTACGCACCTACTGTGCCAACGCTTGTTAGAAGGCATGAATTTTACCAGAGAAGTCAGCGGAAGGGCGAAAGTGTTGCTGATTTAATAGCGGATCTCCGGAATCTGGGAGGCCTATGCGAGTTTGCTGACCTAGAAGAAGCCCTAAGAGACCGAATAGTTCTGGGATTAGATGCACCAGGCACTCAGAGTAAACTAATGGCGAAGGGCAACATTAGCCTTAAAGATGCCATAGCTGAAGCTACTGCAGCAGAAGCAACCAGGAAGTCAGCTGCCCAAATGCGCCACACCCACGCCCCACTTCGCCAATGCGCCCGCGAAATTTCACCTCAGTCAGAGGGACAGCCCACCATGAGGACCTCGAATCGTCGTCAGAAAGCGATGAAGAAGAGGTCCATCGACTTCGGTCCGAACAAGACCAACACCAGAAATCGCAGTACCAATGCACCGGGTGTGGAGCAAGCCACCCCCGGTCAGAATGGAAATTCCTCGACGCGCTCTGCCATGTGTGCAGGAAAAGAGGCCATATCGGATGGGTCTGTAGAAGCAAGCTAGGACCCAGTCAGCCCTCAAGGGGGGCTAACTATCGCCAACCGACGGGAAGTCGTCCCGTGAAGCGAGAACCCATGAACCACCAATGGAACAACCACTCCTACAGAAACAAAACCCTAAACCACCCAACGAAGCGAGAAGAGGCTCACCAAATGATCACGATCGGTCACGCCTCATCTCTTGACGCCAAAAAGATCCGAGTGAAAGTGGCCATCAAAAACCAGCCCTGCCTGATGGAAGTCGATTCAGGATCGTCCCTCTCGATGGTTTCCTGGAAGACCCTCAAGCAGCTCATCCCTACTATCCGGCGGCAAGACCTCAGATTCCAAAGACTCATACTTAAGGATTATCAAGGAAATCGAATCCCGGTCGTTGGATCCAGCCGAACCATACAGCATTCCTATCCCTGACTATAATCGACAAGGATTGGCCTAGTTTGTTCGGCCTCCAATGGTTCGCTCCACTCAGAATTGAAGTAGCTGGCATTCACCGAACCTGCAGCAGCGATTGGGAAGAAGACCTCATCCACGAATTCCAGGACATCTTTGCAGAAAAATTAGGCGAGTACAAGGGGACCCCGATAACATTTAACCTCAATCCCAAAATAGCTCCCATCCGCCTTAAGCCTCATCGAGTTCCATTTGCCCTTAAACCAAAGATTGACGAGCAGCTTGATAAATTAATAGCCCAGGGTGTATTAGAACCAACCGATCACTCTCCCTGGGAAACCCCAATCGTAACACCCATCAAGCCAGATGGATCGATAAGAATTTGTAGGGACTACTGAGCTCCCCTGAACCATGCCCTTCAACAAAACGCTTACCCGGTACTGGTGGTGCAACACCTCCTCCATTCCCTGGGGGGCGGAAAAGTCTTCACTAAACTAGACTTAGCCCTAAACTAGACTTCACTAAACTAGACTTACCAACAACTGCCTGTTGACAAAAAAACGGCAGAGGCCCAAACGATCGTTACACACCGAGGTGCGTTTAAATGTAACCGACTCCAGTTCGGAGTGAGCGTAGCCCCGGGAATCTTTCAAAGTTTGATGGAAAGGCTATTACAAGGGATAATAGGTGTTGTCCCATATTTTGATGATGTGTTAATCGCTGCCCCGACTCAGAAAATACTAAAGGATCCCCTGGGGTTGGTTCTCCAGAGATTTAAAGACTCAGGTCTCAAAGTTTAAAAAAAACAAGTGTCAATTATGTACGTATTGTGTAGAATTTTTGGGATATTTAATTGATAGTCAAGGCATTCACCCCACCGATAACAAACTTAGGGCAATCAAGAATGCCCAAAACCCCGGAATAAGGCCGACCTCCATGCCTTTCTAGGCCTTATCAAGTTTTATAATGTTTTCCTGCCTCACAAAGCAACCGTAGCTGAACCCCTACATCGTTTATTGGACAAAAAAGCAACCTGGGTATGGGGACACAGAGAAGAACAGGCGTTTCAACATGTGAAAAATTTATTGACTTCTGATGCTGTTTTGATGCAGTATAACGAGACTTTGCCTTTAACGATCACATGTGATGCATCCCCATTCGGAGTGGGTGCCATTTTGAGCCACATTTTGCCAAATGGTAGTGAAGCCCCTGTTGCCTATTTCTCATAAACATTATCAAAAGCAGAACGCAATTACAGTCAAATTGATAAAGAGGCCCTTGCCATTGTGTCTGCAGTTAAGAGATTTCATGAATATGTGTATGGCCGAACCTTTACTATAGTGACTGACCACAAACCTTTGCTGGGAATAATAGCGGGAGATAGGCCAACACCGTATATATTATCTCCCAGAATGACTCGCTGGTCAGAATTCTTGGCGGCATATAATTATAAGTTGCAACATCGCCCGGGGAAGGCCATTCCCCATGCCGACGCATTGAGCTGTGCACCACTTCCTGAGACCATTGATGACCCCGCTCCGACGGTTACAACACTGCAGATCGAGACACTTCGAACGCCGCCATTAACAGCCCGAGATATCGCGATGGAAACGAAACGCGACCCCATTTTAGCACGAGTCCTCAGTTGGGTCGAGTGGGGATGGCCGTTGGACCAGATACCTGACGACTACGCCCCATTCTGTCAGCCTCAAGATATTTTCCCCTTCTTGCCTATCTGCTAATATTTCATTATTTCTCTCGGCTGTCATGGCAACGGTGGGAGGGGGGACTTTATAGGGGAAGAGAGCTGGAGGTGTTTGCATTCCTTGCTGGGCTAGCAAGGGGAGGGGGGATTCTTGTCTTTAACTTTCCGTTTCCTAACTATCTTTTCCTCTTTTGCGCAACTGCGAACTTTTATCAAAATATGTCAAGGTCATTTGACAAGACGTCTCATCACCATCTGAAGATGACCACATGAGCCATTTCAAAAGTTTTAATTGGAAGAATCATTTGAACTTTGGGGGGTGGGAGCAAACTTATTTCTTTGTATATGCATTCTACCCGCCAATTTCTCAGTTTCGGAATTGCTTTGTAGCTACCACTTTATTTCCCAGTAAAAGGATAACTTTGCTCTAACCCATGGAGTCTGAGTATTTCTTTCTTGGGATCTAAAAGGAGCGCATCCTGACATAATTCCGAAACTGCCACATCAACCCACCCGGAGAAAACAGCAACTTTTCTTCCGAGGGGGTTTCATCCCATGTCGTCTCCAACCGGCGATGAAGAGGATCAGGGAGCTGTGGGGGGGCAGCCCATGCCGCTGCCAGAAGGGTCGGTGGCTGACCTGCTGGCCGAATTGACTCTGGAAGAAACCTCAGCTGAAATGCCCAGATGGTCGTTGGGGGTTGGTTGGAGAGACCCTGAAGATCCCCCTCCTCCTAGGATCACTATAAGACGAAAAGGTGCGAGAGGACGGCTTTGGCAGGAGGGGGAGGAGATGGAAGGCAAGCTGGATGAAGCCAAGAAAATCTCTATGGATGTTCCTGGAGAGCCCGGCACAACCCAAAGGTATGAGAGGGAAGAGGGAGCGAGATCAGCCCGGGGGAGCCAAGCTACCTCTACCCCCCTTGCCCAGCCTCCGCCGGCGCAACCGCCCGCTGCCGCCCCGGGAGCCCCAGCAATAGGAGTAGCTCCTAGAAGACGCCGCCTGCCCCCCCTAGATGTAAAGTTTGGAGGAAATCCAAGAGATTTGGGATTTTTCCTGGTACAAGTTGGGAGTTATATGGCAGAATTTGAGGGAGAGTTCACCTCTGAAGCAGCCAAAGTGAGATGTGTTACCAGAACCCTGGAAGGGATGGCGGCAGATTGGGTGGTGACTTTGTACAATGATAACTCCCCCCAACTACAAACCCTCGATGTTTTCATGACTGCATTGAGGAGGAGATTTGAGGACCCTCTGGCAGAGAGAAAGGCCAGAATCAGAATGAAGACCCTAGTTCAAGGGGGGAGATCGGTGGCAGACTACACCCAAGAATTCAGGCAACTGGCACACCACATCCGAGGTTGGTCCCAGGGGGCCCTGGTGGAAGCCTATAAAGATGGCTTAAATGAAGATGTATACCACACGTGCATCTCCAGAAGGGATCCACGTGAGTTACAGTCATGGTACTTGCTGGCGGAAGAGGTGGACATTGATCTAGCCAGAAACAGACGCAGAGGAGGTCCCGCCTGGAGAAGACCGCTTCCCCCCCGTCTCCGGGAGACCTCAGAGCCCCAACCGAGAGGGATGGCGGCAGGAGCCAAAACCACGGCATGTTTCCGTTGTGGAAAGGAGGGTCACCGGATGGTGAATTGTCGAGTAAAGGTGAACCCACCGAAAGTGCGGGACCCCGGAAGAAGGCCAAAAAACCCCTCAACCAAACCCCGCGAGACCGGGCTGAAGACAGGAGAGGTTGTAGAGGTCGCCCTTTCGGCGGGAGAGGAGCTGGGACCTCCAACCCCACTCGACGAGAACGAGACAGATTCAGAAGATGACGTCCTGGTAAGTCCTAATCAAGGGCCCATGACCATCCCAATAAAGTTAAGGCAGCCCACCTCGGGGACTGAGGGAGTGATGATGGCCTTACTGGACTCGGGGTGCACGAGGTGTGTAATTAACATGAAAGTGGTTAAGGGGATGGGCATTGGACTGAGAACTCTAAAAACGCCCATATCTTTTTGCCAACTGGATGGGTCGGTGGCGGGAGGTTGCCCCGCACGTTTTGTAACCGAACCCCTAGAGATGACCATGGGAAATCATCATGAGACCCTGTGTTTTATTGTGGCCCCTGGGATGGAACAATCTCTAATATTAGGATTACCATGGCTTCGGAAGTGGAATCCCCATGTAAATTGGAGAGAGGGGTGGATACGCATCCGCACCGATCGGCCACCGGAAGGGGAGGAGCAACCCTATCCGGAAGGGGAGGAGGAATCCCATCCGAAGTCCCAGGCACTCGCCGAGATAGCTTCTACGGGTGCCGAACACGTGGAAGGAGAGGAGAAAATCCCGAAGGAATATTGGGACTTAAGAGAGGTGTTTAGTGAAGAGGCTTCCGACGAACTCCCCCCCCATCGGTCGACCGATTGTAGCATTGAATTCCTGCCGGGGGTGATGCTCCCGAAACCGAAGATGTATCCGATGACACCGGGGGAGCTGGAGGAATTGAGGGCGTTTATTGACAAGAACTTGGAACGAGGTTTCATCACGCCTGCCAGACCTCGAGTAGCAGCCCCTGTGATGTTCCGCGAGAAGAAAGATGGCTCCAAACGTTTGGTAGTTGATTATAGAAACCTGAACGCAGTATCCGTAGAGAACATGTACCCCCTCCCCCTGATGAAGGACATGTTAGCCCACCTGGCAAAGGGGAAAATTTTCACAAAGCTGGACTTGAGAGAGGCATACTACCGGATCCGGATAAAGGAGGGAGACGAGTGGAAGACTGCGTTCAACTGCCCAATGGGGTGTTTCCAGTTCAATGTTCTCCCTTTTGGCTTACAGGGGGCGCCTGCTGTTTTCATGCAATTGATCAATCAAGTGCTTCACGAACATTTGTACAAAGGTGTTCTAGTATACCTTATCTACACGGAGACAAGAAATGACCACGTGAAGTTGGTACGCTCTGTGTTACACAAGCTGAGGGCCGCCAAACTATACGCCAAATTATCCAAATGTGAGTTCCATCAAGAAAAAATTGACTATTTGGGATATCGTATCTCCCCCGAAGGCATTGAAATGGACCCAGAAAAGGTGCGAGCCGTTTTGGACTGGGCCCCACCGAAAACTCGTAAACAGCTTCAAAGTTTTCTGGGATTTGCAAATTTTTACCGCCAATTCATCCCGTCTTTTGCAAAAATAGCTATGCCCATCACCAACCTCCTAAAAACAAAGGGGGAATTGAAACCAAAGCCCAGTCAACCATTGAATTGGACTATGGAGTGCCAAGCTGCATTTGAAAAACTTAAGAGACTTTTTGCTGCAGAACCAATACTGAAACACCCTGACATGGACGCCCCTTTTGTGATCCAAGCTGATGCAAGCGATGTAGCAGTGGGGGCGGTCTTACTCCAATTGAACGAGAAGGGAACACTACAACCATGCGCTTACACTTCACGTAAATTCACTGAGACTGAAAGGAGATGGGCCGTTTGGGAGAAAGAAGCATTTGCAGTCCGTTGGGCTTTATTAGCCTGGAGGCATTTTCTGGAAGGTGCGAAACACCCATTTGAAGTGTGGACTGACCATAAAAACTTAGAAGCTTTAAAGACCCCCCGGAAACTCTCCCCTAAACAAGTTAGGTGGGCTCAGTTCTTCAAGCGATTCAACTTCTCCTTGAAATATATCCCAGGGGGAAAAATTTTTATGGCAGATGCTTTGTCTAGAATGCCTCAATACAACAGTATCCGAAAAGAAGTGATTAGGCCAATCGTATCCACTACACAACTGGCTGCCCCTGTTGTTACCCGCGCACAGAAAAGAAACCAGGAGAGAGATCTACCCACTGATATGATGGAACAGTTTAAGGAGGCTCTGAAGACAGATGAGTGGTTTCTAGCAAATGCGAATAACTGCACCATTCGAGATGACCTAGCCTGGATGGGGGCGAAATTGTATGTACCACAAACCCTGAGAAGCCATGTATTGCAACAAACCCATGATTCCAAAGTGGCTGGTCATTTTGGTTTTGTGAAAACCTTGCATTTGGTGAAATGACAGTTTTGGTGGCCTTCCTTGAAAAAGGACATTGAGACTTATGTGGCGAGTTGTCCGATTTGCGCCTCAGCAAAAAGACCGCCGGGTAAGCCACCAGGACTGTTACAAAATGTGGCCAGACCAACTGCCCCTTGGAAGGAAATTTCCATGGATTTTATAGTAGATCTACCTGAAAGTAGTGGACACACGGTCATTTGGGTAGTGACTGACTTGTTTTCCAAACAAGCCCATTTCATTCCTTGCTCAAAAATCCCTTCGGCGAAAACCTTAGCCAGACTCTTCATTCTTCATGTTTACCGATTGCATGGTGTACCTGAACGTGTAGTTTCTGATCGAGGAGTCCAATTTACCTCAAATTTCTGGAGGGAATTTCTGAAGTTAATAGGCTCCACCCAAAGCTTAAGCTCCGCCCACCATCCCCAAACTAATGGAGCCTGCGAGAGAACTAACGGAGTACTAGAGCAATACCTCCGATGCTACATAAATTTTCAACAAGACAATTGGGTGGATCTGTTACCTTTTGCAGAAGTGGCGTATAATAACTCTGTTCACAGTAGTACGGGGTTCACCCCTTTCAAAATAGCAACGGGGCAAGATTTTGTACCCATACCTGAACTGCCTGGTGAAAACCCAACTGTCCAGTCATTGGGTGATTGGATATCTCAGCTTCAACTTAATTGGCCAATTGTTCGCAAAGCTTTGGATGAGGCGCACCAATCTCATAAGAAATTTGCTGACAAAAAGCGAGCTCCACAGATGTCATATCAAGTGGGCGATAAAGTATTTCTTTCGACCAAGTATTTACAAACTACCCAAAAATCAAAGAAATTGGGTCCTAAATATGTAGGACCTTTCCCTATTGAGAGGATTATAAATCCTGTGACTGTCCAATTGATTTTACCAAAGACTCTTCGTCGTATTCATCCTGTTTTTCATGTTAGTTTGTTGAAACCAGAACGTACCTGTGCCTTGAGACCAATCCAATCTGCTCCCCCTGTGCCAATATTAATTGAGGGGGAACAACATTTCGAAATTAAAGAAATTCTGGACTCTAGAAAATGGAGGGGTCGTACCCAATACCTTGTAGCTTGGAAACATTTTCCTCCGTCCCATTCTGAGTGGGTAAATGAAAAGGACCTTAGGGCTCCTGAACTGTTAAAGAAATTTCATGCCAAATATCCTGATAAACCATAGAAATGTACATAATGTTAACATGTAACTATTTTGTTTTTCTTTCAGGGACTTATGTCCTTCTTCTAGGGGGTCCGAATGTCAGCCTCAAGATATTTTCCCCTTCTTGCCTATCTGCTAATATTTCATTATTTCTCTCGGCTGTCATGGCAACGGTGGGAGGGGGGATTTTATAGGGGAAGAGAGCTGGAGGTGTTTGCATTCCTTGCTGGGCTAGCAAGGGGAGGGGGGATTCTTGTCTTTAACTTTCCGTTTCCTAACTGTCTTTTCCTCTTTTGCGCAACTGCGAACTTTTATCAAAATATGTCAAGGTCATTTGACAAGACGTCTCATCACCATCTGAAGATGACCACATGAGCCATTTCAAAAGTTTTAATTGGAAGAATCATTTGAACTTTGGGGGGTGGGAGCAAACTTATTTCTTTGTATATGCATTCTACCCGCCAATTTCTCAGTTTCGGAATTGCTTTGTAGCTACCACTTTATTTCCCAGTAAAAGGATAACTTTGCTCTACCCCATGGAGTCTGAGTATTTCTTTCTTGGGATCTAAAAGGAGCGCATCCTGACACATTCAAGAATCGAAAAACGGAACTATTTTCCCAGAAGGGCTGCATTATCTGGCGTGATAGAGTTGTCGTCCCAGAGCGGTTGCGACCAGCGATACTAAGGACCTTGCACGATGGCCACCCCGGCATCGTGCGTATAAAAGCCCTCGCACGAAGCTATGCGTGGTGACCGGGTATCAACAAGCAAATCGAGACATGTGTAAAAGCTTGTTATAAATGCCAGGAAGTAAGCAAGGCTGCTCTGAAAACAACCCCGACTGAATGGGAAACACCAAGGGGACCATGGTCCCGTATTCATCTGGACTTTGTGGGACCTACCAAGGGACACACATTTTTATTAACGGTGGATGCCTACTCGAACTGGCTTGAAATCTTTGAGATGAGGAATACAACAACCGAATCAGTCATCAGGAAACTAGACAGACTCTTTGCGACACATGGATTACCAGACGTTCCAACATGAATGGAAACATCTTCAACTGACATTCTCCATTAATTAGCACTCCCAATGTATATGTAACAATCAAGATAAGTACTCATTAATAATCCTAAATCTATACATTTGTCTAAACCCCTTTAAAGCCTAACTAAATTAAACTAAGCTAAACACCATGCCGCTAGAGACCTTTTGCTCTTACAGTCTTAAAATCTTTTGTTTCAGGCAACAAAGTATTTTTAACTGGATCTAGCCTTAAAAATTGAGAAAATATTTAATTTCAGTACAAATATAGCAGCTCCTTCACAAAGTTCACTTTTGCATCCTCATAAAGAAGGATGTTTGTGGGCCTCTAATCCTATAGCAGAATGGATAGTCAAACTTGAACTTTGTAGATATTTAAAACTATAATCCCCACAAACCTACCAAATTATCTGGTAAATCTGTAGTTCAAAATAATTAGAAAGTACATAAATTATTTCATCTCACATGCAAATTTATGATTAAGGTACAACGGTATCTTGACTTGACTGTTAAGATCATTTGCCTCTAGAGCAGAGGTCTCCAAACTTGGCAACTTTAAGACTTGTGGACTTCAACTCCCAGAATTCCTCAGCCAGCAGGAATTCTGAATGTTGAAGTCCACAAGTCTTAAAGTTGTCAAGTTTGGGCACCATTGCTCTAGAGTAACATGGCATGAGTAGGGGGTAGTTTATCTCAGGATAGCTCCCTAAGACGAGGGGTGTCAAACTCAATTTCATTGAGGGCTACATCAGAGTTGTGTTTAATCTTGGGGGGCTGTGGTGGGCATGGCCAGGGGGGGTATGATCAGCTCAATGTCACTCATTTTGGGTGTGCCTGTGGTGGCCCAGGCCATACTGCCAGCAAAAATGGGCTCCCGGGTACCATTTTTGGCTGTGACGGCCTCCTGCAACCCTCTGCCAGCAAAAGTGGAGCTCAGGAGGGCTGCTTGTAGAGGCACTGTGAACCCATTCTTTGCTATTTCCAGGCAAGCCCCAAAGGCCAAATCTAAGCCCCACATGGGCCAGATCTAGGCCCCGGGCCTTGAGTTTGACATGGCTGCCTTAGAAGGATGCTTAATAGATGCTTGAGATATACAATCATTAGATTTAAGGCCATTTTGGTGAAAAGATTCAGTGGCCAAGCATCTTTATGATTAGAATGATTAAGTAAGTCAGGGTTCTGGGGTGAATTTGTAAATACCTGGACACTGACTAGATGTCAACAGAAAATACTGACTAGATGTCAACAGAAAATATGTCTCTTTCCTGTCAGATGGGATCATTTAGAGTTTTGTAAGGAAAAGGAGTTCTTACACCCATCTTTATCTCATACCTCTCAGAGGTTTTCAGAGATGACTAAATAAATGCTTTGGGTACACTGAATTGCAGCATTAGACATGGTTAATTTTATTTGGAATGGAAGCCTGATTACAGTCACTTTTTGCTAATTGAGGAGCTTTGTATGTGCAAAAAGGTATTGTGAGTGTATCTTTCTGTGAAAAGAAGGTGTTCGGATTCAGGTCCCCTTTTCCAACAAACTTCTTCATTAAAATTTATTTCAGAGGATAATTTTGTCCAAGTCCCAGACAATAAAATTCATTTTTCTAATGTCCACAGAGTAGGAGGGGCATGTAGGAAGGTCCTTAATTATTATTTTTTTAATTTTTATTGGTTTTTAAAACAAACATAAACAAACAAAACATAAGAACATCAATCCATCTTCCATATATATATACATACATGCCCTTAATTATTTTAAGGTATACTCCATCGTGACTCTCCATTAATGCCTTCTGATCCTTTAATTAAGTTGAAGGTGACATAATTTAGGAATGCAACTATTTTATGCCATAATATATCTTTTTATACTTTATAGTAAGTCAACAGTGCTAAACATGGGGAGATAAATTACTCATAATTGTCAGTGGTTTTTAGTTTCACTCTGTTTTTTAGTTAAAACAATATCATATTTAATAGCTAGTCTCTCTTTTTCACCCTGTATGTGAATGTTAGGGATAACATTGTTTTACCCTAACTGGTTTAGGTAAATAATAATATGTAATCATAGTTTGTAAGTTAAAATGTCTGCAACTTTAACTGTGGGATAGTAATTAAGGGAGTGGTTGTGAAAGCACTTTAAAAGAAGCAAGACGGCAGCTTGCTATCTCTCTGGCTTTGAAGTTCCTGATTACTGCAAGGACACAAGACTGCATTGCTCGAACGGGAGAGAAAACAAAGGACAGACTTGTAAGTGAACTGACATAGGATATTTCTACACGGACTTTGCTAACTGAATATCCCTGAATGGACTGACTAAATGATACATGACTATTGGACTGTTATTTTGACTATGCTATGAACTCATAATGGAATAAACTATATATTTGATAGCACAAGCGTATCTGTCATTTTTACTGTATGTTAATAAACATACAAGCTTAGCTCACTCATTTATCTGTGTGCCTATCTGACTAAGCTGCACATTCTGTTTAGCTTGTCTCCCTAACCCTGGTTGGGGAAACCAGGCTTAACACTGGTTATGGGCCCAGAGGCTGCAAAGTCAGTTTAACTAGGATAAAACAGATTTATGTAAAAGTGAGAGTTTGTGTTGTTATACATTACAGTAAACAGACAGCTGTGTTTTATTAATTATAGTTTTATATCCATATAAGAAAACATGGCACAAGTCAATCTACAAAGTTTGTCCCTTATATCCAAGTTGGGTGGAACAAACTATGTATCATGGTCTATGAAATGTAGTCTGCTTCTACGAAGAGAAGGTTTGTGGAACATAATTGAAAATCCACCAAACGTAGAAGAATGGGATCCAGAGGATGATGAAGACAGATTAAAGATAGAAGAATTTATGCATAAAAATCAGCAAGCAATTTGCATTATTGCTTTAACCTTAACTGATATGCAGCTTGTTTATATCCATGGAGAAAAAACAGCTGTTGGGTGTTGGCAGAAGCTGAAGAGGATTTATGTTCGAGATAATGTTGGTGCTCACATAAATCTAACACAGAAACTTTTCAGTATACATCTCCATAAGAATGGTGATATGCTGAGTCATTTGAAAACTATGCAAAGCATTTTTCAAGAACTGCACGAGAAAGAGCTTATTTTCTCTGAACTACACCAAGTCTATATAATACTATCTTCCCTTAACGAAACCTATGACAATTACGTAACTTCACTTGAAATATTGCCAAAGGAAAGCCTAACTTTAACTGATATAACTGGCAGATTGATTGAAGAGGCCAGAAGAAGGCTTGAAAGAGACGAGTTAAGGAGGCAGCAACCTCAAAAAGAAGATAATGAAACTCCTACTGCATACGCAATTAAAAAGTGTTTTAATTGTGGAGGAAGAGGACATTTGGCAAGATTTTGTAAAAAGACAAAGTGCCAGAACGCTGGACAGAATACAAAAAGTCATCAAAAGATAAAGAAAAATTTAGAGTTAGCCATGTATACTAACGGAGCTGTAAAAAATAATTTATGGGTGGTTGACAGTGGAGCATCACATTGTATAACTAATGACAAGAAACATTTTATAAAAATGTCCAAGAGTACACAGCAGATATCGTTAGCCAATGGCTGGAAACTGAAAGCTAAAGGTCAAGGTATAGCATATTGTTCTTTTATAAAAGAGAATGTAAAAATGTTATATGCACCACAACTTAAGTTTAATTTAATTTCAGTAAGAATTTTGGTTAAACTAGGATATGTAGTTACATTTAGGGGAGATAACTGCATAATTGAGAAAGAAGATAAGAGAATTACTGCATCTTTAAGAGATGAATTATATGTGTTAAATGATGATGGTTTAAAAGTGGCTAACACAGTTTATGAAAATAAGAAACCTCATGATGAATGTATTCACTTGTTACATCGAAGGCTAGGGCATTTAAATTTTAAAATGCTTAAGAAAACTGTTGAATTATCTAAGGGAATAAGTTTGAAACCTTGTAATAAGTATTTGCAATGTAATATTTGGAATTAAAGTAAGACCAGGGTCACACCTGCTAATAGAGTTGATGGATTTACTACCAAAGAACCTTTAGAGGTAGTATTTGCAGATTTAATGGGTCCTAAAAAACCAAGTGTAGGAGGAGCTCGTTACATACTAAGAATAATGGACCACTATACTAGATATGGGTTTTGCTATTTAATGAAAAGCAAAACTGAAACGTATCAAAATCTCTTTAATTGGATTAAATTTGCAGAAAGGAAAACTAAAAAGAAATTAGTAACTCTTATAACAGATAATGGTACAGAATTTACAAATAATAAATTCCAGAACAGACTAAGAATGTTAAGTATTCAACATAAAATGTCTGCACCATATAGGCCACAACATAATGCCTTTATAGAGAGAAGAGGCCAAACATTACAATCAATGGCACGAACTATGATGTCTGATTCAGGATTACCTGACAATTTGTGGGGAGAAGCAATAATGTGTGGTAATCATATATTAAATAATGTTGTTAATTCAACAACAGGTGAATTACCATTCACACTGTGGCATGGTACAAAACCTGATTTAAGTTACATGCACACATTTGGAGCACCAGCATGGGTGCATATCCCTACACAACTTAGACACAAAGGACAGCATAGAGCTAAAAGATTATATTTTGTAGGATATACATCTAATCATAGATCTTATAGATTCTGGGAACCAGGTACATCTCAAGTTTACACCAGTGCTAGTGCAAAATTCCTAGAACATGTAGGATGGAATAGATTAGAGCAAGATTTGAATAATGAAGTAATTATTGAACACTACAAAAGGCAGAAAGATCAGACTAGTTATAAGAAGAGTCCAATTAAAGAAGAAGTCCAAAAAGAGCAAATAGGACCAGAACAAGAGGAAACAGTTGATCAGGAAGAGTTAGATAATCAAGAAGAGTTAATAAATGAAAGTCCACCTGTAAGTCCTGTAATACCTAGACGTACTACACGTGTAACTAGACCACCTGATAGGTATCAAGCAAGTATAGTTTGCCAAGTAACTAAAGTTCCATCTAGTATAGATGAACTTAGGATGTATCCTGCTAAGGATCAGGAGAATTGGCAAAAGGCAATGGAAAAGGAATTAAATTCATGAAAGGTAATGAAAGTTTATGAAGATGCTAAATTACCTCCAGGAGAAAAATCCATTGGGTGCAAATGGATATTTAAAGCAAAAACTGGAAATGATGGGACTGTTACCCATAAGGCTAGGTTAGTAGCTCAAGGATTTAATCAAACAGCATCTGATTATGATGAAGTTTTTGCACCAAGTCTTAAAGCAACATCTTTAAGAGCAGCATTAGTGTGGGCAGCTAAGAAAAACTATGTCATTAACCATTTAGATGTAGAAACCGCTTATCTACATGCACCATTGCAGCACACTATATATTTAAGAAAACCAGTAGGTATAAAAGACCATAAAGTAAATAGTAATGATTGTTGGAAACTCAAAAAGAGTCTTTATGGGTTGAAACAATCTGGGTTTGAGTGGAACCAATTTATTGTGAAAGAGTTAAACAATATAGGTTTTAAATCTGGTTTAGCAGACCCATGTATGTTTAAAAGAGAAAATAATGGAACGGTGTCATTATTGTTATTATTTACAGATGATATTGCTTTGATAACTAAGACTAATAATGAAGCTAATGAGATTATATCATTATTAGCCAAAAAGATAAAATTAAAGCATTTAGGTGAAATTAAAAGGTATCTAGGATTGACAATTAACAAAACAAAAAAATGGTTTTAAGATATCTCAAGAAGATAAAATTTGCCAATTAATTAAAACGTTTAAAATGGAACTTTGTAAACCGGCAAAGACTCCAATGAGTCAGGAAGTTTGCCAAACTGATGATCAAAGTCCCAAATTTGATAAGTCCATTTATCAATCTTTGATTGGTAGCTTATCATATATAAGCAATTGGTCTAGGCCAGATATAGCTTATAGTGTAAATCAGCTGGCTCGTTTTAATTCTGATCCACATCAATGTCATTGGCAATCATTGAAAAGAATTTTAAGATATCTTAAAGGAACAATGAACCATGCATTGTATATAGAACCAAAGGGTGATTTGAGTCTTAGTGCCTATGCAGATGCAAGTTTTGCAACTGATATAAACACTAGAAAATCAACATCTGGGATGGCTATATTATTTGGTAAGACACTAATAGGGTGGAGGTCAATCAGACAACAGCATATCAGCTTGTCCACGATGGAAGCGGAATTTTCATGTCTGTCATTACTATGCACTGACTTGATTTTGTACAAACAGTTATTATTAGACATGGGTATAACTGTAAAAGATTCCATTATTGTGTACGAAGATAACCAAGCAGCTATAAAATTAGTTACTAGTATTGCTGTAAAAACTAGATCAAAGCATACTGATTTAAGATGCTTAAATGTTAGAGAATCTGTAAAGAATGGGCTAATTAAATTGGAATACTGCATGACGGAAGAAAACATTGCAGACCAATTTACAAAAGCTCAAGGAGTAATTAAGTTTAAAGAGAGTTGTAACAAATATGATTTAAAGATGTAAATAGTTATATTATTATTTCCTAAAAGGGGAGAATGTTAGGGATAACATTGTTTTACCCTAACTGGTTTAGGTAAATAATAATATGTAATCATAGTTTGTAAGTTAAAGTGTCTGCAACTTTAACTGTGGGATAGTAATTAAGGGAGTGGTTGTGAAAGCACTTTAAAAGAAGCAAGACGGCAGCTTGCTATCTCTCTGGCTTTGAAGTTCCTGATTACTGCAAGGACACAAGACTGCATTGCTCGAACGGGAGAGAAAACAAAGGACAGACTTGTAAGTGAACTGACATAGGATATTTCTACACGGACTTTGCTAACTGAATATCCCTGAATGGACTGACTAAATGATACATGACTATTGGACTGTTATTTTGACTATGCTATGAACTCATAATGGAATAAACTATATATTTGATAGCACAAGCGTATCTGTCATTTTTACTGTATGTTAATAAATATACAAGCTTAGCTCACTCATTTATCTGTGTGCCTATCTGACTAAGCTGCACATTCTGTTTAGCTTGTCTCCCTAACCCTGGTTGGGGAAACCAGGCTTAACAGTTATGATCCCAATTGTTCCTACAAATCAGATCAGCTTGTTGACTTTGATAATTAAAGTGAATGAAGGGGTGACTGCAATTTAAACAATTGTTGTGAAACCTAATGTAATAACTGCCTGTAATATATTTTGGAGGAGAAAAAGGAGATTTTTCTCCTTCACTTTGACTTGATGTCCAGTGTGCAACCACTTATATGACAGAGTGTTATTTATAGCTAATAAATAATATCAAGTTATTTGGAATGACTCTACCTTGCTCAGAATGCAAAAGTGTACAAATTAGAGTGAATTACACAAGGAGCAGAAAGTTAGATTAACTAACTGGCTTCACACAAATTGATAAATCAAAATGAGTTTTCTTTGGTTAGCCTTACGACATTGTGTGAATATAGACATTTCCATTTGTCCACTGTTGATCATGTCACTATATAAAGTTGGCACTTGTAAAAGGAGTGGCAGAGTCTGGGGGTAAAGTCAAAAGAGGAATCAGCTTAGAGGCTCTATGTATGTGTTAAGTTCTGTGCATGGGCGCTAAGGAGGAGATGAGCCGGTGAACAGTGAACTTCAAACTCTTTATTTACATGTATAACAGCTCAGCTCTATGGCCACAATGGCCCCCTTTATATAGGCAAGCTCTTGAGTATTTAACCAATGAAAACACAGGGAGCGCTAGCTCTGTTAACCAATGGGAGAGGCTCGTTAATAGCCAATCAGATTCTCATGAACAGACCAATCCGATGTTGCTATTATTGGCCAATCAGAAGTGCAGGGCCAGAACCCTGCACTTTACTTCAAGCTCTTAATAATCTTTATTCAAGTACTCTTATTAATTCACAACACCCCTTCCCCCCGGGTTTCGTTTAAGGGGTGTGGTCACGTAGTCTTTGAGGTAGGCAGGTTGTTTTGATTGTCTATTTGATTTACGTTCTCCCAGTATTTGGCTACAGTCTTGTTGGGGTAGGGCGTTATCTGGTGAAGAGGGTGCCTCCAGTTCTGTATTCAAATTTTCGTTGCCGCTAATGTTCTCGGCATCTCCTTGAGGCGAGCTCACCCCCATCCCTGATTCTTCTTCACGTGTTGCCTCTGAGCGATCATTACTTCCGCTTAAGCGTTCTGCCATTTCAAATTCAGCTTCCTCGTTATCTCCTCCCCCCTCGGTTTGGAAGTCAGGGGACTCAAAGATCCCCGACTGTAGCCTTGAATGCAGCTGACCAATATGGCGCTTCCATATTCTATCGTCGCGACATTTCACGCGGTACGATCTGGGGCCGGTTACTTGGACTACAGTTGCCTCGACCCACAACGGATCGCTTTAAAAGTTCCTAGCGAAAACCAAGTCACCTACCTGGAAGTTACGGCATTTCCCGCTGGATCCGTGTGGTTTTTCAGGTTCATATGATGGATGCAGACGAGGTGGGAGCGGAGTTTCCGCCCCATCAATAACTCGGCGGGAGTTTTGTTGGTGACGTTGTGCGGAGTGATATGCTGCAAAAGGAGTATCCGGTTAATCTTGTCTTCTATATCGCCATAGTCCATTTTATGCAAGGTTTTCTTGACGAATTGTACCATGCACTCGGCCCTTCCGTCGGCCGCAGGATGCCCAGGCGAAGTTAGCGCATGGCGAATACCGTGGTCCACCAGGTACTGTTCGAAAAACAGCGTGGTAAATTGGCGCCCGTTGTTGGATACTAGAACGTCTGGTAATCCATGTTTCGCAAAGAATCTGTCTAGTTTCCTGATGACTGATTCAGTTGTTGTATTCCTCATCTCAAAGATTTCAAGCCAGTTCGAGTAGGCATCCACCGTTAATAAAAATGTGTGTCCCTTGGTAGGTCCCACAAAGTCCAGATGAATACGGGACCATGGTCCTCTTGGTGTTTCCCATTCAGTCGGGGTTGCTTTCGGACGGGCGTTGCTTACTTCCTGGCATTTGTGACAAGCTTTTACACATGTCTCGATTTGCTTGTTGATACCCGGCCACCACGCATAGCTTCGTGCGAGGGCTTTTATACGCATGATGCTGGGGTGGCCATCATGCAAGGTCCTTAGTATCGCTGGTCGCAACCGCTCTGGGACGACAACTCTATCACGCCAGATAATGCAGCCCTTCTGGGAAAATAGTTCCGTTTGTTGATTCTTGAATGGGGCGTAGCCATCAGGTATCTGGTCCAACGGCCATCCGCGCTCGACCCAACTGAGGATTCGTGCTAAAATGGGGTCACGTTTCGTTTCCATCGTGATATCTCGGGCTGTTAGTGGCGGTGTTCGAAGTGTCTCGATCTGCAGTGTTGTAACTGTCAGAGCAGGGTCATCAATGGTCTCAGGAAGTGGTGCACGGCTCAATGCGTCGGTGTGAGGAATGGCCTTCCCTGGGCGGTGTTGCAACTTGTAATTATATGCAGCCAAGAATTCTGACCAGCGAGTCATTCTGGGAGATAATATATAAGATGTTGGCCTATCTCCCGCTATTATTCCCAGCAAAGGTTTGTGGTCAGTCACTATAGTAAAGGCTCGGCCATACACATATTCATGAAATCTCTTAACAGCAGACACAATGGCAAGGGCCTCTTTATCAATTTGACTGTAATTGCGTTCTGCTTTTGATAACGTCTTTGAGAAATAGGCAACAGGGGCTTCACTACTGTTTGGCAAAACGTGGCTCAAAATGGCGCCCACTCCGAATGGTGATGCATCACACATGATCGTTAAAGGCAAAGTCTCGTTATACTGCATCAAAACAGCATCAGAAGTCAATAAATTTTTCACATGTCGAAACGCCTGCTCCTCTCTGTGTCCCCATACCCAGGTTGCTTTTTTGTCCAACAAACGATGTAGGGGTTCAGCTACGGTTGCTTTGTGAGGCAGGAAAATGTTATAAAAATTGATAAGGCCGAGAAAAGCCTGGAGGTCGGCCTTATTTTGGGGTTTTGGGGAGTTTTTGATTGCCCTAAGTTTGCTATCGGTGGGGTGAATGCCTTGTTTATCAATTAAATATCCTAAAAATTCTACACGATCTGTACATAAATAACACTTGTTTTTTTTAACTTTGAGACCTGAGTCTTTAAATCTCTGGAGAACCAACCCCAGGGGATCCTTTAGTATTTTCCGAGTGGGGGCAGCGATTAACACATCATCAAAATATGTGACAATGCCTTTTATCCCTTGTAATAGTCTTTCCATCAAACTTTGAAAGATTCCCGGGGCTACGCTTATTCCGAACTGCAGTCGGTTACATTTAAATGCACCTCGGTGCGTAACGATCGTTTGGGCCTCTGCTGTTTTTTTGTCTACAGGCAGTTGTTGGTATGCCGGGGCTAAGTCTAGTTTAGCGAAGACTTTTCCGCCCCCCAGGGAATGGAGGAGGTGTTGTACCACCGATACTGGGTAAGCATTTTGTTGAAGGGCGTGGTTCAGGGTGGCTCGGTAGTCCCCACAAATTCTTATTGATCCATCCGGCTTGATGGGTGTCACGATTGGGGTTTCCCAGGGAGAGTGATAGGTTGGTTCTAACACACCAATTTATCAAGCTGCTTGTCAATCTTTGGTTTAAGGGCAAATGGAACTCGATGAGGCTTAAGGTGGATAGGAGCTATTTCGGGATTGAGGTTAAATGATATCGGGGTCCCCTTGTACTCTCCTAGTTTTTCTACAAAGACGTCCCGGAATTCTTGGACGAGGTCCTCTTCCCAGTCGCTGCTGCAAGTTCGATGAATGCCGGCTACTTCAATTCCGAGTGGAGCGAACCATTGGAGGCCTAACAAACTAGGCCGATCCCTGTCGATTACAGTCAAGGGTAGGAATGCTGTACGGTTCTTAAACGATACCCAGACTCGGCTGGATCCAACAACCGGAATTCGATTTCCTTGATAGTCTTTGAGTATGAGTCTTTGGAATCTGAGGTCTTGCCGCCGGATAGTAGGGATGAGCTGCTTGAGGGTCTTCCAGGAAACCATCGAGAGGGATGATCCTGAATCGACTTCCATCAGGCAGGGCTGGTTTTTGATGGCCACTTTCACTCGGATCTTTTTGGCGTCAAGAGATGTGGCGTGACCAATCGTGATCATTTGGTGAGCCTCTTCTCGCTTCGTTGGGTGGTTTAGGGTTTTGTTTCTGTAGGAGTGGTTGTTCCATTGGTGGTTCACGGATTCTTGCTTTACAGGACGGCTTCCTGTTAGTTGCCGATAGTTAGCCCCCCTCGAGGGCTGGCTGGGTCCTAGCTTGCTTCTACAGACCCATCTGATATGGCCTCTTTTCCCGCACACATGGCAGAGCGCATCGAGGAATTTGCATTCTGACCGGGGTTGGCTTGCTCCACAACCAGCGCATTGGTACTGTGATCTCTGGCATTGGTCTCGTTCGGGCCAAAGTTGGTGGACCTCTTCTCCATCGCTTTCTGATGATGATTCGAGGTCCTCGTGGTGGGCTGTCGTAGGCTGTCCTTCTGACTGGGGTGAAACTTCGCGGGCGAGTTGGCAAAGCGGGGCGTGGGTGCGGCGCATTCGGGCAGCCGACTTCCTGGTTGCTTCTGCTGCAGTAGCTTCAGCTATGGCATCTTTAAGGCTAATGTCACCTTTCGCCATCAGCTTACTCTGTGTGCCTGGTGAATCTAATCTTAGAACTATTCGGTCTCTCAGTGCTTCTTCTAGGTCGGCAAACTCGCATAGGCCTCCCAGATTCCGGAGATCCGCTATGAAATCAGCAACACTTTCGCCCTTCCGCTGACTTCTCTGGTAAAATTCATGCCTTCTAATGAGCGTAGGCACAGTCGGTGCATAGTGGGCCCTCAGCAGGGGTTCAAGGACATCCCAGTCCATAGACTATACTTCTGCCGGTTTCGCTCGTGCCTTGGCCATCTTGAATACGGTCGTCCCGCAATGAGTTAGGAATACCGCCCGTTTCTTTCCGGTAGTGGCATCCCTCAAATTGTTGGTCTCCAGAAATATCTGGAAACGATCCCTATATGAGTCCCAGTCTTCTTGTGCCGGGTCAAATGGAGCGGGTGGTATGACGCCGCTGACTGTGCAATGATAGTTGAGAAAGCCATAGGTTATCATACAAGTACACCATGGAAGTTCAAAAGTTTATGCTAATGAAGCTCAGTGGCAAAAACCAGATTGCTGATTCATACAGATTGAGCTCTAAGACATACAATTGATTGTCATTATTAGCAGATTCCCTATTTGTACATTCACTCATTTGCTAAAATTTGTTATCACCACATTTAGCATTTTCATGGTCATTCATGGACATGCACAGTAACAAAAAACCTGAATCTCTTAACAAGTATGTTCCCAGCTGAGGTTTCAGTATTCAGTATTCAATGTCCGCTGTGACGTTATAGAATGCAATTCGTGTGAACAACAGGAAATGATTATACATGTAAAATTCCAGGGATATATCATTCCTGTTGTATATAAATATCCATAGAACTCTATATGCATAGGGATTTGAAACCATCAGGTTCACAGATAATTCACTATCTCTATGCTCAAGTAAAAAATAATATAATGACATCAATAATTTGTTTAGATGCCACTTCCTGATATGCCTGGCCCTCTTCCCCCCTCCAAAAAAAAAAAAGCACATCAAAATGGGCTTGGTACAAGCAAAATGGAATTTTTGCTTAGAATATGGATTTAGAAAAGCATTCATTTAGTCCAACCAAGGATGATTAAAGATAGTTAAGATTATGGTTGAAAGCATCACCTTAACATAAGGTGTACCATCGTTTCTGATGTGACAAATGTACTTAGTTTGAATAATTCAAATAAATTGGGTCATGGCTAAGTTAAAGAAATAGTTGGAGCTAGTTCAAAAAAACAGATCTAATTTTAGTTTCATTTTGAATGCAACAAAATTGACCTTAAATATATCCAATAGGATTACTGTACAAGATCTGTACTTAATATATTTTCCCAGTCTTACATATTAACATACATAAGCCAGCTGCACATATTGAAAGATTTTTGAGAAATTGAGCACCCAACTTTCAAGAACAATGGATTGAGTCTCCTTGTCATAGAACATAAAACCCTTCTGTTTTATGAAAATCAAATTAGATTAAGGAGAGTCTTGGAACTGCCTCAGGTGCCTAATTTTAAGAGACAGAATCCTCTGATATTTACCTGTTCTTGTTTATCCTAATAATAACCCAAGGCAAAGACACCTGCACATTTTGCTAATTTATGGTTCACTTAAACATGATTTACTGAATTAACCCATTTAGCTGGGTTCACATAGGACTCTAAGCCACAAACTGACTAAGTACATTTTAACCTAGTCTGTTGTGTAAAGCCAATTATAAAGTTGAAGCATGATTAAACAGACCATGAGTAAAATGGTTGAACAAAGGATGGACATATATATTATTCTTACCATGCTGAATTTATTTTGATTACAGGTGTAATTTTCACGTGTGTCTCTTCACTCAGAATGGAATTGCTCAAAGGGGATTTTCCATAAAGAAAGATGTGTGCTCTTGAGAGTTAGTTGTCAAACTTCTCCAAAGACATAAGAACCTTAAAGCAGAAAGAAGAGCAAAAGAACACCAATACTTCACATTCTGATTTTTACAGCAGCATAAAATGGTCATCTCAAGCAGCGCTATCATAAAATTAAATCATTCCCTCTTGTCATTTTGGAGGGTCTCCTCTGACAGATTAAAAACTACATGGTGAAATGTAATTTCCTAAACTGAGGGTATAAGAAGAATTTGAAATATCTCCCTAGTGCAGAGGAGGCAGTTCACTTGGATTGTCTTCTCTGTAACAGCAGAGCAGAAATCACAGCTGGGTACAATTTAACACTGCTACCTGCCTTGCAGGTACAAGCTACACTTGTCTAAGAGATCCTCAGAAAATACTTGGAAGTGACAGTTACATTAAGAAAACAATGTTATGCTGCCCTTCTGTTTTGGAGAATTCTTACAGAAGCTTCTGTTTAAAAGACATTAAACTTCCTTGCTTAAAACAAGAGTCTTAACAAGTTCCATTCAATCAGTTATATACAAAGTAGAACCATTAATCATAGTAACTTGGGTCTCTCTGATTATAGTAAGGCTATGTTAAGGTGCATTGTGATTTTGAGATATAATCATCCTACATACACTCACGTATTGTAAAAGAATTTAGAGGTGACCTTGGTTAGCTATGAAAGAGCTATTAAGGAGGGACTTCAGTGAGAAATTACAGTCCGGAGATTAAAGCAAGTGCTAGAAAGAAACTCAAAATAACTCCATCTTGATTTTTTTTAGTTTTTAGTATTGCTTAGTATAAAAGGAGATAGGAGAAACATAGATAACCTTTCAAGATTGATATCAGTCCTTCAAGGCAGACTAGCTCAAGAAACAGACATTGCAAGGATTCTAGTGTTAAGTGTGGAGCATGGGTGCGAAGAATGGAGACGAGCTGGTATAACGGTGAACTTCAACTCTTTATTTACATGGTGTGACAGCTCAAACTGGATGGCTGCTACAGCCTTCCTTATATAGGCAACTTATTAACTATTCAACCAATGAAAACCTGGGAGCGCTAGCTCCGTTGACCAATGAGAACGGCTTGTTAATGGCCAATCAGATTCTCCTGAATGGAACAATCTGATCTCGCCATTTAACAGCCAATCAGAAGTGCAGGGCCAGAACCCTGCACTTGACTTCAAGCTCTAGATAACTTTATTGCACATTTATTCATTCACAACACCCCTTCCCCCCCGGGTTCCGTTTACGGGTGCAGTTACGTAGTCCTTGAGGTAGGATGGTTGTATTGTTAGTCTTTTTGATTTTCGTTGTGCACCTGGTATTTGGCTGCACTCTTGTTGAGGTCGGGTGTTGTTTGGCGAAATCATCTGATTCTGAGTTCGAGTTTTTGTTGTCACCAACATCTTCGGTATCACCCTGAGGTGAGTTCACTCCCATCCCATCCTGTTCTCGTGTTTCCGTTCCACTATCGTTCCCTTCAAAAAGGTTTTCTGCTAATTGAAGTTCATCTTCCTCTGTATCTCCCCCCACCCTCAGTTTGGTTATCAGGGGACTCGGAGATCCCTGAATGCAGCCTTGATCATAGTTGTTCGATATGGCGCTTCCAAAGTCGATCATCATGGCATTGGACAAGGTATGATCTCGGGCCGGTTACACGGACCACAGTCGCTTCTACCCACAACGGATCGCCCGATAAATTTTTAGCGAACACCAAGTCGCGTATCTGGAAGGTATGGCATCGGCCGCTGGACCCGTGTGGTTTCTCCGGTTCGTACGCTGGGTTTAACCAGTCGAGGTGGGAGCGGAGCTTTCGTCCCATTAGCAGCTCGATGGGAGTTTTGTTGGTGATGCTGTGCGGAGTGATATGCTGGAAAAAGAGGATTCGGTTTATCTTTTCTTCGATGTTGTCATAGTCCACTTTTTGTAGCGTTCTCTTGACGAATTGTACCATGCGCTCGGCCCTTCTGTTGGCCACAGGATGCGCAGGTGAAGTCAGCGCATGTCGAATACCGTGGTCCGCCAGGTACTGTTCAACAGACAGCGCGGTAAATTGGGGCCCGTTGTCAGATACCAGAACGTCTGGTAATCCGTGGGTTGCAAACAGTCTTTCTAGTTTCTTAATGACCGCTTCGGTTGTTGTCTTCCTCATTCAGTGGATTTCGAGCCAGTTCAAGTAGGCGTCCACGGTTAACAAGAAGGTATGGCCTTTGGTCGGCCCAGCAAAATCCAGATGGATATGGGACCAGGGTCCCCGCGGTGTTTCCCATTCGGTTGGGATTGCCTTTGGTGGGGCATTGCTTACTTTCTGGCATCTATGACAAGCTTTGACCCAAGTCTCGATTTGCTTGTCGATGCCTGGCCACCACGCATAGCTTCGTGTGAGGGCTTTTATGCACACAATGCCAGGGTGGCCATTGTGCAAGGTTCTCAGTACTGCTTGTTGGAGTCGTTCTGGGATAACGACTCTATTGCCCCAGATGATGCAGCCCTTTTGAGAAAACAACTCTGTTTGTTGACTTTTGAAAGGTGCGAAGTCGTCTGATACTTGGTCCAATGGCCATCCACGTTCCACCCAAGTGAGGACTCATGCTAAGGCAGGGTCACGTTTTGTTTCTCTCGCGATATCATGGGCGGTTAATGGCGGTGTACGAAGTGCCTCGATCTGCAATGTTGTCACTGTTGGCATGGGGTCATCAATAGTCTCTGGAAGCGGTGCTCGGCTCAATGCGTCGGCGTGGGGAATGGCTTTCCCGGGGTGGTATTGCAGCTGATAATTATAAGCAGCCCAGAATTCTGACCAGTGAGTCATTCTGGGAGATAATATATAGGGGGTTGGCTTATCCCCCGCTATTATTCCCAGCAAAGGTTTGTGGTCAGTCACTATAGTAAAAGCCCGGCCGTACATGTACTCATGAAATCTTTTGACAGCAGACACAATTGCACAATTGCACAATTTATCAATCTGGCTATAATTTCGCTCAGTTTTCGAAAGCGTCTTTGAAAAATAGGCAACAGGGGCTTCGCTACCGTGGCTCAAAATGGTGCCCACTCTGAAAGGCGATGTACCACACGTGATAGTTAACGGCAAGGTCTCATTGTACTGCATTAGTACAGCGTCAGAAGTCAGTAGTTTTTTCACATTACAGAATGCCTGCTCTTCTCTATGACCCCATACCCAAATTGCTTTTTTGTCCAGTAAACGATGTAAAGGTTCAGCGACAGTCACCTTGTGCGGCAGGAATACGTTATAAAAATTGATAAGGCCTAGAAACGCATGGAAGTTGGCCTTATTCCGGGGTCTGGAAATGTTTTTTATTGCTCTCAATTTGCTATCGGTAGGGTGAATGCCCTGACTGTCAATTAAATACTCTAAAAATTCGACACGATCTGTACACAGCTTACACTTATTTTTCTTCACTTTAAGGCCTGCGTCTTTGAATTTCTGGAGAATCTTAAACGATCCTGTAAAATTTTTGAAGTAGGGGCAGCAATTAACACATAGTCAAAGTAGGGGACAACGCCTTTAATCCCTTGTAACAGTCTTTCCATCAGGCTCTGAAAGATCCCCAGGGCTACACTCACTCCGAATTGGAGCTGCGTACACTTAAAGGCACCTCGGTGCATCACGATCGTCTGGTAGTTGCTGATATGCCTGAGCTAAGTCTAGTTTAGCGAAGACTTTCTGCCCCCCAGGGAATGGAGGAGGTGTTGCACCACCGGCACCGGATATGCATTTTGCTGCAGGGCATGGTTCAGGGTGGCTCGGTAGTCCCCACAAATTCTAATCGAACCATCCGGCTTGATGGGTGTCACAATTGGGGTCTCCCAGGGAGAGTGATCGGTTGGCTCTAACACTCCCTGGGCTATTAACTTATCAAGATGTTTGTTGATTTTCGGTTTTAGGGCAAATGGAACTCGACGAGGCTTAAGGCGGATGGGAGCTATTTTTGGATTAAGGTTAAATGATATCGGGGTCCCCTTGTACTCGCCTAGCTTTTCTGCGAAGACGTCCCTGAATTCATGGACAAGGTCCTCCTCCCAGTCACTGCCGTCAATTCGGTTAATGCCTGCTACTTCAATGCCGAGTGGCGCGAACCATTGGAGACCTAACAGGCTAGGCCAGTCTTTGTCGATCACGGTCCGGGGTAAGTACGCTGTGCGGTTTTTGAACGAGACCCAGACTCGACTGGATCCTACGACTGGAAGCCTATTCCCCTGATAGTCTTTAAGTATGATTCTTTGGGAACGGAGGTCTTGGCGCTGGATAGTAGGGATGAGTTGCTTGAGGGTCTTCCAGGAAACCATCGAGAGAGACGATCCCGAGTTGACTTCCATTGGCAGGGCTGATTTTCGATGGCCACTTTAATTCGGATTTTCTTGGCATCCAAGGAAGAGGCGTGACCGATAGTGATAGTTTGGTGAGCCTCTTCTCGCTTCGTTGGGCGATTTATGGTTCGGTTTCTGTAGGAGTGGTTTACTGGTTCTCGCCTTACAGGATGGTTTCCTGTCGATTGGCGATAGTTAGCCCCCTTCGAGGTCTGGCTGGGTCCTAGGAGGCTTCTACAGACCCATCCGATATGGCCTCGTTTCCTGCACTCATGGCAGAGTGCGTCGTGGAATTTGCATTCAGACCAGGAATGGTTGGCCCCACAGCCAGTGCATGGGTGTTGGGACTTTGAGTAATGGTCCCGATTGGACCGCAGTCGATAGACCTCTTCTTCGTCGCTGTCTGACGACGAAGAGAGATCCTCGTGGTGGGTCGTCAAAAGCTGTCCTTCTGACTTGGGTGAAATTTCGCCAGTCGGTTGGTGTACCAGAGCACGGTTGCGGCACAGTTGGGCAGGCGACTTCCTGGTTGCTTGTGCTGCAGTAGAATCAGCGATGGCATCGGCAAGGCTAATGTCGCCTTTCGCCATCAGCTTGCTCCGCACATTTAGCGCATCTAATCCCAGAACTATTTGGTCTCTCAAAGCCTCTTCCAGGTTGGCGAATCCGCAGAGGCCTCCCAAGTTTCGGAGGTCCGCAACGAAATCAGCAACACTCTCTCCTTTCCCCTGGTTTCTTTGGTAGAACTTGTGCTGCCTTACGAGCATTGGTACGGTCGGTGCATAATGGGCCCTCAGTAGGGGTTCGAGGACGTCCCAGTCCATAGCCTTCACTTCAGCCGGTTTTGCTAGTGCCTTGGCCATCTTGAATATGGTCGGCCCGCAATGCGTTAGGAATACCGCCTGTTTCTTCCTGGTCGTGGCATCCTTCAGATTATTGGTTTCCAAGAACATTTGGAAACGATCCATGTAGGACTCCCAGTCTTCTTGCGCTGGGTCGAATGGAGCGAGTGGTATGACGCTGACGGACATGGTTCTGCCGTTGTGCATTTTCAGCCACGTGCTCAGTTATCTTTTTCATTGTTCAGTCAGCTCTGACGTCTCCACATCCCATCCTCGTCACCAGTGTTAAGTGTGGAGCATGGGTGCGAAGAATGGAGACGAGCGGGTGTAACGGTGAACTTCAACTCTTTATTTACATGGTGTGACAGCTCAAACTGGATGGCTGCTACAGCCTTCCTTATATAGGCAACTTATTAACTATTCAATCAATGAAAACCTGGGAGCGCTAGCTCCGTTGACCAATGAGAACGGCTCATTAATGGCCAATCAGATTCTCCTGAACGGACCAATCTGATCTCACCATTTAACAGCCAATCAGAAGTGCAGGGCCAGAACCCTGCACTTGACTTCAAGCTCTAGATAATTTTATTACACATTTATTCATTCACAACATCTAGAAATGTTAGTTTATTGTTGTAAAGCATTGTTACAGAATCTTGAAAGCCAAGGTCAGCTCTAAATTCTAGTTCCTTTTCATTGAGATCAATAAAGTAGGATTGTTGGGGGCAAGATGCTGACTATAAAATGTTTAAAGAGGCCTGTAAAGCACTATGAAGAATTATGAAGTTTAAGTGCTATTGCTATTCCACAGTTTTAACTATATGTAAGGCATCCAGAAAGTATTCATGATATCAATCATTCCTTGATGTTAACTCTCCAATTGATTTATTAGAAACAGATCTGGAATGTCAAAAGCAATTTCCCAGGTGAAAGGTTTTTCGCGTGTTACACAAAATCCACTTTCTCTCCTCCCTTCTCTCCTCCCACTTCTACACTTCATAAATCACGGGAACCAATTAACTGCAACTGGAAATTCTTAATAAAACATACAGAGTAACCTTGAACTTTTCAATTCCTCTAACTCTCTAAAAAATGTGGCAGCTGAATTTCAAAGCTGACATTATATTTATTGAAAGGGAATAGAAATACATTGCAGAAACCCTAACTTATCTTTCATGGTTCATTTAAATTAAGGATCTCCATGTGAACTGGCAAAGAGGCTGTTGATTTTCCTGATAAGTGATAAATGTACAAGTGAGCAGGAGGGAAATATCTTTCATCCTTTGAAAATACCATTATATCCATTTACAGACATATTGGAAAATAACCAGCCAAAGATGGCCTTACCTTTTCTGAAAGTCAGATAACAGATAATCAGAGTTGGAAGGGACCTTATAGGTCATCTAGTCCAATCTCCTGCCCAAACAGGAGACCCTACACCATTTCTGACAGATCAGTCCAGTCTCTTCTTGAAAATCTCAAGTGATGGCGTTCCCATAACTTCCAAGGGCAAACTGTTCCACTGGTTAATTTTTCTCACTGTCAGAAAGTTTCTCCTTATTTCCAGGTTAAATCTCCCCTTGTTCAGTTTCCATCCATTATTCCTTGTCTGGCCTTTGGGTGCCTTGGAAAATAGCTTGACCTCTTCCTCTCTGTGGCAGCCCCTCAAATATTGGAAGACTGCTATCATGTGTCGCCTGGTCTTTCTCTTTACTAGAATAGCCAAGCCCAGTTCCTGTAACCGTTCTTCATATGTTTTAGTCTCCAGTCCTCTAATCATCCTGATTGCTCTTCTCTGCACTTTTTCTAGAGTCTCAACATCTTTTTTATAGTGTGGTGACTAAAACTTGATGCAGTATTCCAGGTATGGTCTTACTAAGGCTTTATAGAGTAGTATTAGTACCTCACTTGATCTTGATTGTATCCCTCTGTTAATGCAATTTAGGATTGCATAGCTTTTTTGGCTGCTGCTGCACACTTCTAGCTCCTATTTAGCTGGTTGTCCACTAAGAGTCCAAGATTCCTCTCACAGTTACTGCTATTAAGCCTGGTTTCATGCAGTCTATATGTGTACTTTTGTTTTTTCTTGCCTAAGTATAGAACTTTACTTTTCTCTACATTTAATTTCATTTTGTTAAATATGGCCCAGTGTTCTAGTCTGTCAATATCCATCTGGATCTTGAGCCTATCTTCTTGGGTGTTAGCTATTCCTGCCAGCTTAGTATCATCTGCAAATTTGGTCAGTTCCCCTTCTATTCCCTCATCTAAGTAGTTTATGAAGATATTGAAAATACTGGGTCTAAGAGGGAAACTTGTGGCACCCACTGCTTACTTTCCTCCATGTAGACTTAGACCCATTTAGGACTACTCGTTGAATACAGTTTGTCAACCAGTTGTGAATCCATCTAGTGGTGGTGCTATCTATTCCACCTTTTTCTAGCTTACTAAGGAGTTGGTTATGGTCTACTTTGTCGAATGCCTTGCTGAAATCTAAAAATATTATGTCAACAGTAGTTTGCTGGTCTACTAATTTAGTCACTGTGTTGAAGAATGAAATTCGATTGGTTTGGCATGATCTGTTCTTAACAAATCCGTGCTGACTGCTAGTTATTACTTTACTTGTTTCTACTGTGTTTCTCATAAAATAAGGCAGGGTCTTTTTTTTTTTTTTGAGCCCCCCAAAAATGGCTAGGATGTCTTTTTGGGGATGACTTAATTTCCTCCCCCACATGCACCCCAACCTAGAGTGCCCCATGCGCAGTCACCTCTCTACGAGGCCACTTTTATCGGCTGATGGAAGCTCCCCGAAGGCAGAATTACCAGCCACTTCGGTCAGCCAGTAGAAGCGGCCTCGTGGAGAGTTGAGTGTGCATGGGCCATAGTAGGTGGGGGTGTGCATGGGGGAGGAAATCTATTGGCCGGTAGAAGCACTCCCATGTGCACTCCCCTTGCCATGAAGCCATTTCTATCAGCCCATGGAAGCTCCCCAAAGGCAGAGTCACCAGCCACTTCTATCAGCCAGTAGAAGCAGGTTTGTGGTGAAGGGAGTGTGCGTGGGGCACTCGCCCTGAGGCCGCTTCCACCAACTGATAGAAGCGGCTGGTGTCTCTGCCTTCGGGGAGCTTCCATCGGCCAATAGAAACAGCTTTGTGGCCAGGGGAGTGCACGTGGGCGTTCACCATGAACCCGCTTCTACCGGGCCGATAGAAGCAGCTGGTGACTCTACCTCTGGGGAGCTTCCATTGGCTGATAGAAACGGCTTTGTGGCGAGGGGAGTCTGCCTGGGAATTCTCCCCGAGGCCACTTCTACCAGCTAATAGAAGTGGCTGGTGACTCTGCCTTTGGGGAGCTTCCATCGGCTGATAGAAATGGCTTCGTGGTGAGAGGAGTGTGTGTGGGGTGCTCCTGTCAGGAGCACCCCGCAGGAAGCCATGCCTTGCCTCAAAGCAGCTGGTGACTCTACCTTTGGGGAGCTTCCATCGGCTGATAGAAATGGCTTTGTGACGAGGGGAGTGTGCATGGGCCCTGAGGCTGCTTCTATTGGCTGATAGAAGTGGCTGGCGACGCTGCCTTCGGGGAGCTTCTATCAGCCGATGTTCTATCGGTAGTAGATTGGGATATTCTAGCCTAGGCTACATGCAGGGTGCTCCTAAAGGCAAGTTCCCCCCCAATTCTCTTCACCTCGTGTAGTTTTAACGAACGATGTGAGAAATGGCAGGGAAACGCATGGATTAAATAGGCCTAAATTTTGGGGGTGGGACTTAATTTCACCTGATGCCTAGAAATCATACTGGGCCTTCCTATTGGTGGAGGCCATATTGTTGGAGAAACACAGGAGATGTTGGCAGATCTGTTTTTATTTTATTTATTTATTTGGTTTGTCAATTGCTTTCAAGATAATAGGTATAAGTAAAACATAGTTATGAATACATGGATACATATAAGAAAAATTAAAAAGAAAAGAAAAGAAACAATAGGACAGGGACGGTAGGCACCTTGGTGCATTTATGCCCACCCCCTACAGACTTCTTAGGAAAGGGGTGAAGTCAATAGTAGACAGTCTAAGGTTAAACTTTTTGGGGTTTGGGGAAGAAACCACAGAGTCAGGTAGAGTATTCCAGACATTGACCACTCTGTTGCTGAAGTCATATTTCCTGCAATCAAGTTTGGTGCGATTAACCTTGAGTTTGTATCTATTGTTTGCTCTAGTATTGTTATGGTTGAAGCTGAAGTATTCATTGACAGGTAGGACATTGCAATGTATGATTTTATATACTATACTTAGATCGAACCAAAGGCAGCATAGTTCTAAGTTTTCTAGGTCTAGAATTTTGAGTCTGGTGGCATAAGGTATTCTGCAATGAGTAGAGGAGTGGAGAACTCTCCTTGTGAAATATTTCTGGATTTTCTCAACTGTGTTAATATCAGATACGTAATGTGGGTTTTTGGCTATGTAGTTACAATGGGCTCTAGCATTTAGATCATTAGAGATGAGTACTCCAAGATCCTTGAAAGAGTTTGGATCATCAACAAGATCTTGACTATTCAGCCTGTATTTTATTTTCTGATTTTTTTTGCCAATATGTAGGACAGAGCACTTATTTGTTGAGATTTGAAGTTGCCATTTGTTTGACCATTCTGATACATAGTCCAGGTCTTTTTGAATGGTAGCAGTATTGTCTGTGGTGTTGAATAGCTTTACATCATCAGCAAAGAGAACGCAGTTGCTCTTAGTATGATCACAGAGGTCATTTATGTAGAGAATGAAAAGAGTTGGTCCTAGAACTGCCTTGGGGGACCCCACTGTTGACAGGTACAGAATTTGATAGGACGCTCCCAATTTTGACCATTTGTTGTCTGTTTAGAGGAATGCTTCTATCCAGTTATGCAGGTGTCCAGAGATTCCATAAGATTTTAGTTTTAGGAGTAGTTTGACTTGTACCACTCAGTGTATCACTGAGTCAAAGGCTTTACAGAAGTCTATGTAGATTGCATATATTGCTTTGCCCTGATCAAGTTGTGTTTTTGCAGTGCAAGAGTTGCAGATTACAGGATAGCTTTTTTCTGAGACCAAATTGTTTATTAGAGAGTAGGTTGTTTGTCTCTAAGTGGAGGATAATGGATTGGTTAATAATTGATTCCATGACTTTAACAGGTGACGCCGCACAAAGAGATTGGTCTGTGATTTTCAACTAGGCTGTTGTCTCCCTTTTTGAAGATGGGGATGACCGTGGCTTGTGACCATAGTTTTGGCAAGGAGCTGGTCCTGATTATTTATTATCTTTTCCACTATCTTCCCAGGTATTGATGTTAGGCTGATTGGTCTGTAGTTTCCTGGGTCCGTTTTTTCCCCTTTTTTGAAGATGGGAACCACATCAGCTCTTTTCCAGTCCTCTGGCAGTTCCCCGGTGCTCCAGGATTTTTGAAAGATTTTTGAAAGGTGCAGTGGTTCTGAGATGACCTCTGCCAGCTCCTTTAAAATTCTGGGATATAATCTGTCAGGCCCTGGTGATTTGTGTTCATCGAGATCAGACAGGTGTTCTCTTACTTTTTTTTTTTTTTTGCTTATTTTAACTTTTATTTCTGGTCTCTCTATTTCAATTATGTTCTTGGTAGGTTGAGCTATAGTTTCTTTTTGCATGATGACCAATGCAAAGAATGAGTTAAGCAGTTCTTCTTTCTCTCTGTTGCCTGTTACTTCCTTGCCATCTTTGTGACCATGGGGGGAAATAATGGAAAGTGTGTACTGGGGCAAAAGTCCTATCATGATGCTTTCTTCTCACAGTTCTTGGATTTGTTTAGGTGCACATCCTCAATGGCTTTCATGACTAAATGCAAAAGCAATAAACAGCTCTACCGGTGTAGGAGACCTCACTAAGGCACAAGAATCAAAAGGATGCTGGAGGTAGCTCGTGGGAGTCCATTCGTATATTTTGGGAGACAAAGTTCCTTTTTCAAGAAATAATTTGATTAAAATCTAATGTTGCATCCTTGGAAGGTAAATAAATCAATGAGGAGAGGATCCCAAAAGAAGCGATTGCTCTCAGCAGTTTGGGTCACCTCCATAGGAATAAAGGAATTAAGAATCTTGAATCCCTATAAGGAATGTTAGAGAGAGAGTGGGGAGGGAGAGAGGAGAGAGGGAAAGAGAGCACATGAGGAAGACCCAACAGATCAGACTTCTGGATTGTTATATGGAAGCATTAATCACTAGCATCTCTCTTGATTAACTTGGTTCTTGGAGACAGAAAGCAAAAGAAACTGGGTGGTTTTGTTCTTGTAGGACACCATGTAACTCTTCTCCTTCCCACCATCAATGACTGTAGAGCCACTTGTTAACAAATTTGCAGCATACACATCACCAGAAACATTCATTGTAGACCCTCAAGTTCCAAAGTATGTCTGTGATAATTGAAGAATTGGGCTGTTATTGGTTTCTAGGTCTAAATATGTCACCTAAGGCAACAGTACATTGGTGCATTTGGAAGTAATGAACTGGAGGAACAAACATTTGCACCCACTTATGTTTCTGTCAGCCCTGGAGCTATTTTCCTTGGCATCTTCAGGGCTGCCACAGCAGTGGCTGGCGAGCTGTGGGAACGGGAGGGGGGAAATAGAGATTTGTAACCAAAATAAAACTCTTTCCTCTGAGAACCAAGGAAGTTCCCACCAGGTGTGAAGAGGTGGGAGGTGAGTCTGGATAAACTTGGGACTGTGACCTGATAGAGCCATATGATGGTCTGAAGGGGCAGGAGGTGCGAAAAATGTAATTTTTACTAGGGAGAAACGCAAAGGACTTTAGAGTTGGGTTTCTCCAGATGTGCCAATATGACATGCCTAATAAATCTTTACTTTGAGGAATATGCCTGCCTCAGAGTTTTGATTCTTTTGGGAGTGTTATTTGGAACCCTGACAATTTCTGTACTACATTTTTTAAAAAGAGTAGGTGGGCAGCAGAGTAAATTGAAATTCTACTGCTTTATGTCTATCTTTTTTTAACAAAACCAAGAAACAATTTAGAAGTGTAATTGGTTGATAAGAAGTTTGGATTAAAAAAGAGATGGAAGTATTCTTAGATCCAACTGACAATTATTATTTAATGACTTCATCTTTGTAAATAGAACTAAAATGATGGATAAGTGGCAAAGAATTGAAGCCATTGTGTTCAAAAGCAGTGAATTTAATGCTATCCACATTCATATTCCACTTAGGAGTCTTCCAAAGCAACAGAATGCATTTAATTTTAATGTTACATATTCTTAGAACTGATCTCCAGTTGTAAGTATGTTGTAGAAAGGCCTGGGATTTTTCTTTTCCCCCCTTCAGATTTAAACTTTCATTTCTTTCCCCTCACAGAAGAATTGGAGAAATCTCACAACCACTTTTTCCTATGCAAACTTGGCAAAGGATTAATTCCATTCTAGTGTTCTTTCCTGAAATTGCTCCTCAGGGAGGTGGGATTCAGAAAGAGAAACAAATAAGAAAAGGAACCAAAGGAGGAAAAACGGTGCTCATCAAGATTTGTAGTGGCAGATTGTTGTTTTACAGAAATCCTACTGGGACAATCCTTCTGGTATCGAGGATGTCAATAGCAGATGCATTCACAGATGCAGTAGCCCACTGGAAATTGAAGGCAACTGCATTTGGCATGGTGGGAAACAACTTCAGGGACCAATTTGGAATATTTCTCTCTATGTTATCCTTATATTCAACCCCACAGAGATGAGAACATATGCCCTTTGCTGGTGATCAAATACCAAAGCTGAAGTGAAAAAAGGAGTTAATGTTTTAATCAAGAAATTGTCTTGGATACACATGCTTGCTGGCCACTTACATTAATTATGAAGCTCACAATGAGGGGAGGGGGAATAGAAATAATTAGAAAATCTCAAGATATGCTATCTTAATACAATGAGTCAATATCATTTTTGATGCATTAAGAAAACCTCTCAATATGTAAATTTTGACTTATTCAGACAATATTCCAGTATATATGCATACATACTGAGCCAGTATGGTATAATGGCTACTGCATCAGGCTGGGAGACCATGAGTTCTAGTACCACTTCAGATACAAAGTCAGCGGAGTAACCTTGGGCCAATCATTTTCTCTCTGC
Source organism: Hydrophis major (assembly GCA_033807585.1). Classification (NCBI taxonomy): domain Eukaryota; kingdom Metazoa; phylum Chordata; class Lepidosauria; order Squamata; family Elapidae; genus Hydrophis; species Hydrophis major. The sequence goes on along the minus strand of CM066334.1, from coordinate 14,959,183 downwards.
CCTAAGAAGAAAGCAATGGCAAGCTATTTCTGAAAAAACTTGCCAAAAAAATTGCAGGGATCTGTCCGGGCAGTTTCTAAGAATTGGAAATGATTCAACATAAGAAGTGTGTGTGTGTGTGTGTGTGTGTGTGTGTGTGTGTGTGTGTGTATTATAAGATTGTACTCAGTTTGCTCCAATGAAAAGTAGTGAGTCTCATGGAAAAAAAACATAGGCCTGTGCTACATTGCACATGTTAAATCCAGCACAATGATCCTATGCACCTAGGAATTCTCATGTACACCCAAATATTGTATGTGCAACCAGGTCCGAAACAGAATGGCACAACTTCTCCATGGAGCTCTGTGTACGTGTTGAAGCTCTTAGTCAACCTCACACATGCACATGCATTCTATAATATAGAAAGCAAAATTAGCATGTGACAATGTCGAAGACGACCAAGCTGAACCCGAGGGAAGGGCCAAATGTCATCAGTCTCGAGTCCCTTTGTGCCCACAAGAGATCTCTGTTCAGCACACCTTAAATCCCATTGATTCTTATCTACTGTCAATTTGCCTTGACTGCTAGTAGTTCAAATTTCTGTAGAGAGGGTTAGCATGCAATAAACCTGTATTAATTTGAACCACCTCCATTCCTAATTTCCTGCACTTGACAGACACATTCTTTGAACACAAAAGTTTGTTTTAGCAGCTTAGTTATAATTTGAGAATGTTTGCCAGTTCCGGAAGCATGAGAAGCCTCAGAATTTTAGAAAAGCCAGCTTACTCTAATCACTCTGACATTTCCAGTCATTAAAGTATGTTGTACTTGACTAATGCAAAATCTGTTTATTAAAAAAGTAGGGGAGAGAGAATGTATGCATCTCAGTGAGGGGTAAAACGTGCCAGCTTTTATTCTCTTTTTGTGTAATATTGATGGTAAAGTTCTACCTCTTATATAATTTGTCTTTCCTAGTTAAATGAGCCACTTAGTTGCCAAGAATAGAGGGCGATTTTTTTTCCCCCGGGTCTCCTTTTGTAAAAATGCTAAAGCTTAGTTAATAGCTCACTTAGACCTAACTTGGCAAAGCCTCACACATAATTCTGAGTTCAGGTTGAGATACAAACTTCTTAGAAGCCATTTCAGGCTTTCTGATACTGTACAATGTGCTACTGAAACCTACCCATTTCTCTCTTTTTCTCTTGGTGTATACGATTTGGGGAAAATGTACTGCATTTTAGAGTACAACTATCAAGGTATGGCTATACATTGTGGTAAGATTCACTTACCATGTTAAGCTGCTTTGACTAGTTTTGCTTTTGAGGGTTTTGTGAATTTGCTCTTTGGTGTCGGTAAACCATAAGCTCATGACAAAGGCATAGTCCCATTAAATAAAGTTTTAACAGGCCACATCTGACATTTGAGTGAAAACCAAAGTAAGCATGGCAATAATGCAAAGAAGGTAGGGCCAAATCCCATCAATAAGTAAAATAAAAATTGGGGGAGGGGAGAGAGAGAAATCCAAGGATTTGATAGGGCTATTAAAAATGTTTACTGATTTTTTTATGATAATAGATTGGGAACTCAATAATCATAAGGGTGAAAAAGAAAGACAGATTATTTTTTTCATTGGATTTCAAAAGCTGTTTTGTCTGTTCCTCTCCTTCACACAATTTTAATAACCTCTTTGACACTAGCTAGTCCAATGCATTATAAATATCTTAAAAGCTTTTAATTTGTAAGTCTGGTCATCCATTTGAAAGTCTAGGAATGTGTATAAATATGAACCTAAATACAATTCAAAGTGTTGTGTATGCAATATAATTAATAAAGTGTGAGCTTGGAGTAAGTGCAGGGTTCTGGCCCTGCACTTCTGATTGGCTGTTAAGCGGCTGGAGCAGATTGGCCCGTTCAGGGAATCCGATTGGCCCTTATCAGAGAGTTCTTATTGGTTATAAAAGCTAGCGTTCCTAGCTTGTTATTGGTTAAATGTTACAAGGTTTGCCTATATAAGCTGGGTTTTACTGATGTTAGGAGAGCAAGTCACGATGTAAATAAAGAGCTGAAGTTCACCGTTCAGAAACTTGTCTCCATTCTTTCTCGCCCATGCTCAAACTTAACACTGGCGACGAAGGATGTGAAGACATCTAAACCAACGAAACTTCGAAGAACACTAAGCACGTGACAGATGACGCCAACAACGGAACCATGTCCAGCGGCATCGTACCACCCGCTCCGTTCGATCCAAGACAAGAAGACTGGGAGTCTTACATGGATCGTTTCCAAATGTTCCTAGAGACGAACAACTTAAAGGACGCCACAACCGGGAAGAAACGGGCGGTGTTCCTAACGCATTGCGGTCCAACCGTATTTAAGATGGCTAAAGCACTAGCCAAACCCCAAGAAGTGAAGGCCATGGATTGGGACAACCTCGAACCTATCCTGCGAGACCACTACGCCCCGACCGTGCCTACGTTCGTGAGATGCCACGAGTTTTATCAAAGAAGCCAGCGAAAGGGGGAAAGCGTGGCCGACTTCATAGCAGACCTCCGAAATTTGTGAGGTCTCTGCGGATTCACCGATCTAGAAGAAGCATTAAGAGATCGCATAGTTCTGGGATTGGATGCACCAGGCGTCCAAAGCAAGCTGATGGCGAAAGGTGACATCAGCCTTGCCGACGCCATTGCTGATGCTACCTCAGCGGAAGCAACCAAGAAGTTGGCTGCACAACTACGCCGCAACTGCGTTATGGTACCTCCACCGACAAGCGACATTTTACCCAAGTCGGAAGGACAGCTGGTGACAACGCACCACGAAGACCTCTCTTCGTTGTCAGACAGCGACGAAGAGGGGGTCCATCGACTGCGGTCCAACCGGGACCCTCGGCCGAAGCCCTTACACCCTTGTGCTGGCTGTGGAGCCAACCATGCCAGATCCGAATTTGCAGATTCCGCGACGCACTCTGCCATGAGTGTGGAAAACGGGGCCACATCGGACGGGACTGCCGAAGCTTGCCAGGACCCAGCCAGGCCTCAAAAGGGGCTAACTATTGCCAATCAACAGGAAACCGTCCTGTAAGGCGAGAGCCAGTAAACCACTCCTACAGAAATCAAGCTTTGCAGAGAGAAGAGGCTCACCATACTATCACTATCAGTCACGCCTCAGCCTTGGACACTAAAAAAATCCGAGTCACGGTAGCCATCGAGAACCAGCCTTGCCACATGGAGGTCGACTCGGGATCGTCCCTCTCAATGGTGTCCTGGAAGACACTCAAGCAACTCATCCCCACAATTCAACGCCAAGATCTCTGTTTCCAACGCCTCATCCTCAAGGACTACCAGGGGAATCGAATCCCCTGCCGAGTCCGAGTCTCTTTCAAGAAGCACACAGCTTACTTACCTTTAACGGTCATCGATAGAGATAGGCCTAGCCTACTGGGCCTCCAATGGTTCGCACCACTCAGCATTGAAGTGGCCAGCGTAAACCGAGTCGGTGGCTGTGATTGGGAGGAAGACCTTATCTCTGAGTTCAGGGACGTCTTCGCGGACAGCTTAGACGAGTACAAGGGGACCCCGATCTCATTCAGCTTAGATCCAAAAATAGCTCCCATTCGCCTAAAGCCCCGTCGAGTTCCGTTTGCCTTAAAATTGAAAATCGACGCACAACTCAACAAACTGATAGCTCAGGGGGTGTTGGAGCCCATCGATCACTCCCCGTGGGAAACCCCTATTGTAACACCCCTTAAGCCAGATGAGTTGATCTGAATTTGTGGGGACTACCGGGCCACTTTGAACCACGCCCTGTAGCAGAACGCATATCCAGTTCCGGTGGTGCAGCACCGCCTCCATTCCCTGGGGGGCAGGAAAGTTTTTGCTAAATAGGATTTAGCTCAGGCATATCAGCAATTACCAGTAGATGAAAAAACAGCACAGGTCCAAACTATTGTGACGCACCGAGGTGCCTTTAAATGTACCCGGCTGCAATTCGGAGTAAGTGTAGCCCCGGGGATCTTCCAGAGCCTTATGGAAAGGTTATTGCAAGGGATTAAGGGCGTGGTCCCCTATTTTGACGATGTATTAATTGCAGCCCCTACAAAAAAAATCTTACAGGACTGGTTAAAATTAGTCCTAAACAAATTCCAAGAGGCCGGTCTTAAGGTTAAAAAAAACAAATGTAAATTGTGTACTGACAGTGTTGAGTTTTTAGGGTACCTGATTGATAGCCAGGGCATTCACCCTACCAAAAGTAAATTAAAAGCGATCAAAAACGCTCCCAGGCCAAGAAACAAGGCCAATCTCCAGGCATTCCTAGGCCTCATCAATTTTTATAATGTATTTTACCGCACAAAGCATCTGTCGCTGAACCGTTACACCGATTGCTAGATAAAAAAGCAATTTGGTTATGGGGTTACCATGAAGAACAGGCGTTCCGAAATGTTTAAAAAACTGCTCACTTCTGACTCTGTACTCATGCAGTATAATGAGACTTTGCCGTTAGTTATAACCTGTGTTGCATCGCCTTTTGGGGTAGGCGCCATTTTGAGCCACGTATTGCCTAATTGGAATGAAGCCCCTGTTGCATATTTTTCAAAGACTCTGTCAAAAACGGAGCGGAACTATGGACAAATTGATAAAGAAGCCCTCCAATTGTCTCAGCTGTGAAAAGATTTCACGAATACGTGTATGGTAGGGTTTTTATTATTGTGACTGACCACAAGCCTTTATTGGGGATAATAGCCGGAGATAAACCAACTCCCTACATACTATCCCCTAGGATGACCCAATGGTCAGAATTCTTAGCTGCTTATAACTATCGGTTGAAATACCGCCCGGGGAAGGCCATTCCCCATGCCGACGCATTGAGCCGAGCACCGATTCCAGAGACTCTTGACGATCTGGCACCAACGATAACCACGTTGCAAATCGAAGCGCTCAACTCGCCGCCACTGACCACCTGAGATATCGCGAGGGAAACCAAACGCGACCACACCCTAGCACGCGTCCTAGGCTGGGTAGAACGCGGATGGCCATTGGACCAGTTATCAGATGACTTCACACCATTCAAAACTCGACAGACCAAACTCTTCTCCCAGAAAGGCTGTGTCATCTGGGGCGATAGAGTCGTTATTCCAGAACGGCTCCAAAAAGCGCTGCTGAGGACTTTGCACGATGGCCATCCCGGCATCATGCGAATGAAAGCCCTTGCACGAAGCTACGCATGGTGGCCGGGCATTGACAAGCAAATCGAACAGTGGGTTAAAGCTTGTCCCAAATGCCAAGAAGTCAGCAATGCCCCACCAAAAGCCACGCCTACTGAATGGGAGACACCGCGTGGACCCTGCTCCCGAATTCATCTGGATTTCGTGGGGCCAACCAAGGGCCACACCTTCCTGCTTACCGTCGATGCCTACTCCAATTGGCTCGAAATTCATCGCATGACGACTACGACCTCCGAGGCAGTCATCAAGATTCTAAACAGACTTTTTGCAACCCACAGATTACCAGACGTCCTGGTATCCGATAACGGCCTGCAATTTACTGCACTAGCGTTTGAGCAGTACCTCGCTGACCGCGGCATCCGCCATGTGCTCACCTCGCCTGCACACCCTGCGACCAATGGCCAAGCAGAATGCATGGTTCAATTTGTGAAGAAAACCCTGCAAAAGGTAGACTACAACAACATTGACGACAAGGTCAACCAAATCCTCTTCTTGCAACACATCACCCCACATAGCGTCACCAACAAAACTTCTGCTGAACTGCTAATGGGACGAAAGCTCCGCTCCCACCTTGACCAGTTGCACCCATCTTACGAACCGGAGAAACCACTTGGATCCAGTGGCTGCTGTCGCACCTTCCAGGTAGGAGACCTGGTTTATGCAAAAAACCTATCGGGCGACCCGTTGTGGGTGGAAGCGACAGTAGTACATGTAACTGGCCTTAGATCCTACCTCGTGCAATGCCTTGACGATAAACTTTGGAAATGGCATATCGACCAATTACGGTCGCGGCTTGCAGCGGCCAGTTCGCAACTCCCCTATGACCAAACTGAGGGGGGGGAGGTACAGAAGAAGATGAAGCCCTAGGAAACCCGTTCGAAGGAAATGATGATTTAATAGAAACTCAGGAAGCGGAGCCAGAGGAAGAAACGCTTGCATCTCAGGGAATCACGGAAAACGTGGGCAACGACGTAGAAGTGAACTCTGAACCAGAGACAGCCCCACTGCCAGACAACGATCTACCTCAGCAGGATTGCAACCAACCGATACAACAAAAATCAAAGAGACTAAAAAGACAACCGTCCTATTTAAGGGACTATGTAACTGTGCCCTGAACTAAGGAACCAGGGGGAAGGAGTGTTGTGTATGCAATATAATTAATAAAGTGTGAGCTTGGAGTAAGTGCAGGGTTCTGGCCCTGCACTTCTGATTGGCTGTTAAGCGGCCGGAACGGATTGGCCTGTTCCGGAGAATCCGATTGGCCCTTAATAGAGAGTTCTTATTGGTTATAAAAGCTAGCGTTCCTAGCTTGTTATTGGTTAAACGTTACAAGGTTTGCCTATATAAGGTGGGTTTTACTGATGTTAAGAGAGCAAGTCACGATGTAAATAAAGAGCTGAAGTTCACCGTTCAGAAATTTGTCTCCATTCTTTCTCGCTCATGCTCAAACTTAACACAAAGATTGGAAGAAAACTCATCCATCTAAAAAATACAGGAACCTGTATTTCTTAGCATATCTAAACAAAATCTATACCTAATCATGGCATTAACCTAAACCAATTCTATTTAATGAACTGTACTGATCTAATACCTATCTAGACCTTCAGGAGAGGTATGTGTAAATTAAATAAAAATTGCTCCAACCAGAAATATAATTAAAGCACATTTATATTAATCCAGCAGAGCTAAAGAAAAGGACAATGATTTATGAGCAATATCATTGGCTTTTTAAAAAAGCACAAACCATTAAACCAGCATAAGTAAAAACTATTGGTGAAGAAGAGAGCTAGGCCTTGAAAGCATGGAAGGTAAGGGAGCAATCAGAAGTAGCAAACAGCATATCAGTTGTTAAGCCGCTATTTCTCAAATGGGAAGGTTTGACATTATATAATGAACAATAACTTTCTTGACTAAATGGGTACACATTTTATTTTTCTCCTTTGGTAGCAAGGCTTGGACAAGTTTCATGTGAATCTCTGTTGGGTTCATATATTGCTATTGCAAAGAATTGCTTCTGGTTATTTGTTTGTTTGTTTGTTTATTTAGTTTTCAGTTTGTTTGTTGTATCCTACACTGTTTTTTTTTACAAACCAACTCAAGGCAGTGAACATATTCAACACATCTTCCTCTTATTACAACAACAACTTGTGAGGTGAGTTGGACTGAGAGAGAATGACTAGTCTAGCTGGCTTTCGTGGTTAAGATAAGATCAGAACTCACAGTGTCATTTCTATGGAGATTCTCAGTCATCCAGGTCATGGTTATTCCAAAGGTTCTGTAAGCAATGGCCTTTCCCCCCTGAACAGAAAAGAATGAACTTCTGAAATCCAGGTATTTCAAAAGGAATTCTTTATTGCAAGGAAGTGAATCCAGTAGTAGTCAAAGCAGAATCTAAGATACTTCCAGGCATACAGTAATAGATTAAGGGAGTTAGAATCCCTCCCCTTATTTAGATGTGGTTTTAGTCAAACAAAGAACTAACATGTTAATTTTCCCTTCCCCTTCTAAGGGAACGTATCTTAGAAGAGTTTCCCAGGGGTATCTTCCAGAGCTGGAATTTTTATGGTCCCTTCTCCTCTTGCTATCTCTCCAAGAGGTGACAAGTTTCTGGACATCTGGCTCCAGTCCTCCAGTTGTATATCATGTGCAAGTTGTACAGATTCAATGTAAGATTTAATATATTCAAGTTACATCAAAAAGGATTACTTGTACCAATTCCCCCCCTCCTTCTTCTTCCATTGAAGAATGGCAGATACACGGATCTGACAGGTACATTTTCAAGAGGTAACTGGACTTTTTAGTTTTTCCTTGAAGACATTTCACTTCTCATCCAAGAAGCTTCTTTAGCTCTGATTGGATGGTGCAGAATGGAAGGATTTATATTCCTTGCAGACAGCTTGTCACTTGCATTATTTTATAGAATCATTGAGGCCTCTTGAAAGTTTGTCTGTGTCCTTAAGGTCACCTGTGAAGTGCAAATGTCCTGATTTCTAGTCTAGTGCCTTAATCACTAGACCAAACTGGCTCATAATGTCAGTTGTATCCACACAGTCAGTTGTTCGGTAATGATATCTGGATTATTGCTGTACATTGTAGTAGCTTTGCATATTGCATAACCATGGCTTTAAGAAATAATCAAAGTTAAGCAAACTATAGTTTATTTAGATTTCAGAACTTCATCACACATCAAACCCCTGCTTGTTAGGATTTGGTGAAATGTGGACATGCCCAAGCTTTATTTCCTCTTATATAGATTCCATTCCCTCTACCACCACCCCTAATTTCTCAGATTGCATAGGTCAATATTTCTAATGGGAAATAAACTTACATATGCAATAGCATATTTGGTGATTGTGTTCAACCACTAAAGACCATGAAACAGACTTCGGCAATACATTGCACCAGACAGCAAGCAGCCACTTTTTATTTTATTGTGTTGCACAAAATCAATATGTGTAAGATAGTGTATGGTTAACCTATTGGGTAAAATCCAAGAGCCTATTTTTGTTACTTTGAGAATCACACATATTGTCTAATTCAGTATCATTCCATCACTACCTTCTTTTTTTTTAAACTATGTTACTTCTAGTGTAGCAGAACCCACAAATGGATTTTTAAAACGTCTAAATGAACAACAGCTTGCATAGTGTTAAATTCTTGTCATACCAAGCCAGCTGTTGAGTTTTAACTCATGATTAGATTTTTTTTCACTATTAAAAGTAATATACAAGTAAATGAATATTGAAATATTTTATTATGTTCACTTATCAGCATTTATTTCATACTGAACTTTAATTACTTGGAGTTTGTAGTTTTATCTTTGTTTTCAGCTCTTTTCTGCTTTTTGTTTTGTTTTTTGACTGTTTGATTCATTTTTTTTTTATTTTGAGAACAACTGGAAATAGCATGATTCATATGTTCCTTATTGTATCATGTACATGTATTAGAGTAATTCTAAGGTAAAGTGATGTCAGGCCCCACAAACCAAAAACCATCTGTGGAGTTCCTTCTGAGTAGTTTCTTTATTGTTAGTTACTATAGAGAGAATCTTGCCAGACTAAAGCAACTAACTACATAACTACAGACATACTACGTGAACTGCTAGGGAGGGTCTGTCTTTCCATTCTTCCTGACTACCAGATATTCCAAGCTTTCCTGACTCTTTGGGAAGCAACCACTCCCTACTGTGTCTCCAGACTACATTCCACCATATCTGATATATTCCTAGTCTCTTTAGTATAATATATATTATTAAAAGTATATGTAAAAGAAGTACCTATTAGAGAAAAATGTCTGAAATGTACATCAAGAAAAGGTGCTGCTGAAATTATTCTTGTTAATGAAAATGACACATAAGCTTTTTTTTTTTAAAAAAAAAAAACATGCTAAAGAACTTTGCAGACAAAGTGAAAATGTTCTTTTTAATTAATTACTAATTCATATAACATCCTAACATGGATTAGACTGATCTGTAGATTCTAAATCTTAAAAAATCCATAGCATCATGGATTTTGTTTGTTGGTTGGTTTTGTTTTTCGAAGGGAAGGGGAACTGAATATACACTATACTCACTTAGACTTATGATCTCTGATAGCTTTTGGTGTAAAACTAAACAAAGATAATAAGGCACACAGAGTGGCCTTGAAAATCATCTGGAGTTCTTCTGCAACTGAAATATCCTGATCTAATCCACCAGTCTAAACTATATTTAATTAAAACAAAGGAAGTTGAGAGAAGTGCAACTTCTACTTTAGCTTTAATACTTCATGCTAAAAATAAGTACCGTATATACTCGAATATAAGTCGACCCAAATATAAGCCGAGGCATCTAACTTAACCACAAAAAACTGGGAAAACTTATTGACTTGAGTATAAGTCGAGGGTGGGAAATGCAGCAGCTACTGGTAAATTTCAAAAATAAAAATAGATGCCAATAAAAACTTTCACTAGGACAGTTGAGAATAAGTTTGATGTTCACAATTTCCTCTTTGAAAGAGACCAGTAAATAGGAAACAAGAAGATGAAGAAAAAGAAGTGTGTTTTTTCACACTTTTCACACTGAAGTGAACAAAAATGGCATCATAGGAACAGGCTTATTCTCAGCCCAAAGGTTTGTTTCTGATTTCTTCCCTGATTTAAGGGAAATTTGGGAAACGATCTCACTATCATGAAAGGTTTGATTGATTCACTAACCCAAAAGATGATGATGATGACAGTGGTAGGCAGGAGTCACTCTCTCCCTTGCAAGAAAAAACCAAGAGCCGTTCTTATGATATCTCTCTCTCTCTCTCTCCCCCCCCCCAATAAAGTCAAGCCCTTTCCAGCACGCGCACGCGATCCGCCCCCGCCCCTTTGCTCCTTGCAAATGCAAAACCCCAGGGTTTTTGCATTTGCAAGGTGCAAAGCAGCGGGGGCAGATCGCGCGCGCGTGCTGGAAAGGGCTTTACTGTATTACGGGGAGAAAGAGAGAGAGGGAGAGATCATAAGAACGGCTCTTGCTTTTTTCTTGCAAGGGAGAGAGTGACTCCTGCCTCCCACTGTCATCAACATCTTCTTCTTTTGGGTTAGTGAATCAATTAATTTGGGAAATGATCTCACTATCAGAAAACAACGCAAGCTGCCACCACCACCTCCTCCTCCCCCTCCTCCCGAGTGGACTGAAAGCAGCTGGAGCTGAGGAAATGAAGCTGAGTGGAGCGACCTAGGCTCGCATTGCTTTCTCAGCCTAGAGCTCAGAAAAGCCTCCCCCTCCTCCTCCCCTCCTCCCCCTCCTCCCGAGTGGACTGAAAGCAGCTGGAGCTGAGGAAATGAAGCTGAGTGGAGCCGAAGCAACCTCGGCTCGCATTGTTTTCTCAGCCTAGAGAAAGGGGAAGGGGGCTCATCTGGACCAAGGGTGAGTCTCCCCCTCAGTTTCCCCTGAAGGATCTTCTGTCCCTTTTGCCTTCTCCCTACATCTTCCCTCTGTTAAAATCCCACACACACACACACACACTTATTTTTGGTTGGATAGATTTCGTGTCTGAGTATTCTCACATGGCGGTGGGTCTTCCCCCCCAAAAAAAAACAGTTAAAAAAAGAAAAAACAACATATCCTCAAGCAAGAACTTTTCTGCTTCTGATTACTCCCATGCTTAAAAGTTGCAAAGGAAACACGGAAGCAGGGAAGCGGCTGCCCAGCTTCGGAGCTCCACACCATTTTCTTTTCAGAGGGGAATCTGACTCGAGTATAAGCCGAGGAGGGTTTTTTCAGCACAAAAAATGTGCTGAAAAACTCGGCTTATACTCGAGTATATACGGTACTTATTCCATTGTTTAAAAGCAATCTTCTGCCTTCTGGGAAATCGTATTGCTCTATGAAGAAAATAGAGAAGTACTCAAGTGCCATTTGACCTTTGACCTTAGTTATTAAGCAGGCTTAGTAGATAATAATGAATTGTCAGTGATAGTCCTCTGAAAGATGCAATTTTAAAAAAATGAATGGTTTAATTGGCATTTTCAAAGATATTGACAAAATTAAAAGATTGATTGTGAATTATACTCCCTATAATTTAGATTGCTTGGTGGAAGATACAAGAAACAGAGGATGCCAATGCTGCTAATGGAAATGAAGATCAAATTATCAGCACAATGATGCTGGGTTTTCAGAACAGGTGATAAGTAATTTAGGCAGCACTAATTGTTGATTTACAATATTTTTTTTTTACATTCTTATGGGGATGTACCACATGAAACACTGAAACTATCAAGCTGCTCATATTCTAATGGGTCTCAATGAAATTCTCTCCATTTGGGTATAAGTATGTTATCCATTTATAATTCCTCCACGTAATGTGCACATTAACGCTGGATAAAAATTATAAGTCCTGAAGCTGATAACTGATATTGCCTTGATTCAGAAGCAACCATGAGCTGCAGGCAACTTCTGTTGACTGCCGGCTGACTGAAATTTGGCAATTCAAATCTTATCAGGCTCAAGGCTGACTCAGCCTTCCAGCCTTCTGAGGTGGGTAAAATGAGGACCCAGATGGTTGGGGACAATATGCTAACTCTGTAAACCACTTAGAGAGGGCTGTAAAGCACTGTAAAGAGGTATATAAGCAGGGGTAGGATTCAAATTTTTAACAACCAGTTCTGTGGGCATGGCTTAGGTGGTGGACATGGCTTGATGGTGATGTTATTGGCTGGGTGTGGCCAACTCAATATCACTCACATCGAGGCACGCATCTCCTCACCTGGCCTATCATGACTGTGGGGATGCTGCAACAGTCGTAAGTGAGATCAATGGTCATAAGTCACTTTTTTCAGTGCCATTGTAACTTTGAATGGTCACTCCACACAAGCAAAGTACCAGCAAAGGAGGGGTAAAATAACTCCAGAGACGTTCCTGCGATAGGAAGCCTAGTCCTGCCAAGAATGTAATAAGGGTTAAGGAAGAGGCAGTTTCTGTAAGCAACACCAGAATGTTTCCTTCCTGCCTTCTTACAGGATTAGGCCAGTAATTTCTTCTAACAACCAGTTCTCCAAACTGCTTAGAATGTTAACAACCAGTTCTAGCAAATAGGTGCGAACTGGTAGAATTCCACCCCTGTATATGTCTAAGTGCTATTGCTACCTACACTAGATACAGGGTAGGAAGTTGTAGCTATCAATCTGTCTAAAAACTTTGGTTAATTTTAACATAACAGGCATTCCCTTGTACTTTAGTTTCTTGCTAAACCTAGGTAATCCATCAGAAACCAGTGAAGTATGCAGATATGTAGCAACATTGATGATTGTTACATGCACAAAAATTACTTGACATGAATAATTCAGGTGAAGCAGATTAAAATTAAACTAAACCCATTCTACCCCCATTTTTCCTCAAAAAGCTAATTTTGTTTTTATATTCCAGTTTACATTATGAACAGAAATACACAGGTGTCAAGTCTTCCAATCCTTATGAAAAGCCACCTTTCAGAGATAATATAGACAGACAGAAGAGACAAGTGCTGTTTCATTTTAGTGCATTTTGCTTGATGGAAAGGACTGCAGAATTCAGTAATGAATGAAAGTACAACAGGCAGGATAATTTTACAGGTGTATACTTTTCTCATCAATCAGAGCAGATGTTTCATATGGAAAACTTGCTACTTGTCACTCAGAATAGGTGACTACTTTGAGTCAGGTAATATATTGCAAAATGTTACACTGTTGAGGATTGTGGAAGATAGTTATGGAAAAATAAAGATGGAGTCTACTGTTTATATTCAATGTGTGCACACACATTTTTTATTAAAACTTTTAAACAAGAAGCTACCATAAACTAATAGAAAGAAAAAAGAAATTGGAGAAAAAGCAAAATGTGCAAAGAAAAAGTTAAGTAGGAAGAAATACAATATTAAAAAGTGGTTTCAATGTTCTTTACAGCAGTTATAAGTACAAATATATTTTAACTTCTCTCTCTAAAGTTACATTGTTATGGATTAAGCCAACACAGAGATACAACCCTAAACAGCTTTTACTTTACAGCAGGCTTGTAATTCTGCACTTCTCATTGGCCCGCAAATAGCGAGTCGTGATTGGTCGTTTTTGGCCAGTCTGATTGGTTGTTAACGGGCCCCTCTGATTGGACGCTTGCGAAAGCGGTAAACTCAAACCATTGGTTGTTTTGACAGCAGTCAGCTCTATAAAAGAGCTGCTGCTGTCCAAGGATTTGCTCTGTTCTTATTTTACAATAAAGATTTGAAGTCACCGCTCGATGTCTCATCTTCATTCCTTGCGCCCATGCCCAGGACTTAACACTGGCAAAGAAGGTGGGATACGGAGACAATAGAGCTGACTAAGTAGGCATCGAACAACACAGAGCACGTGGCGAAAAAGCGCACGCAACAAACAGCAAGATGACCAGAGGCACCATACCACCCGCTCCATTCGACCCAGCAACCAAAGACTGGGACTCATATATAGATCGCTTCCAGATGTTCCTGGAGACCAACAATTTAAAAGATGCTACGCCTGGCAAGAAACGAGCAGTGTTCCTGACTCATTGCGGTCCCACTGTTTTCAAAATGGCTAAAGCATTAGCAAAACCTGCGGAAGTGAAGACCATGGATTGGGATACCCTCACCCCAATCCTCCGGCCCATTACGCACCCGCAGTACCTACACTGATACAAAGACATGAATTTTACCAGAGGGACCAACAGAAGACGAGAGCATTGGGAATTTCGTAGCTGACCTCCGGAACCTAGGAGGACTTTGTGGTTTTGCAAACTTAGAGGAAGCCCTAAGAGACCACATAGTTCTGGGATTAAATGCACCACACGTGCAGAGTAAACTGATGGCGAAAGGCGACATCAGCCTTACAGATGTCATCACCAACGCTACTGCCGCAGAAGCAACCAGGAAGTCAGCCGCTCGAATGCGCCAAGCGAACGCACCACTTCACCAACTTGCTAACGATAGCCCACTCGCCATTGAGAAGCACACTACCACCACCCACCATGAAGACCTCGAATCATCCTCAGACAGTGAGGAAGAGGAGGTCAACTGGCTCCGCTCAGAACGAGAGCAAAGGAACCAGAGACATCCGCGCCAGTGTGCTGGTTGCAGGGCAAACCACCCACGATCGGACTGCAAATTCCTCGACGCACTCTGCCGTACTTGCAGAAAAAGAGGCCACATCACAAAGGTCTGCAGAAGCAAGGGAGAGTCCAGTCCCAGCCAAAGGGAGAATAACCTCCGTCGGGAGACAGGCAAACCTCCTGAGAACCAGGACCGTCTGAACCACCAATGGAACAACCACTACTATTACAGAAATAGAGCCCCTGCCTCTTCAATGAGATGAGAAGAGGCCCACCAACCGTTATTATTGGCCACGCTTCATCGTTCGATGCAAGAAAGATCCACGTAAGGGTTACTATTGAGAATTGACCGTGCATGATGGAAGTCGATTTGGGATCATCCCTATCGATGGCATCCTGGAAAACCCTCAAACAGCTGATCCCTGCCATCTGCCCTCAGGACCTCAGCACGCAATGAATATCCTGAAAGATTACCAGGGAAACAGAATTCCAGTTGTCGGTTCCAGCCACGTCCAAGTATCCTTCAAGGACTGCACAACGACGCTTCCCCTGACTGTCATTGATCGTGACCGACCCAGCTTGTTAGGGTTACAGTGGTTCGCCCCACTCAGGATTGAACTAGCTGGAATACACCAAACTAGAAGCGACGACTGGGAAGAGGCTCTCATCCAGGAATTCCAGGACATGTTCACAGGAACATTAGGTAAGTACAAGGGGACCCCTATATCATTTAATCTCAGCCCCAATGTAGCTCCCATTTGGCTTAAGCCTCGTCGGGTGCCTTTTGCCCAAAAGCCGAAGATCGACAAGCAGCTAGATAAACTGATAGCCCAGGGCGTATTGGAACCGATTGACCATGCCCACTGGGAAACTCCAATAGTAACGCCCATGAAGCCAGATGGTTCATTAAGAATTTGTGGGGATTACTGGGCCACCCTAAATCATGCTCTTCAACAGAGCGCTTATCCAGTACCGGTGGTTCAACAACTTCTTCATTCCCTGGGTGGCGGAAAAATATTTGTGAAATTGGACTTAGCTCAGGAATACCAGCAACTACCTGTAGACACGACAACTGCAGAAGCCCAGACAATAGTTACACATAGAGGCGCTTTCAAGTGCAATAGACTCCAATTCGGAGTAAGCGTGGCACCGGGCATTTTCCAAAGTTTAATGGAGAGACTATTACAAGGCATAAAAGGCATCGTGCCTTATTTTGACGACGTCCTAATAGCTGCCCCCACTAAAGAGTTATTAGTACAACGACTCAGAAAAGTTCTTCAGAAATTTAAAGACGCTGGTCTGAGGGTAAAAAGGGACAAGTGTCAACTTTGTACGGAGAGAGTGGAGTTCCTGGGATACCTTCTCGATAGACAGGGAATCCACCCCACCAAAAAAAAACTAACTGCAATCAAAAACGCCCCGAGACCTAGGAATAAGAAGACCTCCAAGCCTTCCTGGGACTCATTAACTTTTATAACATCTTCTTGCCCCAGAAGGCGACCGTAGCCAAGCCCCTACATAGACTTCTCAACAAAAAGGCTTCCTGGGTCTGGGGACGGCGTGAAGAGAGGGCATTCCAAGAGGTAAAAGACCTCTTAACCTCGATGCTGCATTAATGCAATACAACGAGACTCTACCTTTGATGGTTACCTGTGACGCCTCACCATTTGGAGTGGGAGCCATTTTAAGCCATGTCCTACCAAATGGCAATGAGGCACCTATTGTGTTCTTTTTGAGAACTTTGTCTAAGACCGAAAGGAACTATAGTCAACTTGATAAAAAGGCTCTCGCTATTGTATCCGCAATTAAACATTTCCATGAATATGTATATGGGAGACCCTTTACCATAATTACAGACCACAAGCTGCTACTTGATATTTTGGCGGGAAACAAACCAATTCCTCATATCTTATCACCAAGAATGACACGTTGGTCAGAATTTTTAGCCACCTACGATTACCGATTGCAACACCGCCCAGGAAAAACCATTCCCCACGCTGACGCTTTGAGCTGATCCCCACTACCAGACATCATAGAGGACCCAGCTCCAACCTTATCCATATTGCAAATCAAAACCCTCAAATCACTGCCACTGACCGCTCGAGACATTGCCTTAGAAACAAAAAAGGACCCTATTTTGGCATGAGTCCTCAGCTGGGTGGAACGGGATTGGCCAGTCAGCGAAACCAATGATACATTCAAGCCATTTAAGAATCGTCCAACAGAGCTATTCTCCCAAAAAGGCTGCATAGTGTGGGGAGACAGAGTCGTAATCCCAGAGAAATTGCAACATAGAGTATTAAAAATGTTGCACGATGGACATCCAGGCATCGTGCGGATGAAGGCATTGGCCAGGAGTTACGCATGGTGGCCTGGGTTAGATAAACAAATAGAGACCTGGGTAACAAAGTGCAGCAAATGCCAGGAGACTCGCTCCACTCCACCAAAGACTCCCCCAACCCAGTGGGAAATGTCTCAAGGTCCTTGGTCCCGTATCCACATCGATTTTGCGGGACCCACAAGAGGTCACACTTTCCTTCTAACAGTGGAAGCCTATTCAAACTGGCTCGAAATCCACAAGATGAAAAGCACCACCACAGAGGCGGTCACTAAAAAGCTGAATAAGCTATTCGCTACTCATGGATTTCTGGATGTCCTGGTCTCTGATAATGGCCCCCAATTCACTGCCCTGCCATTCGAACAGTACCTGGCAGATCGGGGCATCCGCCATACCTTAACATCACCAGCTCACCCTGCGACCAACGGTAGGGCTGAGCGAATGATTCAATTTGTGAAAAAGACCTTGCACAAAATGGACCACTGCGACATTGATGACAGAATAAACTGGATTTTTCTCCTCCAGCACATAACCCCAAACAGTACCACGAACAAAACCCCAGCTGAACTCCTAATGGGCCGCAAACTTCGCTCTGATCTCAATTGCCTCCACCCAAACTACACGCCGGAACAACCCCCAGGATCCACCAGCAAGTGTTGGGCATTCCAGGAAGGTGACCTTGTGTTTGCGAAAAACTTCTCAGGAGACCCATTGTGGGTCCCCACTACCATAATGCAACTTATGGGACCCCGATCCTATCGCCTGCAAACTACAGATGGTAAGATGTGGAAACGCCACATGGACCAACTCCATTCCAGATTAGCACCTAGTCCTATCTCAGCCCCGGAATCTCTAGCTGGGGGGGGAGGGAACATTGAGGAGGCTGAAGAAGAATTAACAATCGAAACCCAACAGTCTACACAACCAACCAGGGGATACTCACCGTCAGAAGGAGAAGCGAGCCAGGGAGTGGCCTCACCACGTGACAGCACTGCGATGGAAACGGATCCAGGGAACCCAGAAGACAGCACTGGCGTAAGCAGAAAAAGCAGCCCAGGGCCACAATTTTCACCATCCAACCCAGCTAGCAGCCCACCGGAATCAGAGCCAGGACAGAAACCGGTGGAACAACACAGGTCGAGCAGACAGGTGAAGAGACCTGCCTATTTACGAGAATACATCATCCCACCCCTCAGACGGAACCTAGGGGGGAGGGGTGTTATGGACTAAGCCAACACAGCGATACAACCCTAAACAGCTTTTACTTTACAGCAGGTTTGTAATCCTGCACTTCTCATTGGCCCGCAAATAGCGAGTCGTGATTGGTCATTTTTGGCCAGTCTGATTGGCTGTTAACAGGCCCCTCTGATTGGACATTTGCAAAAGCGGTAAACTCAAACCATTGGTTGTTTTGACAACAGTCAGCTCTATAAAAGAGCTGCTGCTGGCCAAGTATTTGCTCTGTTCTTATTTTACAATAAAGAGTTGAAGTCACCGTTCGATGTCTCGTCTCCGTTCCTTGCACCCATACCCAGGACTTAACATACATCATGTTACTCCACTTTCTATAATCTATCTTGTCTAATCATCAAAACCATCTCATTTTTTCACTTTTATGCAAATGGTTCATAGGAGATTTGCAGTTGCCAATAAATATAATGCCTTTTCTCTAATCAAAGAAATTAATTCATCCATTTCAGCAAATTCTGTCAGCTTCATCAACCATTTCTCCATAGTGAGTAGTTTTGAATCTTTCCATCTCTGTGCATGTAGTTAAACTTGCCATTGTGATCATGTATTGAAATAATCTTCTATGACTTTTTTTCTAACTACTTCTCCATTTATCATGTGTAGTAGCAAATTGGGATCCTGTAGGTGACGCTAGCGGCACATCGCAGCATCCTAGACCTATAGGGGCCTTTTGTCTACTGGCATGATCTCATTCCCTATATCTTGGTGAAGGTGAAAAGTCCCAGACTTTCTGGACTTATAGGTGACCTCATTTTATTAACCTTACCACTAGTCTTAAGGATTGGTTGGGAGGTTATACCAATGTGGTTGAGAGGTTTCAGCCATGTGGGATCTATTCACCAATCTAGATGCTGTATCTATGTTGCCTTTGTCTTCTTGTAAAAACCCTATAAATGTAATAAACAATGCCCATGCAGTCAGACATCTTGGCACCTACACAATGACTGGTCTTTAATCACCACACTCCTGAAAGTATATAGCAAACTTTCTAAGATATGCTAGGTATCATATTTGATTTTAAAGAAATTAGAACATTTTATCACATATAACTTGTACTACACTTACAGAAGGTTAAGCCAAAATCCAAATATTAACTTCCTATCCGATGCTGCAAGAGAGCAGACATATTGATGTCCTGTGCTGAGTACTGGTGATTGCATGATTGTATAAGATATAGGAGATCTGATCAAGCCTTTCCTTATTTTCTCTGATTGTCTCACTGTATCAATTGTACACTGTGCATTCTCACTGTACCAGTTATGCCAGCCAGAAACATGTAGAGCAGGAGCGTCAAATTCAATTTCATTGAGGGCCGCATCAGGATTGTATTTGACTTTAGTGGGGCATGGATATTTTGGGCATGGTCAGCTCAACGTCACTCATGTTGGGGGCACCAGTGGTGACCGAGTGCTCTGCCATCAAAAACAGACTCCTGAGCTCTGTTTTCAACCCTCTGCCAGCAAATATGGAGCTCAGGAGGGCTCTCATGAGCTCCATTTTTGCTGGCAGAGGCACCAAAGGCCAGTCCTTCACTGTTTCCAGGTCGGCCCTGCAGGCCAGGTCGAAGCACTCCACTGGCCAGATTCAGCCCATAGGCCTTGTATTTGACACTCTAGATGTAGAGTTTTTCAACATGTAGAATTATCTTTGTGTTGGTGCTAATTAAAGCTGCCACTAGGGCTGGAATAAAGGAATTTTATGAAGAATGGAACCATCATAGCAAAAAGCTATCAACTCGCATCTATAATCATCCAGTTCTTTACAGCCAGCCTTCTATGTGAGATGTTGAAGTAGGCAATTCAGATTACCCTACCTTCCCTAACCCCATTGAGCAATTTACATGCACAACCATTTGAATAGAGAATGGAAATAAATAAAGGGTCCAGCAAAACATATCAGGCCTTTCTGCCATTGTTATCTCTTCACTTTTTTGAAAAGAAGTCATGCCACTTGACTTCTTTGATCATTGGTTCCTTTCCAACCTTCTCTTTCCCTGCTTCTTAGCAAAAGATTAAGTGACACTTGGAAGAGAGGAGAGCAGAAGAAAAGAAAAGGAATTTCTCATTGGTTGATCTATTCCTGTGGAAGATCATTATAGGTCATTTCAATTAGTGATAATGAAATTGTAGATGACATTTGTGATGTTCCCTTCCCATTCGATCAACTTTCTGGTTGCAGAAAGACTGTGTTTCTTCCTTTCATTGACTTTCCGTGATTTCATTTAACATGTGAATTGTAATTGAGATCATGAAAAGGTTGAAACAAAAGCTTATTGTCTTCTGGCAAAAAAAGAAGCAGGAAGGGGGAATTAATAGGAAATAAGCTGACAAGAGCCTGATGTTTCCTCCAACAAATGTTCTCTGGATAGAAAGACCTATAAGTCTGAAAAACTACTACCTGCACCCAAATGTTAGAATAACTTCTATTTATTCATTTCCCCTCCAGTCTGCATTAGTTTATGCTAATTATGCTATTAATGAACAGCCAATACCATTATATTTATTTTTTTTAATCCTGCTTTTCTCTTTACCTTACAAGTGCCATTGATTTTTACAACATAGATGTCAGATCCATGTATCTGTCATTTCTTCAGTGGAAGAAGCAAAGAGCGAGGGAGACTGATAAAGAAATCCTTTCTTGGTGCAACCTGAATACATTTAATCTTATATCAAATTTGTATAACCCACATATGATACAATGGAGGAAGAAAACTCAGGTGATCGGAACCTATCACCTCTGAGAGGCACAGACAGGAGATGAGGAGATCATAAATATTCCTCAGTGAGATGTGTCCTGGAAATCTCTGGAAAAGTTCATTCTAAAAAGGGTATGGGGGAAAATTAGGTATGCCCTGGGAAACTGTGAAAAAGATTATTTCTACAGAAGGGGTGGGGGGGAATTAACATACTGGCTTTTGTTTCACTAAATACACATTGAGATAAGGGAAAGGGTTCTAAACTCCCTTATCTCTCCCTGTATGCCTGAGGGACCTCAGACGTTGCTTTGAATTGTCTCATCTCAATAAAGGATTCCTTTTGATACATTTGGTTTTCAGAAGTTCATTCTTATTAATTGAATGGGAAAAAGTGACAACCCAAAAGCCACATGTGGCTTTCAAAAATGTTTGCCATAATTCATAGACTCCCCCAAACAGCATGATCACATTTCAATATTTAATGTAGAAAAAAAAAAGACAATTAATGTATGACCATCTGTCTGTCTGACTCTGAATGAAATAAAAGGGCGATTTTATCCTGACCACACTCCACAACTTTTGGGAGTGTTCTTCTTCTGCATACTGTTTCAAAATTCAGTTTGGTTTAAGGAGTTTCAAGCGAACAAGGAGTTACTGCATTTACAGTATATCTCACTGCTCTCTCTCTCTCTCTCTCTCTCACACACACACACACACACATTCATTTAAAGTGCTGCACAGCCCTAATCAATAAAGTTGATGCCAGAGTCAAGCACTTCATGTTGCAGAAGGCAATTTGTCCATTTCTTTAGTTATTTTCTATTAAATGAATGTTTTTTAAAATAAAGTCAAATGAGATGTATTGAAACTACATTGTCAATTCCAACATGATAATAAGCAGGTTCAAGAAGAAGATAAAACTGAAAGGGGGTGAGGAATATGGTTTGCCATTTCTTCAGGGCATGATACACTGAATTTGAAAAGCTTTTCTTACTTTCATGTACCATGTCCTGCTGTAATTTCTTCTTTATTTTGTATCTTTATGATGTTCCCTTCCTCTGATCCTGAGTCCATACTTCAGGCAACTTTATGATGTCTAGCTGAAAGAATTATACTTTTCTCTCTTTATATTGAAACACTCAAGAGCACAGTTAGATCCCATGGTGACATGATTGTTCTGTCCTTGATTAACATATTCGAGATCCCCGCGCTTTGATTGG
Source organism: Hydrophis major (assembly GCA_033807585.1). Lineage (NCBI taxonomy): Eukaryota > Metazoa > Chordata > Lepidosauria > Squamata > Elapidae > Hydrophis > Hydrophis major. Next base: position 14,936,920 of record CM066334.1, on the reverse strand, counting down.
CCAAAGCGCGGGGCTCTCCGATTGGTCAGGCGAGCCGCGCCGATTGGCTCGCTAAGAATCTCCCGTGATTGGTCCATTCGGATCGCAGGAGATTCAAAGCGGTGCCATTGGCCGCGGCCGCGGCGGCAAAAGGAATAAAAGCTGCGGGCTTTTTTCCTTTCGCCAGTTCGGTTCCAACTTCTCAATAAAGAGCTTTGCACTAAGTCACCGACTCCTGGCATCATTTCGCGGACCCAACACTGGCGACGAAGGTGGGATCCAGACCCTGAACCAAACCACGTGTCCGACGGAAGCCAGACGAACCACCGAGATGGCAAAAATCGCACCACCCGCACCCTTCAACCCCGCCACCGAGGACTGGGAATCGTTCGCCGACCGATTCCGCATGTACCTCGAGTGCACCGGCCTAAAGGACGCCTCCGGCCCAATGAAACGCGCCGTCTTCTTGACCCACTGCGGGACCGAGGTCTTCCAGATGGCCAAAGCGCTGGCCAAACCCGCCGATGCCACCGCGATGGACTGGGACGTCCTCGAACCCATACTTCGGCGGCACTACGTTCCAGAGGTACCCATCCTGATCCGGCGCAACGAGTTCTACCGGCGGGACCAGAGGTCGGGTGAGAGCTTCAGCGACTTCGTCGCCGAGCTGTGGTGTTTAGGGGGGCTCTGCGAATTCGATAACCTAAACAATGCCCTGTGAGACCGAATCGTGCTCGGTTTGTGGGACCCTGTCCTCCAGAGCCGGCTGATGGCCAAGGGCAACATCAGTCTAGCAGACACCCTCACCGCAGCCGCAGCCGCCGAAGCAACCCGAACTTCCGCCAACCGCATGCGCAGACCGAACACTGGGGACCGCAGCGGAAACAACAACCCGGCGAGGTCGACCGAGCCCAAACCCGAGACGACCACCCACCAGGGCGAGTTCCACTCGGCATCGGACACTTCCGATGACGAGGAGGATATCCATCGACTACAGACAGGGCACGACCCACGGAACCGGCGAGGTCGTAAGTCGAGGACCAACTGTGCCGGCTGCGGCAGCGACCACCCCAGGTCGGAATGCCACTTTTTCAAATCGATCTGCCGGCATTGTAACAAGAAGGGACACATTGCCCGTGTCAGCCGCCTGAAGAAAAATCGCAGCCCGGCACAATGGGACCAGAGCGACCGGAGGAGAGAAAGCACACCACCCCGGACCAGAGATCGCCCCTCGGACAGCCGATGGGACCGGAACGGGCGATCCTCGTGAGGCGGCGACAACCGGCGGAGAGAGGAGACCCACCAGATGGTCACCATCGGCCACGCCATCACCAACGACGCCCGGAAGGTCCACGTGGAGGTAGGCATCGAGGGCCAACCATGCAAAATGGAGGTGGACTCCGGGTCCTACCTCTCCATGATTGCATGGCATGAGATAAAGCGCTTGGTGCCTACCCTCCAAAGGAGGAACGTAGACAGCCAGAAACTCATTGTAAAGGACTACCAGGGAAACCGCATCCCGGTAGACGGCACCAAAAATTTTAACATCACGTACAAGGGGCGCACCGAACGACTTCCCCTAACGATCGTCGACCGCGACCGCCCAAGCCTGCTGGGACTGCAATGGTTCGCCCCGCTCGACATCGCACTCATGGGAGTCGACCACGTCACCGACGACAGCTGGGAGCAGCAACTGGCCCGGGAGTTCCAAGAGGTTTTCGACGGAAACCTAGGCAAGTACCGAGGGCCCCTTATATCTTTCGACCTAGACCCTAACGTCCCCCCAAAACGCCTGAAACCAAGGCGGGTGCCATTCGCACTGAAACCCAAGATAAACGATCAAATTGACAAGCTCATCAAACAAGGGGTTCTGCAGCCCATAGACCACGCCCGGTGGGAGACCCCCATAGTCACCCCGATCAAGCCCGATGGGTCGGTGAGGATCTGTGGGGACTATAAGGCCACCCTAAATGGCGCGCTGCAACAAAGCGCCTACCCCGTCCCAGTGGTACAACACCTATTGCACTCACTGGGAGGGGGCAAGGTTTTCGCCAAGCTCGACCTCGCCCACGCATACCAACAGTTGCCGGTTGACGAGCAAACGGCAGAAGCACAGACCATAGTCACCCACCGGGGGGCATTCAAATGCAACCGACTCCAATTCGGAGTCAGCGTGGCACCGGGCATATTCCAAAGCCTAATGGAGAGACTATTGCAAGGTATCAAGGGGGTGGTACCTTACTTCGATGACGTCCTAGTGTCAGCAGCCAACCAAGCCGAACTAGAGGGTCGTCTAAGGGAGGTCCTAACTAAATTTAAAGAAACCGGACTAAAAGTCAAGAGGGAGAAATGCCAGCTATGCACGGAATGAGTAGAATTCTTGGGCTACCTCCTAGACCGTCACGACATTCACCCCACAAACAAAAAAATCAAGGCCATCAAAGAAGCCCCCACACCCAAGTCAAAGACTGAGCTACAAGCGTTCTTGGGGTTACTGAACTTTTACAATGTTTTCCTACCCCAAAAGGCGACGGAGGCGGAGCCCTTGCTTAGGCTCCTGGACAAGGCGGCGACCTGGACTTGGGGGAAACGCGAGCAAGCCGCCTTCCAAAGAACAAAGGACCTCCTCACTTCCGACGCCGTCCTCATACAATTCAATGAGACCCTACCTCTGGCAGTCACATGCGATGCATCACCCTTCGGCGTCGGCGCTGTCCTCAGCCATATCCTTCCCGACAGAAAAGAAGCGCCCATCGCATTCTTTTCAAGGACCCTCACCAAACCGGAGCGGAACTATAGCCAACTGGACAAAGAGGCTCTGGCTATAGTTGCCGCCGTAAAACGATTCCACGTATACCTCTACAGCCGGACTTTCACCATCGTAACGGATCACAAGCCGCTGCTGGGAATCCTTGCAGGAAACCGGGCCACCCCAAACATTCTGTCACCCCGAATGACAAGGTGGTCCGAATTCCTGGCAGCCTACAACTACGAACTCATACACAGACCGGGTAAGACGATCTCCCATGCAGACGCCTTAAGCCACTCGCCACTACCGGAACCCGACACCGACCCAGCACCCACGATGACCACCCTCAGCATAGAGACTCTACCCAACCTGCCCATAACCGCGTCAGACATTGCCCGAGAGACTAATAAAGACAAACGTCTGGCGCGGGTGTTGCATTGGGTGGAGAAAGGGTGGCCGGAAAGGGACAACGACGAGTCCGTCAAAACGTTCCGAAACCGCCAAACGGAACTCTCGTTGTTAAAAGGGTGCATACTATGGGGAGACAGGGTGGTCATTCCGGAAAAGCTACAGGGGAAGGTTTTGGAACTGCTACATGAGGGGCACCCTGGCATCGTAAGGACTAAAGCCCTGGCCAGAAGCTATGCTTGGTGGCCAGGGATGGACAAACAAATAGAGGCCTGGGTAGCTAGGTGCCAACGATGCCAGGAAACTAGGCCAAGCCCACCCACAGCACCCGTCTTAGAGTGGGAAACCCCAAGGGGACCTTGGTCTACGATCCATATAGACTTCGCCGGGCCCACAAATGGACACACCTTCCTCATAACAGTTGACGCTTACTCCAACTGGCTGGAGGTAAGCAACATGAAGACGACAACCACGGAGGCCGTGATCAAGGAACTCTGCAAACTCTTTGCAACACACGGCCTCCCAGACATCGTCGTCTCTGACGACGGGCCCCAGTTCACCTCGCTGGAATTCGAAAAATTCCTAGCGGAAATGGGCATCCGCCACGCGCTGACAGCACCGGCGCACCCGGCGGCGAATGGTAGGGTGGAACGGATGGTCCAATTCACTAAAAAGACCATCTGGAAAATAGACCACGGGGAGATCCAGGAAAAAATAAACAAACTACTCTTCACACAACACATAACCCCAAATACCACAACCAATAAAAGCCCAGCCGAACTATTAATGGGCAGAAAACTAAGGTCCCCACTCGACAGGTTACACCCCACGTATAACCCGGAGAGGCCCCCAGACTCAAACAGCAAACAACGAACCTTCTCACCCGGGGACCCCGTATATGCAAAGAACCTGACGGGAGACCCGCTATGGATCCCAGCCGTCATCACACAAGCAACAGGCCCACACTCGTACCGGCTACAAACAGCAGACGGACGAGCGTGGAAACGCCACATCGACCAACTTAGGTCAAGAACTACCAACCAACAAACCACCGACGCACAAACAAGCGAAACCAACCCCCACAACACAAACCAAGGGGGGAGGGAATACCCAGGGGACCGAATCCAAAGAAGAATAAACCAGCAGTACTCACCGGAAAGCAGCCATCACGACCCCTCACCAGGAAGGAACAGCCAAGCCAGCTCGACCGACCTGGAAAGACCGAGCGGGAGCGGCGGAACCCGTAGCTCAACCAACCCGGAAGGCCCAGGAGGGAGCTACGGAGAAAGGACCGGCCCGATCGACCAGCCGGTTCCCACGACGGCAGCAGGAGCAGCGGAGATCCCGACCGAACCGGCCGGGATCCAGCCTACAACTGAGTTGCGCAGGTCAAGTAGGACCAGACAGAGCCCCGCCTACCTACGTGACTACGCAACGTAAGGACTGAACCAAGAGGGGAGGGGTGTTCTGTCCTTGATTAACATACTCGAGATCCCCGCGCTTTGATTGGCCAAAGCGCGGGGCTCTCCGATTGGTCAGGCGAGCCGCGCCGATTGGCTCGCTAAGAATCTCCCGCGATTGGTCCATTCGGATCACGGGAGATTCAAAGCGGTGCCATTCGCCGCGGCCGCCGCGGCGAAAGGAATAAAAGCCGCGGGCTTTTTTCCTTTCGCCAGTTCGGTTCCAACTTCTCAATAAAGAGCTTTGCACTAAGTCACCGACTCCTGACATCATTTCGCGGATGATCAATGATCAACCCAACTTCTGCTGCCTACATTAGGCTGATACAGACACATCCTTTCCCTCTTGCTCCTAGGCAGTTTTTTTCCCTGTGATTCTATTTTAGTAGATGAAGGTGTCAACATCCAGCTTGATTATCCAAATCAAAGTTCAGGATCATTTCAATTCTGAAAAGCTTATTTTTTATTGAATACACAATGTGGCAATGACAATGTAAAACTAATTGAATTTCTAAGGTACCAGTTCACAGAATTAAACAATGAATTTTTCAGTCCAACCCCCAGGCTTCCACCTAGACCATGTAAACAAGTTCTCTTGGGTTATGGGAACCATCTGCCTTCCTCACACCTGTTGATATCACTTTGAAAAGTGTCATAAACTTCCATGAAACTGCAGAAGTTTCATTTCTCCAAACTAAACCATTCATAGTCAACACCCTTACTCTAATAATAAGTTGAAATGAAGAGGTTTCACTACTGATAGAAGGTTTCATTCCTTCAAAGTAGGCCTTCTTCCTATACAGTTTTCTGAGTGGATCCATGAATCAGAGAAATGGATCAACCTGAACAGCTGAATAGCTGTGGAGACTTGTATGGTAAAGAAAAAAGGTGAGAGCCAGCTGACTGTTTCTTGTTTAGCCTCCTTACCCTGTTATTGAGCACATTTTTATCATTTTCTGGAAGAGCTGAGAATCCATGTCCAAAAAAACCATCTTGGTTCATAATGAGAATTCTTTTGAATGGATCTACATAAAATTAGAGCACATTTTGAGAGGTGGTTAAACCTGCCAGTATACCCAATTGGCAAAACTCACCTCTTACCCCAGAGGCCCAATCCTGCCTACATTAAGGAAAATCATAAGATGACATTTTTCCATCAGCTGCTGACATTTGGTTGAAAAGAAGGGAAACAAAGTCAGGAACTATTCCTGTCCTTGATATGTCCCATAAGGACATTATCCAAAGGTATCTGTCACAACTTAAGTTCTTCTTTTTCATTTACATGTCACATTGCTACACATAAGCATGTAAGCAATAGAACCTCAACATCACAACATGCACTTTATCCCTTCAACAAGCAACCATCCACACAGAACAAAAATAACACTCTTTGCTGGAAATCATCCTCTTTTAACGACCCATAATCCCTTGAGGGGTGGAGTCTGGGCAACTGAATGGAGCAGTTTACTGGCCAGATGCCCTTCCTGTCACCAATGCAGATTTTTATTCAGCAGATATATTCCCATTGTGCCCAGAGAGAGAAATATCTGTCTTTACCTCAAATTGAACTCACAGCCTGTGAGTTCCCCTAGGCTACTGCACCACCCAAACGTACTTTGCTGGAAATATGTGGGTAGAAATCATCAGTGGGGAGCAGCAAATTTTATGCTGATATAATTTTCTGCTAGCTCAAGGACTGGTGAGTAACACATTAACCTCATCCACAAGGAAGATTCCAGAGAGACAAGTATCATTTTTTCAAAGAGAATAAAAAATTAGAAGCGTCATTGAATAAGAATGACCAAGTGGTGTAATAATTGCTTGGCACCAGTCTACACTCCAAAGGCAGTTTTGGACTCTAAAGCTGGCATATTGTTCAATTTACAATCTTCTTAGATGTGTTTTACTTTTAACAAGGCACTATAACATCTTATCACTCAGCAATATCTATAAAGTGATATTTAACATGGACAGATGGTGCCTAAGATGCATCATTGCAAACTGACTTTGTTCTGAATGTGGCAATGTCAGGAAGAAGGAAAGACATTCCCAACTATTGTGTTGTGATCAACAACAGTATTATGAATGCAGAGACACTCTAGAATAAAGTCATTACAATGTATATGGTGTCTCCCTAATGTAATGGAATGTGATTCAAAGGAAGACCATTGACTTCTTGATATTGTACTATATTTTGGGGAACAATCTCTGATTACATAACCACCAGTTTAATATAAATTTGAGGGAAATCAAAGTAACAATAGCAATAGTACCTAAACTTATATATTGTTTCATAGTATTTTACAGAACTCTCTAAGCAGTTCACAGAGTCAGCTTATTGCCCCCAACAATCCTGATCCTCATATTACTGACCTCTGAAGGACAGAAGGCTGAGTCAATCCTGAGCCCCATCTGGATTGAACTCCAGGCTGCATTTAGTAATAGCAATAGCTAGGGGTGGGCTGCTGCCTGTTCGCACTGGTTTGGATGAACCAAGTGTTAATTTTACATCTGGTTCATCAAATTGGTAGCTGCAATGACTGGCTGGCCTCATCCACCTCACCCCACCCCTCCCAGAAGTCTCCACACCGCCTGTTTTGGATCCCAAGTAAGTGCAGGGCCCGCCTGGAGGCTCAGGGAGGGTGAAAACTGGGCCTCCCAGAGGCTCCAGAAGGCTGGAAATGGTCCTGTTTCCAGCCTCCAGGGCCTGGGGAGGCCATTTTCACCCTCCTGGAGGCTCAAGGAAAGCCTCCAGAGCTTGGGTAGGGTAAAAAAGAGGCCTCCTGGAAGTTCTGGAAGGCCTGAAATGGGCCTGTTCCCAGCCTCCACAAAGTCTTTGGAGACCGGGGAGGCCCTTTTCGCCCTCCCAGAGGCTCGAGAAAAGCCTTCAAAGCTCGGGGAGGATGAAAATGCTCCCCCCCCCCATGGTGCAAGAGGCCAGCTAGGCCATGCCCATGCCCACCCAGCAACTGGGCAGAGAACCAGTTGCTAAATTTTTTGAAGCCCATCCCTGGCAATAGCATTTAGACTTATACACCACTTTGCAGTGCTTTACAGCCCTCTCTAAGTGGTTTATTGGCCCCAACAGTCTGGGTTCTCTGAGGTTTTGCTTGCTTATGTCTTCATGTATTTTGGTATTTATTAGAGTAAATACAGTCTGAAAAGTCTTCTGATGTGCTTTAGATCAAAACTAAGCATCATATGTCTCTGCTATTTAAAGCAACACTTCCCTTTTCAGCCTTTAATCTGGGACTGCCTTATCTGTTACATTAGCTTTAATTATTTAATTTCTTAAAGCTTTGTTGTTTTGGTTTTTTTTCAAATTTGTCTTTAATTACAAAGTAGCAGAAAGCAAACTTCTAAATTTCCTCCTCTTTAGCACTACAGCTGAGACCCTCAATCAGGGCTTGGTCCAATCTTGACAGAATCAGCTTTAAAATGAGGGGGAGTATGAGGAGAACATAAAGATTCTATCAGGAATTTCCTAGGTGTCGTGTCCGCAAAAAGACGATCAGAGTCGGTGACTTTCATTCAAAGCTCTTTATTAACACTGGGAGAACCGAACCAGCGAAAGGCAAAAAGCCCGCGGCTTTTATATCTTTCGCAGCGGCGGCCGCGGCCAATGGCAGCGATTCAAGTCTCCCGCTCTTGGTTTGCACCAATCGCGGGAGACTTCAATCGGGCCAATCAGCGCGGCTCGCCTGGCCAATCAGAAATCCCCACGCCTTAGCCAATCAAGGCTCGGGGATTTCGAGTATACCAATTCAAGACATAACACCCCTCCCCTCTTGGTATGGTCCATCACGTGGTGTAGTCACGCAGGTAGGCGGGGCTCCGTCGAGTCCTAGTTGACCTGCGCAACTCACTTGCTTGCTGTAGCTCGGCCGGAGCGGTCATCTTTTTGGCTGCTCCTGCCTCTGTGCGAACCGGCTGGATGATCGGGCCGGTTCTTTCGCCGTGGCTCCCGCCTGGGCCTACCGGGTCGGTTGAGTCACGGATTTCGCCGCTCCCGCTTGGCTTCTCCGAGTCGGTAGAGCTGGCCAGACTGCTCTTCTCCGGCGGGGACTCACGATGGCTGTGTTCTGGTGAGTATTTCTGTTTTATTTTTTCCTGCGATTGTCTTTCCGGGTATTCCCTCCCCCCTTGGTTCGTGTCTTGGGGGTTGAGGTCAGTCGCTGTTCGTGACCTGAGCTGGTCGATATGTCGCTTCCAGGCTCGCCCGTCGATGGTTTGGAGCCGGTACGACCGTGGACCAGTGACTTGAGTTATGATGGCTGGGATCCATAGGGGGTCCCCCGTCATGTTTTTCGCATAGACTAGGTCACCTGGGTTAAATGTCCGGTACCTGGAGCTGGAGTCTGGGGGCCGCTCCGGGTTATAAGTCGGGTGCAGTCTGTCGAGTGGGGACCTCAGCTTTCTGCCCATCAGAAGCTCTGCAGGACTCTTGTTGGTTGTAGTATTGGGAGTGATGTGCTGTATGAAGAGCAGTCGGTTGATTTTGTCACTGATCTCCCCGTGGTCCATTTTCCGGAGGGTCTTTTTCGTAAACTGGACCATCCGTTCCGCCCTACCGTTCGCCGCCGGATGCGCCGGTGCTGTTAATGCGTGGCGGATACCCCTTTCTGCCAGGAACCGTTCAAAGTCGATGGAAGTGAACTGGGGCCCGTTGTCCGAGACGACGATGTCTGGGAGGCCGTGTGTGGAAAACAGTTTACACAGTTCTTTTACGACGGCCTCTGTGGTAGTGGACTTCATGTCGCTAACTTCTAACCAATTGGAGTACGCGTCAACCGTGATCAAAAAAGTATGTCCATTTGTGGGGCCAGCAAAGTCAAGATGGATTCTGGACCAGGGCCCCCGGGGTGTTTCCCAGTCCCGGATAGGTGCTGCGGGTGGGCTGGATCTGGTCTCCTGGCACCGGTGGCATTTGGCGACCCATGCCTCAATTTGTTTGTCCATTCCTGGCCACCAAGCATAGCTTCTGGCCAGGGCTTTAGTCCTGACGATGCCAGGATGACCCTCATGTAGCATCTCCAAGACCCTTTCTTGCAATCTGTCCGGAATCACCACCCGGTCACCCCATAGGATACACCCTCTCAGTAGTGAAAGTTCAGTCTGGCGCTGGCGGAATGTTTTAAAAGTCTCGTCATTGTCTTTTTCCGGCCAGCCTTTTTCTAACCAGTGTAAGATTCGTGCCAGGCGCCTGTCCTTAATGGTTTCTCTGGCAATGTCAGATGCAGTAATAGGTAAGCTCTCGATACTTAGGGTGTTTGTTGTTGGTGCTGGGTCAGGTTCAGTGTCAGGTAGAGGCGAGCGGCTTAAAGCGTCCGCGTGCGAAATTTTCTTACCTGGCTTGTGTAGCAGTTCGTAACTGTAGGCTGCCAGGAATTCAGACCATCTTGTCATCCGGGGTGACAAGATGTTTGGCGTGGCTCGGTTTCCAGCGAGGATGCCCAGCAATGGCTTGTGATCCGTCACGATGGTGAACGGGCGGCCATACAGGTATTCGTGAAAACATTTAACGGCGGCAACTATAGCCAAAGCTTCTTTGTCCAGCTGGCTATAGTTCCGCTCCAGTTTGGTCAGAGTCCTGGAGAAAAAAGCGATGGGTGCTTCTCTCTGGTCTGGGAGGGTGTGGCTGAGGACAGCGCCGACGCCGAAGGGTGATGCGTCGCAAGTGACAGCTAAGGGCAGGGTCTCACTGAATTGCATCAGGACAGCGTCGGAGGTGAGGAGGTCTTTGGTTCTTTGAAAAGCGGTTTGTTCTCGTCTCCCCCAAGTCCAGGCTGCCCTCTTGTCTAGGAGTCTATGTAAAGGCTCCGCCGCCGTTGCCTTTTGAGGTAGGAAAACATTATAAAAATTTAGTAAGCCTAGGAACGCTTGTAGTTCCGTTTTGGACTTTGGGGTGGGGGCTTCCTTGATGGCTTTTACTTTTTTAGTCGTAGAGTGAATGCCATGCTGGTCTAGGAGATAGCCCAAAAACTCTACTTGCTTTGTACATAGTTTGCATTTTTCTCGTTTGACTTTAAGTCCTGTTTCTTTAAATTTCGTCAAGACTTGTCTGAGTCTGTTTTCTAATTCGGCTTCGTTTGGCGCCGCTACTAATACGTCATCAAAATAGGGCACCACCCCCTTGATGCCCTGTAGCAAACATTCCATCAGGCTTTAAAAGATGCCTGGTGCTACGCTGACTCCAAATTGGAGCCGGTTACACTTGAAAGCCCCCCGATGGGTCACTATTGTTTGGGCTTCCGCCGTTTTCTCGTCCACAGGTAGCTGCTGATATGCCTGGGCGAGGTCGAGCTTGGCAAAGACTTTGCCCCCTCCTAGTGAGTGCAGTAAATGTTGCACTATTGGGACTGGGTAGGCGCTTTGTTGTAACGCGCAATTTAGGGTGGCCTTATAGTCCCCGCAGATTCTCACGGACCTGTCTGGCTTTACTGGGGTCACTATAGGGGTTTCCCATCTGGCATGGTCTATCGGCTGCAATACCCCTTGTTTGACGAGCTTGTCGAGCTGCTCGTCGATTTTAGGTCTTAATGCAAATGGTACCCTTCTAGGTTTAAGCCGCTTAGGGGGAACCCTTGGGTCTAGGTCAAATGAGATAAGGGGCCCCTGGTACTTGCCCAAGCCTCCATCGAACACCTCCTGGAACTCCTGGGCTAGCCGCTGTTCCCAAGCTTCGATGGTGACTTGGTTGACACCTGTCAGCGCGATGTTAAGCGGGGTGAACCATTGTAAACCCAGTAGGCTTGGGCAGTCGCGATCGACGATTGTAAGTGGCAGTTGTTCAGTGTGGCCTTTGTAAGTTATATTAAAGTTCTTGGTGCCCACTACGGGAACGCGATTCCCTTGGTAGTCTTTAATGATGACTTTTTGGGCATGCACGTTTCTCTTTTGCAGTGTAGGCACCAGTCTTTTGATTTCGCGCCATGCAATCATGGAAAGGTAGGACCCAGAGTCCACTTCCATTTTGCATGGCTGACCTTCGATATGTACTTCTACATGTACCTTTCTGGCGCCGTCGGAGATGGCGTGGCCGATGGTCACCGTCTGGTGGGTTTCTTCTTTTCGCCGACCGTCGCCGCTTCTTTGAGATCGTTGAGTGCGGTCCCACCGACCGTCTGGCTGACGCTCTTTGGTTCTGGGCGGGGAGTTTTCTCTCCGTCTATCATGCTGTTCCCATTTGGGCGGGCTGCGGGTCTTCTTTTGGCGGCAAACTCGGGCGATGTGACCCCGTCGTTCACAATGCCTAGAGATAGAGTCAAAAAATCGGCATTCTGACCTGGGGTGATCGCCGCCGCACCCGGCACAGTTGGTCCTCGACCTGCGACCTTTTCGGCTTCGTTGATCGCCGCGTCCTGTCTGCACTCGGTGTATGTCCTCCTCGTCTTCTGACGTGCTGGAGTTTGATTGGTATTCACCGTAGTGTGCGGTTGCTTCGTTTCTTGTGTCGGCCGACCTTGCCAGGTTGTTGTTTCCGCCCTTTGCGTCAGATCTTCGCATGCTGTCTGCCGACGTGCGGGTCGCTTCAGCGGCTGCAGCTGCTGTAAGGGCATCGGCTAGGCTGATGTCGCCCTTGGCCATAAGTCGGCTCTGGAGTGTAGGATCCCATAAACCGAGTACGAAGCGGTCTCTTATGAGACTGTTCAGACCTTCGAACTCACAGAGTCCTCCTAGGCGCCGTAGTTCTGCGACGAAGTCGCTCAATTTTTCGTCTGGTTTCTGGTTTCGGCGGTAGAACTCGTTGCGCCGTATCAGGATGGGGACTTCGGGGGCATAATGGCGCCGCAATATGGGTTCAAGGACATCCCAGTCCATGGCGGTTGCATCTGCTGGTTTGGCCAAGGCTTTGGCCATCTGGAAAACCTCTGGTCCGCAGTGCGTAAGAAAGACGGCGCGTTTTAGCGGGGCCGGGGCGTCCTTCATTCCGGCGCATTCCAGGTACATCCGGAACCGATCCGAGTATGATTCCCAATCCTCGGTGGCGGGGTTGAACGGGGCGGGCGGTGCTATCTTCGCCATCTCTGCGCTGGAGCTGGTTCTTGAGTGGACACGGGGTTCGGTTCAGGGGCGAGATCCCACCCTCGTCGCCAGTGTCGTGTCCGCAAAAAGACGATCAGAGTCGGTGACTTTCATTCAAAGCTCTTTATTAACACTGGGAGAACCGAACCAGCGAAAGGCAAAAAGCCCGCGGCTTTTATACCTTTCGCAGCGGCGGCCGCGGCCAATGGCAGCGATTCAAGTCTCCCGCTCTTGGTTTGCACCAATCGCGGGAGACTTCAATCGGGCCAATCAGCGCGGCTCGCCTGGCCAATCAGAAATCCCCGCGCCTTAGCCAATCAAGGCTCGGGGATTTCGAGTATACCAATTCAAGACATAACACTAGGGATCAAATGTGGCTTGGGACACTGCCTTTGTATTTAACCAGACATCATTTTAAAGCTTTACAAATGAATGATCACATCAACAGCAATGAAAAACACATCTCCAGTGTTAAGTACTGAACATGGGTCGGAGTAAATGGAGACAGCCTCTGAATAGTGAACTTTCAGTTCTTTATTTGCATAGTGACTTCTCAAAACAACAACAGTGAACTCTGCCTTATATAGACAACCCTTGTCAGAATTGTCCAATAATGAGCTATGAACGCTAGCTCTTTTAACCAATAAGAATTCTCTGTTAAGGGCCAATCAGATTCCTCAGAACTAACCAATCCGATCTGGCCACCTAACAGCCAATCAGAAGTGCAGGGCCAGAACCCTGCACTTTACCTCAAGCTCATACTTTATTAACTATGGCACATACACAACATCCAGGTTTCACATTCACTTTTTCTGGCTCCCCAGTTGGTAAATCCCTAAATTATCTTTTCCTGAAAAGAATGGCATGTTGTCTTCATTAAGGCCAACAACTTATTTGCACAACTTCAGGTGGTCCCTGAAAGCTGAGGTTGGATGTCATGCTATTGAAACAGGCGAAACATTAGCATAAGAGCAGATTATTCAATAGTTATTCTCTGAAGCAAAATATGAATCAGTCAGAATTGAATGAATTATTTGGGCAACAACTAAGCTGATTATTCTGGAGTGTTTGGTCCCAGCTGTTCAGAAATTAACACTGACATGTCATGAAGTAATTGCTCCTGAAAAGCCTTGTCTCTTCTTCTTTTCCCTTCATTTGAATAACATCTTCAATGCTACAACTTATTAACAAGAACTCAATACAACCAGTGAAGATAGGTTTTATTGAAAATGTGAGGAATATTATTCTGTGGCTTTTAAAAGTATGTGATATGGAAATTTCCTTCTATTACACACACACACACACACACATTTCAATGTAATACAAAAGAATATTTTTTGAATGCATTGGATTCATTCGTTCGTTCCTTTCTTTATTTTTTTATTTATTCATTCTATATTTAAAAAAAAAAGACATAGCAAACTTTATAAAATTTGTACTTGTATTGATAAAGAAGCATACACAAATAATATGCAAATTTATCTTTTATTTTGTCCTCCTCTTTGATAGTACAAGTGTTATAAGTCATCCTGGGGGGACATCTCAATAGGCAGCATATATATTTTAAATAACTTAATCAGTAGGAGTGACACAAGTCCTAATGGATAAATGCTTCTAAAGCATTTCTTAAAACATTTTAATTATCTTTGTTGACTGCTGCTTTACTTCAAATTTCTTTGTAAAAAAATTGGGGGTCTTACTGGATAGTACTGCTATGCATCACTTTGGAATCAGAAGGAAAGAGATGCCAAAAAACTCACATGGGGAATCGCATCATTCAATGGAGCTGCATCTTTTCTACAAATAGTAGATCTTTCCTCCATAGCTGTCAATTTTTCAGCTGGTATTGGCTTTTGTAACATCATGTTTTTCCCAAGAACTGCCCAACTGCAGCAATGATATGGGTGACATATACATTTAATATTTAAATAAATAAAATATCATAAACCTATTGGGGTAGTATATGTGCAGATCCATGCAATGTGACCTTTTGTAACTGACAAGTGGAAATTTTGTCAGTGTGCAATTTTTTTAAATGCTGTTCAAGATTCTCTTTTCTTCTTCCATGCCTAGATCAAACTTTACAGCGCCAGAATGAAGCGACCTTCTTGGCTTTGTCATTGGCCCAAAATAAGTCCTTGAAACATTCTTCATGTTTCTGGTAGTAACCGACATATCATGTCTCTCTTCACATTCACATAGCATGTTGTTATCCACTAAGAGGCTCCACTTGAGCATGTTGATTTTACATTTAGGCATTTCAAGTCTCAAGCTATTCAGGGTCCTCCAAGTAGTATAATGATGGCCAGCATATCCTCCTTTTAATGTTTTTCCTTGCTCAATGGTCTCCTTTCACCAACTTTTAATTCCATTTTGTTCTTGTATGCTTTCAAGAATGTTTATTCTTACCATAAAGATGTTTCTGATTGGTGGGTTCAGAATTTGTTTCAGATCTGAGTCAGCAGGCTGTTCAGACTTATTGGTATGACAACCAATAACCACTGAGACCATCAGAGCCAACTTATGTCATAATCTTTCAACTTCCATTTTCAGATCTTAATACTTTGTGGTCTTCTTTTATTATTATCAAATCAATTTTTAACCAGTGAGATGATAGCTCCATTGTGACATCACACAGTGAATCCAAGGAAGAACTCAGCTTCCAACCTTCATTTAAAATGGATGGTCAAATAAGCACTGATATGGGTAGCACATTTTGGGTGGAGAAAATGAAGTCATAAAATCTGCCCATCTCTCTTCATTTTGGCTTACCCATAGGAAAGAATCCTAAGAATCCTAAGATCATTATCATTATCTCATTGGTTCACCTTTTCATTTATCACCAGTAGCTAGGGCAGGCTAGATAATTTAACAAGAAAATAAATCATTCCTTTAATAAACATTGGAGAGGCCAGGGTGTCCCTTCAAACCAATATTGACTCCTGACAACTGGAGGACTACCACTGTAATTTTTGGAAGTGGTTTGTCATTGCTTCCTTACTTACCAGTGAGAGAGTATGACTGGCCCAAGGCTAACCAGCTGATCGCAGTTTTCTGGTTTCTTGCCTGGTATCTTAAGTCACTACACCAAACTGGCTCTCTAAAACACAAATAGGGACAATAGAATCAGAAATGAAAACTGTTATTGACCCATTCCATTCATTTTGTTTCTCTTTTTAACAACTGTAAAGGTAAAGATGACCACAATGCTCATTTCCATATCATGTCATAAGGAACCAGCATTGTCCAAAGACAATTTCCATAGTCATGTGGAATATAAGCTCAGGTGCATGGAATATTGTTACCTTTCCACTGAACGTGGTACCTATTAATCTAGTTGCATTTGTATGCTTTCAAACTGCTAGGTTGGCAGGAGTCGAGTAACTGTGCTTACCTCCATTATATGAAACTCGGGGTCTCAAATGTAGGGAGTCAACTCTCCAACTGAAGTTCAGCTGAGCCATCATGGTCTCTCTAACAACACTACTGAATGAATATTCTACATCTCTACCATTAACTTTATTCTTAATTCGAAGACTTCTTTGATGTTTCTGAAAGCGGTTTAACCTTGAAAATATTGCTGACCTCATGGGGAAAAAAATAAAAGAAAATAATGGCGGTTTACTTAGAAAGCAATAATTAATTTTCCACAGAGAGTGAAATCACTTGGCCTAAAGCAAAATCCTTCTGGCATTATTAAATGTCACAGTGCAGTTTAAGGACAATTATTAACTAATTCACACAATAAATCTCATTAGTTTCTAGAGGCTATAGGAATAAAAGGAAAGGGGAAAGTGCTGTATTTGAATTTCATTTCAGCTTTCTTAAATAAAAAGTACATCTTATGTATATTCATATATAAGTTCATATATATATTCCCATTCCTATATAATTTACAGGCATATACATATGATTATACATGACTGGTCATTTTTATGATAGAGAAGCCAACTGGTGAAAACAGTCTTCTATGCCATGTAAAATCATGAATGACATAACATAAGTGGCAGCTTTGCTTTTTTTTTCACCCTCTACTATTGTCATTATTAATCAATGACATTATTAATTAATAATTAATACTAAATACAAAAACTGTGGAATCATATAGTGGCTGCAAATTGCCTTAGATAGTTCCATCCACCCAGTCCAATGCTTTACATTCGTGTTACACTTAAGGCACAATTTGGTTATAATATGCAAATAAGCACAAACTCTTGGATCATTGCTAGTTTCACAAATAAATTTTGCACAATTACAAGGTCAGCCCACTTTTATGATCTCATGAGATTTGGATTAATTACAAAAAAACATAGGGGCAGAGGTGGTATTCAGCAAGTTCTAACCAGTTCTGGAGAACTGGTAGCAGAAATTTTGAATAGTTCGGAGAACCAGCAAATACCACCTCTGACTGGAGATTTTACAGCATCTTCCCCTGCCACGCCACCAAGCCACGCCCACAGAACTGGTAGTATAAAAATTTGAATCCCACCATTGCATGGGGGCCCAAACAAACTATGTTTTAAGATAGCATGAAGGTACCTGGAATCTGAGAATGGAACTAATGCAAAGGACTAAAACATTCAAAATGCATGAAGTGAACATGAATTGTTAATTATTTGAGATTCATTTGAGTTGTCCTGCAGCTGAAATTTTTATAAGCTACCCCTCCCTCATCCTGAAAGATAATTGGTCATGACTGGAAGCATGATAAGCTTTATGAAGCATCAGTCAGTCATTGTTCCAGCCAACCAATCGGGTCCTTAAAGAGAGACTGTCATTTGAATGTGTATAGGTATATAAGAACTTTGCTGGGTAAAAGTAACTTAGAGAAGAAGTTAGGCAGTTCATCTAAGTAAACTGAAGCTAAACTATGGCTGCCATTAGCAAAAGAAAAAGGGGAAGCCAAAGATCACCTATAAGGAAGAACCCCCGAAAACAGATCAGAGGGAGAAAGATCCAGGCCAAACGTGGGAGAAAGGCAAAATCAAGACAAGTTGCAAAATACGTGAAGAAAAATTCCAGAAAAAAGAGTCCCTACAAACGTAAGAAACTGCCCTTAACCAAAAAGGCTAGAGGAATCCTTAGTTCTTGTGTGGAAGGACTCTGCGAGGCAATATCCTCTGAAGCTGACCGCTTGAGGAAGGAAAAATGTGAACCCCAAATTAGCCACAAAGTTCTACTAACTGCCTTGGAAAAGTCTTTGTCAAAGAAAAAAATCAGGCACTCGGTGACCCCAGGAGTCAAGAATATAAAAAGGAAGAAACAGCCTTCTGTAGATGTTGTCAAAAAGGGATCCAGCCACTCTGAACAGCAAGCTGAGCCAAACCAGAAACTCCCAAAGCAACACAAGCAATCAGCTTCCCCAGTTACTGAATGAGGGTCCATTAAAAAAAAATTCTCCCTTCATTTCTAGGACATAATAAGAAAAGGAAAAAAAAGAAATCAGAAGAAAATGGAAGGGAGAAAACCAGCCTCATGCTTGTCTTTCAAATGTGATAACTTCAATGTATGGTATTGCCTAGAGATGTCAACTTTATGACCCCTTGATTGGAAGAAGAGCCACCAATATTTGGAGGATATTCTAAAAAAAAACTTCTTGTGGCAACTCAAATGCTAGATTATAAATGAATGCTCCATCTGAATGGTGAGACACTCATTCAAGGCAAGAGCAATCAGTGATATCTGAGCCATTTGGCAAATACTGTCTTAAAAATATCTCCTAAGGGCAATAAAAATCTTCATCTTGGCAATCAAATCCAACAACTATTTCAATAGCAGTTTTTGACTTTGGATTTACACAGTATTGGGGAAAATGTGGAGTGGGAATATCTGGCAAGCATGCATCATATTGAAACCAATACTACAGATTTAGTTCATTTATTACAATCCTCAGGTATGACATATAAGCAAAAGGTTGATTACAAATTTATTGCTCAATAGTTCTTTTCAACCATTTTCATCACTTTAGCATTAGGAGTTTACTTAAAACTATGTAAAATGCTAGTAAAGAAGGTACATATTTTTGAGTTTTCAAAAGTACTTCATCAGAGAAGATATTACAAAAGTAGTGGTAATGGGGGAATTTAAAAAATTAAAATCAGACAGACCCAAGAAAAGAAAGAAATTGCTAAGGAGTTTTTTATGAAATTGTACAAACAGGAAGAAATACCAGAAGAATCTATTGATCAATATTTGAATGAAAAGAACTTGCCTGAAATTACTGATGAAGAGAAACAAAATTTGAATAATAAAATATCTATAGAAGAAATTAGGAAGGCAATTGGAACACAAAAAGCAAATAAGACTCCTGGCCCAGATGGAATTCCTTTGGAATTATATAAGGAATTCCAAAAAACAATAGAGGAGGTATTGGTGGACTGATACAAGCCCTGTAAGCCCATCCATGATTTAGGGATGTTAGCAGGAGAATGCTAACATCCCTAAATCATGGATGGAAGCATATATTACCCTTATTTATAAAGAACAATCAGACCCACAAAAAATTCAGAACTATAGACCAATATCACTTTTAAATGTAGATTACAAAATAATGGCCACAATATTGGCAGAAAGATTAAAGAGGGTATTAAGTAGAGTTATCCATACTGATTAAAATGGCTTCCTTCCTCCATAGGCAAATAAAAACAAATACAAGAATCATTATGGATATATTAGAATATTATGAAGTATACTCAACCAAGACAATGGCATTGATATTTTTAGACGCCCAGAAGGCATTTGACAACCTGAATTGACCCCACAAGAATTAGATAAAATATGGCCAGGAGAGGAAAAGAAAACAATTAGTAAAACAAATAAATATCTTTTGGACTGCAAATTAAAAGAAACAGTCACAGAATCTGTTGTGAATTAATAAAAGTGCTTTAATAAAGATTATTAAAACCTTTAGAAAAGTGCAGGATTCTGGCCCTGCACTTCTGATTGGCCGATAATAGCGACATCTGATTGGTCCATTCAGGAGAATCTGATTGGCTACCAGCGGGCCTCTCTCATTGGTTAAGGGAACTAACACTTCCCGTTTCTTATTGGTTATTTGATCAGCAGCTTGCCTATAAAAAGGGCTATTGCTGCCGTAGTTTTTGCTCTGTTCCACAATGTTAAATAAAGAGTTGAAGTTCACTGTTCATCATCTCGTCTCCAATTCTTGCGCCCATGCGCAGAACATAACACTAGCGATGAGGATGGGATTTGGAGACGTCAGAGCTGACTGAGCACTACAGAGCACTAAACAGAGCACGTGGCTGAAACGCACCAACGGCTGAACCATGTCTAGCAGCATCATACCACCTGCTCCATTCGACCCGGTACAAGAAGACTGGGACTCATATATGGACCGATTCCAGATGTTTCTGGAGACCAACAACTTGAAGGATGCCACTACTGGAAAGAAACGAGCGGTATTCCTAACTCACTGCGGGCCGACCGTGTTTAAGATGGCCAAGGCACCAGCCAAACCAGCTGAGGTGAAGTCCATGGACTGGGACATCCTCGAGCCCCTTCTACGGGCCCACTACGCACCGACCATACCAACACTTGTTCGAAGACATGAATTTTATCAGAGAGACCAGCAGAAGGGAGAAAGCGTTGCAGATTTCATAGTGGATCTCCGGAATTTGGGAGGCCTCTGCGGGTTCGCCGACCTCAAAGAGGCCTTGAGAGACCGAATAGTTCTGGGATTAGATGCACCAGCGACACAAAGTAAGCTGATGGCGAAAGGTGACATCAGCCTTGCAGATGCCATCGCTGACGCTACTGCAGCAGAAGCAACCAGGAAGTTGGCTGCATGAATGCGCCCCATCCACGCCCCGCTCCACCAACTCGCCGGCGAAATCTCACCTCACCTGGAGGGACAGGCAACAACAGCCCACCACGAGGACCTCGAATCGTCATCAGAAAGCGATGAAGAAGAGGTCAACCGGCTCCGGTCTGAACGAAACCAATGCCATCAACGTAACCAGAGAGTGCAGTACCAATGCGCTGGTTGTGGGGCAAACCACCCACGATCAGACTGCAAATTCCTCAACGCGCTCTGCCATGTGTGCGGGAAAAGAGGTCACATCAGAAGAGTCTGTAGAAGCAAGCAAGGATCCAACCCACCTCAGAGGGGGACCAACTACTGCCAAACCACAGGAAATCGTCCTGTGAGTCGGGAACATTTGAATCACCAATGGAACAACCACTCCTACAGAAATAAACCACTAGCCCAGTCAACGAAACGAGAAGAGGCACACCAAACCATTACGATCGGTCACGCCTCATCATTAGACGCCAAGAAAATCCGGGTGAAGGTCGCCATCGAAAACCAGCCCTGCATGATGGAAGTCGATTCAGGATCGTCCCTCTTGATGGTTTCCTGGAAGACCCTTAAACAATTAATTCCCACCGTCCGGCAGCAAGACCTCAGATTCCAAAGAATCATACTTAAGGACAATCAGGGAAATTGAATTCCAGTCGTTGGATCCAGCAAAGTCCGTGTCTCATTTAAAAATCATACTGCATCTCTACCATTAACTGTAGTTGACAGGGATCGGCCTAGTTTGTTAGGCCTCCAATGGTTCGCCCCACTTGGAATTGAAGTAGCCGGCATTCACCGAACTAACAGTGAT
The DNA here is from genome assembly GCA_033807585.1 of Hydrophis major. Classification (NCBI taxonomy): domain Eukaryota; kingdom Metazoa; phylum Chordata; class Lepidosauria; order Squamata; family Elapidae; genus Hydrophis; species Hydrophis major. The sequence continues at coordinate 14,915,672 of CM066334.1, read as the reverse complement.
GACTGGGAAGAGGCCATCGTCCAGGAGTTCCAGGACGTCTTTACAGATAAATTAAGCGAGTACAAGGGGACCCTGATATCATTTAACCTTAACCCCGAAGTAGCTCCCATCCACCTTAAACCTTGTCAAGTTCCATTTGCCCTTAAACCAAAGATTGATGAGCAGCTTGATAAATTGATAGCCCAGGGTGTGTTAGAGCTAACCGACCACTCTCCCTGGGAAACCCCAATTGTAACACCCATCAAGCTGGATGGATCGTTAAGAATTTGTGGGGACTACTGAGCCACCTTGAATCACGCCCTTCAGCAGAACGCTTACCCGGTACCAGTGGTACAACACCTTCTCCATTCCCTGGGGGGCGGAAAAGTCTTCGCTAAATTGCATTTAGCACAGGCATACCAACAACGGCCTGTAGACAAAAAAACGGCAGAGGCACAAACGATTGTTATGCACCAAGGTGCATTTAAGTGCAACTGACTCCAATTCGGAGTTAGCGTGGCCCCAGGAATTTTTCAGAGCTTGATGGAGAGACTACTGCAGGGTATAAAAGGGGTTGTACCTTATTTTGATGACGTTTTAATTGCTGCTCCGACTAGAGAAATACTAAGGGAGCGCCTGAGGTTAGTTCTCCAGAAATTTAAAGACTCTGGCCTTAAAGTAAAAAAAAATGTGTCAACTGTGTACGGATAAAGTAGAATTTTTGGGGTACTTAATCGATAAACAAGGCATTCTCCCCACCGATAGCAAGCTAAGGGCAATCAAGAACACTCCAAGACCCTTTCCTGGGCCTTATCAATTTCTACAACATGTTCCTGTCCCACAAAGTGACCGTAGCTGAGCCCCTACATCGTCTGTTGGACAAAAAGGCAACCTGGGTCTGAGGACACCAAGAGGAACACGCGTTCCGACAATTAAAAACTTATTGACTTCAGATGCTGTTTTGATGCAGTATAATGAGACTTTGCCATTAATGATTACATGTGATGCATCACCATTCGGAGTGGGTGCCATTTTGAGCCATGTGTTACCAAACGGTAGTGAAGCCCCTATTGCCTACTTTTCAAAAACGCTATCAAAAGCTGAATGTAACTATAGTCAAATCGATAAAGAGGCTCTTGCTGTCGTTTCTGCTGTTAAACGATTTCATGAATATATTTATGGGCGAGTTTTTACTATAGTTACCGACCAGAAACCTTTGCTGGGGATTATAGCGGGGGACAAGCCAACCCCTTATATATTATCTCCCAGAATGACTCGCTGGTCGAAATTCTTGGCTGCATATAATTATAAACAGCAACACTGCCCGGGGAAAGCCATCCCCCACGCTGACACACTAAGCCATGCACCACTTCCAGAAACCGTTGACGACCCAGCTCCAACTCTCGCGACGCTCCAGATTGAGACACTTCAATCACCACCACTGACAGCTTGAGATATCGCGATCGAAACCAGATGCGATCCCGTTTTGGCGCAAGTTCTTAGCTGGGTCGAGCGAGGATGGCCATTGGATCAAATCCCTGACAACTTCAGTCCTTTCAAGAATTGACAGACGGAACTGTTTTCCCAGAAAGGCTGCATAATTTGGGGGGATAGAGTCGTCGTCCCAGAGCAGCTGCAATGAGCGGTATTGAAAACCTTGCATGAAGGCCACCCCAGCATCATGCGCATGAAGGCGCTCACACAAAGCTACGCGTGGTGGCCAGCTATCAACAAGCAAATCGAGGCCTGGGTAAAGACTTGTTGCAAATTCCAGGAAGTTAGTAATGCCCCACCGAAAGCAACCCCAACAGTGGGAAACACCCAGGGGACCATGGTCCTGTATTCATATTGACTTTGCGGGACCTACTAAAGGACACACATTCCTAGTAACGGTGGATGCCTACTCAAACTGGCTTGAAATCAATGAAATGAAAAGTACCACAACCGAATCCGTCATCAGGAAATTGGACAGATTATTCGCAACCCATGGACTGCCAGACGTTCTGGTATCCGACAACGGGCCCCAGTTTACCATGCTTTCTTTTGAACAGTATTTGGCGGACCGTGGTATTCGCCATGCGCTAATTTCGCCAGCGCATCCTGCGGCCAATGGAAGAGCCGAGCACATGGTACAATTCGTCAAAAAAACCCTACATAAAATGGACTATGGCGATATCGAAGATAAGATTAACCAGATACTCCTTCTTCAACACATCACTCCGCACAGCGTCACCAACAAGACTTCGGCCGAATTGTTAATGGGACGAAAACTCCGCTTCCACCTTGACCGACTTCACCCATCGTACGAACCAGAAAAACCACACGGATCCAGTGGGAAATGCCGCGAATTCCAGATAGGTGACTTAGTCTTCACTAGAAACTTTTCTGGCAATCCTTTGTGGGTCGAGGCAACTGTAATCCAAGTCACAGGATCCAGGTCGTTCCAGGTAAAAAGTCGCGATGGAAGAATATGGAAGTGCCATATTGATCAGCTGCGTTCAAGGCTGCAACCTTGTTTCTGTGACTCCGGTAACTTCCAAACTGAGGGGGGAGGAGATGCCGAGGAGACCGAGTTCGAAACGGCAGAAAGCACGAGTGGAAGAAGTGAGCATTTGGAAGAATCAGAGAGGGTAGTGGACTTGCCTCAAAGAGACACCTCGTCAGAAGCAAGCCCACAAAGGCAAGAGGACAACGAGGACATTAGTGGCATCGAGTTTTTAAATGAAGGACTGGAGGCACCCTACTCGCCAGAAAACGTCCCGCCCAAACAAGATTATAAACAAGTACCGGGGGGACAGCGAAAATCTAACAGACAATCTAAACAACCTCCCTACCTCAAAGATTACGTCACCACACCCCTTAAACGGAACCCGGGGGGAAGGGGTGTTGTGAATTAATAAAAGTGCTTTAATAAAGATTATTAAAACCTTTAGAAAAATGCAGGGTTCTGGCCCTGCACTTCTGATTGGCCGATAATAGTGACATCTGATTGGTCCATTCAGGAGAATCTGATTGGCTATTTGCGGGCCTCTCTCATTGGTTAAGGGAACTAATGCTTCCCGTTTCTTATTGGTTATTTGATCAGCAGCTTGCCTATAAAAAGGGCTATTTCTGCCGTAGATTTTGCTCTGTTCCACAATGTTAAATAAAGAGTTGAAGTTCAATGTTCATCGTCTCGTCTCCAATTCTTGTGCCCATGCACAGAACATAACATAATCTATGATAATTTGGGCTAAAACATGGGTCATAGTATTGAATAAGATAAGTGGGAACACATTTGGCAAACAAATTACAAATTAACCATGTCAGTCTCGTATAAAGAAAACTTATGTAAAATGGTTCATCACTGGCACCTACCTCCTGTGAGACTGGCTAAGATGTTCCCCAACCTACCACCCAACTGTTGGAAATGTAACTATGCACAAGGAATGTATTTTCACGTGGTGGACTTGCCCATGTGCTCAGAAATTTTGGAGAAATATTAGAAATTGGATTTTAAATATAACAAAACAAAATTTAAAACTTATATATATATATATATATATATATATATATATATATATATATATATATATATATATATTCTTAAGTTTTCGCGGTACTTACATGTATGGTATTCAGCTTTGTTTGAGTATTTTCCCACGTCATTATAGTTGTGCTTTTAAAGTTGTAGCAACGTTTCAGCAGAATCTCATTTGCCATCATCAGGCTTCTGTATTGCGTTCCTCTGTGAGTCAGACTTTTACAGTTGTTTCAGTTTTAAATTTTGGGCTAGCCTACTGCTGTGCCACAATGTTTTTTTCTTCATCCTGGTTGGTTGGGAGTCTTGGTCCGTGTTTATTGGTCTTGGAGTTTGCTGTGTTCTGCTTGATTGGTGCTTCTAATATCTTCTGTCTGTTTTGTGGCTTTTTTGTGGCTTTTTTTTTAAAACAAATTTTATTAATTTTTGAAGACAAACAAAACATAGGACATAAAAGCATAAAACCTCCTTTCTAAAAAATACTTATAAGTTTTAACAAGGCAAATAAAACATCATTTTTAAGGCATAGTTCCATATTGTCACATTTCCATTTAAGCACATATATATCTTTTCCAAATATCTCATTATTTCTCCCTTCACTTTTATTCAATTATATTTCTTTCTATCAAGGTTTTATTAATTCTCAGTCAAACATAAACAAAACATAAAACAAAATACAAAACATAAAACAAAACATAAAAAGATAAAACCTCCTTAATTATAATTTGTACATGTCTTTTCCAAATTTCTCTCCCTTTAGTTTTAATCCTCCAAGGTTTTATTAATTCACAATCAAACATAGCTAACCAAAACACAAAACATAAAACATAAAACTTCTTTTGAAAAGTGGCTTAGCCCCGGGTTACATCTTTTTTTACAAACCTATATCAAATTCACCTTATATACCGTTCATATCTTATTGACCATTCTATATTTTCTATATAACTTCTCCCTTCTTTTCACTCTCTTAATTATATTTTGTTTATTTCATCTTATTTCAAAATCATTATGCTTGTAACTTTTGTCCATTCTTTTCAATCATCTATTTATCTCTTCTCTTTAGCAAAGAATTTCCCCTGTAATCACTTTTAAAGTATGACGCCTTTCTATCTTTCCCCTAAAGTAACACTTAAAATAATATATAATTTCCATCCTGATTCTGCTTAGTACATTCTACATGTTGCATTTTAAAATAAAAAAATAATAAACTTATAATATAGTTAAGTATATAATTTCCATTCTAGTTCTAATTCTAATTAATACATTATTTTAGAATAAGAAGATGAAATAGTAAATTTATAATAACATTAAAACAATAATGAATTAAACAATAACTAAGCATTAATCATTTTACACATTCTCTTTAATATTTTATTAAATATTGAGATCTATCATTATTAAACATTTTAATATTTTAATATTTTGTTAAATCTTATAGTATTCCAATAGACTATTTCAAATGCAAATACTACAATACTATCTTATGTACTCTTGCAGAATCTTTCTTAAATAATACATCCTTTATCCTTTATCTCTAAAAAAAAATCTTGTTCCAGACCGTGGCTTTTTTTCTCTTTTTTCCTCCCTTTCTTCTCCAGTCTGGTCTTTTTGTCCCCCTCCTCTCCTAACCTCCATCTTTTTAACTTCCCCTCTCCATTGTAGTTCTCTTGTCAATTGCTTTCTAACATTGTACCTTTATTTCACCTTATTTTTCTTTTTCTTGGTTGTTTTATTGAATCTTAAATTCTCATTTTTCCTTCCTCTCTTCCTATTTTCTTTCTTAATCAAACTTTTTTGTCCATTAAAGATGGCTTCTTCCTTTTCTTCTTCTTCTTCTCCTTCCTCAAGTATTTGCTGGTACATAGAAACTGCCATTTCTAAAAAGTGGAAGGCAGCTCCCAAAAAATCCTTGCCATTTTGTTCTCTTTCTTTTAATTTTTCATATTCCATTTTTAATTCATCCACAGATAGTGCCATTGTAAATTTTTAAGAACAACCCAGATGTTTTTTGTCTTAAAGTAATTTCCAAATGTCAGAGTTATCAAACAATCCAGACAGACAGAAATTATTTCCTCTTCTTCTCTTTGCAATTTTTCCTCCTGGGGCAAAATCCCAAATATATTTTAAAGCCATATTACAGTTAGTTGCTGGTCTTATAATCTTCAAGGTGTCTCCTCCAACAAATTTTTAAAGATTTTTTTTAGTCCTCTCCTTCTGACTTATAACAAAGAGCTTATTTTTAGCTTAAAGAAGCAGGTTCTTCTGTGCTCATTTGCTTTCTCTATAAGGAAGGGGAGTGAGCTTTCCTTCAGCACTTTCGCCGCTGTAACAATCTTTTGGAAACAAATGTATCAATCCACAAGTCAGGTTTCCAGGGTGTTTTAAAAATAACTTAATGTCCCGGTTCAGCCTAGAAAACTTCTCCTTCTAAAAAACTTCCTCCTGCAAAGTCTTATCCAGTTGAAGATTCCTTTGTGGCTGCCATTTCTGACAGCCGCTCCACTGCCTCAGGAAAAAGGAGTCTAGCCGGCTGGGGAAGGGGGGTGCGTTATCCCCAGACCCCTACCCGGATCTCCTCTGTCTTCCGCTGCCCCTTCAGGGTAGCAACAACTCCCAAATCCAATTGGATCGGGGGTACCTCAGCGGCGAGCACAGCAGGGACCCGCAGAGAAGCAGATTCCTGCCACCGCCGAAGCCTTGCATTCAGCTTTGTTCGGGTATTTTCCCACGTCATTATAGTTGTGCTTTTAAAGTTGTAGCAACGTTTCGGCAGAATCTCATCTGCCATCATCAGGCTTCTGTATTGTGTTCGTCTGTGAGTCAGACTTTCACAGTTGTTTCAGTTTTAAATTTGGGGCTAGCCTACTGCTGTGCCAGAATGTTTTTTTCTTCATCCTGATTGGTTGGGAGATTTGGTCCGTGTTTCGTGGTCTTGGAGTTTGCTGTGTTTTGTTTGATTGGTGTTTCTAATATCTTCTGCTTGTTTTGTAGCTTTTTTGGTGTCTTGATTGGCTGGCAACCTTGTGTTTCTGGATTGGAGGCTTTTAGTGCAGCTTGGCTCCAAGTAAATGGATGGCTATCATTTGTTAGGAAGCTAGGTTTCTGTTCTGATGTGCAGTGCTCTTATAGCATCATTTTGAGGGTAGGAATTGAAACAGTTTATATCTGGGATGTGAGCGGTCTGTAAATGTTTTCACAGCCCTCTTTTTTATTCATGCAGCATACACATCTTTGACTGAAGGAAGGTTGGTAGTAATTGTTTTTTTCTGCAGTCTTCACTGCTCTCTGAAGTCTGTGTCTGTCTTTTTGGATTGCAAAACCAAACCAAACAGTTATACAGGTGCAGATGACTGACTCAATGATTCCTCTGTAGAACTGTATCAGCAGCTCCTTGGGCAGTTTGAGCTTTCTGAGTTGGCGCAGAAAGAACATTCTTTGTTGTACTTTTTTTATGGTGTTTTTGATGTTAGATGTCCATTTTAGGTCTTGTGACATGATAGAACCTAGAAATTTGATGTTCTCTATTGTTGATACTGTGTTGTCTAGTATTGTAAGAAGTGGTAGTATGGGAGGGTTTCTCCTAAAGTCTACCACCATTTCTATGGTTTTCAGTGTATTCAGTTCCAGATTGTTCCAGTTTAACAGTTTAACAGAGTTGGAAGGGATCTTGTAAGTCATCTAGTCCAACTCTCTGCCCAAGTAGGAGATCCTACACCATTTCTGACAAATGGCAGTCTAATCTCTTCTTCAAAGTCTCAAGGTATGGCATTCCCACAACCTCTGAGGGCAAGCGGTTCCATTGGTTGATTTTTATTTCCAGGTTGAATCTCTCCTTGTTCAGTTTCCATCCATTATTCCTTCTCTGGGCTTCAGGTGCTTTGAAAAACAGGTGGACCCCACCCTCTCTGTGGCAGCCCTTCAGCTATTGGAAGGCTGCTATCATGTCTCTCATGGTCCATAACTTCACTAGACTAGCCATATCAAGTACTTGCAACCATTCATGTTTTAGCCTCCAGTCCCCTAATCATCTTGGTTGCTCTTCTCTGCACTTATTCTATAGTCCCAACATCTTTTTTATACTGTGGTAACCAAAACTAGATGCAGTATCAGTAAGAATTATTGGTGTCAGATTATTTTTGCCACATGAAGATAAAGAAGATAATATTACTGCCCTATTGATGTCCAGCCATCACCTTAGCTTGGCAAAGCATATAAATAAATTTAGAATCATTCCATGACCACTTATAGAGTATAACTTGGTTTGGTTCTACTATGTATAAAATTAATTAATCCAAACTATGAAGAATTCCCTACTGATGTATATCTTCACTTGAGGACTAATGCCAGATTTATACTACTGAACTAGGCCTATACTACTATCTCAGAGTTATTTTATTTTATGTCGTTCTATGATTGATGTGTCTGGAGAGAATTGTGATCAATTGTACAGCATTTCACACCAGGAAGGACCTGATCACTAACCAAAGAAAACAACAGAAGGAATTATTTAAAGCAATATATGACATAGTCCTGTCAAAATCAATCTTGGAAAGAGCTAAATTTGCAGTGCCATGGCAGACTGAAATGTACTTAAAGGACATGGCAGATTGAGAATCTTCAGGTGTTTGGTTTTCATCTGATCTAATAACCCCTTTTTCTTGGCCTTTGTACACTATCTAAAATGAAAAGCAGGAATGTAAAACTTCCATATTTTTGTCCATTTTTTTTCTGAAAAAAGTACTAAATAAATAGGAAATTTGCAAGGAAACAGTATGTAGAAACTTTCACACACTTGTAGTTGCAGCTGTCAGTTCTAATCAGCTGTCAGTAGTAATCTAGTGTTATCTAACTTGTGATCGATAAATATATTGCTGTTCTTTGAAATGTTAAATTGTTCTCTTTTAGTAAAAAGGAAGAGGAAAACATACATGCCAACTTAAAGTTTAAATTGGTTGAGTTTGGTACACTATAAGATTTCGCTCTGAACCTTTCTGATACTCAGGCCAAAAATTCTGAAATAATTTCTGCTGTGGTGTGGACACCACAATATTCAGAGCTGGTATCCATCTTTCTCTGCTTCCTTACTCAGATATACAGATAGTCCTTGACTTATGATCACAGTTGAGCCCAAAATTTCTGTTGTTTAGTGAGACATTTGTTAAGTTCAGTTTTGCCTCATTTTACTATCTTTCTTGCCACAGTTGTGAAGTGAATCACTGCAGTTGTTAAATTAGTAACATGGTTGTTAAGTGAATCTGGCCTCCCCATTGACTTTGCTTGGCAAAAGAGGATGCTGTGACCTTACTGCAACCGCCATAAATATGAGTCAGCTGCCAAGTGCCTGAATTTTGATCATGTGACCATGGGAATGCTGCGATAGTCATGCAAAAAATGGTCTTAAGCCCCTTGTTTTCAGTGCCATTGTAACTTCAAACGATCACTAAATAGACTGTTGTAGGTCGAGGACTACCTGTATTGGAATGTTTCGGAAAGTTTGCAAAAAAAAAAAAAGTCTTAGGTTAGTGAAAGTCATAATCAACAGTAATATATTTTTATAGAAATTTTAAAAAACAATTTTTTGGACAGCAAAATAAACCAGACTTATACTGATTTGCATATCCCTGCCTCCAATATTACACTTAGAGAAATAGAAGAGGACAGAGTTTGTTGCATTTTGACATTGAACAGAGAGCAGAAGTGGATCCTTTCCTGTTGTGGATATTTTCTGAAATGGTACCAGCCTGGCAAATGGCAGTGGGAGGAAAAACATTGCTTTTATGGATTTCATTTAATGGTGCTGAAAATGGTTCTTGTAAAATACATAATAATGCCACTTTAAAACAAGTTGTTATTTGTGATTGCCCTTTTGTAAATATCACAAAATGACAACTCCTCCCACTCAATCACTTTTCCCTGTTGGAAATGCTTTCTCAAATCTCATAGGTGGTCCTTCAATTTAGCAATTTTAATAAATAATATTCCCAACGGTACATTTCTCAGACAAGGAGAAAACAATTTGAAAATGTAACTCTCTGATCATGGAAAACTTCTCTTGATTCATAATGAGCTGTCAAGATTTTGCAGCACATAATAAAACTACAGTAAGGCTATTCATTTGACAGAAGAAAGCATGAGCTTCCCAGTAGATAAGGAAGACACTACCAGGATGACAATTCAATCAGGACAGGCTTTAATCTAGTTATGGATCTGTTTTACAATGGCAATGGAAAAAAGATTGCTTTGGTTAATAAATACTGTGGGATCTCCCAACTTAGAACCAGTGTAACTCTGATTACAATAGGGCGAGGTCAACAAGTGTAGTTAGCTTTCTCCATTATGCTCTCCTACATAATGAAACATGAGGATGGGTGCTATTTATGGATAATGCATATATTTGGCCTGATCCATCCACCAAATCTTGCATCAAGTTGAACAAGCTGAGGCCCTCAAGACACAGCTGAATTATACTTCCCAGATACATTCACCCATAAAGTCAATGAGCAACGCTGGGAATGAATGATCAAAAAGATAAGACCTAGAGCTGTATGACTATCAGATTGAAATATTACCATTCTGTCATAAAAATTAGTTGCTTCCTGCAGGTTAATATCACTGGTTAATATCACTAGCCATTTACTGGCAAAATGAGGAGAGCACCAAAATGAATTCAATTTTGTTCCAAAATGCTTCAAATGGTGGTTGCAGTTGATAAAATGATTTTATTTTTCTAGAGTCCTTTCTGGGAATTCAGGAGGGTGGTATTTGGAGCCGATGTCTTATTTCTTTCATTCCACAGTGCCATTGATCACTTGCTGTTGCAATAAAAGATTGGCAAGCTGTTGCAAACTGCATTCCTACCAGGTGCTGCTATACATTATCATACTAGCAAGCAAACTCACTGTGTTAGCCATATGTTTATGGAAATAGCAAGGTGAGGAGAAGTGTACAGAACTGGCAGTAGGTGATGAATGTAAAATTTGGAGATGCATCATTTTCTTTTCCAACCCAAAAAATGTGGAACCTGGTGAGAACTTTTGTTGATGTTCTCAGCCTACATTATATATCTATATGGGGAAATCTCTCCCCTCCCTAATGTATTTCCTGTGCTGCATTTTATAAAGAAATTAGGCACAGACTAGCAGAATATTATTGGAGTTGGAGGGGATTTTGAAGGACTTGCGCAAGCAGGAGACCCTATACCACTTCAGACAAATGGCTGTCCAGTCTCTTTTTAAAAGCTTTGAGTGATGGAGCAGCTTATTATTATATGGTACATGTAGTCCTTTATTTATGACTATAATTGAGCCCAACATTTATGTTGCTAAGTGAGACAGTTTTAAGTGAATTTTGCCCCATTTTATGACCTTTCTTGCCAATTGCAGTTGTTTAGTTAGTAACACAATTGTTAAGTACATCTGACTTTCCCATTGATTTTACTTTTCAGAAGTTTGCAAAACTGGGGTCAGTTGCCAAGCATCCAAATTTTGATCATGTAACCATGGGAATGGTACAGTGGTCAAAAGTATGAAAAATGGTTATAAGTCGCTTCTTCAATGCCTTTGTAAACAAAAATTGTTTTGCTTTGCAGCAGAATTCAGCCTCCAAAATTCCACATTTGTTACAAAGCATCGAGATGCTTCCTTTAGATGATATCCAGAAGTCAATTCTCTGATCATATTTCATTTCTTCTAATAGCAAAATCACCCCAAAATAAACTTCTTGAACTAATCCTTTGTAAATGAAAATGAGGAGTTGAAAATAATAGGAATTGAATATTCTTAATAGTTCTTAGAGATACATAAGAATAAGCCTTCAAATGGAGAAAAAGCATGGGAAAATGGGCAGATGCTATTTTGAATTCCTAGAATCCTGAATAGTGTTTAACCTGTCTGGCTGTCAGCCTAAACAAAATTATTCCTTTTAGAAAATGGTTATCTTATTTTTTTTCTAGACAAATGCAGTCTATACTACAAAACACACATCCAATGTTATGCTGACTGCTGTTGTAATGGCTGCACCAAAGTGGATTGTGTATGGTATTTTTGGCATTCTCTAGATAGAAAAAAGATTTTCAACTGCAAAAGCTGTGCTTATTTTTCTTTAGCAAGATTTGTTTATCTAAATAAATGCTCAGTCATGTTATTTTAATAATGAATTCATCAAGTGAACAGATGTTAAGACAATTATAATACACTTGCCCGGAAACTTTCTAGCTTACTTTTCTTTTGAAATGCCTATGTCTGGATATTTCTGGTGGACTTGTATCAATTTCTTAAAAATATCTTTAAGTGCAGGAACAAAATATGAGGTGTCACATTAGAACAATTCAGAACTCTGGAAAAATACTGCTTCAGACATATGATGTCTTTGATACTAAAAGACAGATTAATTCTTCCCAATTTCATCACTGTTTCAATGCTGAAACAAGGCTGAATTCATACAATTAATCAGAAATCACAAAGTGAACTCTGAAGCCAGTATGTATTGGGCAGTGTTGGGCTTCAGAGTTTGGTCTTCTCCTTCTCCTCATGTCAAGAGAGATACTGTATATACTCAGGGTTTAGTGACCATGGTTTATACAATAGATGTCCTTATGTTTCACCTGCAACTGTGGATGACATCATTAAAGAAGGTCTTCTGCTATTGAGCAAGCACTAACTGGATGCCAATTTTTATAATCAGGTACCTTGACTTCTGATTGGTCTTTAACCAAACTGGTTTCTGATTGGTCCAGAAAACCCAACCTGGAATTCTTTTAAATGAAATTGTCTGATTTAACCATACAGCAGATTTTCCTGTATGATTATTGTTTTTAATCAAAAGATTAAAAGATGCCAATTATTATTACAAGAAGATTTAGCAGGAACTTCTTTTTAACATTCCATGTCAATATTTGCTTTCCATGTCATAATTCCAGATACTTTTTCAAGAAACTGAGTAGTTGCTCTATCAAGGAATGAAGAACAAGTGAGAATTACAAGTAAAGGGTTAATGCAAAGTGTTTCTGAAGGCAGATCAAACCAGTGACAGATGGCAATTCCTATAAATTTCATTCATTATGCACATCACATTTAAAATTATACAGATTGATTGGGCTAAGCATATGATGAATTCACATAAGTGAAAGAATACAGCCTTTTTCAAACAGATGCCCATGCCTGTTCTTTAAATAATATGCTGAGGGTTGCAAATAGGACAAGAAAAAGAAACCAACATTCATTTTAATTTAGCATTAATTCTATTTAACATGCAGTCATTTGAATTCAGTTAATATGGTTACTCTCCATTGATTTTAAGAATTTCACCTTTCTTGTCAATGCAAAAATGGTAAAGTCAGCAGCAATTTTAAAGGATCTGCTAAATCAAATGGAAAAATGATAAGTGGCCCAACTTCTGAAGCTATATCATCTACTTCTTAAGTTTGACTATGAAATGATGCCTATCATTGGTTCCATTTTGTAATAGTCACAAGATTTCCAATTTTGGAGATTCCTTTTCCTCAGTAATGTTTGTGGGATCAGTAGAAAAGAGCACGTCCATAGAAATGAGGGCCTGTAAGCCAACAAACATGGGAGGGAAAAACGAAGAATCACACAAACTTGGAAAAAACAGTGTGCTGTTCTTGTTTTAAAGAGAAAATCATAAACAAAAGCACACAAATATCAAAGAAGTGGGTTCAATGGAAAAAAGTTATCACATAAGAGGTATTTGATAGACTAAACTGGAATGCTACAGAGACTGGATTAAACAAGAGCAGAAATAGTATGGCATTTAAACCTATGGGAATAAAAGAAAAGGATTTTGATGTTCCTTTAAGACAAGTGGAAATCTCCTTCAAAGTCATCCTCATCATTCTTTTGCAAACTTTATTCATGATCTCTGATAGCCTACTTGCCCCTGTCCACCCCCCTTGTTAAAATTTTGGGTGATGCCTATTAATTTGAGAATAGGGGAGGTCAATTTATTCCTTTGTAGATTATTACCTTATCCCTTGATCAATCAAGAGATTTGGGGTCATTAAAGGTTTATTGCCTTCATTGATTCTCATTAAGTACACTATCAAGGAAGAATTCAGACTTTGAACATGAAAAAAGGATTCCTGGATTTTCTAAAGTCACCGGGTTTCTATATGGGTTACTTTACATTCAGGTGAGAATTGTTCCACTTCATTTTATAAAGATCATCCATGTGTGACCAATTGTTTTAATTCAACAGGTTCTGTACAAGTGATAAAAGATATGGGGTACTAAATCCAGCTTGGGTTATGAATATCTAGGCTGTAGAAATCCAGACATCTAATTAAATGACAATCAAGTTTCTCTTTCTTTTTTTTCTTGGCTGTCAATAATTGAGAGTTCTGCATACTAGATACAGTAAGCTGAAATCCAGCATCAAGTAGAGTGATGCATATAATATTCGTTCTTCCCCAAAAAATTCTGGTTCATGCTTCAAATAGTGAGACATTCAGTTCTTCATTCGATGGAGTCAATAATGTGATCTCCACCATGCAAATGTGGACCTTTCATAGATTTCAGATTTATTATAAAACCCCATCATATTTTTGTTTCTTTACACTCAGCCATACCCATAACAAATAGAACTGTAATTCATTTTGAAATAAAGTGACAAATACTGTCATAAAATAAAATTACTTAAGGATGATAGCAGATATAGTCTAACACATCTATAGGGATCCAGTTGGAAAGGTGGGGATCAGAGATGGTATTATTACTATTGTTATCCTTCTTCTCTTCCTACATATATTCATCTTTATTTTCAACATATTGATAGGCAAACAAACTAATAATATCATAAATCATGATTTCAGATTTAGTTGGAATTTCTCATGGGGATTTGTATCCACAAATTTGTCCAAACAACCTACATTTAACTAAAAGGGATCCAGCTCACCAAATGTATTTTCCATCCTTGATTTCTTTGCCTATTTTTGCCACCTTTCCCAATTCTTGACTTTTCCTTAATGGAATCTCTGCTTCTTCAACACTCTTAAGCAAGCAAAATATTTCATTGATTCTCTCAGCTTCCCATTTGCCATTACTCATCAGATTAAATATAAATTCTATACTGCACAGTTCTCTGTGTGTTCATCTCCATTTGAATATTTCTACCCTAATTAATGTCACTTAAGGTAAAATATCACTTCAAGTTCCACACAGCCATTGTAAATTATTTACTGCTAAAACATGTTGACTTTTCATGAGTTGTTTACACAGCAAGCACCATGCCATCAAATTGTAGAGGGAGCACAACATCAATCACTTATTATTATACCCAATAGGAGGTTTACCACCTATATTATATCCATTTTTATGTCTGACACAAATGGCTTCAGCCATTATGCTGGACTTTTTATTTTCTGAAGGGAATTAAGCAACCACTTTTTCATTTGGTTTCTCTTTTCCTGCTTTCGGGTGACCTAACATAATTTAAAATGTTGGGGAAGTTGCTTTTTTAAAGTCACCAGCTGCTCAGAAAGCCATTAATAATGCACTATTTTAAAACACTTACTCATTAAGTGCAGTGTTTAGAGCAAATCAACATCTAATTTAATTTAATGCAGCAGCTTTATTTTCAGGACATTCCAAAACTTGTGCTTGGACTCTTACAGCCACCCAGGGTCTCATTGGATAGTGAGAAAAGTGGCCTATAAAATAAATAAATAAATGTGAATAAATATAGAATGCAACATTTAGGAATGACTCCTTTTTTTCAGCACTGTACCTTTATTCAGAAGGCCACTGAACTTTTTTTCCTTTGAAGACGTTTTGCTTCTCATCCAAGAAACTTAACCAGTTCTTCACCAAATCTTCATCATAATAATGTCAAAAGACATTTTTTCAGCACTACTGTTGCTTCAAACAGCTGCTGAACAAGTGGTCAGTAAGCAAGAAGAACCTACATCTGTAGTTTCTTCGTTGTCTAAATATGTAGAGTTCTCCAGTCCTCTACTCATAGCAGAATACCTTATGCCACCAGACTTGAAATTTTAGACCTAGACAGCCTAGAACTATGACGCCTTTGGTCCAATCTAAGTGTAGTACATAAAATTATCTACTGCAATGTCCTACCTGTCAATGAATACTTCAGCTTCAATCACAACAATACAAGAGCACACAATCAATACAAACTCAAAGTTAACTGCACCAAACTTGATTGCAGGAAATACAACTTCAGCAACAGAGTGGTCAATGTCTGGAATACTCTACCTGACTCTGTGGTTTCTTCCCCAACCCCCCAAAACTTTAACCTTAGATTGTCTACTGTTGATCTCACCCATTTCCTAAGAGATCTGTAGGGGGTGTACATAAACACACCAATATGCCTACCATCTCTGTCCTATTGTTTCTTTTTTTTATTTGTATCCATTTCATATATTCATAACCATGTTTATACTTATACCTGTTATCTAATACTTGCTTGACAAATAAATAAATAAAATAAAAAATAAAATATTGTCACAACTTATGCTAAGTCAACAAATAGGGTTACCAACCATTCTAACCCTTCCTCCTCCCACCTGTGTTGTCATTCAGGGTTTTCAGAAACCTGGATTGTTAAAGTTTTTTTAATTATTATTATAATACCACAGGATTCACATACAACCTCTGACTTAGCCAAGGGCAACTTGTTATGTTCTCAGTTCCGAATGGACACATTCATGCACCAAATCAATTTCACATCCGCTATTCAAACTACCAAGACCTATGGCTTGGCTTTCCACTCTTTATCCTTTTTCATTTAATGGTTCAGGGGACAAGGGATTATATACAGGTCATAAACTTTGCAATTGAGTAGTGCAACATTTTGAAGATGGCAGCCTTATGCCCCATAGCTGGATGTATGTCTTCTGAAATCTAAAATATTTGCTTCTGAGGAAATATATATCATTGGCAGTATTGTTCTCAATGTAATTAATAAAATAAAAGGAAAATAAATAAATAGGGCTCTATTTTTAAAGAAAAAAGAAAGAGCAGAAATAACATTTCTTCTATGATTATCCATTGCTCCATAGGGAGATGAATTTTCAGATGAATCCCCCAGGGTAAATAGATTATCAGATTTTGACTTTTCATTTGGTTGTTGACAATTTTAGTATGAAGCTAAAAAGTCAAAAACAACACAAAATGAAAACGTCCTATTTTAAGACAAGGATTTTGAATTGACAGCTGCATTTCCTCCCTGTCTCTTTCTTTCTCTCTCTCTTCAAGCTCCATTCAAAATAATGGGGGGGGGGAATGCACACATTTTTTTAGTTCCCAATTGTTTGTTGTCAAAAGTAATTACACCATCAAAAATCTGTAGCCAGTTCCATTCCTTAACACAAATAATGAAATGATCATCATTTTCTGGTGTTGGAAATACTTTTAACAAAATAATAGTCCCTGGCACAAACAAGATGCTTAAAGAAAGTAGAAGCAATTCTACAGAACATTGAGTTTTAATTAAAGACAACCTCTGCGGGTATGAAGAATGTTTGCTTAATTTTCAGATGCACCAAGGCAAGTCTTCGGAAACTACTAGTGGATATAAATACGACCACTTCAGTGGAGGACTGGCTATCAATGGTCTCATTCTTCACCATCATTGTTACATTCTCCAGTGAGGTTTTATTGGCATGAGACCTCAAATATGGCTCTGTGCTGAAGCATTTTCTCCAAAGATGGACAGGAATGGTTAGGATTAAACTGATTTTGAGAAAATTTAAAGTTAAGATAACAGATAACAGATAATAAAATTTGGAAGGTACCTTGTAGGTCATCTAGTCCAACCCCCCCCCCCCCCATCCAAGCAGGAGACCCTACACTAATTCTGACAGATAGGAGTCCAATCTCTTCTTAAAAGTCTCAAGTGATGGCGCTCCCACAACTTCCAACTGCAAGCTGTTCCATTGGTTGATTGTTCTCACTTTCAGAAAGTTTCTCCTTATTTCTATGTTACACCCTTGTTCACTTATTCCTTATTCCTTGTCTGGTCAACAGGCACTTTAGAAAATAGCTTGACCTCTTCTTCTCTGTGGCAGCCCCTCAAATATTGGAAGACTGCTATCATGTCTCCCCTGGTCTTTCTCTTAACTAGACTAGCCAAGCCCAGTTCCTGTAACCGTTCTTCATATGTTTTAGTCTCCAGTCCTCTAATCATCCTGGTTGCTCTTCTCTGCACTTTTTCTAGAGCCTCAACATCTTTTTTATAGTGTGGTGACTAAAACTGGATGCAGTTCTCTAGGTGTGGTCTTACTAAGGCTTTATAGAGTGGCATTAGTACCTCACTTGATCTTTATTGTATCCCTGTTAATACAACTTAGGATTGCATTAGCTTTTTTGGCTGCTGCTGAACACTGCTGGCTCCTACTTAGCTGGTTGTTCACTAAGACTCCAAGATCCCTCTCACAGTTACTGCTATTGAGCCTGGTTTCACCCAGTTTATATGTGTACTTTTGGTTTTTCTTGCCTAAATGTAGGACTTTACTTTTCTCTACATTGAATTTCATTTTGTTAAATATGGCCCAGTGTTCTAGTCTGTCAAGATCTATCTGAATCTTGAGCCTATCTTCTTGGGTGTTAGCTATTCCTGCCAGCTTAGTATCATCTGCAAAATTGGTAAGTTCACCTTCTATTCCCTCATCTAAGTCATTAATGAAGATATTGAAGAGTATTGAGCCTCAGATGGATGGCACTCCACTGTTTATGTAGACTCCGTGTAAACTTAGATCCATTAAGGACTACTTATTAAGTATGGTTTGTCAGCCAGTTGTGAATCCATCTGGTGGTGGTGCTATCTGCCCCACTTTTTTCTAGCTTTTTCTCCTTGATCTATTTATTTGGCAAATGTCTATATAGGTCACTCATCTTAATCAAATAACTGTGGGAATAAACTTTGGCCTGAGCTTGAGCAATGATTAATATAATGCCTTATACAGTCATGCCTGTCTAAAGGTCACTAAGATAGTACAAAGAAAAGAGAACAATAAGAACAAATACAAACAAAGAGGCAGCTTAGACAACTGCAAACAAGCCTGTACTATATCTAATTATTAAACCACAATGTAATTGCTTACTATGCACAAAAATCTCAATAAAAGGAAGCACTGGAATTTTGTTCTGGGCTCCCATCCCAAGTACACCAGCCTGTGTCTCATTCTTTCCATGGGAGACCACCACAAGTGGTGACCCTGACATGATCCACTGCAGGTGGTACGTGTCCGGACCTTCGTGTTTCCTCGCCTGGAATAGGTAAAGTATGTACTTAACTATTGCTGGACAATAGGATTATTCAGGGAACATGGGGGGAAAACTCTCTCAGCCACAGGAACGTCATGTTAGTGAGCTGCTGAAGTTAGTCAGGACAAACTTCTTTATCTTTAAAACCTCTGGGGGGGAGCAAATAGTTCTTTCAAAAGATAATGTGAGAGAGCTGCTGCTAGAGATCTGGTGGCAATGTCCCTGGTATCCAGAGAAAGGCTCTTTAAAGTTAGACATGTGGAGGAGAATTTGAACTATCCTTCATGAAGAGCCACGGGCAACAGCTGAAATTTTGATATATTGGAAGGTTGTTATGACTGCTTTAGAGACCCAGCAACAACTTCTTTTAAAATCTTTAGTAGAACCTCCTCCTTATAAAGGAATTGTATTGCACCCGCCTTCCCCAAAACTGGAGTGTGCTTTATCATTTCCACAGCCTATGCCTGTGAATGATAAAATCCAACCAAAAATGGGAAAAGTTCAAGCCATGATGCATTAGGCTTTCAATGAGGGGAAATTAGAGTCTGATGAGATTACCCAGATGAATTTGTTTCCAGTCAATAGGCAAGTGGATGCTCAAGGCAATCTGCAGACTGAATGGGTTCTGATTCCTTTAGCAGTTCTTAGGGAAATTAAAAAAGCAGTAAAAGATTATGGTATTCAAAGTCCTTTTACAAAGGGGCTTCTGACAAGTTTGGCTACCTCACGCATGATTCCTAGTGACTGGAAAGATTTAATGAGAATGATATTGAGCTCTACTCAGTATGTGGTCTTTGACTCAGAATACCAAAGGGTGGCTGTCACTAGGGGAAGGAATTTGGGGGGGCTGTATATGCCAGACCAAATCTACGGGGCAGGCTTGTTTGAATCCACTGCTGATCAAGCTGCTAATTTGCCTGATCATGTATTTCCAGTGGTTATGGCAGCTGTCCTTGGGGCCTTGTCCCGCATCCAGGATGTGGGAACCCCAGCACGGTCTTTTTCTCAAATTAAGCAAACAGCATCTGAGTCTTATAATGATTTTGTGGAAAGGCTACATTTGGCTATTATCAGGCAAATCTCTAATGAGGAAGCTGCAAAAGAACTTTTGCTGAAATTGGCAGTTGAAAATGCAAACGCTGACTGCAATCAAGTATCTTACAGCCTTTGGTGGCTAGAGGTGAGTTTACTCTGGCTGATCTGTTAAAGGCATGTGCAGTGGTGGGTTCTCAGGCTTACAACATGGAGACTTTGGCTATGGCATTACAAAAAGGGATGAAACCTACAGGGAATTGTTTTAATTGTGGAAAGGCTGGCCATTTTAAAGCCCAATGCCATGCCCCTGGGGGGGGGGATGGCATTTAACAAAAACAAAATTAAGGACGTCCGTCCAAAACCAGTCTGTCCAAAATGCAAAAAAGGGTTTCATTGGGAAAATCAATGTCGCTCTGATCAGAACCAAAATCCAGGAAACTAAATTTGGGGCGTGCAGCTAGCCCCGCTCCCAAGGCTGTCACAAAAGCATCGCCTGCAATTACTGGGAGTGCAGGTTTGGGTTTAAAAATGTTGAACTCAATTAATGTGACCTTTCCTAATCAAGTGTACATTGAGGACACTCATTTGCATGAGCCAGAAAAAACAGTGGGATTAGTACTTCCCATGTCTTCTGCATCAGAAAAAGGGTTTTTGTTATTCCAGGAGTTATTGATCAAGATTATAAAGGGGTTATTAAGATACAATTGTACACTGATACTCCTGCATCATTAATAGCCGGTGACTCTATTGCCCAGTTATTATTGCTTCCATACATCCCTATAAATCCTTTAATTGGGATCCCACGAACTGGTGGTTTTGAGTCCACTGAAATGGCCAGTTCTCCAGTTGCTGCAGAATTGCTAGCGCTGACAAAAAAATTTGACTACAGACCAACCAAAAATGACAATTGAAATTCAAGGAAAATCATTTTCTGGCCTTATAGATTCCAGAGCAGATGTCTCTGTGATACGCCAAAAGGAATGGCCAAATGAATGGGCGCTTGAAGACTCTCCAGCTGTTCGTAGAGTGGGTGGTATGCAGTTTGCAAGAAGTAGTGTACATTGGTTGAAGGCATTGCATAGAGAAACTGGTGAGACTGCAAGGATTCAACCTCTTGTGTTGCCCCTGCATATAAACTTGTGGGGTAGAGATTTGCTGTCACAATTTTGCACAAAAATTGTTATTGGATAATGGAAAAATTACATGATCGATGCATTCCTGATACTCCGTTTGCTTTGGCAATTTTACAAACTCCAGCCTTGCCTACTGCAGCTTTCTTTCAATTACATGAAGCACAGGTTTATATCATTGAATGGTTGCATTTGCAAAATACTCCCCGAAAAACAGTTTCTACTATGGCAATGCTTTATACTGAGTTAATCATCAAAGGCCAAAATCGCAGTATGCATTTATATGGCATGGATATAGTTCAGCTATTTTTACCTATCTCCCTCACTCTGTGGGAAACTTGGTATAGTCAATCCACTGAATTGCAAATTGCTCTTGAAAATTGGCCAGGGAAGATTTCTTGCCACACCCCCAGTGACCCTCGTTTCCAATTGCTTCAAAACGTATCTGTAAATTTTAATTCAGTTATTGCTAAGCAGCCAGTTGGGGGAGTGACTGTTTATGCGGACAGTGGTAAGACCTACAGCACTTGTGCATGGAGACAGGAAGGGGTATGGAAAACAAAAATTACCCCTCCTCAGCAATCAGCACAAAGGTCTGAATTAGCTGCTGCCATTTTGGCCTTACAGGAATTTGCACAAGAACCACTAAATCTTATTGTGGATTCTCTTTACGTTTATCAATTGATACTTAACATTGAATTTGCTTATCTTTCTCCATCTGTTGATGCTAATCTTATGAGTTTGTTTCTAGCTCTGCAAAGCTGTCTTCATTCTCGCACACATTCTCTACATATCGCACACATTCGCAGCCACTTCCCGGGGAGCTGCAGGAAGGGAATGACGTGGCTGACACAGTGGCCTCGGCCATGTCCTGTCTCTCACTTTCTCCTGTTACTCCATGGGACTCACATAGCTATTTTCATCAAAATGCTAAAGCTCTTTGTAAACAATTTGGTCTCACTGCTGCAGAAGCTGCAGCTATTATTCAACAATGTCCTAGTTGCAGTGCTCAATCCACTGCTCTTCCTCAAGGAGTAAATCCTCGGGGGACATCTGCTTGTCAACTATGGCAGATGGATGTCACACAACACCCTCCCTTCAAACCATGGCACCATCTGCATGTCACCATTGATACATATTCAGGATTTATTATGGCAACACCTCAACGAGGAGAGGCTACAAAACATGTAGTCAACCATTGTCTCCATACCTTCAAACATGTGGGGCCACCAATGGAGATCAAAACCGATAATGGCCCTGCTTACATTAGCACCGCCTTTGCGGAATTTTGTCATCGATGGTCAATTATACATAAATTTGGCATTCCCTACAATTCCACTGGTCAGGCCATTGTGGAACGAGCTCATCAGACACTAAAACAAGCACTCCTTCACACAAAAACAAAAATGGGGGAAGTGGATGGATATGGCTTGCCTTACATACAAAATATTCTTAATATTACCTTATACACTTTAAATTTTTTAAACATGACAGGATCTCCCGCTGCTACAGCAGCCAGTAGGCATTTTGCTTCCTCCCCTTCTGCAGGTACGCCAAGACCGAAAGTTCGGTATAAGAGACTACCAGATCCAACGTGGAAAGGACCTGTCCCGCTGATAACTTGGGGCCGAGGATACGCTGATGTTGAAGATGAGGGGAAAGTTGTTTGGGTTCCTGCTCACTGTGTGAGTCCTTATCATCAGCCAAAGGGGCAAGGGGATGGATTTGGGGGAATGGAAAAGAAACATGTTGATCCAGGACATGGGGAAGCTAGCAAACCTTCATAATTAAACTGATTGTTGGGTATGTATGCACATGCCAACTCACAAAACATCAGGGCTTCCAATGGTTGCAGTACCTCTGGCCGAAGGTGACTGGTATGAGGGACAATGCTATGGTTGTTCAGGGATGTGGTCTAACAGTTGGACTACAAGTAACATAAATATATTTACATCTTGGAAGCTGAATCCAAGAGGTGGTGGGTATCTGCTGGATCCACAATGAGACAGTAGAAAATATGACTTACTTGGGAACATATCCGTTTTGCAACAAAACAATTGTTATTAGCAATGGAAGTCGGGTTTATCCGGATGACATGAAAACTAAAAATTTCACTTACTTTGTACACAATATTTCTAAATTTGATATCATATCTTTGATCAATGAAAATGGGTGTCCAGTTATCCCTGCCACATGTTGTCCCATCATGATAGAAAACCAGCTGCCCAAATGTGCAAATGGGAAATATGCACCACCGCCCACTTATTTGGCTATGTTAATGGAATCCTTTGCAAAATTAATCTATGCTGAGCCAAATAAGGTTGGTCATCTCCTGGGAGCAAATCTATGGTTGCTGTGTGGACGGATGGCCTATGATCACATGCCAGCATGATGGAAAGGAGTCTGCACCTTTGGGAAAGTAATCCCATGTCATGTCATTTTAAAATCTTTGGGGACCGCTCATATCCGCAATGCGCATTCTGCAACGGAAGTAAACTCTGTTTTGAATCATGACTACTGGACACAGATATCAAGGGGAGTTATTCCTCCTTTAGGAGTCATGATGAACTATAGAGATTTGCATCCTTTAAACAATTGGACAGTTACTATGTTTAAAGACACCATTAAAACGCTAAAGCTGCTTAAAGAAGAGCAAGGAAAAATCCTTGACTTTGTCCTGCAAACCAGATATGCGGTGGACACTATTTTGGCAGCGCAAGGGGGAGTTTGCGCTGTGATTCATACACATTGTTTCATGTATATCTCTGATTATTCTCCAAACATTACAGCTACTATACAGCATATGGAACAAACCCTGAATGAGAATCCATTACAATCGAAGGATGAGGGACTGGACATGTGCTCTGCACTTTGGTCCTGGTTGCCAGATGGTTCATGGATTCATCACCTAATTGTTGAAGCGATATTGCTTATTATATTTTCTCTCTGTGTATGCTGTTGTATTCAATGTCTCCCTGGACTTTTAGGAATGTGTCGGGTGAAGCCTACGGAAGGAGAATTGCTGTTGCAGATGGCGAAAAGCTACCGAGGCATCCGCGATCATCAAAAAACTAAAACAGGGGAGATGTGGGAATAAACTTTGGCCTGAGCTTGAGCAATGATTAATATAATGCCTTATACATTCATGTCTGTCTAAAGGTCACTAAGATAGTACAAAGAAAAGAGAACAATAAGAACAAATACAAGCAAAGAGGCAGCTTAGACAACTGCAAACAAGCCTGTATTATATCTAATTATTAATCCACAATGTAATTGCTTACTATGCACAAAAATCTCAATAAAAGGAAGCACTGGAATTTTGTTCTGGGCTCCCATCCCAAGTACACCAGCC
This sequence comes from Hydrophis major, assembly GCA_033807585.1. Taxonomy (NCBI): domain Eukaryota; kingdom Metazoa; phylum Chordata; class Lepidosauria; order Squamata; family Elapidae; genus Hydrophis; species Hydrophis major. The sequence goes on along the minus strand of CM066334.1, from coordinate 14,891,417 downwards.
TGTGTCTCATTCTTTCCATGGGAGACCACCACAATAACTTTGGGCAGTTAACAAAGCACAAAATAGAAGACTCTGTTTAAAGGGAGAGAAAAATAAGAAATTTAAAATGACAGGTTAAAAAAAATAATTAGTTTCCAATCAAAAGTATCTAACAATGCAGAACAAAATACTGGGACTCCACTAACATACCTGAGCCTAAAACCTAAGGAAAAGGCCTGGGCCTGTTTTCAGAGCTTATGGAAGGCCCTTAGATAGGTTCAAGCCATCTAAACCTCATGTTAAAGCTTCAAGAGGCTCAACTAATTAATTTGAATAATACGCAGTGACTGTGACCTAGTAATTGGGCTCAACTTTGTTATGCAAATATCCCTTGTTTAATCCTCTGCATTAAACCTTGGCATCTCCAATTAAGAATAATAAGAGAACTGTCTAAAAACTGAAGTGCTGTTATTAAAGAATTTGCATTTTAAAATAATAGCTTATTGTTCAAAACTGGCTGGGTTCATACAACTGGGCAAATCATAAAACATGGTTTATAACCACATTTTCTGTTCTTAGTCCATCTGTATGTGTTCAGGTAATGTCCCCACAACTTGGTGCCCTACAGATGCATGGGACTCTTTCTGAAATTCCAGGTTGTGCTGTGGTTGACTGAAATGACAGCTAGAATCCAAAGCTTAAATATGAATCTCTTACAGAAGTAATTTGATTATGTCTTTTCTGAGAAGTGCTGAAGAGGTGGGGTACATAGACAGACAGTTTTCCATGGGCATGGGGATTAGATTTTCATTAAAAGAGCTAAAAAATCCAGGTGGCCAATGGATTTTCTGTATTCATTTGCCAACATCCAATTCATTCATAATGACATCAAACGGTTATTTTCACATTGTTATAGTGTACAATTTGCACTCCTCAAATTGACTTGATAAATGATTCAAAAATCAATTTCAGCTGCAATGTATCTAGCTTAGCATTACTTGCAAACAATGCCACAAACAAGAGTAATCTTATCACCAGAAAAATCTGCATGGTATTGACCTATGAAACATCAGAAGATTTTGATGTATTTTAGATGTTTGGAAATTATGACAGGTTTGGGGGTTATTATGCCTTTGAACCATGAAGACAATAAAAAGGGAAAAAGTGAATTCAATTTACAGGGTGCATAAACATTATATGTAATGAAAATGGAGAAATGTTATTTCACTTAGAAGATAGGAAATGCTTTTTAGCTCTTTATGATGTCTTGAGAAAGTAAGTAATGAGAATCTTACAAATGAACTGTCAAGGTTCATTGCTTGGAGGCCAGCCAGAAGCTAAGCAGACTTGCAAAGATAAATAGCTCATAGTTTGCCCAAGCTGTATCTGAGCACTAGACAGCTGAAGCTGAAGAAACAAGCAAGAATTGGCCACTTTAGAGAGGGATGGAAGAAACACCTTTGTTTCAGATCATCAGATGCTTTCAGTTAAGGTCTTCATTACAATGCCAGTAGTTGATCATCTCACATGGGAGCAACATCTACAGGCTACTTCTGCTCCTGTTCCAAATCTGAGACTTAAGACTCATGGTTCTAAGGCCATAATAGAAGACAACTACTTAATGAACTTAACAATCCACCAACTACTACCTTTGGTTCCATCTCAATCTAGAGAATCAAGGATGGGTACTCATGTGTTGAAAATCAACATCTGCAAAACAGGGACTAGAACATTGCAATCCAATTCCTTCCACTTTTATGGATGCGTGTATTAAGTCTGGAGCATGGGTGCGAATGATGGAGACGAGCCGGTAGAAACAGTGAACTTCAAACTCTTTATTTACATGGTGTGACAGCTCAAACTGGAGGGCTGCTATAGCCTTCCTTATATAGGCAACTTATTAACTATTCAACCAATAGCAAACCTGGAGTGCTAGCTCCGTTAACCAATGGGAATGGCCTGTTAATGGCCAATCAGATGCTCCTGAACGGACCAATCCGATCCTGCCATTAACAGCCAATCAGAAGTGCAGGGCCAGAACCCTTCACTTGACTTCAAGCTCAAGATAACTTTATTGGTATTATTCATTCACAACACTCCTTTCCCCCGGCGTCTGCCCACGGGGCGCGGTTACATAGTCCTTAAGGTAGGACGGCTGTTTTGTTAGTCTTTTTGATTTTCGCAAAGTGCCTGGCAGTTGGCTGCACTTCTGCTGAGATAGATCGTTGTTTATCGGTAGGGGTGCCTCTGGTTCCGAGTTCGCGTTCCTGTCGTCACCAATATCATTGGCCACTCCCTGAGGTGAACTCACTCCGGTCCCTGGTTCCTGTTCCTGCGTTTCAGTCCCATTATCAGTTTCTTCAAAAAGGTTTCCCTCTAACTGCAATTCGCTTTCCTCTGTATCTCCCCCCCCTCAGTTTGGTCATAAGGGAGTTCGGAAGTGCACGACGGTAGCCGCGATCGTAGTTGATCTATGTGGCGCTTCCAAAGTCTGTTGTCAGGGCACTGAACGAAGTATGATCTTGGGCTGGTTATGCAGATTATGGTCGCTTCTACCCACAGCGGATTGCCCGATAAGTTTTTAGTGAATATTAAATCACCTACCTGGAAGGTACGGCATCGGCCGCTTGATCTGAGTGGTTTTTCCAGTTCGTAGGCTGGGTGTAACCGATCGAGGTGGGAGTGCAGCTTTCGTCCCATTAGCAGCTCGGCGGGAGTTTTGTTGGTGACGCTGTGAGATGTGATGTGCTGTAGGAAAAGGATCCGGTTGATTTTCTCATTGAGGTTGTCGTAGTCAATCTTTTGGAGAGTCTTTTTGACAAATTGTACCATGCGCTCAGCCCTACTGTTGGCAGCAGGGTGTGCAGGTGAAGTGAGTACATGTCGGATACCGCGGTCAGCCAGGTACTGCTCAAAAGACAGCGCGGTAAATTGGGGCCCGTTGTTGGATACCAGAACGTCTGGTAATCCATGGGTTGCAAACAGTCTTTCCAGTCTTTTGATGACCGCGTCAATGGTCATGTTGCTCATTCGGTGAATCTCGAGCCAATTCGAGCAGGCGTCGATGGTTAGCAAAAACGTGTGGCCTTTGGTCGGCCCGGCAAAGTCCAGATGGATGCGGGACCAGGGTCCCTACGGCGTCTCCCATTCTGTTGGGATTGCCTTTGGTGGAGCGTTGCTTACTTCTTGGCATCTCCTGCAAGATTTAACCCAAGATTCGATTTGTCTGTCGATGCCTGGCCACCATGTGTAGCTTCGTGCGAGGCCCTTCATGCGCACGATGCCAGGGTGGCCATCATGCAAGGTTCTTAGCAATGTCTGTTGGAGTTGTTCTGGGATAAAGACTCCATCACCCCAGATGACACAGCCCTTCTGTGAGAACAACTCTTTTTGACGACTTTTGAATGGTGCAAAGTCATCTGGTACTTGGTCCAATGGCCATCTGCGTTCCACCCATGTGAGGACTCGTGCTAAGATGGGGTCACGTTTTGTTTCTCTCGCCATGTCATGGGCAATTAATGGCGGCGTGTGGAGTGTCTCGATCTGCAATGCTGTCATCGTTGGTGCAGGATCGTTGATAGTTTCAGGGAGCACAGTGTACGGCTCAGCACGTCGGCGTGGGGAATGGCTTTACCGGGACGATATTGTAGCTGATAATTGTAGGCAGCCAAGAATTCTGACCAGCGGGTCATTCTGGGAGAAAGTATGTAGGGAGTTGGCTTGTCCCCAGCGATGATCCCCAACAATGGTTTGTGGTCAGTTACAATGGTGAAAACCCAGCCGTACACGTACTCATGAAATCTTTTAACAGCTGATACAATCGCCAGGGTTTCTTTATCGATCTGGCTGTAATTTCACTCGGTTTTCGAGAGCGTCTTTGAGAAGTAAGCAACAGGGGCTTCATTACCGTTAGGTAACACATGGCTCAAAATGGCACCCACTCCAAAAGGTGATGCATCACATGTAATGTTTATTGGCAAAGTCTCATTGTACTGCATTACTATGGCATCCGAAGTCAGTAATTTTTTCACATTACGGAACGCCTGCTCTTCTTTGTGACCCCATACCCAAATCGATTTTTTATCTAATAGACGATGTAAAGGTTCAGCGACAGTCGCCTTGTGCGGCAAGAATACATTATAAAAATTGATGAGGCCTAAGAACGCCTGGAGGTTGGTCTTGTTCTGGGGTCTGGGAGTGTTTTTTATTGCTCTTAATTTGCTATCGGTAGGGTGAATATCCTGACGGTCAATTTAGTACCCTAAAAATTCAACACGATCGGTACACAGTTTGCACTTATTTTGTTTGACTTTCAAGCCTGCTTCCTGGAATTTTCATAATACCAGTCTTAAACGCTCCCGTAAGATTTTTGGAGTGGGGGCGGCAATGAGCACATCATCAAAATAGGGGACAACGCCCTTGATCCCCTGCAATAGTCTCTCCATTAGGCTCTGAAAGATCCCCGGGGCCACACTGACTCCGAATTGAAGCCGCGTACACTTAAAGGCACCTCGGTGTGTTACGATAGTCTGTTCCTATACCGTTTTTTTGTCAACTGTCAGTTGCTGATAAGCCTGAGCTAAGTCTAGTTTAGCGAAGACTTTTCCGCCCCCCAGGGAATGGAGGAGGTGTTGTACCACCAGCACCAGATATGGGTTCTGTTGGAGGGCGTGGTTTAGGGTGGCTCAGTAATCCCTACAAATTCTAATGGAGCCGTCCAGCTTAATTGGTGTCACAATAGGCGTTTCCCATGGGGAGTGGTAAGTTGGCTTTAACACTCCCTGGGCAAGCAACTTATCAACCTGCTTGTCGATTTTTGGCTTTAGAGCGAATGGAACTCGACGAGGCTTAAGGCGGATGGGAGCTATCTTTGGATTAAGGCTAAAGGATATTGGGGTCCCCTTGTACTCGCCTAGCTTTTCCACAAAGATGTCCCTGAATTCGTGGGCGAGGTCACTGCTGCTGATTTTGTTAATGCCAGCCACTTCAATGCCGAGTGGTGCAAACCATTGCAGGCCTAACAGACTAGGCCAGTCCTTACCATCAGGGGTAAGTACGCCATGCGGTTCTTGAATACAACCCGGACTTGACTGGATCCTGCGACTGGAATTCGGTTCCCCTGGTAGTCCTTTAACACGAGCCGTTGGAATTGAAGGTCTTGGCGCCGGATAGTGGGGATGAGTTGCTTGAGGGTCTTCCATGAGACCATTGAAAGAGACGATCCCGAGTCAACTTCCATTTGGCAAGGCCAATTTTCAATGTTCACGTTGACCCAAATTTTCTTAGTGTCTAGTGAAGAGGCATGGCCAATAGTGAGTGTTTGGTGGGCCTCTTCCCGTCTCGCTAGACGATTCATGGGTCGGTTTCTGTAGGAGTGGTTTACTGGTTCTCGCCTTACAGAGCGATTCTCTGTCGATTGGTGGAGGTTGGTTCCTTTCGAGGTCTGGCTGGGTCCGAGGAGGCTTCTGCAGACCCGTCCGATGTGGCCTTGTTTCCCACACTCGTGGCAGAGCGCGTCGCGGAATTTGCAGTCGAAGTGGTAATGGTTGGCCCTGCAGTCAGAGCACGGTTGCTGGGACTTCGGGTAATGGTCCCGATCAGACTGCAGGCGATGGACCTCTTCTTCATCGCTGTCTGGTACGACGAAGAGAGGTCCTCATGGTGGGCCGTCTGCAGCTGCCCTTCTGCATTAGGTGAAACTTTGCCGGCCGGTGGGTGTGCTGGAGCGCGATTTCAGCCTAGTTGGGCAACTGACTTCTTGGTCGCCTCCGCTGCTTTAGCTTCAGCTTTGGTGTCTTTAAAGGTGATGTCGTCCTTTGCCATTATTTTGCTCTGTACGTTTATAGCGTCTAGCCCGAGGATTACTCGGTCTCTCAAAGCCTCTTCTAGGTTGATGAAATCGTAAAGGCCTCCCAAGTTCCGGAGGTCTGCAATGAAATCGGCGACGCTTTCTCCTTTCTGCTGGTTTCTTTGATAGAACTCGTGTTGTCTTACGAGCGTTGGAACGGTTGGTGCATAGTGGGCCCTTAGTAGCGGTTCAAGGACGTCCCAGTCCATGGCCTTCGCTTCCGCCAGTTTCGCTAATGCCTTAGCCATTTTGAATACCATTGGGCCACAGTGTGTTAGGAATACCGCCTGTTTCTTCCCGGGTGTGGCATCCTTCAGATTATTCGTTTCCAAAAACATTTGAAAATGATCCATGTAGGACTCCCAGTCCTCTTGAGCTGGATCAAACGGAGCAGGTGGTACTAGGCCGCCGGACATGGTTCCGCCGTTGTGCACTTCAGCCACGTGCTTAGTTGTCTTAGTTGGCTCTGATGTCATCCAATCCCATCCTCATCGCCAGTGTTAAGTCTGGAGCATGGGTGCGAATGATGGAGACGAGCCGGTAGAAACAGTGAACTTCAAACTCTTTATTTACACATTGTGACAGGTCAAACTGGAGGGCTGCTATAGCCTTCCTTATAGAGGCAACTTATTAACTATTCAACCAATAGCAAACCTGGAGCGCTAGCTCCATTAACCAATGGGAATGGCCTGTTAATGGCCAATCAGATGCTCCTGAGCAGACCAATCTGATCCTGCCATTAACAGCCAATCAGAAGTGCAGGGCCAGAACCCTGCACTTGACTTCAAGCTCGAGATGATTTTATTGGTATTATTCATTCACAACAGCGTGTATACAAAATAATTGGTCTTTGGTTCTGATGCCTTTCCACGATTTTGCAGATTTGGATATTCCTGTCTAACACACATTACTAGAGTTGCATCGCCTTTTAGGCATAAGGAAGAGATGCTACATTTTGAGTATACAAGCACCGAGGAATGCATCTTGTGCAAAAAGAAAAATCCCTTAGTCTTCTGAAAGGAAAAAAAAATATGAAGGATGTTTGCACTGGAAACACCTCTAAAGGGAAACAGACATCTCAAGATCAAAGGTAAATGTGTTTCAGTTCCTAGGGATTATGTGAAGATATGCATGTATTTGTCATGACAATATGTTTTACAAGTTTTCAGATAGCAATAGCACTTAAACTTATATATCACTTCACAGGGCTTTACAGCCCTCTCTAAGTGGTTTACAGAGTCAGCATCTTGTCCCCAACAATATGAGTTATCATTTCACCAATCTCGGAAGGATGGAAGGCTGAGTCAACCTTGAGCCAGTAAGAATCGAACTACTAAACTGCAATCAGCCAGCAATAGCCTGCAGTACTGTATTCTAAACACTGCGCCACCACAGGTCACCTATAATTCTTAAATTTCTTGGGATTCTCCAGCCCACATAGTAATCTTATACAATCATGCTTTGAAGATCAGCTAATATCAACTAAGGGTTGCCATGCAGATCATCTTGGAGAATTGTGGACTATCCATCCATTTGTTTTGAATCACAATAATATTCTTTTCTTTCATTTGTTTGGAATTATAATGAGACAAGTGGGCTTTTATTTACAGATATTGATTCAATGCAACCATTTTAAGGTGATCGAGACTGAGAATATTAACAGCAGTTTCATAATTCAGGCTTCCAGGATTTTTTTTCTTGGAATTAAAACAACAATGACAAAAATAGTAACAATTCAACTAAATAATGGAGATTTTTGAATGCTTCCAAATTTTATTTTTCAGTGAAACAACACAGTCAAGTACTGAGACGAACTGACTTGTTTCAAAATACATTGGAAGCAATCATCCCTTTCAGTATGATGATGATGTTATCCATTCAATTGTGTCCAGTTCTCGGTGATTCTATGGACTAACTCCCTCTACATTTTCTGTTCTATGTGCCTCTTTGTTAATAATTCCTTTCCAAAAGGGAATTTGCTATAGGAGAACTATAAATGTCTTAGTTTTTCTCCTCTTCCCCTTTTATGCTAGTTTTAGAGTTAAGAATGAATAAGTCTATTTTCATTTTCTTGGGATCTTCACTGTGAACGTTTAATACATAATTGTTATCAATATGCAATTTTGTAAATATATGCATGTCTAATTTTCTTATACACAAGGAATATGTAAGAAAAATTCCTCATAAAATATACATGCATTTTACTTAATACTTCTATTTCAAATTTGAAGAAATACTTCATCATACAGAAATTAAGCATACAGCAACATCTTGACTTAGATGGATACACTTAGAATACTGGATCCAATTTTGGTCACCAAAATATATAGATTATAAATAGATGTAGAGACTTTGGAAAAAGTGCAGAAAAGAGCAACAAAACGATTAGGGGGCTGGAGACTAAAACATAGGCAGAATGATTGCAAGAATTGGATTTCTTGAGTTTAGTGAAAAGAAGAACTAGGGATCAACTTATTTTCCAAAGCACCAGAAGACAAGAGGAGAAAATAATGGACAGAAACTAATCAAGAAAAGAACCAACCTAAAATTAAGAAGCAATTTCCTAACAGTGAGAACAATTAACCAGTGGAATGGCTTGCCTTCAGAAGTTCACTAGAGTCTTTTAAAAAGAGACTGGATAGCCATTTCTTTGAAGTGGTATGGGGTCTCTTGCTTGAGCAGTGGGTTGGACTAGAAGCCCTCTAAAGTCCCTTCCATATTCTGTTACTCCATATTATTATCTTGACTTTTGAACTCTCTAGTCCAGCCCTGGGATAATCTGCCTTCCAAATACTAACTTAGATTTTCAGTTCAGATTTTGTCAGCTAGTTCTATATTTACATTCCCTACATATGAGTGTGTTTAGTGCTGGGTGTGGACAATTAAATTACTGTTAATATTACTGTTTACACAGTTGAGAAAATTATGTTAATTCTACTCTCTTAATAGTTGACATTTCATGTAGATCTTCAATCTGGACAAGACAATCTCACATTTCATGGTTTGTACATGATACATAACTGAACTGTTCTTTCTGATTAGGAGACTCACACCCATGGGTCATTTGAAATAACATTTTGATAACTGATTTCATTATTTGGTTGTAAATTTAATTAAGGGCCAGACAACTCCATATGCTTCTGAGGCACTTGCAATATTAAAAAGTAGTAAAACAGCAAGAAATGCCAATGTGATGGAATGTAGTGGGCTGGATATACTCGGGATGGAAGGGATGCATTCAGAGGAATAAAAAACAGCTCAGTCCAGATATTTTGTGTGAGAGAAAGAGGGTGAAGGCAGGCCCTCTCTAATAGTTCCCAGATTATATAGTAGAATCTTCAGTGACAAGATTCTATAGGTGTGAAAACAATAAAAAATTCAACATGAAAAAATCATCATGTATCATTCTTGGTTTTGGGGAATGATACCCAACTTTCCAAAGACTTCATCACACTGATACCTCTATAGAAGAAACTAGTAGGGATTTCTGAAAATTGCAACCATTTTATTAGTGGATTTAGAACATGAAACAGCCCTCCCAATTTTTGCTTCTCTGCACTGGGACCACTATGAAGGAAAAGCTACATCTTTTTTAAACAAGGTAAAATGCTGAAACTTCTCCCTTCTGCCACAGAGGGATCAGGATGGCAAGAAGAAATTTGTGTTAAGCACCACTTCTCTAATAATAAATCTGTCAAGGGATAGTAGCTGGGCTGAAGAAGTTTCTATTCTTTGCAGAATTTATTTGATGAACCTAGGCTACATTTGTCTGATTAAACTTTCTATTTGCATTAACCTACACTTGAGACTGGTGGAGTTAGCCAGAGCACAGACAAAATCTGACTTGCAAAATGGAAGATCAGGTAAGAATCCTTTACATTTAGTTTTCCAAGGTCCCAGGTGGTTTTGTCAGTCTAAAGCCTGCATATAAGTTTAAAAAGACACTTTTGAGCAATGCTCAACTCCTAATTATTTATCCCCATTGTTTTGGGGGCAACAATAAAGAGTTGGTTTTCCGTATTGTGTTCTTTCGGGATGCTGCTGTTGCTGCTATTTGATTTCCAAGTCTAATTTAGAACAGATTATTCCCCTTTCAGTATTGGATAAAGCAAATAATGTTGTTCCAGTAAAGGAGAATATTTGTAGCTCAGGGTTGAAATAAAGGTCCCATTATCACTGATGATGTTACCTAGTTTGGGCAATGAAACAACAATCATCTGCAAGGAAACTAACCAAGCTCAGAGAGCACCAAGGACCTAGTGGTGGGATTCAAATTTTTTTACTACTGAATCTGTGGACATGGCTAAGTGGATGTGGTTAGGTGGGTGTGGCTAGGTGGGCATGTGATTGGGTGTGTGTGACATTTATGGCAGCACACACACACACCCTGTTTTTGGGGCCTTTTTGGCCTCAGGGGAGCCTCGGAGGGGGTGTTTTTGCTCCCAGAAGGTTCCCCTGGGGCTCAGGAAGGAAAAAAATGGAGCTAGGAGGGCCACTCAGCACCCCTCCATGCTCCATTTTGGAGCCTTCCTGGCCTCAGAGGAGCCTCGGGGGGGGGTGCATTTTGCTCCCAGGAAGCTTCCCTGGGGCCCAGAAAGGCAAAAAATGGAGGGGGGACTGTGCCCCCTCCCTCCATTTTTTGCCTTCCTGGGCCTCAGGGAAGCCTCCTGGGTGAAGCAGTAAGAAGCTAGGGGAATTACCTTAAGAAGTGACTGGGCAGGCGAGCATCGAACATCGGGTGGACGCATTGGGTGGATGCATTGGGCAGACAGGGCAAGCAAGCAGCAACTGGGCGACCGGGTTGGGGGCATGGCTAAACAGAAGTTACTACTAGTTCAGTGACCCACGCCAAATCCTTGCTACTGGTTCACCCGAACAGGCCCAAGCCGGCTTATTACCAGCACTGTAAGGACCCCTCCAAGTATGTTACATCAACTGTGGCTTCCCTCCAGATGCAAATTGTGCTTTGCTAGATGTATTTCTTCTGTATTTTATTATGCTTTGGATTTGTGAACCTGTCCAAGCCAAATAAATGAAGAGCACTGGCTATCCTAGGAAGGAATTCCATGCAAGTAGCAATTAAGTCTAGCCCTGCTGGGCTTCTAAGTTCAGGGAAAATTAGGTTAGATACTGCTCTCTGTGAGTTAGTTCTGCTCAGTCCTTGCTGAAGAGAATCTACATCATACTTGGACAATTTTTAGCGAAACAGGTAATGAAAATTGAAAAAGGTACCTTGCTTCACAGTCTATTTCTTATAATGATGAAGAAAACTCTTGAGGCATGGAGAAGTCTTTGGTTGGTTTTAAATATAGGATTTCCCCTAAATGTCATTGGCTTATGAGAGTCTTGGGGCTAAATTAGGCAATACAGAGATTTTATATTATTAATTATGAAATTTATATGCTGCTCATCTCACTGTCAAGCAACACTCTGTGATTTACAACGTCATAAAATGATAGTACTAGTTAACTTTTTAAATACTGTACCATAAGCACACGGTGGCCTAAAGAAATATGACAAAACCTTCAGGGCTTTTGGAGTGGAAAAAATCAATGTATTCACCAAGCCCACTTGAATTTTTGTTTATTTTTTATTTATTTATTTTTTTGTCATTTCTCTAAATGTCACTACTTTTCTAGTAATGAGAAAAGGGAAATAACAGTAAAAGAAGAGCTTTTTCCTTTGTTTCTCAACCCTCCTTCTTTCTATAGATCTTTAAGCCGCTAATTCCTCCAACACTCAATTCTCCATAATTCTGTAGTCAAATGGTCTTTAGTAATTTTCCCTTGTCTTTTGCTTTGCAAAGGTAACAAATTTTTGTGTGGTTTTCAATTATTCTAAACAAAACTCTTTCCCCAATTGCTTAGAGTGGGGCAGTGTATAAATTAAATAAATAAACCATTACATTTAATTATAATTCCATTGAGTTACAGATTGCAGAATTTGAGTTCTTGTATTTGTTTGAAAAAACTCTAGACTTCAACACCAAGACCAATGCCAACTCCTTCTGAAGGGCTGTGAACCCATTTCAATTGATCAGCAAACTCATAAGCAGATGACTAATGATCTGTACTTTCTCAATCATTATAATTCCAAGACTTTTAATATTTACCATAGAGCCAGGCAGGAAGCAGTGCCATCTTAATGTGAAAGCATTTCTACTGAAACATCCTTGCTGATAATACTTTGACATCCCAGAGGTCTAGGAATTCTTTATCCAAACAACCATCTGGTAATGACTCATCAATGAATCACACATGGGCATTATTACTTTAGATGAAATAAACTGTATAGGGTATACCATTTGCAATAGGTTCCCCTCTAAACAGAAATCAAGTCTCAACATTCTTTTCAGTTAAATAAAAGTATATATTTGCATCTCTCTCTCTCTCTCTCTTTCCCTCCTTCCCTCTCTCACTCTTTCTCTTTCATGTCATCAAAATCAGAACTATCATTAGAGATCTGTTAAGATCAAGAATAATACCCCACTTACCACTTGTACAACTTTTTATCTTATTACTTTTTCACTCTCTTTTACAGGTCAGATATTTCAGTAGGCATATAGGCTAATGACATGTGGACTGATTTAGACATTCTGCTCAAGAGGGACAGTGAAATCTGAGATCCTACTGGATGCAATGAGTTACATCCAGCTTCTCAAATAAAATTGCATTAATTTCAAGAGGATTTTGGTGTCTTTGGCAGAGGTAGGCAAACCGTGGTCCTTGGAAAGTGTACAATCCCCAAACTGACAATCCCCTCCTGGAAAAACTATACAGGAATTCCAATTGGATGAGCTGGTTCTACTTTATTATAGGGCTACATTAAAATAATCTTGCAAGTCTGGATGCACAAATCTCCTGCCACCATCTTTAATCATCTGATCACTTAGGGCATCTTCTTCTTATGGGCACCTTTGCCCATTAGGCTACTGAGGGCTCCTCCCTCTCTCTTCCCTTTTTTCCTCAAGATCATTCCCACATACATTTACACAAAAGTACATTTCCTGATTTTGTTTGATTATGTCTTCGTTTGGCATCTGCCAAACCTTCCTGTGATCTCTGCCTCTGAGAATTGGCTCCATGGTTTCCTGCATTTTGAGACATAAAACCATACAAGAACTGCAGTCTAAGCCTCCAATTTGGTTAACAAGTTACCAAATGTATTAAATAGACCACTGTAGTGACCAAAAATGTGGCCATCTCTGGACTTTGAATTGGTGCCATGTTGAGTTCCTAACTCAATTTTTATCTTTTATATTACTAAGCATGGATTTAAGGGATGCTTGACAATACCAGTCCAAAAAAAGTAGCCATCTGTCATTAATCATTATTCTTCATCTACAATGGTTTTCCACCCAGGATCAGCACTTAGGTACATGGAAGGTTTTTCACAGTGCACAGTATTTCATCCTTTCTTTGTTTCTGCTCTTGTTCAGGTGAAGAAAGGGGTAAGTAATTTTCATGTAATCAGAAAAAAAATTTGACAAACAGTTCACCAGAAAATATGCATACCATGGTCATTGGTGTTTGACTTGTAGTTTGAATAACCACTCACTCTGATCTCAGCTTGTTCTCATAAACTTGCCTGGATACATCAAAAGCATCCACATGTGTGTCTCACAAAAGGAATAAAATCACTTGGAAAAGAGAAGAAAATTGAGTCCTGAGATTTGGAGAAAGCAAATTAAGTGCATTATGCTACCATCTTCAAAGAAGGACAAATCATTTGATCACTTCATTGATTATTTTTATCTTCTCAAATTGCTCTGAAATATAACTTTCTTCGGGAAGACAAACTGTATGCTTTTATAGGTAATCTGACAATTTCTCTCTCCTTTTATTCTTTTTTTAGCTCTTACAGTATCTAGCAATTTTGTTTCCATTTCAGACTTGGATGAATTGAAAGCCTGCCATAAAGCTACAGGGATGGAGAATTAAGGCTGAAGGCTTCTATTTCCCATTTGTGTTTGTCTTTATTAGACTTTCAAATGCATCCAATGAATCAAACAAGGGTCATCTCAAATTTGCATTGATTTAGAGGATTTTGATGCAAATCCATGTTTTTATTTCTGACTATATTTTGCTATAGTGGTTTAAACAATAATAAAAACAACAATGACAATCTAATAATTCATGTAGCAATAGCACTTAGACTTATACACTGCTTCACAGTGCTTTACAGCCCTCTCAAAGCAGTTTACAGAGTCATTACCGCCAACAATCTGGGTCCTCATTTTATTGACCTTGGAAGGATGGAAGGCTGATCATTTAAACTGTGGATCACTTAAGCAATGATCCAAATCTAAAGATTATAAAGCCCACTGCTAAGCCCAAATCACCCAATAATATGTACCAGAAGCAAAACATTATTTAAAACATAGAATAATAGGTTTGGAAGGGATATTGGAGGTTTTCTAGTCCAACTGTAGGAGATGACCAAACTGAGCCAAAGGGAAGGATCAAACACATCATAAGTCAAGTCCCTGCACTCCCATAAAAGATCTAAGTCCAGCCCATCTTGAATGCCTTCTTCATTCCTGTGCTTGACCATTAGTAGCTCAGATTTTTGTAGAGAGCTTAAGCTAGCAATACACTTTTTATTCATTTGAACTGCATGAATCTCCTGATTTCCCTAGTGCTTGACACCAACCCCTAGTCAAGCTGAAGACCTATCATTCCAGACAAACAGCTGTCCAGTCTGTTCTTTAAGACCTCTGGAAGTGATGGAAGTCTTCTGGTTATTTAGTCTTCTGGTTATTATTTACATAAAGTTTGAGCACTTTTCATGAAGATAGAATTCTAGGCTTTTTTTACTTTCAATCTAGCTTGTCAAAGAAGCATCAGATGATCTTTAAGCTATCAGTTGTTTCTTGTTGCTTAATCTATCGTACAGACAAAAAGATTCATGTATGTTTGTTAAGTCCATCTTTAAATTCATTTAAAGTTCATTCAACACTTGACTTTAAACTGAGGGACAATTTCTAAATATAATTACAGTCATTAATATTTTGAAACCAAATTATTTTCTAGGTCACTTGTTACTTTATATCTATTGTGACTGCTGCTATTTCAAATTAACATTTATAATTGCTTGAGATCTGTTTAGATACAGAGAGGAGAAAAAGTTAAAATTTGTGTCCTTGTAAGAAGGCTGATTGCCACTTAACAATATCTGTTGCTTTTACAGTGCATCTTTTTAAAACAGAGAAATAAATTCTATGGAATACAAAAAGATTTTAAATTATTATCTGGTTCGTATTTTTAATAGGCCAGACTTCATTTGCATTGGACTAATATACAGATTAGAATACCATTTTATTTTAATCTACATGCCTTCATGAATTTTATGATGTAGCTTTTGTTGCAAAAACTGTATGGAAAAATGCACACAGCCTGGAATTATGTACTCCAAATGCATGTACAAACACATGCATTCACAGAGTCTATGCAGCCAAATAAGTTTAAATCTGTGTGCATAACTGTAAATCATAAGCTAATAAAAATAATTGGATAGAACAAAATATGACAGAACACATGCAAACTGAAGAAACTCTTTCTGTAGAAAATGAGTAATATATTTTCTCCCAAACTTCTCTATGTCACCTTGAGTTTACTTCTTCTATAAATGTGGTGGGCATAGAACACACTGTAGATATAATTATCTACATTTTAACAGATTCAGCTGCCTCCTCACAGTTTGTTTATCTCCACTACAGATAAAACAATGTATTTTAATACAATTATGTGAAATATTTCTCCATTTACTAATCTGTCACTGAAATTATTGGAGACAAACCTTTCACCCACACAACAGAAATAGTAATGGATCTTCCCCTTCCTGCCTCTCTATAAATACCACAATTTTCTGTGAGAATTAAGCAATCAAGCAATTACATTTCTAATGTATTATTCACTTAATTTATATAGCAAAGAGTTATTGTGAGGAGAGGCATAAGTGTATCGCAGAACTGTTAATCCATTCAATGACCTTTTTAACTAATCCAGAGAGGTTACAGGGAGACCAAAACAGATTTGGCCTTATGTAGAACTAAGCAAACTCCCTGCAGTAAATTAATTCCTTTGCTATAAAATCTTTATTTAGGCATTAGATGGCTCTTCTCACTTCTGAGGCAACACTTTATCATAAGCCCTGTGACAATGGAGAACCTCTAGAAAAGTTTTCCTTGACTGTTTTCACTTCCTAAGGCCATATAGGCAGAAAGGGTCATAAAGGAATAGGGCAAAGAAAGCTCTCTACAATGATACTGTTTCCAATTATGCTACTACATACTTTTTTAAAGAAATAAATGAAACTGTAGTTTCATGTGACAGCTTCTAAGTTTCTTTTAAAGAAATTAGGTGGACTATTTTTTTTTTTTTTAAAAAGGCCATTACATGACAGATCCAGTCATGCAGTGTTAGGTAATGCCATCATAAAAGTATCTCTTGTAATTAGAGGGGTGGGGAAGATGGGTGGGGGACATTGTATCATTTGTTTTGGGTTAATCCAGCTGCTGTGCTGTAAAGATTAGCACGCCGGATGGCAAAATTAAAGTCCCTGTCCAACTATCAGGGTCCAACAGATGGAAAGCTTAAAGCATCCTATTATATGAAAAAAATGCATAACAATTACATGGAGAATCTCACTCTAACACCACGAAACATTGATGGGCTTAATTAAAAGTGGGTTGTAAAAGTGTTCTGGCCACTGGAATAAGGCTCACACAAGGAATTGGATTTAGAAGGTTGTTGGCCATCAAGAAACGTATCACCAAATCCCCAGCTAGCGACGGTTGCTTTCTCAAGGGAGAGTGCAAGGAACTGTGAGTTCAGGTAAGTCACAATGTACTCAAATTTACTCAAAGGCCATCATCAAATTTCATGAGTAAAATCCTCATGGTTGCTTTTAGGGAACACCAAAAAGGAAGGAGAGAGAAAAAGAAATGCCACCAATGCAAAAAGCTGCTTCTTTGCTAGTGGCTGTTTCTCCAGACTGGTTTTTCCCCAACATATTTTCTCTTTTGTTATTAAAGAAAAAAAAGTTATAGTTTTATGTTTATGTTACGAATTGCTCAAGAACCAAAGGGTGTTTCAAAATTACTTTTGCTTAAAGCCTATATATTACTGATATTTCAAAATATCAGTAGTTCATAGTTGGAGAATATTTCTGATCGAAACAAAGGATGAAATCAGAAGCAATCATTTTACTAGATTGGGAAATATAATTCTCTGGTGGTTTTTTCCTTTAATGGATCTGAGGTTTTCCACCAAAGTGTCCAGCATATTAGGTTTATAATGGAAAACTACCCTCAACTCTAGAAGTTCAATGTATAACTGGACCTATTACACTCTTTAAGTCCACTACCCATTAACTGAACTGAATACTTTATTTGGCCAAGTGTGATTCAATACACAAGGAATTTGTCTCCAGTGCAAAAGCTCTCAGTGTACTTGCAAAGCAACAGAGTGATGATGATGACAACGATGACAACAACAAATGGGTATCCTTCAAGCTGACAATATCAAGCATGCTGAAGTTAAGAAAAAGATTAGAGGTGAATACATCAAGAGAGTGAAAAAGATCTTAAAGTCCAACTCAATGGAGGAAAAAAAAAAACATCAAGGCAATCAACACCTAGGCAATTCCAGTCATTAGATACACAGCAGGAATAGTGGACTGGACTCAAGCAGAATTAAAAGCAATGGATAGGAAGACCAGAAAAATAATGACAATGAATCATGCCCTCCATCCCCCAGTGACATTGACAGACTTTACCTACCAAGGCAAGTAGGTGGGAGTGGAATGTTGCAAGTACATGAGGTGGCTGAAGAAGAAAAAAAGAGCTTTGGAAAAATATCTGAAGGACAATGAAGAAGATGCATTGATGTTAATATGCCAGGAAGGCTTGCTGACTGGCTTATAAGAAAGAACAAATGAAGAACAAAATGGAGGCATGGGAAGACAAAGCACTACATGGCCAGTGCATTAAAAAAAAAAAAATAGCAGGGAAAGCATCTATCTGTCAATGGCTAAGAGCAGGAAAGTTAAAGAAAGAGACTGAGAAATTAATTCTGGCTGCATGAGACCAAGCCTTAAGGACAACTGCTACAAAGCCAGATTTGAGAAGATAGGAACAGACATTAAGTGCTGCCTACACAAAGAAGCTGAAGAAACAGTGGACCATCTGGTAAGTAGCTGAAAGAAGATTGCACAGACTGACTACAAGCAGCGGCATGACAAAGTAGCAACAAGGTGCATTGGAAGATCTGCAATAAATATCATTTGTCTGTAAGCAAGAACTGGTGGGACCATAAAATAGAAAAAGTCAGATAAACTGAAGAAGTTAAATTGCTCTGGGACTTCAGAATTCAGACACAGAATAATGCCACATAATACCTTGGACTTAAGAGTTGCCAATAAGAAAGTCAAAAAAGTCTGGATAGTGGATGTGGCAGTGCCTGAAGACAGCAGAAGAGAAGAGAAAGAACTGGAGAGGATAACAAAATACAAAGACCTACAAATAGAAATAGAATGACTGTGGCAAAGGCAAGCAAGGTTAATACCAATACTAATAGGCACCTTGGGTGCAATCCCAAAAGAACTGGATAGCCACTTGAATAGCATAGGCATTGACACATTTGCCATCTGTCAATTGCAAAAAGTGGCTTTAGTTGAAACATACTGCAACAATATGTGTAACACTATCAAACATCCAGATTTGCCTATCCCAAGTCCTTGGTAAGGACATCATCATCATCATCATCATCATCATCATCATCATCATCATCATCATCGTAATAATAATAATAATAATAATAATAATAATAATACCAATGAGAGGAGGAATAAGAAAGATAATAAGAAGGATAAATAATAATACCACAGCCATACTACATGCATAGTACATAGACATTAGACAGAGCAGAAAAGAAATGGTTAAATGTTTATTTTAAATTAAATAATAAATGGATCAACTATATACACATTATCTTGTCCAGGGCATTCTTTTCATCTGATTTTCAATACTATGACAGCTAGTGCAATAGCACTGATTTCAATGTGTCCCTGATGGTGACATGGTACATGCTTATGTTTGTCAGTTCTTCCAAATGGGATCACTTGAAAATGGGATGAAAATAATGGACAGGCATTCCTATATTGTTATTCTGTTTTTTTTCAAGGAGAAAATTCAAATGTATTGGGCTTGAAGACCATCATGTAGCTTTGTATTTTTGCTGGCACATTCATACAGTTGCAAAAATGGAGTTTACCATTGGCAGTAAACCGTTGATAAATGCAGCAGTGTTTTGTTTGGGGTTTCAGTGTTTGTATCATTTTGGGTGCCAAGTGAACAAGGAAATACTCATAAATAATTCGTTTGGAGCAAGCCAGTTTCTTTGAGTGAAACCAATCAATTTTTACTATGCATTCAAAAAAATGTCACTGCACTGAAATCTACACACACAGAGACGTACACACACACACTTCTCACCACAGGTTGGAGAGACTACACAGGAGATTCTGTGTTGTTTATTCTGGTTCCTTGAATTACAAATCCAAGGGTAGATTTGCTGCATTGTTAGCCTTATTGTGTGAATATATTGCTTATGAAAGGAACAGATTCAAAGGGCTGGCAACTTGACAGTAAAAGGAATAGCACAAAAGTGCTGTCTGCAGAGCTCTGTTGCTTGATTTGTAACTCCCAAGCCACCTGCATGTGAAATAACGTGGACAAATAAATATTGAGTAAAAAGAAAAAAATTACACTATGATCTTGCTGTCTTCATAGCCAATCAGAAGTTTAAGCCAACTAAGTTTCATCTTGCTTTTATTAATCTCAGCAGTTTGTGAAGGTGGATTGCCAAGTCATGATTGCTACT
Organism: Hydrophis major; assembly: GCA_033807585.1. Taxonomy (NCBI): domain Eukaryota; kingdom Metazoa; phylum Chordata; class Lepidosauria; order Squamata; family Elapidae; genus Hydrophis; species Hydrophis major. The sequence continues at coordinate 14,871,707 of CM066334.1, read as the reverse complement.
CTTTAATCCTTTTCCTTGGCTATCTCTTGATGTGTGTTTTTGGATCATTCTAAAAGCAGAAAAGAAGCTTCAGGACACATGACAGCATTTTCTGTTTGGTACCATTCTCATGTGTTGGGATCACAACTGCCAGAATATTTTTAAGCATAGCTGTTGGCCACAGTTGTTTGAATTCTGGAATTATTGAAATTACAACACTGGAAAATATACCATATATACAGAGGCAAAAAAGAGAAGTTACCATGAGATACATTCAGGTGGCAAGTTGAGGGTGAGAAAATTCTCAGCAGTGATGATAATTCTGCCTTACTGGGCAATGCAGAATTCTGAAGATTTGAAGAATACATTTTTGTCCAAAAATGTCTCAATCAGGGATCCAACCATGGTAGCTTTAAGACTGGTAGGCTTCAACTCCCAGAATTCTTCAGCTAGTTAGATTGGGGAACTCTGGGAGCTGAAGTCCACAAGCCTTAAATTTGCTCTAGTTTAAGTTATGAAAACTCATCTACACAAAGCATAGGGCAGAGTAACTTATCAGAAAGGCTTTATAAAGCAATAAACTGTATAAGTTATTCAAGTGTAACTTAAGAACATAAATGAGTTGTATCTACTCAGGTATTACTGGCAATTTTTCTATTATAGTAGCTGTTCTGTTGCCACTCGGATATTAAGGGGTATTTCAATCAGTTATGTTGTTCATCCCAGTTAAGGGGGTTATTCATTATAGTACTTATTCTAATACACCCATAATAAGATGACATTTGTCTTGTTCTGCCTTCTACAACTTTTTTTTACGCTTGAATCCATTGTGGACCTCATCATCTTAATAAAACAAGAAACACTGTAAGCCTTGTCTGCCCTAAAGAATACAAGGAAAGGTCACTAATTGACAGTATGCAATGCAACTCCTCAAAATCAGCAGATTGAGCACATAGTGGTTTTATATATCACCTTCACCTAGAACAGGGTTGTCAAACTCATGGCATCATGACATCATCACGTGATATATCACAACTTTTCTTCTTTGCTAAACCAGGTGTGGGTGTGACTAGTATGTGATGCATCCAGCCTGCAGGCCATGAGTTTGACACACCTGACCTAGAATGTGGCTGGCTTGCTTTGGTTTGGTACCATGTGTAAATGCAGTTATTGAATTTTGAAAACCATGTTGTAAGTAACATTCAACAAATCATGGCCATATATTGGAGCTGGCTTATAAATAATATGCTCCATTGAAGGTGAGCAAGATATTTTTAAAAAATGTGGGACCAGAAGAAATTCGATGTTTGTTTAAACTCATGTTAAATTAATTAAACTTCTCAATGATTTAATTCCTCATTCCTCAACCTCTTAATATTTTTTTAAATTCTCAGTTTTTGCCTCCTTCAGTGGTGAATTAGCATGATGAATCAAGCTAATTGTGACTTATTCAATAAACCAGGACTAACAAAATAATAGCTTAGCATGACAAGTGAATAAGTTATAATCTCTTTCCTTTTGTACTGAATTCTTTCCTTCCACCTAGCTTTAATTTGCATGAATCCACATTTCTATGAAAGGTAGAAATTTTAAAGGGGGTGACGTAGATAGTAAAAACATTTATGGATGATAGATCCTAAGCAAAAAAACCATCCATATTTAAAAAGAGTCAGGCCCTAAGTAGCAGTTGGTTTGAGTAATAATTCAATCCAGAGAAATCCCTTATTCTCATTTTGTTCATATTAATAGGATAGGATAGGACAGGGTAGAGTAGAGTAGGGTGAATAGAATAGAATAAATAGAATAGACCTTGAAGATCTTCTGATCTGATGCTCTGCTCAAGCAGAAGACCCTATATCATTTCAGATAAATAATTGTCCAGTGTCTTTTTGAAAGCCTCCAGTGATAGAGCACCCACAACTTCTGAAGGAAAAATGTTCCATTGGTTGATTGCTCTCCCCATTAGGAAATGTATCCTCAGTTCTAGGTTGGTTAGTTTCCAACTATGGTTTCTCATCTTGTCTTTTGGTGCTTTGGAAAATATATTGATTTTTTTTAGGAGCCCCTCAAATATTGGAACATTGGTATCATGTCTTCCCCAGTCCTTCTTTTTGGCTTGAAGACTTCCTGGAAGTATATACTGTAGTTCAGGGGTCTCCAACCTTGGCTCCTGGAAGCCTGGCGGACTTCAACTCCCAGAGTTCCACAGCCAGCAAAGCTGGCTGTGGAATTCTGGGAGTTGAAGTCCGCCAGGCTTCCAGGGGCCAAGGTTGGAGACCCCTGCTGTAGTTGCATCTCAAGATACAAACTGGAGCAGATGCCTCTATGATCCAGCAGAGCTTTCCCTATATATCTGGTTTCCAACTTTTTTTTTCTGTTTCTGAAGCCTGACTTCTTGGAAAGCTTTTGTGACTAATGGAGTCTGAGATAAAAGGATTGAAAAACAATAAGTACAAAGAGATGGAATGCAGCAATCAGTTTTTGTGTAAGCTTTCAAAATCTAGAACCTGTTTTTTTTTCTTTTTCACCCATCTCTTGTAATGTTGGCAATTCATGCCACAAAAAGAAATCTGAAATATTCAAATAATAAAATACCTTAAGCTCAGTGGGGGAGGCTGCAATGGAGCCATCAAAACTGATCATTCTCTGGATGCTTTCTACTTGAAATGGAAGTTTGATTGAGAGTCCCATATTTACAGGACATGTCAGACATCTATTATACTTCGTCATTCAGCATCTGCCAGGTGCCACTTAGATCCTTTTTTGGATAACACATTTATTGCCAGCTTCTTAGCCTCATTTCCATAAGCTTTTTTTTTCCAGTTGGCATAATCTATTGCAAATGTCAGGAACACAAATGTCAAGAACACAAATACAAATTATCCAGGGCAAGCTTATTATTTCTTCAACAAGTATTTTTCATGAGTAGTTGAAGGGTGGGGAGACAGAGAGACAGAGAGAGAGAGAGGCAGAGACAGAGACAGAGAGAGAGAGGCAGAGACAGAGACAGAGAGAAGGGGGAGAGGGAGAGGGGGAGAGAGATACAGGGGGAGAGAGGCAGAGAGGCAGAGACAGAGAGATGGGGAGGGAGAGAGAGAGAGAGAGAAAGAGAGAAAGAGAGAGAGAGTTATTGGTTAGAACACAAACGCATAGAAGAGTTTATGAGTACATGGATCATCATGACCCTGAGAAATGTGGCTCGTGCCTCCGATTCTAGATTTTCAGAGAGTGACCCTTTTGCAAATTCTACAGGAATTAAATTATAGAACCCTATAATTCTCCTTGAGCACAATTGAGCCCAAGATTTCTGTTGCTAAGTGAAACATTTGTTTTGCCCCATTTTATGATCTCTCTTGCCACACTTGTTAAGTGAACCACTGCAGTTATTAAGTCAGTATCACAGTTGTTAAGTGGCTTCCCCCATTGACTATGCTTGTAAGAAGGTCACATCTCCCCAGGACACTGCAACGGTCATAAATATGAATCAGTTACGAAGCATTTTCATCACGTGACCATGGGGATGCTACAGTGGTTGTAAGTGTGAAAAAATGATCACACAGGTTAGTTTTTTCAGTGCCGTTGTAATTTTGAATGGTTCCTAAATAAATTGTTATAAGTCAAAGATCACCAGTATTGTGGCATTTAAGTTTCATGCATTTACAACTGAGGTTGTATGCATAGCCTTATTTTAGTAGGAGTTGAAAAAAAAAGGCTACTTAAAGTAAAATGATCAAATAATTTGTTAAATAAAGGCAATTCTATATTCTACAGGTTGGAATAAAATAGAATCATATGTCAGGAGTACTCCTTAATGCTAATTCTTAATAGACAGATAAGGAGGGGAGGGAGGAGAAAGCAAATGATGAAATTCCACATGTTATGACATTCCTCACATATACTTAAGTGTGGAGGTAGGCTGCAATGTCATGACACCCATTTTGTCATTTTGATGAAATTTCCAGACTCAATACATGCCTCTGAAAATAAGACATCTTCCACAGAATTTGTAACCAGATCGCATATCCACTGTGGGTTTGCAAATAATTCTGCCTACTTTGTCTTAATGTAATAATTTTATCTTTTACATGACTGTTCTATAGTTTGTGTGCTGCTTAGGGTCTTAAAAGGGCTTTATAAATACTTAAATATATTCCATGCTTATTCTTGTATATATGATTTTTATTGATTTTTTGAAATATAAAATACAAAGAAAAATGAAAAAGTAATGGAAAACTAAGAAGAGGGGTAGGGAAAAGAAATATAGTATAAAGGGAGAAAGGGAAAGAAAAAGGCACCAACTTCTGACTCTCTTTAGCACAGTAGAGGATAACAACATTACAACCACAACTTTTTGCTTTTACACAGCAGTATGTACAAGCCATTTCTATAACAATAAGCCTATCTAGCTAACAAAAACAAAATCAAAGTTTTTCATTGCAAGCATAAAATCCGGAAGCAATTTCATAATAGAAACAAAATTAGATATATTCTCCTCTTTGGATAAAAGAATCAATTTGACCATCTCTGTTTCTCTTTGCTGTGGAGAGTAATATATGCTTCTGTTAACTCATTAATCTTTATCATATTTCCATGCTTATTCTGTTTCTGTACTCTGTCTTTGAACATGTTCTGTATGGCAGGAGTCCCTTGTGATTACTTTAGTTTTTGCTTTGTGTGTTGTTTCTAGGCTTACAAACCTAACCATTATGCTTTTGTAACCTACCGTTTAATACCTAATTGGTGGTTTATTCAATAAATCTTACTTAAACAATTAACAGCTTAAATGCAGGGTATGAAGGTGTAAGCTTACAATGATGCAAAAATGTAGAATGTACATTATTCCAGAAATTACTGAATAACAGGCGGGAGAGGAAGACAGAGGCAATACCCTAATCTTGAGCTGTGTGTGGTGCAGTGATTAGAATGCAGTACTGCAGGATCCTTCTGCTGACTGCCAGCTGGCTCAAGGTTGACACAGCCTTCCATCTTTCCAAGGTCAGTAAGATGAGGACCCAGATTGTTGGAGGCAATGTTCTGACTCTATAAAGTGCCAAGAGAAGGTTGTAAAGCACTGTGAAGTAATATATAAGTCTAAGTACTATTGATATTAATGACCCATGAAGCTTATCTTTTCATGTGTATTCTGATGCCACTTGTTTGCCACTTAGCCATTCTGTTCACAATGTATAAGAAATAATAAAATGGGCTGCAGAAAAGACACAGGTGATGGTATAAAGGCATATATTTATGAATAATAGATGATTATCAAGGCCTTTTGTGATAGACCTCAAATATGCCAGTGCTACACTGAGTGCCATCGCTAGAGTAAACGGTGTCTAATAAATCATCTTTTTTCACTCTTTAGTTGGCCAACTCCTGCCTGTTGATTTCATTTATTGGTCCTCTAAAGAAACACTGTAATATAAGAGACATTAGTGAGTTATTTGAGGATAGGAGATACGATTGCTCAGTATTTTGTTGTTTTTGAAATTATTGGTGTCAACTAACAAAAGGACAATGAGTTTGTATGTATGTGTGTTTTTGAAAAAAATGGTAAAATGTTTAAGGATTGTTTGTTAAAACACTACCCAAAAGATTTTCTCTCTAGCTGTGAAAACTAAAATGTTGATCTCCACTAGAAATAGGAACAATTTTTACAGGTTATTTCTTGCAAACAATATCACCTCAACTCAATCTGATGAGAACATTGGTGAAATAGAAGAAACAGTTCAAATGTTTTGAAGGACAAAAGAATAAAGGATAACTATCTTGAGAAGAAATAATTGAAGCAAACAGCAAAGGGAAAAAAATTGAACAGAACATAGATGAAACAAAGAACTCATCAAAAACATTTACCCAAACTGTGAAATTGAGAATATCACCAAGAGACAGCTGTGCCAGTCTCATAGAGAATTCATTTGTATTGATGGTGAAGACAAGATATTATACTTCCATTATATGATGTGAATGGTTATGCTTTTCTTCTGGCTTCTGCTCAGAGCATGAAGCTGAAGGAGATGTGCTGCAAGAAACTAGATTGTGAAATTGAGTGTTTTGACATGAGAAAATGTCAAAACAAGAAAGATTTTATAAGAAAGAGGAGACTGTAAAATAGGACATACACACACATGGCTTTTCACATCTCTACATCCCTAACTTTTTGAAGATAATTTCAACTTTCACCATGGCATGCATAGCTGATAAAGAAAAAACACTGAGCTTGTTCAGAAAAAGGAAGGGAATGGAAAGGAAGGGAAGAGGAAGGGAGGGGAGCTTCTATCCCAAATATGAAAATTAAAAATATGAATATTTACTGAGAAATATTTAAATTATTCATCAGAACTGTTTTAGAGATATTTCCAAGTGCCCAATTACATAGCTTTAATGCATTATATTTTTACCATTTGTCATTGAGCAGCAAGTAGATTTATTTAAAAATGAGTATATTAAATTAATTTAACTGGATGAATTTATGAAAGAGCACTGAAAGATAGAAACCTTTACCATGAGTTATATGGTATCTAAGGATGCTTAAGGAATTTAAATGGTTCACAAATAGAGCTTATTTGCAGTATCACAGCTGATAAGCAGCTTAGAAGTTAATTATTCATTGGCTTTACTGCTGTCCAAATATTTCAGCACAGTTCATGGCTCTCACAACAATTGAACTATATTTAGAACATTATTTTAAGTGAAAATATAAAGCAATGTGTACATTTTAAATATAAAGCAAAGCTGGGTGACCTTGGACCAGTCACTCTCTCTCCACACAACCCATCTCATAGGGCTATTGTTGTGAGGAAAATAAGAGGAGACAGGTTGTGGATTGGCCTTGTGCTTTTTTATGTATACATATATTGTTTTCAGTCTTCTTCTACACTGTCCAGAATCACTTGTTTGTGAGATGGGAAGCCAATATGATTTTGACAAATAAATAATAAATAAAACAGACTACATTTTGACTTATTTGTCAAAATAATAATAAAAATACTCAAAAGTTTCACAATGATGACATTTTCATTAGCTTTAATTTTTAGTTAAATATAGAAAGTTTAATTGCATTCATACTTTTCTTGAATTTGTTGTTATAATTTTGAAAAACCCTATAAATGACCTTTTTCAATGTAGTATATCCATTACTCCTTGGGCAGTGGATAATTTGGAACTGCTAGAAATACACTCATTACTTCATCAGTGATTAGCAGAAAACAATTGCTTTCAGCAAATAAAAATGTATTCAGTAATTGTGTTTAGAGGTAACCTTTCATTCCAGGAAAATAAGCACCAACCTTAGTTTATTTATTTTCCTTTGTTTCAGCTAAAAATCAACAGTACTGCCTCTGACAAACTAATGACCTGGAAAATATGCAAAGAAAATGCAAAAATTCTATAGAGATTTCCCTACATTTGGCCAGATGCCTTATGTTGTAGAAATACTGCTTGAATCTGTTGCAGACAAAATTTATGCATTATAAAATTAGTCATGAACCCTACAGAACCTTATAAATTTATAATCAACATATTAATTTTTCGATACTTAGATGTTTTAATGATTGCTATGTTGTGAATATAAGAAAAATAGTTTACTACGCTTCCTGAAATTGACACATTGTGTTTTGTTATAATGAGGATTGTTCAGTTTTGGTTTACAGGATAATTCAAATCCAGCCCATTACTGTCTTTCCAACTTACCTTGTGAACAGTCTCCCCATCAGAGGTTGTATTCAGCAGGTTCTGACCAGTTCTGGAGAACCGGTAGCAGAAATTTTGAGTAGTTTGGAGAACTGGTAAATCCCACCTCTGAATGGCCCCGCCAACCCTATTTCTTCTCTGCCTCCTGAGTCCCAACTGATTGGCTGGGTCTTCTTTGGTTGCCCTGTACAGGAGAACAGAGCTGGAAAGCAGGTTAGTGGGGTGGGGAGGGAATGGGGATTGTGCAGTATCCTTCCCCTGCCATGCCCATCAGCCACACCCATCGAGTCATGTCACACCCACCAGGCCACACCCACAGAACCGGTAGTAAAAAGGTTTGAATCCCACCACTGCTCCCCATCCATTTATTATCTTGGTACAAATCTGATGACTTCTTTCAACATCAAAGTCAGTTTCATACTGCAATCTACCCTGTGCTACTTTTCATAAAGGGTAAGATCCTTTCAGTATTTGCCTAAATTCATGGGCTCTCAAGGTAAATAGGTCAAGAGTCTGTATATGACAGCTACATACATCCTGAGGATAAGTCCTTTACAACCTCTGTTTCATACTCTTTTGAATTGACCAAGAAGCTTGAAAAGTGCTCCTACATATATTGATTAAGTAAACATCTGACTGAAACTCACATATTTTTTCTATTTCCAGTAGAAAATTTTTAAAAAAAACAATTTTCTGTTCTATCTAGCAACCTATCAACAGGTTTCCAATTATTCTACTTGGGCTTCTGCTTGTAACAGGAAAATAGAGCTGGAAGGGATCTTAGAGGTCATCTAGTCCAACCCCTTGCTCAGGCAAGAGACCCTATACCATTCCGGACAAATGTCTATCCAGTCTCTTCTTAAAAGCCTCCAGTGATGGAACACCCACAACTTCTGTAAGCAAGCCCTTTCACTGGTTAATTGTTCTCACTGTTAGGAAATTTATCTTTAGTTCTATGTTGCTTCTCTCCTTGATTAGTTTCCATCAATTGCTTCTTGTCTTGCCTTCTGATACTTTGTAAAATACATATATTTCTTTTTACTTTCAGTAGAAAAATTTAAAAATATGACTTTCTGTTCCATTCATCAATAACTTTCCAATTATTCTATTTGCTCCTGCTCTCTGTCTCTCTCTCTCTCTGTGTGTGTGTGTTTGTGTGTATGTGTACTAAAAATGATATATTGCTATATTTCTGAGAACAAATCTTATAAATAAAGCACTAGAATTATGATTTTTGTGAAGAATAAAAATAAAAATATTAGTGACATTTTTATTGTGAGTAGCTTTTAAAAGAAGCTTAATTGCAGACTGCAAATGAAGAAGGGAGCTCTTAATTTGAAATATAGATTAAATATATTTGTCTGATTAACCAAAGGGATCAAAGTAAAAACAAACATTAAAAATATTGTTAAGTTAAATCTCAAGGCATGTTTACTTTGAAGAACTAAGCTCAAATTTCCCAAAGTATCTCTCTCTATATCCATATTTAACCTTCCAGAAAAACAAAAAAGACTGATGGCAGAAGTTTCTATAATTATTATATACTAGTATATTAGTTGTGCTTGTAAGTGCGGCCACCAAAGCTCTAGAGCAGTGGGTTTTTGTGTTTGTTTTTCAACCTTGACAACTTTAAGAAGTATGGACTTGGGGAGGGCGGAGCTGACGTCGCAACGGTATGGAGTGTGATCTTGAGATCCAGTGTGTGCCGGTTTGGTGAGAGTTTTTCTTTTATTTTAAGATTTGAAAGAACACCCTAAGGAAAAGAAAGAATTTGTAAAATCTCAGACAGAAGTGATTAAGTGGCGATTTTCAACAGGAAGTCAAAATTAATATTTCTTTATTTATTGTTGGACTCTTAATGTATGATTTTTTACTTTGAAACTGGACTGGTTTTCTTTTTTACCTTACTTTTTTTTTTTTGTCTTTTTTCCCTTTTTGTCTCAATAATATTCTAGGCTAGAGATTCCCTTTCAGCTTTTTTATTTTATTTTAAGTCTTTCCTTCATTTTTAATTAATTTTTTATTACATTTTGTTTGGAAAAGGAGGAGGAAAGTGAAAGTAGAGGACAATTTGTAACACTGCCATCTAGAGGCTTAGAAACATTGTTTTCTTTCTTTTTCCTTTTCAACCAGACAAAGCTGAGAAAGAACTGAGGCTTCTTTTCAAGGACTTTGAGCCTGTTTGATAAGATAGAGGGAAGAGCATGGGAGAGTGTTATTGCAGGTGCTCCTCTGGGTGTCTATCAGTGGCTGGAGTTTGGTTTTGAAACTTACAGAAAGGAGACAATATGACTCTAGAGAAGAGAGTTATAAAATTGTTTGGAACTTAACAAAAAGCCTTGGATAATTAAATAGGTGCAGTGTATTCTTTCTCTCTTTCGCTCTCTCTCTCTCTTTTTTTTTTACATTGGGTTATTCAACCCCTCCTTATTAGTTTACTATTTTTGAGAGTTATTGGGACCTTTGGCCTTTTGGAATTTGTTTTTATTTGTTTTTTGCTTTTGGAGTCTATTTTTTATTTTTCTATCTTATTTTAAAGGGAAAATCTTAGTATTAATTTGTCTTTTTAGGGGAGTAGTCTTTTTTTTTTTCTCTCTCCCTTCCCATCACTTTATTCACTTCCTATATTGGTTTTTTCTGTGGCTCCTTTTTTCCCCCTTTTTATACCTGAGACTTTTTAATTGGATTAAGGTGTTGAAGAACCTGAAGAACTTTTTTTGTTTTTTGCCATCAACAATACTTAACAATTTTTCCTTTTTCTGTTTCTGTTTTTTTTTGGGGGGGGGGGGTTTCTCACTATTTAACCAATTGATTGGATTAAGGTGCACAAGAGCCTGAAGAAACTTTTCTTTTATTCTGCTTCCTTTTTACTCCACTATTTTTACCTGGAATTACAACTGGTCATTACATGAGTGGATTAAGGTCTAGAAGAACCTGAAGATTTTGAATTGTTTGAAATTAGCAGGAAACTAACAGCAGCTGGTTCTTCAATTCCTCCTTCTTCCTCTTCACCATCTGGAGGACAATGCTCAATACAGACAATGTTACAACAAGAAAGAGAACAGGAAAAGGTAATGCTGCAGATGATAATGCAAAGAATTCAAAACATACAAGCAAGAACAGAGAATATTGAAAAGAGAACAGAGAACATTGAATAAAGAACAGGAAAAACTGATGAAAAGGTGGGGAATATTCAACAAATGATGATGAAGTATGATGAGAGATTCCAAAAAATTGAAGAAGAAGATAAACAAAGAGATAAGAAGATTGGAGATATTGATGGCATATTAACTGTGGTTGAACAAGATAAAAGTGGGATGCTGAGATGGGAGATGGACAGATCAGAATTTTATCTTAGATTTCAAAACATAGAGGAAGAAAAGGGACAAAACTTGGCAGAGATAATGATAGAAATCTTGGCTGAGGCTCTGGAAATAACTAAAGAGAAGATGATGGATGGAATAGATGAGGTCTTTCAAGTATTCACAAGATACTCAATGAGAAATAGTTTACCAAGAGAAGTTCACATTAGATTTACAAAGAAAGCTATTAAAATGCAAATATGACAGGTGGCAAGAGGGAAAACATTGAAATATAAAGATAAGGAGATTGTGGTTCTGAAACAAGTACCCAGAAGAGTGAGAGAGATGAGAAGAGAGTATCAACTCTTGACTAAAATACTACTCAAAAAAGAGGTGAATTATAGATGGTTGATACCAAAAGGTTTAATGTTTACATGGCAGGAACAGACACAGAATTGACTCAATTGAGAAAGCAGAATTATTTTATACAGAATACTTTGGAGGGAAGGAGGAGAAGACAGAAAAAGAGATGTCATTAATTGAATTCCAAGAGGACTGTCAAGCAGCGATTGAAAAAGAAGAAGGTGCAGTAGGTGGAAAGGTGGAAGCTAGAGAACAATGAGAACCAAGATCTACTAGAGCTACAAAACCTACTTATAAAGTATAATCATGAAAGAGAAAAAAATGATTACAATTAATATAAATGGACTTAATTCAGCTGTTAAAAGAAGGAAAACTTTCCATAATTTAGAGAAATTAAAATTTGATATAATCTGCCTACAAAAAGTACATATTAAAAAGCAATATGAACAACTGTTGATACATCCAAAGCTAGGGAAAATATTTACTTCTTTGACACAATGCAAGAAAAGAGGAATGGTCTTATACATCAAAGATACTATTCCAGCGAAATTGATCCATACGGATGATGATGGAAGACTCTTAATGGTGGAAATAATGGACAACAATACAAAAACACTCCTGATAGCAATCTATGCTCCGAATGAAAATCAAGAAGAATTTTATAGAAAATTACAAATGAAAATAATTGAACTGGACTATGTTAATATCTGTATGATGGGAGACTTCAATGTAATAGTAGACAATAAATTGGACTATACAACACAGAAAACAACAAAGCAAAGCAGAAAGATTCTCCCTAGATCCTTTTTAAAAATGATAGATGAAATAAATTTAAAAGATGCATGGAGAGAAAGAAACACTAAGACCAAACAATATACCTTCTATTCAAACAGACATTCATCATGGTCCAGAATAGATATGATATGGATGTCAACAGAATTGATCACTAATCTCCAAGAAATAGATATTGAAATAAATACCTGGGCAGATCATAACCCAATGACAATTAAATGGAAAGAACAATGAAGATCTAAACGGACGTTAAATAACACTATACTAAAAAAAAAACTTCACACAGAGAATGGAGAAAAAACAGGATTTTTTCTTTAAAGAAAATAAAAAAGAAGACACATCAATGCAGAATGTATGGGACACAATGAAGGCATATGCCCGAGGCTTGATAATGGACTACACAAGGAAAAGAAATATTACGAAAAGACTAGCCTCTAAGATATTAGAGGAAGAGTATAAAGGATTTGAAAAAGAGTTACAGAAAATGCCACAGAAAAAGGACATTAAGTTAAAAATCGATATAATTAAACATAAAATGGGATTAATAGAAAAAGAAGAATTAGCACAGAAAATCAGAGGTGCGAAGCAGAACTATTTTGAAGATGCAAATAAACCAGGTAGATGGTTAGCATATAAACTGAGAAAGGAAAGAGAATCAAAGAAAATATTGCAATTAATAGATGATCAAGGTCAAGCTTGCTATGGAAGTAAAGAGAAGAAGAAAACCATACGAGATTATTATGGGAAACTATACACACAAGAGAATATTGATGATGAAAGAGTTAAACAGTACTTACAGAATGCTAACTTACCCCAGATACATAAAGAGATTGAAATAATGTTAGAAAGCAATATAATGATGATGGAGTTAACTGAAGCACTTAAGAAGCAAAATAATGGAAAGGCACCAGGTCCAGATGGACTTCCAGAGGAATTTTAGAAAACATTGCAAGAATCATTGAATCTCCCATTGTTAGAAGTTATGAATGAAGTTATGTCAAAGAAGAGGATATCCAAATCATGGTCAGAAGCTTATATTACACTTGTCCCAAAGGAGGACGCTGACCCACTATAAATCAAGAACTATAGACCTATTTCCCTATTAAACTCAGATTATAAAATTTTTGCTTCAATATTGGCAGAAAGACTCAAAAAATAGCTAAATAACTTTATTCATCCTGATCAAAATGAATTCCTGCCAAAGAGACAAATTAAAGACAATATGAGAATAATTTTTGATACTTTGAAATATTATTACATCCTGAAAAACAAATGGCTTTGATATTTTTAGATGCACAGAAGGCCTTTGACAATGTGAATTGGCGATTTATGTTATTACAGTTGGAGCAGATGGCTTTGGTAAAAAATTTATCTCTGCAATAGAAGCTATATATCATAAGCAAACAGCAAAGGTAATGATAGAGGGAGAATTGACAGATTCTATTGACATAAGAAAAGGAACAAGACAAGGCTGCCCACTGTCACCTCTGTTGTTTGTGTTAACTTTGGAAGTGCTAAATAGAAACATTAGAGAAGAAAAGGATATAAAAGGGATGAAAATTAAAAAGGAAGAATTTAAATTGCAAGCATTTGCAGATGATCTGGTTTTCATTTTAGAAGATCCATTAGAATTAGATAAAATATGGCCAGGAGAGGAAAAGAAAACATATAAATATATAAATATCTTTTGGACTACAAATTAAAGGAAGAAACAGTCACAGAATCAATGATAATTTGGGCTAAAAATATGGATCATAGTATTGAATTAGATAAGTGGGAACACATCTGGCAAACAAATTATAAATTAACCATATCAGTCTCGTATAAAGAAAACTTATATAAAATGGTTCATCGCTGCGAGACTGGCTAAGATGTTCCCCAACTTACCACCCAACTGTTGGAAAAGTAACTACGCACAAGGAACATATTTTCACATGTGGTGGACTTACCCATGTGCTCAGAAGTTTTGGAGAAATATTACAAATTGGATTTTAAATATAACAAAACAAAATTTAAAACTTGAACCCAAAACCTTTCTGCTAAGTATAATAGATTTAAACATGGAGGAAAAAATATCAATATTTAATTTTGCACATCATAAGAGATCCAAATGACTGCCAGTTTTGTTCTGTAGTCCTAGCATTGCTCCTCATCTCCCCATTCTTGAACCAGCCAACTCTCTATTAGCCAGTAGAGGAAGTACCAAAACCAAGAAACAGCCCTTTCCTCTTTCCTCTTATTATAGGAGTACCAGTGCAACTTCTCTGTTAAGCATAAAACAATGAGGGTGAGAACCTACAGGGTTGCAGTTTCTTGGTTTCTGGAGGGAGAGTGGGCTCCGCAGGGCAACAGGCAGGACTGTCAGGGAATGGAGAGGAACTACATACACAGACATACACAGCAGTTAAAATGTGTTTGTGGTACTGTTTATTGCTATATAAGCTTTAGAACAATGATGATCAGTGAATGAATTCATTCATCTGGCCGTCTGGCTGTCTGGCTGTCTATCTGTCTCTCTAGACCAAGTGTAAATATTTCCATTACAAAAATATTAAAATACACTTACAAAACTTAACTTAAATCACTTAGGATTCTAATCCTTTATTTTATATGACAAATACTTAGCTGCTATTTTCTGCTTTGTCTTACACTTTTTTATTTTCAGCAGTCTCAATAATGTTAACTACTTTTATCCTTAACCCAACCTGCCTAGATATTTAGCACTTAAATCACTTGGAATTTGCTCTCCATAATACAGGACTGTGGTTTTATTCCCCTGCTGGCTCTTTTGGCAGATTCCTTTTTTGGCATCAGTTGCCTCAGGATTGTTCTTGGTTCTTCTCAACAGCCATGGACCGTCTCGCTCCTCACTGTCCCAGGTGCCATCTTTTCTACCCCACATCTGATTACCTCTCATCCAGAAGCAATTCCTGTCAAACCTAGAAAATTGACATGATAACAGTGTTCCTATATTTGAGGGAATGCCACAAAGAAGAGGAGGGTGAATCTATTTGTCAAAGCACCAGAAGACAGGACAAAAAACAATGGATAGAAACTAATTAAGGAGAGAAGCAACCTAGAACTCAGGAGAAATTTCCTAACAGTGAGGGCAATTATTCAGTGGAACAGTTTGCTTTCAGAAGCTGTGGGTGCTTCATCAGTGGAGGTTTGACTGGACAGTCACTTGTCTGAAATTGTATAGGGTCTCCTACATGAGCAGGGGTTGGTCAGAAGACCTCCAAGGTCCCTTCCAACTCTGTTATTTGATAATTGATTTCCCCTGCCTTCCTTCTATCTGCCTGCCCTGCCTTCTTTTCTACTTCTTTCTTTTGAATCTTACATATTCATTTGCAAGGAATTCCAAAGAGTTTAAATATCTTTTTACCTCAGCTGCCCATGTGCCTAACCTTTGTATACCAGACAGTCAAGAGCACTACAAAGAAAAAAAACCCAGGAAGATGTTTCTCCAGCCCTATCTGGAGATTATGGGAACTGACCCAGGGATCTTCTGCATTCAACAAACCTTCTTCTAACACCTCTAGCCTGAAATTAGCGATGGCTATTCTCTATCCCCATGTTTAACTCAAAAAAAAACCAATAGAACTCCCTGGTACATAAAGTTTTACTTTAAATCATCCACTTTGGATATCAGCTCTATTTCCAATGTATGACTCAGAGGTATTTACTTTATTTAAAAAAAAAAAAAACAGAAGTTGACTTGTCCTCCTTCTCTGCACTAGATACAAAGGCAACACTATGTACACAGCTACAATAAATTCTTTAAAAAAGAAAAACAATGAGAGAGAGGAAAAAACATCATATTTTCCATCTGCTGCAGTTTTTCATGCTGCTGATCCTTGCTTCTACTTTTAGGCCTGTCTTGCAGAAGATCCACTGAGTGTTTTCATCTTTTTATTCTAATATCTCGACTGCCAACATGGTTCATCACCTGAAAGCCATCCTTTTCTATTTTAGAATGAACAGTTAAAGCAATCTTTGTCCCATTCCTTCTGCCATATGTCCACCTACTTTCTGCCGCATGTTATGAAAACAAGAGTTCATAAAATAGTCACTCTCCCACCCCTTTCTAATTGCAGTACCATTCCCACTCTCAAGTTTATTTTTAAATGAAGTTAATAGTTACTGTGAATTTCCAATGAACATGTTTCATTAGGGATGGACGAATCATTCAGACTTTTTTTTTAAAAAAAAAAAAAAACTCCCACATTTGATTTTTTTCTCAAAAAAATCAGTTCCTTTCAACCCTTTCTGTGATCAAAACATGCTAACATTTATTAGTTTCAGAACCAAAGGAAATCTCATTTTTGTCCATCTCTGCCAGTCAAATTCACTAAAGAATATTATTTGTGGCAATGGATAGGATATATCTGCTTGTTTTTTTTACAATTTAATTTCCTGGCTTTTAATATTTAATATTTCTTGATTGTATTGCATCTCACCCAGAGATTTTAGGGTCTGGACAGTGAGAAGAGGTTTAGAAAATAGAAAAATACAGAATGAATCTTTTAAAAAATGAGTGTATGCACTCTGTGTCTGGAGGAGGAGGAGGAGGAGGAGGAGGAGGAGGAGGAGGAGGAGGAGGAGGAGGAGGAGGAGGAGGAGGAGGAGGAGGAGGAGGAAGAAGAGGAGGAGGAGAATGAAGGAATCAATGTTTGAACATGGGACAAACAAGGATGACTTGCAAGGATTGAAAGGTATAGAGAAGCACAGTGAATGGCAAACCATTTTCTTTCCCTTTAAAAAAATATGTTGCTCTAATTACTTTTACTGGCTGTTTCTTACTTTTTTCATTCTTGCATTTTGCATAATCTTGCTTACTCCAGAAGTGTGTGTGTGTGTGTGTGTGTGTATAACGTTTTTGCGGGTACTTACAAGTATGGTATTCATCTTTGTTCGGGTATTTTCCCATGTCATTATAGTTGTGCTTTTAAAGTTGTAGCAACGTTTTGGCAGAATATCATCTGTCATCATCAGGCTTCTGTATTGTGTTCGTCTGTGAGTCAGACTTTTACCATGGAAATGGAAACAAATAAACAACTACCATTCCTAAATGTACTAATCTACAAAAAACCAGATGGCACACTATATACCAGAAGAAAACACACACCAACCGCTACCTCAACGCCCAATCCCACCACCACCCAACACAGATAAACTCTGTGGCCAAAACACTAATCCCCAGAACCAAACGCCTGACAGACAAGACACACATAAAGACTGAACTATGCACCCTGACTAAAGTACTGACAGCTAATGGCTTCCACAAAAGCAAAATCACTGGCTTGATGCACAGTGAAAGTCTGACTCACAGACGAACACCATACAGAAGCCTGATGATGGCAGATGAGATTCTGCTGAAACGTTGCTACAACTTTAAAAGCACAACTATAATGACGTGGGAAAATACCCGAACAAAGCTGAATACCATACATACATACATACGTGTGTGTGTGTGTGTGTGTGTGTGTGTGTGTATATGCTTTTTTACTATATATTTTATGTATACAATAAAAAGGCTTGTATTTAAAAAATACAAGAGTAGAGCAAAGGAAGACAAAACACAAATAAGTGGTTTGTTCATTGATTCACTGAGTCATTCTTTTTTGTAAATTTTTGGAATTCTGACTAGAAACCCTCCACTCCTTCATCTTCAGTTGCCTCTTGTTGTGAGAATCAAGGATTAAGGTGAGTAGTAAACTTTGACAAGGATAGAAATAAGGATTACTATATATGGGGAAGATATATACCTATTATCCTTAACTGAATGAAGAACTTCATGGCCAGTTCCCTACAACCAATTTACAGAATCACTCAGCTGTCCCTATGGAAAATAAAATCTGTCTAATTTTCACTGGTTTATTATTATTATGAAAGCTAGGTAGTTTTATGACTCACTAATATTCCTCTTGAATGAAGAATAAATATAGATCAGAGTGAAAATCTTTGTTGTATTTTAAACTGCTACAAGGAAACCTGCATGCATGTGCTGGCTATAATGAGCTAAAGTCTCTCTGTTGTAAAAGCTTAGCAATGTATGCAAATTTTTCAATGAATATTTTAGCATTATCTAATTGTTCTTCCTGGAATAACCCAATAAGAAAAGTCAATATCTTGGACTTCCGGTTGCAAGGCTTCGGCGGCGGCAGGAATCCGCTTCTCTGCAGGTCCCTGCTGCACTCGCCACTGAGGTACCCCCGATCCAATTGGATTTGGGGTTGTCGCTGCCCTGAAGAGGCAGCGGAAGACAGAGGAGATCTGGGCAGGGGTCTGGGGATATCGCACCCCTTTTCCCCAGCCGGCTAGACTCCTTTTTCCTGAGGTGGTGGAGCGGCTGTCAGAAATGGCAGCCTCAAAGGAATCTTCAACCAGATAAGAGTTGTGCAGGAGGAAGAATCAGAAGGAGAAGTTTTCTTGGCTGCACCAGGACATTAAGATACTTTTAAACACCCTGGAAACCTGACTTTTGGATTGATACATTTGTTTCCAAAAAAAGTTGTTAAAACGGCGAAAGTGCTGAAAGGAAAATTCACTCCCCTTACGGAGAAAGCAAAGGAGCCCTGAAAAACTTGCTGCTTTAAGGTAAAAACAAGCTCATTGTTATAAGTGGGAAGGAGAGGACTAAAAAAAAAATATTTTAAAACTGGTTGGAGGATTTGAAGATTATAAGACCAACAACTAATTGTATGCTTTGAAGATTATAAGACTAACAACTATTTGTAATACGGCTTTAAAATATATTTGGGATTTTGCCCCAGGAGGAAAAGTTGCAAAGAGAAGAAGAGGAAATAATTTCTGGCTGTTTGGACTGTTTGATAACTTTGACATTTGCAAATTACCTTAAGTCTAAAAATATCTGAGTTGTTTTTTAAAAATTTACAATGGCACCATCTCTGGATCAACTAAAAATGGAATATGAAAAATTAAAAGAAAGAGAATCAAATGGCAAGAATTCATTGGGAGCTATCTTCCACTTTTTAGAAATGGCGCTTTCTACGTACCAGCAAATACTTGATGAAGAAGGAGAAGGAGAAGAAAAAAAGGAAGCCATTTTTAATGGACAAAAAATTTTGATTAAGAAAGAAAATAAGAAGAGAGGAAGGAAAAATGAGAATTTAAGATTAAATAAAATAACCAAGAAAAAGAAAAAGAAGGTGAAAAAAAGGTACAATGTTAGAAAGCAATTGACAAGAGAACTACAATGGAGAGGGGAAGTTAAAAAGATGGAGATTAGGAGAGGAGGGGGACAAAAAGACCAGACTGGAGAAGAAAGGGAGGAAAAAAGAGAAAAAAAGCCACGGTCTGGAACAAGATTTTTTTTTAGAGATAAAGGATAAAGGATGTATTATTTAAGAAAGATTCTGCAAGAGTACATAAGATAGTATTGTAGTATTTGCATTTGAAATAGTCTATTGGAATATTATAAGATTTAACAAAATATTAAAATGTTTTATAATGATAGATTTCAATATTTAACAAAATATCAAAGAGAATGTGTAAAATGATTAATGTTTAGTTATACTATTAATAGAATTAGAATTAGAATGGAAATTATATATTTAATTATATTATAAGTTTATTATTCTTTTTCTTTTAAAAATGCAACATGTAGAATGTACTAAGCAGAGTCAGGATAGAAATTATGTATTATTTTAAGTGTTATTTTAGGAAAAGGCATCACACTTTAAAAGTGATTACAGGGGAAATTCTTTTGCTAAAGAGAAGAGATAAATAGATGATTGGAAAAGAACAGATAAAAGATACAAATATAATGATTCTGAAATAAGATGAAATAAACAAAATATAACTAAGAGAGTGAAAAGAAGGGAGAAGTTATATAGAAAATATAGAATGGTTAATAAGATATGAATGGTATATAAGGTGAGCACGAACTTGATTTAGGTCTGTCAAAAAAGATGTAACCCGGGGCTAAGCCACTTTTCAAAAGAAGTTTTATGTTTTGTGTTTTGGTTAACTATGTTTTGATTGTGAATTAATAAAACCTTGGAGGAATTAAAAAAAAGGGAGAGAAATTTGGAAAAGACATGTATAAATAATAATTAAGAAGGTTTTGTTTTTTTATGTTTTGTTTTATGTTCTGTATTTTGTGTGTTTATGCTTGATGGAGAATTAATAAAACCTTGATAGAATGATATATAATTGAATAAAAGTGAAGGGAGAAACAATGAGAAAATTGGAAAAGATATATATGTGTTTAAATGGAAATGTGATAATGTGGAACTATGCTTTAAAAAATAATGCCTTATTTGCTTTGTTAAAACTTATAAGTAATTTTTGAGAAAGGAGATTTTATACTTTGATGTCTTGTGTTTTGTTTGTCTTTAAAATCAATAAAATTTGTTTAAAAAAAAAGAAAAGTCAATATTTTGGATACCTTGGAAAGATTATGGATGTAGATAAGGTTCTCTGCATTTTCTTTGTAAATTGGATTGCTTGTCCCACTCCACATATTTGTGTGCAAGAGCAAATTATTTGTAACTGGGTGATTATAGGAAGTGATTATTCTTTGATGTCTTTGAGGATGTGGACACATTCTTTAAGGCAGTGGATAGTAACCTCTTTGGACAAGTACTCTCTCGATCAAGCCTTTTTGGACTATTTATGACTTTCTCCTTTTAGGAAAGTTTTTGGAGACGAGGGTGGGGTTTCAGTGAGAGAAATCCTAGATTAATTGGATTTTCCTCAACCAAGATTAAGGACTGGAAGAGAAATAGCACTGGTCACTACTGGGTGATTTTTGTCAGGGCCAAGATGGAAGAAGTTCATGAGAGTTCCCACCCCATGTGAAGTTAAGGCAGCTGGGAGACTGATAAGCCTCTTCTCAATGCCTCAATTCTGGAAAATTTTGCATCCTGAGATACAAGCCGCCCATCTGGCCTTTAAGGAAAGTAGTTAAATTTCTTGCTACTTTGCAGTGCTTGGGGGCACTGCTGGTGGTAGTGGTGGCAGTTAAACTTTTGTTGTTTATCACTGAGAGGGAGTTTATTCGTGTTTTATTTTTATGTTGTAATTAAACACATTGTATCTTAGTAGAGAGATGATATATAGGTCTTTCTATAAATACATAAATATGTTTTGAAGTCATGAAATTGTAGGAAAACTAATAGAGAAAAACATTTTTGTAGGCATCTAATGAGATAACAGTGAAATCTAAACCAAAAGCATTCTGATTCATTTATCAGTACTTTAGTTATCAAAAAATGACTCAAAACATTTATGTAAAAACATTATATAAAAAGATCACAATGACTTTGAAAACATGTGCAGTTGAAAATAAATCACACTTCTTTGAACCATTTTTATTCATTCTTGAACCCTCCTTTTGGACTCTTCTTTTTGCTCAGTTGCTTCATAATTAGCTGGCCCTTAAGGTGCACACAGATTCCTTAGATGTGCATTTTAATTAAGCATCCCTCAGAAGCAACAAACTGTATCAGGAGAAAAACAGATGTTTAAAATATCAATAAAAGCACAACAAGAAGTCCACCTGTGATCCTGAAACTGAGGATACTGATTAAACCTTTAGCTTAATGGCACATTGGGGAGTGGACTCTTTTGGTAAGTTTTCACTTTGCTCTCTCCCAAAATATCAAGTATCTAATTTTCCTCTATTCATCAAACTCTGTTCATCTTCCATGAAAGAAGCAAAACTCAAAGGTGATAGAAGCACAACTAAAGACTTCAGCAAAGACATACAATAGGTGTGAATTGTTGAGAGTCATATTTTACTGCGAAGTTACAAAATATGTAGTCTTCCAACTACACCAGCAATAACTAAATTCATACTTTTTTCAGTTTAAATATGAAAATTGAAACTAAAAATACATGCTTACAATAGACAAATATAATCTGTCACAAATAAAGCTTGCAAAAGTACACAGTCAGAACAATCCAACAAAATTGAATGGTAGGAAGTTTAAGGCCCTCAGTATTGCTTATATAATACATAATAACATATGAGATTAATGACTTCAAGATGGTGATGCAAGGTAGGATATCCATGAGCCTGGAGATGCCTAGACTTAAACTTTCTTCTTTGAGTCTAATCTTTTCAGGTTCATAGTTATCCATACTATTATGATTTCCTCTACCCACGAGATCAGGATATGTTCTGTGAATTTCAAACCCAATCAAGGAGTTTACTTTTTCTCTGCAAAATTGGAGAAAAGGAGTACAGAATATTGTGCATGTTCCAAGACCTTTAAAAGGCTGCATGATTAAATAAGGTTGAATGAAAGAAAATATATGAGGGGAAGCAAGCATACCACTCCAAGTACAAAGAATTCTTGGGATACACACTGCAATATAGATCCAAGCTTTGTTTTATTTTCTTCTCTTTTTCATTTGTAAAGCTTGGCCACCTACTGTGACAACTCATCAAAGGTTATTTTCTATGCTTTGATAAATTGGCAAATGTACATTGAAAGTTCTGCCAAGTATTTAGAATATTATGGCAACCTCTCCCGTTTTCAGAAGGAAGTTTGTTAGATGATGAAGCAAGAGCAATGTTCAAATTGGGTAATTTTAAAAGAAGATTAGACAAAGTTATAGAGAATATGTACCAGCCCTTTGAGATAATCTAGGTAAAAAACCAAAACATAAATACTAACAGTGCCTTGAAAGCCCATGTCTCTCTTTCTCTCAATCTCTGCCCCCCTTTGCCTTTACTTTCCAAAAGCTAGGCCAGATGCCTTCTGAAGTGTTTTCTGTGCCCCAGCCTTCTGTGGATTGAGATGTCTCTTGTTTGACTACTTCCCTGGTTGCAGCTCTGTCTCCTCCTGTCTCTCAAGGATATTCCCACAGACCACTACAATATGGAGCTCTGGTGACACAGTAGTTAGAATGCAGTATTGCAAACTAATTCTGCCAACTACCAGCAGTTCAATCCTGACCGGCTCAAGGTTGACTCAGCCTTCCATCCTTCCAAAGTCAGGAAATGAGGACCTAGGTTGTTGGGGGCAATATGCTGGCTCTGTAAACCATTTAGAGAGGGCTGTAAAGCACTGTGAAGCTGTGTATAAGTTTAAGTGCTATTGCTATTGTCTGATGAGCATACAGCAATGTCATGATCAAAGTAACTGTCAATACCAGTTACTATAGGAAAATAACTGGAAGTAGCTTTTGTCTAGGTAGGGGACTTTTCATATATATTTACATTTAGGGGAAGGTTTCATGCACATGGTGAATCACAAACTGGAATGTGGTTCAAATGTGGAATATATCATGATTTGCTGGCTGGATCTATCACATGAATCCAGAAAATTGAGCTATCCAAACCACAACATTGTTAATAACGGATGCAAATGTAATACAAACACAATCAATGTATATGTGCTTTTAATCCCCTACTCAGTCCCCTACTATACTAATCCTTCCACTAAGAAATGGAAGTTCACACAAATACAGGCTAAGATCACATATTCTACCAAACCGCAATATTAAATTGACAGAGCATTCTCTCTTTCATATTAAAATCAAGCCAAATTTAACTATAGATTCCTTTAACTATCCTTTTAACTTAAATATTCTAATTGTTACTAGCATTATACAGTAAATGCATAAGCAAACCTCAGCTCTGTTTTGTTTAATTATCTTCAGAAATTTTTGAAAGATCATTTTAAGCTTTAACACACTGGTTAAAAGAAAGCAGAGATTAGTGTAAGAAAAATCGTTGTATAAATCACCTAAAGGATCTACACCCTCCTTGAATTCCAATAATTTGATTAAATCTCAGAGGGAGAGTGACCATGATTCTCTATCCTGTTTTTGTGTTTTCCAATCAGAAAGAATGGGGGTGGGAGTGGATAACAAGGCAATAGTAACTGAAACCCAGCTGTGTCTCACCTTCACTCCTTTGTGACCAAAGAAGCTTTCAAAAATTCTACCCAAAAACATTCAAAAGCACTCTGGAAAAAAGATGCATCTTTCATAGAGGAAGAAAGCTCCTAGAATATTGGAAGACAGAAAATTAAGCAAAAACAAATACAGCACCTAACCAAACTGCTCAGTCCAATTAACTTTTTCTCAATTTTCTCTGAATGTAGGTTCTTGGCCCTTGAGCTAGAAAACAATTGACCCTGCTAAAGATGTACAGCTTCTCCATGGGAAGCTATAAGCATAATAACTACCCAGAGACTCTTTTATAGGGATCAGATTTCTTGTAGCATTTGGTTGCTCCAACACAATCAGCACGAAATTGGCTTTCACATCCTAACACAGTACATTTCTAAAAGGCCAGGAAACAGATCAACAGCTAGTTCCTAATAGCTAGTCTCTGTTCATGAAGTATTTATTTTCTCCACCAGAAATCTACAGAGATAGCACTGGCACAAAAGCCTTTTTCTTTTAGGAGATGAGTAAGAGGCTGGGACTTATATATTGGGTGAAACAGTCCTGCCAACACTTTCCTTGATGTGTATATAGGCCTGCCACAGTTTCCCTGCTGGATGCATAACAAGTGAAAAGCTATACCATGTTTAGCAGCCAAGATTGGAAATAGCACCATGTTCAGTAGCCAAAATGAATGGCTGGAGGCATGAGATAACATTCAGTGAAGCATGGCTTTTAACTCTTCCAAATGAGATTCAATTCTGGTAGCTATATGCAATGAGATGCTTGACCTAAGACGTCAATATGTGTTGTTAATGTAAAATATGGGAGGGGAGGGGATTGAGCAAGAGGACAGAGCCAGAAGGGGCAGGAAGGGACAAAATGCTAGCATGGTCACATAAACATAGCCCTGAAACAAATAATGGTGTTCTGTTTCAATGGTAGAGCATGTACTCTGATTTTGAAAGGTTTCAGTCTTTGATATCACCTATTAAAAAAGCATCAGCAAGCAAGTGATTGAAAAGATCAAACTATCCTGGCATTTTGAAAAGATCTATTATAGCCTTCACAATAAAAGAGAACACCAGTATTTGCAGCTCAGGGTTGCAGCGAGAAGTCCTTGGTGCTCTCTTAGCTTGGTTTTGTTTTCTTGCAGATGTTTCATTACACAAACTAGGTAACATCATCAGCGTGATGATATCATCAAGTCTGGGTAAAGAAATGTCTACAGGAAACCAATCAAGCTCAGAGAACACCAGAGACCCCTAAGCATTTAGAGTGCTGGGTTATAATTGATGAATAACATGAATTAGTATAAAGATGTATCTAATAATGTTAAAAGAAGAACCCTATATGGGGACTGTACCAGTATTTGTAGTTAGCTGGTCACTGATAGTGCCTTGAGAGAAAAATATCCAGGCCATCCCTAGAGATATTGAAATTACCATTCCTAGAATTATCAACCCACTATGATTAGTATCTAACTTGGAATTTTGGCAACTTCAGTCATGGAATCTCTGGAAAGTATATATGATTCGTTACAAAACTGCCCATTTCTTTTTTGGAAAATGGTCTTACGTGACCTGAGGCTCAGAAGTTGTTTGCTGAATTATAGATCAGAGTGATTTTCTATACGCCATCAATGAGATAAAGAGTTTCTTCTTAGAACCACAGTCAGGTAGGCTGCAATTCAGACAGAATCTCATAAAAATCTAGTGTGTGAGACTGTCATGAGAACTTTGAAGAGAGTAGGTTTTGCAATCAGCAATCAAAGAAGAGAAAAAATCAAGGAGCATTTTCTACCACTTGATGGTATGAGATCATAAAGGGAGGAAGATGAGAGATTCTGCAAACTGTTATAGGAAGCTCATCAGAACAAGGAAAAGAGAATAAGGGAAAGTATGCAAGTTTACAAGAGAAAGCAGCAATTTTTTTAAGGAAAGAAAAGCTACTCAAAAGCTACTGTGTTGTGATTCCAAGCATGGAGAGAATTCAATATGAAAAATGAAATGCAGCTTGAACCATATTAGAACTTAGTATTCCTGTACATTAATTTCTGCACAGGAAGAAAAAATGTAGACAATACATTTGGGCATCTATTAAAAACCTGCAGATTTAACTTTTTATGCAATTGCTTTAAAAAAAAAAAATCAAGTTACGTGCCTTTGAATGGATTCAATGTTTTGGAAGGGTTTCTGTTATCTACAAAAACCCCTTTTTCCACATTATTCCAGAAAATTAAATCCAAATGACTTTCAACTGAATCAGCAAAATATCTGGACTAAATTGACAATCTGATTTAGACAATTTGTATCTGAGCCAGTTGTCACCATTCTAATATTCATGGCAACTTCTAAAATTTCCCTAATTCCTAATACACACTGTACATAAATTGGGAAATCCTAATAATTTTTCTTACTTACTTTCTTTCCATCTTTCCATAAAGACCATTTTGTGCCATTCTTAAATATAATGAAAACATTACTTACTGAGATATTTCATTTGATAGTTCCATATAACAATGCTTCAATTACATCCATCATTAGAAAAAAAAACCTTAATATAGTCATGAATTAGTCAAATGGCATAAATCTCATTGCATAACAGTGTAGTGGTACATATTTAAGGATTCTATGGGAAAACAGCAAAAAAAGTCACAAATTATCAAGACAGTTGTAAATGTGAACTAGTTACCAGAAACCTGAGGAAGGAGGGAGGAGAGTGGCAGTCATAACTTTGAGGATGAATTGTAAGCAGTTTGTTCTTTTTTTTTTTTAAGTCCAGCATAACTTCAAATGTTTGTTAAACAACCAGTCATAAGTCAAGGACTACCTGTAGTTATAGAGTGGGTTTCCTTTCAGCATTATGCATTTATCCAATCTCATTCTGCCTGGGTATACTTTCTGTCTATAAGACAAAAGCACCTGTGGTCCACAATTATGGATTTTGCAAATTATGAAAAGCAGCATTCATGTAGACATTGTAAAACATCCATCTTCAATGGAATAGTGTGAGCTTGCCAGTGCTGTGATTCCACTGATTGTGATTCTATTTGTTTCTAATATGGCATCTGTCAGCTTTGGAAGCCATATTAGCACCAGAAGCTTCCATGCTGCCATATTCTCATGCCATTGGAGTTGGAGGTTGTTTTTCTGGAACACTGACAGCATGTTGAGATCTATGCAGGCAGTCTGATGAATAAACAGGGGAATAGCATATTTGCTGAGTCCTTTATAGTCCCACATTCCTTCCATTCAACCACCCCAGGGTTTCATACCAATATTAGATCCTCATGTTACATGTTTACAGAGCCAAGTCTAAGTACAATTCCAGAAAGCAAGACAAGTGAATGCAAAGAGGCAAGATGTTCCTCAGGAGGCAAGATGTTCCAAAGAGTGGGATCAATAGCAGAAAAGTCTCTCTTCTAATTCTTTAGCCAATGGGTCTGTAATAAGCTCTTCCTGTCTAACTTAAAACATGGAACATAAAATAATAGGGTTGGAACATAGCAAAGATTTTTTGATAGCATACAGCTAAATCTTGTCAAGGCTCTGAAAGTTCAGGCTTAAAGTGGAAGGGTTTCATACTTAGAAAAAATAATTGCTGTCTCCAAATTTAATTCTGCAGCAATCCTATTACTTAATGCTTACACCAACTGTGAGTTCTGTTTTGTTGGATTTATTTATACTATGCTCCTGGGTTAATATTCACCCCAAACTGGTTTTCTTGTTAGGCTTTTCTTGTTAGCTTTTCAAAGCAGTCAATGATTGTGGGTTTCCCTTAAATACTTGGAATAGGACAATGGCTTCTTTATTTCAAAGTTCATTTGAAATCTGTGCAATAATTCTTCAAATGCCTGATTATTTATTTGCTTGTCTTGGCTTTTTAAATCAGGCATGTCAATTAACCCTAATTTAAGATGTTCAACCATTACATTATTATGATTGCACTGAGAGTTTATTCTATTTCTTGCAGTCGGGATTTTTTTTTCTGTTACACACAAGTAATTGGTCATGTTTTTGTGCAAGACTAGTTTAGAAATTGTTAAGTTTGGAGCATGGGTGAGAAAGAATGGAGACAAGCCTCTGAACGGTGAACTTCAGCTCTTTATTTACATAGTGACTTCTGGCCTCTATAGTAGTTTTAACCCGCCTTATATAGGCAAACCCCAGTAACTATTAACCAATAATCAACGAGGAGCGCTAGCTCTCATAACCAATAGGAACTCTCTGTTAAGGGCCAATCGGATTCCCCAGAGCGGGCCAATCCGATCTGGCCGTTTAACAACCAATCAGAAGTGCAGGGCCAGAACCCTGCACTTTACTCCAAGCTCACGCTTTATTAAAACTTTATACATTCACAACAGAAATATTTTCATAAATAAATAAGTCTGATTATATGTCTCCTTGTTGATTGCTTGAGCAGCTAAGCCTCAAGGTTAATTCAAGAATTCATTAACTTACATTAGCTTTCTGTTAGAAGTAGGATAACTACATAAATGGGTTTGGTGACTATGGAGCTTTTTTCAGTTTAAGTGCTGAGTTTAGAGCAATGCCATCAAATGGGGAAAACTTTATTAATTAAAAAGCACTGATCTGTCTTACAATCATTCACAGCTCAAAAATGAAATTAATGAATTATTTTTTTTCCTAATTACACACAATGACCTCTCCACAGTATTTGGAAATGTCAATAGGTTGCAGGTTTAGAAATGAGATTTCAGAGTCAATTACATTTGAGCATATTAGAATAATATTGCATTAATCCTTTTTTGTGTGGATAGAAGCCAGATGCTTTATGTGGCTGTGACATTTAATGGAAATCTAAATGGAATAAGATAAAAATGGACCACATGCATATACATATAGCTGAAAATTACTGATTTTGAATCATTTCAGCTTCTAGGATCTACTCAGCATCATACATATCCAGTGTACTTTGTAAACTGCAAAAATAACTTTTCCAAGAAAACATTTCATGGGCTTCAAAATGCTAAGAATCTAAACTGCAGAGACAGAAATTCAGAGGTCCATCCTCAAAATTCACCTTATATAGGCATGAATTTCACTATTATGTTCTTGGAATTCAACCAAAGGTAGAAAGAAAAGGGACATCCCAGGAATAGAGTAAGAATAGTCAGGATATTCGAAATACAATTCATCAAGAATTCAACTCAGCATCATATTTTATACTATTCCTTCAGTAGAACCCTGAATAACATGATCTGATAATTCCTCCCCTCCAAAAAGCCAATTTTTAAAAAATCTGGGGCACAAATACTTGTGTGAGACTGTTGTACTAAGAACAATGGCAAAGAACAATGGAGAGAACAGAATGGTGGAGTAGCTGTTAAAAGCCAAGGTGTGTAAAAATTACAATAATTGTACAAAGAATTTAGAGGGTAGACCAATTATTATATATAAACATGGTATCAAGGGCTGTAGTGCCACAGTGATTAGAGTGCAGTATTTCAGGCTAATTATGCTCACTGCCAGCAGTTCGATTCTGACCAGCTCAAGAATGACTCAGCCTTCCATCCTTCCAAGATACATTTGTACAAGGGGGTGTGATTTATCTTGATGATATCATGATCTATACAGAAACTCTTGAGAAGCACATAAAATTAGTACAGTCAGTTTTGAAAAAACTTTGAGCAACCAAACTGTATGAAAAATTGCCCAAGTGTGAATTTCATCAAGAGAAAATTGACTATTTAGGTTACCGCATGTTGCATGAAGGCAAAGAAATGGATCCGGAGAAAGTCCGGGCCATTTTGGAATGGGCTCCTACTTACACCAGAAAGCAATTGCAACATTTTCTGGGATTTGCTAATTTTTACCACCAATTTATTCCAGCATTTGCAAAGATTGTGCTGCCTATTACAAACCTCCTAAGGACTAAGGGAGAGTTGAAACCAAGACCCAGTCAACTGTTGGAGTGGTCCATGGAAAGCTAAAATGACTTTTTGCAGCTGAATCAGTGCTAAAGCACCCAGAGATAGATGCCCCTTTCATGATCCAAGCCAATGCAAGTGATGTAGCAGTGGAGGCGTTGCTACTGCAAGCAAATGAGACTGGAACTTTGCAACCTTGTGCTTACACCTCCCGTAAAACAATCTGAGATGGAAAGAAAATGGGCTATTTGGGAAAAGGAAACTTTTTCTGTCCATTGGGCTTTATTAACCTGGAGGCATTTTCTTGAGGGGGCAAAACACCCTTTTGAGGTGTGGACAGATCATAAAAAAGTGTCACCTAAGCAAGTCCGCTGGGCACAATACTTTAAACGGTTTAATTTTTCATTGAAGTACCTCCTGGAGGGGAACAATTTTATGACAGATGCATTATCTAGATTACCCCAATATAACAGTATCCACCCAATGGTTACCAGAGTCCAGAAAAAGGGAGATGTCGATCTTTCCAGGGACTTGACTGCACAGTTACAGTAAAAGAAACTCTGAGAGTAGATGGTCGGTTCCTGACCCACTCAAATGACTGTATGAAAAGAGATGATCTGGCATGGGTGGGGGCCAACTTATATGTACCAGCTAGCCTGAGGGGGGGCATTTTAAAGCAATTCAAAAGCTGCTGGACATTTTGGATTCATGAAAACCTTACATTTGGTCAAATGGCAATTCTGGTGGCCTACTTTAAAGAAGGACATTGAAGCTTACATAACAAGTTGTCCTATTTGTGCTTCAGCTAAATGGCCACCTGGAAAACCTGCCAGCTTACTACAACATGTAGCTAGGCTGACTGCCCCATGGAAGGAAATTTCCAGGGACTTTATAGTGGGATTGCCTGAAAGTGGGGGAAATACAGTCATTTGGGTGATAACTGACTTGTTTTCCAAGCAGATACCTTGTGCAAAAATCCTATCTGCAAAAACCTTGGCTAAATTATTTATTTTGCATGTCTATATATTACATGGTGTTTTTGAATGGATCATTTTGGACAGAGGAGTCCAATTTACATCAAACTTTTGGAAGGAATTCTTAAAGCTATTGGGCTCTGCTCAGGGCTTAAACTCTACCCATCACCCACAAACCGATGGGGCTTGTGAGAGAACTAACTCAGTATTGAAACAAAACCTTAGATGTTATATTAATTATCAACAAGGTGATTGGTCTGACTATTGCCTTTTGCAGAGGTGGCATATAATAACTCGGTTCATAGTATCACTGGTTTTACCCCATTTAAAGTAGCTTCAGGGCAGGATTTTGTACCCATACCAAAACTTGCTCAAGAGAAACCCAATGTTCCATCATTAACCAAGTGGATAACCCAACTCCAGCTTACCTGGTCAGTTACCCGTAAAACATTAGATTATGCTCACAAGAAGCAAGCTGATAAAAAGAGAGCTCTACAAAAACCATACCAAGTGGGGACAAGATCTTCTTGTCCACTAAGTATTTACAAACCACACAGAAGTCTAAAAAATTGGGACCTAAATATGTTGGACCTTTCCCAATTGTACAAATAATGAATCCTGTAGCAGTGCAACTGAAATTGTCAAAGACCCTTAGACAGATTCATCCTGTCTTTCATATCAGTCTATTAAAACCAGAACATATCTCCAATTTGTGACCTGCTCAGGCTGACCCCCCCAGTCCCTCTTTTGATTGAGGGTGAGCAACAATTTGAGATTAAAGAAATTTTAGACTCAAGGAAACAAAGGGAATGACTCCAATATTTAGTTGTTTGGAAGCATTTCCCTCCTTCTCAGTCTGAATGGGTAAATGAATGAGATATTAGAGCCCCTAGGCTCATGCAAGTGTTTCATTCAAAATATCCTGACAAACCTTAACTTTTGTTCTAACTACCTTTTCCTGACTTTCGAAAGTGTATTATATCCTGTTGTCTTAATTTTTTTTTCTTTTCCAGGGCTAATGCCTCTTTTGCAGGAGGGCCGAATGTCAGCCTTCAAGAATTTTTACTTTAGCTTGTCTTTCCAGCAGCCATAGTAATGGTGGGGGGAGAATCAATTGGGTTTTGGGGGGAAGTATGCTGGAGGCTTTAGAGAATGAACTGTAAAACTTGGGGAAATCTTTATTGTTTATGCTTACTTGCGTACTGTGCAGCTGCAGCATCTTATCTAACCAGGCCAAGGTCAATGACCAGATGTCTGCATCATCACCTGAAGATGCCCCACATGACTTTATACACATCTCAGATTGGATGGACTGTTTGAACTATTCTGGGTGGGAATGCTGCCATGACTTTGTATATGTGATTTTCCGTGCCTAAATTCTCAGATCTTGAATTCTTTTGATGCTACCACTTGATTTCCAGTAAAAGTTATTTTCTCTATAACAATCATGTCTAACAGTGTCTTTCTGTTATTTTGAATGGAGCACTATCTGACAGAAGGATACAATGACAAATTCAGGTGTCCCATTTTCCAACATTTGGCATCCACATGTTGGTCCGATCCAACTTTCAGCTGATCTTTAGCAGATGAAACTTCTCATTTATTAGCTTGTTTTTCAGAATCTCCATTCTTGATAATGGCAATGATATCACAAAAAGAATAGCTTTTGTTGCTGTACAATAACCCAACTGGAGGCAACCTTTAGTCTCAAATAGCTTCATTTGCTAAATGGGATTGTCTCATTGTTAAACCTGAGTGGATATGTCATCAATGTTTTTTTATAATCAAAGATCAGAGCAAGTCAAAAACTCTCAAGGAATATCCAGTTAAAAAATTCTAGAATAAAATACTGAACAACAAATAAAATCTAAATTAAAACCACAATTTGGCATCCAATCTGTGAGTTGCACATGAACAAAACACAGCATGGCCTAAATATATAATGTCAATCCTTAAACTATGAGGCCTATAGTCATTAAATACTAAAATACAAAAATGCAAGAGAGTGATAATACAAAAGGGTTTGCTGCATTAATTGTGTAAAATAGCTGTGATGGATAGTGCTTCTCTAGCCACCTGCACTGTGATCACTTGATCACTTTGATTAGCTTGTTTTTCAGAATTCCCCTTCTTAATAGTGGCATTGACTTCATGAAAGGAATAGCTTGTGTTGCTATGATCGCACAACTGGAGGGGGTCAAGGTGGCTCACGTGGTAAGACTCTGGGTCTGTGCACCACTGAGGATGGCAGCTCAGCAGTTCAATTCATGTGAACGAATAAACTACATAGCGACAAGAAAGGAGCCTCGAGTAAAGATAACACTGCTCAAAAAAATTCCTTTCACAGAGGCAGGCAGCCACCTCAGTGATCCCTGGCTAACACGTGCCATATGCTAAATAAATAAATAAGCCCAACTGGACTCAACCTTCACTCTGAACTAGCTTTATTTGTTGAGTGGGATTGTCTCATTGTTAAATCTGACTGGATATGTCACACTGCACAGTTACTGGTGGAGGAATGAAGTAGTCTGTCTGCATCAAAACAATCAATTCAACCAAAATGGCAGGGAATTAGGGCAACAAATAACACAGCACTGGTGTAGGAAAGCTAAGCTCTAGGCTGTACTGAAAGCCAATGTGTCAAAAAATCATTTTTGTTCCAGAACTGTTTCATGAGGAATATTATTATATGTAATTCTTTCTTTCCTTCCAAACGGTAGAATTAAGCAGCATCATTTTTCAGTCATTGAAAAACCCATTATATTAAACATCAGTGGTGATATCATATTCTCTAGGACAAATATTCTCTACACTAGCAGAATCCCAACAGGAAAATTCAGGTCATGAAGAACGATTGTGTGATGGAAGAGTGCCTGATTGTTACTGGCTTTCTTCTGATTGTGGTTGCTTAATTAAAATATAAAGTATCAAAGAACAATATGGTGTCCCTGTGGCACCCAGCAAATTAAGTATATCAGACACTAAAGACGAATGAGGTATTTCCATATTTAGAATAAATGAATGAAATTTTTCAACTGAAAAGCAGCATTTAGTTAGGGAATAGCTACATTTGCAAAGAAAGCATTAGGCCTAAGGAAATACCAAAAATTGTGCTTTCTTTTCATGGAAATTGAAGGAAACTCAACACAAACTCAGTGCAAAGATGATGCATAAAAGCAATTTTTGCACAGCCACAGCTGCTTCAAAGTAAAGATAAATGTTCCCATGGATTTATTCTGAAGCAACATTCATCTCTGATTTGCAACATGAAATTAATATTTATTTATTTCAAAAAAGAAGCCATATTCTTTTTAAAAATTTTTTGAAAATGTCCCCCCCCCCCGTATTTCAACATCATATACACAAATAATCAATTCAATCTTTTTTCACAAATGAACACAAACATATGTGTCCCAGGATAATGCTGCAGGATCCAATTTGGGTCAGTCAGTGGGACCAGAGGTTTAGTCTTATGAGCTTTCGGACTTGTGCTGGAGCCCATCTTCAGGGAACTTACCTCTACAGTAGCAGAATATGTGCTGTTCTGTGTGTGATATTTATATGGTGCTTGTGGTATGTGTTTTTGTAAGTGCTGACTGTGTTGATGGCTGGCTTTTAAGTCCTTGACTGTCCTTCCCTTCTGCTGTCCAGCCCTCAGCTTCTAAGTACTTGATATGCTGGTGGTAAATCAGCATTCCTGTTGACTGATAAGGGGCCTGTTTCCCAGGTTTAAATTACTTCCTGGACTGTTTTTGTGTCTGCTCATCCAACAATCTTAGTAGCTAAAAAGTTGAATATATTCTTTTTTTTCTTTCAGAAAAAAGTCCATATAAGGTTTCCAGTCTTTAAAAAAAACATTTTTTTTTTGTTTTTTTTCCTCTGGCCAAATTGGTCAGCTTCACTGTTATGTTCTGCGCAAGGATTGGAGACGAGACGATGAACAGTGAACTTCAACTCTTGATTTAACATTGTGGAACAGAGCAAAAACTACGGCAGCAATTGCCCTTTTTATAGGCAAGCTGCTGATCAAGTAACCAATAAGGAACAGGAAGCGTTAGTTCCCTTAACCAATGAGAGAGACCCGCTAATAGCCAATCAGATTCTCCTGAACGGACCAATCAGATGTCGCTATTATCGGCCAATCAGAAGTGCAGGGTCAGAACCCTGCACTTTCCTAAAGGTTTTAATAATCTTTATTAAGCACTTTTATTAATTCACTTTTTATTAATTCACAACACCCCTTCCCCCGGGTTCCGTTTAAGGGGTGAGGTGATGTAATCCTTGAGGTAGGCAGGTTGTTTAGATTGTCTGTTAGATTTTCACTGTCCCCCCAGTACTTGTTTATGGTCTTGCTTGGGTGGGACGTTTTCTGGTGAGTAGGGTGCCTCCGAACCTTCATTTAAAAACTCGGTGCCGCTAATGTCCTCGTTGTCCTCTTGCCTTTGTGGGCTTGCTTCTGACGAGGTGTCTCTTTGAGGCAAGTCCACCACCCTCTCTGATTCTTCCAAATGCTCACTTCTTCCACTCGTGCTTTCTGCCATTTCGAACTCGGTCTCCTCGGCATCTCCTCCCCCTTCAGTTTGGAAGTTACCGGAGTCACAGAAACGAGGTTGCAGCCTTGAATGCAGCTGATCAATATGGCGCTTCCATATTCTTCCATCATGACTTTTTACTCGGTACGACCTGGGTCCTGTGACTTGGATTACAGTTGCCTCGACCCACAAAGGATCACCAGAAAAGTTTTTAGCGAAGACTAAGTCACCTATCTGGAATTTGCAGTATTTCCCACTGGATCCATGTGGTTTTTCTGGTTCGTACGATGGGTGAAGTCGGTCAAGATGGGAGTGGAGTTTCCGTCCCATTAACAATTCAGCCGGAGTCTTGTTGGTGACTCTGTGCAGAGTGATGTGTTGAAGGAGGCGTATCCAGTTAATCTTATCTTCGATATTGCCATAGTCCATTTTATGTAGGTTTTTTTTGACAAATTGTACCATGCGCTCGGCTCTTCCATTGGCCTCAGGATGCGCTGGCGAAGTTAGCGCATGGCGAATACCACGGTCCGCCAAATACTGTTCAAAACAAAGCGCAGTAAACTGAGGCCCGTTGTCGGATACCAGAACATCTGGCAGTCCATGGGTTGCGAATAATCTGTCCAATTTCCTGATGACGGATTCGGTTGTGGTACTTTTCATTTCATGGATTTCAAGCCAGTTTGAGTAGACATCCACCGTTACTAGGAATGTGTGTCCTTTAGTAGGTCCCGCAAAGTCAATATGAATACGGGACCATGGTCCCCTGGGTGTTTCCCACTCTGTTGGGGTTGCTTTCGGTGGGGCATTGCTAACTTCCTGGCATTTGTAACAAGTCTTTACCCAGGCTTCAATTTGCTTGTCGATACCCAGCCACCACGTGTAGCTTCGTGTGAGCGCCTTCATGCGCACTATGCCGGGGTGGCCTTCATGCAAGGTTCTCAATACCGCTCATTGCAGCCGCTCTGGGACAATGACTCTGTCCCCCCAAATTATGCAGCCTTTCTGTGAAAACAGTTCCGTCTGTCGATTCTTGAAAGGTCTAAAGTTGTCAGGGATTTGATCCAATGGCCATTCTCGCTCGACCCAGCTAAGAACTCGCACCAAAACGGGATCGCGTTTGGTTTCGATCGCGCTATCTCGAGCTGTCAGTGGTGGTGATTGAAGTGTTTCAATCTAGAGTGTCGCGACGGTTGGAGCTGGGTCGTCAACGGTTTCAGGAAGTGGTGCACGGCTTAGTGCATCAGCGTGGGAGATGGCTTTCCCTGGGCAGTGTTGCAGTTTATAATTATATTCAGCCAAGAATTCTGACCAGCAAGTCATTCTGGGAAATAATATATAAGGGGTTGGCTTGTCCCCCACTATAATCCCCAGCAAAGGTTTGTGGGCGGTGACTACAGTAAAAACTTGCCCATAAATATATTCATGAAATCGTTTAACAGCAGAAATGACAGCAAGAGCCTCTTTATCGATTTGACTATAGTTATGTTCAGCTTTTGATAGCGTTTTTGAAAAGTAGGCAATAGGGCCTTCACTACCGTTTGGTAACACATGGCTCAAAATGGCACCCACTCCGAATGGTGATGCATCACATGTAATCGTTAAAGGCAAAGTCTCATTATACTGCATTAAAACAGCGTCTGAAGTCAATAAGTTTTTTACTTGTCAGAACGCGTGTTCCTCTCGGTGTCCCCAGACCCAGGTTGCCTTTTTGTCCAACAGATGATGTAGGGGCTCGGCTACGGTCGCTTTGTGGGGCAGAAACACGTTGTAGAAATTGATAAGGCCCAGGAAAGCTTGGAGATCAGTCTTATTTCGGGGCCTGGGAGCGTTTTTGATTGCCCTAAGCTTGCTATTGGTGGGGTGAATGCCTTGTTTATCGATTAAGTACCCCCAAAATTCTACCTTATCCAAACACAGTTGACACTTACTTTTTTTTATTTTAAGGGCAGAGTCTTTAAATTTCTGGAGAACTAACCTCAGGTGCTCCCTTAGTATTTCTCTAGTTGGAGCAGCAATTAAAACGTCATCAAAATAAGGTACAACCCCTTTTATACCCTGTAGTAGTCTCTCCATCAAGCTCTGAAAAATTCCTGGGGCTATGCTAACTCCGAATTGGAGTCGATTGCACTTAAATGCACCTTGGTGTGTAACGATCGTTTGTGCCTCTGCCGTTTTTTTGTCTACAGGCAGTTGTTGGTATGCCTGTGCTAAATCCAATTTAGCAAAGACTTTTCCGCCCCCCAGGGAATGAAGAAGGTGTTGTAGCACCGGTACCAGGTAAGCGTTCTGCTGAAGGGCATGATTCAGGTTGGCTCGGTAGTCCCCACAAATTCTTTACGATCCATCCGGCTTGATGGGTGTTACAATTGGGGTTTCCCAGGGAGCATGGTCAGTTGGTTCTAACACACCCTGGGCTATTAATTTATCAAGCTGCTCATCAATCTTTGGTTTAAGGGCAAATGGAACTTGACAAGGCTTAAGGTGGATGGGAGCTACTTCGGGGTTAAGGTTAAATGATATCGGGGTCCCCTTTTACTCGCTTAATTTATCTGTAAAGACGTCCTGGAACTCCTGGACGATGGCCTCTTCCCAGTCATCACTGTTAGTTCGGTGAATGCCGGCTACTTCAATTCCAAGTGGGGCGAACCATTGGAGGCCTAACAAACTAGGCCGATCCCTGTCAACTACAGTTAGTGGTAGAGATGCAGTATGATTTTTAAATGAGACACGGACTTTGCTGGATCCAACGACTGGAATTCAATTTCCCCGATAGTCCTTAAGTATGATTCTTTGGAATCTGAGGTCTTGCCGCCGGACGGTGGGGATTAATTGTTTAAGGGTCTTCCAGGAAACCATCAAGAGGGACGATCCTGAATCGATTTCCATCATGCAGGGCTGGTTTTCGATGGCGACCTTCACCCGGATCTTCTTAGCATCTAATGATGAGGTGTGACCAATCGTAATGGTTTGGTGTGCCTCTTCCCGCTTCGTTGACTGGGCTAGTGATTTGTTTCTGTAGGAGTGGTTGTTCCATTGGTGGGTTAAGTTTTCTTGATTCACAGGATGACTTCCTGTGTGCTGGCGGTAGTTGGTCCCCCTCTGAGGGGTTTTGGGTCCTTGCTTGCTTCTACAAACTCTTCCAATGTGACCTCTTTTCCCACACACATGGCAGAGCGCATCGAGGAATTTGCAGTCTGATCGTGGGTGGTTTGCCCCACAACCAGCGCATTGGTACTGCACTCTCTGGTTACGTTGATGGCGTTGGTCTCTTACAGA
Source organism: Hydrophis major (assembly GCA_033807585.1). NCBI lineage: Eukaryota > Metazoa > Chordata > Lepidosauria > Squamata > Elapidae > Hydrophis > Hydrophis major. The sequence goes on along the minus strand of CM066334.1, from coordinate 14,833,036 downwards.
CCGGAGCCGGTTGACCTCTTCTTCATTGCTTTCTGATGACGATTCGAGGTCCTCGTGGTGGGCTGTCATTGCCTGTCTCTCCAGGTGAGGCGAGATTTCGCCGGCGAGTTGGCAGAGTAGGGCGTGGGTACGGCGCATTCGTGCAGCCGACTTCCTGGTTGCTTCTGCTGCAGTAGCGTCAGCAATGGCATCTGCAAGGCTAATGTCGCCTTTTGCCATCAGCTTACTTTGGATGGCTAGTGCATCTAATCCCAGAACTATTTGGTCTCTCAAGGCCTCTTCAAGGTCAGTGAACCCGCAGAGGCCTCCCAGATTCCGGAGATCCGCAATGAAATCTGCAACACTTTCTCCCTTCTGCTGGTCTCTCTGATAAAATTCATGTCTTTGAACAAGCATTGGTACGGTCGGTGCATAGTGGGCCCATAGAAGGGGCTCCAGGACGTCCCAGTCCATGGACTTCACCTCAGCTGGTTTGGCTAGTGCCTTGGCCATCTTAAACACGGTCGGCCCGCAGTGAGTTAGGAATACCGCTCGCTTCTTTCCGGTAGTGGCATCCTTCAAGTTGTTGGTCTCCAGAAACATCTGGAATCGGTCCATATATGAGTCCCAGTCTTCTTGTGCAGGGTCGAATGGAGCGGGTGGTATGACGCTGCTGGACATGGTTCAGCCGTTGGTGCGTCTTCAGCCACGTGCTCTGTTTGGCGCTCTGTAGTGTTCAGTCAGCTCTGACGTCTCCAAATCCCACCTTTGTCTCCAGTGTTATGTTCTGCGCATAGGTGCAAGGATTGGAGATGAGACGATGAACAGTGAACTTCAACTCTTGATTTAACATTGTGGAACAGAGCAAAAACTACGGCAGCAATTGCCCTTTTTATAGGCAAGCTGCTGATCAAGTAACCAATAAGAAACGGGAAGCGTTAGTTCCCTTAACCAATGAGAGAAACCCGCTAATAGCCAATCAGATTCTCCTGAACGGACCAATCAGATGTCACTATTATCGGCCAATCAGAAGTGCAGGGTCAGAACCCTGCACTTTCGTAAAGGTTTTAATAATCTTTATTAAGCACTTTTATTAATTCACTTTTTATTAATTCACAACATTCACAATTTTTGCAAGTTCTAGATTTTACAATCCAGTCTTCCACTGATGGTATTTCAATATTTTACTAACATTTTGCATACATTATCTTGCTGCAATTACCCTATACAATATTAATTTTCTATATTTCTTTTCTAATTCCTTGTTCATCAAACCCAGGAGGAATAATTTTGGTTTCATTATGACGTTAATCTGCTTTTTCTTTCTCTTTTGCTTTGTTGTATACATTTGCAGGGTTTTCTCTTTTTTCCCCCACAGGACCATGATCCATGATAAAATGCCCCCCCCTCTTTTTTTTTAAAACATATTTCCAATGCTGAAACCATTTCCAGATCTGCTGGAATCTCACTTGTGGCTGCATCTGCTCATTCTAATTTTCTCCCAGAGACAATGTTCTGGAGGTTGCAGTGCAAAAAAGACTGCTACCCAAAACAAAGGTCAGAAAACATCTGCTGTCTTTTGTTGTAGCAAGAAACTTACATTCCCATTAGCCAATGGTATTTTCCATGCATTTTTTTAACCTGTCTTGTTATTGTGTTTGTAGAAATAGTGAACAACCTGCAACCCCAGCTTTATTTATCCAGATAAGGTAATACAATATCAGCTTGACTTTCTCATCTACAAACATTCCACTTGGATGCAGAATCTAAATACTTTATCAGAATCAGTCTGAAACAACTGATCAAATTTACTCATAGGAATTTAGAGAGGCACATTTCAAGGAAACTGTTCTTCTCTCTATACAATTGTTAGGAGGTTTAGCACAGGATTTTTCTTCCTTCTACATGAAGATCAACACTGAACTATTGTACATTATCAGAGTTGTGCATACATTCTTTTCTAGTTTAACTAAGAGATACAGTATATTCTCTCAAGTTTGAGTACAGAATAAAAGAATTGGAAAGATCTTTTAATCAACACCCTGCTCAGGCAGGAAACTCTATACCATTTCAGACAAATGGTTGTCCAATATCTTGTTAAAAGCCTCTATTGATGGAACACCCACAACTTCTGGAGGTAAGTTATTCCACTGATTAATTGTTCTCACCTATAGGAAATTTCTCCTTAATTCTATGTTGGATCTCTGTTTGATAAGCTTCCATTATTTCTTTTTTTTTTTTTTAATAAAGTTTTATTTGGGTTTTCACACATACAAGTAAATACAAGCAAAATACAAGTAAAACATCTTTTTTAAAAATAGCATGGTCCCGGGTTACACTTCTTTATACAGACACAAAACTCAATTTCATGCTCCTTTTTGTATTCTATTCCATATCTTATACTATTTTACATTTTCTATATAGTTTTTCCCCTCTTTTGATTTTCTCGATTTTAATTTGATTATCTCATCTCAATTCAAATCATTATATTTATACTTTTTTCATTATATTTATACCTGTTTCAATTTCATATTATCTTTTCTCATTAAACAAATTTTCTCCTGTAGTTACTAATTGGAGTATGACACCTTTATATCTTTTAATTTTATCCATTCAACTCTTATTTAAACTTCAATATATACCTTAAGGTTTTAACATTCAATATAATACATAATACATAACTTCCAATCGAATTCTGCTTGGCACACTATATTCTTTAAAATACACACTATATTCTTTTTTAAAAAAAGATTGTAAATATATGTAATTATAAAACCTCATTCTGTTCCAATTCAGTTCTATCATTAATAATCATTAAAATCTTAACATCTTTAACACTTCTTTTCAATTAAATATCATACTTCCTTGAAGAGACATATAATCTCTATAATTAATTTTTCCCTTATTTCTCTTCACACATGTTTTATAAATCATTAAATATACCTTTTATTACATTTATTTATTGACAAGCATTCCACTGAATTACAATAACTATTTTATCAGACATTTTAATCATACATTGTTTCACATTTTCTAAAATTATTTCTGTTTCTAATATAACCATACTATCTTATGTACCTTTGCAGAATCCCTTTTTCAATAAGATTTTCACCCATTATCTCTAAATAGGCCCTGTTTCTCTATATCTTGTTTCTGTCCTTTATAATTTCTTTTCCTTTCTTTCTTCCCTCTCTTGTTCTTCCTCCCCCTTGTCTCTCTATTTCTAATTCTCTCTTCTGCATTTCCCTCTTCTGTTGCTTTCTGATTCTATACTTATTTTTCAATCTATTCTTTTTTGGGGTTGTTTTTCCCCATCTTAAACTTTCCATTCTCTTTTCCCCCTTTCCTTTTTTCCCTCCATCTAAAATTATTTGTTCATTAAAGATGGCTTCTTCTTTGTTGCAATCTTCTTGTTCTGCAGGCATTTCTTGTTGTTTCTCATAATTCCAAATCTCCATTTTTAAAAACTGAAATACAAAGCCAAAAGAACCTCTCCCTTCTTGTACATCTTCTTTGTACTTTTTAAGTTCCATTTTCAGTTCTTCTAAGAGTGGAGCCATTTTAAACACTTTTAAACAACCACCCAATTGATTTTAGTCATTCAAAACAATAACCAAGAATCCAGAAATCATCAAGTAATCCAGATAATCCTGAGTTATATCTTCTTATTTCTTTTTCGACTTTCTCTTCCTGGGGTTTTTGTTGCGATATTTCAGTTAGAATGTATCTTTTGGAAGTCTTGTTGAGATTTTGCTGTAAATTCTTTTTTAATTCCAGGCAGTCTCCTCCCTTCCAGATCCTGCCCTTTTATTCTTCCTCTCTCCTTTCCTATTTTCAAAAGTTTTAAATTATCCAGAAATCTTTATTATCCCTTTGACTTTTTATTTTCAGGATTAAATGCCTATTGATGTCAAAGTGGATTTTTTTTTCCAATTTCTTACTTAAATCTCTTAGCTGTCAGTATAGGAAAAGGAGGAAAAAAAACCAAATCTTTTCCCTTTTCTCTTTCTTTCGCAGCTTAAAAATCTTCTTAGGGAACAATGTTATTGTTTTTTAATAGTTTCAATTCCAGGGTACCTTATTTGTTACTTTTGCTGACCCGGTCAACCAAAACTTTCTCCTCTTATCTTCCTCCTGCACATTCTTTTCTGGTCGAGTTCTTCTTTGTGGTGGCCATTGCTGACCACTGCTGCAACCGCCTTCAGGAAAGGGAGTAATGGTCAGCTGGGGAGGAGAGATGCGGCTCTCCTCAACCCTGCAGGCAGTCTCCCCCCTCTTCACCACCTCTACGGAGTGGCTTAGCCCCAAAGCCAGCCAGCTCGGGGTGCTCCAGGGGCAAGCACGAATTGAAGCCTTGCAGAGACGAGGTTTCGGTCTGTCGCTGAAGAAGCTCAAACCAGAAGCCTAGCTTCCATTATTTCTTCTCTACCCTCAGGTGCTTTGGAGAATAGTAGACCCCCACTTCTTGGTGATAGCCCCACAAATATTGGAAGAGTGCTATCATGTCACCCTTAGTCCTTCTCTTTAACTAAACATACCCAGTTCCCACAACTGTTCATTGTATGTTTTAGTCTCCTTATCATCTTTTTTCTCTTCTCTGCACATTTCTCTTCCCTGCAAGTTTTCATGGACAACTTGGTGTAGTTTTCTTGGTAAAAATATTGCATTTTTCTTCTTTTCTTCTTGGATAATTTTTCCTTTTCAAACTTCCAATCCAGCCTGAAGACTGGAATTTCCTGATGGACTTCCCAATCCAACCCACTTTTTCAATTTCAGCTTGAGTTGTATGGTTGCCATCAGCCACTGTAATTCTCTTAATTAATGTAGACATATATTCATATTATATAAATTTCCACACTGAAAATCTCTTCTTTTCAAATCAGATAAAGTAAAGAAGATAAAGTATGTTATTTCCATGGTGATAGTTATGGGAAGGTGGGCTGGAATTTAACTGAGAAAAAAACAACAGGGTTTCTTGGTGTGAAAGGAAATATTTGCTATAATTGAGCATTGATTTCAAGAAGAATTTAAGATCAGCTAACCTGGTTTGAACCCAATATATTATGAATAGTCATTTGAAGATTTAAAAAGAGCTTTGGTCACCAATACAGTTTGATGGATATGTTGCATTATTACTGATTATCCAATAAATTTTAAGAACCAAAAGTTTTCTAAATTGCCTTGATAGGTGCATTTACAAAATCACTATTCACCAATGAATCAGTCTGATTTTATTATTATTATTATTAGGGCCTGCATGTGTTAGACTGAGCTTTTGGGATTTGTTCTACTAAAATTATTATTTGTAGACTCAGGGAGAGTTGACGAAATGCATGAAGATGCTTGCCTTAAAATATTGTTTGTCAAGTTTTTCTTTCAACTGGCTTCTTGCCCAGGTTCTTCTTTTCAAAATCCCCCTTGCTCTTCTGGATCCATTAATTATGAGCAAATGACAGGTGATATTTATTTAGATAAATCTCTCATAGCATATCAAAAACTCAAAGAATCTTACAGCTTTGCCCAAGAGAATATATTATCCTAGTATTACAATAGAGAAACTCTCACTCATCATGTTTGTATTCCTCTTTTATTTATTCATTTACTAGAGCTTCTACATTGCTTATTCCCATAGGCTCAAAACAGCTTACAGAATGTTAAATAGAGGGTTGCAAATGTTGCATTCTTTTAATCTTTATCTAATTGAGTTTAGATAAAGACTTTTGCATCCCCCAAAAGTGTCCCAAAGAACCAGATCTTCTTGGAGCTTTGGAAGCCTGACAAGGTCCATGGGTAAGTGGTTCTATGTTGTATAGCTGCATTAGTCCTTAGGATTAGTTGAAGGCCGTTTCATATTTGAGTTCAAAGCCAAGATAAAGTTCTTTTCCTCCTCCCAAATAGATGCCAAATGGACTAGAAGCTGTATTGCATTTCAAATTAGAGATAAGAAATCATCTTCAAACATACTTAAGTGCTTTAGCTTTCTTTTGACAGTGAGGGTGTCTAAACCAGGTTAAGAAATTTGGAAAAGCTTATGTGCTCAACTTTAGCATATATCCTATTGCTTCCAGATCATCAGATGTCCAGTACAAATATTTTCAGAGTGGTATAATGAGATCACTGGCTAATCATAAGGCTAGAAATATTAACCAAATTAAACTCAAGGACTAATGTTTGAAAAACATATTAAAACCAGACACATCACCAAAAGCAAAAATCATAAGACTACATCTGATTTACTTTGGCCATGTCATGCGTGCAAATTCCTTGGAGAAGTCAATGATGCTAGGATGATTAGTGGAACGAGAAGAAAGGACAAGCAAAGACCTCACTGGCTTGATAACTTCAAATCTGATATAAAATTGAATATCCAACAATTGAAAGAAGCTGTATTTGACAGGGTAGCACTTGCTTTCAAAGTTGCTGAGAGACAGACATGACTAAATGGTTAAAACAACAATGCATTAAAATTATTTGAAATCAATGTGCCATGCTATGATATCTGTTCAGACACCACCACCCCATATTCAATGGTAGTTAATTCTAAGTAGAATTGCAAAATACTACTTAATATCATTTAAATGTATCTATTAAATGAGCTATGGTGGCGCAGTGGTTAGAGTGCAGTACTCAAAGCTACTTCTGCTGCCAGCCGGCTGCCTGTAATTTGGCAGTTCAAATCTCACCAGGCTCACCAGGTTGACTCAGCCTTCCATCGTTCCAACATGGGTAAAATCAGGACCCAAAATTGTTGGGGGAAACATGCTAACTCTGTAAATTGCTTAGAGAGGGCTGTAAAGCATTGTGAAGCAGTATATAAGTCTAAGTGCTATTGCTATCTGAATCTAGATTACAAACTTCTCTGTCAACAGGACCAAGTGATAAGACACATTTTTCCTGATATGATACATTAACAATTTAGACTATGCAAAAGAGACAATCACCTAACCAAAAAGGGAACAAAAGGACCCAAGCACCTCTCCACCAGCAATCTGAACCCAGATCAGCATAGATTTACTCCAAGATTAACATCAGACCAACAATCAAATAAACAATACCCCTATCAAGAAACTGCCAATGAAACCAACAGCAAACAGTCCAACCAAAGAATCTCTAAGACCACCCCCAGCAACACAGATGGGGCAAGACACTAGATTATAAACTGAGCACAAACAGCACTCCTTATCAGCACTGATGATGTTACCTAGTTTGGATAATGAAATGTCTGCAAGAAAACAAGCAAACTCAGAGGGCACAAAAGCCCCTCGTAATATTACCAATTGTTTCTTTTTAAATAATTTGGGTTTATCATTGTCTTTTTCCTAAGGAGGACAAAGAGTCTGGGAAAGTCACCTTAGTCATGTCTACCCAGGTTTATTTCTGCATATATCACCAAATCTATAAAATAATAAAATAAAAATAAAGGTTAGAAGACCATTAAGACATTAAGCTGAAGAAAATAATAAAATTCTTCTTTGTTTGGCATTTTTCATTCAAATGCTAAAATGTTGATTTGATGCTCTGTCTAATATATAAAGGAGATGTAGGGCAAGGAATAAATGTTCAAATGATAAAAAGTAGTAGTTGCTGGCTGTCAATATTTAATCTACAAAGCAATCACCAGAATCTTTAGAGATGTTCCTTTATATTGCATATTATACACTTTACAATGTTATTCTCCAAGCTTGTCCCAAACTTTCATTGCTAATCATAATGTCAATATTAATAAAGTTACCTTATAGAATGTATAGAAAATGCATCAGTTCTCCAATGGACTCCTGTTAAAACTATTGTGAACAATTACAGTTGTTATAATCCCTGATCTGGGGAGAAAAAATGGATCATTCAATCATATTTTCCAGAAAAAAATAATAAAAACTTGCTGCATTTAAGAGGAAACAATAAAGTGATGTATGGTCATGCCAACTCCTGTAGTTTCTAAGAAGCAAAGACTATTGTGTGAATGAAACAGAAACAATTTCTGCTTCCTTCCAGTTGACAGGTGTTCTTAAAAAATTGAAATCTTGTTGAATAGATTACAGCTGAAAGGTCTTCTAGTCCAGGCCCCTGCTCAAGCAGGAGAACCTATACAATCTCAGACAATTGACAGTCACTTCTTAAAAACCTCCAGTGATGGACCACCCAAGATTTCTGAAGGCAAAGCTGATTCACTGGTTAATTGTCCCTAGAGTTAGGAAGTTTCTCCTTAATTCCAGGTTGCTTCTCTCTTTGATCAGTTTCCAAACATTATTTCTTGTCCTGCCCTTAGGTGCTTTGGAGAATAATTTGACCCTCTCTTCTTAGTGGCAGCCCCTCAAATACTGGAACACTGCTTTTCTTTAGACTAGCCAGATCCAAAATCTGCAGCCGTTCTTCATATGGGTTAGTCTCCAGGCCTTTGATCTTCTCTAGACTTTTTCCAAAGTCTCACCATCTTTTTTCTAGTATGGTGACCAAAATTGGTTGCAGTATTCCAGGTGTGGTCTTACTAGGGTTTTGAAAAGCAGCCCTAATACTTCATTGATTCTATGCCTCTGTTTATGCAACCCAGGATTGTATTAGCCTTTTTGGCTGCTGGCTTATATTCAAATGATCATCCACTAGGACTCCAAGGTGTCTCCCACAGTTACTGTTTTTCACCCAGGTCTCATCTAATCTGTACTTATACATCTATATATCCTTACTTCCCATTTCAGAAATTCAATTCTTTCATTAGAATGATAGTAGCAGCCTTGTGCCATGAATTCCACCTCTTTCAGGCATGGACACAATGACATGATGTTTGAAGAAAAGGGTAAGGTCTGCATCACAACTTCACAATGCTATTCACATCACTCTCATCCCCTGCTGATTCTGGTGGAAAGTCTGTTATCCATTAGCAAGCATCTTATGAGACACTCCTCTCCAATTTTAGCACTTTCAATTCCTAATAAGGACCATGATGGGTATGAAATGTCAGGAGCTAAGGACCAAACATTGGAAGAGCATCAAACTTTGGGAAGAAAATCTTTAGCTTCACAGTAACTTCACAGAATTATTCTTGTAAAAGGGTACAACACATCCCAGGGGGTTTCCGGTTCCGCGTGGCTTCGGGGCAGCAGGAATTCGCGACAGCTCGCGATTCCTGCTGTGCTAGCCGTCGAGGTACCCCCGATCCAGATGGGTCAGGGGGATATGGCTGCCCTGTAGGGACAGCTGAAGAGAGAGGGGAGTCGGATAGGGAGGTGGGGGTGTCGCAGACCCCCCCCCTTCTCCAGAAAAATCCTTTTTCCCAAGGCGGTGGAGCGGCGGTCAGCAATGGCCGCCACGAAGAAGCCAGCAACCGGGTAAGATTGTGCTGGAGGAAGTGTGAAGAGTGAAAGTTTTGTCTGAGCCGGGTCAAGTAACATCTTTTAAATTGCCTGGAATTGAGCTGTTTGAATTGCTGGAGGATACATTGTATCCCTAAGAAGAGCGAAAAGCGGCGGAGAAGCTGTTAAAGGGAACTTTTTTTTTTTTCTTTACTCTCCCACCCCATGGAAACAGCAGAAATATTTGGATATATTGGACATTGAAAGTGAATTGCTTTGAGAGTTGAAGCTAAGAGACAAAAGGATTATTGGACATTGAAAAATTTAAGAAATTGGAAAACCCTTGTTGGAGGTATGGATTTCTGATTATTTAAAATTGACATTGCAAGTGGGAAGGGAGAGGAAAAAAAAATTGGAGCAGAAGCTGAAAAAGGAGGAAATTGCCTAGAATCCCAAAGGAAGATATATGGTAATTGGACCTCTTTGATTAAAAATTAACCCCAGAAGAGAAAGAGAAGAAGGAAGAAAAGTATTAACTTTTGGAACTTTTTTTTAATTGTTTTTGATTGTCTTTGATTAAAAATACTTGTGGTTGTTTTGGAAAAAGTTTCCCTTTTCATAATGGCATCGTTTGTGGATGAACTAGAGATTGAATATCAAAAATATAAAAAAGAAGATACTTTGGGCACTTTGTTTCATTCTTAGAAATGGCGTTATGTACTTATGAAAAGTTGATTACGCAGCAGAAGGACTGGGACAAGGAAGAAGAGAAAGAAGAAGCCATCTTTGATGAACAATGGGTCCCTTCCGGAGAGGAGGAGAAAAAGGATAAGAAAAAGGGGATTTTAAGAATTATAAAAACAACCAAAAGAGAGAAAAATGAGCGAAAAGGTGGAGGCAAGGTTAGAAAGCAAAGGAAAAGGAGCAAGAAAAGCGAGGAGAAAAAACAAAGGGGTAAAAAGGGCAAGGAGAAGAATAAGCAAGAGAGAAAGGGGGGGAGGAGAAGCCTTAATGGGGGGAAGCAAGACCTAAAGAAAAAAAGTTTATTTAGAGACAATGGATGAATTTAATTTAGGATAAAAGAGGGATTCTGGAGGGTACATAAGTTTGTGTTTTTATATGTGTATTTAGAGTATAAAATTCATTATGTAATCTTAGAATCTTTTAAACAGAATCCCAAGAAAAATTGCTATACGAAGTATTTTTAAGTTAGGGTAATGAGTTATAGATGTTACTCCAATTGGTATATAGGAGAAGTATAGTAAAAGAAAAAAGAGGAATGGATAATTGGAAATAGAACAGACAAAGAATGTTGTTGAAAATGGTAATAAGATATGGAAGGATATATATGTTTTTTTTTTTTTTTTGGATTTTGTATATTGATAAAAGGCAATAAAATTTTAATTAATAAGAAATAATTTGGATGAAAAGGAGAAGTAGGGATAAGATATGAAGTTAATACTATATGAAGTATTGATACTATAATTTGGAATTGTTATGCTTTATTGGTCTTTTATTATTATTTTTTCCTAGAAAAGAATTTATAAGCTGTTATGCCTTGATTCTTTGTGCATTGTCTTTATAAAACTGATAAAAATGGTTTTTATATATATATATAAAAAAGAAAATGATAATAAGATATGGAAGGATATATGGGATGAATATGATGTTTGAATTTGTGTCTGTGTGAAGAGTTTTAACCCGGGAACAGACAACCTTCAGAAAAGATCTTTTAGTTTTGTTTATGTTTTGTCTTTTGTATGTTTGTGTATTGTGTTTTTTGTAAAACTAATAAAATTTGTTTTTTATAAAAAAAAAAAAAAGAATCAATAAAACCTTGGAGGAATGTTAGATGAGAATAATTGTAAACAAGCCAGAAAGAAATGAATATGATGACTATAAAATGGATAAATATAGAAAAGAAATGAAATTGAATAAGAGTAAAGAGAAATAATGAGAAATTTGCTGAAAGATATTTATGTGTCCATATGGAAATGGGATAAATTAGAATTATGTTGTATAAAAATAATGTTTTATTCGACTTGTAAAAATTTATAATGTTAAGAGGTTTTATGTACTTAATGGTTAATGATGTGTTGTTTGTCTTTAAAATTAATAAAATTTGTTTCAAAAAAAAAAAAAGGGTACAACACATCCCTATTGAATGTTATAATAACATTCTCTGCTCCCTTATCTTCATATTTGTGTAACTGCTCAATATAATAAAGTTTGCTCATAAAAATATATTCACTATGGAAATATGTTCACTTCATGTGTAGTTTTTTCCCCAAAGTGACTTATGGACACTATATTTCCCAGTGGTAACATTAGCCTGTACCATTAATAAAGATGCCATGCAAAGTGTATGATCGACCTCTTCTTTATATTGTTGCAACTGCTTTTCTCTGTTATAGCTGATTGTATGTTTGTGTTATCTTCATAAAAATGATCAATGGGAACAATAACATTCTAAGACAACTGTGGCAGATTGTTCAGCCCCCTCTCCTTCCACCCATTTAATCCCAATAGTTAGCTCAGAGGAGGCACTAACTTCTTTACTAACTCCCTCTCAGTCTACAGGTAGATTATCCTAGCCTGCTTTACCATAGAGGTTTGTGGAGCTCATCCAATCCATGTATCTGTTTGTCATTTCTATCCTCATATAAGATGGACAAAGACTCAAAAAAGTGAGAATTATATAAAAAAGACTGAAGTTATGATATTAAATATCTGTACACTGGATAAAGTTAGGATTGAATTACATACACCACACACACACACACACACACACACACACATATTATATTAGGTTAGGTTAGGTTATATTATCATACTATACTATACTATATTATTATACTATACTATACTGAACTATACTATACTATACTATACTATACTATACTATACTATACTATACTATACTATACTATACTGAACTATACTATACTATACTATACTATACTATACTATACTATACTATACTATACTATACTATACTATACCATACTGCCATTTCTATTGACAAACATCTTCACTGTTTATTGCTAGCAAAATCCCAATAAATGATTTTCAGAATTTTGCAGAGTCCAGTTACATATGAATTGAGACAACCTTACAAAGAAAGTCAAATATACGTATCCTAGGAAAATGTTGCAGGATCCAATCTGGGTTGGTCATTGGGACCAGAGGTTTTGTCTTCAGGGCTTCAGGACTTGTACTGAACCTCAGCCTCAGGGAACTACTTTCTCACCAGAATATGTCACATGTTGGTGAGAGAGAAGTTCCTTGAGGATGGGCTCCAGCATGAGTCCAAAAGTTCAGAAGACTAAACAGCTCTGGTCCCATGACTGACCCAGATTGAATCCTGAGACAACCTTTTCCAGTTTTAGCACTTTCAGTTCCCCACTAATGGCCATGATGGGATGAAATTTGGGGAGTTGAAGAGCATGTATCTGGTGGATATCAAAGCTGAGAAAGGCTGATGGATTTGTTCTACACTGGGAAATACACAGTTGGGTTTCTATTGCATGTTCAAGGAAAATAAGGCTTGGCATCTAACTTCTGCAGCATATCTGTTGTAGAGCGGTGGTAGATACGAGGCAGACACGGAGCTAACAAGTAACAGGCTTTATTCAGAGAATAAAGGGTTGCCGCGGCTGCCGGGGCTAACTGACAGCCAGCTGGCGGCAACAGCTGATGTTGTTTGACAGCTCCCTTTTATAGCTGGCTGTCAAATGGCATCAACCAATGGGAGCAATCGGCACTCCCGCCAGGTAGCGGACCAGGTTGGGAACTGTTGGCTGTCAGTGAACACAACAATATCCCTTATCTTAAAAAAAGATGAAGCAAAGAGTCATCACATTTGTGTATGAGTGGCCTTAAAAATATTGAAGTGCACAGCATGGTGGGTAGTGTGTTTTATAAGGGGAATAAACGACCATTTTTATAAATGTGCTGATGCTATGAGCTTTCCAGCATTGTTTAGAAAAACAAGCCCCAAATAATTACATTCCAACACATTTAACCTCTATCTGCTTTGCAGTCTGCAAATGTCTTCCAAGCCTTCAGAGAAAATAAATTGAGTTTCTTTAAGCTGTCAACACTGTTAAATAAGGGTGACCAAGTATGCTGACCTATAGGCAGGATGGTAAATGTCAACAATGAATATGCTTCTCTTAAATAATTAAACTTCTGTTCTTTCCCCTTTCTAGTTCAACAATATTTATATTATTGTAGAATACAGTGTGTTTAATAGGGAGAGAAATCTTTAATTTGTCATAATATAGGGTTTTTTCTATATTTTCCCTTATTAATCAGTCTCTTCCTTATGTTTAATACAGAATATTACTACTCCCCTCCCCCTTCCTTTCCTGTGATGACTGTATAACTTTGTTTCATATATTTGTCTTAAAAGAATGCTGGCCTGTGAACAAGAATGGAATTCTTTTTGAAAACGGAAAACTTTCATAAAATAGTCACAAGAAAGCATA